>OY754958.1:169591084-172458483 GCA_963576555.1 Ferdinandea cuprea
AATACCGGACAATGTACAAAAAGTATGAGGGCAAGTTGACAGCAGCTGAGATGAAGATGCATGACAGCAGGAGTAACAAAGTTTGATCGAATTAGAAGTTCCAGAATCCGAGGAAGCCTTCACGTCAAAGAACACATCTCGAAAAATTGTAGCACGACCGACTCAGTTGGTATTTTCATGTTCAAAGGAGAGATCCTACGAACCCCCTTAATCGCAATCAACGTTCCCTTACAATCGCGTAAGAAAGGCAGACCTAAAAACTCCTGGATCACAAAAATGCAAAAACATCAGCATTTGATTGGCCATTTGAATCGGGTCGCCTACAAATATCTTTTTAGGTCGAAATGGCGAACCCCACAGGCAGATCAGTAGGAATGCAGTGATGTGGGAAGGTTATGATCCCTATAATCCTGATCATAATCTCGTCGTTAAATGACGTGAGAGAGAGAGAGAGTAAGTACGAGTATATTAAGTGTTAGCTGTCTTTTTAATTCTTTTAATTCTCTTATTAGGGGTGTGTCGAATATAACGGGTGTTCCAAGTAGTGATACTTTTCTCAATAGCCTTTTTTGACAGATCACGTGTGAGTCGTGTCATGCTGTCATGTTATTTTTGTTTAGTATTGTTTGGCATTTCATAATGGAAAGACTTACGCATGAACAACGTTTACAAATTGTTCAACTTTATTATGAAAATTCACGTTCTGTGAGGAATGTGTTTCGTGCACTTCGCTCAACTTATGGTCAACATAATCGGCCTACTGAGCGTACTATTCGTAACAACATCACCCATTTTGAGACCCAGCATTCATTATTGGATAATATTCGACCGAATAGACCACGTCCAACACGAAGACCGTAGAGAGTCGATTCGGCGCCGTTCGCAGCAACTCGGACTGACGTATGGAACGACTTGGCGCATTTTACGTCAAGATCTTAAATTGGAAGCGTACAAAATACAGCTTGTGCAACAACTGAAGCCGCTCGACCTTCCCAAGTGACATCGCTTCGCTCTATGGGCTCTTGAAAAGTTCCAAGAAGATCCGACGTTTTCGAGGTAAATTTTGTTTAGCGATGAGGCCCATTTCTGGCTCAATGGGTATGTAAACAAACAAAATTGCCGCATTTGGGACGAAGAGCAACCTGAAGAGATTGAAGAACTGCCACTTCATCCAGAAATAACAACGGTTTGGTGTGGTTTGTGGGCCGGTGGAATCATCGGTCCATATTTCGTCAATGGCGACCGTTATCGTGCCATGATAACCGACTATTTGATGCCTGAAATTGAAGCTCGTGATCTCGGTGACATTTGGTTTCAGCAAGACGGCGCCACTTCCCACACATCGCATCAATCAATGGACTTATTGAGCACATAATTTCACGTTTTGGGCCGGTCGATTGGCCACCAAGATCGTGTGATATCACATCGTTAGACTTTTTCCTGTGGGGATATGCAAAGTCAAAAGCTTATGCCGACAAACCCGCTTCGATTCAGGCCTTGGAGGAAAACATCACGCGTGTCAATCGCCAGTTAACAGTCGAAATGCTGGAACGAGTGATCGAAAATTGGACTCAACGGATGGACCATCTGCGCGACGTAGCAACGGCCAACATTTGATAGACATAATCTTCAAAAAACAAATGCCAAAGAATGTTCTTTCAAATGATAATAAACATTCTCCATTAAATTTGAATTTTGAATTTTCTGTGTTTTTTTCTTTAATAAAGTAGGGAACCTCGAAATGGATCACCCTTTATTTAGAATTGTATTGTTCAATTTGACCATCTCTCGATTTTCATTTGGTTTGCACTCAACCAACCATAAGAATTGAACATGTTGCAGCCTTCGAAAAGTTATGTTTTGATATGGAATCGCGCGATACTGAATTTTTCAATCAATTTATCTTTTTGAAAAAATATGTAACCGGTGAAAAAATTCAGTCACGACAAGAAAATAGCTTTGCTACCGCTCAACGATGAGTGGAATTCTTTCAACACTTCCGCCTTGTACATTCTCTGTTCTCCGCCGAGCACTTACGTTAGAGAGGCAGTTCTCTTTAATCAATGAAAGATGGTCCAGGGGTAAGACCCTTCTAATTGGAACGTAAGAAGACCTTCCGTACGTCGGGTACAACATAAAGATGTCATGACCTCAGTTCTCTGAGTTCTTGCCAGGCAAAAATGCTCGAAGAAGTGAGCTCTGCATTCTAAAAACGCGTCAATTAAAATCTAAAGGTGCATAAACTTTTAAAATTACCAAGTAAATGAATAAATCTGCAGATATCTAAAGTATGGCAGTTATGACAGATTTAAACACAGAGTGGTGTTCTGTCTCCAATATTATGGTGCATGGTGGGCGATTTTCGGTTGCCCGCTCTCAATTCGTTTTGGTCTCCACCTGCAGGCTTAAGCTAATGATTACAATGTTCTTTCTGTTCAACAAGGGATTGTTTGTGCCAAAGTGCAGCGGGCTTAGGTGAGGTATTCGGGTTGCGGACAGACCAAACAATTTCGAGCTCCTCGGCTCCTTAATGTGGTACAGCTATCTGTGATGCTTTCTAAATAAAAAGGCATAGAAACCACGAAGCATTTCCCTTTTTAATGTCCCGCCATTTTTCGAACGAGGTTCCATGCTCCGTGCTCCAGACGCTGAGGTGGTGAGTGCTGAAAATCTAAGCTTCTCTTCACTGAAGTATCTTTTCGGGCTTCTGGAAAAGTCCGTCTTAGTAAAAGGAAGTGAATTATTTAAATGCCCCAACTAGCTTAACCCTATCCTACCTGGAGCGGGTATATTTATTTTGACATGAGAATCTGTGTTAGGTCAAATTCCATGTTTAGTTTTATTTTACGTTACCAGGAGCAACAATCCCTACTCGATCTCTCAATGTGTTCAAGAGCTTTTATGTTCTAGAATATTTTTCCCTAGATAAATTTAGCGCGTCTTCTTTAGCGAGGTACCTTTTCGTCTTTTTGCACTCAAAGTTTATTTCGGATGAGCCTGTGACTCAAATTGGAATTGCTACAAAGTACCAAGCGCTTACACTGCGGGAAAATGTTAAGGTTGTTTTTTTAAAAGGTTGTCATATATGTTCAGTTTGGTTTGCCATTTCACCATGAACATGGTTCAGTTCGCGTAGCTCCGTTCATTTTATGGTCGACATGCATGGTCAATCAGAGCAATTAATTCGGTTAACCATCGATTGTTTTCGCACTACGTTTACTCTTTGTGATAATACGCATCCGCAGAGACGTCGAACAGTGCGCACCGAAGACACAATTGCCGCTGTAGAGCAAAGTGTTGAAGAGGACCCGAATGGATCGATTCGCCACCGTGCACAGCAATTGGAGCTTTGTCCATCAACTTTATGGAAGATTTTGCGCAAAGATCTCTTCTTACAACCTTACAAGATCCAGCTTGTGCAAGAATTAAAGCCGCGAGACCATGCAATGCGTCGTGATTTTGGGGTATGGGCCGAAAATGAGATTGATATTGATGCTGATTTTCATCGCAAAATGTTGTTCAGTAATGAAGCTCATTTTGGGTTGAATGGCTACGTCAACAAGCAAAATTGCCGCATTTGGAGTGAAGAGAATCCACATGATACCCTTGAAACGCCAATACATCCACAAAAACTGACTGTTTGGTGTGCTCTATTGGCGGGTGGAGTCATTGGGCCATACTTCTTCCGAAATGACGCTGGAGAGCGGCCATGATAACCCGAATTGGATGGCATGAATGTGGATGAAATGTGGTTCCAACAAGACGGTGCTACATGCCACACAGCGCACGTCACAATCGATTTATTGAAGGAAACTTTCGATGAGCGCATAATTTCGCGGAATGGACCTGTCAATTGGCCACCAAGATCGTGTGATTCGACACCATTGGATTATTTTCTTTGGGGATATGTGAAGTCGCTCGCCTACGCCAACAAACCAGAAACGTTAGGGGACTTGGAAGCCAATATTCGTGGCGTTATTGCCGACATACAGCCCCAAATGCTTGAAAAAGTGGTTGTAAATTGGTCCTCTAGACTTGTCTGTATTCGAATCAGCCGCGGCGGCCACATGCCCGAAATCATATCTAAACATTAATGGCATAAAATTATCCTTCCAATAAAGCCAAATTGATGGACATTAAAACGATTTTCTTGTGTTTTATTTCAATTCGAAGTTCTATACCTCTAAAAAAAACCCCTGTAGTATTCGATATATCGTTTACTGCTATCGTTTTAAGTCCAACATAATACTGAGCTCCTTCAGAATAAAGTTACCATCACTATTTGTCTGAAACAAGTCCCTTACTCGTAATTAAAGCACAAAGCATTGCATTGTAATTAAAAAGAAAAAGAACTTATCGTGTCAACGAAACAACCCTTCGTCGCGACATTGTTTACAATCGGTTCAGTTTCGATGGAAACACTCGCCCCTTTTGCAATCGGCATGACTTATTCACTGCCACAATTTTGATTCATAAACCAGCCATAAGCCATTAAGTTTCTAACTCGCGCATGATTAACTAGCGAATTCCACACTCGCTCAACCATTTGCCCGTTCCATAACTCAATGTTGTGCAGCCAGCAGTACAATATAAACTTCCTGCTGCTGCACTTGCATATTCGCATTGGCAACGTCTGAGCATGTAAAATGCAAACTGCCTTCATCAGTATTTTGCCCACGCACTGACTGATTGGGCACGTGCATTCCCATAATTCACGCTGAATCATGCTTCTCCAGTCACACATCATCGTCGTCGTCGTTTGAAATTAATATTTTCTTTCCTTATGACTCATGCAAATAAGAACAGGATAACCAGCAATTTCCTCATCGTATTTGGCTTGGAAAAATTATCTTCCAATAATCTAAATCTAAGCTATCGCTGCCGATGAGGAATCATCCCCTTGAATGCCCATCGTACATGGTACGAAAAAGGTTTTCTGGATGAACTAACTCTTAAGTGAGATAGAAGCCATAGATATGAACAGCTTAAAAGTCCCTTTCCATCTTTTCATCTGGCAGGCAGATTACAAGTTTGCCATCGGGACAAAACCGCCCAACAACGCCCACAATTCAAGTGGTAACAATGGCGCAAAACACTTCATACAGCCCTCAGGTAGGACATAGCACAGCCATCACCACACCGTCGCCGTCGCCTACAACACATTACAAAGAAACGATCCATTGTATGTTTTGCCAAGGTGTAATAGGACACCTCAGCTGCAGCAGCAGAAGCCGAAGCAGAAGCAGAAGCAGGACTAGGACTCTATGCTCTATCGACAGCAAAAGCTGTGAAAGAAGTTTCATAGTGCTTCTGGAGGGTGCTCTATATTATTTGCAGCACCCCGAAGGATAAAAGAGGATCCTTTTGTGGTGTTGCTTCTGCGAGCAGACTTGATGATGCCCTATTATTTCGGACAGGTAAAGTGGGATGGGGAGATGAATATGACAATACATTGTCCTCCTACGTACGGAGAGTTCGTTTAACAAGGAAAACCCCTAAATTATCCTTTCTCAAGGTGTTGTCGCTGTCGTCGTCGTCATCGTCGTCGTTGTTGTAGTTGTAGTTGGCGTCATTGTCATTGTCATCATTGTGCTCTGTGTCATGTTTGGCTGTGTCACTTCCTATATTAAATGAACTAAAGACTCTTTCATCGTCGTCATCATCTCGTATCGTTGTCCTGGCTGGCTTACGAATAGCCCTCTAAAGTGGCTGTTTCAAAGAGGCCGGGGGGTACGTACGTATCCTGTTTTTGTAAAGATGTCACACTGCTCCAATTTCAATTCTTTCACACCGAAGCAAGTTGACAAATGAGGGTGATTGCTTTATTGTGTGTGTCTCTCTGCCTGTCGATGACAGTCGTCAACTGGAAGAGTGTCTTAGTAATGAGTGTGATTAATTGATAGTAGCATTACAAACCAATAGGATTTATCCTAATTTCTCACTCGATTGGGCCAGTAGAATACGCAATTTAGTAGTTCATATCAACACAGGTTATTGAATATTTGCAGAGCATAGAGGTGCAGTGCAGTACGGAGCAAATTGGCCGTGAAATTTACGAGTGCACAGGAACAAAATGAGAGAAGAAGCTTAAGTCGCATCATGTCCTTCTAGTGAAGCGCAAGAGTGTTTTTTTTCGCCCGTTTTTTTACTCCTTTCATTGCTATCATAAAATGCCAGCTGTACTTTAGTGGTATTACCATCATTTAGCTCTTCCTGTCGCTCATTTTAGTTACATCCACCCACCCATCATCATTACGTGTGTTGGTATGTGTGTGGCAATATTATCGTATATTTAACACTTTTAGGATGCAGCGTTGTAGAGGAGAGCAAAAGAATGTAGAGAGGGCGCAAAAAGCTGGATGAATGCGGCATCCGTTGCAGTGCACTTAGTTGCTTTAGAGTCCCCATGGAAGGCGATGTGTACTGTGAACTACGAGAAGTATTAGATAGAGAAAGAAGAAGAAAAGTGCACCGTAAATATCTAATGCGGTAATATGCGCGAGCTACCGGAAGTAGTACTTGGAATTTTAAAGTAACTTGGATTTATCATTACAGGAAGGCGTCTACGAGACGCATGGGTGCTACATATGTGCAATTTGTATTTTAACAGCGAATGCAATTCACCGTAAATTAGATGCCAAGGTTGTTAGATTTATGCTGAGTGCTCTCTATAAAGCGTTTTTTTGATGGATCTGGATGAGTTAAAGTAGAGCTGCTTTGCTTTTTGGACAAATCACTTACTTTTAATGTAGCACAATAAATCATAAATCTATCTATAACCTATTTACTTTAAGATGCTGCCTGTAATACTGGGAAGACTTGGGTGTTGATCACAGATGAGGAATTATACAGATAGTCAACTCAGAGTGTTTTTATTTGGTTCAAAAAGGTGTAGAACTGCGTCCCTGCATAAGTTTTTCAAGCATGCATATCAAATTGAGCCAGCTCACGCACACAATTGCAGAACTGCGCCAAGGAATCTATTTTGGAAAGAATGGCTGTTGGCATTAATGTCAAACTAGGCTTCAAACACCATATTTTTGACAATCAACAGCACCCTCTGTGGTTGACACGTATTCACAGATACAAAATTCAGGAGAGGATTTCGTGGCCATTTATTAAAATTGTTTGTGTGGTCAAGGGGACAGTCGTATGCTAAGTTAACTATCTGGTTAACAACAGTTGTATCCACTGCAACAGACATATATTGTACGCCGAGCTGATTGGGACCAACTTACCTATACAAGTGTCCAAGCCATGGTAGCTTGACCGTTTCTATTGACACTACCTTATCCATTACATCAACTGGATTTAAAGAGTCTTTCTGGTGAGTATTCGAGCACTGAATCCTGAGAATAGTTATAAGTCTTCATTTGCTAAAGGTTAGTATTACCGTGGCTCTTTCTATGTTTTGAAACGAAAATATGTAATAAGATCTTTATCTAGTCATTCCACTTGGACTCAATAAAAAAATGCCTTAATAACGAATTTGCGTCGTTGCAGTGGACGTTGTTGTAAACGTTCCTTGTTTGGATTGCAAGGACTTCTCCGCAGAAACATAAATTGATCATACAATGTCTCCAAGTATTTTAAGAAAATTCTAGGTTTACAGCGATTAAAATTAGCAAAGTCCGAAGATTAACTTTTTTTTTTTATAATGTACGCGCACTAAAGGGACTTTGGATACCCTTATAATGAAGTGACTCAGTGCGGGCATTAGGGAAATGAAGGATTAGAGAAAGGGAGAAACCGATGCACGTTGGTTTTAAATGTCTGTAAACTGTAATGTGAGGGAAAGACAGAGCGTGGTAGAGCATTCCACATTCGTATTGTACGGTTGAGAAAGGAATCTTTATATTTCACAGTACGTCCGAATACAGGCTTAAGGGTAAACTGATGTGCATTCCTAGCATGGTGAGTATTGCGGTTAAATTGCTGTAGGGGTGAAATGCAACTGGCTATTTCATTTGAGCACTTGTGGTGGAAATACCGATAAAACAAAGATAGGCAGGAGATATTACGACGATGACTAAGAGAGTCAAGTGATTTCGCGATGTCTCGATCGCCAATAAGTTTTACCGCACGTTTTTGAATCCTGTCAAGTAGCTCCAAATATGTAATTGGACCACCGGACCAGATGTGAGCGTTGTACTCAAGTTTGGAGCGAATAAACGCCTCATAAATGTTTTCCAGATCGGAAGAGGTGAAATATTTCTTGCATCTCTCTTTCGCTTTTCGTTCTTGGCGACATCCAATATGTGGTCATTCCAACGAAGGTTGTCATTAACACACATACCGAGAATGGAAAGTCGTTCGGTTCGTTCGGCAGCGATGCAAGTGCCATCCATTGATAATGGCAGAGAATTAGGGTTTCGCTTCAATGACAGCAGACAGCATTGCGTTTTGGAAGCATTAAATTCCACTCTGTTGGTTTTACCCCATTTAAGTATGCTGTCAAGATCGGAATTCAATGAGCTTAACATACGTTGCCGTTCCAGTTCAACGCCCGAAGATGAGGGGCGTTGCCCAGGAAACGAGTATCTAAAGCTGAGGGTACTGTCATCAGCAAAGGAATGGTTTGGATTAGAAATAACAGACAGGAGATCATTGATAAAAATGAGAAAGAGAGTCGGAGACAAAACAGAGCCTTTTAGGGACACCAGCATTTATTTGGTGAGTTGCAGACTTGAAACCGTCCAAAACTACTTGAATTGAACGTTTCGAAAGGTAATTTCTAATCCATTGAATAAAGGTATCATCGATCCCAAATGCACGCATTTTCGGCAAAGAGAGCTTGATGCCAAACTCTGTCAAATGCCTTTGAAATATCAAGCGCAACGACATTGCTTTCACCACCATGGTGAATAGATTGGTTCCACTTTTCGGTTAGATATGTCATCAAATCACCAGTGGACCTGTTGCTGCGAAAACCGTACTGCCGGTCATTAAGAAGTTTTCGGGATTCGAGATATTTCATAAGCTGACGGTTTATCAGCGTTTCCATGATCTTGGAAAGAAGGGACGTAAGTGCAATTGTTCGGTAAGAGGAGGGCGAGGAAGATTCGCCTTTTTTTGGGACGGGCTGGACAAATGCTGTTTTCAATCTTCTCGGAAAGAGCCCTGAAGAATAGGACAGATAGAAAAGCTTACGCAGTGGTTTTGCAGCGTGGAAGAACACCTTTTCAGAACGATAGGGGAAATACCATCTGGGCCAGCGGATTTGTGAATGTTGAGATCTTGAAGTACTCTTGCCACAGTACGGGTGCGGAAGTTGTTGATTAATTAATGCAGCGCTTTGCTTGAATACTCTTCCCTTCACGGCACATTTTGTTTAAGTTGACACCACGCCATATCTTCAGTAGACAAACAGTGAACGCGGCTTTCGCCTCAATACAGCTCATATCCATCATTCCCCAGCATCAATTTGAAAAAAATACACCATCCCGATTATTCTGGAATGACAGCGCTTTCATGGACGACACATACTTTTACACTGACTGATCAAAAACTAATTTTTCCCTCCTTCCGTCGTCCTGACCATTGAAGCGTGTTTCAAGCGGATACAATGGTTTTGTTGAGTGCTGGGCCACAAAGACATTCCTGGGCAGTGTAAGGCTGATAGATTTGATGCCGTAAAGGCTTGCTACTAATGAGAGAAATAACGTTAGTTGGACAAATGGAATCATATCTGGCCAAAGCTGGGTCATAAACGGTCTAAGTAGGCTGAACATTAGCACCACAATTAGAAAGACATCTGCAGAAGTTGAATGGAAAAAAAGAAAGATAATTGCATATCGGAACCTTCTTCTATAACGATCTCCGTGATCTTACTAACATTGACATTAGAGGTCGCTTAGCTTCGTCAAAAACTTAAGATGGCTTAACGAGAAGGTGCTCTCCACCTTCTACCCAACCTAAAGGGTTTCAATGACCCATTGTTAGGCTTCCATAACCTTTTTGATTCAAAATAACTTGCGTTAAGCCATTTTGGGGTTTATAGCTTCCAGGTTCTCGTTTAAAAACTCATTGCAGTCGCTCTAAACTTTAGCAATTCTTGTTGAAAAGTAAAGAAGTGGCAACTATTGGCAACAAAGGACGCAAAAAGTCTTATTATAGACAAACTATCTAATAGTATCTAATACCGTTAAGATTGTCTAAAGTCGTACTTACATTTATTATGGATTAAACATAAACTGTCAGTGCCACAGTGGGTGCAGTGGACCACTAAGCGGACCACTAAGCGACCACTAAGTTCTTGCGAACGTCTGACAAACATCCAGGAGTATGAAATGTCATGAGAAGCTTCTCAAAAATAAATTGCTGTTCGGAATGGGCATTCAACTGTAGGTCCCTCCATTCGTGTCAATAATATAACTACGCACACACAATGGTTGGAGAAGCTAGGCTTTAGGTCCTGTATGGGCCGTTTATACCTAATATTTTTTTTTTTTGTCAGTGCCACAGATGAGGTACATTGATATATTCAACTTTTAGGTCCCATGACCGCTTAATTCTTTCTTCCTCTTAAATCTCTGTCTACGAATACGTGCGAACTATAACCTTAACCTCAAAGGCTTTGCTACGAAACGTGCAGATTCTTCAAGATATTGGAGCTTGGAGTTTTGGTAGCGCCGCCTATTTGCAGCATATCTAAAAATGGGTGCAATTTAGTTTGCTTCTTAAAATTTTGTTCCCAAAATGAGGTCCAGTGGCTCGACACTGATTTAGCACAAAACTTTAGACCATACTTATTGGGCATCAAATTTTGCTAGTAGAGACACTTTCAGAAAAAGCACAGGAATCAAGGAATAAAGACTTCAAGCTTGATCGATATTAAAATATTTGCTAAAAACATTTTTATATTTAGATCGTTAACTTTATCCATCCACTGTTTTGATAAGTTTCATTTGATCCGAAATATTTAAGTTTTCAAAGTTAAACATTCTGTTAACAGAGAACATTTTATTTAAGTCAAAGATTCTTAATCACTATTTAGGGAAATTGTATTTATTAAAACTAAAAAAAGTCATTTTGGAAATCGGTTTTCTTTAAACCTGGGGCCTATAACACAACACAACAAGTACTTGTATTTGTATTTGTTTTTAAAATTTTCTGTACAATAAGAAAATAAATTCTCTAAGAGTGCACAGTTTAAATAAGGTTTTTAAAATAATTAAAAGTTAAATAGTAAAAATAATAATAATAATAATAAAAATTCAGTAAGGAAAAACAAATAGGATAATTAATGTTAAACTAACAGCAAAGGAAAATTAAAAACACGATTAAATTAAGTCTTAATTATAAAAAAAAATTAAAAGTAAAATTGGGCTAACATCAATTTCGCGTACTAAAATCGGAAAAAACTAACGACAAAAAACGTCTGTGCTCGACCATAGTTCTTATACTGAGGGGAAGTTGGTTATAAAGGCGAATGACAAAAATGAAAAATTGCCTACGTGATACCGTACAAGTGTATACGGAGGGTCTGATACCGTAAAAACGAAGCGAGTGTGAAAAAACTATTTTACTATAAAGTTAAACAGGTTGTTGACCACTTAAAATTTTGGAAAATAAAGCGCAAGCTCTATAGTTAAGAAATTGGTCCAGACTGCATCCTGCATGATCATATCTACGCAAGTTAAACACAAATCTAGCCACAGAATTGAATGCAATTTTTTTGTTTACACCTTGAGATAGCATCAGTGCAGGCAAATAGCTCACAGCCATACATTATTAAGGGTACGATCAGAGCCTTTGCCAATTTCAGTTTAACGGCAATTGGTAAAGTGTCTTGGCATACTGAAAGACCCCGCAAAGCTCCATAGATTTTAGAAACCACCGAATTAATGCGATCGCTCCAAGTGAGGTTACTATTAATAACAATACCAAGATTTTTTATTTTAGAAACCATTTCAACTTCAACTCCACATAATAAAATAGGAGGCAGACGGGACATTAATAAATGTTTAGAAGGATTTAAAAGAAGCTGGTTTTCTGACGACCATTTAACTATTGAAGTTAAATGGTCGACAGCATCGTCCATCAATCCAACAGGAAAGTGAAAATAAATTTGTACATCGTCAGCATAAATATGAAAAAGACAATTATGTATAACAAGTGGTAAATCATTAATGAACATAGAGAATAACAAAGGACCAATTATTGAACCTTGAGGCACACCACAATTAACATTTAAGAGCGACGAATAGGATTGATTGCAAAAGACAGACTGAGATCTAAAGGGTGATTTTTTAGCTGGTTTGGTTTTGACAGCTGACGTGTGTTTAGTACCTTGTGTCACTGTCAAACAGCTTCAGTTTGGTTTGCAATTTAACCATGGATCGTCTTACAAATGAACAACGCTTGCAAATTATTGAATTTTACTATCAAAATTCGTGCTCGGTTCGAAATGTTCATCGCGCGCTGCTTCCATTTTATGATCGGCATTCTCGACCTTCTGAGCAGTCTATTCGGAAGATTGTGAAAATTACTTTGTTGGACATTAAACCACCAACACGTTTACGTACTGTGCGTATTGAAGAAAATATTGCGGCCGTATCAGCTAGTGTGACAGAAGACCGCGAAATGTCGATTCGGCGCCGTTCCCAGCAGTTAGGCCTTTGTTACAGCACTACGTGGAAAATTTTGCGGAAGGATTTGGGCGTAAAGCCTTTTAAGATACAGCTGGTGCAAGAACTAAAGCCAGCCGACCTACCACAACGCCGAATTTTTGGTGAATGGGCTCTTGGAAAGCTGGCCGAGGATCCGCTTTTTTATCGAAAAATTGTGTTCAGCGATGAGGCTCATTTTTGGTTGAATGGGTACGTAAATAAGTAAAATTGCCGCATTTGGAGTGAAGATCAGCCAGAAGCATTGCAACAGCTACCAATGCATCCCGAAAAAGGCACTGTTTGGTGCGGTTTATGGGCCGGCGGCATTATTGGGTCATATTTCTTCAAAGATGATGCGAATCGCAGCGTTACTGTCAATGGTGAACGCTACCGAGCGATGATAACAAACTTTTTTTTGCCCGAAATGGAAGTTCTTGACTTGCATGATATGTGGTTTCAACAAGACGGTGCCACATGCCACACAGCACGCGAAACAATGGCGCAATTGCGAGGCGAGTTTGGTGAACAGTTAATTTCACGTTTCGGGCCGGTCAATTGGCCGCCTAGATCGTGCGATTTGACACCATTAGATTATTTTTTGTGGGGGTATGCCAAGGCTAATGTGTATAGGGACAAGCCCGCTTCAATTGACGCACTGGAAGCCAACATCCATGCATTCATTCGTGAGATACCGGCCGATATGTGTGAAAGAGTATGCCAAAATTGGACTCAGCGGATGGGCTACCTGAGACGCAGCCGCGGTCGACATTTGCATGAAATTATCTTTAAACATTAAATTGCAAGGTTCAAACTATCGATTCAAATAAATATTTCATTCATTTTTTCGAATTTTTTGTGTTTTTTTTTTTAAAAAAAGTTCTAAACCTCTTAAAAAATCACCCTTTATTTGTAAGATAAGACAAGATTAACTTCACGGAAAGATGAGAAAAATTGAAGTAAGTTACAAGCTTGTTACAGAGAATATCAGGACGGACAGAGTCGAAAGCCTTAGAAAAATCCAATAATGTAACCAAAGTCAATAGCTTATCTATATGACAATAGCAATATCTTTGTCAATAGCTACCCGTTTGTCATCCGTGACTTTAGTCAGCTAATTATTAAACTCAATGTATTGCTTAATTTGAGTGCTTATAGTTAACTCGAAAGCCTTAGAAAGAAAAGGTAGGATGGCGATGGGTAGATATTCCGTGCCTTTTCTATTTTTTGGAATAGGTATAATTTTTGATTGTTTCCACTCATTCGGATAGTTCGAGGACATTAGGATGGTATTGAAAATATATGTAACATATTTTAGTATATACCGTAAAATCATTTTTAAAAACTTCGGGTGAATATTGTCCATACCCATACTATCAGATTTTATAGACAAAATAGTTTTCTATAAAATCTTGTTGAACAAGAGAAATTAAATGCTGAAGTGCCGCACTATCTCTTGTTTAACAAGTACATGGCGCTGTTATAGATGCTCTGTGACTAACCTTTCATCCTTTGATATGTATACCATAGAAGCAAGCCTCAACCTTGCTAACAAGCCTACGACCATGATGGATAATCATCTGATGTAATGATACCGGCTCTGTACATATTTCAAGATTGGTTTTTGCCATGACTTAACCATGGGCTTTCCTCGCGCTCTGGTGCTAGTGTGTTCCCGAAATACATATGACAACGTCAGGCTTTTCTCCTGGTTAGGCATTTATTAATCGGTCTTCCAATCGAAGCGGCTTTTCATTAATACTGAAGAACAGGTAGAGGTGTTAAAGTATTTTGAATTCCGGGTTATATTTACTAGTAACTACTTGTTCTTCAAGGTTTGTAAGAAGCTTTTTTCAGAACCTGAACATGTCTCGGGCCCGACGGCATCCCCTTCATTCATGATACATGCGGAGAAAGCGACGACTCAGCGGAGCATTTACTTTGGTACATTCGAGCTCGAACTGTGCTCCAGGTTCTAAGGTTCTGACGTGGCGAGTGCTTAGCCGGCAGCATCTACTAATCACTGAACTGTCTTTTCGGCTTGCTGAAAACTCGAATTGCTGCAGTTAAAAAGAGTAAATATTCTATCCCTCTAATTGTAAAACTTAGCTCCTTTGCAATACTATATTAGTTCGAAATTTTACGTGAGCAGATTTGAGATGAGATTCTTGGGGAGTTGATCATTGTATTGAGAGAGTGCCCATAATGATGTAGAATCTAAGGATTTCAACTTGCTAACATCGCTTATGTTTTTCGACAGAAAGGCCCCGATGGCAACATTAGGTACCGACATTTCAAGTCTCTTTCCGCATGCGGCACGTACTGCTCATGCAACTTCTCTGTTCCGCTTGGGGTATTTGCTTTTCATCAACCATCATGTCCCGGTTTCCAAATAATAAAATGAAATAAGAACCCAAAGAACAAAATAAAACCCCAAAAATGAAGTAAATGCGACCACAATTTTTTAAAATTTCGGGGCTTTAAGTGTAAAATTTATATATTTTTAAAAATTGACTTATTGTTCCTCTTTTCTTAATAATAATTATTCTAAGAAATAAAGTTGGGAAAGCGGTCAAGAACTCCAAGAAGAGAAAAGCGGTTGGGGGACATTGGGCTCAGATGGCTCATGATTCTTATCTCCAAACTCATGAGAGGTGATCCAACGCCCAATCAGTGAAGGGAAAGTTATCTTCTTCATTTGCACAAAGGAAAGGGAGATATGCGAAACTGTGATAATTACCGTTCAGTCAAGTTGATGTCACACACCATGAAGATTGTTGAGCGGGTTTTAGATGGCCGCCTAAGACAAATAATACCTCTGTCTGACGACCAGTGCGGGCTTGTCGCTAGTAAATCAACCACAGATGCAATCCAAAGTATAAGGATCATAATGGAAGAGCATCCTGATTCCTGCAAGGACTCCCATTAATCCGGGTTTATTTTCAAAAATCTTTCGAAAGACAAAAGTCCGATGTCCCGCAGAAGTCACCGATGAATTTCCAATAAAAGTCGGTGTTCACCAGGGCATTGTCTTAAGTCCTTTCCTCTTTATTACAGTCCTAGATTATCTGCTTGGGGGAAAAGTGACGGACCCTAAAGTGCATCAGTTAGTCTTAGCTGACGATGGAGCCATCATAAGTGATAAGCAGAATTCCCTGCAACGAGCACTTGATGCTTGGGTAGCTGCTTTAGAGGGGAATGGGTATCGTATTAGCCAAAAAAAGACGGAGTATCTGTAATGCCCATTCTCTGACCCCAGCCAACCCATTCCAGACATTTATTTGAAAAGAGTCGTGGTTCCCAAGGGTGAAAAGTTCAAATATCTGGGATCAATGATCAACAGCGAAGCAACCGTTCTTGACGACATCAATCATCGTGTAAGCGTAGGATGGATGAAGTGGCAGGCAAACTCTGCCATCTTCTGTGACCAAGAAATGTCCCCAAAGCTGAAAAGAAATCTCTACACCGCAATTCGCGTCCGGCGCTCAAATACGGTTCACAATGCTAGACAATGTACAAAAAGTTTGAGGGCAAGTTGGACAGCAGCTGAGATGAAGATGCTTTGCATGACAGCAGGAGTTAAAAAGCTTGATCGAATTAGAAGTTGCAAAATCCGAGGAAGCCTTCAAGTCAAAGAACTTATCTCGAAAAAATTGTAGCACGACCGACTCAGTTGGTATTGCTATGTTCAAAAAGGCAATAGTAATCAACGTTCCCTTACAATCGCGTAAAAGAGGCAGGCCTAAAAACTCCTGGATCACACAAATGCAGAAACACCAGCATTTGATTGGCCTCAATGATGAAGTGATCTAAAATCGGGATGGCTGCAAATATCTTTTGAGGTCGAACCGGCGAACCCCACTGGCGGACCAGTAGGTATGCAGTGAAGTGGGAAGGTTATGATCCCTGTAATCCTGATCATAATCTCGTCGTTAAATGGAAAGAAGAAAGAAGAATTCGAAGAAATAAAGTTACAACGAATCGGGTAAGAAAAGAGTTTTGGGCACGAAAATACAATCGGCCCCAGTGTTTAATACTTATCCTTGGCAAATCCATCTCTTTTTTGTCTTCAAAAACGCAAATTTCCATATCTAAAGGCTTCTTGTTTTCATCTTACAAGCTCCTAAAATGCAGCACCTAAGAACCTAAGACATTACAACTTACTCTGTTAGATTCCATAATTTGTTTCTTTTTAAATAAAACACCAAATCGAATTAAATTTCATTTCTTTTTCTGTTTTTATTTATTTCTTTAAAATTAAAATTACTTTTTACATAGTTTTATGGTAGACCTATTATTTACTTGTATATTTTTCAGAATTCCATTCCTCATTATTTATTTTTCTTTTTCATCTGCGTTCCATACTCGTGTCATCATCATTACAATATATGTATATTGTTTATAAACTCTGATTACTAAATTTACAAATTAATTTGTTTATGAGATTTTTTAATTTTTCTGCTTGAATCTAAAACTAAAAATAAAATAAATAAAAAACTAAAATAGAATTATGGCATAAGCCAGCAGGATAAGTTTTTGTTTCCACTTTTTTTTTATTTCATATACTCTATTCATATAATATATAGATCTTAGTATATATATATATATTTCTTATTATGTAATAAATTTAGTAATTAAGAGTTCTGTAGTTATGTAATAAAATCGATATTTATATATATATTTATAAAAACTATTATTTACAGTCTTCGTAATAAAAAAGAACAAAATGCAACTCTATCTGTCTTACTTCCTCTTCGTCGTCAAATAGTTTAGATTTTTTTTTTATATATATTTTGTCCGATTTGATTTTATTCATATTCTTAAAAAATTGCAACTCTTGTCGAGATATTTTGTTATTTATTTTTTTTTTTTTTTGCAAATTGGATATAGAAAAATAAAAAACAAAATTACTTATGTTATGCTATTTTGTGTGTAGGACTTAGGCTTATGTATGGTTTTGGGGAGGAAAAACAAATAAAAAACAAAAAATTCATTTACTTCCTAAAGTTAGCCAAACGGTTATAGTTTTTTGAAAATTAATTTAATATTTAACAACAAATCACAAATATAAGAATTTCATTTTTTCTAATTTGGATAAAACAAAATATTGATTTTTTTTTTGTTCACATAAACATTCACGGAGAAATGTTTGTTTTTTTTTTATTTTATATAATTTTTGTTTTAAGGAATATGATCGTGCTCGTTTTTTGTTTCTTATGTTTTCTTTTTAGTTTTGTTTTTTTTTTTTCTTGCAACTTTAATATATTTACAAAAAAACATCGATATATTGGGATTTGTTTTGTTTTTTTTTTTTTATTCACAATCAGGTATAAAACAAGAAGCATTTATTTTAAGTTTAATTTTTGATTTTGATTTTATGATTTAAACACCAATATCTTAATTTTGTTTATTTTAATTTTTTCGTTTTTCTTTCAAAAAATGAGGTATAGAGAGAGAGAGAGAGAGAGAGGGTGGATTTTTTGGGAAAAGGAAAGGAGATGAAAATCTAAAATTGAGCACACATTTGTTTAAAAATTATTATTATTATTTTTTTTTTTTTTTTTCTATTCAATTTACTTAATTGCTTAGATGTTGTTGGGGAGCGTGGGGAATATAATGTTTTGTTTTACTTATCTGTTAACCCGAAAAAGGTTTTGGACTAGTTGAAAATTAGAAAATATTATTATTTGCTTATTTTGATTTCAAATTGGAGTGTCTTATTAATTTTATTTTGTTTATTTTGCAGTTTAATAATACTGTTGAGGGGAACTATCTGGAGGAAGTTCGAAGAATTGGAGGTGGCAAAACTTTGAAGGGGTTACAACAAAATGAATTACCCTCAAGCTTTGCGAAATTTTTTTTTTTTTTTGTTGGAGGTCAGATCCATTGTACTACCATTCAGACACCTTACATTAATGTACTTAGCTTTCCCGTCTTTCGAAGAAAAACGAGAAGGAGCTTCAGTGATAAAGAGCTTAGATGTTCGGCACTCACCACGTCAGCCCCGAAGATCCGCCACCTGATGCGAGCATAGGCCGGACAACTGCAGATAAAGTGTTCTGCTGTGTCATCCTCCTCACCGCAAGCAGGACAGATAGTGGTGTCGCTAACACATTTAAGTGTTTAGCAAAAGCTTGGTGGCCCGAAAGAACGCCTACAAGCAGCCTACAGTCGATTCTCCTCAGAGATAGAAGAAAAGATGCTGGCCGCAGTAGTTTAGTCTGTCTAAATCCACCGCAATCGCGCCTCCGAAACTAGTGTTCACGAGAAACCCAAGAATCGATAGACGACATGACTAAAGACGCAGGCAGACCCAACACAGGTTCGGGTCCTGAGAAAACTTCTTCTGAACCTTGCCTTGCAAGCTCATCCGAGATCTCATTTCCCTGGATGCCAGTGTGACCTGGTACCCAGACAAGATTCACTGTGTTCAGTCTTCCGACCAAATTCAGAGAAAGCTCTAACTTGGACGAGGTAAGAGGGTTTAGAAGCGCTTTTAATGCAGCTTGGCTATCACTGCAGATGCAAATGCCTCTAGCCCTCAACCTGTTGTTCACAATATAGCTCATAGCCATTAGGATGGCAAAATTAAAGTAGTCTTACCTTATCTTATGTTATCGCATTCCACAAAGACACCAGCACCAGACCCCTGCCCGGTCTTGGAGCCATCCGTGAAAATACGATGGCGTTCAATCCATGGTTCAGAGTCTGACCGAAGCCATTCCGTTACCTGTGGAAAGTTGACGTGGTAGTTTTTTCGCAGAAGGATTTCTGGTGTCATTGCATCAGACTTAATGTGAGCTATAAAGTTACTAGCCTAGTGATAAAACACTATTGAAAAACGGTCTAAGCCAGTTGGGGGCAATGATTGATGAAGGTGTCCTTTGCTTGTTTGAATGCCTTGTCTAGTTAGACCAAACATACGTGCGTTTTGGTGATAATTCAAGTTAAGGGCATGTTGGTAACTGTTGAGCAGTAATCTATATTTCTGTATTTCTAAAAATTTGCTTATTTGACTGCTAGTGGCCAAATAATCGCGAGCAAAACAATCTTCAAATAAAGCTGATTCGAGACAAAACAATTCTCATGTTGAACAAACTAACCGTGCATTTCAACTTTAAATTCGTTGGATTGCAATTTGAATTTCAAAAATTTTGAGCGTTTTCTCTAACTAACCCTCGAAGTACATTCTTCGTCGAATCGACGATGCGTATTGTCTTTTTGTAGATTCTGCGTAAAAAACTGTATCTGTGAAAATTCAATTTTAGAAGTAAATATTCTTCGATCCGTCGAAGCATGTACTTTACGTAGAAAAAATAATCACGTACTTCCGGGGATAAGCTCGTTCTTAGCCTTAAAGTTTAGAGGAGTTGCCCTAGGCTTTGATTTGAATTAAAAGGGTGTATGTGTAGGCTGTGGGGGGACATCGAAGAAGCAACTTTTTTAGTTAGGGGCATGGCTTAAGCTAAGCCACCACTCTATGGACTTCAAATTTAAGCATGCCACATGCTCTCTATAAATTCATGGAACGTATTTTTGTTGAGAGTTTAAAGGATAGGAGGGCATTCCTAATCTGAACAAATAGATGGAAGTCATTCAATTGGGAGTTCTACAGCGTTTCTAGCTAATGCATAATAGGATGTATAGACAAAATCACAGCGCCTTAGCAATAACAACACCGACATCCTGGAAAGATGGAAAAATGCGATGTTAACTACGGTGATTTCTGTAGAGCACTAAAGCAGCGTTGATTTTGATGTAAAATTATTGTACGCTGCAGACTTAAGTTAGAAATCTTGAGCTTCCGACACGTGGTTAAATTCGACAACATCAGCCATATATGCCTTCACGCCCCATCCGTCAATCCGATTAGTCATGCCGCGATCGACATGAGGACTAATTGATGTCCGAACATTCCAAGCAGACATCACAGATTTGGACTGCTGTCACAACGATCGCGATCGCATATCCATCAAGTACTTTGCAGCCAGCAGAAAGTGCTGAAGATCAGTTGCATAGATGCCGAGATGCCATCAGAAATGTCGGAAGTGATGTACTGGGTTTCATCGTGCAGTAAAACAAAATTTCTCCAAAGCGTCGCAACACAAAAGAACGAGATCGGTTTGTGAACTCTTCACTCAAAAAGATGGGAGGAAAGAGCTCGCGAAGCGGAAAAAGAGCGGTGCTTCTCAAGAAATAATGTTTGGTAGTTTTACTTAAAACCAAAAAGAGCGTGTCATGGGAACAAGATCCTTAGAACAAGAACTTAGAATGCGGATGGTGAAGACGACACAAATTACGCAAACAGGCCGGGGAAACCATTCCACATTTACGATAAAAGTAACGAGTTTCGTCCCTCAGACAAAAATTCAATAAGGAAAGCAAGCAGCAGATGGCTTGATGCACCAACTCAGTCGACAGAAAGAATGCCTGATGAATGGAATCTTTTTCGGTTCACAAGAAATGAAACCCTAAAAATTGCGCCAAATAAATAGTTGTCAATCTCTGAATCATCTGCCATTGTGCGATCTTCTGAACCCATTTGTCAACGACCTGATTGGATTTCATCAGTGCTGTTTTAGGCTGGCGAAATTCTGACAGAATAGCTTCTATCTACGAGCTATACAGAGCGATGACTAGTTTAAGCATCCCTGCCAAAGTCATCCGTTTGTACAGAATGACGATGGGGAAAGCTCGCTGCTGGAGCATTTGAGATAATAAGGGGCTTTGCGACTTCGACAATTGCAGCCATAAATAGCGCTTGCGAATCACTGTTTCTTTGGATGTAGTTAGGCCCTCTCCTGATCAACTAAGGAAACTCTTTTTAAGACCTTGATAATCCCTCGCAGCTCGTCTTAGGTTGCGCAGAATAAGTGAAAGGAGATCTTGGAGTACGCAACTGTAGGCAGTTGGGTAAAACCGCGTTTATTGAAAAAGCTCAGGTCTGAATTCCGAACATTACGTCCTTGACTCTCTTAAGAATTCTATATGCTTTCACCGGGTAAATCAAAGAAATCTGTTAGTAAACAACGTCGCCAATGAAAAATGCCTTCCGGGATAGTGTTGGTTGGAAATGACTACATCCATCTTTGGTCAGCGTTAGATAGTCAATCTATCTCGCACTTCCTGGTCATTCTATATAGTTTTCTTCACACACGAATTTGTCAGCGGCTCAGTTGTCCGCTCCAATCTTGATGGCATCTCCCTAATTCACTTCGCCCCAACAACAATTTATAATTTCCAAATAAACTTTGACCCAGAAACAAAAATGTCCACATTAAAAAAAAAATGTTTGCTTTAATCGCACCATGAAATGATTTACTGAATGCTTACAAAAATCATCCCACCATGACCATTGCGATGTCAAAAAAAAAAAAACTTCATCTTTCTAATTAATTCTCACAATTATGAATTAAGAGACCTTTCACCGTTCCTCCAACCGTAAAATTTTGAAAAATAATTACGAAAATCTGTCTTCTTGAGACGAACCATTAATTATGCGTTCTTTCTGCTTCGTATAGTTTGAGATATTTATCTGGAATACAGGTCGCCGCCAAACCCCTTCACAGATAGCAGCTCCACTCAACTGTATTTATTTATTTAGTTTTCATTCGATTTATATTTTATTTTGCATTTAGCTTGCATTTATGGAAGCTAATTTAATGAATTTTTGCGATTAATATCATCAGGCTATCTACAGATGGAACAAAATAAGGATTTAGTATGCGCAATCACTCTCAGGAGACAAAAAAAAAAAATAATTATTCAGAATAAAATTCACATACACATTCAATCGGTTCATACACACGCTCATACATGCACTCGGAAATTTATTATTTTTTTTTTTTCTAACAAAAAATTAACTCTTTACATGTCTCACTCATTCACATTGCAGTTATGTTTTTTTTTATTTATTTTTTATAAATCTAAGCATCACTCTAGGTTTATGTTTCTGACCTCGCTCTAACTCTATCGGTTTTTCATTCGTAGTAGCATTTTAGGTTTGTTTGTTTTTTTGTTTATTGTATTTTTGTTTGAATTTTAGATTTTGTTTTAGTTGTTTTTTTTTTGTTTAGTAGTATAGTTACTTTGTGTAGTTGAGAGGGTATCAAAAGCTTTTAGTTGGCGCTTTTAAAGGAGTCGCTTACACTTTCAGGGCATTTCTCGAACAAATCGCTGGATTCTTACACAGTTCTGGAGGGGCTGCTATCGACGACGACGACGATGATGATGATGATGATGATGATCCTGATGAGGAGTTGGACTTGAGTGCAGCAGCGACTGGCATTGATACGCCGAGATATGAATGAGAATCATCCTCGATGAGGGCGGTTTTATCACTGGAACGTCGTTGATTGCGCAAAATGCAGATGTAGAGGAGCAAAATGACAATCAGGATGACTGAGCCGGCAATCATGTCGAAGAGAAGTGGGTTCTGCATTTCGGATAGGGACGTGATTCGAAGGATGTTGAGATCTGGCTTGGACATTGGTTCAATTTTGGAAATGTCACTGTTCTTCTGATGCCAGTTGAAGATGAAGTTTGTGTGTTGGTTGATCGATTCGTTGGACTGATCGTCGAAGGGAACACCACCGCTGTTGGTGTTCGTTGAAGGAACTGTTTCTTGTACTGAATTTGAGAGTTGAACGACAGTTGATGTCGGCATGAGGGTGGTCCTTTGCGATGGCTGTTGCTGGTTGCGATCGTGGTTAACAGTTGCTTCTGAGGTGTCGATTGTGAGTGGGAGAGAGCGGCTCATGGCACCGGTGTCCTGCAAAGAGAATATTCAAATTATTAAAATGGTTTTGCCTTAAACAAATTTTAGATATTAAAACCTGTACAGGCCTATTATTTTTATATAAATTTTGTTAGTCAGTTAGTTTGTCCTCTTTTTTTGTTTAAGTCAATAAGACGTATCCTGGAACTTCACATGACGACGAACCTAGTAAGGTCCTCGTTGAGTAAGTCTCTAAATGCCCGCCAGAGACAGCCCTCTACACAGTAGTGAGATTAGCTAGATTATTCTAACGAAGTCGGTATATAGAGGAACACCCCAGGGAGAGGCGATACATCCCCTCCTTTTGGATTATGGATCTTTATACAATTTTGTCCAGACTTGAAGGAAAAAAGAGTAAATGCGGTTCAGGAGTGTTTCCTGACAAAATTGTGTTTGTGTAATTCTAGCTAATATTTAAAAACTGCCCTACCAGGACACGAAGGGCTCCCTGGTAATAAAGTGGCTGAATGCTAGCACGACAAGGTTTGTGGACTGCCACCAGTAACAAAAAATTAGATCACGAGGCATGAGAACACCAAGTGGGTATATCCCAATGAAACTCTAAACAAGGAGTACGCCACGCTTAGAAATTCATTGGATTCGCCAAAAAAAAAAAAAACGTGCTCTTCAAATACTTTCTCCAAGCAAACGTGACGCAAAATCTATACCGTCATCTCAAAAATATCCGTTAAAGCTACACAGACATGTACAGACTCTGGTCTATGATCAACCAGAAATGGCAAAACATATCTTATGCCAGAGCGCTGAAATCATCCAGAGCAGGCTTAAATTCTTCAACAAACCGAACCTCCCGACATTGTCAAATGAACCCAACAATTTTATGGTTCATTAAAGACCTAGGATTGTCGATAGATTAAAGATAGATTTAAACGCTCATTAATCAGCCATAAGGGAGCACAAAAGATCTTTTTGGTTGCAATGTCAATCATCCCCAAATCTATTAAAAAAAACAATGCTCGCCTTAACGTGCAAACGTGAAAACTAGAAGGCTTCACTATAGAGTGAACCTCTATTAACTGGAAGTTCCTTTACTTACTTATCGGCACCCGACTCATTAAGAATCTGCTTGATGTAAAGGACCCTTCCGGCCTTTTAACACGAAGTTAACTATTGGAAACCGAGTACGGAAAACAAGCATAGGTTAATACGTCTGCAGTAAATCCTTCGGCGAAAAGTGGGGACTTAAACATTAATTGATCTAAAATTGTTTTTCACAGCCGTTGTACACCCTATCCCTATCTAGGTATATTTGGTTTGGTGACCCACCTTCAGAAGAGCCAACAACATTACCAAGTTTAGCGGAGTGTAAGGAATATTCCCATTCAGATAGGAAGAGGAGTTAGACTCTACTATAAGAGACCAGGGCCGTATCACCAAGCGTATCTGAGGCAGAAGACATGGCAAATGCTCTTGAATAATGGAAATGGACATAAAGTGGTCTACGATTCTGAACTGCAATTTCTTCATAATTTTTGAGCAGCTTCTCATAGCTCTGGCTGGTCGTCAGGTCACTTAGAAATCACTCTCTCTAAAAAAAAACATTGAACATTGAGGGGTATGAGAGAGCTGACGCGCTCACCAGACGTGGCTTCTCGCTAAGCCTTTGTGGAGAAAGTTCACCTCCCTTGCTTAGTTTTATAAAAAGAGAAGTCTATTGTCTATCTAACTAAATGTACCATTTCTGACCAGAATTCAATAAAGCTAGAACACAATGGCCGATAAGAATCCACGCTACCAAGCTTACGTCAGCATTCTGCTCAGGCTTCAAGCTTTGTTAGAATTTTTCATTTTTCATGAAACTCAGTTTCATTTCTAACCGAGCTCTGACGACTTAACATCGACTGCCTTCCGACGCTGAGTATTTGGGAGAAGGAGCAAAAATTCTGCTGCCCACGAGTGTGACAGATTTGTTGGCTATCACTGGGTAAGATCCCGATTGTGTTTTAGATATTAGCTAAGAAAGAGAATGTCTTTGAATCGCTGATGATCTGTCAGTGCCAGTAGTAGCATGGTCACCATTTGCAAACGAAAGTTACGTAAAGGTTTCGTCACACTTTGCGAGGAAAGTGCTTGCCGCGAGTAAAACTTGAGTAGTGTGACTACCCGAAAAGTCCTTGCACGCAAGCGATTGCTTCAAGTGATTTGTTTGCATGCAAACGTTTGCGCCAAATATACTCGCATAGCGTGAATAGTTCGTGCAAACGTTTGCGGAAAACACTTGTAGCAAGCGCTTCAACTCTATGCAAGTTTTTCCCTTGCGTACAACTTGTTATATCGATTTCTGGGTGGAATGTGATAGTCCACTACCTCTTTCTAGCGGGGATATTCGCAGTTGTGAACCATATTTGGAAGGCAAGAAATATTTACATTTGCAGTGATAGCCAAGCCGCACTAAGTCAACCCTCTTTACTCATCCAAGGCATTGCTCGATCTCAAGCTTTCTCTTAACTTGGGCAAAAGGCTAAATACGTGACCACAGAAGTTCCTTCTCATATATCTTCGAAATAAGGGACAACTAAGTTCATTTAAGTTAGTGCTCGAAGGGTAGTACCTGTGCCTGAGTGCTTGATCTTCGATGAGCCAAATTTGTTTGCCTCAAATGCCGCAATGTTCATGCTGCTATCTTCACAAGAATCAAATACGATGTAATCGCCACAAAATTTCACACTTTTCATTTTGCATACAGATTCATTGAAACAAGAAATGAGATCGAACTGAAAATGGAAAACACAACCCCCATCCACTCACAATCACAAATCACTTGCAGGAACCACTTGGGGCAAGCACTTGCATGATGTGTCTACCAGAAAAGTGCTCGCAGCAAGTACTTTCCTCGCATAGTCTGACTGTTCCCTGTAAGCACTTGCAAATTTAAATTCTCAAAAGGCTTGCTGCAAGCAGGCTCCTCACATAGTTTGACGGCACCTTTATAGTGTTATTAGATCTTGAGCAGTGCAGATTTAAACTGTACCGATTTATTTTGGTTTTGGGTGATATTGAGATAAGATTGTCACATTCTTCCATCTTAATCTTCTCGGAGGTAGGGTAGTTGACGCTGGTGTTTTTTTCTGATTTAAAATTTTGTGGGTACAAAATCGAGTTGTATAAAATTCTGTACCTCAAAGTGGTTGAAAGAATCCGCTTTGCGGTCTCTGTCCTTGCTTCAAGTAACCGAGATCCCTAAAACGATTTGCTTTGATTCCTTTCTTTAAGGCTTAGTGCCACATAGCCTAGAGCTTCTGCAAACAAAAATGACAAGTGACAAACTTGCTGGAGAAAGAGAAATCGTTACCTTAAAACGACCCCACCCAGTTTTTTTCAACAAAGCCAAATCACTCTCGTTCCATGCATGCAATCATCTTCTCAATATAATTTGATTAACAAACAGTCTCTGCCTCCTTCCCACCTGACCCAAATAAATCAAATGAATCTCGTCTCAATCACATACAAAGTAAACAATGACGCGATACATAGTCTTAAGTCAAACTTTCTGAGGCGCTAAAATCATCATCATCATCATCATCATCATCGCCATGTTCCATTGTAGGCTCTTAAAAAACTCAACTCGTCAAAAATGCGCAAGTCACCCAAACAATTTTGTTGTTCCACCATGCGCGTTCGTAACTACATCCATACATATATGTGTGTCTAGTAACAAGTCAACTAATGTTATTTCAACTTCTAAACAATTAAAGACGTTATGCCCTCAAATGCCCGCACCGGACCCGCATATCTGGGTAATCTCTTAGAAAAACAGATCAATCACTACATTATTGAGGCTACTCGTCGTTAAATCAACTCAGCCTGGGTCCCTCTAGTCTCTACATTAATTTTATCATTTTATAGCAGATTGCCTCGAGAGTACAGAAGAATATTGAACTCAACTCATGCTTAATTGATGATCGGCTTGAGCATCGATAACCGGGATCGACAATTCATTAACCACAATGGCTTCTCGTGTAAATTTATTGTGTTGCTGGCGAGCGAACAAACTATACACATTATTCTCTCTTCTATTTTTTTTTTTTTTGTGGTTTTGTTATTCCATCATTGTTTAGGGTTAATACACTTCCTAACCACCGCAATTATCATCATCTAGCTGACTGTGACTATGACTGCTTTGCAACGCTCTCACTCTCCAAAGGCGGATAACAACAACAACAGCAAAAGCATACCATCAACGCGGCAAAACAAAAATGAAATATTAATTCACAGCGCGCCCAAAACAAACAATAGAGCTCCCATCTGGCCCGTTCGTCCGTCCGTCCGTCCGTCCAATCCAATAGCAATCAACACTGCCAGAGTCGGAATCGATTCTATTGTTTGTAGGAAATTGATTGTGAACGTAGAGCTGAGGAGAATTAACCGCCCGAGGGCGTTTGTTCGAAAATTTTGCACAAACAATTAATTCGATTGTCCAAATACTGTCAATTGTCTGTGTAAACCTGGCTAAATTACTAAATATTTATGAGTATGCAATGCATGTATGCGGCATGAGCGGATTTGACTTACCTTATTCTTGCAGGTTACTTGCACTCGATACTTTGTATCGGGCCACAGCGACAACTGTACGTTGAACGACTCAGTCAGAAGGTTACCCATCAGGCCACCGCCAGACACTTCCCAGGTTACCAAGCACTGATTGGGTGTACTAAGTGGTGCCCAGGCCACATCGACCAGCACGAGAGAGTCTTGCTGCAGCATAGAGACCGTTCGCAAAGCCCATGTCTCACGAATTGATTTGTTGATTTTTGGCAGAGTACGTAGCGCGCATTCGTCCCAACACTGAAAGTAAAGAAAACAAAATAAATAACAATATTTGTTTAACAAAGTTTTTATATTTTCGAATAAATTTTGTGGAAAGACATTTTTGTTTATAAGATGTGAGTTGACAATTTTTTTTTTGTACGTGACGTGTTTGAGGCCTATATGGAATCTCACATGATTTGCTAGCCCATTGTCACTATCCCATCTTTTCCGAAGGGTTAAAAACAAAAAAAGAGAGTTTACTTAAAATTTGTCGGTTAATTAATGAACTACTTATCCGATTTTGGATACCTACAGATATTTTGAGAAATAAAATCGCATTGGAGGGAAGCTTTATCTTCAACGTCCTCAGAATATGTGCGTTCAATAGATGCGATTTCGACAAAAGTTGATTAAAACTAAGAACATTTTTGTTTGACGAACAATACCTTGAAAATGAAAGCCCGAGTGGTAACAGTGATTAAGATAAATAAATTGCACGACTGTGTCATATGAAAATTTCTCGCCACATGATGTGCATTTTTAAATCGAGTTTGAGAAGATACCAAATTTAGTTTAGGTTTCGAAAAAATTGATTTTCTCAAAAACGGCAATACGATTTCGATGTAATTTCACATAATTGTTCGAAATACGAAAGTTCATCAAAATAGTTGGAGCCGTTTATGAGAAAACGAATTTAATTCATATTTAAGAAAATCGTTATAAGAAAAAAAATGATTTCAAAAATCGAAGTTCAACTGAACATCATAAAAAAATTGTAAAATTTTTCGGAATTCTCTTTATTAGTTTTTGAGATATTGGCGGTTTTAAAAATTACCTTTATTCGAATTTTTTGCGAAAAACTGAGTAAGCAGTATTTTTGGATCCATTCCAAGTATCCTTAGTACAAAAAAGACTAAAGTCCTTGGTATCATTTTCCAAGAAAAAAAAATTATAATTGATTTTTACCAAAAAAGTTATGTGGTTACTTCAAATGATAAAGTGAAGAATATAAAAAGCCGATATGTAGCCCCAAAAACCTATTATACCAACTCTGAAGCAAATCCGTCGAACCGTTTCGCCATACGGCGCCCGGACAGACAGACAGACCGACAGACGGCATTGACGGACCACCTTTCTTGGACTTCTTTATAACGGGTGATCCAAGTAGAGATCCTTTTTTCAATAGCCTTTTTTGACAGATCACGTGTGAGTCGTGTCATGCTGTCATGTTATTTTTGTTTAGTATTGTTTGGCATTTCATAATGGAAAGACTTACGCGTGAACAACGTTTACAAATTGTTCAACTTTATTATGAAAATTCACGTTCTGTGAGGAATGTGTTTTGTGCACTTCGCTCAACTTATGGTCAACATAATCGGCCTACTGAGCGTACTATTCGCAACACCATCACCCATTTTGAGACCCAGCATTCATTATTGGATAATATTCGACCGAATAGACCACGTCCAGCACGCTGTGCAGAAAATATAGCGGCCGTAGCTGAGAGTGTACACGAAGACCGTAGAGAGTCGATTCGGCGCCGTTCGCAGCAACTCGGACTGACGTATGGAACGACTTGGCGCATTTTACGTCAAGATCTTAAATTGAAAGCGAAACAAAATACAGCTTGTGCAACAACTGAAGCCGCTCGACCTTCCCAAGCGACATCGCTTCGCTCTATGGGCTCTTGAAAAGTTCCAAGAAGATCAGACGTTTTCGAGGCATGGGTATGTAAACAAACAAAATTGCCACATTTGGGACGAAGAGCAACCTGAAGAGATTGAAGAACTGCCACTTCATCCAGAAAAATAATTTCACGTTTTGGGCCGGTCGATTGGCCACCAAGATCGTGTGATATCACACCGTTAGACTTTTTCCTGTGGGGATATGTTAAGTCAAAAGCTTATGCCGACAAACCCGCTGCGATTCAGGCCTTGGAGGAAAACATCACGCGTGTCATTCGCCAGTTACCAGTCGAAATGCTCGAACGAGTGATCGAAAATTGGACTCAACGGATGGACCATCTGCGACGTAGCAACGGCCAACATTTGATAGACATAATCTTCAAAAAATAAATGCCAAAGAATGTTCTTTCAAATGATAATAAACATTCTCCATTAAATTTGAATTTTCTGTGTTTTTTTTTCTTTAAAAAAGTAGGGAACCTCGAAATGGATCACCCTTTAGACGCAATATCATCCCTCATACTCAGTATGAGTTCGAAATTTCCGCACGATCGCAATAACTTTCTCTTTAGTATACGAAACAGTTAAAAATAAACCATTGTCATTCAAACGAGCCTAGATTGGGAAACAGCAAAAAAAAGTCTAGAAAGATGCTTATGTTTTTCCAATGAATTTAATATGATATAATGGAGAGGTCTACTTCCACCCTAACCCAAGTTATAGATCCTTTAATTCAAAATTTCCAATTTTGAGGTATAACTATTCTAAATGATATAACTTCAGAAATATAGGGTGAATCTTCATAAAACACTAAATACATATTGTAGAGTTAATTTAATAACGCAAGAAGTCTTAGCTGATGTTAAGCTGATTAAATTGCGGGGTGAAACAAATAAAGTCGAATAAAATGGAATGCTGCCAAAATACAATGTTATCACTGAAGCTTAGCTCTAACACTCTCCCATCCATGAATGGCACTTGTATTGCCGAAACCGAAAAAATTTCTATTTCTATTTCGGTGAAACTTTTTGGCGATCGAGACGTTACGAAATTACTTAATTATCTTAGTCATCCTCAGAATGTCTCCTGCCTGTCATTCTTTTATCTGTATTTCCACAACAAGTGCTCAAATAAAATAGCCAGTTGCATTCCACGCCTTGAACAATTCAACCGCAATACTCGTCACGCCAGGAATGCTCATCAGAAGATCCTTAAGCAAATATTCGGACGCACATTGTAATACCGGGTGATTTTTTAAGAGGTTTAGAACTTTTTTTTAAAAAAAAAACACAAAAAATTCGAAAAAATGAATGAAATATTTATTTGAATCGATAGTTTGAACCTTGCAATTTAATGTTTAAAGATAATTTCATGCAAATGTTGACCGCGGCTGCGTCTCAGGTAGCCCATCCGCTGAGTCCAATTTTGGCATACTCTTTCACACATATCGGCCGGTATCTCACGAATGAATGCATGGATGTTGGCTTCCAGTGCGTCAATTGAAGCGGGCTTGTCCCTATACACATTAGCCTTGGCATACCCCCACAAAAAATAATCTAATGGTGTCAAATCGCACGATCTAGGCGGCCAATTGACCGGCCCGAAACGTGAAATTAACTGTTCACCAAACTCGCCTCGCAATTGCGCCATTGTTTCGCGTGCTGTGTGGCATGTGGCACCGTCTTGTTAAAACCACATATCATGCCATGGAAGTCAAGAACTTCCATTTCGGGCAAAAAAAAGTTTGTTATCATCGCTCGGTAGCGTTCACCATTGACAGTAACGCTGCGATTCGCATCATCTTTGAAGATATATGGCCCAATAATGCCGCCGGCCCATAAACCGCACCAAACAGTGGCTTTTTCGGGATGCATTGGTAGCTGTTGCAATGCTTCTGGCTGATCTTCACTCCAAATGCGGCAATTTTGCTTATTTACGTACCCATTCAACCAAAAATGAGCCTCATCGCTGAACACAATTTTTCGATAAAAAAGCGGATCCTCGGCCAGCTTTCCAAGAGCCCATTCACCAAAAATTCGGCGTTGTGGTAGGTCGGCTGGCTTTAGTTCTTGCACCAGCTGTATCTTAAAAGACTTTACGCCCAAATCCTTCCGCAAAATTTTCCACGTAGTGCTGTAACAAAGGCCTAACTGCTGGGAACGGCGCCGAATCGACATTTCGCGGTCTTCTGTCACACTAGCTGATACGGCCGCAATATTTTCTTCAATACGCACAGTACGTAAACGTGTTGGTGGTTTAATGTCCAACAAAGTAATTTTCACAATCTTCCGAATAGACTGCTCAGAAGGTCGAGAATGCCGATCATAAAATGGAAGCAGCGCGCGATGAACATTTCGAACCGAGCACGAATTTTGATAGTAAAATTCAATAATTTGCAAGCGTTGTTCATTTGTAAGACGATCCATGGTTAAATTGCAAACCAAACTGAAGCTGTTTGACAGTGACACAAGGTACTAAACACACGTCAGCTATCAAAACCAGTGTTGCCAAAACCAAACCAGCTAAAAAATCACCCTTTATAAAGATTTGTTCATAAGCCGTTCTAAATGTAAATGGAATGCTCTACCACGCTCCGTTTTTCCTTCACATTACTGTTTACAGAGATTCAAAATCAATGTGCATCGGCATCTCTCCCTTTCCTCTTATCCCTCAATTTTCTTATTGCCTGCACCATGTATATTCACAATAAGGGTGCCCAAAATTCCCAAAATATAAAAATATATAAAAAAAATAAAAATTGAACATAATACATTTTTCAGACGTTTTTATTAAAATATTTAATTTTTTTTAAACTACCTGTCCGATTGATCTCAAACTTTCACGGTGCGTTTATCTACATGACGGGAATATTCTTAGAGGTAAATAATTTGCAAAATGAGTACAATTTAAGGTCCAAAACTAGCAAATCGAAACGTGAAACTGTCTGTTTTAGAAAAAAACATTTCTTATAAAATTTAAGTGTTCTTAAATTACGAAGAGGCTTACATTTGTCTGAGAAAGTTTTTAGGTAGATGATACTCAAATATGAAACAATATTGGCGAATTCCACTAGTCAGTCGATAAAGTAGTTTGATGTGTTGCTCTGCTCGATAAGTCTACATTATGAAAAGTCTACCAATTATCTGTCATCTGCATATACTCAGTTGTTTGGGTGGAAGAAAGAATATCCGATGACTGGACCATCAGCTCCATATTCTCCATCTACAAGAAAGGCAAACCTATGTCCTGCGAGAACTATCGAGGCATATCTCTGTTAAATGTCGCATATAAAATACGTACACAAAGGAACTTTTAAAATTCTTCTGCAACACACTAATCGGCACGTACCAGTATGGGTTCCGGCCTAGCAGATCGACTGCAGACCAAATTTGCACACTTAGGCAAATCCTGGAAAAGATCAACGAACTTCAATTCTTTTTATCGACTTCAAAGCCGCATATGATAGCATTCACCGTCTGGCTTCAAAACTCCTTTAACTCGAAGGACAAAGTGCGTGCTCTTAGGAACCCTTATTCTGACAGTTATGTTCTATGACGCTGAATGCTGTACGTTAAGAGTTAGAATTTAGAGTTAATACTCGGATCCATCGAATATTTGGTCCTATGTGCGAAAAGGGAGAAAGGAAGACAACATACAACCGCGAACTCTATGAGCTGTACCAATATGTAGATGTAGTACAAAAAGCCAAGACACATCGACTACATTGGCTCGGCCACATCGGGCGAATGGACAATATAGCTCCAGTCAAGAGAATTTTCGAATCCTAGCCCCCAGGTTCGAGATAACAAGGAAGACCGAATCTCCGTTTCAAAAAACAAGCCATCGCTGATTTCAGAGCGCTGGGTCTGCGTTCCCGGGATCGCAGATCTTGTCTCAGGCAGATACTCTTCATGGGTTGGAGCCCGTTAAGTTCGTAAAGCATATCTTAAGTATGGTCTAACCTTTGTCCAAAAGGGAACAGTAAACAATTCAAGTTCGTACATGGTATTCCAGTCAAACCCTATTTATGTTCAGGTTTAAACACTTTGCCTAATTTTTCTAAGGTGTATCGCTATTTAAGCTTGCAATGGATACTATTGTAATTTTAGCAAAGATCTCGGGGTATAGCTTCAAAACTGCCCTAAGGAAATAGACGGAGCTGTGATGTCGGAGACGAATGGTTTCCAGAAAGTTCACTTGTTGAGCAACAAACCAGGGAGTGCTTAACCCAATTGACCTGGCGGTGTGAGCTGAAAGTCATAGGCATAGGGATAAGCCCTAACGAGCTCCTGTAGATGCCGTGGCAAGGCTCACAGTAGAAGTACTTTTTCTATTCGATTTGATTTGAGTTCAACCGACATACAAACAAATTAAAACAAAATAGAAAACAAACAATTTAAAATATAAATTGAGTAAATGAAGAGAGTAGGACATGGAAGCGGAAAATGGAGAGAAACTCATTATCTAAATTCTCCACGTTTTTTCTGGATAAGGTCTTCAGGAAGGCATAATTATGTCCGTTTTGCGAGCAACAGTGAGGAGGCTAATGGAATCCTTACAGAAGCAAACTCAAGCAAATGTGAGGAAGCCCTTATGAAAAATTGGAAAATTATTCAAATAAAGGAGGAGCATAAGGTTGTACAAGGCAAGATAAGGAAAAAGACCTACCTTGCGAACCCCATAGGATAGGACAGTTCAGAGGCAGCTGTTCTGCTGCTAAGTCTTCAGTCTAAAGAACATGCATTAGGAACATGTCAATGCTATTATTGCCAATAAGGTCATTCCTAAACTGTGAGGGTAAGGCAGACTAGGAAAGTTGAGATGGCATCCTGCAGGAAAAGCGTGATAAGTACACAAAAAGCGACAGAGAGTGGGGGCGTTCCGCAATAAGAGCATTAAATCTAAAGACGCCCAAGGGGTTGAAGGCTAATACATGGTAAAGTCGTCAAGGCCTGTAGTGTAGGTATTGTGACTATATATGCGTAACGGAAGAGGTAACAAACGTATTATGCGAATACAAGGCAGCAGTTGCTTAGCAAAGAAATTATTTCTTAAGCAACGTGGAAGATGAAGCAGTTGTAGGCGATAACAAGTTGTTTTTGTTTCTCCAGGGAACTTAAATTGAGGCTACGGTAAAGGATGCTTGGGATGTCGTTTGCTTAGTTTATGGTAGAGACTTCTCTACTTGGTTCTTTTAGGGCTCTTGTGGCACTGAGTATTTAATGGCGGCATTGCTTTAGCCTCGCTTAACCTAACACTAAACCTAGGCTATCGTTCATCAGGGTATTCATTAACAGCGATTCCAGTATGATCCAGAACAAGTCTGTCATCGAATTGCATTAGATACCTTGACGTTAGCTTCTATTGCATACCTTCGTCCATAAGAATACAAGCAACTCTACAATGAAGTGCTATTGAATTATAACTGCATTTAGTTAAACTTTATCTTTTTTTACTGCTAAACTAACCAAAGAAACGGCTTTAGTATAAAACCCATTTTTTTTATTAAAAAAGAAAAAATATAGACTCACTTTGGTCATTGATAGCAATTTATATTTAAATTTCATAGTAACAAAACAACCTGAAATGTCCTTCACATGCGGTTTTTGTAAATATTTAACAAAAACTTTCCCCAACAACAACAAATAATAACATCAGTAACTCTCGAGTACATACACCAACACCATATTCGGTGTATCAGCATCATCAGCATCACTGTTCGGACAACAGCAGCAGCAACAAAATAAAACAACACAAAAACTTTTTAATGACCATTGTAGCTGGTGATTAAAGTTTTTCATTTTTTTTTTTCGTATTTTATTCGCCACTGCCACTGCCACTTGCCGTGCCGACCGTGCATCAATGGAGTCCACAGGAATTGCACCTTTTTTTTATGGCATACTCTCATAAAAATATATATATATGTATTATATATTCCTGGAGAGACAATGGACAGTGTAGGAATTCAGGGAGAGCATCGTGATGAGGACCCATAATGAAACAACTCCAAGCGCTCCTATACAATCCATTATCCTTGTTGCAAACAAATGCGAAAAAAAAAACAAAAAAAAAATGAATCACCAAGTGAAACCAATAAAAACTCATAAAGTATCCTCTCTTTGAAAGTATTTACATTCCCTGACAACTAATTCAATTTAACACAGCTCGCAATCGCAAGGACTGTATTTATACGACGGACAAGGCGGCGGCGGTGGCGGTCGGCATTGTCTGCCTCATTAATATGTAATGCGAACGTGAACACCTCTGTTGTTTCTGTTGTGTTGCTCAACTTTTCTCTCAGTGGATAAAAAAAAACACTCACACACACACACACCAAAAAAAAAGGCAAAAAGGCAGGCTTCAGGGATAAAACATTCATAAATCCGCATAATAACGCAAACAAAAGATAAAAATTCGATTCAGGAAAAATTAATAAACTCTCCTATACTCTCTCTCTCTCTCTCTATCGCTTTCTCTGCAACAAAAGGACCATGCTGATTTAATGGGATTTAATGTCGTGAATTTTATTTGCAGAATGGATTTTATTTTTTAAATTTAAATTTAAATTTAAATCCTTTCCCTGATATGCAATACTAAGTTTAAAAATAAAAAAACAAATCAAACCCTTTCCCACCACAAACGTCCACTTAACAAGTTCGCCCAACTTTGGTGCTTGCATGTGGGTAAGTACGATATGAGTAGGTGCTACCATTTTGCTTCTTTTTTTTCGCCAACAAAACCTCAAACTTCTCTCGATTGCATGACTTCCCTCCCTCTCTCGGTTTTTTACGATTTTTTTTTTGCAATTTTCCAGGATGCATGCCACGTCATTGAACTAGGTTTCTGGTATCCAAAGTTGTTTTTTTTTTTACTTCACATGACAATAAAATTAAATCCTGGTTGCCTATAAACGGGTGGGTTTGGGAATGGAGGCCAATTTTTGTTGTTCGATTTAGATTTTGGGGCTAAGCAACAACATGCGACTATGCCAGAGAAAATTAATGGAAAATACTATTCCATTGGTCCTGGCGTCGATTTTTCCTAGCTGCAGAGCAATTAGTTTCGAAATGCAAGAACAGATGCGAGGGAGTACTACAACTCGTCGTATTATAAGAAACGACCTTATCTGGACGGTCAATAAAATGAGTCTACACAAGTCCAAGGATAGATTGCATTGCATTTCGTTTTAATAACGAACGGACGACCAAGGTAAATAAATGTTGTATGTATGTTTGGTCAGGATAGTGATATGTATTAATAGTATTTGCTTAGAGATGGAAAGCATGCCAACTGAGCTGCTGCTGCTGCGAATGAGATGTCAAATGTTGTTTTTAATGAATGAGATGTGGAAACCCGGAAATTGGGTACATAAATCATGGAATCGGGGGGGTTGTGACGAGCAAGGTGAGCAAAGTTTAAGGATATTTTAGACTGATCTATAATATCAAAGCAAGTGCAAGGATACAGCGGTGAAGGTGCAGAGGTTATAAATGATTGCTTTAGCTATGATTTATTTTGAAAGTTGCAAATGGTGGTAAAATGCAACAAATCGTGTCTGTGTCTTGTCGTTTGATTTATTGAAGCTTCGAATTAAGTGAAGTCAGGTTGGCGCTTGACTAATGTGTCGTAGTAAGACGCAGATAAACAAGATAGTAGGGAATAGGCAGCGGTTCTTCTTCTCATAGGAAGGGCACCATTTCAGGGTCTAAAAGTGTTCGCTTCATTTTTTAAGGTTTAAGGATTTTTATCATAGTCCTATCAAAGGGGCTTTGGCGAAAAGGCATAAAACGAGAAGACAACAATTCATGAGAAAACTAAAGCATCGTTACTGACAATTTGGTACCGCGGAACACATATATCAGTAAGGTTTTAGAAACTAAGAACCCTGCACTACAAAATGTTTACCTTCGGAAGTAAAAAAGCAAAAAGACGAGAGAAATCCGGTCCGTCACACCTGGATCGATGTAAATCTTTTGTTGTGCCCTGGGGATTTTTACTCCATCTAAGGGTTTATAAGCCAACTCGAGGCATTCTAAAATTTAAACAGATTATTTGTAGAACTATCAGAGAAGAAGTTGAATAAAGTTGTATCCGAGCATATTTTTTCTTAGCAAGCAGCTTATTTTATCCGGCACGGCACTGCACCTGGGAATTTAGCAGAGCTAAAGAATACTAAAGCCCTTGCGACCTACAAGTTTCCATTTTTCTATGGCAAAAATTGTTCCTCCTTAGCCGTCAATAAAAAAATGTGATATTGCCAACATTGCAATCTGTTAAACAGTTTCTCTTACAGCGAACACCTTAGCAGGAAAACCTCTAGGCTCATGAAAGTCTAGAGCCAGTACAGGTATTGTTTCGCTCCATTGATCCCTACTACGAATACTTGTGACGAATGATCTACTGAAGTTCAAACATGTGATTTTGTAATGCCGGCGCATAGATACATATATTTCGATAAAATCCAGGCGCGTCCCATCAGCCACTTCTTATCTGCCAAACTGGGTTTCCAACTCGGACTTATTGGAAGTGCACCGTTTGCAGAAGATTCCTGTATAAAAAGCTGCTCAACCATACAAGACCAGATTCATATGTATGAGATGAACAAGGAATTCTAGTAGAAGAGTCACGGTCCGAGTTTAGGGTAGGTGTTCTGAAGACTACTAGACGATACACATGTAGCTGACAGACAGAGCGGACGAATATTAACGACTTCGTCTACTTCCGCCCAATCACAATTTATTTGGGTTGCGAAGACAACTATTTAGCCCTCTCCTGAACAGCTAAGGGAACTCCATAGTATACCTTGATAATCCCAGGCTCTTGGTAGTCTTGTAGTCTTTCTAAAGCGGATGGAGATATTCTTATGCCTTGAAATAGGGATAGGTCTGGCGCGAAGAAGTGGATTGAGACCTCAAAAAATTGGAGTTGACAGCTAAACAAAGACCACTCTGAGTGAAGAGACTTTTTTAACTGAAGCCCAGGTCCACCCTAGATTGCAGCGCCGTTTAAGTAAGTATGACTTACGATTTGGCTGTGGGAGTGGTTCTTTCTGCTCGAGTAGTTCCGATGCTGGGCCATTCTTTGATTCTGAAGTCAAAACATTTCGATTGTGCATATCGTTTTTTTCTTTATATTGACACACCTGGTAAGTTTTCTAGGTAGGATCGCTCCCAAATATTTTTCGCAGTCAAAAAACTGGGCTGGTTTAGGTCTGTCTGTCGTTTGCAAGTTCCCGGAAGTCAGCGGCTCTTTGTCCAGATAGTACCCGTGGATAAGAAACTCTCTAATAGATAGCTTAGAGCCATCTTTCTAACAGTGCTAAGACGGCATTGTCAAGAGCTCGTTAACTTCCGACATCAGGGGGTAATAGAACCCCAACTTGAGGCTTCAAGTCCGAGCTAATAAGTCTTTTCTTTAACAATATCCAATTGGCGTTGTCGCATCTACACTAACATTATTAAATTCTCCGTCGATGTCTGTAGAAAATCTCGTTTAGAGTAAATGTAAATTTTGCGCCGCGACAATGTGAACTTTTCACAAATTCGTCAGCTTGTCACGATAGTTTAAAGAGTGGCGGCATACAATTTCCGTAAGAAGACCTAACAAAGAACAAATCAATCAATTTGTACGATTTGTGTTGTATCTAATAAACCATCTCCATCACTTTACCTAAGACTCTAAATTAAATCCTTCTTGAATTGCCACCAAATTCGACGTTTAACTGTCAAATTAAAATTCCTAAAATCGCACATTTAGATCAGCTGCTGTCACACATTTAGATACCGCGCACGATCCCATTTGACCAGCAAATACGGCCGACAAAACAAAGGGTGTGACTCTCCATGCGATTGTTATCGACAATACTTAACCCATTTGGCTGTTATAATGGATGTCGTTGAGATTTATGTCCTCGACTTCACTCTTTAATAATGCCTCGACGTTGCCAAAAAATAAATAGCTATACACAAAAAAGTTGCCAACAATATATCTCTGCAAAATGTCACTTGGTTTGCTTATGCAAATTACCGTCGTCACCTCCTAAATATGGAAATTCCCTCTTCTAGCTTCTGGTCCACATCTAGCGGAGAACTCAAAAAGGAAAAACTTCATTTCAAAAAAAATATAAAAAAAAACAAACAAAAAACACGGCGAGTGCGGCGTGCAGTCGCATAAATTCCACAAAGGTGCGAAAAACACTGTAGCGACGTTAGCTGTCGCTTAGCGTCGCGCTTTATAAATTAAAAGCCTGACTGCTGCAGCGGCTGCCGCTGCATTCGGATAAGGCCATAAAGCATGCCCGGTCGTGGCATAATTTAGTGAAAATGTTGTCCACAAACAAACAAACAACACAAACACTCGTTGAGTCCTGAAGTGCATCTAATAAATTTCCCATTGGAATTTTCACTGAAAGCGAAAATTATGGTGAACAAGTCGATGTCGAGACTCCCACCTCTTATTATGTAGATGCTGGCGAGAGGGCGAGAGGGCGAGAGGTGCCAATGACATAATGGTGTCTCTTGTGTGGTAATTGTGGCGCCCATTCCTCTCAGTCCCACCAAATTGGGAGACCAATATTATAATTTTATTTTTTTTTATCTCGCAGCTCATCTTCAAATCTGTCAGCGGGTTTGCCTACATTTGGAGAAGAAGTCAACAAAATTTTAAATTAAAAGCCAAATGGATACATGATTTGGTACGAGATAAGTTATGCTGCTCTCTGCGTCCGTGGGACGATTTATGAACCCCAATGGCCTTATAATGCGTCCGACAAGAGACATAATTTACGACAGACTCTGGTTACCTACGACGGAGCTTATGTTCGTTTCGAGAGTATGTGTGTGGTTTTGCACGCGGAGCATGCTTGTCGTGCGGAACGGATCAAATGACATACTCATGTCGCGCGAATCATGTAATTCCATATCCTTTTAGATGTTCGTCGCATTTCAAGGAATTCGGAATAATTAAAAATGGAAGATGGCCATCAATTCGTCGTCTTCGAGTTACATGCGAGTTTCTTGTGTTTGACATCCCAAGATCGTCGTCCGTCGTCCGTCGTCCATCGTCTGTGCTGATGACAGTTGAGGTTTGACAAGAAATTCGATGCTGCGCTTACAACTGTCAGCGTGGATTTGATTTGAATCCTTGAAAGAGATGTGACAATGTATTGAGTTTCACTTCGGGGAGACATAATGGAGATCATTTACATTACAAGATTTGTGGTTAATTTTGAAAAAAAAAAACAACAACAATGCTGAAACGCATGAAGAGCACGTAGAAGCGCAGTGGTGCGGCGCACAAATTAAGTGGTCATTTAATTTTTCCTCAACGTACGTGACCATAATGCAGCATTTTTAGACTTCAGCCAGGAGGTACGACCTACGAGTATGAGTACGAGGTGCTTTGGTATACCTACTTCATGTTGTCGTTGTTTGGGTTTTTATTTTCTTATTTTGCTGTTAGAATTGATACATAAAAATTAACAACTTCCTTGGCAGAGGACGAGGAGGACGTGCTTCGTTGGAGCTATGGAGCGATGGAGTGCGGAGAACTACTGCTTTCGATGGAAACAACACATTAAGTGCGCGATGGGATGTATTTGAATTGAATATTGTGTTTTGGATACATGTGCACGTCTCCGTCTTGAAGTGGAGTGGGTTTTTTTGTTTTTTTTATTTGACAGGTCTCGGCTAACAAACAACGTGTAGGTACACGAGAAAGTCATGTACAAGTTGGTAATTTGGTTGATGGGTTGAAGGAAGGAGGTAAATACCGGTAGCTTGAACTGAAAGTGATTTCCTGTTTTGAATTTAGGCATAATTCGAGATTTGATACAGAAAAATTCATATATTCGCATGATTCACTCATTAGATGGCGCTGCTACTTAGGCTCTTTGAAATAACTTTCACTGTCTGCTGCTTCCCAGGTATTCTGCTTTATCCAGACCAACCACTCCGAATACTTTTATGATACATTTAGCAAGAATATGCCTAGAAATGCCAGTTAATGGGCAACGCTTCCTTCAATCATTTTCGGTAAGGATTTTCTGCATGCGCCCTACTAAATCATCACATTTGCATTAAACGAACTTTTCTGGTGGACCATTTTAGCCGGAGGCCTTGCTGTTCTTAAGTTTTTTTTAGGCTTCAGCCTATCTTTTCTGTACAGGGTTTAGATTTCGCAATTTTGTCCCTTCATCATACCTGATCGTAGCCACCGTACTCTAGACTTAAGCTTTTGAATAGCGTTTAGCAGCTGCTGAGAGTGCAGCTTAAATTCACCTTCTATTACCTGCGCTTCCGTTTTATGGCTTCGGATGTTGTGTCGAACACAAAACTCGTCGATTTCCTTCAACTACATACTTCCTTTCCTTTCAACGCAGGATTTTCTTCTTGGTATTTTTCCTTGCTGCGCTTTTTCCGCTGTAGCGATTTAAGCATGTAGCTTCTCTATACATATGTAAAGAGTGATTTTTTAAGCGTAGTTTTTTTTTAAATCGAATAAAACACTCAAATTTGCATCAAATATTCAAATTTTTTATTGTGATCGATAAATAGGTATTTCCAATTTACGTTTTAAAGACAACTTCATGTAAATAATGTCCGCGGCTACGTTTCAAATAGCCCATTCGGGAGGTCTAATTTTGCGTAACTTTTTCGAGCATTTCGGCCTGTATTTCACTAATTACGCGTACGCCTGTAAGGCTTCAATCGTGTTCGGCTTGTCCACATGGACTAACGACTTTACATAACCCCACAAGAAATAATCAAGAGGTGTTAAGCCGCATGATCTTGGCGGCCAACTCACAGGGCCATTTCGAGAGATGAGCTGCTCACCAAATTCATCCTTTAACATTTCTATTGCTTTACGAGCTGTGTGGCATGTGACACTGTCTTGATGAAACCACATGTCAACCAAGTTCAACTCAGCCAACTGGGGCAAAAAAAAAGTCGCGTATCATGACTCGATATCGTTCGCCGTAGACGGTAAAGTTTCTTCCACGGTTTTCTTTGAAGAAAAATGGGCCCATGGTGCCACCAGCCCATAAATCAACCCAAACTGTAATTTTTTCGGGATGCATCGGTAATTCTTGTATGGCATGTGACTGTTCATTACTCCAGATGCGACAGTTTTGCTTATTTACGTATCCGTTGAGCCAGAAAAGAGGCTCATCGCTGAACACTATTTTTCGATAAAACAGCGGATTTTCGTGGAGCTGTTCTAAGGCCCATTTACCAAATATTAAACATTAAATTTCAATAATTTGCAATCTTTGCTCGTTTGTAAGTCTTTCCATGATTACATGGCAGAGTATACTGAAAACTTTTCACTTTGACAGATGACGTTTGGACGCCATTACTAACCAGTGTTGCGAACCAAAACAACTGAACTACTAAAAAATCACCCTTTATCTTCTCTATCTACACATAATATGTACATCCTCATATCGCAGGCTCTTTCTTTGGGCTGGTAAACTACGGTGGTCTTGGCTACTTCGTTGAAGATATTGCGATATTGCGATACTTGTTGGTTTTCAAGTATTCTTAGACGTCCACTGCGTGTTTTGGGCAATTCACAGCTTCAGCAGTCGATCTCTAAGTCTAGGCGCAACAAGAAGTGTGCATGTTCAGTATGCTAGATGCCTGCCTATAGCATTGATTAGGACAAAGTCGATTTCATTGGCTTTTCGACCACCTAGAGAGCGCCAAGTTAAGGCGTTGATCCTTAGCTTTGGGAACCTTGGGAACCAAGTGCTACTACGATTAGTCGATAGACGTTATTTGTTGTCGTTTCATGGATGCCAATTTATCGGATGTTTTTCTTTCCGACTTTGGCATTGAAGCCACCGAGTACACTTACCAGAGATAAAAAAAAGCGCGAAAAAAAACCTCTTTGGTAATCGAGACATCACAAAACCGCTTTAAGTTCTCAGTCATCAATGTATTCTGCTTTCTTTGTTTTAGTGATACAGCTACCATACCCACCTGCATTTCTTCGTCATTCCTAGAATGCTCATTAGGACACCCTCAAGTCTTATGAAGTTTCCTTTCTTTGACGAGATCCACACTTTCATTTTCCATGATTAAAGAAAAAGTGAATACAAAAGGATTGAAAAGACCGGGATAGGGTGCAGATTGCTGCTGATATTATGTCTTATCTTCAAATCCAATATCGATGGTGCGAGCGTCTATGACACTGATAGAATGATTTATGCAAAAAAGTTGGCAGTTGTTTTGACCTTCCATGACCTTGTGTTGTCTCAATCGGCGATGTAGGAGCATACAAGATTATTTCGCAGAATCCTTAATAATTTGATGAGCAAGTTTGCCGGATCTCTCATTCAACCGAGGAGGTTGGTTGAGGAGGATACCAAATGCAGCTTGGCTATCACTATTTAGACACCATCGTCACCTACTGCATCCTCCTTCTAACCCGACACTTTTTTATCTCAGTTTACATCCCAAAAACTGGCTTCCACCGCATTTACCCAAGAATCAAATACATCTGCCAAAATATTGCTACAACTGCCAAGAGTCCACCCAAATCAAGATTTCGACTCTTCGATTTCCTTTAGTCATCACAACAAAGCCACCCCACAAAATTATTGGTCACAATTTGTCGTCCACCAGAACACAATTGAAATATCTCAAAGTGCTCACTTAATTTCCGTTTCCTTTTTTTATCTCTCTCTCTCTCTCTCTCTCTCTCTCTCTCTCTCTGTTTCCTGTAATCCCCATTCCCATCATCATCGTCAGATCAGAAGCCCGAGATTGAGAGAAATAATAAAAATATTCCCTCTTCAACACAAAGATACACATAACTTCCGCTGATGAATTGATGAATGGCATGTAACATCTTGTTACTGTCGAAATGATATTTACCTTCGGAGAGTTGTTGTGTGTTTTTGCCAACAAGCAGAACCACCCGCTGATGGTGCGCCATTCGAAAGCAATTAATCAAGACCCGACAATAATGAGAAGTTGCTTCTTTCTGTTTCTTCTTCTTCTCATCTCTTGGTTGCTTCGCACATCTCTGTCTGCTTTGGCTCCTCTGGTCATTCATTTGGTAATTGGATCGGGAAGCTCTGTTAATGAAGGTTCTGGATGTTGGTTCGTCGTCGGTCGGATTGTTCCGTGGGTGGATGTCCGAATTTTAACGCATACATCTGTAATTAGGACGAAACAAGAAAGAGAGAGAAATTGCCAGCTACGGATCGATACCCCCAAAGGGGCTATGTAATCCCAATATTAATAAAAACGAAGGCATCTCTCTGGCTGTCCATCCATGTTGTCATCTGTGATTAATTGCATTGCCTCGTCGAAGGAAGAGGGCGTTCTTTCGATTCCTACCGCAAATTGAAAGGTCATCATCTGGCGGACGAATGTTCATGTATGTTCGAATTCGGATCGATAGTGTCTAGGGCTGGTTCGGTTCTATCGGTCGCAAATGATGACACCAATAATGACCACCACTGACCTAAGGCACTGCATGGGCGGCCAACCCCCCTAATGGACTACTAAATGTGGTGTACAACAATTTGGCGCTGACAAATTGGTCGACAATTTTCGACACTTTTTCTCCTGTCCGTCGGTCGGACGGGTTGGGATATGGTGGCAAGAGCAGACGACACCTCGTGGTGATGGTAACGAGCGTGTTAACTACAACAATTCATTATGTGGAAATTAGCCAAACAACAACTTGGACAATATTCGAGAAGGACTATTTGCATACAACCAAGTGTTCGAGGTTTTGGGTTTGCGTGACTCGGGACGATTTTTACTTTTGGCATGTTGTTTATTCCTTATTCCACCCCTTCCGCGAGGAAACAACTAACTCACAACAAGACTCACCTACCAACAGCGATTTCGTGCTTATCAGATGCGCGCTTTGGAAATTGTTTTGACATAGTTATCGTGACTTATCTGCAACGATTGGTAGTAAATGATGGATTGGGATTACTATTTTTTTTTTTTTTGGTTTTTTTGCTCCACCCGTGATTTATGCAAATTACTTGCTTCGGTTATGTGTATCTTTTTATTTTGAGCTCGAAAACAAAAACAATGGTATTCAATTTTCATCGAAAAAGACAATGTCTAGTCTGCCATCAGAAGATTGAACATAAATTCAAAGTTGCTTGACATTTAGCATTTGCCATTTCATTAGTTGCTGTAACTGCCTGCCTGCCTGATTGGTGAATGTGCGTCGTCGCTGTCTGTTTTTCTTCGAAAAAGTTCAAAGTTTAGCCTGGAAGGGAAATAAATTCCTTTGCTCAAAGTTTCACTTAACCAAAAGTGTAGACATAGAAGTTTGTCAATTACCAACATTTAAACGTTAAACGTTTTATACGCAAATTGCGTGAGCAATAAAACTCAGCCAACAAAAATAGAAGAAGCAAAAAAAAAAAGGCAAACAGCAAGACGTCGAAGGGAAAAACATTTTTATTGTCTTTTTGGGGAAATTTATGGGGCTGTCGTTTTATGGGAATTTTTGTGGGTCGATAGTTTTAAGTGCGGTTCGTGTATGTGAATTTCTGTGCCCTGCGATGATTGATAATCAGTCAAAAAGGGCGATATAAATGTCGTTGTGATATATTTCTGGTTCATTTTGCCTACCTCCACGCAGAGTGCTGAATTTGAGTTTGACCTTCACTTTTGACAGGAACAATAAATAGGCATGAAGGTTGACTGACGAAGGTACACACAGGTGTACGACGAAGGTTACCTGCGGAGTCAGAGTCAGACATTAGGAGGCACTAAAAGATTGCTATTAGCTTTGGATTTTATGTTTTTTGTTGTTGTTTTGTTTTGGGGGGCGATAAAAATGATGAGATTATCTTTATCGGGCTGAATTTGGGTCAGCTTTAACTTTGTTATAGCTTTCGGTAGGTGTTATAGCTTTCGGTAGGTGTTTTTGCGGTGCACATCCCATCAGGGAGAAACCACAAAATAATTTTTTACCTCGGCCCACCTCGAATGAAAACCTGACAAGCATACAAGAGTAGAAGTTGCGGGAGCTGTTCCATTTCTGCTTTAAATATAATTTCGCATTCTAGAAAGTTGTAAGCAGCTGGACGTTACCAATGTACATAGGTGGTGCGTCTATTAAATTTTTGCGGTTATATGGTCCCTTAAGAGTACTGCTTACTCCAAATTGGTGGAATTTCAGTATCTAAACGTTATCAAGCCTAAAACTAACAAACTCACGTAGATTGGGTTTTAAAGCTTTTCAAAGTTGAAAAGCCTTCTTTCGTTATAAATTCGGGAAGAATAGCCCTGGCAAAAAGTTCCTTTTTTACAAAACCTTTCGTTTTTTAAGTAAATTAAAAAGTAAATAGAAACCAAAGTCTTTATAGACTTAGAGCAAACTTGAAAGGATCTCACCCCTTAATTATTTGACAAAAATATGTAGGTAAATACTTGTCATGTAACGAAATAAAGAATTTTGTTTAAAGATCAAGGGAGGAAAAGAAGATCCTTCTTTGATTTATCAGAAAGCTAACAGATGCCCAGCTCAACGAAACCGAAGAGTCTCACGATCAAAACAGAGGTCCGGAGGTTTTAAAAGAAAGCCAAGCAACTGTTGGCTTTAAAACTCGAATGCAGGCTTTAAGAAGCAGCGGAGCAAACCCAGTTACAGTCGCGCATATAATAGTAGATATATTTGAACAGCATGTAGTGAGTGACAGGGCAAGAACAGATCCCACGTCCATTCAATGCAATTTAGAACAAGTTCCACCGCCCTTCTCAGTATAAAAGAGGTTGGCTATTTTCTTTATAATATACGCGCACTAGAGGGATTTTGGATGTCCTTATAATGAAGTAACACAGTGCGGGCATTAGGGAAGTGAAGGATTAGGAAAAGGGAGATACCGATGCACGTTGGTTTTAAATGTCTGTAAACTGTAATGTGAGGGAAAAACAGAGAGCATTCCACATTCGCGTTGTACGGTTAAGAAATGAATCCTTGTATTTCACTGTACGTCCAAATTTAGGCTTAAGGGTAAACTGATGTGCATTCCAAGCATGGCGAGTAATGCGGTTGAATTGCTGTAGGGGTGGAATGCAACTGGCTATTTTATTTGAGCACTTGTGGTGGGAATACCGATTAAACAAGGACAGGCAGGAGACATCACGACGATGACTAAGAGAGGCAAGTGATTTCGAGATGCCTCGATCGCCAATAAGTTTTACCGCAAGTTTTTTAATCCTATCAAGTAGCTCCGGATATGTTATTGGTGCACCAGACTAGATATGAGCATTGTACTCAAGTTTTGGGCGAATAAACGCCTTGTAGATTCTGGCCAAATCAGAAGGGGTGAAATATTTCTTGCATCGCTTACGGAAGCCTAGAAATTTCGCAGCGTTCTTGGCGACATCGATTATGTGGTCATTCCAACAAAGGTTATCATTAACACACATACCGAGAATGTAAAGTCGTTCGGTATCAGCGATGCAAGTGCCATCAGAGAATGGCAGAGAATTAGGGTCAATTCCACTCTGTTGGTTTTATCCCATTTAAGAATGCTGTCGAGATCGGTATTTAATGAGCATATCGGAGTAACATACGTTGCCGTTCCAGTTTAACGCCCTGCTATGCTATGCTATTCTATAAAAAAGCTTAGGAAAAGCAAGGGCACCTGCTCTTGTGGTAATTTCTAGAAAATACAAATAAATTTAAAGTCGAGAAATACCAGCTCTTCCTGCAATTCAAAACCGCATAAGATAGCATTCATCCTCAACAGCACTACATGGTTGTAACCAAATTCAGGTTTCCAGCTTAACTGATCCAACTGTGTCGCGAACGCAGGAAAAGACGCGTTGAGGCTGGTTGGCAGCGGAACTCTGCCTTCTCTCAGACTAAGCTTTAAAAGTAAGTATTGTAAGTACCCATTCAAAGCACCTGGCCATTCTACAAAAAGAACTTAAAATTGAGGAATCAACTACAATCTTTCAATACCATAAATCTAAATTTGTAAGAACCCGAAAGACTGACTTTACTTAGACTTTGATAGGTCGGTTGTGATAATATTGTGGAGGGCTGGTAGAGTATAATGCCCGGGTTCATGGAACAATTGCCTTGCCTTATGAAACATCATTATATAATTATTGACCTAAGAAGCCCTCCGAATCGAAGGACAGGCGCACGGAAATCATGAATGCATTACTTGGTCTTCCTGATCTCTGTTACTCAAGGCATTTCAAACCTCCGTGTAAACCTACTGAGCTGTCGTACAATGGTTATTGGATTTATAAGAGGATGAGGGATTTCTATCAAGCTCTACGAGTTCTTTCTATCGTCGTTGGCCAGTTTAAGATTCTTAGCGGAGAGCAATGTCGCATGCATATCATATAAGCACCGTGAATGCACGGAAAGGAAAAAAAAGTAGAGTTTATATGCATTTTAAACTCGAGCTTACGATCTAATAAAACACCCAGAATGGACAAATTGACGACAGTCAAATAAGAAAGGAACTCCCCATGTAAATTGTGACCATATAGGACTCTATTGAACTATTCCTTATATAGGGTCTGCCATCTAACGTTTTTATGTCAACTAGTGCTTATTTCGCGAATGGTAACACTTAGCTCATGTCTGATTTGACAGATAATATACCGCTATACCGCTGAACGAATATGGTTGTGTATACGCTTGAACAACGCTGGGAAATATTGCGGCATAATTGGGCCATTTTTAATTTTTTTATTTTTTAAATGAGCAGGAGTGCCTGTTACAGTCAATGGCGATCGTTATCGGGCCATGTTGAATGAATTTTTGTTTACAAAAATTGAAGAGGAGGATATTGGCAAAATTTGGTTTCAACAGGACGGTGCTATGTGCCACACAGCATGCTATGTGCCCATCGAGCTACACTCGATGTTTTGCGCCCTGTTTCAAAAAAAAAAAGTTATTTGGCGGACCCTATATTTTAGTACAAATAATTAATGGCAACCACAAATAAAACATATCAACACTGCAAACTGCAACAATCATCATAGTTGGCAACAGTATTAAACATAGTAACGTCGTTACTACTCAAATTTTACAATTCATATGTTTTCAAATAGACACTAAGTCGTTTATAAATAAACTGAATAAAATCGGACTCAAATGACTTCCTTGTGGAACTCCAAAATTAACTGTAAAATAATTCGATGGAAAACCTATATAATGGTTGATTGCACAAGATCTGTTTAGTAAAAATGAATCAAGCTAAGGTAAAAAACTTAAACAGAACTATATTTTTTTTTTAACTTTAAAAGTAAGACGCAATTGGAAAGTTTATCAAACGCTTTGCTGAAGTCTGTTAGAACGTAATACGTTTGTTTTATTTTGAGCTTCAATGAGTCAACCATCAAGCAATAGGGTGCTCGTAGAACGAACCTTGCAACATCCGTGTTGATTTCAAGCAACAATTGATTTTATGTAAAAATGTAGTCCTCCAATTTGAAGTTTTGAAGATATATATATATATATATATATATATATATATATATATATATATAAAACACATATGTGTAGAGCCCCAATCACAGATGTGGAATTAACCAGATAGTCAACTCTGCAATCCCCTATCACTTTCAACCCGCAAAAAATATTTAAGCAACGGCCGCAAAATCCTCTCTCAATTTTCCCATCTGTGAATACGTGTGAGCCAGACACATGATGTTAGATCTAATTTACTCGATTACCCGCCAAAAATAATTGTGGGGAGTTTTGCAATATATCCAAATCGCAACAACAAAACAACTGGTCACGGCGGATATGTTGGGAAATAGGAAATTCTGCGAAGTGTTGAGTTTATGTGATTCAACTTTTTATTTTATTTTAATATAAATGTTTATAAAGAAACAAACCCCATAAAGTTGTTACAATTTAGTTGGAATATTTTTTGCGGTTCTCTATTTTTTATCTGCCTTAACATAAACATTCTTGGGTTGTTTCACTTTTCCATTTTGATTAATAAAATGAGACTTTATTGTATTATTGCATTAATATTACTAAATTAGTAATGTTTGGGTGTAAAATATTTGTAGTTAATAGTTTGCAATGGTTTTTTGTACATATATTAAATTCTTTGATTGTTTTATTACTTATTTATTATTTGATTATTTTTATTCAACATATGAAAGTTTAATGAATATATGTACATATTCGGGTTCCGTGCATGGATAAAAAAAAGTGAAAAAGAAGTATTTGTAATCCTTTTTAAATTATGTTGTGTTACAAGATTTGTGCGTTTAGTCAATCAATTTTCCTAACTGTTTCTTTTTTAAGGCGGTTTTGAAATTTTTTATATAAGTTAATATGCTTTATTTTAAAATTTAAAGTAAGCGATAGACGGAAGAAGGAGGACAGAAGGTAGCTGGAATGCACTTCATAAATATATTGAGGGTGCTTTTTTCTATCGAAAATGCTTGGTAGTTGATTACAACTCATAAATAAGCATGCACATTATGTTACATATATATTGAATTAATTAGCCACTCTTTTTAACAGAGGACTTTTTTTTTCTAGTTATAATGTTTTGTAATTTTTTTGTATGAAAATCAACAGAACAATTTACTACTGCAACTACTAGTAAGTGATTACAAATGTTGCTAAAATAGGGTTTTCACATACCAAAAATAATATTTGTAAGAATTTGGATCACGTTATATTAAAAAGCGTTTTAAACCGGGCCCAATTGTGTAATGTAACGTTTCCATCGAGCACCAAACAGCGATTAAGGTCATTCTGTCCTTAATCCACTTTAAATCTGAAGATTTACCATTCAAATTTTATTCTGCTAAACACAAGATTTAAAATAAGTCTAAAATAAGGCAATAAACTTCGTTTGAAGGAAAATTCGGGTTGCGAACACAATCTATACGACTCACTACTCTCCTACTCTCAACATGTCTCATATCTTTTCTTGAATTGCAATTTTGATCCATCTAGCTACCCCAATATTCATTAAGCACTGACGGCGGTGTTTTTTGTATTTATATGCGAAATTGGTGTGAAGAATAAAATGGTGTGCTAATAATATTTTCATTCTTTTTCCTCTCATTAAACTATAGCAACCAATTTTAATTTTATTTTAGCTTCGTTTGAATGTCAAGAAAAAACAGAAAAACAGAAATATCAAATACGTTCTCAATTTTAAAGCAAAAATGCGATAAAGGGAGCCAAATGTCAGAATAATCTATTTTCTTCGGTGGAAACGCTGAAAGATTAATTTTTATTTTTTGGTGGAAACGTGGCATAAAAGTACTTAAATCCTTCATTTATTGTCAACCGAAAATGTATGATGAACTTACTTATTATATATTAGTCACGTTAATCAATATTATTTTGATTATTTTTCATTAAAAATAGGAATAAATTAGTTAAAACACAGCTTTATTCTTAATATTATAATATTTTATTATGTTATTAGTTGTATGGTAAGTATGTTTTTATAAATCCATATTCACCGCATATTGTGCATTTTTATTTTACACACCCAAATTGTGAGGTGTAATCTGCTGAAGTCCATCAATTGTTCCCAACTACTTGCTATAAAAAATTACATTTCATCGCTGCGGCCATTAGCCCCATATAATTCGATTCATGTGTGCGTGATTCCCCATTTGATTTGCACGTAAAATCCCATATAAGTGCAAATTATGTGGGGCTTATCAGTTCGACTTAGCTTGTAGGCAAGGTGAGAGATTCGCTCTCGAGTTGACTATCTGGTTAATTCCTCATCTGTGGCCCCAATTTGCACGATTTTAAAAACTTGCCAATTATAAAAATGTACCTAGATACTATTTGTGAAATTTTTAATAATTACAATACAAACTTGGCATTCTTTTTTAGATCTCAGTACTTTTTGTAGCAACACTTGTAAGGCAAAAGCGATTTTTGTATAAAAGAACTTGGCTATTTTTTAACATTTATGTTTTTGGTGTGATTTCAATACTGTTTGCAAGGATTTTTTTATACATGGAAATTTTGCAAAATTTTAAAATTTTAGGGATTTCGACCGAACGTAAGCGCATTCTTTCGAGGAAAATACAATTTGTTGTATAAAGTTGTTTGCCTTTAAAAGAATTACCGACATGTAAGATTTTATAACTATAGAATGAGTTCGATATATGGGCGGTTGCCACGCCTCTTTTTTGGAATATTCACAAATCCTTCCTCCACGTATAATTTCATAGCTTTTGGGTCTTTTGGGTGCAAATTTAAAGAAAAGGGGCGGGTAGCACGCCCCCTAAATGGAAAATAAACAATATTTCATTTCTTTCGGAGTTTGTTCGTTAAATCAAAGTCTAATGTAAAAATTCATAATTGTTAATAGAAGTGGGCGGCTGCCACGCCTCCTCGATGTAAAATCACACATGTTGGATTTTTCCCTGTGGTTTCTCCGCAAACTCTATTACTGTGCCAAATTTCAAGGTTCTACGATGATTGAAAGTGCTTCATAGTTTTGAGTCAGTGAGTCAGTGAGTCAGTTTGGGGCCTTATAACTTAGGAACCGCTCATGTTAAACAGTTGAAATTTGGTATGGAGCCTGCTGCACCCCAATAAATCCTGAACATTTGATGTCTCCAGCTTTCTTGTAAGCAAAGTTAGAAGGGGGGTCAAAATGGAATGAGTTGGTTGGTGTAAACAAGGGTGTAGTGCCAAAGTTGCTAAGGAACATGGTTTACGATAAGCCGATGCCTAACTAGGTTTTTCACAACGCGCATCTTAAGAAAGCGTCAGTATCTGGTGATTCCAAAATATTTAAGATTTATCATTTCAAAAAAGGATACACGTTCGATGAAAAAATTAAATAACGTTCAAGGAAAACTATTTCTAATGATTATTGCTAAGCTCTCACAAAATGTAGGTAAGTGAATTTCGTGCTTTATGAACTCGCATTCAAAGTCCAACATTTTTTATTTCCCACAATCTGTTTCTTGGTTATACCTCAAAAACCCATCAACAAACAAATAATATCCAAACGTTAACAGAACACCTATCTGCCATTCCCAGCCCGCGTCACACTTCGAATGCGTCACATTTCTACTCCTCCACTCTAAAAATAAAAAAAATCAGTCCAAGCAAATGCTCCTCCTCCAAATTAAGTTCAAGCGATCAGAAATAATCCTTGCCTCACGGGTACTCAACTCAAATGCACGAGCAGTTACTTCAAATTTTCTTTCACGAGAACACCAAACCCCAGTTTTTCTCTCGATACTGTGCCACTTTACACGACGACGCGCAACGATACAATCGTGGTATCAGGTTACCCAAAGCAACAGAATAAGGGAATAATTGAAAATAAATAAAGAACACACGCAAGCTGTAGGTACTTCAATGGCACACATAACGTTAAGTATCTCAAATTACGTCAAACAATGTCACACAAGTAGACACCACACCAGAACGATACACCAGAACTTGGCGATTGTATCTATGAGATAAAAATTTGAGGTGAAAATTTCCTTTAAATTTGATTGTGTGTGTCCACAATGAGTTCAATCAAGGAGATTTCATTTTCTTCTCTATCTCTATTGATAACTATAAAGGAGATAACTTAAAGGCTGATGATAGAAAAAGGAGCAGGAGAACCGAAAAGGACACCTCCTTCGGGATCACAGCAATACTACGCACATACAAGCCCCCGTTTGAGCTGGTTGTTATCTACGGAAAAGGAGATGAAGGAAGGGAAAGGTTAAATTTATGAGTATGGCCCCCAGCTCTAGGATTTCATTTAAAGACTGGAACAGATACACACAAGGCGCGGGCGGGAAATTGAATACAATTTACTGCATTTCCATTGATTTATATGACAGCGAATGGGGATCCTTTTCTGGGTCTCATGTCTCATGTCTCCCTGGCATAGCACCACCCCCCCAAGGCCATAGTCACAGGATTTTGCAGCATCTTTGATGATGTATTTATATCTGGGAAAACATCCTTTGCCTTTTGCTTTCGCAAAACCCACCTCCTGCAATTCTTTTAGCTGTGTGATATATTGGGGCGCTCCTGTCAATAGAAGAAAACAAGTGAAAAGCGCACAAAGCCGAGGATAACAAGCGTGTGTGTTTGTGTACGTGTGGAAGACATCTTGAAGGATAACAAGTTAAATGCGATTTCTAGGAGATTTTCTCTAACTCCCTATCCCCCGCCTCCTTGGTGTGTTTGTTTGTTACCCGCACAAGGAAAAATCATGAATTTAATCGAAAACCTTTGTGATATCCTTCCGTTTGAACAATGCAAAGAAAGGAATCATAAATCCTAATTAGGCAAAAGTCTCCGCACAGAAAAAAAAAAACACCGGAGGACCTCCTTTCCCTATTTCTGTTCAATTTAATTTTAATTATTTTAATAAATTACCAACGCCAGCCAGCACCATCTAGAAGCCAAAAGCTAATTAGGAAATTGACGATAATGCTGTTGATGGTGATGGTGGCGGTTGAGCCAGGTCCCGTTGTGATGGCGCGTGTAATTGATTTTCACCAGCATAATTACAGTGGCATAACTAGTGAGCAAAAAAATAGAAACACACTTTTTGCCCATAATGACGGCTTTTAGCTTAAACCGCTTTAGAACATGCATCCCACGGGCCGACCTCCCTCCTCCCTGCGCCCCCGAAAAATACTATCATTAGAAGTAAATTAGTGGGCATTACTGTAATTTCCTTCGCATTTGGAAGTCATTGCGAAGCTTAGTGAAAATGTTTCCCATAATTTCCAAGCAATGAATGGCCGAAACACTATGCGAGAGTATCCTTATGTCCCTTAAGGAATTTCTATTTCTATATGTATTTGTGTTTCTTTTTTATTTTTATTTATTTTTTTTTTCCCTGCCTGTCGTTGTTGTTTTTTGTTCACTCAAATTTACTTCGGTGTCTAATGAGCGTTAGCCAACGTCGGCGTTGGTAAAGCCGGGGGGCGTGCTGTTGGGAGTATCCTTTTATTTCCGTTTGCCATATATTAGGATGAAATGGAATTGTGTTAGAAGTACTATCAAGGAAGTGTAATAGCGTTCTTCGGAATGGTAATTGATGGCCTGGCAATTTTCGGTAAGTGGGATTTCTTCACTTCGAATGGTTGTTGGGAACTTTTTTTCGGAATTAAACTGGAGCGGGATGCGGCAGGGAATGAAAAATGTAATAGACGAGGGTATTACATGTCGCGGAATGCCTTGATGGAAATAGATAAATGTGGAAGGTAATGGTTGTCGATGTTTAGAGAGGAGAAATTAGATCGATGTAATCGCAATTTAACGGCTATCATCGCCGCGGATAACGAATGGTTTAAATATGTTTAGCTGTTTGTTTCGTATTTGGGAATATTGTATGTAGATACAAGTAAATAGCTGAAATTAGGTAACTTTTTTAGATGTAAATGACGAGAAAAACACTCAACTGAAACTGATTTCCATACAAAATGCACTAAGGAAAACATCGAGGGTAAAGGGTGATTTTTTTAAGAGTTAAGTTTTTCAGATTGGCATCCAAACGTCATCTGTCAAAGTGAAACGTTTTCAGGATACTCTGCCATTTAATCGTGGAAATATACACTCGCGAAACGATTGCAAATTATTGAAATTCATTATCAAAATTCGAGCTCTGTGAAAAATGTGAAAATCTGCTGTTTTATCGAAAAATTGTGATCAGCGATGAGGCTCATTTCTGGCTCAACGGATACGTAAATATGCAAAACTGTCGCATCTGGAGTAATGAAGAGCTACATTCCATACAAGAATTACCGATGCATCCCGAAAAATCGACAGTTTGGTGTGATATATGGACTGGTCCATTTTTCTTCAAGACGACCGTGGAAGAAACGTTACTGTCAACGGCGAACGATATCGAGCCATGATACGCTTTTTCTTGCCCCAGTTGGCTGAGTTGAACTTGGTTGACATGTGGTTACATCATGACGGTGCCACATGCCACACAGCTCGTGAAACAATGGAAATGTTGAAGGATGAATTTGGTGAGTAGCTTATCTCTCGAAATGGCCCTGTGAGTTGGCTGCCAAGATCATGCGATTTAACGCCGCGTGAATATTTTTTGTGGGGTTATGTAAAGGCATGATGCCAAAAGAACCAAAAGAAATTTTAGAGCAAGCCTGTGTCATATCTCTCAACACCAAATCGCCCAAATTAGGAAAATATCACATCACCAACAATTTTTGGCCAATTTAACACCATGAAAGATCACCCAAAAATAAATACAGTCGAACTTCTCTAACTCGAATGTCTTGATAACTCGAGGAGATTATTTGGCGTCACCTTCGATAAGTCGAATTCTAAAGGGGGAAATCCCAAATTCTGAAGCGGAATTCCCTAATTCTGCGTGTTTTAACAAGTTCGTTTTATAATGCATCGCTTTCGGGGGCACTGAGATTGAATGTTCCTTATACATACAGTGTAGAAAATCGTAATTTTCGTATGTGTGAGTAAACATTTTCAAATTTCTTCCAGGTTGCTTTTGAATTGCTTTTTTGAATTATTGAAAAAAATAAGAGATTGTTAGTTGTTTAGAGAAAGTTCATTACATTTGTTAACGTTGATATGTCGGTAAGGCGTACGTTAAAAACATTATCTCTTGAAGAAAAATTTAAACTTATAAAAGAAGTGGAAAGTGGGTCGAAAAAGAAAGATGTGGCTGTGAAGTATCGTGTTCCGGCAAGTACGGTGTCTACCATTTTAAAAAATAAAGGAAGTACAATTGTCACTGCAATCGAAAATGGTGCTGTAAGTGTAAATTCCAAGAGACTTAAAAACCAACATACGAAAATGTGGACAAAGCCGTCTTAGAATGGTTCAAATTGACAAGGAGGCAGAACTTACCTATATCTGGAGGAAAAGAAAAAGCGTTGGATTTTAGTCAAAAACTGGGACTTCCAAATTATAAGGCAAGCACGGGTTGGCTGGATAATTGGAAACGTAGGTATGTACACACATTTATGTAACAAAAATCTGTACCTTCAGATTAAAAGTTTTTTTTTAAAGGAACGGCATATGTCATAAGAAGGCTTGTGGAGAGAGTAATGATGTGAGTGACGAGGACTGTACTAAATGGAAACGTGTTTTTTTACCTCATTTATTGGAGGGTTATCAAGCAAGGGACGTATTTAATGCAGATGAGACGGGCCTATTTTTTAAATGTCTCCCAGATAACACTTTGACTTTTAAAAACCAGAAGTGCCATGGGGGAAAGCACAGCAAACAGAGAGTTCCATTGATGATTGCCGCAAACATGGATGGGTCAGAAAAACTAAAACTGCTCTTAATAGGTAAAAGCAATCGGCCTCGCTGCTTTCGAGGTGTTAAATGGTTACCTCTCGACTATAAGGCAAATACGAAAGCGTGGATGACAGGAGCACTTTTTGAAGAATGGGTGGCAAATTTAGACAAACATTTTGGTAAAATGGGAAGAAAAATTATTCTTTTCATTGACAACTGCCCGGCTCATCCTAAAGACATTCAACAAAAATTAAAATTTATTAAACTCGTTTTTTTTCCTCTCAATATGACATCAAAGTTGCAACCACTTGATCAAGGCATCATACAATACACGTGAAATGTCATTACCGCCGTAGGATATTGAAAAAAACCATAAAAGAATTTGAAGAAAACAAAAAAACTAACATTACTATGAAAACCAATGCGTGGAATATCGACGTTCAGTCTGAGACCATTTCCAATTGCTCTAAAAAAGCCGGTTTTGGTGAATATTCTGAGTGGGAGGAAGAAGATGCAATTCCTTTGATTTTCATGATTGAACGCTCCAACGAAAGAAATGAGGGAGAAATTCAACTGCAGAAGGAATTTGAAGCTTGGAAAATTACCAGAAATATTCAAGGTGTTACGTATGATAATTTTCTGCAGGTGGATGACGATACTTCGGAGTATCTCACAGATGAAGATATTGTCGAAGATATTGTCAGACGTGAATCCGAATCTGCACAGCTCGACAATATCGATGACAGCGACAGTGATGAATGGAGAACGATTTGGAGGATGATTTGATTCAACCACCTTCAAAAGAGTTGGTTGCAAAGTCATTAGGCACTTTGCGTGTATATTTAAAGACTAATGAAAGAACAACCGATTCTGTTTATAATAGTTTAAACTCTATTGAAGATTTTTTTGAACACCAAAATAAAAATACTTTTCAGTCATGTATAATAGACTATTTTAAATAATAAATACATATGTTCCTTTCCTGTACTTTTTTTGTCTTATATATTCGCAAATAAATACATATATGTACATATTTATATCAATTTTGTATTTTACTTGATAACTCGAATTTTTTTTTGTGGAAGTGGTGGTTCGAGTTATCGAAGTTCGATGTACCGGGTGATTTTTTAAGAGGTTTAGAACTTTTTTTAAAAAAAAAACACAAAAAATTCGAAAAAATGAATGAAATATTTATTTGAATCGATAGTTTGAACCTTGCAATTTAATGTTTAAAGATAATTTCATGCAAATGTTGACCGCGGCTGCGTCTCAGGTAGCCCATCTGCTGAGTCCAATTTTGGCATACTCTTTCACACATATCGGCCGGTATCTCACGAATGAATGCATGGATGTTGGCTTCCAGTGCGTCAATCGAAGCGGGCTTGTCCCTATACACATTAGCCTTGGCATACCGCCACAAAAAATAATCTAATGGTGTCAAATCGCACGATCTAGGCGGCCAATTGACCGGCCCGAAACGTGAAATTAACTGTTCACCAAACTCGCCTCGCGATTGCGCCATTGTTTCGCGTGCTGTGTGGCATGTGGCACCGTCTTGTTGAAACCACATATCATGCAAGTCAAGAACTTCCATTTCGGGCAAAAAAAAGTTTGTTATCATCGCTCGGTAGCGTTCACCATTGACAGTAACGCTGCGATTCGCATCATCTTTAAAGAAATATGGCCCAATAATGCCGCCGGCCCATAAACCGCACCAAACAATGGCTTTTTCGGTATGCATTGGTAGCTGTTGCAATGCTTCTGGCTGATCTTCACTCCAAATGCGGCAATTTTGCTTATTTACGTACCCATTCAACAAAAATGAGCCTCATCGCTGAACACAATTTTTCGATAAAAAAGCGGATCCTCGGCCAGCTTTCCAAGAGCCCATTCACCAAAAATTCGGCGTTGTGGTAGGTCGGTAGGCTGGCTTTAGTTCTTGCACCAGCTGTATCTTAAAAGGCTTTACGCCCAAATCCTTCCGCAAAATTTTCCACGTAGTGCTGTAACAAAGGCCTAACTGCTGGGAACGGCGCCGAATCGACATTTCGCGGTCTTCTGTCACACTAGCTGATACGGCCGCAATATTTTCTTCAATACGCACAGTACGTAAACGTGTTGGGGTTTAATGTCCAACAAAGTAATTTTCACAATCTTCCGAATAGACTGCTCAGAAGGTCGAGAATGCCGATCATAAAATGGAAGCAGCGCGCGATGAACATTTCGAACCGAGCACGAATTTTGATAGTAAAATTCAATAATTTGCAAGCGTTGTTCATTTGTAAGACGATCCATGGTTAAATTGCAAACCAAACTGAAGCTGTTTGACAGTGACACAAGGTACTAAACACACGTCAGCTGTCAAAACCAGTGTTGCCAAAACCAAACCAGCTAAAAAATCACCCTTTATGTCAAATCACTAAAATATTCTTCGAATATAAACAAAGTTTGCATCCACCCAACCTCGCGCGTCCTCAAAATCCAGCAGGGGACTAACATTGGTTTACAAAGATTATTAGAAATAATATTTTGAATTACTGTTTCGACACAATGAAAGCAAAGTTGAACCATCATCTAGCGAGGCCCACTTTTTTGGACTCTAAAGTCGTGATATTATCCCCCATACTCAGTTTGAGTTCGAAATTTCCGCACGATCGCAATAACTTTCTGTTTAAAAAATACAAATCGATTTGAATTGGTCAATTTGGTTTCGGGCTGTCAATGAATAATGACAGTTTTTGGTTTTGGGCGATCTGACATGCTCTCTGAATTTGAAGATTCTAACAACGATATCTGTAAGAAGTATCCCCTACTAATATATCGTTGCTATCACCGACAAATCCTGGCCATATAACAAGTAAACATATAGGTATCTTCTGCATTTGACTATAACACATTTACTCAAACACAAACTGAACCATAAAATTAAAACAAAACAGAACCGAGTTAATAGCGAACGTTCAATGAAAAAATATATTAACTCAAAGCTTATAAGATGTACATGAGGAATTTTAATTGACCTAAACTAAATTAACTTTATTTTGGTAGTTAATGACCTTAAAGTAAACAATTTTCATAGGCAATTTAATATCTTAAGTAAGGTTTTGACATCATTTATGCATAGAGTCGTTGCGTCTCAAAATATAAAATCAACGCCACTACGACCGCCAAAATAAAACAATTTACACGTATGCATTTCAGTTAGCGGTCAGAAAAAAAAGAAAGTTAAAAAATATGCGGTTTTCATTAAAAAAAAGTCAATTTTAAAAAGTGCTTGAGGAAAACGTGGCAACGTGGAGTTAAACTCTTAGGTTAGGTAAGGTTGAAGCGGCAGTCGGATAGAAGTCCGACTCACTTAGACCTATATAAGGTCCATTGTGATACCACGTGGCTCTGAAGTTCCTGCCTACACGTTGAATCATTTTGAGGTGCTTATAAAGCGTGAGAGACATTTTGGATCGGTTGAGTTTAGATCATTAAGATCATTATAGAAGAAGGTCCCCATAATGAAGATTTCGCTTTCGCGAGAGAGCAGGGCATGCGCAAAGAAGGTGTAGAGTAGTCTTCTCCTCCTCCTCATCCATACAACTCCTACAGAAGTCGTTTGAATAGGCGCCAAGCCTTGTTGCATGCCTGCCTAACAGACAGTGTCCAGTTATGACACCAATTGTAGCACTAATGTGCGATCGATTAAGGGTAATCAAGCTCCTTTAGCGTCTTAGATCCAGCCTAGGCCAAATCTGCTTCGTTGTCAGACAAGTAGTACCATTTGTCCATCTGTGGTTAGTTTTTTCTATTGCATCCAGTTTAAACAAGAGTTTGCATGTGGAAACTGGTATGCCTAAGGAGCCCTTTTCAGGCAAGATTGAGAGGGTAGTTCCAAGTTTGGCGAGTTCGTCAGCCTTGCAGTCACCCGGAATGTCTCTATGCCCCGGCACCCAGCAAAGGTGAATGTTGAACTGCTCAGCCATCTCCTTTAGAGTTGAACGGCAATCTAGGGCAGAGTCCAGACACTTGATGGCGGCCTGACTGTCCGAAAAGATTCGAATATCCTTTACGGATACCACATTCTTTCTTAGCCAGGACAAGACTTCCTTTATCGCCATAATTTCCGCCTGGAAAACACTACAATGATTAGGAAGACGGAAGGAGAGACTGAGATTGAGCCTGTCTGAGAAGACACCTCCACCCACTCCATCATTTGTTTTTGAACCATCCGTGTAAAAATGGATTTATTCTTCTTCCGGCAAGGTATCCTCCCAAAAGGATCTAGGGGGGATGGATATCTGGAAGTTTTTGTCGAACAGCAGTTGGGGTGTGGTGTAGTCTATATTCCTAGAAGGGATTCTGAGTATGTTCAGAATTGCAGAGTGGCCGATTTCACTATCGGCCCATTGAGAAGTTGCTTTGAGGCGAGTGCCCGTGGTAGCAGCAGTGGTAGTCTGTCTGCTAAAGATGTCAAGGGGTATTAAATGGAACAGAATGTCCAGTACAGCTGAGGGAGTGGTGCGAAGTGCTCCACTTATGCATAAACATGCTGATCTCTGGACCTTGCCTAGTTTATCGCGATTTATCGCTTTCTCTAAGGCAGTCCACCAGACAATCGTTCCATATGTTAGTAACGGTCTTACAACCGAGATATATAGCCAGTGAGTAATTCGAGGTTGTAGTCCCCACTTGTTACCAATTGCTTTCTGCAAGAAAAGAGTGCAACCGTAGCTTTCCGGACTCTTTCTTGTATATTAGACTTCCAGCTGAGCTTCCTATCCAGGGTGAGACCTAGGTATTTGGCCTCGTCAGAGAAGACTAAGCTGGTACCCCTGATAGATCGACTCGTGGGATTTTGTATTTCCTAGTAAAGAGGACAAGTTCGGTTTTGTGGGGGTTGACGTCTAGACCACAATTGTCAGCCTATCTTATTAGCTTGATAAGAGCATTTTATAGTAGTTGTAGTTAAACTCTTACCTTAAGAACAATTTTTAACTTTCTCGTATACATTTCCGACTGTACGGGAGAAAATGTTCCCAAAAATTTTGTAACGTAAAAACCTTTTTCTGGCAAAAATTTGAGTCAAAAATTAAAAAAAAAGGAGTATTGGAATTTTTCGATAAAAACAGGGTTTGTGAAGATCTTAACCCTTACTTCCGTCAACTTTAGCTTTTAAAATGTGTTATTCCAAGTCACGTTTGATGGAGAAAAAAAATTATTGAGTAGAAGACATTTTTTGTCAGGGTCACTCTTACCCCTTTGAGGAGGGTTATATAACAAACATGCTTTAGAGCTCCTTAAAATCGCTAAATATAATATCCTGAAATTCTCATCCCGATGGGGAATACAAAAAAAATTGGACACACATGTTTTAATTTGGTATTTCTCCCAATTGACAATTATGGACGGCAAATAAAAAGGAATGTGCAGGACATTTTTATCGAATTTTGGGATGTCAATGATTCGAATGAAGGGTTTTAAGGACAGCTTCCTCCTATGAGTTCAATTTTTATGAATGTTAAGTTATTAAAGTGGGAATGAAGTTATAGAAATGAAGCAATTGTTGTCTCGGAAACTGAAAATGTACTTGCAACATTCCTAGGCTTTGCACAGATATATACGGTTTTTGCAGTTGATTCTGCTTATGCTGTGTTCCTTCTCCACAATAATATTGATTTGTGCGCTGCGGCTGTGATAGTCAATGCTGCTGTTAAGGGTAAAGTTGCTGCGTTGTTTCAACGACAAATCCCCAAAGTATCACCCTCAGAGCTTTACGTCTTGCGAAAATCTGGCAAGGCTATAATCAGGAGCTATAGGTCACTACTGGTCCGCCTATAGGGTTTGGCGTTTTCCGAATAATTCATCTGCCGTTTTTGCAATATTTGTATTTAAACAAAATTGCAGAGTCGTGAACGGTCTCTCTAAAAACTCATAGTGAACAGATCTTTAAGACATTTGTCTAAGACCTCTAACCCAAACAAAAGACCAAAGTTCTCCTATTTAGCTCAAAGTTACAGAAATAGCGAAGAGGGTGTAGGTTGGAAAGCTACATCCTTCCCAAGCCCGACCAAACGAATACATTAAAATAAAATCGTATCTTTTATCAACAAGCAAGCTGAGCTGCAACGCAGTACATTATAGAATATAGATGAATCAACTGATATCAAACGGGACATGCTAATGTTTCACTTAACGACTAAAACACCAGCCACCGCAATAGGTATCCTTCCATACAAAAAATATATAGATATGTATCTACATTCCATTCCGACATAAAACAAATCCAATAAAAGTCCGAATTGATTTTCTAAATAACGCATTCGTTGTATCGAGTGTCGCTTAATGAAAACAGATACACAAACCATACACACAGAGGAATATCAATAGCACTATCGCATATAAAATCAACATGAGATACTTATTAAAAACAATAAATTTAAGCCATTCTCGCCAGTCCGTCAGCATGTTTTTTAGGTTAAAATTTAATTAATTTCCATTTCATCTATTACCCTTTATGCGCAACTATATTCGATAACAAAACATTTATATTGAAAATATTTGTAGCAATTATCTCCAAAACAACACTCGTTGCAGTGTTTTGTTTTTTTTCATATTAAAATCCAATTAAAATCAACCCGCAGGTGTTTTCGAAACGCATCGAACTAGTTATCCAGAGAATACACATATACACAATTCCAATGAAGAGATACATTAAAAATTAAGTTAAACATAAATCGAGGCCACCACATAACAATGACAGCGGAAAAAAATAAATCGATAAGTTCAAAGTCGTTTGAACCCAGCCAACCTAAAAGGCTATGTTGTACACCAAGTAGAAGGATGCTCTAAATGGCAACCAAAAGGACTTCTTGTCCGTGATTGAATTAATATTTAAATTTGTCCTAACACAGAGATTAAATTTGCGAAAAGTTTTTTTTTTTCTTTCGAGAAAGTTAGCTAAGCGAATGGATCTTAGGCGACCTCAAGGGAGTAGTGCTGGGTGCTAGTTGGCAATTTCCGGTGACCAATTGCTGGACAGGACATTGGTCAAGAATTGTTTTGAGTAGTTATTCCTTGGTGCTATGTCGGTGAAGGAATGGGCGAAGAACCCATACTCCGAGTAGAGAATTGGTAGTCGTGAGGACTTTGGGTTTGGCGACTCTTTAAAGCGTTTACTTTTGACCCAGGTAAATTGTGGAGCTGGAGAATCCGTTCTTAAAGAACAATCATAGATGGCATAGAAGCAGCAATGTCAATGTCTCTAGGCTTTGACACGCATAATTACGCACGCGCCTCTTGTCTTTATGGAACTAGATTCTCCAATACGGCCCCACAAACCATGCAGGTCTCCTTAACTAAAGTTAAAATCTCTTTTTTGGTCTGAATTTTAAGCATTTTAACGATGACCTATGTAAGGCTGTTGTCCTCTTTGGCGCGGTTATGCCTTGGATTAGGATGACACCATAGCTCTCCCAGTGCACTGCAAATGCACTGAAGCCATAGTGCTGGTAGCATTTAAAATATAGTGTAAGTCTTGTTATAAAGAGCCAACACAATATTTATATCAAGGGCCATCTTAAGCCTGGTGTGCGTTTATTATACCTTTCTAGTCTTGAGTCTAGTCTGATGAAGAAACTATCAATGAAATTTGTTGTCTGGTATTTTCGTCTTAAAGACTCTTGACGAGAACATAAAACTCAGCCTTTTTCAAATAAAGCGAATCTTCTCTTCCTCGAAAGCTTATGAAATATTTTGAGTCCCGACAACTTCTCAAAGACCATTAGCACAGTTTTTTTTGACCCAAAGGTTTGACAAATCTCTCCACCGTAGTGGTGAAAGTAAGATCGTTGTGCTGAAAATTTCAAAGGCATTTAACAGAGTTTGGTGTCAATCTCTTTGGCGAAAATGTGTACATTTGGGATCTATCATCTATTAAGGCTTTTGTCTGTATCCTTCGTTTCGCATATTCGTTTCGCGTTCATGTCTCTCATCTTCGGGCGTAACTGGCAACCTATTAAATTCCGAACGCGACACATAGCACATTGAAAACAAATAGAGTGGAAGTTAATGCTTTCAAAACACAATGCTGTCTTCTATCACTGAAGCCTCAAGAACCCAAGCAACATGTTTGGGGCTTATTGACAGAATTCAAAAACGCGCGGTAATACATTTTAGCGATTGAAGATGTATCTTCAAATTACTTGACCTTCTAAGTCAACGCCGAAATGTCCACTTCGTATCGTTGTTTTGTAGTTCATAAGTGTTCAGATGAAAAAGCCCAGTTGAATTCCACCTCTCAACAATTTAATCGCAACACCCGACGCGATAAAATTGTGCACTAGTTTACGCTCAAGCCTATATTCGGACAAATACATGGACACTTTATCTTGGCCGTACAATACGAATGTTGAATGCTTGACGACGCTCTGTGTTTCCTTCACATTTAAATTTACAAACATTCAAAACCAACGTGCATCGGTATCTCGTCCTTTTGTCTAATACCTGAAGTCTTTAATGCCCGACCTATGTAACTTAAATTTAAAGTTCGTTTAGTGAGTGATAGTTATAAAAATATGGACAACCGCGAGTATAGCCTCAAACTGTCAACCTTAAGATGGATAAGTTTGGTTGTGTACCTTATTGCGAGTTCTTACTCTTGATACTTGCTCTATTAATGATTATATAATTAAATTCATGGAATAATAGCCTTAAACTCTCATATTCATACCTACCTACCTACCGCACAATCTATGAAGTTTTAGATTTGATGGGGATGTTTGTGGGTGCAGTGGCTTAGTGGTAAAGTGCGTTGGACCACTAAGCGAGAGGTCGCTGGTTCAAATCCCGACCTGAACCACGAACGTCTGACAAACATCCAAGAGTGACAACTGTCATGAGAAGCGTCTCAAAAGTAAATTGCCGTTTGGAATCGGCATTAAACTATTGGTCCCGCAATTCGTGTCAAAAATATAACTTCGCACACACAACGGTTGGAGAAGCTAGGCTCTAGGTCCTGTATGGGCCGTTTACGCTGAATATTTTATTTTGTTGTACAACAGTCTTCATTCTTCGATGTACTAATCAAATGGAGTAAGGACAACATCACAACCAAGTGACTGCCAGATCTACGTCGACAAAGTGCAAAATTAAAGATTTTTGTCGAAAATATTTACTATTTTTAAGTAATACAGCCGCATGCTAGGAGGAATCTTTGTAGGGCTTGATAAAATTGAGTGAAATCTCACTCATCAGAAAAATAAGCAGACCTTAACCAGACCAACAAATTTTTCAGCTGTCAACAGGATAGAACCAAACATTTTGGGGCAGTTAGGGACCCGTGTTTTTTTTTAATTTTTTATTTTTTTTCGCATAAGATGGTAGTGAGACCTTGTAAGAGAAGCATTTAGAAGTAAAATCATATTCCAGTCCTGCTTTATGACGTAGATAATCAACTACCTCCTGTCAGTGAGAAGCTATATGTTATTAAGATCTTTATAATGTCTTCATCTCTACTTTGAACTTAATAACTGCTTCGTATTCTAAAAAAACAAACAACCGTGATACCCCTTTTTATATAAATTTAGCTTTATTCATTAAACGAAACGAGTTTAAAATTACTTATTCAAGTTAATCAGAATAAAGGGAACAAAAGTAATTGATCAGCGCATTGTTCTTGGCAAGAACATAATCTGTATGAAATAAGAATTATCATCTGGTATCAAAAACCCCACCGAGATACTTTGCCACAGTCTTACGTATTTGCAGAAATTCCATAGTCATAAATTTACAATGTACGATGAACAGAAAAAGAATGACATTTTCCTATTTTTAGTAAAGGCCGATTTTTTCTTTTCCTTAAATCATGTTGAATATCTTCTCAGTCATTAACATGTTTAACACGTAAAAAGGTCTTTAAGTCATTAACAAACATCAGACAGTTCCCAAATATTAAAAAGCAGTGGCCCTAAATGGCAACCTTTGGGGAACGCCAGATACGGTTTCAATAAGCCTTGATTGAGAACAACCAATTCGAACAAATTGCAAATAACTGGTGATGCACTTGAGTGAATTCCAAAAGACTGTATTTTCTTTATAAGAATTTCATGAGACACTGTGTCTTTCTCTCTCTTATACCAAATGACTCACTAGAATCCTTCTGATCTGGCTAGAATTTTTAAGGTGTTTATTCGCCCAAAACTTGTTTACAAAGCTCATATCTGGTTTGGTGCACCAATTACGTATTTGGAGCTACTTGACAGAACTCGAAAACGTTCAATAAAACTTATTGGTGAGCCTCTTAGTCATCGCCGTAATGTCTCCTGTCTGTAGTTATTTCATCGTTACTCCCATCGTAAGTGCTCGAAGGAAATAGCCAGCTGCATTCCTCCCCTTCAACCGTAATACCCACCAATGCCAGGAACGCTCATCAGTTCACCCTAAGGCCTGTATTCGGACGTACTAAGAAATATAAGGATTCGTTCCTCTGCGCACAGCACGAATGTGGAATGATCTACCTTTTTCTGTTTTTCCTGACCACTACAATTTGCAAACATTTAAAATCAATGTGCATCGGTTTTTCATCCTTTCGTCTAATTCCTTATTTCCTTAATGCCTGTGCTGTATTCCTATTAACATTATAAGGATCCCTTTTGTCTCAATCCGGATTTACAGGTGGCGCAAAAATAACCTTCCGATGTTTTTTGGCTGTAATTTAAAAAAAAAAATGAGAAACTTTGTTTCTTCTTGTGGATTATTTTTATTTGGTCTTTTAATTTTTTTTACATCAAGTCGAGAATATGATGTCATGTAAATGTCCGCCGCCACAGTTGATTGTCATTTGAGCCCTTTTTATGGCATTTTCCATCACTTTGGCCAAAACTTCCGGCGATAGGTCCACACATTCTTGACGGATATTGTCTTTAAGAGCTGCAAGAGTCTGAGACTTGTTGACATAAACCCGCGACTTCAAAAAGCCCCACAAAAAGAAGTCTGGAGCGGTCAAATCAGGCGATCTTGCTGGGCAGTGTAAATCGCCAAAACGGGAGATTAGGCGCCCGGGAAATGCATCCTTCAGCATATCGGTTGTGGCACGTGCAGTGTGTGCCGTTGCACCGTCCTGTTGGAACCACATGTTTTCCAATCCCAATTCATCAAGTTGCGGCAAAAAGAACTCGTTGATCATTGCTTTGTAGCGCTCACCATTCACAGTAACCGTTTGGCCCGCGACGTCTTCGAAGAAAAAAAGTCCGATGACTCCTCCAGCGAAAACAACACACCATACAGTGACTTTGAGCGGGTGTAATGGGTCTCCGTGGGTTACACCCGGATTTTCAGTTCCCCAGAAGCGTAAATTTTGCTTATTTACGTACCCGCTAAGATGGAAATGGGCCTCATCACTCATGATTATTTTTGATGAAAAATCATCTACCTCTTGGTGGTGATTAAGGATGGCTTGAGCGTATGTTAGACGCGATTGGCGGTCAGCAGCTAACAGCTGATGCACCGTCTGGACTTTGTACGGAAACATCTTCAAATCTTGTACCAAAATTCGCTGTAAATACCGTCGACTGATACCCATTTGCGTGGCACGTCGTCTGGTCGATGTCGACGGCACTTCCATGACATCTTCGGCTACAGCAGCAATATTCTCAGCAGAACGGCTACTCCGGGGTCTGCCACGCCTGGCAGCATCTCGTGTTGTGCCAGTCTCTTCGAGGCGAGCGTCTAAACGTCGCAGTGTTTCACCAGTAGGCGTTGGACGGCTAGGAAATCTGCGACGAAATTCACGTTGTGCCAAAGTCACCGACCGATTATTGCTCAAATAAATAGTCACCAATATTCCGCGTTCTGAAGCAGTGCAGCGTAACATTGTTTATTAACGTGTATTTCGCATGTGTTTACTACACAAATGTCAAAACAGAACTGACATTAGGGGCCAACCGCAAAATTTATAGCATTTTCTGATAGGAGGATTACTTTTGCGCCACCTTGTATAAATGGAGTGACAACTGTCATGAGAAGCTTCTCAAAAGTAAATTGCCGTTTGGAATCGGCATTAGGCTTTAAGTCCTGTATGGGCCGTTTACGCCTAATATTTATTTTTATTTATTTATTTAAAAATGGGAGTTATAAATGAAACTTTCCACTCATCTAAAAAAGTACCCGATGATAAAAACAATTTAAATATTTAGAGGGAGAGAAAGAGATTACATTGTTTTAGAAGCTCAAAAGGAATCATATTAGGCCCAGCACCTTGACCTAAATTCATAGATTGGATGCCTTCAAGAATATCATCTAATGATAGATAAAGCCGTTATGAAGAGAAAGTGTTAAATTTAATTTTTATGTTTAGTAACGTACTCCACCATGCTTAGCTAGTCGGGAATACCACACCGACGAAGAAGAGCTAGCACGCGAAACGAATCAGGTCCCCCTAAGAAAAGACCTAGTAAGAAAAGAAAAGCCGGTTCTTCGCCCGAAGTCGAGCCCCTAAAAGAACAAAGGCGTAAAGAACCGCAAGAAAAACAACTTCGAGCGCAAATTCGTGCACCGCCTCCAATAAACGTCGTTGGGGTTACGGAATATAGTAAGTTGCATAGCCTCCTTAAAGGAACGATAACATCGAAATTTAAGGTTACATCTTTAAGGAATAATGCGTGGAAAATTAACGTCGATAACCACGATGATTACCGGGCAGTGTCTCGAAAGCTAAATGCCGATAAGATCCAGTGGTATACTTTCGAAATAAAGTCAGAAAGGCCACATCGTGTTGTAGCAAGGGGACTCCATCCCTCATGCACCAAAGAAGAGGTTATAAACGACCTCCAAGCCAAAGGGTTTAAAATTCTTGATTCCAATAATATCATCAAGAAGGAGACGCAACAAACGGAAGCCGATAAGGATGTCCTAGTAAGGCGTGCACTTCCGCTCTTTATGCTTACATTCGATAGGTCAGATAGTATCGAAGATATCTACCGAATTAAAACAATATTGAATATCGTGGTAAAAATCGAACCCATGCGTAGAAATGTAAGAATAATTCCACAGTGCAAACGTTGCCAAGGATTTAATCATACACAAATGTATTGCCAAAAAGATCCGCGATGTGTGAAATGCGCCGGAAATCACCTCTCCCAAGACTGTGGAGTAAACAAACAATCCTCCCCTACCTGTGCTAATTGCAAGGGAAAGCACCCGGCAAATTATAGGGGCTGTGAAGTAGCTAAGGAGCTTCAAAAACGGAGAGATGTGCTCCTTAAGCCCCAAAATGCTAAATCGAAACCGCTAACTAAGACAAAGCGTAAGACCTCTCAGGAGATAGTAGGCAATCTAAAACCTCCGGTTCCTGAACGTAAAAATATCAAAGAAAGAGAGACAGCAGTAAAGCCCTTGACCTCTGCTGTCAAAAGAAACTCTATTCAAAAATTACCGTCAGGAAAGCCATCGAATAATGGCCTTCGGACAGCCAGAGTGCAGACCTACGCGAAAAACCAAAAAAAGTCGAAACTTCGCCAGACCCTGTTTCTCATGTTTTCTCAGTTATTCTCGAGAAACTTGAAGAACAAAGCAAAATAAATAAAATTATTCTCGATCGGTTGGTTAAGCTCGAAAATAATTCAAGGAAAACGCGTACTTCAAATGTAATATGAATGAAAAACCAATGTTAAAAATATGTACTTGGAGTGCAAACGGACTTATGCAAAAACTTGACGAATTGGAAGTATTCATGCGCGAAAAAGATATTGACATTTGCTTGATTACTGAAACCCACGTAAAAGAGCGATCAATTTTGAAAATAAAAGGCTATAATGATTTCCACGCTTGTCACCCATCGGGAAACGCGAGAGGTGGATCATCATTGTTTATTAAAGACTGTATTGAACAATACGAAGACTTGAAGATAGAGCTTGAAACTATGCACGATTCGAGTAAAAAACTATCAGCGTACTCTTAGAATTTCATCTATCTACTGTCCACCACGCTCCGCGCTTAAATCGCTCAAACCAAATTTCATTATTGGCGGCGATTTTATTGAGAAACACACGTTCTGGGGTTCTAGATACATCTCGCGAAAAGGCAGAATGCTCTATGGGGCAGGTATGGAGTACAGTTGTGATTTTCACTCAACGGGCAAACCGACCTACTGGCCAACTGATACCTCAAAAATACCTGATCTGATAAATTTTTTCGTCGTGAAAGGAATATCTACCAACCACATTAAAGTTGAAGGGAGCTTTGATCTGTCATCTGATCATTCACCGGTTATTTTAACATTGAGTGTAAAACTAGTCAACAACCTAGAGCCAGCGAGATTAACTGGTAAAACAACTAACTGGGAAGGCTTTAGGAACGAAATTGAAGAGAATGTTGAACTGAGCGTTCCACTTACGACGCCTTATGAACTTGAAGCTGAAGTTGATCGCTTCGTTGAGGTCGTTCAGCTCGCCTTCTGGAATAATACGTCTAACCCAAGGAAAACGCCGGCCAAATACGGTTTACGATATCCGCCCGAAATAAAAGAATTGGTCAACGAAACGGAAGGCGCGTAAAAAATGGCAACAGAGTCGCGCTCCGCAACATAAAGCACATTTTAATTATTTGTGCAATTTGTTGAAGACAGTTATTAAGGATTTTAAAAATCGTGCGATAGGTTCTTACCTAGAAAGTCTAACAGCGAAAAAAGATTCCAATTATTCACTTTGGAAAGCTGTAAAAGGCGCCAAAAGGCCTAAAATCCCCGCGCCGCCAATAAGAATAAATCAAAATGCATAGGCAAGGGAAGACAAAGAAAAAGCGGACGTTTTTGCAGCCCATCTCGAAGAAACCTTTAAACCGTATGATGGTCGAGCGGCTCACGACAGTACCAATAGTGGGACGGAATTACTATTTGACGAATTTACACTCACGAATGCAACACTAAGGGAACTAAAACGTGAAATCGAATCTCTAAAACCTAAGAAAGCTCCTGGTTATGATTTGATCACCGGAGAAGTTCTCAAAGTTCTGCCTAGAAAAGCATTAATTAAGCTTCTATATATTTATTATAAATGCTGCGCTCAGATTAAAACACGTGCCGTGCCAATGGAAAGTTGCGGAAGTCATTATGGTTTTAAAACCAGGAAAACCGCCAAATGAAGTAAAATCGTATAGACCAATTTCGCTTCTCCCAGTCATATCCAAAGTTTTCGAGAGGATATTACTAAGGCGTCTACAACCGGTTATAGAAGATAATAATCTCATCCCTGACCACCAGTTTGGGTTCAGAACCAAGCATTCGACAATTGACCAAGTGCATAGAATTACTGACGTAATCGAGAAAGCATTTGAGGAAAAAAAGATATGCTCAAGCGTATTCCTTGACGTCTCACAAGCCTTTGATAAGGTGTGGCACGACGGCTTAAAATTTAAATTACGACAAGTTCTCCCCGTTCGGCTATATGATATTTTAGAATCATATCTCGAGAATAGACTCTTCCGTATTAGGCATGGAAGCGAATACTCGGAGCTTAAAGAAATTTCGGCTGGCGTACCGCAAGGAAGCGTCCTTGGGCCGCTTCTCTATCTGTTATATACTCGCGATATACCAAGAGAGGATTGCACTACCCTCGCTACGTTCGCCGACCACACCGCTATCCTTGCAGTCGGTAATACTATCGAAGAAACGACTGCAAAACTGCAAACCGCACTGAATAAAGTAAATGAATGGACGAGGGACTGGCGGATCGCCCTCAACGAAACTAAATTTGTTCACGTGAATTTCACGTATAAGAAAACTAATGACTTGCCAATTTTTCTAAACATGGCCCGAATACCCTTTGCAATCGAGGCCAAATACTTGGCAATGACACTCGACGCAAAGCTGAAATGGAATTCGCACGTGAAAATGAAACGTAAAGAACTCGATATCAAATATAGAGAAATGTACTGGTTACTCGGAAAACATTCCCAGCTCAGTACCGAGAACAAACTGCTTTTATACAAGCAAGTGCTAAAGCCGGTGTGGACCTACGGTGTACAACTTTGGGGTTGTACCAAGAAAACAAATGCCAATATTTTACAAACTTTTCAAAATAGAGTGATTAGAGAAATTGTCCACGCTCCGTGGTATATTAGAAACGACGATATCCACAGGGATCTCGGAATTCCTACAATCGAAGCTGAAACTAGAAGCATCGCGCGAAAGCATAGAAACCGACTAATCGGACATATCAATAATACAGTCCGACACATTTTGGATGAGAATAATTTATTGCGCCGACTACAAAGAACGAAACCTTTCGACTTGGCAAGATAAGGATTAACCGCGTCCTAATTGCGGAACATGCAGGATCTTTCAGTGGAAAGCAACCTGTCAAATGTTTTTTATTTCGCGATAGAAAAATTGCTTGATAAGTTATATCTCAGTTGCAGTATCTAACATTCTATAGAAGGGTGGTGTTTTTAGTCAGTAAAAATCTGACACTACTATGAGCACGCGCTTGCTATCCTCATAGTGTCTTTGGAAGATTTTCACCTACCCTCGGGAGAAAAAAAAAAAAAAAAAAAAAAAAAATGTTTAGTAACTAGTTAGTAATTCAAATAACAACTATGGGATTTTTGTTTCTCTTTCTATGTTCAGTGTTGCTGTTGTTAACTATTAACGGACATTTATCTTACTTATCCAATATTTTCTGTGGATGGAAGATGTATGTTTGAAGCAAATTTTTCCAAGAAACTTTATATATTCCTGGAAGGATCTAAACCACAGAAACTCCTACTTTTGTAGTCCGAAGAACCAGTTTTTTTATACTTTCTAGAGTCATGATTTGGAACTAAGCACTAGTATGGATTGATTTGCAAATAAGTTTCTTAAATTAGTTCGCTGATGGTTCTCTCACAATAATAGTCAAACGTAAACTTTAAGACATCAGAGAGCACAGAACTATACACGGACTTTCACGAAGCTGCCTACAACTGTGTTCCACAAAAACCGACTCCCTTATCTGCAAATTCGCTTCAAATTTATTAACCATAACCGAAAATTTATTACTCCGTTTAAACTAATAAAATATAGTCTAAGTGTGACGATAATAAAACGACAAATAACCTTTTACTGTTAGTTAATTGATTAAAATTTCACATCCATATGCGTGGGATTTATGATTTAGATTTCCTCCACTTTGTCGTCATAATCTCCTGTTTTTTTTTGAAACATAAGCCATAAAAGTGAATCTTCGTCTTAGCCGAAATTTATTCAAAACGCTTTAATCAAGATTAGGTATGATGAGTGAAACAACTCCGGCAACGCAACAACAACAATCAACACATACTGCGTGTGTTCCTTCCTTAAACAAAGCAAAAAAAATCCATCTAGGGATCTCTAATGCCCACGATTAGTGTAAAATATTACGCATCTAATACCCATCGCTGTGCCGACGCCGCCACGCCGCCAGCGAGAGCGAGACTAACAACATTTGCCATAGAGACTTACAAAAAAAAAAAAAAAAAAATTGTCAAAACTAAGAAGATTGTTTTCTTAAATCAAAAGTAAATATTTAAATTTAATTCACTTCAATGTAAAACTGACTGTGAATGGACGAGATAAGAAGAATGTAAATTCGGTAGTTCTGGGTGTTGAACGCCGCCGAAACAAGATGCTTTCGAATGCTCGTAAAACATCTCATAGTACAAATTATCCATCGTGTAGTATCTTTCGTTTGTATCTGAGGCTGAATAGCGCATTGGCCACCGCGCTTAAGCCGCCATTCAACGAGAATGGCTTTGACGACAAAAGACCCAGAGAATCTATAAAATAGAAAGAAAGAAAGAAATTCTAAGCCGACCCATCAATAACTCTAATGCACTTGGACAGCGAGCTGAGATAGTTAAAAGGCCTGGAAATTGAATATCAGCATAGTCGTATCAGAGGCTTATATCAATTAGCCGCCCAAAAACTGTGAGATACTCTCAAAGTGAGGAGAATGTTTGTCTGATGGAAGTGAATTTCCATCGAATTAATGAAAGTGCCTAGAGAAGGTATTATCAGTTAGTTTTTTTTTTTCTTATTAAATCTTTTGTGTGGGATACAAATGCATTAATTATGTTAAGGAATGATTTTTCTGTTTTTTTTCGTTCGATTTATTCTTGCGGCTTACCAAAGTGTGGTAGTAGATGAGAGCTATTATTAGGTGAACGACGACGTTTGATGAGATCCTATTTAGGCTATCTTAACTGGGTGACCTTTACTTCTTTTACCAGATGCTAAAAATGTTTTCTGAATGTTGTGAAAGTTTGATGGGATGGAGAGAGGTTGCGTACCTGTGTTCTCTAAGCCATCATGATGAAATTGACATCAGATTTTAGGTGGAAACTTTTCTATGCAAAATGGTTTTCTGGAGGGTGACGTGCGTTAACTTCTTGGCTCGTCAATTGTGTGACGTTCAAGTGACGCATTTATGCGTTATTACCGAAATTTTGAAGTTATTGGAGACGTGGTCACATTTGGTGGCCTTCTTAGTAATACGTCCAAACATAGTAGTTTCCAAATTCGCTTTTAAAGATTGTTTTTAACCCAAAATTCGAAGTTTTAAAAAAAATAAAATTGGACCCGTATTGGATTTTTCCTTGATTTTTAAACTCCCTTTTTTACCTAACTCTAAATACATCAATGTTAAGGGTACATTGTGACCTTTCCTAGCATATCTGCCTGATGAATATTTCAAATATTGAATATGAAACTTGAAGATAATTTCTTCTTTAGAAGTGGTTGTTTATTGAACTCGCACTACAGAGTTTCAATGACACTATCCCACATACCTGCCATGTGATATAAAAATAAACTGCACGACTGCGTCGTACCGAAACTTTCTCGTTACATCAGAAGCGTTTTTGAGTGGCAAAATTAATCGAAAATTAATGGTGAGAAATTTATTTAAATCACTTTTTAAGTTTTAAAAAATTGATTTTCTCAAAAACGACACTTACAATTTTGCTGTAATTTCGCACATTGGACACTTTTGACATAATTGTTGGAATTACAAAACATTATCAAAAACCTTGAAGCCGTTTTTGAGAAAACGAATTTAATTTAAATTTAAGAAAATCGTTATATGAAACAAAAAATTTAAAAAAAAAACATAAGGAAAGGCTACAGTCCGCTTGGAGCGAACAGTATGATACCCTATCCCTATCCCTATATGCCCCAAAAAAAACCTTAAGAAGATGATGGATAGCATTTTATTTCATTCTATAAAATTTTGAAAAAAAAAAACATTTTTTGAAAAAACGCCCCCAAAAAGTGGGCGTGGCCAAAAACTTTGTATGGGAGATATATTGGAAAAAATATTGGCTAAATATCTTGTTAAACACTTTTTTTCGGTTTCTATGAAAATTATCGAAGAAAACAGCATTTTAGTGAAAAACGCCCACAAAAAGTAGGCGTGGCAAAAAACTTTATATGACAAACTTATAAAGGAGGGCAGTGCCTACATATCTTGTGAAGGTTATAACCCTCTATCTGTCCATCTGTAGCTTTAAATCGGTTTTTTCTAAATTGTGGGCGTGGCAGTGGGCGTATTCCAAAAAATTTTACACTTAACCATTTCGGAGCCCTAGGGAGTATGTGGTCCAAATTTCAGCTTTCTAGCTTGAATTTAAAGGCCTAAAAATTGCGTACGGACGGACGGACGGACGGACGGACGGACGGACATTGCTAGATGGTCTTAGGATTTGGTTCTGATCATAAATATATATACTTTTATGGGTCTACGACGAATATTAAGGGGTGTTACAAACTATGTGTCAAAATTAATATACCCTTAGGATAGGGTATAAAAAATTTGTATGGCAGGTACAGTTATTTCAACAGATAAAGCAAAAAATAAAATGATGACCCGAGATGTAACCCCAAGAACCTTGTATACGAACTTTGAAGCAAATCCGTGGAACCGTTTCGCCATACGGCGCCCGGACAGACAGACAGACACACAGACCGACGGACGGCATTGGCGGACCCATTTTTTTGGACTTCTTCTCCCTCTTACACAGTTTGAGTTCAAAATTTCCGCACGATCGCAATAACTTTCTCTTTAGCATTCGAGAAAATTGTGCAGTAGATTTTCACCAAGTTCAAGAATGGTTTTTTTCAGGAGAATGTTTCTCATGTCTCGTGTCAGCAATGACAGCCAAGCTGCAGTTAAAGCCTTACTTAACCCTTAAACAGTTCTAACTTTTGTGCTTTAACTCAATAATCTTTTAACTCGTTTCGGAAGACTGAACACTCTTAGTGTTGTTGGTGTTGTGGTTATGCAGAAATCACGCGAAATGAGATGACATGAAACTGTGTTGAGTTTGCAGGCATCTCTAGTAAGAGCCTCCATTGATGGATGAGTCAGGACTATTCTAGATGAAGACTAGTTGGTATTCTGATGGACCAACATACCTAAATGTGATAGTCATAAGCGATATAACGTCTTTCACGCTTGTGGAGAGGGCGAGAATACATCACAGAGCATTATCCAACATCCGCTCGAGTGAACATCTAAAAACCTTATCACTGAAGTGCCTTCTCGGTTTTCATAAAAAGACGAGTAAATAACTAAATTTTGTTGAGTGGGCCCAAAATCGAATGCCATTTTATCTACGGGCTTATTACTGCCTCACTAACATGTGAGATACAAAAGCTTTAAAAGGTGCTCGAAAACTTTGTCTCTCGGGTGACATTCATCAGATCCAGCCGTCATATGCCCGAAGTTTTGTTTGAAATTTTTTTGTGTTTTCCTCAAAATCAAAATAAGTACTGAAAAAATACACGATTGTGTAGTTTGGACCTAAAAAAAGGAATATAAGATAAGGAAGCTATGTAGACTTTTTTTACACAAATGTTTCAACTGCAGCAGCTTTAAATGTAAAATAAAACAGCCCTCAACTTAGCGCTTCCTCTCTTGCCGTTGGCCAAAATTCACACTGTGACAGAAAAAAGTACTTAAACGGCGCCGAAGGTGGTACGCATCATAATATAACTTAACTTAACGGACAAGGTATGGTGGCTTTCGGACTTATGCCCTTAACGAACTTACCTCGTGATAGCAGCACGAGAACGGACGCTGGAGAACGATTTAGGAATAGAGATGGTCAAACGAATTGGAGTGGCATCTAAGAACTCAGAAAAAAAAGTGGTCTGAAGAAAGAATTACATTCCCTCGGACGCTGCCAAGTTGTCACCAAAATAAATCAGACCTATGCAAATTAAAAAGAGAGTCTCAGCATGGACTTACATACTGGAAGCCAGCAATGGTAATGAGAACGGTTTTAAGAACGTAAAAGACCTTCAGCCTTACTGCGATGACCCTGGTTGTTAGGAAAATTAGTCCTATACCAAAAAGGTTATGCTAAGAGGTACCTACTGAGAGCTACTTGCTCTGTGATATACATTACTTCTCGATAATTGCGATTGAGAAGTTGATATCTGTGTTTGTTATTTTGTTACTTCGGTTTTTCTTAAAGAAATACAACTTTCAACCTTCACAAATCGCGAGAAAAGTGGGGGCCTCCCACCTTCCTAACCCACTTTTCTTTCTGCCCTAGATTCTCACTCTTGAGGAAGTGGCATACCCGATCTTTCTGGATATTTTATATAGCAAAATCTTGCTTATCATGTATCTTAGAAGTGTAGCAAAAGCAGGTACCTACCCCAAAAGACGAACGGTTCTAGATGATTAAGGATGGACTGTCCCAAATTATAAGGGACGCGCGGACATAATTAATAAGAGAAGGAAGTGTACCAGCGCGAGAATTTATATTATTATATTAAGTATTTTTATATTAAGCAAAATTTTAAAAAATAAGTAGAACGCAGCGGCTTTAAAGTAGTAGCGTACTCAGTTATAAATAAATAACGGGTGCTTTCTTTAGAGGTATAGAACTTCGAATTGAAATAAAACACAAGAAAATCGTTTTAATGTCCATCAATTTGGCTTTATTGGAAGGATCATTTTATGCCGCCGTGGCTGGTTCGAATAAAGACAAGTCTAGAGGTCCAATTTTCAACCACTTTTTCAAACATTTGGGGCTGTATGTCGGCAATAACGCCACGAATGTTGGCTTCCAAGTCCCCTTTCTGGTTTGTGGGTGTAGGCGAGCGACTTCACATATCCCCAAAGAAAATAATCCAAAGGTGTGAAATCACACGATTTTGGTGGCCAATTGACAGGTCCATTCCGCGAAATTATGCGCTCATCGAATGTTTCCTTCACTTGCGCTGTGTGGCATGTAGCGCCGTCTTGTTGGAACCACAACTCATCCGCATTCATGCCATCCAATAGTCGGTTATCATGGCTCTATACCGGTCTCCATTGATGGTAACTGACTCTCCAGCATCATTTCGGAAGAAGTATGGCCCATTACTCCACCAGCCCATAGAGCACACCAAACAGTCAGTTTTTGTGGATGTAATGGCGTTTCAAGGGTCTCATGTGGATTCTCTTCACTCCAAATGCGGCAATTTTGCTTGTTGACGTAGCCATTTAACCCAAAATGAGCTTGCGGTACACTTCGCGAACTGAACCATTATTTTCGAAATAAATTTACACGATTTGCAAGTGTTGTTCATTTGTCAACCTATTCATGGTGAAATGACAAACCAAACTGAACATAAATGACATTAGAGTTGCCAGATTTGACCCCAAAATGTCAGTTTTATCTCTATTCGAAAAACCAATATCTAAAACAAATACCCTTTACTATAAGTGTAGCACGAAATGTTATGCTGCGTCAGACATATCATTTTCGATCTGGTGTTTGGTTTGCAATTTAACCATGGATCGTCTTACAAATGAACAACGCTTGCAAATTATTGAATTTTACTATCAAAATTCGTGCTCGGTTCGAAATGTTCATCGCGCGCTGCTTCCATTTTATGATCGGCATTCTCGACCTTCTGAGCAGTCTATTCGGAAGATTGTGAAAATTACTTTGTTGGACATTAAACCACCAACACGTTTACGTACTGTGCGTATTGAAGAAAATATTGCGGCCGTATCAGCTAGTGTGACAGAAGACCGCGAAATGTCGATTCGGCGCCGTTCCCAGCAGTTAGGCCTTTGTTACAGCACTACGTGGAAAATTTTGCGGAAGGATTTGGGCGTAAAGCCTTTTAAGATACAGCTGGTGCAAGAACTAAAGCCAGCCGACCTACCACAACGCCGAATTTTTGGTGAATGGGATCCGCTTTTTTATCGAAAAATTGTGTTCAGCGATGAGGCTCATTTTTGATTGAATGGGTACGTAAATAAGCAAAATTGCCGCATTTGGAGTGAAGATCAGCCAGAAGCATTGCAACAGCTACCAATGCATCCCGAAAAAGCCACTGTTTGGTGCGGTTTATGGGCCGGCGGCATTATTGGGCCATATTTCTTCAAAGATGATGCGAATCGCAGCGTTACTGTCAATGGTGAACGCTACCGAGCGATGATAACAAACTTTTTTTTGCCCGAAATGGAAGTTCTTGACTTGCATGATATGTGGTTTCAACAAGACGGTGCCACATGCCACACAGCACGCGAAACAATGGCGCAATAGCGAGGCGAGTTTGGTGAACAGTTAATTTCACGTTTCGGGCCGGTCAATTGGCCGCCTAGATCGTGCGATTTGACACCATTAGATTATTTTTTGTGGGGTATGCCAAGGCTAATGTGTATAGGGACAAGCCCGCTTCGATTGACGCACTGGAAGCCAACATCCATGCATTCATTCGTGAGATACCGGCCGATATTTGTGAAAGAGTATGCCAAAATTGGACTCAGCGGATGGGCTACCTGAGACGCAGCCGCGGTCAACATTTGCATGAAATTATCTTTAAACATTAAATTGCAAGGTTCAAACTATCGATTCAAATAAATATTTCATTCATTTTTTCGAATTTTTTGTGTTTTTTTTTTAAAAAAAAGTTCTAAACCTCTTAAAAAATCACCCTTTACAAGGCCTAAATCGCCTATATAGGATTTCAACCATTGTGCATGCAAAGATATATTTTTAACATGAAAGGTTAATGCTGATTCTGTCTTACAAATTGAATAAAGTTCTCATGACAGTTCGTACTCTAAGATGCGTGTCAATTTTTCGCAAAGACGTTGGGAAGCCAATAAAACATCAGCTGATATTAGGACGGATTTAAGCCTTTGTCTCTTTGATTATAAGTCAAACGCACTACCCAAACAAACTTTCATACAATTTCTTTGTTCGTCCCAGCTTCAGACATCTCGGTCTGTAGGCATTTTTTTCATACATTGAGCACCGAAAAACTTGTTTCATTTTAATTGATAGTTCCTATAGATTATAGGTGGTAAAAATAATCACATGAGGACGTATTAGGATGCCCTCTATTGAAAACTTACCCATGGTTCCGAAGTTTGTTAAAAACACTACATTTTCTCTGGGTGAGCGCGCAGTTATATCAGCTGCTAACTTCTGTTTGTAACCCTGATTGAGTGGCAAGAGTTGTTTCATTTTTTTCTATTTGGGAGTGTAACATGTTGCTTGCCTGTTGCCTTTGGTAATGGTATGTTTTCTCGTTTGGCTAATTGCTAATACTATTTTGAATAGTGGTGATGGGGCTTTCAACAGATTGGTCTTGATATCATAATTTGAGATGCAGATTTGCCACTTTTCCTTTGCCTTCGCATCTGACCTCGTTCTGACACTTCCACATCCTTGCGCAAAAAAAGTATACGAGGGCTCGCAGCTGAATTTTGTCTTTCATGACAACTAAGCAGGAAGAACTTTCTTTCAGGAGCTGAGCCCATAAGTTTATCAAAAACACTGATCCCTAACTTGATTGAAAAAAACTACATTCAAGCTCGCTGTGAAAGGTTGCCCCCCCTCCCAAAGAAAGATTTAAACTCCCTCTAACCATAAACATACTTCATTCATTTTTCCCTAGAAAAAAAAAACATTCACGAATAATTTTACCTGGCTTTGAAGATTCGAGTTTTCATCTCCCGCCAATCCCTCGGGGAGCCATCCAACACAGTTTCTCCATAAAAATAGCCTACAATCTGAAATAGTCCCAGGGATGAAATAAATATAACAAACCCCACACACCCCTACCTCCACAAGATAAACTACTCATATGACCATTGAGTGAATCTATAAAATACTATCCACCCAACTCATCAAAAGATGGAAAAAAAACCTCACCAAAAGCAGCAGAAAAAAAAACAAAAAAAAATACGGGTCAAAACAACAAAGAAAAGGCGTGGTGACTATTAATAAACAACAATCCCCTTCCTGATCTCTGCCAAACAAACCACCCCGCGCTCAACGCACTCACAAAGCACATCCATAGGTACCCTTCCAGCTTCGTATCCCTTATAATACCCAAATGATTAATTGCATTTTGTACAGGTCATGTTATATGTATGTTAAGACAGATGACGTGAAGTGGATACACACCGTGCTGGGTTCGAAAAACTCTCCTCCTTCTCCCACCACCGACCGACCGACCGACGCCCTCGACACTAACGAAACACACACCAAACATTCAGCAACAACAATAACAACTAAGGGGGCGACTTAACAGAACCAAACAAATATAGAACAACAAATACAAACAGTCAGGGTGGGCGGCTGTGGCCGGGGCTGGAGTCGCAGTCGTAGTCGTAGCCCTCACCGGGACCATTGGAGTTTGGAGCAGCACGCAGAGTTCAGGTCGCACACACATACGTGTACCTAAAGCACACATGTCAAATGACAACAGCGCAGGAATTGCACAAATCTGATACTCTGTTTATGCCCTTATTATACTTTTTCGAATACAAACATTTACGTGGCGTGGTAGGGGCTGGAGTGGTTGAACATAACATGAAGGGGATCAAAAGCAAAGAAAAAAAAAACACAAGTTACAAGTTTGCGTGTTTTGTCAATTCTAACTTTTCCACTTCTCGCAATCCCCTTCTGACCGGCACGGTACGGGACAAGACGGGACAGACGTTTAAGCAAATACAAAGCAAAGCAACCCTTAGCTTTTTCTTGTCTCTAGCGAAAGAACAAAAAAAAAAAAATGTCTGTAACAAACTTTTGCAATATTGTATCTTTCCTTAAAAGTTGTGTTCTTATTTTTTTGTTATTATCTTCGACACCAGATGTCTTTCGTAGGGAACCGTCTTTTAGTTTTAATACAATCATTTACCACCCTCTTCTGCGGGTCTAATTGAGAGGCAAACACAAGCTTTTGAATGATCAAAACTTTTTAATTAAACGCATTTCACTATCGTTTACTTTTTGTCATGTTTTCGTGGATGTGTTACGAAGGGAAAGAAAGATACACTTTAAGGCTCTTTAATTGCCAGCCATATTTTTTTTTTTCCTCAAAGATTAGTGTGCGCATCCATGAAGAAGGGTGGCTGCAATTTTGCACTTTCCCTGTTGCTGTTGTATACTTCACACCTCGCCACATATTCATTCGCACATGGCACATCTATCAGCGCAGCGCTACCCCATAGCAAAGTCATCGTCGAGGTTCAGGTGCAATTATATTTTCTTCATCTCGTGTGTCCTTGGTCGTCGTCGTCGTATATAGCATAAAAGGACGGCGTCATACAAAATGCACTACACACGTCACATGTGGGGCTTAGCCTCATTCCACTCCCGCTTTTAATGTGATTTTCTTCTTTTAAGACGATGCTCTAGAGAAAAGAACGCAAACTAGTAGGAAAAGAAAAGGTGAACAGCAACAGGTTGAGTGGTTGAGTCCCACATGAATGCATGTCCTAGATGAACAGGAACACACAGACGGCGCTCACTATATAGAGTTTGTTCAGTGACAAATTACATTGAAGCTCATTTTCTTCTTTAATATTTAAGTAGATTTTCTTTTTTACTTTTCTATCATAAAGCGCGCAGGATGCAGCTTAAGAGATTTATAGCGTGGAGAAGGACGATGATGATGATGATTGAATGGGTGGTGTGCAGTGCAGCTTCCAGCTAGCTATGCAAACTCAATGAAGTACATCAACATCGTCGATGACGATGAGACGATGAGAGGATTAAATAGCACACACAAGCATACGCGCGCAACAGACACTGACTATGGGTCGTTCTTCGGTTTTCCCCCGCCCCATCAGAACGAGGAAGCAAACAATTTGTTATTATTTTTCACGGAAAATTGCACTGCAAATTGGAATTTGCATAATGCTCCAGTTTATCGTCGTGTTGTAGATTTCCAGATTTCGAGATTTTCAGATTTCGTTTTTATTTTCCCGCTCTGCAATAAGCAAAATTGGGTTTTGTTGATGAGTTTTATACTTTACGGCATAGTGCAGGAACTGATACTAATGGGAATATGTGGATTTTTTTCTTCTTTATGCAAGGGATTTAGTTTTGGAAGGGTAACTGGATTTGGCGATTTTTCAGTTGAACCTAGGATACCTAGGAAGGTTAAGTTCCTACATATTATTTACCAAGCGTATCCCAACATAACTTAGCCGTTTTTAGGCAGCTTTTATATATTAAGGTAATTTTTTAAGAGTTTAGTTTTTCAGGTTGGCAGCACTGGTTAGTAATGGCGTACAACCGTCATCTGTCAAAGTGAAAAGTTTTCAGTATATTCTGCCATTTAATCATGGAAAGACTTACAAACGAGCAACGATTGCAAATTATGGAAATTTATTATCAAAATTCGTGCGAAAAATTGTGTTCAGCGATAAGGCTCTTTTCTGGCTCAATGGATACGTAAATAACCAAAACTGTCGCATCTGGAGTGATGAACAGCCACATGCCATACAAGAATTAGCGATACATCCTGAAAAATCGACAGTTTGGTTGGATTTATGAGCTGGTGGCATCATCGGTCCATTTTTCTTCAAGAAGACCGTGGAAGAAACGTTACCGTCAACGACGAACGATATCGAGCAATGATACGCGACTTTTATTTGCCCCAGTTGGCTGAGTTGAACTTGGTTGACATGTGGTTTCATCAAGACGGCGTCACATGCCACACAGCTCGTGAAACAATGGAAATGTTGAAGGATGAATTTGGTGAGCAGCTCTCGAAATGAGTTGGCCGCCAAGATCATGCGATGTAACGCTTCTTGATTATTTCTTGTGGGGTTATGTAAAGTCGTTAGTCTATGTGGAAAAACGGAACTCGATTAAAGCCTTACAGGATAACATAACACGCGTAATTCGTGGAATACGGGCCGAAATGCTCCAAAAAGAGACGCAAGATTTGAACTTCCAAATGGACCATTTGAAACGTAGCCGCGGACAACATTTACATGAAGTTTTCTGTAAAACGTAAATGGCAAAGGCTTATTTATCGATCACAATAAAAAATTTGAATATTTGATGCATATTAGATTTTTAGAAAAACTACGCTTAAAAAATCACCTTTTTTATATATCTTTTATGAAGGAATAGTGAACTCAATTTAGAAAAGAGAAAAATTCTGCCAGCCGCGAATTGATCTCTTATTATCAGTTCTAGTTGAACAATTTTGAAGACGCATAAACCTTTCTCGAAATTAGTGAATCATTACAGTGGAAACCGCGTCCAAATCTGTTTATTGCTTCTCGAGATCAGCCCCAACACATGGAGCGGAGCGGCAAAACACATTTTTCAAAGCTACTTTTATCACTGTTTTTTAACAAAGAACAAAAAGGAATGTATACCACTGCTACTTAAATTTCAAACTTAAATTGTCGGAGAATTGCCTCGAGGACCGCCATCCTCGCCTTGCTACAGAAAATACTTTTGTATGGCATATCATGAAGAAATGAAAGTATTCCTTAAGGCAAGAAGACGTTTTCAAATATCCTTTTTCTGAAAGCGAAATATGTTGGATTTATGCCCACTTTTTGTGCAGTATAATCTTACCAGGGCCAAAAGCAAGTCCTTACACTCCGGCATTAACCGTGCTTTCATTTAACGCCGGATGTATTTGTTGACTATACTTATTTGGAACTCTATCGCAGTGTTAAAAGTAAGTAAACTAATTTCTTAAAAAATAAAAATGTTAGACTGCGACCCGCAGAAATTTCAGCAAGGCCCGGAAATTGGAGCAAATACCCCTTTTAAAAACCATATTCAAACGTGAAAACATTCTATTTGTTCGCTTATTTATTAAAAACTAGGCTGTGTCCAATGCTTACAACGTTGAAAGAATTTTTTTAAAAACCCACGCCATCCTAAAGTATTCCTTATTGATCCGGATGGAGTCAATATGGCAAAGTTTATAGAAAATTGGCCGAGTAGTTCAAGAACCCATCGCTTTCTTTCTCTCTTTACTCCTCCCCCTTTTCACCTCATCAAACCCCTATAAAATCTATATGGACAACATATTCATAAGCAAAAAATAATAATAAAAGGGAGATAGACAGATAGACAGACGCCGAATTTTATGTAGTAGTGGCTCACAATTTAAGACCTTAGTCAATGGAATGAGCGATGCAAGCTCTATGGTTCCAAAATCCATCCTAAAGTATTCCTTATTGATCCGGATGGAGTCAATATGGCAAAGTTTATAGAAAATTGGCCGAGTAGTTCGATAGCCCATCGCTTTTTTTCTCTCTTTACTCCTCCCCCTTTTCACCTCATCAAACCCCTATAAAATCTATATGGACAACATATTCATAAGCAAAAAATAATAATAAAAGGGAGATAGACAGACAGACAAACGCCGAATTTTATGTAGTAGTGGCTCACAATTTTAAACCTTAGTCAATGGAATGAGCGTTGCAAGCTCTATAGTTCTAAAATCCAAAGCTCTCTGAGCGGCGTTCAAGAATGTTTAATATAATTTACAAGACATGAGGTTAAATTAAGACAGCTGAGTTCGTAAGCCGAGGTCTTAATCTCTTGGATTCATACCATAACCTCGCCCTTCAATGAAAGTAGAAAAATTTTCTTGTCAAAGTCTAGAAAACCCATAGAAGGATTTCCTGTATATTGGAGTTCGATCGACCAATGGTGCATCCGAAACGAACTGGCTATAACAAGCAGAATATTCAACGCATGGTCTGGCAAAGCAAGTTTACACTGTTCCGCTCCAACGTCGTATTCACACATGGTCATACATGGTCACACATTTCGAAAAGATGATTGTTCCGTAGCTAACCATGCTTTGCACTGGAACGCGTTTTCCACGGATCTCTGAAAGCCGGAGGGTCCGAGAAGAACATGGCTAAAAACATTTGAATGACCCAGCATTTGCTTTACAGCTCTTAGATTATAAAAACAGCTTAGGATTTTCTTACTATGCACCGTTGATTGCGTTACCGCCACACACCGAGACTTGTGAAAACTACGGGTCTCGCGATTATACGGAATGGACGGAGATTGCTGTTTTCAGTAAGTTCACTATTGACCAAATATTCAGTCTCCTATCTTGGAGAAAGCTCAAAAGGTTTGGAGATTTAGGACGATTTTAAAGCCGCATATGTCAGCACCTGAAGAAACAAGCTGCACGAAGCCATAAAGTTGTTGATTAACTCAACCCCTTTAAATGACATGCATCTCTGGAGTATTTTCAGCACTCCCTTACCCAGATCAAGACAATTCATCAAAGAGTTAACTGACAAAACTACCTCGTAATCATGGGAACGAAATTCCATATATCCCCTTTCCAATCAAATAGCCCGGATGGCACGTTTCTATCCCGAAGTCCCATTCATATCTGAACAATTCATAAATCGATGGGAACTTTTTTATTTCTGTCCACCTAATTCAGCGCGGACAATGCGCCTACGAAAGGACGGCAACTGGAATTCGTATTATTCCCTCAAATTGACAATTAGATGAGATCAAACTCGTGCTCATCGTAAATTCATGACACATTACGAAGCAAAGGTACAAATATTGCATCCCAAACAATAACAACGGCAACCACCAAACAATGGGCACTATGAGAAGAACCCAAAAGAACAACAACCAATGATGACCCAAAAATAAAAATAAGAAAAAAAAAACCCTCAGGAAGATAGAACTGAAAAGAACGAAACGAAAACATGACACCCGATATGTGCCTGGTGTACGAAAATCATGGAGAGGGCAGCTCCAGCTCCAGCTCCTGCTCCAGGTATAAATGATGAAGGCACACCGGCTGAATCCAACTGCACACAGTCCACACCCGTCTCGGCAAAAGGTGGTGTAGTCTTTTGTAATGTCTTCAGTTGAAATTTATACTCATCAGGGTATTAAGCTTTTTGCCAGTCGGCAATGTCCATGGGCCATCTCGTATCATGAGACGCAGTGAACCAGGAGCTGGCATCAGCCACAGAGACAGCCAGACAGGCGTATCTCTTTTACAGTCTTTCCTCCTTCCTCTTTATCGTGTTCGCCTGTGGAAGGGGTTTTTATTACTTTTTACGTGTGACAGCTTAGAAAAAAAAAAACAAAAAAAAAAAGTGAAGAACCCTTAAGAGGGATCCCTAAATGCAGGTTCCAATGCGAAGGACCAACCCATTATAATTGCGGAAAATTGTTTGTATCTTGTACGTAGTTATATCTGGTTTTTGGTTTTGTCTGACGAAATGTCGTCATCATATGCTCCTATCGGTGACGGTGACAGTTTTTCTAAGCCCATAAATCAGTCGAACTCTCCTCGATTGGTTATGGTGATGGCAATGGTAATGGTGAGGTGAGGCACTGGTAATGGTTTATTGACCCCGAGCCAGCATGAGGAACGTCGAATCGAAGATACCGATCAGTGATCAATTATTCGTCGGAAATTCCATTCCATTTTTATTTATCAGTTTCCCTCGAAGGAAACTGATTTCCAAATTAATTTTCAGTAGTTTTTCACGTTCGCTTGGGTTGGTCTGGACATGTTGGTTTGTGTGGTGATTTATTGGGATTTATTGGACTGTCTTGGGGGTATTATTAAGTGGAGGTTTCATCACTACAGGTAGATCAGGAGTGGTTTAGTTTGGTCTATGGGAATAAGTTTTTCGTATGGAAATGATGATGGGTATGCCATGGGAATTTTAGTAAATTGATGAGTCGGCGGATTGATATGATTTGATGGCAACAAGCAGGAGGTTAGAGGAAGTATTAATAGCTGGGCTGCAAGTTGTTAAAGCAGTTCGCTGAAAATGCAGACTAATTTCACTTCTTCTCTTTAAAATGATTTATATGAATACAGAAACTACAGGAACATTTTAAATTGTTGAAGAATTAGGTCGAACCTATTCTAATCCTTGGTACATGTATAGACAGCGTTTAAATACAAAAAATTTGGCGTAAACGGCACATAGAGGACCCTAAGCCTAGCTTCCGCAACCACTGAGTGTGCGAAGATATATTTTTTGACACGAACGAAGCGGACCTACAGTCTGCTGCCATTTCCGAACGCTATTTATTTTTGAGAAGCTTCTCGTGACAATTACTACGCTTGTCAGACATTCGTAAGAGGTGGGACAGCGAGCGAATAAAAACTTTCAGATGGTTGAGCTGTAAAGAACTATCAGAGTAAAAGAGGTAAGCTTTTGATCAAAAAAGGCCAACTCTACCGAAAATAGTACAAACGAGCCAGAAATGCCTTTGTCAAATTTTCCAATGTCCAAAAGTTAGGCACAAAAGTCCTCAATGTAAAAGTGTTTGATCTTTTGTCAAAAACTTTATAAATTCGTACTCGTCATCTATTCCCATACTCATTTACGATGACACTCCAGCTGTCAGCTTTTAAGACAAAGCCAAGATTAGTTCGAGGTCTCAAAATATACAAATCGGCTTGCACTTATGGCGTTTCCAAAATCGTTATGAAGAGAGATGAGATGAGAAGATAGACGTAGATGAACATACGGAGGCAAACCTCTGTTTAAGCTAAGCTTTTCTAATTTCTCTATTCTTCCTAGAGATGGAAAAAACAGCCCGTTCAAGAAAATGCGAATCTTCCTCTCATGAAAACACTGTCAGCTTACAAAATACCTAAAATCCCAAAAACTTGTTAAGGACCCGCCATCTGAAAAGATCTCCAGTTTCATCACATATCGTGTAAGTTCGGAACCCGTTTAAGTTTCTTCGTGTACTCCACAAGAACTGTTTGATTAATTTTTCTTTGTCCATGACATTGCGTTCATCTTAAATCGTTTGAAGCTCCTAGCAGGTGACTTAAAACTCGTTCAGGCTGTAAACACAACCGCTCAAGACAGTCAAGTCTGTCGTATTGGATAGGCTTTCCATTTGACGCAAACAAAAGTCTTAATTTTTAAACCCCAAGGACCAACGTATTACTTGCTCAAGAAGCAAATTTACAATACCTAAGTGTAAGCTGATAAATAAAAGAGGGGTATTTTCAGACCCACGATTGACTTTTAAGTGTCATATCAATGGCGGCGTAACACTTCGGGTGGCCCTTGGCTTCAACTGATATGTCTCTCCAATTAGCGCGTTCTTTGGCTAACCGAACGCTTGGTTGAAGTCCCCCTTGGGCGATGCGTCGTTACCCTCCCGGGTTAGAGTAGAAGATTTTGCGGACTAAAGCCTTCGCTCTAAATTTCTCAGCCATCTCAAACGCCTAATAAACAGTTTTTTGATTAGATCGATATCGCCGTACAATTCGATAAGTCAAAAATCTTTCAACGGACCTAAGGTACTATAAAGTTGACTTCCCAATCCAAACAAACGACGATTGGCAAGCGTTATTCTTTAATTGATGTCTAGGGAGATATCGTTTATTTTCGATATTTAAACAGTCGTCTGGTGTCTTCGCCATTTTGCAGTCTGAAGGAATATATTTGTCCATATCCTCAGCACCGACTGTAACTCGACTACAACTTGACAACTACTTTTCATTCATTTATTCAACTAATCACGCTTTCATTGAAAATAGTCATGTCGACTATGACTTTAATGATGCTTTCAAACCGCTTGATTTGCGCAACACTAAGGACTTCAGCTATCTTTACGCATTACAGATTTTAATTTGCCGTTAAACCAATCATTAAATTAAGAATTCTGATCAAAACTAGGGTTTGCCTAAAATGTACTCGACAGCAGTTCTATGAGTTTAGTTTCAAAATCTCTTAAATCACCCGTCGATTACAATCTTACTTCAGTATTCAATATCAATCAACTGACTTTCGATCCAAGAAGGCCAAGTGACTTGAACTGCATGTGTAGTTGTCCCGAAAACGCCACAAGTTTTAAATGAACTCCCACACAATGACACTTGATTCGTGTTTGTCCAAACATTTCTAAATCCGTCCAAATTCCAATCGATCAATCGTCCATGTCCAGCCTCAAAGCCGTCTATAATCGCCAACACGTGTTATCTGTCACATATCGAATATCCTTCGTAAGAAAAAACAAAAAAAAAATTATATACACAAATTGAAAGAACAAAAAAAAACAAAATCATCCACGAGTAAAGTCCCATCCATCAACATCCTTGAAAAAGAAGAAGAAAGAGATGTGACTTTTCCGTAAAAGAATCCCTTAAATATTTAATCCATTATCCGTCCTGTTTTATCCCTAGGCTTTTTGTCTTCATGCGTCGTTTCATAATGATAGCGCACAGCAACTATGGCCAACACCACCCACTGATGATGATGCTTTCTTGAGATGAAAATATATACATATATATGTATAATAGGAAATCCTTATTAGTCCTCTTCAGTCACAAACAAAAGACAAGCGCACAAGAGCGCACTGAAGGAATGAAAATCAAAGACATCCGTTTGTTCTCCTGCTCGCTGGAATCTGGAATCTGGAATCTCCTCCAAATAAAGTGGGTATAGAGATCACAATCATCAGGACGAACAGCACTAGCACCAAAATGACGACGCAGACAACAACAGCAAAAAACTCTAATAATCTGCTTTGTAAATATTTCCGCCCATTTATTGCCGCCGAGGAGAAGAAAGAGTGCGGGGACACAACTCAACCACTCCACCAAAAAGGACAAAGGCAAAGTCTTCAACTGCAGGATGAGCTACGAGAATTCCGTATACACGCTCGTTGATATAATTTGCAGACAATGTCCGGAAATCCTATTAAAATCCTTCATTTTTTTTTCTTGTTTAGCTTTGCCTCTATCATGAGAAAAGTCCTTCCCTGTTTTATCACAGATAATCTCCTAAAAATGAAGAGGAAAATACTCGAAGGAAATGAGTGTTTATGTGTTTCACAACCCCAGTCCCTCATCGGAGTCGATCGACATAAAGAAAGTTTTTAATAGAATAAAAAAAAAAAATATTTATATTTCACCTGCACAACGATGCTCTGGCTAAATCAAACAAAACTTACACGAAGGGGTGACAAGCCCCGATCTACCGCTCCATTCTCCCCTTCGTCGCCCACATCGTGAGCAAATATTTGTCAACCTAATTAATAATTATGCTCAGCCCAAACATGTATACAAGCAGATAATTTCGTGTCATACATGCGTCCTAGTCAAAGCTAAAGTCCTCGCTTCTGCGAAACACACACGCCCCGTTATGCCAACACATCATGCCCGATATACCTACCAGCGCAGCCCCTCGGGGCAGCAGAGAGAGAAACTCGGGCAAACTTTTTTGCAAAACATTACCGATCTGTGTTTGGTTTTAATAAACTTTGGAACGTAATTTACCATCGCATATAGCTCGACTTGTTGTCGTGTGTATACTAACTTCGGTGGGGGTGGTGGAGGTTGTTGGCGCAAAGGCACACAGGCACACCGGATGGGGTTGAAAAATTTGCTGGAATCCTTTGATTGTGTAAAGCGGAATGAAGTTGAAGTTTATGATGTACCCAAGAGATAAAATATTGAAATAGGATCCCTTTGCGACCCAGGTAATACTGATGCCACGCAAAACATGAAACCCCCACGGGCATAGGCGGAGGGTGTGCAATGCGAATGCTTAGGCATAGCTGCTCGTTGTGAGTCAGGATGGGTTTTGTTGCCCGAGGTAAGCACGTTTGTACTTTAAATTACAGGGAATTTTTCCTGCTCTAGGCGCCGGGGACTGTATAACATCAAAAGAAGGCGGGTAAACAAGAGACTGCTTTACGAATTTTAACAAATTTAAAGAGGCTTTTACGAAGTAAATGTGCCTATGGAGTGGAGACGTTTACTGTTTAGTTGTTTGCGAAAGAATGACGTGGTGGTGTAATGTATTGGAACAATTAAAAGTAAATTATTATTAGACATAAATGCAGGCAATGCGTACAAAGCGTTACGAATACGTTAAATGGCGCTACAGTCCGGGGTGGACCTGGGCCTCAACCAGTACGCTGGTCTTTGGCTAACTGTGTCCAGTTGCGCACTCCAAGTTAGTTGAGGTCAAAGAAAAACGAGAAGGAGCTTCAGTGATAAAGAGCTTAGATGTTCGGCACTCACCACGTCAGCCCCGAAGATCCGCCACCTGATGGGAGCATAGGCCGGACAACTGCAGAGAAAGTGTTCTGGTGGTGGTGTCGCTTAAGCCCAACACATTTAAGTTTTTAGCAAAAGCTTGGTGGCCCGAAATAACGCCTACAAGCAGCCTACAGTCGATTCTCCTCAGAGATAGAAGAAAAGATGCTGACCGCAGTAGTTTAGTCTGTCTAAATCCACCGCAATCGCGCCTCCGAAACTAGTGTTCACGAGAAACCCAAGAATCGATAGAAGCCATGACTAAAGATGTAGGCAGACTCAACACAGGTTCGGGTCCTGAGAAAACTTCCTCTGAACCTTGCCTAGCAAGCTCATCCGAGATCTCATTTCCCTGGATGCCAGTGTGACCTGGTACCCAGACAAGATTCACTGTGTTCAGTCTTCCGACCAAATTCAGGGAAAGCTTGAGTTCTAGCATTGACTTGGACGAGGTAAGAGGGTTCAGAAGCGCTTTTAATGCAGCTTTGCTATCACTGCAGATGCAAATGTCTCTAGCCCTCCACCTGTTGTTCACAATATAGCGCATTGCCATTAGGATTGCAAAAATCTCCGCTTGGAAAACAGATGCATGTTTACCCAAGGGGTAGTAAAGTTGTGCGCCTTACTTTTTCAGTTGGTTTCTTGGGCCAAAGAAACAGCGATTTGCCAGTGTAATTCTTCGCTTGATATCTGCCGTGATGTTATTTACAGAGTTTCCACCGTAACTAAGGTAGATAAAGGCCTTTAGTTATACCTGTCGATTGTGACGTTCTGCCCAATTCATCGATTTTGTATGTCCCTTCTGGTCGACAGCACATATTTGGTTTTGCCCTCGTTAACCGCTGAACCCATTTTAGCCGCATCTGTTTCTCTACAAGCAAATGTACCAGTGACAGCTCGCTGTGTTGTACCAATTATGTCAATGTCATCTGCGTATGCAAGTAATTGAAGAGAATTGTGGAAGATTGTGCTCCTCTTTTGTTGGCTTGTGAGTTTCGCACAATTTTCTCAAGTATGATGTTAAAGAAGTTACATGATAGTGCATCGCCCTGCCTAAGTCCTTTTCTGACATCAAAGGTCTCGGAGAGATTGTTTCCGACCTTTATGGAGCAGCGAGAGTTCTCCATTGTCATTCTGCACAATCTGACGAGTTTGGCAGGGATGACAAAACTAGACATGACTCTATGTAGTTCGTCTATGTTGATGAACATTTGATCGGTTTTGGACTTTTCTGGCCTAAAACCGCACTGATAGGGTCCAATCAGGTCGTTGACATATGGTTTCAGGCGTTCACACTGTATGGCAGACAGGATCTAATAGGCGATGTTAAGCAGACTGACACCCTTCTAGTTGGCGCAGTTTAGAGGGTCTCCTTACCTGTGTACGGGACGAACAATGCTGAGGTTGCATTCATCAGGCAAACTTTCTTCCGACCAGATCTTGGAGATGTATGGTCTCTATCATGCCATCTCCCGCTGCTTTAAATAGCTCGGCTGGTAGGCTGTCCATTCCAGCAGCCTTGTTGGACTTAAGTTTAGATATTTCTATGCTCACTCACGACCAAAAGGTGGACGGAAATCTTGGCATTCATCGTCTAATTTAAATTGTTCGTTCTGCATGACAGCGGTCGTATTCGCCGTTTAACAGTCTACAGAATGGCTTTTCCATATCTTCAACACCGACTGCGATTCTACTACAAGATTCCCTTGCTCATCTCCACAGGTCTCTGTTCGGGTCTTGTTGGCGTGACACGTTCGTTTTAGTTGTTGGTAAAACTTTCGAACATTATTCCTGGAGTAGCACCTGTCTATTTCCACGATCGCGTGCTTCCGTGATCTTTCTTTTTCCTTCTGACGAGCATATGAGCAAAGCGTTACGAATAGAAAGGACATAGTTGTGGGGACCTAACGCAGAATTTGGAATGCTTCTTATGCCAGCTTATACTGGAAGTCTGCCAGACTTTCGGCAAGAGCTGGGCTTAAAGAAACATGTCTGATGTTTCTGTGGAGGATTTGAATCCGTGATCCCATTCACAGTATTCCAACACCTCCTAGACAAAGAATCTAAGTTAAGAATCTAAGGAAAGGCTACAGTTTGCTATGGTCCTGTATGGGCCGTTTACGCCTTACGTGGACCTCGCCAAGCAGAAGTTGTTTAACGACGAGTTTAGTTAACCCGCCCACAGCATGTGTATGTAAATGTTTCAAATATCTGTTAAAGGGTTACGTCTTTGCTATGTAAAACAGACTTTCTGAGAATCCTTGATGAGTGTTAAACGATTTAATATAAGCTTGCTAGAATTTTCCAATTTGTTTGCATTCAATCAACAATTGAGTGCCTTAGGTACTTTTCCAGCTTCAAAATCCCGGAACCCAATCATCCCAATTCATCCCGTGGGCTCAAAAAATATTTTGCCCGCCCAATCTTTGTGTTTCTGCAGCAATCTCTCTTTATCATCAATAAATCGATTTGCCTATGAATGGTGTTACACCCTTAAAATTATTTCAATACTCAGCTTAATTGCAGACAACTTTACCAGAAAGAAAGAACTCCTCCGATCTTATTGAATTAAATTCCGCGCGCGGCAAAACTTAGTAAAAAAAACAAATTTATTTCCCTTAATCACAAAGTGCTTGACCAATAAATAGCGGCGGGCGAAAGGTTGCGCAATTCAATTGCTGCGTGGAGATTCCGCAGCAGAATTTATGAAGACAACATCACACTTGGCCCGTAGTCCTGCGGCTTTGCAATCATTCTCCACCATCAAATATTCACTTTAAGCTTTAATTTCTTTTATATGCGAAAGAGCGCAAAAGTAAAAAGGCTACGCGCAACCACCCAACACCGGACCGCAATTTAATTCCATAAAACTCCAACAAAAATATTAATTCCGACCGCGATGCACCCGGCTCCAGATCGTATAGTTGTCCTCGTCGTCATCGTCATCATCGTCGTCGCTGCCATTCGTTTGGCTATTCCCTTTTTTGCGCGAGGAACGAATCAATTACAGCATCGAATGCCGGCCACAACATTGTAGGGAAAGATACGCCGAAAAAAAAAGTATCTACAGGTCCACAAACGCTCACTGGACGAATGGATCTGGATGGAAGGTTCAACGGATGGATGAATCTCGAAAAGGCAGCTCAAAGGCGAAAGACAAACGTTTCGGTAAACAGGCGTTTCGATTTTGGTTGTTTCGTTTTTTTGCGGATTTAAGCGTTTCTCTAAGGTCGACTCTTTTGATGGTGCTTTTGCGGGTTATATTGAAAGGTTCAGCGCGACACACGTTGTAAACAAAAAGGCGTATTTTTTTTACTGCACTCTTTGTCACTCTTGTACCACAACATCACGTTTACGGCAAACTTTTAACTGCTAAAATCGCAGACAATGTTTTATTTTTCTTGTTTGGCGGGAATAAGAAGTCGATGTGAATGCTGGGTAATGCGAATTATGAGCCATCATTCATCATCAATAAACCTGGCGGCTATTTGACAAAAAAATACATTTTTTATGCTCAGCTTTGGATGCGGTAATTAATGCGACACTGAATGAAACGGATCCGAATAACTCCATATTAACGGCCGAACTTAGAGGCCAATGAGCTTTAAGCCAATGACACGAACTAGGGATTTGATTTACAACATTCGGCCGCTCGAAAAGCAATGACACTGATCCTCAAGTTAACTGACACTCGGTGAGAAATTCGTTACTTACCGCTGAACATTCTGCATGTAGGACGCACAAAGATTCTCTGGTGGCAAACTGAAATGAGAAAAATTCGAATTAAAATTTTCGTTAAACAGGAAAGATAAAAATGGCTAAAATTAGGGGGAACCTCGGTCTAATCAGGTTTGGTTTTAATAACGTAAGACTGTGAATATAGCGGCAGGAGAGTGGTGCCTTCTAATGGTAACCATTTTGCTCATTTTCCTTCTAATGGTAATTCAGGGCTGCCACCCTACTCCTATCTAATGAAAATAAACTGCGCAGTTAACCAAATCTACTCCTCTTTTCTGAATTTTTAAAAGCGAAAACTTTCTTCATAACTTGGAGGGTCCTTTACCCAAAGATTGCTTTAATCACATCCACCCAGGATAGCAAACGCACATCTATTTTTTTTTAAATTTTTAATGCTTTTTATTGGGTATAATTCATTAAGCATGTAAGAGCTAGCAAGTCTGATGCTTAAAGCGTTGTGCAGGCAGAACCGACTGAGAATGTGCTGGCTATCAGAACACTGCGGTATTGAGTGAAATGGGCTGGCGGGTTACCTTGCTAGCGAGGTTGCAGACACCAAACCTTCCTTCTGCATCATAGGGGGCACTATTAAGGAAAAACCCGGTAGTTCTGCCCGTCTTAGTTGGTCAGGTCTTGAGGGACACAGGGTACTTCGCCATTAAAAGATCAATCGGGTTAATATAATTAAGTAGGGATGAGCTTCCTCCGTCTTCCGTTCTTCCTTCGACTCCTGCATAAACACGGAAAGGTTCGGATTATCGGATACGGATTCTGCGAAGATCTGCAGGCTTCTGATGACATAATACACATATATACCTAGTTAATACCAGGCAATAGCGCGTAGTCGAAGCAATTTTTTAGAGAAAATAAATGGCATGGACTTCAAGGGTCTTCTAGGTTTTTTCAAAGCAATTGGTTGCTTTACCAGGGAAATTGTTTAGGTTTTTCTGCCTTTTGAATGATCGTGATAGGCGTTTTAGGCCCTAGTTTTCTATGATGCTGATGCTTTTTTACCGCCCCTCTGTTTAACCCTACCAAGCTCCAGTCAGTTCAATTCATTGGTCGTAATAATTACTACCAAGAAAAGTGCTACAAATTCCACGCCACTACATCTAATATTACGGGACGAGTAAACACATACAGTTAGAATAGCTCCCACATAGGTCAAACCTAAGTATCTATTAGTTTTAAAAAGCATTTATAATTTTTTTTTTATCCATTATAAAGGGTGTTTTGTTAGAGATTGGTTTTTAAATAGAGATAAAACTGACATTTTGTGGTGATATCTGGCAACTCTTATATATCATTTATGTTTAGTTTGGTTTGCCATTTCATAATGAATAGGTTGACAAATGAACAACGCTTGCAAATCGTGCAAATTTATTTCGAAAATAATGGTTCAGTTCGCGAAGCTTACCGCAAAATTTTGTTCAGTGATGAGGATCATTTTGGGTTGAATGGCTACGTCAACAAGCAAAATTGCCGAATTTGGAGTGAAGAGAATCTACATGAGACCCTTGAAACGCCATTACATCCACAAAAACTGACTGTTTGGTGTGCTCTATGAGCTGGTGGAGTCATTGGGCCATACTTCTTCTGAAAGGATGCTGGAGGGTCAGTTACCGTTAATGGAGAGCGGCAATGATAACCGACTAATTTGTTCCCGAATTCGATAGCATGGATGGGGATGAGATGTGGTTCCAACAATACGGCACTACATGCCACACAGCGCAAGTGAAGGAAACATTCGATGAGTGCATAATTTCGCGTAATGGACCTGTCAATTGGCCAACAAGATCGTGTGATTTGACACCTTTGGATTATTTTCTTTGGGGATATGTGAAGTCGCTCGCCTACACCCACAAACCAGAAACGTTAGGGGACTTGGAAGCCAACATTCGTGGCACTATTGCCGACATACAGCCCCAAATGCTTGAAAAAGCGGTTGAAAATTGGACCTCTAGACTTGTCTTTAATCGAACCAGCCACGGCGGCATAAAATTATCCCTTCAATAAATCCAAATTGATGGACATTAAAATGATTTACTTATATTTTATTTCAATTCGAAGTTCTATACCTCTAAAATGAACACTCTTTGGTATTGTAAGATCTACTGCGCTATATTGAAATCTACTGCCCTTTTTTATTAATATACTGCGCGAAGGGTGGCAGCACTGATCAGTATACGAGCTCCCATAAGAAAAAAAGTGTTTGTTGTCTTTGTATTCTCACAGCTGCAATATATTTTTCGCCTTAGGTTGTCGATGTAGTCTTAAAATGCTGTACACGGACTCAATATTGGAACGTATAAGAACCAAAATTTAAACTGGCTCCCACATCGGTCAAGCAACACGATAAACCTAGGTATCTCTTTCAGTTTCAAGTCATTTATTTTTGATATCGAACTCATTTATATTTACGTCAGAAGAGCGCTTATTATTTCTATTCTTGGGGATTAATGGATAAGCCAACATCTGGAGGAGTGTGGACAACATCTGGAATATTTGTGGCGGCAAAATACAAATATTGACACTCCCCATTCTCCTTACCTTCTTCGGGTAAATTATTTGGGACTGCTTTACCACAAGGAGGGATAATCTTCCCTCCCCCTCATGCGCATGAGTGGCTTACTAGTTATGGACAATCTTGTAATCAGTCTAGCCAGACTAGACTATTGCGCCTTAAGCTTTACTTATGGCGATTAATATTAGTGGTAAGATTATTGCAACTTTAACGTGACCATAACATAAAGGACTATCCATCAGTCCTAGAAAAATCATTGTAGTGCCTTTAACTAGAAGGAGATAAGTTAATCTTAAATATCACCATAAAGGCACCATAATCAGTTATTCCAATGAAGTAATCTCGGGGTTATCTTAGATAAAAAGAACTCAACTGGAACTTTTACATCAACTGGAGCCATGCGGGCCATGTTCTTGTAGTCTTAGTCCCAGAATGATTGATTGTATATAATATTGGTGGCTATAGTTACGTGAACGCTTCAGTTGCAACTCTAAATATAATTTTTGCTCAGAAGATCATATGAATTTCTTGAAGTTAATTAACTCAATCCCAAACATGAACATGTTTTACTACATCCCTGATGCCCTGATGCCTTGCCAAACCTAGACAAGTGCAACAAAGTCAAACTTGGATGGGTACCTGGCTAGCAATTTATTGGAGCCAACGAATCTGCAGACAAGCTTGCCAGAGCTGGATCGAAATCTGCATTCTTAGGATCATAAGCATATTGAAGCGTCCTATTTAACGATTGGGAACAACAACTAAACTACTGCGAATGTGTTCTGGGTTAAAGACAAAGATTTCTTAAGCATGGAAGATCCGTCGCCTTAACCAATGAAGGGACGGACACTCACAGAGGATATGTTCGGAAGTCTCATCGTTCTCTAGATACAATCGACATTCAGTCTCTGGGCATAAGTTAATTTAGTCAAGATGATATCTCAGGCCGTGATGGCCTGCGACGAAGCCCACCAGCTTTCTAAGATTCTCCTTACTTAATAGTAGAATTTTCTTGTAGGAATAGGGCTTAATTAATCTTTTGGATTGTCTTAAGCCCGGGACACTTTCCCAATGATGCAGACGAAGTTATTTTTCCCAGTCCTTAGTAACACTTAAAGCTTGACTCTGCAATAGGGTTCTGGCCTAAGGAACGCAGATTATGAACCAACTCTAGCCAGCTCATCTGTCAGCAATAGCCTGGTGACCAGGGACCCATCCAAGTTTAACTGTGTTATTTAGTGTCGGAACACCATTTTCCCATTTGGAACGGAGTAACATTTCAACCTCGAATTGATTCCACAAATATAGGGAGTACCATTATATCAGGGATACAGTAAAAAACCATGACCATATTTGGGATTTCCTTTACCTTCTTAAGCCTTACTACTAAAGGGTGATTTTTTAAGAGGTTTAGAACTTTTTTTAAAAAAAAAACACAAAAAATTCGAAAAAATGAATGAAATATTTATTTGAATCGATAGTTTGAACCTTGCAATTTAATGTTTAAAGATAATTTCATGCAAATGTTGACCGCGGCTGCGTCTCAGGTAGCCCATCCGCTGAGTCCAATTTTGGCATACTCTTTCACACATATCGGCCGGTATCTCACGAATGAATGCATGGATGTTGGCTTCCAGTGCGTCAATCGAAGCGGGCTTGTCCCTATACACATTAGCCTTGGCATACCCCCACAAAAAATAATCTAATGGTGTCAAATCGCACGATCTAGGCGGCCAATTGACCGGCCCGAAACGTGAAATTAACTGTTCACCAAACTCGCCTCGCAATTGCGCCATTGTTTCGCGTGCTGTGTGGCATGTGGCACCGTCTTGTTGAAACCACATACCATGCAAGTCAAGAACTTCCATTTCGGGCAAAAAAAAGTTTGTTATCATCGCTCGGTAGCATTCACCATTGACAGTAACGCTGCGATTCGCATCATCTTTGAAGAAATATGGCCCAATAATGCCGCCGGCCCATAAACCGCACCAAACAGTGGCTTTTTCGGGATGCATTGGTAGCTGTTGCAATGCTTCTGGCTGATCTTCACTCCAAATGCGGCAATTTTGCTTATTTACGTACCCATTCAACCAAAAATGAGCCTCATCGCTGAACACAATTTTTCGATAAAAAAGCGGTTCCTCGGCCAGCTTTCCAAGAGCCCATTCACCAAAAATTCGGCGTTGTGGTAGGTCGGCTGGCTTTAGTTCTTGCACCAGCTGTATCTTAAAAGGCTTTACGCCCAAATCCTTCCGCAAAATTTTCCACGTGGTGCTGTAACAAAGGCCTAACTGCTGGGAACGGCGCCGAATCGACATTTCGCGGTCTTCTGTCACACTAGCTGATACGGCCGCAATATTTTCTTCAATACGCACAGTACGTAAACGTGTTGGTGGCTTAATGTCCAACAAAGTAAATTTGGTGCGAAATTTGGTCACAATCTTCCGAATAGACTGCTCAGAAGGTCGAGAATGCCGATCATAAAATGGAAGCAGCGCGCGATGAACATTTCGAACCGAGCACGAATTTTGATAGTAAAATTCAATAATTTGCAAGCGTTGTTCATTTGTAAGACGATCCATGGTTAAATTGCAAACCAAACTGAAGCTGTTTGACAGTGACACAAGGTACTAAACACACGTCAGCTGTCAAAACCAGTGTTGCCAAAACCAAACCAGCTAAAAAATCACCCTTTACAAGGAAATTCTGTTACTAAATATGGAAGGTAGCTGCGGCTGGAGATATAATATTGACCAATTGAATCTGCTACTGGAGACCGAACCTATGAGCGCATCCTTCGTAAATACTCTTTATTGGTTAAGACGACAGATCTTCCAAAAAAAATTTCGTTCATACGTAGAGTTAGGAAACTCTGCAACTTAAACCAACTAACACCAAGAATGTCACCCGTCTCTTAGGTTAACACCAAATGTCACTTATCCTACATGCGTTAAATCCTATCTTTTCTTTAAAATATGAGTCTGAAAGTGCAACAATCTGCAGGTTCTATAAGAAATTGTCTTTTGTGGATGAGGAAAAATAATTATGTAAACTTTAAAACTAGATAGAATAAATATCCTGCTCATCCAATTAACCATTTTGCGCAAAATTGAAACCCATCAGACAAACGGAAACGCATCTGCATTTCCGCCCATAAAAAATACTCCTATTGTAATGATGATGGTGATGATGATCACCCCAACAACGTAACAACAATCAAAGCTTAAACTACCTTTGCGGTAGCTGATCACATACAAAACTTCACAAGAGCAACGCGATAAGGAACCAATTCAGATGCAAGTAACAAAAAACTTCAGTTGCAAAGACACATCTGATAGATACTTTATGCGCCCATTCAAACTTAACTCAACTGGCTGGCTTTCCCGAGAGAGATGGCTGTGTACAAACTCAGCACAACACCCGAACTCATTGTCCCCAAAGATGGATATCAAATGACCACAATACACGACAATAACTCGTCCATATCCATGTGAGTCTACCACGCAGTCGTCGCATCGTATCGCTTGCATGCATGCATATTGCATATGGTAGCTCAATCGCGAGCCGTTCACAATTGTTTACCTCGGCAGCGGGACCGGCCTGGAGTGGACAATATGGCCATACACAGTCATCGAATTGAATGACCAGTGAGAACGTTATAACATAATGAAAATCGTTACCGGGCAAAGGAGGTGCCGTTACCACGACAACGGAGTACCGTGCTCCCCGGATACTTTATATCACAGTCAGAGAACAGCCGTAAAGAGGTAATTTATTTATCGCCTACACACTGCGCCCTCTTGACCATCGTCATCGTCATCGTCGTTGCGCATTTCGAATCGTGTCCTACCTATATGAGTTTTGCAGAAAACACGTGCTCTCTTCCTTGCCACAGTCATCTTTGGCAAGCACGCAATCTCGGTGACGTTCATTCTCAAACTCTCATCCTCATCGTCGGTCGATGGGAAACCCAATATCCGATATGTCTAAAGAGCCACCTCTTCTTTATGGCAAAAACAAAATACACTGTTGAAATCTTCTGCTGTTCCTGTCTCTTGCTGGTGTGAATGGACACGCTGGCGGTAAGGTAACCCGAGACGAGTGCATTATACCCATCCTGAAAGAAATATAAAAAAAAAACACCAACCATGATACACTCCCTACTCCCACCACCTGAAGATGGAACAGAAGAGGAAGCCCAAGGAATTTCCATGCAACGAGTCGTTGTCGGGATTACCCTGACTGCCCTGTCCCATTCCCACACCGCACTTTCACTATACAACTCGTTTCATGCATAATTTTCTTTGGGTCATTGGCATAGTATTAACCTAACCTGTGCCGTGCGGTCTCGTTGCACGAGCGACTAAAACTGGTGTTTTTTTTTTTTGTGTTTCACTTGGTTTGAGGCGCGTTTTCCGCTAAATTTGAGCAGATATATTCCCATTTTGACTAGTTGGCTCCTGCCGGGCGGACTGTGAGAAAGTCCACGACGAATTTCGGTGCGAGAAAGTGAGGTGTACTTAGTGTAAGTCGTGGAATAGTACATACAGTCGGTGTATCTATTTGTTCTAACAAATCCGATACAATGTCCAAGTCGGAATCTATTTTTTTCTCTCTTGTTCTGTGAAACGATTCAGTTCAGCTTAAAGAAGCCATATAATATAGTCAAGAGCCAATGGATTGGAATGTTTGTTGTGTAATTCCTAGAACTACAACTTGCACTGGCAAAGGGGGCCATAACAAGATATAGTTAGTCTGGATGGTGTTTCAGAGAACAAAACCTAATGAGTTACTGGCAATGCGTCCGTGACCACTTTTGGCGGATGGTACGTTGGTAGCTGATGGTTTTAATGCTGTTTGTTCTGACAAAACTATTACGATAACGATGAGGCGCAGAATAATCCATTTGGATTTGACGGAGGAGTGGCCATCAGTCTCTCAATTACCGACAAATTCATCTATTTAAGGTTTCGTTGTTACTAAAATTTACTGACAAAACATTTGCTATAATAACTTAAGCACGGGTCTCTGGTTAGTTCAAAAAAGAGCTAAACGTAGGCGAAGGCAGTTTAGCAAGTTCTCAGCCGCGGGAGAAGAGTTCCAGTAAGCTTTCATGCTTGCATCCGCTCATTTTCCGTATGAAAAGATTGATCGTCCTGCCCTGCCCCAATTCTAAGAGAGCTGGCACCACTGCATCCAACTTAGTAGAGATAGACCCCAAAGTCCATAATACGCAGTGCGGTAGTAAGGACATAAAAAACGAAGTGAATGAGGTAATCCAGTTTGTTTTAAAATTTAATCAGTCGAAAGCGACACAGGTCAACAAAAGTGATAGTCTTTTTTCAATGATCTTATTAAACCCTGTTATTCGGTCGAACAATAAAACAAACGCGACTTAGTGGAACAGCAACTTCTCTTCTCATGACTAAAAAAAATGCATCCACATCGACAAGAACCCAGGAAGAGCAATTAAAAGAACAGGATACTGGTAGACTGGCTACTGTTGCACCAGTATTGAATCCACCATAGCGGTCTTCGGGCTTCGTAAGATTCTGGCCAAAAACGCATCTCACGTGAGTTGCTTATGCAACGAAGACAACAATTGGATAACTTCCAACCTGGAAGCCTTGGATCTGAACAAATCCAAAACGTCTGGAACCCGTAGTCTGGAGTATAAAAAGATACTAATAACATGAATCCCACGACTGCGTCATATGAAACTGTCTCGTAACATGAGATGCGTTTTTGAGTCGCCCCAAATAGAATAGAAACATTTTATTTTTTACATTTGAAAAATTAGATTTTTTCAAAAAAAACTCTAACGATTTTGATGTTCAAAATACAAAAGCTGATAAAAATCGTTACAGCCGTTTTTGAGAAAAGAAATTTAACTTAAATTTAAGAAAATCGTTTTACAAAAAAATTGCAAAAAACCCAGATTTGTTTAACTTAACAGTAGAAAAAAATATTGTACATTTTTTTTTTGAATTTCCTTTATTAGTTTTTGAGGTATTACCGTTAGTCGAAACACTCCCGGAATACCTCTTATTCCGAAGCACGCCAAGGGCCCACACCGTATAACCTAGAAACAGCGTAACCGAAGCCCATATGTTACTCTAAGAGGGCCTATTGCAATGTCGTTCGTACGGTGCATGGGAGCACGGTTCCTCTAAAGCTCGAGTGACATGGAAGGGATACTCTTATCAGACCTTAACAGATTCATTAACATCGTTGTTAGAGTGACATATCGACTTCAGTTACGCTGTTTCTAGGTTATTCGGTGTGGGCCTCGGCGTGCTTCACTAGATTAACTGAACCGAAGACTACTAATGGCTTTTCAAAGGTTTGAAGTTTTATAGTAAAAATAGTTTTTTTGTACGCTCTGCCTAGTTTGAAAGTTAAGGACTCAACTGTCTTACTCATCATGCGATTTGGACTACTTTTACTACTGTTTATATCAGGCGATGCGTCTTCATTTGACACCTCTTCTAAAGGTGAGACGGTTTGCACTATAAGGCGACGTTATGAGATTTTCTAGAATTAAAGTCGGTGCCCACCAGGGAAGTGTCTGAAGTCCTTTGCTCTTTATTACAGTCCTAGATTATGAGGGAAAGTGACGGACCCTAAAGTGCATCAGTTATTCTTAGCTGACGATGGAGCCATCAGTCTTCCCTGCAACGAGCACTTGATGCTTGGGTAGCTGCTTAAGAGGGGAATGGGTATCGTATTAGCCAAAAAAAGACAGAGTATCTGTAATGTCCATTCTCTGACCCAAGCCAACCCATTCCAGGCATTTATTTGAATAGGGCCGTGGTTCCCAAGGGTGAAAAGTTCAACTATCTGGGATCCATGATCAACAGCGAAGCAACCGTTGATGACGACATCAATCATCGTGTAAGCGTAGAGTAGATGAAGTGGCAGGGAAACTCTGCCATCTTCTGTGACCGAAAAATGTCCCCTAAGCTGAAAGGAAGGCTCTACACCGCAGTTGTTGGAGAATGCGAAGTATCTAGGTGTAATCCTTTATAAGAAACTGTACTGGAGGTTGAATGTCAATGAACGAGTAAGGAGGCTGCAAATGCATTTTATGCTTGTAACCGCGTCTTCGGCAGAAAATGGGGACCAGCCGTACAACCGATAATCATATAGGACAGTCTAGTCTGGTGGCAAGAAGCAGACAAATCAACCAATCTTAGGATATTGACGAAAATACAGAGACGAGCATACATTGGGATAACTCGCGCAATAACATCGACACCAACTTTATACTTTATACTTGCACAAATCAGCTGGCAAGAGCGCCTTGAGGATCATCAAAATAGACGCTGGAAATCCAGGTCTATCATATTCTGAAAACGTATGTAGGAGACTACGTTCACTTTGACTTCATGTCACCCTACATGAATTTTGCTCCTTCCAAAGGAGGAAAGAATTAACGTATGAACATAAAATCTATATCCAAATACACAGATGGATCGAAGATAGATTGTGGAACAGGAGTCGGTCTATTCTCAGAGGAGTTGAATACACACAACTCCATGATCAGAGTAGTGTTTTCCCATTTTCATTGAGAGCCAAGCGGCCATTAAGGCAGTTAATGCTTTTGAAATGAAATCCAAGCCACTATCCGAGCTCTTGGCTCACAGCACAAGATATGTCTCTACTAAGTTGCTGGGCACAGGGACATAACCGGCAATGAGATAACCGATGAGCTAGCAAGAAAAAGATCCGAAATGGATCATGATCAGGCACTTAAGTCGAGCGAATCGTACCTGTGCACCCTCAGAGAGTGATTGGAATACAATGTTAGTATGAAAGTCAAAACTATTGCGAGAATAAAATAAGAACCGAACCAAAAAGCTTTTGCAGTACGAAAGAGTGCTTCCATCCCGAAACTGGTCATAACTTTCTAAGAAATCACATGATAAAACTAAATCTCAAGGATGACGACATTTGTAAAGGCTGCGGCGATGAAGAGCTCCACGAGGACAGCCCTCACTGTACTTGTCACTGCTTCTTCTTCTAAAGCATTGAAGAATTGTCATATGTCTCACTCTCCAAACTTTACAGGTTGCTGAAGACATTAGAATGTCTTGATAGAGTTGAGTACCCACGAGCGGAGGGAAGGAAACACAAGGAAGGCCACAACACCGGCTTTCCCCCACTTATGGGTTTCACATTGGGTCCACAAGGAGGAGACTGATCTTCCTAGTCGACTCGAATAACCTAACCTCAGGAAAGTCTCTATCGCCATATAACGGGTGATACAAGTAGAGATACTTTTTTCAATAGCCTTTTTTGACAGATCACGTGTGAGTCGTGTCATGCTGTCATGTTATTTTTGTTTAGTATTGTTTGGCATTTCATAATGGAAAGACTTACGCGTGAACAACGTTTACAAATTGTTCAACTTTATTATGAAAATTCACGTTCTGTGAGGAATGTGTTTCGTGCACTTCGCTAATCGGCCTACTGAGCGTACTATTCGCAACACCATCACCCATTTTGAGACCCAGCATTCATTATTGGATAATATTCGACCGAATAGACCACGTCCAGCACGCTGTGAAGAAAATATAGCGGCCGTAGCTGAGAGTGTACACGAAGACCGTAGAGAGTCAATTCGGCGCCGTTCGCAGCAACTCGGCCTGACGTATGGAACGACATGGCGCATTTTACGTCAAGATCTTAAATTGAAAGCGTACAAAATACAGCTTGTGCAACAACTGAAGCCGCTCGACCTTCCCAAGCGACATCGCTTCGCTCTATGGGCTCTTGAAAAGTTCCAAGAAGATCCAACGTTTTCGAGGAAAATTTTGTTTAGCGATGAGGCCCATTTCTGGCTCAATGCGTATGTAAACAAACAAAATTGCCGCATTTGGGACGAAGAGCAACCTGAAGAGATTGAAGAACTGCCACTTCATCCAGAAAAAACAACGGTTTGGTGTGGTTTGTGGGCCGGTGGAATCATCGGTCCATATTTCTTTAATAATTATGCCGATGCGAACGTAACCGTCAATGGCGACGGTTATCGTGCCATGATAACCGACTATTTGATGCCTGAAATTGAAGCTCGTGACCTCGGCGACATTTGGTTTCAGCAAGACGGCGCCACTTCCCACAAATCGCATCAATCAATGGACTTATTGAGAGAACATTTCGGTGAGCACATAATTTCACGTTTTGGGCCGGTCGATTGGCCACCAAGATCGTGTGATATCACACCGTTAGACTTTTTCCTGTGGGGATATGTAAAGTCAAAAGCTTATGCCGACAAACCCGCTTCGATTCAGGCCTTGGAGGAAAACATCACGCGTGTCACTCGCCAGTTACCAGTCGAAATGCTCGAACGAGTGAACGAAAATTGGACTCAACGGATGGACCATCTGCGCGACGTAGCAACGGCCAACATTTGATAGACATAATCTTCAAAAAATAAATGCCAAAGAATGTTCTTTCAAATTATAATAAACATTCTGCATTAAATTGGAATTTTCTGTGTTTTTTTCTTTAAAAAAGTAGGAACCTCGAAATGGATCACCCTTTAAATAGCTCCAATTGGTTTAACGAGTATGGTAGGAACACTGCCAGATCCATGTAATACGACAATAGACCTAAGTTGAGTCTCAATGTCTTACACAATCTGCCATTTCAACCTCACCCTAACTAAGGGTCTATCATGGGAGATATTGCTTCGCAACTAAATTCGTCAAAGGTCTTCTTTCTTCCACATTTACATCGATGTAAGTTGAATTGAAAGTTGACCCTTTCCAAATGATTCAAATCATTTCCCATTCATAATAGATAATTATCAATTTGACTAAATAAAAAATTGGGGTCGAAAAGTTTGCTTAAAATGACCTTAGCTCCTAACTAGGCTCTGTAGTATGTCCTTATATGAACACTTCATGAATTTATAAACAAGATGCAAAGTATCTACCACATACTGTAGACGACAACGATTCCAATCTACATATTTATTTTTTTTGTCCTAAAATGACCTCGATGCACCCGAAAAATTTCAACATTCAAATTTTCACTTTCCAATGAGATGCGAGCTATTTTCAGTTCACCTAATCCCGCCTAGATTAGATCTACATAACTTACGGTTCCCAAGAGCGTGTTCGCTACAACAAAAAAAAAAAAACCGAATACTGTCCCATTTCTTACGACGATGTCGCGCATTCGTTAACCCTATTCCCGCTGACTTCTCTTAAGGTGCATAAATTTCCCGAACCAGAACAAGAACAAGAATAAAAACATTCTCCAATCTATAAATATGTGTTATCCCCCGAATCAGAGCAATTGGAGTGCATCCACTTTTAGTTTTCATTCCATGCGTAGCCATAGCACATGCGAACGAGAAGCAACACACATATGTTCGTAGAAGATTCACTTTTTGGGACTGCCCTGGATAGATTTGTGGCTCCTTTGTGTTGTGCGCGTACACAAAGCGAATGCAAATACCAAGAACTCCAGCATCCAGTAGATTGCCATGCCATTGTGTCCGCTTTGGCACATTTCAATGGAACCATAACTCTTCCCAAGTCCGATCTTGTCTAATTTGAAATCGTTTGGCCCCAGCTTTAGCTTCAGCTTTAGCTCTGGTTCTGGTTCTTCTCCGATTCTGGTTCTCATTGTATTTTGCTGGGGAATTTATCTCGATTTCGCTTCGGGTATGTAAATCGTGGTCAAACGATTCTTTGGCCATTTCCCTTTATATATATATTTTTTTTATTTTTTTTTTTTTTGTGGCCTTTGTGGCCGCTTGTTCCGTTTTTGTATTCGGGTGGCGGCGGCGGTGGTTATGCACTGGCACTGTGCACCCAGCAGCGATAGGGAATCTAACATTTTTGGACATTTCGCTTTTCGGTGGCATTCGCAAATGGACACTAAATGTGCCATTGGAGCTCTTTTAATTGATTGATTTATAGATGGATCAGCAGCAGGACAACAACGACTGCGACTCCGATGCTAATGCTGACGATGATGATGATGATGATGATGATGATGGCGACAGGGGGGGTCATTGGGGTGAGGTAACAACAATTGATTGACTTTGGGGTAGGACTTTAGAAACTTAATACACCAACGAGGCTGGATGAGGCGAGGACTCCTCGGGGAATTCAATTTGATTTTATTTCTCGATTGATTTTGGTTGTTGTTGCCATTTTTCTGTGTTTTTTGTTTTGTGAAAGTACTCGTGTTACCACCAACCAAGTGGTAGTCGTCCATCTGATTCCTCGTGTGTGAATGCATGTGTGTGTGTGAGTGTAATGTTTGTACACCTATTTCTGTTGTCGAGTGGTGCTCGTCACCGCCAGGAATTCGATTCGCAATTTCTTTCACATTTAATTTGAGTTGGTGATTGATTCTCGGAGGGTCGGGTGGGCGCCCTGTATTCATTGGCTTTGGATTGGGTCTAATTTTTTTTTTGAGGACATGTCTAGAGTGTTGTAACTTCGTGTAACTGGAGCGAGAAAATTACTTGAATTGTGAGGGCGTCAGTAGTAGTCGGAGAGAGAGAGAGAACTGTGAGGGTAAAATAGTTAAGTGGTTTTTGCACAATTTAAAGTGTCCCATGGGGGAGTTTTCGATTGTATTGGACGGGCTGAGCTGGACAAAAGGGGCTGCAAGTAAAACTTAATAAATGTCACTTTGTTGTGAATTTGTACGGTGAATTCCTTATTTCCTGAGATTACATTTATACTTGGATGTGTTGTCAGAAACCCCCATAACAATTGAATTGGTAGGTACTTTGCTTTGATACGTTTTCGATGATGTTTTGATTGTTTGCGACATGAATGTGCGAAGAAGATCAAAGGTCGTCATGATGTTGGTCATCCAGCTGTTGGTAAAAATGATGACCTCAGTTCTCGTGTGGTTTTTGAGACAATTTAAACATGATTTGCTCAGCTACATATATCATTGGGAGACTTTGCAGAATTTATAAAAAATCATGGACTGTCAGGAAACGACCATTATTAGTTGTCCCACTACCTTAAAGGTATGGAAAGGGCGCATTATTAAACGTCCCACTATGCAGCCATGAAAACAAAAGGTTTGCGGACTTTATCGTTGCAAATCAATGTCGTTTACGATATTTTTGGTTAAGTAAGCAATGTAGTAGCAAAGCAGGGAACTTGATATTTCACCTTATAAAGGTTCCTTAGGCATTCCAATTCCAACATCCAAACTAATGCAAAAATCGGAAGCTATTGAGGAAACTTACGTGGCACAATTTGGCCTAAGCTGGATCTCTCTAACAAGTCTGCACGTCAGCTCTACAATAGGTGTCATCACTGGACACTGTCTTTTAGGCAGGCATCCTACTAGGTTTGGCATGTACTCAATTGACTTCTGCAGGAGCTGCTGGACGAGAAGGAAGAGGAGACAATCTTACACCTTCTTTGCTCTTGTCCTGCTGTCTGCAATAAACGTAAGGTCCATCTAGGTGCCCTCTTCCATGACAATCTTGAAGATCTGTCAACCATTGGAGTGAAAGATCTCTTTCGCTATATTCAAAGCTCCAAATGGTTTAGTAAAAGTTTAGATCTATGTGGTATCACAGCGGACCTCTTTTTGGCCACTTCAACCTAACCTAACCTTATTTTCATTTACAGTCGAACCCGGATAATGTCACATCGCTTAATAGCACAACTCGTTTAATATCACACAAAAAATATGCTTACAAAGAAAAGCTGCATGCAATTTTCCTCGCTTATAGTCACATTTCACAGTCCATACGTAATATGTATGGAAGTCGTCTTCAATGCAAAAATGGGGTGTGTATGTACATTTTCTTTTGTCGATTGTCTTAATATATGTGACTTTTACTGTTTGTGACTTTCTCACAGTGAGATTGATACATCCATATGCATATGCTGGATTTCCGTGTTTATTATTTTGTGTGGGCGAGTTTACTTGAATTATTGAGAATGAGAATAAACAAAAAACTCATTGTTCTTTTGACACCTTAATCAGTGGTCAGTTCATTGTTGACAAACAATCATTTTTTAAATTGTTTAAGTGAAAAATTATAAATAATGAGTTGTGTGAATAAAAAAAGAGGAGACTTATCAGTCAAACAAAAAATAGAGATTTTAGAGTTTTTAAAAAGAAAAAAAACAAGGAAGAAAATTGCCGAGCAGTTTAATTGTAATGTTTCTACGGTCGCCAAAATTGTGCAAAAACAACAACTAATGCGAGAAGTGGCCACTGAAAATGGAAATATACAACGTAAACGAATGCGAAAAGGTAAGAAATTAAAAATTATGTTTATACTTCCGCGCACTTCCTAGTGGCACAATGGCCTTTAGAGGAGACCATTCCACTAGAGGAAAATGTCAAAAAGACCGCATAACGCTTCTTTTTTTGGCGAATATGAATGGGTCCGAGAAAAAAATGTTTGCCATAGGTCGTGCAAGGCAACCTCACTCTTTTAGAGGCAAAAATGTTCTCGTCAAATACTATGCAAACAGAAAAGCCTGGATGAATAGTATCATCTGGAGTGAAATTCTACTCAGTTGGGACAAATCTTTGCAAAAGGAAAAGCGGAAAGTAATTTTGTTCGCAGACAACGCGGCGTGCCACAAACTTCTGGACGGGGAAAGTTGTGCAACATAGAACTCTGCTTCTTGCCTCCGAATTCCACTTCTCTCATTCAGCCTTTAGATCAGGGCATTATTCGTTGCTTTAAGGTCTATTACAGACAAAGCATCGTAAGGCGGCAGCTTCTCGCTTTAGAAAAGGGTCTAACAGCGCGCGTTATGTGTGTTATCTAATCTACATTATAAAAGGATATTACTCCCTAAAACTAGATAACCATTTTTGATGCTCTAAACATATCCAAACGCGCTTGGTGGTTGGTAACCACAACAACAATCCAGAACTGTTTTAGGAAAGCTGGCTTTGATAAAGCTTCAAACTCACAAAGTGAACCAGAGGAAATAATTATTGATTTACCAATAGCTTCCGAGGAGTTTGAACAGTTCGTGGATTGTGATATTAATATTGACTGCTATAGTGACCTCACAAATGAGGAGATTATACAGGAAATGATCCAATCTTCTAGTGACCCTCTAAAAACTGGTAGTAACAATGAAGAGTCCGAAGCTGAAGAGGATATAGCAGCAAGCCAAACAATTTCATCTCGCACAGAAGTGGTTACCGCTATTTCCATTTTGCGCAATTATTTGGAAGCCAAAAATGAAGATACGAGATATATCGAAAAGATTGAAGAGCAGGTAATAAAAAGCCTTTTTTCCAATGGCATCCAAATAAAAATAAGCGATTACTACGAGAAACAGAATTAAGTTGTTTTCTAAAACATTGAACTATGTACCTATATACATTATCAGCCTTATTTTGAGATTCAAAGTAAGGCTGTATTATATTACTGTTTTTTTAATTAATGAAAGCAATGAATGCATACTTTTAAGTTTTGCTGACCAGTTTTCTATTGTTTAACTAAATAAACGTTTTTAAAACAATAAAACCGTTGTATTAGTATTTTTTTTTTTTATTTTAAAAATACCTGAATGTATAAAAGACTCAACCCGCTTAAAGTCACAGCCCGCTTAGAGTCACATTATTTTGTCGCCCGTTTGATATTATGCGGGTTCGACTGTACTTATTTAAACGAAGAAACATCATTTTGTTTAACCGCTTATTCACCGTGTACTACATACTGTTGAGGGAAGGGCGTTTGCGACTACTGTCTTTACGCTGAAGTTCACACTTCTGCTAATAGAACACCAACTCGTAACGATGCCGAATGCATCATTACAAAAAAAAGAACGATGGGCCAATTTTCTGTAGCTCAAATCCAAAGCGATTTATTTTCGAAATGCAAGGTTTTTTCAGGCCAGTGAGTCTTAACCCACTCCCAGGGAAGCTAACGCACCTGTGGTATGATATAATCATCAAAATGTGATGTTCTTATTTTGAGTGTCATTTGAAGAGAGTCTATATGGCAAATTTATAAAGGCGGACATTATTTTTGTCTTAAAAAATTTCTTTTAACGGCCAACTCTCTATTTTTGAAAAATCAAGATGTCTTCCAATGAAACCGAATTTTTTTGAAAGACCAAGTACAATAACTTACTTTAAACTTTCTTATTTAATAAGAAATGGTTGGACAAGTTTTGGCTTTCATTTCGTTTTTTAAATTTGAAGAGTGGCAGAAGCTGTTTTTTTTTTCTGCTTTGTTGGTAAAGTTTGCATGATTTGGATTTAAGGATTTCGATGGAGTCGGTACACGATTTACTTGCGTTGTCTTTGAAACCATTTATGCTAGACATTTTCTATACTTTGATAACAGTTACTCTTCCCAGTTTCCGAGTCAATATTCAGAACAATATATATATAATAACTGTCCAGATATAAAAATTGTTTTTTTTAGAGGTATAGAACTTTGAAATTGAAATAAAACAGAAAATCGTTTTAATGTCCATCAATTTGGCTTTATTGGAAGGATAATTTTATGCCCTTAATGTTTAAATATGATATGTGGCCGCCGGGGATGGTTCGAATAAAGACATGTCTAGAGGTCCAATTTTCAACCATTTTTTCAAGCATTTGGGACTGTATGTCCCAAACCCTAACGTTTATGGTTTGTTGGCTTAGGCGAGCGACTTCATATATCCCCAAAGAAAATAATCCAATGTTTTCAAATCACACGATCTTGGTGGCCAATTGGCAGGTCCATTCCGCGAAATTATGCGCTCATCGAATGTTTCCTTCAATAAATTGATTGTGACGTGCGCTGTGTGGCATGTAGCGCCGTCTTGTTGGAACCACATCTCATCCCCATCCATTCCATCGAATTCGGGAACAAAATAGTCGGTTATCATGGCCGCTCTCCATTAACGGTAGCTGACCCTCCAGCATCATTTCACAAGAAGTATGGCCCAATGACTCCACCAGCTCATAGAGCACACCAAACAGTCAGTTTTTGTGGATGTAATGGCGTTTCAAGGGTCTCATGTAGATTCTCTTCACTCCAAATTCGGCAATTTTGCTTGTTGACGTAGCCATTCAACCCAAAATGAGCCTCATCACTGAACAAAATTTTGTGGTAAACTTCGCGAACTGAACCATTATTTTCGAAATAAATTTGCACGATTTGCAAGCGTTGTTCATTTGTCAACCTGTTCGTGATGAAATGGCAAACCAAACAGAACATAAATGACATTAGAGTTGCCAGATTTGACCACAAAATGTCAGTTCTATCTCTATTTGAAAAACCAACCTCTAAAAAAAAAAAACCTTTATTACCAGTAGGGGAGAGGGGGGCATGAATGACTTTTACATTCATAAATTTTTTAATATTCAAAAAAATCGAACAAAACTATTTGCATATAAAATATTAATTCTTGAACAACTAGCTGGGCAAAACGGATTCTTGATTACGGCAAAATGGACTACTAATTTATTTAAAGAAAGTATTTACGCAACAACGAAAAAAAATAAATAAATTCCTCTTTGTCAAAGGAATGCGACATCTTATTTGTTTCCGACAGTGCATTAGCAAGTGCTCAAACGTCTCAAGTTGACATCCCAAAGAATCTCTTTTCAGCAAACGTTCAGTAAGTTCGTTTTCTTGTGAAGTATTGAATACTGTCTTATACCGTCCCATTCTTCGTTCAGTTATGTCATTATGGCTCTTCAAATGAGAGTAGTTTTTGGAGACTTACATTTCTTACTCGCTTTAAGATAACCCATTAACCCACGGGTTAAGGTGGCTGGCTGGATGTCTTTCACAAAATGCGGGTTTTTTTTAGGAAATTGCCTGTTTTCACGATTTTATTATTTAACCCAAAACCGACTTAACTATGTCTGTGAAACTAATGCATGCATTAGCAAATGAGCCTTTTAATTGGTTGTGACCATTGACAATTAAATCGGGCTAAAATCTAAGCCAAAAATTGGTTCAGGTTTTTGTGCCCCAAGCCCCTTTTTACCCCCATCTCCCCTACACAAAAAAAAAATCATATAAATATTCAACGAAATAAGAAATCTTAAATGGCTTTCTGAGTTACACTTTTTCAACGATGACAAGAATTTTGGAGTTATGTAGGACGTACCGTACTTGGAATATTTTGTTAGGTATGAAATGGAAGATTAAGAGTCAAATCAAGCGAGATAAACACAAGAAATTGATCAGAGCAGCAGCTGTTTGACCGATAAAACTTTTTAAATTTGCAGCTTGCGAATGTGTTATGGCCTATCACATCGTTAAACCTCACATGGTTGACAATTCTTGCCTCAGCCAGGTTAATACTATTCCCCATTAGTATGGTGAATCCCCTATTAGTGTGAAAACTATCTACGGAAAAAATTTAATTTTTCACAATTATTAGGCACTTAAATATTTAGACCCAATGAAAACCAATTTAGGTAAAAAGTGTCCAAGATATGATAAAATAAAAATGCTCATTATAACCCTGGTTAATAAAGAACGTGTGAGGGTTAAAGCAATTATTATTGCGTACGATTTTTAAAATTTACAAACAAAATTTTACTTCCAGATTTTAGCTTCAAAAATCTTGCCACTGATTGCCAAAAACTACACTTAAGTTAAAAAACAATCCGCACAAGCGGACCAGTAGAGATGCCGTGAGAGTAAGATAGTTATGGAGCTTGAAATGTAACTCTTGCACTCCCTGATTGAAGTTGAACACCTTCTCTTCGTTGCCCTTGGACTCCTTCTTCCTCTGTGCCAAACACTTTGGTTTGAGTAGTCTTCTTGAATGCTAAACGAGTTTCAGGTGTTACCATATAAGTTATAATTTGGGGGCCTTCAAATGGACTTCTTGCCACGATTAACAATTTCCGGATTGCCAAATCCAACTCATTCATACCCGAGAACATCAGCTTCAATCTTCTAGAATGAACTATGAAATCTAACTTTGTCGGAGCTTCCTGCTTCTTTCGCAAAGTAAGAAGTACAGATTCCACACCAGCCGAAGCCAAGTTAGGTTAGGTTGAAAAAGTTGAATTCTCTTTAAAACCACAAAACCACATAGACCTCATTAAAGACCGTCTCTATCCTACTTAATGATATAAATACTCGTCCAAGTCATTAGCATATCCAGATCTTGTATGCGGTGACTATTTCCTGGCATTTAATTCCCATATTAGCGATAAAACCAGCCCATCCACAACCTAGCGACATCCATCATAATCTTTCATCAGACTCCTCTCACGCGCTTTTCCATCATCAAACCGACCACAATCAACGAACCACTCATCAACCGCTTCTCAGAACCTAAACGCATTGCAATAAAGCAACACAAAAACCAAATCAAATCAGTCACCTCCTCTGTACTCGTTGCTCTCATAATTCTTCGGTTATATGTATGTCGTAGTTGTAGCTCGTCGTAGTCCTTGTCTCGGATCAGAGCAGCAGAGTTAGTAGCAGCCGCAGGTGATTGCCATTGCCACCACGAAGTTCTTCGACCAGTTTCACAGCAAACCCACCACAGCGTGCGCGTTCGCCATTTTCATAAATGTCGACAGCACAACAATGTTGCAATTTCGTGCAAATAGCCAGAGAGTGGACACAAATTTCCTCCTACCCAAGTCGTCTGGACCGAAATGTGTGCAAAGTGCGAGCATTACACCATAATTGCTACCGTGATTCTGTTAAAAAAAAAAAAAAACAAAAAAAAAAATCTACCTTTTCGGTGCGGTACCGTGAATAGTTACAATGGCATTGTTGGTGGTACGTTCCGTAGGACAACAAAACCAAGTGATTAATATTGAAACGCAGGTATGATTTACCGATTAACAATAGTCACAAACACAAACAACGCTGGGTAGCTGTCAAATGCATCATTTTCTTTTCTTTTTTTTTTAAAACAACATGGGGTGCCGAAAGTGTTACCGCATAGGCCGCACTTTCTCTCTCCAATGCGCGAGACATCTGAAGATGGGTACCCCTCTGGAACCCTCTGTTATAGATGGGGTCGGGATCATCATTATTGAAAAAGTTCAAGTTTGTCATCGGCTCGGTGGTATCGCATGATCGATGCCCAAGGATGGCCCATTCTGAAATGGTACTTCAGCCAGCAGCTCAGCGAGTGCTGGAACATTTTCAATAAACCAAACGAAACAAACCTTTTCGTCCATAAATCATCCGGCGAGCTCTCAGTGTGATTGTGTCTTTTGTCTGGCTGTCCATTGTGTATCGTGGCACACTCCATCTAGCAGCGAGGCGCCCGAGGGCTATCATAATGCAATGGCTTGCAGAGAAGAATAAAAAGAATAGGTTATGGGTTATTGTCGAACACAGAACATAAGGAAGGACGCCTCGGATGAATTTTTAGAATAACATTTGTTTTCGCGTCGTCGTCATCGTCGTCGTCGTCGTCCCCTCCCCGCAGCCCTGTCCCAGTCTAATGATACGCTTTTGGGTTAATTCCTAGAATTTTGCGCTTTCCTTCTTATCCTCTTCACATCCACTTTGAAATTGCAGAGATATCTATCCAGCATCCAGTCAGTCGACTGATCGTCGATCATCATGATCATGATCATCATCATCATTGATGCACTTGTTGCATGATGTTTCTGTTTTGCTGGCTGGCAATGCAGATTGCTTGTAGCATCCGCACCACACACATCACAACTCCCACTTTGGGATTATTTACATTTCCCTTTGGTGCATGGCACTTGGAGCGAAGCACACCATCGCTTCAGAAGCAGCATCAATGGCATGTTGTGTGCTGTGTGTTGTCGTTTAGGAGCCGGCCGACGCTGCCGATGTGATGTTGCAATTTTGCCGTCTTACTACCCGACTCGTAACGTATCTCCTCGAATATGGCCATGCCTAGTGGTATGGTGTTATTACAGCTCTCCGTCGTCGTCGTCGTCGTCTCCGTCTAAGATCCGCAGCACACTCATATGGATGGATGCGCACAATAGAAGGCTGCAATAGGAAGAACAACAGCATCATACCGTGCACTGCGTGCCTTGCTTTGCCGCATGTTTCATAACTGTTTTAGGGTAATTGCTCTGAAATGCATGTCTGTATAGTCAGTCGGTAGTAGGTATAGATACCCTGCTTCCCGCTTGCGCACTCAGCCAAAATGACGTGGATGAGATGATGCTGATGATGATGATAGTGATGAGCTGAGCGAATAGATAGATGGATGGATAGATGGATGGATGGATAGTGAAATGACATAGCAGTGCGTACTCGTATCATCCCAAGGGACTTCGTAGGTGAGTAGCGCATTTCCTAGTTATTAAAGAAAAAATGGGAAGATACAAAAGATTGCCTCAAACTGCTGGAGCATTCCAATGTCATGACAAATGGAATGGGTGAGCTGAACTTTGATATTCTTCACACGCAAAGTGGAGGGATGCTTAAATATCGGCCCAGGCATCAAAATGTGTAGCGAACAGGTGGTTATCACCGTATCCGCTCCGTACATATACTCAAAATGCGGGTATGTGATCTGTATAATTGGAAATCCTTTCGACAATGATAAATGGATTTTCGCTGCGAGTCGAGTATGGCACGAGATGGGATGTGTTCCTTAATGAGACATGAGTATGGCCCTGTGGCCTATTCCTGATTCTCCACAAATCTGTGTTATATTCAGAAAGATCTGGTCGAACTGTGCAGATGAGCGTAGCGACACCATGCGGTCAAATTAAAAGACACATTGCCTCATCTGTACTGTTGCAACTAAAAAAGTAACTCTGATTCATTTGTCGTCTCACACAAGCAAGGACGAGACGAGGAACACCTTCTTTGACATCCTTAAGGAAGGTTTCATCTAGTCTTTTCAATAACAAACTTCAAAGTTCTTTTTGGGTTTTTTGTCAACAGAAACGCCATTTCGCCTTTTTCTGCTTTGATCGTATAAATCTGCAAGCTTTCCCGGGGGTGGTCTTTCCTTTGCAGCTAGAGATACTGCCGGTCATTAGCTCATCACTGCTAAATTTGCTTCCACGAGACACTCACGATATAAAGGACGACATCTGACTTGACTGTGCGTTATAAAGACTGACTCTGAGAGTCTTCTGAATTGCCCAAGACTTCAAAGCCTAACTTTTTAAATGGAGTGAGTGGTCAGCTATTAAGGCAAATGAATAGGCTCTCTTCTAGGTTTTTCATTAACGAAGAGTTCCCGGGAGCACTTAATGAAGCTGGCTATAAACGTAGGTTTGGCAAGCATTTTATCAAACTTAAGACCTCCAAACAACGGGTCCCGATGATAACATTTAGAAGGTACTCATAGGTAAACGGAAGAAAAAGCTAGGAAATGTCCCACTCCAATAAAAGACACCAGCTGTCGGGAAGCTATCAACGTCGAGGTGAGTAACTATTTGATTTTCCTTTAACTTCCAATTTGTCAGTATATCGCATGGGTAATGCTCCAACCTTCATCTTACCGGCCACGGAAACCTTTAACGATTTGAAGGAGAACTCGTCAATGAAGACTTTCGAATAGGCAATTATTTTGGATTTTGAAGCACAATAACCATTCAAACCAAGGCACAAGCTCGAAATACTACCAATCAATTCAAGCTCCAAAATATTCAGCTAAATGCTTTCGAAATTATACGCCGCTCAGTCTTACATCAAAATAGCAAATAAGGCAATTGTTCTACAAAGCACTAACTGGACAAGCGTTTTGTTTAAGACCTGACCGACGTTAGTTGTCCGGAAAACTGGAAAATATGCGACAGTTTAACTCAAAATTCCCGCCGCATGATCTTGAAAGACCAAGGTGGGCCAAAATATAACAACCTATCATGTCATAGATTTTGGAAGTCTATTCAGTTTTGACATTTCTGAAGCAAATAGAATGTTTTAGGCTAACAATTTAATGCCCATGTTCCTGACTGCCAGGCTTCAACTGGTCTTTCAATTCGGAGTTTCCGCAAGTGGATAACCTAACGCTCCAAGTTCCGAAGAAAACCATGAAAAATTCCATACCCAGAGCTCAAATGTTAATCAACAAATGCGACAAAGCGATATAGCCCAAGAAAATAAGGTCATATATTAAGGCCCACTTTATTTTTGAGAATGAGGACTTCAGATTCATATCGGATAACAGCAATTATTAGGTTTTACTGGTTCTGGTCCTTGGTCTATTATTGTTCTTAGCGAGCTTTGGGGCTAAATGGCTGAGGGCTGCTGGGGGTAATAAATTTTAAGCTAACGAGAATTGTTAGAAGTACCAACCATCGAACAAGTTTTGATTTGATAAAACAATTTAATTTCTTAAGGTTAAGCCGGCTGTTGGTTCGCAAGAACTTACGGGCAGGAGCGTATGATCAATATCGACTGACAGCATTACACACAAATTTAACTTCCAGAAAACTTTCCCTGCTGAATCCCCGTCCACATCGAAATGGAAGGCAGACACTGTCAACACCAGAGCGAGCCGCCGGTTTTCAATCACTCTGGGTTCCCGGGCATAGGAACTTAGATAGGAAGAGCTGACGAGCTTCTCGTTTACACCCTCCGGGCAGAGAGCTTACCCCTCTTAGATATTGTAAAGGGGATAATTTCCTCGAACTTCGAGGCGAGGGCAGAGTCTACGTGGAGGAACCTGACGAATTGCATCATTTATAGGAAGATTAAGCCCAAATTTAACAAACCTAGTACCCTTTACCTCGCACACAGAACGCTTGCGGACGTCGCTAGGCTGTTGGGCGTATTTACGGCTCACTGGGCATACCTTGCAACAACCACTGCCGTTGCGTTGACGGTAATGAAAATGAAACCGGATTTCATCTCCTTTGCGGGTGGCCGACTCTGGCTAGTACCAGACTCCGAGCGATTGGGAAACCATTCTTTTACGACCTCTCTGATATACCGGGTGATTTTTTAAGAGGTTTAGAACTTTTTTTTAAAAAAAAAACACAAAAAATTCGAAAAAATGAATGAAATATTTATTTGAATCGATAGTTTGAACCTTGCAATTTAATGTTTAAAGATAATTTCATGCAAATGTTGACCGCGGCTGCGTCTCAGGTAGCCCATCCGCTGAGTCCAATTTTGGCATACTCTTTCACACATATCGGCCGGTATCTCACGAATGAATGCATGGATGTTGGCTTCCAGTGCGTCAATCGAAGCGGGCTTGTCCCTATACACATTAGCCTTGCCATACCCCCACAAAAAATAATCTAATGGTGTCAAATCGCACGATCTAGGCGGCCAATTGACCGGCCCGAAACGTGAAATTAACTGTTCACCAAACTCGCCTCGCAATTGCGCCATTGTTTCGCGTGCTGTGTGGCATGTGGCACCGTCTTGTTGAAACCACATATCATATCGGGCAAAAAAAAGTTTGTTATCATCGCTCGGTAGCGTTCACCATTGACAGTAACGCTGCGATTCGCATCATCTTTGAAGAAACATGGCCCAATAATGCCGCCGGCCCATAAACCGCACCAAACAGTGGCTTTTTCGGGATGCATTGGTAGCTGTTGCAATGCTTCTGGCTGATCTTCACTCCAAATGCGGCAATTTTGCTTATTTACGTACCCATTCAACCAAAAATGAGCCTCATCGCTGAACACAATTTTTCGATAAAAAAGCGGATCCTCGGCCAGCTTTCCAAGAGCCCATTCACCAAAAATTCGGCGTTGTGGTAGGTCAGCTGGCTTTAGTTCTTGCACCAGCTGTATCTTAAAAGGCTTTACGCCCAAATCCTTCCGCAAAATTTTCCACGTAGTGCTGTAACAAAGGCCTAACTGCTGGGAACGGCGCCGAATCGACATTTCGCGGTCTTCTGTCACACTAGCTGATACGGCCGCAATATTTTCTTCAATACGCACAGTACGTAAACGTGTTGGTGGTTTAATGTCCAACAAAGTAAATTTGGTGCGAAATTTGGTCACAATCTTCCGAATAGACTGCTCAGAAGGTCGAGAATGCCGATCATAAAATGGAAGCAGCGCGCGATGAACATTTCGAACCGAGCACGAATTTTGATAGTAAAATTCAATAATTTGCAAGCGTTGTTCATTTGTAAGACGATCCATGGTTAAATTGCAAACCAAACTGAAGCTGTTTGACAGTGACACAAGGTACTAAACACACGTCAGCTGTCAAAACCAGTGTTGCCAAAACCAAACCAGCTAAAAAATCACCCTTTATATTTCATTCACCGGGTGGATCTGAGCTTTACTGCAACACAAAGACCTCAAGAGTGGTGGTTTCAAAATGGCGCTAATTGCGTGCTCTGGCGTATAACAGGTAACAGCCACTTTACCTACCTATCTAAGTTTAAGCTCCTGTCAAGGTTTTGGCTGAAGCAAATCTTTTAAAACTTTCGTCGAAAGATACAGAAAGACCTACAAAAACGATGGCTCCGCTTATCGCATCAAACGAATTCAGAACTGCTCCTTCAAAATGGATGATTATCTGGCTGCTGCGGCAATACACTAGTTTTCTTCATCATCATTCTATTTCCCTAACGCATTCATATTTCCAATAAGACAAATTTATTTCAAAAGAGTGATAGAGCTATTTACATTTCCTAGTGACTCGTCGGTATTTGAAGCATCTTTTCCCCGATATCGATCAAAGTTAGCGGCGACAACAACGTATGGCTAATAAAACAACGCAAATGACCTACTCAACTCGATAAAGACATAAACAACCAATAAACTCACTTAACTATCGATTGATTTGTTTACACTAAAAAAAATTAGAAAAAAATAACCATCCCCCCGCCATACATTAATGAGTTTTGGCACAGCCTCTAAAGGAAGCCAGAGCGGCAGCGTCCTCAAAGTATGTTTACATCACACTTTCATAAAAAAAAAAAAAAAATGCTGAATCTCTTTGTAGAATATTCATAGAGCAGCGCATCATCAACCGAAAAGGGAGACGTCAGTTAAATCTCTTTTTTAATATACATTATATAGGTTTCCTTTTTTTGTTTTTCATTTTAATAAAATGAATGATGAAATAAAATTTTCGTTACAAATTTTTCTATTTTTAGTTTGCCTGCTAAATTATTATCGATGAAATTCTTTCATACACGAGTATGTTTCCTCGCAGTTTGTATTTAGTTACACTTGTGTGTCGGCATGGATATTCTCTTATTGAAGAAGCTTAATGCAGTTTAGACGTTACCAGGCGTTGATGATTCCATATCCCATGGATTTTATGGCACACACTTGAGGGTATGCGTATGTACATACGACGTATCTGTGTGTGTTTTTACGCGTACACATTTTTTAAATTGAAGCTCATAATAAAATTGGAAATCGTCTTGAAGAGTTTTATGGTCTGGAAGATAGCTTGGAGGGATTCTTTTGAAAATTTCGCATACAATTCGCTGTAATGATGACATAAAGAATGCAATTGGTTCGTAAATCGTTGGTTGGTGAACTCTGCGAAGTGAGTTCAATTTGATGCGAACAAGTGAAATGAAAGGCAGATGAACGTTCATATCGCAGTGGCAATTTGACGAAATGCGTATATACGCTCGTCTTGGTGTGCGAATAAAATAAATGCGGCGCAATGTTTATGGCCGAGTCGGAATGCTTGCTAATTAGCAAGTAGGTACCTACTTCTGATGAGAATCTTTTAATATTTAATGTATTTGTTATTATATTGGAAGTGGAGCAGTGCTGGAGTAGTTTACATTAGCGGGGACGGACTACTTTTACAGTTGAACAAAGAAAAATTATAGCTGGTTTTTGTAAAATATATATAACAATATATATTTAAAGAGTGACGGTTATAAAGTTGTCTGTCCACCTCGGCTCTGCTTACAAATGTTCATATTTCTAAAGGCGCATCAGTGGAGTAAGCTTTATCTTCGACATAGTCCCAAAGAAAGTCTCGATTTAGAAAATTCCCACCTTTTTTTCCCCAGCTGTATGACGTGTAGAGCCGTCTAACTGAAAATTACCGACTTTCGCGTTCAGAGCATAGTCGTTCGGTAAATCAATTTATAAACTGGGACGGTCTGTGTCATACGAAACTTTCTCGGTACATGAGATGCGTTTTTGAGTCGCGAAATGAATCGAAAATGAATGGTGAGAAATTTATTTAAATCACTTTTTAGGTATTAAGAAATTAGATTTTCTCAAAAACGGCAACTACGATTTTGATGTAATTTCGCACATTCGACACTTTCAACATAATTGTTCGAATTGCAAAGAATTATCAAAATCGTTTGAGCCGTTTTTGAGAAAACGAATTTAAATTAAATTTTGAAGTTCCCTTTCTTAGTTTTCGAGATATTGCCCGTATTTTAAATGACCGTTAGTCGATTTTTTTTTTCCAAAAACTGGGTATGCACAATTTTTGACCCCATCCTAAACATCCTTAGTACAAAAAAAGACCGAAATCCTTAGAACCACTTTTGAGACAAATAGTGAGAAGTGATTTTCACCAAAAAATTTGTTTAGCAGGTACCGTTATTTGAAAAGATAAAGCAAAAAATAAAAAGATGCCCCTAGATGTAACCCCAAGAACCTTATATACGAACTTTGAAGCAAATCCGCCGAAGCGTTTCACCATACGGCGCCCGGACAGACAGCCAGACCGACGGACGGCATTGGCCGACCCACTTTTTTGGACTTATCTATTAGTCGTAATATCATCCCTCATACACAGTTTTTTCTGTTTACGTACCCAGACTGATGGAAAACGCACTTCATAATGTATTGATGAAAAATAAATATTAAGGAGGAGCCATTGCCACTATTCCCAAGCCTTATTGAGGATATTGTTATTGACTTGCAATAGCAAGCTTTAAAGAAGCTTTTATATTATAGACCTCAACTAATCCCCAACCCTACGAAAGGCTTAGACCTTGTTAAATAAGAATATTCCACTCCTCTGTACAGCTTGTAAAACTGTTTTATTTAAAGAAGCTTACATCTTGAATAATAGTAATCAGCCTTATCACAATACAATAGAAGCACTAGCTTATCAAATTTAAAAAATTGACCCTTTCAGAAGGTAAATTGTTAGTTGGGAAGTTCTCTTTAACGAAAACTGCTTTTGTCTTAAAAAGTCGCCCTGTCTTGACACCGCAAATACCTGGAGCTGGAACCGCTCTATCCATTTAATGATCTGTCAACAAGTCAGTGAGTAATATTTTTTTCTAAATTTGGGGCTTTAAGTTCGGGAAGTAGCTACATATTAATATTGAAATTTTGTACAGTTCCTACTGGCGGGCGTCCCACAAACCCTGACATTTGATGTTTCTAACTTTGTTGTAAGCAAAGTTGGAGTAGATGAGAAAATCGTTTGAGTTGGTGCCGGTATGTATGGGTGTAGGTGTCAAAGTTGCTAGAGAGCTTGGCTAAGCACAACTTTGCCCCTTGATTGACTCTTTACACCGATGTTGTTACATTAACAAAAATCACCCAAGTCAACAGGCAAAAGTTCCATTTTGGCCCTTTCTCCCCTTTTTTTTCTCATACAACATCCGAAACGGTAATACGCTACTCTTGTATTCTACAAAACTTTTCTTGCCATATACATGGTGTTTTTTTAGAGGCATAGAACTTCGAATAGAAATAAAACACAAGAAAATCGTTTTAATGTCCATCAATTTGGCTTTATTGGAAGGATAATTTTATGCCATTAATGCTTAAATCTGATTTCGGGCATGTGGCCGCCGCGGCTGGTTCAAATAAAGACAAGTTTAGAGGTCCAATTTTCAACCGCTTTTTCAAGCATTCGGGGCTGTCCCCTAACGTTTCTGATTTGCTGGCGTCGGCAAGCGATTTCACATATCCCCAAAGAAAATAATCCAATAGTGTCAAATCACACGATCTTGGTGGCCAATTGACAGGTCCATTCCGCGAAATTATGTGCTCATGGAATGTTTCCTTCAATAAATCGATTGTAACGTGCGCTGTGTGGCATGTACCGCCGTCTTTTTGGAACCACATCTCATCCACATCCAATTCGGGAACAAAATAGTCGGTTATCATGGCTCTATACCAGTCTCCATTAACGGTAACTGACTCTCCAGCATTATTTCGGAAGAAGTATGGCCCAATGAGTCCACCAGCCCATAGAGCACACCAAGCAGTCAGTTTTTGTGGATGTAATGGCGTATCAAGGGTCTCATGTGGATTCTCTTCACTCCAAATGCGGCAATTTTGCTTGTTGACATAGCCATTCAACCCGAAATGAGCCTCATGAGCTTGCGGTAAACTTCGCCAACTGACCCATTATTTTCGAAATAAATTTGCAAGCGTTGATCATTTGTCAACCTGTTCGTGATGAAATGGCAAACCAAACCGAACATAAATGACATTAGAGTTGCCAGATTTGACCACAAAATGTCAGTTTTATCTATTCGAAAAACCAGCCTCTAAAAAAGCACCCTTTATTACATATTTCTGAAACGTTTCTAGACCACTGTCAGACTTGCTAGCGTGTGAATCACTTAATCATTATAGATTTTATTGCAAATGTCGATCTGAATTGGGTGTTAATGGTCAACTCTAAAGTCTAGTATCGTTACTTCCTCTTCTTTTCTGCACACCACGAACTACAAAAATAGATTCAGACTTAATTAAAAACATAATAAAAACAAAACCTTTTAATAATTCAGACATTTATGCCGCTGAGTGCAAACTTCTGTTCGAAATTAGAATGCTTAACATATTATTCTTTAAGGCGAATTCTATACGAACATATATATGTTTATTTATTGTTGGTTTTCTTGAATCTTGAATTAATAGATGAATAAATTAACAGAAATAAATGGTAATATATGTAAAGCAACTCAAACGACTTGTTTCACAATGTCAAAGTAAAGTTTTTATCAGTTTCCCAAACGACACTTAATTGATCTAAAAAGTAAATCCTCCCATTAACGGACATTGTGTTTCACAATCATAATGACTAAGATTTAATGTCTTAGAAAACTATACTTATGTTTCCATGATGACCAGATAACTTTTTTGTTGATAACTGAATTCTTTCTAAGAGACTGTTGTTTCCATGCCCAGCATATTTTAAGTAGCAGTGATATTTGATACTTCATCCGACTAGTAAAGGGTGATTTTTTAAGAGGTTTAGAAGTTTTTTTAAAAAAAAAACACAAAAAATTCGAAAAAATTAATGAAATATTTATTTGAATCGATAGTTTGAACCTTGCAATTTAATGTTTAAAGATAATTTCATGCAAATGTTGACCGCGGCTGCGTCTCAGGTAGCCCATCCGCTGAGTCCAATTTTGGCATACTCTTTCACACATATCGGCCGGTATCTCACGAATGAATGCATGGATGTTGGCTTCCAGTGCGTCAATCGAAGCGGGCTTGTCCCTATACACATTAGCCTTGGCATACCCCCACAAAAAATAATCTAATGGTGTCAAATCGCACGATCTAGGCGGCCAATTGACCGGCCCGAAACGTGAAATTAACTGTTCACCAAACTCGCCTCGCAATTGCGCCATTGTTTCGCGTGCTGTGTGGCATGTGGCACCGTCTTGTTGAAACCACATATCATGCAAGTCAAGAACTTCCATTTCGGGCAAAAAAAAGTTTGTTATCATCGCTCGGTAGCGTTCACCATTGACAGTAACGCTGCGATTCGCATCATCTTTGAAGAAATATGGCCCAATAATGCCGCCGGCCCATAAACCGCACCAAACAGTGGCTTTTTCGGGATGCATTGGTAGCTGTTGCAATGCTTCTGGCTGATCTTCACTCCAAATGCGGCAATTTTGCTTATTTACGTACCCATTCAACCAAAAATGAGCCTCATCGCTGAACACAATTTTTCGATAAAAAAGCGGATCCTCGGCCAGCTTTCCAAGAGCCCATTCACCAAAAATTCGGCGTTGTGGTAGGTCGGCTGGCTTTAGTTCTTGCACCAGCTGTATCTTAAAAGGCTTTACGCCCAAATCCTTCCGCAAAATTTTCCACGTAGTGCTGTAACAAAGGCCTAACTGCTGGGAACGGCGCCGAATCGACATTTCGCGGTCTTCTGATACGGCCGCAATATTTTCTTCAATACGCACAGTACGTAAACGTGTTGGTGGTTTAATGTCCAACAAAGTAAATTTGGTGCGAAATTTGGTAACAATCTTCCGAATAGACTGCTCAGAAGGTCGAGAATGCAGATCATAAAATGGAAGCAGCGCGCGATGAACATTTCGAACCGAGCACGAATTTTGATAGTAAAATTCAATAATTTGCAAGCGTTGTTCATTTGTAAGACGATCCATGGTTAAATTGCAAACCAAACTGAAGCTGTTTGACAGTGACACAAGGTACTAAACACACGTCAGCTGTCAAAACCAGTGTTGCCAAAACCAAACCAGCTAAAAAATTACCCTTTATTTGCAACACTCAAAATTTGTCTAGGCCGCGGACTTCAAGTGATAAGGATCCTAGAAGACTGGCTAGTCAAATCATGCTGCTAAACGCGGGCGGATCAAAATATCTGCTCGTACCCCCCTAACAGATTCTTGTTGTAGGTGAAGCTGGAAAAGCTCTTTATCGCATGAGTGTTAATTGTACTAGAACGGTAAAGCGCTTATTGATGGCATGCCTGGCGATGAGGCTGAGTGATACCATCGTGTATACACATGAAACACGTGCTGCAGATAGCCAAGCTGCTATAAATGTCTACTCTGCTGCTACGAGCAATCTGAACAGGTTGGGTAGATACCAGTATGTAGCTCTAAGCTGGATCTACGGTAATAACAGTGCTAACGCTCTTGCCCAGCAAGGCTCGTTAATGATAAATGAGAAACGGCGTTAACATCTCTATCAAACCAATCTTTCATCATGCGGACATTCGAAGCTCTTGGTCAACGCACTATAGGCAAAAATCGTCGATTTGGTGGTCAAAAATCTTAAACTTCCAAACTAATTGATACTTTTTCATAATTTCTTTCGGTACCTCGAACCTCTTCTGACATATTCTCCATTACAAAGCATTTTGTGTACAGTTGGTGTTAGTATCCGGATATAGTTATTTTTTTTTTAATTTTGCTATTCTATTTCAATTTAGTAATAAAATTAAGGTTGTGAAATAGTGTGCATTTTTTTCTGGCAACTATCGAAACTGAGTCAAAGTTTAATTGGCTATAAAATATCAAACGGTACTAGCCCCACTTGACTTTTTTATTTTTTTTTGTGTTTTTGCGCTTAACAACCTAAAAAGGTGTAGACAAAGTGAGCGTAAATAGGTGCAATAACTTTACACAAAATTTTGTTTGAAAATCCAGAACATAAACTAATGCAACAAAGTGCACCATAAATTCGTTAAGGTATTTTTTTCCTAACTTTTAACTTTAATTACTCGCCACTTAAAAATTTTTAGAAAAAAAAAGTGTATTGCTTAGGTGTAAATATTTCTGTTCTGACGAAAATTAGACTCGGAGAATATTTGCTCACAATGCGACCCATAGAATCCGTTGCTGCATGTCCCCGTTTTTTTTTGCCTGACAGCAAGATAGAATACTATGGAGGGTGACCTATAAACAACGCATTGACGGTGACAAAGGCCATTATGGCCCAATTTCCTATTTTTTCATACTTTGACGATGCGCAAAAGCAGCTGATTGGTTGAACAAAGTTGAAAGAATTTGTCATTGCAGTCAGCCTTGCCATATAAACAGATTTATCGTAGCTAAATGTCCGTTTTCTATTATTTTTCTCAAACTAAAATATAACGATATTGGTATTTTTTATTAATATGGGATCATCGTTTTGCTTATACGTTACATATTTAAGCGATTTGTCCTGATTTAACAAAAAATTTGAACACTGAAAGACTTAAAAAAAACACCAGAAACAGGCCATTCTTTTGATATGGCGATCTGCCATCGCCGGTGACAGCCGATTTGACAAATAAAAAACAATACAAAGGGGCAGCTATCAAAGATCCGACGGATTCTATGGGTCGGGGCCCTTAGACCGAGGAGAAATGACTTATGATACTTAATTGTCTTTGTTACCGGTTGTCTTTGTTATCTCAACGAGCATCCCAAAACTATTAGGGTAAGAAGCTCAGGCATTTGTAAGTGCTGTCTGCGGAAGCTGACGAAAGGAACGTCACACTTTATCTGCGTTGGTTCAGCTTTTGCTAGACCAAGACTGACCTCGCCTGGTAAATACTTCCCGAAGAAGATGATCTGTCCCCTATTTTGCCAAAATATCTAAAAGGTTCAGAAATTTAGAAACCGATGTGAGCTAATAGTTCTTTGGCTAATTTTGGCAGCCTAGCTAAAGTACAATGATACACTAAATCCAAGTGATTGTTGTCGTTCCGAAGTCAGACAAAAAAGACGTAGATGAACAAGTTATACGCATCTGTTAGAGGAACCGCACTGTACCTATTAAAGAGATTGCTGCGTTGTTGTGTGTGAATAATAAAATTAATTTTCTATAGCGCAAAAGTTGATCCGAGGGTAATACTGCAGATTTGAATTGAGAAATTGAAAATTCGATCGAATCTACGCAGTCCACATTTAGGTATCTCCTGCTGCCTGCATCACATCTACAAGAAACTTCGCATCCAAAAGTTAGTATCGGTATAATAAAAGTTTTGGCCAACAGGAAACGTGATTTTAGTGGAGTATAATACTGCGAGGACCATTCCGTAAACTCTACCTACGATAGCCTTAATGTGCAAATTCCAAGACAGCGTGCTACTTAACAACATACCAAGATTTCTACCAGATGAAACATAATGTATGGGTAAATTACTTAGGTCCAAATTGGGAAAATGTTCTAGGACTTCAGAGGATTTATCAACAGTCTATTACTTTCCGACCAGTTAATTGTGAATGCTCAATAAGCCCAAGAGGGCTTATATTATATAATTGGACGTCGTCAGCATACACCTATGAATAGTAGATCCTCTAATCTTTGTGCGTAGTTCATTGATATACAGAGAAAAAAGCAGCGGTCCTAAAATCGAACCCTGAGGGACACCTCTAATGGTCGCGAGGAAACTAGAAGTTGAAATGCCGATAGAACCTTCTTGTTGTCGACCACAGAGATACGATAACAACAAACCCACCGCAGTGGATGACAACCCGTACAAAGTTTAAAGTTGAGTTGTAGAAATGTGAATTGGGTTTAAAAAGCCTACACCTGACCATTTCACTCTCCAAAGTAATATGTTATCTTCCGATCACGGCCTGCAATCGAATTAACTAACTAACTAAGTGGTTCCAACTAAGTTTCACATTTACAATGTTCCCTACTCATATTGAAATCAATTAGGTTTTTGAATTTATTGTAATTGATGCAAGCCATGGTGACAGGATCATTCAAACCATAATTAGTTCTGTGTCTAGGTGGCATAAGGAAAAAGTTATCCCTAGGACGAAGAATACGAGAAGGAGCATATACATTAAATGATGATAGTAAAAACGAACAATCAATGTGGCCAGTTAAGACGTCATTAGCAAACATTGCGGAATAATACATCCTTCTTTTAGAAAGAGTTTTCAAATTTATTAAGGAACATCTATTTTCGTAAGTTGGAAGATTATTATTCCAGACGAATTTTCTTAGAGCATACCTAGTAAACCTTCTTTGAATTTTCTCTATGCGAGATTCAGCATTGCGGTAAAAAGGATTCCAAACAACACAGCAATATTCTAATATCGAACGAGCCAAGGTATTATAGAGCGTTATAAGTGTATAAGGATCATTAAAATCCTTAGAGTTTCGAAAAATGAAACCTAGCATTCGATTAGCTCTGCCAACAATGAAGTCAATATGCAATGAGAAGTTTAGTTCAGTATCAAAAATGACCCCCAAGTCTTTTTTGGTTTGAAACTCTATTCAAAGTTGTGTTTTGTATTCTATAATTAAAAAATATAGGGAACTTTTTTCTACTAAAAGTAAGAACCGACCATTTCTTAATATTAAAATAAAGACCGTTAAGAACACACCAGTCATTTAAACGGTTTAAATCGTTTTGTAACGCTAGGACATCTGACATACAGATTATAGTCTTGTAGATTTTAAGGTCATCTGCGTACAAAATACATTTAGAGCTTGATACGAAAGAGGGTAGGTCATTGATAAAAAGCAGAAATAAAAGAGGACCAATATGACTTCCTTGGGGAACACCTGAAAGATTACGAATTTCATTCGAAAACGCGGATCCAATTTTAACAAATTCTTTGCGATTGGTCAAATAATTGCCAATCCATTTTAAAATATTAGAGTGAATTCCGAAAAGTTTAAGTTTATTTAAAAGAACATTGTGCTGAACACGATCAAATGCTTTTGAAAAATCAGTATATACGCAATCAACTTGAAGACGATTTTCAATATTTTCAAGACAGTGCTTAGTAAAAATAACCAAGTTTGTAGCGGTTGATCGACCACTTACAAACCCGTGCTGAAGTTCAGCAATATAGTTGCGTACAACTAAGTACAACCTTTAACAACTGCCTCGAATAGTTTAGGAAACAGTTGCAGCTTTGCTATAGGTCTGTAATTCTCGATACATCTCTTAGAACCTGATTTGAAAATTGCAGTTATGAGCGAATATCTCCAACAGTCAAGAAACTCACCAGTAGATAAGGATAAATTAAATATAATCCTTAGTGGATCAACTAGGCTATATTTGCAGTTTTTAAATAACAATGGTGGATAGTTATCCGGTGCTACACTGACACTCGAATCCAGTAATGACAATTCTGAAGGGATTTCATCGTTTGTTAAGGAAATAAAACCAAGGTCAGTTTTATGCTCAGATTGATCCGAGAAATTGCAATTAATTTGCTCTCTAACAAAATTAGACTGGAAAAAATCAGCAAACATGTTACAAATTACGTTTACATTAGTACTAGAAATATCGTTCAATGACATACAAGAAGGTAATCCTAAAGATTTCCTTTTTGTATTTAGAAACGACCAGAAAGCTTTTGAATCACGTTTTATATTAGTTTCAATGGCTGTAACATAGTTCTTGTAGACGAATTTCTTTAAAAAATCGTATTCTTTTTTCAAACGCAAGAATTAATAACGCACAGATGGGTCGTTTTTACTTTGTCTACACATCTTATACGTGTAGTTTTTCAATCTAGACAAACTCCTATTAAACCATGCAGGTTTATTAGATTTTTTTTACATGTTTAGTTGGTACAAACATAGAAATAGCGCGTTCAAGTAAATTTTTAAATGTCAAGAATGCATTATTTAAATTACTGGAATCAATGATATTCGCCCAATCAACACCTTTAAAAAATCACATTTTGTAATTTCTTTAAATTGTTCAGGAGACAGCGGATTCAATACCGACAAATTAAATGAAATTTGCAACGCATTGTGGTGAATGCTGTTAACAAGTAAGGGGAAATCGGCGTCAGTAACAGTAGCTTCAAGCTCTTCACTGACAAAAACTAAATCCAAAATATTTCCCAAAGAGTTGCGAACCTCAATTATTTGTGACCTTAGATCAAATCACCCATACACACTTTGTGTCTATTTCATTGGAATTGTAATGCAACTGAATGCAACATTGTTTCACAATCCGCACTAGAATTCTTGTGGTTTATCTGCCAACCAGGTTTCCAGAATAGAAAAGACGACCAGTCAAGCCAACCAAACGCAACCAACCAGCCAAGCGACGAAGCGACGTTGATCCGCTCTATTAATTCCCGCCACAATTCACTATCTCACCACAAAGAGGGAGCAGAAGCTAAGCAAACGCAAACAATGTGGCGGCGACAATATTACATTTTGTGCAACGATTACGGCGAAGCCAACTTAAAATTGACTGGAGAACAAATTCTGCGGTTGGTAATGCTTGTTACACACACCGCATAACATAACAACCGCCAAACAAACTAGCTGTGGCTCTGTCATCGTCCATCATGGTCAGTGGATGGAAGCAAGCCAGTGCTGGTGCAGCTACTGGCTGCTAGTTGCTGGTACACCCTAATTCGTTTCACGATGTAGCACTGATGGTGTCCACTTGACTTGCAACAAGCCACATCGCAGCTGGATACCGCGCCGAACAATCAACATTGATATCTATGCGATACGTTATCCCGCGCGGTAATGATGATGGACACTTGAAGGAAGTCGAAAAGACCAAAAGCTGTGTACCTACAAGCGTGTTTATTGCGCGCATCCTAGCCTAGTAAGGTTGCGGGCTCTGGGTGTAGCGGACGTGCGGGTATGCCTGCCTATGTAATTAATACAACCAAGATAGTAAGGAGCAGCACCAGCAGCAGCAAAATAATTACACGTTGTGTCTGCACGTCGGGCTAGAACCAGAGCGCTCATCCTCCAAACAGCTGGAGTGCCATAACGCAGGCACAGACCCACACACACGCATACGTATGTATGTACTTGCTAAAACCGAAAGGAAGCCGAGGAAGGAATTAGAAATTCAGCTCGATTCGCCAAAAGTCTCAACGAACTGCCAACATATCAACCAAGAGAGTGGAAAGGAGCAGCGCGCACACCAAACTCCCTGGGGAAGCATAAACTCGCATAGCATAGCAATGCACATCGGATGAGATGAGATGTTCGTCTGTCGTCATCTTGGTCGTTTTCGTCGTAGTTGTAGTCGTAGTCGTAGTCTATACGACAACGATGCAAGGAGTATTAGGAAACGATACGGAGTTTGCGTTGCGATTGCGATTCTGAAAAGAAGGGCGAAGCAGCATTCCTGATTGCGCGCTGATTCCGTCCTATTGTGGTGGTGGTGGGTTTGGAAACTTCAGAACTCTTCTGTCTTCCTCTATAGTTGTAGTCGTCGCATCTCTAGGACTCAAAAAGAAGGCCTTAGGGATAGTAATTCCATGGCGATGTCAAGTTCGCTGTTTTGATGGACACTGGAGCAGTGCGCGTACCCCAGAATAGGATACGATAGTATGGCTGAAGGGAATGAATATCAAGCTGACAGAAGAATTAATTAAAAGAAATTGACTTTTGATGAGCGACGTGGCAGTGGCAGTGGCAGTGGCTTAAATGAATAGTTTTTCCCCAGCAGCAGCAGCATAAGAAGAAGGAGTTGAAGGAAAATTTATTCACCGGCGCGGCAAATTAAAATGCAAACAGTATAACGTTGGCTTGATTAAATTGTAATTTATAGCGCAAAACAATGTCATAGTGCACTCGCAGATACGCAAAGGAATGTCGTCCATATTGGGTGGCTACTTCTATTGGATAGCTACTTGTTTTAGTCAAGAAGGATGAAGGGTTTTTTTTCGATTTAGTTGTTTGGCCTCTTTGTCAAAAAATACAGTGTACACCTGCCTCATGAATAGTTATTGGACATGTCTGATGTTAATAAGATCAGATCATTGCAATTGGTACCACCTTGTCTGGTCACAGTTAAAAAGAAGAATGACCAAAATGACTTCATTCTGCCTTTAATTCTAGAGAAGACATTTCGTCATTTAAGGAGAGTGTTCGTAGTTTTTTTACGCAGTTCGTAATGAAATGAATCGCATGAGCGAGGTGGCCATTTGACCGATCCATTTGTCTTACCAGCTGTGTGGCATGTGGCACCATCTTGTTGGGACCATATATCACTAATGTCAAGTCACAGTAAGGGCTCCATTGACCGTAACATGGCGATAATTTCCAAAGACGAAAAAATACAATTTCGCACCTTATTTGTCAAGGTTCAAGATCCGACCTGTAGGCCATAAACTTAATTCCTGTGAAGCGCGTGGAATCGAATCTTTGGCTTTTTTTTTAACTCAAGCATTTATTGATTTTTGATTGGGGCCATGACGGTGATATCCCTGGCACATTCTAGCCAAGGTGGTGATATCCTTGGCAGTTTTAAAGACAAAATTATGTGATCAAATGTCGGTCCCGTTTGCGTTGAAGGCAATTTGAAGAAGAGATTTAAAGCACAATCAACAGAGAATGGTCACAGAAGTGCGCATCAATCCATAAAGATGTCTACGTCATGTCTTTGATTGCTGCAACCCGTATAGGGACAACAGAAGTCCTATGTGGAGTATATAAGTACAAGTAAGAAGTGACATAGACCAATTTGAAGTTCACATCTGACGACAATTATTAAAATTCTTTACTCCATCAAAATGTAATTCTTTTAAAGAATTATTTGATAAATTTTTGTTGCCAGCAAAATTTGTGTAGGGTGAATGTTTTGAGAAAAATGCATTTGAAATGAAAAGCTGGATGGGCTAGTAAAATCGCAATACGCTTTTAACGTGTTTCTGCATCTAAAAAATGTACAAAGTAATTTTTAAAGTTGTATCTAATATTTCTGAAGTTATATCGTTTAGAATAGTTATACCTCAAAATCGGGAATTTTAACGCCACCATTTTTTTATTCTAAGCTTAAGGAATAGTTATCTACTCAAGACAGGGGAATATTACGTACTGACAAAAAATTGTACCTTCTATATTTGGCGACAGTGTATATTGTACACCTTATCAGATCTAAGTCACAAGCAGCATTTTTATGGCAAAAACCATTTTAAAATTTGTTTGTGAAAATAAAGCCTGTAACCACGGAAAGAAGCTGTCCCGTCGGACTTGCCAAAGCCAAAAGATCGAGTGACGCTTGTTAAAAACACCGAGAGTCTCAAACGGAAACCTCATACAAACAAATTCCTCTCTTTTTATGGACATCAAACCCACGAATGACGATGTTAGGTCATATCTTTTGGTTTACTTAGAATTGTTACTTTTTTTTCTTGAACGGAAGCGGATACTAGGTTAAAGACGGAAAACTAAGCAAAATTTTACTTTTAACTATATAAGGTGAAGATACAGTGAATTCTCTCAAAAGCAGGCACCGATGGCCCCGAAAAAAAATTGTCCTCTTATGAGGAACTGAACTAAATTAAGCACTTTTAAGAAACACACATTGAGGCGCATAAACTTAGAACAAAGCTAAAAATAGAACACAGAACTACAGAAACTGAATCCCAAAAAATTTAGGTGACAGTATGGTCATATGTATTTCCTCAAATATGTGATGCCAAGGTAGATGAAATTGAAGAGGAACAGTTTGTTGCAAATGCTAGCAATGTAGTCAACCTTTGGGGAAGCATATTTAAAAAAATTTACTGGAGCTAATTTGAGTCTTTAACACAGCCCAGCTGCTGAAAGAATATTCTCAGATTTAAATAATATTAACACTAAAAATATAAGTTCATTAAAAATAAGGACAGTGATTGCCTTATGCTTGGACTGCTTCAAAATAATTTTTCATCAATTATAAATTGACGTATTGAAGTAATGTATCAATGTATAGTGTACTCTCTCTTAACAGACACCTCTCATAAGCGAACACTCCTTATAATCGGACAGATTTGAAGTGAGATGTAAAAATGTGAGTTTTTCTTTACAAACAATTCTCTCATAAGCGGACGCTTACATAATTTTCCATAGCTTCAGAGTATTTTCGCACTCTCTTAAGGGGACAAAATATAATTACAGCACGGTTTTGTATACTCCCTAGGGTTCCTAAATGGTTAAGTGTTACTTCTTAACAAGTTTGCCATACAAAGTTTTGATGCACGCCCACTTGTTGTTAAGGACTTTTTAAGTGTCATTCATTTAGTTCAGTTTCTCATAAGCGGGCACCTCTAATAAGCAGACAAATTTCTCGCTACCATCAGTGTCCGCTTATTAGAGAGTTGACTGTATTTATCTCTTAATATAAATGAATTTGTTTTTGTAAGAAAGAATACAAACAGTTTATGAAGACTTTAATATGGTTTGGTGATATGTTTAGGGACAATATGTAGGTGTCTATGTATATAATTTCTTGTAGCCAAAAATATATTTATAAGTTTTGTTTTGAAACTAAATTTTTGTATGGATTTGGTTTGGCACTCTGCGGCACCCATAAACATAAGAGTTTGCAAACGAATTACACTAATCCGGATATAGTGCGTATTGATCCGAACGTTCTACTTCGTGTACTTATAACGAAATTCAAAATATTCCAGGAACAAGATATCAGATGATATTTTTGGGTACCTACCTACCAAACAACAAATGTTCCACTTTCATATCTATGACTTGTTGGTTCGAATTGCGTTCGAATCCGACTCTGTAAATCCTTGATATTCTGTATGTTGGCAGCAAACACGTCGCGTGGCGGCTCTAGCAGTCTGTCAACAATAGCTAGGTAAGTATGTATATGAAATAAAACTCAGACAACTTCTAAAAGCGCACAATTTTCTTTAACACACTTATTTTTGGTAATTAATTTGCCATATAAAAGTCGTTCTATAAACGGACAATCTCGGAAACTAACACAGACACTTTTTCATTTCATCTTCATTGGACAAAAAGAAGGGAAACAGAAGTGTCCGTTTAGGGGAGAGCACTTTCTGTGCATATGTACCTATTGAATCCCTTTATAAGTTTAATTAATATATTAAGCAGTTTAATTCGTGTGTGCTGTGCCGTAGGGACCACTAAGCGAATAGTCGCTGGTTGAAAACCCGACCTGTACCACATGAACGTTTTTATTCGGCGCCCCACCTCTTGCGAACGTCTGGCAAACATCCAAGAGTAAGCTTCTCTAAAACTAACTGCTGTTCGGGATCGTCATTAAACTGTAGCTCCCTTCCATTCGTGTCAAAAAATATATCTTCGCACACACAGTGGTTGGAGAAGCTAGGATTTGGGTCCTGTTGTCCTGGCCGTTTACGCCTAATATTTATTTTAATATATTAGCGGTGATCTAGAATGCCGAATACCCACATTTGGTGAAAGAAATTTAGCTATTTTGTATCTAAACCACCAAATCTAACCACCTAAACCGGTTTAATACTGAGCGCGCTCACTCATTAAAACATTCTTTTAATAATTGTTGTCCAAGCTTTCTGTTTTGAACTTGAATCCTAGAGAAACATGAAAACAAAAGAATCAACAAAAATTTACGTTTTTATCCAAATTTTTTTTGATTGAAACAGTAACCAACCTACCAACACTGAAAAAAAACGCCCTTTGAACTCACTCAAATCGAACGCATTAGTAAAATACGTGCTAATGAAACATAGTAGCACTGCCGACTTCAGAATCTCTGACCACTCAATGATCTGTTTATTCCTGCATTCGAATAAGGTGCAAAGTATTGACAAACAAAATCCTTATTGTTCCTCTAGAACCGTTAACCACTCATATTTAAAAGTTCGCTTATTACAAGAAAGCTGGGCAAACATATGGGAAATAAATGATCCTAATGTTGCTTTTCAGTTGTTTTTCAATGTACTTCACAAACATGTTGAGTTATGTTCGGTGACTTTGCAAAGGAAATGTAAAAAATTCAGCAAACTCAAACCTTGGATATCTAACTATCTAACAAATTGTACAGAAATAGCCAATACTTTCAACTTATTTTTTACTAATGTTGCAGCTAAAACAATAAATGATGCAGGGATAAACACCGGTTCTAACCAATGTAAGGCGTGGTGTATTAACAGAGAAGAAGTTGAAGTTCGTAGCTTTTCATATGAATTTATTTCTTCCTTTGAAGTGTATAAAACTATTATGTCATTAGACAACTCGAATTCCATCACTCACAATTCGTATTCTAATGCATTTATCAAGAGTATTGCTTTCAATATTGCTGCTATTTTGGCTCATATCTTTAACAAAAGTATCTTTTGTGGTAAATTTCCTGATGCGTTAAAAATAGCTGAAGTTATACCAATCTTCAAAATAGGTGATAAAAAAATGTTAAATAATTATAGGCCTATCTCTCTGCTGCCAGTGTTTTCTAAAATTTTTGAAAAATTAATCAAAACTAGAGTTGTGTCATACCTTGAAACTATTTCTTTTCTTAGCAATAAACAGTATGGATTCAGAGCCGGTAGATCTACGGAGGATGCACTTCTAAGCTTCTGCAGCATGATATACGATAGCGTCAACAGCAAGAAGTTAACTGCTGCTCTCTTTATCGATATTACCAAAGCCTTTGATACTGTTGATCATACTATCTTGCTAAATAAATTAAGCAAAGCTGGGTTCAGAGGGTTTATGCTCAAATGGTTTGAATCCTATCTCACTAATAGAAAACAAATGGTTAGAATAGGAGAAACTGTTAGTGAAAGCTGTGATATAAAAATTGGTGTTCCTCAGGGCTCTGTTCTGGGACCAATATTGTTTTTAGTTTATATCAATTCTATTTTTTTCATATTACTTTGAATATGAAAGGTAAACTTACTGGGTTTGCCGATGACATAGGCTGTTCCTATTCCAACAACTCCCTCTTAGATCTGACAGCCGATATCAATTACGACTTAGAAATATTGCGACATTGGTTCAGTTTGCATAAGTTAGTCGTTAGCGATAAAACGAAAATAATGTCTTTTAGCATATCTGCTCTGAACTTACAACTTCCAGTTTTCACTTTTCATAGTTCGAAATGCAACAACACATTAATAAGTTCTGATACTTGCTGTAACCCTCGTTCTGAAGTAACGTATTATACTGACAATAGCTGTTCAACGAATTGTTTTCTTGTTGAAAATGTACAGGTCTTCAAGTATCTGGGTCTTGAAATCGACAGTAGTTTAAACTGGAGCTCTCATACTACTTCTCTAAGGAAATACCTTCTAAAAACTACTAAAATACTATACCATTTGAGGCTCTATTGCTCTAGAAAACTTTTGGAAACAGTTTATTATGGACTGGTCCAATCTAAACTGCAGTATGGGTTGACGTGTTGGGGAGGTACATATAAAACCAAAATACAACCTTTGGTAGTAATACAAAAGCATTTACTCAGAATTATCTGGAACAGAAGACGCCATGAACATAGTTTTCCACTTTTTTTGCATTCCTTTATATTGCCTTTAAAGCATCTTTACTTCTATAAAGCCTTAAAAATATTTTTCTTAAGAAGCGGGTATTGTTTAAATCATGATCCGAACCACTACGGTCTTCGTAGCTCTGTTCCCCCGCACAATACTCATAACTCTTCTGTGGCACCGCGTATCTTTAATAAATTACCCATTGAAATAAGGCGTTCTCAGAATATCTTGTCGTTTAACAGAAAAGTTAAACAGTGGCTATTTAACTACGACTTGGAGCAGATTTATAATTTATCTAAAGTAATTATATAGTTACAAACGTTCATCAATCATTGCAAATCACCCCTCTCTACACCAATTTCTTTTTAATTATAAATTGAATTATATCTTGTTGAACTGAGACTCGATACATTCGCAACTAGTTTTTAGTAACTACAGAATGTATCTAACTATTCATTCCACGATGAAAAACACTTATAATTTATTTATTTGAAGCAGTTGTTCTTTTTTCCTTTTATTTAATTATTACATAGCTAAGTAAATTGTAATAAATATTGTATTAACTTCCAATGGAATGAATAAATCGAAATCTAAATCTAAAATCTAATAGGCAAATAGGCAGCTACCTGCCATCTGAACTATCTGTCACGTTTTGACAGACGTCTACGTAAACAATCGCATGGATATGATTTGCATTCACAACACTGCGATATCGATTTCAACAAAGCAATCTTAATCAATGCAATTCATGTTTACATTTCCATAACAGACGGACATGCAAACAAATAAAATGATATATGTAAGATCGACAAGACGCGCACGACTACACAAACACAATATTTACTCTTGGAAATGTCAAAATCAAAATCGGATCCATTCCAATCTCAGCAGCAGTCTGTCATGCCTTCCGTTCCATATTTGCATTGCTACCCAGATTGGCCGCATTTTTATCAGCTTCAAAGATATCTACAACTGCATACAACCAGACGATGAGTGTAGTGTTGGTCACTATTTTTCCTTATCGGTCGGGGTTCGTCGGGGCCTGGCAAAAGATAAATTTTGATCGAATTTGTATTGCATTGGGTGTAGTGTACCAACCTACATATCTACGTCTTTAAATTTACAAAACCCTTTTCTAAAACTGAAATTTATTCGAATCGAATTTCAAAAGCAGCTGCACAATATTCGCAACCCTGACAAAATCACCCCTGATCCCATTCTAATTTGCATTCCAATTCCAACTAGAACACGAAGCTTAGAAGAGTGACAATGACAACCTCCCTACCGCCCCAAAAAAGGGGTAGACAGATACTAGGTACACACTCACTTCGAATGGACTTTCTGCTGTGTAGGGGGTTTTGCTGCTTTTCAGATGGGTTGGTGGTTGCCCAAACCCCCTCTAGGGATTTGACAATTAAATGCCGAATCACGTACAACCCCTAAAAGGAAATTGCTGTTTACACTGTGTCTCTACAGCGCCAGCCATACCGAAAATACCTCCTCGATATAGAGGTATTCTGAGAGATATTTAAAAAAAATATATATATACTTTTATGTATGTAATATTTACCTTGCCCAAGCATCCTTCTCGGCACTGCTGCACTCGAACTGTAAGATCGTACTTTCCTTGGGTAGGACTGCTCGCTGCCAGATGGGTGCATAATCCGAGCAGCAGGACCGCAAAACTGCTCTTGAGCGACATTTTACGTTTAATTATTTCACCAATAAAAAAACAAACGAAGCGAAGCGAAATAACTTTGCACTGATTTTTCGCTTTCAAGGACGAGACTCCACGCACCACTATCGCCACCAATCGATTTTGATTGTAAAGCAAAACAAAAAACCAAAAAAAAAATTAAACAAACCAGAATAACTTTGTTTACACTTGGCACTGACAAGGACAGATAATGAAAATAGACAGCTGCTGTATTTACGAATCAGAGCGCTGTAGATACTTTTTTTTCAATTTTTTTTTTGTTTACACTTGCACACTAAAAATGAACAAACAAAATGAAAATTAATTATGATTTTTTTTTCTTTTGATTCTTTTTAATTTAGATTCTCTCTTCGATCAGACGACGGCGTAAGACAATACAACAACCGAAACGTCAGGAAGTCTACGCTAAACTGGAGTTTGCAGACGGCTCAATTATGTCCGGGCTGCTCCGCTCAATAAAAAGGGAAAACCTGAAGAAAATCAAACCAAACCACACGCGATAACCAATTGGGAATAGTTCTCTTAACGAATGGGTTCCAATTGGAAGAAAGAGATCCCATTTTGGGAAGAGATCATCATTCCTGCATACAGAAACAGAAAACTGGGATTTATACGGGTAAAATCGTAAAATGTTCAAGAAAAAATCAGGGATAAAAATAAATAGATACGTAAACAGCGTTCGAGTTAGATATCTGTAGACTGTAGAGACAAAGAGAAGTATCGAAGATTTTAAGAGAACATGCGAATGGATTTCCCCTCACTTTGCAGACGGAGAGATTCGAAATTCCAATTGCGTCGATGCGAATCCAACTCGAACATGTTGGGGTAGATAGTTTTGTTGCAGAAATATCCCTTCAAAATGTGTTTAGATTCTTTGCGTTTAGATACTTTTTAGATTTCAATTGGATATTTTTTTTTTTTGTTGCTTTGGAAAGTACCTAGATGGTTGCTGGATAGGATTCTATTTTGTTTCGGCTGTTTGCCGGTGGAGGACATGGGGTTTGGGGAAGATTGTGGTCCCGTGATTAAGATGAAGCCGGTCGTCTGAGTCTTTCATTATATGGTTTGGTCAGGTTGGCACTGTTAGCCTCGAACTAAAAGTGGGAAAAAACACTGAATCTTACATCTAACTCACGAGCTGAATTAAACCCAAAATAAGGGTTAGATTGCGAAGTAAAAATACCTTGATGATTTTTTTATAAAAATATTAAAAAAATGTCCTTTTTATGAGGACATGTACCACAATGTGACAGGCTATAATATTAACTTGGTCCGTCCGACTCTGGCTAACTAAACTCTCTCCGTTAACAGCGTCGAGTAACACACTGGGACCCATCTATGCATAACACCGGGGTGGTGTCGTTTCGAAGCCTGTTAAAGAACAAAGACTTATAAGTGTTCTGAGAATGCTCGATATTTTCAAACAGCGATTCCAGCTCTCTGCTTTTGGCTTCCCATCGTCTGTATTAAGTTAATGCATGGTCCACATCAGAGTCACAGTTTATTTTTTGTTTTGCCTTTCTTGAGGAGGTAGGCGTTCAAATACCCGACCGCGGTTAGAAACTGGGCGACATAGTAAAGGGTGATTTTTTAGCTGGTTTGGTTTTGGCAACACTGGTTTTGACAGCTGACGTGTGTTTAGTACCTTGTGTCACTGTCAAACAGCTTCAGTTTGGTTTGCAATTTAACCATGGATCGTCTTACAAATGAACAACGCTTGCAAATTATTGAATTTTACTATCAAAATTCGTGCTCGGTTCGAAATGTTCATCGCGCGCTGCTTCCATTTTATGATCGGCATTCTCGACCTTCTGAGCAGTCTATTCGGAAGATTGTGCAAATTACTTTGTTGGACATTAAACCACCAACACGTTTACGTACTGTGCGTATTGAAGAAAATATTGCGGCCGTATCAGCTAGTGTGACAGAAGACCGCGAAATGTCGATTCGGCGCCGTTCCCAGCAGTTAGGCCTTTGTTACAGCACTACGTGGAAAATTTTGCGGAAGGATTTGGGCGTAAAGCCTTTTAAGATACAGCTGGTGCAAGAACTAAAGCCAGCCGACCTACCACAACGCACGAAACGAATTTTTGGTGAATGGGCTCTTGGAAAGCTGGCCGAGGATCCGCTTTTTTATCGAAAAATTGTGTTCAGCGATTAGGCTCATTTTTGGTTGAATGGGTACGTAAATAAGCAAAATTGCCGCATTTTGAGTGAAGATCAGCCAGAAGCATTGCAACAGCTACCAATGCATCCCGAAAAAGCCACTGTTTGGTGCGGTTTATGGGCCGGCGGCATTATTGGGTCATATTTCTTCAAAGATGATGCGAATCGCAGCGTTACTGTCAATGGTGAACGCTACCGAGCGATGATAACAAACTTTTTTTTGCCCGAAATGGAAGTTCTTGACTTGCATGATATGTGGTTTCAACAAGACGGTGCCACATGCCACACAGCACGCGAAACAATGGCGCAATTGCGAGGCGAGTTTGGTGAACAGTTAATTTCACGTTTCGGGCCGGTCAATTGGCCGCCTAGATCGTGCGATTTGACACCATTAGATTATTTTTTGTGGGGGTATGCCAAGGCTAATGTGTATAGGGACTCAGCGGATGGGCTACCTGAGACGCAGCCGCGGTCAACATTTGCATGAAATTATCTTTAAACATTAAATTGCAAGGTTCAAACTATCGATCCAAATAAATATTTCATTCATTTTTTCGAATTTTTTGTGTTTTTTTTTTAAAAAAACTTCTAAACCTCTTAAAAAATCACCCTTTATTTAGTTTACTTAGAAAATGATATCTTGACTGAGTTTCAGTCGGGATTTAGGAATAAATACTCGACTTTTGACAACATTTATAATCTAGCATCAATCGTTCACCTGAAGCTAGCAGAAAAAAAAAGAGGATATGCTTTTTTTGTTGACTCGAAAGCACCATTTGACAAAATCTCAAGAAAATTACTTACATTTAAACTACATGGAATGGGAGTTTCGACTAAATTTGCTAATTTATTAGAAGCTATATACGCCAATACGCAATCTGCAGTCTGGACAGGAAAGTAACTCTCCGGGTATTTTGATACACTTTTTGGAGTCAAGCAAGGCTGCTTACTATCGCCGTTGCTCTTTGCGTTGTATATAAATGATTTACACGAATCTATAGAAGGAGGGCTCTTTATCGACTCGCTTAACATAAGTTTGCTTCAGTATGCAGGTGATATCGTCACTCTGGCGGATAATGTTAATGTTTTGCAGCAGATGATAACGCTCCTGGTGTAGGTCGCAGTGGCTTAGTGGTTAAGCGCGTTCGAACAAGAGTAAGAAATGATATGAGAAGCTTCTCAAAAATAATTGCCGTTCGGGATCGGCATTAAACTGTTGGTCCCGCCATTCTTGTCAAAAATATAACTTCGCACACATAATGGTTGGAGAGCTAGGCTTTAGGTCCTGTATGGGCCGTTTACGCCTAATATTTTTTTTTTTTGATAACACGCCTGGAAACTTAGTGTGAACTATGAGTGTTCGAAGTAAACCTAGCTAAATCGGAGATTATGGTGTTCAGGAATGGGGGAAGGCTATCTTGTCAAGAAAATTGAAAATTTAATGGAGCAAATACGAACAGTTTCTAACTAAACATACTTAGGAGTTGTCGTTTTCAAAGCATGAAGAGACGAGAAACAGTGCGGCCAATAACAGCAGTGCTTCATATCAAACAGAAACATCAGTCTCGGAGAACAGTGGAAATTGTTTCAGGCAGTTTATAGAGCAATCCAAACTTATGGTGCACAGGTCTGGGGTTTCGGTATGTTCCAAGAAGTAGATAAACTTCAACGCTATTTTTTGAAACGAATTTTAAAACTACCCGCATTTACTCCAAACTATGCTTTATCAACGGCTGATTTTTTCAGCGTAGTCTTTTAAAAAACGAATAAAACACTCACACTTGCATCAAATATTCAATATTATTATTGTAATCGATAAATAGGCTTTTGTCATTTGCGTTTTAAAGAAAACTTCATGTAAATGTTGTCCGCGGCTCCATCCGGAAGGTCCAATTTTGCGCCACTTTTTTGAGCATTTCGGTCTATATTCCACGAATTACGCGTGTTATGCTATCCTTTAAGGCTTCAATCATGTTCGGCTTATCCACATAGACTAACGACTTTACATAACCCCACAAGAAGTAATCAAGAGGCGTTAAATCGCATGATCTTGGCGGCCAACTCAGAGGGAGAGGGTTTCGAGAGCTGCTTACCAAATTGATCCTTCAACATTTCCATTTTTTCACGAGCTGTGTTGCATGTGGCACCGTCTTGGTAAAACCACATGTCAACCAAGTTCAACTCAGCCAACTGGAGCAAAAAAAAGTCGCGTATCATAGCTCGATATCGTTCGCCGTAGACGGTAAAGTTTCCTCCACGGTCGACTTTGAAGAAAAATGGACCGATGATGCCACCAAACTGTCGATTTTTAGGGATGCATTAGTAATTCTTGTATGGCATGTGGCTGTTCATTACTCCAGATGCGACAGTTTTGAGCCAGAAATGAGCCTCATCGCTGACCACAATTTTTCGATAAAACAGCGGATTTTGCAATCGTTTCGCGGGTGTATCTTTCCACGATTAAATGGCAGAGTATACTGAAAATGTTTAACTTTGACAGATGACGTTTGGACGCCATTACTAACCAGTGCTGCCAACCTGGAAAACTTAACTCTTAAAAAATCACCCGTTAGAACGAATGAACACCAACACTCCGGCACGCAGAATCTTTGACTCTAATAATCGGGTGTGACAACGCCGCACAGAAAGGTCTCACCTTATATAGCTCTCACGTGTTTAAGAGTGCCTGAACCAATTTGGTATGCGCAACTGGATGCAGTTAGCTTAAACCATGCTTTGTTATAACTCATGCAACAATTGAAGCCACAGGATTACCTAAAAGGCGTAGATTCGTTGAATGGGCCCAAAACAAGATTGTCGTTGACCCCAATTTTCATCATTGGATCATGAAGGGATACGTCAATAAACAAAACTGCAGTCTTTGGAGTGATGGTAATCCTCAAGTGTATGTTAAGTCACCCCAGGAGCTGTGGTTTCAAAAAGACGGCGCAACATGTCACACAGCTCGTGCCACAATTGATTTATTGAAGGAAACGTTTGGTAACCGCATAGTTTCACATTACGGACCCGTGAAATGGTCTCCAAGCTCGTGCAATTTAACGCCGCTTGACTATTTTCTGTGGGGATATATGAAGTCGCTAGTCTACGCCGATAAGCCCGAAACGATTGATCACTTGGAGGACAACATTCGAGGAGTTATTGCTGATATGAGGCCACAAGTTTTTGAAGAAGTCATCGAAAATTGGACCTCCAGATTAGACTACGTCCGGGACATACCGTGGCGGTCATATGCCAGAAATAATATTTAAGTTAATGCCAGAAGATTATATTTCGAATTTACATTTACTTTTCATGTAAATTTTAAAAAAAATTATATTTGTTTTCAAAAGTTCAAAATTTGAGCTGAAAACATTGGTTTTTATAAACCAGTTAGTTAGAAAGTAAATTACAACGGCGGCTACTGGCAGACATTTAGACTGCATACATATTCTTGGACTATTTATATATATTCGAAATATCAGACCTTATTGTCAGCCTGCGTTTGAAGTTTTAGAATTTGAAAACACTTACTTATGTATACGAGGAAATTACAGATCAAAACATGATAACAATTTCAGAACAAAACACCCTTAAATTGATTCAAAATGTGTTTTTAAATGTCTTAAGATTAAGTGTCGACAACTTTAAAAAGCTCTTAACAAGCTACCAAGGTGGGCTGATAGTTGTGGTCTAGGCGTCAACTCCCACAAAACGGATCTCGTCCTCTTTGCTAGGAAATACAAAATCCCACATGTCGACCCGCCCTCAATTAGATGCACCAGCTTAGTCTTTTCAGACGAAGCCAAATACTTAGGTCTCATCAAGAAAGGGTTAGGAATGCTACGGTAACCCTCTTTTCTCGCAAAAACGCTATTGGTACCAATTGGGGACTATAACCCCGAATCACTCACTGGCTATACATCTCGGTTGGAAGACCGATACTAACATACGGAACGATTGTCTGGTGGACTGCCTTAGAGAAAGCGATCAATCGCGACAAACTAAGCAAGGTTCAAAGATCAGCTTGTCTATGCATAAGTGGAGCACTTCGAACCACTCCCTCAGCTGCACTTAAACATTCTGTTCCAATTAATACCCCTTGACAATTAATACCCTTGGCAGGTAGCTGCTAAAGGAGATGGCTGAGCAGTTCAACATTCACCTGTGCGGGTAACTGCAAGGCTGACGAACTCGCCAAACTTGGAACTACCCTCTCAATCTTGCCTGAAAAAGGCTCCTTAGGCATACCAGTTTCCATATGCAAACTCTTATTGAAACTGGATGCAATAGAAAAAACAAACCACAGATAGACAGGCGGTACTACCTGTTTGACGACGAAGCAGATTTGGCCTAGGCTAAATCTGACTTGATTACCCTCAATAGATCGCACATCAGTGCCATCACTGGACACTGTCTGTTAGGCAGGCATGCAACAAGACTTGGCGCCTACTCGAACGACTTTTGCAGGAGCTGTGTAGATGAGGAGGAGGAAGAGACAACTCTACACCTCCTTTGCACATGCCCTGCTCACTCCCGGAAACGAAATTTCGATCTAGGAGCTTCCTTCTACAATGATCTTAACGATTTAAATTCGACCGACCCAAAACTTCTATCAACGAGTAGACAGGAACTTTAGATCTACGTGGTATCACAATGGACCTTACTTAGGTCTAAGTGAGTAAAACTTCTTTCTGACTGCCACTTCAACCTAACCCAACCTAACCTAAGTGTTGGCAAAGATCTCTGGTCAACAAAGTTGTCAAAGAAATTATAGGCCTTTTTTTGGAGGTGCTAGTTGTAAGGCTGAAATGGAGTTCAAGTGAAAAATGATCCGACAACAAATGTCTCGTAGATATGACCTACATATGTTTGTCGTTCGTGAATGTCAACCATGCTTAGTTTGAATTGTTATTTCATCATGGAAAGACTTAAACTCCAAAAATATTTTCAAATTAATAAATTTTAGTATCAGAATTCGTGTTCTGCAAAAAAAACTGTCGTATTTGTTCTTTCTAAGACAAAACAAGAGTTGCCAATGCACCCGAAAAAATGCACTGTTTGGTGCGATTTATGGCCTGTCAAACCATTGGCTCGTTATCGTTAATGGGCGGCCGCTATCGTTTATTGATTTCGAACTTAATTTTGCCCAAAATGTACTTGATTGGCATGTGGTTGCAGCAAACCAACGCTACATGCCACACAGCACGCGAATCAATGTACCAATTAAGAATAGAGTAGTTCGGTGTTTCAGTTTATCTCTCGATTTGGACCCTGTAGCGGCGGTGGTGCTGATGAGGAGAATGGGTGTAGTATCTCTTACGAGACGGGATAAAATCTAAAGGAGGGACATTAGGATATGGAATAGAGGAAAAGGAGGGGAAGAGGAAAACAAGGTAGTCGGTTCTCGGACGCGGGTTGCACGCTTGCTGATCTCAGCTGTAGCTCGTCGGAGGGTGGATTCTTGCAAGGAGGCCCGCATTACCACACGAGGAACTGGTGTTATTCGTCCTCACAAAAAAAACTTGCACCCATTTAAGAGAAAGCCCTATGCTTCCTCTACGAACCCTACCACAACTCTGCCCTCAAAATGAGACACTAAATGTTTACATAAATATTTATATGAATTTGTCTTACCTGGTGATCCGCCGCGTCAGGCCTGCCGGATAGGATTCCTTGGTGAAGCTGTTCAAAAAAAAAAGTATAACTAACAACGTAGCTGGTTGAAATGAAGACCCAGAGTACAAAAAAAACCTCTAGATAATCTTTCTCTCACTTGCACAAACTCGGAATAAAAATAAATATATATAAGCATATAAAACTAACACTATAACTAGCACATAAAATAAAATAAATCAAAACTACGGCTGCTAGTGACTCCGCTGCTCATAACCACTGGGCGAAGGGGGTTATAAGAATGATTTTTTAGCTGGTTTGGTTTTGGCAACACTGGTTTTGACAGCTGACGTGTGTTTAGTACCTTGTGTCACTGTCAAACAGCTTCAGTTTGGTTTGCAATTTAACCATGGATCGTCTTACAAATGAACAACGCTTGCAAATTATTGAATTTTACTATCAAATTTCGTGCTCGGTTCGAAATGTTCATCGCGCGCTGCTTCCATTTTATGATCGGCATTCTCGACCTTCTGAGCAGTCTATTCGGAAGATTGTGACCAAATTTCGCACCAAATTTACTTTGTTGGACATTAAACCACCAACACGTTTACGTACTGTGCGTATTGAAGAAAATATTGCGGCCGTATCAGAAGATAGCGAAATGTCGATTCGGCGCCGTTCCCAGCAGTTAGGCCTTTGTTACAGCACTACGTGGAAAATTTTGCGGAAGGATTTGGGCGTAAAGCCTTTTAAGATACAGCTGGTGCAAGAACTAAAGCCAGCCGACCTACCACAACGCCGAATTTTTGGTGAATGGGCTCTTGGAAAGCTGGCCGAGGATCCGTTTTTTTATCGAAAAATTGTGTTCAGCGATGAGGCTCATTTTTGGTTGAATGGGTACGTAAATAAGCAAAATTGCCGCATTTGGAGTGAAGATCAGCCAGAAGCATTGCAACAGCTACCAATGCATCCCGAAAAAGCCACTGTTTGGTGCGGTTTATGGGCCGGCGGCATTATTGGGCCATATTTCTTCAAAGATGATGCGAATCGCAGCGTTACTGTCAATGGTGAACGCTACCGAGCGATGATAACAAACTTTTTTTTGCCCGAAATGGAAGTTCTTGACTTGCATGATATGTGGTTTCAACAAGACGGTGCCACATGCCACACAGCACGCGAAACAATGGCGCAATTGCGAGGCGAGTTTGGTGAACAGTTAATTTCACGTTTCGGGCCGGTCAATTGGCCGCCTAGATCGTGCGATTTGACACCATTAGATTATTTTTTGTGGGGGTATGCCAAGGCTAATGTGTATAGGGACAAGCCCGCTTCGATTGACGCACTGGAAGCCAACATCCATGCATTCATTCGTGAGATACCGGCCGATATGTGTGAGAGAGTATGCCAAAATTGGACTCAGCGGATGGGCTACCTGAGACGCAGCCGCGGTCAACATTTGCATGAAATTATCTTTAAACAATAAATTGCAAGGTTCAAACTATCGATTCAAATAAATATTTCATTCATTTTTTTCGAATTTTTTGTGTTATTTTTTTAAAAAAAGTTCTAAACCTCTTAAAAAATCACCCTTAGTTACGTGTTGGTATTGTTCTCCACAATGAGGTGGTGGGATGGGGAGGAAGGTGTTTATTTTTTTGTTTTATGCATCCGACTGGGGGGATCTGAACTGGAGTTTAAGACTGTACCTTGAGTCCAGAGCCTCTTGCACGCGTCCGGAAGATACGGGGACACTAATGCAAGGCTTTACGTATCTCTCTATACTGATTCACAATGGTAGCACCGGTGTTTGGGTTGGGTTTGGTAGCACCTATTACGCAATGCTATAGCCGAGCCGTGGCTTGCGATAGTATCACTTGGGGATATCACTCGTTGGGATTGGACCTTTATTTAGGTGGAATCGTCCGCGAGAACCAGGCGTAAGGACATTGTAGGCAACGTGGTCAATGGTATTACCCAATTTTTATGCCTGGCGTTTTCGCACTCGTCACACGGTACACGTAGTATCGAGTATTTGAAACCGGTTTCTGGTTTTTTTTTTCTTTGGAAAAATGCGCTTGATCAAAGGATAAAACCACGCGCGTTTTCTTAGGAAAATTTAATTTCACTGCGAGAACGGCAATATGTATATATATATTTCCACGCCGAGCACGAATCTGTCGAAAGAATACCTGAAAGCTAAGCGCTTACGCTGACTGGCCAAATTCAACTGGCTATTCGTTCCAATTTAGAGAGTGTCATCGCTGCGGGTAACCGTCTAAATCCCCCACACTATCCCGTAGCGTGATCCTCCCGCCACCCACCTAATAGAAAGCGTTAAGCGGATTTTTGGTTTATAAAAGCCAGCATCGCCATCTCTACTCCGTCGTACCATCACCCCCTTAGGAAACCCACGAGGTTTGGAACACAAGGAAACGGTTCGCATGTTCATATATCTTGTAAATAAAGAGACATACATCTCGGCTTGGGGTGGAAAGCAAAATTACAACCCGTGAATTGGCTGGCAAGATTGAACGATTGTTTGGACTATTTTTTATAGGTATACATCAGATCCAGGGCTGTCGTTTCAAGACAAAAAGCAGCAGCACTACCAGTCGACAAAAAGCAGTACAGAGCAGTACACATAGCGCATACGATACAGCTATGTATGAAGCTACTGATCAACGTTAAAATTAAAACACTTAACACACTTATGCAAATTGTTTATACTCTATATTTTATTACAAAAAAAATTATAAGACAATTCAATTGCACAAAGTAGTTAAAAAACTAAAAAGTAAAAAAAAATAAAGTAGTAAAAGAGGAAGTTGTGATATAAGTCTTTTTGTACATTTTGAACACATTTGATAATTAATATCATATTTGGCTTGTCAACGCCATAACTTAATACGTATTAGATAAAAAATAGATAACACTTTTTACAAAAAAGAAAAAATACCAATGCAAAAAAAAATATTTCAAAATTCATTAAAAATAATTAATTACCTAAAGAAGTTACGTTTTACAATATTTTTTTAATAAATTTGGTGAAGGCTTAAATTCGTAGCTTTTGTAGTTATCGAGCATTGATTTGGCGCAAAGGATGCCACTTACTGTTGATACATTTAAACAGTTCCTAGTTTTTGTCTTAATTAGATTAAGCTCGGAAAAAACTCTTTCGCAAGTGGCACTACTATGAGGAAGGGCAATTAATGATCCGATGAAAGTTTTTAAAGACGGGAAGCGTTCTGCTCCCATAGCATTTTTAAGGAGGAACACTTCACTCCAAAAACTTTCGAGGTCTGTAGATACAGAAACATTTGTTAAATTCAAAAGAGCCCTCCATTCACTATCAAGCTCTTCAATATTAACATCTCTAATAAGATTGGGAAATAAGGAGATTAATTCAATTAAATTTTCCCCAAGATTTGTTGGATTAATAGCTGCTACTTCCAACAAAATTTTGTCTTTAAGGTCAAACCTTTTCGTTATTGCGCTGCAAAGTGTTTTATAGTAATTGAGACAATTACTTTTAATTTCATTTATTTTCACTGATGGAATGTTTTCAGATTTTATTAAAAGTTCCGCCCTAGGGCCAATATATACGTTTGATAAATCAACGTATAACTTATCATTTAAAAAGTTTAAATTGCAAAAATCTGTTAAAAAATCACGCTTGATAAAATTTGATAAAATGTTTTTTAAAAAGCTTTTTATCATATCCATTAACATATGAATTCTGGGCCTTTCAGCCTGAAATTCTATATTAATTTCATTGGTATATCTGAGTTTCTTCATTTAGATCTGAGTAGATATTTGCTGCTAAATCAGAGTCTGACTCAAATTCCGAAACAATAAAATAGTGTTTCAAGGGCACCCATTGCTCCAAAACTCGATTAACTACACTTTCAAGAGCTAACCATCTTGTGAAAGAAGTCTTCAATATTTTGTGATTTTTTAGATGAAAATACTCTTGAAATTTTTCGAATTCTTTTTGTCTTTTTGTACTATGAGAAAAGTACAGATAAATGTTTCTAACAAGTTTTTCTACCGAACTAGGAAGCTCCTTGCCAGCCGCAGCTGAATATAACGTACAAATTAGGAACAGATTTCAAAAATAATGCCTTTAGACCACTCTTATACCCTTATACCCTTAAATACTCTTCTTTTATGACTGAAGTTACTGCCTCTGTGGCCTTGGTTTTCCCACATTTTAGATGTTTAACAATTGAAGAATCAGATGCAATCTTTTTCATCAAACTTATTAGGGGCTCTATAATTAAAAATGGCAAGTTATGTTCAATTAAAAACATTATAATGAGATGCTCCGCAGTCTTAATTTGATTTCTACGTATACTTGTTTCTTCCAATTTTTCTTGATTAAAAATAAGTTGATTCTTTAATGACTTCACAATTTGTGTGTGTTGTTCACACCTATTATGGCGTTGTAAATTTACGACATTATTGGTTAAAGACTTCTTACAATACTTGCAAAATGGTTTTTCGTCCACAACTGAACACCAGTCAAACTTTTGAAACCATGCGTGACGAAATTTTTGTCTATTCGTCTCCCTTTTTGAAGAACTCTTTAAAATTTTGCTGCTGGTTGACGGTGCATCTTGGCTGTGTAAGCGCATAAACATATAATTGCCTTAGTTAGCTTACCTTTTTATGTCGTTTCCTTCACCTGTCGATGTAGACGGCTCAGAGTCAAACACGGAACTTTCGGTTAGCTCTTCTTTGTCTTTACATTCAAAATCATCGAAGTCTTCATTGGCCGCGCTGTTGGCGTCTGCTCGTTTTGTTTTGATGAGAAATCTTTAATAAAATTAATCCCCTTATGTAAAACAAAAACTATGCTTTAAAAATAATAACATTACAAACCTTTCCATAATTGGTCTACACCCATGTCACGAAGCAAAAACAAATGAAGTGTGCCGTGTGCGAGTACGACAAGCTATTTCATTTCCGTTTGTTCCTGTTGTCTCGAAAGTCACTTTCGCTGGGTATGTTTGTAAAGCAAATCCAAGAATATGCTTTAAGGGTGCGTCTGCATTGCAGCTGCTTGAATTTCATAATAATGTCTTGGAACATTTTAAGAACAAAAAGCGCATATTTAAAAAAACGCAGTATTTTAAGTAGCTGTGCAGTACAACAGTACAGCGACCCAAAAAGCAGTACAAATACTGCTTTTGCAGTACAACGACAGCACTGATCAGATCACTCGTCTATGTGGATAAACGAGCGTCAACTGCGGCCTTGGAAGACAGCATCACACGTGTTAGTTTGAGATAAAAATAAAAATAAATATTAGGCGTAAACGACCCATACAGGCCCAAAAGCCTAGCTTCTTCAACCATAGTGTGTGCGAAGTTATATTTTTGACACGAATGGCGGGACCTACAGCTTAATGCCGATTCCGAACGGCAAATAATTTTTGAGAAGCTTCTCATGACATTTCTTACTCTTCGATGCAAGAGGTGGGGCTGCGAATAAAAACTTTCAGGTGGTACCGGTCGGGATTTGAACCGGCGAACTCTCGCTTAGTGGCCACTGCACCCAGTTTTGAGATACCAACCATAATAAGTTACTGGAAGTCGTTGCCAGCATTAACATGATATAATCTTTAAAATAGTAAGTGGCAAGCAAAAAAATTCCGATTGAAAAAATCACCCATTTGAAACTTTTTTGGGACAAAAAAATGCAAAACCTTTACGACCTTCCTATTGAAATTTTCGATATTAGCCCTAAGTCCATTTCGTCAATCGATACTCCATGAATAAATTTTGTCTTTAAGACAAAGCATCGAATCTGAAGGGATGAGTACCTATTTCATGCGACGTTAAATTTATCTACATTTACTAAGATTAGATAGGTAGGTATTCACCTAGATGTAATAAACAATTTTGTGTCTCAACGTCGAGTTCCGCCCTTTTGAAGTTGATTCCAAAACTACGCAACACATAAGAACATCAATATATTGGTCACAGAAAGGAATCTAAATTTTGGAGTTAAATATCTTTACGCCCCTCAAGAAGACATGAATTTGCCAAATTGTCTCGCCACCCATCTGCTCTCATCTCTGTCTCAGTAGGTAGACTTTCTTCATACGCAATTAACACAGAGCATAGTGTTGTTGCCAATCTTATCCCAAAAACATCCTTTTGTGTGTGTTTGCAAATATTTTCGTAAATTCCCTGCACACAGACAATTTAGCACTGAAAATTGGAAAATGTATCTGCAATTCATTTGGTTAATCCATCCGTACAGTAGATTGACAGTTGGACAAACAAACAAACCGACAGATACACATGTTTTCTCTTCTTGTTTTTTTTTTTGCTCTGCAAGACTGATGACGACGGTGTGCATGGATGGATGGGGGAAAGAAGAGAAGCCTATACCCAATGTTGTACGACCATCTTCGTTCTACACCGTTTCGCAACAAAATAAGGAGGATTACGATCTATCTAGCTGTTATGGCTTCTGACAATAGATATCCTTATTTAACATTTCACATCCGTCGTTTTGTGAACACAATTAGCTGGGTCTTTCCCTCTCCTTCTCTCTCTCTCTCTCTGGAGGATTCAAACGTAATCCAGTTTCATTCTTTGCGAGCAGGTACAAAAATATCTTCTGATTAGCCATGGCATGGAATTCATCTCTTCATCTGGTGGATGCGCGCATTCAGCCCTTTCTTTTTTGTTTCGTGACACCGGCACGACAAGCCGATGACGTTCCCTGAAAAGATTCTCAGATCTTGAAGAAAACACAGAGTGCGCGGGTAATCTGAGACATTCGAGTTTTGCCTCCTTTGACAAAGACTTTTACAAGAACTAATACAAAACGCTATCCCCTCTGCTTGCGAAATACCACGGGGCTAAGGCAAAAACATGCAAAACAACTTACGACAACCGCCCAAAAACATAATTATGACGAAGATGAATGTAGCCCTAGAGAGACAGGCCACAACGATCATCTCTGGCGGTGGCAGTGGGACCGACAATGATGACGATGACGATGACGACAATCATGTGCTTCTGATGATCACGATGCGATGAGCGAGCAGCATAAGATTCTGCGGATGCGCATTTAATTGGAGGAGCTCCAATAAAAAAAACCGAACGAAGATTTTTTCTTTTTTTCTGGGTCACATACGATCTCGCTGCAGAAGGACGAGCTTAGTTGGCGATCAGAATACAAAATAACTTTTATCTAGCGGTGTCGCGTCTGTGGCAAAAGAAGTGCAAAAGGATCCGCCGACACCGACGCCGACGCTGCCGCCTGCCCCATATTACACGAACCTTAAACGAAATTTTCTAGGAATCAAAGAGGCAATTTTTGGGATGCTTCTTTTTTCATAACGAATTTTGACAGCGGTATATGTTCGGTACGGGCCAATTTTAACGCTGAATTTGGGTAACCAATTTCGGATCAGTTGTTGGTTGGGGCAATTTTGTGGACGAACAGAAAATGATGGATCACCGTTTATTTTAATTACGGTCCCAGGGATTAGGCCGCTCTCAGACTATTCGACGTGGAAGAATGGCAAAATGACTGGGTTTGGTCTTGTTTTGGGGGTCGTTATGGATGCGAAACTTTGCCGGATGTTCAAGAAATTGCGTGCGGTGGTGACTCAGGCCACATTAAGTCGTCCTTAAATGCACAATTAATTCGGAACTTTTCTTATTTTATTTTTATTTTTTATTTTTTTTGCCTTGTTGTCGAACTTTGATTGACTTATTGAAGCGGATCGATGCGTTTGGATGAAATTTTATAGCATAGCTATGGAATGGAATGGTTATTGTTTTGATGGTGAAGCTGAACCTTGTGAGATTTATGATGCGAGCCATCGCGGAGCGGATCATGCGTGATTTATTGAGTTACGGTTTGTTGTCATAATAAAATCAGAAATAGAGAATTGAACAATTAAATTTAAAGTTCAGATGAAATTTTATGAATAATGGTTTTGGTTTGGCGTTCTGTGTGAATTTTATATCTCAGACTGAAGATGCAAAATTCATGAATTCCATCACCGTTAGAAGCAACGACAGTTCTTCACCACAAGATGAATGCACAAAAGGAATTCCCAAAGTAATGAATTTGACCACTGTTCGTGCAGACTAACAACTTTTGATGAATTCAGAGGGTTCAAAAATAAACGGTCTGAAGAAAGGTGAATCTTCCTCTCCCTCCTCCTTCCCATGAATTGTATTTACGTCCATTTTTTCCTAGGTCATGGAATCGCTGATCAACTTATGAAATATCTTGAATCCCGAAAAAACTTATAAATGACCGACATTACGGTTTTGGCAGGTGATATGGTGACATATTTAACCAAAAAGTGGAACCAATCTGTTTACCATGGTTGCGCTTGATAAAACGCAGTCGACGGAATTTGGCATCAAGCTATTCGGATTTAAAATCGTTTTATATTTCTTCTTGCCCAAGATATCTGTAGTCTATAAGGCTTCGGATACGTTACCTATTAGCTTGCCCACCTACCTACATACCGCTTAACCACTCATATGTGATGTCTTATATCTACTTTCTCCTTAGCTTTGTAGGTTTATTTTCCCTAATTTTTGTCAGCTCAATGCCCTCTAGTGGCCGGTCATCACGCTGTTCGGCGCGCAAAATTACTGGATCATTTTGCGACATTTACAGACTAGCTAGATTTCAGAGCTTAGAGTCCATGTTGAGTTTTTTAATCGATGCATTGTCTGCAGGTCTTCAATCTTTCAACAATCTTTCCAACACACATCAGCGTTCTGTCTTCTTGTTGTCTGCACGGAATCTAATACTGATGTTGTCTCTGTTCTTTTAGTCGTTATCTTTCAGTCATGGTCGACGACTGGAGTAGTAGAATTGGGCTTTCGATAACTCTTCTGAAAACCGTACTAAAAAGAGTCATATTTTAGCTGTCTAGATGGCAAGCTCTTTTGAACAAAGCAAGTCGAAACGGAAGCAGCTGCAGAGATGTTGACAAAATATAAATGAGATAAAATGTTAGCTTTCTGCGTCTATCAATAGTTCCCAAAATGTAACTTCTGCTGACTATTTGTTATGTGTGCAAAAGGAAGTCATAATTATTTAACTCTTTTTTGTGTGCCTCACTTGCTAAGTGGGCTGCTAGAATACGAATCGATGTCAGGTTTCAACTAAACTTACTCATTCAAATATTCGGAAAATATTCGGTAGCTTTTGGATGGTATTTTTTTTAGTGGAAAGGAATTCTTAAGAGTCAATTTTGATAATTTTTGAAAAGACTTTGTCAACAAGTTATCGAGATTTAAAAATAGTCTTTAAAATAGGGTCCATTCCATACGCTTATCTATGTTAGGTGTTGATGGAGCTTTTGAGTTCTGAAAGGAGTATATCCTTCAATTCCATATATTCCATCTGAAACCGATTTTTAGGAGCTATATACTTAACAACTGCCTTCGAGTGAGACTAGTTTTCATTCCAAAGGAATTGACCGTGCCACGAAGTACCGAACGACCAACCAGCCTGACCTCCTTTGTTCTAAAAAATCTCTACTCCCCAAATCACAGCACGCATACCTCAAAGAAAGATCATACTGAAGCAGCACTTCGCAATATTGTGTGAAATATAGGAAAAAAATACACTTCACACTTTAGCCACTTATCTGGATACAAAGCTGCTTTTAACAACGTGCACGAATCCATCATCAATCGAATAGAAATCTGTCTTGTAGCTTTCCTGGATATTGAGGGTGCTTTTCATTACACATCCTTTGAGTCCACCTACAGGGCCCTCAACAAAATGAATCTGTCACCAATCATAGGGAGATGGATAATGTCGATGCTAAATGGAAGAACAATCCAGACCCGCATCGAAGATGTCGAAACCTCAGCGCTAATAACTCGTGGGTGCCCACAAGGGGGTGTCCTCTCGCCACTCCTGTGGTCCCTCGTTATAGTCGACCTACTTCAGTCCCTGGAAAGTCAAGGTATTGATGTCATAGGTTACGCTATGACGTAGCAATTATTGTCAGTGGCAAATCTGAAAGCAGTGTTTCAGAAGTAATGCAATACGTACTATCCCCAGTACAGAGAGGGTGTAATAAAGAAGAACTCTCTGTAAACCCAGGTTGTATTCGTTCCACCCCTTCCTTAGCACTTAATGTCATATTGGGTCTAACACCAACATAAACACTCATTCAAGTGGAGGCAAGACTGAGTGAATTCATCGACTGTTCCTTTCGAATAAAATTAACCCCTACTCCTACCGTGGAGGTCATCTGTCTTTGCTAGACTTTATGGAGCCGGAAAGCTCATTTAGCATGCTTCTTGACGACATGTTACCGAAATGCGGCTTCCATAAAAACTTCTCTATCGTCGTCCCGCCAAGGGAGGACTGGGGAAAATATAAACCTAAACCATCAAAACATGATCTCGTCTGGTATACGGACGGATCCAAGATGGAGTCAGGGACTGGATCTGGAATCCATCAATGCTCTTGACGCATTTGTCATAAAATCAAAGCTTGTTCTGGAAACCTTAATGGCCATCTATGAACTTGCTATGAAAACAAGTCATTCATTCAAGCGGCAAACTCACTGGCTAAAGCCGGCGCAACAACACCACTTGTCGGCCCTGAACCATTCTGTGGTTTTCGAAAAAATCACTTCAGGAACTTTGTACAGAGCCTATCCCCGACCGAATCCAATGAAGTCTGGCTCAATTCCCAAATTCCTGGCTCCCATCCAAATTCCTAACTAACCTGGACAGGAATAGAATCTTGACAGGAATATTCAGTGGTTGTTGTCTCCTGAAAAAACACCTTCACCGCATTGGCTTCTCACCAGACCCTACATGTAGACTTTGTTTAAAGAGTGACAAATCCTCTCTTCACATACTCATGGATTGCCCTGCTCTCTTTCGTCTCAGGAAGTACATCCTTGGTGAGGAATTCATATCACCAACATACCTTGCTACCCTGCATCCAGAGAAGATTCTCGTCTTCCTGACCTCCTCCGGAGTCAAACATTTGCTCTAGGACCCCTCCAGGAAAGGCACTATAGGCTCTATATGGAACCGCAGTGCCAGAGCCCCATGTAGGCTCTCCCTACTTGACATCTATCTATCTAACAACGTGCTCACTAAATCAATTCTAGAGTCAATGAATTATGTATTTCTATGCTTAGCACCAGAACTGTTCAGGCAACTCATAAACAAACATGCCAGCGGTGGCACTCCTCAAGGCGGTGTTATTACACTTCTGTTGTAGCTCGTAGTAATGGGTAAGATCCTTCAAAGTTTAGACAAAAAATGAATGTCGTGGTGTATGCGGAATATATGTGTATATTGGTATCATGTAAGTTTCCCTCCTGAACTAGCGAAATTGTTGACCAGTTTAAGCATCTGGGACAAATGGTGTTAACCAGAGCAAAACCTGCCTAAGCTTCCAATCACTCTCCATATCGTCCAGTACTAGGTATCTTGGTGCCCAATACATTTAAGTGTTTAGCAAAAGCTTGGTGGCCGGAAAGAAAGCCTACAAGCAGCCTACAGTCACCGAAACTTGTGTTCACGAGAAACCCAAGAGTCGATAGACGACATGGCTAAAGATGCGGGCAGACCCAACACAGGTTCGGGTCCTGAGAAAACTTCTTCTGAACCTTGCCTAGCAAGCTCATCCGAAATCTCATTCCCCTGGATACCAGTGTGACCTGGTACCCAGACAAGATTCACTGTGTTCAGTCTTCCGACCAAATTCAGAGAAAGCTTGAGTTCTAGCACTAACTTGGACGAGGTAAGAGGGTTTAGAAGCGCTTTTAATGCAGCTTGGCTATCACTGCAGATGCAAATGCCCTTTAGCCCTCCACCTGTTGTTCACAATATTTCGCTTGGAACACAGATGCATGTTTACCCAAGGGGAAGTAAGGTCGTATATCATCGGTCCGGTTTTGGAGCCATCCGTGAAAATACGATGACATTCAATCCATGGTTCAGAGTCTGACCGAAGCCATTCCGTTACCTGTGGAAAGTTGACGTGGTGGTTTTTTCGCAAAAGGATTTTTGGTGTCATTGCATCAGACGGCATATCCATAAAAGAGGGGTCCATGGATAATTCCCGAGCAAGTTCTTCAAAATTCCAGTGCGCATGGTACCAAAACCACCTCTCTTTAAGCGAAAGATGGTTTTAAGCGTACACCCCATGATATATAAATCAAGGGAGCTTATGTTATATGTGAATTAATGGTGGAGAGATTCTGTTTTTCAACGTCTGTAGGCTCCATTAAACCGCTGACTACACAGCTTTACCTTATTTATGGGGAGATCAGTACCAATTGTATAGGCTTTCGGTAAGTTTGCGCTATTCACTTGAAGTACATACAAAAGTGAATTATCGAGGCAAATCCTTGCTTAGTGATGACTATAACGTCGCGGAATATGATCTTTAGCAGCAGCACTTTCAAACTTGCATCATGCATCACCATGTTACTTCTTCAGTCTAGTTCTTGGTCAAATAGTGCGGAGAGCAGTCTAAAGGGCCCTTATCCTCCCAATCATGTTATTCGCCGCCGGCCAATGATGGTTGAGCTTTCATGGCCACCCGCAGGCTTATGCTGATGCTATCGGTCTTCTTAAGCCTTAGTGAATGATTGTGAGCGCTTCTGTCAAATCATAGAGTTTCATGAAACAATTTTTGATCTGAGGGCTTGCATGTCATATCAACTGATGAAAAATAAACAAAAATGAAGTCCCTAATGTGAAAAATTCTCCGACGTATAATTGGTCATCTGTGCTAGGCCAACTAATGAAGAAAGTACAATCTGCAGTCCCAGGACGGAAGCCCCACAAACATTCACTCGAAAGTGTGGAGACGACCTATACCATCTCATTCTTCCATCTCAAGAGAATAAAAAATCCTTTCTATTCCATCAAAGTCTAGCTCTCCCTCCCCACCGCAGCACAGCACATTTTACGACAAATAATAAATTATTCCACTCCCCAACACGTTCCCATTTCTAGGAAGCCATCGGATGCGATTATCCTCATGGCTGATCCTCTTGATATCAGGTATCTCTATTAGCTAGACCATCAGCAAGTCTAGTCTCGTTAAGCTGCTACAACGCCTTCTTCTTAATTATACGTATAACACGTATGGATGTGCCTTTCCATGCACATTTCACCTCAGTGTATTTCTCACATCTAACCAGACGCTGACCATGTGAAAGGTTTTTGATGAATGGTTACACTTCACCTTCCACCAATTCATCCATCGCTAATTGCCCATAATTGTTCCCTAATAAATTTCCCGCCATGATATGGCCACAGTCGATTGTTTTTCTGGTGGTGCTCTGGTGTATCAGTGCTCTGGCGATCGCCGGTAATGACATGACACCTACCCACATTTGGTAGCATCGCGACGAGAACCAGTTACCCCGCCAGCATACTTGACACCTCGAGATAGTAGGTACCTAACTCATTTGGTCAAGACACATATCCAGACGAAGACGAATTACAACTTGTTCCATCACACTCGGCAATCGTGGAGCAGCCGAGCCGAGTTCCAACCGACCACCGAGCTGAGAACACATGAATTATGAGTTCCATATATGCGAGTGGATTGCCCATGGCGATGCCTACAATGCCCCGCTCTGCCTGCATTTTTCATCACTTCATGGAACTACCTGGTATTATGTCTACTTGAAGCGTACCACTGGCACTGGCAGTAGTACACTCTCTGGTAGTGGCCAATGTGACAGGGCCACCAGTAAAGTGCAGCAGCTCCGACTGGGACTATTTGGTATTCCAAGGATGTAGCCTCCGCGAAGTGTCGTACATTACTTGTTTTATTAATTATCAATTTATTAAGGATTCGCCTGCGCTCCTGCGAAAGTGTTCATGTTGTGCTGCTGAGCGATGCTGCATGCTGAACTTTTTTTTTGTATTTAGTCTCGAAGACGCGACAACTGCGCTGCAGCGCAGGTGCATTGCACCGCAATTTGCAATGCTTATGGCTGTATACGTATAATTAGACGGTAAAAAGTGTCGTCGATGTTGTTGTTGTTGTTGTCGATGTCGCAGAGCCCATGTATTGTTGTCATTGTCCACTGTTCACTGTCCACCGGCACAGCGCAGCGGTGGAAAAAGAATTTGTGCAAAGATGAATAATACGCTGCACTGTCTGGTGGTTGTGGCGGCTCCCTTCGAAGGAGGGTATGCCCTCGGATCGTCATTTTAGGCGGTGTCATGTGAATACCTGAAATTGTTCGTGTTGAAGTGTTTTTTGGGTGCTGCTGATGGGACGTATCTATATACAGCTACATAGCTACACAGCCGTCTCTATGTGGCCGAGAGCGGTTGCATTAATTTAGAGGTGATTCCAACATCAGCTGAATACTAATGACAATGAGTCCTAAGAGTTGTGTTGTGGTGCTGTTGCTGTTGCTGTTGCTGGTATCTCATGGAGTTGAAGAAAGATGGGCAGCGCGAAACGTTTATGGGACCGAGGAAGAAAAACACAAAGTGGCGGCGAATGATCGATGGGTTGTGGATTTGCTGTTTCTTGGTTTCTGTTTTTTTTTTTTTTTTTTTTGTGAATCTTTCACGTTTGTCCGCGCACTTGAGGAGGATATGTTGTATAACTCTGCAAAAGGGACTTGCTTTCGTATTGTATATTGCATTGCAGTGGCTGTCAACTGACAACCGACACAATCGATGGTGTGTGCTGACATTGATGTTCTGTGGGAGATGAGAATTGTCGATTTTATTTTCGGTATGTTGTCGTTAGTAGTTGTTTGTCGAAGGATCAGGGATGTCAGGTAGGTAATGAGGGATTGGTAATCTGAAATTACATACAGACATCAACGTGTTGTTGGTAAGCGATTTCTTATATAATTGGCAGGAGCGGAAAGTTGGTCTTGAAGTTGGTAACTTTTCTAATGAACTTTCTAGACGCACTAGGTTACCGTGCTATACAAGCTCAATTACATAGCATATCTTGTTTAGGTTAAACACAGAACTAATAAGTCTGGCAACCATCATCTGACTCAGATACAAAGTTGCTTTCAACACCTCTTTTCGGGTACGTTCCCTCTGTATACCTAAAACTGATTGGTTCGACATGGGCGGACTGCGGCTAAAATAAATGAGGACTTTTTTAAATGTCATTCATTTAGTTCAGTTTCTCATAACCGGACACATCTCATAAGCGGACAAATTTCTAGGTACCATCAGTGTCCGCTTATGAGAGAGTTCACTGTACAAATTTGTATTTGTTGAGCCAAGCTGCGAAAAGGTGCATTTTAATTACCTACCTGGATAATTTTCGTCAGTGGCTATCATCTGAAGTTCATTAAACTTCTTTTCGTTGAAGCAGTGACGCAGTGGTTTCTGCATTGGACTCCGCACAAGGAAGTACGATGTTTTAGCTGTCCCACTGGTGCCGTTTTATACACACCATGTAGCATCTAGAGAAGCCCTAACGGACATTTTTTTACTTCAAAATTCTAATCCCAGAATGATGATCCACCGACCAACTTCTCCGAGGCTTGAACCGATATGTTTGAAATTTTGCTATAATTTCTAGGCCTAATTCACAGTTTGAAACCTGGTCCATATGTACTCGTGTCCATGATAAGTGCGAGTTTTTAGCTAAGAAGATTAAATTAAATTAAATTGTTAGAAATCCAGGTTAGTAAGTTAATGCCTTCTTTTGTCTCCGTAATGCCACTGCCCATCTCTCCAGGAACACAGCTGAACTTAGGACTTAGGAAGCACTGTTCTTCGTCATCTTCTGTGTTTTAAAGATTTGGAAGTAAAGGGTGATCCATTTCGAGGTTCCCTACTTTTTTTTAAAGAAAAAACCACAGAAAATTCAAATTTAATGGAGAATGTTTATTATCATTTGAAGGAACATTTTTTGGCATTTATTTTATGAAGATTATGTCTATCAAATGTTGGCCGTTATCTGCTACGTCGCAGATGGTCCATCCGTTGAGTCCAATTTTCGATCACTCGATCGAGCATTTCGAATGGTAACTGGCGAATGACACGCGTGATGTTTTCCTCAATCGAAGCGGGTTTGTCGGCATAAGCTTTTGACTTTACATATCCCCACAGGAAAAAGTCTAACGGTGTGATATCACACGATCTTGGTGGCCAATCGACCGGCCCAAAACGTGAAATTATGTGCTCACCGAAATGTTCTCTCAATAAGTCCATTGATTGATGCGATGTGTGGGAAGTGGCGCCGTCTTGCTGAAACCAAATGTCGCCGAGATCACGACCTTCAATTTCAGGCATCAAATAGTCGGTTATCATGGCACAATAACGGTCGCTATTGACGGTTACGTTCGCACCGGCATAATTTTTAAAGAAATATGGACCGATGATTCCACCGGCCCACAAACCACACCAAACCGTTGTTTTTTCTGGATGAAGTGGCAGTTCTTCAATCTCTTAAGGTTGCTCTTCGTCCCAAATGCGGCAATTTTGTTTGTTTACATACCCATTGAACCAGAAATGGGCCTCATCGCTAAACAAAATTTGCCTCGAAAACGTCGGATCTTCTTGGAACTTTTCAAGAGCCCATAGAGCGAAGCGATGTCGCTTGGGAAGGTCGAGCGGCTTCAGTTGTTGCACAAGCTGTATTTTGTACGCTTTCAATTTAAGATCTTGACGTAAAATGCGCCAAGTCGTTCCATACGTCAGTCCGAGTTGCTGCGAACGGCGCCGAATCGACTCTCTACGGTCTTCGTGTACACTCTCAGCTACGGCCGCTATATTTTCTTCACAGCGTGCTGGACGTGGTCTATTCGGTCGAACAATTTGTAAACGTTGTTCACGCGTAAGTCTTTCCATTATGAAATGCCAAACAATACTAAACAAAAATAACATGACAGCATGACACGACTCACACGTGATCTGTCAAAAAAGGCTATTGAAAAAGTATCTCTACTTGAATCACCCGTTACATTGGTTTACTAAAGAGAAAGTTATTGCGATCGTGCGGAAATTTGGATCTCAAACTGAGTATGAGGGATGATATTACGACTATAGAAATGTCGAAAACAGTGTCCGCCAATGCCGTCCGTAAGTCTGTTTGTCTGTCTGCCTGTCCGGGCGCCGTATGGTGAAACGGTTCGACGGATTTGCTTCAAAGTTCGCGTATAAGGTTCTTGACATCTCGGGGCATCTTTTTGTTTTTTGCTTTATCTCTTGAAATAACGGTACCTGCCATACAATTTTTTTTCTGAAGATCACTTATCACTATTTTTCTCGAAAGTGGTTCAAAGGATTTCAATCTTTTTTTTTACTAAGGATGTTTAGGATGGGGTCAAAAATTCTGCATAATCAGTTTTTGGAAAAAAACGATTAACGGTAATTTATAAAACGGGCAATATCTCGAAAACTAATAAAGGGAAGTTAAAAAAAATGTACAGTTTTTTTTTATACTATAAACTCAAACAAATCTGCGTAGGTACTTAGATTTTTTAAATAATTTTTTTTAGTTTTTTTTTTCATATAACGAATTTTTTAAATTTAAATTAAATTCGTTTTCTCAAAAACGGCTAAAACGATTTTGATAATTTTTTGTATATCGAAAAATTATGTTAACGGTGTCCAATGTGCGAAATGACATCTAAATCGTAGTTGTCGTTTTTGAGAAAATAATTTTTTTTTTAAACCTAAAAAGCGATTTAAATAAATTTCTCACCATTAATTTACGATTCATTTTGCGACTCATAAACGCATCTCATGTCGCAGTCGTGCACTTTATTTATTCATGACTCCTTCATAAACTTTTAATACAGACATTAGAGTGCTGTTTGTAATCTTTTTATAACTTTGACTTGGGGTCATTCCGGAAAGGTTTAAGTTTCCGTAAAGGACTGTGGTGAGTTCGCCTCACTGTCTTTAAGATACTCTGGAACAGGGCGTTCTTCGGACAACATTTTTTACATTCTGTATGCCAGGATAGGTTCCAGTTTGTTGGAGAATTTGCAGATGTTGCCACGTTGTCCGACAAGCTAAAAAGGAAGGCTCTATACCCTAGCTGTGCTTGCGATGCTCAGCGCAGGTGAAGATTCGTAGTATTATAGCAGGGGTAACGGAGCTTGATCGAATTAGAAGATCCAAAACTCGAGGAAGCATTTACGTCAAAGAACCCATTTCGAAAACAATGTACTACGGCCTGCTCAGTTGGTATTAACATGCTCAAACTTCCAAGTTCCGATAAATGCGGACAGCCTTCAGCCGATAAAGAAAGAAACTCGACAAAGATTTCCTTTTGGATTAGTTCAATATCCTTCTATCGCAAAGTAAAATTGCAGCCAACAAGGACCACAAATCGACCTTTATCAATCCATTTTCAAAGCATGTAACTTCACATGGATTAATTATCACCCCGAGGGCAACTAAATAATCCAATCTACGAGTAACGCAGCTGTTCTAAAATTCTTCGCAAAAGGTAAGTACTCCAAAAACTACTTAATAAAACATTTATCGGTATCCCTTGAAACCAAACAGTCTTAGCACTTCTTCAAGATGAAAGTAAATCACTCTTTCATCTTCTTATCGGCTTACAACTTTGTGTAATCTACAACAGCTAGTCGAAAACTTGATTCACATTAAGCAATTCTTTCAGTCAACTGACAAAGAAACCGTCCACCGAGCCGCTGCTGCAAGCTCTCTCCTCAAATAATCCTTCGTAATTTTTCCAGGGATAAACACGTCTCGAGAACCATTCGCTTCTGTTTCCGCAGAGAGATACAAGAGTTGTTTGCCCCATCCTCCCCAGGGTATTGCAATAGCTGGTGAGAGCACAGTAGTATCCTTGTATGTTCTTCAAACTGCACTCCATAAGGTTAGATAGTGCGTGTAGTTGTTGTGGGTATGTCAGTGTTAGTGTATCCATACTATAAATGCTATCGAACATGAGTTACATACGAGAACACGACACTGAGAATTACTAAAAGGATTTCCAGGGAAGCACCAGCAGGAGCCTCTTTACATTTTATACTGCTACTATAACATGCCTAACTGTCACCCGTCGGCGGAATTAGGATTCTTAATTAAGTTGTTCACAATACATAAACTCCCTCGAGATGGAAGCCATGTTATATGCTCTTCAAGGAGGCAAAGACTTCGCATACGCGGCAGTGGCGGTGGCGAGACGAAAAGGAAGTGCATACAAGAAACTATGTGTAGTCCTTGTGCTAGTCCAGCCAGCCACCCACACATCGTCGTCGTCGTCGTTGTCGTTGTCGTCTCGTTTCTCAGAAGATGGAAAACTTTTATCTTCTAATTTTCTATTTCCACTTTTAGTTCGTAAGACACCCACACACAGGCACACAGACCCACAGTGTTCTTGTGACAGGCGAGGGGCTACAGAACGAACCAAAAGTGCAGAGGGTAACAAAGTGCTATATCATCACGCGATTTGCGTTGTTTTAAGTACGCAGCACTGGGGCAAAGTTTTTGACAAGATTCAAGATTCCATCCATTACCTATCGCCTCTGCCGCTCCCTGGAAAGTTTTGAGGCTCCTCCAAAACACAGTCACTGCGCACATGCACACCATTAAGGTGAGATTTACATTTCGGAAGTAGCATAAACTAATTTGTCCCAATTTGCATCATTTCGCTGTCATTTGCGCTGATATCGCCCAAGTGCCTGTGGATTAGCGGCAGTAGCATCTCGGAAGAGTCCAACATAGAGCAGGTACGGCAGCGGCAGCGGCAGCGGTACCTCCTCCGCATAGCATACACTCGTCGTAACTCATTTCGACAAGGAAGTTGTGTCTGTTTGGTCTTGGTCCTTTGGTTGGTTATAGTGTGCGGTTGGTTTGTTTTCCTTTTGGCCAGGATCTAGCGAAGCTGTGCACGCATTTGTCATTCTCTTTTAGGTAAGGAAGGAAAGTTATGCTGGGCATGTGTGGAGGATGGGCGAGGGTGGGGCTGCAAAAGTTTGTCTTTTTGAAAATTCGATTGCTACAATTCCTCATCTTAGGAGGATTTACGGTGTGAATATTTATGCGGCGGCTACACCTGTTTGAATATGATTTTCTATAGTATTCCTACATACACATACATACATACATCTACAGGAGGAGGTGGAACCTTCTTTAAATTAATACAAAGCGAAGGATAAAGTTTGCTTTTAATTTGCGGCTGAAGTTCTTCGTCGCCGTCGTGTCGTTGTCATTGTCATCCTCTCCTCTATATTATATACCTGAGCTTAGGGGGTCGTCGACAGTCGCTTGGTATAAGGTATTAGTAACATTTGTTCAAAAGCCGTTTTTTCAGGGAATCCGGAGCTGCAGAGAAAGTGGCTCGTGGGAGACAACCGGGTGTGTGTTGAAATGTTTTTCTTACTCGAAACGCTGGGAAATGGCCATAATCTGTGTAGCAGCACCAGTACCAGTAGCAGCAGGAGCAGCATCAAGTACTCGTAAGTAGATATAGGAAGGAAGGAAGTCTTTGGCACATTGTTTCAATATTTGCGTCAGCAGTTATCTCTAAGTCGGTCTGCAGGGTCCTTTGCCGAGCTCATAATTGGGAAGGAGAATTTATGGAAATTCGAATTTACTTGGGAGAGTTGATAGCTAACGAATATTAGCAGCGCACATGGTGGAGGTGGAGGTGGGGGCGGTGGAATAATACAATTTGGATATAAATTCCCTCGGTTCGTTGGAATACAATTAGTTGGAAAAAGGTTCTTATAGCTTCGGTGAAATTGCTAAGCACAAGTGCCTGCTGACAGTAGCGGTTGCAGTTGCTATTGATTTCAGCAAAAAAAAAAAAAAATTGTTTAAGATATTTCAGGTTAAGGGTTGGAAGGTTGGAATCATAAATGTAAAAAACTGATTGACATTCAAATAAATGTTTGAATTGAGACCTGTGCACTGGATTAGAGAGGAGGCAGTTCGGTTTTTCTTTAACTTAATACGATTCTCCTTCCTCCCCTTCTCATTGCAATGAAGTATGATCCTCGATTATTATGATGTAAAGAGTGATTTTTTAAGAAGTTTAGAACTTTTTTTTAAAAAAAAAACACAAAAAATTCGAAAAAATGAATGAAATATTTATTTGAATCGATAGTTTGAACCTTGCAATTTAATGTTTAAAGATAATTTCATGCAAATGTTGACCGCGGCTGCGTCTCAGGTAGCCCATCCGCTGAGTCCAATTTTGGCATACTCTTTCACACATATCGGCCGGTATCTCACGAATGAATGCATGGATGTTGGCTTCCAGTGCGTCAATCGAAGCGGGCTTGTCCCTATACACATTAGCCTTGCCATACCCCCACAAAAAAAAATCTAATGGTGTCAAATCGCACGATCTAGGCGGCCAATTGACCGGCCCGAAACGTGAAATTAACTGTTCACCAAACTCGCCTCGCAATTGCGCCATTGTTTCGCGTGGTGTGTGGCATGTGGCACCGTCTTGTTGAAACCACATATCATGCAAGTCAAGAACTTCCATTTCGGGCAAAAAAAAGTTTGTTATCATCGCTCGGTAGCGTTCACCATTGACAGTAACGCTGCGATTCGCATCATCTTTGAAGAAATATGGCCCAATAATGCCGCCGGCCCATAAACCGCACCAAACAGTGGCTTTTTCGGGATGCATTGGTAGCTGTTGCAATGCTTCTGGCTGATCTTCACTCCAAATGCGGCAATTTTGCTTATTTACGTACCCATTCAACCAAAAATGAGCCTCATCGCTGAACACAATTTTTCGATAAAAAAGCGGATCCTCGGCCAGCTTTCCAAGAGCCCATTCACCAAAAATTCGGCGTTGTGGTAGGTCGGCTGGCTTTAGTTCTTGCACCAGCTGTATCTTAAAAGGCTTTACGCCCAAATCCTTCCGCAAAATTTTCCACGTAGTGCTGTAACAAAGGCCTAACTGCTGGGAACGGCGCCGAATCGACATTTCGCGGTCTTCTGATACGGCCGCAATATTTTCTTCAATACGCACAGTACGTAAACGTGTTGGTGGTTTAATGTCCAACAAAGTAAATTTGGTGCGAAATTTGGTCACAATCTTCCGAATAGACTGCTCAGAAGGTCGAGAATGCCGATCATAAAATGGAAGCAGCGCGCGATGAACATTTCGAACCGAGCACGAATTTTGATAGTAAAATTCAATAATTTGCAAGCGTTGTTCATTTGTAAGACGATCCATGGTTAAATTGCAAACCAAACTGAAGCTGTTTGACAGTGACACAAGGTACTAAACACACGTCAGCTGTCAAAACCAGTGTTGCCAAAACCAAACCAGCTAAAAAATCACCCTTTAGTTTAGGGGCCTATGGCCGCACGAAAATTGGCCCCAAACCATCATATCAATATTTCAAAGTGAAAAATGGCTCCAAAAGTATGAACAGTGGCCTTAAAAATGTGTTACGCTCCAATGAAAAATGGCCTCAAAAATAAATATGAAAAACAAGGCGGGATGACATAAGGCCCACTGACATTATGTCTGCTTCAAACGGACATTATTACTAAATAGATGTCAGTTAGGCGCCTATGAAAACAGTACTTTAGTGACCTGCTATGCGGGATTAAGGGATTTCCATCCTCTTTCCGCAGGAGGCAGGTACCGCTCACGCAACTTTTTCATAATGAAATTCGACCCCAATAAATTAAAAATGGCCCAAATAAATGAAAAATGGCCCCAAAGTACACAAATTTTCGTGCTGTTGTTTTTGATTTGAATTTTTGGGGCCATATTTCATGTAGCCAGTAAGTTAGTCTTTCACTATTTCTACTTCTACCAGATAATCGAGGACAGCAAGAAAAAGATAAGGACTTGATGCGCTTTCTTGGTGTACAGCAACCCTGACTCTTCGGTGACTCCAAAGGGCCATTTAACTGTAGTCCCAATACTAAAAAATTTCCACCGAAGCAACTTAAATGAATCATGATCTTGTTTAATTTGTAGCCATGTTCTTTTGGATTCCACTACTCCCAGCCGTATTTTTTACTACTGCCACCGAAAGCAATTGGCCGTTTAACACCCGCTCAACTACCTTTATGGTATGTGACATCAGCTTGACTGACGGGTAATTATTGATCAAATGAAAAGGGTTACTGTCCCTCCACGTCTTAGGCATTGAATCGCTTTCATGAACGATTTTGACGCGATTTCGATAATTTTCTAACTTCTTCGACTCTCATGCCGGTTACTTCTTCATAATTAGAAATGGCTTGTGGAGGCTTTTGACATGATGGACCATGTTTTGTTACCCCAAAAACTGTATAGGACAGGTTTTCGAGGCTCTGTTTATGATTGGTTTGCGTCCTATCAAAGAGACCGAAAACATACAGTTAAGGTTCGGGATAGTTTAAGTTCGGAAAAATTTATAAACATAGGCGTTCCTCAAGGTTTCGTTTTGGGCCCAATTCTATTCCTAATTTTTGTGAATTCACTTTTCGTTCAACATTTCAAAGGACAAATAACAGCTTTTGCTGAATAACTTGTTTAACTTGTTTACTGCTGTCAATAATGATTTAGAAATTCTGTGCAAATGTTTTTTTTACATAAACTAATTATAAGTGAGAAAACAAAATTCATGATTTTCAATATTTTGGGCTCTATATGTGAAGATATGGTGTTCAGTTATCACTCACCTTGTTGTCCCAAATATAATTTAAATAATTGTTCTCATCAATTTGGCAGGTTAAGCTGGAAAGATCATACTTCGCATTTGAAACAATACTTAAATAATGTTTTGAGGCAGTCATATAACCTCAGCCTTTATTGTAGTCAGCATATTTTAAAATTAACTTATAATGGTTTATTTAAATCGAAGTTTAATATGGATTGGCTTCTTGGGGTGGTCCTTACTATAATAAAATCGAACCTTTGCTTACTAAGCAAAAACATGCGTTTCGGATCTTGTGTAGAGTTCACCGCAGAACTCTAGCTTTGAGTTATTCAAGAGCCTTGAGGTTCTCCCTCTTAAGCATTTATATTTTTTTAAAATTTTGAAAACATATTTTGAAAATTCCGGGTATTCCGCCTCAAGATTGTATGATTCAATATGATTTGAAATGTACCTAACATAAGGAAATCACACTCAAGGGTCCGCCAAAAAACTTTTTTTTTGAAAATGCTATAAAAAAAACTACTGAATATTTTCTCAAATTTCTTTTTTTATTTGAAAGTACAATCCTTCCGGTTAATAATGGAAAATAATTTCATTCAAATGGCATTCAAATAGCCATGCAGTAGCCTACACGATCGGTCCAATTTTTAAGCACATTATCGATTGTGTGCAGCTGTATTTCACCAATGGCTTCACGAATATTGTCCTCTAAAGCGTCAATTGTCTCTGGGATGTCGGCGTAACACTTTTCTTTTACGTCACCCCACAAATAATAGTCCAACGGTGTCAAATCGCAGCTCCGCGGTGGCCAAACGACATCAGCTCTGCGGCTGATAATGCGATCTTCAAAAACAGGGCTCAAACCATCGAGTGTAGCTTCGGCTGTGTGGCACGTAGCGCCGTTCAGTTGAAACCAAATGTTGCCAATATCGTCCTCTTCAATTTTTGTGAACAAAAATTCGTTCAACATGGCCCGATAACAATCGCCATTGACTGTAACGGCCACTCCTTGCTCATTTTCGAAGAAAAATAGCCCAATTATGCCTCTGGACCAAAATCCGCACAAAACAGTGACTCGTTTTGGGTATATCGGCTTTTCAATGTATGCGTGGGGGTTTCCTGTGCCCCAAATGCGACAATTTTACAATTTTGAAAAGATGATTTTTTTAGCAAAATCGACATCTTCTCTAAGTCGATCGCAAGCCAACTACGCATTGGATGGTCAGTTGGCTTCAACTCCTGAACCAATTGGACTTTGTATGGCGTCATACCAAGATCTTTATGCAAAATTCGTCTCAATGATGTCTCCGAAATTTTCGATTGTTGAGAACGACGGTGAATTGATACTGATGGCGCTTCACGCACACTTTCTGCCACAGCAGCAATTTTCTCGGATGTACGCACTGTTTTTGGCTTTTCACGCTTTGGTTTATCGATGAGGATGCCAGTTTCCTTCACTTTTTTCACAAGAAAACGAACATACGGAGCTGACGGTGCTTCTCTTCTTCCAAAATCCGTACGCAATTTCCGCACACATTCTGCAACATTACCATGATTTTCGAAGTAATGTCGCAATATTTCCCAGCATTGTTCAAGCGAATACACAACCCTATTCGTTCAGCGGAAGGATAAAACTAATTATCTGTCAAATCAGACATGAGCTAAGTGTTACCATTCGCGAAATAAGCACTAGTTGAAAAAAAACAACGTTAGATGGAGGACCCTTTATAAGGTCACCGCGCCTCGTTTATTCAATAGTTTGATCTAATAACGGGTGATCCAAGTAGAGATACTTTTTACAATAGCCTTTTTTGACAGATCGCGTGTGAGTCGTGTCATGCTGTCATGTTATTTTTGTTTAGTATTGTTTGGCATTTCATAATGGAAAGACTTACGCGTGAACAACGTTTACAAATTGTTCAACTTTATTATGAAAATTCACGTTCTGTGAGGAATGTGTTTCGTGTACTTCGCTAATCGGCCTACTGAGCGTACTATTCGCAACACCATCACCCATTTTGAGACCCAGCATTCATTATTGGATAATATTCGACCGAATAGACCACGTCCAGCACGCTGTGCAGAAAATATAGCGGCCGTAGCTGAGAGTGTACACGAAGACCGTAGAGAGTCGGTTCGGCGCCGTTCGCAGCAACTCGGACTGAAGTATGGAACGACTTGGCGCATTTTACGCCAAGATCTTAAATTGTGCAACAACTGAAGCCGCTCGACCTTCCCAAGCGACATCGCTTCGCTCTATGGGCTCTTGAAAAGTTTCAAGAAGATCCGACGTTTTCGAGGCAAATTTTGTTTAGCGATGAGGCCCATTTCTGGCTCAATGGGTATGTAAACAAACAAAATTGCCGCATTTGGGACGAAGAGCAACCTGAAGAAATTGAAGAACTGCCACTTCATCCAGAAAAAACAACGGTTTGGTGTGGTTATCGTACCATGATAACCGACTACTTGATGCCTGAAATTGAAGCTCGTGATCTCGGCGACATTTGGTTTCAGCAAGACGGCGCCACTTCCCACACATCGCATCAATCAATGGACTTATTGAGAGAACATTTCGGTGAGCACATAATTTCACGTTTTGGGCCGGTCGATTGGCCACCAAGATCGTGTGATATCACACCGTTAGACTTTTTCCTGTGGGGATATGTAAAGTCAAAAGCTTATGCCGACAAACCCGCTTCGATTCAGGCCTTGGAGGAAAACATCACGCCTGTCATTCGCCAGTTACCAGTCGAAATGCTCGAACGAGTGATCGAAAATTGGACTCAACGGATGGACCATCTGCGACGTAGCAACGGCCAACATTTGATAGACATAATCTTCAAAAAATAAACGCCAAAGAATGTTATTTCAAATGATAATACACATTCTCCATTAAATTTGAATTTTCTGTGTTTTTTTTCTTTAAAAAAGTAGGTAACCTCGAAATGGATCAGCCTTTAGTTCATAATAATAAGTCACTTAAATTAAAGTTAGGAAGCAGAAATTTGGAACACACATGGAACAACATGGTAGATGTAAAATTTTTTTTGTCGGCGTTGGGCATATGTATTTTGAAAAATTTGATTATCGCCTAATTCGCCGCCAACAAATCGCACACGGATCGTTTGGAAACATAAGCTTTAAAGTAGTATCTTTTCTTACACATTTCCATAATTTAATTCCATCCAACCCTCGATGAGTTTCGCAGGCACCGACCAAAAGTCCATTGCGTCTGCAAAATGTTATCATAAATAATTGCAGTTACTCGACAAATTGCAAAATATTTTGCAAAAGTTCTTCCTAAACTCCGCGAGATTCCCACAATATATGCGAGAACACCCGTCCCATATCCATCACTCTCACATATAAAACCCATGTTAAATTATGTATCCTTGAACGTAGTTCGCTTTGAAAGAATATGACAAAGATACGCTATAAAGTCATTAAAGTCCCGTGAGGAATTAATTCCAGCATTTGTTTCAGCTCATCTTCAAACGACACAACGCGATGTAAAAGACAACTCTCCTCCTCTCGTTCGCATGTGAGTAGGTACCCGCTTAATGTTGGCCTTCAAATTATTTCGAGTATTTCCGTTCACCGTCGTCGTCATCGTCTCATAAGAGTGATTTATTTAATATGGTGTGTTATGTTGCAGCATAAAGGAAGATGGGGTTTAGCTATCTGCAGCCGTAAAAAGTAAACAACTTCATCGTTGAGGGGGAAGCTACATACTCCACTCCACATCTCGACCTAATCCAACACGACATCTTAAGTGTCTCTTCTTTATTATTTTGATTAAACAATTTTTAATCCGATTTATGCGTTATTCACTTTCAATGAAATTTTAATTTCTTCTTTTTTACGCACGCATAATGAGGAAAGCCTTCGACTGGGTATCGTTCGCATCGCTGATGACATGGTGGTGGGTGATAATCCTTCAGATCTTCTGAATTGCATCTGTCACTTCCAGGCGGTACGCCGGGTGGCATTTGAAAAGACTTAGTGCGCTAGAAAGGCAGAGGCAAGGATTAATGGTATGTATATTTTTTTTTAATTTAATTACCTACAAAAATGTGGTAGGGAAACTTACCCCTTGGGAGCGATAGAAAAGTGTTTGAAGATGATGGAGGAATGGGTTGCTGGAGAATTTCATATTTGTTTTGAGAAAAACGCATATCTGTGGGGAAACGCTGAACATGGCCGCAGTATGGTATACACCAGTGCTTAGGTATCTTCCGTCGACTCTGGAATAACACTTCAGCAAGTAACTACAAGACAGAGGGCGTTGAAAAAGTTGTGTTTCCTATTTGAATGCAGTCAAGCTTCAAGAGAGCACTAGTGGAACTAGTATTTAAGCAGCACTTCCAGCAGCTGCTTAACGGACAAAATGTAGAGAGAGTGATGGGGCAAGAAGAGAACCTACGTCCAGTGAAGAAGAGGTTGGCTTAGCTATTAAAAAGCTAAAGAACAACAAGGCCGCCGGCTCTGATGGTTTACCTGCAGAGCTTTTCAAATACGGAGGTGATGGTCTGGTAGGGCGCATGCACCAAATCATCAACCAAGTTTGGGTGGACCCTTAGCTCCATATGTCCCATCTATGTCTTGCAAGAACTATCGAGGCATATCCCTGCTTAATGTCGCATATAAGATCCTATCCAACGTACTGTGTGAACGTCTCAAACGTTTCTGCAACACACTAATTGGTACGTACCAGTGTGGCTTCCGGGCCGGCAGATCAACTGTAGACCAAATCTTGACACTAAGGCAAATCCTGGAAAAGACCAACGAGTTTCAAGTCGAGACACACCACCTCTTCATCTATTTAAAGCCGTATATGACAGCATTCATCGTCAGGAGCTTTTTGTGGCGCTGGCCGAATTCGGGATCTCGTCAAAACTGATCCAGATGCATAACACTAGATATCACGCGGTGCAATGAGCAGTTTCAGTCAACACGGAAGGCACTATCTTCAACAGATCAGTCCAACTGCTGGGGTATGCGGACGATATAGATATCATCGGTCGATCCCAGAACAGGCGAAACTAGTTGGCCTTGAAGTAAATGAGGACAAGACTAAAAATATGCTATCAACAAACAAACAATCATCTGTCCACCGACTAGGACAAAATGTCACTGTTTATAGCAGCAACTTCGAGGTAGTTAAGGAGTTCATCTACCTCGGGGTAAACATCAACTCCACAAATGACATCTTAGTGGAGGTCCGTCGAAGAATTATCCTAGGAAACCGCTGCTACTTCGATTTGGCAAAACAAATGGGTTCAAAACTCCTAACTCGAAGGACAAAGTGCATGCACTACAGAACGCTTATCCTACCAGTTCTGCTATACGGCGCCGAGTGCTGGACGATAAGCAGGAAAGGAGAGTTAATACTAGGATCCTTTGAATGAAAAATCCTTCGACGGATATTTGGTCCTGTGTGCGAGGAGGGCGAGTGGAGGAGAAGATACAACCGCGAACTCTATGAGCTGGGGATGTAGTCCGAAAAGCTAAGACTCGTCGACTTCATTGGCTCGGCCACATCGAGCGAATGGACAACAACGCTCCAGCCAAGAGGATCTTCGAATCCCTGCCCTCAGGTTCGAATCGACAAGAAAGACCGAACCTCCGTTTTAAAGACCAAGCCATCGCGGATGCCAGAGCGCTTGGTCTGGACAACTGGAAGGAGCGTGCTAGGGATCGCAGAGGGTGGAAGGCAGCCGTATCTCAGGCAGAGACTTTTCACGGGTCGGGAGCCCGTTAAGTAAGTACTAGTCGAACTTGAAATAACATCTTAGGTTAGATTACGTTTACGGGTCGGCAGAGCAGGTCTGTCCCGCTATGCCCCACTTAGATCCTCGTGGACCCATTGTGATACCCTTTTTGTGGGGGGTTAGCGATTGGTGATAGAGATGGTTAGGCTTCGTGTCTCATTACCCGACGCCATCCAGCCATTGCTGATATCCTCAGAAACCTATAAAGTGAGATATCGATATCAGAAAGTTCAAGTAAGTCATGGAAGTAGTAGACTGAGACTCGGACAGCGACAGAGGAAGTGAGGTGTGCTAATGTACCTCTTCATCACCACATCATCGACATATATCGTCATCTTTGAGATTTAATTTCATTCCATGATTTCTTAGGAAGTTATGTCCCATTAGGGCCCCTACCAGCTTAGACAGTGATGACCTGACAAACTGTAGAAATTTGATGATTCGGCCTACAACAGTGGCCAGAGCTTCCTTGATACTTCACAGCCAGTTATTTCTTTCCGAATGTTTTAAGATTTCATACGAATTTTGTTCTCCACTCGTTTTCTAAGATCGCATTTGTGGCTTGATCGACTGAAGTGCTCGAAATAATTTCTTATTTAAGCCCAGATATTTGGAAACAGTGCTGCGCTAAGTAACTAGAACAGTAATAGAGAATACACTTTAGCTCTCTTTTTGGACATAGAAGGTGCTTCCAACAAACTTTACTCAGTGCGTCACTGTTTCTGACAAGACTTAACAGCAGGGTCTTAGGGGGGCAGTGTGATTAAGAAAAACGACGGAACACCTCAAGGTAGAGTTTTCTCTTTCCTCTCGATTGACGAAGTTTTAAAATCCCAGGTTAGCAGAGGTATTTAGACAAAGGCTTTTGCAGATGACAAGGAAGAAATAGGAAGTACCTTTCGACTCATTACGGAATCTGTATCATAAGAACTATCTAAGTGAATGGAAAAAACCGTTCTTTGCAGATAACCCGAAAGATAATGAGGTCATTATTTTTAGGGTTATTGTACCAAAATGGGACCAACCAAAACTAAATAAAGGTTTCTGCCTTAATCTGTTAGCCGAGCGCAAGTACCTGCCTGGTAGTTGTAATCACCTGCAAACTAAACTAGAAGCGGAATACTGAAGCGAGAATGCTGAAAAGCCTTTGGAAAGAAATGGGGCTAACAAACGAACATTGTGCACTGGCTGAATAGACGCATTCTGACCTACAGTTCAGTTTTTTGAAGAGAGGTGGTAAATACCAAATCCTATGGAGATTGCCTTGTTAACCGCGACACCGCCACTAAATCTGGAAGCGCCTATTGAGATCTCTACAAAGAACCCATACAGATCTTAATTAGGAAGACAGCTGCTAGAAGCGCTATTTGGCTGCAACTTGAATATAAATCTAATCCGGTAGACCTTGTGGGTCACCTGAAAATACTTAAAGAAATCCGAATATGGACATTTTTCACTGCATCCCTGATATTATGGTTAGGGAGTATATGGTTGAAATTTTGGACCGTTTATAGTGGGCAAATGGTGTTCCGACACTAGATCCGAGAAGTCTGATCTGGTACACCGGCAGATCAAAAATGGAAACTGGAGTTGGAGCTGGTATCTTTGGACCCAACACCAAAGTCTCGATACCAATGGGAATATGTCCCACAGTATTTCAGGCGCAAAACCATGTCATTGAGATCTGCGCAAATTTGATTTTCCGAAAAGGAATTTATGCTGCCAGAATTCACATCTTCTGGGATAGTCAAGCAGCACTATTGGCACTATCATTTAACACCCTAAATTCTGTGACAGTAAAGTTCTGCATTACAAAACCTAGCCAAACATAACAAAATAAAACTTGGATGGGTACCTGGTTACCAAGTTATTGCAAGCAATGAATTTGCAGACGAGCTGGCTAGAGCTGAATCAGAATCGGCGTTCTTAGGACCGGAACTCTACTGCGCAGTCAACTGTGCTGCTCTTTTAAGGCTAATGAACGATTGTGGACAACAACTTCATCTGAACCACTGGGAAAGTGTCCCGGGTTTAAGACAATCCAAAAGATTACTTGAGTCCTACAAGGAGATTCTATTATTAGAAAGCTGGTGGGCTTCCAAAAATTAACTTGTGCCCAGAGACTGAATCTCGGTTCTGTCGAGGACGATGAAACTTCCGAACATATCCTCTGTGTGTGTCCGGCCTTTCTTTAAGACGACGGATCTTGAATAAATAATTCGGTACTCTGCAGCTAAGGACGTTGTTGCATTCACTAGGGAAGTCACTCGTCTCTTAGGCTAACATTTGTAGTCGCAGTGCCAGCCATGTAGGCAGGGGCTAGGTTATAAAGCAGCACAGGCCGTCCTATTGATGGAACGACCTAGGAACTGAAGGGAATGAAAACAAACTATGGAACAACACTATTAAAGTCTCCATAGCCCCCGAGCTCGGGTAACCTAATTTTGACATCAACAAACCAACGTCTCAGAGTTTCTATTGATGGAAGCCAAATAAGAATGCTCTTGGAATCAACTGGACACTGTTTCCCTGGAAACATGAATAGTCTAGGAGTATGTAGAATGCTACTGCCCAGCCAGGAAAATACCGGAAAAGGGACACTGACACAACTTCAAGCCAATTCTTTCCTTTTTCCTGCAAATGCAGGACTGCAGGCTAGCTGCCTGTCGACCAACCACACTCGTGCCAGATATCAAATTAGGCATCGCGCTTCTCACTGCACACACTCCCGCTGCCCGCTGCTGAAAATAAAAACCGCACAAAAATAAATCCCAATCACACGCATAAATCATATTCATGACAACTCGGCCAATACAGAAGTCGCCAATATAATACGCATTCGAATCTCCCCACTGATGGCTTTTTAATGGTCCGTCAGGGTACTTTATCATTTCACTGCTTAGCACCGACGACGACCGGCCTACCAACTTTCAGTAAAAGACCTGGTCCAGCGACGACCCGACATACTAAATCAACTGCATGTCGCACGAGTCCCGTGCCCGTCCCGTCTTCCACATCGCAGCTTCAGCCTTCGGCCTCATCAAGTTCACGGGCAAAAATAAATAATGGACCAATTAAAAGTTTCCAGGTCCTTCCTATACCAAAAAAAAAAAAAAACAACAACAACAACAGGCAAACTGGAATTTGTAGCAAAGTGCAAGATGCCCTTCATTCACACCAACTGAACCCACAAAGTAGGTAGTCATAGTCTCGCTAGCAAAACAGCAACTGCAACTGCAGCAGTACACTGTATCCATTCCAGAGACAACATTTCATTGCGTGACATCGGTCCATTAGTTTTGCTCATGACTCTAGAATTTGTATCCCGAAGTTCGTCCGTTGGTTTCCTTTGGTTTGGTGCTGCGGCTTCCTCTCTTTCAGGGGGGAATTTTTGTGCAAAATGCTTTTTCGCGCGCGCATGAGTTGAGATTTTTATCAGGTGCAATCCGTAAAGCTGATGGTGATGGTGCTGCTGCTGCTGCTGCTGCTGCAGTAGCTTCTGGGGCTCCCCATCCCCAAGCCCGGGTGTTGATCTAGCTAAACTTTTGTTTGTTTTTCCTTAGCGAGAGATCTGTGTTTGTTTTCGCTATGCTTCCATTTTGGTGCGCGACTCTTAATGTTCAGCAAAATGAGATAAGTCATTGGCGTTTTGTTGTTTTATTTATTTATTCTTCTGTTGCTGTTGTGTATAGATACTTATTCTTCTTTTTGTTTTTGTTGTTTTTGTTGCTGTTGTTGGTGTTGTTTTTTATTGGGCAACAACAGCGGGGATCCTTAATTAAAATTAATGCAAAACTTCTGAGTCATTTTATTTGCCTGGGCTCTGGCACGTCTATGCGTCTGCTTCGGGTTAGAGGATGAGAGTTTTAATTTAATTGCTGTGTTATTTGTGTTCGCTGGAGTTGAGCAGCAACGCGACGTGGGAGATAACGACGCACTAGCATCTCTCTACATACCTATACAGAATCCGCAATCATCTTGGAAGCGTGTGAGTGTGTGAAAAGAATTTATTCACACGGCAAGATGAATTGACCAGCTACGCTACGTTGTACCAACTAAGTGATTCCGTCGAATTATGTTACGAGTCTATTTGGAGTTCGTTGTGTTGTTTGAACAAAATAAGAAAAGAAATGGTAGCTGCGCTTCAGTGGAACTAATGTTTTAGTCATGAATTCTTAAAGTTAGATTCATAGTGGTACTGATTGGTGTTGTTAGAAACTAAGCCCTCCTTGATCTATTTACTTTATTACGATGAAGGCTGAACTTTCAAAAAGAGTTTTGTAACATGATTTGTTATTAATGGAAGACTAAGACTTGCTTTTGCATCATTGGATGATTTATATTTTTGAAAGCCATCAGAGGTAAGAAGCTCTTTATAAAATAAGAGTGTCAGTCTTCAAAAAGTGTTGTTTTCGACTTTTAAAGCCTGTTTGATGAAAAAGAAGAGAATTTCCACTAGCCTCGAGCGTGATCGGAGGCAGTTACGAGGAGCGTTGAATATGAGCTAGGTTGAAGTGGCTGTCGGCATAAGAAACGACACACTTAGACCAGTATTAGTCCTCTTCGATACCACAGGGATCTGGGATAAAGTTTTCCCCCACTAGTTGAACCAAATGCAGATTCTAACGCAGCGAAGTAGACGTTTCATGTCAATGTTTGTGAGATCACATGTATAAGAAGGCTCCTGGGTGAAGCTATATTTTCCTGGAGAGAGCAGTAAAGGGTGTTTTTTTTTTGACATTTTATGACATTTTGTGGTCAAATCTGGCAACTGTAATGTCATTTATGTTCGGTTTGGTTTGCCATTTCATCACGAACAGGTTGACAAATGAACAACGCTTGCAAATCGTGTAAATTTATTTCCAAACAAAATTCGCGAAGTTTACCGCAAAATTTTGTTCAGTGATGAGGCTCATTTTGGGTTGCAAAATTGCAGCATTTGGAGTGAAGAGAATCCACATGAGACCCTTGAAACGCCATTACATCCATAAAAACTGTCTGTTTGGTGTGCTCTATGGGCTGGTGGAGTCATTGGGCCATACTTCCCCCGAAATTATGCTGGAGAATCAGTTACCGTTAATGGAGACCGGTATAGAGCCATGATAACCGACTATTTTGTTCCCGAATTGAATGGCATGAGATGTGGTTCCAACAAGACGGCACTACATGCCACACAGCGTACGTCACAATCGATTTATGGAAGCAAACATTCGACGAGCGCATAATTTCGCGGAATGGACCTGCCAATTGGCCACAAAGATCATGTGATTTGACACCATTGGATTATTTTCTTTGGGGATATGTGAAGTCGCTCGCCTACGCCAACAAACCAGAAACGTTAGCGGACTTGGAAGCCGACATACAGCCCCAAATGCTCGGAAAAGTTGTTGAAAATTGGAAATCATATTTAAACATTAATGGCATAAAATTATCATTCCAATAAAGCCAAATTGATGGACATTAAAACCTCTAAAAAAAACACCCTTTACAAAGCAGGTGATTGATCATTTCCTTCTCCTCTTCGTCCAAACAAATTCAGCAAAAGTCGTTCGAGAATGCACTTAGTTATGTTGTAAGTCTACCTATAAGACAGTGTCCAGTGGCACATATAGTAGTGCTGATGTTCCATCTGCTTAGATAGATCAGATTTTTAGAGCGTTTCAGATCCAGGTTAGGCCAGATCCGTTTTGTCGCTAGACATGTGATACCACTTGTTCAGCAATAGTTTCATTCCTCTGTAACAGCCGGCCTTAGCGATAATTTACAAGAAGCGAATGGAATACCAACCTCTCCTTTATCAGGTGAGAGAAGTAACGCGGTAACCATACAGTTCCCAGGAATGTCCCTATACCCCAGCAAGGGTGAATGTTGAATTGCTCCGACATCTCCTAAAGAGATGATCTCCGGTCTAGGGCAATTATAGTGTTTACATTCCGCTTAAGCCAAGATACGGTTGTATCGCGTTCCAGCAACCATGTAGAAGACTTCGAATGAATCTTCTTGGACTATTCCAAGATCTGGCGCAATTAAAGCCATCACGTGGGGATAGTTATCCTGTATTGATGGAGTCTCTGAAATTATATGAATCAAAGGGTTGGGGTGGGATAGGATATTGCGCATCATTTTCGTTGAAAGCGACCACAGATATTGGCCAATGGGGATAAGATTAGCGGCTTCATATAGGACTTCTGTTCTATAGTAGTTGTTGTTGTGAGGATTTCAGTAGAGCGAAGTTCAGTGACGAAGCACTTTCGCTCGAAGATTTGTAACTTTTGATAAGGCATAGTTTGCCTTTTTTTAGCCAAGATAAGACTTCTTTAATCGGCATTACTACGCTTCAAGATGATTTCTCCCATGTAAGTTAATTTTTAACTTCCTCGTATACATTAGTATTCAAACTCAAACTGTTACGACTATAGAAAAGTCAAAAAAAGTGGGTCCGGCAATGTCGTCAGTCGGTCTGTCTCTCTGTCTGTCTGTCCGGGCGCCATATGGCGAAACGGTTCGACGGATTTGCTTCAAAGTTCGTATATAACGTTCTTGGGGTTACATCTCGGGGCATCTTTTTACTTTTTGCTTTATCTTTTTAAATAACGGTATCCGCCATACAAATTTTTTTGTAAAAATCACTTATCACTATTTTTCTCGAAAGTGGTTCCAAGGATTTCGGTCTTTTTTTGTACTAAGGATGTTTGGAATGGGTTAACAAATTTTGCTTACTCAGTTTTTGGAAAAAAAAATCGATTAATGGTAATTTATAAAACGGGCAATATCTCGAAAACTAATAAAGGGAACTTAAAAAAATTTACAGTTTTTTTATACTATAAATTCGAACTAATCTGCATACTTAGATTTTTTAAATAATTTTTCATATAACGATTTTCTTATTTTTTTTATTTAAATTAAATTCGTTTTCTCAAAAAGGGCTCTAACGATTTTGATAACTTTTTGTAATTCGAACAATCATGTTAAAAGTGTACAATGTGCGAAATTACATCAAATCGTTTTGAGAAAATCAAATTTTTTAAAACCTAAAAAGTGATTGAAATAAATTTCTCACCATTAATTTACGATTCATTTTGCGAATAAAAACGCATCTCATGTACCGAGAAAGTTTCGTATGACGCAGTCGTGCACTTTATTTTTACATGTTTCAAGACACGACTGTAATAAGATTGTAATGGCAGTCTTTATTCCTTAAAATTTTGAAGGAGGATTGAAAATTGGACTGCCTTAAGCAATTTTCTATTCCAAAAAGCAAAGAAACGTAAACAAATTATTATAAAACGCTTCCATAATAAAAACACATATAAAATACTGTGAAGATGCGATTACTATGTATGTAAGTGTTTAAGTTAGCGCTGTCCGAAGACAACAAGCACTTAGACCTAGTGGTTCAGCAGCAAAGGCTGCCCAATCTTACCACAGAACTGTAGTTCACTGAACCTGCTTTTGGCAAAGTAAAGAAGATTAGCTAGATCAATCTGATCCAGGTGTTCGCCAAGGATAGCCAGTGCGGTTCTTTCAAAAGCCAGACATTCACATATAAAGTGTGATGCCGTTTCGTTGTCATTTTGCAGATAGCATTCAAAAAGGCCCGAGTTTCTAGTCCTGATAGTTTTGAAATGCTTGTTAAGAGGGCTTAAACCGAATAAAGATCGTTAGTCACCTCCGTTTAGTGCTAGCAGGCATTTAGAACTACTGGGTCTTCGACCGTCGATCAACAGTTTTGATTGCCTGCATAATGCGAGATCTTACTAGTATCCGTTATGTTGTAGACGTAAAAGCGCAATCATTTCACTTTTGTGGACTGATAAGCAGCATCCTATGGATGGTTGTAGGAAAACAATGACTGACAATGTGCCCCGCCTGGCAAGTGCGGTGTTCATTACCCTGAACACCAGTATGTCCGGTTATTCAGGTAAGAGTAACAAAGTTACGTCTACCCAACATTATAGTTTGTTTATGTCCTCCCTCACAATTTTGGTTGTGATCGTAGCAGTAGAGCAGGCTTTAATAGCAGCTTGGCTATCTTACAAGGTAGCACGTTTAACTGTTTTTCTAAAAAGGATGTTTGTAGCAGTCGCCATCGCGAGGATCTCTGCTTGAAAGACAGTGATTCGTCTACCTTAGGATACAGATGATTTGATTCAATGATCTCTAGAATTCACTTCTACTCCAGAACTACCGTCGATCAACCCATCTTATTCCAGGCGATCAGGAAGGAGGGCTCGAAATCGTTGCTCAAAATTATGTATTGGGCACATGGAATCGAATGCCCCTTCCCCATGACCAGGCAAGTCATCAAGAAGTGCCATGAACCTAGCACCTCTGGTTCCTTCGCCGATATTGATTTCCTGTCCAAGTATTAAGCACATGCGATAGAGCCCTTTTCTGGTCTCATTTACTGCGAGGCACGAGGCATGGGAGGTGAACATAGGCAAAAATTCTATAGCACCTGTAATGCATAAACACGCAAGATGTTGTAGCTTAGTCAGATGTCTCCTGAGAGTGAAAGCTCTTGGCCTCCAAACTACAGAACCATACATAACGTAGGGTCTAAAAATACACGTATACAGCCAGTGAACTACTCTGGGACCAAGACCCCATGTTCTGCCCAACATCCTACGGCCCAACGAGTATGCTTGTAACCTTCGACTTTATAGCCTCTATGTGGTATGCAAATGAAAGTTTTGGGTCAAGGGTGATACCTAAATACTTCACTTTGCTGGATAAGATAAGTTGAGTTCCCAAATAAACACTCAAGTCTTCTGAACAAGCAGTCAACGCGAAGGTTCTATAAAAATTACACTTCCGTATTCCGAACGTTCCAAAATCATTTCACAAATATTTTTCCGGGCACTTTAAGTCCCTTGCTATCACATCCTACAGCGTAGTTTCCAGGGACTGTCCACCGACTTTTTCCACATTAAAATTAAGCATTTACATCCTTTGCATCCATCCTTGAAAACAAACGACCAAACTTCCACAGCCAAGAGCACTACTACACTACACGTATGCAGCTAGGGTATAATACGTTTTCATTTCCGGTATCATTTGGCAAATTCCCACAATAAGTTCGAAATCCTTCCAGTCCAGCACTTAAAACATCAACTAAATAATTAACGATTATCCTTCCGATCCTCTTTCCTGCAAATCCTCTCATACACCATCTTAGCGTATCCAAATTGCACTATGCATAATGTTTTCCACGAAAATAAAATAAAACACTCTCTCCATCAAAATCTGAACATCCACACCTTATCATCTATCCAAAAGGAGGAGCAGCAAGAGCAGTCAACTCATTTTAGCCATCATTCATCGCGCACGCTGACAGATTGAAGGGGAGCGGTGTGGCTCTGAAGCTTGTTTCAAATGAATTCCATAACTTTGATTTAATTTCCGGACTCAGCACCCGGAGATCCCACAGGTATACTCATATTAAGCGCATTAATAATGCACCAACTAAAAATTCATTATCCTTTTTAGCGTTACGAACGAGTGGGCATCCGGTACAAATTACGCTCCGCATACAACTTCAACTTTGAAAGGTTGCCCTACGCCGTATGCCGTGGCAGGCAATTGTGGATCAAAAATTCACCATGTTATTAAAACAACATTTCATTTGAAATTTATAAAGCAGCGTTAAGTTGGCTCAGGCAGCAGGCTACAACAACCACACCAGAGCGCCAGCGTTCAGTTGAAAAGGAAAGAATTACACGGCAGAGATGTACATGATATTTTTCAGTTCGGGGGAGAACTTGATAAATTATTTAGACACACATACACACACACACACACACAGATATTTGGGATAACATCTGTTGGCAAAACCACCAGAAATGCCATCAACGTCTCACTTACTCACTCGTGGCTGTGGAACGAGAGAGCGGTGGGTGTCTGCCTTGAATCCTCGAAAGTAACGTAAAACTTTGATTCTTCACCCCCTCTGAGTTGGTGTAGTTGGTCGATGGATGAAAGTCACGATGTCCTTAGAATGTGCATCAAAGATGCAGGAACACCTCGAGGATATGGGTGTAATATCCTGCCATATGCGGTCGAATTTTTGATTTTCTGTTTTTTTTTTTCGAAAATGAATTTCATTCAAACGAGAGTAATAAAATTTACAACTCCCAAATGTAACGAAAGAAACGTCTGAGATTTTATTGTTTCGTCTGGAAAGTTTTTTCCCGCTGCAATTTGGACAAAACTTGCCATTGCAAATGCTCAAGGGAGAACTCGAACTATGACTGTGCGGGAAGTGCATTGCTAATTGGAAAGAATGGAAAAAAAAATGGGTTGAGGTGTGGGACTTCCTTAACGAAGTTGAATGCCTTTTAGCGGATTCTGGAGTTTGGTGTCTGTCGGGCGATGCTTGTTTTGTTTGTAAGCTAAATATTTTGAAAAAGAAACACAGAACAAATCATAGACCTGAGATTAAGTCTTACAATACAAAGGAAATAGCTAATTCGGAGAAGAAACTTCTATAGATTCAGTTAGATATACTTTGATGGGCTCACGAATTCGGCCATCGCCATGTAGAGCCCCTGACGATGAATAGCTACTATCATATGCGGTTTAGTCGATAAAAAGATGTTGTGTTTCGACCTGGAGTTGACGGTCCACGCATCGGCTTTGTTCCACCCAAGCTAGGGGGATGGTTTGGTGCATTCGCCCTACCAAGAGCCGGCTGCCGTATTGTTGTAAATCTAATAAGCCAACCTGTTCTGCACAACGTGGCGATAGTGGTTCCTCATTGACTAGGCGTGGGTCCTCTTATTGCGCCCAAGCATCTTCTCTACATGGTGCCATTTTTGCAGGTGCTGGGAGGCCAGCGCTTAGGCTTTCTTCCCTATTTTATGGAACCTGCGTTTCGGTCTTAAGGCCAACAGCTAAAACAACAGTTAAAACCAGCGCCTGGGCTTTCTTCCCTATTTCAAGGAGCCTGCGTTCCGGTCTTCAAGCAACAGCTAGTTGCTTTGCTTTCTTATAAAAATTCAAATGTTGTTTCGATCACGAGACTCTTTGATCTCCTAAGCAGAATCTTATCCTCATCCATTTTCCTTTCTCGCTAATATTTCCTTTCTGACATTCTTATTATTTGTGCTGAGCTGCCAAGCGATATCGACGATATCGTTTCGATGTTTTCCTCTCTATCATATCTGAAGATATAGAAAGAGACAAAAACGTCTTAGCTGCAACAAGAAAGTACTCAGAGTCGACATTTGCCCTCGGGAAGGGTACACGTTCAAGATTGATTAACACACTTTCCATTGGCTTCCGGTTCGAACATATGGATGGCGCCAGGTTATTTATTGGGTCCTCTGTTTTGGAACACTAATGCTACTTATCCCCGTATTACAAGCTCTGCAAAATCAACTAGTCGGTAGCCGAAATCTGTAGCCCCTCTAAAGACTCTGCCAACTGACCCGCAAAATATCTTTTCCTTACTGACCTTAACATTGCAGTCTCCATGCACAATTTTGACATCGTATTGCTCCGTTCAGAAAGTCCTTAAATTTCTCTTTAATAGAATCCTTAGACTTGTTGGTTAGGGCGTGTACACATATCACGGGCAGGCAATAACTTATCGTCTTGGAGTCAATAACTTTTGACGTAAGACGATTTCCGATTTTTAGAGTCATTCGCTGTCGGCAAAAATGAGGAAGCTTTACCAATGTGGATATTGTCATCGTTCTGAATCACGTCTTCTTTGTACCGGTTGAAGACAGACTCAGGTTTTTAAGTAGGACCTGGAAATTTCAACTTTTTTTAACACCCTGGTTTATTACTGGAGGTACTTAGGACTTTAAATACTTAGAAACAGTTCATATAGGGGTGTCACTTGTTCGACCTTCCTGTAACCGTGAAAATTTTTAGAGTTCGTACGCCACAGACCGAAAAAAGAGGAAGTGATTTAGTGAGACGGCTCCCTCGCCCTTTCTCTGCTACTCAATGGGTTGGTTACCCAATCCACCAGTCTAGGTACTAGGCACCCAATGGTTCTGGGCATGTAACCCACACATTTATGTATGATTATTAGTACGGGCACAACTCCTAGGAAACTATATATAAAAGGGTGAGGGTGGATAGAATAAAGCAAACTCAAATCCACCCAGTAGAGTTGAGGATGGAAGTTATTGCAGCCGTTCTCTTGACTCTGCTTAACATGGTGATAATATAAGCTCTACTTAAGTGCGGGCCACCATACAAGAGATCCATAAGTGAGTATTCGGTGTACCAAAGGACCATTTAGTGTTTAAGTCCCTACATTTTGCCAAAAGTTTTGCTACATGCATAGAAAGCTATATTGGCTTTCTGCATCCGGTCTTCGATATTTAGCTTCCGGTTAGGTTAAAAAAATTACACCCAAGTATTTAGCACAGGGTGATAATGGATAATTGCGGTTATTTGGACGGCCCAACTAACAATTTACCTTCTATAAGGTCCAATTTTTTAAATTTGTTAAGCTATTGCTTCTATTGTATTGTCATAAGGCTTATTTATAGATGTTTACTGCTTTTCAAGATATACTTTCAGAAAATGTTTCTTTAAAGCTTTTGGAAAACAGTTTCACAAATTGTACAGAAGGGAGAGATATTCTTATTTAACGAGGTGGCTATAAGGCCTTTCGAAGTTAGTCGGTTGAGGTCTGAAATGTAATAGCTTCTTTAAAGCTTGCTATTCCAAGTCAATAACAAGATTCTCTACAAGGCTTGTGAATAGAAGCATAACATACCATAAATATAGTGGAGATTTAGATATCAAATAACAAATAACTTCTGTAAAGGATCATTCACATGAGAGCGAACCGCGAACATTCGTAAATTCTGACATTTCTTTCACATGTGTTGCACTTTATTTCGGGGGTGGGTTAATAAAAAAAATAACGGAGTTTAAATGCGCAAAAATAAAACGCGAGAATAGTACAGCCGCCGCTGCGCCGGTGGTCAAAATTAGAATAATAGCGGAATAGGGAAATGTCAACAGAAATTCGCCGAAAGAGAAGTGCAACAGGTAGCCTGTTAAATGCTAGCGTCCCGGTTGCTCAGCTGGGGTGGGTTCGGAGAAATAAATGGAAATAAATTTAGGGAAGAAGAAAATTTAGAAATGGAAAATGTATAAAAAAAGGTAAAGTGATGGTGGGTCAAATGGGCGCCACACAATCTTTGAAAAAAAAAAAGGAATCATGAAACCTTTTTAAGAAGAAGTCGATGATTGATTGCTGAAAAAAAGGAATTAAAAAAAAGGCAAGGTTTTCAAAACGTTATAAAGCTCGAATGAGCAACGGTCAATTTATTGAAGTGACGTTAGATTGCGGAACAACAAAAGAAAATATCGCCGTTTGAAATAGCCCGCTATCGCTATTTCCCGAAAGTTAATAAAAGACAAAATGACACGCGCCCCTGTCCCGTGATTTCCGGGATTTTACCGTGACAAAAGCCTACCGGGTTCTTAAAATAAAATGCCTAACTAAACGACACACCTAAGCACTATACTTAGCTTTTTAAAAAAAATCTGCTCTTCTAGGAATCCTGATATTTGTACACGTGGGGATCAGCTGCCTGTCCTGCCGCTATATCCTTTGTCGGCCGTCTTCTTTCTTTTTCTCCTTTTTTTTTTGTTGGATTCTGCTCTCGATCAGAAATCCCAGACAAAAATATATATATAAAAAAAACAAACGCAATCCGCAAAACTATATTAAAAAAAAACTTCCTCGATTTTCTCAAGTCTACTAAAACCTTTGATGGTCAACCAAGAAGTGTCGGTTTGTCCATTTCCAGGTTTCTTTGTCCGTGATGGACCATTCACTCTCTCTTTCATACCCCCACATTCAGCAATTACGGAATCCACTGCGGCTTTTTCTAGCATGCACTCTGTCACTTTACTGGAGGGTGCCACCGCCTCCGTCTCATACTCTCTTTCGAATTCGCTGCAACTTTGGGGCTGAGCGAATCGATGACCACATTCACACAAATTTCCCCAAGAGGACGTGTTCATAAACAATTAAACAATTCGACAAGATAAAAGATTGAAAGAATCGAGAAATGTTTGAAACGCGAAAATGTCCCCAACGAATAAAAGTTAATAGCAAAACAATACCGAAGTAAACCAAAAATGAAAAAGAAAGAAGAAACGAAGACGGATTTTAGTTTTGGGACAATATTTGCTGGTGTCCCAATTTAGTACCACCCCAGGAGTCTTTGAGGAGGAGTGTAAAATCAATGACCGAAAAACTATTCTAACCCGGTGGACTTTCGCGCAGATTTGGGGGAAGGGGAATCTGTATAGCGTGCTATTTCTTAAATGCATGATCGACCTCCCCCACCCATCGTTGTCGAGATGCCAACACGCCGTTGGGCTCCATACCTGCTTTTGTCATCCTCCGGGTCTCATGGAAACGAGCCAGCTTGATTGGGATTAAAGGTCAATCAGAGGCGGTCAGTTAACCATTCTCCCAGCAGGATGACGGAAGAGGATAGGGCGCAAAAGTGGAAGCGTTGGAGGGGAAACAAATTTTTGTGGCGTTTTTTTAACGCAACACATGATAACTTTTTTTGGTCGCAGGTACCCGCGAATCTGATTTGTATATGTTAGCAGCAAGATGTGTCAATTTTAAGGTTATATTCGAACGAATTTTTCACTCGCGGATTTGTGGATCGCGTCTGTATTATGTGGATTGTGAATAAAGAGTGACAGTTCGCAGCAATAATTTTTCAATTCGCGGGACAATTTTTGTTATTGTAAATATCGCTATTTAAATCAATTAAGATTCAGTTTTTTTAGATAGGATGTTAGATCAATTAAAAAATCAAGCTTTTGTGGTAGAAGCAATAGAAATTTTCTATTCAAATTTTTTTTGATTTGTTCGCGATTCGCCTATTCGCAGTTCGCTCTCATGTGAACAGTCCTTAAGTCCTTAAAATAACATCTGAAAAGAAACTATTACTTTTATAGAGCCTGTGAAAGTAAATAACTTTGCAAAAGTGCCCCAAATCGGTTTCCATAAGATCTTTTACAGTTGTTATGGAAATAAGAAAATAGCTTTCCTTGGCCCTTATGGAAACTAAATTGTTACTTGGGGGGCGAGTCGGAAGGTTGGTATTTTGTTCTGTTTTGCTTGGGTTAACACACAGACCGCACCTTGCCCCACAACGCCCTTTCCATGATTTCACTAATCACGTCAGGGTACATCCCTGACACCAGTGCAATCACGTCGTCCGCATACGCATCCACACGTCGCTGTCTAGATTAGACAGGATATCATTGAGGGCCAGATTTAGTAGCAGGTGCGAGATCACCGCACCTTGAAGCGTACCTCTGCTTACAGATTTGGTTAAGAGGCCATGTGGACTTTCACCTTTTTTCTGTTTTTATCTAATAAATTTTAATGGACTTAAAGGGCCAAAAGCAACTTACCAGTTAAGGATGCTTAAAATGCGACTCTCAACTCAATTGGAAATAAAATAATAAACAGGAGGGCCTATAATCTTAGACCGAATTCATATGCAGAAGGTACCTACTCGTCCATGCATCAACAAACTTCTTTTGCAAACCGGAATTGGCCCCAATCGCAGAAATCATATGAAATCACTCGAGTATTTCCCAACAAAGCAGAAGGACTTGACTACGGCAATTAGTAAAGCACTTCATGTTATGCTTTAAATTTGGACCCCTCTTGAATTGCTCAGTTAAGTAGCTAAAAACTTTATATTGCTTAAGATTTTCGCCTTGCAAAAGTGCCTACCTAGTCGTTGCGACTCTCTTGACGGCCTTCATCAGACTCACAATCCTGATCTTTTCTACGTACGAGTATATTTTTAAGTTTCTTTAGGTTCTTCAGTATAGGTTGAATCTTCATAGCTTCTACTTTCCTATGAAAAATGCCGTTCTTCCTATATCAACCTTAAAGATTGATTGAAGTAAGTTGGGTTGTAATCAACCACTGTTTAGGTTTCGCCGTCGTAAAAATGAACCCCCCATCTAATAGCTTTATTTGGTATCAACAATTTACAGACCGACGACAGGGTGAGAATATTTATCAACTCAAACTATTTAGCGTTGCGAATTACCCTTAATTTATTCTGTTATGTCCTCTTTGCTTTTGTCCCGTCACAGGTACTCTCTTCACCATCATACATGATGATCATGTTAAGTCCTCTTTGTCAAACACACACACACACACACAGCATAACTTACATCAAGTTATTTGCGAAAGCATTTCTCATGAATTGAAACCGCTTTCCTAAGTGTTTCTCTGGAAATGAACCGTCCACACCGACATCACATGCACGTGAGTGGAGTGCCCCTTTAAAAGGATATCACGTCCGCAATGCAACCGCAGATAAACTGTCAAATTAACCTGTCAAATTAGTCTCGCTAAAGAGAGACAAAATTAAATTTAAACCTTCCACCGAAAATACTTCCAAAGAATGAAATTGGATTGAAATGCCCCAATCGCGGATACCGCACTTAAAACGGTCTCCAATTCCCCTAAGCATGCACTCTTTTGTCCAGCAATCGAAATTCCGCGAGTGTCATTCAAAAACGCTCACTTTGCGGTTGAAAAATTCATCTCATTGCATTGCGTCCTCCTTACTTCTTCAATCGCCCAAAAATTTGTTCCTCCACTGCTAATGAAGTTGGCCATCATCGTTGCGTTTCACGAATGACAAATGGGCCCCGTTCCAATTCAAAATTGATATGTCGAATGTCGGATCCACGTACATGTGTTGTACCGCTCCAGTATCATATCAGCAATTAGGCTTCGACTGAAATTCTTTCAATTTTCAAAATTCTATCATGCCGTGTTGTGGCGCACAGTTGGGGGACGAACTCATTGACGGGACTCAGCGGCAGCAGAGCACAACTAGCGACATCTCAATTATTTATCTTAATTACAGTGAAACGAGGTTGTTCTTCTTCTGCGAAAAACCAATCCGGGGGCATGGTGAGGAGAATGCGCCACTGTCCAATGCATGTGGCATTGCAATTGGGCTACGACGGGACTTTTGAAGTTGCGCGCTAAAAGCCTTGTATCGAGATAAGACGAGAGGATATTTTGAAACATTCCACTGGACGCGGGATTGGGCTGAATACAAACATTGACTAAACTTAAATTGCTTTAGTCAATTTGGTCCATTGTTACCTATCCACGTCCACCACTAAATGCAATAGAACGAACGCTGCGACGCCACACAATTTCATATAATATTTTTCTCCACCGAATAGACAAGGTCATAACCTGAATGCGAGGAAGGTAGTGGGGTTGTCGTTGCCAGTATGGAATAAAATGCAGTGACACGTTTTCCAAATATAAAATGGCAGCGTTTTTGTTTTGTGGCATCTATGGAATGCGCAAATTGAATTGAACTCCGCCAGCATCAGCAGGAGGGGGAATTAAATAAAAGTGTCAAGCTGTCATTGGAATTTTTGTGAACTTGAATTTATTGATTCAATCGATGTGGTTTTGTGAAACATAAACACTTTGGCCTTGTTCGTTCGGATGCATAAATTGGAAACGTTTCGTTATGAAATCATTTCGATTTATGGCTTCGAATTTCGTCGTCAACAAGAGAAGGCATTTGCCCAGATTGCGTATGTTTTCCTAGTAGAATTGCAGATTATTTTAAGAAGGACTGTTAATCATTAAAAACAAACTAATGTAGACTCTACGACTCGACCTGATGGCGCATCTTTATAGGATATTTTAGGTTAGGTTGATGACGCTCAGGTCAATTTGATACTCATTGGGGTCTTGACTGACTGACTTTGGAGGGTATACGTTTCACTATCTTTCCTCGTTTGTGGGGTCTGGCTTTGTCATACCCTCGCCACATCTTCTTGGATATTTCACACGTGGGAAATGGGTCCGGCTCTTCGGAAAGTTGACCATGTTTAAGGGCTTGAAGATTGTAACAACGCTGGGCGTAGAATTTCATCAGCGACAAGAAAGCTCCATGGTCTAGTACCTTCGTGTCGTTGTGAATCTGCCCAGATGCAATAGACCGTTCATTCCCATGAATAGGATAGAGAGTTACCTGCGATACAAGAATTCCTATGCAAGTAATCAGAGCTCATATAGGCGGAGGAGCGCACGTATAATTTTTCGAAGCTGGTGGTGTTCCTCAGACACAAATCACAAACAAAGCAGCTGTTGCTGAAAAATACAATGGGAGTCGAGATAATCCTACGCAAAGTCAGACCCGTTGTAAAATCTAGAAGAAGTATGGGAAGAACTACTGAACTGCAGATGAAGAGGAACAAACAATTTCGTTGCATTCAATCAGCTAAACTGGAAGAGCAGCAGATGGTTGCAGAAGATTGTCACCTCGACATACACAAGCCATTCTCATGCATATTTCCTAGAGGACCTAGATTTTTAGACCTACTTTTCCAACTTAAGATGAAGTTCAGCCATTCTCCCTATCTATCTTGTAAGTACAAACAATAAGTCCAGGTACGGCTACAATATTACTGGACACTGGTTGATGTTCGCATAGATGCGTCCCAATCTAAGGTATAGGGCGCATTACTCAGGCCACGTCAGTGCAACGCTTCGCAGGAATACGGAAATATTTGCATAGCCATTGTTGGTTGGCCTTTCCCACTTTCATTTACAATTCAAGGGTAACTCTAATTAGTTTTTAAAATTTTAGTTGATTGTTGCTTTTGATTTGAGGTTATAAGTGTTCCAGTGTTATCGCAATTTAAAACTTTAAACGCGTTTATCTCGAAACTCAATTTTCTAAGTCGGTGGATACGATTTCTGGAAAAGTTATGAAGCGATTTTGTTCAAATTTTGCACACATTTTTTTTTTGAACGAAAGATTTTTTTTACTAAAACTATTTTTTTTTTGAGAGTATTGAAGCAGGTATTTCCAGCAGCTGCTAAACGGACAAAATGTAGAGAGAGTGATGGGGCAAGAAGAGAACCTACGTCCAGTCAATAAAGAACCAGTCCCTCCGCCCAGTAAAGAAGAGGTTGGCTTAGCTATTAAAAAGCTAAAGAACAACAAGGCCGCCGGCTCTGATGGTTTACCTGCAGAGCTTTTCAAATACGGAGGTGATGTTATGGTAGGGCGCATGCACCAAATCATCAACAAAGTTTGGGTGGAGGAAAGCATGGCCGATGACTGGACCATCAGCTCCATATGTCCCATCTACAAGAAAGGCGATCCTATGTCTTGCAAGAACTATCGAGGCATATCCCTGCTTAATGCTGCAACACACTAATCGGCACGTACCAGTATGGCTTCCGGCCCGGCAGATCAACTGTATACCAAATCTCCACACTAAGGCAAATCCTGGAAAAGACCAACGAATTTCAAGTCGAGACACACCATCTCTTCATCGATTTAAAGCCGCATATGATAGCATTCATCGTCAGGAGCTTTTTGTGGCGCTGGCCGAATTCGAGATCTCGTCAAAACTGATCCAGATGTGATGCATAACACTAGATAACACGCGGTACAATGTGCAGTTTGGCAGCAGTTCACTTGAACTCTTTCAAACATGCACCGGATTTCGGCAAGGAGATACGCTGTCGTGTGATTTCTTCAATCTTGTTCTTGAGCAGATAGTGCGCAGGGCAGGTGTCAACATGCACTATCTTCAACATATCAGTCCAACTGCTGGGGTGTGCGGACGATATAGACATTATCGGCGAATCCCAGTGTTCCGTGGCCATTGAAGAATAGTCGACCTTCAAACTAGTTGGCCTTGAAGTGAATGGGGACAAAACTAAATATACGCTATCAATAAACAAACAATCATCTGTCCACCGACTAGGACAAAATGTCACTGTTTATAGCAGCAACTTCGAGGTAGTTAAGGAGTTCATCTACCTCGGGGTAAACATCAACTCCACAAATGACATCTTAGTGGAGATCCGTCGAAGAATTAGCCTAGGAAACCGCTGCAACTTCGGTTTGGCAAAACAAATGGGTTCAAAACTCCTAACTCGAAGGACAAAGTGCATGCTCTACAGAACGCTTATCCTGCCAGTTCTGCTATACGGCGCCGAGTGCTGGACGATAAGCAGGAAAGGAGAGTTAATACTGGGATCCTTTGAATGAAAAATCCTTCGACTGATATTTGGTCCTGTGTGCGAGGAGGGCGAATGGAGGAGAAGATACAACCGCGAACTCTATGAGCTGTACCAAGATGTGGATGTAGTCCGAAAAGCTAAAACTCGTCGACTACATTGGCTCGGCCACATCGAGCGAATGGACAACAACGCTCTAGCCAAGAGGATCTTCGAATCCCAGCCCCCAGGTTCGAGACGACAAGGAAGACTGAACCTCCGTTTTGAAGGCCAAGCCATCGCGGATACCAGAGCGCTTGGTCTGGACAACTGGAAGCAGCGTGCTCGGGATCGCAGAGGGTGGAAGGCTGCCGTATCTCAGGCAGGTACTCTTCACGGGTCGGGAGCCCGTTAAGTAAGAAAGTAAGTAATTTGTTTGAACCAAAGTCTGTCAAAAATTCAAATTTAAATTTTTGCTTTCCTTCGTCCAATCAATAACGAGATCTATCCATGTACTAACGAAATATTTTTGGTTTGTTGTATTTAGATGAACCAATAATGAGTTATGCTGTCCACGGCAAGAGCATTTTTTTTGAGACGTCAAGGAAGATGAGGGACCAATTGCTGAGTTTTCGGAATTTTTAAATAAAAATTTCTCAAAATACTGTTTAAATATGTATCTGTGACATGCTGAATTGTTAAAAAAAAGGTTTAAATAGCCTAACCCACCTAACCCTTTAAGCGGGTTCTACCTAGAGCTATACGTTCTTTCTCCGTGAGGGAGTTATTCACACCAAAGATTCGGATGATTAAAGATTCTTAAAAAAATAAAGTGCACGACTGTGTCATACGAAACTTTCTCCGTACACGAAATGCGGTTTTGAATCGCAAAATGAATCGAAAATGTTTTAAAATCACATTTTAGGTTTGGAAAAATTACTACTTACTTACTTAAGTGGCGCTACAGTCCGGGGTGGACCTGGGCCTCAACCAATACCAATACGCCTGTCCAGTTAGCACGATCTTTGGCTAACTGCCTCCAGTTGCGCACTCCAAGTTGGTTGAGGTCGCCTTCCACTTGCGCGCGCCACCTTAGGCGAGGTCTTCCTCTACTGCGTTGTCCCTCCGGGTTGGATTCGAAGACTCTTCGGGCCGGAGCGTTGGTGTTCATTTGCTCTACATGTCCCAGCCATCTTAGACGACTAATCCGTATTTTTCTGACCAGGTCGATGTCGCTGTACAGCTCGTAGAGTTCGCTGTTAAATCTCCTCCTCCAAAGCCCGTCAACACAAACGGGACCGAAAACCACTTGAAGAATTTTGCGTTCGAAACGACCAAGGAGATCTTCATCCGCCTTTGATAACGTCCATGCTTCTGCGCCATACAGCAGGACTGGGGTGATGAGGGTCTTTTATATAGAGTCTCCTTAGTGGTTCTTGACAAGACCTTACTTCTCAATTGCCTTCTTAGGCCAAAGTAACAGCGGTTGGCAAGTGTAATTCTTCGCTTGATTTCTGACGATATATCGTTGTTAGAGTTAATAGCGGAGCCGAGGTAGATAAAGTCCCGAACAACCTCGAAGTTATAGCTGTCTATCGTGACGTTCTGTCCAATTCGTCGATGTTGTGCGTCCCTTCTTGTTGACAGCATATATTTCGTTTTGCTCGCTGTGTTCTGCCAATGATGTCGATGTCATCTGCGTATGCAAGTAATTGAACAGACTTCTGGAAAATTGTGCAGCTGGTGTTGGCTTGCGAGTTTCGCACAATTCTCTCAAGTATGATGTTGAAGAAGTTACATCAGCGCATTGCCTTGTCTAAATCCTTTTGTGACATCAAAGGTCTCGGTGAGATTGTTTCCGACCTCAATGGAGCAGCGAGAGTTCTCCATCGTCATCCTGCACAATCTGACGAGTTTGGCAGGTATGCCAAAACTAGACATGGCTCTGTATAGCTCGTCTCTATAAATGCTGTCATATGTGGCCTTAAAATCGATAAAAAGATGGTGAGTATCGATCTGGACTTCTTGGGTTTTTTCCAGGATCTGGCGAAGTGTGAAAATCTGGTCAGTTGTGGACTTACTGGGCCTAAAACCGCACTGATATCAATCAGTTCGTTGACGAATGGTTTCAGGCGTCCACACAGCATGGCAGACAGGATCTTGTATGCGATGTTGAGGAGACTTATACCTCTATAGTTGGCGCAGTTAAGAGGGTCTCCTTTCTTGTGGATCGGGCAAACAATGCTGAGGTTCCATTCATCAGGCATACTTTCCTCTGACCAACTCTTGGAGACGAATTGGTGTATGCTCACTACCAATTCATCTCCCGCTGCCTTGAAAAGTTCGGCAGTTAAGCCGTCCGCTCCAGCAGCCTTGTTGGATTTCAGTTTGGATATTGCTATCCTAAGTTCATTTTGGTCAGGTGGGCGGGAGTCTTGGCTTTCATCACCCATGTTGAATGGTTGGAAAAATTATATTTTCTCAAAAACGGCACATACGATTTTGATGTAATTTCACACTTTTAACATACTTGTCCGAAATACAAAAATTATCAATTATCAAAATCGTTAGAGCCGTTTTTGAGAAAACGAATTTAATTTAAATTTAACAAAATCGTTATATGAAGAAAAATTTAAAAAAAATTAAATAAAATCAATAAATAAGCAGATATGTGCGAGTTCATAGTATAAAAAATTAGTAAAATTTTTTTTGAAATTCCCTTTGTTAGTTTTTGAGATATTGCCGGTTTTAAAAATTACCGTTAATCAATTCTTTTTCTAAAAATTGAGTATGCAGAATTTTTCACCCCATTCCAAATACCGTTAGTACAAAAAATGATGCAAATCCTTGAAACCACTTTCGAGAAAAATAGTGACAAGTGTTTTTCACAAAAAAAAAATGTATGGCAGGTACCGTTATTTTAAAAGATAAAGCAAAAACTAAAAAGATGCCCCGAGATGTAACCCCAAGAACCTTATATACGAACTTTAAAGCAAATCCGTCGAACCGTTTCGCCATACGACGCCCGGACAGACAGACATACCGACGGAAGGCATTGGCGGACCCACTTTTTTGGACTTCTCTATATTCGTAATACCATCCCTCATACAGTTTGAGTTCGAAATTTCCGCACGATCGGAATAACTTTCAAATGTTAAATAAAACAAGCTAATACTGACTTCGTAAGGGGAAAATCTAGGTACTGCAGCCCCTTTCTATTATGTATATACATTCCCCCAAAATCTGAGTTCCAAGGATTAAAAACATTTTAACAAACACCACCCTAATTTGGCTTTCTGAAGTTGTGAATTCAATTTAAATGCTCGCAGTTTATGCCTGCTTTCTTTCTACCAACATGCTGCCATCAATCTCATCGCAAGCATCACACCACTAGCCAGCGGCATACCTTCTTACGCAGCTAATTGCAAATATCTTTTGCTTCGCACCGTTCCATTCTTACAGAAAATAAGAAAAAAAAACAAAAAACATCAAGATTAATGGATGCAATTCGTCAAGTGCCAGGCAGTAAATATTCAAAAAAAAAGAAAAACTAAAGGCTGATCCCAGGATCACAACTCCTTTGAATAAATGAGAATTCGCACTTAACATACCGTAGCAATCATTAATCGAATACTCGCACCGAGCCTCGCCGGAATTTCATTGAAAAAAAACACAAGACTACCCGCCTTGGCGAGGAAGGTATTATATTATAGGTATTCATTGAGAAGGAACAGCAGCCCCTAGATACAGCGACAAATGTCTGGACTGACTGTCAGTCGCAATTACGCGACTACAGATCTTTATTAAGTCTCTGGTCCATTGCTCGCGCGACGGATAATCCTCAACAGAAGGATAGAGAGATGGCAAGTCAGTCCAATCAAATTAATTTCACAAGAAAATCCCCAAACTGTTGTGAGTAAAGAAGGCGGCCCCCCCCTCCCCACCCCCTTTGTGGGCCCACGACATGGATAGGGCTCCAAAAATATCTCCCCCTGAGGCATTGCAGTCGCCCTCAGCCTCAGCCTCAGCCATAGACACAGGCAGGCGATACGTGGGATTAAGACATTTTAATGAATGAAAAACAATTCCCGGTGCTCTTCTTAGTTCTTCAATTGTAACCAATTTGTTTAGCGTTTCGCAACGGAGTATGCCAGCGAGGCAGAATCACTGAGTCAGTCTAAATTTGGACCATTCCCTTATCCCCGTCGCGAACAAAGAGTTCATTTTCGCGAAGCATATTTAGGACTTTTCTTGTTTTGTTGTTGCGCACGAGGACACTTACGAGGCGTATTCATTATTTTATGTCAGATGACAATTTTCCCGTTTATGTTTGTCCGCCTCTTGTACAATGTGAGACAAATTAAATTGAATAAATTAAAGGATGCAAGTGTTCGCTTCGCATATCGTGCATTTAGTCACTTGACAAACAAATGAAAGCGTTGTGGATGCGCGAGGAGGCATGCACCAGCACCAGCACCAGCACCACCACCAGTCGCATTAGTGATTTATGAACTAAAAATTGTTTACTTCGCGTTGGGACTGAAGAATGTGTCATGCGAGTGCAATATATGATTCAGGAAGATCATTAAGAGTGAACATGCCTTCGTTTTTTTGTAAGGAAGATGTGCAACTGGCATAGTGTTGGTAGCGATCCATTCATACGATAATGGGTTTTTGGCAGATACTACCTAGCTTTTAATGCCAGGAATATGCGCTTGTTTTGTCGCGTATTAAGTAGTACAAAGTGAGTGCCATGTATTTAATGGATACATTTTACTTATACTTATGCACGTCAAGCTAAAGCTTAAACGTCGAGCATTGCTTGCGCTTCAAAGTTGGACTTATGATTATGATTGTCTGCGATGGACCAAGTTAAGATGGAATTATATCCACGACTTATTTCCAAATCCGCTTTAAATTCACGACGGTTTTTCAAGTCTACCCATAGAGATGCTGTGGGAATTTTACACTAAGATACTGATTATGATTTATGAACTTTAAAGTTACACGTAAGAAGAAGAAGAAAAGAAGACATCTGAAATCAGTTTCAGATCGCTTGGGTGGACTATTTGGTATAAAATAGGAAGGCATATTTCCGGCCTAAGGTAGATCACAAGTCAATAAATCGAAATATATTCAGAAACAATGATTTAAATTCATATACATTTGTAATGGATGATTTTTGAAGACTTAAGTTTTTCAGGTTGGCAGAACTGGTTAGTAATGGCGTCCAAACGTCATCTGTCAAAGTGAAAGTATACTCTGCCATTTAATCGTGGAAAGATACAATCGCGAAACGATTGTAAATTATTGAAATTTATTATCAAAATTCGTGCTCTGTAAAAAATGTGAAAATCCGCTGTTTTATCGAAAAATTGTGTTCAGCGATGAGGCTCATTTCTGACTCAACGGATACGTAAATAACCAAAACTGTCGCATCTGAAGTGAAGAACAGCCACATGCCATACAAGAATTACCGATGCATCCCGAAAAAACGAAAGTTTGGTGTGCTTTATGGACTGGTGGCATCATCGGTCCATATTTCTTCAAAGACGACCGTGGACAAAACGTTACCGTCAACGGCGAACGATATCGAGCCATGATACGCGACTTTTTTTTGCTCCAGTTGGCTGAGTTGAACTTGGTTGACATGTGGTTTTATCAAGACGGTGCCACATGCCACACAGTTCGTGAAACAATGAAAATGCTGAAGGATGAATTTGGTGAGCAGCTCATCTCTCGAAATGGCTCTGTGAGTTGGCCGCCAAGATCATGCGATTTAACGCCTCTTGATTATTTCTTGTGGGGTTATGTAAAGTCGTCAGTCTATGGGCCTTACTAATAATCAGACACAAATGTCGACTACTAACTAATTGCAAGGTTATAGTATAGTAGTCAGCTTTAATAGAATCCCACTAATAAACGATTTCACCTATTCATGAAGTAACTTTCGTACTTTCTTTCAATCTACTACAATTTCCATCAAAGTTGTTATCAAACAACACTAAATGTCGAAATGAGTTTTGTAGTTCTCAAAAAAAAAAAAAAAAAATCAAATATTAAAAGTAGTTCGAGTGACGAAGGTTTATTTGCCGACTTGGAAATAATTAATGCATCATTATTACTTTGAAATCCCATTATTTCTTAGTTATTTTCGGACGAAATAATGGATCTAGTCGAGACTGTGGTACACCTAAGCTATACATACATCTGTCAAAATCGATTCCTTCGTAAAGGGTGATTTTTTGGCTGGTTTGGTTTTGGCAACACTGGTTTTGACAGCTGACGTGTGTTTAGTACCTTGTGTCACTGTCAAACAGCTTCAGTTTGGTTTGCAATTTAACCATGGATCGTCTTACAAATGAACAACGCTTGCAAATTATTGAATTTTACTATCAAAATTCGTGCTCGGTTCGAAATGTTCATCGCGCGCTGCTTCCATTTTATGATCGGCATTCTCGACCTTCTGAGCAGTCTATTCGGAAGATTGTGACCAAATTTCGCACCAAATTTACTTTGTTGGACATTAAACCACCAACACGTTTACGTACTGTGCGTATTGAAGAAAATGCGGCCGTATCAGCTAGTGTGACAGAAGACCGCGAAATGTCGATTCGGCGCCGTTCCCAGCAGTTAGGCCTTTGTTACAGCACTACGTGGAAAATTTTGCGGAAGGATTTGGGCGTAAAGCCTTTTAAGATACAGCTGGTGCAAGAACTAAAGCCAGCCTACCGACCTACCACAACGCCGAATTTTTGGTGAATGGGCTCTTGGAAAGCTGGCCGAGGATCCGCTTTTTTATCGAAAAATTGTGTTCAGCGATGAGGCTCATTTTTGGTTGAATGGGTACGTAAATAAGCAAAATTGCCGCATTTGGAGTGAAGATCAGCCAGAAGCATTGCAACAGCTACCAATGCATCCCGAAAAAGCCACTGTTTGGTGCGGTTTATGGGCCGGCGGCATTATTGGGCCATATTTCTTCAAAGATGATGCGAATCGCAGCGTTACTGTCAATGGTGAACGCTACCGAGCGATGATAACAAACTTTTTTTTGCCCGAAATGGAAGTTCTTGACTTGCACGATATGTGGTTTCAACAAGACGGTGCCACATGCCACACAGGACGCGAAACACGGGCCGGTCAATTGGCCGCCTAGATCGTGCGATTTGACACCATTAGATTATTTTTTGTGGGGGTATGCCAAGGCTAATGTGTATAGGGACAAGCCCGCTTCGATTGACGCACTGGAAGCCAACATCTATGCATTCATTCGTGAGATACCGGCCGATATGTGTGAAACAGTATGCCAAGATTGGACTCAGCGGATGGGCTACCTGAGACGCAGCCGCGGTCAACATTTGCATGAAATTATCTTTAAACATTAAATTGCAAGGTTCAAACTATCGATTCAAATAAATATTTCAATCATTTTTTCGAATTTTTTGTGTGTTTTTTTTTAAAAAAAAGTTCTAAACCTCTTAAAAAATCACCCTTTATATCAGTAGGTATTACCGTGTGGTAGTAGTAGTAGGTATTTTAGCACTAAGTATTATTGGTCTTGATATCCGTGTCAATGTCAATGTCAATGCATTTTAAAGCGTTTTTAGTTTTATTAATTAATTGATTAACAAATAATTCTGTTAAAGCAATTATACATAGAAAGGGTTTCGAATTGAAATATGATGAAAAACCTTAGAAATTTTGTGCATTTTTATTTCCAACTAAAGCCTCTCATGTTATAGATATTGAACCTTTTCATTCGTACCGAGTAGGAACTATTAATATGGATATATTTGTATTTATATGCATGTGTGGGGATTTTTTTTTAATAAATAAAACACCACAGATTCAATATTTTAATTATGTTTAGTTCAAAATGAATTAAAAAGTAGAAAAATAATATAAATGCAAAGAATTTTAATAGCTATGGGTGCGGAGGGATAATGACCGTGTCTTGAGCTCTTTATTTGCGCATGCGTATGTATTGTTTTGCCTTATATCGTCAAATTTATGATTTTCATCGTTAGTATGGACTGCGTCTAGACATGTTGTAATTTATTTATAGTTTCTACTTCGATGTTATTTCGTGCGTTGGTGTATTTGTTCGTCATCGTTATCCTTATTCTTCTTTCCGAATTCTACATGTATTAAAATTTATTGCTTATTAACCTGACACCTTTCAGTACATTTGTGTATTAAACTATCTACTTTAGGTACCATCATATTGTACAACAGGTAACACCTGCTTCGAAATGTCAGTCTATACTTGTGTAGCTACGACTTAAACATGGCTTTCCATACATTAAATTTTATCCTCTCAGTTGTCACTAAGCTGGGCACTAAATTCTTTATTGGTACATGATTTGTTTAAAGTGTGAAGATTTTTATTTAAGCATTCACTAAATGTGATTATTAGTAAGGCCCTATGTGGATAAGCCGAGCACTATTGAAGCTTTACAGGATAGCATAAGACGCATAATTCGTGGAATACAGGCCGAAATGCTAGAAAAAGGGACGCAAAATTGAAGCTTCCCAATGGACCATTTGAAACGGAGCAACAGACAACATTTACATGAAGTGCTAATTGGCTAAGGCCTATTTATCGATTACAGTAAAAAATTTGAATATTTGATGCAAATTTGAGTGTTATATTCGATTTTTAAAAAAAAATACTACGCTTACAAAATTACCCTTCAAATTGCATAAAATATTTAAATTTTTGATTCATCGTGAGGTTTGATTTTCAATAGGCTATAGGTTTTTTTTTGACTGATCACGCATGACTCATATCTAACTGCTTTGTTCCTAATATTTAACAAGTAATCATGTAAAGCAAGGCAACTGCATCAATTTGCATCGTATTTTCGGTATACATGGGCTCTGGAAAAACCTAATGAAAATCCGGTGAAATTTTGTAAAGACCATTTCTGGCTCAATGGATACGCAAATACAGTAAAACCCGGATAACTACCTATCCACGCTTTCAGATTTCTTTGGGTACTTAAGCGGGTGAGGTAGTTAAACGATCCTGCTTAATTAGCTAAGCGAGTTTCTAATATTAAAATTTAAGTAAAAAATTGATCGGTTTTTATTATTATTTTATTAAAAAAAAATCAATTAACAGATACAAAAATTCTTTAATAAAGGGTGATCGATTTCGAGGTTCCCTACATTTTTAAAGAAAAAAACACAGAAAATTCAATTTTAATGGAGAATGTTTATTATCATTTGAAAGAACATTCTTTAGCATTTATTTTTTGAAAATTATGTCTATCAAATGTTGGCCGTTGCTACGTCGCAGATGGTCCATCCGTTGAGTCCAATTTTCGATCACTCGTTCGAGCATTTCGACTGGTAACTGGCGAATGACACGCGTGATGTTTTCCTCCAAGGCCTGAATCGAAGCGGGTTTGTCGGCATAAGCTTTTGACTTTACATATCCCCACAGGAAAAAGTCTAACGGTGTGATATCACACGATCTTGGTGGCCATTCGACCGGCCCAAAACGTGAAATTATGTGCTCACCGAAATGTTCTCTCAATAAGTCCATTGATTGATGCGATGTGTGGGAAGTGGCACCGTCTTGCTGAAACCAAATGTCGCCGAGATCACGAGCTTCAATTTCAGGCATCAAGTAGTCGATTATCATGGCACGATAACGGTCGCCATTGACGGTTACGTTCGCACCGGCATAATTTTTAAAGAAATATGGACCGATGATTCCACCGGCCCACAAACCACACCAAACCGTTGTTTTTTCTGGATAAAGTGGCAGTTCTTCAATCTCTTCAGGTTGCTCTTCGTCCCAAATGCGGCAATTTTGTTTGTTTGCATACCCATTGAGCCAGAAATGGGCCTCATCGCTAAACAAAATTTGCCTCGAAAACGTCGGATCTTCTTGGAACTTTTCAAGAGCCCATAGAGCGAAGCGATGTCGCTTGGGATGGTCGAGCGGCTTCAGTTGTTGCACAAGCTGTATTTTGTACGCATTCAATTTAAGATCATGACGTAAAATGCGCCAAGTCGTTCCATACGTCAGTCCGAGTTGCTGCGAACGGCGCCGAATCGACCCTCTACGGTCTTCGTGTACACTCTCAGCTACGGCCGCTATATTTTCTTCACAGCGTGCTGGACGTGGTCTATTCGGTCGAATATTATCCAATAATGAATGCTGGGTCTCAAAATGGGTGATGTTGTTGCGAATAGTACGCTCAGTAGGCCGATTATGTTGACCATAAGTTGAGCGAAGTGCACGAAACACATTCCTCACAGAACGTGAATTTTCATAATAAAGTTGAACAATTTGTAAACGTTGTTCACGCGTAAGTCTTTCCATTATGAAATGCCAAGCAAAACTAAACAAAAATAACATGACAGCATGACACGACTCACACGTGATCTGTCAAAAAAGGCTATTGAAAAAAGTATCTCGACGTGGATCACCCGTTATATGTATGTACATAATTTAAAGCGTACATTTATGCATACATTTTTATTGCAACTTGTATTATTGCGATTGTAAAAGTTCAAAGTATCATAAATACAATAAACCAGAAAAAAATTAGAATTAAATTCATTTAAACGTAAAAACGAAATTGCTATTTTACAGTAAGAAAATCTAGTTAAAATAATCAGTAATTATCATCTGATTCATATGACGCACTTCGGTTAATAATTTTCTCCTCAAAATTTGCAATATCGTGGGTGCTAATATCTTCCTAGAAAGCAAATTTTCTAAGGACATCTAATGCATATAATGCTTCTTTTATATTAGGAGGGTTAAGCTCTTCTTAATCGACAAACATATCTTCTGAATTTTCGGCTTCTTCTGCTTCACCTAAATGCTTCTGACCTTCATAAACAATTTCATCATCTGTTAGAAGGCCATAGCATTGCAGGTCTTTATCACAATCAACAAAATTTGCAAATTGATCAGAAGTTATTGCAACGTCGGTAAAAGTATTTTGTTCGAATATTGTTCTTTCTTCATTTTCCAAAAGTTCCTGACCAAAATAGAATTCCGCCTGAAAAAAATCTTTATATCAGCACTGCCTTGACTGGAATACATATATCCAACCTTTCTAAAACAATTCTTAATCGTTTCTTCTGTGACCAGCCACCAAGCCCTCTTCACAAAAAATAGTGCATCCAATACAGATTTTGTTTTGGTGAATTGGTTTAGATCCAAACCTTTTTCAAAGGCTACCAGTTGCTTTCTTATAATAATTTGCCTGTAATGAGATTTAAAGCTGTGAATTATTCCCTGATCAAGTGGCTGAATCAAGGCGGTGGTGTTTGGTGGAAGATATTGGACAAAAATACTTCCTAGCTTAACTGTTGTTTTGTAGCAGGACGCATTGTCCACGAATAAGAGAATGTGTCTCCTTTCCATTTTTAAAATTCCAGAAGCGTTGCATAAAAATAGGAAAGTTATTCGGACTTTCTGCGATTTACTACCTTTTATTTCTTCTTTATGTCGAGCAAGTTTGCCATTCGGCAGTGCTCGGTACATCAGACCACTTCCGTCGGCGTTAAACACATTTTCAGGGGAAATGTTTCTTAAAATAGGACCTAGAACATGGCTAACATAGTTTTCTGCACCGCTGTGATCACTTTCATTGGACTCACCATGTATTTTAGTAAAATGGATATTCTCTCGATGTTTCCATCTCCATAACCCCACCCATTGTTGGGCTCAAAATCGGAGTTAAGCTTAAGGGCTAATTCTTTTGCCTTATTAGGAATGACAGGGCCAGATACCACTGCGTTTTGAGCTCGGGCTTGATGAAACCATTTTGTTGAAGCATTTTCAACATCTTCATGCGTACCTTTGCGTTGGCGTTTTGATTTCAAGTTTTTATTTCCAAACGCAACCTCACGAATTTGATTTTTTTTCCTTAAAATCCTATTCACCGTCGATATGTCACATTTGAAAAATGAAGCAAGTTCTTTTTTCGTTTTCACTTTGCTTTCGAATTTTAATTTCTGCTCAATCGAAAGTGTGGATACGCGCCTATTCATTTCTGCGGAGATTTATAAAAACTTTCGCTGGATTATTTTGTATACTTTTGCAAATTCATCAACAAATCCAAATCAGCAAGCACAAATGTCAATTGAAATAAATCTCAAGCAAAAAGAGACATAGCGAAAATGTCATTTTTTGCGACCCAGTGAAGTTTGCTCCGATGGAATTTTAGGATTTGAATGAGGTACTTACACGAGTTTTATATGAGCACACGAGTGGAAAAATGTGACAAAAAGAGGGCACTAAGCCGATTAAGGCACTTTAGTGGGAAGTACTTTACTACAAAATGTGTAGAAAAACTATATGTCTAAAATATTTTGGGCACTTAAACGAGGTTGGGTACTTAAGCGTGGAGCACTTATCAGGGTTTTACTGTAACCCGAAGAGTACAGTACGTTTTTTTTTCAACTAGTACTTATTTCGCGAATGGTAACACTTAGCTCATGTCTGATTTGACAGATAATTAGTTTTATCCTTTCGCTGAACGAATATGGTTGAATACGCCTGAACAACGACCAACAACAACAAGGAGTGGCCGTTACAGTCAATGGCGATCGTTATCGGGCCATGTTGAACGAATTTTTGTTCACAAAAATTGAAGAGGAGGATATTGGCAACATTTGGTTTCAACAGGACGGCGCTACGTGCCACACAGCCGAAGCTACACTCGATGTTTTGCGCCCTGTTTCAAAAAAAAAAGTTATTTGGCGGACCCTTTATTACATCCATTAAAAACAACGGTATGGTGTGGTTTATGGGCTGGTGGAATCATTGGTCCATATTTCTTCTAAAATGGGGAAAATCAGAATGTTACCGTCAATGATAACCATTATCTCGCCATGTTAACGGACAATGTGCATACTGAAAATCAGGCCCAAGGTCTCGGTGAGCTCTGGTTTCAAAAAGGCGGCGCTACGAGTCATACAGCACGTGAATCAATGGAATTGTTGAAAAATCATTTTGGTTAGCTCTTAATTTTACGTTTTGCTACAGTAAGTTGGCCCTTTCGATTGTGTGATATTACGCTTTGGACTATTTTCTTTGGGGATATGTAAAGTCTCAGGTCTTCAGAAATAAGCCAGCTACGATTGACGCTTTGGAAGCCAACATTACCCGTGTTATTCGCGAGATACCAGTCGCTATGCTCAAACGAGTCGCCCAAAATTGGACCTTCCGAAAGGAACGGTTCCGAACTTTTCGAGTTTTTGAAGCTTACACAAACCAACTTAAAATTGTTATAACGGGTGTTTTTTTTAGAGGTATAGAACTTCGAATTGGAATAAAACACAAGAAAATCGTTGCAATGTCCATCACTTTGGCTATATTGGAAGGATAATTTTATGGCATAATTTAAATATAATTTCGGGCATGTGGCAGCCGCGGCTGGTTCGAATAAAGACAAGTCTAGAGGTCCAATTATCAACCACTCTTTCAAGCATTTGGGGGCTGTATGTCGGCAATAACGCCACGAATGTTGGCGCTCATCGAATGTTTCCTTCAATAAATCGCTTGTGACGTGCGCTGTGTGGCATGTAGCGCGGTCTTGTTGGAACCACATCTCATCCACATTCATGCCATCCAATTCGGGAACAAAATAGTCGGTTATCATGGCTCTATACCGGTCTCCATTAACGGTAACTGACTCTCCAGCATCATTTCGGAAGAAGTATGGCCCAATGACTCTACCAGCCCATAGAGCACACCAAACAGTCAGTTTTTGTGGATGTAATGGCGTTTCAAGGGACTCATGTGGATTCTCTTCACTCCAAATGCGGCAATTTTGCTTGTTGACGTAGCCATTCAACCCAAAATGATCCTCATCACTGAACAAAATTTTGCGGTAAACTTCGCGAATTGAACCATTATTTTCGAAATAAATTTACACGATTTGCAAGGGTAGTTCATTTGTCAACCTGTTCGTGATGAAATGGCAAACCAAACTGAACATTAGAGTTGCCAGATTTGACCACAAAATGTCAGTTTTATCTCTATTCCACAAAACCAACCTCTAAATAAACACCCTTTATATGGTTCTTCATATCTGCACACGTTACCGTTAGCACTGTTTTTGAATAGGATTTTCTAACAATTTTTTTAATTTACTTCATTAAAATTATTGATAGAATGACTATTTTAATTGTGCTTAAAATTTTGGCATATTCAACTATTCAGAGGCAAAAAGTGCCGACTACTGGTTGGCTTACTCTACTGATATTATGACAAAAATTGATAAAAACTACTTATGACCGCAGGTTCGTTTAATATATAACTTTCCTTCCCACAAACTCATCAATTCACAATCCCTTCAAAGATCAGATTTCAAACTATTCTGGCATTGCAGCCCATTCACTGCCATCTCTGTAGTCTGTAACGTCTACCTACAGTACTTAAATGGCGAAAAATTAACACAGCACCAGAGAAGAACCACTTACAAACTCTTTACCGCGGTGCAGTTGCATGGGCACTATGTGCGCACAGAAGCTTTAGCTAAACCAACAACCAGGTTCCATTTTTGGGTCTTCATCTGCAAAACCAGTGTGTGTGCGCAGCAGCAGCAGTATACTGCTCTTGTTGAATCTCATTTCAACATTTTCCGCGGATAATCACTGTTATCGCAGTGCACAATTGTACAACCCACTGCTGGATCAAGAAACGTGCACCACCAATTTTACGCAAAACTTACGACGACGACGACGAAGCCGATTTTCCAGCGAATCGCCAGACCTCCGACGATGGTGGTCAAAGGCATTTATCCCGCCCCACTCTGCCAGCCACGCATTCCGCATGCAATTACGATGGAGATTCAACTAAAGTTCGACACAAGAGAGCTGTGCGAGTTCATAGAGCCTTCTCGCACTCAACAAAGGTCACAACTAATTGCGTGTGCATTGCTGACAGGAAGTTTAAAATTGCTCCCCCTCCCCCACATCGTCCGTCAACCGTCGTCATTGTGATCTCGACAACTGTTGGATGATTAAGCTTTAGGACAAGTTCATCATCGCGAGAAGAATATAGACGCATACCGCTTGGGCTAACCGCAAAGCAATTCATTTCGTGACCATTTTTTTTTTTGGCTTACTAACCGCAGGCAAGCAATATCCTCAGAAAACCAAACAAAACCTGACGATGAGCACATGATCGCGCGTAATTGAGTATCAATTAGATGCGCCCAACTCAGGTACAGTATGTAGCGACGACGAGATGGATACCTTCCGGCGCGGAACGCTTTTACACGTCGATCGGAGTTTGGTTGGTCGATGTCGACGTAAGCGCAACCGCAGCGCTTTCCCATTTTCGAAATTTAATTGAGTTATTACGACGCACGCTCTTTACGGATTATCTCTGCCAAAAGTCATCAGATGGCAGATCGCTATCAGGGTGGCTGCTGTTCGGCGGACAGATGGTTTCGCCGAATTCCAGACTTTGTCCAAAAGACCCATGGATTAAGCTGAAGGTTATTTGCTTACCATGCTTGCATGCGCAGTGATATGTAAAACGTTTAATTGCACTTTGGCCTGACTGGCCGACCGTCATTATGCGGCAAAGGAAATTAAATTGAAATTTGGTCCTCCAATCAACGGAAAGAGCAACGTGAATTGCCATTAAAAACATTCCTCATTCCTCTTCTGCAATAAAACACAATTCCAATAAAAACTTCCTTCAAGGAGCAGCAGATCCAGTGATTGCCTGTTTCAGCCCCTTCATTACCCCGCTTTCGTTCGTACGTATGTAGTCCTTTTGGGTTTGTGTTTATCTCTGATGATGATGGCAAATAATTTACTCGACATTATGCGTTGATTTCGCCGTCATCTAGATTGAACGATTAGCCAGCCCAACAGAGTAGGTTCGGGTAAAACAGATCGTAAAGAATAAGTGGAAGAGACTGCAACATGACGAGCAGAAGACCTACGATGACCTAGTGATGACGACAGTCGATGTCATATGTCACGCCGGGGACAATTACACATCCAAGCGGCAGTGGCTGGTCATAAACCGCCTTTATTGCCTTCTGTAAGTGGGTACTGGCGGCGGCGGGGCCTCCATTTTCCGAGAATCACATGTTTAGTGCAAATTTTTGCATTCCCAGTCGTGTGTTTCGACGAGCGACGCCGCCAATGTGATGTTTTCCTGCTGATGACGAGTGGACGATTTGAGTTCCTTGCTTCGATTTAATGGTTCCATAAAAAGCAGACTGGAGATATTTCTCATTCGCAGTCGGCTTGCACGTATATAACTGTGTCAAGGTGAATTTATGCGAGGCACTTTTTAATTTCGCGGAAATTACAATTAAAAGGCATGATTTTTGTCTGGTTGTTGGTCTTTATTTTTTGAATTTATAGAGAGTTGTTAGGTTTATGGCGTACTTAAGATGACACATCATTGCATTGTGCTGATTGGATGGCTTACGTTTACTATTTTACTGAATCCGAATCAGAATCAGAATCAGAACCGGATTCGATGGATTAAGTGCCGATCGTCAAAATAAAGTAATTACCTACTTGGAACGCTGAGAGGTTTCGCATTGATGGACGATGTAGATAAACGCTTTTGTGCCGATGTGACTGATGGTTATAGGTCTGGGCGTGTTTTTGGCGCCCGAGGAACAATCTGAAAGGGAACTTAACGACTGCTGGGAGGGAAGCTTCATTTTATTGTACAGCGAGAATGCCATTTCCAAATGTATCACAATGTGACTATAACCTTGCCATATGGTTATGTTGATGATTTAAGGGCTTTTGTTGTAGCAGGACCCCAGGCAAGTATCCTGCATCGATTGGAATTTGAAAGTAAGTATGCGGTGATGGTAGGATGAGTATAATTTTCTTGATGACAACTTTATAAAATCTTAAAAAAAGTAAGATTGTAAGTAGCCGGCTGCTGGTCAAACCCTATAAGCATTGAAATATAAAGGGTTCGCCAAATAACTTTTTTTTTTGAAAGTACAATCCTTCCGGTTAATAATGGAAAATAATTTCATTCAAATGGCTGCCTCGGCTGGAGCTGCAGTAGCCTACACGATCGGTCCAATTTTTAAGCACATTATCGCTGTATTTCACCAATGGCTTCACGAATATTGTCCTCTAAAGCGTCAATTGTCTCCGGGATGTCGGCGTAACACTTTTCTTTTACGTCACCCCACAAATAATAGTCCAACGGTGTCAAATCGCAGCTCCGCGGTGGCCAAACGACATCAGCTCTGCGGCTGATAATGCGATCTTCAAAAACAGGGCTCAAACCATCGAGTGTAGCTTCGGCTGTGTGGCACGTAGCGCCGTCCTGTTTTTGCCAAATGTTGCCTATATCCCTCTCTTCAATTTTTGTGAACAAAAATTCGTTCAACATGGCCCGATAACGATCGCCATTGACTGTAACGGCCACTCCTTACTCATTTTCGAAGAAAAATGGCCCAATTATGTCTCTGGACCAAAATCCGCACCAAACAGTGACTCGTTTTGGGTATATCGGCTTTTCAATGTATGCGTGCGGGTTTTCTGTGCCCCAAATGCGACAATTTTTTTTTTTTTTGAAAAGATGATTTTTTTAGCAAAATCGACATCTTCTCTAAGTCGATCGCAAGCCAACTACGCATTGGATGGTCAGTTGTCTTCAACTCCTAAACCAATTGGACTTTGTATGGCGTCATACCAAGGTCTTTATGCAAACTTCGTCTCAATGATGTCTCCGAAATGTTCACTTGTTGAGAACGACGGTGAATTGATGTTGATGGCGCTTCACGCACACTTTCTGCCACAGCAGCTATTTTCTCGGGTGTAAGCACAGTTTTTGGCTTTTCACGCTTTGATTTATCGAAGAGGATGCCAGTTTCTTTCACTTTTTTCACAAGATAACGAACATGCGGAGCTGACGGTGCTTCTCTTCTTCCAAAATCCGTACGAAATTTTCGCACACATTCTGCAACATTACCATGATTTTCAAAGTAATGTCGCAATATTTCCCAGCATTGTTCCAGCATATACACAACCATATTCGTTCAGCGGAAGGATAAAACTAATTATCTGTCAAATCAGACATGAGCTAAGTGTTACCATTCGCGAAATAAGCACTAGTTGAAAAAAAAACGTTAGATGGCAGTCCCTTTACTTGATCTACTGACATTATACCCAAACTCAACTTTCGGAGCATTACAGGATGCTCAAGGATTAGCATCTCTACTGACGGTCTGGCCCAAAAGGAACTGTGGAGTGGGAGCCGGCTTTTTTTGCCGATAAACTGCACTGTCCTTATGCAGCTTGCTCGATAATTCATCCAGTGTCTTCCAGGCGGAGGTCCTGGCGATTAATTTATATCGTACGTCAACCATAACCAACACACCTGTCATAGTTAAGAGTCAGGCTGCGATCAAGGCACTGCATCTCAACCACAACAATTGGACGGTGTGCACAGTGAGCCACGCGCCGGTAAAAAATAACTCTCATCTGGGATCCCGGACATAAGAATAAGAACATAGATGGTAGATGGAATGAACAGTCGATGACCTGGCCAGAATCGGAGGTAACTCACGCCCCACAAGATTTTGTGGATAATTACCTTGCACTTTACGTCGAGGGCGGTGTCTAGGTGGAGGAGTCTTACGAATTGAGTCATCTTGAAGAAGACTTGACCGAACTACAACCAATCCAGAACCCTAAGTCTCTTACACGGATCGCCTGAGGTCGTCGCTAGGCTGGAGGCCGTTAGCACGGGTCACTGGGTAGAAGGAACACACGCTGCCAAGCTCGGCATAATTTATTAAACCCACTGCCGTAGTTGTGATGACTCTAATGAGATAAAATAATCCTTTGCTAGTGACCGCCTCTGTGGATTTGAGTTCGCTTTCCTCTGATTCACCCTTCTCATAAGTGGTGATATCAAAACGACAGTATAACTCTTCTTGCGTGTCCTGGCAGGCGCCAGAGATCGGCCACTATACCTACCTTACTGCTAGGATCTTAAAAAGGACACTTCCTACACGACAGAGAAACATGGTGGTTGACGGAGGTAGCAAAGATATAAGTGAAAAGAAAGCGGCATTGAAAGCCCTTAGTCTTGATTTGAAATATAAACTTTTAAAACTTTTTTGTGAGCTGAAAGAAATTAGCTTGAAGGAAAAGTGACGGACCCTTAACGACACCAGTAAATCCATCTCTGCTTACGATGGAGCCATCAAAAGCGAGCATCAAACTTACTTGCAATGTGCACTTGACTTTCGAAGGGAAATGGCTATCGTAGTTGCCCAAGAAGACAAAAGTTTCTGTACTACCCATTCTCTGATCCATGCTGAACCTAAGCTTTACTAAGCTCTCCGCTTTGGTAAAACAGACAAACTTTTTTATGGACAACTAACTTAGGAGTCCCCTGTGCAAAACTTTGCCCAAAACCTGGTGGCAAACATCCACGAGCTTTCTGATTTCATTGATTCACGTGCACAACATGCGCTTGCCTGACAAGATTGCTAAGGAAAAGATTTATTCAAATTTAAGAAAATACACTCAACCACAAAAAAGGAATCTGACGATCGGCAGCGACAATAGCAAGCCGAAGATGACGTGACCAACTAAAAACGATCCTCAAAACCCTCGTTTGGTATTTCACCCAACTAAATCTTTCGGTTGGTGGTCCTCTACCTTCCCACCAAAGTTAGAAGTCTGCCAGTCTAGATGGCGGTTAACTTTGAAATAATGAATAAACGGAAACCAATTTCCAGTCAGTTAATTATTTGCTTAGGAACATATAAACGAATTATTCGTAGATAAATCATTTACCCACTCGGACGGCTTTAACCACCGCAGGCCCCATCCTCGAACACTGATCAAAGCTGTATTAAACACACCCTGTTCTTTTCCTTGATAACACTTAATTGAAACATGTTTTGCAAAAGTTAAAGTTGTTCTACCAGCGCACGTGAACTCACTTAATGATGGATGTTTTTCTGGGAGGTAAATAGAAAGAAGTCCAGTGAATTACCCCAATTGATTCGATATTTGACATCCTCTCTCCGCCTCTGACCTAACACACATAACTATTGCCCAGCATAGCTCTGTGCAATCGTCGAAATCGTTTCCATTTTTGTATTAGTATTTAAATATACTTTACTTGCACAGATAGTGGACCTTGTGCCCTTTCGTCCTTTTTGCCAGCTTCAGCCGCCCCCCGTCTCCTACTCGACCGATTGATGTTGTCAATAATTCATCATGGACGAAGGTGCGCACTGTTCGACAGTCCAATCACGTACGGGGCTAATATGCCTTAAGGATATCATTAAGTTACCATGCATGAGGGTTTTCTTCTTTCAAACTTCCCATCGTCGTCCCTTGGACTCGGATCCGAGTGAATTTTCTCTACTTCCTCACGTTCGGTTCCATATATACAAGTAGGCGCACTAGCACGGACACCGCCACATACCTATCTAGATGTTCGCAAACGTGACTGCTTTGTTCGACAAGGAAAATTCTTGCAAAAAGGCCAAGGCAGCTTCCCTCTCGTCCAAATATGTAGAGACGAAGAAGCAGCGTTCGTTCGGCTCGATTCGATTATTTGACGAAATTGGAATATTTTCCGAGCACACACACACGTTCGGGGGGAAACGTTCTGGACATTTGAGTCAAATAGGGGACGACCGCATGTATTGCACGCACCAGATTCACATTGTCAATCCAAATGAGGCGGACAAACGGAAACTCACATCCGTTTTCCCACAGCTATAGCTCCCTGGCCCACGTGTTCACAATTATATAGTATCTATGCAAAGGTACAGGTTGGTACCTACTCATAACATTTGCAATTAATCGATGTGGATTTTATTCGCGCAGCAGCGGTATTAGCCGACTTCTTCGTGCGGTTCTTCGATGGAATTACTCGCTGACTCCCCTACTCTGTGACCCCTGTCACGAACTGATTCGGTTATAAAAATTAAGCGGAATGCACAGGATGTGCAATTTTAAGGTGAGAATTGCTTGCCAATGATAGCATCGCTCCCGCTAAGAAAAATGCCATTTCGTGAAGGAGGCGGGACCAGAGGAGGTGGATGAGTGTGGCGGAAGCTTGTTGGCATTCACTGGCGCGCTTGTGTGTGCTACACAATGAACACTTGCAGTCATTTCAGCATTGAAATGGAGAGGAGTTTGATTCGGGGCGCGCGTTAATCCAGCGCTGGGATCTCATTAAATGTGAAATGGATGCGGCATCTCCCCGTGTTAAGTTGAAGTCATCGCCTTCGGTAGTTTGCACGAAAATTGGAAATTGTTTTGTTGATCCAACTCATTTGGTGCGCTATTGGAAACGGGAGCACACGAATTGTGGAACTACACCTGTTAATTATGCATAGACACATTGCTGCTTTCAACATTATGAATTCAACATCGGATGAAAAGTAGCACGACTGCTACAAAACTTTCTTGGTACATGAGATGCGTTCTTGAGTTGCAACATGAATCGAAAATTAATGGTGAGAAATTTATTTAAATCACTAGGTTTTGAAAAATTTGATTTTCTCAAAGAACGCCCATACGATTTTTATGTAATTTCGCACATTCGACACCTTTAATATAATTGTTCGAAATACAAAAAATTATCAAAATCGTTTGAGACGTTTTCAAGAAAACGAATTAAATTTAAATTTCAAAAAATCGGTTTATGGAAAAAAAATTAAAAAAGAATATATCTAATAAATAATCTAAGTATGCAGATTTGTTTGAGTTTATAGTATAGAAAAAGCTGTAAATTTTGTTGAAGTTCCCTTAATTAGTTTTCGAGATATTGCCCGTCTCTTTTTTTCAAAAACTGAGTATGCAAAATTTTTGACCCAATCCTGAACATCCTTAGTAAAAAAAAGACCGAAATTCTTGGAACCCCTTTCTAGAAAAATAGTGATAAGTTATTTTCACGAAAAAAAAAATTGTATGTCAGGTTCCGTTATTTCAAACGATGAAGCAAAAAATAAAAAGATGCCCCGAGATGTAACCAAAAAAACCTTTTAGACGAACTTTGAAGCAAATCCGTAGAACCGTTTCGCCATACGGTGCCTGGACAGACAGACAGACAGACAGACGGATGGACGGCATTGGCGGACCTACTTTTTTGGACTATAGAGAAGTCCAAAAAAGTGGGTCGTAATATCATCCCTCATACTCAGTTTGAATTTCCGCACGATCGCAATAACTTTCTCTTTAGTATACTAATGTATACGAGAAAGTTAAAAACTGCTTTAGTGGCGGCGATCAGTTTATCAACAAGGAGAAGGTTTTAGCATTTTACGCCAGCTGTTTCTTGGTAGTATATAGCTGATAAATGCGGACATTAGGATTCAAAAAAGTGAAACCTTCCAAGCAGATGGAAGCAAAGGCCATTAAATTCTACCCATTTTCACATACTTACGTATGACCAATGTTAATGTTTCCTCTGAGTTGTTATAGCATTAAAGCCGAATATGTAATAGGGGCCAACAGCGTGATGCAATTGATATACAGCTCAGAATGTGCTTTCACATTACGTTCCGAGCCGAAGGTGGCTTTAGCGGATCTAGTAGCCTTACCCACTTTATGCCTTTTACTGCGGCAATAAAGATAGTTGGTCTTAGACGAGTGCATTAAGGTACAACGTGGCGCAAAAGTAATCTTCCTATCAGAAAATGCTATAAATTTTGTGATTGGCCCCTAATGTCAGTTCTGTTTTGACATTTGTGTAGTAAACACATGGGAAATACACGTTAATAAACAATGTTACGCTACACTGCTCCAGAACGCGGAATATTGGAGACTATTTATTTGAGCAATAATCGGTCGGTGACTTTGGCACAACGTAAATTTCGTCGCAGATTTCCTAGCCGTCCAACGCCTACTGGTGAAACACTGCGACGTTTAGCCGCTCGCCTCGAAGAGACTGGCACAACACGAGATGCTGCCAGGCTGTGGCAGACCCCGGAGTAGCCGTTCTGCAGAGAATATTGCTGCTGTAGCCGAAGATGTCATGGAAGCGCCGTCGACATCGACCAGACGACGTGCCACGCAAATGGGTATCAGTCGACGGTCTTTACAGCGAATTTTGGTACAAGCTGTTAGCTGCTGACCGCCAATCGCGTCTAACATACGCTCAAGCCATCCTTAATCACCACCAAGAGGAAGATGATTTTTCATCAAAAATAATCATGAGTGATGAGGCCCATTTCCATCTTAGCGGGTACGTAAATAAGCAAAATTTACGCTTCTGGGGCACTGAAAATCCGGGTGTAACCCACGAAGAGCCATTACACCCGCTCAAAGTCACTGTATGGTGTGCTGTTTTCGCTGGAGGAGTCATCGGACCTTTTTTCTTCGAAGACGTCGCGGGCCAAACGGTTACTGTGAATGGTGAGCGCTACAGAGCAATGATCAACGAGTTCTTTTTGCCGCAACTTGATGAATTGGGATTGGAAAACATGTGGTTCCAACAGGACGGTGCAACGGCACACACTGCACGTGCCACAACCGATATGCTGAAGGATGCATTTCCCGGGCGCCTAATCTCCCGTTTTTGCGATTTGCACTGGCCAGCAAGATCGCCTGATTTGAACGCTCCAGACTTCTTTTTGTGGGGCTTTTTGAAGTCGCGGGTTTATGTCAACACGCCTCAGACTCTTGCAGCTCTGAAAGACAATATCCGTCAAGAATGTGTTGACCTATCGCCGGAAGTTTTGGCCAAAGTGATGGAAAATGCCATAAAAAGGGCTCAAATGACAATCAACTGTGGCGGCGGCCATTTACATGACATCATATTCTCGACTTGATGTAAAAAAAATTAAAAGACCAAATAAAAATAAAAAAATAATAATATACCAAACCGCTTTTGATAGATTTTGCTCGTCAGCATTTTATTTAGTTCTATGAAATTTATAAAAAAAAATGTTTTTAAAAAATAAAACGCACCCAAAAAGTAGGCGCTGCAAAAAACGTTATATGGCAAAATTGTAAAGGAGTTCAGAGTCTTCATATTTTGTTTCGGTTCTAATCCTTTGTCTCTTCAAATATAGCTTTAAAACTGCCGAGGGCGTATTTAAATTTTTTTAACACGTTACCATTTCAGGACCCTAGGGAGAATGTGTTCCAAATGTAAGCTTCTTAGCATAAATTTAAAGGCCTCAAAAGTTGATACGGACTTGCGGACGGACATTGCGAAATAGTCTTAGGGTTTGGTCCTGATCATAAACATATATACTTTTAGGGGTCTACAGCGAATATTAAGGGGTGTTACAAACTAGGTGTCAAAATGAATATACACGCGTTTAAAAGAAAATCCTTGAGCACGTGTGCCATAGCGAAATTTCCAACTTGGCGATGTACACACAAAATATTAATAATAACAACCTGACAGCAAAAATAAAAGCCCCAACAGAAAATGCTAATTATTCCAGTTGTAACTCCTTGTCGGCAAAAGCTACACTTAATTGCCCTGCGGAATGAAGTCTCTCCTGATGATCTAGCTCGATTTTTATTGTAGCACTTTCCTGCATTAATGTTTCTAGTGAAAAATGTTCTTCCTTCGGAACGTTCCTCACCAGATAAAAATATTTCTGTCATGTTGGTTGCTGTATTTTTGTCTCCTTTGGAAAAACGAACAAAAATGTCAGACATCTCAAATTATATATGTCAAAAAAGTATATAATGATTATCAGATCCCATAGCCTTACAGCAGACAACTTACAAGGGAGTAAGGTGTTTAATTTGTATACCCCATCCTTAGGGTATATTAATTTTGACACATAGTTTGTAACACCTCTTAATATTCGTCGTAGTCCCATAAAAGTATATAAGATAAGATAAGACTATTTCGCAATGTCCGTCGGTCCGTCCGTACGCAATTTTTAGGCCTTTAAAATTAAGCTAGGAAGCTGAAATTTGGACCACATACTCCCTAAGGCTCCGAAATGGTTAAGTGTACAAATTTTTTGAATACGCCCACTGCCACGCTCACAATTTAGAAAAGACCGTTTTAAAGCTTAAGTTGGAGAGATAGAGTGTTACGACCTTCACAAGATATGTAGGCACTGCCCTCCTTTATAAGTTTGTCATATACACTTTTTTGCCACGCCTACTTTTGCTGTTTATTTCGAAAATTTTCATTGTAAGCGAAAAAAAAATGTTTAACAAGCCAATATTTTTTCCAACATATCGCCCATACAAAGTTTTTGGCCACGCCCACTTTTTGGGGGCGTTTTTTAAAAAAAAAAAAATTTATTTTTATTTAAATTTATAAGAATGAAATAAAATGCTAATGCTTTTCTCTTTGGTGCATATAGGAACATGGATAGGGTATCATATTGTTCGCCCCAAGCGGACTGTAGCCTTTTATTATGTTTTTTTTTCTGAACTTATAAAATCATACGACGTTATGAATATTTTTTGCGTTAATGAATTAGGTCTACAAAATATATTATTTTTTTTTGTAGCTATGTGCAATATTTTTAAAGTTATATGCTTTGGAGTAGTTGCAGTTGTAACTCAAAATCAGAACACTATTTAAGGATTACCAAAAATGTGCGCTGGTCTATTGGATTGGGCGCAATGCAGGCACCTGCAGAATCTGAGGCCTCTTCTAAAAGTGTTGCCGCTTTTTTCGTGTCCCGAGTGTTTAAAGGAGTTTTACAAGGTTTTAAGGTGATAAGTAAGTTGCAATTATGGACTTCTTGTGACAAATAGTTGTAGGACCGACATGAATTAATCGGGCAAAAGTAAACTTCTGAATTTCTTTCCAAGCGACAAAACAGCCACTGCTGAGATTTTGCAAGCTGAAGTGGACTTCTTTGTACCACATTGTGCTTCATTGAGCTAGACTGGCGCGATATACTCCCAACTACGTACCAGCGCATTTTTGGGGAATATTGTTTCTCGCTCTGATTTTCAGCGGTATTCGTAAGATGTTTCCGAAATGGCTAATCGGTCTGCATTAACGGGGTGGCATTCAAATAGAAACGTACATAGGCGGTGTTTGCTAATGTTGGATACTTGAAGATTCCATAAAATCGATTATGTTAAAGTGGCGGTCGAGTCACACTTACCCCTATGTAAGGTCGTTGAACCATTTTGAACTGCTTTTGAAGCGCGAGCGACATTTTATGTCGGTCATGTTTGAGATCGGTGTAGAAGAAAGCGGCTAGATTTAAATGAGATTTCTGAGGCTGCACAAGGCATGTGCAAAGAATGTGAAGGGTAGTATTGGTAGCGCCAAGCCTAGTTGCATACTTGCTTAGCAGGCAATGTCCAGGGATGACCGAACTGTGGCACTAATGTTCGATCTAACGGGTTATCCAAGTAGAGATACTTTTTTCAATAGCCTTTTTTGATAGATCACGTGTGAGTCGTGTCATGCTGTCATGTTATTTTTGTTTAGTATTGTTTGGCATTTCATAATGGAAAGACTTACGCGTGAACAACGTTTACAAATTGTTCAACTTTATTATGAAAATTCACGTTCTGTGAGGAATGTGTTTCGTGCACTTCGCTCAACTTATGGTCAACATAATCGGCCTACTGAGCGTACTATTCGCAACACCATCACCCATTTTGAGACCCAGCATTCATTATTGGATAATATTCGACCGTAGAGAGTCGATTCGGCGCCGTTCGCAGCAACTCGGACTGACGTATGGAACGACTTGGCGCATTTTACGTCAAGATCTTAAATTGAAAGCGTACAAAATACAGATTGTGCAACAACTGAAGCCACTCCACCTTCCCAAGCGACATCGCTTCGCTCTATGGGCTCTTGAAAAGTAGATCCGACGTTTTCGAGGCAAATTTTGTTTAGCGATGAGGCCCATTTCTGGCTCAATGGGTATGTAAACAAACAAAATTGCCGCATTTGGGACGAAGAGCAACCTGAAGAGATTGAAGAACTGCCACTTCATCCAGAAAAAACAACGGTTTGGTGTGGTTTGTGGGCCGGTGGAATCATCGGTCCATATTTCTTTAAAAATTATGCCGGTTCGAACGTAAACGGCAATGGCGACCGTTATCGTGCCATGATAACCGACTATTTGATGCCTGAAATTGAAGCTCGTGATCTCGGCGACATTTGGTTTCAGCAAGACGGCGCCACTTCCCACAAATCGCATCAATCAATGGACTTATTGAGAGAACATTTCGGTGAGCACATAATTTCACGTTTTGGGCCGGTCGATTGGCCACCACACCGCTAGACTTTTTCCTGTGGGGATATGTAAAGTCAAAAGCTTATGCCGACAAACCCGCTTCGATTCAGGCCTTGGAGGAAAACATCACGCGTGTCAATCGCCAGTTACCAGTCGAAATGCTCGAACGAGTGATCGAAAATTGGACTCAACGGATGGACCATCTGCGCGACGTAGCAACGGCCAACATTTGATAGACATAATCTTCAAAAAATAAATGCCAAAGAATGTTCTTTCAAATGATAATAAACATTCTCCATTAAATTTGAATTTTCTGTGTTTTTTTCTTTAAAAAAGTAGGGAACCTCGAAATGGATCACCCTTTATTTAGACCATCAAACTCTTAGAACGTTTAGATCTAGACCAAATCTGTTTCGTCGTCAGTCTAAGGATAGTTTTTGCTATTGCATTCAGGTTTAACATCAGTTCGCACGCAGAAGCTGATAAGCCTAAGCCTAAGGAGCCTTTTTCTGGCAATATCAAGAAAGTAGTTGCATGTTTTGTCGAGTTTTTTCAGCCTTGCAGTCTGGAATGTCGCTATTCCCCTACACCCGAAGATTCCATAACTATATACCTCCTACATAGTTTATTTAGATTTAAGGAATACTATTCTGCGACCACATGCTCAGGTGGGTTGTGGTCAGAAGTGTGCAAAATGTACTTATCTTCTCCTTATTTAACACATTAGGAAAAGATACGTACATTTTGCGCACTTCTTTTTAACAAAGTTGTTTTAATTTTAGTTATTTGGTCAATGACGCAAGTGAAAAAAAAAGTTTGCCACTTATAACTTAGCGAAATATAGTCCCTAATTAAGTCCAGGGTGGGCTCCATCCCTTGGTTTACCCATAATGTTTAAGGACAACACCTAAATGCTAAGATTTATCGAACCCTCCATTACTCAGGTGGCACAAAAGATATGAAATACCATTCCTGAAAAAATTCACGAAACGAACCAAATCACATGACCAAGAGAGAGAGGATTCCAAAGAACAAAATTATAACAAAAGTCATTTAACGAGGAAAGGCAAAGGAAACAAAAACAGAACACATCCTCAGTCTCATCGAAGCTGCGAATTTGTTAATGTATCTTTAAAAATGTAAGAGTTCTACTTATTGCAACAAAAGTACTGAGCTAACGCTCTTGCTGTGCTCTTAAAAAACTTAGATTAGATAACGCGATAAACTTCGGCAACCGCGTGCCGCTCTCCAACATCGGAATACTCATTTTTTTTTTTTATAAATGTACAAAGGTTCATATATTTTTTTGTTTCCACCCGTTCACTCTTGTAGCAGACAATTTGTAACCAAACTCATTAAATCCAGATTCCTTATACCACTTGTATTCGGTATTCGCAACACGGCAACCTTCTACCTTCCGTGGAAAATCCATTCACATCATGAACGACACTATCGAGGAGTGCAACAAAACAACATCAGCACCTCACTCTCAGTGGAGAGGATCTTCTTATCAAAATGTAAAAATCACGAGAGAAACACTTTGTGTTATTTAGCAAGCGCTCGGTTGATTCGCATGTAGAGCAAATCCTCCAGCTTTCATCCCAATATAGGTGCAGTGTGTAACGTGAGTAATGGTGGATACCTACAGTACATTGTACATATACCATGCCCGACTGTATGTGGACGACTGACTATTAAATCCAAATCCCAATGGATTTCGTTATTTCTCAATAAATTGGCAATGACGATAATTAAAAACCGGAGACTGCGGCAAAGTGGAATTGCAAAATGGGAATCCTAAGACAAGACAAGAGATCACTTAGTTCAATAGATACGGAAATTTATCACCGCATAATTGCAATCAATCAGAAAGGAGACTATGAGACTGCAGGACGGAAAGAGATGTTATTCCAAGAAACGGCCAATGGTAAGCAAAAAGTGGCATCAGAGTAGACCACCGGCCTGTGGATTGGGTATAAGGATAGATTTCTTCAGGGAAAAGATGGAAATTTAAGGAAATTAGAAAATGGTTAATTAGATACGTAGCTACCTTAACGTAGTGTAGTGCTGTCTTTTTGCTTATCGATAGTTTGTGCTGTGGTTTTTTAATGAAGCGATGCAACTTTTCTCGATTCGGTTAGTTACAAGATAAAAATTGTTGCACAAGGTTTTTGATTTTATTTTATATTGCCATTACTTTGAAGGGTCACCAAACTCCTAGCTAATATATTGAAAGTCAGCTAGGAGTTTGGTGAAATTATGTGCTGTGCTAAGAGCCACGAAACTGACTTTTTAAAGAAGAACATTATAGAACATAAATAGAAAGGCACACGTGCAGCAAATCTATTGATACTGTTTTTTTTAAATTTCTTTCGTCTTGAATAAAAACTTTTCAGTTGATTAACGAAACATCGTGAAACAATACTTTTGTTCAGTTGTCTATGAAAAACCTGACTGACATTGCATCCGGCCTGAAGAGAGCAATAAGTTGTGCTAGGCTAACCCTTATTCTCCGAAGGCAACGTACTGTGTGAACGTCTGAAAAGTTTCTGCAACACACTAATTGGCACGTACAAGTGTGGCTTCCGAGCCGGCAGTTCAACTGTAGACCAAATCTTCTTACTAAGGCAAATCCTGGAAAAGACCAACGAATTTCAAGTCGAGACACACCATCTCTTCTTCGACTTTAAAGCCGCATATGACAGCATTCATCGTCAGGAGCTTTTTGTGATCCAGATGTGTCGCATGACACTAAATAACACGCGGTGCAATATGCAGTTTGGCAGCAGCTCATCTGAACTCTTTTAAACATGCACCGGATTTCGGGAAGGAGATGCGCTGTCGTGTGATTTCTTCAATCTTGTTCTTGAGCAGATAGTGCGCAGGGCAGGTGTCAACATGGAAGGCACTATCTTCAACATATCAGTCCAACTGCTGGGGTGTGCGGACGATATAGACATCATCGGCAAATCCCAGTGTGCCGTGGCCATTGAAGAATAGTCGACCTTCAAACTAGTTGGCCTTGAAGTGAATGAGGACAAGACTAAAAATATGCTATCAACAAACAAACAATCATCTGTCCACCGACTAGGACAAAATGTCACTGTTGATAGCAGCAACTTCGAGGTAGTTAAGGAGTTCATCTATTCCGGGGTAAACATCAACTTCACAAATGACATCTTAGTGGAGATCCGTCGAAGAATTAGCCTAGGAAACCGCTGCTACTTCGGGTTGGCAAAACAAATGGATTCAAAACTCAAAGGACAAAGTGCATGCTCTACAGAACCCTCATCCTTCCAGTTCTGCTATACGGCGCCGAGTGCTGGACGATAAGCAGGAAAGGACAGTTAATACTGGGATCCTTTGAAAGAAAAATCCTTCGACGGATATTTGGTCCTGTGTGCGAGGAGGGCGAATGGAGGAGAATATACAACCGCGAACTCTATGAGCTGTACCAAAATGTGGATGAAGCCCAAAAAGCCAAGAAACGTTAACTACATTGGCTCGGCCACATCGAGCGAATGGACAACAACGCTCCAGCCAAGAGGACCTTCGAATCCCAGCACCCGGGTTCGAGACGACAAGGAAGACCGAACCTCCGTTTTAAAGACCACGCCATCGCGGATGCCAGAGCGGATAACTGGAAGCAGCGTGCCCGGGATCGAAGGTTGCCGTGTCCCAGGCAGGGACTCTTCACGGGTGGGGAGCCCGTTAAGTAAGCATTCTCCGAAGGCAAGAAATACTTCCTCAATCTTGATGAAATTCATCAGCATGCCTTGAAATATCATAATAAAGGGTGATTTTTTAGCTGGTTTGGTTTTGGCAACACTGGTTTTGACAGCTGACGTGTGTTTAGTACCTTGTGTCACTGTCAAACAGCTTCAGTTTGGTTTGCAATTTAACCATGGATCGTCTTACAAATGAACAACGCTTGCAAATTATTGAATTTTACTATCAAAATTCGTGCTCGGTTCGAAATGTTCATCGCGCGCTGCTTCCATTTTATGATCGGCATTCTCGACCTTCTGAGCAGTCTATTCAAATTTACTTTGTTGGACATTAAACCACCAAGACGTTTACGTACTGTGCGTATTGAAGAAAATATTGCGGCCGTATCAGCTAGTGTGACAGAAGACCGCGAAATGTCGATTCGGCGCCGTTCCCAGCAGTTAGGCCTTTGTTACAGCACTACGTGGAAAATTTTGCGGAAGGATTTGGGCGTAAAGCCTTTTAAGATACAGCTGGTGCAAGAACTAAAGCCAGCCGACCTACCACAACGCCGAATTTTTGGTGAATGGGCTCTTGGAAAGCTGGCCGAGGATCCGCTTTTTTATCGAAAAATTGTGTTCAGCGATGAGGCTCACTTTTGGTTGAATGGGTACGTAAATAAGCAAAATTGCCGCATTTGGAGTGAAGATCAGCCAGAAGCATTGCAACAGCTACCAATGCATCCCGAAAAAGCCACTGTTTGGTGCGGTTTATGGGCCATATTTCTTCAAAGATGATGCGAATCGCAGCGTTACTGTCAATGGTGAACGCTACCGAGCGATGATAACAAACTTTTTTTTGCCCGAAATGGAAGTTCCTGACTTGCATGATATGTGGTTTCAACAAGACGGTGCCACATGCCACACAGCACGCGAAACAATGGCGCAATTGCGAGGCGAGTTTGGTGAACAGTTAATTTCACGTTTCGGGCCGGTCAATTGGCCGCCTAGATCGTGCGATTTGACACCATTAGATTTTTTTTTGTGGGGGTATGGCAAGGCTAATGTGTATAGGGACAAGCCCGCTTCGATTGACGCACTGGAAGCCAACATCCATGCATTCATTCGTGAGATACCGGCCGATATGTGTGAAAGAGTATGCCAAAATTAGACTCAGATGGGCTGGATGGGCTACCTGAGACGCAGCCGCGGTCAACATTTGCATGAAATTATCTTTAAACATTAAATTGCAAGGTTCAAACTATCGATTCAAATAAATATTTCATTCATTTTTTCGAATTTTTTGTGTTTTTTTTTAAAAAAAGTTCTAAACCTCTTAAAAAATCACCCGTTATATAAATAAAAGGCCGACTTTCCCGAGTCGGATCTACCCCGGATCGAAGGGAATCGACGACACAACACATTACCCAGCTCGCTTTGATTTGCCATGAAGAGTTAAACTTCTCTATTTATATATATATATAATTATTTATTTAACTAAAGTGCGACCTCGATAGAAGCAACACGTTATATCATTGTTGACTCAGCAATTGAAACCCCTCAAAAAAAGGTGATAAAAGCAACTATTGTCCCATGAACTCTTACTTCGTTCGCCATTTGTATATTTTTCTGTTGTTTCTTTTTTCTATACCTTCAACGGACTAAAGAAAATGATGCTTCACTGAGTAACATTTTATTTCTTCAAAACTTACGAGATTTAGCTGTAGAAAATAGTTCTGCATCCAAAAAGACACAATCAAACAATTTTTCTATTTTTAAAAAACAATTAAAATTTTCTTATTTTTTATTTTTAATATGAATTAAATTATTAGTATTGATCTGTTGACCAGTGCAAGACTCGTTTTTTTTTTTACTATTCTTAGGTGATTAACTTTTCGTCTCATTTTTGGCACCCACAATTCTTTGACTCGATTGTCCAAATTTCTAATAGTTCCTTTTAACGAGATCGCACTGTATAAAATTTTACACAAAATTGAAACATACCTTTATATTCGTCGTAGACCTCCAAAAATATCCCTCCGTCAGTCACTGGCTTAGAGGTCGTTACTTTTCAGATATGAAGCAAAAATTTGGAACTAATGGTCCTTAAAGACCCAAAATGTTTAAATGTAAAGTACCAAGTCCACAATTAGGAAAATGAATTTTTAAAGGTAAAGTAAATTACATCAAGGGTTAAAGCCATTTAATTTTTAAAATGAGGTTTTTGGCCGAGCCCACTTTATCTGGTTTTTTGAATGAACTGCGTTTCTTCGATAAATTGTATAGAAAACGAAATACAGTGGAATCTGGGTAGCGTGAACCTCTGATGACGTGAAAACCGCGCGAGTGTGTTTTATACAGAGTATTTTATTAATACAGAGTATTCTATGGAGTGAACAGCAAAAAACTCGATAGCGTGAACAAAAATTTTACAACTTCCTCGGACCATTTGTACATTGTACACAAACTGTAACTTTCCATTATTGCGTCTATGAACTGTGACTGTCGAAATAACGTGCACAAATATACGCAAACGTATGCAACGGTCTTATCTTTTACAGTTGCAAAATTTCAACCAAAAAACGAAGTTCGTGTTCTTAAAAGAAGTGTAGTTATCGAGAACAAGAGTGAACAACTACAACAAGTTGATGCGTGTAATATGGGGCGGCTAAATTTACCATTTCGACCATAAAAAAATAGGAACAAAGTGGTCGCCATAGCCAATAAATAAGTCGAAATATAAAGGGTGATTTTTTAAGAGGTTTAGAACTTTTTTAAAAAAAAAAACACAAAAAATTCGAAAAAATGAATGAAATATTTATTTGAATCGATAGTTTGAACCTTGCAGCAATTTAATGTTTAAAGATAATTTCATGCAAATGTTGACCGCGGCTGCGTCTCAGGTAGCCCATCCGCTGAGTCCAATTTTGGCATACTCTTTCACACATATCGGCCGGTATCTCACGAATGAATGCATGGATGTTGGCTTCCAGTGCGTCAATCGAAGCGGGCTTGTCCCTATACACATTAGCCTTGGCATACCCCCACAAAAAATAATCTAATGGTGTCAAATCGCACGATCTAGGCGGCCAATTGACCGGCCCGAAACGTGAAATTAACTGTTCACCAAACTCGCCTCGCAATTGCGCCATTGTTTCGGGTGCTGTGTCGCATGTGGCACCGTCTTGTTGAAACCACATATCATGCAAGTCAAGAACTTCCATTTCGGGCAAAAAACAGTTTGTTATCATCGCTCGGTAGCGTTCACCATTGACAGTAACGCTGCGATTCGCATCATCTTTGAAGAAATATGGCCCAATAATGCCGCCGGCCCATAAACCGCACCAAACAGTGGCTTTTTCGGGATGCATTGGTAGCTGTTACAATGCTTCTGGCTGATCTTCACTCCAAATGCGGCAATTTTGCTTATTTACGTACCCATTCAACCAAAAATGAGCCTCATCGCTGAACACAATTTTTCTATAAAAAAGCGGATCCTCGGCCAGCTTTCCAAGAGCCCATTCACCAAAAATTCGGCGTTGTGGTTCTTGCACCAGCTGTATCTTAAAAGGCTTTACGCCCAAATCCTTCCGCAAAATTTTCCACGTAGTGCTGTAACAAAGGCCTAACTGCTGGGAACGGCGCCGAATCGACATTTCGCGGTCTTCTGTCACACTAGCTGATACGGCCGCAATATTTTCTTCAATACGCACAGTACGTAAACGTGTTGGTGGTTTAATGTCCAACAAAGTAATTTTCACAATCTTCCGAATAGACTGCTCAGAAGGTCGAGAATGCCGATCATAAAATGGAAGCAGCGCGCGATGAACATTTCGAACCGAGCACGAATTTTGATAGTAAAATTCAATAATTTGCAAGCGTTGTTCATTTGTAAGACGATCCATGGTTAAATTGCAAACCAAACTGAAGCTGTTTGACAGTGACACAAGGTACTAAACACACGTCAGCTGTCAAAACCAGTGTTGCCAAAACCAAACCAGCTAAAAAATCACCCTTTAGTTCTGCGCAGTAGATTTTCGTTCAGTCCCAAACGCAGTAGATCTACTGTTATAGGAGTAGGTGGGCAGCACTGGTTGTGAGTCAGGATATGTGTTGCTATTTAAATTGTATCCAGATATAATGAACTTTCAAACAAAGCGGATTAGTGGAGTTCAGGCAGAGATATGCGAAATGTTTCCATCTCAGAAGCTATGAGAAGGAACAGATTTTATAGCATCATCATCAATCTTAATTTTAAACCAAATTCAGACTTAGACTTCTCACATAAGCAATCGAAACTCAGACGTCTTATATTGCAAATGCAAACAAAAATGTATGCAAAATTATTTTTCACACAATGAAATGTGGAATATTTTGGAAAGCAGAGCTGCGAACAAGCGATTTGGCTATAAAGTTTGTAGTCAAAATACACCATTTGCATACCTGTTAGCTTTTCACCCATACCATGGAAATTCGCTTATTGCCTCTTCAAAATAGATAAAAGCCTTTGTCGCTACAATGGTTTAGTTGTTAAATCATTTGAATTTGTCAAAAAGGGTATCCAGATCGCAGAGATAGTTTTCCCAATTGTTATGTTTCGGCAGCTGTCAAAGTTACCAATGACATTCAGCTGTCAAAATATTCGTCGTCATCATGGATTCAGTACCACCTAGGCCACTAACTAGATAGAGATATGTATAAAATGAAGAAAATAAAGCCTCCGCAGCGGCCAGTCTCAAAGATTCGGCGCCGATCAGATTAATTCGGCATCGCAGAGAAACAACCTGGTTTATTTGGCGGTTGGAGTTGGGCTTACATTCATTGAAGACTAAAAATAAATAAAAATTGAAGCCGGACGACCATAGACAAAGCTGTGAGTTCACTAATTGAGCGCTGCAAATGTTGGCCCAAGTTGCGGATTTTGGCCAAAAAACCATCTTCTCAAACGAAGTCCATTTTTGAAAAAGTTCAATAATTGGGGCGAACGCAATACACAATGGTGCATTTTATGACATGCTGGCATCATCAGACCTTATTTCTATCGAAATAAGGAAGGAGACACCATTATCGACAATGGTTTGAAGTATAAAGCGATGTTAACCGACTTTCTGCGGCCAGAACTCGACAACATAAATAATCCGACGCCACATGCCATAAAAGTGACTCAACGCTCGAAGTTGTGACGATAAATTTGGCGACTAACTTGTGAGTTGTGACTTGACACCCCTCGATTATTTTGTCTGGGGTTACGTCCACTTTGTACGAGCTCGGGGGCAACATTGGAGACGTTATTGCCGGAATAACGTCGCACAAAGTTGTCAAAAATCTGAAGGAACGCTTGAAGCACTACTTTGGATCTAAGCAGATTTCCCACAACGAATCCGCATCCTAACACACGCAATCTTTTGTTACAGCTGTAATAAATGTCGCAATTTTGCCTTTTCAAAATTCCTGATCCTATCCATCGTATCTCCTGGATCACGGTAATGTTGGCCTTGTACCACGGGATTAGAGGTTCAAGTTTTTGAGTAGCACCTGGAGTGTAGAGAGTTTGCACATTTCAGGTACACACTCGCATATCCGTTAACGTTCCGGGTCTGATTGCCATTTGAGGGAGATTGTTCTTTTTATCCGAGGCTGGCTGTGTCTCTCTCATAACTATAGTTTTTTGTCATGTTCAAAGAGTTATCCCGACGGCACAACCCCCAACCTGGAGGGCCAGGCCATTTGTTTGACCCTAGGAGAGCAGGCCGGTAATTCCGGGTTCAGTAACCTACTTGGGGATGTGAGTGCTTCCGTTGGCCCATCAAGGGCTCATCCGCTACCAACCCTTTTCCTACACCCTGGCTTGGTAATGAAGATCCCTATAGACCTGGGCTTCAAATAAGTCAAAGCAGGTCATATAGGGATATCACTTGTTCCACCTAACTGGAACTGTAGACGCCGCAGTTGATCCATCCGTAGAATTCTTCCACCGCCGTCCGGAAACTGGAGAATTGCCTAAGTGAGCCGGCACTCCTCTCCCACTCTCTCGACAGCTGCCACCAACGACCTTCCACAGGGCCGGGTTACCCCATCTCCAGTCGAGGTCCTAGACACCCAGCAGTAACCACGGGGAGGTAAGAAGTAGGAGTTGATAGTGTTATGCTAAAGTGAGAACGCTTGTGTTCTCATATAATCGCATTCACCATCCTTTGACCAAAATGTACTATTCCAAATATGGCATGAATGTAGCTTCAAAAAAGATCCAGAATCAATTTTATATCTCACCGTTGTTTTATTTATTTAAATTTCTTTTCTTTTTGTTCTTATCTGGTCACCTTTTGCTTTGGTCGTCAATCAAAGTCGAACTTAGTCAGTTATAACAGTGGCATTAATGAAACCCAGACTGTTTGGTAGTCAGCTTCATAAAGCCTATTGTTAAAGATAGCAGAAAGATATTGGAAAAGTCTAGCCAAGAAAGTGCAGTTAGTATCGTGAGCTGAGACTCCTTGAGTTGAAGCCAATACCTTAACGCGAAAGCGGAAAGCAAAATTTAAAAGCTTTTGCAAAACTATTTGCCGGTCGGATTTACCTACACTGCTTCCCAAAATGATACCCTCTTCATAAATCCTACCTATAATTAAATGAACCAGGTAAGCATTCAAGCTGGCCATAACAATGCGAAGAATCAAACATGTACCCATCCACTCACGCCGGTCATTAAGGACGACGATTATTTCTAAACAATTTTCAGCATCAAATCTTATCTACCCGTAGCCGCAACGGAGGGAACAGGACACTTAAGCACCCCTCGCATTTGCGATTGCCCCACTACCCGAAATTCGAATTTACCTTTACTTCGCCACGTACATACTTCCCAGTCATTTATCTTCTTCAGTCAGCAACCAGTAACCAACAACATTACAACGCTCATCTATTTGGCCACATATCCTGCGGAAAATTTAAATTTGATCCCACTCGAGGGCCATAAAAATTGTCACCCTATGAATAACTAAAGGGTGGCAATAAAGACGGCACGGTGCGATGGTAGTGCCAGTAACCCGAGAACATACTCATTTCGGCATCTCTTTTACGACGCGTAGGACGAATACACCCTCGTTACACAATTTAGCCTGCTCACTAAATGGAGCCTCGGTGTTTACCATCGAGGATTATTAATAAGCAACTTCTGAGAGTGTCATCGTCTTGACGCAATTAAAATACTGAAATTAAATGCGGTTTTCCGTTTTAATGGCACCATTAACCAAACCAAGCAGTGCTCTCACATGACACCCATACGCATACTACACACAACACCCACTCACTGTACCTATACAACAGTTGTAAGAATGCCTTCTTCAGTGTTCTACATATATGTTATGTGCTTCATTAATTAGGGGAACAAATCATAGGAAAGTCGCCTCAGGCTACATGGCATGGCTGCTTGTTTGATTAAATTTATCTTCTGCGAAATTGAATTAAACTCGGAAAAGGAGCTCCTACCTCCGATTTGTGTGTACCTTAATCGAATTAAAACAGAGATCCCGCTAGGGATGTGAGTTCAATTAGTAAATTGCCTCCGAACGGAACTGTGTACCTACTTCTTTTTCGTTCCCATGGAATCTACATAAACACCATCCATCTCCTGATGAATTATTTATCTGGGGATGGCCGATTATTTCATTCTCAACGACATCGGCTATAAATTATCCGCATGTCCATCAACAGCAGGACATAAGGATGCCCACTTGTGTGACAATAGCATGTCAATTGTTCGACGCGCACCATATTCCGTGGTGGATAATAGAATGCGCTGCGCGGCAGTCGGCGCTTGATCGAATGCAAATCCGCACACGAAGGCCCTCTGCATAAATGAATTTTCAATCATCTTCGCGACGCGAAACGAAACACATCCTAGTGGGCCACCACAGGATGGATGATCACACCATCCCCGCAGTAGCATCTGTGTACAACTACCACAGTAAGGAGGAATGAAAAAATTGACCGCCTGACAAATGACGTGTGGGGCCACGCCAACAAAAAAATGGTTCCACATAGACCGAGACAGTTCTGTAAGTTAGATCTTGTGGCCAGTCCCATCACACACTTATACTGAGAAATGAACTTGTCGAGTTCGACGATCATCAAGAAGATGACTATGCGCGAACGCAAACGCAAACGCAAACGCAAACGCAAACGCAAACGCATTTCTGCATATGACTTGGTACTCTGTCAATCCCATCAATGGATTGAATTTCACGTCGGAGAGGAGGTGGACATGGGACAGCAGACCACTCCAGGCTGAATATTTATGGACTTATTCAGGGATTGTGACAAGTTTAAGGCAGCACTCTTATGTTTGACTGATGATGGATCCGGAGGAAGACCTGTTGTGTTTAATGTGAGGCGAGCTAATGAATTGCTTAAAGTGTGGTGTTCTGCCGATGGGTTACATGGTGCAAGTTGCAAGTTACATTTCAATGGAATGTAAGGTATGGTGTGTTGTTCAGTGGGGCTGGATGAGATAGACAGGGGAGACCTTAAATCAGCTATCTGTTGCTGGTAGCTAAGTAAAAATGTGTGTAAGGATTTTTTAAAAAATAAAAGCGGATAAGTTCAAAATAGAATCAGTTCAAATATGTTAGGTTGAAGTACGCTCAACTAGGCTATATAAAATTCAAATTACATACTTGGTATGATATCAATTGTATCAGGCGAAGAGTTACCCTAGGAAACAGCTGCGACCTTCATAGGTTTGGCGAAGCAAAAAAGAAACATAAAAATTAGACGTAAGCGGCCCATACAGGACCTAAGGCCTAGCTTCTCCAACCATTGTGAGTGCGAAGATATATTTTTGGACACGAATGGATAGGACCTACAGTTTAATGCCAATTTCGAACGGCAATTTATTTTTGAGAAGTTTCTCGTGACAAGTATTACGCTTGGGTGTTTGTTAGACGTTTTCAAGAGGTGGAGAAGCAGATAAAAAGTTTTAGGTGTTACAGGTCAGATTTGAACCGGATATCATTCGCTCAGTAGTCCAACGCACTTAAGCACTAAGCCACTGCACTCACATTGGCGAAGCAAATGCGTTCAAAACTCCTGCCTTAAAGGACAAAGTGCTTGCTCTACAGAATCATACCTTATCCTACGAGTTTTGCTATAAGGCGCTGAACGCGGGCGATAAGCAGGAAAGGAGATTTAATACTGGGATCCTTCGAAAGAAAAATTCTTTGACGGATATTCTTTGTGTGTGAGGAGAGCGAATAGAGGAGAAGATATGGACGTAATCCACGTCGACTAAACATTGGCTCGACCACATCGATCGAATGGACAACAAGGCTCCAGCTAGGAGGATCGTTGAATCCCAGCCCCTAGCTTGAATGATTGTACCTGAGAAAACGACACAAAATTTCGGTGTATTTTAGACGCCGATCATATCCGACAAAGTGAACCGAAAAGTAACGAATAGTTTTGATATAGAAATATATTTTAAATCTAACGCAGCTCCACTTGTAAATTTATTGCATTTTTAAAGTTAAGTGATAACTCAAAATACCGCGGGGATCATTTTCTAACATTTATGAGGGAAAGTGAATTGTTTAGGAAATCAAAGTCCAGTTTATTAGGCAATATTATTTGCATTTATGCATCAAGCATAAAAATGTAGAACCGAACAGTGACGTAGATTGATTTTTGCAAAGGGAAAGAGTGTGTTGAATGTTTGTGTGACAAATATGAGTCCTTAGTAAGCAATTACTGAGAAAATGGTTGAGCGGATTTAAGCACTATATTTTCTTCATTAGATATTCCGAGGGAGCGCAGGTTCCTTTCATTCATTTGGAGTGCGAGAAACCACGCCATTTAATAAGTCCGTTCACTTTCTGGGATAAACTTTGACGAGAAATTACGAAAATTCCTTAGCGTATTGAGATAGTGGTAAAATAAAATTTACTTTCTTTCATTTTTGTACATTTTTCACATTTTGACAAGTTCTAGAGGTCCAATTTTCAACCACTTTTTCAAGCATCCGGGACTGTATGTCCCAAACCCTAACGTTTCTGATTTGCTGGCGTAGGCGAGCGACTTGACATATTTCCAAAGAAAATAATCTAATCAAATCACACGATCTTGTTGGCCAATTGACAGGTCCATTACGCGAAATTATGCGCTCCTCGAATTTTTCCTTCAATAAATCCATTGTGACGTGCGGTGTGTGGCATGTAGCGCTGTCTTGTTGGAACCACATCTCATCCACATTCATGCCATCCGATTCGGGATCAAAGTAGTCGGCTATCATGGCTCTATACGCGGTCTCCATTAACGGTAACTGACTCTCCAGCACCATTTCGGTAGAAGTATGGCCCAATGACTCCACCAGCCCATAGAGCACACCAAACAGTCAGTTTTTGTTGATGTAATGGCGTTTCAAGGGTCTCATGTGGATTCTCTTCACTCCAAGTGCGTCAATTTTGCTTGTTGACGTAGCCATTCAACCCAAAATGAGCCTCATCACTGAACAAAATTTTACGATGAAAATCAGCATCGATCACCAACGCATTGCATGAGCTCGCGGCTTTAATTCTTGCACAAGCACAAGTCGTAAGAAGAGACAAAGCTCCAATTGCTGTGCATGGTGGCGAATCGATTCATTCGGGTCCTCTTCAGCACTTTGCTCTACAGCGGCAATTGTTTCTTCGGTGAGCACTGTTCGACTTCTCTGCGGATGCGTATTATCGCATAGAGTAAACGTACGGGCGGAACATGCGGTAAACTGAATGCCTTGCGAACTGAACCATTATATTCGAAATAAATTTGCACGATTTGCAAGCGTTGTTCATTGATGAAATGGAAAACCAAACTGAACATAAATGACATTAGAGTTGCCAGATTTGACCACAAAATGTCAGTTTTATCTCTATTCGAAAAACTAACCTCTAAAACAAACACCCTTTATAAGGGTATTTCTCGTAGATATGTCGTCATTTTTGGATATTCGACACTTCTAAGTTTTGTTCAAACAAAAATACGCAGAACATAATTATTAGACTTTAGCCGACTATATATGACCGTATGACATGTATGTGTCACACCTATGTAGACATGATTGAAGAAAATCAAAATTTGTTAAATTTTAGACTACCATACTTTTATGATTGAAGTAAGCTGGCAGGGTTTTTCGTCGAAAGAAGGAAAAACTAAGTACATTAATGTAAGCTGTCTGAATGGTAGTACAGGATGATCCATTTCGAGGTTCCCTACTTTTTTAAAGAAAATAAAAAAGGAAATTCAAATTTAATGGAGAATGTTTATTATCATTTGAAAGAACATTCTTTGGCATTTATTTTTTGAAGATTATGTCTATCAAATGTTGGCCGTTGCTACGTCGCAGATGGTCCATCCGTTGAGTCCAATTTTCGATCACTCGTTCGAGCATTTCGACTGGTAACTGGTCCAAGGCCTGAATCGAAGCGGGTTTGTCGGCATAAGCTTTTGACTTTACATATCCCCACAGGAAAAAGTCTAACGGTGTGATATCACACGATCTTGGTGGCCAATCGACCGGCCCAAAACGTCAAATTATGTGCTCACCGAAATGTTCTCTCAATAAGTCCATTGATTGATGCCATGTGTGGGAAGTGGCGCCGTCTTGCTGAAACCAAATGTCGCCGAGATCACGAGCTTCAATTTCAGGCATCAAATAGTCGGTTATCATTGACGGTTACGTTCGCACCGGCATAATTTTTAAAGAAATATGGACCGATGATTCCACCGGCCCACAAACCACACCAAACCGTTGTTTTTTCTGGATGAAGTGGCAGTTCTTCAATCTCTTCAGGTTGCTCTTCGTCCCAAATGCGGCAATTTTGTTTGTTTACATACCCATTGAGCCAGAAATGGGCCTCATCGCTAAACAAAATTTGCCTCGAAAACGTCGGATCTTCTTGGAACTTTTCAAGAGCCCATAGAGCGAAGCGATGTCGCTTGGGAAGGTCGAGCGGCTTCAGTTGTTGCACAAGCTGTATTTTGTACGCTTTCAATTTAAGATCTTGACGTAAAATGCGCCAAGTCGTTCCATACGTCAGTCCGAGTTGCTGCGAACGGCGCCGAATCGACTCTCTACGGTCTTCGTGTACACTCTCAGCTACGGCCGCTATATTTTCTTCACAGCGTGCTGGACGTGGTCTATTCGGTCGAATATTATCCAATAATGAATGCTGGGTCTCAAAATGGGTGATGGTGTTGCGAATAGTACGCTCAGTAGGCCGATTATGTTGACCATAAGTTGAGCGAAGTGCACGAAACACATTCCTCACAGAACGTGAATTTTCATAATAAAGTTGAACAATTTGTAAACGTTGTTCACGCGTAAGTCTTTCCATTATGAAATGCTAAACAATACTAAACAAAAATAACATGACAGCATGACACGACTCATACGGGATCTGTCAAAAAAAAGCTATTGAAAAAAGTATCTCTACTTGGATCACCCGTTACAATGGACCTGGACCTGTAATTGCGTCTGAGCGCTCCATCGGATAGTAGCAACCTCCGACAAAAAAAAAAAAAAACAAAAAAAAGCTGCAGGAGTTGTGAAAGAATGCAATCATTTGGTTTTGCATTCAATGAATTCAAATATTTAATTTTGAAAATATTCCTAAAATCATCGGACCATTTGCTAGGGTAGACATAATGATATTTCTGTACCTCTCATCCTCAATATGTTATCTTGATCAAAGAATCAAAGAAAGAAGAAGCTCACACGACTTAAATTAATAATAATGATGAAAATTCTAAAGCATAAAGTCAGCTTTTAAACCCTAACAAACACTAACAGATTTTGATTGGCCTGTCCTGACGAAATTTATAAAAAGTACCTTCCCCACAGGGGGATCTGTAGAAATGCAGCCAAAAGAGTGGAGAATGCATTTTGGCTCTTCAACAAATTTTTCTCTTGGTTTTATTATAAGCTTTGTCGGTTTTTTCCTTCTTAATTTTCTGTGTAGACAGTGTCTAAAACGTCTCTGCCAATGACACCATGTCGTCTTGTAGTTTACAAGTGTATTTCATCAAATACTTCAAATGAATTCGAAAACTTCGAGGCTAAAATATCAAAAAATTAAAAAAAATATTGTGAAGTCCTAAATTGTACTCTTTTAAATGCTCCTCAAAGAATGCTTATTCAGTGACTTCAAATTGAAAGGTAATTGCATTCTTCAATTTGAAGAAAGTCAAAGACTTCAATTAATTTGCAGAAAATTTAACAAGATTGGGATTAGTTTGTGTTTGAGTAAATTTGTCACATCGATAGTACACATGAGAGGTGTGTGACGAAAACTAGCTTGATGATTGGTAAAATAGACAAAATATTTCGACCAGAGCATAGTTATTGCTTTTAGCACCCACTTTTGTGGGTGCAGTGGATTAGTGCCTAAGTGCCTTGGATCACTTAGCGAGGGGTCGCTGGTTTAAATGCTGCCCTGCACGACTTTAAAATTTCTATTCGCTGCCCCATCTCTTCCGAAAGTCTGACAAACAACCAAGAGATAAAAATGGCATGAGAAGCTTCTCAGAAATAGAAATTGCCGTTCTGAACCGGCATAAAACTGTAGGTCCCTCCATTCGTTTCAAAAAATATATCTTCGCACACACAATGGTTGAAGAAGCTTGGCTTGAGGTCCTGTAGACTTTAAGGGACGATTAAGATAATTTTATTTTTTTATTTTATAAACAATCGAGCGATCACTCTAGTAAAAAACGAGCTCTAAAATTAGTTTGATAAGTGATCAATAGGTTTGTTGCAACAGGAGCTCAAACTATCAGCAAACTGTCAGGAGCATGCGCAGTCTAGTCTTGCCGTTCCAACACGACACAAACGCAAATTCAAACTATCATAAGGCTGTTCCAATTCTGATAGTCAGAACAGTTAGAGGATTTTTTGCGGACTAAAAATCAGAGCCATCCGCAATTCGGAAAATTCTCTCTCAGTCTCATTTGCCTTGCCTTTGCCTTGTCGTTTTCACTTTAGTTTAGACATTAGTTCCTGCCTTCGTTCTGTGGAGGCTTGTGCTTATGAATCGGAAATAAACAAAAGTGAAAGGTTTGTATGAAGTAATTTTAAGCATTTTGTTTACTATGATATTTTTTGCCGCAAGGACATAATTCCTTGCATAATTTGACATAGGTTTTGTCTTTTGGGACATATGTACAATGTACCGGGTGATTTTTTAGCTGGTTTGGTTTTGGCAACACTGGTTTTGACAGCTGACGTGTGTTTAGTACCTTGTGTCACTGTCATACAGCTTCAGTTTGGTTTGCAATTTAACCATGGATCGTCTTACAAATGAACAACGCTTGCAAATTATTGAATTTTACTATCAAAATTCGTGCTCGGTTCGAAATGTTCATCGCGCGCTGCTTCCATTTTATGATCGGCATTCTCGACCTTCTGAGCAGTCTATTCGGAAGATTGTGAAAATTACTTTGTTGGACATTAAACCACCAACACGTTTACGTACTGTGCGTATTGAAGAAAATATTGCGGCCGTATTAGCTAGTGTGACAGAAGACCGCGAAATGTCGATTCGGCGCCGTTCCCAGCAGTTAGGCCTTTGTTACAGCACTACGTGGAAAATTTTGCGGAAGGATTTGGGCGTAAAGCCTTTTAAGATACAGCTGGTGCAAGAACTAAAGCCAGCCGACCTACCACAACGCCGAATTTTTGGTGAATGGGCTCTTGGAAAGCTGGCCGAGGATCCGCTTTTTTATCGAAAAATTGTGTTCAGCGATGAGGCTCATTTTTGGTTGAATGGGTACGTAAATAAGCAAAATTGCCGCATTTGGAATGAAGATCAGCCAGAAGCATTGCAACAGCTACCAATGCATCCCGAAAAAGCCACTGTTTGGTGCGGTTTATGGGCCGGCGGCATTATTGGGCCATATTTCTTCAAAGATGATGCGAATCGCAGCGTTACTGTCAATGGTGAACGCTACCGAGCGATGATAACAAACTTTTTTTTGCCCGAAATGGAAGTTCTTGACTTGCATGATATGTGGTTTCAACAAGACGGTGCCACATGCCACACAGCACGCGGAACAATGGCGCAATTGCGAGGCGAGTTTGGTGAACAGTTAATTTCACGTTTCGGGCCGGTCAATTGGCCGCCTAGATCGTGCGATTTGACACCATTAGATTATTTTTTGTGGGGGTATGCCAAGGCTAATGTGTATAGGGACAAGCCCGCTTCGATTGACGCACTGGAAGCCAACATCCATGCATTCATTCGTGAGATACCGGCCGATATGTGTGAAAGAGTATGCCAAAATTGTACTCAGCGGATGGGCTACCTGAGACGCAGCCGCGGTCAACATTTGCATGAAATTATCTTTAAACATTAAATTGCAAGGTTCAAACTATCGATTCAAATAAATATTTCATTAATTTTTTCGAATTTTTTGTGTTTTTTTTTTTAAAAAAGTTCTAAACCTCTTAAAAAATCACCCGGTACATATATAAATTATATATGGAAGTACATAAGCAGTTTGTTTTTGGTTTCTGTACTTCTCTTAACCATTTAATTGAGGGAACTTAATCTTGAATGATGGAGCATTTACTAATGTCTCTCAGACTATAGACATATACCATATCGAATTATTGTTCAACTTATGGACAATTTATGGACATATTCTACAAAGCAAATCATTCTAGAGTAGGGTCTACCTCCTCTAATACCTTCTGTATTGTATACTTTGATGTCTACTTTAAGTTGTCTAGGACATGTTATTATAACTTTGTAAAAAGTCATTGAAACTTTAAAAAAGGACTTGTTAATAAAATTTCCTATGATTCGTTACGTTTCGAGTCTTCCAAATCTACATCCATTTTTAGGACTTTAGCGTATAACTACACACGATTGAGTTGTAAATAATACTAAGCTTTGAACGTGAGTAACACTCACTTCGTAGTCAGAGAACTGCAAAAAGCGTTTCAAAACATAAACAAATTTGTGATTAGGTAATGTTCGAGCATGCGCAGTAAAAAAATCACAAATTGGTCAGAAACTAGTTTGTGATTCGGTGTTGGAACAAACCAAATAACTACTTCAGCTGTGATTGGAATGCCACTAGGAACTGCAAGAGGAACTATTCCGCACTAGATAATCAAAAGGGATGGATATAACCGAGAATATAACCTCATTTATTCTATCGTGTTTTTATGCCCTATGCTAAGGGTATATTAATTTTGACACATAGTTTGTAATACCCCTTAATATTCGTCGTAGACCCATAAAAGTATATATATTTATGATCAGGACCAAATCCTAAGACTATCTAGCAATGTCCGTCCGTCCGTGAAATTTAGAGCATATACTCCTTAGGGTCCCGAAATGGTAAAGTGTTAAAAGTTTTTAAATCCGCCCACTGCCACGCCCACAATTTAGAAAAAACCGTTTTTAGGCTAAAGTAAGATAGAGTGTTAGAGCCTTCACAGGTCTGTCCACCTTCATAAATTTGTTATGTAAAGTTTTTTTCCATGCCTACTTTTTGTGGGCGTTTTTCACTAAAATGCTGTTTTCTTCGAAAATTTTCATAGAAATCGAAAAAAAAATGTTTAACGATATATTTAGCCAATATTTTTTTCAATATATCACCCATACAAAGATTCTGTCCACGCCCACTTTTTGGGGGCGTTTTTTTTTAATTTTTTTTTTTTTTTCTAAAAATTTCATAGAATGAAATAAAATGCTATCCATCATCTTCCTAATGCTTTTTTTCTTTGGGGTACATAGAGATAAGAATAGGGTATCATACTGGTCGCCCCAAGCGGACTGTAGCCTTGCCTTATGTTTTTGAATTGTTTTTATCCATTTTGAAAAAGAAAATCGTACGGCAGAAGTCTTTGATACCGGAAGTGCAGTTAAAATCCTTAGTCATATAAAAATATTCGGAAAATTTACTTAGAAATCGGGTCCTCGGATTGTTAGCTAAATTCCCGACACGAAAATTATATTAACTATTAGAAAAAAAAACCCAAAGCTTAAAACTTTAAAATAATGTGGTCGCTACCGCCGAGGCAAAAATCACGAACTGTCAGAAATTTTATCTAACACGAATAACCAAAATAGCTATTCTCCCGGCAGTTCAATCGAGGGGTGAGTTCAATGCGAAAAAAAAAAATAATACCTACATAAGTACCTACTTAGCTTACGCTGATGTTTCCGTAGATGTCACTCTGACGGCCGCAAAAAAAATGAAATGTATGCGAACAGAAGAAAAAAAAAAAAGAATAGGAAAATTAATTCTTCGAAAATTAAAATATGTACAGGAAAACTGAAACCGAGCGAAAAAAAATGGGCGCCACACAATTTTACGGCTAAATTGTAAAACCGTATCTCGTACCGGTCCGCTATAAGAAAAGAGAAAAAAAAACAGAACAACCTTCTTTTTTCAACCACGTTATAACGGCTCCGGCGGAGCGGGTCACTTTATTGTAGATAACAACGAATTATAATTTTTTTATTTTTATGTTCGAATCGAATAAAGAGTTAAAAAAAAATATTCTAAAATGAACTGTGGCCGATGGCATGACCTGCTTTCGCGTCGTCCGACTTTTTATCAAACATTTAAACTAAGGGTCGCGTGTCCCGTGTTCTCTCGGGAGATTTTCGGCCAGAACCCTACCAGATATATTTCTGCAAAAAATTCCTAATCCAAACGTAATTTTCGAAATTTTATAGCACAGCCACAACACTCTACATATCTTTTTTTTTTTGTCTTCTCCTTGGTGATCGCCCAAGATACTTTAATTTACTTCAAGAGATCAAAGAAAAAATTGAGCGAACTTTGCAACTCGAAAAAAAGCAACTGCCTAATCAGAAGGTCAACCAAGAAGTAACGACCGAAGTTTCGATCGAATCAATTCCACGTTGTCAACTCGGCGATAGCAGTAGATTGTCAGATTGGCTGATGTCTTAACATCAAGAAATGTTTGTTATTTGTTAAGTTCATTTTGCAACCTTACAGAGCTATTTGTATGCCCGTGAGTCATTGTACACCAAAGTAAGGCTTCCTATAAACCTTCAATATATAGGGTACAGTAGCAGAGGGTGCAACGGCTAGGTGATTAAGACTTGGTGACCTTGCAATTTAATGTTTAAAGATAATTTCATGCAAATGTTGACCGCGGCTGCGTCTCAGGTAGCCCATCCGCTGAGTCCAATTTTGGCATACTCTTTCACACATATCGGCCGGTATCTCACGAATGAATGCATGGATGTTGGCTTCCAGTGCGTCAATCGAAGCGGGCTTGTCCCTATACACATTAGCCTTGGCATACCCCCACAAAAAATAATCTAATGGTGTCAAATCGCACGATCTAGGCGGCCAATTGACCGGCCCGAAACGTGAAATTAACTGTTCACCAAACTCGCCTCGCAATTGCGCCATTGTTTCGCGTGCTGTGTGGCATGTGGCACCGTCTTGTTGAAACCACATATCATGCAAGTCAAGAACTTCCATTTCGGGCAAAAAAAAGTTTGTTATCATCGCTCGGTAGCGTTCACCATTGACAGTAACGCTGCGATTCGCATCATCTTTGAAGAAATATGGCCCAATAATGCCGCCGGCCCATAAACCGCACCAAACAGTGGCTTTTTCGGGATGCATTGGTAGCTGTTGCAATGCTTCTGGCTGATCTTCACTCCAAATGCGGCAATTTTGCTTATTTACGTACCCATTCAACCAAGAATGAGCCTCATCGCTGAACACAATTTTTCGATAAAAAAGCGGATCCTCGGCCAGCTTTCCAAGAGCCCATTCACCAAAAATTCGGCGTTGTGGTAGGTCGGCTGGCTTTAGTTCTTGCACCAGCTGTATCTTAAAAGGCTTTACGCCCAAATCCTTCCGCAAAATTTTCCACGTAGTGCTGTAACAAAGGCCTAACTGCTGGGAACGGCGCCGAATCGACATTTCGCGGTCTTCTGATACGGCCGCAATATTTTCTTCAATACGCACAGTACGTAAACGTGTTGGTGGTTTGATGTCCAACAAAGTAAATTTGGTGCGAAATTTGGTCACAATCTTCCGAATAGACTGCTCAGAAGGTCGAGAATGCCGATCATAAAATGGAAGCAGCGCGCGATGAACATTTCGAACCGAACACGAATTTTGATAGTAAAATTCAATAATTTGCAAGCGTTGTTCATTTGTAAGACGATCCATGGTTAAATTGCAAACCAAACTGAAGCTGTTTGACAGTGACACAAGGTACTAAACACACGTCAGCTGTCAAAACCAGTGTTGCCAAAACCAAACCAGCTAAAAAATCACCCTTTGTTTAGTTTATCTTTGTAGGGTTAAAATTAGCACATGCCCAACAATCTTTTTCTCGGAAACACCCCGACTAAATATGCCTCCTTGTAAATAAGAGCTTACCATATGTCTGAAGGTTTTGAATACTTTGTATGGCTTTGGAGTTCATTTATTTGTATTGCAGCCAAACCCCTAATCGTCAGTGTATTTCCCCCCTAAAGAAGATACTTAAGCAATAACAAATATATACCTGTCTGCATAATAAAAACTCATCGCAATATTATATAACACTCCCCTCTGTGGGGATGGGATGGGATAGCTTGGAAATTGTTATTTCATAAAATAAATTTACAAATTACTATCCAAAGTAAACACCAATCATACTAATCTCTGATCTATTTGGGTTGCGCCGTTACAGCGCTAGCATGCCGCAGCCATCATTTCGTCTTCGTCGTCGTCGTCGTCGTCGCTGTGGCCCTGTAGTAAGACGACTATTACTCTGACAACGATGATGACGACGACGACGATGAAGATGACGATGACGTTCACTAATGACAGTCATTAGGTGAATTTCCTCCACTGATTGTTGGTATCCAAGCCCCCCAATCAAGCCAAGTGTGGGTATCATCATTCCCTGATGCTGATGTAGGCCATCATAGTCGGCTGCGGTGGATCATAGTCGGCCAAAGAAAATGAAAAAAGAGTAAGAAAAAAAAAAAAAAAACCCAACTGATCCTAGATGCTGCGCCATGATTAGAGGTGCAGTGTTTAACCAAAGTGTTTCAGATCTCCGGCTAACAGATAACATTGCGTGAAGGCAAACAATGGGAACCGCTTTATGAAGATCACTTCTTGGACGACGACGATGATGATCTTGGGCGCAGCACCAAACGAAATTCCACATTGGCACTATCGATGTCTTGTTTGAAATTGCGGCGGAAGGCACTTTCTAACGGTACCAAACGCTATAACTCTATTGATCAAGATGATGATGATGATTATGATGGTTTTCAATGTGTACGAATGCAACTGTTACCACCACCAGCAGAAGTGGACGAAAGATAGTAAATATAACAGTGGCAGGTCGAACACAACAAGTGCATGTCTACCTACCAGATACTGCATATTCGTGTTTCATCTGCGCGTGCAGTAATTTCAAACTCGAATCAGAGAGATGCCCACTCCCGTGCCCAACTAAAGATAACTACGACTACGACGACGCGACGTGTTAAGGTTTAGGTTGGAGCAGCGCAATACCAGAAGTGGAAGTGGCTCAGTCAGTTACTGGGTGATGAAGTGCTCTTGTGCCGCTCCTAATGCTCTGTGTAGTAGCTGTATTCGAGTCATAACTATCACACAAACATCCAGTTAGGGTTCGGACAAAAACTACCTACGTGGGAAGGCGTTTTCCCAGTCATACTAAGTCATGCACTATGGTCATGTGTATCTAGTGGAAGTGGTTCCATGGTTGTGAAGTGCTTCCACACACCAGTTTTGAGATTAGCACATGTTGTGGGACATGGACGCGAGTGACACAAACCTGATTAGGACCAGAATTATAGTGTTGACAGAAAAGTTTACGACAACATAACGAGGAGACGGGCAGACATTCATGTTCTGTGAGGTGTGCTTTGGGAGATTCTCAACGGGACGGCTTGGTTTAAATACCTAATTTTATGCGTTGCCGGCAAACCAGTCAGACGGAATTTCGGTGACAATAAAATGTATCCACAAATGCGAAAATTCGATCTCTCTATTTCTGGATCGATTTCAAAAATCCAAATCGCAAGATACTTTCTTCAGGTTCTATGGTTACCGTACCCTTGTTTGTTACAACTGAGACCGACGCGAAGTATGGCTTCGTTCCTAAAGTGCTTTCTCTAACTCATTTGCACCATCAATTAAAAAGCAATCACCAGACTTGCAAGAGAATTCTTTGACATTTAATTTTTTGGAATTATGTGACTTTACTTTTAAAATTTGCCACAACAAGAAGCACATTTCAAACCGATCTAATACCATACATTTACTGGTTTGACTGTTGTATCAATCAGTGGCCCATTTCGCTGGAACGCAACCACTACAGGCTTATGGGGATGGTGTGGGCGTATTCGAAGGTGAGCCAAAGCTTACGGAACAGCAAGTTTAACCACAAACTACTTACTTACTTAGTGGGATCCCGACCCGCGTAGAGTGCCAGAATTAAAGAATTTTAACCAAAGATTGCAGCTTGAAAACCTCACTTTTAGGGTCACTTTTAGTTTTGTTGTAGGCGAGAGGTTGCGTGAACGTCACCTGCTACGTGCAGAAAGAGAGTTGAAAACCTTTAATCCCAAATAGCGGGCAGCCCAAGTACTGCTGCTCTAGATGCCTTCCGAAGTTGCAAGTCGCTTACGGAAAGAAAGTGGATTATGGACGATTCCTTCTCACAACAGATCCAAATATTTGAGACTTTTGTAAAGAATGACACAATATCGACATAACTGACTTGCTTATGAAGTTCTATTTTTTAACTTTCTCGTATACATTAGTATACTAAAGAGAAAGTTATTGCGATCGAAGTCCAAAGACTATAGAGAAGTCCAAAAAATTGTGTTCGCCAATGCCGTCCGTCGGTCTGTCTGTCTGTCTGTCCGGGCTTCGTATGGCGAAACGGTTGGACGGATTTACTTCAAAGTTCGTATAACCTTCTTGGTGTTACATCTCAGGGCATCTTTTTATTTTTTGCTTTATGGTTTGAAATAACGAAACCTGCCATACAATTTTTTTGGTGACAATCACTCATCACTATTTTTCTGGAAAATGGTTCGAAATATTTTGGTTTTTTTTTGTCACAAAAATACTGCATACTCAGTTTTTGAAAAAAAAAAAGATTAACGGTAATTTATAAAACCGCCAATATGTCTTAAGCTAACAAAGCGAACTTAAGAAAAATTTACTGTTTTTTTTTAAACTATTAAGTCGAATAAATTTGCATATTTCGATTTTTGAAATAATTTTTTTTTTATATAGCGATTTTCTTAAATTTAAATTAAATTTTTTTTCTCAAAAAAGGATCTAACGATCGATTTGATTATATTTTTTGAAATTACATTAAAGTCGTAGGTTCCGTCTTTGAGAAAATCGAGAGAAAAAGTGATTTAAAAAAATTTCTTACCATTAATCTTCGATTCATTTTGCGATTCAAAAACGATACCAAACCTCTTTCAGGTTTTACACTTAACCAATTTTAACAAATATAGTATTTTTTGCGAATTGACAGATGCGTCAAACATTGAGTTAGGTCCATGGGCCACATTGTAAAGAAGTTCCGTGAGTCTAAATAAACCTCTTCTCTCTCATTCAATAGAGGAAAATGCTCCGCACAATCGATAGCCTTTTGAAAGTCGGAGGCCCATTTAGGTTTACGGAAATTTCAACTTCTACGATTGTCAACCGAGCACAGAGTTCAAAAAGTCTAGGAAATGTTGGGTATTCAAATTCTTGAAACCAAAAAATAATATGAAACCGTCTCCAAATCTCCTCTTGAATAAATAGTTTATGGAACGACAAATCCCTTAACTACCAGTCCCATCCTGCAGGTTTCTACTCCTCATGCATTGCATTCTTACCCCACACACACCTACAGTCTAGAATCCATCACTCGTGTTGTCACAATATTTCAATCGCAAATTACCATCAACGCAACACCGCACAGTCCAGCATTCAACTACACCTTTTCAGAGCCGAACCAACATATCATCACCAGATACAGGTTAACCGAAAATTAATATCCTTCTCATATAACACAACACGCTTATCCTGTCGCACAACTAAACAGCCCATGCAATGCTGGGGCGGCAGCACGGCAGCACTAACTACGGCAGATGATCTCCTCCTCCACACATCGTTTGACCCTGTGAAAAGCGATTTTTCATTCGCAAACAATGTACACCATTAAGGATCATAAACCCGCTGCAGCCTCCTCGTTCTCGACCAAGGTCGAAATGTGTGCGATCCCCCAAATTAAAGCCATTAAAGCGAAAAATTCTCCCCGAACGATGCGGTGACGACCCAGCAGCGAGACGGCGATGGTAGAAAAGTCGTGCCCATATAGCGCGCAAAACGCTCAACGATCAATCAACTGAAGGCTGCTCCATTGAAATGGGCATGGACAGTTGAGGAGGTTGCAGGACGGAGAAGAAACAACAACGTGCAACGTGGGTGCTGGGGCGATGGCTATAAAATTAGTTGAGACCTCAGATTGTCTGTATATTGTAGACGCTCTCTCTCGTCTCTCTCTCTGTGTCGTGCAAGTTAACGATGGTGCAGCACAAATGACTCTGGCTTGGTATGGGTGTGTGTGTGTGTGCTTTTGACGATGGAAAATTGCTCAATTTATGGACTCAAATGGATCGATTACAGTCTCACAAAGGAGGATTCCATGAACAGCGAGAATGCAGCAACGATCTGTGATGCATTACACCAGAGCGAATGAATGCCAAACACAACCGCCCACTATAAATCATTTACGAGCTGTGCGCTCGCGTGTCCCTTTCCTACTCAGTTCTCCTGGCACAGGTACGAGAATATGAGTCGTCATCGTTTGTTCGTTTAGAGATCATTCAGCAGGATGCCCCGCTAGCAAAATTTGTACTCTATATGCACATGAATTGAAATCGCGGCTTATGGTAATTGTAAGCTGTGCGAGGGTGATCTTTTCTAGATGGATAGGTAATGAACAGTAGATGCGTCGGAAAAGTGAACCTTTGTATGGAAGAGGAAGAGGAAAGGTCTTGGAAATAAGTCATTGGATTTTTTTTTTTTTTTTTAAACTTTAAATCGAGCAAACGTAGAATAGAGCAGAGGCCTTAAACAAAATGGAGGCTACGATGTGGCAAAACTTGCCCCGGACAGAGCGTTGATGACACAGATCGTACAAGGCTACTGTCTCATCGATCAGTCTTGTAAGTCATCCGTTTTTCCACATCCCTAATCCTGTTGATTAAGGCTAGAGTAAGTTCACCGAGCCGGTCGATCGTCGACTTGCACCTGATTCCATAGGTACGTTGTGAAATGCCATACTCGTCAACCAAATAGCCAATCTTTTGTCGGCCTCCCAAAAGAGCACACGCAGCTTGGTAGAACGGGAAACTAATACCAGGAAACTTTTTAATAGAGCCAAACTGACAAAAATCGTAGGTGGATTGGATCCAGTTTAAGAGGCAAACTTCAACAGCCAAAAGGATTTGCTGGGCAAACTGATGCTAGACTCCGGAAAGTCTTAGTCAAAAACCCTTCCCCTTCGGGGAACAATAGGGGAAACGTACAGCTGCGGACAGATAGCACCAACAGAAGATCTTGAAACCCACTTCCCGAGGTGACAGACCTAGGAAGTCAGCTAAACATCCCTGTCAGTGGCCCCCCCTTAATTTACGGATCAAGCAAAAACAGAATAGCGTCGGCTTTCAAAGCCTTTCAACTGCTCAAGTCAGCGATTTTGGGATAGAATCATACCTTCCACGCTAGAGAAAGGATTATCTCGTCACGCGAGCCAATTTGCAGAACTTATTGACACTGGGATTTATTCTTGATAGCTCGGGAAAGAGCTGATAAGCCAAGCAACTTTGCGGGAACAATATGAAAACAACTGGTTCAGACTTATCTGAGCGGACCGATAAAAGCGGTCTTTGCGGTTGACCCGAAAAAGACGGGAATCAAGTAAGATATCAAAATGGGACACTCCAAAACTATAAAACCCTCAGTCTGCCAACCGAAGCCAAGCACCAGGCTGTGCTATTGCTCTTAAACTAGAGCCCTCGTAAAAGTCAAATCCGGATGCTCGTCGGGGAGTTAAGCGGACACTGTATTGTAAGCATGACTAAAAGACTAAGAGTCGTTACAAACGATTTGTGCAGAAGAAGATGAGGAGGTAATATGTCACTGACCAGCTCTAAAGGTACTGTTCCTTGACACCCTGCGCGACTTAGCAGAGGTACGTGCTTTATAACCTCATTACATTTTTTGACAGATCGAAGTAGCTTTGCTGCGCATATGCCCTTTATATGTACAGCTGGTTATTCACGATGAGCCTTTTGGGGCTTTTGTGGTGCAAACAACCCTCCTAACTTAACCTAACCTAGTCTAAGGCCCGCTGGAAGTATACCGCGGTATCAAGTGCCTACATTCTACCATTTAACACTTACCTCAACAGCCATAACCCTTAACAAATTTCCCGTCTAACATTTCCGACCGCGACTATATCATTGGCCCATCTTTTCGAAAGGTTATTGAGGCGCCCTCATGAATCATAGTTATGATTTGTATGTTTGCTTTGAAGATCGATGACTGTGCCCCCCAAGGCTCTCTGTTTAGCGCAAGGGACTGCACCAATATACCCGCGCCGCGCGTAGGTTGTAGAAAGGGAGAGCGTCCCAGGGTAATGTCCTCGCACTATGTGTTCGCGATTTATGCGCTGATTGCCACACAAAGCGCGCACACAGCCAATGCAATGCAAACACGAAGTCTCCGAACCCCGGTGAATTATTGCACGCGGAAGATAGATGACGGATTATTTCCTTAGACAAAGTCGAACCGTGTGCAAGAGAGAAGAAATAGCGTCTTGCGTGCACTAGTCGTGGGTGCATGTAATAGGCGACGAAACCGATAAGCACTTCGTTCCGTCCGATTCCGATCATCGTCCCACACAACCCTAACGAGACTCAATGTCGCCGAGCCGATGGCCAGCGCTGTGCGGCTCGGCGATTCATCGTAGCGCGACTATTTGTTCGCAATTAAACAAAAGCGTAATGATGCGTCCTCGCATGTTATAGAGCCGGCAGGACATATGCTCTATGGACGTTGGTGTGTGCCAACAACATTGGCCAATTAGAAATTCCGAACAAATTTATTCCCGTCACCATCACCACTATATACCACAGTAGCAACAATGCCGCCGAAGGAAACCTATGATGGTGAGAGGAGCTCGAGCTATAAGAATGCCTATCGGCGTGGCACTATTGTGGGCAAAATGACCATAGATGCCAGGTAACGCATGCCGAAGAGCCAGAGTTCGGTAGTTACATCAATGGAAACCAAGTTAATGAGATTCGGATTAAGATTTTGCACAAAAGAGGAAAGGAAAGGAATGGGTACAAGATGACCAAAGCAGCTACTGCCGGAGAGCGAGGGGGGCTTCAATTTTTTTTTTCTGTGGACAGAAAAGGCAATGTTTTTGCGTTAATCCCTAATCGATGTAGTTGGCATATAAGGTGTTTGCGGTATTCGAGCACGCATACGGCACAACGTGCAATCTAAAAAAGAGCTGGAATACAATGCATCTGCGGAATACTAAATTGTATATACTCGTATGTAGTGATGAAGGATATCTGGGATACAAATAGAAGGGCGGAATTGTTTGCATTTTTTTTTTTAATTTTCAGTTAACAAGAGAGTTGCATTGGTGATGATATGATGCCTGTAATTTAGTGGAAGCAGTAGGTAGGTGACATCTAAGAAAATTTTAAAGACTACAAATTATAACATCATCTTGTCGCAGAAAACCTGATTTGAAGACGTTGGAATACCTTGAGAAGTCTTAATCCTAGAGTCTCAAAAAAATGTTCACTCCTTCAACCCTTTGTTGATCAACCTGTGAAAAAGTTGTAAAAAAAACTTCATCTTCATCTTTTTATTTGAATATAATCTTCTTCTCTCCATTTACCGACGAGATTATGATCAGGATTACAGGGATCATAACCCTCCCAATTCACTGCATTCCTGCTGGTGCATTTCTACTGGTCCGCCTGTGGGGTTTGCCGGGTTTCCAATTCTGGATAACTTCATCATTTAGGCCAATCAAATGCTGGTGTTTCTGCATTTGTGTGATCCAGGAGTTTTTAGGCCTGCCAAATCAAATCTGGTAAAATTGCATGGTGCGCCAACACAAATTTTTATGTTATTTTCATTTTTTGACATATAAAACAGTGAACGTACGTTACATTATTTGTTTTCAGTTCATCCTGGAAGTCCAGGACGAATTTAGTAATGGCTATCAAATATAATTGCCATGGCACCTCAACAAATGTTAATGCAAATTTGTTCATTAGGCGCCATGGCTATCATAACTGATAGCCAGATAGCGAATCTGATTTTGGCTCGGATGACTCTGAAGCTGACCCCAGCATGGTATCCTGAAGATTTGGGTTATGACGATGATGTTGATGAGTCTGAGGCGGACAACGTGTCGGACGTCGTTGAAGCTATGGCAATGGCGGAAGAACACGAGGACCTAAATGCATTAATTCTTGATACTGAGGAGGAAAATATAGAAGATATTCCCGAGGGAACACCTAAGTGGACAGAATACAGGGGAAGACCCAAACACTTTGAATTTGTCGGTAAGCATGGTTTGCAGGTAGAAATTTCACCTGATATGACGCCTCTTCAGATTTATACTAAAATTTTTGACCCTGAGGTTTTCAATATAATATCAACTGAAACCAATCGATACGCACAACAGTATACTACAGCTAACCACAGATCAAAATACAGCCGAATGAATCGATGGAGTGACACAAATCCCGAAGAAATAAAAAAATTTTTTGGATTGATGATGTGGATGGGACTTTTGCCACTTGGGCGCATAGAAAACTATTGGGAAACGAATGGCATTTATGATTTAAAAATCCCCCGTTCAGTTATGCCCCGAAATAGATTACAGTCATTGCTGTCTATGCAGCACTTTAGTAACAACGAGACAGCTGACCCATCTGACCGATTGAGGAAAATAAGTGGACTAATTGAGATCTTGCAAAAGAAACTTAAAGATATTTTTTTCCCGGGAGAAGACTTTGTCATCGACGAAACGCTCGTGCCATGGAGAGGTCGGCTTATTTTCAGGCAATACATCCCTAACAAGACTGCCAAATAGGAAACATCGCTATGGAGTTAAGCTTTTCAAACTATGCTCAATAGATGGGTATACATGGGCTCTAAAAATATATGCTGGTAAGTCAGCTACAGGTGAACGCGAGGTTGGACTTGCCAAAAATGTTTGCATGGAACTGTCTAAAGAACTTCTGAACGAGGGTAGATGCTTATACGTAGACAACATCTATACGAGCTACGAATTGGCCCAGGAATTGTTGCAAAAACAGACCCATGTCGTTGGCACTTTGAGGGTGCCGACAGACCCAAAGACGTTCTACTTGCTAAATTGGCCAGAGGAGAAGTGGTGTCTCGGGAAGATGAGGATGGCATTGTAATCTTAAAATGGAAGGACACTCGCGACGTGCGAATGCTATCCACCAAACATGCTCCTGAACTGCAACCCGTTACACGGCCAATCAACCATCTACCAGTACTACTCCACCTTTAGTCTCAATGCCAAAACGACGAGGAGCTACGTTCAAACCAGCTGCTGTACTTGCGTACAACAAGGGAAAATCTGGAATAGATCTATCGGATCAGATGGGTTCATATGCCACTACCCTAAGAAAAGGAATAAAGTGGTATCGGAAACTTGACGTCGAGCTCTTATTAGGAGTTGGAGTTGTTAACGCATAGGTTATATACAAACATGTAAAAAAAACAAAAATTCAGATCCGCAAATTCAGGGAAATTTTAGTTGCTGAACTTCTGGATATAAATTTTTTTTTTTTTGTCGGAGGTTGCTGCTATCCGATGGAGCGCTCAGACACAACTACAGGTCCATTGTACTACCATTCAGACACCTTACATTAATGTACTTAGTTTTCCCGTCTTTCGAAGAAAAACGAGAAGGAGCTTCAGTGATAAAGAGCTTAGATGTTCGGCACTCACCACGTCAGCCCCGAAGATCCGCCACCTGATGCGAGCATAGGCCGGACAACTGCAGAGAAAGTGTTCTGCTGTGTCATCCTCCTCACCGCAAGCAGGACAGGTAGTGGTGTCGCTTAAGCCTAACACATTTAAGTGTTTAGCAAAAGCTTGGTGGCCCGAAAGAACGCCTACAAGCAGCCTACAGTCGATTCTCCTCAGAGATAGAAGAAAAGATGCTGACCTTTTGCAAATGTCCGGGCGCAGTAGTTTGGTCTGTCTACATCCACCGCAATCGCGCCACCGAATCTTGTGTTCACGAGAAACCCAAGAATCGATAGACGACATGACTAAAGACGCAGGCAGACCCAACACAGGTTCGGGTCCTGAGAAAACTTCTTCTGAACCTTGCCTAGCAAGCTCATCCGAGATCTCATTTCCCTGGATGCCAGTGTGACCTGGTACCCAGACAAGATTCACTGTGTTCTGTCATTCTTCCGACCAAATTCAGAGAAATCTTGAGTTCTAGCACTAACTTGGACGAGGTAAGAGGGTTTAGCAGCGCTTTTAATGCAGCTTGGCTATCACTGCAGATGCAAATGCCTCTGGCCCTCCACCTGTTGTTCACAATAGGATGGCAAAAATCTCCGCTTGGAAAACAGATGCATGTTTACCCAAGGGGTAGTAAAGTCGTATATCATAGCATTCCACAAAGACACCAGCACCAGACCACTGCCCGGTTTTGGAGCCATCCGTGAAAATACGATGGCATTCAATCCATGGTTCAGAGTCTGACCGAAGCCATTCCGTTACCTGTGGAAAGTTGACGTGGTAGTTTTTTCGCAGAAGGATTTCTGGTGTCATTGCATCAGACGGCATATCCATAAGACAGGGGTCAAAGGATAATTCTCGAGCAAGTTCTTCAAAATTCCATTGCGCATGGTACCAAAAACCACCTCTCTTTAAGCGAAAGATGGTTTTTAGCGTACATCCCATGATATATAAATCAAGGGGAGGAAGATTCATCAAAGCATCTAGAGCAGAGCCCGGGGTGCTAGGGAAGGCACCTGTGCAGCCGAGACAAGCCGTTCTTTGGAGTTTGGCAAAAGAAGCAGTAACACGTTTCCGCGAAAGCCTGTTCCACCAAACAACTGATGCGTATGAGAGTAGCGGTCTAATCATGGCCGTATAGATCCAAAGGACCCGTTTTGGAGACAAGCCCCATGTCTTACCAAAAGCGCCTTTACACAGCCAGAAAGTCGACAGCGCTTTATCGGGTTTCGATTCGACATGTTTGGACCATAGAAGTTTTTTATCAAGGATTACACCCAGATATTTGACTTCATCGGATATAGGGATGGTGACACCTTAAGGCACGAGATGGGACAGACCAGTGACGATTCTCCTTCTCGTAAAGAGAATAACCGTGGTTTTAAGAGGATTCACTGAAAGCCCATTACTAGTGCAACAGACATCGATCAAATCCAGGGATCTCTGCGCTTGAGAGCAGACAGCCCCTAGATTTGAACCGACAGAAAGAACGGCGACATCATCCGCATAAGCTTGAGTGTAGTTTCCAGGAAAGTTGGGAGCCGTAAGCAGAGAGTCTACCACCATACACCATAGGAGGGGAGACAGAACACCACCTTGAGGGCAGCCCCTATTTACCCCTGTTATGACGCACTTGCCACAATCTGCATCCGCTACCAACGTCCTGTACATTAGCATTGCTTTAATCCACAACACCAAAGTTTCATCTACACCATGCTGTCTGGCTGAGTTACACATACTATCAAAGGTCGCATTATCAAAAGCACCCTCAATATCGACGAAAATGCCCAACGCGTACTCCTTCCGGTCAAGGGCACTATCAATCCTACCAACAAGGTTTTGAAGCGCAGTCTCGCAGGACAGACTGTTGCATCTCAGAGAGAGGGTGTGATCGAAGAGCAACTTTGCGCACATGCAGCTCAACCAGTCTTTCCAAACTTTTCAGTAAGAAGGAAGACAGACTTATGGGTCTAAAGCTTTTGGCTAGAGTGTAGTCAGACTTACCAATTTTTGGTATGAAAACCACTTTAACCATTCGCCATGGGGAAGGTATATAGGCCAAGGCCAAGCTCGCGGTGAAAATTCTTTTCAACATTGGCAAAACCTGACTTAAACCTTGTTTCAGCAAAACTGGATAAATTCCATCCGGACCAGGTGACTTGAAACTCTAAAAAGATGCAATGGCATATTTGATAGTATCATCAGTCACCACTCCCGATGCAAAATACCAGCTGTGCCGCGTGGTATTAGTCGGTTCAAATGTAGCCACAGTCGTTTGAAGGGCTGAAAAAGACGTAGTAACCTGATTACCCGGAAAGTGAGTCTCAAGTAGAAGACTGAAAGTCTCCGCCTTTGTCTCAGTGTACGTGCCATCAGGTTTAAGGATTGCATCCAGTTTACTTGGTCTGTTCCTTTGGAGGACTTTAACAAGCCTACTAGTTGCACTTAGAGATTCGACCTCTTCACAAAACTTTTTATATGAGTCATTTTTCGACTTGCGAATAAGTCTCTTAAAAACTTTTTGCTTCGATCGATAAAGATTCCAGTCTTCCACTAAGTTGATTTTTAAAGACCGATTTAGCAGCTTCCTAGTTTCTTTACGAAGACACTGCAGTTCGGAGTTCCACCAGGGTACCGATTTTCTGCGGGGGGGTTTAGAAACAGGGCACGCAAGTTCAAAGCAGCGGGTAAGGACGTTGTTCAGATCCTGAGCAGACCTCTCCACTCCCTGTCTTGATCTAAGTTTGAGTGGAACTTTGACAGAGTTGGCAAGCTCCTCTCTAAACCGTGGCCAGTTCGTTTTTCTCGGATTTCTCCTCTCTAGCGAAGGTGAAAGTTCGCAGTAGATTTGAAATTCGATGTATCTGTGATCCGATAAGGTGCTATCTGGCTGGATATACATAAAGAACCGATTCGTGTAGCAGAAACACGCACGAAAACCCATCACCTCTTGGATCGAACGTCAACTGATGGGAAAAAACTAAGAAGAAAATGCACCATCTGCTACACTAAAGTAACCAAAAATAAAGGACGTGAAGCAGCCCGCAAAGAAGCTAAGCAAGTTTTCACCTTCTGTGATAGTTCACCTTCCCGATAAGCCTCAAATGTGTAGCGAATGCTTGTGAATTATTATTATTATAATTTTTTTAAATTAAGGTTTACAAAATGAATTACATACTTTCTTATACTATAATTAAGTTTTTCTGCAACATTATAACTATATTTATTTTTTTCCTACAAAAGTGGTCATAAAACATTAAGTTTATACGATTTCCTCAAACCAAAATCATCTATCTCATCGTATGGTGCCAAGGAATTCAAGTTATATTGGATTTGTTCGTACTGGCGTGCATATTTGAATGCCAGAGCCAGAAGTGAAACTATACCTGGCTATCATATTTTATAGCCATGGCACCTTCGGAACTATCATTGTCTATCACATATGATAGCCATGGCAGTCAATGTGTTAAGCGATTGTAAGGAAACGTTGATTGCCATTGCCTTTTTGACTGGGTTCGTAGGATCCCTCCTTTGAACATGACAATAATAACTGAGTCGGTCGGGCTCCAATTTTTTCGAGATGGGTTCTTTGACGTGAAGGCTTCCTCGGATTCTGGAACTTCTTATTCGATCAAGCTTTGTTACTCCTGCTGTCATGCGAAGCATCTTCATCTCAGCTGCGGTCAACTTGCCCTCATACTTTTTGTACATTGTCCAGCATTGTGAACCGTATGTGAGCGCCGGACGCACAACTGCGGTGTAGAGCCTTCCCTTCAGCTTAGGGGACATTTTTCGGTCACAGAAGATGCCAGAGTTTTCCTGCCACTTCATCCAACCTAAGCTCACATGCTGATTGATGTCGTCATCAACGGTTGCTTCGCTGTTGATCATTCATCCCAGATATTTGAACTTTTCACACCACCCCATTCAAATATATGTCCGGTATGGGTTGACTTGGGTCAGTGAATGGGCAGTGTCTTTTTTTGGCTAATACGATACCCATTCCCCTCTGAAGCATCTACCCAAGCATCAAGTGCTCGTTGCAGGGAATTCTACTCATCACTTATGATGGCTCCATCGTCAGCAAGGAATAACTGATGCACTTTAGGGTCCGTCACTTTTCCCTCAAGCAGATAATCTAGGACCGTAATAAAGAACAAAGGACTTTGGACACTTCCCTGGTGAACACCGACTTTTATTGGAAATTCATCAGTGACTCCTGCGGGACATCTGACTTTTGTCTGCGCTCCCTCGTACATGTCCATGATCATCTGTACTCCTCGTTGTCTTAGCGCTACCCATATCAGATCTCTTGGTTGTCTATCGAATTTTATTTGAATATAATAATAAAAATAAATTCAATTGACTCAACGAAAAGAATCAAAATTTTAATTGGTATTCAATTTTAAAAAAAAACTGTTAAACTGTCATTGCAGCAAAGGTATACATTACAATGACTGCATTAAGAAAATGGCTTTGATTGTATTTTATTGATACTGCAAATCTCACATCTTCCCCGTGATTCTACAAACTTTGGCCAGTTAACACCCAGATTACCTAGTCGCATGTCCTTCGATACAGATTCTCTTTTGCCTCCTCGTTTTTTACCACATCGTGGAGATTCCTCACTCTGTGATGTTCTTTTCAGACCATGTCTGTCAGCAGCGTGGTCAACGTGTTTTTGTGACAGAAGTCCTAGGGCAGCGATAGCGAACCAATGGCACCCGACGAAATATTATGGGCACGTCAAAAATTGAGAAATCCAATTGCACCTTTTAGCGACAGCATCAGTTGTCTACACCGAGTTAAGTTTTTTTTCAATTTTGCCTCTCTTATTGGCGTTCTCCGAGGTCTCTGGTAAGCCATTTTTTTGGTTGGAAATTGAAGAAATTGAAATGCAGCTCAACGAATTCCGGTGTTGTTCGATATGGACTCAAAAATTCGTCGAAACCCGGAAAGAGTTGAAATCAATCGAGCTATACGAGCTTTTAGGCAATACGATGAAGAATGCAAATTCAAAATTAATGGAAACTTGCAATTCAATTCCCGACACATATAATTGCTTGAAAAAGTTGGCGTTTGCTATATTGATAATAAAGGGTGATCCATTTCGAGGTTCCCTACTTTTTTAAAGAAAAAAAAAACAGAAAATTCAATTTTAATGGAGAATGTTTATTATCATTTGAAAGAACATTTTTTGGCATTTATTTTTTGAAGATTATCTCTATCAAATATTGGCCGTTGCTACGTCGCAGATGGTCCATCCGTTGAGTCCAATTTTCGATGACTCGTTCGAGCATTTCGACTGGTAACTGGCGAATGACACGCGTGATGTTTTCCTCCAAGGCCTGAATCGAAGCGGGTTTGTCGGCATAAGCTTTTGACTTTACATATCCCCACAGGAAAAAGTCTAACGGTGTGATATCACACGATCTTGGTGGCCAATCGACCGGCCCAAAACGTGAAATTATGTGCTCACCGAAATGTTCTCTCAATAAGTCCATTGATTGATGCGATGTGTGGGAAGTGGCGCCGTCTTGCTGAAACCAAATGTCGCCGAGATCACGAGCTTCAATTTCAGGCATCAAATACTCGGTTATCATGGCGCGATAACGGTCGCCATTGACGGTTACGTTCGCACCGGCATAATTTTTAAAGAAATATGGACCGATGATTCCACCGGCCCACAAACCACACCAAACCGTTGTTTTTTCTGGATGAAGTGGCAGTTCTTCAATCTCTTCAGGTTGCTCTTCGTCCCAAATGCGGCAATTTTGTTTGTTTGCATACCCATTGAGCCAGAAATGGGCCTCATCGCTAAACAAAATTTGCCTCGAAAACGTCGGATCTTCTTGGAACTTTTCAAGAGCCCATAGAGCGAAGCGATGTCGCTTGGGAAGGTCGAGCGGCTTCAGTTGTTGCACAAGCTGTATTTTGTACGCTTTCAATTTAAGATCTTGACGTAAAATGCGCCAGGTCGTTCCATACGTCAGTCCGAGTTGCTGCGAACGGCGCCGAATCGACTCTCTACGGTCTTCGTGCACACTCTCAGCTACGGCCGCTATATTTTCTTCACAGCGTGCTGGACGTGGTCTATTCGGTCGAATATTATCCAATAATGAATGCTGGGTCTCAAAATGGGTGATGGTGTTGCGAATAGTACGCTCAGTAGGCCGATTATGTTGACCATAAGTTGAGCGAAGTGCACGAAACACATTCCTCACAGAACGTGAATTTTCATAATAAAGTTGAACAATTTGTAAACGTTGTTCACGCGTAAGTCTTTCCATTATGAAATGCCAAACAATACTAAACAAAAATAACATGACAGCATGACACGACTCACACGTGATCTGTCAAAAAAGGCTATTGAAGAAAGTATCTCTACTTGGATCACCCGTTATCTTAATTTCGCGTTTATTTCCAATAAGTGCCGAATTAAGGCTGAGCTGCAGTTCCCATGCAGATCCACCACGCCTCGGATCAGTTTTCCCGGTGGGAATGACTTCTAAATGTGAAGCGGATGCGCCTGTGCATCGTTTATATTTTTTGTAGGTTGGGTCAAGATCCGATCGTGATAACTGCCTGTATGATGGCACACCAAAGCCACTTCAATGTTTTTTTGTTTTTAAATGGCACGATGCTCCAAAAAGGTTCGCCATCCCGGTCCTAGGGTAACGCATCTTTTGTACTCCAGAAGGGGTACTTTTTTATCCATTTGGCAGTAAACAATGAACGATGCCACCACTTCTTTGAGCTGCCGTCTAATCCATAAGCAGCCCGAAGTTGATAAGCATAAGTCCACTCCACCCATTAAGGTGTTATAGTCTTTTACAACTTTAGGGCAGCTGACTTCGTTTTGCACTCCCGATTTATCCCTTCTGGCAACAGTTAAGGAACTGATCCGATCTTTCGAAGACCGAAAATGGAAGTATCCTCTTTTAAATTTTGTATCTTCTTTCAAATTTTTTGGGTTGCCTTTCCTATTTGCTGGAATTGTTCCACAAGCTAGAGTTTTTTCGGTTTTTAAATTCTCTAATAATCTCACCGATGAAAAATATTTTGTAAAGAAAATTATTTTTTGCTTGCCCCATTCCTTTTCAGTCGTTGACAATACTCTTTCGTATTTGCTTTCCAGCTACTCGTCCTTTCCTTGGTAAATCGAAATTTTTTTCATGGAGTGTCTTCCCTTGAAAAGAATCATTGACTTGTCAACAGAAACCTGTCTTATCACATGGTAAGAAGTGCTAAATTTTTCATTCAACGAATCTATCTATCTATTCGACTTTGAAGCTTGAAAAGTCGATTTTTGTTGTTTCTTTGAATGAGGCTGTTGTCATTTACGTGGAATCTGCTCAAAATTGCATTGAATCTATTCCGACCCAAATCCTGATTTTCACTCCAAAAGTGCCTCCATCTGGGTAGTTAGTGGTATCCTATAAGAAAATGTATTCCTATAGAAGCTAGTAGCTCACCCCTCTTCAAGTCTAACACCCTACTTTTCTAAATATTATCGAGCACATTTTCAAGAAAGGATACAAAAAAATCGGTTGAACAATTGCCAAAATCAACTAAAATTGCTCTATTCAAAGTCAAATGTTGTCAAAAAACCGTTATATAAGACGAAGTATACCTATGTACATGGAGAATCAATCTCTTTTATTCCCTGCGAACCGGACACACTTCTATTGATTACCCAGACCAAGTCATCAACGATTCGCCGAGTCTTCACGAAGATGTTATTCGTAGAATTCTTGTTCACCCCGAGTTAGATGAAATCCGTAACTACATCGAAGTTGCTGCTATCAATAGTTACGTTCTGTCATTTGCAACGGACAGAGGTTTGTTTGATTGCTTACATTGAGTCTGGTCCTCATATAGCCTCCAAAATCTCTATTACGGCATGCTGGGAGCGACAAGCGATGCATACGTTCGCAGGAACTGGACTTGTAGACCTGCCCTGGACACCATCAGTTTAAGAACTGGATTGAACAAATCACTTGACAGACAAAACTCCAGTGCATGTTTGGAAGAGTTCAGACGAGCTGCTGCCAAACTGTATAGTGGCCTTTGCCATGAAGAGCTCCTGACGATGAATGTATTATATGCGGCTCTGACTTCGATGAAAAGACCGTGTGTCTCGACTTTAAATTAAAGATTTGCGAAGATTTGATCTGCGGTCGATTTGCTGTGCGTCGATTTGAGGCGTTCACACAGTATGATGGATATGACCTTATGTTCTGGAAGACGTAGGATCGCCTTTCTTAAAAATGGAGTATATGGAGCTGATGGTCATGTTATAGGGCATGCTTGCCCTTACCCATTTGTTTTCCTCCGCAGCGTTTGCATGTATTCATCATCTGTCACTTTTTCTGGTATACCCACGCATCATTATACCCTCTGAGGTGGCTGGTTGCCTATGGTCGTTTCGGGCCACTGGTTTTGATTTACAGGTATACAAGCCACGTATGAAGACTGTATCACCAATAGACATATTCGAAATCCTGGCAAGTTCCCAGGTATACTGAACTAAAACGGAGGACATATGCTGAACTTTTTTGAATTTTGAAAAAATTTCTTAGTGCTCACTTTTTCTTTGGTGCGACGAAGCAGCTTCTTCCTGTAGAATTGAGGTAGAAAATCTTGATTAATTAGGTTCTTTTTGAAGAGATCGCGCAGTAAATTTAGTATCTCCCTTCAACGGGATTAGACTTAACGTTCAGTCTTCTCTATCACACTTTTATCATCATCCATTTATCCCATAAAACAACCTAAATCCTCTCCAAAAACCTGATTAACTACGAACTCCTTTCGCATATCAATACAACACTACCGTCTTCGAATCGCTCTCAGACTAATGAGCCATCATTCGTCTGCAATAAGGAAGCAATTGTTGACTCAGTCCAATCGACCGTTGCGTCGGGAACACGTCAGTGTTTGTGAAGAACTTAATTAAGACGGGCAACTGTTCTATCTACAAAGCTCACATCATGATTGGTTTAGTGGACTCATAAACTTTTCGTAAAATTCCGCAGAAATCCATCAAAAAGCAGCCGTGACCTCAAGATCCACACAAAACAAATGAAGATCATGCAGCAGCACCACCACATGGGGAGCAAGCAACACAAAAAAAAAGTAATTAAATGTCCAACAGCTATGTAAATCTACATGTCGACTCTGGTTAGATAGTGCTATTAAGTGCTATTAACTTTATTCAGACTTTCAATTAAGCATTCCATAAAAGTTGTTTATTATAATAATTTCAAAAGCGGAAATGCCTCTCAACTCGGCTGGAGACCGCTCACTATCGATACAGATCAGTGTGGAAAATTATCTGAGTGAGTGTGAATCAGAAATATGAAAATACACTTTACAGTCACTGTCATAGTCACCGTCACCGTCACACATCTTTGCTTTGTAGCAGCGCACCTGCTGCTTGACGAGAGAGTTCTAATTTATAAAAAACAGAACTTAACAGGGCCAGACTCAGAAAAGTGTCTCTTCTTCGTGGCTTTTTGATCGCATAATTAGAACTGAACTATGAATTATTAAGCTGAGAATTCTGAAATTCTTTTCTCAGCGGCATCACTGCGGGAGCTCATGTTCGGCTTTGACATGAGGTCTTAATTAAAATTTTGTGTCAAGAAAATATAGTGGCGCTACAAAATGTTAGGCTATTGGCCTTTTGTTGGGCAATTCATTTGGCCTGACACCAGTGTCATAATTTCATTAGGCGCATGAAGAATTTATAATGGAAGTGTCGTGCCAATGGGGGGCTCTGTTTGTTTGTTATTGCGTTGAGATTTGGATTAGATGACGCGATTAGATAAGTTACGAGCTGGCGGCGCATGTTGGGCTTATGGAAATATTCAATTGGATAGCGTTAGCTATATTGATGTATGCGACCGCGAGTTGAATTCGATGGGGTAAATAATGTTTTCGTTTTGCTGAGTGGAGATTTAAATTTAAAAGATTTTACACACTGGCGGGTTATGCACTCAGAAAAACAGAACTATTTCAAACATTTTTAAGTCTAGCTGTGTATATGCGAAGGGTTTTTTTATACCCTATCCTAAGGGTATATTAATTTTGACACATAGTTTGTAACACCCCTTAATATTCGTCGCAGACCCCTAAAAGTATATACAAGGTGGCGCAAAAATAACCTTCCGATGTTTTTTGGCTGTAATTTAAAAAAAAAATTAAAAACTTTGATTCATCTTGTGGATTATTTTTATTTGGTCTTTTAATTTTTTTTACATCAAGTCGAGAATATGATGTCATGTAAATGGCCGCCGCCACCGTTGATTGTCATTTCAGCCCTTTTTATGGCATTTTTGGCCAAAACTTCCGGCGATAGGTCCTCACATTCTTGACGGATATTGTCATTAAGAGCAGCAAGAGTCTGATTCTTATTGACATAAACCCGCGACTTCAAAAAGCCCCACAAATAGAAGTCTGGAGCGGTCAAATCAGGCGATCTTGCTGGCCAGTGCAAATCGCCAAAACGGGAGATTAGGCGCCCGGGAAATGCATCCTTCAGCATATCGGTTGTGGCACGTGCAGTGTGTGCCGTTGCACCGTCCTGTTGGAACCACATGTTTTCCCATCCCAATTCATCAAGTTGCGGCAAAAAGAACTCGTTGATCATTGCTCTGTAGCGCTCACCATTCACAGTAACCGTTTGGCCCGCGACGTCTTCGAAGACCTCTTGGTTGTGATTAAGGATGGCTTGAGTGTATGTTAGATGCGATTGGCGGTCAGCAGCTAACATCTGATGCACCGCCTGGACTTTGTACGAAAACATCTTCAAATCTTGTACCAAAATTCGCCGTAAAAACCGTCGACTGATACCCATTTGCGTGGCACGTCGTCTGGTCGATGTCTCCTCGAGGCGAGCGGCTAAACGTCGCAGTGTTTCACCAGTGGGCGTTGGACGGCTAGGAAATCTGCGACGAAATTCACGTTGTGCCAAAGTCACCGACCGATTATTGCTCAAATAAATTGTCACCAACATTCCGAGTTTTGGAGCAGTGTAGCGTAACATTGTTTATTAACGTGTATTTCGCATGTGTTTACTACACAAATGTCAAAACAGAACTGACATTAGGGGCCAATCGCAAAATTTATAGCATTTTCTGATAGGAAGATTACTTTTGCGCCACCTTGTATATTTATGATCAGGACCAAAATGTAAGACTGTTTAGCAATGTCCATCCGTCCGTCCGTGTCAGCTTTTGAGGCCTTTAAATTTATGCCAGGAAGCTAAAATTTAGAGTATATACTGCCTAGGGTCCCGAAATGGTAAAGTGTTAAAAGTTTTCAAATCCGCTCACTGCCACGCCCACAATTTAGAAAAAAAACATTTTTAGGCTAAAGTAAGATAGAGTGTTAGAGCCTTCACAAGATATGTAGGCACTGCCCTCCTCTATAAGTCTGTCATATACAATTTTTTGCCACGCCTACTTTTTGTGGGATTTTTTTCACTAAAATGCTGTTTTCAGCGAAAATTTTAGTAGAAACTGAAAAAAAATGTATTACAAAATATTTAGAAAATATTTTTTCCAATATATCGCCCATACAAAGTTTTTGGCTACGCCCACTTTTTGGGGGCGTTTTTTCAAAAAAATATATTTTTTTTTATTAATTTCATAGAACGAAATAAAATTATATCCATCACCTTCTTTATGCTTTTTTCTGGGTATATAGGGATATGGATAGGGTATCATACTGTTCGCCCCAATCGGACTGTAGCATTTCCTTATGTTTTTATTTTATCTTTTCGGCCGCGAAATGAACAGAATCAGTCATTGACAATTAATTTTATTTCATTTTATTATTTTTTCCTGTTGATTTGTCCTGCTTTTTGGGTAAAATAAGAGTTAAAAGTTCTGGGTTTTGGATAAAATATATCACACGCAACCGAACCTTACAGTGGATTGATAAAAATATGAAAACTGATTTAGAGGTATCAATAAAGAGCCTATTTTCAGTCCGAAATAGCTTCTTTAGCACTGCGAAATAACCAATAATTGAAAAAAAGTACTTATCTTGTTTAAGCATTTGGTACGAGAAAGGAGAAGGATTACTGCGTTATCCATTCATTCCATTCCAAGCCTTCAGAATAAACGACGACTTTAGCGTTTTTCAGGTGGATATAGCTGCCATTATCCAGGCTGTAGCCGAACTGAGAAGACACAGCATTGGCAATAGGACGATCACCATCTACTCTGATAGTCAAGCGGCCACAAAAGCCATGAAATCAGATGTGGTGAAGTCAAGGGGTGTGAACCAATGCAGGAAGTCGCTAGACACAGTAACCCTGTGCTGGGTGCCAGGACACACTGATATCCCGAGAAACGAGGAAGCGGACAAGCTTGCAAGATCAGGGTCAGAAATGAATGCATCACTGGCACTTAAATCAGTATGAACGCCGTCGTTCGTAGAATCGACGACAAGTCTTTGAGTAGAATTAACCTACGTTGGACACAACTCTACACCTGCAGCCATACAAAAGAGCTATGGCCAGATATCAACAAAAGGAGATCAATATTCATGATGGAGACTGGAGACCTTACGGGTCATTGCGCTGTGGGTCAACATGCGGAGCGGTTGGCCAAACTACATAACGACTACTGCAGAAGCTGTAGGGGCGTTGAAGAAATACAGTCTGTTCGTCACCTGCTTTGCGAATGCCCAGCCTTAAACAGCATACGGTTTACGACCCTAGGCAGATATTTTTATGATGAGCTGGAGGATGTGGGCAAAGCCGAGCTAAAAGACCTACTCAGATTTGTATACAAATCGGGTTGGTTTTAAGAGAGCGTCACTTTGTGCACATACCAGCGGGTGTCTTCTTATATATTTTCAGGTGTTTTTCAAGTTCGTGGAGAGGTACCCTGATGGACACAATGGACCCAACTGCTGGTCTAAGTGAGCCGTGACTGAGGTCATAGGGGCATCCACCTACCTATTCAAGTTTGGAGTTCAAGATTCTGCGGGCTTGAAAGTTGATATTCAATCGCTCTACATAGCGAAACCATCACAAACAACCAATACGCAGTTTTTGTCAACAGGCCGATGTGATTGTATACCTATCTAAGTTCGCCGTTCACTTATCTTTGCCAGAACCCAGAACTCGTCAATAGTGTCCGACCAGAACTTCGGCTTTTTTATCACCTTCGGCCGAAGCCGAATGTAGTGCAACCTGATATACCAAGCAACCTAACATAAGCCATCCGTTAAATTAATTTAACATGTATACAATTTATTGGATAAAATAACTCATAATCATAACAAAATGTATTTTACAAAGAAACTAAAGTCAAAAATAGTCAATAAATGATTCGATTACCTGTGAATAACTAAATACAAATGCGAAACAAAAAAGAAATAACAAAATTCTCGGGCCCTTGGGCCTTTTTTCGCCTAAGCCGAATGTTTTGCCGAAGGTGGAAAATTTGCCCGAATGTAGCCGAACCCGAAGCCAAAGCCGATTCGGTAGGACTCTACTCGTCAACAAAAGCGGGACCAAATTTTTTACGAAGAATTTTTCTCATTTTTTCTTCATCGGATTTAGAAAGATTTCATGCTTCAGTGTTATAGAGAAGGACTAGAATTTTCAAGGTCTTAACAAAATTCCTTAATTAATACGGGAGATGGCTTTAGTACATATTTGCCTTCTTAAATGAAATAAATAGCGATTGGATAGTTACTGAAAGTTATTTAGCTTTTCTTATTGACATCAGATGCTTTGTTTTGCCCTTGTCTAGATTAGGGCGGTCAATACGTGAAGACAATGCGGGACACTATTTTACGGCAGACTAAAGAAAGAGATTTGTATGTAGGTAAATTTTTCGCCTTTGATAACAGAGGCATCAAACTGTCAATGATGTTGTATCAACTGCACGATATGCAATAATAGGTGAATCCACCACTTTGCGGCACGAGCATACTCTATGCAAAAATGCGTGCTGGTGAAATCATGTCTTTAGACTCAGAATCAGATCAAAGGTTCATGCACAAGGTCCACCGTACGCTTTTTATACGTACAAACGTTGATTTCACACACGACGGTTTTTTCCGTGAACCGTCTACGATTGGTTAAATTTTTCTCCCAGACATATCGAAAATATTTGTGACAAGTGAACACAACAACGAACGGCAGACGAATAAATATCGTCTTGTGTGAAAGCGTACGCAAAGTCACATGACCATGATAAGACGACGACGGCACGGTCGCCATGTATTACGGAAAAAATCCGTCTCCGTCCAATTGCTTTTATTAGCTTACTATCAACGCCTCAGAAAACCGTCGTGTGTGAAAGAGGCCTAACGCCGCATGCCGCACCTCATCGCTGATTCTATTTCAATGAATTCTGTAAGTTTAAGTTTAAGATAAATGCTTTATTATTTTTTGATTAGTCTTGTACAGAATGCGAGACATGCGGAAAAGTTTTACCCATTTACGGGACATTTTTTATCAATATTTAAATGCAGGACTGAAGTATAAAATCTGGTGCTGACCCGCAGAATCTAGGACAGTTGGCCGCCTGATGCTAGATTCCGCGTCTAGTCCTATGCTCGCAAACGCACCAGTGATAGCTCGCTGTGTTCTATCAATAATATCAATATAGTCGGCGTATGCAAGTTTGTAATTGGACAGCCTTTAAAAAAATCGTACTTCGAATTGAAATAAAATACCAGAAAATCGTTTTAATGTCCATCAATTTGGCTTCATTGGAAGGATAAATTTATGCCATTAATGTTTAAATATGATTTTTGGGGCTGTATGTCGGCAATAACGCCACGAATGTTGGCTTCCAAGTCGCCTAACGTTTCTGGTTTGTTGGCGTGGGCGAGCGACTTCACATATCCCCAAAGAAAATAATCCAATGGTGTCAAATCACACGATCTTGTTGGCCAATTGACAGGTCCATTACGCGAAATTATGCGCTCATCGAATGTTTCCTTCAATAAATCCATTGTGACGTGCGCTGTGTGGCATGTAGCGCTGTCTTGTTGGAACCACATCTCATCCACATTCATGCCATCCGATTCGGGATCAAAGTAGTCGGCTATCATGGCTCTATACCGGTCTCCATTAACGGTAACTGACTCTCCAGCACCATTTCGGAAGAAGTATGGCGCAATGACTCCACCAGCCCATAGAGCATACCAAACAGTCAGTTTTTGTTGATGTAATGGCGTTTCAAGGGTCTCATGTGGATTCTCTTCACTTCAAAGGCGGCACTTTTGCTTGTAGCCATTCAACCCAAAATGAGCCTCATCACTGAACAAAATTTTGCGGTAAACTTCACGAACTGAACCATTATTTTCGATATAAATTTGCACAATTTGCAAGCGTTGTTCATTTGTCAACCTGTTCATGATGAAATGACAAACCAAACTGAACATAAATGTCATTAGAGTTGCCAGATTTGACCACAAAATGTCAGTTTTATCTGTATCCGAAAACCCAACCTCTAAAAAAAACCCCTTTATAACTATGAAATAAGTTGAGATATGCTCCCTTCGATCGAAGCTCTACCCTGTTGCCTCAAATAGTTCCGCGGGTAGACTGTCCGGCTAAGCATCCTTATTCAATTTAAGTTCAAATACCTATCGACACAACATTTTGGCCGGATGAATGGAAGTCCTGTATTTCATCGTCTGATTTGTATGGTTTGCTCTGCCTAGTAGCATCTCCCTATTTCCGGATTCTTCAAACTCTCGTTCCTTTTATCGTTTTGCCAGCCCTTTGTCGAACCGGAAGTTTCGTTGAGGTCGGATGCAACCCACAATATCTCATTTGGCGCTACTTATGACTTTTTGCATCTATAACACTAATTATTAGTACTTGGAGCTGCATACAAAGGGTTTCTAGAGGGGTTGGGGTATAGGTTTGCCGTCTTATTGCAATTGCTATCGTTCAACGTTAGGTCTCCTCACAGCAATCTCTTTCCTCTGGCTTCTGAGATATCAGTAGAAGTACCTCGCCGGCAATTCAATAGCGGTCCGAGTCTATGTTGGCCAAATATATTAAATACCTGAGGCGTGCCTTAAATCATTCCCAACATCATCAGGTTAGCTGATATTGTAACCGCCATGTTCGACTTCTGAATATGATTGAATGAGGAAACCATGCACTTCCTTTAGTAACGTAACGTCCCGTAGCGAGATCGATAAGTTTGTTCCCATGCTTGATATGGGGCGATTTTAAGTGTGGAATTTTAGGGCAACTGCTGGTTATTCACCTGTTCAAGGTCCAGACATTTTTCGTGCACATCCTATGGTCGTTGTCCGGACAAAGAGAATCTGCCCTTATCTCTTCGTAGCTTGTGTTTTTTTGCAAGCTTAGGCATTTGGGCAAGCACAATATCGATATTTCCTGGAGGGCCAGGCGCTTTTTCGGACCCCTTTTACAAAAGGTACGGGATACACCGTAGCCGCTTAGTTGGTTTGAGTTCTGCCTTTGTTTTTTGTAAAAGTTCGAGAAAATTGAGGGATTCCAGTAAGACCTCTTTTAGTTAAGTCTTCGACAGGAGTGAGAGTCAACATGTTGTTGCGATGCAAATATCTGACATAATGTGAGACTTGTTCAACCCCTGTAATCTTAGAAGTTTTGCGGTTTATGTGATCAGTTTTATGCTTATTAATTTATTCCTTTTAACCCCTCCCCCAAGGTGAACACCCCTGTTAGGAACTTAGCTCCAAAAGGTCAAAACCTTACCTAATAGTGAAAACTTTTGAATTGGAGGTATAACTGCACAAAATGCGTCATCTTCTGAAAAGTTATTTAGAATTTGAAGACACAATTTATATTGCCAACAAAAATAAGAGAAGAATCATCCATTCTAGCGATTAGTCACAGCTTCCTCGCAGAGGCATATCAAATTACCAAATAGCCCCAACATCCGCATTCGAAAACTTACAACAGCCGTCAAGGCAAACATAAACTGTTGAACTTTATGTTCCCCGACACCAGATCCTTGTGACAAATTTTCGATTCCGTCTTAAACCGATCCTGCCTGTCACAATGCAATTGATACCCGTTCGCGCTCATATAATTCGCCCAAAATGTTTCCTGCGATTTATTACTTTATTCCCGCTCATCACAACTTTCCCTAAATCGAGAAAAGACACACCACAGACTCCAACAAAAATGGATACCGATATTGATCATAAATTTCCCCCTGGAGAACAAAAAGAAACCCCCTTCCTCAACTCTCCCACAAAGCAGACGCATAAAAGATCGTGCGTCGTAAATCAGAGCATCAGCATCACGCGCAGTCGGATTGAATGAAGATACGAAATGAAGATTCCCAAAAACAGATAATCAAGAGGTTTTTTTTTTTTTCATCGAACTCACCTTTACTACGATCCCGAAGAGCGTTGTTTAAATTTATGAAATAGATACACCAATACTTGGCCATCAATTGGAAATCTGAAACTGTCAGAAAATCCCTATCGCTGCAAGAATGCATCTGTCGCAGTTCGATCAGAAGCGACCATTGTTTCTGTGCGTGCATGTGATGCGCCTCCAGGGGAGTTTGTTATGGAGCGTCACCCCTGCGGGCAATAAATAAACTAAATGGTGTTAATTTTGGGCCTTTCAATAGGGCACAATAAATTTGTCACAACACGGGACAAGAAACGGTCGCATCATTGGAATGTCTTGATTTTTGAGGCTCTAGCGCGCTCACATACGGCCCAATGTGCATAATCGATCAGAAATTCGATACGGCGATCGCTCGATCGCCGGGGGCCGGGATGGGTAAATATATTGTTGTTTATTTCGTCGTTTTGGTGATCGCGACACATGCAGATACAAAGTGAAACAAGTGTCACCATAAATTTCCGCTGGAACGACGATGCGCTGCTGCAGTTTTGGGCTTGTGACGCGCGGTACCTGGGCTATTAATGGATCACGAAGTCTTATCCTTGACGGCCTACTCGCTGGGGATTAAATTTCTTAGTGCTCATTTTGTACGGGACATGATCTAGAGAGTGGGCACAGTGGTTGCGTCTACTAAATAAATTCACTGACATTCACTGCGCAGTTGAATTGAAGCCGCTGGAGGTGCGTTTAGGTTCGATGACAATGCCATGATGACACGATGTCACAAAGGTAGCGTCCGTCATCGGTTGCTAGTTGGAAACGCTTTCAAAAGCAACTAAAGGGGCAAAGCGCATCAGGCATAAAACCATTCAAGCTGTCATCGCATATTCAACCGCGCTGCCCACCTCAATCGCAATCGCAATCGCTTGCGCAAGGCGAGGTAAAGTTTCGAGTGGATTCAGTTGACGTATACTGCTGCTTGTGGCAGGTAGCGCAAAACTTGAAGCAGAATAATGTTTGCGAAAAAAGGAAAGAAATCGAAACCGAAACTGGTAACCGGTTGGTTGGGCTGGGCTGGGCTGTGATCTGGGATCTGGGAATGAATAAGGTTAGCTGGTTGGTTGCCGGTAACAATCTGTACAATTTTGCCCAGAGAAAGATAAATCGACGCAAGTTGACAGGTTACACACAAATGAAACTGAGATGGCAGTGATCCTAGTCGTTTTTTTTTTATTTGTTGTTGTTGTTGTTGTTGCTCGCTTTCATATATGGGGTTTTTGCCGGTTTCACTGCGAGTGAATGAGAGTAGTTCCTTTGGGGGCAATGGTAGTATTTGTACGAAAATAGATGACATGGAGGACATTTGAGATAGGATTCTATAAGGAGATGTTGTATGTGTACCTACACATTGCTGCAGAGTTAAAGGGTTAGGTAATTATGGAATCGAAGGCTTATTAAATTGTAGACGAAATTGAAAATTTTGGTCTCTCCCATTTCTTTACAATTTGGTGGTGGTAAAAGTTTAACACTTTACAACGCTGCATTCGTGGAGGATCAATCTGAATCTGTGATGTGTTAAGTGGAGGTGTATTCTCAAAGGGCTAGATATAAGTGTCAGCTTTTTTTCTTCCTAACTTCTTTTGTCAATGAGGGGGTAGGCTCCTTCTAACTAAATTATCTCCAACAAACATATTCGATGGCAACGTGAGCCACTACGCGGTTTTATTTTGCTCTGTTGGGATAAGGCGGAGTTGAGCGTAAGGCCAAGAAATAACTTTTAAATTAGAGAACTTCTTGACTTCTGGGGTTTGGTTAGGTGGTTTAAGGGTCGAAGCAGATAAATTACTACTTGGTCACACTTAGGTCCCTAAGGACCCATAATAGTATCCTAGCGTTCTTTCTAGCCCAGATAGAACGACGTCCAGAGAAAACTGTAAATAGAGACACCAGAAAGTTCTTCAATATGTTGGACGTAGATATTATGTTGCAATTGTCTCGATCCTCTGGTGATAAACCCATGCAGTGACAGAGAAATTGAGGCGTACGCTGGTCTGAGCATCCACAGCTAGCGTAATCCTTGATATTAAGTTTCGCGTGGTTTTTTAAGAGGCTATCTCCAGTCATAGCGCCTTTGAACCTATACAGAAATGCTCCGTCATACAAAAGAAGCTTGTTCGTCCGGCTATTCTTTGGTCATACCCTCCCTGATACGTCACATGTCTTCCATTTATTCGAATTCGGCTTTCCACACGTTTTATTAAGTTAAGGCCAATAGCAGATCATTACGTCTGGTTACTCCTAATCTTCAATATCCCTTTGATTCTATAGGATCCGCCAAATAACTTTTTTTTTTTGAAACAGGACGCAAAACATCGAGTGTAGCTTCGGCTGTGTGGCACGTAGCGCCGTCCTGTTGAAACCAAATGTTGCCAATATCCTCCTCTTCAATTTTTGTGAACAAAAATTCGTTCAACATGGCCCGATAACGATCGCCATTGACTGTAACGCTCATTTAAAAAAAAAAATGAAAAATGGCCCAATTATGCCGCAATATTTCGCAGCGTTGTTCAAGCGTATAGCGGTATACTATCTGTCAAATCAGACAAGAGCTAAGAGTTACCATTCGCGAAATAAGCACTAGTTGAAAAAAAAAGTTAGATGCCGGACCCTATACTTATCCTGTGAGCCAAAAATCCTTAATTTGAATTATCTCTGACTTTATATCAACACCAGATACTGCCCTTATAGCCGCAGTTTTCAATAGGTAAGCCCAAAATCCTTGAAGGAGGAAGAGAGCGATGTGAGTGAAGCTATCGAATCTAAACCCTGAACCATTCACGAAGCTTCGTAGGGGAGAAGAGGAAAGAGTGACTGATACAATCAAACTTTTTGTTGAAGCATCAGCTGAGATGAACTAAGAAATCAATCTCCTTTTGGGAAAAAGAAGAAGTAAGAGTGGAGCGACTGATTAAATCAAACTGCAAACCATTGCCGAACAGTCTATACTAACCACTAATGAACTTGCTGATGTAGCCAGTATTTAGTTTGCACTTCGGCAGTAATAACTCCTAGACTTTTAAAAACTAATTGATTGGTTAGTTTAATGTTAAATTTATTCATTTGCATGAGTGCGAATGGTACCTCTCCGTTTTCAAAATGGTACTGCCGGCTTCCTTAATTAACTAGTTAATCCACTCTGTATAAACGCAGTGCCTGGAAACCCAGTACAAGGAGATTTAGGATTTGACCGTCTATTAACCGTCCATAGAGTCCGCAAGCTATTTTTCAAATAGCAATAAGTTCCACCTGAAAATTAACAACATCGTTTCCGGACAAGCAGGCTGACATTGAGTGGATTTACTCGCATCTCATTCTTTTCTGGTCAAAAGCGAACAGCAAAATAGTCTGATTAGGAATACATCCCCATTGTTTTCTTCTTATTGATTCAAAGTCCGTGCTTGCCACAGAAGTCTCAGAACCAACCAGCTTCTTAGGCTGATTCTCAAGGCGCTATTGATAGCCGCTTTCTGCATGTATGGATCAAAAATCACTTCAAACACAGCTGTTAGAGTGGTTCTAATTGCATCGTTGATTTGTTCGTGGCTTGGCAACCAACAACTCTGCAATATTTACTCTTCAACCCAGGTCCTATAAGCGATATAGCATATTCTCAGCGAAAAGACACAGACTACTTGGTGTAGTTTTTCTGGTAAATTAGGTAAAGTCCACAAGATAACATCGACACAGTTAGAGCAATACTTGGTACGTTGTGATGAGACAGGAATTTAGTAAAAAGTGCCTCTCTACTTGTTAAACCCATGCAACTTCTGACTAAGCGAATGAGACTTCTAATATCACTTGAATCTTTGTAGAAAAAGGCTGAGCATTTAAAAATGAGTTGCCGGATAATTCGGGATAAATCTCCCTTGTCCATGCAACTTCTGCAAATGTCGTTTGAGAGAGTGTGCCAAGCCTTGTTGCATGCTTAATTATGAGACAGTGTCCAATAATTAAACTTATTGTAGTTCAAATGTTCAGTATGCTTTAAGAGATCAAGTCCTTAGAGCGTTTCAGATCCAGATTTGGTCAAATCTGTTTAGTCGCTAAGCATATGATTCAACTTGTCCAACTAAGGTTCGTTCTTTCAGAGACAGCCATCTTTAGGAGCTTACAACTTGTTATTGGTATAAGTACATCACCTTTTTCAGGTTCCTAATTTAGTGAGTTCATAAGGACTACAATTTTCAGGAATGTCAATATGCCCAGGCACCAAACGATGTTTAATGTTAAACTGCTCCGCCATCTTCTTAAGAGACGATCGGCAGTCTAGGGCCACGATTGACCTTATAGACACTGATTCCAGTATCATGATTGCACCTTGCCGCTTCCTTCTTTGCCAAGATAATCATTTTTGATCGCCATTTTTTCCGCCTGAAACACACTCAGAATGATGGAAGGTGAAACTAAGGTTAAGTCTGTCGGAGAAAATACTCACCGCTGCATACGTTTTTGCTATGTCATTGTATCAATGGACGGATGTGTTCTCCATGAAAGCGACCACCGGAATGACAGGGAGGGAATAGTGAAATTGTTTTTGCTAACAACCATTTCTATCAAACCAAACGAGATGCTCATTATCTTCGGAACTACAATCTTAAGTCCCTCCAGCTTTGAAGTAAAGTTGCATAGCTCAGCCTTTTTGTGAAGAGATATTTTTTTAACTTAAATCTATTGTCGTATAGAATCTCTGAATTTCATTCACTACGTCCAATATGAGAATGCATTAAGGACCAAGTCATCGCGGACATCGCTTATCCGGGCAATAAGTAACGTGCATGCTTCTCACCAAAGATGATAAAAAACTGCAAAAAAAACTCAAAAATCCATATCCAGTTTCCTGCACTTAAGTTTCTTCAACTAGAGTTAGAGTTAACAGAAGACTCTTAGTAAAGGGTCAGTTCTAAAAAATAAAATGGGCTACTTACCACAGTATTCAACTTAAGCACTGACCACCATGGTACCAAGCCCTCCACATAATTGAAACTAAATACATATTTTAAAAAGGCCATTACGGTGGTGGCTCCTACCTCGACCAGATGCCTTTGAAGATGCAAACATTCTGGTAAAATCAATAAAAGCTTTTGCCATATAATCACCAACCATCATCGTCCAGAAAGGATATATGTATTCCATTTCACGTTTTCTCCATAAGAGGAGGCCCCCTTCATTCGAAACAACAACAACAGAATACCTTCGAGTAATTCCAATAGCACCTCAAGCTATTCAACATTTTGAGTTAGGACCAGCACTAGGACTAGCAACAGCATCAGCATCAGCTATACATATTATATTTACAACAGTGGAGGGAAAAGGGTCTCCCCACATCGCATTCGAGCAATAATTGCGACCATTACAAATTGGGATGGGAAATGGAATCTCTTACCAAGGCGAACTGCCTGTCCGATGGTGCACCAGATCACTGGGATCATCTTCATGAGATGCGAGAAAAGAATTTGGTTTTTATGTTCGGATTCTAATTACAGCGCAGAACTGTTTTCCCTCTCCGTTTGCGCTGCTGTTGTTTTCCATTTCATTTCGTTGGATGTCTTGGATTTGGATTTGGACTCAGGACTTGGACCATGGATAGCTGGCTACGTGCAACAGTGCTGCAACACGACATGACACTCGAGCGTATAAATGATACGTATGTAGGTCCTCCTAGACCATGAAATTAAAGTTATTCTTCTACTTATTGCTGTTGTAGCTGAGGCAATCCAACACCCTTCGCTGGAGAAGCAAAGCGATTGCATCTGAAACTGAAATTGTATGTGTTCGACCGGGATGGCCATGGAGATATAGTCACGCAGCTGAGCTCAGTGCCATTCGAATGGTCCGAATGGGAAGAAAAATGAAACCAATTCCCAGCGGAATGGTACTATGGATTGGAAATCAATACAGCCAGGCCGGCAGACTATGGGCGGATTAGTGATGACTTGTTGGCTGCTTTGAATTCTGTTAGAAAGGCAGGAGTTGCAACTGTAGACACCGCCAACTGTAGTGGTCACTTGTGCTGAGATCCAATGAGTGGCGTACAAGATAACGATGCTGCGTACTCATTGCTGAAGTTAAACGATATTTACGGAGCTAATTAAGATATCAAAATGTTTAAGGAGTGGTGATTCTGCTTTCCGCACCATATGTAGATGCAGTTTGTCTGCCAGAAGATTAAAGGAGGGGAGAGCAACAGCTCTCGATGAGAATCTTTATGCATTTGGAGTTGAAAGTGGCAGTTGAAGTTGCTTTCATGAATATGAGTAGGATTTTTAAGTGTAGTGGTGGTTGGAATTTCTACCTAAATATATGTTTGATGAACATGAGAAGTTAATTGGACGGGGGGCATCTCATTAAGTTCTAAGAAAAAACGCAATCGCTAGGAGCGCGGATAGGAGTTGAAGGCTTGTTATAAAAAACAAGCTACTTTTCTTTGATGAGTCCTTAACATTCTGCTAAGCAGAATCCACATGCATATATTTTATGTCATCAGCCAACTTTTAAAGTTAATTAGGGACTACTTCGTTTAGATTGTTAGACGAGAGAATAAAATAAATATTATCGGGAAGTCCTGCTAAAGTACAGGACGTTGGTAACCGATGCAGATTGTGGCAAGTGCATCATAACAGGGGTAAATAGGGGCTACCATCAAGGTGGTGTTCTGTCTCCCCTCCTATGGTGTATGGACTCTTTGCTTACGGCTCTCAACATTCCTGGAAACTACACTCAAGCTTATGCGGATGATGTCGCCGTTCTTTCTGTCGGTTCAAATCTAGGGGCTGTCTGCTCTCAAGCGGAGAGATCCCTGGATTTGATCGATGTCTGTTGCACTAGTAATGGGCTTTCAGTAAATCCTCTTAAAACCACGGTTATTCTCTTTACGAGAAGGAGAATCTCCACTGGTCTGTCCCATCTCGTGCTTAAAGGTGTCACCATCGCTATATCTATAACCGATGAAGTTAAATATCTGGGTGTAATCCTCAAAAAAAAACTTCTATGGTCCAACTCCAAACATGTCGAATCGAAAACCGATAAAGCACTGTCGCCTTTCTCTGGCCATGATTAGACCGCTACTCTCATACGCATCAGTTGTTTGGTGGAACAGGCTTTCGCGCAAAAGTGTTACTGCTTCTTTTGCCAAACTCCAAGGAACGGCACGTCTCGGCTGCACAGGGGCCTTCCCTAGCACCCCGGGCTCTGCTCTAGATGCTTTGATGAATCTTTTCCCCCCCCCCCTTGGTTGTGAACAACAGGTGGAGGGCTAGAGGCATTTGCATCTGCAGTGATAGCCAATCTGCATAAGAAGCGCTTCTAAACCCTCTTACCTCGTCCAAGTAAATGCTAGAACTCAAGCTTTCTCTGAATTTGGTCGGAAGACTGAACACAGTGAATCTTGTCTGGGTACCAGGTCACACTGGCATCCAGGGAAATGAGATCTCGGATAAGCTTGCTAGGCAAGGTTCAGAAGAAGTTTTCTCAGGACCCGAACCTGTGTTGGGTCTGCCTGCGTCTTTAGTCATGTCGTCTATCGATTCTTGGGTTTCTCGTGAACACAAGATTCGGTGGCGCGACTGGTATAGATGCAAACAGACGAAACTACTGCGCCCGAGCATTTGCAAAAAGTATGCGTCATTCCCTCTTTCTACCGGGAGAATCGATTGCAGGTGGTTATAGGCGTCCTTTCGGGCCACCAAGCTTTGCTAAACACTTAAATGTGTTGGGCTTAAGCGATACCACTTAAGCAGAACACTTTCTCTGCAGTTGTCCGGCCTATGCTCGCATCAGGTGGCTGATTTTTGGGGCTGACGTGGCGAGTGCCGAACATCTAAGCTCTTTATCACTGAAGCTCCTTCTCGGGAAAACTAAGTACATTAATGTAAGGTGTCTGAATGGTAGTACAATGGACCTGTAGTTGTGTCTGAGCGCTCCTCAATAAGACTCTACTCTTCTCGGATTCGCTGAAAAATATAGGTTGTAGATAGATCTGTTTCTTTAAAGTGAATTTTTCTCAAGAAAGCGGTTCCTACGAAAACGTCTTCCTAACAAATAGTAACACCATTAGCTCTTGATAAGATTCGTAGCTGAATTGGTTTTACTCAATTAAGGACTCCATTGCAACAAGGCGGCCGGGCGGAAAACCAAGACAGCGTGTGCTACTATCAAGTTATTAAAGAAACATTCGATGAAGACATAATTTGGCGTTAGCATAGTTACCACTTTATATTTACAACAAATTGAAAATCACCACAATTGATTTTTTTATATTTTTATAAAACTCAGTTTTAAGCGAATTTTTTTTTAAAAATTAAATAAAACACTCAAATTTGCATCAAATATTCAAAATTTTTATTGTAATCGATAAATAGGCCTTTTCTATTTACGTTTTAAAGACAACTTCATATAAATGCTGTCCGTGGCTACGTTTTAAATGGTCCATTTGGAAGGTACAATTTTGCGTCACTCTTTTGAGCATTTTGGCCTGTATTCCACGAATTACGCGTGTTATGTTGTCCTGTAAGGCTTCAATCGTGTTCGGCTTGTCCACATAGACTAACGACTTTACATAACCCCACAAGAAATAATCAAGAGGCGTTAAATCGCATGATCTTGGCGGGCAATTCGAGATATAAGTTGCTCACCAAATTCATCATTTAACATTTCTATTATTTCACGAGCTGTGTGGCATGTGGCACCATCTTGATAAAACCACATGTCAACCAAGTTCAACTCAGCCAACTGGAGCAAAAAAATGTCGCGTATCATGACTCGATATCGTTCGCCGTTCACGGTAACGTTTTGTCCACGGTGGTCTTTGAAGAAAAATGGACCGATGATGCCAACAGCCCATAAACCGCACCAAACTGTCGTTTTTTCGGGATGCATCGATAATTCTTAGATGGCATGTGGCTGTTCATCACTCCAGATGCGACAGTTTTGCTTATTTACGTATCCGTTGAGCCAGAAATGAGCCTCATCGCTGAACACAATTTTTCGATAAAACAGCGAAGCTGTTCACCAAAAATTAAACGTTAAATTTCAATAATTAGCAATCTTTTTTCGTTTGTAAGTAGTTCCATGATTAAATGGCAGAGTATACTGAAAACTTTTCACTTTGACAGATGACGTTTGGACGCCACTACTAACCAGTGCTGCCAATCTGAAAAAACGTAACTCTTAAAAAATCAGCCTTTTAATTTTGGCAATGTTAAAAATTTAAGAAAACATGAGGCTAGCAGTATGTTTGCTTATCCCTTTGCGCTTTATATTATATTATTATGTTTATATATTTCGACTTATTCGTTTCTGCACAGCATTGGCTATGGCGACTACTTTGTTCCTATTTTTTTATGGTCGAAATGGTAAATTTAGCCGCCCCATATTACACGCATCAACTTGTTGTAGTTGTTCACTCTTGTTCTCGATAACTACACTTCTTTTAAGAACACGAACTTCGTTTTTTGGTTGAAATTTTGCAACTGTAAAAGATAAGACCGTTGCATACGTTTGCGTATATTTGTGCACGTTATTTCGACAGTCACAGTTCATAGACGCAATAATGGAAAGTTACAGTTTGTGTACAATGTACAAATGGTCCGTGGAAGTTGTAAAATTTTTGTTCACGCTATCGAGCTTTTGCTGTTCACTCCATAAAAAATAATAAAACACACTAGCGAGGTGTTCACGTCATCAGAGGTTCACGCTACCCAGATTCCACTGTATTTCGTTTTCTATGCAGTTTATCGAAGAAACGCAGTTCATTCAAAAAACCAGATAAAGTGGGCTCGGCCAAGAACCTCATTTTAAAAATTAAATGGCTTTAACCCTTGATGTAATTTACTTTACCTTTAAAATTTAATTTTCCTAATTGTGGACCTGGCACTGTGGCTTTATATTTAAACATTTTGGGTCCTTATGGACCATTAGTTCCAAATTTTTGCTTTATATCTGAAAACTAACGACCTCTAAGCCAGTGACTGATGGAGGGATATTTTTGGAGGTCTACGACGAATATAAAGGTATGTTTCAAACTTTGTGTAAAATTGTATACAGTGCGATCTCGTTAAAAGGAACTATTAGAAATTTGGACAATCGAGTCAAAGAATTGTGGGTGCCAAAAATGAGACGAAAAGTTAATCACCTAAGAATAGTAAAAAAAAAAACGAGTCTTGCACTGGTCAACAGATCAATACTAATAATTTAATTCATATTAAAAATAAAAAATAAGAAAATTTTAATTGTTTTTTAAAAATAGAAAAATTGTTTGATTGTGTCTTTTTGGATGCAGAACTATTTTCTACAGCTAAATCTCGTAAGTTTTGAAGAAATAAAATGTTACTCAGTGAAGCATCATTTTCTTTAGTCCGTTGAAGGTATAGAAAAAAGAAACAACAGAAAAATATACAAATGGCGAACGAAGTAAGAGTTCATGGGACAATAGTTGCTTTTATCACCTTTTTTTGAGGGGTTTCAATTGCTGAGTCAACAATGATATAACGTGTTGCTTCTATCGAGGTCGCACTTTAGTTAAATAAATAATTATATATATATATAAATAGAGAAGTTTAACTCTTCATGGCAAATCAACGCGAGCTGGGTAATGTGTTGTGTCGTCGATTCCCTTCGATCCGGGGTAGATCCGACTCGGGAAAGTCGGCGTTTTATTTATATAACGGGTGATTTTTTAAGAGGTTTAGAACTTTTTTAAAAAAAAAAACACAAAAAATTCGAAAAAATGAATGAAATATTTATTTGAATCGATAGTTTGAACCTTGCAGCAATTTAATGTTTAAAGATAATTTCATGCAAATGTTGACCGCGGCTGCGTCTCAGGTAGCCCATCCGCTGAGTCCAATTTTGGCATACTCTTTCACACATATCGGCCGGTATCTCACGAATGAATGCATGGATGTTGGCTTCCAGTGCGTCAATCGAAGCGGGCTTGTCCCTATACACATTAGCCTTGGCATACCCCCACAAAAAATAATCTAATGGTGTCAAATCGCACGATCTAGGCGGCCAATTGACCGGCCCGAAACGTGAAATTAACTGTTCACCAAACTCGCCTCGCAGTTGCGCCATTGTTTCGCGTGCTGTGTGGCATGTGGGACCGTCTTGTTGAAACCACATATCATGCAAGTCAAGAACTTCCATTTCGGGCAAAAAAAAGTTTGTTATCATCGCTCGGTAGCGTTCACCATTGACAGTAACGCTGCGATTCGCATCATCTTTGAAGAAATATGGCCGAATAATGCCGCCGGCCCATAAACCGCACCAAACAGTGGCTTTTTCGGGATGCATTGGTAGCTGTTGCAATGCTTCTGGCTGATCTTCACTCCAAATGCGGCAATTTTGCTTATTTACGTACCCATTCAACCAAGAATGAGCCTCATCGCTGAACACAATTTTTCGATAAAAAAGCGGATCCTCGGCCAGCTTTCCAAGAGCCCATTCACCAAAAATTCGGCGTTGTGGTAGGTCGGCTGGCTTTAGTTCTTGCACCAGCTGTATCTTAAAAGGCTTTACGCCCAAATCCTTCCGCAAAATTTTCCACGTAGTGCTGTAACAAAGGCCTAACTGCTGGCAACGGCGCCGAATCGACATTTCGCGGTCTTCTGTCACACTAGCTGATACGGCCGCAATATTTTCTTCAATACGCACAGTACGTAAACGTGTTGGTGGTTTAATGTCCAACAAAGTAATTTTCACAATCTTCCGAATAGACTGCTCAGAAGGTCGAGAATGCCGATCATAAAATGGAAGCAGCGCGCGATGAACATTTCGAACCGAGCACGAATTTTGATAGTAAAATTCAATAATTTGCAAGCGTTGTTCATTTGTAAGACGATCCATGGTTAAATTGCAAACCAAACTGAAGCTGTTTGACAGTGACACAAGGTACTAAACACACGTCAGCTGTCAAAACCAGTGTTGCCAAAACCAAACCAGCTAAAAAATCACCCTATATTATATGCCTTGGCCGGCTTACATAGTTTAAGTAGGTGGTAGTTTTAAGTTTTAGTTGTAAGATATGCACAGCATGCGTGGCTTTTAGGTTAGGTGTCAAATTAAAAAAAAAAAAAAAAAATCGCACATCACGCGGCGGTTTTTAAAAATAAATTTAAAGTTGTAGGAGTTATTTTTATTTAATTTTAAATACTAAATGTAAGTTAGGTTTATCTTAGAGCGCCCGCATAGGACCAGCAAGTTTAAATTTTTGCATTTGCATTTAGCATTTTTGTCTAGCATGTAAGAATCAATGAATCACTCAATAAAACTGAAAAAGAGAAGTTTAACTTTGTTTGACATTTGCAAAACTTCCTTGTTAACTGAAATTAAGTTACAATCCAACTTTATGCTATCATGATCCTATTGTGGCCTGGCTTTCGGTTTAGATGGCGGATACCATCTCATCTGCAATAGCCCAGCCGCCCTTAAGACAGCACTATTGGGAGCCACTACTTGTGTCTTTTCTTTCCGGATGAAGCTGGAGTTGCAACATATAAATATATTAAAAACAGATACACTTAAGATACACTTCAGACCTACTAAAATATTTGTCCATTTTAAAAAAATTAAGCACAACAATTTTTTTTAAAAGAAAACAATTAGAACAGTTTCACGGTATCTAGTGTTAGTTAGATGTTTTCCAGCTGATAGCTGCTCCAGCGAATGTAATTTGAAGATTTCGGTGGGTGCATTCAAGGTAAACTATAGAAGTGCGTTTGAAATCATGGGTGGATGTGTTCAAAGGACACTTTGGACAAAGAACACGCCAAATAATGAAGAAATTTTTCATTTCTAAAAATTCACAAAAGAGGAGTAGACTTGGTGGCACCCCGAAAGTCATATTGTGTAAATTGTATTCGCCATAAATTTTAGATTATTCCTTTGAGCGGTTTTGGTGTTAAGAGCCTTAATGAAAATATGCAAAAAATATTCGCTTCGAATTTCTTAACAAATGTAGGTAAGTGTTTTTTTTATAACAAAATCAAGTACATTAAAATAATTAGTTAAATCGAGGAATAGAACAATAAATAAAGACCAATTTTGGGGAATTACTGGCAAATATAAAGCAGTTTCGAGACATCGCGAGAACCTGTCGCGGTAAGATTTACTGCGACAAGAAGCACCCTTCGGTCCTCTCTTCCCCCGACCTTTTTCCCTCTCTCTCTTTTGGTCCGCGTGCTCAAGTTCTTAAGAAGTGGAAGGGCAGCCATGGTCTCATCAGCCAATCGCCCAATTCATTAGAACCTTGGGGCAGCAACCACTACAGGTGGAACAGGGTGTAACCGGGATAGACGGACGGTCTACTCCCTAATGAAGAGATGCAGCCTATCCGAAGGTGAGCCGGGCGGACGGCCTGGAGACTCCCAACGGACCAGCGAGTCAAATCGGACGGACCGTCCGCAACGACCAAATGCCACCCAAGGCAAGTTACAAAATGAGGACGGACGTTTTAAATGGTAGAGTGTAAAACAAAACACTCCACAATAACAGTAACGGGTGTGGGCGGACGGCCCGAGTCATAAATAAAACACCGTTACCTAATTAAAAAGACCCGAGAGGCACATACCAGCAATTAGGGAGCACGGGTGGACGGCCCAGAGTAAAAGAAAAGCTCCGACGACAATTGCACCAAAACTACCACCAACACGGTAGGGAGTCACGTTCGATGAGGGAAGGGGCGACGATCCCTTTTGTCCAACTCCACCATGGGGAGCACCGGAGGAGCAGCAGAGGATTGCGGGCGGACGGCCACATATACGCACCTCATAACACCGAACAACTTTATAAATGTATAACCACGGTACTCACACCAGAACCCGAATCACCAACCTTAAACAGGTGGTACGAAGACCGTAGCGGAAGCCGACAACACTAACACGAAGTATACCGAGTCAAACGAAAACTTCAATAACTTCATCAAAACTCGGAAGCCGAAGTATAATAACACCAGGGCAAAAGGAACGCAACTCCTATAGATACGGAGCCCAATGTGAAACCAGTGACTTAATAATACACTGTAAGGAATAGCGCAGGATCTATTCATCCCTTACCCCCCCAATTCTGCGCGGAAGTCCACCGAGATAGCTAGGGAAAAGTAACACGATAAGAAAAATGAATTTACTTGCCTCCTCTGGTGGGTTGACTGGCCCTCCTACTAGTTGCTTGGTGCCTGGTCCTAGGGGTTTTCGTAATCCTACCCCTCCAGGTGTGATCTTCAGTGGTGGTAACGTGTGGGGACTTTGTTAATTTTGCCCCAAACACGGGGCAAAAACTTTTAATTAAATGGAGAATTGTCCATTCTCGATTTGTTTTCTTTTTTTTCTTTTTCGCGAACTGTCAGACGGGTAAAACATTGAGATAAGTCCAGGGTCGGCCGGAGGGTCGTCATTGATTGGTCACTTCCAACAATGGGCGAATCCGAAGATTGGAAAATGAGAGAACATTAGCGGGATCATGTCAGCACACTTGAGTAGCTGAAAATGATATGACCCAGCTAAATGCGTGAATGTGAGGGGTGTAGGTGACAGTTGATAATCTCAGAGCGACAGCTGAATTATCGAGTTGGAACTGTTATCCTATCACCCATGTATGAGTGAGTGTAGGGGAGCTGACAAGTTAAGCACATAAGCTTAATCATCATGTGGAGCGGTAGTTGGTTCTGCCTCCCCTGCAATGCCTGAGTATGTGTGTGTAAAAAGAGGAAAAAAAAAAAACCCGGCCGGTCGAATGGACACAGGCATATTTTGTTGGAAACCACTTCTTGGTTGACTAGCCTAAAGTAGAGACGTAATTATTTTGTGCGACATTAACAAAAAAAAAGTTTTAAAGCGGAATAATATATATATATTCAAAAAAAAAAAAGAAAGAAAGGAAGCATCGAGGAGGGAAGAAGCGAGAGCAATTAAGAAAAAGGAAAGATCACATCTCGAGGAAGAAGATATAAGTCAGGCGGACCAAAACCCAAGGGACAAGTGGGTAGGACAGGAAAACCAGAAAAAAAGATAAGTAGAGTTTCTTGTATGTAGCTAGGATTTTAAAGTGAAAGAAAATAGATCTCGGTAGGCTTGCGTCCCGCAAAATCCCTGGAATTAAAAAGGGACACGCGACCCCTAGTTAATTGAAGATTTTCAACTTTCGGGATAGCAGGATCCTGGGCTATTTCAAACGGCATTCATATTTCTTTTCCATATATCTTGTCATAAATAGAACAGAAAACCGTTCTTATAACGGTCAATAAATTCTGCCGTGCCCCAACGGGGCATTTATAACTTGGTTAAAACAAAGAAAAAAGGTCTTTTTTTTTCCTCTGCTTCAGATTCTGTCATCGGGTCGACTATTCTAAATTTTTTTTTCAGATTTTCTTTTATTTTTTTTTTATTCTCTCTATCGGTTTTCTTTTTCCCCTAGGTTTCACAATTTCCCCAAAGAAAAATTGTGTGGCGCCCATAGTTCACTAGAAATATCAGGAATTCTATCCCAAGTACAAAAAAAGGCATTCCTCACAAATTTTCTAAACCCAATACAACTTCAATCCATTTCGTTTATTTTCACCTAAGTACTTAGGTATAATCACCTACTGAACCCGACCCTAGCTGAGCAGCAAGGAAAGCAGCATCCCTGTGTGCTGCCATTACATTTTCGCGATCTTGTTGACATTTCAATTCGACTTTCCTTACGGGCGGTGGCGGCCTCAAATTTTGTTTGTTTCTTTTTTAATTCGTTTGTTCCGCCAACTAAAAGAAACTTAATAAAAGTAGTTTGTTCGCGAAAATAAAAGTGTAATAAACCAAAACAAAGTGGGCCCAAAAAATTTTAAAAAAATGTGGGAAAATGTTAAAATAAGTCAAGCCTTAGCCCACCAAATAAAGAAATGCATTGATTTGCTATTTTGTAAATAAAATCGAATTGAAGGTTTGCAGTGATCAGAAATACAATTTGAAAAAAAAGGATGGCTTTCAACAATAATGAGCCTAAAGCAGCTGGTGGGGTAAAAAATGTTTTACTGCCGATAAGAAAAAAGTGATTGAGTTGGTCCAATTGAAAGAATCTTTTGAGGGCATAGGAGACGTTCGTTCATTTGGACGAAATTAAACATTTGCACAAGAGCTACCTCCAACCGTGTCCCTCCCAATTGTCGGACGATGTTGTCCAAAATTCTCAAGGGAATGCGTGTTTTCAATGAAACTGATATTAAAACTTATGAAATAAAGTACGACTGCGTCATATGAAACTTTCTCCGTACACGAAATGCGTTTTTATTCGCAAAATGAATTGAAAATTAATGGTAAAAAATTTATTTAAATCACTTTTTAGGTTTTAAAAAATTTGATTTTCTCAAAATGATTTGATGTAATTTCGCACATTGGACACTTTTAACATGATTGTTCGAATTACAAAAAGTTATCAAAATCGTTAGAGCCCTTTTTGAGAAATCGAATTTAATTTAAATTTAATTTAAATTAAGAAAAAAAATAAGAAAAAATTATTTCAAAAATCGAAGTATGCAAATTTGTTCGACTTTATAGTATAAAAAAACTGTACATTTTTTTGAAGTTCCCTTTATTAGTTTTCGAGATATTGCTGGTTTTATAAATTCCCGTTAATCAATTTTTTTTTCCAAAAACTGAGTACACAGAATTTTTGACCCCTACCTCAAGTATCCTTAGTACAAAAAAAGACCGAAATCCTTGGAACCAATTTCGAGCAAAATAATGTTAAATGATTTTCACAAAAAAAATTGTATGGCTGGTACCGATATTTCAAAGGATAAAGCATAAAATAAAAAGTTGTCCCGAGATGTGACCCCGAAAACCTTATATATGAACTTTGAAGCAAATCCGTTCGCGTACGGCGCCCGGACAGACAGACAGACAGACCGACGGACGGCATTGCCGGACCCTCTTTTTTGGACTTCTCTATAGTCGTAATATCAGCCCTCATACTCAGTTTGAGGTCGATATTTCCGCACGACCGCAGAACTTTCTCTCTAGTATACTAATGTACACGAACATGAACATGATCATGAACATTCCTGATCAATGTAGCAATTCGAACTCAAATCGACACAACGTGGTCGCTGGCATTAGATTCTTGAATCTTTCAATATCGCGCATCAAGCGTTAATTTAGTCGACATCGGTTTGGCAACGATTTTGAACAAAGCCATGGCAATTCAAAAAGATTTCAAGACGCCGAAGTTGAGAGTTCGTTTGAAGAATGCAGGTAGCAAGAAACCAGTATTATATTGACTGATCGATTACATCCGATCATCGAAGAACGCCGATTAATACCGGATCACCAATTCGGATTCAGAACTAAGCACTCTACAATTGACCAACGAAATTGAATAAGCACTAGAGGAGAAAAAAATGTGTTCTAGCGTCTCTTAGGCCTTCGACAAAGTATGGAATACGGGATTAAAATATAAACTAAACAAAGCTCTCCCAAAGCAATTATATGAGATCCTAAGCTCTTATTTAGATGAGGGACTCTTTCGTGTTAAACACGGGGACGAGTACTCCGAATTCAAAGAAATCGCGACAAGAAAGTGTACTGGGCCCGATTTTATTCCGATTTCCTGCAAGAAGAGGATACTATCGTAGCAACTTTCGCGGATGATACGGCTATTCTAGCTGTAGACAATTCGATTCAGTCCGCGACAAATAAGCTTCAACGATCTATCGACAGAATATGCTTGTGGACAAAAACTTGGCGTATTGTCCTCAACGAGACAAAGTCCACGCACGTTAATTTTACCTACAGAAGCGTAAGCAATCTACCCATTTATATTGACTCGGTCCAAATTCCGTACGCAAACGAGGCTAACTACTTGGGAATGACGTTGGATGCAAAATTAAAATGGAAATCGTATGTTAAGCAGAAACGCGAGGAGCTCGTTATCAGATTTAATCAAATGCATTGGCTGATTGGAAGATTTTCTAAACTCAGCATGCAAGACAAGCTGCTTTCATACAAGCAAAGTTCTGAAACCGGTTTTGACGTACGTTATACAACTTTGGAGTTGTACCAAACCAAGTAATGTTAACATTTTGCAGACTTTCAAAAATAAAGAAATCTTGTGCCCCGATTACAAAGGATAAAACCTTTTGAATTAGCGCAATAAAATGTAACCGCATGTTATTGTCGGTATAAGCAGGTGCCTCCGCTGGGATGTTTCCTGCCAAAACTTATTAAATATTTTAAATTAAAACTGCTTGATAGGCATTAGCCTAGTTGTAGTATGAATACTTTTTCATGCGAGGTGTTTATGAGTGAGTAAGAATCTCACACTATTAGAAGCACGTGCGGAAGGTACTCATAGTGTCTCATGGAAGATTTTTCACCTACCCTCAAAAAAAAAATTCGAAGTTCAAAAAGATTTAAAGATACCGAAATTGGGCGTTCGTTTGAAGAATTTAGTGAAGAATGAAGCCAGTATTGTATTGACTAATTCGCTGTTCTCGCATTAAGGCACTCAAATCGTTCATCGAAAACTGATCATTCATGTAAAGTGGGTCCTAAGATCGAGGTCATCAACATCCTTCTGCAGCGTGACTTCGAGCAAATTAAGGGATATTGCGACGACTGGAAGATGAAAATCAAATTCCAGAAGACGGAAACAATCCGGTTCAGGACCCCATTGGCTAATGCCACTAGGGATACCAGAAAAAACTGGAAAAAATTGGTCATTATTGGACAGAATGGGCAGGCATTGGCGGTAAAAAACGTGGTCAGGTATCTTGGAATCTGGCTCGACCAGTATTTGTATAGATGCTTATCTTGCTGGAGCTAAGAAGGCTTTTGCTCAGACAAGAAGACTGTTTCATAGCAGTCAACTTGCTTCTAGAGTTAAGGTCATATGCTACGTGGCCCTAATAAGGCCCATCATCGCTTATAGCTGTCCATAGTGGTTCAATATAGCGCCGACGTATATGGAAAGGATTCGGGTTTTCGAGAGACAATGTCTTAGGTCATGTCTCGGGTTGTTTCGAACACCTGAATCTTATTACACCGTATCTTATCATTATATGATGGGGCTCACTTGAATATGATTGACAACTTGCTCATTAAGGTGACTCGAAGGCGCGTTGCGGGGGCGATGACCAACGATAATAGCCTGATCTTCGGGGCATACTACCCCAATGAAGCGCACATGGAGAGAACGCTCCGATCTGGCTTTGTTCCGCCAGAGACTTTTCTCCGTATTAATTAAAAAGGGCTGGTATAGACCAGCGATGGTATCCCGGTACTATACCACCGCTACCGCAGAGCGACTGATAAGCGGCTCACCTACGACGGGGACATCGCTAATGCTCCCGAGCTCCATCGTTTTAGTACCGCGATAGGGGGGAGGGATCATATTGATACGGTTAAGCAATTCACCGACTATTGGTGGCTTGCGGAAAGAGTGGAAGAGGTGGGTATTCCTTTCCAAGTCGGTGTGTTACCTTAGGTAACTCCTCCTAGTCTTAAATAGTTTTAAGTTGTATTTTCGTTAGTTGGTGCTCTGCATGTCGGCTGCAAGGTGTGGTGTTTCTGAGAGTCGACTGACACATTTCGGTGTCAGTGTTGTTGTTGGCGACTGCTGGGTGCTGCTATTGGAGTTGGGGGGTGGGCACCCGTTGCCTCTGTAGATGAGGCGGCCAGTGCCCATCACCCCCGATTATACTTAGTATTAGTTTGGTAATTTTAAGTAGCGTTAGTTAGATTCTAAGTTTTTAATGTATAGTCGTAAGTTGTTTTAGTTTTTTAGTTTTAAATAAAAATAAAACTAATAAAGGAGTCAAGTTTTTAAAATAAATTTTCTTGTAAAAAAAAATGATATTTAAATAATAAAAATTTTATTATTAATTAAGGCCGAAAGGTAGTAGTATTAATTGATATAGTTAAGTTTAGAGCGTCCGCATAAGGACCAGTAATCTAAAATAAGTATCCTGTTCATTTTAAGTTAGATTTAATCATTTTTCTCTAGTTTGTAAGCTTTATTGAAAGAAAATATCGGGTCCGACAAATAACTTTTTTTTTTTGAAAACGCTATAAAAAAAACTACTGAATATTTTCTCAAATTTCTTTTTTTATTTGAAAGTACAATCCTTCCGGTTAATAATGGAAAATAATTTAATTCAAATGGCTGCTTCGGCTGGCCATGCAGTAGCCTACACGATTCGGTCAAATTTTTAAGCACATTATCGATTGTGTGCAGCTGTATTTCACCAATGGCTTCACGAATATTGTCCTCTAAAGCGTCAATTGTCTCTGAGATGTCGGCGTAACACTTTTCTTTTACGGCATCCCACAAATAATAGTCCAACGATGTCAAATCGCAGCTCCGCGGAAGCCAAACGACATCAGCTCTGCGGCTGATAATGCGATCTTCAAAAACAGGGCTCAAAACATCGAGTGTAGCTTTGGCTGTGTGGCACGTAGCGCCGTCCTGTTGTTGCCAAATGTTGCCAATATCCTCCTCTTCAATTTTTGAGAACAAAAATTCGTTCAACATGGCCCGATAACGATCGCCATTGACTGTAACGGCCACTCCCTGCTCATTTTCGAAGAAAAATGGTCCAATTATGCCTCTGGACCAAAATCCGCTCCAAACAGTGACTCGTTTTGGGTATATCGGTTTTTCAATGTATGCGTGCGGGTTTTCTGTACCCCAAATGCGACAATTTTACAATTTTGAAAAGATGATTTTTTTAGCAAAATCGACATCTTCTCTAAGTCGATCGCAAGCCAACTACGCATTGGATGGTCAGTTGGCTTCAACTCCTGAACCAATTGGACTTTGTATGGCGTCATACCAAGGTCTTTATGCAAAATTTGTCTCAATGATGTCTCCGAAATGTTCAATTGTTGAGAACGACGGTGAATTGATGTTGATGGCGATTCACGCACACTTTCTGCCACAGCAGCAATTTTCTCGGGTGTACGCACTGTTTTTGGCTTTTCACGCTTTGGTTTATCGATGAGTGTGCCAGTTTCTTTCACTTTTTTCGGAGCTGACGGTACTTCTCTTCTTCCAAAATCCGTATGCAATTTTCGCACACATTCTGCAACATTACCATGATTTTCAAAGTAATGTCGCAATATTTCCCAGCGTTGTTCCAGCGAATACACAACCCTATTCGTTCAGCGGAAGGATAAAACTAATTATCTGTCAAATCAGACATGAGCTAAGTGTTACCATTCGCGAAATCAGCACTAGTTGAAAAAAAAAAACGTTAAATGGCGGACCCTATATAAAACGGATTTAAAATTGAAAAAAAATTTAAAAATTCATGTAAAGTGTGGCCGCTGTTGAAGACGAAGATGATAAGGATCTTAATGTGAGTCAGCGCATTTCGGACCGTGTTTAGAGTCGGTCCGAAAATTGCGTGAAACTATGGATCCAATCGGCAAACTTACCAATTTGTGTCAAAAAAGTGAATCTTCTGCTGCTGCCTCGACTTACTTCGCTCGACAAAGTGCCTAATGAGCTTCGGGCGCTTGCGTAAACTCGCTATGTGAAGAGTAACGTCTTCAACAAAAAGTTGCAGATCACAAAATAATAAAGAGCGATCTGCAGAAAGGCGAAAGTGGACGACTACCTCTTTGAGTTACTTCACACAGATGTGGACTTCAGTGGAAACTACACTTCACTCTTCAGTGGAAAAAAATGACATTCCCCAAAAACGTACTACTTGCGGAGCTCCGAATAAAACTACTTTTGTGGCTTCTTTCGACTGCGCAGTTGGAGCGGCTACTTTCATATATTTCAATCGGTCTAAGACCGATTAAAGCCATTGACTCAAGCCACAAAAGCAGTCAAGTGTCAATAGTTAATCGAATAATTTCAAGCAAACGTATTGGCCATCACCTTAGTCAGATGATTAATTTTCGAACTTTATTAACCTTTAAACCTAATCCCGACAAGCCTAATCCCATCTCAATAAGAACCACTTTGGAAATCCTTCTGCAAAAGTGTACCGTTTGACTTTCTTCAATGCAAAGCTTTCTTCTTCATTCGGTAGCCCATTCTAATCCATGCGGCAGAAAGCAAGTAATAATCCCACAATAACCAGCCGCCAATCCATGTGCAAAAGGGGATACGACGTCAGTAACCACAGCGCAGATAAAACAACCGCATGTGTGTTTCTGTGTAAGCCAAGTGACCAAATCGGTTCTATCTCGCTTGGTGCGCACTCAATGCGCAGCATTTAAGCGCAATAAAGCAATAAAGTGGCAATAAATCAACTTAATTAACTGAAAATCAATTCATAAATTATTTCCACTAGTCGCTGTCTCGTGGGGCGCACTGCAGTGTTTTGTAGCCTGCGCGCACATTAAAATGATCACTTGCTACAACAAGGTACCTGCCGCACAGCAGAAGCTTCTCCTACTGCGCTGAAATCCAATCCCGATGCAAGTCCATTTGCAAATTTAATCTTCGCAAAGTGATCTTCTTCCTCTCACTTAGGCCATTCTGCCGCGGGTCCAAAGACGACGACGAAAATGCTGCGCTCTGCCCCGAGAGGTTCTAAGTACTGCCCCTCTCTTGCTGCGCCGAACAATCGCAGTGTGAGCGAATTGCATTGGATTGGAATGAAGGTCATAGCGTGTGAGCACGTAGCACAGGTGACTTGTGTGACACGAGGACGACGACGACAAAGACGACGGGTGTAACGACACTCCGGCAAATGACTCCAGTTGGCCAGTGTTGGGGTAATAAATACTGGGTGCGGGTCAGATATATCAGAGGTGGTACCAGATATTCGTGAGTGTTCGCAATGCTCATGCTTTACTCTCCTCCTGTGATTAGGTATCCTCCGCTGGTGTATGTGCGGGAGTCGTGCTTTAGTGCTTGGCACAATCCGCTGCTGATGGTGTTGTGTGGTGTTTTGAAATCCAATATGGTACTGTGTCGTCGGTAATAAATTTTCGGCCGAGAACAACGCGGATGTAACATGGTGCAGCTATAAAAATGTTTCAAATGGCAATGCAGCGCTGGAGGAGGTGTATAGTATAGTGACACTTGGTGCACAACACTTGAACACTGCAGTATTTAACGGGGTTAGGTAGGTGACGAAGTCTCCGAAACTAAATTGAAGGGACGGTTATTTAGTGTTGAAACCACTAAAACTCGTGTACACCTTGTAAGAGGGTTTAAGTGATGTGGAATGCACCTAAAATTGAGGCAGCTATTGTTTGAGATTAACCAGGAAACATAAAAACTGGAAATTCCTTTATAGGAAGTGGCTGCGGGCTGATGACATTTCAGTTTAAGCAATTTATTGGATTTCAATTGAAAGATAAGTGAAATAACTCTAGATTAACTCAGTGCCGCTTAGGATTTTAGAAAGTTGGGACTTGAGCATTTTCAATTGTTAGTGTCTTGGCTTGGGACTCTGCCGTTGCAGATTCAATTTTCAAAAGAGAACAACATCGCACACTACCCAACTGAAGTTTCTTCAACCATTGCAACTCCAAAACAAGGATTTCCCATTACAATTCGGAGGGTTTCTAAAATGTTTTATATGATCGTGCTGATCGTTTTCCTAGAACTTCCTTCTATGTTCCCGCAAGGAACCTAATTTAACGATAGTTCGGAAGGTAATTATCAAGTGCTTAATTTTTTTAATTTAATTTTGTTTGGCTGAAGTTCCATGTCCGTAGGCAATTAATCCACTACTGTTTTATTTACAGAAGCCCTAACCAGGACAGGCATTCAACTTACAATGAGTTTGATGCACTGTCTGATTCCATCACCAGAATTGTAACCCATTATCCTCGTACTGAAATCGTCATTGCGGGCGATTTCAATATACACAATTCAAGTTGGCTTCGACATTCTGGACAGACAACACCCGAAGGAAGGAATGTCTGATACACTCTATCCCTAACAGGATAAAGTGTATCAGACCTAAGCGAAACGCGTGGTGTGACTTCAGCTGTAAAGAAGCTATCAGGGCTAAAGAGGTAAGTTTTCGGTCATTTAAGGTCAACCCAACTGAGGAAAACCGAAAAAAGTTCAAGCGAGCCAGAAATGACTGCAATGCCCACATTAATCGTGACAAATTCTCCTACGACCAAAAGTTGAGGCAAAAAATACTACAAAGTCCCTCCGGTAGTAAAAACTTTTGGTCGTTTGTTAAGAATATTGAGAATTCGGCCTCAAAATCTATCCCGACACTAATTTGCAATGACACTCCAGCTGTCAGCTCTTCGGATAAAGCCAATCTGCTCGCTGCTCATTTTGCAGCTAGCTCCCAGATTGTGCTTTATCTCCCCCAGTAATCGAGCGCTTAGAACACTCCATGGGACAAATCCACTTTCGCACCCGTACTGTGGCAAGAGTTCTTCGAGATCTCAACATTCACAAATCCGCTGGCCCAGATGGTATTTCCCCTATCGTTTTGAAGAGGTGTCCTTTCTTCAGGGCAGCATTTGTCCAGCCCGTCCCAAAAAAAGACGAATCTTCCTCTCCCTCCTCCTACCGACCAATTCCACTTACATCCCTTCTTTCCAAGGTCATGGAAACGCTGATAAATCGTCAGCTTATGAAATATCTCGAATCCCGAAAACTTCTTAATGACCGGCAGTACGGTTTCCGCAGCAACAGATCCACTGGTGATTTGATGACATATCTAACCGTAAAGTGGAACCAATCTATTCATTTGACAGAGTTTGGCATCGCTCTCTCTTGTCGAAAATGCGTGCATTTGGGATCGATGTTACCCTTCTTCAATGGATTAGAAATTACCTTTCGGACCGTTCAATACAAGTTGTTTTGGACGGTTTCAAGTCTGCAACTTATCAAATAAATGCTGGTGGCTCCGTTCTGTCTCCGACTCTTTCTCTCGTTTTTATCAATGACCTCCTGTCTGTCACTTCTAATCCAATCCATTCCTTTGCTGATGACAGTACCCTCAGCTTTACATATTCGTTTTCTGGGCAACGCCCCTCATCTTCGGGCGTTGAACTGGAACGGCAAGGTATGTTAAGCTCATTGAATTCCGATCTTGACAGCATACTTAAATGGGGTAAAACCAACAGAGTGGAATTTAATGCTCCCAAGACGCAATGCTGTCTGCTGTCATAGAAGCGAACCCCTAATTCTCTGCCATTATCCATGGATGACACTTGCATCGCCGAAACCGAAAGGCTTTCCATCCTCGGTATGTGCGTTAACGACAACCTTCGTTGGAATGACCACATATTCGATGTCGCCAAAAACGCTGCGAAATGTCTAGGCTTCCTTAAGCGATGCAAGCAATATTTCACCCCTTCTGATCTGGCTAGAATCTACAAGGCGTTCATTTGCCCAAAACTTGAGTACAACGCTCATATCTGGTCTGGTGCACCAATAACATATTTGGAGCAACTTGACAGGATCCAAAAACGTGCGGTAAAACTTATTGGCGATCGACATCGTCGTAATGGCTCCTGCCTGTCATTGTTTTATCGGTATTTCCACCACAAGTGCTCAAATGAAATAGCCAGTTGCATTCCACCCCTACAGCAATTCAACCGCAATACTCGCCTTGCGAGGCATGCACATCAGTTTACCCTCAAGCCTGTATTAGGACGTACAGTAAAATACAAGGATTCTTTTCTCAACCGTACAATACGAATGTGGAATGCTCTACCACGCTCTGTTTTTCCTTTGCATTATAATTTACAGAAACTTAAAACCAACGTGCATCGGTTTCTCCCTTTCTCTATTCCTTCATTTCCCTAATGCCCGCACTGTGTCACTTCCTTATAAGGGTATCCAAAGTCCCTTTAGTGCGCGTACATTATAAAACAGTAGTTTCGCGACACCAAAAGTCAGAAATCAAGTTTCTGCTTCTCAATACAAATCGGCACCTTCTTCCAGATTAGTGAGGGATGAATTGACAGTCAGTTTCTTTGAGGTTAAGGTCATTGTCATAGCAACTGCTGCAAATAACCTTTTAAGGAGAATAGTGAATAGCGGTTTCTTATGACGCCTCCTTAAGCCTCCTACCTTGGGCATAATCATACTATGTTACTATATCCATCTGTCTATCCATCCATAACTCGGAAACTATTCAAACGATTTTCGTAATCTTATTTTCCTTGGTAGTTATGTTGTCCACTTAGGTTTTAAAGAAGAGTTAAGTGATCTAAGAGGAGAGTGGTAAAGTGAAACAAACTATTCATCTGATTTAAAAAGTTTCAATGTTTTTCATAAATTTAATCAAAAACCAGTAAAACCTTTTTATTTAGTGTGCGCTTGCTGAGGAATCTATGAAAATCTTATGGAACTCGATGTTAAATCGAAAAAAATAAACTTTCGTTTATTGACATGAAATACTATTCACTGAGGAGATTTTCTAAAGATTTTCAGAATTTTTTATTCAGTTGATGAAACGGTTCACTGTTTAGGAGATTAGACTATTGAGCGAGGGGTCTGAGTTTCAAATCCTTAGTACGACCAAGTTGCTTTCAAAAATTTATCTTTCCAGTAGAATAGAATGATTTTCCGTTTGGAATCAGCTTTACATTTGGTGCAGATGTTTCTGAACACTCTGGACAGACACCATGGGCAGTTTCTACTGGGAATTCCCAATACTTTTATATGTGGTTAAGAACCACGGCGCAGGGACATAGGTCCCAAATTCATTTTTCATAACCATCACAAAATCATTAAGAATTTAAAAAAATAAAGTGCAAGACTGCGTCACACGAAACTTCCTCGGTACATGAGATGCGTTTTTGAGTCGCAAAATTAATCGAAAATTAATGGTGAGAAATTTATTTAATAATAATATTTAAATATTTAAGAAAATTTGATTTTCTCAAAAACGGCTACTACGATTTTGATGTAATTTCGCACATTGGACACATTTATCATAATTGATCGAAAAACAAAAAAATTATCAAAATCGTTATAGCCGTTTTTTTTTAAAAAACTAATTTAATTTAAATTTAATAAATTCGTTATATGAAAAAAAAAAATTATTTAAAAAATCTAAGTATGCAGATTTGATTTATAGCATACGAAAAACTGTAAATTGTTTAAAGTTCCCTTTATTAGTTTTCGAGATATTGCCTGTTTTATAAATTACCGTTAATCGATTTTTTTTTCTAAAACTGAGTATGCAGTATTTATGGCCCTATCCCAAGTATCCTTCGTACATGAAAAGACCGAAATCCTTAAAACCATTTTCTAGAAAAATAGTGATGAGTGATTTTCACCAAAAGAATTGTATGGCAGGTACCGTTATTTCAAACGATAACGAGATGTAACCCCAAGAACCTTATCTACGAACTTTGAAGCAAATGCGTCGAATCGTTTCACCATATGGCGCCCGGAAAGACAGACAGACAAACAGACACACAGACAGACCGACGGATTTCATTGGCGGACCCACTTTTTTCTCTATAGTCGTAATATCATTCCTCATACTCAGTTTGAGTTCGAAATTTCCGCACGATCGCAATAACTCTCTCTTTAGTATACTAATGTCTACGAGAAAGTTAAAAATAAAGATCGGCCTTATTTCGCAGTAGTCATTGAAATAAGACCACATAACTCATGAGATCTTATTTCGACTTAAAAATAGAGCCAACAAACTTGTTTGACTGGCTATACATTCTTGTTGCGTGCTCTTCATTGAAAATTCTCTAAACTTATCAAAAAAACATAAGGAAAGGCTACAGTCCGCTTGAGGCGAACAGTATGATACCCTATCCTTATCCCTATATACCCCAAAGAAAAAAGCATTAAGAAGGTGATGGATATCATTTTATTTCATTCTATGAAATTAATAAAAAAAAAATATATTTTTTCAAAAAACGCCCCCAAAAAGTGGGCGTGGTCAAAAACTTTGTATGGGCGATGTATTGGAAAAAATATTTTCTAAATATTTGGTTATACATTTTTTTTCAGTTTCTATGAAAACTTTCGCTGAAAACAGCATTTTAGTGAAAAAATCCCACAAAAAGTAGGCGTGGCAAAAATTGTATATGACAGACTTATAGAGGAGGGCAGTGCCTACATATCTTGTGAAGGCTCTAACACTCTTTCTTACTTTAGCCTAAAAACGTTTTTTTCTAAATTGTGGGCGTGGCAGTGAGCGGATTTAAAAACTTTTAACACTTTACCATTTCGGGACCCTAGGCAGTATATACTCTAAATATCAGCTTCCTGGCATAAATTTAAAGGCCTCTAAAGTTGACACGGACGGACGGACATTGCTAAATAGTCTTAGGATTTGGTCCTGATCATAAATATATATACTTTTGTGGGTCTATGACGAATATTAAGGGGTATTACAAACTATGTGTCAAAATTAGATAGGGTATAAAAAATATTTATTTGGTGAGTCCCAAATGCTGTCCCAAATCGAATTCGGTTATTATGTCTTCGGGACTTATGTCCCTGCGCCAAGAACCACACCATGCTCCAGAGCCCACTAAGTACGACTGAGTATATCAGATCTATAGAATAACTCGATAAAACCCAAAATCCCGGGTGAACAACCGTGCAACATTGAAATCTATTGCACGATGTTATGTATATTTTAGTGGTGAACTCTAGATACTTAGGGACCTCAATTTTCAATCCAATTTCCGCTTTAAATTAGTCTTCCTGATTGCAAGAATCTCTCTCAAGCGGAGGTTCCAACGTTCGCGGAAGCGGCACTTAAGGTGTCATTGTTGGCAATACCACGAAACGATAGGTATTATCATTTCCATTGACAGGCGGGCGGCTATAAACCCAGTTTATGGTATTGAAAAAAAAATCCATTTGCAACCGCGAAGAACTCAAGTTTCTACACTCGCAGCACACCACCATGATCGAGCACTGCAGTCGACCACTCTGTTAACTTAAAGAAGAGTGGAGATCAAGATTACTTGAAAAGAACTAATGACATGTTGAGGTATCAAGGAAGCTTTGGCCAGTTTATAACAGTGGCCTGACTGTCAAACTTCTGCAGTTTGAATGGTCATCGCTGCTTCAGCTGGTAGCGGCTTTAATAGGTTATAACTTTCTAAGATAACACAGATTAAAATTAAATCTCAAGAATGACGATATATATAGAGGCTGTAGATACGAAAAGGTCTGTCCGAGCCTATGTCACATAGGGAACGGAGCACTTGAACGTAATTGCATGACTTACAACAACTTTCTGATGTCTAACTTTCTGATCTTTACAGGTTTTTGAGGATATCAGGATGACTGGACGGCAGCACGGCGTCGGGTAAGGCAATATGAAGCCTAACCCATTCTAACACCAAAAGTTAACCCCAATAAAAAAGCATCACAATGGGTCAACCAAGATCTTAGTCCAAACCTAACCGACATTATAAATTTATATGTTACCACTCTTCGTACATCCGACATAATGTTTCCTTTGACTTTTCCGTATATGAGATCCTTAGCTAGGATCTACAAGAAATTTCTATCACAGTAAAAAAACTTATTGCCTAACACGTCAGAAGCCGTGGCGAATCTCTGCGTGAGAGGGCGCCGTCTTCCATTATTTATGACCTCATCGACGGTGGCTTGGTTTTTTGAAACGTCGGTTTCGGTTTTCCCCGTTTTAGCTAGAAAATAGTCTCCATTCGCTCTAGATGGCCGAGTGAACGTAGACGACATGTTTTGACTTTTTGGCCTACATCAATATCCACGTCGGCAGGGACTTCCTCTGCATCGTTGGAAGACCTTTTCACCGAAAAGTATCCTACATCTGCTACTTTTTCCTGCTAATCGCCTGACAACATATAGCTCACACTTCCTTTTTGAGTTAGCAGTTTGAACCAAATTTGTTTGCCAAATCGAAGATGCAATGGTTTTCCATTGTAGTTCTTCCCTAAATCTCCACTAAGTTGTCGTTAGCGAAATTTATTTAAGCCTCGTGGTATGTGAACTCTGCGACATCTTACAACGAGGTCTGAGGGTAGCACAGGAATGGTGCCTCACTGCTGAACTGAACATCAATCCGGCTAAAACAACGATAGCGCCATTCACAAGGAAAAGAAAACTTCAAAGACTCAAGGAAATCTGATTGTCAGGCCCAACACTGATACCGGTCAATGAGGTGAAGTACCGAGGACTACATCTGGACAGTAAACTCCAGGAAACTACCAGAAAGGCGACCCGTGCACTTATGATCTGCAAGAGCCAACCGGGAAAGACGTGGGGCTGAACATCCAATATTCTACGATGGATGTACATAGCAATAGTGAGACCAATGATCACATATGGTGCAGTAGCATGGCCAAAACGAACAAGTCTCACCACGACGAGAGAATCTCTCAACAAACTGCAAAGGCTGACGTGCCTCTTCATCACCGGCGTATTGCGTACATGCCCAACCGGTGCAAAGGAGTTGCCATTGAAATTAACTCCCCTACATTCTACATTGTCTCAGAGGCGGCGGACTAAAGAAGGAACTGGAAAGGGGAATGTATCAGCTCTGAAAACATCAACTCTTGGCTATTCCAAGAGATGACAGCATTAAGACAACTTTGAAAAGAATTTCTTAACAAATCTCAGCAACAAGAAAGAATGGAGCAATGAATCCACAATCTATGCACTGAGCGACCACACGATAAAGTGGTATACAGACGGCTCGGAAACTGATGAAGGAAATGGTGCAGGAGTGTTTGGGACAAGAACGGAACATTACGAATCCATGGGCCAGCATCTTTCAAGCAGAAATATTCGCCATAGAAAGATGTGTTCGAATCAAATAATGTCAGATAGTCAAGCAGCTATCCAAGCACTGGACTCGTTTGTCATTAAATCCAAACTTGTATGGGAATGTCTACAAAGTCTCAACAAATTGGGCAAGAAAAATGGAGTATCTGTCTGCTGGATACCAGGACCTTCATTGGACCTGAACCTACGGGATAGGGGAGCACACCTTACGCGAAGAATTCAGGAAATCGGAAAAGCAAAAAAAAGGGCTAAAACCTTTCGCGATCTCCAAGGTCTGAGACAAGCCAAAAAGTTCTTAGGAGATTATAATCTCAAAACATTTAAAGGATGCATCAGTCTTAGTAAAAATAGCCTACGTATCCTAACGGGGCATTGCAAACTCAGGAAACACCTAAGGAAGATAGGGGTATCAGATGAAGGTCTCTGCAGATTCTGCAATGAGTCCGCGGAAATACCAGAACACATACTGGAATCCTGCGGGGCACTGACCCAAAAAAGCTTTAAACACCAAATGAAGAAAAGGATTTACCAACCACGGACATTCTCAGATTCTTAGAGGAAACTGGACTGGATGATGTGCTCCGAGTGGGAGTTTCCTTGCCAAGGCATAAGTATTTCAACATAATTCCCGGCGAATTATGCTGTGAGGGGGCTCTGGAAGTGGGAGCAAAACCTCTCCATTGTAGAGGGTGATTTTTTAAGAGGTTTAGAACTTTTTTTAAAAAAAAAACACAAAAAATTCGAAAAAATGAATGAAATATTTATTTGAATCGATAGTTTGAATGTATGTTTAAAGATAATTTCATGCAAATGTTGACCGCGGCTGCGTCTCAGGTAGCCCATCCGCTGAGTCCAATTTTGGCATACTCTTTCACACATATCGGCCGGTATCTCACGAATGAATGCATGGATGTTGGCTTCCAGTGCGTCAATCGAAGCGGGCTTGTCCCTATACACATTAGCCTTGGCATACCCCCACAAAAAATAATCTAATGGTGTCAAATCGCACGATCTAGGGGGCCAATTGACCGGCCCGAAACGTGAAATTAACTGTTCACCAAACTCGCCTCGCAATTGCGCCATTGTTTCGCGTGCTGTGTGGCATGTGGCACAGTCTTGTTGAAACCACATATCATGCAAGTCAAGAACTTCCATTTCGGGCAAAAAAAAGTTTGTTATCATCGCTCGGTAGCGTTCACCATTGACAGTAACGCTGCGATTCGCATCATCTTTGAAGAAATATGGCCCAATAATGCCGCCGGCCCATAAACCGCACCAAACAGTGGCTTTTTCGGGATGCATTGGTAGCTGTTGCAATGCTTCTGGCTGATCTTCACTCCAAATGCGGCAATTTTGCTTATTTACGTACCCATTCAACCAAAAATGAGCCTCATCGCTGAACACAATTTTTCGATAAAAAAGCGGATCCTCGGCCAGCTTTCCAAGAGCCCATTCACCAAAAATTCGGCGTTGTGGTAGGTCGGCTGGCTTTAGTTCTTGCACCAGCTGTATCTTAAAAGGCTTTACGCCCAAATCCTTCCGCAAAATTTTCCACGTAGTGCTGTAACAAAGGCCTAACTGCTGGGAACGGCGCCGAATCGACATTTCGCGGTCTTCTGTCACACTAGCTGATACGGCCGCAATATTTTCTTCAATACGCACAGTACGTAAACGTGTTGGTGGTTTAATGTCCAACAAAGTAAATTTGGTGCGAAATTTGGTCACAATCTTCCGAATAGACTGCTCAGAAGGTCGAGAATGCCGATCATAAAATGGAAGCAGCGCGCGATGAACATTTCGAACCGAGCACGAATTTTGATAGTAAAATTCAATAATTTGCAAGCGTTGTTCATTTGTAAGACGATCCATGGTTAAATTGCAATCCAAACTGAAGCTGTTTGACAGTGACACAAGGTACTAAACACACGTCAGCTGTCAAAACCAGTGTTGCCAAAACCAAACCAGCTAAAAAATCACCCTTTATAAGTATATTATGTGAATTCAATACCTACCTCCAAGTTTCAGTTATTAACTGTAAAGTTTTGTCCTAAATTTATGTCTTAGCCAGTATTTGATTTGTTCCCCGTTTACTACAAAAACCAACCAAATAAAGTTGCCTTAAAACCCAAAAATTTGTTTTCACTCCACGATGCAAGCTGCCGATGATGTCAATAACTTTGCCTGCATAAGTTAGTAATGCTGAGTTCCTTACTTACTCACAATAACTGTCATCACACATTTCAATGTATTTTTCCCTAAGTCGAACTTAACAATCAAAACACTGAACCTAAATGAAATTGTGTGATAAATGGCGTCCTCAAATTTCTATGAACACAAACAAAATTTCCCACTCTCGCGAGCGTAAAAATAATAAAAATAACCTCCAACACAAATGAGCCCTTCTATGACTCACTTAAATGTTTCGCAAAAAACTTTTTAAGAACAATTCGTTTGGGTTCTAAAAATACTAAAAACCATCAAATGTTGCATCAATGCTGCCACAAAAACTTAACGATGCCACATCTCATTCATTCGACTTTTATTTCGAGTTGTTGTTGTTGTTGCTTTTTTATTTTGTTTATATTTTTATTTTCCTCTTACAAATTTTTGCTTTCGAAAGTCCTCGTAAAAGCTGTGACAAGAAACACCCTAAAACAATGGCAAAGCCAGTTACTAAAGAAAATTTACTGTCACAAAACAGATGCAAATTTACAAAACCCATAAAGCACCGAAAGATAATAACAATACACAATTCAGTGTATCTAACTGTATAGGTAGGATATTTTTTTTATTTTTTGTTTTTGTTATACTGTGGTCGCACACTTTTAAAGGACATAAATCCTAAATGGATTCATGTACATTATTAAGTATCGCACAAGCACAGGGCCGTCAAGCAAAGCAAGCTTCGCACAAATTACAGAATGTCAATAAAACGGCGCGGCGACGGTATTTCGTTCGTCCTAAACTTCAAGGATCATTAAAAGCGAGAGCACAGGGCTTTTAAAAAATTTTAAATTTCAAATTTCGACAAGATGGTTCCATTACCGAAAAAAACCGAAACATCTTGACACCAGAAATGGGAGGAACAAAGAAAGGAAGACGACACCTTAAGCGTCTTGAGAATGAAATAATGAATCTGCAATATCCTTGAATATATTGTGATTTGTGAATTTTTGTTGGGAGGTTGTAGGTGTCTATCTTATAAGCAGAGAAGGGATATTGAAACCTTTTACAGAGTTTGGACTCTTGAAAAACTTTTCAAGGGTCGAGAGAAATAACAAAATTGAGATATCACAGGACTGGAAAGGGCTGTGCAGATTTTCTTTGGCGTAGGAAGTGGGAAGGTTAATCCAGGTCTTCCTTCGTCTTTGAAGATGAGTAAAAAAAAAATACAATTTTTTTTCGAAACGCAAAAGTCGCTCGGAATTGCATCTTCCGTATTAATAGAAATTTATGTAATGCTGTAGTAAGTGTGCTGGACATGGGAAATCCTTAAAGTTGGCCCAACACTTGTGAAAATCCAAAGGCCCCGACCTATGCAATCCATTGCGTACATTGCCGGCAGGAGTATAGAACAGTTGCGGACTAAAAGGGGACTAATTTGGTCTTCCGGTTTTTTATAATTTTATTTTGACAATGTAAAGGATCTATAGGATTCCTTTCACATTTTCATATTATATACACAGCAAACAGGACAATCACCATCTTACTCTGATAGTCAAGCGGCCATAAAAGCCATGAAATCAGATGTGGTGAAGTCAAGGGCTGTGAGCCAATGCAGAAAGTCGTTTGACGAGCTATCAGCTCTCAACACAGTAACCCTATGTTTGAGGATAACGAGGAAGATGACAAGCTTGCAAGAGCAGGGTCAGTAATGAATGCATCACTGGCACTTGAATCAGTAAGAACGCCGCTTAGAATTAACCTACGTTGGACACAACTCGACACCTGCAGTTATACAAAAGAGCTATGGCCAGATAGCAACAAAAGGAGATCAAAATTCATGATCGGGTTAAGCCGCAAGGACATCTGAATACTCACCGGAGTCCTTACGGGTCACTGCGCTGTTGGCCATACTGCATAACGACTCCTGCAGAAGCTGTAGGGGCGTTGAAGAAATTGAATTTGTTCGTCACCTGCTTTGCGAATGCCTAGCCTTAAACAGCATAAGGATTAAGACCCTAGGCAGATACTTCTATGATGAGTTGGAAGATGTGGGCAAAGTTGAGCAAAAATACCTTCTCAGATTTATGTACAAAGCGGGTTGGGTCTAAGGGAGAGACATTTTGAGCACGTACCAGCGGTTTTTCTTTGGTCTATTTTTAGGTGTTTGTCTTTAAGTTCGAGGAAAGGTACCCAAATGGACATAATGGACTCAATTGCTGGTCTACGTTAGCCGTGACTGAAGACACAGGGGCATCCATCAAACTACCTACCTATGTTAGATACACTCTTGGAATGCCATATTAATAGAAAAGTATTTTTAAATGAAAAAAGAATTGGCGTTGTCGTTGTCGATAGAGCTATACATTTTGGCACTCAAAAGTGTGAACTAGTGGATATTGTCATGGAAAGGTGTGCAAAACGAAAACCAAAAAGATACTGGCTTGCAAATAGGTGTGACATCGTCAGGAAGGCTAAAGCTGCGTTAGGAATGCTGTCCAAAATCTGTAGAAACAATGTTGTTAACTTAAGAACCAAGCTGTTCCGCTCCAATGTAGAAAAAGTGCACACGACGCTCACACCCACACGCAAGCTGCAAGTCTTCGTACATAAATGTTTAAGAATCATCCTGAGGATTTTTTGGATGTACCGTACCAAAGATCAAATTGGTCTTATTGTTAGGAACCAACAGAATTTGGCATTATTTCACTTTATCAAGGCTAAAAAAATAAAAAATTAATAAAAATGTAGTTTTCGTAAATTTTAACTTCTTCAAAAACTAGACGACATAGAAGAAAATGGTTTCCTGTGTTCGATTGGGAATTAATAGGGAAAGTTAATAAATACAAGAAGAAAATTTAGTGTCTGAAAAAATCAGCCTACAATTTTTATTTTAAAATTTTTTTTTTTTTTCAAAATTTAGATTTTATTTTTAATTTTTTATAAACCAATTGTTGGAAAGAACTGAATTTAAGAACAAATAAGTGTTGCCATTTTGTTTTAATACACTGTTTTCAATTTAAAGTCTTTTATTTTAAAGTTAGTTAAAACGGGGCAAGTTAGGCCCCAACCTAACATACAAAAAATGCTTGTATTTAGCTACTCTATAAAAAATTCTTAACGCCGAAGTTTTCGTTACCCAATTTTCGTTCGTTAATCACCTAGAAATATTTTGAAAAAATTTTTCAAAAAATATTTTTTATTTTTTATTATTGAAAATATTTTTTCAAAACTTAAATTTCCTCAATTTTCCTAATTTTCAATTATTTTAATATTATATTCATCGTTGTTTGCTCTGTTTGTAAATTTAGCTTATGACTAGATTATCAGATATTGTATCTTACTGTCATTTAGCAATCATGAAATAAAATATATATAACTGTATTCCTTAAAAGCAACTGAATTAATAGGCCTTTCGTTCTCGCACGTTAGTCTTCATCTTCATCAGATTTTAAATTTTGTTGCAGATATTTATCAAATACGTTTGCCTCTTCTTGGCTGTTTTTTGCCAAGTTACCTTCTGTGGTATTTTACTGGGGTAAAGAGAGGCCTGTTCACTTTCTTTGTGGTCTTCCATACCATCAGAATCGTTCAGTACCGTTTATCAGATTGCTAAAATAAATATATTTGTAGTGGCTCACTAACGGGTGATCCCAATAGAGATACTTTTTTCAATAGCCTTTTTTGACAGATCCCGTGTGAGTCGTGTCATGTTATTTTTGTTTAGTATTGTTTGGCATTTCATAATGGAAAGACTTACGCGTGAACAACGTTTACAAATTGTTCAACTTTATTATGAAAATTCACGTTCGTGCACTTCGCTCAACTTATGGTCAACATAATCGGCCTACTGAGCGTACTATTCGCAACACCATCACCCATTTTGAGACCCAGCATTCATTATTGGATAATATTCGACCGAATAGACCACGTCCAGCACGCTGTGAAGAAAATATAGCGGCCGTAGCTGAGAGTGTACACGAAGACCGTAGAGAGTCGATTCGGCGCCGTTCGCAGCAACTCGGACTGACTTATGGAACGACTTGGCGCATTTTACGTCAAGATCTTAAATTGAAAGCGTACAAAATACAGCTTGTGCAACAACTGAAGCCGCTCGACCTTCCCAAGCGACATCGCTTCGCTCTATCGGCTCTTGAAAAGTTCCAAGAAGATCCGTACGTTTTCGAGGCAAATGTTGTTTAGCGATGAGGCCCATTTCTGGCTCAATGGGTATGTAAACAAACAAAATTGCCGCATTTGGGACGAAGAGCAACCTGAAGATATTGAAGAACTGCCACTTCATCCAGAAAAAACAACGGTTTGGTGTGGTTTGTGGGCCGGTGGAATCATCGGTCCATATTTCTTTAAAAATTATGCCGGTGCGAACGTAACCGTCAATGGCTTGATAACCGACTATTTGATGATTGAAGCTCGTGATCTCGGCGACATTTGGTTTTAGCAAGACGGCGCCACTTCCCACAAATCGCATCAATCAATGGACTTATTGAGAGAACATTTCGGTGAGCACATAATTTCACGTTTTGGGCCGGTCGATTGGCCACCAAGATCGTGTGATATCACACCGCTAGTCTTTTTCCTGTGGGGATATGTAAAGTCAAAAGCTTATGCCGACAAACCCGCTTCGTTTCAGGCCTTGGAGGAAAACATCACGCGTGTCATTCGCCAGTTACCAGTCGAAATGCTCGAACGAGTGATCGAAAATTGGACTCAACGGATGGACCATCTGCGACGTAGCAACGGCCAACATTTGATAGACACAATCTTCAAAAAATAAATGCCAAAGAATGTTCTTTCAAATGATAATAAACATTCTCCATTAAATTTGAAATTTGAATTTTCTGTGTTTTTTTCTTTAAAAAAGTAGGGAACCTCGAAATGGATCACCCTTTATTATTCTCTAAGAGAATTTCTATTTCTGGGTGCAGTGGCTCAGTGGTTAAGTGCGTTGGATTACTAAGCGAGAGGTCACTGGTACAAATTCCGACCTATACCACCTGTACCTGAAAGGTTTATTCGCTGCCCCATCTCTCTCCAAAGTGTGACAAACATCCAAGAGTAAGAACTGTCGTCAGAAGCTTCTCAAAAACAAATTGCCGTTCGGAGTCGGCATTAAAGTGTAGCTCCCTCCATTCGTGTTAAAAATATAACTTCTCACACGCAATGGTTGGGGAAGCTAGGCTTTAGGTCGTATATGGACCGTTTACGCCTAATATTTATTTATAATATTTTTATACCCTAAGCGTATATTAATTTTGACACATAGTTTGAAACACCCCTTAATATTCGCCGTAGACCCGTAAAAGTTTATATATTTATGATCAGGATCAAATCCTTAGACTATTTGGCATATTTCCGTCCTTCCGTACGCAATTTTTAGGCCATTAAAATTAAATGAAATTTGGACGGCATATTCCCTAGGGCTCCGAAATGGTTAAGTGTAAAAATGTTTTGAATAAGCCCACTGCCACGCCCACAATTTAGAATAAGCTGTTTTAAAGCTAAAGTTAGATAGATAGATACAAATCTTCACAAGATATGTAGGCACTGCCCTCCTTTATAAGTTTTCCAGATAAAGTTTATTGACACGCCTATTTTTTGCGGGCGTTTTCACTGAAATGCTGTTTTCATTGAAAATTTTCATAGAAACCGCAAATAAATGTTTAACAATATTTTTTCCAATATATCGCACATACAAAGGTTTTGGCCACGCCCACTTTTTAGGGACATTTTTTTCAAAAAATATATTTTTTTGTAAATTTAATAGAATGAAATAAAATGCTCTCCATCATCTTCTGAATGCTTTTTTCTTTGGGGCATAAAGGGTATCATACTGTTTGCACCAAGCGGACTGTAGCCTTCCCTTATGTTTTTAATAGATTTTCGAAGCTTATTACTTAAATTATTTACTTTGGTTCTACCATTTGGCGCCTTGTCGATTGCCATCGTTTATCAGCTCAATTACACATTTTGCATTTGAAGCAAGATTGGGATGGAAGTCCATGAACCCTTTTTGTAAATAAATTGACTGTTAATTTTTGCACTGCTTCTAATATTGAATGTTCGTTAGAATTAGTACTTCCACAGTCCGGGGTGGACCTGGGCCTCAACCAATACGCCTCTCCAGTTAGCACGATCTTTGGCTAACTGCCTCCAGTTGCGCACTCCAAGTTGGTTGAGGTCGCCTTCCACTTGCGCGCACCACCTTAGGCGAGGTCTTCCTCTACTGCGTTGTCCCTCCGGGTTGGATTCGAAGACTCTTCGGGCCGAAGCGTTGGTGTCCATTCGCTCTACATGTCCCAGCCATCTTAGACGACTAATCCGTATTTTTCTGACCAGGTCGATGTCGCTGTACAGCTCGTAGAGTTCGCTGTTAAATCTCCTCCTCCAAAGCCCGTCAACGCAAACGGGACCGAAAATCACTCGAAGAATTTTGCGTTCGAAACGACCAAGGAGATCTTCATCCGCCTTTGATAACGTCCATGCTTCTGCGCCATAGAGTAGGACTGGGATGATGATGGTCTTATATAGAGTCTCCTTAGTGGTTCTTGACAAGACCTTACTTCTCAATTGCCTTCTTAGGCCAAAGTAACAGCGGTTGGCAAGTGTAATTCTTCGCTTGATTTCTGACGATATATCGTTGTCAGAGTTTATAGCGGAGCCGAGGTAGATAAAGTCCCGAACTACCTCAAAGTTATAGCAGTCTATCGTGACGTTCTGTCCGATTCGTCGATGTTGTATGTCCCTTCTGGTGGACAGCATATATTTAGTTTTGCCCTGGTTAACCGCTAAACCCATTTTAGCCGCTTCTGTTTCTCTACAGTGACAGCTCGCTGTGTTGTAACAATTACGTCAATGTCATCTGCGTAAGCAAGTAATTGAACAGACTTCTGGAAAATTGTGCCCCTGGTGTTGGCTTGCGAGTTTCGCACAATTCTCTCAAGTATGATGTTGAAGAAGTTACATCAGCGCATCGCCTTGTCTAAATCCTTTTTTGACATCAAAGGCCTTGGTGAGATTGTTTCCGACCTTAATGGAGCAGCGAGAGTTCTCCATCGTCATCCTTCACAATCTGACGAGATTGGCAGGGATGCCAAAACTAGACATGGCTCTGTATAGCTCGTCTCTATAAATGCTGTCATATGCGGCCTTAAAATCGATGAAAAGATGGTGACTATCGATCTGGACTTCTTGGGTTTTTCACGAATCTGCCGAGGTGTGAAAATCTGGTCAGTTTTGGACTTACTGGGCCTAAAACCGCACTGATAGGGTCCAATCAGTTCGTTGACAAATGGTTTCAGGCGTTCACACATGCGATGTTGAGGAGACTTATACCTCTATAGTTGGCGCAGTTAAGAGGGTCGCCTTTCTTGTACTTCCAATCAGTCAGCCTAATAACAAGCTTTGGACTGTGTTTTTTTAAATTTTTATTTCATCGCCAAGTGTAAGAAGTATTGAAGTGTGATCCGATTCTAGTTCTGGCCCTCATTCCACATCTATTTTATTTACGAGATACAATCCTGCGTTTTTTTCATGTAAGCCTACATTGGCAGTTCAAAAAACTGCGAAAAAAATGTCCAGTTTGTGCCAGTTCAAATGTTTTCAGTCAAATTTGTCTTCTGTGGAATAAAATTCACTTGCATTCTGCCACAAATGCAATTCTTGCAACACCTACTGTTTGTTCCATTTAACTTTTCAACTGATATTCGCAAAGTTTAAATTTCATATGTCGTACACAATGTTATCATGATGACTGCAGATGGGATGGGGGTTTCCAAAAAATAAATTCAAAAAAATGTGCAGCCGTACACGAGTGCAGTCCTTTAAACTTTTCAACCATAATCTGGTTTCATTACGAGATGGAGAGATTGTTATGCAAGAGAGAATCAGCCATATCGCAAACTAAAAAAACCAAAAAAAAAAACCCTTTTTTCTTCACATGCTCTCCTGTCGTGTCGTCCTGTCACAGTTCGTCATTCCAACAAAATATTGAAATGTATGTCAAGTAGATGTGAACACTTCCGAAATAATGAGAAAATTTCATTCACATTTGAGTTGAGTCCTTGTCTCAACTCAATTTAATTTTTTTTTCTGTTTTCTCGTCCTCGACGTTTCGAATATAAAATACTTTTGGGTTGAGTACTACAAGGCAGAAGTAAACGAGGTGATGAACTCTCAGGGCTTGACATAGTTTCGTTTTTAATTAAAAAAAAAAAAAAAAACACCCAACACCCCAACTAGAACCTACCCCAAACGGTTGGTCGGTCATAGGGTGTAAACGGCTAAAGAATGAAAGGACACCCAATGGGAAAAAACAAAGAAGCAAAACCAAAATAACTTCTCATTATTACAAAGGACGATGAAAAAGAAACTTCCTTCTTCCTACAGAGAATGATAGAGAGAGTGAGAGATAATATTTTTTTTTGCAATGTCCTGCAAACCGCTATCCATATTGTATGGTAGTTGGGAGGTTAGGTTAGGTCTGTTAATTTCGGAATGTAAATGATGCAGCATAAAGTGAACCCGAGGATAGAGTTGATGGCGACAAGCAAGGACGACAACGATGAGATCTCGTTTCGACCACTGGAGAAATTTGATGCAAAATGAAGTGATGTAATGTGGATGCTCTATGCATAAGTATGTGTAATTAATGACGGACATGCTCATGAATTGGGGTTAACTTTTACACATGTCGTCTGTTGGCTTGCCTTTAGATTTGGCCTTAGTAGGTATTAAAGTTACGCTCCGGTTAGGTGAGATTGACATTTGAATTGTGCTTTGGCTTTATAGAAATCTACAGATGGACATAGATGAATCCTAATAAAGAACTAATGAGGTTTTTTTTTTGCTTTTTACCCAGAGTAGGTAATGTATTTTTTATGAGAGGGATATACAGTTATGGGGGCTATTGGGGTTCTAGTTGTGGAAAAGATATACAAGACAGAATATGTCGCCGTAACAGGGTTAGGAGAGGCAAATTTATTCATAAAATAGTTCACTGGATGTGATGGATGCTGTCAGATGTATTGAGTAAAGAGGTCAGTAGTCTTTTAGTCTTTTGAAGGGGAATTTAATTTAAGAGTTCTATTATGAGGCTCGCTATAGCGCTATAAAAAATTTATTAAGTTTGAAAAGGTTTCCAAGGAAAATATGATTATGTGAAACATGCATCTAGATTTGGAAATGGTATCTACGGATTCGACAGACTTTGTGCGATTTCATTAAGAAAATTAATTTGTTGGACAATATGTTTCACTCAAGGAATGAATCTGTGCTTTCGAGTAACCGTTTAGACGGAGTAACGGGATTTACATTACTATATTGTAATTCTATAGAGTTGAAAGGTGTTGGTGAAAGCACACTGTCCACGTGATCGTGTCTTTCTTAGAGGCCGCTTCGTTAATCATCGGACTAGTTAGAAGCCACTCAGCACTGTTGGCAAGACAAGTCGAGTTCCAAGTTGAGCCCAAGGTAAAAGCTGTCAACTATGCGACATTTTTCAACCACATTCGATTAGACACTTAACCATAGCCATGGTATTCGTAGCGTGATACAGTATCAGGACCAACTGTATTTGTAAGAATGAAAATCATTGTGCAGCGAGCAAATATATTCATGAAAAAATACAGGCAAGGTCTGAATTCTAAGATCGTTGTAATAAAGAGAAAGAACAGGCGAAACTAGTTGGCCTTGAAGTGAATGAGGACAAGACTAAAAATATGCTATCAACAAACAAACAATCATCTGTCCACCGACTAGGACAAAATGTCACTGTTGATAGCAGCAACTTCGAGGTAGTTAAGGAGTTCATCTACCTCGGGGTAAACATCAACTCCACAAATGCCATCTTAGTGGAGATCCGTCGAAGAATTACCCTAGGAAATCGCTGGTACTTCGGTTTGGCAAAACAAATGGGTTCAAAACTGCTGATTCGAAGGACAAAGTGCATGCTCTACAGGCCCCTTATCCTGCCAGTTCAGCTATACGGCTATACGACGATAAGCAGGAAAGGAGAGTTAATATTGGGATCCTTTGAAAGAAAAATCCTTCGACGGATATTTGGTCCTGTGTTCGAGGAAGGCGAATAGAGAAGAAGACACAACCGCGAACTCTATGAGCTGTACCAAAATGTGGATGTAGCCTAAAAAGCCAAGAAATGTCAACTACATTGGCTCGGCCACATCGAGCGAATGGACAACAACGCTCCAGCCAAGAGGATCTTCGAATCCCAGCCCCCAGGTTCGAGACGACAAGGAAGACCGAACCTCCGTTTTAAAGACCAGGCCATCGTGGATGCCAGAGCCCTTGGTCTGGACAACTGGAAGCAGCGTGCTCGGGATCGCAGAGGGTGGAAGGCAGCCGTATCTCTGGCATGGACTCTTCACGGGTCGGGAACCCGTTAAGTAAGTAAGTATTCAGAGTATTTCAACGTTCAGCCGGACTATTTAAGGAAGCAATAGATGACGTGGTAGAGAAAATACACCAACTTCATTTTCATTTTGGTCAAAAGAAAGTACGCCTGATGAATGGAACTTTCAGCATTACTTACCGAGTTTGGAAGAAACAAAGACCCTCTAAATTGCCCTAATTATATAGGCATCAGTTTCCTAAAAATCGGGTTGGAACCAATCAATCCCTGCAAATCCATAACTGAAAAAATATTCACTGTATGTCAGATCCTGAAGAAACTCCTAGAAGATCGGATTGATACTCACCACCTATTTATCGATTTGAAGGCCGCATATGACAGCATATCTCTCCATATATGAAATAAGGTTGTGGTATAGAGGCACCGTTTATACGGAGGTGATAACTTTTTTCATTGACAACTCATAGAGAGTTGAGAGTTGTGGGTGAAAGCACACGTTTCATACGCTAAAAACAAATAAATGGCAGTCACATTTTTTCACCATAAATATTGAATTACGACGGTCTGTTTGCTCTGGGTACAGTTATACCTCTGCGATTAGTGAAGTTGTCTTTTCTGTCTTGCACCGCTGCGGCGCAAGTCGAGTTCCAAGTTGGGCAAGGGTGAATAGGATCTTATATATTTTTTATGTTCAACGTTCATCTTATAAAGTAACATTATTAATTAACGCATTTGTTTTTATATGTTGCTAAAATGAGTAAAGTAAGAATGCAATATTAAAACCGTTGCAGCCAAAAAAAATATAGCCATGTACAGACAATGGTTGGCGAATGTTTGAACCAAGGCTTTATTTCCTCTATGGGCAGATAAAGCCTTTTATTTACTTAATTTATCAAGTGAGCCATAACCGCCACAATCGCAATGTCGTCTAAGAATCCTACGGTAGGGGTAGTAAATAAGAAGTGTCTGCATCGGACTGCTTTTGTTATGTTATGTTTATACACGGCCATTCCATTCGATTTATTATCACCCTTAGCCAACATTTTATGTCTTGACTTTAGTGGTTGCGGTTGTTTATCTCGGGTGGCGGATCATAACACTATTGACTAATCCAATCCGAGGTAACAAATCCCTAACTATCGCTCTTTTGCCAAAATCTTGTGCATTCCAAAGCTTTTGCAAAGAAATGAGCTTTGTACTCAAGTTTTGGGCGAATGAACGCCTTGTAGATTGTAGCCAGATCAGAAGGAGTAAAATATTTCTTGCATCGCTTAAGGAAGCCTAGACATTTCGCAGCGTTCTTGGCGACATCGAATATGTGGTCATTCCAACGAAGGTTGTCATTAACACACATACCGATGATGAAAAGTCTTTCGGTTTCGGCGATGCAAGTGTCATCCATGGATAATGGCAGAGTATTAGGGGTTCGCTTCAATGACAGCAGACAGCATCTGGTCTGGTGCACCAATGACATATTTGGAGCTACTTGACGGGATTCAAAAACGTGCGGTAAAACTTATTGGCGATCGAGACATCACGAAATCATTTGACTCTCTAAGTCATCGTCGTGATGGCTCCTGCCTGTCATTGTTTTATCGGTACTTCCACCACAAGTGCTCAAATGAAATAGCCAGTTGCCATGCTAGAAATGCACATCAGTTTTCCCTCAAGCCTGTATTCGGACGTACAGTGAAATACAAGGATTCGTTTCTTACCGTACAATACGTAATTCGAATGCTCTACCCCGCTCTGTTTTTCCTACGCATTATAGTTTACAGACATTTAAAACCAACGTGCATCGGTATCTCATTTTTTCTAATCCTTCACTTCCCTAATGCCTGTGTTACTGTGTTACTTCATTATAAGGGTATCCAAAATCCCTTTAGTGCGCGTACATTAAAAAAAAGTACTGTTTGCGATTTAAAGCTTTTTTATTGAAAACAAATTGTTTCCACTCCAAAAATATATGGTGTCCTAAAAGGATCTAGGAAATAAGGCTCCAAGAAATAAAGCCCCAAAATAAAAATGAAGTAAAGGCCCAAAAGTTTCATAAAGACATAAAGTTATTTATATTATTACAATTATTAAGAATCGTCGAATGGAAAATGGGGGGGCATGCCCCTGCTTCTTTTCACTGTTAGATTCCGATTGGTGCGATGTTGGGTATATGCAAAGACTTATTAGGTGTAAACAAAGTTTGCGTATAGCCAACCGCGCGCGTACTACAAATCTAACAGGGAAATTAAGCAGGGGGGTTGCCATATTCCATTCCGTAACTATTAAATCAACCACGAAATCATTAAGAGTTTTAAAAACGAAATAAAGCCCGGCGGCCCGTTGCGGATACGTTGCGATAGTATTTCATAGAAATGAACTAAAATAAAAAAATATTGAAATACAAAAATCGAATAAGACCCCCAAAACCACGAAATAAGTCCCCAAACAAATTAAATAAGACCCCAATTTTAAAAAAAAATTTCGTTGTTTTTCGTTGTCATGAAAAGCTTCTCAAAAATTAACTGGCGTTCGGAATCGGCAACAAACTGTAGGTCCCTTCCATTCGTGTCAAAAAATATATCTTCGCACACACAATGGTTGGAGAAGCTAGGCTTTGGGTCATGTTTGGGCCGTTTATGCCAAATATTGTTTTTTAAACGGTAGATTAATCACTACTTATCTAGAAGAATATCCCTCTGATGATGCTTTCCTTGAGCCTGATAATTTCGAACTCAATGCTCTTGGACTTGAAACCCACAATCATTGCATGAGTTCAATCCTACTTAACTGATCGCCAATATACAATGACGTCTTTAGATTCTCTGAATTAGTCCCCTTTCTGACTACCACTGCTGTCCCACAGGATGACCATCTTGGTCCATTGATTTTAATTATTATAATTATTCACGTCGACTGTATCAGAGAGAATTTTTTCATATGATACCATGCCGATGAGAAAAAATCCCAAGGGACATATCCTCCCGCTCTGCCTCTAACCCTCTTAAAAATGATGTTCTTGAATTTAATGTGAGTAAGTAACATAGTCCCGTAAACTGCGTGATCTCGGAGTTATTAGTGATGAACAATTGAAATTTCGATCTCAATGCATCCATCAAAAAGGCCAAACATGCCCTCGGCTTTGTGAAACGTTAATACCTGCTAAACTGGCTCCCGTGGAGAGACACACGGAATAGCTGCCATCTATTCGAAAACTCTGCTTCCAGTTAGTGAATGGAGTTAGTGCGAAATGCATTTGTGTAATATACTCTAGTGATGTTGGTTGCTGAATAAAAAAATATCTAAGTGAATTTTAATCACGTTAAGTCCGGCTGTCCATGCATCCATTGTATGTGGGGAACAAGAAATCTATAAGGGCTAGTGATGATTGCAGCAGTTATATACTCTGACATTCAAACGGCCATAAATTCCAGCAGTGAGACAATAGAAGACCTGGCACGGAGTGCCTGTTCCAGGGTATGCAAATATTTCGGGTAACGAGACAACTGATGATTTTGCAAGAAAAGAGTGGGAAATGCACGCATCTCTGTTATTCAAATCCCTTACAACTCGTCTAAGCACACTCATATAAGGAAGGTCGACATTGAGTTCAGCAATAGAATTAAAATGAACCTACGATGGAGCTACGGGTAGTGGTGAAAAAAAAGCCGCACTTTTGAACCGCAAAGATATTCCCACAACCATGGGTATCGGACACTATGGAATAGAAACTGAAAAAGGCATAGGATCGGCGAAGCATAGGTAGCTCCAGTACTGCATAACGACTACTGGAGCTGAAATAGAATTCCACGCAGCTGCCCCGTCCATAAAAGCAGCAGACTTACGACCTTCGACAACTACTTTTTTGACGAACTGGAGGATCTGATATGTGTAGGGCCTGAGAAGCTCCTAAATCTGGATGGCTTTAAGAGAAAGTTTAATTGTCCCAGATCCAGAGCTATCATAAATAATCTTCAAGCCTTGCCATCGCTACAAGGGCACCAATTTACTCAACCGTCTTTTATAAAGGGTGATTTTTTAAGAGGTTTAGAACTTTTTTAAAAAAAAAAACACAAAAAATTCGAAAAAATGAATGAAATATTTATTTGAATCGATAGTTTGAACCTTGCAGCAATTTAATGTTTAAAGATAATTTCATGCAAATGTTGACCGCGGCTGCGTCTCAGGTAGCCCATCCAGCCCATCTGAGTCCAATTTTGGCATACTCTTTCACACATATCGGCCGGTATCTCACGAATGAATGCATGGATGTTGGCTTCCAGTGCGTCAATCGAAGCGGGCTTGTCCCTATACACATTAGCCTTGGCATACCCCCACAAAAAATAATCTAATGGTGTCAAATCGCACGATCTAGGCGGCCAATTGACCGGCCCGAAACGTGAAATTAACTGTTCACCAAACTCGCCTCGCAATTGCGCCATTGTTTCGCGTGCTGTGTGGCATGTGGCACCGTCTTGTTGAAACCACATATCATGCAAGTCAAGAACTTCCATTTCGGGCAAAAAAAAGTTTGTTATCATCGCTCGGTAGCGTTCACCATTGACAGTAACGCTGCGATTCGCATCATCTTTGAAGAAATATGGCCCAATAATGCCGCCGGCCCATAAACCGCACCAAACAGTGGCTTTTTCGGGATGCATTGGTAGCTGTTGCAATGCTTCTGGCTGATCTTCACTCCAAAATGAGCCTCATCGCTGAACACAATTTTTCGATAAAAAAGCGGATCCTCGGCCAGCTTTCCAAGAGCCCATTCACCAAAAATTCGGCGTTGTGGTAGGTCGGCTGGCTTTAGTTCTTGCACCAGCTGTATCTTAAAAGGCTTTACGCCCAAATCCTTCCGCAAAATTTTCCACGTAGTGCTGTAACAAAGGCCTAACTGCTGGGAACGGCGCCGAATCGACATTTCGCGGTCTTCTGTCACACTAGCTGATACGGCCGCAATATTTTCTTCAATACGCACAGTACGTAAACGTGTTGGTGGTTTGATGTCCAACAAAGTAAATTTGGTGCGAAATTTGGTCACAATCTTCCGAATAGACTGCTCAGAAGGTCGAGAATGCCGATCATATGGAAGCAGCGCGCGATGAACATTTCGAACCGAGCACGAATTTTGATAGTAAAATTCAATAATTTGCAAGCGTTGTTCATTTGTAAGACGATCCATGGTTAAATTGCAAACCAAACTGAAGCTGCTTGACAGTGACACAAGGTACTAAACACACGTCAGCTGTCAAAACCAGTGTTGCCAAAACCAAACCAGCTAAAAAATCACCCTTTATATATATCCAATGCAACGAATCTTTTTTTAAGCTTCCTGAATGAATATAAAGCTGGCAAATATCTTTTTCGTCAACTGGTACATTTTAAATTATGGCAGACGCTGCCAACTTTACAAACCTTCCCGAGTCGAAACTTTCTAAGTATCAGAAGAAAAAAAAAAACGAATAAAAAAGTTCACTCACACCAATCGTGCGGTAATAGGGAAATGTAGAACGTAAACAATTCTTTTCCTTGTTTTTGTGGAAAATAATAATAAATTGGAATTAACTTGTCATGTTAGATTGTCCAATTTATTTGGGATTACAACTTGCTACAACCAGCGGGATCGTAATATTCACATCACACCCATCATGGACGGACACAGAGTCATAAAATCGTCTAGAACATGACAGCAATTCAAAATTAAAATAAGCGAACGCACATCACCATGATGTTGCGCTGCTCTGTGTCCTCGTATCCATTCCGTCTGCCGACCCTGAAATTCTCTGCACCTACATGTGTGGTGTGCATTTATTATTTTTACCCAATTCAATGCAGTGCAGAGTCCATTAAGCAAATGAAGCGCCCAGGACATGGCGAATATTCTAAAATTATTTTAGCATTAAGTCGGACGTCATGTTTTTGGGCGGTCACCATCCTGTCAAACGATTCACTAACTTTAACAAGTGTGAACGGATCAGCCATTAGTGATGGGCTAGCTAAATACACACACGTACATGACTAATCCCGGTCCCGACTGATGATTGTGTAAAATTCCCTTTTTTTCGCTTTCCGTTCTTACTGTCTGTGGCTAACAGAGAACAGCCAAGAATAGGACAAATTCTAAGGAAAAACTCGCAGCGTTCTCGGGAAAATCTCTTGTCTTGTGTTTCATTTAGTGAGGATGTGGATTGGTGGATGGTGCTGATGAGACCTCACACGATGATGTCGCTCAATTGTCGACAACTTTAGATGATTTTGATGCTGATGATTATGATGATGATGTAAAGGGAAAAGGAATGATGGGGATGAGAATGACGATCCAGATGATGTGATGTTGCGTTGAAGGATGATGAGTTTGTTGTTTGCTGAGCAACAGCATGGGAAAAATAAAAAAAATAAACAGCAAACGACAGAAATGATGAGTTTGACACTTGATACAGAATATCGTTTAGATGATGCTGTCATGTGGCGTGTTTTTCTCCCACAGGAAGTTTATGCAAAAACTCTAGATACTATATTTTTACGTAGATCTTAAGAAGGTTTCTCTCGAACAAAGCGCATCGCTTGGTATGGACGAAAGGAGAATGGGATATACATAATTTGTACGTGCAAATTCAATAAGGGATATATGTTAGCAGCGGGAAATATTGCGACTTTTGCCCGAACTGGTGGTACCTAGCTACAAATTTTAATCGCCACAGTACCGCCCTAAAGTTGGTTAGGGTTCCCTTCAACTTGGGCGCGCCAACTATGGCGAGCCCTTCCTATATTTCTTTGTCCAAACGGATTGGAGTCGAAGATTCGGCGGGCTGGAGCGTTGGTGCTTTTTGACCATGTTGATGTCGCTGTACAGCTCGTAGATTTCATCTTTGAATCGTCTCCTCCATAACCCATCGACGCATACGGATGAACTGGTACTATGAGGGTCCTATTTAGAGTTTCCTTAGTTGTTCGGGAGAGGGAATTACTACATTGTTGCTTTCTAAGCCCAAGGAAACAGCGCAAGCATTATACTTCGTTTGATTTCTGGTGAGCTTTCATTTTCATAGACAAAGTCTCTTACTACCACAAAGTTATAGTTGTCAATTCTGACATTCTGCCCGATTCGTCGATGTTCGGTGTCTCTTCTTGCCTATACTTTGCCATAGTTTACAGGTAAACTTACTTTTGTCGCTTCCATTCCTTTACTCGCAAGAAATTGAACATATGTTTGAAAGATCGTATCTCTTGTTTTCAAGTATGATTTTAAAGACGTCACATGACAGGGCGTTGGCTTGCCTGAGTCCTTTTTTGACATCAAAAGTCTCGGTTAGGTCTTAAAATCTGTAAACGGTGGTGGGTATCGATCTGGACTTCTTGGGTTTTCTCCAGGAACTGTCGCAGTATGAATCAAATGGCGCAGCTAAGAGGGCCTCCTTTCTTGTGAAGCGGACAAACGATGCTGAGGTTCCATTCATCAGGCATACATTCATTCGAATAAATCTTAGGAATTAGTTGGTGTATGCTCTCTACTAAGTCATCTCTAGACCAGGCAGCCTTGTTTATATATTGCTATTCTCACTTCATTTTGGTCGGTTGGATAAACTTCTTGTCTTTCATCGTCAATATTGAACGGTTTAGTCAGCCTGACAGCGGAATTTGTGTAGTCTCCGCCGTTCAGCAGTCTCCAGAAGTGGTTTTTCCATATCCTTAGCGCTGACTGTGCTACTGCAAAGTTTCCTTGTTCATCTCTACAGGTGTCCGTTTGGGTCTTGTTACCCTGACTCACTCGTTTTACCTTTTGGTAAATCTTCCGAACATTATTCCTAGAGTAGCACCTCTCTATTTCCTCGATCGGGAGCTTCTTAAGCTCTTTTTTTTTCTTCACAAAAGCCGATGTTCTTCCGTCCTCTTTCGCTCATAGAGCTCACGAGCAGCTCTTATTATTTTTGCCGCGCCGCCTTGTAGGCATATTGTTTTGCTGCATGTGCTGTCGGTCCTGTACAAAAAACAAGAGGTTAAGAGATACCCGATTAGCAAAGGTTATGGCACGAAGGTTCTTTCTTGTACTGTTTTCCGATTGAGTTGATGAAGAAGATTGCGGATCATTTTGAGATGCACCTCGTATTTTATTGGCGATTTCAAGTAAAAAAAAGTGCTCTAAGTAGAGCTTGCCTTTTTTATTTAGCAACTTATTAACCAGCTGCATACCTTCATTTTCCAAAAAGACGCGGCTCTTAGGAAGACTGTTTTCCTTCCAGCCATGGTCAGCCGATTTAAATCGGACGAAAGCATTATAAGCTGATATTTGGACAATATTACTAAAAACCACTTGAGGCCATCGCTTAGTCTTTATTAGTAACTGTCCAATGTGCCTGCACCACTTTTACATTTGTTTTAGTTAAGTATTCTTGCTGGCTTTTTATCTGCGCGATTACGTCCTCCTTTTTCAATTACTTTATCCGGTGCTTGTTTTTGCGTTTTATGCAATCCTTTTCCTATAGTATTTTTTTTCCCAGTTGATAAGATGTGAAAAAGTTATCAGTTCATAAGATTATGCCCCTTTAGCCTACAACCAAATCAAGAACCACACGGATAACTTGAATTCTTTCGAGTGTACTTCCGAGTTGCTTACCTTTTGTTACGGGGTGGTGGTAAACTGGATTATAAAATGGTAAACTGGATCAATTTTGTTGGCAATTTAACCATGGATCGTCTTACAAATGAACAACGCTTGCAAATTATTGAATTTTATTATCAAAATTCGTGCTCGGTTCGAAATGTTCATCGCGCGCTGCTTCCATTTTATGATCGGCATTCTCGACCTTCTGAGCAGTCTATTCGGAAGATTGTGACCAAATTTCGCACCAAATTTACTTTGTTGGACATTAAACCACCAACACGTTTACGTACTGTGCGTATTGAAGAAAATATTGCGGCCGTATCAGAAGACCGCGAAATGTCGATTCGGCGCCGTTCCCAGCAGTTAGGCCTTTGTTACAGCACTACGTGGAAAATTTTGCGGAAGGATTTGGGCGTAAAGCCTTTTAAGATACAGCTGGTGCAAGAACTAAAGCCAGCCGACCTACCACAACGCCGAATTTTTGGTGAATGGGCTCTTGGAAAGCTGCCCGAGGATCCGCTTTTTTATCGAAAAATTGTGTTCAGCGATGAGGCTCATTTTTGGTTGAATGGGTACGTAAATAAGCAAAATTGCCGCATTTAGAGTGAAGATCAGCCAGAAGCATTGCAACAGCTACCAATGCATCCCGAAAAAGCCACTGTTTGGTGCGGTTTATGGGCCGGCGGCATTATTGGGCCATATTTCTTCAAAGATGATGCGAATCGCAGCTTTACTGTCAATGGTGAACGCTACCGAGCGATGATAACAAACTTTTTTTTGTTTCAACAAGACGGTGCCACATGCCACACAGCACGCGAAACAATGGCGCAATTGCGAGGCGAGTTTGGTGAACAGTTAATTTCACGTTTCGGGCCGGTCAATTGGCCGCCTAGATCGTGCGATTTGACACCATTAGATTATTTTTTGTGGGGGTATGCCAAGGCTAATGTGTATAGGGACAAGCCCGCTTCGATTGACGCACTGGAAGCCAACATCCATGCATTCATTCGTGAGATACCGGCCGATATGTGTGAAAGAGTATGCCAAAATTGGACTCAGCGGATGGGCTACCTGAGACGCAGCCGCGGTCAACATTTGCATGAAATTATCTTTAAACATTAAATTGCAAGGTTCAAACTATCGATTCAAATAAATATTTCATTCATTTTTTCGAATTTTTTGTGTTTTTTTTTTTAAAAAAGTTCTAAACCTCTTAAAAAATCACCCTTTAGAAGAATATCTGCTTCGACTCGTTTCACTAAGGTACCTACTTAGTATGCATGCGGCTGAGGCAAGGCTGAACTCGCCGGACACCTTAAACAAATAATAATAATTTTAGTTTTAATAATTGTCCCTAAATTGAACTTGCTGATAGATTAGTGCAGCGTAGAAAAGTTTACCCAATACTCAACCCCCATTTGAATGGATTTAGAACTTCATTGTAGTATACTACACAAACTGAAAAATTTTATTTATCTCAAGAAGAATAGTATAAGAATTCACTTTAGGTAGTATATATACGGAAATGCATGTGCTATATATAGATTTAGTTAGGTTTATGTAATAAGGTATTTTAAAATTATAGTTTATATGAATTCAATTAAGTTAGAGTCATCAATATTTAATTAGAAAATCAGTTCATAGCGCATTCAGGGTTTTCCTTATAATTTTAAGTTGTACTTTTATTTTACAGACTAGGTGTGTAGATTATTAATTAGCTTTTAGAATAAGAATTAAGTATGCAATGGGAAGGTTATGTAGTAAATTTGTAACACTAAACTTAAGCATAGATTTATATACATATATAAGTTATAACACTAGCAAGCACATTTTATGTTTATAAATTCCATCCCGTTATAGCATGCTGCTTTCCACCTATTATTTCTACTACCCCTTAACACCTTAATAAATTAATATTTGTTTTTTTTTTTGATCTGTTTATGATATCTTTTAACAAATTAAACTCCTTTTCCCGAAATTTAAACGTTTACCCGCACAGCACAGCACTTACGTTTACCCGAAAGCACACATATATTCCGCAATACAACTCCGGCTAATACTGGTGGGTTTTCTTCCGCAATTGATAGCGATGGAGCGGTAATGGTCAACATGCAGATTTTTTTTTTTGTCTGCCGCACCTTTCCAGTGGTGTGAGCAAGATTCTCTCCTGGATTATTTGTAAGATATTATAGATCGGTGACAAGGGGGTTCACGCATGCTAATTATAAAAATATATATAAAATAAAGGTTCGAGGTTCCCTACTTTTTTAAAGAAAAAAACACAGAAAATTCAAATTTAATGGAGATTGTTTATTATCATTTGAAAGAACATTCTGTGGCATTTATTTTTTGAAGATTATGTCTATCAAATGTTGGCCGTTGCTACGTCGCAGATGGTCCATCCGTTGAGTCCAATTTTCGATCACTCGTTCGAGCATTTCGACTGGTAACTGGCGAATGACACGCGTGATGTTTTCCTCCAAGGCCTGAATCGAAGCGGGTTTTTGTCGGCATAAGCTTTTGACTTTACATATCCCCACAGGAAAAAGTCTAACGTGTGATATCACACGATCTTGGTGGCCAATCGACCGCCCCAAAACGTGAAATTATGTGCTCACCGAAATGTTCTCTCAATAAGTCCATTGATTGATGCGATGTGTGGGAAGTGGCGCCGTCTTGCTGAAACCAAATGTCGCCGAGATCACGAGCTTCAATCATCAAATAGTCGGTTATCAAGCCATTGACGGTTACGTTCGCACCGGCATAATTTTTAAAGAAATATGGACCGATGATTCCACCGGCCCACAAACCACACCAAACCATTGTTTTTTCTGGATGAAGTGGCAGTTCTTCAATCTCTTCGGGTTGCTCTTCGTCCCAAATGCGGCAATTTTGTTTGTTTGCATACCCATTGAGCCAGAAATGGGCCTCATCGCTAAACAACATTTGCCTCGAAAACGTCGGATCTTCTTGGAACTTTTCAAGAGCCCATAGAGCGAAGCGATGTCGCTTGGGAAGGTCGAGCGGCTTCAGTTGTTGCACAAGCTGTATTTTGAACGCTTTCAATTTAAGATCTTGACGTAAAATGCGCCAAGTCGTTCCATACGTCAGTCCGAGTTGCTGCGAACGGCGCCGAATCGACTCTCTACGGTCTTCGTGTTGGACGTGGTCTATTCGGTCGAATATTATCCAATAATGAATGCTTGGTCTCAAAATGGGTGATGGTGTTGCGAATAGTACGCTCAGTAGGCCGATTATGTTGACCATAAGTTGAGCGAAGTCCACGAAACACATTCCTCACAGAACGTGAATTTTCAAAATAAAGTTGAACAATTTGTAAACGTTGTTCACGCGTAAGTCTTTCCATTATGAAATGCCAAACAATACTAAACAAAAATAACATGACAGCATGACACGACTCACACGTGATCTGTCAAAAACGGCTATTGAAAAAAGTATCTCTACTTGGATCACCCTTTAATTTCTCGCTCTTAACTAAATAAATAGGAATAATACCTTTCCGCATGAAATTTGGGGGGTTTTTTTTCAGTGTGAACATATATATGGAGTTATGCCGTTGGGAAACACTTTGGATTTTTGGGAGACAAGGCGATTCAGGTGTAGGCGTGGTGTTGCCGTGTTCACCTTTTTCCCTTTAGAATTATAGGCAGCTGGCGGGAGATTTCCCAACCGCCCCGTAAGGATAACTTATTTATTGATTTTGGGTGTTAGGCTTACCGTAATAATTCAGTTTTGCGTGTTCAATGTATGCCTTATACATTCAAATACTTCAATAAATGCACTATATAGTATATATATTTTATACAAATCAAAAAATTATTTTACTTATTCTTTCAAATAATACTTTTAAGCATATTGTTCATATGTAGGTACAATTTACACTTTGAAAATCAAAACTTTTAAGGTTGGCGGTTTTGGCACAATTGCTTTGCTTCACAGCTTAAAGAAAAAGAACTCTACTTCGTCTAGCTGGTAAGCCCTAACCCATTTGTGGGTTTCTCCTTTGCTTCCGCTTCACTTTTTTTTTTGGAGAATTTTCTTGTTTTGTAGAGTCTTTGTTTTGTATGGGCTAGTTAAAATGAGGAATTGAAAAAGATGTTGTAGGTAATGTTGTTTGGGACATCCGCAGTACTTTATAAGGTTGAATATTCCAAGCATAGCTCGTCGCAGAGTCATAAAGTATACAAAACTTGATGCCGTTCTCTGTGGGCTTTGATGGAATTTACTTTCGGAAAGGACATCTTACTTTGAATGATACCACTTTTTCATCTATTTTAACATTTTCGGATAGGTTGTAAAGCTTCGCTTATACAGGGTGTTATTTTTAGAGGTATAGAACTTTGAATTGAAATAAAACATAAGAAAATCGATTTAATGTCTATCAATTTGGCACTATTAGAAGGATAATTTTATGCCATTAATGTCTAAATATGATTTTGGGCATGTGACCGCTGCGCTGGTTCGAATAGGGACAAGTCTAGAGTTCCAATTTTCAACCACTTTTTCATGCATTTGGGGCTGTATGTCGGCAATAACGCCACGAATGTTGGCTTCCAAGTGCCCTAACGTTTCTGGTTTGTTGGCGTAGGCGACCGACTTAACATATCCCCAAAGAAAATAATCCAATGGTGTCAAATCACAAGATCTTGTTGGCCAATTGACAGGTCCATTCCGCGAAATTATGCGCTCATCGAATGTTTCCCTCAATAAATCGATTTTGACGTACGCTGTGTGGCATGTAGCGCCGTCTTGTTGGAACCACATCTCATCCACATTCATGCCATCGAATTCGGCAATAAAATAGTCGGTTACCATGGCTCTATACCGGTTTCCATTAACGGTAACTCACTCTCCAGCATAATTTCGGAAGAAGTATGGCCCAATGACCTCCAGAACAAAATTTTGCGATGAAAATCAATCAATCTCATCTCATCTCATCTGATCTCTACGCATTGTATGGTCTCGCGGCTTTAATTCTTGCACAAGCTGAATCTTGTAGGGTCGTAAGAAGAGATCTTTGCGCAAAATCATCCATAAAGTTGATGCACAAAGCTCTGGTGCGCACTGTTCGACGTCTCTACGGATGCGTATTATCACATAGAGTAAACGTATTGCGAAAACTACCCATGTTATTACCGAAAAAATTGATCTGATGGACGAGTATGTCGACCATAAAATGAACGGAGATTGCGGTAAACATCGCGAACTGAAACATTATTTTCGAAATAAATTTGCACGATTTGCAAGCGTTGTTCATTTGTCAACCTGTTCATGATGAAATGGCACACCAAACTGAACATAAATGATATTAGAGTTCCCAGATTTGACCACAAAATGTCAGTTTTATCTTTATTCGAAAAACCAACCTCTAAAAAAACCAACAACCCAATGTTTCCACAATTCACATATAGGAGCAAAGCAAATGTAGAACTTCGAGTTTCTCTGTTATCGAACCAGATAACTCTATATAATTTTTATTAGAGATAAGTTCTTTAAAGTGACATAGTTGCTGGAATTTTTGGCCTTTCTCTTTGAGAGTCCCTTAAACTTTCAGAGCTTTCTTTATATATGAAAAACACCATCCAATAAAAGAAGCCCAATGAATGCAAACAATGCAGTGCTAACAATATCAGTCCATTCTTCATCATATATGAGTTTGACCGCAATAGTACGGAATCTAATGACTAGCTGGAAATTTCCACTGCGGTGATTCTTGAGGAGGAATAACTTCTCAATCCTGGCAAGAAGTTTATAATAATTTCTCTCGCGGCCCTTCCTTCACTGTATTCAAGGTGTTTCTTAGAATAAGTTATAAGGCCATTTTATGACTTCATCATTTCTTCAGGAACAGATGCATTTTCACCCTCACTAAAACTGCTACCCGATGAACTAGCATCGTCAACATGATCTTCGAACTCAGAACACGATTACTCCTCATCCGACACTGTGAAAAAAAAAAACTTTTACTATCACTCATTTTCATAGGAAATAATTATTAGCACTTGCAAGCAAAGTCATGTGCATATGTAAAACAATGCAACTACTGAGTAAATTGAAAACAAATAAAAATGCTCACTTGAGGATGTAGAAGCTATGCTAAAGAACCTTAAAAACTAGAAGTCACCAGGTTTTTATAAAAAAAAGAAGAACTTGTTTATTAAAAATCTACCAAGTGGAAAAAAATTATTGCAGCTAGTCTTTAAACAGGGATATTTTCCTAAGCAATGGAAAACGACAAAAGTAATTCCTATCCTTAAGCCAGGTAAAAACGCTTGCCTACCAAGTAGTTACAGGACCATAAGTTTGTTAAGCTCGTTAAGCAAGTGCTTTGAAAAAATAATAAAAATTAAGTTAACAGCCCACCTTAATGAAAATAATATTCTGCCCGCAGAACAATTTGGTTTTAGGCCGCTTCATTCCACAGTGCACCAAATACATCGAATTACAAAACACATTAAAAGTAATTTTGATAGAGGAAATTGCATGGGAATGGTACTCCTTGACGTCGAAAAGGCATTCGACTCTGTATGGCACAACGGTTTGCTGCACAAACTTCTTTAAACTGGGTGTGCCGGAAGATTTGATTGACATATTTCTTAACTCCAATATGTGGCTCAATGGTGTTCGAGTTCGCTTATTTAAATTTCTTCCAAAAAACGAAATGCGCATTCCAAGCCTAAACATACTCACGTAATACACGCTGTTGCTAATGCTGATGCCGCTGCTGCTATCAATTGTTCGTTGTCTTGTGATATTCGCTCTCTCTCTCTATACTATCAAAATGTTGGGGGAATGAGAACCAAAATCGCTGATTTCTTCTTCGCTGCTGCTGATTGTTCGTATGACATTATCGCATTGACAGAGACCTGGTTGCATAAGAAAATTGATTCTATCGAATTATTTGCCGACAACAACGACGTCAACAACTTTGAGGTGTACCGGAACGATAGATGTTCTATTAAAACTGGCTTTGAAAAAGGCGGTGGTGTATTATTTGCTGTTCGAAAGTATTACAAGAGTATAGAAATTGCATTATCTGATTCTTCTGGTCTGATTGAACAAATTTGTGTGCGCGTAGATTTCTATTTGTCTGGATATGCTGATCTAATTCATGTTTATTTTTTCGTTTCTTATATACCTCCGAATGCAGATAATGGAATTTACATAGCTCATATTAAAAATATAACTAATATTGTTAACTGCTTAGATAGATCATCATATGCAATTGTATTAGGTGATTTTAATTTAACTGATGTTGATTGGGTTTTTTCTGATAATGACAAATATGTTCTTCCATTTAATGTCTCAAAAGAGAAGGAAATTCAAGTAATTGACACAATGCTTGCCACGAATTTCCGTCAATTGAATGGATTTCCCAACGCTATTGGTAATGTGTTAGATTTAATTTTTATAAACGAAGAGATCGAAGCTTCTGTAAGCCGAGTTGATTTTCCATTACTGAATAATAGTATTTTCCATGATGCGTTGGAAGTTTCATTTGACTTGTCGGTTTTAAAATCATTGTTTGTTGGTATTAAAAGTGATAAGTTGGATTTCGCTAAAGCAGATTATAATGCTATAAACAATTTTTTATGCTCTATAAACTGGCAAAGCAGTCTTGGCTCTGCTAATTTAAACACTGCCTTTACAGAATTTAGAAAAATAATTGATCATACGATTTCTACATTTGTGCCGACTAAACGAAGAATCTGTTCTAATAAACCTCTTTGGTATAACAACAGTTTATCGAGACTGAAGAATGCTATGAATAAAGCCTATAAGTTGAGTAAATTAAATTTAAATGCGCGCGATGATTTTTTGCGACTGCGAAAGGAGTATGAATTTTTAAAGAAATTTGTTTATAAGCAATACGTTTCATCAATGGAAACTAGCATTAAACGTGATGCTAAAGCCTTTTGGTCATTTATAAACACAAAGCGAAAATCAATTGGTATACCATCAATTATGTCGTATAACGGAGTCAATAGTGATAATCTTAGTGAAATATGTAACATGTTTGCATCATTTTTCCAATCAAATTTCGTGAATGAGGTAATTGATTGTAGTTCATTACCCAATTGTGATCGCATCACTAACATAGGCTCTATTTCTCTTACTGAGGATGATATTCTTCTTGAATTATCATCGCTTGATTCGAGTACGAGTATTGCGCCTGACAACTTCCCCCCCCCTTGTTTTTTAAGGCATGCAAATGTAGTTTAGTTCAACCGCTTCAGATTATATTTAACAAGTCTCTAAAGGCAGGTATTTTTCTTGATTGCTGGAAGCATTCTTTTATAACTCCAATTCATAAATCTGGGTCTAAAAGAATTATTGACAATTACAGACCCATAGCTAAATTGCAACTAGTTCCGAAAATATTTGAAGCTGTTGTGAAGAAACGGATATATGCCGCTGTGTGTAATCAAATCTCGCAAAATCAGCACGGTTTTGTGTCTGGTAGATCAACTACTACCAACTTAGTCATTTTCACTAATTACTGTCTTCATAAAATTGAAAATCGTCACCAGGTTGATTGTATTTATACGGATTTTTCGAAGGCTTTTGACAGGGTCCAACACAATGTTCTGTTAAAGAAACTTGAGATGTTTGGATTCCATTCTAGTATTTTAAATTGGATCGGAAGTTATCTGCGAAATCGGAAACAATATGTGAAGATAGGATCCGCTCTGTCTAATGAAATTTTAAATTTCTCAGGTGTCCCCCAGGGAAGCCATATTGGTCCGCTCCTCTTCCTTCTTTTCATAAACGACTTACCATCTTTTATATCTGAATCCAATTCCCTTTTATATGCTGATGATTTAAAAATATTTAAATCTGTAAACTCGCTTTCTGATGCGATTCAATTGCAAACAGATCTTAACCAAGTTAATGCCTGGTGTACTATCAATGGGTTATATTTTAACATATCAAAATGCTCTGTTATGACTTTCAATAGAATCAAATCTCCGTTCATATTTGATTATAGTATACAAGGAAATTTACTTAAAAGAGTTACTGATCAAAAAGATCTAGGTGTTATATTTGATCCTGAATTACACTTTGCGTTACACATAGATTACATAATAAGCAAGGCTAATTGTATGCTGGGTTTTCTGTGTCGAAATTCTAAAGACTTTAACGATCCCTACACTCTTAAATCACTTTTTAATTCATTAATTCGTTCTATATTAGAATATGGTTGCGTAGTTTGGAATCCCTACTACCACAATGCTGAAGCTCGGATTGAAAAAATTCAAAAGCGATTCACAAAATATGCTCTCAGAAAAATAAACTAGAATAATGATATTCCTCCTTATGAAGCAAGATGTTCGCTTATGAGTTTGAAACCTCTGGCAAAAAGAAGAACCTATTACTCAGTACTTTTTGCACATGATGTAATTACCGCTCATATTGATTGTTCGCTTTTTTTATCATTGTTTAGTATATACACTCCTTTTCGCATTCTTCGGCCTAGAGAACTGTATTTTTTTTATGTTTCTCGGCACAGAACTAATTATGGTCAAAATGATCCCATAACTAAAGCTTGTGTCAATTATAATTTATATAATAATTCAATTGACTTCAATATGAGTAGAATACTTTGTAAAACTGCTATAATGAATTCACTGTAATCTAATGATTAAATTGTGTATAAAATATGAATTTCTGTATTTTTATTAGAAGTAGTCTAAAAAAAAGATAAACTTGTAAGACGAAATAAGTAAATAAAGAAATATTTTTTTTTTTATTTACCAAGATTATATAATTGCGAATCTGCTATTTTTGCAGATGACACATGCATTTATTATTCGGATTCAAATGGTTTTAACATTGAAACGAATTTGCAACCTGACTTAAATGCAATCCAATCATATTTCAAAAATTGCAAAATTAAAATAAATGCTTCATAAACTCAGACTGTCTTTTTTACTAGGAAAAGAAAAGCCTGTTTCTTACCAAGCAACAGACACGTGTTAAATAGCGTGCAAGCGGATTGGAAATCTAGTGCAAAGTACCTTGGGGTACACCTCGACAAATCATTAAAAATAAATGTAACTATAAAAATGCTATATCCATTTATGAACAGAAAATCAAAACTGAGTGACTAAAACAAACTCATAATCTTTAAAGTAATTTTCCAAGCAATAGATGTTCTATGGTTCGCCGGTTTGGCGAATTACAAGTAACACAAAATAAGCTATTGAAAATGATCTTAAACTTGCCTTGGTTCTTTGCCACTGATGAGCTACACGTGATCACGCAAATTGAAAAAGTATCTGAAAGACTGGATATGCAGTTCATCGGACAATCACTTGATTTCAGGTCTTCTATCGAATAGAAATCCTTGAGGGTTGTCTTTATTGCCTTATAACTTATTTATTTATATGTATATTTTATATGTATATATAGGATCCGCCAAATAACTTCTTTTTTTTTGAAAGTACAATCCTTCCGGTTAATAATGGAAAATAATTTCATTCAAATGGCTGCCTCGGCTGGCCATGCAGTAGCCTATACGATCGGTCCAATTTTTAAGCGCATTATCGATTGTGTCCAGCTGTATTTCACCAATGGCTTCACGAATATTGTCCTTTAAAGCGTCAATTGTCTCTAGCATGTCGGTGTAATTCCTATTTTTTACGGCACCCCACAGATAATAGTCCAACGGTGTCAAATCGCAGCTCCGCGGTGGCCAAACGACATCAGCTCTGCGGCTGATAATGCGATCTTCAAAAACAGGGCGCAAAACATCGAGTGTAGCTTCGGATGTGTGGCACGTAGCGCCGTCCTGTTGAAACCAAATGTTGCCAATATAATCCTCTTCAATTTTTGTGAACAAAAGTTCGTTCAAAATGGCCCGATAACGATCGCCATTGACTGTAACGGCCACTCCTTGCTCATTTTCGAAGAAAAATGGTCCAATTATGCCTCTGGACCAAAATCAGTGACTCGTTTTGGGTATATCGGCTTTTCAATGTATGCGTGCGGGTTTTCTGTGCCCCAAATGCGACAATTTTGCTTGTTTACATACCCGCCAGGATCAAAATGAGCTTCATCTGAAAAGATGATTTTTTGTTGGCAAAATCTTCTCTAAGTCGACCGCAGGCCTACTTAGCGAAGCGAAAACGCATTGGATGGTCAGTTGGCTTCAACTGAATTTCTTTACTAAAATGACCCGAGGACCCCATAAAGGGTAAGTAAATGAGCCATTCATCACTCTTCCAAGCGTTTTTCATCTACGTAACATATCTTTGTTCTCATGTCCTTCCTTTCAGGGACCATAACCTCAATATCCCTCAATATACAATTCAATACACGATCAGGTAGCTAAATATTTGACAACTCAGCTCAGCTACCGAACCTATTAAATTTTCTTAAAATTCTAACCATACACACACACACATTCCGAACATTGTAGGCATTTCAAAAGAATGCCAAGTGCGCACATTATACTCCGCCAAGTGGGATAGTTAAACTCCAATGCAAGCTCACTATGCATACCAAAAGAACATCTCCACTTGAACCGCGGCTCTTAGAACAATGGCACTTGCTGCTCTGCATATCCCCTTGCTTTGCCCAGTTGCGGTCCATTTGGATTGCGTGCCTAGTCGTAGCCAAAGAACAAGAGTAGGTATCGTCGAACATTCGTTCGTGTAACTTTCTATTCCGACAAACGCACGGCATAACATTTTGACAGCTACATTAGACGTTTACATTGTACCCATATCGACGTAGCAGCGTATAGACAGATCTCATCTGCCTCTTCTTCGTCTTCGTCTTATAGGTTCTGTATTTGCTTACAGCCGAGTATATGATTTAGAGCACTTAAGTGCTATGTACCCACTTTACGGCCCAATTTGCTCAGCTTATCTGTGCCACATCGCCATCATCTCCACGCACAGAGTGCCAGACCGACAGACCGACAGACCGCCAGACCGCAGTTAATGGATCAAATTGGTCAGAGCCGCACTACAGCAACCGATGTACGTAAAAGATCTACAAACGAAAAAAATATAATGGACAACATGACCATTCCGTTCCAATTCGATCATTATCGTGGGCACTCACAGAGCCCATTCTCTCTACGTCGGTCGGTCGGTCGGTATACCCACTTCTTCTATTCTAATCCCACTTGATGGGCTTGTAAAAGTGTCAATTGTAAGCTGCTACACCATTTGAGCGTGTCCAAATTTTCACGGTTTGGACAAACAAAAGAACTGAATTCGGTACGCCAGCGATTGCGCAAGTCACGCAGCCGGTCTAATAACGTCTCGGAGCGGTGCGGTGCGAAGGGAGCCACATCTGTCTGACAGTGGATAATGGTGCCTAATTGCACTCATAATCAGACCAGGCAAGGCGAAGGCGAACGCAACCCTTTGACAAAGTTCGAAATGGAAATGGAAATCGAAATGAAAACAATGACAGCGCAGATTTTTTCTTCTTCTCATCATCATCGTCGTAATGTAATGGTGGTGGTGCTGGTGCTGTCACAGCGGATGTGTAATACACTCTCCCTCTGTGTGTCTGTTCCGGATGGGAACTGTGACTAAACAAAAAAAAAAAAAAACACACAAAAACCGCCAGAGTCTGGGAAAGCTGTGTTTGTCTACGGACTTAATTGGAGCTCAACGTTGTGTAAACACTTCGACTTGTACTTGTCTTCTGTTTGTTGTTGATGACGACCTGCAAAGCAACAACCACCGACCAGACCGGACCGGCTGGACAAAGGCTCGCATCGCAACTATCACGGATAACTTAATTATTTAGTTGCGTGCGACAAGGATGTTGATTAAACACTGAGCACTTAGTCAAATGCGTGCAGATTCGCATGCGAAGTGACAGCCAGAGACGTCGCCATCGCCATCGCCATCGCCATTGCCATTGCCGTCGTCTGCTTGCTGCATGCATCCTCGAACGAAACCACTATTGCTTTCGTTTTCGATTATAGAACTGGAGCTATGGCAGAGTTTGCAGTTCCATGAGATTGCATGAATAAAACATTTTCGCCTTTCGGCAGCGTCTGCTCGTAAAAGTCGGGCTGGCCGACGGCGGCGTCGTGGCGTCGTGGCGTGGCGGCGGGAGCAGTGCTCGTCGTTAATGGAATGAACCTCTACACTGTCCTTTGGCAGAAGTGGAGAAAATTATCCTGTCAAATGCAGGGAGTCAGAGAGACATGCAAGTCTTAATTGAATTTGCATACTCACAAGAGTGTGCGGGCGTGGTGGCGGCGGCCGGGTGCTTTGTGCGGATGGGTACTATGGCAGCGCCCCCGCGAATCCATTTAAATCGCAAGCACGACTCTTATGTCAGCGGTAGCAGCAGCGGTGGCGGCGGCGGCGGCGGCTTTTTTTGGTGTCAATTTGCATTCGAGAGCTAAAAAGTCGTGAAAATATCCGCCGCATGTTGGCGAGAAGGGGGTAATGCGTGCCAAAGGCGATAAGGTGGCAATGGTGGTAACTTTAATGCAAAAAGGTTTAAGATCTCCGCCCTTGATAAGAGATTGTGCGACAGTTGGTGGTTGGACTGATTGTTGATGATTTATTATAGTCTGCGCCGTTGTTTGTTTGTTTGGTTTTATTTGTTTTGCTTTGCTTTGCTGTGTATAGCGTGTGTCCTTTGATTGTCATGAAAAACGCCGGAAATAGGAACGACTGTGGTGTTTTGGCATTAAATACGAATAACAATCAAAATGTGAGTAACGGTTCGTGGAAAAATATGATAAAGGCTAATTAGCTTAATTTTTTGTGAAGTAGGTACACTTAAGTTTATTTGCCTTGGAGTTTTCATTTATTTACGGACGAATATGCTTAGGCTAGGTCAGGTTTATTATTTAATAGGTAAGTTGAAGTGGTTGTATCTACAAAAACGCGGATACATTGTAGTCCCCAGACAGGTCGACTCTTAACCATGCTTAAATCAAAATTTTTCCAATCGTAGACCTCTAAATTAAGTTAAATGCGTTTGAGAAAAGAGAGCAGAAAAAGATGTGCGGTCGCAACTATGCTGATTATGTACGGTGAATCTGATTGCATTAATCAATAAATAATGCGAATTGACAAAACAATATTCTATGCAATCTGAACTTCAGGAACCATGGGGTGCAACTACGATGTTGGTAGTTTTCGTAGCGCGACGATGTTTGTGTGGGCAGGACCTGTTTTATTGTGTCAAAATCTCTCACAGTAGCTAAGCTCAGTTAAGATTTGGCTACTAAAGGGTGATTTTTTAGCTGGTTTGGTTTTGGCAACACTGGTTTTGACAGCTGACGTGTGTTTAGTACCTTGTGTCGCTGTCAAACAGCTTCAGTTTGGTTTGCAATTTAACCATGGATCGTCTTACAAATGAACAACGCTTGCAAATTATTGAATTTTACTATCAAAATTCGTGCTCGGTTCGAAATGTTCATCGCGCGCTGCTTCCATTTTATGATCGGCATTCTCGACCTTCTGAGCAGTCTATTCGGAAGATTGTGACCAAATTTCGCACCAAATTTACTTTGTTGGACATTAAACCACCAACACGTTTACGTACTGTGCGTATTGAAGAAAATATTGCGGCCGTATCAGAAGACCGCGAAATGTCGATTCGGCGCCGTTCCCAGCAGTTAGGCCTTTGTTACAGCACTACGTGGAAAATTTTGCGGAAGGATTTGGGCGTAAAGCCTTTTAAGATACAGCTGGTGCAAGAACTAAAGCCAGCCGACCTACCACAACGCCGAATTTTTGGTGAATGGGCTCTTGGAAAGCTGGCCGAGGATCCGCTTTTTTATCGAAAAATTGTGTTCAGCGATGAGGCTCATTTTTGGTTGAATGGGTACGTAAATAAGCAAAATTGCCGCATTTGGAGTGAAGATCAGCCAGAAGCATTGCAACAGCTACCAATGCATCCCGAAGAAGCCACTGTTTGGTGCGGTTTATGGGCCGGCGGCATTATTGGGCCATATTTCTTCAAAGATGATGCGAATCGCAGCGTTACTGTCAATGGTGAACGCTACCGAGCGATGATAACAAACTTTTTTTTGCCCGAAATGGAAGTTCTTGACTTGCATGATATGTGGTTTCAACAAGACGGTGCCACATGCCACACAGCACGCGAAACAATGGCGCAATTGCGAGGCGAGTTTGGTGAACAGTTAATTTCACGTTTCGGGCCGGTCAATTGGCCGCCTAGATCGTGCGATTTGACACCATTAGATTATTTTTTGTGGGGGTATGCCAAGGCTAATGTGTATAGGGACAAGCCCGCTTCGATTGACGCACTGGAAGCCAACATCCATGCATTCATTCGTGAGATACCGGCCGATATGTGTGAAAGAGTATGCCAAAATTGGACTCAGATGGGCTGGATGGGCTACCTGAGACGCAGCCGCGGTCAACATTTGCATGAAATTATCTTTAAACATTAAATTGCTGCAAGGTTCAAACTATCGATTCAAATAAATATTTCATTCATTTTTTCGAATTTTTTGTGTTTTTTTTTTAAAAAAAGTTCTAAACCTCTTAAAAAATCACCCTTTATAACAACAAGGGCGTCTGCTTGCTTATTTCCTTCTCCAACGGCGATGTGGAAACTCAAAGAATACGTTCTTCAGAGGATGGACTTACTCATCTATGCAATAAGCATGGAAACCGCATTCTGGACTTCACACTATTTGTCTGATCATACCGTAAATAACGTTGACTCCGCAGTTTGCGGCTACACAACACAATACCAAGCTCGAGGTTACGATGTCAGACCATAGGTACATCGAGTTTTAACTTCATTGCGAAACCATAACCTCGCAAGGGAAAAGATATCCGGGAAAAGCCAAACAAAACACGGTTTGATGACAAGCCCCCTCATTGTCTCAGAACGAGACAAAAGCTAGATTAAGACTTTTATCACGAACCCATGGTAAGTTCCACGGTAGAACAACGTCCTGTGTAGAATGGCAAAGAATATCAGAAGTCTTCTAAATAGGTCATTCAAGGCCAATTCTGGGGATAACTCCTTACAGATCGAAACAAATAACTATGACCTATTTATTCAGAGATCGAAGAATGCCTCTGAGATTTTTGTGAAAAGATTGAAACTCTCACTGGTTCTAGGTGGTAAGCTAACTTTTTAAAATGAACATTTCTCGACACTAAAAACTCTTAACGAAAACGGAGACTTTCTCCTGCTTAAGTCCATGTCCCTGATAACCATGAATACAATTGCTCACAAATAGTTTCACCACCTGGGTACATGGAAGAGCAACAACAGACAACTAAACGTAGCTAGTACATTGCTTCGATTGTGACTGCAGATAAAACTAACAAATGTGTAACCGCATCTTTTGACTGGTTTAAGCTGTATGATACAGATCAAATGCATCATCAGAACCACGATCTAGGCATTTTTATTGACTTTGAAGGTGTAGAAGACTCACTCGCCGCCTGTATCCGACTGAACCCAAAAAAACTATTTCATATTGAAAACAAAGATCGTCATATCGAAGAATAAATTGTTCGTTTTGAGGCAACAACCGCCGATTGTCAATTTTACAACGAATATTTTGTTTAGTGCTGCGGCCAATATAAATACATAATGACATGGTTAAACTGGAGCTACCTACAAGACGGAATTATTTCTCTGCTGTCATGCTGCCTGGTGGTCGACACTTTGCTGACACTCAACACTTCTGGTCTCTATAAGCATACTTATGCTGATGATGCCATGATTAGGTCTGGCGAATGTTTGTGCCAAATGAACAGTCGGCATTGGATATGATCGGATAAGTGTATTAGAAATATGCCCTCGATGAATCCTTTTGAAACTAATGTTACTCTCTTTAGAAAAATAAGGAAATAAATCGATGGAAAAGAAAAATCTCTTTTCGACCAAACATGTCGAGTCGAAGACAGCTAAGGCTTTATCGGCTAAAGCTGTCTGCCGGAGCTATACTTGAATGATTAAAATAATCTTTTTATATTCATCTATGGAATAAGGCTTCACGCAAAGAACAGCGTTATAATCTACACTCAGAGAAAATCCGGTATAAGCCACCTAAGGCCTTAACGACTAGGTCAAGTTACCTTAGAAACTAATGTAAATATAACATATTTAACCTAGATTATATTAGTAAATTAAGCTTAAAACTAAGGTCCGTAAAATATATTTTACATGGGTATCTGTGTAAATTTACCTAATATTTGACAAATAGCCTTAGAAACTTAGGAATTTAGGTAAATGGTTCAGATTACTTCACATAATCTAGGATAGTGTGTCATCTTGTTACGCGAGAGGTACAGTTTCTTGAAAAAAAAATACCATTACCTGCGGCGAGTCTTGTGCTTTTTAACTCATTAAATTCCCGTATCACAAGACGACACAAAATTCTCTATTTTCCTACGCCATCGCCTCCTTAGTACTTATCTCAGAACTAAAACAGTATTACCCATATTGCGAGCATTTCATATAATCAGTATACCTTGGTACTCATGCAATTCTACACAGGGGATAGATGGCTTTAAGCAATTAATTTTGGAGCATCACGTTAGGTTGTATGCAAATTTAACCCATTTTTTAGGCAAAATTACACATAGAAGAGTAAACATCTCATCCTCGATCTGACACAATTTTGGAATTGGTATGCAATAACAGCTTAGTTCTAAGGCAAAGTAACCTTTCTCCTAGAATAAGTTTAAACTTAACATTTTTACAATAGTCGGATAATTCCAATTTTAAACAGTATTTTTCTCCGAGTGTAGGTTTCGCAAACTCTCACTATATACATAGGTGTGTTCATATGGCCCCGCTGTGTGCCACTTTATACTCAAACAGTTTCTACTAGTACACGTAAATACCGGGATTTTCAGTAGGAAAATATCTAATACTAACTTTTGTATTTAAACTTAAATTTATGTTAAATTTGAGTATCAAATTTGATCTCGTTCATCGAAATAAAATTCACGCCACTCAGTCAAGGACGGTGACTACAAAATTGCTTAGCTCAAAAAATTCTAAGTACAGTGCTTTTTATGTTCCAGGTGGAATTTATTTGGGCGAATGAATTTTGTCAGTTGGGATTTGACAGTTGTAGAGAGTGGTCGATAACAATTCATAATGGAGCATCTTAAGCCGCAACAACGTGTTGAAGTTCTAAAGGGTGATTTTGTTAGAGGTTGATTTTTCGAATAGAGTTAAACTGACATTTTGTGGTCAAATCTGGCAACTCTGATGTCATTTATGTTCAGTTTGGTTTGCCATTTCATCATGACCACGTTGACAAATGAACAACGCTTGCAAATCGTGCAAATTTATTTCGAAAATAATGGTTCAGTTCGCCAAGTTTAAAATTTTAAATTTTGTTCAGTGATGAAGCTCATTTTGGGTCGAGTAAAGAGAATCCACATGAGACCCTTGAAACGCCATTACATCCACAAAAACTGACTGTTCGGTGTGCTCTATGGGCTGGTGGAGTCATTGGGCCATACTTCTTCCGAAATGATGCTGGTGAGTCAGTTACCGTTAATGGAGACCGGTATAGAGCCATGATAACCGACTATTTTCTTCCCTAATTGGATGGCATGAATGTGGATTAGATGTGGTTCCAACAAGACGGCGATATATGCCACACAGCGCACGTCGAAATCGATTTATTGAGGAAAACATTCAATGAGCGCATAATTTCGCGGAATGGACCTGTCAATTGGCCAACAAGATCTTGTGATTTGACACCATTGGATTATTTTCTTTGGGGATATGTGAAGTCACTCGCCTACGCCAACAAACCAGAAACGTTAGGGGACTTGGAACTTGCCGACATACAGCCCCAAATGCTTTAAAAAGTGGTTGAAAATTGGACCTCTAGATATGTCTTTATTCGAAGCAGCCGCGGCGGCAACATGCCCGAAATCAAATTCAAAAATTAATGGCATAAAATTATCCTTTCAATAAAGCCAAATTGATGGACATTAAAACGATTTTCTTGTGTTTTATTTCAATTCGAAGTTCTATACCTCTACCTAACACCCTTTAAAAGAATTTTTTTTTAAGGTTGCCATAGGCAATGCTGTTAATGCTGACCGCTATAAGGACTTGTTGGTAAACTTTCTTTTGCCCGAAATAGATTAATTAATCTTACAGAATATGTGGTTCCAACAAGAAGGTTCCACATTACACACAGCGAATTCGACGCCCATATTTTTTAAAATTGAAAAAAAAAATGTTTTAAATACTCGTCATCAACTATTACTAGGTGATACATTATGTGTTATTTCGAACAGTTGCTTTATATTAATAAAGTGATTTTAGTGACCTAGTGACCTGAGTGGGATCATCAGTGGATCAAAAACAGTTTTACATCAATGGAAATTGATACAGCTAATTCTCGCCACTCATTGTCAACTTTAAACTTGTCACAGTCTTCTATCTTTTCTGCCAAATCATACAAGATACTGTGGGTGGAGTGGCTTAGTGGTTAAGTGCATTGGATCACTAAGCGAGAGGTCGCTAGTTAAAATCCCGACCTATACCACCTGAAAGTTTTTATTCGCTGCCCCACCACTTGCGAACGTTTGACAAACATCTAAGAGTAAGAAGGTCATGAGAAGCTTCTCAAAAATTAATTGCCGTTCGGAATCGGCAAAAAATATATCTTCGCACACACAGTGGTTGGAGAAGCTAGGCTTTGGCTCCTGTATGGACCGTTTACGCCCAATATTTGTTTTTTTTTATTTTTCATACAAGGTACTGCAGTACTTTCTTTTTGAAATATCGGTAGCTATAACTAAATTTATATGGGCTCAATTCCTAGGATAACGTAGTATAACGTAGTATAAACTTGATTAAATACACATATAAGGTTAAAAAAAAGGTTGGAAAAATGGAATTTCTCACATAAATGCTTTTTAAAACTACTTTTTCCCTTTTTCTCACGAGACGATTTTTAACCATCAAAATTCCCACAAAAAAGTAAATTTCCCACGACTTACTAAAACTGCATATGAGCAGAGGTATAATTCTTTGACGTTAGGCAAAAAGGTCTTAAGTCAGAAACTGCAGTTTTTCGTTAAACCAAATTGAAAATAGTTTAATTATTTGCAAATCGGGAATAAATTTATTTGAAGAAAAAATTATGGTATAAAATCTCTGAAATGAAGACCTTATAATAATGTTAATACATTTTTCCAAATTCCTTAGTATTTACCGTTTTTTCGATGACTTAAGTCCTTAGGATCCTCTCATTTTCTTTTATTTGTAAAAGTTTTGTTTCTTTGTAAGACTTAAGTCAGGAAATAAAACATTTTCATTATGTTATAAAATAGGAAATTGTTTAATTACTCAAAAGTTTACAAAACATAAAGTTAATAACAAACAAAAAAAGTAAGTTTTTATATTGCTTCTTCTTCTTCATCTACCAAATCTGGATCGTCATTTATTGCGGAGTTAGATGTTGGTAAATTTTTAGAAAAGTCGTAAAACACAGGTGGCACTTAGCTTAAAAGAGAGCACAAATTTTTTTTTTTCTCCTCAGATATCGGGACTAAAGTTTTATACTTCGCTTGGGGTGGATAATCTTTGAGACATCTATTTTTTCCTCTTCTAAGAAAGCTTAAAATCTTGAACTCTTCGGAGTGATTTAAATTGTTTTTGTATTTCATAAACATTTGCTGGTATTGGAGCCATTGCACACTATGCCAAGAAAACTGCTCATTTATAACTAGTATTTTTTTTTCTGCACACCAAAACTGTCTTCAACAAAGCGGCAAAATCAAAGAATTCTTCTTGCTGCATTTCGTGTACCTGGAACTTATTTTTTAAGCCTGTTTGTTCGTACTAGCTGGTAACAATCGTGGGGAACTTGTGTTTTATGGTTAAATTGGGGAACTTACCTTGAGCCATTAAAAACATTGCCGCCACATGACTGTTTTTATTTTGTCCCCCGCATGTGTCTGAATAAAATGTCACCTCAGAAATGCAATCAGGCAGGTTCTTCATATGAGCATATAGGCAGGAAGCTATTTCATTTCCCCCTCTAGCAGCTACAGCTTCATGCCACATGTAATGCGTTGAATCTGCGGTAGCATTATCGTGTGAACAGTAAGGTTATAGGTCCATAGCTGCCTTTTATAAAATGCTACCGAAGATCCAACAAACGGTGTTGGTAAGCATTGCTGAAGATCGAAGCTGAAGCATTTCTTTTGCGCGCTGTCTTGTGCTGCTAACTTATCAGCTTTTTTGGCATCATATGCTGCATTAGCCTGCTCCTGGCGGATTTGGAGATCGTTTCTGCTTCCTGTTTTTCTTCCTGATTAGCAGCAACTTGAACGCGCATGTGAAGGGTGTCGCACTTGTAGCAGGTGTCCACTTTGGGCTTCTTAAAGGCGAGTTTTAATTTATGAAATTCCCTCTCATAAATTGAACGACCAACAAAACTCCCTCGTCCTTCTTTGTATAAGTCCTACATAATGCGCAAGTTTAAATAGGAAGGTAAAAACTTTTTCTCATTCGTACGTCTGGTGTAATGACTTCCATAGCTTGGAAAAGATTTTATGTGAGCCAGAACTTCATTAAGCTCCTCTTCGGACTTTTTGTTTTTCGAACATTTTTTACCTCTATGGTCGTCCACTGTAATGCCGGATGTGTTAAGCATCTTTTTTTTGATGGCGTTTGATATGAACCTTTCTTTTTCATCTAAAGTTCTGCTGAAGCAACCCTTGGATACAGAAACTCTTGCACCGTTTATTTCAAGAAAGTATTCATAAGTTACTTCCCTGCTGTTTGAACTGCCAGCTTTTCTTTTGCGAGAAACCTGTTTTTCTTTAATATTTACAAGATTTGCTATGAAGGTTACCCTTTTGTCGTGGGTGCCAAGCGACCAGTACTCGTCAAAAATAACTTTCCTAATGTCCTCTTCAATGAAAGAACTGCATTTTTTCTGCATTGCTTTAAATTTTGTTATTTCCTAGCTTGAAAAACTTTTCCGCTTACACTTACGTAACTTTTGCTGGTATGAATGTTTTCAGTTCGTTCTTTCCTTATGCGGCTGGACCACTTCTTCTCATTATATTCAATGTTCTCAAGTTGCCACTTCATTCATATCGCTATCACTGGTTTCTTCTTCTGGGACAAAATCCTCATCCATAACGCTATCATCGGAATCGAAAATGTTTGGCATATCAGCAGGTAACGATGGAGCTGGCGAAGACTCAGGTGAAGCTGTTTCTTCAGCATTTTCTGATAAAAATTTTATTGAATACTTAATATTACTCTCTATTGAAAAATATAACACACTTACTACGCTTTCCAGAATTCGCTAAAGCTAAATTCAATATATATTTACTCCTTTCACTCATTATAATCCACAACACTTAATTATTATTATTGTTATAATAATCGAATAATAATGTCAATCGAATTCAGAGAACCAAAGAGTTAGTACACACTGAGATAATATGCAATTAAAACTCATTAACAAAACAAAAGCGCTGGGTAACTAACTAGATTAGATAGGTGATGCAATAACCGTTTATATTTCTTCTCTTTCATTTCGTTTTTTGAATGTTTTTCTAAATGCGTTTGCAACGAAAAAAAATAAAAATATAAAGGGTGATCGATTTCGAGGTTCCCTACTTTTTTAAAGAAAAAAACACAGAAAATTCAATTTTAATGGAGAATGTTTATTATCATTTGAAAGAACATTCTTTGGCATTTATTTCTTGAAAATTATGTCTATCAAATGTTGGCCGTTGCTACGTTGCTACGTCGCAGATGGTCCATCCGTTGAGTCCAATTTTCGATCACTCGTTCGAGCATTTCGACTGGTAACTGGCGAATGACACGCGTGATGTTTTCCTCCAAGGCCTGAATCGAAGCGGGTTTGTCGGCATAAGCTTTTGACTTTACATATCTCCACAGGAAAAAGTCTAACGGTGTGATATCACACGATCTTGGTGGCCAATCGACCGCCCCAAAACGTGAAATTATGTGCTCACCGAAATGTTCTCTCAATAAGTCCATTGATTGATGCGATGTGTGGGAAGTGGCGCTGTCTTGCTGAAACCAAATGTCGCCGAGATCACGAGCTTCAATTTCAGGCATCAAATAGTCGGTTATCATGGCACGATAACGGTCGCCATTGACGGTTACGTTCGCACCGGCATAATTATTAAAGAAATATGGACCGATGATTCCACCGGCCCACAAACCACACCAAACCGTTGTTTTTTCTGGATGAAGTGGCAGTTCTTCAATCTCTTCAGGTTGCTCTTCGTCCCAATTGCGGCAATTTTGTTTGTTTACATACCCATTGAGCCAGAAATGGGCCTCATCGCTAAACAAAATTTGCCTCGAAAACGTCGGATCTTCTTGGAACTTTTCAAGAGCCCATAGAGCGAAGCGATGTCGCTTGGGAAGGTCGAGCGGCTTCAGTTGTTGCACAAGCTGTATTTTGTACGCTTTCAATTTAAGATCTTGACGTAAAATGCGCCAAGTCGTTCCATACGTCAGTCCGAGTTGCTGCGAACGACTCTCTACGGTCTTCGTGTACACTCTCAGCTACGGCCGCTATATTTTCTTCACAGCGTGCTGGACGTGGTCTATTCGGTCGAATATTATCCAATAATGAATGCTGGGCCTCAAAATGGGTGATGGTGTTGCGAATAGTACGCTCAGTAGTCCGATTATGTTGACCATAAGTTGAGCGAAGTGCACGAAACACATTCCTCACAGAACGTGAATTTTCATAATAAAGTTGAACAATTTGTAAACGTTGTTCACGCGTAAGTCTTTCCATTATGAAATGCCAAAAACAATACTAAACAAAAATAACATGACAGCATGACACGACTCACACGTGATCTGTCAAAAAAGGCTATTGAAAAAAGTACCTCTACTTGGATCACCCGTTATAAGCTTAACCTATTTCTATTTTCTATTTCTGAGCGTAGGTTGCATTGCATGTAGGAAGCAACGCTAAAGGCGAATTTTCTTTTACAATAAAGTGATTAATGGTACAACTTGCATCGTTTAAAGATTTGATAAGTTTGTACGACCCCTCTCTTTTATTTACGTTAAAAGTCTACTTATTGAATTTTGTCGTTTTTCCCACCAAAAATCAATTATTTCGTCAAACAAGAAAAAAAAAATTATGAAAATTCGGGCACCATTTTGCTGTCTAGAAAGTATCTACAGAATAATTGCATTAATTAAATTGTTTAAAATCATAAGTGATGTTTTTGACAAATATGTACCTAACCGAATCTGCCCAGCGTGACCATTGTGGTCACAAACGCAGGAGGCATGGATTTGAATGGGTTTACCCCTTACATGAGCGACAATTCTTGCTCCTTACTCAGTACCTTATTAACCCAGGTTAAAATTATTCCCCATTAGTATGGGAAATCCCTCATTAGTGTGATAACTATGAACAAATTACATTTTTTTTATTTTAATTTTTCAAAATGTATCAAATATTTAGGCACTGGCTCCCAGTAAAAACCAATTTGTGTAAAAAGTGTCGAAGATATGATAAAATAAAAATGCTCATATTAAACCTGGTTAATAAAGAACGTGTGAGGGTTAAACAGTTTGCGGGTGGGTAATTGATCTTAATAATGTTTACCATTTTCCTATTCTCAATGTAAGTGTGCATTTGTTGCTCCAAACTATGAATCAGTCATACTCTATTCGTAAAAGTAATAAGTTGCAAAATTGAAAAAAAAACAACAAAAACTGATTACTACAAAAGTTTAATATTAATTTATCTCTCTTCTCTCCATTTAACGACGAGATTATGATCAGGATTATAGGGATCATAACCCTCCCAATTCACTGCATTCCTACTGGTCCGCCTGTGGGGTTCGCCGGTTAGACCTCAAAAAATATCTGCAGGCCTCCCGATTTTGAAACAGGAGTTTTTAGGCCTGCCTCTTTTACGCGATTGTAAGGGAACGTTTATTGTCATTGCCTTTTTGACGAGGTTCGTAGGATCCCTCCTCTGAACATGACAATACCAACTGATTCGGTCGTGCTCCAATTTAGACTAAAATGTATGTTAAATTTAAGTATGGTGTTCGATTTAGTTCATATGACCACTGCAAACATGTTTAAATCCATTGACTTTTTAAAACCAAATATGTTTATCATCCGATACGGTCCAATCTTAATAGGGTGCATTTTATGTTCCAGGTCGATTGTATTTGGTTTCCTATTTTGTCATTTAGCACTTGACAGTCGTAAAAAGTGGTAAAACCCTTTTTTTAAATGATTGTTCAATATTTCTTTAAGGATATGGCAATGCTGTAGCAGTTAATTGCAGGAAATGTTGGATAACTTTCTTTTGTCCCAATTGGATCAGTTAATCTTACAGAATATGTGGTTCCAACAAGACGGTCCAACATTGTCCCTGTCGAATAATCTCAAAAAGTGGGATATCGTCCGGCCCCACTGATTGCCTAATTTGCCGCCTTCTGATTTATTATAATGGGGGTACGTAAAGGGCAAAGGTGTACAATCACAAACCAATCACAACCTAGGTGCACATAAAATAAAGGGTATTTTTTTTAGAGGTATAGAACTTCGAATTGAAATAAAACACAAAACACAAAATCGTTTTAATGTCTATCAGCTTGGAAGGATAATTTTATGCCATTAATGTCTAAATATGATTTTGGGCATGTGACCGCTGCGCTGGTTTGAATAAAGACAAGTCTAGAGGTCTAATTTTCAACCACTTTTTCAAGCATTTGCGGCTGTCGCTGTATGTCGACAATAATGCCACGAATGTTGGCTTCCAAGTCCCCTAACGTTTCTGGTTTGTTGGCGTAGGCGAGCGATTTCACAATGGTGTCAAATCACACGATCTTTGTGGCCAATTGACAGGTCCATTCCGCGAAATTATGCGCTCATCGAATGTTTTCTTCAATAAATCGATTGTGACGTGCGCTGTGTGGCATGTAGCGCCGTCTTGTTGAAACCACATCTCATCCACATGCATGTCATTCAATTCGGGAACAAAATAGTCGGTTATCATGGCTCATGACCGGTCTCCATTAACGGTAACTGACTCTCCAGCATCATTTCGGAAGAAGTATGGCCCAATGACTGCACCAGCCCATAGAGCACACCAAACAGTCAGTTTTTGTGGATGTAATGGCGTTTCAAGGATCTCATGTGGATTCTCTTCACTCTAAATGCGGCAATTTTGCTTGTTGAGGTAGCCTTTCAACCCAAAATAAGGCTAATCACTGAACAAAATTTTGCGGTAAACTTCGCGAACTGAACCATTATTTTCGAAATAAATTTGCACAATTTGCAAGCGTTGTTCATTTGTCAACCTGTTCATGATGAAATGGCAAACCAAACTAAACATAAGTGATGTTAGAGCTGCCAGATTTGACCACAAAATGTCAGTTTTATATCTATTCGAAAAACCAACCTCTAACAAAATCACCCTTTATTTAAGCAAAAATCAAAAAAATATGTCTAGGTTGAATCGGGTAGGAACAACACTTAAAGAATAAAAAATAATAAATATTCAGGGCAAATAACAATTTGCCGCCATCCGTTTCTTCTTATCCCTCCACAGTTAACTACATATTAATATTATCTTACCACATGCATACAGAAGCCGTTTGACTGTCCAAAAATGAGGTGAGCTATAAGGATCATATAGGATTGATAAGTCTAATTTCTTGAGATCAGGCCTATATAGATCTATATATGAATAGAAGCTCGCTTCTGTCTATCTTTGGTATAGATCAGCCACATATGATTTACTAGATGTACTGACTGGTTCTGCGTTCGATTGCAAAAGACCAAGATATTACCCCTCGAGTTATAAGTTCACTACTTTACTTAACAAAAGTCGAAAGAATAAAAAAAAATTATTTCTAAGCCAACAGCTAAAACTATTTTCATTCCCCGACTTACCCTCCGCGCTTTAATTATATCCGCTCAAAAAAAATCGCTTACAGTGCTATAGTTTATTTTTATTTTTCGAATTAATTTTGACAAATAGACATCCATTAGGCACATCGGTTAATTGTTGCCAAATGAACACAGCAAACCATTCATCTCACTAATTTGGAGAAATATTTCCTACCTTTTCACACCCTCGACAGAAGGCGAAGCCTAAACATCGATTCGATACACAAAGCTTTTATTTTGTTGGGCCACTGACCGGGGTACTGTAACCACTCACCGAACAGCTTAGCAACCTGCTTTGACCTTTTATGTTGTAACACGCCTACACTGTCAGCTTTCTGTCACATCAATTAAGGTGAACAAAAGACAAACACGGAAAATACATAATTTCCTGCCAGTGCTAATGAAAACAACATCGGCTACGACGATTCATTCCCGAAAAACGCTTCGCTAGAGTTATGATTATGAATTTCAAGATGAGACAGAGACAAGCACAAGAGCGGCCAGAAAAAAAGCAATCTCTGCAGGAAAATAAACTTACGATATACGCCAAAAGAAATAATATTATTTTGCTGATTATTTTTTTGCGGTTCAAGGATTACAAGGACCCTACGCGAGTAATATATGTTTGTGTGTGTGTGTGTGTGTGTTTATCTGGCTGTTTGCGTGCAAACAAAATAGCAAAATTTCTCGAGATGAATTCTTTACAAAACGGAAGGGACGTCGGAGAATGGAGGATTCGTCTGTGTAGTTCATAAGTGATTCCAAGTGAGAGAGTTTGAATGACATAAGTCGGATTTGTATTTTTTTTTTTTTTTGGTTTTTTGGGAAAGAAGGTTCTGCATGTTTGCTCCTCGGGACGTTGGAGAGGGACGATATATTCGTTATTTTTGGCTAAATCTGGGATATGGAATGCGATGTGAGCTTTTCTCTTGCCAAGGCAAATTGCTTTCGTAGGATAATTTATTCAAAACTTGCCATTGGGCTGACTCTGACTCCATCAGACTAGCGATGGATGAAAGAATGTGTCTTACCCCCTCCATCCTATCCATACCTACACGGATTTGTTGTTTTCATTTTATTTGTTAAGAAAATTTTTCAACTTGATCCATAAAATGTTGCAAGGATTAAGAAATACATACTACAACTATGTCCTAGGAATTCACTTCTCAATTTAAGATGGAAAGTGCTATAGAATGGTCATCCCGTTTTCTTCATTCCCCAAAAACCAAGTAATGGGTTTTTGAAGTTGATATTCTAAATACATGATGATGTTAGTTTCGATTTCATTTTCTCCGAGCTCTGAAAAGAAAAAGTCTTACCTTCACCGCTTTTGCGTTTGGCTTGAATGAAAGGCACCAAGAATTGTAGACAAAATATGAGGCACTGAAGTATGTTTTGATGTTAAGTATTGATACAAAGCAGTTATGTACATAAAGGATTCGACGTCCATAGTGTCGATGGGTCCACGAGAAAAGTCTAGGTAAAAGGTCAATGCGCCGAGAAATGTCAAGTATTATAAAAGTGGATAGGTTAGGTTAAGTTAAGACAGGGGTGTTATGACCACATAACACTAGGCACCGAAGCGGGTCCATCGCGATCCCTGGGGAATCACGCTGGATAAAGATGGTGGATCTTGTAGACACAGCAGGATTTTATAAAACGATTTTTAAGGGTTTCCTTCTTTCGCGAATGTTCTGTGGCTTAGTGGTTAAATGTGTTGGATCACAAAGCGATGGGTCTCGACATGGATGTTATCTATGCTCCAGCTGCAGATATTATTGCAATCCTCAACATTCACAAATGATTAGCTCATCAAAAGCAAGCGCAAAACTTTCCTATAAGGTTTACCCAGGCTTGTTTAACACCCATTAATTTTGATTTAATTTTTTTTCGGTTCTCTTCATTCAAACACGGTTAATTCGGTATTTCCAAAACTGAACCGCGTTTCCTTTAGACTTAACTGACAATCTTCAAATGGTCTGCAGGCAATATTTTGTAAAATCTATATCAATTTATTTGAATTGAGTAAGCGGAATCTAGTGATATCACTTTTATTTGAAAGACTAGTACCCTTTTTTTATTTTTTCCTTGAAAGGGGTTTATGTCAGCATTTCGAGATTTTTGTTCATTTTTGTAACCATTTTGTTTTAATTCGGGTCATTTATCCCGACACTCTTTTGCAATGACACCCCAGCTGTCAGCTCTTCGGATAAAGCCAATCTGCTCGCTGCTCATTTTACAGCTAGCTCAATCATCAATACAGCTGATGAATTTGGCATCAAGCTCTCTTGTCGAAAATGCGTGCATTTGGGATCGATGTTACCTTTCTTCAATGGATTACAAATTACCTTTCGGACCGCTCAATACAAGTTGTTTTTGACGGTTTCAAGTCTGCAACTTACCAAATAAATGCTGGTGTTCCCCAAGGCTCCGTTTTGTCTCCGACTCTCTTTCTCATTTTTATCAATGACCTCCTGTCTGTCACTTCTAATCTAATCCAATCCTTTGGTGATGACAGTACCCCTAGCTTCGCATATTCATTCTACGATTCACGTCCCTCATTTTCGGGCGTGCAGCTAGAACGGCAACGTATGTTAAGCTCATTGAATTCCGATCTTGACAGCATACTTAAATGGGGTAAAACCAACAGAGTGGAATTTAAAGCTTCCAAAACACAATGCTGTCTTCTGTCATTAAAGCGAAACCCCAATACTCTGCCATTATCCATGGATGGCATTTGCATCGCCGAAACCGAAAGACTTTCCATCCTTGGTATGTGCGTTAACGACAAACTACGTTGGAATATTCGATGTCGCCAAGAACGCTGTGAAATGTCTAGGCTTCCTTAAGCGATGCAAGAAATATTTCACCCCTTCTGATCTGGCTAGAATCTACAAAAGGCGTTTTTTCGCCCCAAACTCGAGTTCAACGCTCATATCTGGTCTGGTGCACCAATAAAATATTTGGAGCTACTTGACAGGATTGAAAAACATGCGGTAAAGCTTATTGGCGATCGAGACATCACGAAATCATTTGACTCTCTTAGTCATCGTCGTGATGTCTCCTGCCTGTCATTGTTTTATCGGTTCTTCCACCACAAGTGCTCAAATGAAATAGCCAGTTGCCATGCTAGGAATGCACATCAGTTTACCCTCAAGCCTGTAGTCGGACTTACAGTGAAATACAAGGATTCGTTTCTTAACCGTACAATACGATTGTGGAATGCTCTACCGCGCTCAGGTTTTCCTACGCATTACATATAGTTTACAGACATTTAAAACCAACGTGCGTCGGTATCTCCTTTTTTGTAATCCTTCACTTCCCTAATGCCCGCACTGTGTTACTTCATTATAAGAGTATCCAAAATCCCTTTAGTGCGCGTACATTTTAAAAAAAAAAAGACGTTTATTTACAGAACCTCCTATCAAGTTCAAAATGTATTGGTTTTCAGCAGTGGTTATCTTTATAACCAAACTCAAAGGACTTAAGCTTAAGGCAGGCAACTGAGCAGATGAATGAAATGTTGGGTGCAGTGGCTTATTGGTTAAGTGCGTTGGACCACTTAGCGAGAGGCCGCTGGTTCAAATCCCGACCGACCTACCTATACCAAGTTAAAGTATGGCAAACATCCATGTCTAAAACCTGTTATAGAAGCTTCAAAAAAATCGGAATCGGCATTAAACCGTCGGTCCCTTCAATTCGTGTCAAAAAGTATATCTTCGCACACACAGCGGTAGGAGAAGCTAGGCTTAGGGTCCTGCTTGGGCCGTTTACCCCTAATATTAAACGCAGACTTTTACTGTTGGGTCAAAGACTATTGAAACTCTCAACGTTAAAGCCATCACGTTTATATTTTTATCAAAAATGAAGGCAGATACGATAGAATTTTCCTAAAGTCTTACAATAAGCCTTTCCAAATAAATTATTACCAGTAAAAGCAAATTGTTATTAGGACAAATTTTGTCTTCGTATTCTCGGCGGGCTATCAGGGGTTCATTGATTTCGGTTGGAGGAAAAAAAACATTACTGGGTATGCTGTTATGGCGATCGTTATTGAGCAACGCTGCCTGCATGAAAAGATCAGGTGTATTTCTGGGTGTTTTTTAAGCCAGGAAGATATAAAAGTTTCCATAGATTGTAAACTCGATTAACATAATAAGCGCCAAAGCAAATGTATTCTATGTTATTGCTGATATATTACAAACTAAAATAAGTTGTTTTCTGGCCTTGCTTTATGACGAAAATATAAAATTTTGTTCATGGACCTTGTTTTATAAAAATTGACAAGTTAAAATTTCACGAATTTGAGAAATTTTAAATTACAAATTTATATGGCCTAAATAATTCAGCAACAACTTCTGATTAATGCCACGCGAAGAGAAGCCTTAAATTTAATAATGCAACTTCGGCACATGCCTGAAAATTCAAAATGTTGAGGAATTGATAAAAACTAATTTTATTCTGAAGTAGTGTACAAAATAAAATAAAATCTTTTTTGGGTTATATATTAGGGTCAACTAGTAATGACAATTTTTGTCAGATATTTTTCATGTATGAGATGTGGCCTTTTCGAAATTTACCGTATTGAGTATACAAAATTAAGAGATAAAAACAATGTTAATGGTGTGAAACTTTTATAATGACCATAGAAAATGAAACATAAAAATTATTTAATATACAAGGTGGCGCAAAAGTAATCCTCCTATCAGAAAATGCTATAAATTTTGCGATTGGCCCCTAATGTCAGTTCTGTTTTGACATTTGTGTAGTAAACACATGCGAAATACACGTTAATAAACAATGTTACGCTACACTGCTCCAGAACGCGGAATATTGGTGACTATTTATTTGAGCAATAATCGGTCGGTGACTTTGGCACAACGTGAATTTCGTCGCAGATTTCCTAGCCGTCCAACGCCCACTGGTGAAACACTGCGACGTTTAGCCGCTCGCCTCGAGGAGACTGGCACAACACGAGATGCTGCCAGGCGTGGCAGACCCCGGAGTAGCAGTTCTGCAGAGAATATTTCTGCTGTAGCCGAAGGTGTCATGGAAGCGCCGTCGACATCGACCAGACGACGTGCCACGCAAATGGGTATCAGTCGACGGTCTTTACAGCGAATTTTGGTACAAGATTTGAAGATGTTTCCGTACAAAGTCCAGACGGTGCATCAGCCGTTAGCTGCTGACCGCCAATCGCGTCTAACATACGCTCCAGCCATCCTTAATCACCACCAAGAGGAAGATGATTTTTTATCAAAAATAATCATGAGTGATGAGGCCCATTTCCATCTTAGCGGGTACGTAAATAAGGAAAATTTACGCTTCTGGGGCACTGAAAATCCGCGTGTAACCCACGAAGAGCCATTACACCCGCTCAAAGTCACTGTATGGTGTGCTGTTTTCGCTGGAGGAGTCATCGGAACTTTTTTCTTCGAGGACGTCGCGGGCCAAACGGTTACTGTGAATGGTGAGCGCTACAGAGCAATGATCAACGAGTTCTTTTTGCCGCAACTTGATGAATTGGGATTGGAAAACATGTGGTTCCACAGGACGGTGCAACGGCACACACTGCACGTGCCACAACCGATATGCTGAAGGATGCATTTCCCGGGCGCCTAATCTCCCGTTTTGGCGATTTGCACTGGCCAGCAAGATCGCCTGATTTGACCGCTCCAGACTTCTTTTTGTGGGGCTTTTTGAAGTCGCGGGCTTATGTCAACAAGCCTCAGACTCTTGCAGCTCTTAAAGACAATATCCGTCAAGAATGTGAGGACCTATCGCCGGAAGTTTTGGCCAAAAATGCCATAAAAAGGGCTGAAATGACAATCAACGGTGGCGGCGGCCATTTACATGACATCATATTCTCGACTTGATGGAAAAAAAATTAAAAGACCAAATAAAAATAATCCAGAAGATGAATCAAAGTTTTTAATTTTTTTTTTAAATTACAGCCAAAAAACATCGGAAGGTTATTTTTGCGCCACCTTGTACGTAAGTGTCAGAAATTCTTTAAAAGTCTTCTACTGCAGACTCTCTTTCGTTTACAGTTGGCCATTAAAATACTTTTTCATAATTTAGTCTGTAAATTATGCAGGGATGTATTGTTTTACCTAATTAATAGGTTCCAAGTCTAAATCAGCCCAGCTTGGTTTGTACCTTACTGCTAGTGCCTTTTACATCTCGTAGATATGTGACCTTTTCGAAAATATTTATGTAAACATAAAACTAAAATGACCACGTTCACAGTAAAGTTATAACCAAAGTGGTGCTTTTTCGAGCATAATAATGGGTGTTTTCTTAGAGATATTGAACTTTTTTTTTTTTTTTTTTTGTCGGAGGTTGCTGCTATCCGATGGAGCGCTCAGACACAACTACAGGTCCATTGTACTACCATTCAGACACCTTACATTAATGTACTTAGTTTTCCCGTCTTTCGAAGAAAAACGAGAAGGAGCTTCAGTGATAAAGAGCTTAGATGTTCGGCACTCACCACGTCAGCCCCGAAGATCCGCCACCTGATGCGAGCATAGGCCGGACAACTGCAGAGAAAGTGTTCTGCTGTGTCATCGCAAGCAGGACAGGTAGTGGTGTCGCTTAAGCCCAACACATTTAAGTGTTTAGCAAAAGCTTGGTGGCCGGAAAGAACGCCTACAAGCAGCCTACAGTCGATTCTCCTCAGAAATAGAAGAAAAGATGCTGACCTTTTGCAAATGTCCGGGCGCAGTAGTTTGGTCTGTCTACATCCACCACAATCGCGCCACCGAATCTTGTGTTCACGAGAAACCCAAGAATCGATAGACGACATGACAAAAGATGCAGGCAGACCCAACACAGGTTCGGGTCCTGAGAAAACTTCTTCTGAACCTTGCCTAGCAAGCTCATCCGAGATTTCATTTCCCTGGATACCAGTGTGACCTGGTACCCAGACAAGATTCACTGTGTTCTGTCTTCCGACCAAATTCAGAGAAAGCTTGAGTTCTAGCACTAACTTGGACGAGGTAAGAGGGTTTAGCAGCGCTTTTAATGCAGCTTGGCTATCACTGCAGATGCAAATGCCTCTGGCCCTCCACCTGTTGTTCACAATAGGATGGCAAAAATCTCCGCTTGGAAAACAGATGCATGTTTACCCAAGGGGTAGTAAAGTCGTATATCATCGCATTCCACAAAGACACCAGCACCAGACCACTGCCCGGTTTTGGAGCCATCCGTGAAAATACGATGGCATTCAATCCATGGTTCAGAGTCTGACCGAAGCCATTCCGTTACCTGTGGAAAGTTGACGTGGTAGTTTTTCCGCAGAAGGATTTCTGGTGTCATTGCATCAGACGGCATATCCATAAGACAGGGATAATTCTCGAGCAAGTTCCTCAAAATTCCATTGCGCATGGTACCAAAAACCACCTCTCTTTAAGCGAAAGATGGTTTTTAGCGTACATCCCATGATATATAAGTCAAGGGGAGGAAGATTCATCAAAGCATCTAGAGCAGAGCCCGGGGTGCTAGGGAAGGCACCTGTGCAGCCGAGACAAGCCGTTCTTTTTTTATTGAACTTTTAGTTGGCAACTATATTTTAACTGGCGGCAATTTTGTCAGCTGTCAAGTAATTTATTTTCAGTTTGGTTTGGCATTTCAACATGAACAGAGATGAACACCTGAACAAGGCTTCCAAATTGTACAAATTTATTTTTAAAAAATCATGCTTCTGTTTGAAAAACGTATCGCGCACTTCGATCGAGAGATTAAGATCACGTTTGGTTGAATGGATATGTCAATAAACTGCCATATTTGGAGTGATGATTATCCAGTCAATGGTGACCGGTATAGAGCCATGATTACTGACTTTTCCGTTCATCAATTGTGCAGGAGCTGTGGTTGCAGGTCGTGCCACAATTGATTTATTGAAGGAAATGTTTGGTAACCGAATATTTTCACGTTACGGACCCGTGAATTGGCCTCCGAAGATCGTGCTATTTAACGCCGCTTGACTATTTTCTGTGGGGATATATGAAAATACATCGGCCTACGCCGATAAGCCCGAAACGATTGACCACTTGGAGGACAACATTCGCCGCGTTATTGCCGATATACAGCAACAAATGTTGGAAAAAGTCATCGAAAATTGGAGCTCCAGATGAGACTACGTTCGAACCCGCTGTGGCAGTCATATGCCAGAAGTCATATTTAAATTAAAATGCCAGAAGATTATATTTCGAACAAAGCTAATTTAATGTCATTTTAAGAAAATCATCTTAGTATTATCCCATTTCGAAGCTCAGAAGCATGTAGAGTACATTTTTATGAAAAAGTGCGAGATGTGACCTTTATAAACTTGCAAATTCAATTACAGTCTGAATGAAATTTTATTATTTAACAATTTAATAGACAAACCAGCATTTTTCTAAGAGCCTACTAGTACATCATAATCTAATTTGGGTTTCTTTATTTTTCTCCTGACGAGCTATCAGTTAGACTTATTTAAAAATAGATAGAGAAAGAGGCATTAATTGCCATTGAATTAAATTTGTTCTATGTTCCCATAACATTGACTAGATTTTGACATAGTTATCAATTCCTCGCTGTTAATAAAGATCAATAAGTATTAAAATAGTTTCACCTAAGCTCTTAGGTTTAGGCAGCATTTCCCACAGATGCTTAAAAGAGATCAAGTTTCTAGAGCGGTATGGCAATTAGAGACCATTCAATTGACCCTTTTATGCCACGAAGCAACATTGTTTGTTTTTCCAAGAAATTGTTAATTTTTTGCTGATGCTGCTATTTTAGAATAAGTCACTTTAGCCGTCATTTTCGAATCATGATTGTGATGCTTTTGGGTAAAATTTGGATGTAAGAAGTCATGCCCGATGACTGGATTACAACAAGAAATATTATCCCTGCTTAAGGTCGCATATAAGAACCTATTGCGTAGTTCTCTCATCAGATATTTTGTATTACCGTCAAAAGTAAAGGACAATAAATCGTTTTATTGTCCATCAATTTGGCTTTATTGGAAGGATAATTTAATACCATTAATGCTTAAATATGACTTCGGGCTTGTGGCCGCGGCTGGTACGAATAATGACAAGTCTAGAGGTCCAATTTTCAACCACTTTTTCAAGCATTTGGGGCTGTCGCTGTATGTCGGCAATAACGCCGCGAATGTTGGCTTCCAAGTCCCCTAACGTTTCTGGTTTGTTGGCGTAGGCGACCGACTTCACATATCCCCAAAGAAAATAATCCAATGGTGTCAAATCACACGATCTTGGTGGCCAATTGACAGGTCCATTCCGCGAAATTATGCGCTCATCGAATGTTTCCTTCAATAAATCGATTGTGACGTGCGCTGTGTGGCATGTAGCGCCGTCTTGTTGGAACCACATCTCATCCACATTCATGCCATCCAATTCGGGAAGAAAATAGTCGGTTATCATGGCTCTATACTGGTCTCCATTAACGGTAACTGACTCTCCAGCATTATTTCGGAAGAAGTATTGCCCAATGACTCCACCAGCCTATAGAGCACACCAAACAGTCACTTTTTGCGGATGTAATGGCGTTTCAAGGGCCGCATATGGATTCTCTTCACTCCAAATGCGGCAATTTTGCTTATTGACGTAGCCATTCAACCCAAAAAGAGCCTCATCACTGAACAAAATTTTGCGGTAAACTTCGCGAACTGAACATAAATGACATTAGAGTAGTCAGATTTGACCATAAAATGTCAGTTTTATCTCTAATCGAAATCTAAAAAAACACTGCCTTCTCGCCTGTCAAATGGTCAGTAGACCCAATACACTAAAAAGACCAACGAATATCAAATTCTACGCCAACTATAGCAGCATTTATTGTCAGGATCACAATATGGCGATATTGTAGCTCGTTATCTACCCTAAAGCGGTGCATATGTTATGTAGTTCTGCAAGAATTCAGCTGATCTCTCAGAAACATGCAATTGATTTCATCCAGGAGATGCTTTATCCTTGGTTTCGTATTCCACAATGATAAAAGATCACGCTGGGAGCTGTCGATGATGCCAATGTCCTGTTGCAAATAGTACTTTTAGTATCACAATCTTTCAGGGTGCAATGTGCTCTTAAGGGGGTGTTCTGGTCTAGACGTCCAAATTTTAGGGGTTTTTTCAGGCGTAATAAATAAAAAAACCCTTACACATTTTTATTATATTTAACACTTTAAATTAAAAAATAAAGGAAAGTCCGCTTGGTACCCTGTCCACATCCCTATATGCCTTCAATACAACAGCGTTAAGAACATGGTGAATGACATTTCATTTAATTTTGTTTGAAAAAAACCCACCCAAAAAGTGTGATAGGCTAAAAATTTTGTAAGGGTGATATATTTTAAAAATATTGGCTTAATGTCTTGTTAAACATTTTTTTTCAACATTTCGAAGAAAACAGCATTTTAGAAAAAAAAACCCACAAAACAAAAGTGTAACAAAAATCTTTATATGACAAAATTATAAATGAGGGCAGTACCTACATATTTTGTAAAGGTTGGAACACTCAATCTCTCCAATTTTAACTTTAAAATATGTTTTTCTAAACTGTAGGCGTATCAAAAAAATTTGTGCATTTAACCATTTCGCAACCCTAGTGTCCATGTGGCCTAAATTTCAGCTTCCTTAAACTTAAAGGGCTACAAATTGCGTACGGAAGGACGGACAATTCTAAATAGCTTAAGGTTTTGGTCCTGATCATAAGTATATATACTAAAAGGGGTCTACGACGAATACGGGTCTTCCAAACTATGTGTCAAAATTAGTTTGCCTTCTGGATAGGATATAACAAAAATTGAAAAAAAGTACAGGTCTTCAGAGAAAAAAAAAAGTTCCCTTTGGTTGACTCGAATTCGACCCCCTCTGTGGTCTGAAACGTTTGACGAGAGAAATTTGAGCAAATTTTTTTTTTTGTCGAAATGGCCTCCAATTGAAAAGAAAGGTTTTCACCTCGTTTTTTCACCTTTGGGAATTTCTTTTAAAATAGTAAAAAACAAAAAAGGTTTCGTCAAACGAAAACTGAAAATATTAAGAAGAAAATATTTCAAAGCAACCGTTAACCGTTTCAAAAAACATAGGTTTGAGAAAAACGAGCTTAAGTTTTTGGGTCTCGTTTCAGGCAGTCTGAATCCTTTGAGTGGCCATGTCATATAAACAGTTGTTACTCCGAAAATAATTCCAATTTTGAAAAACCCTTTCTCTGAAATATGAAAAAAATCCATTTCCAGACAATTCGCGGGACAAGTATCAACATGGAAGGAAGTTAGAAAGCCAAGAAAACTAAAATCCCATTTGTTAACTCTCTCGAAATTTCGAACTCAAACTGAGTATGAGAGATGATATTACGAATATAGAGAAGTCCACAAAAATGGGTCCGCCGATGTCGTCCCTCGGTCTGTCTGTCTGTCTGTCCAGGCGCCGTATGGCGAAACGGTTCGACGGATTTGCTTCAAAATACGAATATATATTAAGTTTTTGGGGTTACATCTCGGCACATATTTTTAATTTTTGCTTCATCTTTTGAAATAACGGCACCTGTCATACAATTTTTTTTATGAAAATCACTTATCACCATTTTTCTGGAAAATGGTTCCAAGGATTTTGGTGTTTTTTTTTTACTAAGGCTATGTGGGAAGGGGTAAAAAAAATCTGTGTACTCAGTTTTTGGAAAAAAAAATCGATTAACGGTAATTTATAAAACCGGCAATATCTCGAAAACTCACAAAGGGAACTTCAAAAAATTTACAGTTTTTTTTTATACTATATAACTCGTATAAATCTGTATACTTAGATTTTTTAAATAATTTTTTTTTCATAAAACGATTTTCTTAAATTTAAATAAAATTCGTTTTCTCAAAAACTGCTCTAACGATTTTAATAATTTTTTGTATTTCGAAAAATTATGTTAAAGGTGTCCAATGTGCGGAATTACACTAAAATCGTAGTGCCGTTTTTGAGAAAATCAAATTTTTTAAAACCTAAAACGTGATTTAAATAAATTTGTTACCGTTCATTTTCGATTCATTTTGCGGTTCAAAAACGCATCTCATGTACCGAGAAAGTTTCGTATGACGCAGTCGTGCGTTTTATACATTCAGAATATGACTTTTGTGTGAGTAGTGTTTCAAAATTACAGACAAAAACCTAACTCAAAGTAAAGTTGCAACGTAAATACTCCGACAAGTTTATCACCACTCGCATTTCATTCACACAAAAATCCTAAATAAAAACATGCTCTTAACACAGATCTTTTATCATCATCATTTCGTCGTCATTCTTTCAAAGAAATCATGACGCAGAAGAAAACAGGACGAAAAATCCTATTCCACTATTCAGCGTTTTTCTGCACACATTACACTCCGACAAAAAAAAGGATGATTAAGGTAACTCTTATAATCATACAATTTTTCAGATAAAATTAAGACTCTGCATGCAGAAATTAATATCCTTCTAAGAGGACACATTTATTTCAGCACAACAAGAACTCTCTGTACATTTTTTTTCTCAGTTTTTTGTTAAGGAAGAGGGTCTAGTCCTGGCACGAGACGTGTAACGAATCATATTAATGCATCATATCTTCAAAGGAACCCCTCTCCATTCTTTTTAGTCCTGATCTGAATCCCAAATGACGAGAAAACGGTACCGCCGCGCCGTACTAATCAGAGCAATCATTTTTATAAACTTATTATACTTTTGCGGTTTATTCGTGAAATTTTAATAAGGATCCACAGAAAGGATTTCTTAAATATATTTTCAATGTTAATATTTTTGAAGACGAGTCCAGTTATTACCCACACAACCATTTGAATGAAGCAACACAAAAAAAAAAACGAGAACAAATTTAAATGCAAATAGAAAATAATAAAGAAAAAGGCCAATGCCACATTGCGTACAACAAAGCAAAAGGATACGACTAAATATGCTTAGAGAGATTATATGATGTCCTTGTGTTGTGTGGGATTTGATCATCATGTACATACATAACATCATCCCCTGCATTACCATCAACGTCACCGGCAGTCTCTGTGAGTGTAATTATGCGACGATATGGCGAGGTACAAATGTCAGGACATACAAAGTACCATTAATTTCATTTTGTCAATTCAAATGCAATTAACAATGTACGCGAGGAGGACTCGAACATGTGTGTGTGTGTGAAGTATGGAATTGCCCCAAGGATCACGTGCGTGCCGTCGTCTGGGATGGGTGGAAACTTTTGCTCAAGTTGAATGTCCCCGAGGGAGTGGTGGTAATTGTCCTTAAATTTGACTAAACAAAGATCAAGTCACAATGAAACGAGAGACGACAATTAATTTTTGGAGTTGTAAACTCATTTTGTGCGTGACGGGGAGTTGTCATTGTTTTACAACTAGATGTGTTCACAAGTGGTAGATAGATGATGAAGAATGAATGTATATAATGAACGTGAGTGCCTTTTGGTGTTGGACACTATAAAATTGTTGTCAAAATAATTTTATCTACTTGCTATGGTAGGGTTTTTTGCGTACATTAACCAACCATATTCTTTTGTGCGAAGCTATATTTTCTTAAGGCTTTTAAAAGGAACTTAGGTAACCGCTAGTTACTACTGCGTGTGAGCAACTAGAAATAAAATCAACCAGTTTCGTAAAGAACATTTTGAATAGAGTCCTTAATACTCAGCAAAATGTGCTGTCGACACATATGACCGAGCGTGTGATCACTTGTTGTAGTCAAAAGTCACCTTAATATAAATATAAAATAAATGGATGAGTTTGATTTTCATGGTTTTGGGCTCGATTCGCAGTGGGCCAGAAAAGGAAACTATGTAAGGAAAATCCAGGACAATTGCAAGGAAAATTAAAAATCCGGAAAGGTTTTTAGTAAATATTTTCGAAAGCAATTTCACTGGTTTTAGCTACAAATTGTTCGGTTGAGCATTGAAATTGCCATTGGATCCGCAAGTGAATGAAAACCCTAGATGCAAAAATTCAAAGAACTCTACGATGGCGGAAGTTTTGCATGACCAGTGCCGAGTTCTTCATCAGGCAATTGCTGGCGATGGGCAATCCTTTGATTACAGACGAATAAGTCACCTGCCTGCTTGAATTTCCACTGAATTTTTGCCACTTTACAACGAAGCCGGAAGAACTCATTACGAATGCTTTCGAGAACTACGCTCAGAATTATGTTGACCATGATTGGTTCAGTGCAAGGGCGATTTTGGCGGCAAAAAACAAGGAAGTCGATAACTTAAATTTCGTCATTCAAGCAAATCCGTCGACTCAGTGATGGATGAAAATGAAGCCATCAACTCCGAACCGAATTATTGAATTCTTTGGCTGTTCCGAACTTTCCGCCACGCTAATCAAATCAGTTATAATACATTTGCCAAACTCAATGCACCAAATCTTTGCAACAGAACGCGTTTGATTGTGACGAATATCAAGTTAGAAGTCAGTCAAGTTCAAGCCGCGTTTTTGAGGGGAAAATTCACTGGCGAAGATGTTCTCATTCCGCGAATTCCGCCTATTCCGAACGATTTGCCATTCTTATTTAAGCTTCTTCATTTTCAAGGTACGTCTCGCTTTTGCTGTAAAAATTAGTTGCAAGTTGCAAGGATAATCGCTTAATGTTTGCCGCATCAATCTTTCTCCGCTTTGGTCGAGAAAAGAATGAAAATTTTTGTGAAGGTACCATAAAGCACTTCGGTAAAAAAGCAGACGTTTTTTCGACACGTCAATCACTGCGGTTTTTTTAAAACAGATCGACATTGTTATACTTTAGTTTTTGCACTTGGAATTTAAAGAATAAAGAATTTGAGTTGACCGAAGTCTATGATAAGTTCAAGCAGTAATTTTTTAGCGAAAATTGGCAGATGCTTTCTTTGGAAGAGCGGGCACCTATGAGAAGACGATATCGTAAAGCCTTATACAGATGGCGCACAGAGCGCAAAGTCCAGCCTGCAGAATTCAAATACAAAGGTACACAATTCTTTTAAACTGTTTAAGCCTATTGCACAAAACTGAGATTAAAATCTTCCGAACAGGGTTAAGTCGAGAGAAATTTCGGAAGCTTTCAACCGAAGCTAAGTACCATCCAAATTAATGGACATAATGTCTTTTACTCCTGCAGGAAAACTTTGTGAAAAAATGAGGCTTACAACCCAACATTGTGCACTGGCTGTACACCGTGATCGTGCGACCCATTCTCAATTTTCTGGTGGGAGGCAGTTAACACCAAATCCCATCTAGGTCTTGCAAGGCTATTGAACGTACAACCCATTGAGCTATTCATAAAAAACATGGCAGCCAAAGACGCTCTCAGACTAATGTTTTTAAACCTCGTTATTTCGGGCACTCAAGCGCGTACTTAAAATCTTTGATCGGAATGGACTCATGTTACTCAGTGATTACGAGTAACCCAGGTTTGACTTCGAGAGAAATTTCAGAATCACCTAAACCGAAAGACTGGACTGGGACTCACCCAATACTATCATCAAAGGTATACCCATATACCCAGATGGTTTAAAGACAGGAAAACTTACGGGAGCTGGCGTCTTCTCAGAGGCACTTGACAATAAACAGTCATATCGACTGACTGATCACTGTAGTGTCTTTCAAGCTGATATCTATGCGATTAAGAAAGCAGCACAGACTATTCTATCGATGGAACTACCAGAAATTGAAATAACCATCGGTACGAACAGTCAACGCGTAACAGACTGCCTTATGGCACTCAAGGCTATACGTCATCGATCAGATCTACTCCGCTGGGTTCCCGGACACGTTGGAGTAGAAGGAAAGGAAATATCAGATGAACTCTCCAGACACATCTCTGATCTCAACACACTACAAGCGGATAGACAGGTCTTACCATATTTCAACATCGTCATTATAGACATATCTAAAGACCAATGGCGCCACACTAGCAGTTGCGCAATAACCAGAAGTACGTGGCCCAATATTGACACCAAAAGATCATAATTCCTAATCTCTCTTTACAGAAATCAAGTCCGGAGGCTCATCTGGGTATTAACCGGACGCTGTATCATTGGAAATATTGCTAACAAGCTAAGAGTTTTCGCAAATGATATCTGCAGAAGCTGCAGAACCACTGGCCTCTTGTATTGCATAAGAGCATGGCCGCCTTCATGGCTTCTAGGTGAAATTTGCATGTGGTGCCCTCCTAACCTAACCTAACCTAACCTAGGGGAGCCATTTCTCATTTTCTCAATCGCTGCTCTTATTACTTCTTTTTTGAACATATATGATTTCGGGCATGTAGCCGCCGCGGCTGTTTCGAATAAAGACATATCTAGAGGTCCAATTTTCACCCACTTTTTCAAGCATTTGGGGCTGACGCTGTATGTCAGCAATAACGCCACGAATGTTGGCTTCCAAGTCCCCTAACGTTTCTGATTTGCTGGCGTAGGCGAGCGACTTCACATATCCCCAAAGAAAATAATCCAATGGTATCAAATCACACGATCTTGGTGGGCAATTGACAGGTCATCGAATGTTTCCTTCAATAAATCGATTGTGACGTGCGCTGTGTGGCATGTAGCACCGTCTTGTTGAAACCACATCTCATCCACATGCATGTCATTCAATTCGGGAACAAAATAGTCGGTTATCATGGCTCATGACCGGTCTCCATTAACGGTAACTGACTCTCCAGCATCATTTCGGAAGAAGTATGGCCCAATGACTGCACCAGCCCATAGAGCACACCAAACAATCAGCATCGATATCAATCTCATTTTCGGCCCATACACCAAAACCACGACTCATTGCATGAGCTCGCGGCTTTAATTCTTGCACAAGCTGGATCTTGTAAGGTCGTAGGAAGAGATCTTTCCGCAACATCTTCCATAAAGTTGGTGGACAAAGCTCCAATTGCTGTGCATGGTGGCGAATCGATTCATTCGGGTCCTCTTCAACACTTTGCTCTGCAGCGGCAATTGTTTCTTCGGTGCTCACTGTTCGACGTCTCTGTGAATTATAACATAGAGTAAACGTAGTGCGAAAACGATCCATGGTTAACCAAATTAATTGCTCTGATAGACGGAGCTTGCGGTAAACTTCACGAACTGAACCATTATTTTCGAAATAAATTTGCACGATTTGCAAGCGTTGTTCATTTGTCAACCTGTTTATGATGAAATGGCAAACCAAACTGAACATATATGACATTAGAGTTGCCAGATTTGACCACAAAATGTCAGTTTTATCATCCTTTATAATCATTTGGGGCCGGATGTCTTTGACTTCAAACACTATATAGGTACTCTTCATCCGAGTCTAGTCTTAGTATCAATTGACTTATACATAGCTCCACCTATCACTTATTCATACCTACTCCAGCAATGAGATGACCAACTACCACGTAAAGTTTTAAGCTCTAAATTATCATAGAAAAATTGTATCGGCAGCTACTTAAGCCATTTCCTGATCTAATTGAGGGACCCTTAACCAAGAGAGAGCAAACGTACGCTCATCAGATATTTGCTGGTTAAAAATGAATCAAAATCAACACCCACTTCGTGTACCCTCCACTATCCAATTGATAAACTCTTCGCGTGCGAACCGCCCATTCATTCTCAGTCACGTTGAATAGCTTCATACTCCCCCATCAAATTGAGTGTAAAAGATGCCATTAACGCACTTTTCTTCATGACCTCATTATAGCGGATTTATCAACGTCATCTCAGCTCAGGTGAACACTTTCATCGATTAAACTAATTTGCTAGTGAAATTCACACATTAAACCTGCACGAAGCTACTGGTACCGCGCCACGCCATTGACCTTGCACAATAGAAACTGCTCACTTTACAGGCACAAGTCAGTTAATATAGCTTCGCTTGCCTCGCCTCCCCTCCGACAAATAGGGTAAAGTACTTGTACTCCAAACTGCAAACTCCACACCATCGTTGTACGACTGCAAGTACCAAGTTTGTACCAACATCAAAGTGGGAGTCTATGTCGTGACTCGACTATTCCAATGGCTTGCGGTATGCGTATACATCGATTGTAGGTATATTTGCCTGGCAATGCGTTCGTGATTGATCCCGATACGTTGCAGTGGCGCTCTCTTTGCCTGTACATCCATTAGAAGGTATCGCCATTCACCTCTACCTGCATTCGTACCTACAGTAAGCCAGCCAGCTTACACAGTTCCTGTAGTAGGCGCACACACTCCTCTCGCTCCATCAGTGAAATGTTTCAGGTGAAATGCGAATTTAATTGTTGCCCCTTGCAGGCGCGTACTCCAAACGGCTACGGCAAGGAGTCCCGTCCCGAGCACAGAACTTGTTCGCGGTTCAGACAGATCAATTATGTGTAGGTATATAGCTTGGCTGGTCTCCCCCGTGTGCGGCACCACCTTGAAATGCCACAATGCATGCAATTCGATTAATTGTTTTATTTGCATTCCCGCGATTTCCACCGGTAAATATGCCCGCCTACCCTTGGGGGTCTGAAAAAGTTCATGATGTTCTCTTCGATGTGGTGCAAAAAAACAACAACAACAAAAAAAAGGGAATGCGGAGCAAATGCAACCAACTTTAAACGAATTAAAGTGAAATTGCTGGGGAAATTCAATGATTTATGCTAATTGGACTTTCGTCCTTAATTTTTCCCGATTTCAATTTTTCGCTACTCCTCGCAAAACAATTAAATTGCAATTGAATTATTTAATTGACGTTGTAAACAGAGAACAAGATATTTAATATGACAATTGTCAAATAAGACACACACGGGGTTGACGATCATAAATTTAGCTTTCGGCGATTTTTTTTTTAAAGTTTGTCAGCAGAAGGTTTTGATGAATGCCTATCGCCTTTCTATCCTCTCTCTGAAGACAGAGTATTCTCTTTAGATAGCCGTTTGAAAATAACTTAGACGACAATTGATCAACTCACACTTCCCCGAATAAACTTGAAAAAAAAATTAAATATTAGGCGTAAACGGCCCACACAGGATCTAAAGCCTAGCTTCTCCAACCATTGTGTGTCCGAAGTTATATTTTTGATACGAATGGAGGGACCTGGGACCGAATAAACTTAATAGGGAAAAAGTGCGAATCAGCATCTGTAGAAAGGCTGCCATGAAATGCGGTTAGAAAAACATACCAAAATGTGAAGCGGCCGGCTGGTAGATCTCTGTAATGCATACCTCGGCTCTCACCAATGAGCTCGAAAAATTGACTAAAATAGTCGAAGCTCTTGTCAGAGAGTATCCGACTTCCCATTTGGCTTAACTATTTACTCGTAAATCATTCAAAAGTAATTTGACAAACTGATTTCCCACTAATTTCCAATATCAATCTTTTAATTATCTCCGACCTACAACAAATTGCCGCATTTTCTTTTTTACTGTACGGAAGTCAATAACGAAACAATAATAAAAAGGGTGTTTGATTTTGGTTTTTCGAATAGAGATAAAACCGACATTTTGTTGTCAAATCTAGCAACTCTAATGTCATTTATGTTCAGTTTGGTTTGCCATTTCTTCATGAACAGGTCGACAAATGAACAACGCTTGCAAATCGTGCAAATTTATTTCGAACCATTCAGTTCGCGAAGCTTACCGCAAAATTTTGTTCAGTGATGAGGCTCATTTTGGGTTGAATGGCTGCGTGAACACGCAAAATTGCTGCATTTGGAGTGAAGAGAATCCACATGAGACCCTTGACGCGCCATTACATCCACAAAAAATGACTGTTTGGTGTGCTCTATGGGCTGGTGCAGTCATTGGGCCATACTTCTTCCGAAATGATGCTGGAGAGTCAGTTACCGTTAATGAAGACTGCTATAGAGCCCAACAAGACCGCGCTACATGCCACACAGCGCACGTCACAATCGATTTATTGAAGGAAACATTCGATGAGCGCATAATTTCGCGTAATGGCCCCGTCAATTGGCCAACAAGATCGTGTGATTTGACACCATTTGATTATTGATATTTGAAGTCGCTCGCCTACGCTAACAAACCAGAAACGTTAGGGGACTTGGAAGCCAACATTCGTGGCGTTATTGCCGACATACAGCCCCACACACAGCGGCGGCCACATGCCCGAAATCCTATTTAAACATTAATGGCATAAAATTATCCTTCCAATAAATCCAAATTGATGGATATTAAAACGATTTTCTTGTGTTGTATACCTCTAAAAAAAAAACCTCCCTTTCTATCTGAATATTCAAGGAAATTTCAGCTTCGTAGGCCTTACAATTTCCGAGTAATTTTGGGTCGGACAGAGACTCAGCGCAGAGGATAGAAAATTGACTTGGCTATTATGATGTGGAGGAGGAGTACTCTGGATGGATATGTATTAGTGAGTGCTCTTAAACTGGAGAATGTGGATCACTGTAAAAGTGCTCGCGGTTGTCATATGAAGGAAATCGAACTCCATACATGAATTTAACTGTACACTGGGAAGTAATTTAAGTCCAAAATGTATCATTATAAACCCAATACCAATAAGATCTATTCTGTGAAAGCAGTGAAGAAATTGCTGACAAGTTAAAACCCTCCCATCCTCCTAAATATCAACATTTACGGCAACTGCAGATGAACTATCCAACAAAGGGTTACCGCACGGTTCCATTCAAATAATCAAATTTAAACAACTTGTGGCTGCAACTAAATCAGCTAACGTTCTGTTGAGTGGTGTCGCCACATATACATCGTCTAGACTAGTCTGTACTAAGTTCGAAGTAAAAAGACAATTAGGTAGTAAGAAGAAATAATGTTCGCTCCGTGTTGGAAGAGAGCCAGAAGAGAAAACCACACACATATACATATATGCAACTACTCTTCAGTTGCTAGATTAAGAAACCAATTTCTTGACGAATCCTTCTTTGAAGATCTGAGCGATCTAATATGTTTTCCCATTGGACCCAAAAATCTGATTTTTTAAAGATTTAGACCAACAGTTTTGTCCTTTGTCCTTATCCAGAAAAATAGATTTATTTAGATTTAGGTCAGTTTCTGAGAATCTCGAACAAAACAACCACACCACAGATGAGGAATTAACCAGATAGTCAACTCAAGAGCGAATCTCTCACCTTGCCTACATGCTAAGTCGAACTGATAAGCCCCACATTATTTGCACTTATATGGGATTTTACGTGCAAATCAAATGGGAATCACGCACACATGAATCGAATTATATGGGACTAATGGCCGCAGCCATGAAATGTCATCTTTTATAGCAAGAAGTTGGGAACAGTTGATGAATTTCAGCAGATTACAACTCACAATTTGGGTGTGTAAAATAAACATGGTCAATATGCGGTGAATATGGATTTATAAAAACATACTTACCACATAACTAATAATATAACAAAATATTATTATATTGAGAATAAAGCTGTGTTTTAACTAATTTATTCTAATTTTTTAATGAAAAATAATCAAAATAATATTGATTAACGTGACTAATAAATATATTTATAACTTTAAGTATAACTTTACAAAAACGGATTTTGTTGTGGATGGTTATATTGAAGCATTTAAGTACTTTTATGTCACGTTTCCACCAAAAAATAAAAATAATCTTTCAGCGTTTCCACCGAAGAAAATAGATTATTCTGACGTTTGGCTCCCTTTATCGCATTTTTGTTTTAAAATTGAGAACGTATTTGATATTTCTGAAGAGAACAGATGTTTTTTCTTGACATTCAAACGAAGCGAAAATAAAATTAGAATTGGTTGCTATAGTTTAATGAGAGGAAAAAGAATGAAAATATTATTAGCACACCATTTTATTCTTCACACCAATTTCGCATATACAAAAAACACCGCCGTCAGTGCTTAATGAATATTGCGGTAGCTAGATGGAACAAAATTGCAATTCAAGAAAAGATATGAGACATGTTGAGAGTAGGAGAGTAGTGAGTCGTAGTTTACGAAGTTTATTGCCTAGACTTATTTTTAATCTTGTGTTTAGCAGAATAAAATTTGAATGGTAAATCTTCAGATTTAAAGTGGATTAAGGACAGAATGACCTTAATCGCTGTTTAGTGCTCGATGGAAACGTTGCATTACACAATTGGGCCCGGTTTAAAACGCTTTTTAATATAACGTGATCCAAATTCTTACAAATATTATTTTTGGTATGTGAAAACACTTTTTTAGCAACATTTGTAATCACTTACTAGTAGTTGCAGTAGTAAATTGTTTTGTTTACTTTCATAAAAAATAAAATTACAAAACTTTATAATTAGACAAATAAAGTCCTCTGTTAAAAAGAGTGGCTAATTAATTCAATATATATGTAACATAATGTGCATGCTTATTTATGATGTACTCAAATACCAAGCATTTTGAATAAAACAGATAAAAAATAGAGAACTATTTCTTATAACCGCAAAAAATATTCCAACTAAATTGTAACAAATTTATTGGGTAACTAATTCTTTGTTTCTTTATAAACATTTACATTAAAATAAAATAAAAAGTTGAATCACATAATCTCAACACTTCGCAGAATTTCCCATTTCCCAACACATCCGCGGTGACCAGCTGTTTTGTTGTTGCGATTTAGATATATTGCAAAACTCACCACAATTATTTTTGGCGGGTAATCTAGTAAATTAGATCTAACTTCATGTGTCTGGCTCACACGTATTCACAGATGGGAAAATTGAAAGAGGATTTTGCGGCCGTTATTAAATATTTTTTGCGGGTTGAAAGTGATAGGGGATTGCAGAGTTGACTATCTGGTTAATTCCTCATCTGTGAACCACACATTTTGCGGACTTGTTCAGTTTCGAAGATATAGATTAAAAATACTTCGTTACAAGCAAATAAAAATAGTTATTCTTTTTCATCAATCAAAAACATTTTAAGTGAAATTTTATTTGGAAGATATCTGGATTTATACGGACGACCAAGTAAGTGATTTATATTTGGCGCAATGGAAAACCAAATAATTCAAAAATTAATTCGCTGATCTTGACAGCATTCTTATGTGGGGTAAAACCAATAGAGTAGAATTTCATGCTTCCAAAACACAATGCTGTCTTCTGTCATTAAACCCGTGACGAAACCCCAATACTCTGCTATTATCCATGGATGGCACTTGCATCGTCGAAACCGAAAGACTTTCCATTCTCGGTATGTGCGTTAACGACAAACTACGTTGGAATATTCGATGTCGCCAAGAACGCTGCGAAATGTCTAGGCTTCTTTAAGCGATGCAAGAAATATTTCACCCCTTCTGATCTGGCTAGAATCTACAAAAGGCGTTTATTCGCCCCCAAACTTGAGTATAACGCTCATATCTGGCTCGGTGCTCCAACAGCATATTTGGAGCTACTTGACAGGATTCAAAAACGTGCGGTAAAGCTTATTGGCGATCGAGACATCACGAAATCATTTGACTCTCTTAGTCATCGTCGTGATGTCTCCTGCCTGTCATTGTTTTATCGGTACTTCCACCACAAGTGCTCAAATGAAATAGCCAGTTGCCATGCTAGGAATGCACATCAGTTTACCCTCAAGCCTGTATTCGGACGTACAGTGAAATACAAGGATTCGTTTTTTAACCGGTCAATACGAATGTGGAGTGCTCTACCCCCTCTGTTTTTCCAATGCATTATAGCTTACAGACACTTAAAACCAACGTGCATCGGTATCTCCTTTTTTTCTAATCCTTCACTTCCCTAAGTCCCGCACTGTGTTACTTACATTATTATAAGGACATCCAAAATCCCTTTAAAAAAATAATTTATTTTAATTGTATTTTGGAAATCTCATCAAACCCAAACACTTCAAAATGCAAGCTAGAAGGGACGCGAGAAATGTCAAACGCTTTGGAGGTAGTATGCATTTTTTTTTAAATCATTTTTAAATCTATCCTCTGGTGCTGAGAAATATGAATTTTCAGATTAGTTACTCCAAAGTCAAATGGAAAAAATGCGCCAAAATAAGCGCCATCAGTCAGAATCTATCTCCGCATAGTGCTGTTCCCTTTAGAGTATCGAGAGAACTCTGGCATTTGATTAAGTCAGTCGGAGAGGTGACCTTCCTCTTTTTTAATAAATTTACAATTGATTTTGGGATTGCTTTCGTCATTCATCTCAGTTGGCAGTCTCCAAATGGAGAAGTTTTGAGCTCGATTCTATAGCATCAGTCACCTCGTATCGTACGTTAGCTCAGCTCAATCTGTTCTTATTTTAGTTCACAACTTGCGGCAAAAGTCAGGTTCCTCCAGTACGCTGATAGTAACCTCTGGATAGCCCCCACATCTTAGTAGTATCATAATAGACCGTCTCAGGGCGCTATCTAAGCAGCAATCTTATACTCACATTATTTCGCCCCCAAAATTTGTTTCCAAAGCCTCAATAAGCTTCAGTGCCGTTTAGTCGTAAGGTTTAAGGTAAAATTGTGCAAGCACTAAGGTTAGAAGTGTAAGAATAAAGCAATTAGACTGTGCACATCGTTTGCAAATGTCTCTACGACGTCACGAAAGACAGAGACGCAAGTTCCACTGAACCTACAAAAAGAGTCCAAACCTAAAAACAAACATTTTCTTCTAAGAAAGAAAGACAAAATCTATTCAGATCATCTACCCACCCAGGCATACCTACGATTTGAAAACCATTGAAGCCTTCACTCCACAGCCATTGATTAATAATCCAATCAACTGGAAGCTGGTAACTGGAAACTGAAAAAAAAAACCCAAGTTGATAACAACTTTCTGCTGACATCCAACTTTTTGTTCTTCGTTACCCGTTTGCTTTACAAAAGAATCTCAAATGGTCATCAATCTTGCGAAGAATGACTGATTCGAGAGATTTAACTGATCCTCAGTTAGAGCAGGTAATGAATTCTTCTTACTGTCTGGCATAAATCCAGATTTGGTATAGCAACACACACACAATGTGATCTCATTCACGTGGGCGCGGTGGACACATAGTCACATAAGTGCCACCCATAGAGGTGAAAATCACAACACAATGAGGCAGTCCCCCCCAAAGTGTCAGTCTGTCCCCAATTCTATACAGTGTGTCACTCATTGGCGCTTAATTTATTCATAAATCATAGAGGCCTGCATGGCCTACATGTTGACAGCTAAGTCATCGTGCACACTGCACTGTCCGTCGTTCGTGACGTGACCTGGAAAACCAGCTTCTTCTTCTTCTTCTTTGTCAATCGTTCTGATGTAAGACGATGAATATGTTGTCCCATCTGATCGAACTAAGCATGCAACCCGGCTATATAGAGGCAGGAAACACACACATATGCGCCAAGCGACAAAGAAAAAACTTTGTCATTTCCTCGTATCTATAATGAGATCTCTTGCGACAAGGATTTTGCCATAAAGCCAAAGCCTACTGACACATCTTTATGTGCTCCTTGGCTTTAAATTCTTAAAGCAGTTAGCCTAAAAAAAAAGCACCTGCCCATTGTGCACATGCACAAAGACGGAGAAAAACGAGCGACTTCTAGGTGAGGAAATGTAAAAAATAGGCCTCGAGTCACCCACCAACCCGACCACCCACCACCACCTGAATTCTATCTTTGAATCGTAATCTGTTGAGCCATCTCTGTGCTGCTCCAAGTAACCAGCCTTCCTCTCCACCATCATCATCACTCGAATACTCCCTCTTATCCTAGTTTTAATCTCGATTTTAATGTTCTCTAAAAGCATATTTGACATAATGGAAATGCCTTCACCTATATATATGTATATAACCGGGAAGGGTCTCGAAATGGCTTCTAAATTAATAGCTCCACAGTTTGTGGGGGGTTGTTAGACTGCCTATTCTCGCCCGTAAGCAAAATACCCTTAAAAGCTTTGGCGCATAAATTTCGACGTTTTCTTTTCGTCGTCGTTTCTTCAGAAAACTTGTGCTGTACGTACAACGTTTGGAGTATGGTTCAGCACATATGGATCCTGCTATACAAGATAGGCATTGGATCCTACGAGGAGAACAATTTCAATTAAATTTGCATGAAATTCTATTCCATGAGAGGCGAAAGGGAGGATTTTTGGCAATAACACTCGCCAGAGACCAGGCAACTTGCGAGGAATTTATGGAAATCACCACACGTGATTTAGGTGAGTCAAGTGTTTTCTTACCAAACAGCTACTATAGAAGAGAATGAGCATTTTTTTTTGCTGTTAGTCTGAGGTATATTAGGAGTACTTAAGTACTTAACGAGGTCGATAGATAATATGAAGGGTTATCGCTGCGCGCTGGCATGGGAGTGTTAGGGAAGTCCCTCGTTGCGCAGTGTGGAATTTAACAAAATGCCACTGTTTATGTTTCCAGCTTGTTGTTGTTGTTTGAACAAGTTTTCCAAATTTAGTGTAGCTAATGGCAATGGGTCAACAGTGGGTTGAATGTGCTTTTGGATTAGTACTGAGTTGGTTTTATGGTCAGCTGAAGGTTAAGATAAGTATTTCTATTTAAAAAAATGAATATTGGTACTTGGCTGTGAGGCGCCTTAAATACTTTAACATTTAAACAGTCACCGGGGGCGTTATTAATGGATCCCAAGGCAGTTTGGAAAATGTTCCAACTGTTTCGCGTAAATATTTGCTCAACAGTTAATGTATTCTTTTAACCATTGAACAAATTTTACAGCTGGAATAAAGTGCCTTTAACTACCTCTCTAGTAAACAAGGATTGTTTTTCTTTCCATGCATACCTACGTCGAGTACTTTGCACTGCACAAAATACGCGAAAAGTATATCCTGAAATGAGGCCAACAAAAATCCCGTGTTTTTGCACCGAAAGCCATCTTTTGCATATGATGCGGATGTGTGTAGTTCGTCTGAGTTTTATGCTCGTCATGTGTTATCCTTTGTGAAAACGGTGCTATGGGTATCTGTCATTATTGCAGTACAAATATGCGTGAAGTAGTTTTTTTTTTTGTTTTTAATTAATTTCAAAGGACATTCGTTGCCGGACGTATCGATGTGCTGACCACTCTACGCATCCGGTCACCAAACCTCTGCGGAAGCCATTACTACTGATGGCGGTCATGGTGGTAATGATGGTGTCCTTCGGGGGAAACTTCCTGCTGCAGTTTCACTTACTTATTTTTTTATATTTTTTTGGATGCATTTCCTGCACACTGTCGAGTTCGTGGATATTCTTTCCATCCTGCTTAATTATTATTCAACAAGCTGACACATGAAAGCCCACATCCTTATATGTTTGGTTTTTTTTTTTTTTTTGTTTTACCCAGTGCGTGTCCTTGCGAGAGGATAATTTTCCCGCCAATTATTATTGGGTGGCCCTTCGGGGGTGCTCTGATAATTTTAATGTGTGGCCGCCGTGCCGCGCTCGATGACAATTTCATTGCGCGATAGTGAATGTGGGAAAATAACGACCCTGTAACGCGTGTGGGTGGATGTCAAGTGACGACGTTGTTCTGTTCCACTTCCACCCACTACTGTTGCACCTCGGCACGTATCTTCAGTTTTGGGATGAGATGATATTTTTAATTAAATACACTACAATGGACGTTTTATGGATAAATTTATGGTAATTTCATTAAGTTCCCGGACACTCGTTGCCGGATTTTTTTTGTTCACTGCTCCGGAATCGCATGAGGATATAAATTTAATTTAATGGCGAACTGGGCTGGGGGATGAGGTTACTTAAAAAACAATAATGTGCACTCTGCTCTGTTCGTCGCCGTCGTCGTCGTTGTAGTCGTCGTCGGGCGCTCGCAGCAGATAATAGATAAATGAGGTCGAATTTGAATTTTCGACACAAAGTCGAGTTTTTTGGTCCATGAAATTCCATTGGTTTCGCAAGCGTATTTGATTGAATCATTTTGGGCGGCAAAAATATAGTCCCTAGCACTAACCCCATCAACGGGCGTCAGAATTTATTAAAATTTTGCTTTTCTATTCATGCGCGATTTGTGGGACTGCAAATGAATATTTGATAGGAAAATGATTTTATATTTAACACAAAAAAAAAATTTTATATAGAAATAATAAAATGTTTAATAATGAAAACGAAAAATCATCCGATGATTTTATTGCTTCACGCTTGAGATAGTTCGAATCGGAATTTAATATGGATTAACAATTTTTAATAATACACATTTTCACACACAGAGAGAGAGAGGGAGAGCAAGAGGAGCAGAATAGGTGATTCGTTGGAACTTTTGCAAATTACTCGCATTTCCGCAATTTGTTTGCAGGCCTTTTTCATTTTTTTTGCTTTTGTTTAATTTATTTTTATCACAGTGAAGTAATTTATTATCAAAATAAAACCGCTGACTTGGAAATAATCAGACAGGATGCAAGTGCTAATGATGATTATGCCATTTTCCAACAATTTAATCAAACAAAGAGGAAACGTTTGCAAAATATTCGTGACATGATTTTTATAGGCCGTAGTTATGCAAGCTCGTTAATAACTTTGGGGGCAAGGGTGAAGAATGATTTTTGAATTAGCTTATTATACTAAAAATGATTTAAAGGATTTATATGAAATGTAGGTTATAACGGGTTCGATGGCGTTTACTATTTATATGTCATGAGCTGAATTTAGAGTTGACGTTGTATGCAATGAGTACTTCGCTTGAGTTTAGGTACGTTTAGGAACGTTTGACGATCTCTATGATTTTAACAAGGAGCACGGTAACTTCAAAAAGTCGTCCTAAGGTTAAATACCAAAATACCTCTAATCCTAATCATAATCTCGTCGTTAAATGGAGAGAAGAAGAAGAAGAACTAAAATAAATCTTACTTGCGTATAATTGCAATTTCGCTTCCTTGTAATGATATCCCTATGTTTCCTCAACTGATGCGGAGGCTGCCACTATGACAATGCTGCAAGAACTTTCAAAATTAGTCTAGTGGCTCCCATTCCCCTTTAGTCCTCCTCAGCCCTTTCTTCGGTAAGCTTTCTTGGTCCATAGGGTGTAACCCAATACAACGTTGATAGAATTCTTAAAATCGGACGAGTAGTAACAGGCGTCCTTGCGTCCTAATTTCAACACTCCAACTTTTATACTTTCCCCATTTATTACTCACCACTTTTTATCTTTGAAACGAAAAAAAATTACGAAAATCGGTTGAACGGTTTGTAAAGGGTGATCCATTTCGAGGTTCCCTACTTTTTTAAAGAAAAAACACAGAAAATTCAAATTTAATGGAGAATGTTTATTATCATTTGAAAGAACATTCTTTGGCATTTATTTTTTGAAGATTATGTCTATCAAATGTTGGCCGTGGCTACGTCGCAGATGGTCCATCCGTTGAGTCCAATTTTCGATCACTCGTTCGAGCATTTCGACTGGTAACTGGCGAATGACACGCGTGATGTTTTCCTCCAAGGCCTGAATCGAAGCGGGTTTGTCGGCATAAGCTTTTGACTTTACATATCCCCACAGGAAAAAGACTAACGGTGTGATATCACACGATCTTGGTGGCCAATCGACCGGCCCAAAACGTGAAATTATGTGCTCACCGAAATGTTCTCTCAATAAGTCCATTGATTGATGCGATGTGTGGGAAGTGGCGCCGTCTTGCTGAAACCAAATGTCGCCGAGATCACGAGCTTCAATTTCAGGCATCAAATAGTCGGTTATCATGGCACGATAACGGTCGCCATTGACGGTTACGTTCGCACCGGCATAATTTTTAAAGAAATATGGACCGATGATTCCACACCACACCAAACCGTTGTTTTTTCTGGATAAAGTGGCAGTTCTTCAATCTCTTCAGGTTGCTCTTCGTCCCAAATGCGGCAATTTTGTTTGTTTACATACCCATTGAGCCAGAAATGGGACTTTTCAAGAGCCCATAGAGCGAAGCGATGTCGCTTGGGAAGGTCGAGCGGCTTCAGTTGTTGCACAAGCTGTATTTTGAACGCTTTCAATTTAAGATCTTGACGTAAAATGCGCCAAGTCGTTCCATACGTCAGTCCGAGTTGCTGCAAACGGCGCCGAATCGACTCTCTACGGTCTTCGTGTACACTCTCAGCTACGGCCGCTATATTTTCTTCACAGCGTGCTGGACGTGGTCTATTCGGTCGAATATTATCCAATAATGAATGCTGGGTCTCAAAATGGGTGATGGTGTTGCGAATAGTACGCTCAGTAGGCCGATTATGTTGACCATAAGTTGAGCGAAGTGCACGAAACACATTCCTCACAGAACGTGAATTTTCATAATAAAGTTGAACAATTTGTAAACGTTGTTCACGCGTAAGTCTTTCCATTATAAAATGCCAAAAAATACTAAACAAAAATAACATGACAGCATGACACGACTCACACGTGATCTGTCAAAAAAGGCTATTGAAAAAAGTATCTCTACTTGGATCACCCGTTATATGACAAATGTAGCTGATATAGCTACATAATGTATAGATATGATATAGATAGATGCCAAGTCGGAAGAGCCGACAAGGACGCTGTCACTGCGGCTTCTTATAGAACCTATTGTGGCTTCCCTGGAGGGGTCCTAGAGGTTTGACTTCGGAGGAAGCCAGGAAGACAAAAATCTTCTCTGGATGCAGGGTAACAAGGTTTGTTGGTGAAATGATTTCCTCACCCAGGATGACCTTCCTGAGACGAAAGGGAGCCGGGCACTCCATGAGTATGTGAAGAGAGGATTCGTCAATCTCTAAGCAAAGTCTACATGTAGGGTCTGGTGAGAGGCCAATGCGGTGAAGGTGTTTTTTCAGGAGACAACAACCACTGAATATTCCTGTCAAGATTTTTAGACTATTCCTGTCCAGGTTAGTTAGGAATTTGGATTTCCTGCGGTGGAATTTGGGGAAGAAATGTTCGGTGCAGTTCTGACCATGTAAATTGAGCCAGACTTCATTGGATTCGGTCAGGGATAGGCTTTGAACAAAGTTCCTGAAGTGATTTTTGCTAACACCAAAAATGGCCGGCATTAGCCAGTGAGTCAGCCGCTTTGTTGCCAGCAAAACCCCTGTGGGCTGGGATCCAGTGAAGAATAAATAAGTTTTTCGTAGCAAGTTCATAGATGGCCATAAAGGTTTGCAGAACAAGCTTTGATTTTTTGACAGATGAGTCAAGAGCTTTGATGGCTGCTTGGCTGTCTGAAAAGATATATGTAGTTTTACCTCGTGTGTTAGAACTTAAGTTAATTCTAGCGCACTGGTTAATGGCAAAGACTTTTGCTTGGAATATGGATAAGTTCTTGCCAAGGCTGACTGAAAAGTTCGCTTGAGGCGACTCTACATGGATTCCAGATCCAGTCCCTGACTCCATCCTGGAACTGTCCATATACCAGACGAGATCATGTTTTGATGGTTAAGGTTAATATTTTTTCTATTCCTCCCTTGGCGGGACGACGATAGAGAAATTTTTATGGAAGCCGTATTTCGGTAACATGTTGGTTGATATACATGCACATTTGTTTGTGATCGCGTAACAATTTATATATTCGAATGATATAAAAATAGTTTGGAATGAATTCGCAGTAAATTTGTGTCCATAAATTCTTAGTCATACGCCTGTTGGCATTCTACTGAAGTATACAGCTAATGGCTTATGGAATCAGGATATATTTTCAGGCATATTTTCACTGCGCTATTTATTTAGGTCTCCAAATACCCTAGAAATAATTCATCCAAGTTTTATATTTCATTTTTAACCCGGCTATAAGTTGAGTTGGGGTTTGAAAAGACACCTCTACCATATATTTTATACTTTGGAACCCTATCAGTGTTCTACAGAACCTACTTTGTTAATTGGATACCTCTATTCATACAAAGTAAAGTGCAAGACTGCGTCACAAGAAACTTTCTCGGCACATGAGATGCGTTTTTGAGTCGCAAAACGAATCGAAAATTAGGTGAGAAATTTATTTTTATCACTTTTTAGGTTTTACAAAATTTGATTTTCTTAAAAACAGCACATAAGATTTTAATGCAATTTCGCACATTGGACACTTTTAATATAGTTGTTCGAAATACAAAAAAAAAAAAATAACAAAATCGTTAGAGCCGTTTTTGAGAAAACGAATTTAATTTAAATTTAAGAAAATCGTTATATGAAAAAAAAAAATAAAAAAAAATTATTTCAAAAATCAAAGTAAGCAAATATGTTCGACTTTATAGTATAAAAAAATCAGTGAAATTTTTAAATTTTAAATTCCCTTTGTTAGTTTCTGCGATATTGCCGGTTTTAAAAATTGTCGTTAATCGATTTTTTTTATGAAAACTGAGTATGCAGAAATTTTCACCCCATCCCAAATATCGTTAGTACACAAAATTACGGAAGTCCTTGAAACCACTTTTGAGGAAAAAAATGAAAAGTGATTTTCACAAAAAAAAACTGTATGGCAGGTACCGTTATTTCAAAAGATAAAGCAAAAACTAAAAAGATGCCCCGAGATGTAATCCCAAGGACCTTATATACGAACTTTGAAGCAAATATGTCGAACCGTTTCGCCATACGGTGCCCGGACAGACAGACAGACCGACCGACGGACGGCACTGGCGTACCCACTTTTTTGGACTTCTCTATAGTCGTAATATCATCCCTCATACTCAGTTTCAGTTCGAAATTTCCGCACGACCGCAATAACTTTCTCTTTAGTATACGAATGTATAAGAGAAAGTTAAAAAGTGCATGACTGCGTCATACGAAACTTTCTCAACACATGAGACACGTTTCAGCATCAAGGATAGCATAAGACCCTCGGACATTATGTCTATGTGTATTTAGTATATGGACATAAGATCGATGGACCCATGGTAGAAATTCTATGGGCGTCTGCCATTCGAAAAGCACATACCCCGGGCACATACCCCGGTGACATCAAGTTGCGTGTGCGGTACCTGCCGCCTGCGGAAATCGCTCGTAAACAAACTTACCATACAAATTTTTGGGGCCATTTTTTATTGGAACTTGACACATTTTTGGGGCCATTTTTATTTCTTTTCGCAAAGTTTTGGGTAATTTTTCATAATGAAATTTGACCCCAAACGTTCTTGAGTAGGGACCGAGGATTTATGGAAAGTCCTACGTTAGCGTTCCCGGACGCACATTATAGTAAATAACTCCGTTAATAATTGCACCAGAAACTTCATGTAGGTCTTTGTTTTTTGAAGACATATTGGTAACTGTCTTTAAGTTATATGAAAATCTTTACTAGCCCTTGCTTTTATGTCTATATTAGTGCAATGACGTCTTCACCTCTCTTAAAAAAATTACGTCCACAACAAACTAACATTTGAATAGAATTAGAGGTTGAGGATTTCTTACTTTTGCTCATGGAAATAAATAAATGCAAAATGGCAACCTATGTAGCAACAGACTTTATAACGATATTTCAAAGACAAAATATGAAAATGAACACTTTCAGCAACATAAGCAATCCTTAACCATTAGGGAAACTATTGTCAGAGTCGCTAAAAGCAGCCTGCTGAAAGAGAGTTAAATTGCTTAAACGTGCTATTCAGGTACACTGTTTGATTAGCTGTTCGTAAATAAAGAGATCAATAACTATTAACTAGACTCATATACCCACTCCCAACGTATGCTACTGCTAACGAAAATGAAAAATGGCACCCAATTAACAACAATTCCGGTGTTACCTATACTTCTTCATATACATTTTTGGGTCCGTTTTTATTTTTTGGTTTGGAGCTATTCCTACTGTTGTCCTTGAAAATGTTCGAGAAAGTGGAATCTAGGACAGTGTGGGGCACAATTCATTTTATATTTATAACCAACTGGTAAGGTATGAAAATGACCTTTAAACTGAAAATTAAAAATGGGCACATCATATTTGTTTGAAATACAACAACAAAATTCCATTCGCATGACCAAGTAGTGCATTTTATTTTATGAGAATTTGATATTACTGAAACTAAAAGTCAAACAGTTTAGATTAAGTTTACACTTCAACCAGAACCATTCTTCTCTCCATTTAACGACGAGATTATGATCGGGATTACAGGGATCATAATCCTCCCACTTCACTGCATTCCTACTGGTCCGCCTGTGGGATTCGCTGGTTCGACCTCAAAAAAAATCTGCAGGCCTCCCGATTTTGAATCAGGGGTTCTTAAGCCTGCCTCTTTTACGCGATTGTATGCGAACGTTGATTGCCATTGCCTTTTTGATGGGGTACGTAAAATCCTTCCTTTGAACATGACAATACCAACTGAGTCAACCAAAATCATATGCCAGATATAACTTGCGGATAAATACAGATTAGTGCTCATTGTCTCCTGAAAGAACACCTTCACCGCATTACATGTAGGCTTTTTAGAGAGCGGCGAATCCTCTCGTCATATATTCATGGGGTGCCCGACTCTCATTCGTCTCAGGCAGGTCATCCTGGGTGAGGAAATCATTTCACCAACAAACCTGCATCCAGAGAAGATTCTTGTCTTCCTGACTTCCTCCGGAGTCAAACTTTTGCTCTAAGACCCCTCCACGGAAGGCACATTAGGCTCTATATGGAGCCGCAGTGCCAGAGCATCTTGTAGGCTCTACCGACTTTATATCTATCTATCTATCTATCTAGATGCGTGCAAATTAATTTGCGGAGTTAAAAAACCAGTTTATACCTGAAACAGAGCATATCAAAACGGAAACTACACGTAGTTACCCGATTCTTGACGGGAAAAAAACATCTCATGGCTATGGGAATTTCTCAAGGCAATACCTGACGAATGTGGGACGAAGACGAAGAAACGGCAAACTACACTGTGACCGTTGAGCAAGAATACGTCTACGGTTTCTATGTAGAAAGGTATTGCCTTGATATAACAGACATAACTGTCTCTTCGTCCAAAGACTTTATTCACAAATCCAGCATCATGTGCGAATTCTAAACAAGGTACACCACGTTGTTTGGAGCCGCGGTGATATGGATACAAGATCATTCTCACTCTAATCTAATCTAAAGCAGAGGAACTTTCTTCTGGGTTATTTAAATCCTGTAAAAAATAATATGCGAAGATCAATGCAAACTCTGTTGTCTTAGTTTCAAAAAAAAAGGGTCCGCCAAATAACTTTTTTTTTTGAAAATGCTATAAAAAAAACTACTGAATATTTTCTCAAATTTCTTTTTTTATTTGAAAGTACAATCCTTCCGGTTAATAATGGAAAATAATTTCATTCAAATGGCTGCCTCGGCTGGCCATGCAGTAGCCTACACCATCGGTCCAATTTTTAAGCACATTATCGATTGTGTGCAGCTGTATTTCACCAATGGCTTCACGAATATTGTCCTTTAAAGCGTCAATTGTCTTTGGCATATCGGCGTAATACTTACCATTTACGGCACCCCACAAATAATAGTCCAACGGTGTCAAATCGTAGCTTCGCGGTGGCCAAACGACATCAGCTCTGCGGCTGATAATGCGATCTTCAAAAACAGGGCGCAAAACATCGAGTGTAACTTCGGCTGTGTGGCACGTAGCGCCGTCCTGTTGTTGCCAAATGTTGCCAATATCCTCCTCTTCAATTTTTGTGAACAAAAATTCGTTCAACATGGCCCGATAACGATCGCCATTGACTGTAACGGCCACTCCTTGCTCATTTTCGAAGAAAAATGGCCCAATTATGCCTCTGGACCAAAATCCGCACCAAACAGTGACTCGTTTTGGGTATATCGGGCTTTTCAATGTATGCGTGCGGGTTTTCTGGGCCCCAAATGCGACAATTTTGCTTGTTTACATACCCGCCAAGATCAAAATGAGCTTCATCTGAAAAGATGATTTCGACATCTTCTCTAAGTCGATCGCAGGCCCACTACGCATTGGTTGGTCAGTTGGCTTCAACTCCTGAACCAATTGGACTTTGTATGGCGTCATACCAAGGTCTTTATGCAAAATTCGTCTCAATGATGTCTCCGAAATGTTCACAGGCTCTTCTCAAACAATTGTTTCTGGCTTGTCATTCCTACGATTGTCGATTTGACGCCAATGGATTATTTCCTCTGGGCATATATAAAGTCGCATGTCTACGCCGATAAACCAGAAACAATTGAGCATGAGCATGTTATAACTATAGTTACAGACTACAAGGTGTAGTTTATTTCAAACATATAAATTCGATATTGGAAAGGTCTGTGCCGCGACCTGCAAAAAAAAAAAAAAATACAAATATTTTTTAAACAGGACACAAACTGAATAATAATCATTTCCCATATACTATAAACGTTTGCAAATCTCCCTTCATTTAGTCATTACAGCGTCTAATATTACCGGCGGTACATTTTTACTGAATTAATGCAAAGAAGACCTCTTGCGCCTCCGGCCAATACATCTCGCAGAAAACTAATATCCCCCAGGACATTTTATGTTCCAACAGAAGGCAATAATATTCACTTGTCAGCATTCACATTCAAATGGCAGGAAAATGAAAATGAAAATGAAGCGAAACATGAACCCTTATTTATCCCACAGCGACGATGTGTTTTTTTGTTTTTCTGCGCCCGCCTATCAAGGGATGAAAACATTTTTAGTCCACCTTTATGCAATGGAATCATCTAGCGGTCGACATACCGAACTATTTCTAATTAAATTTGTATTATGCGCACAGATGTCGCTCACACATCCCTCGGGCGAGGCAGAAAGAAGGCTGGCTGCGAGAAAAAAAAAAAAGAGAGGAATATCCTGCTATCGTGTTTAAACAAAACATCGAAGGCTCTGGGGCTACTGACGACACAAAACAACATAAAACACCCTTTGCATCAAGCCCTCTAACTCAACCACTAATTTCCATCTAACTGATGTTGTGCAGTTTTTTTTTTCTTTCGAGTTTGCCACCCCATCTAACCGCCCATCTAACAGCGGAAATAAAAGGCAAAATGAGTAGAAAAACATTGACGGCGGCAACAAAAGGACCAAAGGAATGAACTCGTCTCACATGCTAAAGGTATAGTAGGACTATTTTCCTTTCTGTTCATTTTTTATTGGTGAATAATTAATGTCAATTACCGAGAGCAGTGCCACCACCAACTCCAGGGCACATATTCACACAGAGTGGCCAAGCATAGCCCACACTCCAAGGACAAATTTTAATTACTCTCTCCGAGTAGGTACACACAGTACGAACACACAGAGAGCACAGTGCACCCACTTCAAAAAGCATGGACATGGGTTTTTAATTTACAAACATTTCCAAGACAATAAATCGCCACCACTCGTTCCAGCTTTCAAGCTTCAGGATTCCCTTCATCCCAGCTGATGCAGCAGCATACAACTCTTGTACTATTATACAGCAGCAGTTCGTCTGTCCATCCGCCTGTCACACGTTCTGACATCTGAAATTGGGAATCGGACAAAATTAAAAACTTTTCGCCTTTTGTAAATTCCACAACTTGGACTTGCATGGTGGAGGAATGACGAGGACGATGACGATGACGATGACGACCGTTGCTAGTCTGTGTGTTTCATAGTGTTGGAGTGTCAGCATGTCCTGTGTAGTGTGTATATTTTGGAGTGTGTTCTACTCCTCTCGTCCTTGGTCGAATTTTTGAAACATTGTTTAGCTGTCAAATAGGAATGTTTTGTTGCTGCTGCTGCTGCTGCTGGTGCTAGTGCTGGTGTTTCTCACCCACCAACCCTTGGCTGTTGTATCAACACCGGATGCTGATGAAAAATAATCTCCTGTGCCATTCACACAACTTGAATGATTTGTTCCTTCCGCGCGGTAGTTGTCGTGTTCTGGATTCTAGATTCTGAATTCTGGGAGCATCCCTCTCTTCATTGGACAAGCAGCAGGATGATCACGATGATTGGTATGCACATTTCCAGCATTCGCTGACGGATTGATTGAATTCTTTTAGTAAAAGGACCCTTTGTGTCCTTTTTACCGATTGACAGGTACTTGTAAATGAAATTCCAACAATTTCACTGATGGCTGCCATGAGGATGCATGCGGTTAAATATTGAGAATGTCCACCCCGAGTACTTTCTCCACCGGACACTAGCTTGTAGCCATAGCCACTGGCGGACTGGCGGGTATATATACTGATAGAATGATACTGTTAATTATTTCTAGTTGACACACACACAGAGAGCAGGAGCAGCGAGTATTGGAAATTACAATTTCGACGGCAAGATTGGTACAGAATTGCATTTTGTGAAATGTGCATCAGGACTTAGATGGATTTAGTTTTGTCAGAGAATAAAGGTTCAAGGAAAATGCTGATACCTACCTACCTACCAAAAAAAAAATAGAAAATAGATTAAAAAACCGACTTAAATGGAAATTGATTAAAATAACACCGCCATTTGGCTGACTGACTTGATGTTGATTGAAATTATTTGTTGAGACTCAGACGGCAGTAATGAACGTTCTAGCATGGGTTAGGGATGCGTTGCTTGAATTGCTTGCTTTGACATCGGTTTTTATTTCATTTATTATTCAGCGAATTGTCTAATATCATTTGGGATCTCCAACAATTTCAGTATAAGCAAATAGCTGTATGTCTGGCTCTGGCATCAATAGATACAACCTCACCCCATATTAAGTACATTTAAGATCATTGCTATACCAAATCCAAAATTTACATTCGGCTTCGGGTAAAAGCTACAAACGTTTTAACCGGGACCGAATGTTTTTTTTTTTCAAATAAATTTTAAACATCCGAAAATGCAATAAAAAAACAACCTGTTCTCTTTTAAATTCCTCTTTCCTCCTTGTTTATTTCAGAAGGGATGACTACTTTAGGATAAATTCTATGTCATAATGACGTCAGGATGTCATCCGGATGACTAGTTTGGAAGACCGTCTGATTGCACCTTAACCATCAAGAATTAAATATTCTGTGGCATACGCATTACATTTGTTAAATCAATCCATTTCTGTGCCGCAGTGGCTTAGGGGCCAGTTATAGCTATCCTTGAAATCTATCATTGAACATTTTGTTTTCGTAATTTAAGACGACTAAACAAACCATATTGGCCACAGATGAGGAATTAAACAGATAGTCAACTCTGCAATCCCCTATCACTTTCAACCCGCAAAAAATATTTAATAACGGCCGCAAAATCCTCTCTCAATTTTCCCATCTGTGAATACGTGTGAGCCAGACACATGAAGTTAGATCTAATTTACTCGATTACCCGCCAAAAATAATTGTGGGAAGTTTTGCAATATATCCAAATCGCAACAACAAAACAGCTGGTCACGGCGGATGTGTTGGGAAATAGGAAATTCTGCGAAGTGTTGAGTTTATGTGATTCAACTTTTTATTTTATTTTAATATAAATGTTTATAAAGAAACAAACCCCATAAAGTTGTTACAATTTAGTTGGAATATTTTTTGCGGTTCTCTATTTTTTATCTGCCTTAAAATAAACATTCTTGGGTTGTTTCACTTTTCCATTTTGGTTAATAAAATGAGACTTAATTGTATTATTGCATAAATATTACTAAATTAGTAATGTTTGGGTGTAAAATATTTGTAGTTAATAGTTTGCAATGGTTTTTTGTACATATATTAAATTCTTTGATTGTTTTATTATTTATTTATTATTTGATTGTTTTTATTCAACATATGAAAGTTTAATGAATATATGTATATATTCGGGTTCCGTGCATGGATAAAAAAAAGTGAAAAAGAAGTATTTGTAATCCTCTTTAAATTATGTTGTGTTACAAGATTTGTACGTTTAGTCAATCAATTTTCTTAGCTGTTTCTTTTCTAAGGCGGTTTTGGAAATTTTTTATATAAGTTAATATGCTTTATTTTAAAATTTAAAGTAAGCGATAGACGGAAGAAGGAGAAAAAAAGGTAGCTGGAATGCACTGCATAATAAATAAGTAATTGGGGGTGCATTTTTTTTCGAAAATGCTTGGTATTTGAGTACATATCATAAATAAGCATGCACATTATGTTACATATATATTGAATTAATTAGCCACTCTTTTTAACAGAGGACTTTATTTGTCTAGTTATAATGTTTTGTAATTTTTTTTTATGAAAATTAACAGAACAATTTACTACTGCAACTACTAGTAAGTGATTACAAATGTTGCTAAAAAAGTGTTTTCACATACCAAAAATAATATTTGTAAGAATTTGGATCACGTTATATTAAAATGCGTTTTAAACCGGGCCCAATTGTGTAATACAACGTTTCCACCGAGCACTAAACAGCAATTAAAGTCATTCTGTCCTTAATCCACTTTAAATCTGAAGATTTACCATTCAAATTTTATTCTGCTAAACACAAGATTAAAAATAAGTCTAGGCAATAAACTTCGTAAACTACGACTCACTACTCTCCTACTCTCAACATGTCTCATATCTTTTGATCCATCTAGCTACCGCAATATTCATTAAGCACTGACGGCGGTGTTTTTTGTATATGCGAAATTGGTGTGAAGAATAAAATGGTGTGCTAATAATATTTTCATTCTTTTTCCTCTCATTAAACTATAGCAACCAATTCTAATTTTATTTTCGCTTCGTTTGAATGTCAAGAAAAAACATCTGTTCTCTTCAGAAATATCAAATACGTTCTCAATTTTAAAGCAAAAATGCGATAAAGGGAGCCAAACGTCAGAATAATCTATTTTCTTCGGTGGAAACGCTGAAAGATTATTTTTATTTGTTGGTGGAAACGTTGCATAAAAGTACTTAAGTGCTTCAATATAACCATCCACAACAAAATCCGTTTTTGTAAAGTTATACTTAAAGTTAGTCACGTTAATCAATATTATTTTGATTATTTTTCATTAAAAAATTAGAATAAATTAGTTAAAACACAGCTTTATTCTTAATATTATAATATTTTATTATGTTATTAGTTGTGTGGTAAGTATGTTTTTATAAATCCATATTCACCGCATATTGTGCATTTTTATTTTACACACCCAAATTGTGAGTTGTAATCTGCTGAAATTCATCAACTGTTCCCAACTTCTTCCTATTAAAAATGACATTTCATGGCTGCGGCCATTAGTCCCATATAATTCGATTCATGTGTGCGTGATTCCCATTTGATTTGCACGTAAAATCCCATATAAGTGCAAATAATGTGGGGCTTATCAGTTCGACTTAGCTTGTAGGCAAGGTGAGAGATTCGCTCTTGAGTTGACTATCTGGTTAATTCCTCATCTGTGATATTGGCTTTAAGCGATATCAAAATAAAGCTAATCACTTATAGAATTTTTCTACAAACAAAATTAATTCTGACTTACACTTTTCTTTTAATCGATTTTTATTATTTCACTGATAGAAATCGATTTCAATGAACAGCTGATATTCATTTCTACAATTTGGAACACAATCGTTCCACTGATGTGTTCGATTCTCAGCTGTCAGTTTTGCTTTGAATGATCAACTCTAACCTTAAAACCTATACCAGTGGCCTTCCGCTGACAGAAATTTTTTAATAAATAACCGACTTGTCAAAAAAATTAAACAACTATTCCACTGATTTGTACCAATGATGCATTTCAATGATAGCTATAACTGGCGCCTTAGAGGGTAGTTGCATTAGACTAATAAGCAAAAAGTCCCAGTTTCAATTCCGACTCGTACCACGTTAAAAGTTTTTATTCGCTACCGCACCTATTAGGATAGAGAAGCTTATCAAATATAAAATTGCCATTTGGAATCGGCATTGAGCTGTATGTCCCTTCTATTGTTGTCAAAAAATATATCTTTAGCTTTAGCTTCATGGGCCGTCGACCCCTAAAATTTCCAACACAGAGATATTTTCCATTTCTATTATATACACATTTTTTTCAGTTCATTTTTTCAGATCAAACTATTCACTTGTTGTTGAGTGGGGTAATTTATTGCTTTCAAAATATAATGCTGTCTACTGTCACTGAACCGAAGCTCTAAAACTCTGCCATTATCCATGAATGGCACTTACATCGATGAAACCGAAAGGCTATCCATCCACAGTATGCGCGTTAACATATTCGACGTCGCCAAGAACGGGATTTATTTTCTTTAATATATTACAATACCAATGTGGAATTCTGTATCACACACAATTTTTCCATCACATTACAATTTACAGACAATTAAACCCAACGAACATCGGTATCTTCCTTTCCTAATTCAAATCCTAATCCTCCACTTCTCTAATGCCGGCACTGTATGACTTCATTATGAAGGTATCCAATCGAAAGTGTTATATTGAATGGAGAGCTAATTTGCATCTCTCGATCACGCTCAATCTGAACATAAAATTTTGGCATAGAAGTCAATTGTGTAGTTAAATAGGATATCGGATACTTTTAAAATACACCTTTCCTTTCGGGATTGTGTTTGTGTAAGAAGCTTTGGATCCTTCTAAAGGGTGATTTTTTAGCTGGTTTGGTTTTGGCAACTCTGGTTTTGACAGCTGACGTGTGTTTAGTACCTTGTGTCACTGTCAAACAGCTTCAGTTTGGTTTGCAATTTAACCATGGATCGTCTTACAAATGAACAACGCTTGCAAACTATTGAATTTTACTATTAAAATTCGTGCTCGGTTCGAAATGTTCATCGCGCGCTGCTTCCATTTTATGATCGGCATTCTCGACCTTCTGAGCAGTCTATTCGGAAGATTGTGACCAAATTTCGCACCAAATTTACTTTGTTGGACATTAAACCACCAACACGTTTACGTACTGTGCGTATTGAAGAAAATATTGCGGCCGTATCAGCTAGTGTGACAGAAGACCGCGAAATGTCGATTCGGCGCCGTTCCCAGCAGTTAGGCCTTTGTTACAGCACTACGTGGAAAATTTTGCGGAAGGATTTGGGCGTAAAGCCTTTTAAGATACAGCGGGTGCAAGAACTAAAGCCAGCCGACCTACCACAACGCCGAATTTTTGGTGAATGGGCTCTTGGAAAGCTGGCCGAGGATCCGCTTTTTTATCGAAAAATTGTGTTCAGCGATGAGGCTCATTTTTGGGCCATTATTGGGCCATATTTCTTCAAAGATGATGCGAATCGCAGCGTTACTGTCAATGGTGAACGCTACCGAGCGATGATAACAAACTTTTTTTTGCCCGAAATGGAAGTTCTTGACTTGCATGATATGTGGTTTCAACGAGACGGTGCCACATGCCACACAGCACGCGAAACAATGGCGCAATTGCGAGGCGAGTTTGGTGAACAGTTAATTTCACGTTTCGGGCCGGTCAATTGGCCGCCTAGATCGTGCGATTTGACACCATTAGATTATTTTTTGTGGGGGTATGCCAAGGCTAATGTGTATAGGGACAAGCCCGCTTCGATTGACGCACTGGAAGCCAACATCCATGCATTCATTCGTGAGATACCGGCCGATATGTGTGAAAGAGTATGCCAAAATTGGACTCAGCGGATGGGCTACCTGAGACGCAGCCGCGGTCAACATTTGCATGAAATTATCTTTAAACATTAAATTGCAAGGTTCAAACTATCGATTCAAATAAATATTTCATTCATTTTTTCGAATTTTTTGTGTTTTTTTTTTAAAAAAAGTTCTAAACCTCTGAAAAAAAACACCCTTTAGAACCTATTTTGGGTATTTTCTTTATTCAGAAAATAAAATTTGATTAGGTACAGCAAACATATTCTATTGAAAATTTGGCATAGATGTATATTATGAACTTGAATGGGCGATAAATAGGATATTTTATGAAAAGTTAAGTGACCTTAGAAACTAAGGATCTAAGGTAATTGTATAAATTCATAAATTCTCAACAAACATATAGCTTCACTGTATGCTTTTAATTCTGGCATAATATTATTTGGTGGCATGTGCAAAGTTATTTTTGCTAAGTAAGCCTTTTAGTTGTATAAATAGTATCGTAAGAAACACAGTATGGACATTCACAGTTCAAACGTTGGCTATTGATTGTTCCTGAAGTTCTGATTTTGTTCATGTTTTCCCCCACCAGTGGTAAGCGACATTGATTCAAATAAGAACACATTAACGTGCGCAAAAGTCATACTTTGAGATATTCTGGTGCTTCACTTGAATCATCTCCTGTCGTCAGAGTGAAACACTTTGGTCGACAAGGTACGACAGAAATCGTACAGTAATTTTATATGGTTTTTAATCAGTTCACAAAATTTTATTTTTATACCCTATCTTAAGGGTATATTAATTTTGACACATAGTTTGTTACACCCCTTAATATTCGTGGTAGACCCACAAAAGTATATATATTTATGATCAGGACCAAATCCTAAGACTATTTATCAATGTCCGTCGGTCCGTATCAACTTTTGAGGCCTTTAAATTTATGCTAAAAAGCTGAAATTTAGAGCATATACTCCTTAGGGTCCCGAAATGGTAAAGTGTTAAAAGTTTTTAAATCCGCCCACTGCTACGCCAACAATTTAGAAAAAACCCATTTTAGGGCTAAAGTTAGAGAGATAGATTATTGGAATCTTTACAAGATATGTAGGCACTGCCCTCCTTTATAAGTCTGTCATATGAGATTTTTTGCCACGCCTACTTTTTGTGGGCTTTTTTTACTAAAATACTGTTTTCAGCGAAAATTTTCATAGAAACTGAAAAAAAAATGTTTAACAAGATATTTAGAAAATATCGCCCATAAAAAGTTTTTGGCCACGCCCACTTTTTGGGGGCGTTTTTTTTTCAAAAAAAGTATTTGTTTTTATAAATTTCATAGAATAAAATGATATCCATCACCTTCTTAATGCTTTTTTCTTTGGGGCATATAGGGATATGGATAGGGTATCGTACTGTTCGCCCCAAGCGGACTGTAGCCTTGCCTTATGTTTTTATGTATAAAAGAACTTGGCCCTTCTTTAACATTTATATTTTTGCAAAGATTTTCGTATACATGGAAATTTTGCAAAATTTTAAAATTTCAGGGATTTCGACCGAACGTAAACAACCTCTTTCGAGCAAAATACAATTTGTTTTATAACTTGCCTTGTTTGCCCTTACAAGAATTACCGATATTTAAAATTTCATAGCTATAGAATGAGTTCGTCGGTTAAGTTGGGCGGTTACCACTCCTCTTTTTAGGAATAGACACTAGTTTTGTGTCTGCTCTTCAAATCCTTCGTCCACGTATAATTTCATAGCTCTAAGTCTTTTGGATGTAAAGTTAAAGAAAAGGAGAAGTTAAAGTTAAATGGAAAAGAAATAATATTTTTTTATAATATAATAATTGTAGGACTTTGAGGGGCTGCGTTAAGTCAAATGAGCAGCTGCCATGCCCCCTGAAAGGAAAATCACAAATGGTTAGATTTTTCCATGGGGTTTCTCCGCAAACCCTATTACTGTCAAGGTTCTACGATGATTGGAAGTGCTCTATAGTTTTGATGATCTGTCAGTTAGGCAGTGTGTCAGTGGTTACAATTTTTGATAATTTTGGGGTCTTATAACTCAGGAACTGCTCATTTTAAGCAGTTGAAATTTAGTATGGAGCCTACTGCTGTGTGTCCCAAAAATCCTGAAAATTATATGTCTCTAGCTTTGTTGTAAGCGAAGTTAGAGGAGGGAGAGGTCAAAATGGCCTGAGTTGGTTCGTGTAAATAAGGATGTAGTACCAAAGTTTCTAAGGAACTTGATTCGTACATTCCATAAAACATGTTGTATTAACTATAGAAAAGTAACAATGATTAAGTTAAGGCGTCGAAGCGGCGAACTTACGTCATGAAAACCTCGATTTCGGATACGGAAAGTTCCATTGCAAATTGTTAATGCGACTCTTCTTCCACTGGCGTTCGAGGAAACTTTATTTTTTACATTTAAAACTTATATACTGACAACAACTTTACCGTTCTTTCACACACAACTTCCAATACAAACATCTTCGCGAGTTTACCTGCATTTTCACTGCTAATTACTCCGAACGTCCATATATCCAATTAAACTCGGGCCACATGTTCCTCGCGCACGCACATTAACATGGAGTAAATGATCGCCGCAACATGTCCTCGAATGCATTCCCTTCGGCAATAAAATAACCGATTTTGCTTTCTTTGCCCGAATCAGGTCGTGTCGCCTCAATCGTGTTCCAATTCTTTTAGCCGAATAAAACTTCCCCACACACACAAAAATTATATTAATTAAATTAAAAAAAAAAAAAAAAAAAAACCAAAATCACAAAAAAGACACAAAAGACTGCGGGAAAATAAAAATTATGTTCTCGATTCTGCAGCAGAAGCAGCATAATTATTGCCCCATTCACGAATTCCAGGTATGCATTTATTGTTCGACACGATTCTTGCCGAAGGGCATATTCGCCCGTACCCGTACCCGTACCTACACTGAGCCGCGCCTTGACCAGACTTGAGAGATGGACGAGAGAATATGCATGCTCCCAGTGTGGACGACGACGCGACGACAAAATTTTGTTTATGGTAATTAGCCCCGAAAATCGGTAATTACCAAGGACTCCGACGAGACAAGCTTGAAGAGCGCTCGCTCATGACATATTGGACCCGAGAATGCCCAAACTGGTTCGAATAAATTAGACATGCATTCAAATTAGCATTCCATTGCGCGCACTTATGCGAACGATTACCAGTCAAACCGACATTGTTGTCCATGTCTATCCCCAGAGAGAGAGTGTGTTTGTGTGTGTGTGTGTGTGCCTACCTCTGTTTGATGAATTCCCAGCAGCATCTCTAATGGAACACATCTACGAGTTGTCACGATTCGCATTCGTCATTAAATAAGATTTGGAAATGCCAACAGAAACGCACTCAAAGAACGCACACATGCATTCGTCCCTGCACGAAGTGCTCCTCCATCCAACCGACTCCAGTAGTGCGATAGTTTGTTGCAAAAGGTGTAAATCGGGGCCATCTAATTAACACTAATGAGATGCGCATATTGGGATTCAGTTCTTGGCCAGTCTGTTTGCATAGGATTTGTCCGCCAAGCTGATAAGTAAAATTGCCATGCATCAGTCTGTCGGTGGTCGATGGTAGTGGCAGTAGCAGTGGCGTGTGAAGTGAACGTGCCGTCAAAATGATTTTAATGATTTGCAAACAAGCTGGGAATTCGCGATGGTCTAGGCTCGTCGTCTGTCCCATCCAGATCCAACACTGATCAGGTGCTAAATGTGTTAGGTAAATAGTGCTGCAGTCGTTCTCTCTCTCTCTCTATCCCTCCAGCTCTGGCTCCGGCACATTCAATTAGAGCTCTCGTTGCATTGCGTGTTCATTGCGAAGCGTAAGCTTCTTTGCGATTTACCCAAAAAGCAGAAATGTTGTTGGCAGCACTTGTTTCGCGAAATCAAATTGAAGTTTAGATTCGGGGGAAAGCATCCTTTGGTGCTATTCAAACTTTCTGCTTTCATTTGATTACATTGCCAGACTGACGATGGTATGTTATCCTTTTCAAACGACCGACGCGACGCACGTGGGAGTGCGTTGTAATTAGATTTTCCTCTGTCTAGGAATGTTGTCGCCAATCCGCCACTGGAAATGTTTAAATTGAACGTAGCTCGTATTTAATCCGAGGCGCGTGGTAGGAGTACAGGAGATGCCTCACACTTAAACATGCTTGTGATACTTTGAGGTAAATCGGTCCAGCCTAAGACGATTTCTCTATAATAATTCTGATTGACTTGTTGTCATCGTGAAGTGTTTTAAGCGGATTACATTGCCTGCTACTGTGTGTGGAATTACGGCTTAGTAAGTCGCATAAGCAACACGAATGATGAAGTTGAAGACGAATAAAGCTTTTCGGGGTGATTATTGTCAGGATAACAAACAGATCGAACATAAGCCATGGAATTGGATTTAAGTCGACAAAAATAGAAGAAGAACGATATTTTTTTTTTGTGCGTCATCACTGGGAAGAAAGAATCATACGTTAAGTCCTAAGTAGGCATTTGTGTCTAGTTAAAGTGTTTGATTTGGAGAGGAGGTGCATTTCTTTCTTTGTTCCTAACACGTGGGGGTGGTTTCAGTTCTATTAGATTACCATAAAGTGGAGGTCTGTTTCTTGCCAGATGTAACACCAACACTGCTTGAAGAAATTTTCTATTCATTAGCCTTACTTGCTGGAATCTGTTTACTTGCGTAGGTGGCGCTACTGTCCAATAAAAAGCCGTTCGAAAGCAGTCGGTGATAGTATTATATCAATATTTGAACAATTTAAGTAGATCTCTACAGCGTATACTCACTATAGATCTGCGTTTCCATGTTTATAAAGTTCAATTAATGCAAAACCTGAAGCCTAATGAGAGGTCGTTGAATGGACTATTGAACAACAACAAGTTGATGATGATTTTTCATCAAAACATTTCCTGGTAGTTTACTTTCTCGTTTCGGTAATCAGGATTGGACCTCTAGGGCACGCGATTTATGTGGTTATTTGAAATCGAAGGTCCGTGCATTGAAGAAAAAAGTTTAACTCTGCATCAATAAAATTCTGACATATTATAGTGGAAAATTTTTAGCAAAAGATTTTCCAGATGTGCTATTCCATACATAACCCTATCCATAATAATACATAACCAACGTTTACAAATTGTTCAACTTTATTATGAAAATTCACGTTCTGTGAGGAATGTGTTTCGTGCACTTCGCTCAACTTATGGTCAACATAATCGGCCTACTGAGCGTACTATTCGCAAAACCATCACCCATTTTGAGACCCAGCATTCATTATTGGATAATATTCGACCGAATAGACCACGTCCAGCACGCTGTGAAGAAAATATAGCGGCCGTAGCTGAGAGTGTACACGAAGACCGTAGAGAGTCGGTTCGCAGCAACTTGGACTGACGTACGGAACGACTTGGCGCATTTTACGTCAAGATCTTAAATTGAAAGCGTACAAAATACAGCTTGTGCAACAACTGAAGCCGCTCGACCCTCCCAAGCGACATCGCTTCGCTCTATGGGCTCTTGAAAAGTTCCAAGAAGATCCGACGTTTTCGAGGCAAATTTTGTTTAGCGATGAGGCCCATTTCTGGCTCAATGGGTATGCAAACAAACGAAAATTGGACTCAACGGATGAAACATCTGCGACGTAGCAACGGCCAACATTTGATAGACATAATCTTCAAAAAATAAATGCGAAAGAATGTTCTTTCAAATGATAATAAACATTCTCCATTAAATTTGAATTTTCTGTGTTTTTTTCTTTAAAAAAGTAGGGAACCTCGCAATGGATCACCCTTTATATATGTACCTTTTTGATTCAGTGAAGATATTCACAAGCTTGTCACGCATAATTTTTGTGGGTGATTTTTAATAAAATATCGTAAAATATCGTTTGCTTTGAAAAATACCCATTAACTAAAGGTGCGATCAGACGGTGATCCAAACTTGACATCCGTATGACATCCTGACGTCACTATGACGTAGAATTTATATTAAAGTGGTCATTCCGTCTAAAATAAACAAGTTTCCTGACATCAGTATGTCATTCGGATGACAAGTTTGGATGACCGTCTGATCGCACCTTAAGAACTTGGCGATCTTATTTCATCTTTAACTAATTTTCATGGTGATTAAAATTCGAAAAAATGAGTTTATAAAAGAACCGAATTTATTTTAAAATATTAGAATAATTATGTTAAAATTTAAAATTTAAAATATTTAAATAAATTCGGTTTATTATAACCATTTTTGGGATAAAGACAAAATCAATTTTTAAAATCTCCGGCTTAGCCCTTACTGCAGTTGGTAACCCTGCTCATAATGCTTGTACATATTTGGAATTTTGAAAAAATATGTGTGGGGGAAATATATTTTGTTCCTACTGTTTTGCAACTTTGGCTTTAGTGTTAGGCGGTATAATGTTTTCTTTGCAAAAATGTAAAAATTAATCTGCAGTAGAAGACTTTTGAAGTACGTGTATGTTAAACACACATACACACACATACATGTTAAACACACATACAAGTACTTCAAAAGTCTTCTACTGCAGATTAATTTTTACATTTTTGCAAAGAAAACATTATACCGCCTAACACTAATACAAATCAAATGGCTATCTCGTTCAATTTCGTCAAAAAACATCAACAATACTTTAAATCACTAGCTCATGCATACTCATAGATAGGATAACTAAGAGCGGATTAAGTCGCCAACGACAGAGAGGTTGCAGAGTTGACTATCTGGTTCATTCCTCATCTGTGGTTTTAGGTTAGCTGTACTCTGTCCAACATAAATTGGCAGTACACGTTACATTTAGTTTCTAATTTTAATTTCTAAGTTTTGTGCAATTTATTATTTGTGGCTTCAAAATCATCCATAGACTTAAGTATCGAAAAAAGGAAGTTGTTGGCGCGACAAAAAAAAATTCATCAAAATTTGAAAAATAATACAGTAGCTGATATTTCTTCTGTGGGTAAAAGAAAAGTTTACACTGGGTTAAACTGGTCTCAAAAGTAAATTATATGATTTTCGATAAGTGGGCCATCATGTTACTCTTTTACGTCGGACTTAAAAAAACCGCGAACGATTCTAATTGCGTGTAAAGAAAATTAATCGCGTAAAAAAGTTGCAGCCACCGCTGCGCCGATGGATTTCAAGTCCGATAATGATAGTATGATGGATATGCCAAAGACCGATTCGCTTGTGAGATATGGGTAAGAGAGAGAGAGAATGCAATAAAGTGCAACAGGCAGCACGGTAAATGCTGCGATTTGGCTAGTCATCTAGGGTGGGTTCGAAAATAAACTTGAGGAGGGAAATTTAAGGATGGTATTAAATTAGCTTACCTCTTAACGAAAGCCAACTCGAGTTTTAAAAGGTTTTGGAATATTCCTAGCCAAACGTAAATGAAATCTAAGATGTACACTGTCACTATACTTAGCTTCCTTTGTCCCCAGAAACCTGTCCTGGTAGGTAGTCTCGTGCCTGTCCTGTCGCTATGTCTTTTTTCTGTTTTTTTTCCAGCTGGTCTTTTATTCTCCCGCCTTTCTACTTTCTCACTACCGACTTAGTAACGACAATTAATAAAAAGATAAAAAAACTTCAAACGCTATTCTTCTCAACTCCCTGCTCTTCGCAGTCAACCAAGAAGTGATTTTTCTTTTGTCCTCCCATGCCATACACCCACTCATACATGATCATTTATTTAGCATGTACGGGACTCATATACGGCTTGCCACAATCCGCTAATTTCTGAAGTGCCGCCGATTCCCGTTTATGCTCTCACTCATATTTCTTGCGTCGATTTGTGAATTCGCCCGAGTATTAGGGACATTTCCTAATCTCAGACTTTTCACCGAACGCACCCAAACATAATTTCCCTCCAATCAACACCTTTTTTTTTTGGTTATTGTTGTTTGTGGTTTTGATCGTTATACGAATCTCGAGCACGTCACTCACAAATAGCCCATTTACCCAGTTATTGAGAAGAGCCAGTGTTAGAAGCGTTAAATGTCGCGATAATTTCCCGCCCCCCGCGTCAGAAAACTAAAGGGTAATTTTTTAGCTGGTTTGGTTTTGGCAACACTGGTTTTGACAGCTGACGTGTGTTTAGTACCTTGTGTCACTGTCAAACAGCTTCAGTTTGGTTTGCAATTTAACCATGGATCGTCTTACAAATGAACAACGCTTGCAAATTATTGAATTTTACTATCAAAATTCGTGCTCGGTTCGAAATGTTCATCGCGCGCTGCTTCCATTTTATGATCGGCATTCTCGACCTTCTGAGCAGTCTATTCGGAAGATTGTGACCAAATTTCGCACCAAATTTACTTTGTTGGACATTAAACCACCAACACGTTTACGTACTGTGCGTATTGAAGAAAATATTGCGGCCGTATCAGCTAGTGTGACAGAAGACCGCGAAATGTCGATTCGGCGCCGTTCCCAGCAGTTAGGCCTTTGTTACAGCACTACGTGGAAAATTTTGCGGAAGGATTTGGGCGTAAAGCCTTTTAAGATACAGCTGGTGCAAGAACTAAAGCCAGCCGACCTACCACAACGCCGAATTTTTGGTGAATGGGCTCTTGGAAAGCTGGCCGAGGATCCGCTTTTTTATCGAAAAATTGTGTTCAGCGATGAGGCTCATTTTTGGTTGAATGGGTACGTAAATAAGCAAAGTTGCCGCATTTGGAGTGAAGATCAGCCAGAAGCATTGCAACGGTTTATGGGCCGGCGGCATTATTGGGCCATATTTCTTCAAAGATGATGCGAATCGCAGCGTTACTGTCAATGGTGAACGCTACCGAGCGATGATAACAAACTTTTTTTTGCCCGAAATGGAAGTTCTTGACTTGCATGATATGTGGTTTCAACAAGACGGTGCCACATGCCACACAGCACGCGAAACAATGGCGCAATTGCGAGGCGAGTTTGGTGAACAGTTAATTTCACGTTTCGGGCCGGTCAATTGGCCGCCTAGATAGTGCGATTTGACACCATTAGATTATTTTTTGTGGGGGTATGCCAAGGCTAATGTGTATAGGGACAAGCCCGCTTCGATTGACGCACTGGAAGCCAACATCCATGCATTCATTCGTGAGATACCGGCCGATATGTGTGAAAGAGTATGCCAAAATTGGACTCAGCGGATGGGCTACCTGAGACGCAGCCGCGGTCAACATTTGCATGAAATTATCTTTAAACATTAAATTGCAAGGTTCAAACTATCGATTCAAATAAATATTTCATTAATTTTTTCGAATTTTTTGTGTTTTTTTTTTTAAAAAAAGTTCTAAACCTCTTAAAAAATCACCCTATACAGCAAACCCTGTGGAAGGGAAAGAGAATATTAGCCCAGTGATTTTCTGAAAGGACATTGCTTGGGGATTGTGGCAACGTCACCTAAATATGGACAGAATTGCCTTGGCGACAGAGGATGCTGATTTATTTCTGTTTCGCGGTCAATTATTGTTCCTACTCTACTCAAGTCGACCTTGGCGTAGGTTTAGGGGAGTTGGGGATAAACATATAGTGTGCCATTCCATACAATAGTTTTAATTATCGACGGTTGAGGCTCCTGGCCACTATTTGGGTGTTGATTCATCATTCATTTTCGAGGCAAAATTGTAGTCTCCACCGACCCTTTTTTTTTTGTTCGTGTACGGATTTCATTTTCCGAGTTTTGTTTATTGAAGACATCTTTCCTTTGGTTGGCTGTGTTTTGTGCCTAGGCTAGGTCTTTGACTAGGGATAGTCGGAATGTCTTCTCTTCTGTTTCTATAGAGTCGCCCACCTCATCTTCTCTGGGTCCTCTGTTATCTGGGACCGTCCATCCAACGGGGTACCTGCTTTTGCTACACTTTTTCACCCGTATTAATAAACGTGAGATAACGATGAGTTAGCCTTAAGTCACGAGTTAAATACAAAATGTTATTAATAAAACATATTTTGTGCTATCTGACGTTTATCAACCGTGAGATAACTTAACTCACCTATGAAGGTGGTTTAACGATGGTATAGTAGGGAAAGTGTGTGTCAAAATTGTTTCTTTTGAATCAAATCGAATTGAAAAAAGTTGTCAAAAAGTGTGTGTCACAATTATTTCTTTTTAAACAAATGGAATTGGATTCAAAATAAAATTTAATATAAATGGCTTATCAGTTCTGTGATTTCTTAAACCGATTACATATGTTCGATAATACTCCTAATCAGCCTGTTTTGGCGCGAAGAGCAAAAATCTATAAAAAGCGCTTTGACCCACTGACCGAGCTTAGTGAACTAGATTTTAGAAAAAGATACAGATTTTCCAAGGAAAATATGGAAAAGGTTATTGATATTGTCAGAACAGATCTGCATGGAGACACAAGAGGTGGGCACATTCCTGTTGATTTGCAAGTTATGTCTGCTATTAGATACTGGGGCCGTAATGAGGTAAAATTATGAACCAAATGTAAACTAAGTAATATATATTGAATAATTTTAAGGTGCAAGACGATGGCGCTGATATTCACGGGCTTAGTCAGGCTACATTAAGCATAATATCTGCTCGTGTTGCCAAAGCGTTTGCTTCAAAAGCAAGTACGTTTATAAAAATGCCCCAAACAGCTTCCGAGCAAATTGCAACAATGGAAGGATTTAAAAGCATACGTGGCTTTCAGCATGTAATAGGAGCAATCGACTGCACCCATATAAGAATCCAAAAACAGGGAGGAGAGAGTGGGCAATACTATGTAAATCGGAAGGGATACTACTCCATCAATGTGCAAGTAAAAATAATTTATTAAAAATGTTGTTATACTTCCATTAATTATATTTTTGTAGGTAGTTTGTGATGCCTGTTTAAAAATAAGGGACATAGTTTGTCACTGGCGTGGTAGGACGCACGATTCGCGTATATATGGGGAAAGTCGTATAAAGGCGCGCTTAGATAGAGGAGAGTTCCGAGGTCGACTTTTAGGAGACGGTGGTTATGCGTGCACCAACCGTCTTTTCACCCCTGTTCAAAATCCAATGAATTCTGCGGAAATAAATTACAACATTGCCCACATAGCCACTCGCAATAGTGTTGAGCGAACGTTTGGAGTCTGGAAGTCTAGATTTAGGATTTTGCTGACAGGAATAAGAGGGTCGCTTAAAAATATAAAAACTACAGTTGTAGCCTTAGCCGTTTTGCATAATATTGCTATTGAGTACAATGATCCCTTCGGTAAAACTTATCTCTTATTACAAAAACTGGTATTTATAAATAATAACCATTATATTTCATTTCAAGTTGACGAAGATGATTCACTTAGAAACAACGTACTACTGCCATTGCAGCCAGAAAATCAGCAGATGTCTCAAGGTCAAGATAGTTCACGAAGAGCATTTATTTCAATGTACTTCACCTACTAATTGATTATGTTGCACAATCTCATTCATGCGTTCGAATTCCAAAAAAGTTAAATGAAGGCAATAAATGTAAATGTCTCATAATTTTCTTTTAATTTTTAAGTATAACAAAAACAATATAAAATTTCATTGGAAACAGAACAAAAAAATAACAAAAACTAGCTTAATATTGCAGGTATTTAACATATCAAAAAAAAAAAAACAAAACAAAAAAACCACTAAACCTAAACATCCATTTTTTCAAAAATCTTCCGCTGAATTGCAATGTTCTCCAGCTCCTTTTGACGGCACTGCCGTTCCAATAAATAAGCTTCCATTTTGGCCTCATGCTCCCTTGACATATGCAATTTTGTAAGATCAAACAGCTCCTTCTTACTTTTTATTTTTAGCTCATGCTCCTCTATCATGTGAGCTTTTGTGAGACCAAACAGCTCTTTTTTGTATGCTAATTCAGAGTCCTAGAAAAAATTTAGTTTTAAAAATTTGACTTCTATTAATTTTAAAATTTACATTTACTGGTCTTCTTTTTCTTGGTGTTTTTTTTGGTGAAACTGTCAATTGCGACGGATTCACATCCACATTTTCTTTATGTGAGTTCGTTTCTAGAACCTCACCATAGTATCCGCTCAGAATTTCTTCCTCCTCAAAATAAGTTTTGTCTAACTCAGGATTCTAAGAAAGATAAAACATAGAAATATTGTTTGTATACATATATTTAAAATAGCAACTTAATCACCTTCAAGGGAGCTCCATCGCTGTCAAACTCATTAAAATCAATTTGAAATTCATTGGGAATGAGATCAATGAGTTGCTGGTCTTGTTTGGAGGGAGATTTTGGTGATGGACCACCGCCGGTTTTGTTTTTGGCCTTTCTATAGGCGGACTCTGCCGATTTTGCCTTCAGCTTCATGCCTTTCCATTGGAATTGGGCTTGTACAACGTCGCGCTGTATATCAGCGGCTGAATTGAATCTGAACAGATATGAATGATTGAAACAGTTTGTCTTTTTTGTCATTTTATTAAAAAAATTATTAACTTACTCATTAGTTATTTGCGTCCAACAATCTTTTTTCCTGCGATTGGTGTTGGTGTCCACACACTTGTTTTCAATAACAGAAATTTTCTGGGCACATAGTTCCCTCAGTAGATTCTATAAAACATGTAATTATTATAATGTATGATTTTCTATACAAATCTGCAAAAACATACCTTGTCACTTAAACTCCAGTTCTCACTCCTCTTTCTCTTTTTTAATAAAATGTCAATGGTTGTTTAAATAAATTTAAATTTTCAAATTTTCAAATTTCAAACTCACAATTTCACTCAGCTGTTATGTTTTTTTTTTTTGTTTGTTTTTAATTTCATTCGCGGAGTGACTTTAGCCAAGAAAATTGTACTGATTGTAATAGAATAGTAATAGATTTTCGTAAAGTTTTTACTGAACGTCAGTTAACTATACCATGGAATATATTTTTTTATTAATAAGAAATTTTAACTCGTGAGTTAAGTCTTATTCCATCGCTTAGTTAGCTCGTGAGTTAGAGGTGGAATAAGGGATTTTTATTAATAGGGCTGTTAAGGTTTAGGAAAGCATGATCGTTGGATATAAAATATCCGACAAGATCGGCAATACCAATTCCTTAAAGGCATAGCGGAAGGAATCAAAGGCGAAAATGGGAGTGGGTTTAGGAAATAGAAAAGTGGGAGACGAACACTTTTGTCACGTTACGTGAACGTGACAATCAGGCAAATTGTGCATCAGTCTTCTTCACATAACGAACTTTCGACGCTGCATGAGGTAGGACGCAATGCAAACATCACCGAAATCAGCGGGTCTTCTCTGCATACGGTTTTAAATTCGCCCATCGTCAGTGAAGGACTGTTATTTTGGAAATAATGTGACATAAAGATAAATCTATTTCATTTGTTAGGTATAAATAAAAAAATTTAAATGAAAATTGCAATCTAGAAATAAAAACAGGTTACCCTACATAATATTCTTTCAGGTTTTTACTGATTTTACTTAGTACGGAAACCCTGTAAGAGCTTTTGTTAGAATAGCACCTTACGGAAAACAAAAGAGTGCGAATGAGCCAATTTATGTTGGACAGAGTACAGGGGGTTTTCAGACGTGATTGAATCTGCACTGGAACGGTAATTGCTCAATTGAAGTTTTTATGTTGGCGTGCACTAGGCTCCCAGGAAGCAAACACGCTTAGAGGGTCCGCCTAAGGACGAGTGTGTTAGTAAAGGGTGTTTTTTTAGAGGTATAGAATTTCTAATTGAAATAAAATACAAGAAAATCGTTTTAATGTTTATCAATTTGGCTTTATTGGAAGGCTAATTTTATGCCATTCTGAAGGAAACATTCGATGAGCGCATAATTTCGCGGAATGGACCTGTCAATTGGCCATCAAGATCGTATGATTTGACACCATTGGATTATTTTCTTTGGGGATATGTGAAGTCGCTCGCCTACGCCAACAAACCAGAAACGTTAGGGGACTTGGAAGCCAACATTCGTGGCGTTATTGCCAAGATATAGCCCCAAATGTTTGGAAAAGTGGTTGAAAATTGGACCTCTAGACTTGTCTTTATTCGAACTGCGGCGGCCACATGCCCGAAATCATATTTAAAGATTCTTTATGTTTCCTTCAATAAATCGATTGTGACGGCGCTGTGTGGCATGTAGCGCCGTCTTGTTGGAACCATATCTCATACACATTCATGCCATCCAATTCGGGAACAAAATAGTCGCTTATCATGGCTCTATACCGGTCTCCATTAACGGTAACTGACTCTCCAGCATCATTTCGGAAGAAGTATGGCCCAATGACTCCAGCAGCCCGAAGAGCACACCAAACAGTCTTTGGATATTATGGCGTTTCAAGGGTCTCTCTCAAGGATTCTCTTAACTCCAAATGTGGCAATTTTGCTTGTTGACGTAGCCATTCGACCCGAAATGAGCTTCATCATTGAACTAAATTACACGAATTACACTAAATTTGCACGATTTGCAAGCGTTGTTCATTTGTCAACCTGTTCATGATGAAATAGCAAACCAAACTGAACATAAATAACATTAGAGTTGCCAGATTTGACCTCGAAAGGACAGTTTTATCTCTATTCGAAAAACCAACCTCTTAAAAAACACCCTTTATAAGAACACTTGTTTAGTTAAAGTAAGATTTAATCACTCTTTCTAGTTCGTAAGTTAATATTATTTGAATAAGTATCCCGAGGAATCAATAAAACATGCGCCAATTTTAATGAACTCGGAAAGGCGTTTTTTCACGAAGAAAAGCTCGGGCTTAAAAAAATCAAAATATCAATAAAACACGCGTATCGTCCTTCCCCTCACCTTGGTTCATTTGAATTCCTTTCAAGTACTCTCACTCTCGCTCTCAAATCTTTTGACAAAATCTTCAATCTACAGTTAGATAGGTACTTTAAATATCCACCAACTTCCGACCTTTATCCATGCACCCAATTGATGTAAGCTACCTACCTACCTACAACAGGAGAAGAAGGAGTAAAAGCAAATGGAATCCATCTCAGATCGTAAATTCCGACAAAAACTCAAACGACATAAAAGGCGCAAAAGCAAAAATAAAACACTGAACGACTAAACTAAAGATTCATCATGTCGCCTGGCAAGTTCCACTTAAAATTCATACCGCGGAATGGGGAACAAATTTTAATTATATTCCCTTTAATGAATCAACAGAGAAAAAACCCTTCTTTTCCTGTGAGTTGCGCGCTTTTTCTGATTTTTTATTTTTTTTTTTTTAATTTTATTCGTCCTCATTTCCACCTCCTGCGGAAGTTTCATTCTTCGCATGCATTTCATTATCTCTTTGCACTCCCTCCCACCATCAGCAGTTGTATTTTGTTCTGCTGCTGCTGCTGCCTTGTCACAGTAGTTATGTGGAGCATAAAACTCATTTAGTATAAAAATGAACAACAAGTCCTTTTATAAACACAGATACAATAAAATCCACCGCTGAACACTGAGAGCCAATGGACTCAGCATCAGCAGAGGAGGTAATCCTAGAATTTCTTTCAGAGAAAACAACACACGTACGAGGACGAGCACAAGGATGGACCACTAACATATGGGTGCGCACGACGACGGTGGAGAATGGTGCGAGTAGCTTGGAAGCAGAAGCAGAAGCAGCAGCAGCAAAGTGGAATGACATTCCACAGATTTGGACAACACTTCATTTCGCACCTTCTGAATAAGCAACTGTCACGAGACAGACGCGCACAACAGTCGAACATAATGCATTTTTTGTGTCACCATAGCAAACAGAAATTGGGAAACGTGTTGTCCTTTAATTATCCACCAAGCAGACCCCAAGTTGCGGGTCCTTCGAGATGGCAATGGTAGGTAGCTTAGCTGTCGCGCATACGTCGTAACTAATTAGAGGAGGAACGTTCGATTGTGTCGTCGTTTTAATTGAAAGCTGCTGTCGATGAGGTTGCTAGTTGCCGGTTGCTGCCTTCGTCTCGAGAGGAATCCAATCGGATTTTGCCATAAGCAAATTGTCGCCTCGAGTCGGCCGAGACAGAATTCCCAAAAGCTATTTTCGTACCGAGCGAAAAGAGGCGGATTCTTGACATGAGTCCGTTCCGAGGAAAACTATTTATTGGCTGGCAAATTCGTGGAATAGATTCACATCAAAGAGTGAGAACGCCCATTTACGAGCGATGCCATCCGACATTGCTGGCAGCAGCTCAAAAATTTCCTCGCGAAAGCGAATTCCTCAATGGAAAATAGAAAAATCTTTGGAGATGTGCGTAGCTGATGAGTTTTGCCATCGATTTGTGGGCACAAGCAACTCGCATTACTCGCAGACGAAATTGCGAGAAATCCTTCAGCGTTTTGGGGTACCTAAGTGTGTTTGATGGCACCACACACTGACACACACACATGACAAAGTGTTTGTCCATGTCCTCTCGCTTTGAAGGGATTTAGTGAGCAAGTGCATAAGCAAATACACATCCGTTCGTCGTCCACTTAAAAAATCAAATCAAACAGTGTTGCACTTCTCTTAGTAGGTAGTAACGTACAAATACAATATCTATATATGTAGCTCCGCGGCAAGGTGTGCTGCTGCAGGGGGAAGATTAAAAACCTCTCCAGTCCAGGGGATTACGTAGAATCCAATCGAGGTGCTTCTTGGCAACTGACTTAGCAGACACTTCAGCCACCCGAAGAGCACCATTGAAGCGCACTTGACTCATGTGATTTCATCGCATTTGGCGTTCCACAGAACCCGCGTGGTGTGGATTGGATTTGTTGTACTTTATTCCACGATCTCGGCGCGCTTAGTGGGTCAAACTGGAAGAAGAGGTCAGCAGCGTTAGCGTCGTCAACATCAGCGCCACAATCCGAGTGAGCATTTCAAGTGGACAGCTGATGAACGAAGTGGGCAGTTCTGCAAAAAATCAGAACTTATATCCGAAAGAGTGTAAACAAAGGGGAATTGGAGTGAGCACTTAAGTTGTCCGGTTTTTTTTTTTATTTCGTTTATAGGGGGGAGTTCAATTGAAATCGGTATGAAGTATGGACATAGCGCCACGGTGTGGTGTGCGCTTCCCTGGAAGGGATGATGCAAGATGTACCTCAAACGTACCTACCTACCCAGCTACCTACATAAGTGTTGCTCAGAGTAATACCTACATGTGTGTGAAAATGGACTTTTTGGAAGTGTCCATTGGATTAGGCGCTCAACTCTTGTTGCGTTTTATAAAGTAGTGATTTCTATGAATGCGTATGACACCTCTGCGATTTATTATTCAATCGAATTTTTATGCTTTCTGAGGAGCAATTGAATTATGGTATTGAGTTAACTTGGGCAACGTCTTGTTGCACGAATATCTTAGACTTGTTTTATTGTCTTCTTTTTTTGACACGCCAATTTACAATAATTCATATTCAATTCACAGATATATAAAGAAAATGCCGTCAACGTGAGAAACCGAATAGCAATTACAGCTTACTTATTTCTAGAAGATGTTTAGATAATAAGTAGAAGTCAGCTCTTCGGATAAAGCCAATCTGCTCGCTGCTCATTTTGCAGCTAGCTCAACGCTGCCAGACTGTACTTTGTCTCCCCCTGTACTCGAGCGCGTAAAATTTTCTATGGGACCGATCCATTTTCGCACTCGTACAGTGGCAAGAGTTCTTCAAGATCTTAAATAACATAAATCCGCTGGTCCAGGTGGTATTTCCCCTATCGTTCTGAAGAGGTGTTCTTCCACGCTGGCAAAACCAATGCGTAAGCTTTTCTATCTGTCCTATTCTTCAGGGCTCTTTCCGAGAAGACGGAAAACAGCATGTGTCCAGCCCGTCCCAAAAAAAAGGCGAATCTTCCTCTGTCTCCTCCTACCGACCAATTGCACTAACGTCCCCTCTTTCCAAGGTCATGGAAACACTGATAATTCTTCAGCTTGTGAAATATCTCGAATCCCGAAAACTTCCTAATGACCGGCAGTACGGCTTTCGCAGCAACAGGTCCACTGGTGATTTGATGACTTATCTAACCGAAAAGTGGAACCAATCTATCTGATATTTCAAGGGCATTTGACAGAGTTTGGCATCAAGCTCTCTTGTCGAAAATGCGTGCATTTGGGATCGATGTTACCTTTCTTCAATGGATTAGAAATTACCTTTCGGACCGTTCAATATAAGTTGTTTTGGACGGTTTCAAGTTTGCAACTCACCAAATAAATGCTGGTGTCCCTCAAGGCTCTGTTTTGTCTCCGACTCTCTTTCTCATTTTTATCAATGACCTCCTGTCTGTCACTTCTAATCCAATCCATTCCTTTGCCGATGACAGTACCCTCAGCTTTACATATTCGTTTTCTGGGTAACGCCCCTCATCTTCGGGCGTTGAACTGGAACGGCAACGTATGTTAAGCTCATTGAATTCCGATCTTGACAGCATTCTTAAATGGGGTAAAACCAACAGAGTGGAATTTAATGCTTCCGAAACGCAATGCTGTCTGCTGTCATTGAAGCGAACCCCTAATTCTCTGCCATTATCCATGGATGGCACTTGCATCACCGAAACCGAAAGACTTTCCATCCTCGGTATGTGTGTTAATGACAACCTTCTTTGGAATGAGCACATATTCGATGTCGCCAAGAACGCTGCGAAATGTCTAGGCTTCCTTAAGCGATGCAAGAAATATTTCACCCCTTCTGATCTGGCTAGAATCTACAAGGCGTTTATTCGCCCAAAACTTGAGTACAACGCTCATATCTGGTCTGGTGCACCAATAAAATATTTTGAGTTACTTGACAGGATTCAAAAATGTGCGGTAAAACTTATTGGCGATCGAGACATCGCGAAATCACTTGACTCTCTTAGTCATCGTCGTGATGTCTCCTGCTTGTCATTGTTTTATCGGTACTTCCATCACAAGTGCTCAAATGAAATAGCCAGTTGCCATGCTAGGAATGCACATCAGTTTACCCTCAAGCCTGTATTCGGACGTACAGTGCTTTTTAAGCACACCAGCGGACCCTGCACCTGCTTCGCTAGGCAGATCACAGTAAGGGTTTACATGGGTTTCGAATATTTTCTTATTCTCTTATTAATTTCCACAACATCTCGAGAATATTATTCCTAAATGTTGAAGTCATATCGAATAAAAGTTTCAGAGATATAGACTTGGGAAGGTGCGCACTCAATTGAATCACGAGGTTTATTTGAGGTTATGCAAACTTTAAACACATTTTTCTCGCAACTGTCAAAGTCGGTTTCAAAGGTTCTTGAAAACTACTCAACCCATTTTGATAAAATTTTACACAGGTCTTCGAGATACAAGGACGAAGGATTTTTTCTGAGCAAATTTAACCAAAATTAGCATTTTTTTGTAAAAAGTTCTGCCAAAAATCCAATTTTCATTCTAGTTTCATGGTCTTAACAAAAAAAAAAACAAATTTTTGCACTTCTGATGATTCTGTCACGAGTTCTACTGTCAACGCGAACGCACCTTTTTTCCGAGGGATCACCGGAAATGACGTCACAATGGCAGAGTTTTGAATATTTTCCTTTGAAAATTTCAGAAATTATTTTTCAAATGTCTATCCTTAACACATTGATTGCCATGGCTATCATATGTGATAGACAATGATAGTTCCGAAGGTGCCATGGCTATAAAATATGATAGCCAGGTATAGTTTCACTTCTGGCTCTGGCATTCAAATATGCACGCCAGTACGAACAAATCCAATATAACTTGAATTCCTTGGCACCATACGATGAGATAGATGATTTTGGTTTGAGGAAATCGTATAAACTTAATGTTTTATGACCACTTTTGTAGGAAAAAAATAAATATAGTTATAATGTTGCAGAAAAACTTTATTATAGTATAAAAAAGTATGTAATTCATTTTGTAAACCTTAATTTAAAAAAAAAAAAAAAATAATAATAATAATTCACAAGCATTCGCTACACATTTGAGGCTTATCGGGAAGGTGAACTATCACAGAAGGTGAAAACTTGCTTAGCTTCTTTGCGGGCTGCTTCACGTCCTTTATTTTTGGTTACCCTAGTGTAGCAGATGGTGCATTTTCTTCTTAGTTTTTTCCCATCAGTGGACGTTCGATCCAAGAGGTGATGGGTTTTCGTGCGTGTTTCTGCTACACGAATCGGTTCTTTATGTATATCCAGCCAGATAGCACCTTATCGGATCACAGATACATCGAATTTCAAATCTACTGCGAACTTTCACCTTCGCTAGAGAGGAGAAATCCGAGAAAAACGAACTGGCCACGGTTTAGAGAGGAGCTTGCCAACTCTGTCAAAGTTCCACTCAAACTTAGATCAAGACAGGGAGTGGAGAGGTCTGCTCAGGATCTGAACAACGTCCTCACCCGCTGCTTTGAACTTGCGTGCCCTGTTTCTAAACCCCCCCGCAGAAAATCGGTACCCTGGTAGAACTCCGAACCGCAGTGTCTTCGTAAAGAAACTAGGAAGCTGCTAAATCGGTTTTTAAAAATCAACTTAGTGGAAGACTGGAATCTTTATCGATCGAAGCAAAAAGTTTTTAAGAGACTTATTCGCAAGTCGAAAAATGACTCATATAAAAAGTTTTGTGAAGAGGTCGAATCTCTAAGTGCAACTAGTAGGCTTGTTAAAGTCCTCCAAAGGAACAGACCAAGTAAACTGGATGCAATCCTTAAACCTGATGGCACGTACACTGAGACAAAGGCGGAGACTTTCAGTCTTCTACTTGAGACTCACTTTCCGGGTAATCAGGTTACTACGTGTTCTTCAGCCCTTCAAACGACTGTGGCTACATTTGAACCGACTAATACCACGCGGCACAGCTGGTATTTTGCATCGGGAGTGGTGACTGATGATGCTATCAAATATGCCATTGCATCTTTTGAGAGTTTCAAGTCACCTGGTCCGGATGGAATTTATCCAGTTTTGCTGAAACAAGGTTTTGCCAATGTTGAAAAGAATTTTCACCGCGAGCTTGGCCTTGGCCTATATACCTTCCCCATGGCGAATGGTTAAAGTGGTTTTCATACCAAAAATTGGTAAGTCTGACTACACTCTAGCCAAAAGCTTTGGACCCATAAGTCTGTCTTCCTTCTTACTGAAAAGTTTGGAAAGACTGGTTGAGCTGCATGTGCGCAAAGTTGCTCTTCGATCACACCCTCTCTCTGAGATGCAACAGTCTGTCCTGCGAGACTGCGCTTCAAAACCTTGTTGGTAGGATTGATAGTGCCCTTGACCGGAAGGAGTACGCGTTGGGCATTTTCGTCGATATTGAGGATGCTTTTGATAATGCGACCTTTGACAGTATGTGTAACTCAGCCAGACAGCATGGGGTAGATGAAACTTTGGTGTTGTGGATTAAAGCAATGCTAATGTACAGGACGTTGGTAGCGGATGCAGATTGTGGCAAGTGCGTCATAACAGGGGTAAATAGGGGCTGCCCTCAAGGTGGTGTTCTGTCTCCCCTCCTATGGTGTATGGTGGTAGACTCTCTGCTTACGGCTCCCAACTTTCCTGGAAACTACACTCAAGCTTATGCGGATGATGTCGCCGTTCTTTCTGTCGGTTCAAATCTAGGGGCTGTCTGCTCTCAAGCGCAGAGATCCCTGGATTTGATCGATGTCTGTTGCACTAGTAATGGGCTTTCAGTGAATCCTCTTAAAACCACGGTTATTCTCTTTACGAGAAGGAGAATCGTCACTGGTCTGTCCCATCTCGTGCTTAAAGGTGTCACCATCCCTATATCCGATGAAGTCAAATATCTGGGTGTAATCCTTGATAAAAAACTTCTATGGTCCAAACATGTCGAATCGAAACCCGATAAAGCGCTGTCGACTTTCTGGCTGTGTAAAGGCGCTTTTGGTAAGACATGGGGCTTGTCTCCAAAACGGGTCATTTGGATCTATACGGCCATGATTAGACCGCTACTCTCATACGCATCAGTTGTTTGGTGGAACAGGCTTTCGCGGAAACGTGTTACTGCTTCTTTTGCCAAACTCCAAAGAACGGCTTGTCTCGGCTGCACAGGGGCCTTCCCTAGCACCCCGGGCTCTGCTCTAGATGCTTTGATGAATCTTCCTCCCCTTGACTTATATATCATGGGATGTACGCTAAAAACCATCTTTCGCTTAAAGAGAGGTGGTTTTTGGTACCATGCGCAATGGAATTTTGAGGAACTTGCTCGAGAATTATCCCTGTCTTATGGATATGCCGTCTGATGCAATGACACCAGAAATCCTTCTGCGGAAAAACTACCACGTCAACTTTCCACAGGTAACGGAATGGCTTCGGTCAGACTCTGAACCATGGATTGAATGCCGTCGTATTTTCACGGATGGCTCCAAAACCGGGCAGGGGTCTTGTGCTGGTGTCTTTGTGGAATGCGATGATATACAACTTTACGACCCCTTGGGTAAACATGCATCTGTTTTCCAAGCGGAGATTTTTGCCTTCCTATTGTGAACAACAGGTGGAGGGCCAGAGGCATTTGCATCTGCAGTGATAGCCAAGCTGCATTAAAAGCGCTGCTAAACCCTCTTACCTCGTCCAAGTTAGTGCTAGAACTCAAGATTTCTCTGAATTTGGTCGGAAGACTGACAGAACACAGTGAATCTTGTCTGGGTACCAGGTCACACTGGCATCCAGGGAAATGAGATCTCGGATGAGCTTGCTAGGCAAGGTTCAGAAGAAGTTTTCTCAGGACCCGAACCTGTGTTGGGTCTGCCTGCGTCTTTAGTCATGTCGTCTATCGATTCTTGGGTTTCTCGTGAACACAAGATTCGGTGGCGCGATTGTGGTGGATGTAGACAGACCAAACTACTGCGCCCGGACATTTGCAAAAGGTCAGCATCTTTTCTTCTATTTCTGAGGAGAATCGACTGTAGGCTGCTTGTAGGCGTTCTTTCGGGCCACCAAGCTTTTGCTAAACACTTAAATGTGTTAGGCTTAAGCGACACCACTACCTGTCCTGCTTGCGGTGAGGAGGATGACACAGCAGAACACTTTCTCTGCAGTTGTCCGGCCTATGCTCGCATCAGGTGGCGGATCTTCGGGGCTGACGTGGTGAGTGCCGAACATCTAAGCTCTTTATCACTGAAGCTCCTTCTCGTTTTTCTTCGAAAGACGGGAAAACTAAGTACATTAATGTAAGGTGTCTGAATGGTAGTACAATGGACCTGTAGTTGTGTCTGAGCACTCCATCGGATAGCAGCAACCTCCGACAAAAAAAAAAAAATTTATATCCAGAAGTTCAGCAACTAACATTTCCCTGAATTTGCGGTTCTGAATTTTTAATTTTTTTACATAACAACTCCAACTCCTAATAAGAGCTCGACGTCAAGTTTCCGATACCACTTTATTCCTTTTCTTAGGGTAGTGGCATATGAACCCATCTGATCCGATAGATCTATTCCAGATTTTCCCTTGTTGTACGCAAGTACAGCAGCTGGTTTGAACGTAGCTCCTCGTCGTTTTGGCATTGAGACTAAAGGTGGAGTAGTACTGGTAGATGGTTGATTGGCCGTGTAACGGGTTGCAGTTCAGGAGCATGTTTGGTGGATAGCATTCGCACGTCGCGAGTGTCCTTCCATTTTAAGATTACAATGCCATCCTCATCTTCCCGAGACACCACTTCTCCTCTGGCCAATTTAGCAAGTAGAACGTCTTTGGGTATATTTTTTGTTGTTTGCCCTCAAAGTGCCAACGACATGGGTCTGTTTTTGCAACAATTCCTGGGCCAATTCGTAGCTCGTATAGATGTTGTCTACGTATAAGCATCTACCCTCGTTCAGAAGTTCTTTAGACAGTTCCATGCAAACATTTTTGGCAAGTCCAACCTCGCGTTCACCTGTAGCTGTAGCTGACTTTCCAGCATATATTTTTAGAGCCCATGCATACCCATCTATTGAGCATAGTTTGAAAAGCTTAACTCCATAGCGATGTTTCCTATTTGGCAGTCTTGTTAGGGATGTATTGCCTGAAAATAAGCCGACCTCTCCATGGCACGAGCGTTTCGTCGATGACAAAGTCTTCTCCCGGGAAAAAAATATCTTTAAGTTTCTTTTGCAAGATCTCAATTAGTCCACTTATTTTCCTCAATCGGTCAGATGGGTCAGCTGTCTCGTTGTTACTAAAGTGCAGCATAGACAGCAATGACTGTAATCTATTTCGGGGCATAACTGAACGGGGGATTTTTAAATCATAAATGCCATTCGTTTCCCAATCGTTTTCTATACGCCCAAGTGGCAAAAGTCCCATCCACATCATCAATCCAAAAAATTTTTTTTATTTCTTCGGGATTTGTGTCACTCCATCGATTCATTCGGCTGTATTTTGATCTGTGGTTAGCTGTAGTATACTGTTGTGCGTATCGATTGGTTTCAGTTGATATTATATTGGGTCAATATAGGGTCAACAATTTTAGTATCTATAAATCTGAAGAGGCGTCATATCAGGTGAAATTTCTACCTGCAAACCATGCTTACCGACAAATTCAAAGTGTTTGGGTCTTCCCCTGTATTCTGTCCAATTAGGTGTTCCCTCGGGAATATCTTCTATATTTTCCTTCTCAGTTTTAAGAAGTAATGCATTTAAGTCCTCGTGTTCTTCCGCCATTGCCATAGCTTCAATGACGTCCGACACGTTGTCCGCCTCAGACTCATCAACATCATCGTCATAACCCAAATCTTCAGGATACCATGCTGGGTCAGCTTCAGAGTCATCCGAGCCAAAATCAGATTCGCTATCTGGCTATCAGTTATGATAGCCATGGCGTCTAATGAACAAATTTGCATTAACATTTGTTGAGGTGCCATGGCAATCATATTTGATAGCCAGTACTAAATTCGTCCTGGACTTCCAGGATGAACTGAAAACAAATAATATAACGTACGTTCACTGTTTTATATGTCAAAAAATGAAAATAACATACAAATTTGTGTTGGCGCACCATGCAATTTTACCAGATTTGATTTGGCAGTCAATGTGTTAAGACAGTAAAAAGTTTGAATTAAATATTTTATTTTTTATACAGGGTATCCGCCGGGAAGGTCTACCACATTTTTTTGCCGCCATTTTGGTAAACATTAGTCTTGACAGTTCCTATTTGGCAGTCGTGAAGTAGACACGTGGCAAATTTACTAAGGTAAAATATTATATAAACCAACGTGTTTTAATGTTTAAAACATTTTATCAAAGCAATCATCGATTATCATAAAAAAATCATAATGAGTGACGAGGCACATTTTCATTTGAATGGATTTGTGAATAAACAGAATAGTCAGTTCTGGGCAATGGAAAACCCTCAAGTTATTCATCAGTCACATTTGCATCCATTAAAAGTTACAGTCCGGTGTGGAATGCCGACTTTAAATAAAATATTTATCAATATAGGATCCATTCTCTTTCATTTAATCAAAAATTATAAACAAAACATAAGGAAAGGCTACAGTCCGCTTGGGGCGAACAGTATGATACCCTATCCTTATCCCTATGTACCCCAAAGGAAAAATTCATAAGGAAGATGATAGATAGCATTTTATTTCATTCTATAAAATTTATAGAAAACAAAATATTTTTTTGAAAAAACGCCCCCAAAAAGTGGGCGTGGCCAAAAACTTTGTATGGGCGATATATTGGAAAAAATATTGGCTAAATATATTGTTAAACATTTTTTTTCGATTTCTATGAAAATTTTCAAAGAAAACAGCATTTTAGTGAAAAACGCCCACAAAAAGTAGGCATGGCAAACAACTTAATATGACAAATTTATAAAGGTAGGCAGTACCTACATATCTTGTGAAGGTTTTAAAACTTTATCTCTCTAACTTAAGCCTTAAAACGGTTTTTTCTAAATTGTGGGCGTGGCAGTGGGCGGATTTAACAACTTTTAACACTTTACCATTTGGGGACCCTAGGGAGTATATGCTCCAAATTTCAGCTTCCTAGCATAACTTTAAAGGCCTCAAAAGTTGATACGGACGGACGGACGGACGGACGGACATTGCTAAATAGTCCTAGGATTTGGTCCTGATCATAAATATATATACTTTTATGGGTCTACGACGAATATTAAGGGGTGTTACAAACTATGTGTCAAAATTAATATACCCTTAGGATAGGGTATAAAAAATAGACCTTCCCGGCGGACCCGATAGACCTTTTTTTTCCCGAATAAACCCATGTAATCCCTTAATAGAAGAATGAAAAAACACACTCGGTTTTTCTTATATATGCTATATTTTTACTTACACTATCTCAGAGCCTTTTCGTAACCTACATTTTTTGTTTTGCCCGGTATTGCGGTATAAATAAACAGAACTGATGGCTTCCCTACACGTGAACATGATACATATAATTGTCCGTGGGAGAAGCATGGATATTCTAAGTCAATTCCGCACAATTTCAACAATTGTCCTTGCGCCTTGTATCATAGAGGACGCAAGGCATATTGGAAATTGAAATCTTTTGAAGTCAAAAGGTAAATCTGATGGAATCATTCACCATTAAATTTTTCTTTTAAAATCGTTGCTTCAATAAAATTATTCATGACCTTTTTGACTGCTAATATTGTTCCATTGCACAAACCTGATTGGCTGATTTATATTCCGAAGAAGAATAATGGGTGTACCAATTTGCAATTGTAAACGATGAGGCGGCAGTCTAGGCAAATTCATAATTGACAGCGCCATCTTGATTTGTGACCGTATCTACGATGTATTGATGCGTTACAATCTCACCAGGCACGTTACTTAAAGTATCCGCATTCAATTGGCCTACGCGACGTCCTTACTTTTGGCAGCCAGTAGCGGTCTTTCAGCTAACCAATTGTGATATCGTTATTTTTGCGTGTTTTTTGGAAAAGCACTTGAAACTTGAATTGTTTTTTTGTTTGTGCGAAATTACAAAAAATATCCGGCAAAGTGAAAAATCCTTCAATAGGAATTTGTCCAATTCCTATCGACAGTAGATGCCTCTCATTTTTTTTATTAAAGTGAGTGTTGGTACATTTCTCCATATTTTAGATGACTTTGAACTTGCCTTTAATTCATCCGCTGGAGTTAAACAGGGATTCACTGGCAGTGTTTGAAGGAAATTACCAGCCAATAATATTAAAGTGTCACCCAATATTTCTTGATTATTACGTAAATCTTTTAAAGTCGTAAATCTATCCAAAGCTTAGCCAATAGGTATAGATTACATTAGATAAAATACAATATAATATAATTATATTTCAAAATATTATAAATATAATATAAAAAACATAAGGAAAGGCTACAGTCCCCTTGGGCGAACAGTATGATACCCTATCCTTATCAGTATATACCCCAAAGAAAAAATTCATAAGGAAGATGATAGATAGCATTTTATTTCATTCTATAAAATTTATAAAAAAAAAAAACATATTTTTTGAAAAAACGCCCCAAAAAGTGGGCGTGGCTAAAAACTTGGTATGGCAAACTTGTTAAGGTGGGCAGTACCTACATATCTTGTTAAGATTACAGCACTCTATTTCTCTAACTTTAGCTTTAAAACAGCTTTTTCTAAATTGTGGGCGTGGCAGTGAGCGTGGCAGTAGGCGTGGCAGTGGGCGTATCAAAAATAATTTTACACTCTACCATTTCGGTAGCCTAGGGAGTATATATTCCAAATCTCAGCTTTCTAGCTTTAATTTAAAGGCCTATAAATTGGTGATGGACGGACGGACATTGCTAAATAGTCTTAGGTTTTAGTCCTGATCATAAATATATATACTTTTGTGGGTCTACGACGAATATTAAGGGGTGTTACAAACTATGAGTCAAAATGAACTTACCCTTAGGATAGGGTATAATAATTTCATCTCTGAATTTCTGTCTCATGTATAGATTCAGCCATCTAATGCTTTTTTTCAGCTAGTGCTTATTTCGCGAATGGTAACACTTAGCTCATGTCTGATTTGACAGATAATTAGTTTTATCCTTCCGCTGAACGAATATGGTTGTGTATACGCTTGAAACGCTGACCTGCGATCGACTTAGAGAAGATGCCGATTTTGCCAAAAAAAATCATCTTTTCAGATGAAGCTCATTTTGATCTTGGCGGGTATGTAAACAAGCAAAATTGTCGCATTTGGGGCACAGAAAACCCGCACGCATACATTGAAATGCCGATATACCCAAAACGAGTCACTGTTTGGTGCGGATTTTGGTCCAGAGGCATAATTGGAGTGGCCGTTACAGTCAATGGCGATCGTTATCGGGTTGAACGAATTTTGGTTAACAAAAAATGAAGAGGAGAATATTGGCAACATTTGGTTTCAACACGACGGCGCTACGTGCCACACAGCCGAAGCTACACTAGATGTTTTGCGCCCTGTTTCAAAAAAAACAAAGTTATTTGGCAAAACCTATACATAATTCACATATTATTTGAATTAAAATTTCATTTTTACAAATTTGACTTATGTTTCTTAAAGTATCTCAAGATGCCAAACTTTTTAAAGTGTACCGGTAACAAATTATAAAGAAGTTGGGCCATACTTCTTCAGAAATGATGCTGGAGTGTCCGTTAATGGAGACCGGTATAGAGCCATGACAACCGACTATTTTGTTCGCCAATTAGATGGCATGAATGTTGATGAGATGTGGTTCCAACAAGACGGCGCCACATGCCACACAGTGCACGTCACACTCGATTTATTGAAGGAAACATTCGATGAGCGCATAATTTCGCGAAATGGACCTGTCAATTGGCCACCAAGATCGTGTTATTTGACACCATTGGATTATTTTCTTTGGGGATATGTGAAGTCAATCGCCTACGCCAACAAACCAGAAACGTTAGGGGACTTGAAAGCCAACATTCGTGGCGTTATTGCCGACATACAGTCCCATATGCTTGAAAATTGGACCTCTAGACTTGTCTTTATTCGAACCAGCTGCGGCCGCCATATGCCCGAAATCATATTTAAACATTAATGACATAAAATTAACGATTTTCTGTTTTATTTCAATTCGAAGTTTTATACCTCTAAAAGAACACCCTTTATAAAATCGTTTTAAATTACAAGATTCGATACAAAACCAGAGTTATTTCTAATAATCAGCCATTTCGTCTTCAGCACGTTATCCGCTAATAGTACCGGATGACAGTTCCCCACTACTTAAACCATATTAATTATGTATATAATGAAAAGAAGTGGTCCCAGCAGTGAGCCTTGTGGTACGCCTAGCAGCACTGATTTTTGATCAGACATTTTTCCATTTATTTTCACGCGCTGTGTTCGATTGGATAAATATGAATTAAACCAATTCAGCTCGTGACTGTGAATGTCATATTTGTCTATAAATTGGCTTTGTTGGAAAACTCTTTCCATTCCAGAATTTTTTGAAATATTACACGTTAGATTTTCATTAATTTGCATTTTCAATAGTAATTTAAGTGCGAAGTGCGCTGTGGGACCACCATCCAATAACGTAGCAGCTATTCCACGCGATGCAGGTGCTAATGCTATATTGTTCTGTGATCTTATAGTCGCTAATAGCAAGGAAGTCAAAAAAGTTGTTCCGGTACCACCTTGAGCGCCTAAAAAAAACATTCCTTCGCTTTCGTTATCTACAGCTATTCATTTCAGAAATTTATAAATATTGTGTCGTATTGTTGTTCACGTTGCATTCCCCATTAAATCCGTCATGCATTGGTCGATTAGGAGCTGGCGAATCTAATTGTGACAATCCTTTATTTGCAATGCAGCGCATCCATTCAAAGCTTAGCGAAGCATGGAAGAAAGAAGAGGACAACTACTGTGTGATGAATCAGAGAGTGCCATTCTCCTTTCTTGCATGCTTCACAATGCTTTGAATGAAATTCATGCGTTTTTAAATTTTCCGATTTCAACCAAACTTCACAAAAACCATATTAAGACCAATACCAAATATTTGTCAAAGTTTGGTTGAAATCGCTAAATGCGTTAAGGCGTAAATCCGTGACAAACGAACACAATTTTAAGGTCTTATTTTTATATATATAGAATATAGAACTGATAAACGTTTATTTCAATCGTTTGTTTTCAACACCATCCTGATGTCCTTCTTAAGCCTGCATCAATTGAAAGAAACTAATATCATCGAAATTAAAAAAATATGTATCAGAAATTAGAGACTTATTGCCATTCTTACTGAATTTAGGAATTAAAGTAATTTATTATCGCTCCAACTCAACATGTTTTCATTTGGACTCCGTCTGTTTAATCCCCAGAGGTTTAACCATATGAATGATGACGCAAAATAACGGGTGATCCAAGTAGAGATACTTTTTTCAATAGCCTTTTTTGAAATTTATTTTTGTTTAGTATTGTTTGGCATTTCATAATGGAAAGACTTACGCGTGAACAACGTTTACAAATTGTTCAACTTTATTATGAAAATTCACGTTCTGTGAGGAATGTGTTTCGTGCACTTCGCTAATCGGCCTACTGAGCGTACTATTCGCAACACCATCACCCATTTTGAGACCCAGCATTCATTATTGGATAATATTCGACCGAATAGACCACGTCCAGCACGCTGTGAAGAAAATATAGCGGCCGTAGCTGAGAGTGTACGCGAATACCGTAGAGAGTCGATTCGGCGCCGTTCGCAGCAGCTCGGACTGACGTATGGAACGACTTGGCGCATTTTACGTCAAGATCTTAAATTGAAAGCGTACAAAATACAGCTTGTGCAACAACTGAAGCCGCTCGACCTTCCCAAGCGACATCGCTTCGCTCTATGGGCTCTTGAAAAGTTCCAAGAAGATCCGACGTTTTCGAGGCAAATTTTGTTTAGCGATGAGGCCCATTTCTGGCTCAATGGGTATGTAAACAAAGAAAATTGCCGGGACGAAGAGCAACCTAAAGAGATTGAAGAACTGCCACTTCATCCAGAAAAAACAACGGTTTGGTGTGGCTTGTGGGCCGGTGGAATCATCGGTCCATATTTCTTTAAAAATTATGCAGCTGCGAACGTAACCGTCAATGGCGACCGTTATCGTGCCATGATAACCGACTATTTGATGCCTGAAATTGAAGCTCGTGATCTCGGCGACATTTGGTTTCAGCAAGACGGCGCCACTTCCCACACATCGCATCAATCAATGCACTTATTGAGATAACATTTCGATGAGCACATAATTTCACGTTTTGGGCCGGTCGATTGGCCACCAAGATCGTGTGATATCACACCGTTAGTCTTTTTCCTGTGGGGATATGTAAAGTCAAAAGCTTATGCCGACAAACCCGCTTCGATTCAGGCCTTGGAGGTAAACATCACGCGTGTCATTCGCCAGTTACCAGTCGAAATGCTCGAACGAGTGATCGAAAATTGGACTCAACGGATGGACCATCTGCGACGTAGCAACGGCCAACATTTGATAGACATAATCTTCAAAAAATAAATGCCAAAGAATGTTCTTTCAAATGATAATAAACATTCTCCATTAAATTTGAATTTTCTGTGTTTTTTTCTTTAAAAAAGTAGGGAACCTCGAAATGGATCACCCTTTATATTATCGATTGGAAAGAAATGAATCACTACTACTACTTTAAAGTCATGAATTACGTAAGCAAGAACTTCAGTTCAATCGAATACATTCTTTTCGAATGCTTGCATATCTTGAGTGTTAAGTTTCTTGTTGCAGTCTTTTGATAACTTTTTGATTATAAACTTAATTTTTATTTGTTGTGATGTATTTAAAGTTAATTTAACAAATGCTCCTCTTTACCTTTAAATGAACTATACTCTGTCCAACCTAAATTGGCAGTACAGGGAAGATAGGGATGTTTGCCTCTTATTCGCACTCTTTACAGGGTTTCCGTACTAAGGATCTCAAATAAGTAAAAACCTGAAAGAATATTATGTAGGGTTACCATACTCTTTTTAAGATGAAAATAAATAAAAAAAAGTATCATTTTCCATACCACTAAAAGGTAATATAAAGGCCGTGTTTTTGATGAGAATCCCTAGTAGGCCTGATCCCTATTAAATAAAAAAAAAATGTATTCATTAAGATTAATTTAGCTTAGTATAACAAAAATAAATATAAATTCTAATCTATTAAATAATAACACTAACAAAATATTTTTTCAAGTCTTTGGATGAGTTTAAAGCCATCTAACTACTGTCTTACTATCTAAGCACAAAATACACGACTTAAAAATACAAATTGCACAAAACTGGATGTAAAATCCAAAACTGACCGCTCGCTACGAAAACCTACGTGAATAATCTTGTTCCTTAAAGAAAACAGTTTACAATTTTTTTAACTATTTTAACGTATTTTCCACACAAGATCAAAACCAGATTCCCACGATAACACTTACCATTAAGACCTTTTTTTTAAAGCACTAAAACCAAATGCTACTCAACAGGATCCCAAGGAAAAAAGCTGAACGACTTACCAAACTAACATTGGTAACTCTGAATGCATACAATTAAATGGGCGTTGCATAGCAGCAGCAACAGGCCAAAGCCAATCAGATGTGCGCTAAACAAAAGATGTTGGATCTATGTATAGATACAATTGGAAATTCACGGCGGATAAACACATTTACTGATTTTGAAAAAGCTTCCCCATAAGACGTATACTACCAGTTTATGTTGGACAAAGTATAGTCGAATCTGACTTTTACTAAGTTGCAGAAGTTTTTTCCTTTTTATTATGGGAACTGTTTGGCATGAAGCTTTTTGCTTGTCTGTTTCTCTCGGTCTCCCTCCAGAAATGTAGCTTAATCTCTTCTAGCTATGTTTTGATACAACTTTATGTAGTGTTCATAGATAGCCCGCAGAATGGTCTTGGCATCATGAATTCGGATGCGGATCCTGTTCTGGCTAGTTCACCTGCTTTTCCATTGTCTTCATGTGTACCGTGGCCTGGCACCCAGATGATGGCCAGCATTAGGAGGAGTTGAAGACAAAGTTTTTATGTTATCTCAAAGGCGTCCATATACCATATATAAAATTCCATGGCAAATGTTGGTTTGTTCTGTATAGAACATTTTTTGAGCTTATTTTTGCTTGAAGAACAAAGGCTACTATATACATTTTAGTGACAGGTTTTCTGTTTATTTATTGGTATTAAAAAAAATGCAACAATACCCATTACGTGCTTCCCATTTTGCCTTTCTTGAGTGTTGAACCTGGATCTCCCGAGCCCTCTACGGCATCGACCCTTAATACTTACTTAACTAAGTCGACCATAAACTAGCTTATTTCTAGGCTGCTATTTGCTTGTCTAATAATTTCCATACAAAAATATTTACCGAAGTCTTTATCACTTCAGTAGCGGATGTTTTAGAGAGGAATTATCCCAATACCATTTATTCTCAGATTCATTCCGACCTATTCCAGACATTTATTTTAACAGGCACGTTGTTCCAGAGTGCGAAAAGTCTAATATCCGAGGATAGTGTTAGTTAGTTATCCGAGAGCTAATTGACAGCAGCTGCTATCATATATCATCATTAGGAAGATGATTTCATTCCTAAGAGAAGCCATCGGAAGAAACCACTTCCAATTCTTAGATCTTGTTTTTATCTGCTGTGAAGAGTTTAAGGTTAATGTAACAAATGTTCCCTTTTCACTTTTAAATGACTCTATTAATCATAAAGAACTTTTTATTGAAATTGATCTGTATACATATTCAATAAGAACCAAGAGAACTGAGGAAAATTGTTATAACTTCTCGAAAGCTAATTTTTTCGAACTTAATATTGTGTTCAGTAGTATTGACTGGAATTATGAGGTTTTGAATCTTAAGCTAGATGGCATGTATAAACGCTTCATTGAAATTTTAGAAGATGGTTTTGCTAAATTTGTACCTTGTTTTTCCAAAAATAAATTGTCTAAGCCCCCTTGGTATAATAGACAGCTTTCAAATTTAAAAAATGTAAAGCGAAAAGCTTTTAATAAATTTAAGAAATCAAATAGTTCATATGATTATTCCGTTTTTAGTAAACTACGCAAAGAATTCTCCACTCTAAGTACATTTCTTTACAAGGTTTACATCATGAATATTGAAAGTAACGTCAAATATAACAGTAAATCATTCTGGTCATTTATAAATTCTAAAAAGAAGTCGGTGGGAATTCCAGATGCAATGTTTCTCAAGGATGTAAGTCCTCTAATTTGGGTTCAAATCTTGAATTGTTCTCTAACTTCTTTGAATCGGTTTACTCCAAATCTGGTTCAAATAATAACTCGATAGACAATATAGCATGTAAGGTTGATATTGGCTCATTCCAGTTATGCAATGATGAAGTCCTTTTGGCAATCCTATTGCTGGGGCTGATGGCATCCCAACTATAATTCTTAGTTACTGTTGTGACTGTCTCTGCTTCCCTTTGCTTAATATTTTTAACCATTCACTTTCTGAGGGTATCTTCCTTCAATAATGGAAGACTTCATTAGTTCATTAGTTGTTCCTATCCTTAAGCCTGGACCTAAAAATAATGTCGAAAACTATAGGGGAATTTGCAAGTTATCCGCAATTCCTAAGGTTTTTGAAAGCATTATCAAAAACAAACTTGAGTTCCTCACTAAAGAGTTCTTATCAGTTGCTCAACACGGTTTCGTTTCCGGTAGGTCTACTACCACTAACTTGGCACTTTTCTCATCGTATGTTATCAACGCTATTGAGAACAAATATCAAGTCGATACAGTTTATACCGACTTCAGTAAAGCCTTTGATTCAGTAAATCATGCAACATTATTGAAAAAGCTTGAACTTTTTGGTTTTCACTCGAAGATTTTATCATGGTTATTATTATCTATTATTATCTTGTTGGGAGAACACAAAAAGTACGCATAGGCAATGTTTGCTCCAGATCGATTCAATGCACATCTCGGGTTCCCCCAAGGCAGCCACTTAGGGCCATTGCTCTTCACAATTTTTATCAATGATATAACTTTGGCTATCAAACACTGCCAATGTCTAATATACGCCGATGATCTAAAAATTAAAAGCATAGATGACTGCCACCTAGTTCAGTCAGATCTAAACTCTATTTCAGAATGGTGTAACCTCAATGATTTAAAGCTTAACATAAAGAAGTGTAATGTGATAACCTTCTCAAAATTGATCTCGATTTCGCAATTTGATTACGTCATTGACTCTAATCTACTTTGTAGGGTTGATAAAATCAAAGATTTAGGCGTTGTTCTCGATTCAAAATTTTGTTTCAAAAATCATATTGACTATATTGTCTGGAAAGCGAATTCTGCCATCGGTTTTATTAACAGGAACTGTAAAGATTTTAAAGATCCATATGCCCTCTTATATTTATATTTCTCCTTGGTAAGATCGCTTCTTGAGTATGCCGATGTTATTTGGAATCCTGCGTTTAATACTCACTCCGATCGCATCGAAAGAATACAAAGACGTTTTACGAGGCTAATATTTTTCAAAATGCGTTGGAATTTCCGCCCAGAATATTCAGCCAGATGCCAATTACTTGGAATTAAATCATTGAAATCGAGGCGAACTATTCATGATGTAATGTTTGTAAGAGATATATTAAGTTATAATATCAAATGTCCACGCCTTCTTTCAATGATACCTATCTATGTACCTGCTAGATTACTAAGATCTAGAGATTTTCTTTTTCAAAACGCGCACAGAACTAAATATGGGAGTAACGAACCTTTATCTAGAGCAATTATATCTTTCAATGAAGCTTGCAGTAATATTGACTTATGTGTATCTAGAGATAAATTTAAGGCAATGCTTTTGGATATTTACTTTATTTAATTCATTTTTATACCTCAAATATATGTTAGCTTTAAGCGGCTTGTAGATTAATTTAATAAAATAAAAAATAAATAAAATAAAAAAAATCGTAGTCGGATTAGCGGATAGGGCCAAGCTATATTCCATAAAGCTGCAGTTTGACATGCACAATATTGACGCCATGATATATTCAAAACTTCCATTAATCAATAAAAAAAAATGAAACTTCCAATGACACTTCCTTAATGCAGCAAACAACAGAGAGACCCTTGGGCCTTTGCCAAACCCTTGCATCTGCCAATACAGAGGTCAAATGCCTATAACCTTTCAGTCATTCATTCAATGGTAAAGCGCATACATGTTGTAAGCACTCAATCCCCGAGTCATCTTCCATCATTGTATTCCATTGCGAACAACATCCGCATCCGCAATGTACCAACTCAAGTACAACAAATCGTGGCAACATTTTAACTGACATATGTCCAAAATGACCCTCACAAGAGGATAATTTCCCCAAAATGTTCTCGTGCATGTTCCTCCGCGAACGTTCCCCAAATCAACTTACAACATCAATCATCTCCCAGCCAATGTTCAATCCCACAGTTAATATGTTAAACCATCCAGCAAAAGGGTTAACACTGTCCATATGTAGCTATGCCCACATATCACCGAAGTCAAAAATAAAAAAATAAAAATCCCAAAAGAAATTAATCAATGTTAATCAAAAACATTTTCACAGCGCAGTTTTATCCGCCCGCATGCACCGTTTTTAACAAGATTCCTCTCGTTAAACTCTTAAAATTCAAACAAAACCAAATACGGAACAAAATTGACGAACGCACTTTAAAAGAGGTTAAGTAAGTATCTCCAAGAATGCTTTCGCCGTGGGTGCACCGATGATGGGCCGACCAGCATTTTCTTCATTTTTCAAAAAAAAAAAAAACAAAAAAACAAAAATCGTTAAACGGTTGAGATTATAGTTTGGGAAACGATTTTCACTTTGAAAGACAATGTAAATTATTATCGCCAAAGTCCACTTTCAATTTTGTTATCTGTGTGAGCGGTCGAGCCTTTGCTGGATGTAGCAGCCCCCATGCTGATCCCTGGCGGAAGTTGAGCGCATTCAAATGTACATTTAAAAAATTACGATAATTTTGTAGTTTTTAGGGTTCTGAATGAATGGGGGCTTAATGGCCGTTTAAGTGTTTGCTTGGGATGATCAGCACTAGGAGACAGGTGATGACCCATATTTTCTGGATTTTATATGCCCGCTCAGGTGATATATGAATATGATGCTAAACGAAATGATAGGTTTTTATGGGAGAAATAGCTTGATAAGCATTGAAGGAAGGTTCGGTATGGTATGCATTTGAATGACAAGTGGTTTCAACCAGTTCAACTGATCCAATCGGATTTTTTAAGGCGGCGGATATAATGCAACAATAAGAATAAATCGATTTGAAAAACTTAGGTTGAAGGGTATTGCGAGTATTTTAAGTAAAGTACTTCGAAGTTTGGGTATAGGTTTTGCTAATATTTCACCACGAATTTAAGAGACTTCACTGACAACAAATAGTACATTCCTAGATCCTTTTTGGTTACTCTATCTACCGTTTGATCAGTTTAGTAGAGATTTTATTAAAGAAAATCAAAGATATATGAGTTATAAACCGAGAAGGGTCTAATCCCTTGCCCTTAACTCGAAAAATCGCGCGCTAAGATCGTTTTTTTTTTTTTTTGTTTTTGACATGACCTCCCCGTAACGTTGATGGAATGGAAAACCATACCGTTTTAAATTATGTTATAAAACAGAATTATACAAGTTCTTTTTCTTCCCTTTTATGGACGAGGGTATGGTTTTTTTTTTTTTTTTTTTTTTTTTTTGAAAAATTTATTTACTTAAACTGTTTTACAATTAACAAAATTTTTTTCTGCAAAGCCTAGGTGGCTTGTCTGCAGAAGATTGGATATTTTGTTGTTATTTTTGAGTTCTATTAACATTTTTTATTAATTTTACTTTATTAAATTTAAGAAAAAATAATAAATTGACAAAAATTAAGACTAAAAGTATTGAAAGATTTATATAAATTACAAGGCATTGATATTAAGATACATTTTTTTAATTTTTTTCAAAAATACTGTTTTAGGTAGATCAAGAAAATATGTTGGCAATTCATTGAACGTAGCTGGGACAGTTATTGCGTAGCGTCTACGTCCATACTCGTTCCAATACATCGGGACCATATATTTGTTTTGTTGTCTTCGTCTTGTATTTACTGTTTGTTGGGTCGGTGTTTTATAAGTGCTGTCATCTTTGAATGTTGAGAATATCTCCATTTTATGCAGTTGATTGATCGATAGGTATGATTTCACGCTGTCACCTTGTTGTCGTTGTGTTCTCATCATCATCATCTGAATGCTCCTGTGCAGCATATTGAGTTTTTGGAGCTGCAGCGCATTTCCCCAAGCCATAATGCCGTATCTCAAATGCGACTCTACCAGGCCGAAGTAGCACTGCCGAAGAACTTCTGACGGACATCTACTACTTAGATGAAAGAGAGCGTAAGCGGATTGCCTAAGTTTTTTTGTCAACGTGGTTATGTGATAGCTCCATTTAAAGTTATAGTCAACCATAACTCCCAAGTATCTGTACGTTGATACGTTATCAAGTACGGTCGAGCATTCGTCGTCGTCTTGAAGTAGTCCGAAGTTTTGAACCTTGTGCAGACATTCCACGTTGTGAATTTTTATTTCTATTTTCTGCTTAAGAATATGTGGTGGACGGATGTGCATGACTTTGGTTTTTTTGGCGTTAATGATGAGTCCATTGTCATGACACCATGACGATATTGCGTTGAATTCTTTTTGCATAATTTTCTCCGCAGTTTCAAAGGATTTGTGATTAACCACAATTGCCGTATCATCTGCATAAGCATACACAGTGCTTTGCCTGAGGGCTAGTAGCAAATCGTTCATATAAATGATGAAAAGCAGAGGACCCAGCTTTGACCCTTGCGGCACTCCATAGTATGAGAACTTTTCCACGCTTACGCTATTTTTGATTTTTACTCGGAATCTTCTATCTTTTAAGTAACTTTTAAACCATGAAAATAACGAAATCAATAAAAAGTACAATTGTGTGATGGTTTTTCTCTTGATGTATATTTATTTTATTTGCGAAGTCTCCCAATAGTCGATTTATACTTTTATTTGGCCTGAAACCAAATTGATTGCTTGCCAGAATATTATATTTCTCAAGATATTGGTATAGTCTTTTGGCAACAATATCTTCTATTATCTTGTCCATTACCGAAAGTATTGATATCGGCCGATAGTTTCCGATATCGTTTTTTGTTCCATCTTTATATATAGGACGAACAATTGATGTTTTAAGACCTTCAGGGACGGTTGATTGCTCAAAGCTCATATTAACAAGTTTTGCTACTACTGGAGCCAAAACGTTCGCATTATATTTTAGGTCTTTCGGCCGTATGGCATCTTCACCAGGTGACTTATTATCTTTCAGTGAGAGGATAATCTTAAAGATTTCGTCCGTACTGACTTCACAGAAAAACATTGATCGCTGGACATTGCCTGATGGACCGGAATATGACTTGTTGCTACATGCATGTACTGTGTTTGTGATTTCAGTAACTAATTTTTCAGCAAACTGATAGGCTAAACCATCAAAATTGTCTGTTTTAAAATTTTTTGCTAGGACATTATCCAAATTTACCACCTTTTTGCCAAGTATATTGTTTACAATTTTCCAACTTTCCCTTGGATTGTTCCTTACTTTTAAAAATTGTTCCATGAAATATCTTGATTTTTCGTTGTTTATTTGTTTATTTAGATTATTTCGATACCGTTTATATTCGTTTTTGTATTCTTCGTTCCTGCGGTTGTTCTTATATCTGCGGTATAGTCGATCTCTCTCCAAACATGCATTTCGTAACTCGTTGGTAATCCAACTATGCTCATTTGATCTTCTTTTTCTCGTTCTTATTTCAGTTGAGGATTTGACAATTTGATTGAAGTGAGATTTGAAGTTTTCATAATATTCGTTTACCTCAGTAAACTCATTTAATACTTCCCAATTGAATAGGTTGACTTTTCTCGATATATCGTAACTGCTGATACATTCCTCAATTTGGTTTCCCTCAACTTCACTCTTTTCATTTGTATTAATAGCGCAATATATTACGTAATGGTCCGAAAAGTTGAACTCGACTACTGCTGATTTTGCTTCGGTGTGCTTTGTTCGAACCAGGCAGTGATCTATAAGTGTTTCTGTATCTCTTGATGCATCAACACGCGTTACTGACTTGATCGTATTAACAAGTCCTCTCGATGCTATCATTGATAAGTAATTATTTACTGTTGGATTATACACATCCTCAGTATTTATATTAATATCGCCAATAATTATTAGTGTTCGTTTTATATTAACTTTATCTATATTTCGACTTAATTCATTAATAAAATCGTTTGCATTCATTCTTGGCGGTCGATATACTGCGAAAATGGTGGCATCAAAATTTCTTCTGTTGATATTTAATGTAATACATTCGTAAGTTTTATAAATGTCATTCGTTCTTCCATACCCGATATCGTTTTTTAAATAAACCATTATACCTCCTCCTCCCCTTTTTATTCTATTGAAAGGTTCAGCCTGAAAACCATCAATAGTGTAATACTTATTCTCCGCCTCCTTAATATTTATTTCGGATAATACAATAACATCGATGTTATGTAAAACTTGATTAATACTTAACATAAAATTATTCCAATTTGTTCTTAAAGAACGAATGTTTAAAAACAGAAACGAAAATCCATTCAGTTTTTCTATATAATTTTCAATTTGTCCTTGAGTTTTTAAATTTTCAAAGTTTATTTGCAATATTTCATTTTCTTCTTCCTCTGTTTTTTCCATCATCTGCGTACGTTATTTTTTGTTCTCTAGTGTATACGTAGAGAAATTGGGATTAAGCTATTTTTTCTATGTCGAGAGCCGAATCGATTTCCACTACTGCATCTCCATCGTTCTTTCTCGCGAGAATTTTGTTGTTCCTCATCCAAACGTATTTCCAATTGACAGTTTTCGCCTTTGTTTTGGTTAACCAGAGCAGCTTCTTGAAATGAGCCGTTAAGTGGTTGTTTATGTATACATGTTGTTTTGCATAACAGCCGCTCATTCCCTTGTTTTCATTTTTGGCGATCTCGTCATACGTGAGTGTTCTTTTTATTTTTGCTTTTTCCATTACTGAGATTTTCATTTGTTTGCGTGTGAAGCAGACGGAGAGATTTTTAAGCTCTCGGTTTTTTCTGTCAGCATATGTGATGATTTCATCAATGTCGCATTCGTTTATTTGAAGCCCAAGTGTTTCGCCGATTGCACTGACCATATCAAATGGATTGTCATTTGCTTTCATCGGAATGGCTTTAATCTCTATATTTTTATCCAATTGTTTTTGTTCAAGCGAGTTGATTTTTGTTTGTAAATTATTTATGATCGTGTCTTTAAGTTCATTTTGTTTTTTGTATTCAGTGATTTCGTTAGTTAGTGTTTGTATCAGCTGTGTATTTTTAACGAGAGTGTTGTTTAGCTCATCATGTTACCCACCCAGTCACTCCATCCTAACTGTTCTGACTGTCGGGATCGCCGGTTCGACCTCAAAAATGAGAAGGCCTCCCAGTTTTATATCACTTCGTCGTCAATTAGTTGCATTTTCTGTGTGTCAGAATGGCTTAACACGCCAGCAGGTATTCCTCAGGGATGTATGTTGAGTCCCATCCTTTTTTGCATTGTTTATCGACGATATACATATCTGATATTCTTCCTGGTCGCGTAATTTTTGGTTCTTTTATATGCTGGATGAGTAAGCGCTGTTGGCTGACGCTTCAACTACAGATAAATAGACATCGTGAATTTAAGTCTCGAATTTAAGTCTCTTATTGTGCTATTAAGATCTAGCTTCGGCAAACATGAAAGTCATTCCCATGAACGTCGTGGCTACACACACAAAAAAGTCTCATAAGAATGAAAGCAATTTGAATGGCGGGGAACGCTGAAATCTGAAACAAAACAAAATTTCTCTTGGAAAATCGAATACTTTTGTGCTCTCTAGTACCTGTATTCGGTCTTCACTCTTCCAGCACAAATCTCAAATGAGGATTTCTGTCAAAAGTGATATGGTTTGGAACCGAAACGTTCATGGCCACGCCGAGAATTCAAATCGAAGGTGGATTTGCGGTGGATTCTTGGTGCAATCTACCCTTTTCTTTCTGACTCACATAAAATCTACCTGTCTCGTGCGACATGACAATCATTCTATGGGGTTCAGGCCTCTGGTGTCATCCCCTTTGACGAATTCGAGGTTGTCCAAGGATATTTCTTTCAGCGCGTATTTCGGCTACCGAACACTACTCCGACCTATACTATGTATGTGGAATCTGGCTTACCACCAGTATACTCCCATATTTTAAAAACTTTTTCAGACTTATTCAGCTTATTAAAACAAAAGCGAAAAAGATGAAAAGAACTGAAAATAGTCTTCATAAATCAATTGCCACAAATCGATTACAAACTGATGCTTATCCGTTCAGGGAATGTCGCTTTCTCACGATATTAGCATATCTATTACCGAAAATAATGTGAACCAATAACAGGATCTTTTCGCGACCATCATGGCGAACATTGATGACAAACTGTCATCATGCATCATGTGAGCGCATTACCATCACCCTTCAGGTTAATCTGCAGAAACCTATACCATCAAGTGACAGTGGAAGAAAGCTATTTTAATATAAATTACTCAGCGGAAGTTATAAACAGCATTTTTAAAAGCTAGGCTCGAAATCCTGAAACTAAATTATATTAAAGGGTGATTTTTTAGCTGGTTTGGTTTTGGCAACACTGGTTTTGACAGCTGACGTGTGTTTAGTACCTTGTGTCACTGTCAAACAGCTTCAGTTTGGTTTGCAATTTAACCATGGATCGTCTTACAAATGAACAACGCTTGCATATTATTGAATTTTACTATCAAAATTCGTGCTCGGTTCGAAATGTTCATCGCGCGCTGCTTCCATTTTATGATCGGCATTCTCGACCTTCTGAGCAGTCTATTCGGAAGATTGTGACCAAATTTCGCACCAAATTTACTTTGTTGGACATTAAACCACCAACACGTTTACGTACTGTGCGTATTGAAGAAAATATTGCGGCCGTATCAGCTAGTGTGACAGAAGACCGCGAAATGTCGATTCGGCGCCGTTCCCAGCAGTTAGGCCTTTGTTACAGCACTACGTGGAAAATTTTGCGGAAGGATTTGGGCGTAAAGCCTTTTAAGATACAGCTGGTGCAAGAACTAAAGCCAGCCGACCTACCACAACGCCGAATTTTTGGTGAATGGGCTCTTGGAAAGCTGGCCGAGGAACCGCTTTTTTATCGAAAAATTGTGTTCAGCGATGAGGCTCATTTTTGGTTGAATGGGTACGTAAATAAGCAAAATTGCCGCATTTGGAATGAAGATCAGCCAGAAGCATTGCAACAGCTACCAATGCATCCCGAAAAAGCCACTGTTTGGTGCGGTTTATGGGCCGGCGGCATTATTGGGCCATATTTCTTCAAAGATGATGCGAATCGCAGCGTTACTGTCAATGGTGAACGCTACCGAGCGATGATAAGAAACTTTTTTTTGCCCGAAATGGAAGTTCTTGACTTGCATGATATGTGGTTTCAACAAGACGGTGCCACATGCCACACAGCACGCGAAACAATGGCGCAATTGCGAGGCGAGTTTGGTGAACAGTTAATTTCACGTTTCGGGCCGGTCAATTGGCCGCCTAGATCGTGCGATTTGACACCATTAGATTATTTTTTGTGGGGGTATGCCAAGGCTAATGTGTATAGGGACAAGCCCGCTTCGATTGACGCACTGGAAGCCAACATCCATGCATTCATTCGTGAGATACCGGCCGATATGTGTGAAAGATTATGCCAAAATTGGACTCAGCGGATGGGCTACCTGAGACGCAGCCGCGGTCAACATTTGCATGAAATTATCTTTAAACATTAAATTGCAAGGTTCAAACTATCGATTCAAATAAATATTTCATTCATTTTTTCGAATTTTTTGTGTTTTTTTTTTAAAAAAAGTTCTAAACCTCTTAAAAAATCACCCTTTATTATATGCCCCACAGGCCTGAACGGAAGGTAACCTGAAAATGTTTAACACTTCATTGAGGTAAGCCGCAATTCTCGCAAGAAATCCAAGAAATCCTCACAATGCAGCAATACCAGCTGATCCGTTAGTGGTTAAATTTGTTTGAGTTGGGTTCTTGTAGACACGTGAAGGTTTCTTCAAATCTTTGAACCCTTACTTCCATCTAGGTTCTTTAAAAGAAGCTCACTGTCTTGCGAAATATCTTCATTTTTGCCGCTGTCAAGTTGCAGTTATATTTTTTTTGTGTATTTTAAATGTATAAAGATTTTTAGGTTGAGCGATGCAATGCAAGAAGCAATAATGTCTTCTTATTTAGGCGCTTTCTCGCTTGACTTTGAGCGCATGCATAAGAAAACATTTAAACAGTTTTATCCCATCTCGCATCGCATCTCTTTCTCGCTTTACTGGGCGTGCAAATTTAGAAAGGGATTTTCAAGACAAAACACGTAAGATTCTGGCAACACGGAAAATCTAATCAGATACGAAGTTTTTGTCGGTTAATACATTTTTGCGGTCAAGACAATGTCGTTGGATACAATTGTAAATGTCGCTTACCCCTTTGTTGACCAAACCTATAAGACTTAAAAACTAATAAAAGTTTTAATTATGTTTTTATGCTTCAAGGACCCTCTAGAACGAAATAGGAATGGTTTACCGAGAAGCTAGGTTACACAAAGCAGTCTTTTTACTGGGTTTGTGATTTTTTTTTTTAATACCATATCAGAGCAAAACACAAAACACTACGTTCTCTAAGTGTAAGCTCTCAGTATCGCTTTACGCAACGATTGTTTGTTGCGCGACTAAGCTTCATCCACCGATTTTCATCTTATAGACTATTTCAAGAAATTACAAATATAATTAATTTAAAGTTAATAAATAAATGAACTTTTTAAAATCTGCTCGCGAAAAGCAAAAAACAATTTCTTTGCAAAATTTATTAAATGTGCTTATGCACCTAGTAATTGGCTCATTATTACCATAATTGGTCTAGTGCCTATCTGTATAGAATAAGCTTCTAACCCGCAGTGGGTTTTTGGGAGCATATATATTTAAAAGAAGCATGAAGATTGTCGAGCGGGTATTAGATGGACACAGATGCAATCCAAAGTATAAGGATCATAATGGAAAAGCATCGTGATTCCTTAAAAGATCTGCATATGATTCTGGTTGATTTTGAAAAAGCATTCGATAGACAACCAAGAGATCTGATATGGGTAGCGCTACAGAGGACAACGAGGAGTTCCTGAAACCTATGTACAGATGATCATGGACATGTACGAGGGAGCGAAGACAAAAGTCAGATGTCCTGCAGGAGTCACTGATAAAATTCCAATTAAAGGTGTTCACCAGGGAAGTGTCTTAAGTCCTTTGCTCTTTATTACGGTCTAGATTATCTGCTTGAGGTAAAAGTGACGGACCCTAAAAGTGCATCAGTTATTCTTTGCTGGCGATGGAGCCATCATAAGTGATGATCAGACTTCCCTGCAACGAGCACTTGATGTTTGGGTAGATGTTTTAGAAGAGAGTAGGTATTGTATTTGCCAAAAAAAGACAGAATCGTATTAGAAATTGGAGCACGACCGACTCAGTTGGTATTTTCACTAAAAGGAAAAATTAAATCTGACTCCATATCCTTATCGTCCTGGTTGTCCAGCAGTAAAAACTAGTAAATTAGTAAAATTTGAAGCATAACAAATACCTTTTGGAGGTCCCTCAACATCCGTTTAGGTTCTCGTACAAAGTGTAATGGAGTCTATAAAGAAATACCGTCCTATTCTACCCCAAAATGCAATATGAAATTAAAGTCAATCCACAATTTATCCCTTCTAAAGTTTACCAATTTTTTTAGTGCAGAAATGATTTCTATATTCAATATATTTGATGATTGAGTTACTGGTATTTATAGGTCGGTCAAAAAAGGGCATTAATGTGCTAGTTTGATATTTATCCAAAATAAACGTATTTTGGCCCAAAATAAGATTTCAGATGTTTCGCTCAGATTTTATTGCATAACTAAAGAGCTATGTTAGAGAAAAATTGTTACCGCTAAATATGTAACTCTGAGTGGGGCCTTGAGACCATAAGCTATAGAATTTTTCTAAGAAAATGCCAAGTTCTTGGTTTCCGTAGAGTAACTAAATATTTTGTATGTATGTGTGAATGGCTGTTTTCAATGCAATATGCAATTATGGTGATTTGATGACATATCTAACCGAAAAGTGGAACCAATCTATTCACCGTGGTGGTGAAAGCTAGGTCATTGCGCTTGATATTTCAAAGGCATTTGTCAGAGTTTGGCATCAAGCTCTCTTGTCGAAAATGCGTGCATTTGGAATCGATGATACCTTTCTTCAATAGATTAGAAATTACCTTTTGGACCGTTCAATACAAGTTCTTTTGGACGGTTTCAAGTCAGCAACTCACCAAATAAATGCTGGTGTCCCTCAAGGCTCCGTTTTGTCTCCGACTCTCTCTCTCATTTTTATCAATGACCTCCTGTCTGTCACTTCTAATGCAATCCATTCCTTTGCTGATGACAGTACCCTTAGCTTCGCATATTCATTCTACGATTCACGTCCCTCATCTTCGGGCGTGGAGCTAGAACCTTGACAGCATTCTGATGTGGGGTAAAACCAATAGAGTAGAATTTAATGCTTCCAAAACACAATGCTGTCTTCTGTCATTAAAGCGAAACCCCAATACTCTGCCATTATCCATGGATGGCACTTGCATCGCCGAAACCGAAAGACTTTCCATCCTTGGTATGTGCGTTAACGACAAACTACGTTGGAATGACCACATATTCGATGTCGCCAAGTACGCTGTGAAATGTCTAGGCTTCCTTAGGCGATGCAAGAAATATTTCACCCCTTCTGATCTGGCTAGAATCTACAAAAGGCGTTTATTCGCCCCAAACTTGAGTATAACGCTCATATCTGGTCCGGTGCTCCAACAGCATATTTGGAGCTACTTGACAGGATTCAAAAACGTGCGGTAAAACTTATTGGCGATCAAGACATCGCGAAATCACTTGACTCTCTTAGTCATCGTCGTGATGCTCCTGCCTGTCATTGTTTTATCGGTTCTTCCACCACAAGTGCTCAAATGAAATAGCCAGTTGCATTCCACCCCTACAGCAATTCAACCGCAATACTCGCCATGCTAGGAATGCACATCAGTTTACCCTCAAGCCAGTGTGTGTGGTTCAGTGTGTTACTTCATTATAAGGTTATCCAAAATCCCTTTAGTAAGCGTACATTATAAAAAATATCACCCAGAAAAAAAACAATATGCCCATTACGAATACACTATTTAAGTATATATGATATAGGTCATATGGCTTACAAAACTAGTTCGATCCGTTGGAAAATCTTTTGAGGACTGATGGAGGTATGTCCCAAGCTGTCGGCATTCGTGGAGAGCTGGGAAGTGGTGTATGAGATTTCGTACTGATCTAATTTGCTCTTTGTCTCTACAGCTCCTACAGAAGTTTCCAATGATGCAGTGTCCGTTTGATTAATCCGTCTATTAGCAACCGTATTTTGTTCCTGTCAAAGAAAACTAGGGTCTTTACTATCGACCTACTGATGCAATTACTTATATTGTTCCATTTTTAATTAGCACGATGAGTAAGTGACATCATCAATGAAGCTCTTTGCTGTATTGAAGGCAAGTATGTCAGCCGGCTATAAGTTAAAACCAAGGCCGCGTCTATCCTGCCGGTCTGCTTTCTTATTTCCTTTCATATCCCTTTTCCTTTCTGCATCTTCGAACCATCATTAAAGATAAGTTAACCTTTGATGACAGTGGTGGAAGGATTACAAGGTTTTCTGTCAGGTTTTAAAACTTGGAAGGATTTATCAATGTCATGGCTTAAGTCCTTCTGATTGAAGATGTTAAGTATGTGCAAATTGTTCAGCTATGTGTAAGGCATTCGGCCTTACTAATAATCAAACACTAATGTCGACTATTAGTTGACTGCCAGTTTAAACTAAAATATACAGCATATTTGAAATGGTACCGATAAATAATTTTACCTCCACCTTTACTAGTGGGAGGACTTTTTTTTTGAATCTATTACATTTGCTGTCAAATCTATTTGTCAAAACATCTGATATTGTTTTCAAACAGAGGTACTTTGAAAATTAGGTGGAGAAATTAAGTAATTAAACATGAATTCAAGTCGGGACAACAGTTTAAAATTATTAATAGATTTAACAAACCGACAGTCCGATATATTGTGGAAATCGTTCGAGAAGAACGATCGTCCACGGACGAATCGCGGAGGAAACTACTATGGTTTCGTTGCACTACGATGAAAGGTAACAGATGTCAATTGTTTTGTTTAAATTCAAATACAAACAAAAACACAACCGGTAAAGTCAACAGACGAAAACAAATGAAGCAACAAATCGGTTCTGTGTGTCAGGATTTTTAGTTCTGTCAATGTGACTTGTGTTGCCATCGTGCTTTAAGTGAAATATTTTTGTTCATACCTTTTAGTGCTTTTAATTTTTTCGAAACATATGTGACACTGTGCTTGGTTTTGTGTAGAAAAATATGCGGAAGGCCTACCAGAAGTTCTGATCGCATTAAGTGAATTAAGAAATATCTTGGAAAACTTGGAACCCATTCGGAACGGAAAATGTACCTATTCTAAAGTAAATGTACACACTTCGGATTACTTCGATAAACGTAAAGTTAAACAAAATGAAATGAGGATAGCAATATCCAAACTGAAATCCAACAAGGCTGCCGGGCCGGACGGCTTAACTGCCGAACTTTTCAAGGCAGCGGAAGATGATTTGGTAGAGAGCATACACCAGCTCGTCTCCAAGATTTGGTCAGAGGAAAGTATGCCTGATGAATGGAACCTCAGCATTGTTTGCCCGATCCACAAGAAAGGAGACCCTCTTAACTGCGCCAACTATAGAGGTATAAGTCTCCTCAACATCGCATACAAAATCCTATCTGCCGTGCTGTGTGAACGCCTGAAACCATTCGTCAACGAACTGATTGGACCCTATCAGTGTAGTTTTAGGCCTAGTAAGTCCACAACTGACAAGATTTTCACACTTCGGCAGATCCTGGAAAAAACCCAAGAAGTAAAGATCGATACTCACCATCTTTTTATCGATTTTAAGGCCACATACGACAGCGTTTATAGAGACGAGCTATACAGAGCCATGTCTAGTTTTGGCATACCTGCCAAACTCGTCAGATTGTGCAGGATGACGATGGAGAACTCTCGCTGCTCCATTAAGGTCGGAAACAATCTCACCGAGACCTTTGATGTCAAAAAAGGATTTAGACAAGGCGATGCGCTGTCATGTAACTTCTTCAACATCATACTTGAGAGAATTGTGCGAAACTCGCAAGCTAACACCAGGGGCACAATTTTCCAAAAGTCTGTGCAACTACTTGCTTACGCCGACGACATCGACATCATTGGCAGAACACAGCGAGCTGTCACTGGTGCGTTTGCAAGTATCAGTACAGAGGCGGCAAAAATGGGTTTAGAAGTGAATGAGGGCAAAACGAAATATATGCTGTCAACAAGAAGGGACGCACAACATCGACGAATCGGACAGAACGTCACGATAGACAGCTATAACTTCGAGGTAGTTCGGGACTTTATCTACCTCGGCTCCGCAATTAACTCTGACAATGATATATCGTCAGAAATCAAGCGAAGAATTACACTTGCCAACTGCTGTTACTTTGGCCTAAGGAGGCAATTGATTAGTAAGGCCTTGTCGAGAAACACCAAGGAGACTCTATATAAGACACTCATCATCCCAGTCCTGCTGTATGGCGCAGAAGCATGGACGTTATCAAAGACGGATGAAGATCTCCTTGGTCGTTTGGAACGCAAAATTCTTCGAGTGATTTTCGGTCCCGTTTGCGTTGACGGGCTTTGGAGGAGGAGATTTAACAGCGAACTCTACGAGCTGTACAGCGACATCGACCTGGTCAGAAAAATACGGATTAGTCGTCTAAGATGGCTGGGTCATGTAGAGCGAATGGACGCCAACGCTCCGGCCCGAAGAGTCTTCGAATCCAACCCGGAGGGACAACGCAGTAGAGGAAGACCTCGCCTAAGGTGGCGCGCGCAAGTGGAAGGGGACCTCAACCAACTAGGAGTGCGCAACTGGAGGCAGTTAGCCAAAGATCGTGCTAACTGGAGAGGCGTATTGGTTGAGGCCCAGGTCCACCCCGGACTGTAGCGCCACCTAAGTAAGTAAGTACGTAAAGTTAAACACTAATTTGTACAAAAGGTAACTGTTTAAATTTGTTGCGAAAATTCACAATTAGTACCCTTTTCCTGCGCTAATAGGACTATTTCTTCATGCTTTGTGTTTTTCATATAAATACATTTTTATTTGATAAAGCCGAACAACAAAAATCGTACCTAATTGCTCCGACTAACACAATTTACTCCAAAATATATTACTTTACGTTTATTTGATACAAAAATAAATGAATGCACGGCAACATTCCGCTGCAGAATGAATTATGACAGAATGAAAATTAGAGTTAACGCCAGACATAAACATGGCTTTCTGACCATTAACATTTAACCCTACAGTTAACGACAACTAAATTTGTTTATTGGTACAGGGATTTAAGAAAGTGTACAGACTTTAAGTTAACTGATAGACTAAATTTGATTATTAGTACGGCCGATTATGTCTTAACTGCCTCCCACCAAACAACCAAACAGCCAGTGAACTATCTTTGGCTGCAAGCCCCCTTTCTCCTCAAAAGCTTTTCTGCGGGCAACCGATTATGACTTGGGTATTCCGTTTATAATTTAATATTACACCAAGGTACATGGCATCGGTTGAGATATTTGAGACGAAGCGAGAGCCTCAGCAATGCTTAGTTATAAACGAACTTATGTAACTGGTTTTCATGTCCACTATGAAAATCGCACTTAGCGCTATAGCGCCGTTTTGATGCCACCACTCATTATGACCTTAGGGTAAGGATATTGGTTGTGTTCACTCAGATCCACCCGGTGGAATTGAGAAAGGTAATGATATCATTAAGACCCATGGCCGAGATTTCTGAAAGGTCGTCGAAGAATGGTTTACCAAATGTCTTGAGTCTAGTATGCATCCACATAGTAGGTGAAAGACTGGTTAAGACAAGGTTAGCTGCCAAGCTTACGTTTATTGAATTCAACTGTTTAAATGAAACAAGAGCAACGTAGGATGTGATTGCTACCACGTGAAGTAAATGCTCGAAGTATGCTGCTTCCTGACACCACCACCATCACAAATTTTAATCTGACTGTGTTACGGCGCAGTGGATTAGCTGAAAAAAAAAAAAAAAAATACATTAGAGACAGCTGATCAGGTATTCCACTGACCTACATTTACCCACCATGTATAAATTAAATCAAAAGAGATTTATTTCTTATAAAAAAAAACTTTATTTTTTGATCCAGCAGCAATTCTGCCTAAATTACAACTGAACAGTTTTTACTTAAAATCTACATCTTAAATACTAATCCAAATCTAGCGGCGGCTATGTGTTCCCACAGGTACTCAAGCATTACACTTGTCGTACGTGCGGGAATGTGTCTATTGTGCAGTTTGTGCGGATGCAGGTTTCGGGTGTCGGACTCCGTCCGCGCTGGACGGAGTATGATACTGTTTGCTGTCTTAACTCTTCCCCATTTAAGTGCAAACGTCCTCGTTTGTTGATTAGAATAAAGGTATTTGGTTGACCTTGGATATTCCGGCTAACCTTGGCAGTGGTACTTCGCGTTCTCTACCGGGCTGCTGCACTGATGGCGGTGAGGGAGGTTCGTCTTCAATGCGTACTGTTATGTTGTTTGAGAGTTCAAAATTTCCGATTTGTTTTTTTAAATTTTTAGATTCCAAAATTTCTATGAGTTTTGTATTGTTGACGTGCAAATCTTTTATTAATTCTAAGGAAAGTATCTCTTCAAAGACATCTTTATTTGAGAGGGGTTGCACAATTGCAGGAAGAGGTTTTGTTCCGGACATTTCTCTTGAAGAATATGTGGTTCTGTTGATTATTAGAGACGTGTTGTGGAATTGGATAATAAACGATCCTGATAGGTCAATCATGTCGTCGCTGATCTGAATTGTTCCGTTAAATTGGTTTAAAAATATTATTCCGCTTGATATCTCCTCGATCGTTGGTACATGTAAACTGTTGATCTTCGTACACAGGGATGGTTGGCTTTTTATAAGGTTCGGCAAGCATGTTGAATTACTTATATCTACTATATTTTTATGAGTACAAATAGAAAGGTTATTATATGTCTTACATTCATTTTTTATTCCTAGTATTTTTTTATTACATTTTAGTATTGACTTAAAATCTATTCTGTTTATATAATTACCCTTTTTTATTGGCTTAATTATAAGTTTTTGACATGGTTCTTTTTCTGTAATTGGTAAATCTATGATATAGGCGATAGTTGTTTCATTAATGGCAATTTTTATTTCGCTAAATTCTAATGCTTCTTCTACACTTAGATAAGGCATATTTTCGTTTCTTAAGATATCTCGGATAACATCGACTTCCGAGTTTGACAATATGTATGAGTTTACAATTCCGGCTTTAGCCCATTGTACAGCGTAATCTATGTTTATTATCTCTGTTTTAATGACATCTAATTTACTTTTTATATTGAGGAGATTTTCAATCATGCCGGTAGTTTTGGTTAATTTAATCATTTTGTTGGTTGCGTCTGTTAACTGATTAATTTTCTCAATTGTGGCTCTATTAATAATTAACTGATTGTTGTTATTTTGTAATAAGTTATTAATTTTCCCGTTAAGCATTAAGAGATCTTGATGATCGGGGGAGCCTCCTACCCACTTCCAAGCACTCCCAATAAAGTCTAAAGACCGTTTAATTCTGTTAGTTGGCCTAAGTCGATTAATGTGGTTTTGAATTTCTTGTATGTCGTGTACGAAAAAGGGGTATAGTTCCTTGATGTGGCTAGCGTTTTCTGTTATTGTCGTGTTCGTATCGTTAATAAATTTCTGGTATAATTCTATGTTAACTATGTGAATGATTTTGAAATGACCCTCCTGTACTCTAGCCATTCCGGAATTTAAAGTTATGAGTTGTGCATTTGTATAATCTAGTATCTGGTGTTCGGTCCTACAGTAACGTAGCTGTAATAAGAGCCTGAAAAAAAAATTAGAATGAAGAATCAATTCCTTATTTGCTTCTTATATATGATTTTGCCGCTTTCTGTTAGGGTGGCCTTGGGTTTGGGTATGAATTTGGGGTTTTGTATGGGACTGGCTGTTGCAGCAAGACCGGTCTAGGAAAATTATATTGTGCTGGATTAAGTTGTGGAGCAAAAGTCTTTTTGATAGCTCCTTGAGACTGTTGCGTTCTGTACCTTTGGTTCTCAAGTTTGAGGCAGAGGTGCAACGCCTGCGGCAGATCTGTTGGTTCTTTTATTCCTAATAATTCTGATAAGTTTCCTTTTAAACCTCTAACAAAGGTGTCTAGCGCTTTGTCCCGGTACGTTTGGGTCAGGAGACACATTGATTCGTGGCTTATCTCCATACAGGAGATTTTATTGATTATTAGTGTTAACTGCGAGCACACTTCCTGATAAAATTCCTGTATGCTCCTGTTGCCTTGTACTAACTGTGACATCTGGCATTCGAGGGTGCTGACGTCGCGTTTGTCGGCATAGTGCATTGAAAGGCAATTGGCTATGCTATCCCAGTTAAGTGGCGTATTATAAGCTTCGAGAGCTGCGTCAGCCTCGTTGATTATCTTGTTGCGAATCACGTTGAGGATTAAGTAATACTTCGGAGTTCCTTTAGTGTGATCATAAATGTTGAGCACGCGCTCAACACTCTTCTTCCAAGAGGAAAATTCGCTGGCGTCTCCGGAGAAAGTTCTGAGACTGCGAACGACATCAGGTATACTGTCTAAATCCTCTAATTGGTTTCTATATTCTGGAGAAATTGTTTGGTCTATACCGGAGAAACGGTTAGAACCTGGGTTGAGTATACCCTCGATAAACGTTCTGCCTTGTTGTTCAAGGACCCGTTTGACAATGGTCGCTACCACTGTGTCAAGCTCAGGAGTGGACCTGACTTCTTGTGATTCCATATTGGAAGAGCTGGACTGGTAAGAACTGTTAGGATCATGAAGTCCTGTTAGAGTAGAAATGGTCGGGGGATTATTCCGCGTAGGGGGTCTGCCATTAGTAATTGGTGGTGCATTAGAAGCAAGTGGATTAGGCTGTTGGGTCAGAGCTTCGTTACTTTGCTCCGCGAGTTGGTTTCTAGTGAGAGGCATGCTGACAGTGAATTTGGAAATACCGAAAGTTGAAATCGATTCACAAGGAATTTCTACTCTGAGTTTTTATGTTTTTCTTATGCTATAAATGTAAAATTTTTATGTTTGTTTTGCCTTTGTTTTCAATTAAAATTTCTTATTTCTAATTCGATTTTTCACTTTTTCTTAAATTTCTTAACGTTTACTTTAATTTATCGTTTGTTTTCTTTTAAATTTCTTATTTCTAATTTGATTTTTCACTTTTCCTTAAATTTCTTAAAGTTAACTTCAATTTATCGCTTTTTTTTTCTTTTAAATTTCTTCTTTCTAATTTGATTTTTCACTTTCTTTAAATTTCTTAACATTTACTTTAATTTTTCGCTTTTTAAACAAAATCACTTTTCCTTATTATATCTTATTCTAACTTACATCAAATATGGCAGCAGCATGTTGATTTGATCCCTCGTAGTGCGGCTGGAGTCTCACACTCCTCCTTTTCTTCCCTGGGGTTACTAAGGGGCCCTTGTGTCCTTAAGATCCACTGGTCACTTTTTTACCGGTTTGTTTAATATGACCGAACCTGTGGTCTGGCGAATAACTGTCTGTTTTCCACGCTTTAACACTTTCACTACTATTTGTTTTATTTAAACACTAGGGTTCATTTGAACCGCTTTGTATGGTTTCATACTACGTTTCGACACAATACGCGGTCCATGCTCGGGCGCCAATTAAATCAAAAGAGATTTATTTCTTATAAAAAAAAACTTTATTTTTTGATCCAGCAGCAATTCTGCCTAAATTACAACTGAACAGTTTTTACTTAAAATCTACATCTTAAATACTAATCCAAATCTAGCGGCGGCTATGTGTTCCCACAGGTACTCAAGCATTACACTTGTCGTACGTGCGGGAATGTGTCTATTGTGCAGTTTGTGCGGATGCAGGTTTCGGGTGTCGGACTCCGTCCGCGCTGGACGGAGTATGATACTGTTTGCTGTCTTAACTTATATCTATGTCCCGTCCCTTTCCCCTCCACCCATCACCAGTACCTGTCATTGAGAGAATGAAATAAAGAACACAAAAAAAAAACAAAAAGCAAATGTAAACAATTTTCGCTGAATTTTGCAAGCAGGAATCTGTGTATAATACATGATCCCGACTTGCAAAATCCAGCAATACCCATAAGCACACTCACCTCTTCAAATTCCAAAACCCTTTTCCTAAAAATAACAAATAATTAATATTTTTAATTTCAGTTTATTAATACAATAAATACTAACTTGCCACTCCATCCAATTTCCCAGTGATCATTTGACAGCTTTGTTTTTTTTTTTTGTTTTTTACACTTTATCAATTTCTCCCAGCCTTCTTCTCTCTATTTCCTACCAAAATTTCCTTAGACCAACTGAACTCCAACAGAGAGTCGAACCATTTTTTTTAAAAGGTGTTCGTTTATGTATTTATTAGTTGTGTGTTTTATAGGTTTATGTATTAAAGGGTGATTTTTTAGCTGGTTTGGTTTTGGCAACACTGGTTTTGACAGCTGACATGTGTTTAGTACCTTGTGTCACTGTCAAACAGCTTCAGTTTGGTTTGCAATTTAACCATGGATCGTCTTACAAATGAACAACGCTTGCAAATTATTGAATTTTACTATCAAAATTCGTGCTCGGTTCGAAATGTTCATCGCGCGCTGCTTCCATTTTATGATCGGCATTCTCGACCTTCTGAGCAGTCTATTCGGGAGATTGTGACCAAATTTCGCACCAAATTTACTTTGTTGGACATCAAACCACCAACACGTTTACGTACTGTGCGTATTGAAGAAAATATTGCGGCCGTATCAGCTAGTGTGACAGAAGACCGCGAAATGTCGATTCGGCGCCGTTCCCAGCAGTTAGGCCTTTGTTACAGCACTACGTGGAAAATTTTGCGGAAGGATTTGGGCGTAAAGCCTTTTAAGATACAGCTGGTGCAAGAACTAAAGCCAGGCGACCTACCACAACGCCGAATTTTTGGTGAATGGGCTCTTGGAAAGCTGGCCGAGGATCCGCTTTTTTATCGAAAAATTGTGTTCAGCGATGAGGCTCATTTTTGGTTGAATGGGTACGTATATAAGCAAAATTGCCGCATTTGGAGTGAAGATCAGCCAGAAGCATTGCAACAGCTACCAATGCATCCCGAAAAAGCCACTGTTTGGTGCGGTTTATGGGCCGGCGGCATTATTGGGCCATATTTCTTCAAAGATGATGCGAATCGCAGCGTTACTGTCAATGGTGAACGCTACCGAGCGATGATAACAAACTTTTTTTTGCCCGAAATGGAAGTTCTTGACTTGCATGATATGTGGTTTCAACAAGACGGTGCCACATGCCACACAGCACGCGAAACAATGGCGCAATTGCGAGGCGAGTTTGGTGAACAGTTAATTTCACGTTTCGGGCCGGTCAATTGGCCGCCTAGATCGTGCGATTTGACACCAAATCGTGAGATACCGGCCGATATGTGTGAAAGAGTATGCCAAAATTGGACTCAGCGGATGGGCTACCTGAGACGCAGCCGCGGTCAATTATCTTTAAACATTAAATTGCAAGGTTCAAACTATCGATTCAAATAAATATTTCATTAATTTTTTCGAATTTTTTGTGTTTTTTTTTTAAAAAAAAGTTCTAAACCTCTTAAAAAATCACCCTTTATAATAATTATTATTGTGTTTGGTTATTTATTAATGTTATTTATTTATTATGGATAAGTATTCCTATATTTTGACGACTGGAAGAAGGGATCTTTTCCTCCTTCCAGTATCGGTATTCGCGGAATGTAGAGGGAAATTAGAAAAGGATGAGAGAGAGAGAGTATTAGAATTAGGAATAGGTGAAAATGAGAAGAAGAAAAAAACTAAGAAAGGGGAATGGCAACAAAGTCGATTGTGTGGTCAATGCCCTTCACAATCAAATTGGTTTTTGTGTCTTCGACAACAGTCGCATTTATCAGTCATTTTTTTTTTTGCGAAATAACTTTTCTTTGCAAACAAAATTTTTGTGTCTCTTTGGGACAAATTATCTTAAAGGATATTGGGATGTTAAGGAAAATATTAAAATTCGTAATTAATAGGTAGATACCTATACCCATATATATAAATATATATATATATATACTGGTCAGAGGAGATTCAAATAGGCAGTCGCAGCAGAGCAGAGGTATGTGTGGGTTTCTTTTTATTATATACTGATTTTAAATTCGAAGTGTTTTATTAAGGTTTCGGGGATTGAATTTTAAGTCTCACAAATTGGAGGCACCCGAATCTCTGCCACCTTTTGGTGCCTTGCCGGGAAGGGTTCTTGTGGAACCGTATTAACGGACAAGAGTTTGTACGGCCAAGAGCCGCAACCCTCCCTCATACAAAGACAACACAAAGAACACAAACAACAACAAGAACGGTTTTGAATACATAACGTGCAACATATGATAAAACGTATAGAAACAACAACAACAACAGTGAACGTTTGTTACAGTGGTGCGCGAGTGCTTTGGCTTCATTTAAATTTTGCTTCGGCAACAGCTTCTTCTCTGGCCTTGAAAAAACAGTGGTCTTAAAAACTTTTATTTTATTATTTGGACTTTTTTAATTGAATTTAAATTTTTTGTTTGTTTTCTGAATTTTATTTTAAGTGTTTTTTTTACCTGTTAAACCAATTTAGTAATTTAAGTAATTTAAATTTAGATTTATTTTAGTGTTTTTTTTTTTAAGTAAGCTCTTACTGCTCTTACTTTGTTTTGTGCGCGGTAAGGCCGAATTGGCCCAACACTCATCGGACCTCTTCAGTGCTGGTACCAGGACTTCGGGGGACGTAAAAAAACCGTGAGTAGTTTTAGATTTTTTTATTTTTTATGAATTTTAGTTTTTTTTTGAGTTAAGTGCAGAGTTTTATTTTTTTTTTCTTCATATCTTTTATTTTGTATATTTTTTTTGAATTTTTTTTAAATATTTTTGAATTGCCTTTTCCTTTTTTTTGTTGATAGTTTTTAAGTTTTTTTTTTAAATAAAAATTTGAATACCCTTACGGCATAAAAATAATATCTTTTGGGTTATTTTGCATATAAATATGCGCGGCTAAGTTGCTTTCTCTTCGCGTACGGTGTGTGGACGGCTGTGAAGGCCACCTTTCTGTAGATGGACGTGACATAACAGGACTTAACTGACTACGACGACAGAACGTGACGACCGACTTTTAGCGGCAGGATTTAAGTGATGGTGACTGGGGGGGTCGTCGAGGGGCTATCACTCATAACATCGGCCAGAGTGATAGCTATGGTTGTGTCGAAAGACATAAGGGTGGGCAGGCTAACCCTTGCCAATAACATCTGGCATGTCTAAGGTTCATAACGAACCGCTATCTAAGACTGATATAGGGAAAGATCATTTCGTATAGGGTAAGATAGATTTAGGGTAGAATTAAGATAGAGTAGGTGTAGTTAGGGACTAGATCTACCTTTTAGTTTAGTTTAGAGTAAGCTTAGGTTAGTTAGATTAGTTTCGCGATGTCTTTCCCTTCTCTTTCTTGGGTATTGGCCTAAGTCCGTGGACAATTTTCATTTCAAAGCTTTTACTTCCTCTTCTCTTTTTTTTCACTTTCCTATCTTTTTAGTCCGTCCGAGGTCTACGTAGAGTAACTTTCTTCTCTATTGCTAAGAATTCTTTTTATAATCACTTCTTGGCATGGATAAAACTTTGTTGACAAGTGGTATAAAGTGAGGGGACAAGAAACACCCCCGTCCGACGAGCTGAGCCGAGCAACCACAAGCATGCCGCGTTCCCCTCACCTATACCGAAGTTGCCTCTGTGGCTCGACCCTGGGTCACAACAACTGACTTCTTTAAGATGATGAAGCTAACTCCAACTCCGTCGCGGAAACATCATGAATTCCATAGATTCTTTATGAAGTTTTTACAGCTTAAAACTAAATCTACACAAAATGCACCTTCTTCTCTTAAGCCGTCTATGTTAATTCAGTTTTGTGTGTGTCTAGTGTCAGTTTTGACTTACAAGGTTTCGAAAGAAAGCTGATATACGAACATGCATGAACTAACACTCGCGTTATGTTCGCAGAAATTGCGAAATCAACAACTGAATTCTTAAAATAAGGAAATGAAAAAATCAAAACATAAAAATTGGAAATCGTTAACTGCAAACCAACAAACATAATGTTACCTTAAGTATTCACTCAACTTCGTGCTGAATCTACAGCATTTTGCATTAATTCAATTAACACACCTGAGTTTATGTGAGTTTCTTTAGAAGTTTCCGACACCAGCGAGATGTCATCGCTACAAAGCGATGTGTATGTACTCCCCAAAAGGAAGTGCAAATAACGTCCCATAAAGAGAACTCCCTGCTGTTTGTATCGGGCATCCAGCGCACTTACTACCATCATCATTTGCAGCACCGTTGTTGGGAACACGAAGAAAAATCAATTAAACCCTCGCGCGTACAGCCGCAAGCAAGTCCAGTTGGTACTACACCTTGAGCCATCTTTAACACCTCGAGCCCTGTCACGACGACCACCAGCGGAAATGTGACCATGTCAAATGAGATTCATCGCGCTTCAGCACCAAAGCACACGGAAAGAAAACCGCAAACAAAAAATCTCCCATTAAAATTAACACCACTGCCATTTTGTTTAATTTGATTCTCAGTTCTGCAGTTCCTCAGTCTGCAACCACAGACAGTACCAGCATTTGTCTCATCCTGAATGCGGTTGGTGTGCCGCGTTATAGAAATGCCCACTATAGTTTAGCCATACCAGAGCAGTAGTTGTAAATAGTATTCGTACTCTTATCTGAGCGCGTCTGTAGATGAGAGGAGGACAATCTGTAGTTCGAGGCGCAATTTATGGGAAATCAGTACGCAAGTGCGCATCTGTCTTGTCTGAGGCGGTCTGCGGCGGCAGCGTCCTCTCCGGCATCCGATCTTACAATGCCGAACCAATAATTAACTTTAAATAATAATTAACTATAATTGAAGGCAGCAATAATGAAATAAAGTTGAGAATCCATCACATCAATCACAATAAATGATCAGATAAATCTGGTCATGTACAGATACATTATAGGTTTTCGTTTGGCTGAAGTCTTTTCTGCTCCATAGCGCAGCGTTCTCTACTTGAAACTGCTCGTTATGTAGTAAGGCTTCATGTCAATCACGAAGTAAGTTCCATTCTATTTGAGCTGCAGGGAGGGTGGGATCAGTACCAACAACAGCAGCAATAGCTACCGCCGACCAATTTCATGGCCACTCAGTGTTGATCGGCCATTTGAGTTGCGCTTATCTCGTGATTTATTTGATTGGGAACTCAAAATCGGAGAGGTTTGAGCCAGCATATTGGCTAACGAGTTGGACGACTGCTGCAGCAGCTAATTGAGTTTGGCAGCATCAACAGGGCTCAAGGATGCCAACGGGGAATCGGAACGAAATTAAAAGGTATATCGCTGTGACCCTTCTTTTGTTTTGTTTTTTCATTAAACTGGGATCAAGCGAGCATTTGAATCGAATGATCTTAGTCAACACTCAAGATGGGGGAAAAATCGTTGGAGGAAGAAGAAGAATTTTCTTCTGAAATATAACTTTGCACACACAATAGTTGGGGAAGCTGGGCCTGCATAGGTGTTAATGCCTAATCGCCAATTAAAGGGTGATTTTTTAAGAGGTTTAGAACTTTTTTTAAAAAAAAAACACAAAAAATTCGAAAAAATGAATGAAATATTTATTTGAATCGATAGTTTGAACCTTGCAATTTAATGTTTAAAGATAATTTCATGCAAATGTTGACCGCGGCTGCGTCTCAGGTAGCCCATCCGCTGAGTACAATTTTGGCATACTCTTTCACACATATCGGCCGGTATCTCACGAATGAATGCATGGATGTTGGCTTCCAGTGCGTCAATCGAAGCGGGCTTGTCCCTATACACATTAGCCTTGGCATACCCCCACAAAAAATAATCTAATGGTGTCAAATCGCACGATCTAGGCGGCCGATTGACCGGACCGAAACGTGAAATTAACTGTTCACCAAACTCGCCTCGCAATTGCGCCATTGTTTCGCGTGCTGTGTGGCATGTGGCACCGTCTTGTTGAAACCACATATCATGCAAGTCAAGAACTTCCATTTTGGGCAAAAAAAAGTTTGTTATCATCGCTCGGTAGCGTTCACCATTGACAGTAACGCTGCGATTCGCATCATCTTTGAAGAAATATGGCCCAATAATGCCGCCGGCCCATAAACCGCACCAAACAGTGGCTTTTTCGGGATGCATTGGTAGCTGTTGCAATGCTTCTGGCTGATCTTCACTCCAAATGCGGCAATTTTGCTTATTTACGTACCCATTCAAACAAAAATGAGCCTCATCGCTGAACACAATTTTTCGATAAAAAAGCGGATCCTCGGCCAGCTTTCCAAGAGCCCATTCACCAAAAATTCGGCGTTGTGGTAGGTCGCCTGGCTTTAGTTCTTGCACCAGCTGTATCTTAAAAGGCTTTACGCCCGAATCCTTCCGCAAAATTTTCCACGTAGTGCTGTAACAAAGGCCTAACTGCTGGGAACGGCGCCGAATCGACATTTCGCGGTCTTCTGATACGGCCGCAATATTTTCTTCAATACGCACAGTACGTAAACGTGTTGGTGGTTTAATGTCCAACAAAGTAAATTTGGTGCGAAATTTGGTCACAATCTTCCGAATAGACTGCTCAGAAGGTCGAGAATGCCGATCATAAAATGGAAGCAGCGCGCGATGAACATTTCGAACCGAGCACGAATTTTGATAGTAAAATTCAATAATTTGCAAGCGTTGTTCATTTGTAAGACGATCCATGGTTAAATTGCAAACCAAACTGAAGCTGTTTGACAGTGACACAAGGTACTAAACACACGTCAGCTGTCAAAACCAGTGTTGCCAAAACCAAACCAGCTAAAAAATCACCCTTTACTAACTGACGATGCAAATTCCTCTTTTGATTTTTTTGTTTGCTACAACCTGACAGTTACATGTGGTTGGGGGCATTAAACCATATTTTTCGTTACCGTCAAAGGTGCTAGGTTTACTACAACGGGCGCTAGGCTTTCTAAAACTTTTCGAAAGAGAGAACAAAGCTGCTTTTAAACAAAGAAAAAGGAACATATCATTTGGGAAAAGCGAGTCGAATATGGGATTTTCCATGGTGGACTTCTGTACCAGCATCCAGATTCCCTAAGTCTTAGCGCACTGTACGATACTATGGTTTTAATATGCCGATCCAGGGAAATTTACTCACTTATTCGGCACCCGCGCCGTGAAGGATCCCTGCCTGAGACATGGCTGCCTTCTATCCTCAGCGATCCCGGGCACGATGCTTCCAGTTTTTCAGATCAAGCGCTCTGACATCCGCGATGGCTTGATATTTCCTCGTCGTCTCGAAAATGGGGGCTGGGATTGGAAGATCCATTCGCTGGATGTGGCCGAGCCAGTGTAATCGACGGTTTTTGGCTTTTCGGACTCCATCGGTCGTAGAGTTTTTCTTTCGAAGGAGCCCTTTTCTTTCCTGTTTATCGTCCAGCACTCGGCCCCTAATACAGGCAGAATAAGGGTTCTGTAGAGCATGCACTTTGTCCGATCCAGGACAACATTGTTCAGAATGAAATTGAGAGCTAAGTTCGGATATGACCGAATGACTAATGTGGTTCCAGCTGTTCTTTGCACTACGTTAAATTTAATCATGCTTTACCTTGGGTTCACAAGCAGAGAAGCATGGGTAAACAATAACCCACAAAACTTCCCAAATGGCTTGAAATGGTAAACAAATAGCTCAAAAATAGACTCGTGAATGGGAGCTGATACCAATGGACAAAAAATTCATTTATAGCTCATGTATCAAAGGTGCTATGACATCTATATATTCACGGCCAGTCAAGCTGTTATAAGCCCTTAGCTATTTCATCATTGACTCTGTGCCAAAAACAAACGTCGCTACTTGCCTAACCAAAACTATGACACTAAGCTCAAAAGATCTTTTAGGTCGACATGCACTATTTTATTATCACATCGGCGGGTCGGCAGCTATACAAAAAAGAAAACCATCGCGTCGCCATACCACAGACCCGTAAGTGAGGATGGGATGTACCACGGTTGTGTATATCCAGACAACCATTTTTGGTTGGAGCTTGCACTTCTTGCCATAAATGTCATTGCAATCATAAAAGCAGGCAATTGCTTTTCGCATCCGTTGCTCGAAGTTGAACTTTCAGTTGAGTCTGGAGTGACGCCTAGGAACTTTGCACTAGAGGAAATGTATCGGTATTTATTGTTTGTTGTCAGTTCAGTCCTACTTGGAGTGACTTGCAGACCACAGACCTTTCCATGGTTTCCACTTATCTCGTCAGTAAACATTCCCGATACTAGTATACCCAGATCATCCACATACGCAACTACTCAACAGAACTTTGTTCAAAAACGAAACCCATAAGAGAGGCTAAATCACATTTCCTTGGGGGTGCCTCTGCTTACTGATTTAGTTAAAAGACCGCTTCCTAGTTTAGCCTGAATGATCCTTTCTCTTTAGTATGGAGACTAAAGTCCTGCCTATGAACTTTTCTACAAATAACTCGATGAGAGATTGTTGGATTGATTCGGTATGGACATTATTGAAAGCCCCATCCATAGTCAAGAAGGTAATAATGTAATAACCTTTCAAATGGTCGCACTAACTCGTGAAGAGCTGTCCCTGTTAACTTTAAGACGGGCCTGTTGAGATTTACATAAAAGGGAACATAAATAGGTTCAACCCAATGTGAAGATCGAGGATACATTAGAGTGTCTTGAGCAATAATGAGGCCAAACTAATTGGTCTAAGGTCCTAAACTGTCTCCCGCCAATTTAGTTCAACTTTTGTTATGAAAACTTCTTAAACATGCCTCTAGAACTGAGGGATATGATTTATGTAGAATACAGCTTCTATAAATCGTGACGTTGTTACGTTGAAGCCAAGCAATAACTATACCATCTAGGCCCGGCGACTTATAAGGCGAAAACCGGTAATTTAAGTAACTGGCTGCCGGCTTTAAAATAAGTAAAGTCAAAAGCCTTTGGAAAAGCCTGCATTCCTGTTTTAAAGCCGGCAGCCAGTTACTTAAATTACCGGTTTTCGCCTTATAAGTCGCCGGGCCTAGATGGTATAGTTATTGCTTGGCGGATACCTAGTCACAGCCTTGCAGGGAACGATAAACGGATTTCCAGCAGCTGCTTAACAGCAATTATGTTGAGAGAGTGATAGGGCACAAGGAGAACCCTCACGAAATAAATAAAAAAGCAATCTAGCGAGTAAAGATGAGGTTACCAAAAGCAGTTTTTAACCTCAGTGATCCAGAAATTGCTTGATCATCATCTTTATACAGAATGTCGGTATAACATTTCTCTTAAGGGGTTACATGGGTTTATTCGAGGAAATTTTTATTTCATTTGAAAGAGAAGTTCTGAAATTTTCAAATAAAAATATTCAAAACTCCGTCATTTCCGGTGATCCCTCGGAAAAAGCTGTGTCCGCGTTGACAGTAGAACTCGTGACAGGATCATAAGAAGTAAAAAAAAACCATAAACTAGAGTTTGGACGAAGGGAAAAAAATAAACAAATTTGGAAAATTAGATTTTTGACAGACCTTTTTACAAAAAAATGCTAATTTTGGTAAAATTTGCTCAACATTTTTTTTTAAATAGTTGTGATGGAAAAAACGAAAAACCTTCGTCCAAGTCCTCAAGATCGGTTGAGTGGTTTCCGAGAACTTTTTACAACCGACTTTGAAAACACAGTTTCGAGAAAAATGCGTTTAAAGTTCGGATAACCGCAAATAAACCGTGATTCAATTCGCAGCAGTGCGCACCTTCCCAAGGTTGTATCTCCGAAAATTTTATTCGGAATGATTTCAAAATTTAGGATAATATTCTTGAGATGTTGTGGAAATTAATAAGACATTAAATAAATTTTTTGAAGCTGTGAAACCCATATAACCCCTTAATTTGGTGTGGGCGAACGCTGAGAATGTCCATTAAGCAAAATTAAGCAAGCCAATACCTCCTTAAAATGTTGTTTCCCATTTCCAAGTAACCCTTGTTGGGATAAGACCATATCCAAATGCTGAGTCATTGCGTGGACTCTAATAATTACACCTCGATGAGCATCCTAAAAGAAAAATATTATTCCGAAAAAAAGTAAACATAAACAGGATTCCGCTGTGGACTTTAACTTCATCCACACACATCGAACTCCACGTACGCACGTACGGAAGTGTCAAAGTTAACACATTGTCGGTTCCCAGACTCGTCCGTCTTCTTATTTACATTTAATTACCAAATGCCAACAACCAAATACACACCTTCCTCCTCGAGTCACATATCTCAAACGAACCGATAAGTTCTTTCATTCGTTCTACTGCTCACTCTCATTGTATGCTCAATGTTCCTCTGCAATTAAGTCCAAAGTATCTGCATCCATTACATCACACCGCGCAAACATGACTCGATCTCTTCACCTTCAATTAACCTCTTCGAAGGAATAAAATATTTTCTTAGGATCCCCTCAAAGGACCGCACTTGCGCGTACAATTCTATTTTCCAATTTAACTAAAAGTCACGTCGCATTTGAATTTCTGACAAACAAAATTTCAAAAATACAATTTAAAAAGAAAATATGTACTCATCCCGAGTATGTAGCTGCGTATTTTATGTACATAGGTACCTCAGAATGCGTTACAAATAAATAATAAAAAATTTGCGCAGCAATAGGAACATTGAACATTCCAAAAAGGAGCATAATTACACAATAAATATCACTTAAACGCTGTAAACGTGGTGGAAAAAGGATCAACTCGCGCGTGTCCGCAATCACACTCCATTACACAGCCCCGCACCGCAGCGCGCCACTTGACACGAAGAAGCAAAAATCATAAAAAATAATTTATGTGAAAGAAACGTGAAATCCTTGGGATAATAGGGCACACATAAGCACTCTCTGATTCTTATATGCGGGTCATAGCCGGAGTTCGGTGTTCACGTGCACCACAAACACTGCAGTTAAATAAATTTTAAAACGAAAACAGAACAACAATAATGCCATTTCCAGTAAAATGTTTCTTATCTTATCAAGGGTTGCTGTTCTAAAATGTAGTCCTTTCTTCTGTCTCTGCGAATGGCGAAATGTCCTGTTGCCCTACAAAAAAAAAAAAAACAAAAAAACAGGTGCATTTCAACTCTGGAGCCATACTTGCATGTGTGACACGTCTGCCGCAGCAGGAGTCACCGAGTTAATTACGGATACTCTGAGATGGTGCCTTCAAAATCACAGTGTCTAACACCCGCCATCATCAGATAGCACGGGGCCTTCGAGAAATAATTGCCAGCAGCACTGCTAGAGGTAATCTCTACTCAATCTCCGGCTAAAGCTCGCACAATGACAATTCATTAGGAAATGTTTTGAAATTTGAATTCTCTCAATACAAAGGCGCATGCGCGCAGTCAGCTAGCAGCCGGCAGTGTTTGTGCGAAATCGTGAGCCTGCAACTGCAGCAAGTTGCATAAGGTGTAACTAATCGGGTAGTGAAATCAAAGATACTCGTCGTTCTTCATTTACGAAACGACGAGATTCATTGTGGTTGTATGCCGATGCCGATGCTGAATCATGTGTGCAGCTCGCTTCGTGTCATGGACAGCTGTTTGCGGTTATTTTTTTCAGATGACAAATAGATAGACTTCTTGACTGCCTATCTGGTGGTTGTTACTTGTTAATAAAAGTATGATTTTTAATGCTGTTTTATGGGTGCACAAGGGTCACGCTAACGGCGCAGTGAATGACATTTAGGTTTGGGGAGTGCTAACAAGTGCTTGCCAGTGATAAGCAAACGACCATTGAAGTGTCATTTTTAGATGGTTTCACTTGACAAAACAAGCTATTAAAGTTCTTACGTTTCGCTGGCTGTTTGTATTTGATGAGGATGAGATTTTCACCGAACTGAACTTTCGGGATATATTTTTAACGTTTCTGTGAGATCCTAAGTAAAATGTTTGAGCTTCAGAAGAACTATTATTTTACTGACATCATGCTCTGAGACCTGTAACCATATTTTTGTATTCCCAAAAGTACTGCAATCACGGGAAATGAGATTCTTCAAGGAACGTGCTCGTCAAGCTTCGGAAGAAGTTTTCTAAGGGCTTACTAGCGGCTTCGTTCATGATAATCTTATAAAATAATACAGTTAGATCTAAGCGTGCTTAACACGGTAGTGCCAACAGCTTAATTTTGTCCTAACTCGACTTAGGCCGTTACGACTTGTGGCCAGAGATATATAAACATTTTATTTAAACCAAGCTTATAGTTACGTCATTCAGGAACTACTGGTTACAGTAGAGAGTCAATACTAGTCAGTGCGGGTTTGTCGCGGGTAAATCAACCACAGATGCAATCCAGAGTATAAGGATCATAATGGAAAAGCATCGTGATTCCTTAAAGGATCTGCATTTGATTCTGGTTGATTTTGAAAAAGCATTCGATAGACAACCAAGAGATCTGATATGGGTAGCGCTAAGACAATGAGGAGTTCCTGAAACAGATGATCATGGACATGTACGAGATGGACATGTACAGATATCCCGCAGGAGTTACCGATTAAAATTTCCAATAAAAGTCGGTGTTCACCAGGGAAGTGTCTTAAGTCCTTTGCTCTTAATTACGGTCCTAGATTATCTGCTTGAGAAAAAAGTGACGGACCCTAAAGTGCATCAGTAATTCTTTGCTGACGATGGAGCCATCATAAGTGATGATCAAACTTCCCTTCAACCAGCACTTGATGAGATGCTTTAGAGTGGAATGGGTAGCGTATAAGCCAAAAAAAAGAGAGAGTCTCTGTACTGCCCATTTTCTGACCAAAGCCAACCCATTCTAACTTTTATTTGAATATGGTGATGGTTCCCAAGTGTGAAAAGTTCAAATATCTGGGATCAATGATCAACAGCGAAGCATCAGTTGATGACGACATCAATCATCGTGTAAGCGTAGGGTGGATGAAGTGACAGGAAGACTCTGTTATCTTATGTGAAATGTCCCCTAAGCTGAAAGGAAGGCTCTACACCGCAGTTGTGCGTCCGGCGCTCACATACGGTTCACAATGCTGGACAATGTACAAAAAGTATGAGGGCAAGTTGACAGCAGCTGAGATGAAGCTGATCGAATTAGAAGTTCCAGATTCCGAGGAAGCCTTCACGTCAAAGAACCCATCTCGAAAAAATTGGAGCACGACCGACTCAGTGGGTATTTTCATGTTCCAAGGAGGGATCCTAGGAACCCCGTCAAGAAGGCAATGGCAAACAATGTTCCCTTACAACCGCGTAAGAGAGGCAGGTCTAAAAACTCCTGGATCACACAAGTGCAGAAACATCAGCATTTGATTGGCCTCAGTGATGAAGTGATCCAAAATCGGGATGCCTGCTGATATCTTTTGAGGTCAAACCGGCGAATCCCACAGACGGACCAGTAGGAATGCAGTGAAGTAGGAGGGTTATGATCCCTGTAATCCTGATCATAATCTCGTCGTTAAATGGAGAGAAGACAGTAGAGAGTCAATAATAATAAAAACTTTTTACTAAATTAATTTCTTATTCTAAAGAATTTCGTTTTCATCTTGAAAATCTGTCGGTAAATTAAAAAAAAAAATACAATGGTACTTGTAACGTGCGTAAAGGACGATCGATTTAGGTTTTACATCCAATTTTTTATTGGTACCGGGCAATGTGTTTAAGTAAACTCGGAACTTCCTGTCCATTCGATAGATCCGGTCATTTCAATGTAGTCGACGTGTTTTTGCCTTCTTGGTCTACTTCCACATTTTGGTAAAACTCATCGATTTCGTTGTTCCGTATTGTCCTTTATTCGCCGTTTTCGCACACAGTAAGTCCAATATTTACTCTCTTTTCCTGCTTATCGTCCAGCGTTCGGCGCCTTAGGGCAGAACTAGTATCATAAGAGCACGGCCAAGTCAAGAATTTTGAATTTAGCTATGCCAAACGGAAGTACCAGTGTTTTTGCTAGCTTCGTCTGTTCCTCAACAGCCATGAATATTTCTATAATATAAATATCATCCGAATGTCCCAGCAGCTGGTCATATCAGTTGATACCTTCGCTGCGCCCTATCCACTCAAAAACAGGATTGAGTAAGTCACAAGATAGCGCATCATCTTGCCGAAACCCCGCAAACATTTAAAAGAGTTCAGATTAATTCCTACCGAACTTTGCATTGCGCCACGTGTTCCCTAGCTTCAAGCTACACTACAAGAAACACATAAATGTGTATGGGTGGACTTAAAATAATTTTCTCTACCTTATTTCTATTAGGATTTCTACTATTTTTATATTGGTATTATTGATTGCAGCTATACGGGTGTGCTCCGGACCACTAATACGGCAGCACTGGACACTGACACCGTTTTTCACACCGCTTGATTTACAGATAAAAATCTTGCTGGCAACAGTGCGATACGACTAACTAATTTGGGTCACCTCAAAAGGAGTAATTTCAGACATGGTATGGTGCTAGAAGAAATACTGCCAGGCAATAGTCAGATCGAACGAACTTGCGATTTTTATAAATAGTTCGAAAACCGTCAAAAGAACAAGTTCTGTTATCTTCTCAGAACATCCAGAACCGAAATTGTCTATAAGACCGCACTTAAGGAAATGGGATCAACCAATAACAAATCTGATACAGTTAGGGGCTGCCAGGACACTGAGTAAGCGGCACTACTGAAAAAAAAACTCATAAGGTCTGCCAACATAAGGTGGTCAAGTCGTAAAGAACGCAGCGTTTCAAATGATCTTTAGCCACTTTTCAACAGTAGAAGATATTTAATAAAATTAAGCCGAGATAAGCTAAGAAAAGTAATCGGAATCCTGACGGGGCACCATCTCCTGCGGAAACACAAAAAGTTTACGTTTTTCTGCCTTTTTAAGTGTAAATTCAGCTGGTTCCCAATTGATCGCTAAGAGTCAGTTTTGGTCCATATAAATGTGATGGCATTTTCACCACTCTTTTTTGCAAACCTTCATCATTCTAGCAATAGCTGCTTTCAAAAAATAAAAATATTTTATACAAAAAAAAAATTGTTTATTTTAATAAGTATAATTCATTTCTGACTTCTTTAGACATTCACTTTGGCAGCACAAAGTGAAAAGCTACAAATAAACCACAGATGAGTTATTATACAGATAGTCGGCTTAGAACATTTTTGGCTCTCCCGCCTATCGTTTTTTATTTGCTTCAAAAAGGCGCAGTACCTGTGTTCGTATATGTTTTTACATGCAAAACAAATTCCCAGCCGGAAAAAGATTCGTCCGATATGCATTCTGAAGCAATCCTAGGAAGCAGAGAATGCATTTCCCTAGGTTGCGCCTATAATTTCCTTTTTATTAAGGCATGTCCGCGGACGGACGCAATACAAAACTGGTTTTCAAAATATCTAGAACACCTGACTCGGAATTTTTCTTGAATGCATCGCAAGAATCAATCCAGAATGAATCTGCCAGACGTATTTAGAATGCATCCAAAGGATGAATCCAGAATGTATTGTGAGGATGAATCCAGAATAAAATTCAAGAGAAATAAAACAGCGAAATACAGTGACTAACAAGTGCATTTTATTCAATAATAAATTTTTTTTAATTCACATGATTTATAAACTTACAATATTGAAAATAGTATGTACATTTTCAGCTGCTTCTCCCTTGGCAGGATCTATAGAAAAATTCAAATATATTCACTTAGTTATAAAGGGTGATTTTTTAGCTGGTTTGGTTTTGGCAACACTGGTTTTGACAGCTGACGTGTGTTTAGTACCTTGTGTCACTGTCAAACAGCTTCAGTTTGGTTTGCAATTTAACCATGGATCGTCTTACAAATGAACAACGCTTGCAAATTATTGAATTTTACTATCAAAATTCGTGCTCGGTTCGAAATGTTCATCGCGCGCTGCTTCCATTTTATGATCGGCATTCTCGACCTTCTGAGCAGTCTATTCGGAAGATTGTGACCAAATTTCGCACCAAATTTACTTTGTTGGACATTAAACCACCAACACGCTTACGTACTGTGCGTATTGAAGAAAATATTGCGGCCGTATCAGCTAGTGTGACAGAAGACCGCGAAATGTCGATTCGGCGCCGTTCCCAGCAGTTAGGCCTTTGTTACAGCACTACGTGGAAAATTTTGCGGAAGGATTTGGGCGTAAAGCCTTTTAAGATACAACTGGTGCAAGAACTAAAGCCAGCCGACCTACCACAACGCCGAATTTTTGGTGAATTGGGAATTGGGCTCTTGGAAAGCTGGCCGAGGATCCGCTTTTTTATCGAAAAATTGTGTTCAGCGATGAGGCTCATTTTTGGTTGAATGGGTACGTAAATAAGCAAAATTGCCGCATTTGGAGTGAAGATCAGCCAGAAGCATTGCAACAGCTACCAATGCATCCCGAAAAAGCCACTGTTTGGTGCGGTTTATGGGCCGGCGGCATTATTGGGCCATATTTCTTCAAAGATGATGCGAATCGCAGCGTTACTGTCAATGGTGAACGCTACCGAGCGATGATAACAAACTTTTTTTTGCCCGAAATGGAAGTTCTTGACTTGCATGATATGTGGTTTCAACAAGACGGTGCCACATGCCACACAGCACGCGAAACAATGGCGCAATTGCGAGGCGAGTTTGGTGAACAGTTAATTTCACGTTTCGGGCCGGTCAATTGGCCGCCTAGATCGTGCGATTTGACACCATTAGATTATTTTTTGTGGGGGTATGCCAAGGCTAATGTGTATAGGGACAAGCCCGCTTCGATTGACGCACTGGAAGCCAACATCCATGCATTCATTCGTGAGATACCGGCCGATATGTGTGAAAGAGTATGCCAAAATTGGACTCAGCGGATGGGCTACCTGAGACGCAGCCGCGGTCAACATTTGCATGAAATTATCTTTAAACATTAAATTGCAAGGTTCAAACTATCGATTCAAATAAATATTTCATTCATTTTTTCGAATTTTTTGTGTTTTTTTTTTAAAAAAAACTTCTAAACCTCTTAAAAAATCACCCTATATATGTATAATGCTACTTACCTTAAAGTGGCGTGGCATCTGGCGAATAGGGCACAGTAAACTTGGTGGCTGCATTAAAGCTAAAATGAGTTGTAATTATTTATAATTGCTATTAAGTAATGAGATGGCAAAACATACTTGGCGAATTTTGATAAATTTCATTATTTTCTGAAAATAAATAAAAAAATCCATTTATTCGGCAGTTTTTCAGGGGAAGCTTAGAACGCGTTAATATAATATGTACTTACCAGGCAATATTTACTATCCAATATTTTTTTTAAAACTTGAGATTACTTCTGTTCAAATGTTTATCAGGCAATGAACAGCGAAGCAACTGCGCTTTACAAATAAAACTGAAGTGAATCGCAATATCCGAAAGTCATAATAGAATGCAGGCACAAACCGGTTACGCCAAGTACGCGACAGATAATAATATGCCTTAGCAAAAATTCTACATGTCCAAAAAATTCCGTAGACATCAAAAACTTATTACAGGGAATTCTTTTGATTTAACTTTAAGGGTAAGTCAGCGATTTCTTCTGAATGCATCGATAATACATCACAGAGAATGTTTTTCTAAAAAGCATACTGCTTCCAAATAACTTCTATGAGAATGACTTCCCAAATTTCCCGCTGGGCAATAACATCGTAGTAACATGTGACGATTTATGATGAATGTGCAACAGAATAAAATTTTGTTGAATGTTTTCAATTATTATGTATTAATTTAGTTTTTTACCAAACAAACATTTTTAAGCAGTTTCATAAACATTTTGGCAGTTGCGCAAGTTAAACATAAAATAAGGATTTTCATAATTTGTTTGCCAGTAGTTAAACTAATATAGCAGTTTTAACTTGTCAGTAATAATAAAATTATTTCGTTGATTGATTTGTCGAATGTCGAGTAAAATAATTAAAATAAAATAATTTTTAAATGGAAAGTGCGATAAATATTTGAGCAGTGAATTAATGAAATATTCCGTAAAATTACTAAAATAGTAGGGAAAATAAATAAAAGCTCAATGAATAAAACTAATGAGTAACGCGTGATTCATAAATTCACTGATATTTCATGCACCGCTATTCACTATTCCAATTCAAAGATAATAACGTTATTAATTTTCAGGATGATGAAATAAATTTAATACGTTATCATCTTGGAATTGGAATCGTCAAGTCTACATTTTGTGCTTAAAAATGCATTTAAAGTTATTTCGTCGCAGTTTGTCAATTCGCTCGCTCGCTCTCATATGAACGCTCTGAATATGTAGATACATTCAACTTTCATATGGGGTCATGTCCCTAGTAGTCGAACACTTAGTAGCCTACATTAAAGCAATAGTTCACTGTGAGGGAAGCGTTCAACGTAAATGTGTGATGTAAAACTAATTAGTTGCTCAAACTCAAATATTGTTTATTAAATTTAAGTTTTTTTTTTAGCAACTTAAGCTGTTTTTTTTTTATAAAAAATTAACAAGCGGAAAACAACCTAATTCGCCAGTAATCGAACACTTGTTTCCAGAAGCCGAACATTAGGTTTCCTGATTTCGTGTATAGATTAAACTTCAAAAAATAATAAAACGCATTTTTGCAGTTCTCCTTTCATTTTAAATGATCAAAATGTATGTATTTTGTTTGTTTCTACTGCCAAAAGAAATAAAAATAAGGAAAATAATTCAGTCTTCAAATTTTGTTTTGAAATCTGAGCGCAAAATTTGCCCACAAAATCTTCATTTTGAGCCTCCATAAATGTGTCATTGTACAAAGTTTGGTGCACCCTAAATGATACCACTTGCGGCAAGTATCACAGCCTATGATTTTGAGGCCATCATCTTCGGCATCTGTGTCGAGCTATTTTCGAATACTTTTTTTTAGTTACAACTGCTCTGGCATTACATAAAGATTAAGATACCCGCAGACTTTATGCCTTTTCAAAAAATTGTAGTACCAGCTCTATCATCTCTGAAAGGAGTTATTCGTTTTTCGTCCCTAACTATTTTTTGAACCACATCTAATAGCTCATTTATTTTTTGGGGGAAGTCGTATTTGGCAATATTATTAAGCCAACAGACGACCATGCGTCCCTCATTTTCTGTAAGCACTGTAGATGGACCCATCCGCTTAAGACCGTCTGTAATTTTTTCATTAATTCTATCATAAAGTGTAGTAATCGGCACACCAAACTACCTGCTCGCTGCTCGAAAGCTCAAACCCTGCTCTCTAATAGCTTTTAAGGCGTTTGCTAGCGAGACTTCACCTTGATACCTTCGTTTCATTGTGCCTGGAATAATTCAGTTTTCAAATTTAAGGCAAGATTAAGATAGTTCCTACCCTTCATGATATTTTAAGAACTGTTCGGATAAAGGAGACTAAAAATAAACAGTTTCCTCAATTCAAACACTGAGTAAGAAGGTGTTCGAATACTGGCCCCAAAGTTTTTGTAATTTTTATTGATAGAAAAATTTCAAAATTATTGAATTTCTAATAATATTAAAAGCCTGAGTGGTAAAAAATCATTTTGCCGAAGTTGCCTACATTCGAACATTTTTTTTAACGTTGACATTGATTGTACAGGGTGCGCCAGAGAAACTTACTTATTTGAAAGGTCAATAAAAAAAAAGTACTTCAGTTATTGTTTTAAATTTTTTTTTTATTTGAGAATACAATATCCCAATTTTTTTTTATGCAGTCCTAAAAATGACATCGGATAAATGGCGACCCCCATTGCGCATACACTGATGAAGTCGATTTTTGAAAATCGTATCCACTCTTCGCAGCATATCAATCGGTATGTTGGCAATGGCGTCGCGAATGTTGTTCTTGATGTGTGCTATGGTCCGTGGTCGATCGACATAAACCAGGGATTTCAAATAACCCCATAAAAAGAAATCGCATGGAGTCAAATCTGGAGAGCGTGCCGGCCATTGGAGATCGCCTCTGAGAGAGATGAGGCGGTCGGGGAAATGTTATCGCAACAAATTCATTGAGTCTCGTGCCGTGTGTGCTGTGGCTCCATCTTGCTGAAACCACACGTTCCTAACGTTCATTTCTTCGAGTCTTGGAAGAAAAAATTCCTCGATCATGTTCCTGTAACGAGCTCCATTCACGGTAACTGCGCGTTCGTTTTCTTCAAAAAAATAAGGACCAATTATTCCCATTACCGACATCGCACACCAGACAGTAACTCGCTCACAATTAAGTGGCTTCTGGTGAAGCTCACGCGGATTTACACCACACCAATAGCGCATGTTTTGCTTGTTGACGCAGCCGGAAATGTGGAAGTGAGCCTCGTCACTGAAAAAAACGACTGCGTCTTCAGGCAGGTTGTCAATCAGCATTTCACATGCATTTTGACGGGCAACAAAATCGCGTTCAGTTAATTCTTGCACAACAGCCAATTTATAGGGATGAAATTGAAGGTCTTTATGGAGAATTCGTCGAATAGTGGTGTCAGAAATTCCCATAGCAGCTGCGTGTTTGCGAGCCGAACGCCGGGGAGAACGCACAACTGACTGCCTCACTCTTTCGATATTTTCCGAAGTTCTGATGGTCCGTTGAAGTCCATTTCTTGGTTTAGCGACACTTCCACACTCCCGAAATGAGTTAACCCACGACAGAATCGAATTACGGCCAGGAACGAGTCTGTGAGGAGAAATTTCAAAGCGAGCGCGGAAGGCACGTTGCGTAGCAACAAGTGAGCGACCGTTAGAAAAGAAGCTCTCAATCGCGAAGGTCCGCTGCTCTCTAGACCAGAGCATGGTGGCAACTGACTGGAGGGAGAAACAAACGTGGGAACTTCCCCCTCCAGATGCGCCCCCTCTTGCCCCTCTACCCGCCCAACTCACCGCGCGGGAATTTTTTCAAATAAGTAAGTTTCTCTGGCGCACCCTGTACTTGTTGAAAGTTTTCCAGGATAATGGGGAGTAACACATTTAGAATTTCGTTTTCGCAGAATTTGAAAATCTGAGATGTGACACAGTTTAAACGGTTTTTTTTAATAAGTGTTCGATTACTGGGAGTGTTCGAACTTAGGCGACTTTACCCTGTTCAATAAAAACAACCAAAGAATTTAATATACATGCAAAACTAATCCAAAACTATTAACTATAAATATTTAACACCCAAACATAACTAATTTAATATCTAATGTTCATGCAATAATAAAATAATATATACATTTTATCTCACTTTATTAACCAAAATGGAAAAAATATAATAACCCAAGTATAAAAATACTATTAAGGCAGATAAAAAATTGAGAACTATCTATATGTATATATGTAACGGGTGATCCAAGTAGAGATACTTTTTTCAATAGCATTTTTTGACAGATCACGTGTGAGTCGTGTCATGCTGTCATGTTATTTTTGTTTAGTATTGTTTGGCATTTCATAATGAAAAGACTTACGCGTGAACAACGTTTACAAATTGTTCACCTTTATTATGAAAATTCACGTTCTGTGAGGAATGTGTTTCGTGCACTTCGCTCAACTTATGGTCAACATAATCGGCCTACTGAGCGTACTATTCGCAACACCATCACCCATTTTGAGACCCAGCATTCATTATTGGATAATATTCGACCGAATAGACCACGTCCAGCACGCTGTGAAGAAAATATAGCGGCCGTAGCTGAGAGTGTACACGAAGACCGTAGAGAGTCGATTCGGCGCCGTTCGCAGCAACTCGGACTGACGTATGGAACGACTTGGCGCATTTTACGTCAAGATCTTAAATTGAAAGCGTACAAAATACAGCTTGTGCAACAACTGAAGCCGCTCGACCTTCCCAAGCGACATCGCTTCGCTCTATGGGCTCTTGAAAAGTTCCAAGAAGATCCGACGTTTTCGAGGCAAATTTTGTTTAGCGATGAGGCCCATTTCTGGCTCAATGGGTATGTAAACAAACAAAATAGCCGCATTTGGGACGAAGAGCAACCTGAAGAGATTGAAGAACTGCCACTTTATCCAGAAAAAACAACGGTTTGGTGTGGTGTGGAATCATCGGTCCATATTTCTTTAAAAATTATGCCGGTGCGAACGTAACCGTCAATGGCGACCGTTATCGTGCCATGATAACCGACTATTTGATGCCTGAAATTGAAGCTCGTGATCTCGGCGACATTTGGTTTCAGCAAGACGGCGCCACTTCCCACACATCGCATCAATCAATGGACTTATTGAGAGAACATTTCGGTGAGCACATAATTTCACGTTTTGGGCCGGTCGATTGGCCACCAAGATCGTGTGATATCACACCGTTAGACTTTTTCCTGTGGGGATATGTAAAGTCAAAAGCTTATGCCGACAAACCCGTTTCGATTCAGGCCTTGGAGGAAAACATCACACGTGTCATTCGCCAGTTACCAGTCGAAATGCTCGAACGAGTGATCGAAAATTGGACTCAACGGATGGACCATCTGCGACGTAGCAACGGCCAACATTTGATAGACATAATCTTCAAAAAATAAATGCCAAAGAATGTTCTTTCAAACGATAATAAACATTCTCCATTAAATTTGAATTTTCTGTGTTTTTTTCTTTAAAAAAGTAGGGAACCTCGAAATGGATCACCCTTTATATACATAACTATTTTTCTTTTTTTTATAAACATTTCAATTAAAATATGTATTAAACTTGAACTACTTTAACTCAATACTTCGCAGCACTTCCCCAAGACATCCGCGATAATCATCTGCTTTTGTTGCCATTTGGAATTCTTGCAAAACTCCCAGCGCTAATGACATATTTTTGACACATCAACGCCTCCGTACTTTATTTGGCTGGCTCATACGTATTCTCAGATAGAACATTTGAGAGAGGATTTTTTCTCCATTTTTAAAAATTTGTTTGCGGGTTCCAAGGGACAGAGGTATGCTGAGTCGACTATCTGTATAGTTACTCATCTGTGACATAAGACAACACAAAAGGATTAAATTTGTTATTAGTACGATTTTTGAGGAATCTGTAAATTCTATTTTACTATGTGAGCTTTGTCGTTTAATTCTAAGTTAGGGGTGGGAGGGGCAAACTCATTCATGTGCCAATGCAAAGGCTGAATTCCTAATTGCAGTACTGTAGTACGCCAAGCGTTTCTTAATGCAATATTAATGTAGTGATGCAATGTATTACATTTCAAATCGCATAATATATAAATGTATGTACTGCGCAAAAAAAGCAACCTTTGCATCACAAAAAAATCTATAGCGATGACATTTGGGTTGTTTAAATTATTATTTATGTGTTCAAAATTATTTAAATTATTATCTATTAATGTGTTTAAAAGTATTATTTGAGTCATTTTGACAATATATATTTAATTAAATTGAAAATGTAACAGCAAAGCTGAGAAAAAAATGCCCAGATGTTGTTTCAAAATGTTAAAAATTTCAATACCTAACGTATGTTTTGTAGTAAAAAAGCAGTGTTGCAAAGAAGCATAAAAAACCTTAGATAAGTATGATGCGCTTTTTTGATATTTTGGAATTCCGCCAAATTTAAGTTATAATAAAAATAGATTTAGTTAATTAAATTCAAAAATTTACTTAATAATGTAATTTTGAATTTCAATGTACGTTTTAGTTTTTTTTTGTTCGTGTATTTTATTTATTCTGAGAGTGCGTCACAAAATAAATGCAAAAAGTTTCAAAATAAATAAAGATATGTTATAAAGGGTGATTTTTTAAGAGGTTTAGAACTTTTTTAAAAAAAAAAACACAAAAAATTCGAAAAAATGAATGAAATATTTATTTGAATCGATAGTTTGAACCTTGCAATTTAATGTTTAAAGATAATTTCATGCAAATGTTGACCGCGGCTGCGTCTCAGGTAGCCCATCCGCTGAGTCCAATTTTGGCATACTCTTTCACACATATCGGCCGGTATCTCACGAATGAATGCATGGATGTTGGCTTCCAGTGCGTCAATCGAAGCGGGCTTGTCCCTATACACATTAGCCTTGGCATACCCCCACAAAAAATAATCTAATGGTGTCAAATCGCACGATCTAGGCGGCCAATTGACCGGCCCGAAACGTGAAATTAACTGTTCACCAAACTCGCCTCGCAGTTGCGCCATTGTTTCGCGTGCTGTGTGGCATGTGGCACCGTCTTGTTGAAACCACATATCATGCAAGTCAAGAACTTCCATTTCGGGCAAAAAAAAGTTTGTTATCATCGCTCGGTAGCGTTCACCATTGACAGTAACGCTGCGATTCGCATCATCTTTGAAGAAATATGGCCCAATAATGCCGCCGGTCCATAAACCGCACCAAACAGTGGCTTTTTCGGGATGCATTGGTAGCTGTTGCAATGCTTCTGGCTGATCTTCACTCCAAATGCGGCAATTTTGCTTATTTACGTACCCATTCAACCAAAAATGAGCCTCATCGCTGAACACAATTTTTCGATAAAAAAGCGGATCCTCGGCCAGCTTTCCAAGAGCCCATTCACCAAAAATTCGGCGTTGTGGTAGGTCGCCTGGCTTTAGTTCTTGCACCAGCTGTATCTTAAAAGGCTTTACGCCCAAATCCCTCCGCAAAATTTTCCACGTAGTGCTGTAACAAAGGCCTAACTGCTGGGAACGGCGCCGAATCGACATTTCGCGGTCTTCTGTCACACTAGCTGATACGGCCGCAATATTTTCTTCAATACGCACAGTACGTAAACGTGTTGGTGGTTTAATGTCCAACAAAGTAAATTTGGTGCGAAATTTGGTCACAATCTTCCGAATAGACTGCTCAGAAGGTCGAGAATGCCGATCATAAAATGGAAGCAGCGCGCGATGAACATTTCGAACCGAGCACGAATTTTGATAGTAAAATTCAATAATTTGCAAGCGTTGTTCATTTGTAAGACGATCCATGGTTAAATTGCAAACCAAACTGAAGCTGTTTGACAGTGACACATGGTACTAAACACACGTCAGCTGTCAAAACCAGTGTTGCCAAAACCAAACCAGCTAAAAAATCACCCTTTAGTAGGTATGTTCGTGTATGTTTATTTAAATTAAAGCCAAACGGCGTGGCCTGAGTCTTTAGCGAATCTTCCCAACACTTCTTTTACAATTTCTTCTTCATTTTCTTTACTAGATTTTCTGTGGACACTCAGATTTTCTGTGGACACTCAACATGCATAAACCTATAAATTGAAACATTTCCTCACCTATCTATGATTTAAAATTTTTAGATTATTCAAACGATTTTCAACCATGGTCATGAGGCCAAGTTTTTACTCTTCTTAACATGCTGAAGGTCCTTTCAATCGAGCTTGTAGTGCAGGGTAAAGCTAAGGTTAAGTTACTGGTTTTGTTACTGGGAACAAAATGCATGCTTCTTGTAAAACATCATGAAACTCCATTAAAACCTTGCAATGAGTAGAACTCAATAAAGTTTTTTGAACTTGTTTTAAAATCTTGAACATTCATGATTAGACCGATGTTTTAGTTTTGGTCATTTGAATCTACCATAAGTTCATCTATTCCTAATCAACTTGTGCGCGATGGTCTTTTGAAGCACAAGCTTTGTACATGCAAGGAGGTCTAACTTTTGTGACTGTATAATATTCACAACTGGCTCAAGGTATACAGAATATAATGTTATAAGGCATGTTATAAACGTTGTTTGAGTGACAGCAGTATGCAGCTGGAAAGCGGGTGTTTTTGTAGCAGGGGTCTCGTGTAACATGACGAAGGGCTTTTCTTATGTCTTTTCTCACCGAATTTTTGGATCGTATTTCTTTTCAAAGCTTTTAAATACAATTTTTTTAACGTGAGTAGTGTTGAATCATAATTCCCTTTTATAAAATGCTAGATAATTGCATAGGGGACATTTGGAGAAAATAAAAACAATATAAAATTGTTAAGAAAAATTTTTGCAAAATCTTGGTATTTTTGATTTGAGAGTTTTCTTGGAAAAACTAAGTATGCGATAATATTTTCTTAGCATAAGTCTATCTAGGAAAACTTTTTTTTATTAAAACCATACGAACAGCTTTTAAAATAAAACATAATAATGGAATTTTATTTTGTTTCTAATGAATGTTACCGCCAAAACCAAACAAATATAGAACAAAACCAAATATATAGCAAAAACAAGAAAGACAAAAAAAGACTACCGGTCGATTAGTAGGTAGAGGAAAATACATACAAACAAGTGAGTTTTATTTGGTCGGACGTATGCAAAAGTTGTACTCAAAAGTTTGATTAAATACATTACGAAAAAAACATAATAAACTTAACTTTTATTTATTAAAACAATTTCCTTTTGTACAGTGTCACTGACAGTACTGATATGAGAAAGACCAACAAACATTTTGGAAACTTTATAATCTTTAAATATTTAATTTTATAACTAATTCCTAAACAAAAATAAAAGTTTGTATGAAAACAACTGCATACGACCATGAAGGCATATGCTAAATTTAATAGCGATATGCCTCGCAACTTCTTTCGAAACATATGATCGCATTTCTTATAAATAGAAGGGGCATATGGATCTGATTTCGGACCTTGAATATTTAATGCAACAAGGAATGAAGTATCAGAAACTGAAAAACTTTGCTACTAAGGACGTACTTGCCTTCATAAGGGAGGTAGCACGTCTCCTAGATTAAATTACCCTATGATGCAAAAGATCTTTCAAGTCGACGTGTCAGTCATATGGGCAAGGTTCCTATTGTATACAAAAAAATTAGAAACATAACAACATAAGTCCAAAGGCACTAGGTACTTATCGCCAAGACATTACCAGCTGCGTTCAAATGAAAAAAAACACTTTAAACAAAAACTTAACAAAACTTTGTTTCTTGTAATTAATATCATGACAAGTTGATTTTTATTGTTAAACATATTTAGCTGACATATATTTCTATATTTTGGCGCTGTTTCCATTTTATTTTTGAAGCAGGTTTCCATCTTTCTATACCTACTACTTTACTTTAAAATATCATCACGAGAAAGGAAATCCTCACACTAATCGTTATAATGTAATGTCAAAGGACCCCATCAGACCGTAGCCCAAAGTCTACTCTAGGCAAATTTCTCAAAAACCGAAACCCGCTAACAATGCTTAAATCCAGCTATCCAACCACATCCGATCAACTTCCATCGCAAAATTATAACAAATAACTCTACACCTTCCTGGCTGAAATCCTTGCTCTCAGTTATCTATCACATCTACTTACTTAAAATGATAATTACCGACAATTATGAGCAAATAACAATGTCTTCAGCATTCTCTTATTCAGGTAAATCCCACCCGTAGACAACATTGACGACCGAACGAACACACCTGGCTTAGAGATGGAGTAGGTACCGAAAAACGGATCAATCATCACAAACAAAACGAAGATCCTAATCACAATTTGCCATTGCAATTACGAATCGTATAATCCTACCCATTTCTAGATTTGTGCCGTGTTTGTTTGTTCAGTTCATGCGACAAAAGGACACTCTGTGTCATTGGACAAACAAAAATCAATCAAACGCGCACATTCATCCTTTCGTCCTGGGGGCAGATGGTCGCACGTCTATTTGATGTTCAACTGAATGCATTGACACCGCTTGTAAAAATTTATTATAATTGCTGCGCAAGCAAACAACAAACACACACAACTACAACAACAATATATGCTGCTTAATCCCAGCATCAATAGGCATCTTTTTCACTGTATACTGTATATTGTAGATACCTATATCCATCCCACAAATAGAAGGTAAATCCTTCCAACAAACAGATTGATATCAATTTAAAGTTTAAACAGGACCGCAAATACAAATTAGAAAGACACGAATCCGACAGGACAATCACAATTGTTTAACTTTCACACATCGCACTGCATACAGTGCGACTCCGTGTCGTGTCGGTCGTCGACGAGGTGGAAGGATGCAAAGAAAGGAAAAAAAAAAAAAAAACGTTTAGAAAATATATGCATGCATATTCACAGGATTGCATGCACTTATTTGCACTTCTGCTCTGATGAGAGTGTCCTTCGTCAGTGGGATTTTCCCACTGCGCAAACAGAATAGGAGAATATTTTTCTCATGGTGTAAAATTTTTCACAAGGATGTCGTCGGTCATTTCTGCCCACATTGCATAGCTACACAGCTCTAATTGCCTGGCATTTAGAGACAGAATATTGTGTTCACTGAAGAGACGAACGCATCTCAGGGCATTCGTCGTCGTCATCGTGACAATTTCACTCATTCATGCAATGGGACGGACATTCATTGCATCCTCGTTTTGGACAATTGGCGCGCATCTGTCAGGCTCGTAAAATTCCGACAGGAACAAAGTTGGTGACAAATCGCTCGGAATAATGTCAATTTTTTTATTTGATGCATCATCAGTGGGAGGGGGGCAGTCGCAGTACCGGAAACAGGACACACATAGAATTTGTTGTGTAAAAAGAGCAATGGGTGGGCATTGCTGTGCAACAATGCCGAGCGGTATGGGTTGTAAAAGGTGTGACTTTTGACGCGATGTCATTGTGCATTGCAGGAAATTGGATTTTTCAACCGGACATTGGGCAGGTAGCATCTATATTCTCTTCTTTATGAAAAGTGCTCTGAAAACCCTAAAAATTGTATCTATTTTTGAGACAAAAGGCTGAAAAGGTATTTGGAAATAAAGGATTTGTAGGCATTTACCTTGATTAGCGTTTAAATTGCCATCAAATTGGTTTGTACCTTTTGTGTGGAGGTTTTATGGCTGTTTTCCTTCCCTTTTCGAATGCGGAAGAGATGAAAAAAAGAACACAGGAAGCCTGGACAGCTGCTGGGAATCATCAGCTGATTCGGAGTTCGGTATACATTTTTAATTGCAAGGATGTTCCATTCAAGGATGGGTAAATACGTTTTGAATGAAGACCAAGTGGCGATATTGAACATCAATGACTGGAGGACTGGAAGTCTACATGGAACGAAAGGTTTGATGATATCCAGAAACAAATAAAAAACATCTCCGACAGAGTTGATGTTGCTGAAAAAATGTCAAATGAATCTCCTAATGTAAAGTGTGAAGTAAACGCATTGCAACAACGAGTTGATCAAATGGAAAGAAAGGAGCTTGCCGCTGATGCTGTTTTGTTTGGGGTACCAGTACTACCAGACGAAAATCTAAATAATTTGTTTAGCCTACTGTGCCTCAAAATTAACACTAATGCTCCTCCTTTAAGAGACATTTTCCGCCCTAAACACCCGAGACCTGATAATGCACCCATCATCAATAAATTCAAATCGTCTCAAGAGAGAAATTCCATATTGAAGGCAGCATCTCTCTTCCGCAATGCAAGAAAAAAATCCCTTTTACTAAAAGACATTCTACCTAATTCTAATTCAACAAGTGCAGTATATCTAAATGAGAGCTTAACAAATAAAAATCGTTCTCTTCTAAAACAAGCAGTTCAATTAAAGAAACAACAAAAATTGTTCTCAGTGTTTACGATTTCTGGCTCTCTTTACGTCAAAAGAAATGCAACTGAAAGAGGAATGAAAATAGAGACAGTCGAAAGTTTATATGCTGCAGCTGCTACGCCCATGACGACAACAAGTACCTGATCATCACTCATCATCAACTCATTTTATCCTGGTTCTTATTGATTTTGATTGTTTTATTTTAAATTATTTTCTTTTATTTTGATATATTATTGTTACATACTTATTTATTTTTTTTTTTATTTTTCTTTTATTCTACTTAATTATTTCTATCTAAATGTTTGTTTTATTTTATTCTTTAATTTCTTTTTTTTGTCTTTATGTGGATGGAACATCAATGATCGTTTATTGTTTTCTTATTGCTAATTCTCTTTATGACTATTTTTTCCTGTGCTTGATTTCGTTCTTTTTTTCTTTAATGTGTTATGAACAGTACCTCTAACAATGGGAATTCGAATTCGAATGGTAGGAGTGAAAGTTTGCGCACGATGCTAAATATTTTGTGCAAACAGAGCACTGGTCTTCACATATGTAATTTTAATGGCCAAAGCATAGTGAGAAAAATTGATGAACATAGGTTTTTATATGTATATCAGAAACTTGGCTGAATTCAAGTCTAACCAGTGCATATTTTGCGCTTGGTGGCTATAACTTATTTAGGTCTGATCGCCATAATCGAGTTGGTGGAGGGGTTGCAATATATATAAAAAAGAATTTGAAAGCCAAAATTGTAAGGTGTTCCTTGTCTTCTGACAAATTTGAATATATATTCTTGGAAGTTTTAACTGGTATAAATAGATGCATAATCGGATCACAGTATAGTTAGTGTTTTATTAGATGATATATGTTCGCTTGCTCCTAAATGTATTATTTGTGGTGACATAAATAATGTTTCGCGTCCGACTTTAATGGAAATTGTTAACTCGTTTAATATGTCTTTTGCTAATGTGTCTCATGCAACCCATTATATGCCTAAGAAAGTCCCCTCGTTGATAGATGTTTTCCTAGTAAGTGATGCTAATATGCTAAAACATTATTCTCAGTTGTCTTTTCCTGTTTTTTCCCATCATGACTTTGTATTTGCCACTCTTGACATACCAATTAACCTCACCAATAATCAAGAAACCATACAGTTTTATGATTTTAAAAGAGTTGATACTGTGGCCCTTTTAAGTGAATGTATGTCTCTCAATTGGGACTGTGTCTTTCGTTCAGCAGATGTTCACAACCAAGTTGAGATCCTAAATAAATGTATCACCTATCTGTTTTCTAAGTATGTACCCATTAAATCGTTTGTTTCAAAACAAAGACCGTGTCCTTGGCTTTCTGTGGAAATTAAAGCCGCGATGAGTGTTAGAGATAATCTCTATCGGCGTTGGAGACGATTTCAAATTCCTCAAATGTTTGCCGATTTTAAAAGGATGAGAAATAAAGTAAATTTAATGATTAAAACAGCTAAGGCATTGTATTATAACAAGAAATTTAATTTAAACCGATCTTCGTCTTTTCTGTGGAAACAGATTAAAAAAATTGGGGTGTGCAATAACAACAATATGCAATGCAATAGTGATATCGATATTGAAGAACTTAATAGGACGTTTACTAAAATGCCACTGTTACCTGATATACCCGCTTCTCCATCTGAAAATGTTACGCTTTTCTGTTTGATATAGTTGATTCATTTACCGTTAGTAAGGCGATTCTGTCTATAAAATCTGACAGCATGGGCATGGACAACATTCACCCAAAATTCCTCAATATAATTCTACCCTATATCCTTAAATATATTACGTTTATTTTCAACACCATTCTTATGTCTTCCACCTACCCGCAGCTTTGGAAACAAGCTAAAGTAATTCCAATTCCCAAAAATAAAAAAGGAACAGAATATCGACCCATTGCAATCCTACCTTTTCTATCTAAAGCATTTGAATCAATAATTAGTGCTCAAATTAAAGCTTATATTGAGTCGAAAACACTGTTATCTCCTATGCAGTCCGGTTTCCGTTCTGGTCATAGCTGTGTAACTGCTTTACTTAAAGTCACTGATGACATACGGGAAGCTATTGACCAGGACGAAGTAACTCTCTTAACCTTAGTCGATTTCTCAAAAGCATTTGATTCCGTTCGTCCTGATATACTTTGTAATAAACTTGTGTCTTATTTCAATTTATCACACCTTTCTGTAAAATTAATATTGTCTTACTTAACTAAAAGAGTCCAATCCGTCTTTCACCATCAGTCCCTATCGTCTGCCTTACCTATTCATTGTGGTGTGCCCCAAGGCTCAATAATCGGTCCTTTCTTATTCTCCATGTTCATTAATGACCTACCACTTGTGATACATAATTGCCAATTTCATATCTATGCTGACGATGTACAAATTGATATTAATTTTCCTATTGGTTTGATGGACGACGCTGTTGAAAGAATGAATGAGGACCTCGCTTCAATCGCTAGGTGGTCTTATGATAATAGACTTCTCATTAATCCTTCAAAAACAAAAGCCTTCCAAATTTACAAACACTTATTATCATCTCACCTTCCTCCAATTTTATTAAATGGTGTTCAGGTAGAAATGGTGTCTAGGATAAAAAACCTAGGTATTATTATCAACAATAATCTCACTTGGAGTGACCACATTAACTCTGTGATATCCAAAATCTATGGTGCTTTGCGGGGTCTGTCAGTATGTCGCGACACGTTACCTACTACGGTTAAATTAAAACTGGTAAAGGCTTTGATCGTACCATTAATCATGTATGGATGTGAGTTGTTCGCAAGCACAGATACCAACTCCAAGCGTAAGCTGAAAGTAGCCTTCAACTGAATTGCAAGATTCGTAGATACGATCATGTGTCGAGCCACTCTCGACAAATACTAGGATGCACTCTGGAGCAATTTTTAGATTTTAAAACTTGCGCAATGATGGTTAAAATTTTAAACGCAAAACTACCAATTTATCTATATAGTAAAGTAATTTTCTCCCAGTCTCTTCGTTCTTGTTGTATCAGACCTAATGTTTATACTTGCACGATTTCACGTAGGCAATTTTTCATTCACGCTATTCGACTCTTTAATCAACTTCCCCTTAGTATAAGAACCAAAGTCAAGCACAGGAATTTTTTGTCTTTAGTCTTTACATATTTCAGTACTCTCCATTGATGTTTTTTCTCATCGTAATTTAACATAACTTAAATTTATAATAATAATAATGTTAAAATAATATCATTTATAATTTCATTTATTTGTTTTAACTTTTTATTCAATTTTTCCCTTATAGTTTTATAGTTTTTATATTTTGTTCTTCTCTTTTCTTCAAATATGTTCGAATGTATATCCCCATGTTAACTGTGCATTTTGAAAGAATGTAGTTCTTATTGTACAGCAAATTTTTATAAGTAAATAAATACAAATTTTAAAAGTCGCAGGACCAGAAAAAACTAAAATGACCTTTATAAAATTAGACATATATTTGAATTATTGCCAAGCAAGCTTATACAACTGGCTTTTGAGATAAGTCCTCCATAAACTCTTGTTTGGAAAGCGTCAGGGAGTAAACCCGCAGAACAAAATCGTACTTTTAAGTACTGCATGGTCAGATAGTGGTTGAAGAGAACTGGCCGCGAACGGTCCCCTCCGATGCCGGGGCAAGGTCGGTTGTATAAGTGCCTTATCCTGGTTTGTCGGCTCTCGTGGTACGTAATGAACAACAAGAAAGCAAAAACAAAAACAGCCAGCAGAAGGAGGAAGGCTGCCTGTTTTTCTGCTGCAACGCTTTCATGTTATTGCGGTACTTTTAGGCATACATCATGGGCCTGAGGTAATTGCAGCTATCTACCTCTTTGATGATGTCACAATATTAGAAAAACCGGTTGTGGTGTCTACAGTAGGTTAATGCACAGTGGAGTATTTCTTGCTGAGGTACTCTTTGTTGTCTCTGGATATACCATCAGGTGTGCTAAGGCATCTAAAATCGGCTTTTTTCTTTTTTGTGAGGCCTTTCGCAGCATTTTCTCTTTGGAAAGTCAAGCTCTGAATCTAGCATTTTCCTTTTTCAGGCTCCATCCAGGAAGGTCATAAAAGTTCGCCCAGCCTCGTGAAATGTAGCTTTGATGCGAATTACAGCCAGATACTAACTTTTCGACTTGAAGACAACAGTTTTTGAAAAAAGCTTATTTCCCACGACGAATTCGCATCCCGGCCATGCAATCGTTTATGTGAAGTGTTATTAATGTCGCAATTGTGTCTTTTTGTTTTGCCTTATACTATCCATCAAGTCTCGGTAATATCTGCCTTATACCGCGTAGGAACAGACTCAAAGTTCCTCTCATACCGATTTGAGGGAAATTAGTACGCGAGGATAATAGTGTCTCTTTCGATCATTAGATTCTTTTGAAATGATCGGGAAAGGATCCACTTGCAGGACCAGGCCCTGGCCTTGCCTATAGAGAGTGACGGTGTTTTATACATACGGATTTTTCAGGAGATTATCCTTTCCACTTTTCACTTTTAATGCATCTCTCCAGATCCCCCTGTGCGGTAGGTACTCTTGCTCTGATTTAAAAAAAATTTCGTCAGGCCTCCGATTTTGACTTAGGGCAATTAAAAGCTGTTCGTGTTATTTTTACGTAATCTAGGGGTTCTTAAAGCTGCCTTGATGCATCTAAATTTGTTTTAATTAAACTCGTGTGAGTTTCTTCTTTCTTTCATTCCTCTGTCGGGATCCAAATAATACATTGAGGATGTTAAGGCTGTTGCATGTCTTTAAAAAAATTTTTCAAAAATATTTTGAAGGTCGTGTAAGCCATTAGGATTAAAAATATAGCCAGAGTTACCTTATTGCTAACAGCGAACATTTTGACGAATTTAATAACTGCACAGAAATATTGCGCGATTAGGATTTAAAGGCACGGGAGATCAAGCAACCTAAGAGTGTAATTCCGGACGCTTCAAAGATGTGAAAACTGACGTTGCCCCTAAAGCACCGCCACCACCATCTCTTTTCCAGAATCCTGACTAGTATTAACAAGTACTTACTAACTGTAGTATTGTATAGTATTAAGTAGTATATGTTAGCAATGGTAACACTGTTAGCGTAGTCGAAATAGGCGACTGCTGACCACACTTACTCCAAGAGTTAGTTGGATGTCCTCTCGCTATATAAGTAGACATAAGCATTGAAGCAAATAAACTATTCACTTAAATTAAAAGTACCGCATTTTCCTTACCCTCGGTTATCACAATAACCGCAACTCATGACCATTGGCGACGCCGTTGATTCGATCTATTAATTCATCGCCGTATGTCCTCTTTCTGAGGTGCTCATATACACTTCTAAGACTCAATATCTTAGACAGTTTAGACTATTATCTTCTGGTTTAACTCTCGCTCTGTTAAGCTTACAAGGTCAAGTCCAATTCGACAAGACCATTATTCAGTGATTATCACAGGGAGGTAAAATAAGCTCCGATCCTTGTTTTTAACTTTCTCGTATACTTTAGTATACTAAAGAGAAAGTTATTGCGATCGCGCGGAAATTTCGAACTCAAACTGAGTATGAGGGATAGTATTACGACTATAGAGAAGTCCAAAAAAGTGGGTCCGCCAATGCCGTCCGTCGGTCTGTCTGTCTGTCTGTCTGTCCGGGCGCCGTATGGCGAAACGGATTTGCTTCAAAGTTCGTTTATAAGGTTCTTGGGGTTACATCTCGGGGTATCTTTTTATTTTTTGCTTTATCTTTTGAAATAACGGTACCTGCCATACAAATTTTTTTGTGAAAATCACTTATCACTATTTTTCTCGAAAGTGCTTCCAAGGATTTCGGTCTTTTTTTGTACTAAAGATATTTGGAGTGGAGTCAATAATTTTGCGTACCCAGTTTTTGGAAAAAAAATCGATTAACGGTAATTTATAAAACAGGCAATATCTCGATAACTAATAAAGGGAACTTTAAAAAAATGTACAGTTTATTTTATACTGTAAGCTCAAACAAATCTGCATACTTAGATTTTTTAAATATTTTTTTTTTAAATTTTTTTTTCTTATAACGATTTTCTTAAATTTAAATTAAATTCGATTTCTCAAAAACGGCTCGAACGATTTTGACATTTTTTTTGTATTTCGAACAATTATGTTAAAAGTGTCCAATGTGCGAAATTATATCAAAATCGTAGGTGCCGTAGGAAAGTTTCGTATGACGCAGTCGTGCACTTTATTTTTTTTTTCATTTTCAAGAGAAAAAAAAATGCCCATCGCCGATCTCTAGACGAAAGGTAAGTATATATTTTTTAAACTTCTGGATATGTTGTAAATTTGTATGGACGCATCAGTCTCATTTTCATCACAAAAAATCGATCGGTTGGATAAGTTTTTAGCCAAGGCTTAGTCCATTTCTGTGCACTTTCACAAATTATTGCCTTTCCCTCCTATAAAAATGCGGAACCCTATCACGCTCTAATCATATTAAAATATAATATATAACAATTTCAGAAATAGGACCCGCTTGCCAAGGGTCGATTCACCTCATCAGCTGTTATGTTTTAATCAATTCGTTTAGCTCCGGCAATTTACCTTTCGATTACTCACATTTTGTCAGACTCTTACAAATTGGCCCGATGAAAAATGATCTCCTGCTCTACGAAATTTTGGAATTTGGAATTTTAAAAGTGAAGCTACCCCACTTTATCCAAGTCATAGTAAATTAATAATTTCGGAGTAAAAAAAAAAAAATTCTAAAATCCTCAACTTCGGTGGTATGAGAATTTATCAGCTCACCCCTTAGTACCAACTGTGCCGAAGGCATTCTCCACGCTTCACACAGATTTATTGGGCATGCTGATGGAATGGGACTTTCGGTGTGCGCATTCATGTTTATTGATAAATTAACTGTGAGGATGTGTTCCAAGCTATAATGTGTTTAATAATTTCCCTCATTGCTTTGGGATGTCCTCATCTTTTTTTCTTTTGATTTTGTTAATCAGATGAGTTGTGTACGTGTGTGGATGGCATCAGCCCAGTATCGAAGCCGCACGAATTAGTTACGCAAATGGATTTTCTCCTTCTTCTCGTATCGAAATATGGGAGTCTAGGGAAATACCCGAATTTGATTTTGGAACACCCCACGCGATGCATTCCAAATTAATGTAATCATGCGTAAAGGAAAGTGCTGCGCTTCTAATGGGATTAGTCGCACAAGTGTGCACGGGCAGGGTAGGCTTAGGCTGGCGACCGCTACGGTCGTGCCGCAGCTCCCGTAGGTGTTGACTACTGTTGTAGTAGTAGGCATGATCTTAAAAAATGACAAGAATTTCGGCCTCTAGATGGAGTATGTCGAATATTTTTTCTGAACTCGCATAAGGCGACAAAATATATAAATTAGGATCTTGGTAAAAAATACTTCAAACTTCAGCTTAACTTATATATGTATTAGGTAAGTATTAATACCTTTTAAACAGGAAACTAGTCGGATTAAGTGAACAGAAAAATAGATGAAATAAAATGACAAGTGTTAGAATCTGAAATAAATAAAAGGTTCTCTCTACAAAAGCTAAGTGGATTTTCTGCAATGCAAATTCTCATCGACTAGTGTCATATAAATACTAGCTGGCCCGTGCTCGCTTTGCTTTGCCTGCCTGCCACATTTATGAGATAGTGGATGATTGATTTTTATTAACTTTATTGTCTATTATGTAGTGGTTGGGTGTGTATGAATAGGGTAGACGCTGATTGGCATCAACTTGGCGATGCCCAGTCGTTGTAACTATCTCGTACACATCAATTGTGCTTATTTTACCTCCGAGTGGTAACCACCGGATACTGGTCTCGCCCACCCGGGCTTGACTTGCTAAACTTATAAGCGCGAGTGTTGAACACGAAAGAAGTAGCAACACTATAATGCTCTGTCGGAATGTCTGGCTGATGAGTCTCAGAGGTCTTACATGAGCCCCTCAGAAAGAGGACATACAGCGGATGAATTCGCCATATTGAATCAACGGTGTTGTCAACAGTCGGGATGGTAGATGCCTAAAGCGAGCTACTCTGACATATTTAGAGCAAAGGTCGGTAAGGTTTTTTTTCAGCACTAGTCAGGGTGCTGAAATAGAGATGGTGGCGGTGACCCTTTTATGGGCCAACGGCAGCGCTCATATCCCCGAAGTGGGTTACTGACAACGGATTACCCGACCCGCTGTCCTAGGGTCAATTTAGGGCCTGGTCCTCCAGGTTGGGGGTTGTGCGTGGGGTTAACTACCCAACCACGGAAAAACCACATGGTTAAGAAGCAACCAAAAGCCTCGGATACGGACGGATTCACTGTTGACGACCCTGCAAAACGGAAAAAGGACAATGACTTTCGGATCTGCACGTGGAATGTTGGAACCCTGAATAGACCACGTGCAGCCGAACAATTAGCGGAGGCCCTAACCTGCTACAATGCAGATATCACCGCCATCCAGGAAGTGCGATGGGATGGACCGGGCAAAAGAAGAATGAAAAACTGTGACATCTACTACGGTGATTGCTATAGGGAACAGAAGCAGCGTCTATTTGGATGTGGATTCGTTGTAAGCGGCAGACTTAGGCAAGAAGTCTTGAGATTTCGACACGTTAGTGAACGCCTTACAACCATCCGCATCAAGGCTAAATTCGCCAACATCAGCCTTTTATGCGCTCACGCCCACACAGAAGAGAAAGATGATGCTACCAAAGAATGTTTCTACGAGCTCCTCGAGAAAACATATGAGCAATGTCCTAAATACGACGTTAAAATCGTCCTAGCCAGAATTTTTGCCGATCGCGTATCCCTCAACCTCTCGAGAAGTCCTGTGCTGCCAGCATCAAGTGCTGAAGACCGGTGGCATCGATGCCAAGAAGCCATCAGAAGCGCCGCAACTGATGTGCTTGGTTTCACCAAACCACCCCCATGAAACCCCTGGTTCGATGAAGAGTGCCGGCAAGCGCATGCAGCAAAACAACGTGCCTACGAAGCGGCGCTGCACAGAAGGACGAGATCGGCTCGTGAGCTCTACGAGCAAATGAGGAGGGAAGAACACCGGCTTCTCCGGAAGAAAAAGAACGAGCATGAGAAGCGCGCGATCGAGGAAATAGAGAGGTGGTACTCCAGGAACAATGTTCGGAAGTTTTACCAAAAGGTAAAAAGAACGTGTCAACGCAACTTTACCCGAGCAGATACCTGTAGAGACGAACAAGGAAACCTAGTAGTGGAAACACAGTCGGTGCTGAGGATATGGAAAAACCATTTCAGCAGACTGTTAAACGGCGATGAAGACACAAATTCCGCTGTCAGGCAGAATGAACCATTCAATATGGGTGATGAAATCCAAGACTCCCGCCCACCTGACCAAAATGAAGTGAGGATAGCAATATCCAAACTGAAATCCAACAAGGCTGCCGGGCCGGACGGCTTAACTGCCGAACTTTTCAAGGCAGCGGGAGATGATTTGGTAGAGAGCATACACCAGCTCGTCTCCAAGCTTTGGTCAGAGGAAAGTATGCCTGATGAATGGAACCTCAGCATTGTTTGCCCGATCCACAAGAAAGGAGACCCTCTTAACTGCGCCAACTAAAGAGGTATAAGTCTCCTCAACATCGCATACAAAATCCTGTCTGCCGTGCTGTGTGAACGCCTGAAACCATTCGTCAACGAACTGATTGGACCCTATCAGTGTGGTTTTAGGCCTAGTAAGTCCACAACTGACCAGATTTTCACACTTCGGCAGATCCTGGAGAAAACCCAAGAAGTCTAGATCGATACTCACCATCTTGTTCATCGATTTTAAGGCCGCATACGACAGCGTTTATAGAGACGAGCTATATAGATCCATGTCTAGTTCTGGCAGTTCAGCCATGCCAGTTTTTGTCCGATTGTGCAGAATGACAATGGAGAACCCTAGCTGCTCTATAAAGGTCGGAAACAACCCCCCACCGAGACCTTTGATGTCAAAAAAGGATTTAGACAAGGTGACGCACTGTCATGTGTCAGAAGTCTGTGCAACCGGTAGAACACAGCGACCTGTCCCTGGTGCGTTTGCTAGTATCAGTACATGAAGCGGCAAAAATAGGTTTAGTGGTGAATGAGGGCAAAACAAAATCTATGCTGTTAACAAGAAGGGACGCACAACATCGACGAATCGGACAGAACGTCACGATAGACAGCTATAATTTTGAGGTAGTTAGGGACTTTGTCTACCTCTGCTCCGCTATAAATTCTGGCAATGATATATCGTCAGAAATCAAGCGAAGAATTACACTTGCTAACCGCTGTTACTTTGGCCTAAGGAGGCAATTGATTAGTAAGGCCTTGTCGAGAACCACTAAGGAGACTCTATATAAGACCCTCATCATCCCAGTCGGATGAAGATCTCCTTGGTCGTTTCGAACGCAAAATTCTTCGAGTGATTTTCGGTCCCGTTTGCGTTGACGGTCTTTGGAGGACGAGATTTAACAGCGAACTCTACGAGCTGTACAGTGACATCGACCTGGTCAGAAAAGTGGGCATCAGTCGACTAAGATGGCTAGGATATGTAGACCGAATGGGCACCAACGCTCCGGCCCGAAGTGTCTTCGACTCCAACCCGGAGGGACAACGCAGTAGAGGAAGACCTCGCCTAAGGTGGCGCGCGCAAGTGGAAGGGGACCTCAACCAACCTGGAGTGCGCAACTGGAGGCAGTTAGCCAAAGATCGTGCTAACTGGAGAGGCGTATTGGTTGAGGCCCAGGTCCACCCCGGACTGTAGCGCCACCTAAGTAAGTAAGTCTATTATGTAGTGCCTTCCTGTTCTTATATTTTTTTATCGTACACTCAGCCCCGAACATGCAACTAACAACTGAACGTTGTATAGGTATTAAGTGTTTTTCTCTGGGATTTATTTGTTGTCATAATAAAACGAAGTTCAACAGGAGACTGTAGGCGTTAGAGAACTACATATGTCGCTTCTCCGATGGCTTACTAATGTTCGCTAAAAATTTCCAGAGCTACTTCGATGAAATACATACAATTTCCAACTGAATGACACAAATCAGATCACGCATGTAAAATGAGGTCAAATGAGATGTAGACTCAACATCCAGTACCATTCCAAGGCCCCTAGTACTGAACTGGCTCCTTAAACGCGCAAAAGAACTAACATTTGCACATAAAGTTGGGTGGTGCAAGAGGCCATTTTCAAAGTGTGGCCAATTCAGGTCTCGATTCAGAGTCATCAGAGTTTGACTATCTAATTGAACCTCATCTTATCTGTGCACATAACACACGCACACGTCTCTCTCAGCACTTCTGCAGCGACAAACGATGCGAAACAGTTTTTCATTTGAAAATAAAAGTTTTCTTCTGAGGATTTGTATCAACAGAGTTTGTATGGACTATAAATTTTAATTTTAATTGAGTGGACATGAAACGTGATCAGGATTGACACATATAGTCTTAACGCTTAAGCAGACGCACAAACCCATTCCAGATTCCACTCTATCAGGAAATGGCATAATTAAAACAGAAAAAGAAGAGATAACCCCAGGTAATTCGCTCTCGTTTTTGTATTAGCCACGCCCTGTGCCCACGCCACAGTATTTGTATGTGCTCTTAACATCACTGGCATCGATTTGAAAATGCTTATCAATTAACTTATTGCATCTAAGTGGGTTTTCTGCAATGCAAGTGCACGGCTGACGAACTCGCCAAACTTGGAGCTTCCCTCTCAATCTTGCCTGAAAAGAGCTCCTTAGGCATACCAGTTTTCACATGCAAACTCTTGTTTAAACTGGACGTAATAGAAAAAACTAACCACGGATGGACAAATGGTACTACTTGTCTGACAACGAAGCATATCTGGCCTTGGGGTGCGGTGTAGTCTAAGTCGCTCAAAGAGCTTGATTACCCTTAATCGATCGCACATTAGTGCTATAATTGGTGTCATAACTGGACACTGTCTATTAGGCAGGCATGCAACAAGGCTTGGCGCCTATTCAAACGACTTTGTTGTATGGATGAGGAGGAGGAAGAGACTACTCTACACCTTCTTTGCGCATGCCCTGCTCTCTCCCGAAAGCGAAATCTCCATCTGGGGGGCCTTCCTCTAAAATGATCTTAATGATCTATACTTAATCGACCCAAAATGTCTCTCACGCTTTGTAAGCACCTCAAAATGGTTCAACGTGTAGGCAGGAACTTCAGAACCACGTGGTATCACAATGGACCTTATATAGGTCTAAGTGAGTCTTCTCACTTCTGCTTCTATTCGACTGCCACTTCAACCTAACCTAACCTACTGAGTGGAAAATAATAATTTTTGTAATTGCAATTGTATGAGTCAAAATTAACTAGACTGTGAGCGTTCATAACGTTTGGTCATATTTGACAGAAATCTGTTGAAATAGCTGATATATTCCGACGCGGAATATAGACTGAGTAGCATTCAATTGATCTGATGCTTACGGCCACAAATGGACAAGTCGATTAAACAGACTTATCCATCATTTGGTCATCTAGTGTAATAGAAACTAATTTGCGTTTGTAGCAGAATGACCCGTATGGCCGTATCCCATTTACTAAATTTATTAAATTTTAAATAATTCATTAAAAATTTGGTCATTTTAATGGAGAATGCTGTCGTTTTTTAGGTCTTACATATGACATTATGGCGTATAGTCTAATCATAAATTAATTCATAGCCACCTCCCCCATCGCATGAACTATCTATCCCACTGTACACTAGTATAAGAATTTGACTACTTAAATCACTTATGCAATCGAAAATACGAAATTGAGAGGGTAAAATATGTATCCGTTTCTTTCGTGATTTCTGAGTGTGCAAAAACAGACCTAATGCATCGTTGGCCGTTGCGCGTTATTCAAAAATTTGAATAAATTAATTGTAAGTATGTGGCTTCTGGAGAAGGGAACGAATCCAAATCCTTTAATATTTCGCCCCAAGAGACATGTCCAACTCACGACGGCACAAAAAGTGCCCAAAATGTCAAAGTTTTTAATTCCCCTTACCTTTTGTTGTCACAATCCGGGCCAATGATTTGTTGGATCCATATGAATATCCTATCAAATTAATCAGAAAAACTTTACTTTCTCAATTGCTAAATAAACAGCATGGCAGAGAAACCTACCTACGTCAGTAGGTAGAAGTAGAATCACCTCAGGTAATTCGCTCTTGCTTTTGTAAAGGGTGATTTTTTAGCTGGTTTGGTTTTGGCAACACTGGTTTTGACAGCTGACGTGTGTTTAGTACCTTGTGTCACTGTCAAACAGCTTCAGTTTGGTTTGCAATTTAACCATGGATCGTCTTACAAATGAACAACGCTTGCAAATTATTGAATTTTACTATCAAAATTCGTGCTCGGTTCGAAATGTTCATCGCGCGCTGCTTCCATTTTATGATCGGCATTCTCGACCTTCTGAGCAGTCTATTCGGAAGATTGTGACCAAATTTCGCACCAAATTTACTTTGTTGGACATTAAACCACCAACACGTTTACGTACTGTGCGTATTGAAGAAAATATTGCGGCCGTATCAGCTAGTGTGACAGAAGACCGCGAAATGTCGATTCGGCGCCGTTCCCAGCACCTTTAGGCCTTTGTTACAGCACTACGTGGAAAATTTTGCGGAAGGATTTGGGCGTAAAGCCTTTTAAGATACAGCTGGTGCAAGAACTAAAGCCAGCCGACCTACCACAACGCCGAATTTTTGGTGAATGGGCTCTTGGAAAGCTGGCCGAGGATCCGCTTTTTTATCGAAAAATTGTGTTCAGCGATGAGGCTCATTTTTGGTTGAATGGGTACGTAAATAAGCAAAATTGCCGCATTTGGAGTAAAGATCAGCCAGAAGCATTGCAACAGCTACCAATGCATCCCGAAAAAGCCACTGTTTGGTGCGGTTTATGGGCCGGCGGCATTATTGGGCCATATTTCTTCAAAGATGATGCGAATCGCAGCGTTACTGTCAATGGTGAACGCTACCGAGCGATGATAACAAACTTTTTTTTGCCCGAAATGGAAGTTCTTGACTTGCATGATATGTGGTTTCAACAAGACGGTGCCACATGCCACACAGCACGCGAAACAATGGCGCAATTGCGAGGCGAGTTTGGTGAACAGTTAATTTCACGTTTCGGGCCGGTCAATTGGCCGCCTAGATCGTGCGATTTGACACCATTAGATTATTTTTTGTGGGGGTATGCCAAGGCTAATGTGTATAGGGACAAGCCCGCTTCGATTGACGCACTGGAAGCCAACATCCATGCATTCATTCGTGAGATACCGGCCGATATGTGTGAAAGAGTATGCCAAAATTGGACTCAGCGGATGGGCTACCTGAGACGCAGCCGCGGTCAACATTTGCATGAAATTATATTTAAACATTAAATTGCAAGGTTCAAACTATCGATTCAAATAAATATTTCATTCATTTTTTTGAATTTTTTGTGATTTTTTTTTAAAAAAAGTTCTAAACCTCTTAAAAAATCACCCTTTATTAGCCACGCCCTGTGCCGACGCCACAGTATTTGTATGTGCTCTTAACATCACTGACATCGATTTGAAAATCCATATCAATTAACTTATTAATAAAAATAAAGTGCACGACTGCGTCATACGAAACTTTCTCGGTATATAAGATGCGTTTTTGAGTCGCCAAATGAATAGAAAATTAATGGTGAGAAAATCTATTTTAATCACTTTTTAGGTTTAAAAAAAAATGTTTTTCTCTAAAACGGCACATACGATTTCGATGTAATTTCGCACATTGGACACTTTTAACATAATTGTTCGACGTATAAAAAAATATCAAAATCGTTAGAGCCGTTTTTGAGAAAACGAATTTAATTTAAATTTAAGAAAATCGATGATGTATCAAAAAACAATTTAAAAAAAATTATTTAAAAAATCTAAATATGCAGATTTGTTTAAGTTTACAGTATAAAAAAATCTCCCATTCCCTTTGATAGTTTTTGAGATATTGCCCGTTTTATAAATTACCGTTTTAAATTACCGTTGATCAATGAGTATGCAGGATTTTTGACCCCATCCTAAACAGCCTTAGTACAAAAAAAAGCCCGAAATCCTTGGAAGCACTTTCGAGAAAAAATAGTGATAAGTGATTTTCACAAAAAAATTTGTATGGCAAGTAACGTTATTTCAAAAGATAAAGCAAAAAATAAAAAGATGCCCCGAGATGTAACCCCAAGAACCTTATAAACGAACTTTGAAGCAAATTCGTCGAACCGTTTCCCCATATGGCGGCCGGACAATCAGACAGAACGACAGGCAGACAGACCGACGGACGGCGTTGGCGGACCCACTTTTTTGGACTTCTCTATAGTCTTAATATCATTCCTCATGCACAGTTTGAGATCGAAATTTCCTCGAAATTACTCTCGCTTCGATGTAGATGTTTACTTTTTCTATGGATCTTCCCGATGTTAAGATTTTACGACTTGACAGAAGCATGATAAAGACCACGCATTTTGGATGTGCAACTTGAAAACTAATGCAAATTTTTGCCGAGAAATCAACATACAGATCTCCCTATGCCATCAAAACTAAGCAAAGGAAAAACCTTTAGTGCTAACGCAATATTTGAATGGCCGCTAGTCCATGCAAGACACAAATCTAACATCATAAACATGTACACGTAACGAAAAAACGGCTAACGTCGGCTCAGATTATTTTCTTATTGCAGCTAGATTCAGAGCTCGACTATAACGGGTGATCCAAGAAGATACCCGTTATAGTCGAGATACTTTTTTCAATAGCCTTTTTTGGCAGATCACGTGTGAGTCGTGTCATGCTGTCATGTTATTTTTGTTTAGTATTGTTTGGCATTTCATAATGGAAAGACTTACGCGTGAACAACGTTTACAAATTGTTCAACTTTATTATGAAAATTCACGTTCTGTGAGGAATGTGTTTCGTGCACTTCGCTAATCGGCCTACTGAGCGTACTATTCGCAACACCATCACCCATTTTGAGACCCAGCATTCATTATTGGATTGGATGGAATATTCGACCGAATAGACCACGTCCAGCACGCTGTGAAGAAAATATAGCGGCCGTAGCTGAGAGTGTACACGAAGACCGTAGAGAGTCGATTCGGCGCCATTCGCAGCAACTCGGACTGACGTATGGAACGACTTGGCGCATTTTACGTCAAGATCTTAAATTGAAAGCGTACAAAATACAGCTTGTGCAACAACTGAAGCCGCTCGACCTTCCCAAGCGACATCGCTTCGCTCTATGGGCTCTTGAAAAGTTCCAAGAAGATCCGACGATTTCGAGGCAAATTTTGTTTAGCGATGAGGCCCATTTCTGGCTCAATGGGTATGTAAACAAACAAAATTGCCGCATTTGGGACGAAGAGCAACCTGAAGAGATTGAAGAACTGCCACGATTTGGTGTGGTTTGTGGGCCGGTGGAATCATCGGTCCATATTTCTTTAAAAATTATGCCGGTGCGAACGTAACCGTCAATGGCGACCGTTATCGTGCCATGGTAACCGACTATTTGATGCCTGAAATTGAAGCTCGTGATCTCGGCGACATTTGGTTTCAGCAAGACGGCGCCACTTCCCACACATCGCATCAATCAATGGACTTATTGAGAGAACATTTCGGTGAGCACATAATTTCACGTTTTGGGCCGGTCGATTGGCCACCAAGATCGTGTGACATCACACCGTTAGACTTTTTCCTGTGGGGATATGTAAAGTCAAAAGCTTATGCCGACAAGCCCGCTTCGAGGAAAACATCACGCGTGTCATTCGCCAGTTACCAGTCGAAACGCTCGAACGAGTGATCGAAAATTGGACTCAACGGATGGACCATCTGCGACGTAGCAACGGCCAACATTTGATAGACATAATCTTCAAAAAATAAATGCCAAAGAATGTTCTTTCAAATGATAATAAACATTCCCCATTCAATTTGAATTTTCTGTGTTTTTTTCTTTAAAAAAGTAGGGAACATCGAAATGGATCACCCTTACCAAGAGAAGAAGCCCTGAAACATTAGCGCCAATTGAGTAGTCCCCAGCAGCGTTGCCACAATGATACAAGTGTATCAATTTGGATACATTTTTGCTTTTGTGCAAACATTTGATACATAGATACTTTTTTTAAAAGTGCAAATTCTAATTTTCGTAATTTTTTTTTTTTTAATTTTTTCAATTCATTCAGAATATTTAATGTATTGTACATGTACGACCTGACTGAAGTTGCTCTGTATGTTACCATAAACAAGTTGTCATAAATTGGTGGTAGTTTGTGTTTTGCTATTGTAAAATTCTTTTACAATTTTAAGAATAAACATTAACTTATTTTTAAAATTCTAATGTGGACTATTAAATAAAAGTCATTTGGTGGATTTTTCATATCCTTAACTTGACCCGCAATTTTTACAGATGGCTCAAAAACAACAGAAGAAACAGGGGCTGGGATCATCTGAAAAGACCCAGAACTAAGGGTGTCTATAAGACTACCGGACACAAGCAGCGTCTTTCAATCAGAGGTTCGGGCTGTCCTCGAGGCGTCTGAGCAAATGCAGATGAAAACTATATCCGGAAGAGATGTTGTTATCTACATCGACAGCCAGGCCGCATTTTAGGCAATGGAATCAAAAACATAAATACTGACGTAGTCAGGAAATGCAATCACAACCGAGTGAGACTATGCTGGGTGCCAGGATGGGGTTGCAACAATAGGAGGGCTACTCAATAGTCGTGAGGTTGTTGACATACAACATCCCCTCTGCATAATCAGGGGAAATAACTTAAGTACTGCCAACCTAAGGTGGTCAAGTCTTGGGGGACACACGGGGTCAAAAGGTCTATGTCTATTTCTCGGGAGAGCTCCAGTGAAGTTTATAAGACTTAGCAGGTATAAGCTTAGAATATTAGTAGAAATCCTGACAGGGCATTGCCTCTTTCGAAAACATGCAAAGAGACTTGGACTGTCTTCTGCAGATTCTGAGGTTATGGATATACCGCACATATTTTGTGAGAGACCTTTCTTTGAATCTTTGGAGGAAATAGACGGTAAAAACTTCAAAGGCCTTAAAAGGGAAAGTGTTAAAATTTTTTGTCTACCGTTTGAGTACAAATTTAATCGGTTCCCTAGGGATCGCAATAGATCCGCTTCGGTGCCTATTGTTGTGAGTGATAACTCTTACATCACACCCCGTGGAATGGATTTATATTTTAAAACAAATAATTGGATTGAAATGGTGGTTTCCCTTTTGAAATTATTATCCATCTTAAACGCCGTGAGACGTCAGCCTTCATACAAAAAACTACAAACCTAAAAATCAACTAAATATAAATGTTGTGATACAGTTGATACATTTTCCAAAAGAAAAAGATACATTTTTCAAAAAGTCAGCGGCAACGCTGGTCGGCAGAGCGTTAAAAGAGCGCTTCAGTGAGAGACATTCCGCTGTGTATTCATCTAGAACAGACGCCAAGATTCTGCAAAAAGTTGACAGATGACGCACATATGAAAACGCTGCAGCGGAAAGCAAGATGAGCAAGGAGTAGGGAAGAGAAGAAGATCCTGCGTAGCAACAAGAGATGGTACGCAGTCTCCCAGTTCAAGTGGATCGAAGAGTATTGCAATCGAAACAACATCCGAAGGTTTTATAAGCAAGCCAAGCTCTTCGAACCAGAAAAGGTAGCCATGTCTCCTTCAAGTAGTTGTATTAAATGCTCATCTTGCAGAAATAAGAAGTGAGTCCACGTCCAGTCAATGAAGAACCAGTCCTTCCAGAAGAAGGTTTAGCTATAAAGCAGGCCGCCAAATCTGCCACCAGATCTCTGAAATGGTTCATGCATTGGAAATAGCACCCACGAAAACATAAGAAATAGTGGTTATAAAATTTGCTCAGATGTCGAAAAGTCTTAGGATTTAGCAAACCGACATATATCGAATAACAACTCCATTTTCATATTTATTGATTTTAAGAAAGCATTCAATACTTTAAATGAAAATTAAGGAGCGAGCAAATTAAGAGTCAAGGAAGCGGAACTTTCCAATGGCGAAAAAGTTATTAAATACGGCATTCCACAAGATACAAACTAGGTCGTTAGTGAAGGCTAAATTTCGCTAAACATACCTCCTATTTAAAAATTAAATATCACTGTCCTTGCAACAACTTGTTTTGCGATAGCATAGCTCTCCGATTTCAACACATTTCACAGCAAACTGCTATGCCTGCCTGACTAGCAAAGAGGATGTTTACATCTTTAAATATTTCCCTCCTCTTGGACATCAATCAGCAGAACTGAAATTTCAATAATTTTCAGCCAAGGCCTCGTGCAAAAGTCAACAGCCTATACGCACTTGAGTTTGAGACACGGTGTCCCTATCAAGAAGTCAAAGGGTCATAGGCTAAATCACTACACAAAGCGGCACAATTACAACCAAACACTACTCCTTCTGAATATTACATGAACCATGTCCTCGGGAGAGAATCATTTTCGGATGTTTTGGTACCCGTCGTATAATACTTTGGGGAGTTGAAGTAGTAAGTAGTACGCATCCAGTTCCAGAAACACACACACAAGGACCACCCAGCAATGAGACATAAAATATTAACTCAAAACAAACAAACAAATGAGACGAACATACGCCGAAGACGAAGATGCGAACGAACGAAAGGAAACCTGAAGGAAAAATTAATTTCATGCACAACAGGATCTTGAGTAATTGCCTGCTTTTCATTTGCTCTTGTAAAATATTTACAAAGTAGCGCAAGGACAATTGCTCTTTGTGGATGTGTGTGGGTTTCTGGTACACACAATAGCGAGAGGGCACCACAGATTCCCTGCACAGAATAATGTAAAAGACATTTCAGTGTCAGATTGACTGTTGTAAATCCTTCATTATCCGAGTAGAATACGAAAAAAAACAAAAAACATCACCCACATCCCTTTGTTGTCGTTTATTGTCTTTTATCTCTCATACCTACCGCAAAGTAATTGTTGATTCGGGAAGATATTTCTGTGTAGTTTTTTTTCGAAACTCTTCAACGAAATGTGCATAAATTAAGTTAAAAAGTGATTCGCAGATTTGCCCAAAAAGGACTCGTCGTGTGTCAGAGAAATAGTTAGCTGATTAGGGAAACAATTGACCCGGACCTCGCTCTGTTAGTCGAATCGATATTTCATTGGTTAAAATTTAAATTCAATTATTCTGATTAGTGGTTTCGAATGGACCCGCATCCTGCGGTTGACCGATCACGTGTGATACATGTCGTCGACATTAGTCAGGCATTCATTCAGCATTTCGCTCTCTGCGGTGGGGTTCTGCAGCAATTTTGACACATTGCCGGCACTTCAGTCAACGAATTAGGGCCCATGCATACAACATTTGGAGAATTAATGAGTCGCAATTTAGTGCGGTTTGGGTTGTCGACAAAAAGAAAAAAAAATAACCAACTGAATGTTGCATTTTGTCACACCCACATGTGGCACATTTATTGTACTGAAGCTGGTAGCCCTTTGTTAAGTTTCACATGCAGATGCAGATGTAGATTCTGCAGTGACAATTCGTGTCATATAGAAGGAATGTGGGTTAGGGTGGACAGTATTTGTATGGAGATTTAATTTGAAAGAAACACTAGAAAAGGCTACAGTTCGCTTGGGGCAAACTATGGTGATAGATGAAACAATTGTGAAAAACTTTCCACCCAATACAAATATTGCTGGATTGGCTAATACATTTTCGAATTTATTTTCCCAACAAGCAGCATCAATAATCCACGTATGTAATACAACAACTTCAAGCCATCAAACTATATGTTTACGGGACACAATTTATTTGGGAGATACAGACTCTGTAGAGGTAGGAAATCTTATAGCTCGCTTAAATATCCAAAAGGCACCTGGGACAGATGGTATTAGAGCAATAGACATAAAATCCAACGCTCATATATTTGCGCCCATAATTACGAATTTTATCAATATGAGTTTTAATACGTCCACTGTGCCAAAAAAGCTCAAAGAGGCACTTGTTAGACCTATCTACAAGGGAGGAGCCAAACATGAGATAGCTAACTATCGTCCGATTGCAATATTGCCGGTGATAGAAAAGATCTTAGAGCAAATCGTAGCAGATCGAATATGGAAATTTATTGATAAGCATAAGCTAATAAGCAAGCATCAGTACGGGTTCCAGAAAGGAAAAAGCACCAACCAGCTTCTCGGTGATTTCGCAAATTTAGTTAACACCAGTCTTAACAAAAATCACCACGTGTTAGTACTTTTCCTAGATTTTAGCAAAGCATTCGATACCCTGGACCACAACAAACTCATCGATGCATTGGAGAGAATAGGAATTAGAGGAAAACTGGCAGATTGGCTGAGAGACTACCTCAGAATGAGGACTTTTCGCGTGGGAATCAAAAGCAACTGCAGTAAAGCCAATACAGTGCAGTATGGAGTCCCACAAGGCTATAAACTTGATTCCCTCTTATTCATTCTATACACCAATGAATTATTAAAATCCTTTAAGATGAGCTATCCCTTCGCATATGCAGACGACACAGCAATTGTTGTTTGCCACAGATCAATCGTAGAAGCAACGAGGATGATGCAAGCAGAGTTCGACGAAGCAGGAAAATGGTGTCATGATAATGGGATCGTAGTAAATGCGGCAAAAACAAAATTATTACATATTCGTAGCCCACAGTACCCAGAGTCACAAATAAACATTAAATCATACAACTGCACCAATCCAAGCAACTGCCAGGTTATAGATGTCGTAGATAAGTACAAATATCTGGGTGTAACGATCGACAGCCATTTTCTATGGGAATCACACATAAATGATCTACGAATGAAGCTGAAAGGATCCCTGTTTGCATTGGCTTGCCTGAAGTATAAGTCTTCAAGCTGTGTACAAAAACAAGTGTACCACGCTATTGTCGAGTCACGACTGAGATACGGCATACTAGCGTGGGGAGGTGCAGCAGATACACATATTTCTAAGCTTCAGAATATACAAGACAGAGCGATTAAATTGCTGTCGGGAAGAAACAGCGTAGACGGTGGAGTGAAAGTTCTCACAGTGAAGCAGATAAAGGGTGATTTTTTAAGAGGTTTAGAACTTTTTTTTAAAAAAAAAAACACAAAAAATTCGAAAAAATGAATGAAATATTTATTTGAATCGATAGTTTGAACCTTGCAATTTAATGTTTAAAGATAATTTCATGCAAATGTTGACCGCGGCTGCGTCTCAGGTAGCCCATCCGCTGAGTCCAATTTTGGCATACTCTTTCACACATATCGGCCGGTATCTCACGAATGAATGCATGGATGTTGGCTTCCAGTGCGTCAATCGAAGCGGGCTTGTCCCTATACACATTAGCCTTGGCATACCCCCACAAAAAATAATCTAATGGTGTCAAATCGCACGATCTAGGCGGCCAATTGACCGGCCCGAAACGTGAAATTAACTGTTCACCAAACTCGCCTCGCAGTTGCGCCATTGTTTCGCGTGCTGTGTGGCATGTGGCACCGTCTTGTTGAAACCACATATCATGCAAGTCAAGAACTTCCATTTCGGGCAAAAAAAAAGTTTGTTATCATCGCTCGGTAGCGTTCACCATTGACAGTAACGCTGCGATTCGCATCATCTTTGAAGAAATATGGCCCAATAATGCCGCCGGCCCATAAACCGCACCAAACAGTGGCTTTTTCGGGATGCATTGGTAGCTGTTGCAATGCTTCTGGCTGATCTTCACTCCAAATGCGGCAATTTTGCTTATTTACGTACCCATTCAACCAAAAATGAGCCTCATCGCTGAACACAATTTTTCGATAAAAAAGCGGATCCTCGGCCTGCTTTCCAAGAGCCCCTTCACCAAAAATTCGGCGTTGTGGTAGGTCGCCTGGCTTTAGTTCTTGCACCAGCTGTATCTTAAAAGGCTTTACGCCCAAATCCTTGCGCAAAATTTTCCACGTAGTGCTGTAACAAAGGCCTAACTGCTGTCACACTAGCTGATACGGCCGCAATATTTTCTTCAATACGCACAGTACGTAAACGTGTTGGTGGTTTAATGTCCAACAAAGTAAATTTGGTGCGAAATTTGGTCACAATCTTCCGAATAGACTGCTCAGAAGGTCGAGAATGCCGATCATAAAATGGAAGCAGCGCGCGATGAACATTTCGAACCGAGCACGAATTTTGATAGTAAAATTCAATAATTTGCAAGCGTTGTTCATTTGTAAGACGATCCATGGTTAAATTGCAAACCAAACTGAAGCTGTTTGACAGTGACACAAGGTACTAAACACACGTCAGTTGTCAAAACCAGTATTGCCAAAACCAAACCAGCTAAAAAATCACCCTTTATATAACATGACAGCAGCGTTGGAGTACTATGACGATGAAAGGTTTCGAACTCCAATCAATCACGGCTTCAACACCAGAAGACGAGCAGAAGGGCTTTACCAACTCCCATCCTTCAACAATGTGTACGGCAAGCGTCAGCTGATGTACACCATACCAAACATCCTAAATAATCTTCCAAATAATTTGCGTAATTTAAATAATGTGAACGTAAGAAAGAAGAGATTAAAGCAATATTTCCTAGAAAGTATAACGTAATGTTTATGTAATTACCGTTCATAGCTGTCTTTTTAAAATGTTTATGAATGTTTTTAAAAACTTTTTTTTATCAAAAATATTACAATCAAATTTATGTTAATGCACTTAATTAATATTACCAATCTTTTTGATGATACCAGAAATATTAACTGAATCTGAAAAATAACCTCCTGCAGATAAGCTATCTGGCTTCGCAGGTAAGAGAACAAAATATTGTACTAGATTTAAGATGCATGAAATAAAATTGAAATTAAAATTGAATCCTATCCGTGTCCTAATACACCACCAAGAAAAATGTGTTGAAAACAACTTTGTATGGATTACATTATCTCTCCTTTTGTGTTAAATTTATCAACAAAGCAGCATTTCAGATAAAAATGTCCCAAAAAAGTTGGTATTGCCAAAAATGTATTTCCATAAACGTGCGCAGATTTGGATTCATTTTCTACCTAAACACGTTTTCGATAGAACGTTGGAGCTTATTTATTATCAAAAAAATTATCAATATTACGATTTTAAGAGGGTTGATACAGTGAATCTAATAAGTGAATGTGTTTCTCTAGAATGGGATTATATTTTTATTACCCCAGATGTTAATGATCAAGTCGAGGTACAGGGTGGCGCACCAATTGTGCTACAATAAGAAATTCAAATAACTTTTTTTTTAATCGATGTATTTCATTTATTTTTTTTTTATTGGTTAGAAAATTAAATTTTATTTTAAATAGTTAATTGTTTTTAAAGATTATAGACCGCAAATGACCTCCACGCTGTCCCACGCATATGCGGCACCTGGTCAAAAAATTATTCATTGCGGCCTGAAGAGTTGAAGTTGGGATCGCCTCAATTATTGTCGTTATGGACTGCTTTAATTCAGTTAAATTCCTGGGCTTCGTTTTTTACACCTCTTACTTGACATAACCCCATAAAAAGAAGTCTGGTGCAGCTAGGTCAGGTGACCTTGGGGGCCAGCGAAGAGTGGAGTTCCTAGAAATTAATTTGTTTGCGAATTTTTTGTTTAGCTCCGCCATAACTGGTCTGGCTATATGTGCAGTTGCTCCATCTTGCTGAAACCAAACGCTGTTGAATGGTATACGTCTTCGGCGCAGTTCTGGGTAAAAAAACTCCTTCAACATCTTTAAATAACGGTCCCCATTGACAGTAACGGTTACACCGTTTTCTTCAAAGAAGTACGGCCCGACAATACACCTTGATGAAACTGCGCACCACACAGTGACTCGTTCTGGGTGCAGTTCCGTCTCATGGAGCATTTCTGGATTAGACTCATTCCATATACGGCAATTTTGCTTGTTTACATTGCCGTTAAGATCAAAATGGGCCTCATCAGACATGAACAAACAATTGATCAATGTGTTGTCTTCTTCGGCCATTGATATCATTTTTTGGCAAAATTCCAGGCGAACAGGCAAATCCTGAGGGTTTAACTTGCTAGTAATTTGGACTTTGTACGGAAACAAGTTTAAATCGTCATGAAGTATCCGTTGTAATGAACGTCTACTAATTCCAATTTTCCCCGATAAGTTTCGGGTCGAAACGTTCGGATTGGCCTGTATTGCAGATGCTACTGCTGCGATTGTATCCTGAACCCGAACCTTGGCATCTCGATGGTACAGCCTTCGTGCGATGCTTCCAGATTCGGCAAACATGTTTACAAACCTCATAATGGTCCATCTACTCGGGAGATTACCGCCAAACTCCCGCCTAAATTCCCTTTGGACGGAAATGACGGACTGCAAAGCATGGTACCGTTGCACTATCCAACTTCTTTTCTCCGTATCCCAAGCATCCATTTTTATAAATCTAAATAGTAACCTACAAAATAAAAAAAAAAATAAGCCGATTACTCACACAGAAAAAAAGTTATTACGTTTTATTTTTGTAGCACGATTCGTGCGCCACCCTGTACTTAATGGATTAATAAAATATTTGTTTTTTTAAATATGTCCCAAAAAAGACTTTCGTTGTTAAGCATGGACCATGTCCTTGGCTTTCTAATGAGATTAAATCTGCCATGAGTACAAGAGATCAACTCTATCGACGGTAGCGAAGATTTCAAATTCCAGAAATGTTTACTGAATTCAAAAGATTGAGAAACTCAGTTAACTTAATGATTAAAAGAGCTAAGTCATTGCATTTTACAAACAAATTCAATACCAGCCGCTGTTCAACTTTTCTGTGGAGGGAAATTAAAAAGATCGGATTGTGCAATAAAAATAACTTGCATTCCAATGATGATATAGATATTGAAGAATTGAACAGAATGTTTGTTAGCGAGCCGTTGGTATCTGAAGTGTCTGACAATGCATTTCTTTTTGATAGAGTCGACTCCTTTTCTGTTGCGAAAACTATTTTGTCTATAAAATCTGATAGTATGGGTATGGACAATATTCACCCGAAGTTTTTAAAAATGATTTTACCGTATATACTAAAATATGTTACATATATTTTCAATACCATCCTAATGTCCTCGAACTATCCGAATCAGTGGAAACAATCAAAAATTATACCTATTCCAAAAAATAAAAAAGGCACGGAATATCGACCCATCGCCATCCTACCTTTTCTTTCTAAGGCTTTTGAGTTAATTATAAGCACTCAAATTAAGCAATACATTGAGTTTAATAATTAGCTGACTCCAATGCAGTCAGGCTTTCGTTCAGGTCACAGTTGCATAACTGCCCTGATCAAAGTCACGGATGACAAACGGGTAGCTATTGACAGAGATGAACTCACTTTGGTTACATTATTGGATTTTTCTAAGGCTTTCGACTCTGTCCGTCCTGATATTCTCTGTAACAAGCTTGTAACTTACTTCAATTTTTCTCATCTTTCCGTGAAGTTAATCTCGTCTTATCTTACAAATAGAGCTCAGTCTGTCTTTTGCAATCAATCCTATTCGTCGCTCTTAAATGTTAATTGTGGTGTGCCTCAAGGTTCAATAATTGGTCCTTTGTTATTCTCTATGTTCATTAATGATTTACCAATTGTTTTACATAATTGTCTTTCTCATATTTATGCTGACGATGTACAAATTTATTTTCACTTTCCTGTTGGATTGATGGACGATGCTGTTGAAAAAATGAACGAGGATCTAACTTCAATAGTTAAATGGTCGTCAGAAAACCAGCTTCTTTTAAATCCTTCTAAGACTAAATCAATTACAATCTATAAACATTTATTAATGGCCCGTCTGCCTCCTATTTTATTATGTGGAGTTGAAGTTGAAATGGTTTCTAAAATAAAAAATCTTGGTATTGTTATTAATAGTAACCTCACTTGGAGCGATCATATTAATTCGGTGGTTTCCAAAATCTATGGAGCTTTGCGGGGGTCTTTCAGTATGCCAAGACACTTTACCAATTGCCGTTAAACTGAAATTGGCAAAGGCTCTGATTGTACCCTTAATAATGTATAGCTGCGAGTTATTAGCCTGCACTGATGCTATCTCAAGGCGAAAACTAAACGTTGCATTCAATTCTGTGGCTAGATTTGTGTTTAACTTGCGTAGATATGATCATGTTTCGAGCTATTCTCGCCAAATACTAGGATGCAGTCTGGATCAATTTCTTAACTATAGAGCTTGCGCTTTAATTTCAAAAATTGTAAGAGATAAACAACCTGTTTATCTTTATAGTAAAATAGTTTTTTCACACTCGCTTCGTTCTTACGGTATCAGACCCTTCGTATACACTTGTACGGCATCACGTAGGCAATTTTTCTTTTTTGTCATTCGCCTTTATAACCAACTTCCCCTCAGTATAAGAACTATGGTCGAGCACAGACGTTTTTTGTCGTTAGTTTTTTCCCATTTTAATTTTTACTTTTAATTTTTTTTTATAATTAAGAGTTTACAAAACTTAATTTAATCGTGTTTTTAATTTTCCTTTGCTGTTAATTTAACTTTAATTATCCTATTTTTTTTTTCCTTACTGAATGTTTTATTATTATTTTTATTATTTAACTTTTAATTATTTTAAAAACCTTATTTAAACTGTGCACTCTTAAAGAATTTATTTTCTTATTGTACAGAAAATTTCAAAAATAAATACAAATAAATAAATAAATAAAAAAAAATACCAATGGCCAGTACCATTGGTTATGCCCGATTCAGATATATCTAGTCTTCCTACGGGCTACACCTCCGGTCGCGCGCGCTCATTGTAGTAAGAAATTTGTTCCTCTCATTTTTTCATTTTAGTGATGACTACGACTAAGTTACCTTAACAAGTAGTTTACGCTTCTGTAGTGTTAATCGCGTTTGGTAGGTAGCTTTCCAGCGAACGCACCTACTAATACCGTCATTGCATGCGGTTTTTCTCTATGGCGCTAGGTCGAACGGTCTTGTTCTTGTAGTCGGCGCTCAAGGTATGTCACGTCCAGGGTACGAATTATTTCATTATTGCAGTGACCATGAATGCGAGGACGAAGTTTGCGAGCTAAATTTGTTACTTCGTTACTCACGGTAGCAATTCCTAGATCTCTGTGAATATCACTATTCCTTATATACCATGGAGCATTCACGATTGCTCTTAGCGTTTTGTTTTGGAATGTTTGTATTATAGCCATATGGCTTGGTTTGGTGCAACCCCAAAGGAGCAACCCAAAACAGGAGCAGTTTGTTGTATACGCTTGTCTTCGAATATCTTTCGAGTATCCAATACATTTCTCTAAGTCTGAGAGCTCTTCGCGCTTTTTCTTAACGTGTGGCTTCCACTTAAGTTTTGCGTCTAGGGTCATTCCTAAATACTTCGCCTCGTTTGCGTATGGTATTTGTACCGAGTTAATAAAGGCAGGTAAGTTGTTTATCCTTTTGTACGTGAAATTGACATGCGTCGACTTGGTCTCGTTAAGGGCAATTAGCCAGGTCTTTGTCCATTCGCATACTTTATTAACAGCCCGTTGGAGTTTTCCAGTTGATGATTCGACTGACTCATCCATTGCGAGGATAGCCGTATCGTCTGCGAACGTTGCTAAGATGGTCCCTTCAGAGCAGGAATAATATTGGGCCGAGAACGTTTCCTTGCGGAACACCGGCGTGAATTTCCTTGAATTCCGATGGCCTTCATGCCATACCTTGTCGAAGGCTTGCGATACGTCGAGAAAAGTGCTAGAGCAAATCTTTATGCATTCTAGAGCTTTTTCAATTTCATTTCTTATTCGATACACCTGATCGATTGTGGAATGTTTGACCCGGAAGCCAAATTGGTGATCTGGTATCAAGCGTCTTTCTTCAATTACAGGTTGTAATCGTTTTAGCAGAAGTTTCTCATAAACCTTAGATATTATCGGCAGTAGCGAAATAGGTCTATATGATTTCGTATCATTTGTATTCTTCCCTGGCTTCGGAATCATAATGACTTCGGCTACTTTCCATTGTCTTGGAACATATGAAAGTCTCAGAGAAGCATTTATAATGTACAGCAGCTTAACTAGTGCTCTTTTCAGTAGCTCCCTCAGAACTTCGCCAGTGATTAGATCGTATCCTGGAGCTTTGTTATTTTTCAACTTTTTTATTGTCATTCGAAGCTCATGTCGGATCGCGAATGAGCATTCGGTTCTTCGTTTAAAGGTCGTCCATCGAACGGCCTGAATGTTTCTTCTAGATGCTCGGCAAATAAATCCGCTTTCTCTTTGTCTCCTTTTGCCCATTCGCCGTTATCTTTTCTTATTGGTGGCGAGTGCATTTTTGGTTTCCATATGGACTTCAAGGCTTTCCAAAGTGAGTATTTTGAGCTCTTTTCACCAGTCAAGCCTTTTAGGTAAGTTGAAGTTTCGAGACTTCTTAGATCCTGTAGTTTATTTTTAAGTTTGTTGCAAAGATGGTTCCGATAAGTCTTATCAGGGGGTGCGCGGGATTGTTGCCAGTTTTTGATAAAAAAAATGTTAACATTCTAAATAATTTTGGAAAACGGAAAATATTTATTTACGCCACAAAAAAAATTGTTGTTTCTAGTATTTTTAAACACAATTTATCTTTTCAAATTCCAAAATTCTCGATTCAACAATTCGTTATTCAGTGAACAATTATTTTTAAGAATAGAAATGTAGGGTCTGCCAAATAATGTTTTTTTTTTTCAACTAGTGCTTATTTCGCGAATGGTAACACTTAGCTCATGTCTGATTTGACAGATAATTAGTTTTATCCTTCCGCTGAACGAATATGGTTGTGTATATGCTTGAACAACGCTGGGAAACGCTGACCTGCGATCGACTTAGAGAAGATGCCGATTTTGCCAACAAAAAATCATCTTTTCAGATGAAGCTCATTTTGATCTTGGCGGGTATGTAAATAAGCAAAATTGTCGCTTTTGGGGCACAGAAAACCCGCACGCATACATTGGAAAGCCGATATACCCAAAACGAGTCACTGTTTGGTGCGGATTTTGGTCCAGAGGCATAATTGGACCATTTTTCTTCGAAAATGAGCAGGGAGTGGCCGTTACAGTCAATGGCGATCGTTATCGGGCCATGTTGAACGAATTTTTGTTCACAAAAATTGAAGAGGAGGATATTGACAACATTTGGCAAAAACAGGACGGCGCTACGTGCCACACAGCTTAAGCTACACTCGATGATTTGCGCCCTGTTTTTGAAGATCGCATAATCAGCCGCAGAGCTGATGTCGTTTGGCCACCGCGGAGCTGCGATTGGACACCGTTGGACTATTATCTGTGGGGTGCCGTAAAAGATAAGGGTTACGCCGACATGCCAAAGACAATTGACGCTTTAAAGGACAATATTCGTGAAGCCATTGGTGAATGTGCTTAAAAATTGGACCGAATCGTGTAGGCTACTGCATGGCCAGCCGAGGCAGCCATTTGAATGAAATTATTTTCCATTATTAACCGGAAGGATTGTATTTATTAGGCGTAAACGGCCCTATAGGACCCAAAGCCTTGCTTCACCAGCAACTGTGTGTGCGAAGATATATTTCTTGACACGAATGGAAAGGAGCTACAGTCTAATGCCGATTAAAACTTTCAGGTGATACAGGTCGGGATTTGCACCAGCGACCTCTCTTTTTTTTTCTTTTTTTGTTGGATGTTGCTACTATTTGATGGAGCCCTCAGTCACAACTACAGGTCCATTGTAAAGGGTGTTGGTTTTTCGATTAGAGATAAAACTGACATTTTGTGGTCAAATCTGGCAACTCTAATGTCATTTGTGTTCAGTTTGGTTTGCCATTTCATTATGAACAGGTTGAAAAATGAACAACGCTTGCAAATCGTGCAAATTTATATCGAAAATAATGGGTCAGTTGGCGAAGTTTACCGCAAGCTCATGAAGCTCATTTTGGGTTTGAATGGCTACGTCAACAAGCAAAATTGCCGTGTTTGGAGTGAAGAGAATCCACATGAGACCCTTGAAACGCCATTACATCCACAAAAACTGACTCTTTGGTGTGCTCTATGGGCTGGTGGAGTCATTGGGCCATACTTCTTTCGAAATGATGCTGGAGAGTCAGTTACCGTTAATGGAGACCAGTATAGAGCCATGATAGCCGACAATTTTGTTCCCGAATTGAATGGCATGAGTGTGGATGAGATGTGGTTCCAACAAGACGGCGCTACATGCCACACAGCGCACGTAACAATCGATTTATTGAAGGAAACATAAAGAATCTTTAAATAGGATTTCGGTAATGTGGCCGTCGCGGCTGGTTCGAATAAAGACAAGTCTAGCACGTTTTCAAGCATTTGGGGATGTATGTCGGCAATAACGCCACAAATATTGGCTTCCAAGTCCCCTAACGTTTCTGGTTTGTGGGCGAAGGCGAGCGACTTCACATATCCACAAAGAAAATAATCCAACGGTGTCAAATCACACGATCTTGGTGGCCAATTGACAGGTCCATTCCGCGAAATTATGCGCTCATCGAATGTTTCCTTCAGAATGGCATAAAATTATCCTTCCAATAAAGCCAAATTGATGAACATTAAAACGATTTTCTTGTGTTTTATTTCAATTCGAAGTTCTATACCTTTGAAAAAAAACAATCTTTACTACCATTCAGACACCTTACATTAATGTACTCAGTTTTCCAGTCTTTCGAAGAAAGATGAGAAGAAGCTTCAGTGATGAAGAGCTTAGACGTTCGGCACTTACCACGTCTGCCCTGAAAATCCGTCACCTGATGCGGACAACTGCAGTGAAAGTCTTCTGCTGTGTCGTCCTCCTCACCGCAAGCAGGACAGGTGGTGGTGTCGCTTAAGCCCAACATATTTAAGTGTTTAGCAATAGCTTGGTTACCCGAAAGGACGCCTACAAGCAGCCTACAGTCGATCCTCCTAAGAGATAGAAGAAAAGATGAAGACTTTTTGCAAAAGTTTGGGCTGTCTACATCCACATCCACAATCTACAATCTCGCCACCAAATCTTGTGTTCACGAGAAACCCAAGCATCAATGGAAAACATGACTAAAGATGTAGGCAGTCCCAACACAGGTTCGGGTCCTGAGAATAATTTTTTTGAACCTTGCCTAGCACGGTCATCAGAAATCTCATGTCCCTGGATGCCAGTGTGACCTGACCAGATTCAGTTGTAGCACTAACTAGGACGAGGAAAGAGGGTTTAGCAGCGCTTTTAATGCCGCTTGGCTGTCACTGCAAATGCAAATGCCTCTAGCCCTCCACCTCTAGTTCACAATATAGTGCATAGCTATTAGGATGCCAAGACTGTTTCGCTGAAGAACAAAGCGTCGAAACTAAGTAATCTTAAAAATGTATCCTTTAAACAAAACTCCAAGCTAAGTGTCAACTTTAGTCCTGTTTAAAAATAGACTGTAGTCACAATATCCCTCAACATCTGGCAAAGCCAACACAGCACACTTCTTTCGTTTGATATTTCTTCGGCCTTCCCAATTTCACGCTTCGTTATGGTTTCTCCCTCAATTGTTCTCCTTTGTCCTTCGTCCCAAAAACACAACACAAAAACTCCACTTATTGCATAAGTACGTCGCCAAGACCGTCTGCATGCCAAGTGAAGTATAATAGTACATCGTGTTGTTTGGATCAATAGAGCCGCCAAAGGAAGCCTAGCAAAAATTATAGACACTGCCGTCGTCGTCGTCCGTCCGAAGCACTTGTGCCTTCTACGCCTTCTGCCAAAAAATCAACATCAACATCAACTAAATGCCGCAGAGTGTCGGATTACATCGCCAGGGATGTGCCGTGCCGGCCCGTTGTCCACCGCCAAGGAGTCTAATTTCACAGATTTATTTTATTTGTGTTGCGACAAATTGCTGCATTGCAATGAAATGGACTATAAACTATAAACAGTCATCCCTCCAAAACCGGAAGAGAGGATGTGTCATGAATCACTTTAAAGCGTTTAGTGCATTTTTGTAGCCGAAAAACCGCATGATGAGTTAATGGACCAGTGTTATCTGGAACAGCAGCCAACAACAAAGAATAGTCAGTCTCCTTAAGTGGCGCGATGTGGATGTCCTGTCCACGGGGCCAAAGCTAAAGTAGTTGCTTCAACAACGCCGATAAGGACTTAATTGACTCGGTGGGGAGAGTCTTATCTCATGTATTTGCGCTAATTAACACCAGACAAGGTGGTGCTGCGCATAATTTAAGTGCTGCTCCAATGCTCTGCTCCGTGATGATGGTATCGTGGTCCGTGGCGAGAGGAGACATTGATGCTGTTTGTTGCACCACTAATGTGACATGCCTATTAAAATTGGATTTTGACAGGCGATTTGAGTTCCTGAGATGTTTGTCAAGTGTGTGTGTGTGTGTGTGTGTTTGTCTTTGTGGTGGCTAATGGACTTGGTATATAAATTTAAATTTCGACACTTGTCAGCGACTCGGCCGGTTTGGAAATATTATTCACGTCTCAGGGTATGGCGGGCACAAAGATATGACTACATACTCTTGTCATACCCATGCAGAGGAATGCATCGTGCATGACAACACACATCGTGATACGAGAAACAGTCAACAGTGAACAGTGAACAGTGAGCGGTAACAAAATATTTACAGAAGCAATAAGCACGGATTACCGGATAAATTGCCACTCGATTTGTTCCAATTCCAACACCTAGTCGCTTGACCGGTGTCCGACGTTTGGAATGACGATGATGACGGTGATGATCATGATGAAGAACGTCGTCGTCTCGGTGATTCGTCATTGAGTGCTGCAGCAGCGGCAGCGGCAGCAGCAGCTCCGTCTCGGTAAGAGGTGATGGACCTTCAGAAAAATCGAGTGTTTATTTGTCCTCCAATCAACGAAGAATCAGTTCGTTTATTTCCCAGTTCGTAGAGTTACGGCGACATAGAGCCGGACCGGAGCGATGATTGAATTGACAAAAGGTGGTAGAATGTAATGCAAGGCGTTTAGATTGTTGGTAAGGAGAAGGTACCCCACATTGTTGGGCTGGCTGCTCTATCTGCGCAGATATCGAGATCTCTGCTTAATTGAATAAGAGCCAAGGGAAGCATTCGAAATATGTAGCACGTCTTATTACGGCATGTCACGTTGTCGATTGTTGTAGTGGCATACAGGAGTTAGCTCTCTGTTAATAGCAACTAGTAGTTGTAGTTGTAGTTGTAGGTATTGCGTGAAGTGATTGATAGGCGGACGGCGGATGTAAACTTGTGAGATATGCTATCAGCTTGTGTTGTCGAACTGATTTTTAATCTAAATGCTAGAACAATTCTTTTTGCTCAATTTTCATTCAGTAATTCTGCCATATACCTATCTCACTCTAATACAAGGTGGCGCAAAAATAACCTTCCGATGTTGTTTGGCTGTAGGTGGCTGTCAAGAAGATGATGTCATGTAAATGGCCACCGCCACAGTTGATTGTCATTTGAGCCCTTTTTATGGCATTTTCCATCACTTTGGCCAAAACTTCCGGCGATAGGTCCTCACATTCTTGACGGATATTGTCTTTAAGAGCTGCAAGAGTCTGAGGCTTGTTGACATAAACCCGCGACTTCAAAAAGCCCCACAAAAAGAAGTCTGGAGCGGTCAAATCAGGCGATCTTGCTGGCCAGTGCAAATCGCCAAAACGGGAGATTAGGCGCCCGGGAAATGCATCCTTCAGCATATCGGTTGTGGCAATTGCAGTGTGTGCCGTTGCACCGTCCTGTTGGAACCACAAAAAGAACTCGTTGATCATTGCTCTGTAGCGCTCACCATTCACAGTAACCGTTTGGCCCGCGACGTCTTCGAAGAAAAAAGGTCCGATGACTCCTCCAGCGAAAACAGCACACCATACAGTGACTTTGAGCGGGTGTAATGGCGTTACACGCGGATTTTCAGTGCCCCAGAAGCGTAAATTTTGCTTATTTACGTACCCGCTAAGATGGAAATGGGCCTCATCACTCATGATTATTTTTGATGAAAAATCATCTTCCTCTTGGTGGTGATTAAGGATGGCTTGAGCGTATGTTAGATGCGATTGGCGGTCAGCAGCTAACAGCCGATGCACCGTCTGGACTTTGTACGGAAACATCTTCAAATCTTGTATCAAAATTCGCTGTTAAGACCGTCGACTGATACCCATTTGCGTGGCAAGTCGTCTGGTCGATGTCGACGGCGCTTCCATTACATCTTCGGCTACAGCAGCAATATTCTCTGCAGAACGGCTACTCCGGGGTCTGCCACGCCTGGCAGCATCTCGTGTTGTGCCAGTCTCTTCGAGGCGACCGTAAGAATTGGTGGCGCTTAGCAAAGGAGATAAGCAACTTAGATCAACAATTTTGTCCCGAGATAAGCGCTCAGGTGTTTAAAATCTACTACAGTGATCTTCTTAATCCAAACCAAGAATTGCATATCTGTGTGTAGCATATCTTATGTGTCTAACTAAAGGGTGATCCATTTCGAGGTTCCCTACTTTTTAAAAGAAAAAAACACAGAAAATTCAAATTTAATGGAGAATGTTTATTATCATTTGAAAGAACATTCTTTGGCATTTATTTTTTGAAAATTATGTCTATCAAATGTTGGCCGTTGCTACGTCGCAGATGGTCCATCCGTTGAGTCCAATTTTCGATCACTCGTTCGAGCATTTCGACGACTGGTAACTGGAGAATGACACGCGTGATGTTTTCCTCCAAGGCCTGAATCGAAGCGGGTTTGTCGGCATAAGCTTTTGACTTTACATATCCCCACAGGAAAAAGTCTAACGGTGTGATATCACACGATCTTGGTGGCCAATCGACCGGTCCAAAACGTGAAATTATGGGCTCACCGAAATGTTCTCTCAATAAGTCCATTGATTGATGCGATGTGTGGGAAGTGGCGCCGTCTTGCTGAAACCAAATGTCGCCGAGATCACGAGCTTCAATTTCAGGCATCAAATAGTCGGTTATCATGGCATGATAACGGTCGCCATTGACGGTTACGTTCGCACCGGCATAATTTTTAAAGAAATATGGACCGATGATTCCACCGGCCCACAAACCACACCAAACCGTTGTTTTTTCTGGATGAAGTGGCAGTTCTTCAATCTCTTCAGGTTGCTCTTCGTCCCAAATGCGGCAATTTTGTTTGTTTACATAACCATTGAGCCAGAAATGGGCCTCATCGCTAAACAAAATTTGCCTCGAAAACGTCGGATCTTCTTGGAACTTTTCAAGAGCCCATAGAGCGAAGCGATGTCACTTGGGAAGGTCGAGCGGCTTCAGTTGTTGCACAAGCTGTATTTTGTACGCTTTCAATTTAAGATCTTGACGTAAAATGCGCCAAGTCGTTCCATACGTCAGTCCGAGTTGCTGCGAACGGCGCCGAATCGACTCTCTACGGTCTTCGTGTACACTCTCAGCTACGGCCGCTATATTTGCTTCACAGCGTGCTGGACGTGGTCTATTCGGTCGAATATTCCATCCAATCCAATAATGAATGCTTGGTCTCAAAATGGGTGATGGTGTTGCGAATAGTACGCTCAGTAGGCCGATTATGTTGACCATAAGTTGAGCGAAGTGCACGAAACACATTCCTCACAGAACGTGAATTTTCATAATAAAGTTGAACAATTTGTAAACGTTGTTCACGCGTAAGTCTTTCCATTATGAAATGCCAAACAATACTAAACAAAAATAACATGACAGCATGACACGACTCACTCGTGATCTGTCAAAAAAGGCTATTGAAAAAAGTATCTCTACTTGGATCACCCTTTATCGGATGTTTATTATCGCCGTTACTTTTCGTGCTCTACCTCAATGATTTATATGAATATATAGGAGGAGGTCTCAATATCGAGCTTTTAAACATACGTTTACTGCTTTACGCCGACGACATGGTGATCTTAGCGGATGATATTTGGCAGTCTGCAGAGCTATCCAAACTTATGGTGCTCAAGTCTGGGGCTTTGGAATGTTTGAGGAAGTGGGCAAACTACAACGTTATTTTCTGAAAAGGGTTCTAAAACTACCACCAAGTACTCCTAACTACGCCTTGTCGCTAGAGACCGGAGCCGAAGATGGGCATTTCTACTGACTAGACTTACACCTAAGGTATGTCAAAAAACACTGTTCAAATGCAGTGAAAATAGGTTACCACATCAACTTACCAAAATCTTATTGGAAAAAACAACTTTTTGGGTGAAAGAAATATATAAAATTGGAATTCGGTTTGGTTTACACTGGGAACAGAAATGGACTGGAACTTTAAAAGCTGCAACTTCTAGATCGACTCCAAGTAACAGAACGAAGAGCAAGGGAAAGCAGCACAAGGATCTACAAGTTTCTGGATTACTCGAAAGGGCAATAATATCTCAGGGCAGTATTCGTGGATTTTTAAAGCCAGATGCGATTTGATCCTTCTTAATGGGAGGAGATTTGGAAGCAGCGTTTCAACGGTATGTCCCATGTGTAATATGAGAGAAGAAGAAAATATTCATCACTTCATAGGCAGGTGCCCCGTACCTTAGTACGGAGTTTAGGGTGAGATACTTCGAAAAGGCAACTTTGAGTGAAGGTGAACTCATTAATGTACTTAATGGAGAAAGCACGAGTGATTGGAACAGACTGGTCAGTAACATTACTGTCGCCATAAACTACAGTCGCCATAAGCTACTTCATGTAGGGACATTCAATTAGTGCAAAGATTGATGGTGATGAATTTAGGTGGTCTAAAATGTTTGAAAGGGTTCTACAAAAACAAATTAGCGGCTATCTTACCTCCAACAATATGCTTACTCCGAAACAATCTGGATTTCGTAAACTACACAGTTGTGTCACGGCCGTGCTAAGCGTTACTGACGATATAAGGCAGGCTTTGGATAGGGATGAAGTAACTTTTTTTGGTGTAGCTTGACTTTTCGAAGGCTTTCGACACAGTCAATCATGCTAATCTATGTAAAAAGCTTATGCACCAATATAACTTTTCCGTCGGTGCTGTCAAATTACTTCATACCTACCTGGCTGATAGGACGCAAGCCGTTCAAACTGGTGACAACCTATGAGATTTTCTCCCTAACGTTACCGGTGTCCCTCAAGGTTTTATACTTGGGTCTCTTTTATAATATATATTTCTTGTTTTCTATGTATGTTAATGAACTTCCATCAATTTTCGAAAACTGGTCTTCTCATGTGTATGCAGATGACGTACAACTCTATTTTAGCTGCCCTCTAGGACTTATCGAGCATGGCATTTGTAGTATCAACGAAGACTTAGAGAAACTGATGATCTTATCTTAAACCCCAAAAAGTCTAAATGTCTGGTAATTTCAAGAAATATATTAGATCTTTCCTATTTTCCTCCGATCGTGTTAGGCAAGGCTCCGCTACAATATGTTGAAACTGCAAAAAATCTTGGGGTGACATTTAACCGACATCTTACCTGGGATAGTCATATAAATACGCTTGTTTTAAAAGTATATGGTGTTCTGCGAACCTTATGGGTAACTCAGTCATTTACACCCGTTAAGACGCGTTTATTACTTGCTAAGACGTTGATAGTACCGATCTTAATCTATGGGTGTGAACTTTTTAGTAAGTCCAACTATGTAAGTACAAGAAAGCTCAATGTCGCGTTTAACAGTACTATACGATATGTCTTTGGTTTACGTAGATACGATAGAGTGTCTGGTTTTGCAAATCGTCTGCTTGGTATGCCTGACAAAGTAGCGCACGGCCAACAGTCAAGTTGTGAAACATTGAGTGCATACTGCGCGAACTCAGTAGACCCAAGCAGGTGGTACAAAAGATGAAATTATTTGAAAGCTATTTAACAAATTTTTTTAAGGGCACCATTCTTGCCCTTGAGGAGGGTTACGTATATAAAAAAACATGTATAACTCCAAAACCTGTGCACATAGTAGTCTGAAATCGTACATGGTAATGGGAATAAAAAATAATTGAACACGCATTTCAGTAATTTTAGATTTTGCCCCGGTAGCCCGCTTCAACCCTCCAGATATATATTGATGTATGTCATTCAACGTTACAGTAGAACGTATTTTTGTATTTTTCCAAATTCGACCGACAAGGGTCGATGTATGCATTGCAAATTTGTCTGTATTTGTATTGTTATTATTTGGGGAAGGAATACCAAATTTTTGGTAGTTCCCATCTCGAACTTTCCGTCAACCAAATTTTAAGTGAGAAAAGTAATTTTGTGGGGCTACTCCTCTAATTAATGACTTCTTGGATATCTTAAAAAAAAAAATAGTATGAAGTATAAGATTTCAAGCGTTTACACCGGACATTACCTGCGTTTTTTTAAAGTTTCATTCAGCCATGGAAAAAGAAAAGCGAATAAACACTTATTACCTTCGAGTTGCAAGGCACTGCAAGTCCACTATAAGCTAACAATGCCTGTATCCTTATATTATTCGCGTGATCATCGTTCAAGAAAGCGGTAAGCTGCCTCTTAGGGGATTTGGAGTGAGCCTGTAACATAGTTGAAAATCTGTCAACAGCCTGTCAACTGCTCTGTGGAACTTGTAGAATGCGTTAAAAGGTGCGTTTGCTTCTATAACCAAAATTGAAACTAGATTCTGAGAAGGTTTTATGGAAACCTCATACAACAACGAGGTTTGGAAATCTATGGGAAACCTACTGTTTTCGATGGAGGTTTAAGAAGTTTTTGTGAAACCTACCAGATTTTAATTTAAGGAGTGAAAAGGATATTAGACAGAGCACTGCTAGAACACGGCAAAGAAATACGTTTCTGAACAGAAGAAGTGATAAGTAAAAAAGAAAGCGACTTTCTACAAAGCTTTGGTAAAAGTACCCTTCTAGTACAAACAGTGCAAAGACCACACGAAGCAGAGGTGGCCCTTAATTGCCAAAATATAGGAAGAGCCGGTATCGTATGCAAGAAGAAATATCTTCTCCGCCTGCTTATATAAACGACAAAACAACTTGACGAGAGGTGTCCTTATCTCTTCTTCTTTACGCCAGCCGCACAAAGATGGAGAAATTCTTATGAAATTCGTTCGACAAGTTCACAAACAATGGTCGATGTAGTGCAGATGGCGGCAGTATCGATTTTGGTATTCCATGTAGTACGTCCAAAATAGTTTTAGGTTCACCCGATCAGATATGGTAATATAAATCTTAGCCAGACTAGGGGGGGTAAGTAACTTCTTGCACCAGTAGATAAATCCACGACATTTCGCATCGTTATTGTCGACATCGAACACGTGGTCATTCCAACGAAGGTTATCATTAACACAAATACCGTGAAATCGGTTTCATCGATGCAAGTTTCAGTTATGGATAATTTCAGACATTAACAAGGTTATAACCGGTGATCCAAGTAGAGATACTCTTTTCAATAGCCTTTTTTGACAGATCACGTGTGAGTCGTGTCATGCTGTCATGTTATTTTTGTTTAGTATTGTTTGGCTTTTCATAATGGAAAGACTTACGCGTGAACAACGTTTACAAATTGTTCAACTTTATTATGAAAATTCACGTTCTGTGAGGAATGTGTTTCGTGCACTTCGCTCAACTTATGGTCAACATAATCGGCCTACTGAGCGTACTATTCGCAACACCATCACCCATTTTGAGACCCAGCATTCATTGTTGGATAATATTCGACCGAATAGAGCACGTCCAGCACGCTGTGAAGAAAATATAGCGGCCGTAGCTGAGAGTGTACACGAGGACCGTAGAGAGTCGATTCGGCGCCGTTCGCAGCAACTCGGACTGACGTATGGAACGACTTGGCGCATTTTACGTCAAGATCTTAAATTGAAAGCGTACAAAATGCAGCTTGTCCATATTTCTTTAAAAATAATGCCGGTGCGAACGTAACCGTCAATGGCGACCGTTATCGTGCCATGATAACCGACTATTTGATGCCTGAAATTGAAGCTCGTGATCTCGGCGACATTTAGTTTCAGCAAGACGGCGCCACTTCCCACACATCGAGAAACTGAGTGGATACGATTAGGGGTGTCAGAGAAGAGATCATTAATAAAAATAAAAAAACAGAGTCCGAGACAAAACGGAGCCCTGGGTATTGTGAGCGATTTTTAAGGAAACTATTTCCCCTACAATATTTCCGCCTACACGTCTACCTACCCATGGAGAAGTAACCGGTATTTATGTTGATGAGGTTGGGAAAGCAGTCAATTACTTCAAAAAGAAAAAAAGTAATGGGAACGAGTTTTGAAAGAAGATGGACGACATCGAGTCCATCGTAGATTCAAACTTATGGAAGGCGATCTAATGTCTAATCAATGGAGGGAAATGTATCATTTTCATTTGCAAAAATAAGGGAGCTGACGAACCATATCATAGAGGTTAATGGGCGAATTTTGGACGACCGATTGCGGAAAATAATACGGCAATCTGATCACCAGTGCTGACTTGTTTCGGGTAAAACAACCACAGATCCAAGTGAAAGATCTAAGGCTCCATCACAATAAAAACAACATCGTGAAACATACATGGTGGTAGATTTCGAAAACAACTAAGATTTCTGATAGAAGTACTTAAACATTTGTACAGATGATCATTGACATGTACGTGGGAGTAAAGACAAAAGTAAGTTGCTTTCATGGAGTTCCCGAAGATTTCCTAATCAATTTAAGTTGACATTAAGGAAGCGTCTTAAGTCTTTTACTATTTATTGCCTGTAGTCGACTATCTCGTGAAAGGAATTACCATCGTGGAAGTTTTGGAGCGGAATGGGTATCATATCAGGCCGAAAAAGACAGAGGCGTATTGTCCATTCTCTTGCCCACTCCGAGTGAATGAAAATGTGATGTCCAATTGTGAAAAGTTTAATTATCTGGGATCTATGATCAGCAGCGAAGCAACCGTGGAAGTTACAGGAAAACTTTGCCGACCGAAAAATTCCCCCTAAGCTATGGGGAAGGCTGGCAGTCACATAGGGTCGCAATTTTGGACAATGTTCAGAAAGTATATTGAAAGCAGCTGAGATGAAGATTCTGTGGGTTGGCAGGACTGGAGATCACCGGTGTCATAAAAAAAAATAAAACAAAAATAATCAAATTGAATGTGGCAGGTCGAATCTGGGAAGCCTGTCGAGACTAATTCTTAGGTCTAACCTGCGACACCCATATACGGACTTGTAGGTTTTGCTGTGGAATTATTTTTCCTCATTCCTGAAAGAAGAAGGATGCCGGCAGTCCCATCCCAGCACTGAATCAGATCTGTAAGAAAACTTTTTTCCGAACCTTGACGAGCAAGTTGATCTTATTTACAGTGATTCCAGTATGACCTGGAAACAAACAAAAACATGGTGTTCAGTCTTTCGGCCGAACTTAAAGAGTTCTTGAATTGAAGCACAGACTTAGAACTGGTTAAAGAATTATATAAAGCACTCCGACTACAAACACATACACTTAGAGGACCTTCTCTTCACAATAGCATTCTTATTCGTTAGAGTAAAGAATGGACCGACATTGTCACATGCTCCCGTTAGGAACATTTCAGTCCAATAGCAAACAAACTCCTTTACTACTCTGTGCTCCTGGCACGTATCCTACAACCTTCTTCCTACATGATATGACTGTGTAAAGTGTGATGAAACCCTTTAACACCCTCATACTAATTGACATCTATTAATATTATAATAATTCCTTCTCAAACAAAACAAAGTTCACCTCACATCTGAATCTCCTCTCATCGAGTTTCATGGTGACCAACTCAGTCACTCAGTCAGTGTTCGTGCACTAACGTAAGGCTTTGTAATTACAAAAAGTGTTTACCCAGTGTTGTTTGTTCACCTGGTAATTGTAAATGATCCGTCGCAGGCCGGACCAGAGCATAAGAAGTCGTCGTCGTCCCATAGCAGCTAGACCGAGTCGAAAAGCAAAGTTGCCTGTTGTAGTCCCAAAAGTTTGTTCACGGAATTAGTCAAGAGAATTTGTTATGTCCATCGTTGATTCAGTAACAAAAAAATCAAAAAAAAAAAAAAACATACACACAATCCGTCGCACAGATATCTACACAATCGCTTACAGTAGCGGTCTCAGTCGTCTATCTGGATGTCCAGTGTTAATTTCTTAAAGCCATGCTACCACCATGCGCGTAACGAAAATCTAATTTCCTCGGTTGCCATTGTCGTTGTCGTTGCTGTTGTTATTCTTCGTTGAGGAACAACAACTGCGATGACGCTGCTGGAGCCAGATCCATCCAATCGGACAAAGAAAACTCTTTCACGCTGCCTGACTCCAGCTCTAGCAGCAGCAGCAATTATGGCAACAACATTAGAGTTTTTTTTTTGTTTTTTTCTTTCTGTGGCCCAAACAAAGACCAAGATCTCTTCAAATGGGAAACAACCAAAATTACAGTTGAAGGCGATTTGGAAGATGTAATTGCGCTCGCTTCTAATCGACACACGGGTGACTTAATTTGCCCCACAAAGAGATGATGAGCGTGGAGGGCAAAGGCGGGCAGTAGCACTCCAACAAAATTTGGCGGATAATTGGAGGAAGTCGAATTTGAACCCAATCTCTTGCTGCCCGCATCCATCTTTGGCGCTAGTGGGAGATGATGGATCATTTTGCCAGCAATGAAGTCGCAGGTGGCCCCAACTCTGATCGCTCGTAATTGGAACAAATTCATTTTGTTGATCGAAAATTATATGAATCCTGCTTCGGAACCTGTCAGCGGTTGTCGTATCGTTCCGAAGGAAATGAAGTAATTCTCATTTGGGCCATCGAAAATGTGAAATTCGCATGCAAGCGCGTCATTAGGGGTCGTTGGAATCTGAGTGGGTTTTGCTAAACGTCCACTGATTTTGTGCGCTGATTATCGTTCGAAGGCACAATCACTTTGTCATAATTTGGCGCAACTTTGTTGGCCGAATAAATAAAGCATCTGCGGCCCTGGTTAAGACTTTCGATCGGTAATGGTTTGTGGTGGTCTTGCAAGGACAGCCATAATGACGTTATTAGATCGTCTGCCGGACAAAAGCGATGGACTATAATTTTGCAGACAAAGTGACTGGATAAAAGTAAAGATTGTATCCTTGGTCTGGGTATTTAAACTTAATGCGGGTTGCCACTCTGTGAAAATATGCATTTGTTACCATTAGCAGCAGATGCTGATGACTTGGCAAGTATATAATGCTTATGTGCGAGTAAGAGCCTATTCTGGACACTTAAGATGAAGACACTTACATGAGGCAATTTGAGGAAAGGGACTGCAATATGTGAATTGTCATTAAATAGGACAAAATAAAAAAAGAATGAGTGTCAAGTAGTTGATTCGAATTCGGGTTATACAAAAGGATGAAAAGACGCCGTCTCCGCTATGAATCTTTCTCATGTAAAGAGCAATTTTAAACACAACTGTCAATATTCATCAATCAAACGAATTCATAAGGAAAGTAGGGTAAACGAGCTGGCGAAGCAGAGCAAACCCTACCTCATAACACTTAATTCCTTACGAATCCTTTCGTATAACCTTCTTTGGAGGCTAGCCGATGTCGTGCCCTACTTTCGCGTCTTTCCTCCCTATGATCAACAGTATCAAGTATCGTCCAGTGAGCCCGCTGTACTCAGAAGCCCGTAAGGATTGAAAATGGAGGCATAGAAAAGTTCCTCCATATCTTGGAAGTAATAGCTTCTAAGTGATCTGTTCTGAAGCTGCATAGAGGATGAAAGATCTACCATTCCGGCACACAAAATTATCAGCTGATGGCCGTGCTACATATTTTTAAAAAGCCTTGCTTATCGGAGGAGCTAAATATTTCCACGGTCTGGAGCCGTACTTCAGTGGAACAGGCGAAGGCACAGCAGAAGTGAGACTTCGCTGCGCAACATAACGTTTCTATAAGCCGTAAGGTACTTCCTAAATATTTTAGATGTCCGAACATTCCCAGCGGGCAACCAGCAAACCAACATGCCTAGAAATCGGAGGGCTGTAGAAAACGACGCTATCGGGTCTCGAACTCTATGAGCTAAAGAGAAGAGAAGGGAAGAACATCGGCTTCTTTGGAGGAAACAGAGAGACCCTGAGAAGCGCACAATTAAGGACATTGAAAGGCATTACTAAGGAAATAATGCTTGGAAGTTCTGTCAAAAGGTAAAAAGAACGTCTCAGGTAACGAGATCCGAACAGAGGCTTGTGGAGATGAGCAAGGAGACTTTATTCACAGTCTGTCCTGAGAATGGGGAAAAACCATTTATGTAGACTGCTAAACGAATTCCGCTGTCAAGTGAGCTTGGCCAAGACTTCCATATATAAACTAAAACCCAACAAGGCTGCTTGGCCAGATGGTCTACCCGCTGATCTATTTAAGGAAGCAGGAGAGCTTGCAACAAATCCATTTCAAGTCTTGGTCGGAAGAAGGTATTCCTAATGAATAGTAACTCCGCATAATGTTGCCCTGTTCACAACCAGAAGAGACTCAAAGAATTGCTTTAAACTCACAAGCCAACACAAGAGCTACGATAACGATCTTTCAAAAGTCTGTTCGATTGTCCGGAGCAACAACGCGGTAAAGGACGAACTCGCCTTAATTGGCGTACGCAAGTGGAAGGGGACCTTGAAATTTGAGTGCGTATCAAAAGGCGGTTTGCTGCTAAACCGCACTAATTGTAAAGGCTTGACGGGCGGGTCCACCCAGGAGTGTAAGTATGCGATTTGTTTCACAAGCGAGTGATATTGTTTTTTAGTTGAGGGTATTAATAGAAAAGCTTTCGGCGTAGCTTACATCAATAGTAAGTAACGACTAATGTTTCCCACAAAACTTCAATAGACAAGATCCAATATTGAGAACAGCAAAATTATTTGCATAGGTTTGCTGGTAGAGATAAAACTCATTAAGTGCGTTCAGCAGAGATGCGAAATTAATATATTCATAATGTGCAAAGCGTAGGGCTTAAATTTACTGTCCCTTACACTACTAATTTCAGCACTAAAATTATTATTGGTAAAGGAGGCAGCGTTGCCATGAAGAAAAAAATTATGGGTGCCTTTTTGAGGACCATTTGCCAAGAATCAGGGCCACTTTACGTTGAAAGTTTAAATTCATGCTGCCTGTTTGTCGGATATTGGAAAATTTCAGATATAGAAACAATACTTCATTTCGCTACCAATTAGTTATGGAAATATTTTAAATGCAATGTCATTCCGCCGTCGATGCTGTGCTCGTTGATATGTGCACACACCCTAAGACGAGGCATTCTTCTACTTCATTCACTGTCCGTCTGGAGTGTTGGTGTTCATTCCCTCGAAATTTTAAACGCCCAAGAGACAGTTTTTTTGACCTGGTCAATGTCGCCGTACAGAGTTTAGAGTTAATCATTGATTTGTCACCTCTTGATCTCGTTAACGCATTCTGAATCAAATATCGTACGAAAAGAATAGTTCAAAACGACAATGTCTTGAAATCGATAAAAAGGTGCTGAGTATCGATCTGAAGTTCTTGGGTTTTCTTCTGGATCTTCTTTATTGTGAATATTTGATCAACTGCGGACTAACCGGGCCTAACACGCACTGATAGGGTGCAATCTGATCGTTGAAAACTGACAAATGATACCTAATAGTTGTCGCATTTTAGAAGGACTTCTTTCTTGTAAGACGGACAAACGATGCATAGGTTCCATTCATCAGGCATACATTCTTCTGACAAAATCTTGGAAGTTGCCTTAAATAATTCGGCGGGTAGACCGCCCAGCCCAGCCACCTTGTTGGACTTCAGTTAATATTATTCCTGTCCTCACTTAATTTTCATCAAGTGGACGGAATTCAACAAATCGAACACCTTCACAAAAATACTAAACTAACTATGCAACATCGTAGTTGTATGGTTTTAAAGGGTGATCCATTTCGAAGTTCCCTACTTTTTTAAAGAAAAAAACACAGAAAATTCAAATTTAATGGAGAATGTTTATTTTCATTTGAAGGAATATTCTTTGGCATTTATTTTTTGAAGATTATGTCTATCAAATGTTGGCCGTTGCTACGTCGCAGATGGTCCATCCGTTGAGTCCAATTTTCGATCACTCGTTCGAGCATTTCGACTGGTAACTGGCGAATGACACGCGTGATGTTTTCCTCCAAGGCCTGAATCGAAGCGGGTTTGTCGGCATAAGCTTTTGACTTAACATATCCCCACAGGAAAAAGTCTAACGGTGTGATACCACACGATCTTGGTGGCCAATCGACCGGCCCAAAACGTGAAATTATGTGCTCACCGAAATGTTCTCTCAATAAGTCCATTGATTGATGCGATGTGTGGGAAGTGTCGCCAAATGTCGCCGAGATCACGAGCTTCAATTTCAGGCATCAAATAGTCGGTTATCATGGCACGATAACGGTCGCCATTGACGGTTACGTTCGCACCGGCATAATTTTTAAAGAAATATGAACCGATGATTCCACCGGCCCACAAACCACACCAAACCGTTGTTTTTTCTGGATGAAGTGGCAGTTCTTCAATCTCTTCAGGTTGCTCTTCGTCCCAATTGCGGCAATTTTGTTTGTTTACATACCCATTGTGCCAGAAATGGGCCTCATCGCTAAACAAAATTTGCCTCGAAAACGTCGGATCTTCTTGAAACTTTTCAAGAGCCCATAGAGCGAAGCGATGTCGCTTGGGAAGGTCGAGCGGCTTCAGTTGTTGCACAAGCTGTATTTTGTACGCTTTCAATTTAAGATCTTGACGTAAAATGCGCCAAGTCGTTCCATACGTCAGTCCGAGTTGCTGCGAACGGCGCCGAATCGACTCTCTACGGTCTTCGTGTACACTCTCAGCTACGGCCGCTATATTTTCTTCACAGCGTGCTGGACGTGGTCTATTCGGTCGAATATTATCCAATAATGAATGCTGGGTCTCAAAATGGGTGATGGTGTTGCGAATAGTACGCTCAGTAGGCCGATTAGCGAAGTGCACGAAACACATTCCTCACAGAACGTGAATTTTCATAATAAAGTTGAACAATTTGTAAACGTTGTTCAGCGGTAAGTCTTTCCATTATGAAATGCCAAACAATACTAAACAAAAATAACATGACAGCATGACACGACTCACACGTGAACTGTCAAAAAAGGCTATTGAAAAAAGTATCTCTACTTGGATCACCCGTTACATGGAAATTTTGCACAATTTTAAAATTTTAGGGATTTCGACCAAATACAATTTGTTTTATAACTTTCCTTGTTTACCCTTAAAAGACTTGCCGACATGTAAGATTTCATAACAATAGAATGAGTTCGATAAATGGGCGGTTGCCACGCCTCTTTTTTGGAACATACACAAATTTTGTGTCTGTTCTTCAAATCCTACCTACCACGTATAATTTCATAGCTTTAAGTCTTTTGGGTGCAAAGTTAAAGAAAAGGGGCGGCTAGCACGCCCCCTAAATGGAAAATAAACAATATTTCATTTCTTTCCGAGTTGGTTCTGTAAATCCAAGCCTCATGTAAAAATTCATAATTGTTAATCGAAGTGGTCGGCTGCCACGCCCCCTGGATGGAAAATCACATATGTTGTATATTTCGCTGGGGTTTCTCCGTAAACCCTATTACTGTGCAAAATTTCAAGGTTCTACGATGATTGGAAGTGCTCCATAGTTTTGATGATCTGTCAGTGAGTCGGTGGTTACGGTTTTTGAAAATTTTGGGGCCTTATTACTTAGGAATCCCTCATGCTTAGCAGTTGAAATTTGGTATGGAGCCTGCTGCTATGCGTCCTAATAAGTCCTGATAATCCTAATAAAAATGTGATATCTCTAGCTTTCTTGTAAGCGAAGTTAGAGGGGAGGTCAAAATGGCCTGAGTTGGTTCGTGTAAATAAAGGTGTATTGCCAAAGTTGCTAAAGAACTTGGCTGGGCACTACTGTGCCCCTTGATACCAAGAAAGTCGTGAAGATTATCTGACAACGTTTTACAAGAGAACAGCACCGACCTCAGCGTTAGTCCGTAAAATGAGATTTGAACTTCCAAGCCCAGCCACGACAGCATTAACCAGCCTCAAACCTTGTAGCATTTAAAAGTCCACCTCTCCACAAACAATCTGTATTTATTTGTTTACTCTTAACAAATTGAAGATTTCCCATCACCCTTAGGGAAGACACAACTCAGCCGAATGTATGTATCTAAAAATCGTGAAAGTTGATTTCCGCTTAGAGACATCACCTGTAGTTGTAATCTTGCCATCATATTCCCTATATTGACACTAGGCTGAAGTACAATTCCAATGGTCTTACAGGAGCTTAACTCAATCCAATTCCGTTGGCATTCAAACAATTTCCCACATCAAGTAGTCAACATGCCATCATCAATGGCATTAACCATCTAAAACCCACCCACAACAATGCTACTGCACTTAAGCCCCCCCAAACAAATACACAACAACCAAAACAGACATGATGTGTAAGAGTGTGTGTGTATATGTGCCCTTCGTTCATTGCACGCCCCAGTTCCTGAGGCAATTCGTTGCACATAATCTCATTATCGGAATAAGTCCATTTCGCCCTACTCCTCCTCCTCCGTCCGACCGTCCGATCTATCTAAAACTGGCACTCTCTTCCTAGCCCACAAACCGATGCGCGTTGTATTCGTTGTGACGTTCAACAAAAAAAAAAAATATTAAAGAAACATTCCACTGCCCAAAGCTGTAATCCCTCCACAAAAAAAAAAAAAATAGACAGAATGTTAGTTTGGTCTAAAGCGAAAGGCAGAAGAGGGGGGTCAGTCAGTCGTGGTTGACAGCGGCAGCTATCTGGCGTCAACACACATTTTACGACCATAGAGACGATCGAGTTCTAGTTCTAAGCCGCTACTATTGTAACCGGTGCTAATGCATTTGTGTTAAAGTTTATTGTTTCCCGGTTTGGCTGACCGTCAACCACCCCACTGATTCGATGTGCGTGTGTGTGTGTGTGGGGTACTTCAGCCTTTAATCCGCACAAACTCTCAGTTGGCGGGGATTACACATCTACAGCTGCCACCACCCCCAAAACATCCTCCATCAATATTGGGACATTAATCCGCTTCCAAGGGAAAAGAAAAAGTTTCCCTTGCCTCAACACTAATTGGATGCGGTACTTTTCTTTTGAGTTCTGCCAAATGGAATACAACGACGACGACGACGACTAGTAAATGTAAAAAGATGTAGCTTTGAACTCTTATTTAGTGGTATTTCTTGACTTTTGAGAACATCTTCAACCGAATTGGGGTTTCTATCTAGAAACAAATTGCATTTGCTGTGGTATTGGTTGATCCATTGTGTAGTCACCGCACACTGTCAACCGCGACACAACTTAAAGTGAGTGATTCTTCCGCGACAAACTCAAACAACTTGAAATCGAAATAAGGACACTAATGACATTGTAGCAGAAAAACCATAAAATCTTCTTACAAATTTGCATCCCTTTGTCCTTGCGCGCCTGATAGGATGATGACGTCTATACACAACGACTACAACGATGATGATAAATGTGCGGTGAAAATACCTGAGATTTGCACTAATGCGGTTTCGGTTTGCGGCAAAATAGATGTCCTGTGTTCCTCTCCAATTAGCAATGAAACAGAATCTCCTTTTGTTGCAAGCAACTAAGTTGTTTGTTTTGGAGGTTTCTGCCAAGAAGAGTGGTCGCCCAGCACAGCCCCAGTGCCTTTGTAATTAAGTATTACTTAGGGACCAACTTTTGTGACCAAGTGGGGTTTTGCTTTAATAGTTAGTTTGCTCTTGGTATACCTCCGGGTGTAAGTGTCCCCATTTTAAAATGCTCTTAAAATGCAAGTTTGTTGTGGTCCAAGTAAGAGGGTTTTAATTTTTGGGTGAAAGTTTGACTAATTAGTACCAACAACACAGAGAGGAGACCGTGGAAACCGCAACAAAAAATTAAATTAGCTTCATGCAACTTAATTGGGTGAAGTATTCAAAAGTTTATTTGTGAATTGATTTTGAGCTGGTGTAGTTGTCCCTAAAGAACAAATTGGCTTGGAAAATATACCTACAGCTAAGCCAAGGTTTAATTTACACTCAAGGGCATCTAATCCTGGTGACAAAAATACTAATAGTTATGACGGCGATAATGTACACTAACTAGGTAACAGTGAGGACACAATCAAATATTTGTCATGGCCGCAAGGAATTACAAAAGCCCTTTTTTTGGTCTAATGAGGGTTTGATAAGCCATTATGCGCAATCTAAAAAAGTATAGTCGGTCGTATCGAACGAACGGTTTAAACATTTCGAACCGTTCTATAAAACGTGTAGGTGACAACCTTGAAAGCAATATCATCAAGCGTAGCGTGTTAAAGTCTTTATCAGCGTTTAAAGAGCAGACGGAACTAGATGGTGTTGAATCAAGCGAGTTCAAGACTAAAGAAGAAGAAGACATGTAAACTGTATCGCCTTCTCGCTTCACTGTGCCCACAGCCTAAATCTTCTTCTCTATCTCTATTTGTGTAGAACTATAAGCAGCGCCGCCGGAACTGCTTCTTTAGGAGTTTTTGGCTCCTTTGCTGAGTTCTGGGCTCTCTAAAAGTGAAAATGGCTCCCCAAATTTTTAAAATTTTAGATTTATAAAGAACAAAAGTAGTAAGTTTGGTAGATTTTAATGCATAACGCCAAAAAAAATTGCAACTTGATAACAAATATTCGTTGCATACATAGTTTGCACATCTCTATCTGGAGTATTAAATGCACTTCCCTAATCCATTGTCAGTGTTTGAAATTGACGTTCATGACGTTTAAAGTTAGAATGGGCATAGGTAATGCGCAATTTTCCTAAGAACAATCTGTTTGTGTCTGACTAAGGTAGTAGTAGTAAGTTGCTAACGATTTTTAGTTTTTTGGAATAGCGTTCGTCATGCTGTAATGAACTTGTCTATTTAAGATCTTTAATAAGAAAACCGAAGTTATCTCCGCAGACAGAAATAACACCACCGCCGCCGCCACCGACTTCACAAGCCAAGGAAAAACATCAACAAAACGACCAAAGAAGATCCGAATCAAACATCATTCTGGGTTAATCCATACACGCTATATTTGATAATTTCTCGGTGGCTTCTCTTTCATTAAAATGGCCCCTCAAAATCTTCAAATGGGCTTCACTTTGAAGTTGCAAAACGACAGCACTGGCTATGACACTTGAAGGGTATAGTACACTAATTCTGTAGACGTTCACTTCGAACTGCATATTGGATGTGAGTCCCCTGCCCGTGTGGGAGGGGTGGGGGGCGTCTCGTATTTTTATGAAACACGATTAGATTTTGCACTCGGTTCGGAAGCCCAATATGTAAGCAAGCAGTTAAGTAGGAACGCCATTGTGTTGGGAGCCTTTGAACATTTTGTAACTAAATAACGATTTCTTAAAATATAAAGTGCAAGACTGGGTCATACGGGACTTTTGTGGTTAATAAAATATGATTAAATTTTTTTAATAGCATTACAAAATAACTGTGAAATTGTTCTTATTTGATGGACTACTAAAGGGTGATTTTTTAGCTGGTTTGGTTTTGGCAACACTGGTTTTGACAGCTGACGTGTGTTTAGTACCTTGTGTCACTGTCAAACAGCTTCAGTTTGGTTTGCAATTTAACCATGGATCGTCTTACAAATGAACAACGCTTGCAAATTATTGAATTTTACTATCAAAATTCGTGCTCGGTTCGAAATGTTCATCGCGCGCTGCTTCCATTTTATGATCGGCATTCTCGACCTTCTGAGCAGTCTATTCGGAAGATTGTGACCAAATTTCGCACCAAATTTACTTTGTTGGACATTAAACCACCAACACGTTTACGTACTGTGCGTATTGAAGAAAATATTGCGGCCGTATCAGCTAGTGTGACAGAAGACCGCGAAATGTCGATTCGGCGCCGTTCCCAGCAGTTAGGCCTTTGTTACAGCACTACGTGGAAAATTTTGCGGAAGCATTTGGGCGTAAAGCCTTTTAAGATACAGCTGGTGCAAGAACTAAAGCCAGCCGACCTACCACAACGCCGAATTTTTGGTGAATGGGCTCTTGGAAAGCTGGCCGAGGATCCGCTTTTTTATCGAAAAATTGTGTTCAGCGATGAGGCTCATTTTTGGTTGAATGGGTACGTAAATAAGCAAAATTGCCGCATTTGGAGTGAAGATCAGCCAGAAGCATTGCAACAGCTACCAATGCATCCCGAAAAAGCCACTGTTTGGTGCGGTTTATGGGCCGGCGGCATTATTGGGCCATATTTCTTCAAAGATGATGCGAATCGCAGCGTTACTGTCAATGGTGAACGCTACCGAGCGATGATAACAAACTTGTTTTTGCCCGAAATGGAAGTTCTTGACTTGCATGATATGTGGTTTCAACAAGACGGTGCCACATGCCACACAGCACGCGAAACAATGGCGCAATTGCGAGGCGAGTTTGGTGAACAGTTAATTTCACGTTTCGGGCCGGTCAATTGGCCGCCTAGATCGTGCGATTTGACACCATTAGATTTTTTTTTTGTGGGGGTATGCCAAGGCTAATGTGTATAGGGACAAGCCCGCTTCGTTTGACGCACTGGAAGCCAACATCCATGCATTCATTCGTGAGATACCGGCCGATATGTGTGAAAGAGTATGCCAAAATTGGACTCAGCGGATGGGCTAACTGAGACGCAGCCGCGGTCAACATTTGCATGAAATTATCTTTAAACATTAAATTGCAAGGTTCAAACTATCGATTCAAATAAATATTTCATTAATTTTTTCGAATTTTTTGTGTTTTTTTTTTTTAAAAAAGTTCTAAACCTCTTAAAAAATCACCCTTTAAAAAATAGTGAGGTTGTTGACATCAAACCTCTCTCAAAACTCTGCATGGTAAGGGTCACTTTCGAGAAAAATACCATAAGAATTGCTAACCTAAGGTAGTCTAGTCAAATTGGGTATTTTACCAGGGCGATTGTTTAGGTTTTTCTGCGCCTTGAATATGGGATGGGCCTGTTTTGGTAGTTTTAGGATTATGTTTTAACTAACCTAAGATTTTTTTCAAAAATAAGTTGACTTCAATTTCATAGGCAACAGTGCCTCGAGTATTTGAAGCCATCTCCAGATATCTACTCTATTTAAAAGCTTAGTTCTTGGTAAGTCCCCAACAGTTTTAATTACCAAAACCAACCTTTTTCTAAGAAAGCCAGGCAACTGGGTGCTTGTTTCGAAAGCGGATCGCAGGCTCTTTGAAAAGAAGAACAATAGTAGGGTATAGTAGATGTATTTAGGCACTATTCTCAATAGCTTCTAAATGGGCATTTTGTAGAACAAGAAAAGCACCCAAGTCTAGTCAATAAAGAACCAGTCTTCGCACCCATTTTGGAAGTGGTTGATTAGCTGTAGAAATAAGCTAAAGAACAGCAAAGCGGCGGTGATGGTCTATCTCCAGAGTTTTTTTTGTTTTTATATTGTACGATAGATTTTTGATACCCTTGGAGTAACACAGTACGGGCATTAGGGAAGTGAAGGATTAGGAAAAAGGAGATACCGATGCCCGTTGGTTTTAAATGTCTCTAAACTATATGTAATGTGTAGGAAAAACAGAGCGTGGTAGAGCATTCCACATTCGCGTTGTACGGTTAAGACACGAATTCTTGTATTTCCCTGTCCGTCCGAATATAGGCTTAAGGGTGAACTGATGTGCATTCCTAGCTTGGCGAGTATTGCGGGTGAACTGCTGTAGGGGTGGAATTGAAATTACTATTTCGTTTGAGCACTTATGGTGAAAATAGCGATAAACAACGATAGGGAGGAGACATTGCGACGATTACTAAGAGAATCAAGAATCCTGTCCAGTAGCGCCAGATATGTAATTGGTGCACCAGCCCAGAGCTCATTAAATGAGGGGGTTATATTTTGGTAGGATGTATGCACCAGACCATCAATCATGCTCGCTGACTACACAATCAGCTCCATAATGCCCCATCTACAACGAAGGCGATCCTATATCTGGCAGGAACTATTGAGCCTAAATCCAAAACAATTCTGCAACATACTACATGCTAACATGCGCATAACAGATGTCAATGCGGATGGCACTTATCACTTATCTTCAAAAGATCCATCCTGTAACTGAGACAGTGTGCCATAAAAGCTAGCTTACACCTTGAGGTGGTTAAGGAATACATCTAACTCGGGATAAATATTAGCTCTACCAATGACATCTCCTACTGGAGTGCTGATTCGGTTTCGAAAAGCAAGTGGGTTCAAGACTTCAAGGACATGCTCTACGGAAACCTTGTACTGGCAGTAGACCTATTATTGCTGAAAAAGAAAAATTAATAAGAAGATACACAGCGAACTCTATGACTTTTAACCAAAAGGTATCCGAATCCTCGACTCCAGGTTCGGAACGGCAAGGAAGATCGAGCCTGCCTTTCAAATACTAAGCCATGCCAGAGCAGAGCACTTGGTCTGGATAACTGGAAGCAGTCTAATAAATTGCAAAGCTTCCAAGTATCTCAAGCCCGGGATTCTCAATTTCTGGATCGATTCATTTTATTCCTTTCATCAACTTTAATTTCACATGGTTCGGATTCTGGGCCGGAGAAATAAAGAGCATGACTTGTGCAGGGGACAAACATAGCAAAGCTATTTTGCTGGTTCATCTGGTTAGACTGCGGATCGGATTACCTAAATTGCAGACATATTACTGGCACTATCGTAGCATCACCCTCTACATTTTTGTATAGTTCGATCATTTAGTTAGAGTTAGAGAGTTAGTTCCGCTACAATTTCTAGTTTCAGATTTATGACTGCAGGAAGGCATTTATGACTAGAAATCGTTCAACTGGACACCCGAATCTGTCGACATATCTGAAGAATATTCTCAATTGGTCAGCATAAGAAATATCAGGAGTTGGATCGATGATCATTCAATAATAAGTTTTATATTTCAAATACAATTTCGTCGCACGTAAGGCAGACAAATACTAAGTTTACCATTTTCCCGGAATGCCATATTTATCTACATCGTCAAATTGTGCAAACAACTCAAGTGGCGTCAAGTTATTGTCGTTTGAAACTGAGTCAAATTAAAATACGTCGATATGCCAAAAACTGAATTACGACAATTAATCGGTAAAAAACGTTTTGTCATTAAAAAAATTATTTACCTTCGTAACTGAGCTCGTAATCACTTTGTCGCACGGTTACCGGTTAGTGTTTAAAAAAAGATATTAAATTTATTTTTTAATTATTTCGATTATAATTTATTTTATAACAAAATAAATGAAATTTAAAAAAAATGAAGGTAGGTTCATAAAGAGGCGAGTAAAACTGGCAGGAAGTCTCGCAAGTTTATTTCTTATTTAAAATCCTTACTTACTTCCTGCATATGACTTTCTAATTAAAATTTTATAGAAAATTTGTCGGAGATAGAAAGAAATTTATTACAGCAAAATAAAAAAATTACTGATTACTGCCAGGAATTGGCGTATTCCGTATGTTTTATGGCTACCCTAACCTAGGAATGGAGGAATCTGATGAACTGCGTTACTTCTAGGAAGACTTGGCCCAGATATAAAAAATCACGAACCCAAAATCTCATAAACAGGACGAGAGGGGATGTCGCTAGACTAGTAGCCGTAAGTACAGGCCACAGGTTAGGCATACCCCATAATACTCACTACCGCAGCTTCAATGGCGCCCATGAGAGGGAAACGGTCTTTCACCTTCTTTGCGGATGCCCGGAGTTGGCATCGACGCATGGCGTTTGGAAAACCATTCCTTGACAACCTCTCAGATATCTCAGACTTTCTCAACTCCACCTGTTGGACAACCAATACCCCGTCCGCTAAGGTCATCATGAGTGGTGGCATGTATACGGCGCTATAGCGCTACTTGGGTTTTTCATTGTAGCCATGAAATCAGACACCTCACCTATCGCACTACCCTAACCTAACCGCAGTATCATGGAATGAAAAGAGATTATTTTAGCATTTTTTCGAATACTACCAGGAATTTGTTTGACGTTTCAGTCAGCCATCAAAAATAAAAATTAATAAACAAATATTGCGTTCGAACATATAGGCTAACAATTCCCGCCGCGATCAACGTTCAAGTACCTAATCGATAAGCTGACTCTTAGGTGACTCGCAGTTGAATTGCACAGTTGAAAATCTGTCTGCTGCTTGTCAACTGTACTTAGAATCTGCTAAAAGGTGCTTTTGCTTTGACAATCCTACTATTGAAACGAGATTCTGAGGAAACCCCTAATGGAGGTTTCAGAAGTTTTTGCGAAACCTCAGATTTCAATGCGGTGTGAAAATTATATTAGCTTAGGTTGGGTAAAACCCAATGCGCTCTTTGCCATTTTTCTCTTTGTACATTTACTGCTGCCAAACAATTTATCACTGTAAACGAGTGCTAACAAATTTTCATTCGCAGTAAAAGACTTTTTGTAGGTTTAAAGAAATTATAAACATTTAAAACCTGGCGGCCCGAAGAAATTTTGGCTAGGCCCGCATCCCGGAGACTAGAGCAATAAAGGGTGGTTTTTTAGAGGTATAGAACTTCGAATTGAAATAAAACACAGGAAAATCGTTTTAATGTCCATGAATTTGGCTTTATTGGAAGGATAATTTTATGCCATTAATGTTTAAATATGATTTCGGGCATGTGGTCGCCGCGGCTGGTTCGTATAAAGACAAGTTTAGAGGTCCAATTTTCAACAACTTTTAAAGGCATTTGGAGCTGTATGTCGGCAATAACGACACGAATGTTGGCTTCCAATTCCCCTAACGTTTCTGGTTTGTTGGCGTATGCGAGCGACTTCACATATCCCCAAAGAAAATAATCCAATGGTGTCAAATCACACGATCTTGGTGGCCAATTGACAGGTCCATTCCGCGAAATTATGCGCTCATCGAATGTTTCCTTCAATAAATCGATTGTGACGTGCGCTGTGTGGCATGTAGCGCCGTCTTGTTGAAACCACATCTCATCCACATGCATGCCATTCAATTCGGGAACAAAATAGTCGGTTATCATGGCTCTATACGCGGTCTCCATTAACGGTAACTGACTCTCCAGCATCATTTCGGAAGAAGTATGGCCCAATGACTCCACCAGCTCATAGAGCACACCAAACTAGCTAGCTCAACGCTCCCAGATTGTGCTTTATCTCCCCCAGTACTCGAGCGCATAGAACACTCCATGGGACAAATCCACTTTCGCACCCGTACTGTGGCAAGAGTACTTCAAGATCTCAACATTCACAAATCCGCTGAAGAGGTGTTCTTCCACGCTGGCAAAACCACTGCGGAAGCTTTTCTAACTGTCCTATTCTTCAGGGCTCTTTCCGAGAAGATGGAAAACAGCATTTGTCCAGCCCGTCCCAAAAAAAGGCGAATCTTCCTCTGCCTCCTCCTACCGACCAATTGCACTTACGTCCCTTCTTTCCAAGGTCATGGACACGCTGATAAATCGTCAGCTTATGAAATATCTCGAATCCCGACAACTTCTTAATGACCGGCAGTACGGTTTTAGCAGCAACAGATCCACTGGTGATTTGATGACATATCTAACCGAAAAGTGGAACCAATCTATGCACCATGGTGGTGAAAGCAAGGTCGTTGCGCTTGATATTTCAAAGGCATTTGACAGAGTTTGGCATCAAGCTCTCTTGTCGAAAATGCGTGCATTTGGGATCGATGTTACCCTTCTTCAATGGATTAGAAATTACCTTTCGGACCGTTCAATACAAGTTGTTTTGGACGGTTTCAAGTCTGCAACTCACCAAATAAATGCTGGTGTCCCTCAAGGCTCTGTTTTGTCTCCGACTCTCTTTCTCATTTTTATCAATGACCTCCTGTCTGTCACTTCTAATCCAATCCATTCCTTTGCTGATGACAGTACCCTCAGCTTTACATATTCATTTCCTGGGCAACGCCCCTCATCTTCGGGCGTTGAACTGGAACGGCAACGTATGTTAAGCTCATTGAATTCCGATCTTGACAGCATTCTTAAATGGGGTAAAACCAACAGGGTGGAATTTAATGCTTACAAAACGCAATGCTGTCTGCTGTCATTGAAGCGAACCCCTAATTTTTTGCCATTATCCATGGATGGCAGTTGCATCGCCGAAACCGAAAGACTTCCCATCCTCGGTATGTGCGTTAATGACAAACTTCGTTGGAATGACCACATATTCGATGTCGCCAAAAACGCTGCGAAATGTCTAGGCTTCCTTAAGCGATGCAAGCAATATTTCACCCCTTCTGTGAATTCAATTCAACCGCAATACTCGCCATGCTAGGAATGCCAATCACCCTTAAGCCTATATTCGGACGGAAAAGGTTTCGTTTCTTAACCGTACAATACGAATGTGGAATGCTCTACCACGCTCTGTTTTTCCTTTGCATTATAATTTACAAACATTTAAAGCCAACGTGCATCGGTATCTCCTTTTTTCTAATCCTTCACTTCCCTAATGCCCGCACTGTGTCACTTCATTATAAGGGTATCCAAAGTCCCTTTAGTGCGCGTACATTATAAAAAAAAAAAAACAGTCAGTTTTTGTGGATGTTCATGATGAAATGGCAAACCAAACTGAATATAAATGACATTAGAGCTGCCAGATTTGACCACAAAATGACAGTATTTTCTCTATTTGAAAACCCAACCTCTAAGAAAACACCCTGTATTATTTTAAAAAAAAACTGCATGATTTTAACAGAAATGTACATTTTTACGCAGGATTATTTGAGCGGTTTTCGGCAGCATCTGCGTTGTTTAAAGCTCATCGATCGGCTATGTATATAGCCAACAAAGTTCGTAGAATATAACAAAACAGTGTAAGCAATGCACTTAACCTCTAAACACGCACTTGACACCAATATAATTCTTTGTTGAACAACATGTACATTTGCTTTTTGTCGCCTTGTCCATCTTTAAATTTGTACCTGCAGGCATCCCTGTCCGAAATATCAACCAAACCAAACTTAAATTCATAAATATAAATATTATTGCTGCTGCCAATGAAACAAGATAAAATGAGTAATCATTTCGTCAGGAATAACCAGTTTCAGTTAAATGCCGATCCCATAAAATAAACACAAGCTCCGCTCGCTGGCCCAATCTTCATTTAAGTGAACTTAATTAAATTTGTGCGGTACCCACCCCAAAGATTCGTGCGTGTATCCCTCAGCCACATCCCACATTATTACAAGTCGCGCCATCATTTATCAAAACACTTTGACAGGTGATTACATGGCTGAATATTGAGGTCTTTAAATGATTTCTCTAAAACCGCACCCGCACCTGACTCACGATTTTCTTCGATCCGTAAATAGCGTAATGCCTATCTCAACCAAATATACAAGTTCGAGTACTTCGATCGCATGGATGAATTCGCGCATGCTCTACAACTCAGTCCACAACACCGCTTCGTCGCGATCGTCTTGGCAGACTTATCAGATCAACCGATTGATTGGCCAATTTGATGCTTGAATGGTTAAGCTGTCAATAGCCAGTTCCGGCGGAGGGGAAAAGAGTGAGCGGACTGATATAATCCACGGCTGCTGCCGTTAAATAGTCACAAAAGTGTTTGTACAAAAGTGGCTGCGAATTACCACGACAGACCTTCTGGGCGAACTGCCAGCTAGCTCGATGCCCTATGGCTACACATTTGGGGATTCAAATTGGGAAGACGCGGTCTGGTCTTTCTAAATCGTGCGCCAGTGAATGGGAATACAAATGGAAATAGACATTTCGTCTGGGCGCAAACATACATTGAACCACGTGCCCCCCGCGGTGCGTGGGTTGATCGCGCAGCGGTGATTTGGAGATCTTTCGCAATAGATGGCACCTTTGACCTGGTGACGCCGAGCCAAGCTGCTTCGTCGAAACGTTGCATACAACAGATTGTTTGACGGTGGAGCGGGTACTTTGCTATAGCTAGGGTATGTTAATCTTCGTCATAGTTTACGGTTTCAAGTGAAATCGAAAAGTTTTCGCTGCGGTTGCAGTTGGTGCGTCCTTCGCTTATGCAAATAAGAGTGCAGTCTCGGGCGCTGCATAGGTATTGAGTGAAACGACGCCACATGTGCGATTGAGATCGGCGCGCATATTCCAGCATGCACCACGAACTGAATGGATGAATTGAAAATGTGGACCTCATTAGGCGGCACATTACCATCAGCCGATAGCGCAGTTCGTTTTATTTTTATTTCGGCCTGTAGGAAGGGAAAAAACGCTGTCTTGCTGGGTTGATTGACAGCGGCAGAGAACCGACAAATGCATGTCAGTATGCGGTTAAGGCTTGTTTACGGATTGTGTGTGGGTTGATGCAGTGATGCTATGTTTTGGAAGTGTGGGCAAGATAGCTTCGGGAGCAACGATTTTCGTTAAATTTTTGGGGATTGTTCTTGTTGTTAAAATTGGTCCAACAAATGAAATGATTCAGATACAGATACACTCCCATATTTGACGTTGTTCGATGTAAGTATTTTGAGGTTATGCTGTTTTGAAATCTGTTTTTAGATCAAGGCTTAGATTGTGGGTAATCTGCGGTTGCAAAATAGTTTACAGTATTTCTTATGAAATAAGCTTACAGATCGTGTAGGTTGTACTGGTTGTTTTAAGAGCCTAAATAGAAGAACTTGGGTCTGCCGGTATTCCTATATGCGGGCCTCCATTGATGATTGGGTTTCCTGCAGGCACAATATTTGATGGCACGATTCTTCGGGCTCCAGACAAAACGAATATCTGTTGGAAATCTACAGAATTTTCGCTATCAGCGAGAAAAGACTGCAGGCGCTTAGAAGGCACAATAAATGGTAATTACGCTTTCGCAAATGTGCTAGGCTTAAGCGATACAACTGTCTGCGACGAGAAACGTTTTCTCTGTTAATGTTCTGCCTTTGCTCGAACTAGGCTCCCTTTCTCACCCTTACACCTTCAACGATGAACCAAACATCGTTAAATGTGTTCAATTTTTGCTAAAATTAAAAATCCGAAGAAACCTTCAAGTTGCAGAACCGATCTCTAACACCGCTTGGTATTTGATTCCTACCCGGTAACTCCCTTGAATCGTACCAGCCGTCGCACTCTCGGCAATTGTGACAAGAATAAAGACAACTCTACTGTAATTTGTCTTGACAGAACTAGAGAATTTGCCAATTTCTTGCGTCAGCCAAGCCAAGGGCTGGCGTCTGTGCACTATGGCTGGTGTTCTTGGCCGCTGGTGTATCTGTTGTCGTTAGGTTTTGGGATACTATGGCTAATTTCTCCAGCCTCATGACGGATGTATGGAAGTATGTAAATGGTTTTACTTTAGTAAGGTACTCGGCGGGCCATCGGACTCTGTTACGTCTTCTTGGCTCCGTTCCAATTGTAGCTTGTCCTCTGACAATGTGTCTACGTTCAGTAAATTTAATTTATTGTTTTTATTTTCGTACAACAAATTTAGAACCCATAGCCTCATTAATAGAATAAGGGTGGGTGTCGATAGACTGGTGGCTGTCTGTCTGTTGAGCGGTAGGTACCCAAGCTGTCAGGCTCGGCATACCCCACAACACCCATTATCGCAGCTGCGATGACGCCAATGAGAGTGAAACTGTGTTTCACCTCCTTTGCGGCTGCCCAGCACTGGCCGAGGCTAGGCGAAGGGCGTTTAGTAAACCATTCTTTGATAACCTCACAGGTATCTCGGACATGGGTCTCAATGATATCATAACATTTCTCAATTCCACCGGGTGGATCTGAGTACTTACATCCTTTACCCTACCCTATGGTCGTCATGAGTGGTTGCATCAAAACAGGGCTCCAGCGCTAATTGCGACTTCCCAGTAGTTAGGGAAATCAGCCACTCCACCTACCTACCTACCTTTCATTTTTGTTGCAGACCCACGAGCCGATATAGCCGAAATACAGATATATGGTACTTGATGGAATCGAACTTGTCTGGACATTGGAAGGGAACGTTTGTGACATATTCTCTTTCACACCTCTTTCTAACCTCGGCACCATGAGTCAGGATCATGGTTTAGTAGTGGCTTACTCCCTGGAGCACTTTTATGAGCCTTAACATCGCCGTCCTCATCAGCCTTTCAGGGGCTTATTAACCCTGTCAGGGGCTAGCGCACGCATCTTGCAATGGTAATCCAGATAATGGTCCTGACTCGGCGTAAGCTTTCGCTCTCGACAGACGTTGGAAATCGACTTCGCCGAGGTGTTACTCCAGCAAAAGCAGCACCCAAAACATCGTCTGTCCCTTCACATAATTCGTCTCCGATAATTCAAACTTACACCATCTTAGGCAGGTCACCTAAATGGTGGTTAGGGAGGGCTTATGTTAGAAGATTGGCCTCGTTCACCGACGAAATGAAGATAAAATATAGAGGCACAACTGTCGTTATTGTACTTAACACTACAGTCTCAGTCTCAGCATCGATTGTAATATTCCCCCACTGTCCTCCAGGCTGAGTTAAGGAATTTATTCTGTATAGGCAGCTGCAGTGTAAGATACAAGCTCACCAAATTAAGATATGTTTTTTGGTGCCCGAATTTTGAATCGCAGAAATGTTGTAGTATACTAAACTAGGAAGGCTTAGGAAAGCTGCCTCTATGCAAGAAGCCTTCATTCGATTAATGCGTACGACTTTGTTTTTGTTGCAAAATAAATCTTAATTCATAATAATTTGACAATGAATAAGTTCCTCGCGTGGATTACAAGGACTGGTTCTTTACAAGCCGGTAATAGTTCAAATATTTTCTCATCGGAAAGTGTGTATGGCTTCTTTTCAAACAATTTTTTTAAATAATTAAACAAAACTGTATTTAGCGCCCCTCCGCATCAAATATCAAATATCAATTTAATTACGTTCATGAGTCCTGTAAGTCACTCCCAGTAACCATTCATTCAAGTTCACAAACTATCCCCTCAACATTGGGTATTGCTCGGATTCCAAAGTTAATCTAGCAATTTTCACAGCTCGAACAAACGTGAGAAAGTCGCAAATCCTTAAAAATTGCAAAAATCCGCGTACTGATCACATCACGTCGAAGGGACCGCTAGGCATGTCCCTTACTTTTTTCTGTTTAAATATTTCATAAGGGCGTTGGCATAATCCTAATCCTTGCATTGTTAGAGTGCGTCGTCGTCGTCGTCATCGTTGCATCACCTTTCCATCCTGGATTGTAAGTTGGTGTACCGTACGGCTAGCTGAAGAAAAACAAATCGAAAGGATATCCAATCTTCATCCTGTGAGCTCGGAGGTGTCAAATGATTGTTGTGCGCCATTGTCTTGGGGCAACACCTAGAAAAACATACATATTTCCACCTCGGGGCAAGCAAAAAAAAGGATGTCCTTTGTGTGATTTTGCGTAAAATGTTATACGAAGGAAGGTAGGTAGATACCTTCATTTAAAAAGTATTTGAAATTCACAATAAATGTATTTTAAGGATTTTCTCGTCCCGTAGACACCTAACCAAGAATGCAATTTATCGGAAGATGTAAAGCGGATAACACAGGGATTAAATGTTGCATCAATAGCAACAACAACAAGAACAACTTTGAGATGTAATTGTGCGCAAGGACAACAACTAACACACAAACAAGACAAAACAGAAAAACTGTGAAATTCAAAACGTCCTTTATCCTTGACAAGATAGGTAGGTGATGGCTGTGGTGATTACCGCTTCCGAGCGATTTGATATATACCCAACCCAACCACCCACCTTCTTCTTATTTTATAGTACAAATTTGTCTATTTTTCCTGTTCCTGTGATTTTCAGTAGTACCAGGTTACATGATATCTTGTTAGGGAGATTCCTCTTTCATTTCCACTTTTGTGTGTTTCTCGGTTGGTTGTTTGTCTCTCCCTCCATCGGTGTGGTTGATATTCCCAGGAATAGCACCTAAAGAGACAGGCGGACTGGTAGTAGAAGATTCCAATCTCTTTCAAGATTTGACAGTTCATTTCATTCTTCGTTGAGCTGTAAAAATTTAATCACACATATACCGAGGGCTCGCTTCTTCCACAAAAACTCCAACCACCTCCCCCGATTCCCAGGTGGTGACACAAGACTGTGTCTATGGTATGGTGGCGGCGACCGAAATAAAAATCCGTCCTTGTTTGGTTTGCCGGGTATACAAAAATAATCCAATTTCGGTTTCGGTTTATGTTTTGATGGAAAAGCACAGGACAACTTTGTATATTTGCATAGGGACGAAGCCAAGGACGAAGGTATGGTTGGCTTTTTGAGGGGTTTCCTTCCATCGTTTCGTATTTATTCTCGGGTTCGATGTCAAAAAGGATCTATGTTTCAATTTCGTTGGACAGTTAAATAGACAGTTATACAGGTTTTTTTTTTTTTTTTCTTTTTCATCGTTTTAAAGAGCGACGAGATTTTTAAGGTGTTAGATACCTAAATTTTTTTTTTCAGTTTTTTTTAAGCGCAAAAGGGAGAGAGAGACATGGTGAGGCGACACCATAAAATCATAAAAATTGTACTCTCTTCGATCGCTGACATCTGATAAGGTTTCTTTATTGTTCCTGGAACAATAAATTTTTCTTTCTTTCATTGTCACAAGGATATTAAATTTTCGTGTTTAACTCGAGTCAGTTGACACATTTATTAGTTGAAAATCCTTTTCTCGGACACATGTGGCTGAGACACAATGTAACGGCGACAGCGACGGCGGAAACCACAAAACCAATCACGACGAACACTTGAAGAAAAAAGAACTAGTTTTTTTATTTAATAGCCATCGGTTGGAGAGGATTCCGTGCAGCGCTCCATGTGGCTGTTGTTGCATCTTCAGCAACGACAACGAATCTCTAATAAGGGAGTTAAGGTAGGTAATCCTAAGTCAAAGTTAAACTCCCGACAGTTTGATAGGCATGTGTACCGCCTAATCACAGTTATTAGCCGAACTGAGTCCACATCCACATGCATGATGATAATGTTCGGAAGAGATTTGTTTCTCCGTGCTGGGGACGACGCACGTCTGTGTTATGTCAGCGGGTGACCCAATGCCAGTGCGATAGCTCTCGCTTTCATCCGGCGCGGAGCCCTATGATTAATTGAGATAATTCATGTTCGATGTTTACACACGGAGAATCCTCGTTGGAACACTGTAGGCGTCTTCGTGATATGCGTCGGCATGAGTTGAGATTTTTTTTTTTTTTTTTTTTTTTTTATGTCTTTTATGGTGTTCTCACTTGTTGCGTGGCGGCTAGTCCACTGTTCACATGGAATGAGAAAGAATAGGTGGTTCATCGGTTTAGGGAGTGATGTTGGTGTATCTACTAGAATGTGGGTTTGGGAACAAATTGGTTTTAGCTCACATTCACGTGGTACATGGTACATGGAAATTATTGAGCAATGCTGGGTACGTATTTATGTATTAAATTTAGATGAAATGATGGGTTGTTATCGAATGTTGTTGGGTCGTTTAGTTCATTAGCACTTTCCTTTTAATAGAGAAAACTTGTAGCTATTGATTTTGAAAACATGATCGGTTGGGAAATGAATAAGCAAACATTTTTTTTAAATTCCTTAAGACATGTATCGTCTTTCCGGAGTTTCAGTCTATAGAAGTTGCGTTGTAAGGAAACTGTTGTCGGGTGCAATTTGATTAGAAAGTGTTGAAATATTAAATTAATCTTTTCTGAGAAAATCACTTAAGTATCATATTTTTCCCATATTACTGTAACCAAACTTCTTCAGTTTAACACTCTATAATGCAAAAAAAATAATAAGTTGTCGCAGACACCACAATGGTTAGTCCATTTCCAATAAATTTTATGAGCCTTAAAGTGAACTTTTGCCCGATCCACAAGAAAGGGGACCCTGCGCCAACTATAGAGGTATCAGTCTTCTTAACATCTCATACAAGATCCTGTCTGCCATACTGTGTGAACGAATGAAACCTTTTGTCAACGATCTGGTTGGTCCCTACCAGTGCGGTTTAAGGCCCGATAAGTCCACAACCGACCAAATATTCACACTATGACAGATTCTGGAGAAAACCCAAGAAGTCTAGATCGATACTCACCATCTTGTTCATCGATTTTAAGGCCGCATACGACAGCGTTTATAGAGACGAGCTATATAGATCCATGACTAGTTCTGGCAGTTCAGCCATGCCAGTTTTTGTCCGATTGTGCAGAATGACAATGGAGAACGCTAGCTGCTCCATAAAGGAGACCTTTGATGTCAAAAAAGGATTTAGACAAGGTGACGCACTGTCATGTGTCAGAAGTCTGTGCAACCGGTAGAACACAGCGACCTGTCCCTGGTGCGTTTGCTAGTATCAGTACATGAAGCGGCAAAAATAGGTTTAGTGGTGAATGAGGGCAAAACTAAATCTATGCTGTTAACAAGAAGGGACACACAACATCAAAGCATCGGACAGAACGTCACGACAGACAGCTATAATTTTGAGGTAGTTAGGGACTTTGTCTACCTCGGCACCGCTATAAATTCTGGCAACGACATCACATCATAAATCAAACGAAGAGTTACACTTGCCAACCGCTGTTGCTTTGGCCAAGGGAGGGAATTGATTAGTAAGGCCTTGTCGAGAAACACCAAGGAGACCCTATATAAGACCCTCATCACCCCAGTCTTGCTGTATGGCGCAGAAGTATGGACGTTATCAAAGGCGGATGAAGATCTCCTTGGTCGTTTCAAACGCAAAGTTCTTCGAGTGATTTTCGGTCCCGTTTGCGTTGACGGTCTTTGGAGGACGAGATTTAACAGGGAACTCTACGAGCTGTACAGTGACATCGACCTGGTCAGAAAAGTGGGCATCAGTCGACTAAGATGGCTAGGATATGTAGACCGAATGGGCACCAACGCTCCGGCCCGAAGTGTCTTCGACTCCAACCCGGAGAGACAACGCAGTAGAGGAAGACCTCGCCTTAAGTGCCGCGCGCAAGTGGAATTGGGCCTCAACCAACTTGGAGTGCGCAACTGGAGGCACATAGTCAAAGATCTCGCTAACTCGCTGTAGCGCCGCCTAAAGAAAGAAGAAGAAGTGAACTTTTCGGGAGCGAATTCCTCCTTTAATACCTTTGAGTTACCGACCCCTGAAGAGTCTCTAAAATGGATACCTACGGCAACCTTTCCTGTTTTGCGATGTTGGACAGGAACCCTGCTTCCAGAACAAATGCTCGGCATACAAGTTAAGTATGGACAAATGAACGCAAGTGTTGCAGTTTTTCGCAAAAAAAAAAATAGTGAATAGCATGTCCACCCTAATGGACAAAGGCTCCATGGGGTTAAATTAATTTGAATATAAGTCGATTAATACTCTTATTCCTTATCACTACAGATTTTAGAATTAAAAACAGTTTTTCGGAAATTTTATTTAAATTTTAGATCCTCTGTTGAACGTCCTTTCCTGCTCTCAAATGTGTACAAGGAATTCAGTCCTAGAGGAAAGATTATCAAAACTTATTTGCATTGAGAAATCATTTCTTGGAAATTAAAACAAATATCGTATCCTGCGATAAAGTTTTGAAATTTTTCTTAAAAACATCTCGTCGAATTGATCTTCTGTACAAGTAAAGGACTTTTACTCCATATCTATTGAACTATATTAAATAGAAGATTGAAAACAAACATACTTACAGTACTGGCCAAGACTGAAGCAACTAGTCAATTTTAAATTTTAATATCTTCTATCTTTGTATCTGCATACAAGTTTTCCAAGTAGTTCCGTACTCCTGAATTTATGACGAAAACATGATGGTTTTGTGGGCGAGGGGTATATTTTCACCCCAACTCGAGTTATAGTTCTTCAAAGTAAAAATGTCCGATTTCGAGGTTAACTATAAAATCTATAACTTTGGAACTACTATTGATGCCCAAAGAATAGATACATAAGAATACATAAGGACCCAAAAAAAAAAATAATATGGTTTTATTTTGGACATGCAATATTGTCATATTCCTTGAAAAACCTAACAATAGGTACACTAAAAGATTTTAGCGAGCACCCAAAGCTGTAAATCTAACAGTTAAACCAAGCAGGGGGGTTCCAGATCCCATTATCATCACGAAATCATTAAGAATTTAAAAAAAGTAATACAGCTTGGCGGCCTGTATTTTGCAGTAGTTAGTCAAATAAGGTTTTCATTGGGGCCATTTTTTATTGGAACATGATACATTTTTGAGGCCATTTTTCATTTTGAAAAAGAATTTCAATTTATGGGGTTTTTGGTTTGGGGTCATTTTTCACTTTTTTCCCAAAGATTGGGGTCAAATCACAGACATTTTCGTGTTGTTGTTTCCCATATAAATTTGTGGGGTCATTTCTGATTTTTTATTTGGGGCCAAAATTCATGTATCCATTGATTGGCGTCATATTTTTTTTCTTATCTTAAAAAATCACACCATATTGTCAAAATTTCTTGTGTTACATAATTAGGACCACAAAATGTATTTAGTGGCTATCTAATCTTTTTGAAGTTATATCATTTAAAGTTGTTATAACCCAAAATTGGATAGTTTCACTTTAAAAGTAAATAACTTTGAGTGGAATTTTTAGTTCGTTGGATCCCAGGAGTATCGTCTTGTTACAATTAACTTTTCTGTTAGAACACCCTGATACACATTTTGCAGTATATATATATGGATTTCACATAATATAAAACACGTGCGTTCATTATTTTGTCCCTCACTATAGGTATACAGGGTGTCACAGTTTAGTTGTATAATCATTTAAGGGTATATTACTAAGGTCCCCCGAAAAAAAACTCTCACTCCATTTCAAAGTACAACCCATCAAAGTGGGTGACCCCTAATTTGGAGGTGGAACCACTTTATAACTTCTAAGCAAGTACAAAGTACAAAAATGGGTTTGGACAGGTTGGAAAGATAATTTAGCAAACGCATACCAGTCTTAAATGCTTTGGGTTCATCTGCGCAACTAAAGGGTGATTTTTTAAGAGGTTTAGAACTTTTTTTAAAAAAAAAACACAAAAAATTCGAAAAAATGAATGAAATATTTATTTGAATCGATAGTTTGAACCTTGCAATTTAATGTTTAAAGATAATTTCATGCAAATGTTGACCGCGGCTGCGTCTCAGGTAGCCCATCCGCTGAGTCCAATTTTGGCATACTCTTTCACACATATCGGCCGGTATCTCACGAATGAATGCATGGATGTTGGCTTCCAGTGCGTCAATCGAAGCGGGCTTGTCCCTATACACATTAGCCTTGGCATACCCCCACAAAAAATAATCTAATGGTGTCAAATCGCACGATCTAGGCGGCCAATTGACCGGCCCGAAACGTGAAATTAACTGTTCACCAAACTCGCCTCGCAATTGCGCCATTGTTTCGCGTGCTGTGTGGCATGTGGCATGTGGTCTTGTTGAAACCACATATCATGCAAGTCAAGAACTTCCATTTCGGGCAAAAAAAAAGTTTGTTATCATCGCTCGGTAGCGTTCACCATTGACAGTAACGCTGCGATTCGCATCATCTTTGAAGAAATATGGCCCAATAATGCCGCCGGCCCATAAACCGCACCAAACAGTGGCTTTTTCGGGATGCATTGGTAGCTGTTGCAATGCTTCTGGCTGATCTTCACTCCAAATGCGGCAATTTTGCTTATTTACGTACCCATTCAACCAAAAATGAGCCTCATCGCTGAACACAATTTTTCGATAAAAAAGCGGATCCTCGGCCAGCTTTCCAAGAAAATTCGGCGTTGTGGTAGGTCGGCTGGCTTTAGTTCTTGCACCAGCTGTATCTTAAAAGGCTTTACGCCCAAATCCTTCCGCAAAATTTTCCACGTAGTGCTGTAACAAAGGCCTAACTTCTGGGAACGGCGCCGAATCGACATTTCGCGTTCTTCTGTCACACTAGCTGATACGGCCGCAATATTTTCTTCAATACGCACAGTACGTAAACGTGTTGGTGGTTTAATGTCCAACAAAGTAAATTTGGTGCGAAATTTGGTCACAATCTTCCGAATAGACTGCTCAGAAGGTCGAGAATGCCGATCATAAAATGGAAGCAGCGCGCGATGAACATTTCGAACCGAGCACGAATTTTGATAGTAAAATTCAATAATTTGCAAGCGTTGTTCATTTGTAAGACGATCCATGGTTAAATTGCAAACCAAACTGAAGCTGTTTGACAGTGACACAAGGTACTAAACACACGTCAGCTGTCAAAACCAGTATTGCCAAAACCAAACCAGCTAAAAAATCACCCTTTACAAAAAAGTTATGGCTTCTTAAGCCCAAAATTATGAAAAATTGTTCCTCATGTTTTTACATTTTCCACAAAATTTTTACTCAATAATTTTAATCTTTATGCTTAAAAAATGTTCTAAAAATTACAACGTGCAACATTTAATAATAATAGCCCGAATACGTTTTGTATGGAAGGAAATATTTAAAAAGTTTCCGGGAAAATTTAAAAAAACGAATATTTTCTTAAGTATTATATACTTTTTACTCGGGCTTGAAGCTGAGAGGGAAAGTTAGTTAAAAATAATTTTTAATATCATCAATTTAAAAGTTCTGACATTGCTTATGGCAATAACTACAGCCTCAACTGCATAACGACCTTTAATAGTGCCAGTAAGCTTGCTAATTACTAATTTATTCGTTCAAGGAGTTACAAAAGTCCTTAACACGATAAACGACCGAGATCTGGTGTAGGGCTTTTTGATAGATGATCTATTTGTGAATCATTACTGCCTTCCAAAAGTCATCTGCTTTAAATTGCCTTTATTTGACGAATTTTATTTTTTGGCTAATAAGTAGTTTTTTTTACTTGCAATTCTGTCATATTAACTATGTCTATGCAAATAATTGCGAGTGGAGCCCAAGTACACATCTTACCCTGTCTTGTTTTCCATGAAAATGTTTACCTCTCTTACAATTTGGAAAGGATCATCCTTTATTTCGTTCAAAATATGACCGTTTAAATTCCTCACGGTACAAAAAAGTATACGGTGCGAACAATTTTTCGGACTAATTTTATTTTACTTCTCAATTAATTTTACCGATAAATTGCCTGACTTTGACATTGGCTGGTTTTCCGTTTAAGACCATAACTGAAAATCACGTCGAATTAAGTAATATTGTTAGCACACAATTAGGGTGTCTAAGTGTACTTTTAGTAGAAAACGCTTAAGAAAAAATTAAAGAACCGCGTGATGCCAACAATTATGAAAGCATCTGTATGTTTTCAAGTTTCTGCCTTTAGATTTTCCATGCGATAATCAGTTACTGAGATATCGATGATCAAAAAAATATCCTTCTCCAAAGTGGCACATCTCAGATCTTTATTGAGGTAGAGATCTAAAATATATTAAATTGAAGCTGCAAGAACAAGCTGTCTGGGGACTGTATTGGTTTTACTAAAGAAAATTTCCTCATGTTTATGGACCTAAAAATAGAAAATGCTTGCTATTCTCCTTTTCTTTTAAATGAGATGATAGCCATAGCTCATAAGAATATTCTGCTCAAAAATTTCGAATTTAGAAGTTTTATGTTTTCAAAAATCCGGTGTATAGTGACGCACTCCCCGAATGACTGCCAGACCGTTAGTCAACAAGTGTTTATCCTTGTGAAAACACTTTAACAAAATCGTTCACTAGGTCTCCTACTACAGGCTGCGGCTGGTTCGAATAAAGACAAGTCTAGAGGTCCAATTTTCAACCACTTTTCCAAGCATTTGGGGCTGTATCTCGGCAATAACGCCACGAAGTTTGGCTTCCAAGTCCCCTAACGATTCTGGTTTGTTGGCGTAGGCGACCACTTCACATATCCTCAAAGAAAATAATCCAATGGTGTCAAATCACACGATCTTGATGGCCAATTGACAGGTTCATTCCGCGAAATTATGCGCTCATCGAATGTAACGTGCGCTGTGTGGCATGTAGCGCCGTCTTGTTGGAATCACATCTCATCCACATTCATGCCATCCAATTCAGGAACAAAAGAGTTGGTTATCATGGCTCTATACCGGTCTCCATTAACAGTAACTGACACTCCAGCATCATTTCGGAAGAAGTATGGACCAATGACTCCACCAGCCCAAAGAGCACACCAAGCAGTCAGTTTTTGTGGATGTAATGGCGTTTCAAGGGTCTCATGTAGATTCTCTTCACTCCAAATGCGGCAATTTTGCTTGTTGACGTAGCCATTCAACCCAAACAAAATTTTGCGGTAAACTTCGCGAACTGAACCATTATTTTCGAAATAAATTTCCACGATTTGCAAGCGTTGTTCATTTTTCAACCTGTTCATGATGAAATTGCAAACAAAACTGAACATAAATGACATTACAGTTGCCAGATTTGACCATAAAATGTCAGTTTTATCTCTATTCGAAAAACCAACCTCTAAAAAAAACACCCTATATAAATTTCCCAATCTTTTGAAGAAAGATGAAATGGAGCTTCAGTAATATTAAGCACTCACCACGTCAGGAAAACTGCAAGGGATGTGTTCCGCTGTGTCATCGTCCTAGGGCACGTGGTAAAGTCGCTCAAGCCTAACAATATTTAAGTGTTTAGCAGAAGCTTGGTGAAGCGAAGACGCAGACTTTTTGCCGATGTCACTGCAGCGTTTATGACTCGGGACCTCTGGCCCCACTTTTTCAAATATTATCAAAATGGGCCCTTTTTCAGCTTAAGTCGGATTTTATTCATTATTGCACGAAAAATGAAAAAGTACGAAACACTAATAAATATCTCCAAAAAATAAAATGTACTGAGCGCTGCCCGTTTTCTCTTAGAGTTGATAAACGCACCCGCGTTACATCACTGAGATCGATTTGCAAATCTTGGTCAATTAACATATTACTAAAGAAGAGGAGTTTTGCAAAGATGTTACTAAAATTGCTAAGCATTTTGAGCATGTAGAAGTATAGTTAGTGTTGGACTTGAAATATGCGTATTTCAAAGCTCTAAGGACTCAAATTTGTTTTATGGAATTATGCGAAGGAGAAGTTCGCTTCTTTTTTGTTAGTTATATATTTTTAAATGCAGGAACCTGCTTCTTGTGAGTATTTTATCATAAAAATACTAAAATCCATTCATCCATTCGCTCCGTAGGTCCAGTCAAAAGAATTAACATTTTTTTATATTATTTAGTGATTAGTGATACGTATTTTATCTGAAAGCCCCTTTTCTTTAAATTGGGGCCCCTTTTTTGTGAAATTTTTCAGCGGCAATACTGGATGTCAGGAATTATTTTTTATTTCGCTGTATGCCAGTGTGACCTGGAACCCAAACAAGATTCACTGTGTGTTCAGTCTTCCGACTAAATTTAGATAAGGGTTAAGTTCGAGCACTATCTTGAACATGGTAAGATGGTCGAGCAGCACTTTTAGTACAGGCTTTCTATCACTGAATACGCAAATGTTTCTTGCCCTCCACCTGTTGTTCCCAATATAACGCATAGCCGTTAGGATAGCGATTACCTCCGCTTGGAAAACAGACGCATGTTTACCCAAGCATGTCTACTCTCCTATATGGCCTGCGATGGCTTTCATTTCCTGGCTCAGAGTCTGACCGAAGCCATTCCGTTGATTTCTGATATTATTGCGTCAGACGACAAGGGTCGAAAGATATTTCTCGCGCAAATTCTTCAAAATTAAAAAGTGATTTTCAGCGTACACCGCATGATAGGATAGGCTAAGAAAAGTCTGTCACGATCTTTATCTATTTTAACCTCAATTCTCACCACACAACTTGACACGTATAATACTTTGAACGCATAGCTATTTATGCAAATATGCATTTAAAGAGGCTGCCGAAAGTAATAAATTGTTATATCATTTCCATCCTTTTGTGGGGTAGGGACCGCTCAAACCAACATAGGTAAGGTGTGTACAGATGTTTCCGTTGAATCGAAACAGCATCTCATTTCGATATTCTCATCATGCATTCTCATATTATTCGTATCCATATTCAAATTGTAAATTCGAAATGCATCTGCTTATGAACCAATAGATGTCGTCCATCTCTCCGCCAATGCGGACGACTGACGAAATAAATATCTTATGCTTATCGCTTTCCAATGATTTATGACAAACACCCCTGTGCAATTAAATTCCAATAAAAAGCGTAGAATATGTCATGATTTCATGATTCTTAAGTATAATAATACTGTGCCCCCACCCAGTCCTTTAGCCTTCCGTCGTATTCGTATTCGTATGCATCTAATTTATTATTCCAATCGTTAAATGTGTCATCTGTCATTGCCAGCCGAACGTCGCTGCTGTGCTGAGGCTGAACTTATTATTCACCGCAATCGGGACTCCATTTGCCGTGCGTTGAATAATTGACTCCAGTTTCTGGTATCGTATCGTATCGTGTCGTCGACGACGACGACGACAAATCACCACACCACATATCTTCAGGTGTCACTCATCGTAGTACTCCAAACACCAGGTAGTGGGTACCTAGAATCCACGTTTCCTTCCCTTATCAGCAGCGCAGCACGGACAAAAAGAAATGGAAATTTTCAACTCAATCAAAACACTATCGCTGCGAAAAATCGATGCCAGATCCACAATGTATAGTACGGGACGACATACATACATAAGTACAACTGTTGTACGAAGGGAAGGACCGACAAGTTTCCGGGAGGTCGACACCATCATCATCATCCAACTAATCGCGCGATGCCACTAGATTCATTAGAGATAGCTGATGGTAGCACAGCGCACAGCTAGTTGCTTGTGGGCTAGCTACACCAAAGCTATAGGGCCATTCATGCATACAAGCGCGAGAGGCAATAAATCTCTTTCGCATACGTGCGCTGATCCACTCCCCAGAAGCACTTCTGCGGCACAACAGCCTCTGTGTGTATTATACCTACATACGTATATGTATGAAGAGCTCCGGTACACGTGTGTGGCAGCTCCTAGACGTAGCATAATTTATCTTCGCTGGTATTAGCCATTGCCTCTGCGCGCCGTAGAACCAGTGCAAGAGGCCCGTGTCAGAGTCCGTTTTTTAAATACCTGTCACTTGTTGTACGTTTCAGCTACCACCATGATGGGAACCTGGTTTAACAAATTGACTTTGGGGAAAACAAACAAACACACGGCGGCGAGGACCTCCCCCTCAGCCTTCGCTAAATCTTGTGCTTCCTTTGCTCGCAGTTCCTCATATCCGCGCAGACAGTACGACATTATTTATAATGAGCTAATTACGGGGCATAAATATTCGCAGTCGACATGTGAACCAATTAAAATACAATTAACTGGCCCGGTAAACGTTCTTTGGTTTGCTTTTGCAAGAGAGCGAGAGAGAGAGAGATGGAGCTTGTCAATGGTGGAGTAGGGTCAGGCCCAAGGGATATCCCAGTGATAGCGAGCGCACCTCGACCCAACGAGGCACTTTTGCTTAAGTAAAGTCTTTTGGAGCTTGAGTTGATGGCTTCTAAATGATCCACATGTGGTCTGGGTACCGAATGATGAATGTAGTCGCAGCGTGGAAACGCAGAACCTAGTATTTAAATGAAATGTTATCCTAGAGCAGTGATTATTATAATCGCTTCAACTGAGACCAAGATGGAGTGCATTTAGTAGAGGATGTGTGGAGGTAAGTATCCAACAGATTTTTCTTAGCTCAAGGATTCATTTCGCTCCACCTTCCGATTTGAATATGAACATTTGCGTGCTTCGTATTAAGTTTCCTTCTACAAAAGCATGAAGCTTATTTTTAGAAACATTAAACAGCAGACATTTGCTGCCAAATTAACCCAGTTTCCGCAGCTTGGAATTTGCCTACTGCGATACTATTTTGCATGTCACACTGTGACTTGTCAAATGGATTTTAATAGTTCCACATGACAATGTTGACACCCTGCTGTAGCGAATAACAGCACTCGATCACGCACCTAGCTGTGTGTCCAGCAAACGCTATTTCCAGGAGCTAACACTTGGACAAACAATCGCTCGCTTTCCATCGCGCCTGAACCATTGAGGGTTGTCCGAGGTGACACAGTAACAGTACCGTCCATGTGCGTGTGCACGGACTCCAATTAAAATTCCAGAAAATGCACCCAACGTACACACTTTGTGTCGCCATTGCCAAGACACAAAATTTCGCAATGGAAATTCGCGTGCGAATTAGGAACGGTGTCCGGTGCGCACGGTCAGATGTGTACCTACCTATATGGCGTGAGTGCGCGCTGCGCATGCGCATTATGATTTATGTCGTTTTCGTAGAGGTGACCTTTGCGCAAGGCGAGTGTTGGTCCGCAATGGCGTCGTAAAGTGTTGAATTGCCGGGGTTGTTGTGTATTGGCAGATTTATGAATTTATACCGCGTCGCATTTTGTGTGAGCATGCGAAAAACGAAAGTTGGTGTGAATGGCGACTGGCTGACCCAAAGACGCCTTAGATTGGGAAATCTACTAAATGCGGCATTTAATTTATTCATTGAATAAAGAAGGAAGTGCAGCGTACATAGGAGTTTTTGTGAGATTAGCTGGCAGATTAGGGGGTCCAATCGATGGTGGGAATTCGGTAGCATTTAAGAGGCAAAACTACTTGACGCGCAAGGCAGGTGTCAACGCTAAAGGCATTATCCATGTTAATGGTATATTCACTCGGTATAAAGCACAGTGTTAACTCTCAACGTCATATAGGTAGCACATCTATAAAGTATAAAGGTTCTATGGAACATGCAATTTTCCCTTCAAGACACGAGTCTTTAATTATTTTTCTTCGCCAAACCGAAGTAGCAGCGGTTTCATATCGTAATTCTTCGCCGGATCCCCGCTAAGTTGTCATTCGTAGACCTCTGGCCAACTGATACCTCAAAAATACCTGATCTGATAGATTTTTTCGTCGTGAAAGGAATATCTACCAACCACATTAAAGTTGAAAAGAGCTTTGATCTGTCATCTGATCATTCACCGGTTATTTTAACATTGAGTGTAAAACTAGTCAACAGCCTAGAGCCAGCGAGATTAACTGATAAAACAACTAACTGGGAAGGCTTTAGGAACGAAATTGAAGAGAATGTTGAACTGAGCGTTCCACTTACGACACCTTATGAACTTGAAGCTGAAGTTGATCGCTTCGTTGAGGTCGTTCAGCTCGCCTCCTGGAATAATACGTCTAACCCAAAAAAAACGCCGGCCAAATACGGTTTACGATATCCGCCCGAAATAAAAGAATTGGTCAACGAAAAACGGAAGGCGCGTAAAAAATGGCAACAGAGTCGCGCTCCGCAACATAAAGCACATTTTAATTATTTGTGCAATTTGTTGAAGACAGTTATTAGGGATTTTAAAAATCGTGCGATAGGTTCTTACCTTGAAAGTCTAACAGCGAAAAAAGATTCCAATTATTCACTTTGGAAAGCTATAAAAGGCGCCAAAAGGCCTAAAATCCCCGCGCCGCCATAAAAATAAATCAAAATGAATGAGCGGACGTTTTTGCAGTCCATCTCGAAGAAATCTTTAAACCGTATGATGGTCAAGCGGCTCACGACAGTACCAATAGTGGGACGGAATTACTATTTGACGAATTTACACTCACGAATGCAACACTAAGGGAACTAAAACGTGAAATCGAATCTCTAAAACCTAAGAAAGCTCCTGGTTATGATTTGATCACCGGAGAAGTTCTCAAAGTTCTGCCTAGAAAAAGCATTAATTAAGCTTCTATATATTATAAATGCTGCGCTCATATTAAAACACGTGCCGAGCCAATGGAAAGTTGCGGAAGTCATTATGGTTTTAAAACCAGGAAAACCGCCAAATGAAGTAAAATCGTATAGACCAATTTCGCTTCTCCCAGTCATATCCAAAGTTTTCGAGAGGTTATAGAAGATAATAATCTCATCCCTGACCACCAGTTTGGGGTCAGAACCAAGCATTCGACAATTGACCAAGTGCATAGAATTACTGACATAATCGAGAAAGCATTTGAGGAAAAAAAGATATGCTCAAGCGTATTCCTTGACGTCTCACAAGCTATATGATATTTTAGAATCATATCTCGGGAATAGACTCTTCCGTGTAAGGCATGGAAGCGAATATTTGGAGCTTAATGAAATTTCGGCTGGCGTACCGCAAGGAAGCGTCCTTGGGCCGAAGATTGGGAGAAGATTGCACTACCCTCTCTACGTTCGCCGACGACACCGCTATCCTTGCAGTCGGTAATACTATCGAAGAAACGACTGCAAAACTGCAAACCGCACTGAATAAAGTAAATGAATGGACGAAGGACTGGCGGATCGCCCTCAACGAAACTAAATCTGTTCACGTGAATTTCACGTATAAGAAAACTAATGACTTGCCAATTTGTCTAAACATGGCCCGAATACCCTTTGCAAACGAGGCCAAATACTTGGCAATGACACTCGACGCAAAGCTGAAATGGAATTCGCACGTGAAAATGAAACGTAAAGAACTCGATATCAAATATAGAGAAATGTACTGGTTACTCGGAAAACATTCCCAGCTCAGTACCGAGAACAAACTGCTTTTATACAAGCAAGTGCTAAAGCCGGTGTGGACCTACGGTATACAACTTTGGGGTTGTACGAAGAAAACAAATGCCAATATTTTACAAACTTTTCAAAATAGAGTGATTAGAGAAATTGTCCACGCTCCGTGGTATATTAGAAACGACGATATCCACAGGGATCTCGGAATTCCTACAATCGAAGCTGAAACTAGAAGCATCGCGCGAAAGCATAGAAACCGACTAATCGGACATATCAATAATACAGTCCGACACATTTTGGATGATTTATTGCGCCGACTACAAAGAACGAAACCTTTCGACTTGGCAAGATAAGGATTAACCGCGTCCTAATTGCAGAACATGCAGGATCTTTCAGTGGAAAGTAACCTTTCAAATGTTTTTTATTTCGCGATAGAAAAATTGCTTGATAAGTTATATCTTAGTTGCAGTATCTAACATTCTATAGAAGGCTGGTGTTTTTAGTCAGTAAAAATCTGACACTACTATGAGCACGCGCTTGCTATCCTCATAGTGTCTTTGGAAGATTTTCACCTACCCTCGGGGAAAAAAAAAAAAATTCGTAGAGTGAATGCTTAAACAGAGGTAAAGAAAGTCTTTCTGAGTGTAGTGGCTTAGTAGTTAAGTATGTTGGGTTTTCTAAGCGAGAATGCAGAATCGACCAAGTTCCTAAAAGGTTTTACTCGAGGTTTCATCTCTGGAGAAACGATCTCTGAAAAGCTTCTATCACTGCAATAAATGAGCATTCGACGGATCTGTTGAATATAGTGCCATCTGTGTTTACACCTGCCCTGGGTACTATAAGATTAAGAAAAATTTGAAGAAAAAGAGTTCAGATTCATTCAGCTGATTCTAACATATTTGAAGTCAATAAAAAGTTGGTGTGTCTCGACTTGAAATTTCTTGGACTTTTCCAAAATTTGTTTGTTGAATCTTGCAGAAGGGCTTGAGACGTTCACACAGGGATCGCCTTTCTTGTAAATGGTGTATGTAGGGCTGATGGTCCAGTCATCGGGCGTGCTTTCCTCCCCGCTAAACTCAATTGATGATTTGAAGCATGCGCCCCTCAAAAAGTTTGTCACTAACGCACATATTGAGGATATAAAGGCTTTCGGTTTCAGCGATTCAAGGTTTCGCTTCAATGACAGAAGACGGCATAGTGTTTTGGAAGAATTAAATTCTACTCTGTTGGTTATACTCCTTTTAAGTATGCTATCAAGGTCAGAATTTAAAGAGCCTAAAAAATCATGCTGTTTCAACTCCAAGCCCAAAGATGAGGGACGTTAATCCGCAAACGAATAATGACAGACAGGAGATCATTGACAAAAATGAGAAACTTACTTACTTACTTAACGGGCTCCCGACCCGTGAAGAGTCCCTGCCTGAGATACGGCTGCCTTCCACCCTTTGCGATCCCGAGCACGCTGCTTCCAATTGTCCAGACCAAGCGCTCTGGCATCCGCGATGGCTTGGTCTTTAAAACGGAGGTTCGGTCTTACTTGTCGTCTCGAACCTGGGGGCTGGGATTCGAAGATCCTCTTGGCTGGAGCGTTGTTGTCCATTCGCTCGATGTGGCCGAGCCAATGTAGTCGACGAGTTTTAGCTTTTCGGACTACATGCACATCTTGTTACAGCTCATAGAGTTCGCGGTTGTATCTTCTCCTCCATTCGCCCTCCTCGCACACAGGACCAAATATCCGTCGAAGGATTTTTCTTTCAAAGGATCCCAGTATTAACTCTCCTTTCCTGCTTATCGTCCAGCACACGGCGCCGTATAGCAGAACTGGCAGGATAAGCGTTCTGTGGAGCATGCACTTTGTCCTTCGAGTTAGGAGTTTTGAACCCATTTGTTTTGCCAAACCGAAGTAGCAGCGGTTTCCTAGGGTAATTCTTCGACGGATCTCCACTAAGATGTCATTTGTGGAGTTGATGTTTACCCCAATAAGTGACATTTTGTCCTACTCGGTGGACAGATGATTGCTTGTTTGTTTGTTGATAGCATATATTTGGTCTTGTCCTCATTCACTTCAAGGCCAACTTGTTTCGCCTGTTCTTAAATAGCCGTGAAAGCCTCTATCACAGCACGCTGGGATCGACCGATGATATCTATATCGTCCGCATACCCCAGCATTTGGACTGATCTGTTGAACATAGTAACTTCCGTGTTGACACCTGCCCTGCGCACTATCTGCTCAAGAACAAGATTGAAGAAATCACACGACAGCGCATCTCCTTGCCGAAATCCGGTGCATGTTTGAAAGAGTTCAGATGAGCTGCTGCCAAACTGCACATTGCATCGCGTGTTATCTAGTGTCATGCGACACATCTGGATCAGTTTTGACGGGAGCCCGAATCAAAATGGTTGATGATTTGGCGCATGCGCCCTACCATGACGTTACCTCCGTATTTGAAAAGCTCTGTAGATAGACCATCAGAGCCGGCGGCCTTGTTGTTCTTTAGCTTTTTTATAGCTAAGCCAACCACTTCTATACTGGGCGGAGGGACTGGTTCTTCATTGACTAGACGCGGGTTCTCTTCTTGCCCCATCACTCACTCTGCTGGAAATGCTGCTTAAATACATCTACTATTCCCTGCGCATCGGTGACTAGGTTTCCATCGCTGTTACGAAGAGCCTGTGTTCCGGTCTTAAAGCCAGCAGCCAGTTGCTTGGCTTTCTTATAGAACTTCCGGATGTTGTTTCGGTCGCGGGACTCTTCGATCTCCTTGAGCTGGGACTCCTTGACTGCGTGCTCTCTTTTCTTTCTACGCAGGATCTTCTTCTCCTCCCGTCTCCTGGCTCGGTACTCATCCCTTGCTGCCCTTGTTTTCCTCTTCAGCGTTCTAATGTGTGCATCTTGTGTCACCTTTTTCCGGTATACGCATACATCATCATACCACGGGCTTTTTCTCTGGGGTGGCTGGTATCCTAGGGTGGTTTCGGCTACCTCCTTGATGATGTCGCGATACTGAGACCACTGGTTGTTGGCGTCTGTGGTAGGTGAATGCACGGTGGGGAGTTTCTCGCTCAGGAGCTCTTTGTAGGCTCTGGCGACTCCAGATGTGCTAAGGCGTACAACGTAGAATTTCTTCTTTTGGGCAGTTCGCAGCTTCTTCTCGTTGGACAGTCGAGCTCTGAATCTAGCTGCAACGAGAAAATGGTCACAGTCGACGTTTGCCCCTCGGTAATTGTGCACGTTCAAGATGTTGGATGCGTGCCTCGCATCGATTAGCACATGGTCGATTTGGTTGGCGGTTCGACCGTCTGGAGAGCGCCAGGTTGCTGTGTGAATACTTAGTCGCGGAAACCTAGTGCTAAAATGAGAAAGAAAGTCGAAAATCTTACCCTATCTCTCTCTCTCTATCTCTCTCTCTCTGCATTATGCCCATTTAACAGCTACTGGCTGTTTCGAACAGGCTGCGTTGCGGTCTTAAAGCCAAAGTCTTCTTGGCCAGTTGCTTGGCTTTTTTAAAAAAACCTCCGGATGCCTTTTCGACTTCATACTCTTTCTTCTTTCTACGCAGCATCTTCTTCTTTTGATTCTTTCTTTGCTGCCCTTTGCTCATTCCGCGATATTGATTTGGCACTACTGGGACTACTGGTTGTTGGCGTCAGTTGTAACTGAATGCAAAGTGAAGACATTCGGACAGGCTCTGTAGACAAGGTCATCAAGTCTCCTCGGTAGGGGCATATATATTGAATACTAATGGGGAATCATGTTAACCTGGATTAATAAGGGACTGATTAAGGGGCAAGAATTGTCGCCCATGTGAGGGTTAAACTATCGGTCCCTTCCATTCGTGTCAAAAAGTATAACCTTCGCACACACACTGGTTAAAGAATCTAGGCTTTGGGTCCAGTGTGGGCCGTTTAAGTCTAATATTTTAATTTTTCCAGCATCGAAGATTGTTTAAGTTCGCAGAGTGATCTTAATAAGTTTCGAGAGTAAGTTTTTTTTTTTTTTTTTTTCAATTAAATTTTTTATTTGCACATACATTTGCGTTTACATTGTTTTACCTGCAAAGCAAAGTGCTTATCTGCAGGTGGTTGGACATATCATTGAGATTAGTTTTGAAGTGATTTCAAATTGAAAACGTTAAGTTTAAATATTAAAGATTTTATGATTTACTAATGTTTCCTTAAATTACATGATGAAATTCAATAAAATGTTTTTTAATCTCTTTTTTCCTTGTTTTGAAATTTGGAATAATTTTCAGTAACGGTGGGAGCGAATTTAACAATTTAGGAACAATGCATCGTAGTTCTCTGTGTCCGTACGAGTTGTAAGCTGTCGGAACTTCTAGCATCCCTTGGGCTCGTCTTCGGGTGTTTAACGTGTGGCTGATGGGTTGAAGAAACCGTCGGTCGTCCCTATAGCCATGTTGTCATCTTGTAGATTGCGTTTACATCTAAAACTTTAAAACTTGAATAAGTATGTCTAATTATTTTAACAAGACGATGTTGTAGGTTAGATATCTTCTCCAGGTGTATCTTTGCTGCATTTTCCCAGGCCAGAATCCCGTATCTAATGCGTGACTCTGCCAACGAGTAGTACACTTGCTTTTGTACTTCGATATGTGAGTAACGCTTAAGATACACCATTGCGAATATAGTGCTCTTAAGTTGAAGACGCAGGACGTTGATGTGCTCACGCCATAGGAGTTTCTCGTCGATGGTAACTCCGAGGTACTTAATGGTTTCAACTACCTCAATTCTGCTATTGCTTCTCAGTAGTGGACAACGATCATTTCGATGAAAGATTTCAATGTCTTCCGTTGGCTTCGATGGAGTCCTAATATGCATCAACTTGGTTTTATTTGCATTGATCACCAGGCCGTTGTCATGACACCATTCAGATACAAGGTTGAACTCATCTCGCAATATCTTTATGGCTAATTGCAAATCCTTGTGTTTCACGACGATTGCGATGTCATCAGCGTAGGCATACGCAGTAGCTTTCTTAAATGTTCTTAATAGTTCATTTGTGAACAGTATAAATAAAATAGGGCCCAGTTTGGAACCTTGTGGCACACCGTATTTACTTGTTCTTTTTTTGCTTAATCTGTCAGACACCTTGACTTGTATTACTCTATCACTCAAATAGCTTTTAATCCAGTCTGACAGCACTCCTCTCAGTCCTAATCTGTTGACACTCTCCAAGAGTTTTTCAGGTGTCAAGGTATCAAACGCTTTGCTGAAATCTATAAAAAGCACAAGTACGTGGTGATTTTTATTCAGTCCAGCATTTACGATATTGGTAAATTCCCCCAGTAAGGATTGTGTGCTCTTGCCCTTTTGAAAACCAAATTGGTTTGCATGAATCACTTTATGCTTCGACATAAAACAATTAACACGATTAACAACTACCTCTTCTAAACATTTTTCAACCGCCGGTAGAATTGAAATCGGTCTATAATACTCTGTATCTTTTTTTATTCCTCCCTTGTATATAGGGCGAATTATTGAAGTTTTCATTAGTTTTGGCACACAGGACTGACATAGACTACGGTTTACGATCTTCGTGATTATGAGAGTGAGACACATAGCATTCAATTTGAGATCAACTGGTCTAATGTTGTCTGCTCCAGGACCTTTTTGGTTACTCAGTTGACACAATATCTTGTAAACTTCAGGCTCAGTTGCTTCCTCTATGTATATACTTTGTTCAAGTTGCCAGTTCTCGTGGTTTGAGGTTTTCGTATCACAGGCATGAATGATGTTTGCCGCTTGTTTCGAAAAGCCTTTTACAGCATTTGAAAAATTGCTTTTAATTACTTCGTCTACATAGCGTTTCTTTCTTTCAAGTAGTTCACTCACAATACTCCACGTTTTCCTCAAGTCGTTATTGGCATTTAAGAACTGCTGTTTGTAGTAATTGGCTTTTATGAGTTGAATGTTCTTAGTAACTGTGTTTCGGTACCTTTTGTATTCGTTTTCAAACGTCTTACATCTGGGGCTGTTTTTCCACTGGAGTCGTCCATGGCTTATGCTTCCGGGCTCTTTTCCTCGTGGTTATTTTACTTGCTTCAGCATATATCTTATTCATTCCTCCTACGAATTTATTGTAGAGTGCCTCAACGTCATTTTGTTGGAGTATAAGTTGCCAGTCTGTAAGTTTTCGATGCCTATACCTTGCCTATCTGCTTCCCAGATATTGTCTCTTCATTAGCTTGGCAATAAATAACCTACAAGCCCCTGCGTGTGTTTTAAAGGTAATTTTTGCTGTCAGAGCAAATACTGAATGATTTTGTCGCTTCTGGAACGGATCTGAAAAGGTGACGAAACATTTAGCAAATTGAAGTCCCTCATCAATGTGTGCCGTTCATTCTGTCTTTGATTTAAGCGTTGAAAAAGAGTTATGCTTTCCGAGCTCGGTCAAAATGCAGTGCCCAATAATTGGGCTGCCCAAAAGTCACCTGCTGTATATCAGATTAGGAACATAACACAAACGTTTGACGTCTAGGATTTTTTATTAAACCAAAATGACATGTTATGTGCTGAGACAAAGACTGCGATGCACGTTCCCTTTTACCATGCAACATGTCACTTTGTAGCCAAGATAGAAGGCCATCAGCAGTAAGTGGATGACTAAAAATAATATGAAATTTTGTATCCCTTCCAATTCGAATGGAAGTTGCAATCGCCATGCAAAAAGCACCTCCAAGATCTTCTTGGAACAGCAACAAAAATGACATCAAGTGCCACTTCCACCACTGAGAGAGCGTGCTAAATTGACGTTCCAGAGCTCAGGTTTCTCACCTTCCCGACAGAGTTCAAAAATATTACTTTTTTTCTTATTGCGTTGTGTCTGCTTCGTCGTCGGGTGGCGGTTCAGATTTAAGACTTTGGCGCAATAGGACATTATTTACTTTTAGGGCCTTTTGCTCTCCACATGCGAGAGTCACGTTGCAGGCCATAAACTTTCCGTATAGGTATGGTACGTTATTCTGCATTTTTTTTTCGTCCACCGATTCCAGGCAGCATCACCACGGCCGGCGTATTGTGACGCCTACGCTTGCGCGCCCAATGGTCGGTCACATTAAAACTCATTCATTTCGGTCGGTTCTGTGATTTGAGTTCTGGAGCTGCGGTGCGGTGGTGCACTCTCGTCGACGGCTATTTTTGCATATAATGCAATATGGCAGTGGGAGGGCATTAATGTTACTTTGCATGATGTCCGTCCAGGGCGCGTGTGTGGGATGTACCTACTCTGCCGCTCTCTTGTGGTGATAAGTGATGGTGTCAATTTTCGTCGTCTGGCAGAAAGAGAGTGTGGTATCCCAAATTTGGCTGTGTCAGTTTATGCGCTGATGGATGAGTGCGTTTTCTAAGTCCATTATCCTTTGCACACTTTGCGTCACATTGTTGCGCCCTCTTATTGTTCTTTTAGGAATTTCTCAGAAATCGGAACCAAAACAGTCGGTTTATATGCCAACAACTGGCATAAACAAACCGCAAAAGTTCAGTACCCATGAAGCATTGGCAACATTTAGGAAACATCCCACAAGAGACAATCGTTGGGGCGGCAGTGGAATTATGATCCCCATCGTGTCTCTCTGTGAGTCTCCGTTTCCGCCGCCGACCGATACAATGCGATGACACTTAAGCGCGGTCAAAAGGTGTTTTCGACAGAGCTCGCCCGAGTGATTTGCATATATGACCGTCCGGGGAGTGAAGCGGGCAGGGGACGACCGCTTGCAGACTTTCGGTGTCTGCTGTGAGTTATTGTCACCGTTTAAGGTGTACAAGATGCCGTTTTCTTTTATTTATTTTGTGTTCTTTATCTCGACTCTCAAATGGCTTCGTTTTGTGGTAACTCCATCGCAGCAAAAGAGGACAAACAGACACACACACACACGCGAGTGGGTTTTTGACGGCGCGCACATATTTTTTTTTGTTTTTTTGTGGCCAGCTTCGAGAAATTATTGCGTTATTTCTGCAAAAATATTGCGACGCGTCGTCGTTTTGAGTTTTCACGAATAAATTTCGATGTCTTCATTGGACGGACGGGACGTGCCGGGACGGGCTGGGCCGGGACGGGCTGGGCCGGAGCAGTGGTGTGGATTCTTCGAAAAAACCAACAAAACCCAATAAAGTTCCAATGACTGACAGTTGTGAGCATCGTCGTCGTAGTCGCTGTGTCGTCTCGTGAATAGGTGACAAACGTCACGGAGTGCATAATTTGCATTCGTCGGAAAGTTAGTGAGTCTGTTTGCAGTATCCAATCGCAGCAGGTGCCACATTAGTCATTTGTTCGACTTGCCGGAGTAATCATAGAACGAATGTTTGAGACTGGCGAAATGAGCCATGAACTTTGCAATTTCCAAGCGTCTAATCTGATTAAGTTGGAGTGTTGGGAAGACAAAGACCGGGCAGGTGTTATGCCAGCGTTGTAATGAGTTTTATCGTAAATCACTTGCATGCAGCTTACACGTCCGCCGTCTAAAGCTTAAGTGATGTGATGGGGCTTCGAGGCTACGGGGTTTTTTAAATGAACATACCTACAGACCCAAACACTGACACAGCGAGTAATGAACGATGAGGATTTAACGCTATTGCGTAACCATTGGAGCGTTGCTAAAAGCAGGTATCTATTTATGATGCTATGACAAATGTTTTGATGAATCGCCAAGAGTGTTGTCGTTTATGCGTTTAAATAAATAAATAAGATGTAATGATGATCTCTGTGTTGTGGGAACGTAACAGTGGATGTGTGTGTCTTCTGTACTATTACCAGATTGCGGCTAATATAATTCTCCAAACGATATGGTGGGAAATGGTGTCTGATTACTATTCCAATCGGCGATCTGTAGGGAAATTTCGGTTGACGGTTGACTGAAAAAAATACCTTCCAGGTCGAGGTGCCATACTTATTAGTAAAGGCGTCGAAAGTTTAGACCAAAAACAAAAATAAAGTTGGTAGGTATTGTGTATGCAGATAGTCAGTAGTTTTAATTATGTAAACAATTTTTTTAAATTTAACAAATTGCAACTTAAATAATTTATTTATTTGCGTTGGGAAGCAGCGAATGACTGCCATTTCGCGTTTTTTATACCCCATCCTAAGGGTATATTAATTTTGACTCATAGTTTGTAACAGCCCTTAATATTCGTCATAGACCCCTAAAAGTATATATATTTATGATCAGGACCAAAACCTAAGACTATTTAGTAATGTCCGCCCGTCCGTCCGCACGCAATTTTTAGGCCTTTAAATTAAAGCTATAAAGCTGAAATTTTTAACATATACTCCCTAGGGTCCCAAAATGGTAGAGTGTAAAATTTTTTTTTATACGCCCACTGCCACGCCCACAATTTATAAAACACAGTTTTAAAGCTAAAGTTAGAGAGATAGAGTGTTGTAATCTTTACAAGATATGTAGGTACTGCCCACCTTAACAAGTTTGTCATATAAAGTTTTTTGCCACGCCTACATTTTGTGTGCGTTTTTCACTAAAATGCTGTTTTATTCGAAAATTTTTATAGAAACCAAAAAAAAATTTTTAACAAAATATTTAGCCAATATTTTTTCCAATGTATCGCCTATACCAAGTTGTTGGTCACGCCCACTTTTTGGGGGCGTTTTTTTATAGAATGAAATCAATTAATATCCATCAATGCTTCCCAATGCTTTTTTCTTTGGGGCATATAGGGATATGGATAGGGTACCATGGGTATCAGTCCGCGTGGGGCGATTTTTAATTTTTATTTTAATTTTTATTTTATAGTTTTACAAAGTTTTTTTTATTAATTTTATGGCGTACCTGATACTAATTGGATCGAATCGTTTTAATAGAAATTATAAAAATAATGAAAAAAAAAACTTTGTAAAAATATAAAATAAAAATTCAAGTTCAATTCGAGTTCAGCATTAAGCTCTCCACAAGCAGATAGCCATTTTAAAAAAATCAATAATTTGAAGTAATTTTGGCGACCCATCATACAGTTTTGATCTTATTTTTTAGTGGAACAAAATAATAACGCAAAAAGAAATATATTGAATAATAGTAAAATTCATTTAACACAAGAAATGGGCAGAATTAAACTTAAGCCAGTGAACCGAATGTCTGCACATAACACGGATCTGGGTCGCACGCAGATCCCATTGCATCCGCTCGCAATGAGTCGGTTATCAGCTGCTCTTCTTTCGCTGCTCGTTGCTCTTGAAATTAGGGATTTTTGCGTAGATTTTACTCATTATTTCATTTATGACTATTATCGTGTAAAGGGTGATTTTTTAGCTGGTTTGGTTTTGGCAACACTGGTTTTGACAGCTGACGTGTATTTAGTACCTTGTGTCACTGTCAAACAGCTTCAGTTTGGTTTGCAATTTAACCATGGATCGTCTTACAAATGAACAACGCTTGCAAATTATTGAATTTTACTATCAAAATTCGTGCTCGGTTCGAAATGTTCATCGCGCGCTGCTTCCATTTTATGATCGGCATTCTCGACCTTCTGAGCAGTCTATTCGGAAGATTGTGACCAAATTTCGCACCAAATTTACTTTGTTGGACATTAAACCACCAACACGTTTACGTACTGTGCGTATTGAAGAAAATATTGCGGCCGTATCAGCTAGTGTGACAGAATACCGCGAAATGTCGATTCGGCGCCGTTCCCAGCAGTTAGGCCTTTGTTACAGCACTACGTGGAAAATTTTGCGGAAGGATTTGGGCGTAAAGCCTTTTAAGATACAGCTGGTGCAAGAACTAAAGCCAGCCGACCTACCACAACGCCGAATTTTTGGTGAATGGGCTCTTGGAAAGCTGGCCGAGGATCCGCTTTTTTATCGAAAAATTGTGTTCAGCGATGAGGCTCATTTTTGGTTGAATGGGTACGTAAATAAGCAAAATTGCCGCATTTGGAGTGAAGATCAGCCAGAAGCATTGCAACAGCTACCAATGCATCCCGAAAAAGCCACTGTTTGGTGCGGTTTATGGGCCGGCGGCATTATTGGGCCATATTTCTTCAAAGATGATGCGAATCGCAGCGTTACTGTCAATGGTGAACGCTACCGAGCGATGATAACAAACTTTTTTTTGCCCGAAATGGAAGTTCTTGACTTGCATGATATGTGGTTTCAACAAGACGGTGCCACATGCCACACAGCACAGATCGTGCGATTTGACACCATTAGATTATTTTTTGTGGGGGAATGCCAAGGCTAATGTGTAAAGGGAAAAGCCCGCTTCGATTGACGCACTGGAAGCCAACATCCATGCATTCATTCGTGAGATACCGGCCGATATGTGTGAAAGAGTATGCCAAAATTGGACTCAGCGGATGGGCTACCTGAGACGCAGCCGCGGTCAACATTTGCATGAAATTATCTTTAAACATTAAATTGCAAGGTTCAAACTATCGATTCAAATAAATATTTCATTCATTTTTTTGAATTTTTTGTGTTTTTTTTTAAAAAAGTTCTAAACCTCTTAAAAAATCACCCTTTATGTTAATTCAAATATTTTATTTTGTAGACGTTCACAACCTAAGATAGGGCCTTATGTAAATAACATAGATGTTAGGTATGTAGATCCAAGATGCAGGTACCTAATATTTTGGAATCCAATGTCAATACTGCGGGTGCATATTCTACGAATTTCGCAAACCTCAGTGATTATTATTTTACTCGCAGGACTTCATCAATGCGCCACACCCATTTTGCCTCCTCGTTAACAATTTAATCAATACCTTTCCTGTTGTACAACAGCAAACACGTGTGTGTGGCACATACCTACTAATCACCCGTATAAATTGACATCACGTTTTAGGGTTAACATAAAATTCCTCGTCAAACGCTGATTTAATCCCCTACCAAACGCACTCCTCTATCCTTACTTAATCCCATATTAGTCGCGGCGGTATTAGCTGTGCCTATTCCTATTCCTTTTTATTTTCATCTTTACCCGACTATCTACCTACCAACCGAACCTACCTGAGGACATGGTCGATGACGATTTTAGCATGAAATTAGATTTCGTTTCATTGCAACTCTTTGCAAAGTTTCTGCGAATTGGATGGATGTAATTCCCGAAACGTCTGCTGTCAGAAGACATCAGAAACCATGCATGTCAGACAGGTAAGCCCATAAGACGACCTTTACCTTGATCTCTAACGACTAAATTTCCAGCACATTGGATTAGAGGAGTGATTCTCTTCATTTTATCTATCTACCTGTCCGCAAATTCCTAGCCAACAACAACAACAACAACGAAACACTACAATGATAAATCGAGGGGCTGGCGAATTTTGGCAGTGCCATCAACGTTCAGCGATAATCATCGCCATCATCAATGTCAGCATTGTTGTTGTACACAACTTCCCTCCAACTATGTATTATAATAATACATGCGGCTGTGCATGTCCTGTCAAGCGAATCGACCCAATAAATTTGTTTTTCCTTTGCCAATGTCTGTTTTGGGTACAATGTGACAGGACTTTCTGTTGTATTTATTTTTATTTATGTTCTTCAAGGGCAGAAACAGAAATATTGTCCTGTTTGGTTTGGTGTCCCGATTGAGCGCTACTGATAAAGTTGATTTGTTAAGGTGCAAAGGTTTAGACAACTCCAGAATTGATATAGGTACATGCATGCCTTCCATGTGAAGTCTCGGAAGCTTTTTTTTTTCTTAAAAAAAAAAGAAAGACAGGGAGCTCTTCACCGCGTGAAGATCATTAGTGCGACCAATGATTTCCATCGTTACTCCCTTGAGTGCTTGCGTTAATTTTTGGGAACCTCTTAAGAGTTTTATTTCCCTCGGTCATGGACAATTAACATTCAAGCAGTAGTTCTAGTTGCCCGCAATTAATTGGCTTGTTACATTGTCGAGGGTTTGTCAAAGTTTCGTGACACAATTCATTGAGTTTATTGAGCGTGATATATCGCGGCGGCTACCTCGACACACCTGCAGCAACAGACCGCATACCTGGTGCATTTCCGGTTACGCTACTGTCTGTGGCTTCATCGAGTCTTCCTTCGGAGTCCACTTCCTTCTAACAAAACCATCAATCCATTGTAATCCGCATCATTACAGCATAAAGGTATCCCAGTGTCTATTGTGTGTAAAAGTATTTCAATCTGTGTGAAGGACAATCATGTTGCATCTTCCCTCTCACGGGCTGTGCATCCGAAAGTCATATCTCAGGTTAAATCTGTCTGCAGTGTGTTGCACTTAGAAAGATAAATTTGGCATTTTCTATCTATCTCTCCCACTTCAATTTGACGGTAATTCATTGAAGGACTCTTACGTATAAAAGTCGTATTGTTCTGTGATGGGAATGTATCTTTTTTTCTGATATTTTTTTTTGGAAAAAAATAACAAATAATAGATACAGAATGCAATGGGATGAACCGCCACCTGTGTGAGTTGGAGTTTTGCGATTGGAATTCCCAAATTGATGAAATCAGATGTTTGACGAGATCGAGATGGCATTCGGCGGCATTCAGCGCAAGTGAAAACACAATTGCATGTGAAGATTCCCAGAAGGATAATGTAGATTAAGAGAAATCAATTTAGAATTTTTAAAACGCTTCAGTCTTGGGAACAGATGTTGGCAAAACGAATTACGCATCGTGTTCTAGGTACCTACCTATAGAGAGCAATTCAAATGTTAAATCGATATTTCTGTTTGGAAATTCCAACAAGAAATTCTACGGAAATACCTAAGTGCAAATTTAACAGGTCTTTCGGAAGCATCAGTTGTTCTATAATGTCCATACAATGTTTAGGTATACATTTCCGAAAATGTGTCTCTTGTAAATTTCAAAATTTGATTGATCTAAATCGTATTTAAATTAGAAGACGTCGTGTGAGTGCAGTGGTTTGCACCTACGTTTGGACTACCAGGTCCAAATTTGCCCCAGTTAACAACTTAAAACTTGTTTTCGCTGCATCTTCCCTTGCGAAAGGCTGACAAAACTTCCCGCTGAGGTCCCTTCCCTATTGTCGGTAGATGTCATAAAAATATTTGGCGTAAACAACCTTCCCCAACCATTGTGCTTGCAATAGTTTTGGCACAAGTTGGAGGAACCTACAACCTCAAACCTCGAAAGCCGATTACGAATTGCAAATATAAAAAGTTTCTCATGAAAAAATATACTCTTGCAAAGAGGTGATGTTGTTCTGGAAGTGGAATTGAACCGCGACCACCTGCTCTGTAGACAAAAACATTAACCAATGAGTCGCGGGGCCCACCTGAATCCTGTGGCAATATCTACAATATCCCAATTTCTGAAGTCAAGTCCTTTTAGTGTTGGACATACGTTCCGAATTCAATTCGCGGCTTATTTTCTACTAAAGTGGCCCAGAAGTCCGCCATTTTTTCGAGACTAATGTTCCTTCGCCAATTCAATAGATTAAGTTAGGTTGCTGGGTTGATGGGTGATGGGTGATGGGTAGGCGGTGTTGCTGCTTGTGATGCCGATATGTGATTCACATTTCCTCGTCGATGTCCATTAAGTCCCTCTTTAACCATCTGAATTTTGCATTCGAAACTCGAGCGTGTTTTTGGCGATTTTTTTTCTTACCCATCTGCACTTTAGGTGGCGGTCTCACGTACTGGTCAGCCTTTTCAGGGCTCATGGTAGATCCTTCGAGAGGTGTAGTTTTTGGCGGAACTTTAGTCATGGTTCTATTATACGTTGACGACTTGCAACTTCTTGCCGATAGGCCATTTTCTTTCCTACTTCAAACGAACTGCAAAACATAGGGTCGAAGGAAGCAGACTGCTTGCCGGACAAAACGTGTACAGTACCAATAACCATGCGCGCGTTAATGTGAACAATTGCATATACTTTGCGATGTTACTTATTTCTAACCTAAACTGGGATAAGCATGCACAGGAGAAAAGTAGAAAAGCGAATTTAGGCCTGAATCGAATGTGTCCATCGTTCTTCTGTAACCAAAACAATGCACTCTCAAGAAAATACCAAATGCTGAATGCTACGATAATCACTTGTGTGCATGGTTATTTGTTTATTGAAGAATTTGAAATATTTTAAATGTATTTTTCTAAAAGGATCTGTCGATTGCCAAATGCAACACCAATGTATGCTATAGAAGTTGATTTTAGTATATCACCAATATAAAATCCCTGTTCGACTATTTTACCAAAGTAATGCGAAAGAGGTGGTTGGGTGTGTATGAATAGGGTAGACGCTGATTGCATCAACTTGGCGATGCCCAGTCGTTGTAACTATCTCGTACACATCAATTGTGCTTATTTTACCTCCGAGTGGTAACCGCCGGATACTGGTCTAGCCCACCCGGGCTTGACTTGCTAAACTTATAAGCGCGAGTGTTGAACACGAAAGAAGTAGCAACACTATAATGCTCTGTCGGAATGACTGGCTGATGAGTCTCAGAGGTCTTACATGAGCCCCTCAGAAAGAGGGCATACAGCGGATGAATTCGCCATATTGAATCAACGGTGTTGTCAACAGTCGGGATGGCAGATGCCTAAAGCGAGCTACTCTGACATATTTAGAGCAAAGGTCGGTAAGGTTTTTTTTCAGCACTAGTCAGGGTGCTGAAATAGAGATGGTGGCGGATGAACCCTTTATGGGCCAACGGCAGCGCTCATATCCCCGAAGTGGGTTACTGACAACGGATTACCCGACCCGCTGTCCTAGGGTCAATTTAGGGCCTGGTCCTCCAGGTTGGGGGTTGTGCGTAGGGTTAACTACCCAACCACGGAAAAACCACATGGTTACGAAGCAACCAAAAGCCTCGGATACGGACGGATTCACTGTTGACGACCCTGCAAAACGGAAAAAGGACAATGACTTTCGGTTCTGCACGTGGAATGTTCGAACCCTGAATATACCACGTGCAGCCGAACAATTAGCGGAGGCCCTAACCTGCTACAATGCAGATATCACCGCCATCCAGGAAGTGCGATGGGATGGACCGGGCAAAAGAAGAATGAAAAACTGTGACATCTACTACGGTGATTGCTATAGGGAACAGAAGCAGCATCTATTTGGATGTGGATTCGTTGTAAGCGGCAGACTTAGGCAAGAAGTCTTGAGCTTTCGACACGTTAGTGAACGCCTTACAACCATCCGCATCAAGGCTAAATTCGCCAACATCAGCCTTTTATGCGCTCACGCCCCCACAGAAGAGAAAGATGATGCTACCAAAGAATGTTTCTACGAGCTCCTCGAGAAAACATATGAGCAATGTCCTAAATATGACGTTAAAATCGTCCTAGGTGATTTTAACGCCAAAATAGGAAAGGAGGACATATTTGGTAGCACAATCGGAAAGCATAGCCTACACGACACCACGTCTGGAAACGGACTTAGGCTAATTGACTTTGCTGCGGGACGTAATGTTACTATAGCTAGCACACGGTTTCCTCACCTCAATATCCACAAAGGAACATGGCGGTCACCAGATCACCAAACCGTCAATCAAATTGACCATGTTGCGATCAACGCAAGGCACTCCTCCAGTATTCTAGATGTCCGAACTTTCCGAGCGGCCAACATAGACTCGGACCACTACCTTGTTGTAGCCAAGGTACGTATGCGGATATCCCAGACACCACAACAGCGAGGAAATACTGTGAGGAGATTCAACGTTGAACGGCTACAAGCGCAACAAACCGCCAGAATTTTTACCGATCGCGTATCCCTCAACCTCTCGAGAAGTCCTGTGCTGCCAGCATCAAGTGCTGAAAACCAGTGGCATCGATGCCAAGAAGCCATCAGAAGCGCCGCAACTGATGTGCTTGGTTTCACCAAACCACCCCCACGAAACCCCTGGTTCGATGAAGAGTGCCGGCAAGCGCATGCAGCAAAACAACGTGCCTACGAAGCGGCGCTGCACAAAAGGACGAGAGCGGCTCGTGAGCTCTACGAGCAAATGAGGAGGGAAGAACACCGGCTTCTCCGGAAGAAAAAGAAAGAGCATGAGAAGCGCGCAATCGCGAATAGAGAGGTGGTACTCCAGGAACAATGTTCGGAAGTTTTACCAAAAGGTAAAAAGAACGTGTCAACGCAACTTTACCCGAGCAGATACCTGTAGAGACGAACAAGGAGAGGAAACACAGTCGGTGCTAAGGATATGGAAAAACCATTTCAGCAGACTGTTAAACGGCGATGAAGACACAAATTCCGCTGTCAGGCAGAATGAACCATTCAATATGGGTGATGAAATCCAAGACTCCCGCCCACCTGACCAAAATGAAGTGAGGATAGCAATATCCAAACTGAAATCCAACAAGGCTGCCGGGCCGGACGGCTTAACTGCCGAACTTTTCATGGCAGCGGGAGATGATTTGGTAGAGAGCATACACCAGCTCGTCTCCAAGATTTGGTCAGAGGAAAGTATGCCTGATGAATGGAACCTCAGCATTGTTTGCCCGATCCACAAGAAAGGAGGCGCCAACTATAGAGGTATAAGTCTCCTCAACATCGCATAAAAGATCCTGTCTGCCGTGCTGTGTGAACGCCTGAAACCATTCGTCAATGAACTGATTGGACCCTATCAGTGCGGTTTTAGGCCCAGTAAGTCCACAACTGACCAGATTTTCGCACTTCGGCAGATCCTGGAAAAAACCCAAGAAGTCCAGATCGATACTCACCATCTTTTTATCGATTTTAAGGCCGCATATGACAGCATTTATAGAGACGAGCTATATAGAGCCATGTCTAGTTTTGGCATCCCTGCCAATCTCGTCAGATTGTGAAGGATGACGATGGAGAACTCTCGCTGCTCCATTAAGGTCGGAAACAATCTCACCGAGACCTTTGATGTCAAAAAAGGATTTAGACAAGGCGATGCGCTGTCATGTAACTTCTTCAACATCATACTTGAGAGAATTGTGCGAAACTCGCAAGCCAACACCAGGGGCACAATTTTCCAAAAGTCTGTGCAACTACTTGCTTACGCCGACGACATCGACATCATTGGCAGAACACAGCGAGCTGTCACTGGTGCGTTTGCAAGTATCAGTACAGAGGCGGCAAAAATGGGTTTAGAAGTGAATGAGGGCATAACGAAATATATGCTGTCAACAAGAAGGGACGCACAACATCGACGAATCGGACAGAACGTCACGATAGACAGCTATAACTTCGAGGTAGTTCGGGACTTTATCTACCTCGGCTCCGCTATTAACTCTGACAATGATATATCGTCAGAAATCAAGCGAAGAATTACACTTGCCAACCGCTGTTACTTTGGCCTAAGGAGGCAATTGATTAGTAAGGCCTTGTCGAGAAACACCAAGGAGACTCTATATAAGACCCTCATCATCCCAGTCCTGCTGTATGGCGCAGAAGCATGGACGTTATCAAAGGCGGATGAAGATCTCCTTGGTCGTTGCGAACGCAAAATTCTTCGAGTGATTTTCGGTCCCGTTTACGTTGACGGGCTTTGGAGGAGGAGATTTAACAGCGAACTCTACGAGCTATACAGCGACATCGACCTGGTCAGAAAAATACGGATTAGTCGTCTAAGATGGCTGGGTCATGTAGAGCGAATGGACGCCAACGCTCCGGCCCGAAGAGTCTTCGAATCCAACCCGGAGGGACAACGCAGTAGAGGAAGACCTCGCCTAAGGTGGCGCGCGCAAGTGGAAGGGGACCTCAACCAACCTGGAGTGCGCAACTGGAGGCAGTTAGCCAAAGATCGTGCTAACTGTAGAGGCGTATTGGTTGAGGCCCAGGTCCACCCCGGACTGTAGCGCCACCTAAGTAAGTAAGTAAGTAAGTAATGCGAAAGAGTAAACTGACTAGGTACAGGAGCGAATCTAGCTAAAGTTACTCCCCCTTTATTGAGTGGAACCAGGTCCCATGTTCTGTAACTCGGTTGGGAACTTCTCGCGTGGTTCTTAAACCACTTGAACATGTGAAATATGTCACGCATCCCAGATATCAGCATCAGTTTTTGGTCAGTTATTTTTGTATTTTGGATGCGTGGAATGTGTGCATTTCTGAAATATTGACGCAGTTGAACGACGTACACTTTACATTTTATGGATTTGAGAAAATTATAGAACATGGGCACAGGGTCCTATAATACAACACAACAAGTACTTGTTGTAGGGCCTCTGCTTGCTATAGCGCAATGTTTGAGAGTACCATAGTAATGAAAATGAATGGACGAATATCTCCTCCGATTCGATCATAAGAGTTGATGATTAAAAATATACCATTCCTCAGCTTGAAAGGCCGTCCTCGTTAGCAAGCAGCATCATATATAAAAGCCAGATTCAAACTATTTTTGTCAGGATTGTCAGAAGGCATTTTTATTTTAATTTTTTTGTCTATTCTTAGTAGAAGTGATCTCCTCTTTTGAGAGCACTGCAACTAAATTCGGCGATTACATTTCCAACCGAACTTTTTTGTCGATGAACCAGCTTCTGAATAAGTATTCCTAATGGATCATTGTGATGGTCAACCTGCAATGTCACATAACATATTCTCATGGGTAGGCCGAATTAGTTTTATTCTTTGCATTTTTTGCTTCAATTTAGCTTAAAGTTGGATTGAAAATGTTAATCTAAATCTAAATTTTTAAATGCATTTCTAAGTGTTTTTCCTGCATTGCTGTAAGAGAGTAGAGTATGGATACATGCAAACAATCAGCTATTGCTAAGTGTTTGACAAATTGGTCACAGAACAATTAAAATTCTTTTGTAAGTCCTTAACTTGTAATAAACAACACATTTGCGTGGTAAGCGTTGAAAAACCTCACTCATTTAACCAACTTTTTAATCTCAGAAATTGGTAAAGGCAATCAGGTTGATGTCCTTTCGGGTGGATCACAGAACGATAACAATTCGCTTAATTTAGATATTAAGTTTAGAATAAAGTTTTTGTTACTTCTGAGGTTCCACAAGGAAGACATATAGGTACTTTATTGTTTGTTTTGTTTGTTAACAATGCTGTTAAGTTTTTGCCTCAATGTAATATTTTATTGTTTGCTGATGATGATAAAACATTTTAAGAGTTAATTTTTTTCAGGTTGTCAGCACTGGTTAGTAATGGCGTCCAAACGTCATCTGTCAAAGTGAAAAGTTTTCAGTATACTCTGCCATTTAATCATGGAAAGTCTTACAAACGAGCAACGATTGCAATTTATTTAAATTTAACTTTTAATTTTGGTGAATGGGCCTTAGAACAGCTCCATGAAAATCCGCAATTTTATCGAAAAATTGTGTTCAGCGATGAAGCTCTTTTCTGGCTCAACGGATACGTAAATAAGCAAAACTGTCGCATCTGGAGTAATAAACAGCTACTTGCCATACAAGAACTACCAAGGCATCCCGAAAAAATTACAGTTTGGGCTGGTGGCATCATCGGTCTATTTTTCTTAAAAGACGACCGGGGAAGAAACGTTACCGTCAACGGCGAACGATATCGAGCCATGATACGCGACTTTTTTTTTGCCCCAGTTGGCTAAGTTGAACTTGGTTGACATGTGGTTTCATCAAGACGGTGCCACATGCCACATAGCCCCTGAAACAATGGAAATGTTCTCTCGAAATGGTCCTGTGAGTTTCCCGTCAAGATCATGCGATTTAACGCCTCTCGATTATTTCTTGTGGGGTTACGTAAAGTCGTTAGTCTATGTGGACAAGCCGAAAGCGATTGTAGCCTTACAAGATAACATAACACGAGTAATTCGTGGAATACAGGCCGAAATCCAAAAATTATGACGCAAAATTGGACCTTCTGGATGGACCATTTGAAACGTCTTTAAAACGTAAATGGCAAAGGCCTATTTATCGATTACAATTAAAAAATTTGAATACTTGATGGAAATTTGAGTTTTTAATCGAGTTTTAAAAAAACCACGCTAAAAAAAATCTTCCTTTAAAAGCTTTCAAACTTTAACTTGTAACCTTCAAAAATTTAATTTGCGGTACTCCAAAATAATCCCTAAATGTTCTGTGATCAGTTTTTCAAGACGTAAATCTGCTTTTCTGACTCACTTACCTTTTCTGTCTATATGTTCGTCATGGCAACTATATATAAAATAAAGCTAACAGAACATGGGGTTTGGTAAGAGTGCATTTTCTGTCCTATACGTTAAAAAATTGTTATGCGTCTATTGCGTGGTACCTACCCATACTACAACGTGTATATTCTCAAAATTGAATCCATTCAAAATATATTTCGAAAATTTACTCTTAGAGGGTTCCCTTGGATCAACTTAGTAAATTTACTATCAAGATCGACTTAAATTGATTAGCTTAGAATCTGTAGAGGTGAGAAAAACTTTGGCTAGAGCTATTTTCATCTATAGACTACTAAGGTGAGATTGACGCCCCCGAAGTCCTGAGCCTTTTCAATATTGGTGTGCCAGCTTTTAGAATTTAGAAATTAAAGATTGCTGGAGCTAAGAAGGCTTTTTCTCTGACAAGAAGACTGTTTCATAGCAGTCAACTTGCTTCTAGTGTTAAGGTCATATGCTACGTGGCCCTAATAAGGCCCATGATCGCTTATGGCTGTCCATTGTGGTTCAATATAGCGCCGTCGTATATGGAAAGGATTCGGGTTTTCGAGAGACAATGTCTTAGGACATGTCTCGGGTTGTTTCGAACACCTGAATCTGAGTACATAAAATATTATCCCAACACGGTATTATATGATGGGGCTCACTTGAATAGGATTGACAATTTCCTCATTTAGGTCATCCAAAGGCACGTTGCGATAATAGCCTGATCTCCGGGGCTTACTACCCCAATGAAGCGCACATGGAGAGAACGCTCCGATCTGGCTTTGTTCCGCCAGAGGCTTTTCTCCGTATTGATCAAAAAAGGCTGGTGCAGACGAGAGATGGTATCCCGGTACTCTACTACCGCTACCGAAGAGCGACTGATAAGCGGCTTACCTACGACGGGGACGTCGCTAATGCTCCCGAGCTCCTTCGTTTTAGTACCGCGATAGGGGGGAAGGATCAAATTGTTACGGACACGCAATTCACCGAATATTGGTGGCTTGCGGAGGGAATAAGGGAAGAGGTAGACATACCTTTCCAGGTCGGTGCGTTACCTTAAGGTAACTCCTCTTAGTTTTAAGTTGTAAATAGGTTTGCTGTGCTGGGCATGTAGGCTGCAAGGTGTGGTGTTCCTGAGAGTCGATCGACGCATTTCGGTGTCAGTCGGCCCTCAGTGGCTGCTGGGTGCTGCTAACGGTGTTGGGGTGGGCACTCGGTGCCTCTGTCGAAGAGGCGGCGGTTTCACCAAATAGTAAAGCTTGTCTGGCCTCCTTTTTGTTGGTATAGACAATTATAGTGTTTTTTTTTGGGAGATTCACATTTCCATATCCATTTAGCAGCCGATTCGGAGTAAAATGACTCTATCTGACCCTAGTCAAGGCTTACAGCCAAGCCCTCGATCTTACACAAGTTATTCGGGAACTGAAACGTAGAAATCCTGCTTAGTTTTGTGCATTATAAAGGTAGCATTATTTCGAGCCTTAGAGTCTTAACCTTAATGTAATTTCGATTCCTCTGGACTATATGCACTATAATTCAAGTGAGATACTCTGTTTGTTCAACTCATCATAGGAGCTAACACGGCAAATATTTAATCATTTGAGTCTTGAAAGTCACTCAGTTTAGTACAATGGCAAAGACCTCTCTCCGATATGGATTCTTCTGATTTGTTTGAATTTTTTAGAGATAGAACAGACCGAACAAACAAGAAACGCATCCAATTTCACAAGCTCAAAGTGCAACTAACCCGGAAGACATCGGAAGAATCATAAATCTAAACAATTTACCACCGCAACTGCCCTAGGTATGATGCGTACTTTTCAGTCAGCACTCAATCTGCCAAACAAACACCGGATTGACGACCATTGTCCGGCGACGACTTTCTTATTATACTGTAACTTGATATTTCGCATTCTAAATGCGGCATTCTATTTGCGAGGTTCAAGGGGCGTAACTATACGTACGCTTTACTTCCTCCCAGCTAAATATTATTGTCCTAGAGCACTTCGTTTTGCCTCCCTGTCCACCTACCACGCAAACTATGCGACAGCTTGACATAACATGATGGCTGCCCTAACCGCATGCTGCCGTTTAATGAAGCCATTTCAGTTTTTAATTTAATTCCAAAGGAGTCAATAAAAATACGCTCCCCATGCGTGGTTAAAGTTGGTGTGTGGCATGAGCTCGTAAAAAATGTTTCTCAGCCCCAGCTGTATATAAGCAGAGGTGTATGTTCGATGCGAATGTACAAAGTGAGTGCCGCAAGTAAATTGGCTTACACCCTTTGGGGGCATTAAATTTCTTTACACCAATTTCTGTTACTGTTGTTGTGTTGTCTCATACATCGCTAAAAAAAATTGTTCCTTCAAGTTTCTACTTAAGAATTTCACTTAATCGTCAAGCATTAACGATTCCATTTAAGACTTTAAATGGAATATAAATTACCAAAGATACATTCACAAAGCTGCTGAATCCGCACTTCCATTCTCATCTGTCAATTTTATTGACACTTTATAGGTTGCAGTTAAGAGGATGTGCGATTGAACGCAGAGGCTCTTCTAAGAAGAACCAAAGTTAAAGCGTGTGATAAAGAGTTTGCCGTCCAGATATTGGATTCCGATGAACGAATCACATTTGTCCACAGGCTTATTGCTTTTCAGATAGTTAAAAGTCGGTAACTAATTATTTTTGCTGCTCAGATAATCGTGTAGGACGAAAAGCTTGTTTTCGTTTTTATTGGAAGGTCGTAAAATTCATTGATTCCCAAGATGTTCGATTGAAAGAAACCTATAAATTCGATCAGGAACGAAACCGATGATGATGAACAAGTGAGAAGGTGTGTCATTATATAGCTATATCCCTCTGAAATGATGTGGGAAATGTCAGCCTTGAAATCGCTTTTTTCTAGGCTTCACATGTCGTACATTTCTTACAGTGGACGTGCAACACTTATTATTGCACAATGATTTCGGAGTGATTCTTTCGGAGTTCAAAAAGACACAATCAAGTCTGTTTCACTGTGCATTAGCGTGTAGCGTCAATGTAGGGGGATAAAAAGTTTATTTATCAATTTCGAATACCCCATTTTGTTGCATTTTGATGAGTAGAAAAATTGTACTTTAAGCAATTTTTTTGTGGGATAAAGACTTTAGCCCTCCGACTGAAGATTTGTCCACAACTTTGAAATAACTTTATATATTGATTATATATAGGAAAATTCAATGAGGAAAACCGAAAAAAGTTCAAACGAGCCAGAAATGACTGCAGTGCCCATATTAATCGTGTCAAATTCGCCTACGACCAAAAGTTGAGGCAAAAAATACTACAAAGTCCCTCCGGTAGTAAAAACTTTTGATCGTTTGTTAAGAATATTAAAAATTCGGCCTCGTCATCTATCCCGACACTCATCTACAATGGCACTCCAGCTGTCAGCTCTTCGGATAAAGCCAATCTGCTTGCTGCTCATTTTGCAGCTAGCTCAACGCTCCCAGATTGTGCTTTATCTCCCCCAGTACTCGAGCGCGTAGAACACTCCATGGGACAAATCCACTTCCGCACCCGTACTGTGGCAAGAGTACTTCAAGATCTCAACATTCACAAATCCGCTGGCCCAGATGGTATTTCCCCTATCGTTTTGCAGAGGTGTTCTTCCACGCTGGCAAAACCAATGCGTAAGCTTTTCTATCTGTCCTATTCTTCAGGGCTCTTTCCGAGAAGATGGAAAACAGCATTTGTCCAGCCCGTCCCAAAAAATAGCGAATCTTCCTCTGTCTCCTCCTACCGACCAATTGCACTAACGTCCCTTCTTTTCAAGGTCATGGAAACGCTGATAAACCGTCAGCTTATGAAATATCTCGAATCCCGAAAACTTCCTAATGACCCGCAGTACGGTTTTCGCAGCAACAGGTCCACTGGTGATTTGATGACTTATCTAACCGAAAAGTGGAACCAATCTATCTGATATTTCAAGGGCATTTGACAGAATTTGGCATCAAGCTCTCTTGTCGAAAATGCGTGCATTTGGGATCGATGTAACCCTTCTTCAATGGAATAGAAATTACCTTTCGGACCGTTCAATACAAGTTGTTTTGGACGGTTTCAAGTCTGCAACTCACCAAATAAATGCTGGTGTCCCTCAAGGCTCTGTTTTGTCTCCGACTCTCTTTCTCATTTTTATCAATGACCTCCTGTCTGTCACTTCTAATCCAATCCATTCCTTTGCTGATGACAGTACCCTCAGCTTTACATATTCGTTTTCTGGGTAACGCCCCTCATCTTCGGGCGTTGAACTGGAACGGCAAGGTATGTTAAGCTCATTGAATTCCGATCTTGACAGCATACTTAAATGGGGTAAAACCAACAGAGTGGAATTTAATGCTTCCAAAACACAATGCTGTCTTCTGTCATTGAAGCGAACCCCTAATTTTTTGCCATTATCCATGGATGGCACTTGCATCGCCGAAACCGAAAGACTTTCCATCCTCGGTATGTGCGTTAACGACAAATTCTTTGGAATGACCACATATTCGATGTCCCCAAAAACGCTGCGAAATGTCTAGGCTTCCTTAAGCGATGCAAGAAATATTTCACCCCTTCTGATCTGGCTAGAACTTACAAGGCGTTTATTCGCCCCAAACTTGAGTACAACGCTCATATCTGGTCTGGTGCACCAATAAAATATTTTGAGTTACTTGACAGGATTCAAAAATGTGCGGTAAAACTTATTGGCGATCGAGACATCGCGAAATCACTTGACTCTCTTAGTCATCGTCGTGATGTCTCCTGCTTGTCTTTGTTTTATCGGTACTGCCACCACAAGTGCTCAAATGAAATAGCCAGTTGCATTCCACCCCTACAGCAATTCAACCGCAATACTCGCCATGTGAGGAATGCACTTTAGTGCGCGTACATTATAAAAAAAAAAAAGGAAATAGTTAATGCCCAAATATGGTATATTTGTTAAACTTATAATTTTTTGTTTGTGTGTGAAAAAAAACGGTAAAATATATTTCCGTCTATCTCTGGTATTTTCACAACCTACAGTGATTGAAGCTTCGGTCACCATCTTCACACAGCGCTCAACAGCAACAGCAAGATTTGTTTTGTAGAAGTTCTTGCAATTCCTCATCACTCATTCTTTCTAACAATCGGGGTGATGTGACTTGTGATTCGGTCCAGCCTATTAAGTCAATGCCATCACTCGCTTTGATATTTAATTTCGGGAGTTTAAAGATTCTAACTGAACGCTCAGCTTTCTGTTTTTTTCTAGCTGAGATGATTCTTCTTAAGCCTAATTCTCATCACTTCTAATCTAGTTTGGGACTTTCTCTAACTACTCACAACACTAGCCAGCACTAATATAGTCTAATTAATCTGGGTGCCTGGACATAGTGGCTTCGAAAGGAATGAAAAGGCTAATGAACTAGCCAGGAAAGGATCTGATGCCTAGACCATTCTGTGGCGTGCCCATCAACTCTATTAAATTCGGCATCAAAAAACGTCTATAAAAGAAATTACAGGCACCATCCCCTTCTCCAAAAAGAACTAAGCAATTCCCCCAACTATCCAGAGGGCAAATACACACAGTTATCGGATTCCTGACGGGACACTGCAGAGTAACAAGCACCTCATGTCTATGGGAACTGCTCAAGACAACACTTGTTGAATGTGCCACGAAGACGAAGAAACAGCATAGCACATTCTGTGCCAGTGTGATTGCTTAGCAACAACCCGTCTTCGGCTTTAAGTTAGTCTTTACCTTGAGGCAACTAATATTACCGCCTCTTCGCCAAAAGACTTAGCCGAATTTACCCACAAAATTTGGAATCTTAGGCGAATTCTAAACGAGGGCATCACATCACATCACCTCTGTGGCCGCGGTGTACCACCTCATTTCGTAAAAGCCTAATGTCCGAGAATTTGGTCTTTCATTGTTTAGCACTGCCATCAATATGTTTTCTGACTGAGCAAAATATGAAATGAGTTGAATAACGGTTTCTAATATTTCCCTTATACTACGCTTTTAGAATACATTATTTGGGTCATTTTTAAATGAACTGCTTTTTTGAATACTAACCCAAACTGGACTATACACATTTCAAACTTTTTATTAAGCTATTAGCTGGATTCGATGTGGCTACATAAAGCCATAAAATTCTTTTGGCTGTTGTTAAGTGTGTCATTTTGCCCGGGCTTCTGTTGGAAGGATCTATATTGGACAGGGTCCTTTGCTTCTAGCATCACAACAAATATTTTTGATCCGTCCTTAGAGAATTTTGTATATTTTTTTGGATTAAATTAGTAGCTTACCTAAGATTGGCGAAAACGCAACAGCAGGAAGGTCAGTACAATATTTCAGCGCCCTTTCAATCAGCCCCGAATAAAATGTAGGCCTAATGTAGGCCCATCCAATTTGAGAAATAAATTGCGTAGTGCCCATTTGTTAGCATGTAATTAAGATATGAACCATTACAACTGTCTCCGCCCAAATTCAACTCCCTAAGTCGGTTAGCCCCTCTTTTCCATCCAATGTTTGTAGCTCTATCCTCGCATCCAACAACAAATAATTTGCTTAAATCTAACTATCTACCCGAAAGAAAGGAGTTCCAGAAAGAACGAAAGCAGTTCCAAAAGCTACTGTTAGATGTCCCTAGGTAATATAAACTCGGCTCTGTGAGGAGTGAAATATGCTCATTTACTTTGGTTACTCTGTAAACCAACTCAAAACAATGTCTTGTCTTTTCTTCCATCCTATTTCGATGGTCGGAAGACATTCTTCAGTTTGAAGAACTTCACGTTGCCGTTTTCTGCCCCTACGGATTTTCTTCGATCTATGACGTTTTCGACATTCTCTGTGGTTACCAAGCCAAAATCTTCTGACGATGCACTCGCCACTGCTGCTGCTGATTGATCCGAAATGCCGTACTGATCAGAAACTATTGCTAAAGTTGGAAGGTGCAACTGATTTATTGCACTACTCTCTTCACATTTTGAAGTACTTGGCTGGGGGTCAGCATCGGTATTATGAGTAATTGAAGACGAAAAGTACGGAAATTGGCGTTCAACAAATTTTTTTAAGGTGGCGCGCTTATAGGATGTAGGAAATTAAATTATCTTTCCTTTTTATTAAAAATATTTTTTTTAGGACGTGCAGTTTTAAAGTTACAGAGCCAACTAAAAATAAAGTAAGGATATTTTTGCTTTGAAGAGGGCTAAGAAAAGTGAATTTTTTTTATAATTTTTTACGGGTAGTTTGCGTAATTATGAAACATTTTAATGTTATTCAAAAATGAAAATCGAAAAAAAAGGTCACTCCACCCAGCGGAGCATGCCAGTGAATTTTGAGCCAGGTTAATATTACACCTAGATGGCAACAGATCTATGTTATAAGCAATTTGATTCAATCAGGTTCTCAATAAATCAAATTATGTAAAGCCTTCTCTGTAAGATCCATTCAAGGTAGGTATGGGAGTCACAAGAGAATTTGAAGAATCTTTCTTCACGGGTGGTTCTACAATGGTTTTATTAGCTGAAACACTTGAAGCCATGTTCTTGCATTTCGCCTAAAAATCTATGTCAAGGTGGTAGGATCTGACGCATTGCACCCTATTCAGGAAGTTGTGGCCCGCTTACAACAAATGTAGAAAATAGAACATCTATCTCGAAAAATTAGGAACAAGACCGACTCAGTTGGTATTGTCATGTTAAACGTTCCCTTACAATCGCTTTAGAGAGGCAGGCCTAAAAACTCCTGGATCACACAAATGCAGAAACACCAGCATTTGATTGGCCTCAATGATGAAGTGATCCAAAACCGGTAAGCCTTCAGATATTTTTAACTTTCCCGTATACATTAGTATACTAAAGAGAAAGTTATTGCGATCGTGCGGAATTTTCGAACCCAAACTGAGTATGAGGGATGATATTACGACTGTAGAGAAGTCCAAAAAAGTTGGTCCGCCAGTGCCGTCCGCCGGTCTGTCAGTCAGTCTGTCTGTCCGGGCGTCGTATGGCGAAACGGTTCTACGGATTTGCTTCGAAGTTTGTATATAAGGTTCTTGGGGCTACATCTCGGGGCATCTTTTATTTTTTGCTTTATATTTTGAAATAACGGTACCGGCCATACAAATTTTTCTCAAAACTGGTTCCAAGGATTTCGTTCTTTTTTTGTACTAAGGATGCTTAGGATGGGGTAAAAAATTCTGCATACTCAGTTTTTGGGAAAAAATCGATTAACGGTAATTTATAAAACTGGCAATATTTCGAAAACTAATGAATGGAATTTGAAAAAAAATTTTGAGTTATTTTGCTTACTTAGATTTTTTAATTTTTTTTTTATATAAAGATTTTGTTAAATTTAAATTAAATTGGTTTTTTTTAAAAACGAGTCCAACGATTTTGATAATTTTTCGTATTTCAAACAACTCTATTAAAAGTGTCCAATGTGCGAAATTACATCAAAATCGTAGGTGCCGTTTTTGAGAAATCTAATTTTCAAAAACCTAAAAAGTGATTTAAATACATTTTCGATTCATTTTGCGGTTCAAAAACGCATTTCATGTTTCGTATGACGCAGTCGTGCACTTTATTTGAGGTCGAAATAGGCGGACCAGTAGAAATACAGTGAAGTGGGAGGTTTATGATCCCTGTAATCCTGATCATACTCTCGTCATTAAATAGAGAGAAGAAGAAGATATGTATTCCTAAATACTCAGAAGAGAACACAAGTGGTAAAGATGTGGGTCTGGGTGTACTATCACCTCAACGCAAGTTTATTATATAAAGTAAATATTTCAAATTTTGAGCTGTAACTCCTCCAAATGCTATAACTTCGGAACTATTTATTCGAAATAGCTACAAAATGCCGAATCAAATTACACAGAAAATGCTAATATTTAGCTCCATCTAATTTTATTTACCAATCAAAAAGATAAATGCCTCGAAACTAATAAAACGAAATAATGTTTCCTAGCTTCCTAAACAAAATCAAAATTTCACAAATGATTTTCTTTCTATCTCCGACCAATTCTTTATAAATATGTCTTTCCTCTTTCCTTTTTTGTTTTAGTCAAAACCCCCCTCAATTAGCGCGGTCTTTGGCTTAATGCTTTCAGTTGTGCAACCCAATTTGTTTCAGGTTACCGTCCACTTCCACGCGCCACCTCAGGAGAGGCCTTTTTTCTGCTGTATTGTCGCTCCGGATTGAAGAAGAAGGTTCTGCGGGCTTGAGCCCGCTCTCATTAGTTCTACATGTCTCAGACATCTCAGGTTAATGAAGAAGAAGGTTCTGCGGGCTTGAGCCCGCTCTCATTAGTTCTACATGTCTCAGACATCTCAGGTTAATAAAGCTCGTAAAGTTCGTCTCCCGCAGAACCCATCAACGGAAAGGGGAGAAAATATCTTACGAATAGAGATGTCTCCTTCAGATATGGTAGCAGATGTTACAGCTTTCGAATGTGACATTCTAGCCGATTCGTCGAAGTCGGGTGCATACTTGCCGCTTCTGTTCCTATACTAGCAAACGCCCTAGTGATACCTCATTTTTTAAAGTTCGTACCTCGTGTTTTGGCAATTCTTCAAGTAAGATGTTGAAATAGTAACATTACGGCACCTCGCCCTGTAGTTTTTTTTACATAAAAGTAAAAGACTTTGATGCTGCAGCGAGTTTTCTCCATCGTGGGTTATGCAAAAACGGACGAGATGCCAAAACAAGACATGATACGTAGCCAGTCTGCTTTAAAATCGATAAAAGCATTTTAACGATAGCCAAGAATAAATGTCTCCTCCAACAGAAGCCCCCCAACCAAGCAAACTCATCAAAATCTATACGAATCTTCCCATCTTCCTGTCAATTATTTTATTGTTACCAGGAAACTCCGCTGACTCCGTCATTAGTGCGAAAGCCGTCATAGATCGCCTAAGCGTTTTCGATCTATTTGACTTGCTTTATCACATCCATTGTACCATTCCTTATGCGCTGTCACATTTCAAGGCACCGCCATTCCAAACCTAGAAGACCACAAAGAAAAAGGTCTCTCGAATTAGATTGTTTAGATTCGAGAATTCCTCCATCGAGATCATTTCTATGTTCGGTGTCAACTTGATTTGCGATTATCTAGATTATAGCCACCAACGAAATAGCTGAGCCGAGTAATTTTTCATCAACGTACAACATATGTGTGTCCAGCACATCCAACTGTCCGACGCGACGACCGAATCGAATGCGAAAAATTGCCATCAAGGAGCAAAGAAACAAAGAAATCCCAACGACACTCAACTCGATAAATCATTGTAGTTGGGATCGGTGTTTTTTTTTTTTGTTTTTTTTTTTGCCGAATCTTCTATTTCGATCTTAATGATGTCAGGTAGGGAATGATCCGCCCAGCTTCTGTGTCTTTGGGATGTGTGTGTGTGTGTGTGCGATCTATTCTCACATCAGAGGCAACCCGAATGAAGAGGGGATATAATTCCACTTGATAGGAGTTGTGTAGTAGTCGCCGACGACGACGACGACGACGACGAATACCTCTTAAAACCTACCAACTGACGCCAGTTTAAGTGTTTGTTGTGATAAACTCGCAGGAAAGGATCATCAAAGAGCTCGGTATGTCAGCTTCTGTATAAAAGTAGGTAAAGTAGGAGGATTCACCATATGTGACCTCAGACAGAAATTACAAAAAAAAAAAAAAATTGAGTGCATCCTGACAATCTGTCGGTGTGAGAGAGAAATTTAATGTCGCGCTCGATCGGTATTAGTAGAACAAACGCGATAATTGCCCGAAAGCATACGATATTCGTAAGGTCGTCGGTCGTTCCACGTGAAGAGCTGCGAGTTCCGGAAATGACGTAGCCAAAAAGTAGATCTACTTAAATTTGTTTTTGTTTCTCGAGGTAATAATTGCTACAGAACTCACTCCTTCGGGAATGAAAATGAACTACGGAAATTAGTTCACATGCGCGGTTGCAACAATTATAATCGCATTAGGAAGATGGTTGATGGTCGGTTTGGTGGGTGATTCCATCCGAGTTTGTGCGCGATCAAGATTCACGTGATGACAGTGCCAGTTGGTGTAGTCGCACAACCAGCGCTGTGAGAATAGTCCGATTCGCGCACATTAACACCTTTCACATACTCACTCTCGCGCCAGCGAATGGGGTTTAATGGTGCTGCATGAGTTGATTGCATTTGATTATGATCGCGCCGCTGATGTCTGTGTGATGATCGTTCGGCTTTTTCTACTTCCTTGAAAAGTTGGCTAATGTTTCGGGCTTTTATTGCCTTCGGACTAGCGCGTTTGCTGTGTCTGTTTGTCTGTTTGTTTGCTGTGCCTTTCACTTCGACAGAGTGGTCGTTTAATTATAATCTTTGGATAGTGCGCTGCTTAGATGCTTTTATGAGATAGAAAACGATTAGCCAGTTGTTTCGGTGGGAACTGTTACATATCCACCTAATGCATTTGTTGCACTCAATTGAATTGTTACGATGTTTGCCGGCATTTAGGATGCCCAATTAGATGGTAATACCTATATATAATTTTTAACTTTTTATGACTTATATTGACTGACCTAATTGAAAAGCGTTGTAAAGGAAGGTAAATTGTTAAGTTAAAATTAAATGAAATAGACCAACGCAACATGAAGGAAAATCTTAGGAACGACAGTTGTAATTTTCTGTTCTAATTTGTGAATCGCGCCAAATAATAAAAATATGGAGCAGGTCTACGAATGCTTTTAGATTCTGACAGCTGCACAATTGCACCTAATGTATCTGAATTTTCTATGCTTAGCGGATGTCAATCAATGCATTTGTGAACTCTCTGCTTAGTACTTCTTGAGCAATAATAAAGGTTTTTTTTAGAGGGTGGTTTTTCGAATTTTGTGGTCAAATCTGGCAACTCTAATGTCATTTATGTTCAGTTTGGTTTGCCATTTCATCATGAACAGGTTGACAAATGATCAACGCTTGCAAATTTATTTCGAAAATAATGGTTCAGTTGGCGAAGTTTACCGCAAATTCCGTTCATCGTCCATCAGAGCAATTAATTCGGTTAACCATGGATCGTTTTCGCACTACGTTTACTCTATGTGTTATTACGCATCCGCAGAGAAGTCGAACAGTGTGCACCGAAGAAACAATTGCCGCTGTAGAGCAAAGTGTTGAAGAGGACCCGAATGAATCGATTCGCTACCGTGCACAACAATGGAGCTTTGTCCATCAAGGAGCTAAGGTCATAAGAAGATGTGGTGGAGTCATTGGGCCATACTTCTTCGGTAATGATGCTGGAGAGTCAGTTACCGTTAATGGAGACCGGTATAGCGCCATGATAAACTACTATTTGTTCCCGAATTGGGTGGCATGAATGTGGCTGAGATGTGGTTCCAACAAGAAGGCGCTACATGCCACACAGCGCACGTCACAATCGCTTTATTGAAGGAAACATTTGATGAGCGCATAATTTCGCGGCATGGACCTGTCAATTGGCTACCAAGATTTGACACCATTCGATTATTTTCTTTGGGGATATGTGAAGTCGCTCGCCTACGCCAACAAACCAGAAACGTTAGGGGACTTTGAAGCCAACATTTGTGGCGTTATTGCCGACATACAGCCCCAAATGCATGAAAAAGTGGTTGAAAATTGGACCTCTAGACTTGTATTTATTCGAACCAGCCGCGGCGGCCACATGCCCAAAATCATATTTAAACATTAATGGAATAAAATTATCCTTCCAATTAAGCTAAAGTCTCACATAAAGGACTGATCCATATAACTATTAGAAAAGCAACTACCAACTGCAACAATCGGTAGATTCGCATTGAATCTTTTATATCTCATAGCGATTATTTTGAATTCAACAGTAAATAGAGTGCTCAACATTAAGGGAAATCAATTTTGGTGTACCACAAGGAAGTGCACTAGATCCAATACTTTACCATTTTTTTTTACTAACGAACTCCCATAAAGTGAAGAAATAACTGTAGCACCATATTCATATGATACTTTTGTACATACTTAAAGTGCTCCGCAGCTTCTAGTTAGATAGACAAAGCGCTTTGCCATCCGCAATGGCTTTGTCTTTGAAACAGAGGTTCGAGACGATAAGGAAGACCGATTATGAGTATTCTCTTGGCTGGAGCAGTTGGCCGATCTACTGTAGTCGACGTGTTTTGCATTCTTGGACTACATCCACATCTTGGTACAGCTCATTCAGCTCTCAGTTCGTGGGTGTATATTCTCCTCCATTCGTCAAATATTCTTTGAAGAAATTCTATCTCAAAAGAGTTTAGTATACCTTACCTGAGTATAGTCCAGCACTCAGCACTATACAGCAGAGCTGGCAGGATCGGAGTTTCATAGAGCCTTCAATTCGTCCTTTGAGTTAGGAGATTTGAACCCATTTCTTTTTTAAGTAGCATCAGGTAAGGAAGGTTTAGCACCTCAAAGTTCCGTTGCCGTAGTTCAAAAGTTCACAAGTAATAGGCCCTATCACGGCACATTGAGAGCCCCCGATGATGTACGGATCTACTGAAGATAGGGACTTTCGTGCCTACACCTATGCCCTTCGCACTATCAGTTCCAGAATTAAATACATTAAAATTGATTTGTTCGCGATTCGCCTATTCGCAGTTCGCTCTCACGTGAACAGTCCTTTACAGACCAAAACTATATAAGATTCTCCCTTGATTGGACACAACTTTGAATATACTTTAAACACGAGATTCAGAAGCTGGTTAAATCGAAACACGTCGTTCTACCTCCAAATAGGGTTCACCTAAAACATATATAACAGAAGAGCATCTACCTACTCGGTTCTTTTTCGTACCCATGGGTTGCTGTATCAAATGAGTTCTTTTCACGCTTCACAGGCTGATTTGTTTTGTTTAGTTAACTTTAAAAAACATAACATATCAAACAAAAGGCGCTAATTTTAAATATAAGAAACGTTTTAAATTGCGTCGACAAAAATTAGCGCAGTGAGCGGGAGCTTGCCGAAGAATTTGCAATAAGCCAAACTCAAGTTACAAAAAACCTATGTTAGCAGAGCGTTTATGATCTTTCTTTTCTTTTAAAAATACGGCGAATGTAATTGAATAACTTAACAAAAATTCACGTAGGTATTGACTGTCGTCTCTCTTTACCGGACACCTTCCTTCAACGGACATATTATGCATTCCCGTTGATGTCCGTTCAAGAGAGGTTTCACTGAATAAAATTCTAGTTTTGCTACGAATCACGCGATAAGTTAAGAACGTATTCAGCTTTCTTTTCGGCAACAGCGAAATATTTTCAATTCACTGCCTATAGGTAACTAAAGGGTGTTTTTTTTAGAGGTTGGTTTCTCGAATAGAGATATAACTGACATTTTGTGGTCAAATCTAGCAACTCTAATGTTATTTATGTTCAGTTTGGTTTGCCATTTCTTCATGAACAGGTTGACAAATGAACAACGCTTGCAAATCGTGCAAATTTATTTCAAAAATAATGGTTCAGTTCATTTTTAGGGTCGACATAATCGTCCATCAGAGCAATTAATTCGGTTAACCATGGATCGTTCTTGCACTACGTTTACTCTATGTGATTATACGCATCCGCAGAGACGTCGAACAGAGCGAACCGAAGAAACAATTGTAAGTGTTGAAGAGGACCCGAATGAATCGATTCGCCACCGTGCACAGCAATTGGTGCTTTGTCCATCAACTTTATGGAAGATTTTGCGCAAAGAAATTTTCTTACGACCTTACAAGATCCAACTTGTACAAGAATTAAAGCCGCGAGACTATGCAATGCGCCGTGATTTTGGTGTATGGGCCGAAAATACCTATCAATCTCATTTTCTATGCTGATTTTCATCGAAAAATTTTGTTCAGTGATGAGGCTCATTTTCGGTTGAATGGTTACGTCAACAAGCAAAATTGCCGCATTTGGAGTGAAGAGAATCCACATGAGACCCTTGAAACGCCATTACATCCACAAAAACTGACTGTTTGGTGTGCTCTATGGGCTGGTGGAGTCATTGGGCCATACTTCTTCTGAAATGATACTGGAGAGTCAGTTACCGCTAATGGAGACCGGTATAGAGCCATGATAACCGACTATTTTGTTCCTGAATTGGATGGCATGAATGTGGATGAGATGTGGTTCCAACAAGACGGCGCTACATGCCACACAGCGCACGTCACAATCGATTTATTGAAGGAAACATTCGATGAGCGCATCATTTCGCGGAATGGACCTTTCAATTGGCCACCAAGATTAGTGTGATTTGGCACCATTGGATTATTTTCTTTGGGGATATGTGAAGTCGCTCGCCTACGCCAACAAACCAGAAATGTTAGGGGAATTGGAGGCTTACATTCGTGGCGTTATTGCCGACACACAGCCCCAAATGCATGAAAAAGTGTATACCTCTAAAAAAACACCCTTTACAATCGAACTTCAATAACTCGAACCATCACTTGCCATAAAAATAAATTTAGTTATCAAGACTTCAAGTTATCAAGAAAAATACAATATTGATATGAATATGTATTTATTTGCGAACATATAAACTAAGCTTTGAGTTCATAGCGACCGACCTTAGTAACAATAAATTTGACAATTCTTATTCACACATATCGAAATCACGATTTTCTGAACCATATAGTAGGAAGCTAGTGAACGATTTTAGTAACATTGTTGACTGTTAATTTTGGACCTTTTAATCAAGAAGCTTCCTTAATTGACACCCGGTCATACCCGGTCTAGCGCAATTCGGCGGAAACCTAATCTCAGGTTAAGTCACGCCATTAAATGTCAAATCGTATGAAAACTTGTGTAAGGTAAATTCAAGAACAGAAATATTAAAAGGTAAATTAATACCAAAAGGCAGTTACAAAAATAAGCTTATCAGGGGGTTTTGATTCTTTTAAATAATTTGCGGTCTAAAAAATTTGGAAAAAGTTCGTGACAATTGAAATTTAATATATTGAAATTAATATTTTCTCATATTGAATAGATTTTGTGGTCAAGTGCAAGAATGATGACAGAAGAAACTGCATTAAAAACTGTCAAAAAATACTGCGAGGGAATACCGTGAGATTCCATATTGGATATCGCAAGGGAGTAAAAATATTTCAATTCAACGAATCTCCAAGAAGGCTTAGAATGATCGCAAGGCGGTCGTAAGATGGAAAATTGATCTGAAAATGGGAAAACCATTTCCAAAGAATTTTCTAAAGTATAGTCGCCACTTGAAAAACAAAAAAAAAACAAATTGGAACAATAACCTTTTGCAATTCTGTATTGCCGGGAACTAATGTGTGGAGTAAATTAAGGCCAGAGATAAAAGGTTAAAAACGAAGGAGTCTCCTTAAAATACTCTACTGTCGTATCAAGGTAAATCTAAGCTAGCGACCCGCCATCCCCGCTTTTTGGTATCTTGTACTATTTTTATCTATTCTTAGTCCCAAAGGACAACAGATAACACAATAAAAAAAATTAGCATAATTGGCTACGTACTTCGAGTCCCAGTCCTGCTGTATGGCGCAGAAGCATGGACGTTATCAAAGGCGGATGAAGATCTCCTTGGTCGTTGCGAACGCAAAATTCTTCGAGTGATTTTCGGTCCCGTTTGCGTTGACGGGCTTTGGAGGAGGAGATTTAACAGCGAACTCTACGAGCTGTACAGCGACATCGACCTGGTCAGAAAAATACGGATTAGTCGTCTAAGATGGCTGGGACATGTAAAGCGAATGGACACCAACGCTCCGGCCCGAAGAGTCTTCGAATCCAACCCGGAGGGACAACGCAGTAGAGGAAGACCTCGCCTAAGGTGGCGCGCGCAAGTGGAAGGGGACCTCAACCAACTTGGAGTGCGCAACTGGAGGCAGTTAGCCAAAGATCGTGCTAACTGGAGAGGCGTATTGGTTAAGGCCCAGGTCCACCCCGGACTGTAGCGCCACCTTAGTAAGTAAGTACTTCGAGTGCTTTGCTTGCAATATTTTAAGGCATGATTTTAGCTACATCTTTTAGTTTTTGCAAATATTACTTATACATTTTTTGAAGTCATTCAGATATCAAAATTTGTAATAACGGGTGATCCAAGTAGAGATACTTTTTTCAATAGCCTTTTTTGACAGATCACGTGTGAGTCGTGTCATGCTGTCATGTTATTTTTGTTTAGTATTGTTTGGCATTTCATAATGGAAAGACTTACGCGTGAACAACGTTTACAAATTGTTCAACTTTATTATGAAAATTCACGTTCTGTGAGGAATGTGTTTCGTGCACTTCGCTAATCGGCCTACTGAGCGTACTATTCGCAACACCATCACCCATTTTGAGACCCAGCATTCATTATTGGATAATATTCGACCGAATAGACCACGTCCAGCACGCTGTGAAGAAAATATAGCGGCCGTAGCTGAGAGTGTACACGAAGACCGTAGAGAGTCGATTCGGCGCCGTTCGCAGCAACTCGGACTGACGTATGGAACGACTTGGCGCATTTTACGTCAAGATCTTAAATTGAAAGCGTACAAAATACAGCTTGTGCAACAACTGAAGCCGCTCGACCTTCCCAAGCGACATCGCTTCGCTCTATGGGCTCTTGAAAAGTTCCAAGAAGATCCGACGTTTTCGAGGCAAATTTTGTTTAGCGATGAGGCCCATTTCTGGCTCAATGGGTAAGTAAACAAACAAAATTGCCGCATTTGGGACGAAGAGCAGCCTGAAGAGATTGAAGAACTGCCACTTCATCCAGAAAAAACAACGGTTTGGTGTGGTTTGTGGGCCGGTGGAATCATCGGTCCATATTTCTTTAAAAATTATGCCGGTGCGAACGTAACCGTCAATGGCGACCGTTATCGTGCCATGATAACCGACTATTTGATGCCTGAAATTGAAGCTCGTGATCTCGGCGACATTTGGTTTCAGCAAGACGGCGCCACTTCCCACACATCGCATCAATCAATGGACTTATTGAGAGAACATTTCGGTGAGCACATAATTTCACGTTTTGGGCCGGTCGAGTGGCCACCAAGATCGTGTGATATCACACCGTTAGACTTTTTCCTGTGGGGATATCTAAAGTCAAAAGCTTATGCCGACAAACCCGCTTCAATTCAGGCCTTGGAGGAAAACATCACGCGTGTCATTCGCCAGTTACCAGTCGAAATGCTCGAACGAGTGATCGAAAATTGGACTCAACGGATGGACCATCTGCGACGTAGCAACGGCCAACATTTGATAGACATAATCTTCAAAAAATAAATGCCAAAGAATGTTCTTTCAAATGATAATAAACATTCTCCATTAAATTTGAATTTTCTGTCTTTTTTTCTTTAAAAAAGTAGGGAACCTCGAAATGGATCACCCTTTACTTATAATATTAAATTTACAGAAAAAATGTTCTGCGCGCTCTTTCCAATTATAATTTGAATCGGAACTTGTGTGATGACTGACAGCTGACAAGAAACTCAGCCTGGGATTCGGGTATGTAAAAGTCGTGTTAGATGGCGTGGAAATCAATTTACCGAGTGACAATTATTGGCATCACGGGGTTCTTTACATTTTTGGTTGAAGCATTTCTATAAGCGTTCAACGCTCTTGGACTAACAAGTCATACTTGGTCATAGAAACTACAAACACAATGCCATCGAAGCGATGCATTATAAAACAAACTTCTAACACACAGAAATTGAGAATTCGACATATTTAAGGTTACGCCAAATAATCTCTTCGAGTTATCAAGACATTCTACTAATAGAAGTACGACTGTAGATACCTACCTATTTACCTTACTACTCTACTTAAACTTCAAATTCATTATAGCGAATTGCGTTGAAAGTAGTTCCTAACTGACTATTTTATTAGGTTTTTCCCCAAAAAAAAAACATGTAATTCTATATTGGCAAGGTTTTCGTATCCGATAGTTATGAAAAGCGGGACCATAAACGCATTTCCATAAACCTATTCCCGGATTTACGATGGAATTAACTGCAAGATATAAATACCTAAACGTAATATAAAGATACACATGGATAGATACGTAGGTAGATACATTCATCAAACATAGGTAGCTACACAGTCTTAAATATTGTGAGAATTCATCTAACTGTGCAAACATCTTCACCGAATTCCAGAGAATCATTATCAAGGTGAAATAGATGTCTAAGCCTTTTGCAACTTCTTAAAAAATAACACAGCATAGGTATTATCTAACATTGCTAGATCTAGGTTCATAGATATTTCTTGGAAAAACCTAATAAAGATGCAAGACTTTAACTCTAATTTCCACCATTAAACACTTAACGTTAGCACCAGACTTTGCCAACAAATTGAGCGAAGTTGCAAACATTTGACTAGCGTGTACCTACGTATATATATTTATTTTTGCTAAAATATTGCAAATTCTTTCCCTCCTAACCAAACACAGAAGAAACAAATTCCTAGAATGTTTTGTTTTTTTTGTTCTTTTTTTCATGAGGTTTGCTTCACTGCAGCAGCATCAGGTAGAAGAGGTTGTTTCGCAGAATCGTATTGCACACAAAGTACACTGGTTCGTCGTTCGGCTATACAAACCGACATCATGAACGCATATACAGAGGAAACTACAAACTTGCAGGAAACTCATTTATGTTGCAAAAAACGATGATGATTCCTGAATGACCTTCAGCATAGCATAAGATACACCATCATTTCAGTACATCTACACAGCGCAGCATCATCATCTTCTGTTTGAACTGCAGATACATTCTCCAATCCCCAGTTCCTGCTGCCCCTAAAAAGAAACATACTTCTCATAGATACATTTTATTGTTCTAACTTCCCCATGAAAACTTCTGCAACAACAGACAAAATCAATGCCAACAACAGTATTTTCCGTGGACATTTTCTGTATCTTTTCTGTTTCTGGTTTTTTTTTTCCTGCGGAGTGGAGCGCGGCTGCAGAAGTGTTAAATTTAAGAGAAAACACCCAGCATTTCCCCTTCGAACAGAAACTGGTTTACAATTTCGAATTTCTTCGCTGCACAAATCTATCTAAAATAGTGTCTGCTCTGTCTTTCGCATGATAGTTGACACGAACACGTGCTTGTTCAGAAAAGTCACCACAACAAAACACCGAACAACAGATAAAAAGTACTCGAACTCGATCATAATACCATGTTCGATGTATCTACAACACTCTTCTACAGACAGAGCCGAACTCGCAGTAAAAATTCTCTCTTGTAGACTCTTTGCAGACGCTTACTAAATACTGGCTCTGCTGCTGCAACATGCAACAGCAACACACTGGGAAAATTCGAACACAAAAAAAAAATGTAACTACAGTCTGTCCCCGCTTCATCTACGTTTCGTGCATATGTCGTCGCTGCTGCTGTGCTGTGCTTGTCTTCTTGGGTTGGAAAAAGTTTTTAAAAGTATCTCGATACAGCCAGTTGCTTCAGTTTAGAATTTACCTTCGAGTGAATTAGTCGTTGTTCAGTTTGATTTCGGAATTTTAGAAAATATCCGTTGGTCTGAAAAATACGTGCCGAGTGTTGAATAGATTTTTTGTTCGACTTCTTACGAATCGATGAATTAAATAAAAAAAAAAATATTCAAAGTGTTTTTTGTTTTTTTTTTTGTCTTACGAATATATACAGTTATTTTTCGTTATATTCTCAAAAGTGAAACCGAATTAGTTGTTAACTAAGTGAAAACAAAATAATTAATTAATTTAAAAAAAAAAAAAGTGTTCCGTGCGAAAAAAAATTGTGCGAAATTTTTGTGAAATTATTTTAAAGGATTTCAGTTGGAAACAAATAATAGATACCTACATCACCACAATCATGCTGAACGTAAAATTCTCAACAATACTGTGCTTTACCGCCACAATTTTAGGATTTACAAATGGCCAGGGAGTCGGGTCCAAGGATTTGTTCCGGTGTCGACAGAGCTGCTATCAAAAGGTAAGCTGAAAACTGAAAACTTGTTGCGTGTGCGGCAAAATTAAGAATCTTTAGAGATGAATTTGAAAAAAAATTAAATATTTGAACCGGCATTTTGTTCACTTGGAATTAGAAGTTGATTTTGTGCGTGAATTTTAAGAAAATACAAAATCGATGTCGGCTCTCGAATTTGTCATTTTCTACTACGCGTCTACTGAATGCGCGTTAGAAATGTGGGATTTGGGAAAAGTGCGCCAACTAAAGAAGTTGTCAGAATATCTACAGGTAGAGTTTTTACACTTTTTATGCTCAAAATTATCTAATGGGCGCAGAAAATCGGGCATAACTAAATATCTATTTGTTCACTTAGTGAGTATTTATGAGTAGAGGGACCTACTGTCAAGACCGAGATACCTAGACCAATACTTGGTTCGTTAGATACTTAATCGTTTGTATCGCGTTTGCCATAAACCAACATATACTTACTTAAGCTGCAACCTCATTTGTCGCTCTTGAAATGCATAGAATTTCACCCATGAACATCTAATTTTTTAGTTAAAATATCCATTCGATGACTATCAGCTAGCAATTTGCTGGAAGATACCCCCTGTTGGTCCTTTACTCGTGTCTATACAAACCACTTGTATAGAGATCTTTAGACTCAATTGCAAACTGCCTGATTTAGATTGAGTAGGTATTCATTATCACGATGACAGTTTCCTCACGAGAATTCACTCTAAAACCTGTCACGTTTGCAATCAGTTTGAACTCGATATAGGTAGGTTCCTAACCTGCTTTTAGATAGACAATATTTTCGGTTTGTCAACTGTCAACCAGCTTGCTGACATACCAGATAAGTAGCAAGTATACCAACAAGTAACGTATTGGAGGTATTATTGCCGTTTATTTGACGGAGCTGTCATTCGTTTTGAGTTATCTGTGTAAAAAAATCTAATCCATCGTAATTGAACGATATAAGATGACAGCAGTGTTATAGAAATGAAGGTAGATTCAATCTACTAGAGAAGGTAACATTGATGCATTTGGCGGGTTTGAATGCAGTTTAGATAGGTACCAACCATGGGCTAGTTTTGAAGAAATTCCTAATGCGAACCCACAGACCATATGTTACAAAAAGAGGAACATAAATCAAACATTTTAGCCAACGTTTAACTAGCACTTGAAAACATGTGTGTCAGCGAAACTATAAATAGAATGTCCAACAGATAAATTTAAGTCAGAAGAAAACCCTTAGCAGTCCTGCATAGAAGCAGATGCTATTCAACCCGAAATACGTACATATAGACTTGGAATTGGAATGTGGAATTCCCTTTCATTCCATTTGAATAAACATAGAATGCACTAATATATTTTTTATTGAGAAAAAATGATAAAAGAAATTCGCTCCCAAGGGGAATGGGTTTCGGCATGGATAATGGGTTCTGTACAGCATTCCATTGACCGTAAAATTTTTAACGTTGAACTAGAGCTTCTGTACCACAAACCTTCAGAGCCAACAATGTAAGATGCCAGAATAATGACAGCCAATTAGTATGAAGAAAACATTCGCGCCATAGAAATTGTCTATCTTCTCTAACAAAACGGAAAGTAATTTCTTTGACTAATTTGTTTTATTCATTTAGCGATGAATATTTCATGTTGAAAAGTGTCAAGTCGAAATTGAATGATTTTCGCGGGAATCATTTGAATTTCTGAATCATCATCAACAATACTTTAGTTTAAAAACAAAAAACAAGGACTTTTAAGTCAAAAACACAAGAACATCCTTCAGAGAGGAAAAAAAAACTGGTTGACAATTTCGAGCTATTTCGAGGCTGTGTGTTTGCTTCTTTTATCGAAGGCAACCATATTGAAAATATAAGTGCTTTATTTTGCAAGTTCCGTCCTGATAGAGATTTCTGATAGAGATTTCAAGACTAAACATCAAGAAGACTTTCCACACCTAGAATTGTATTTAATTTTCAAAAAAAAAAAAACTTAGTTTTTTACCAAGGCGCGATATAGCGGAAAAAATATTGGGAAGAAATATTTTTATCTAAAGATGTATGAGGATGACGCCTCGTGAGTGAAAGATTCAGAAGTCTCAGTGTGCATATTGTATGGCAAAACTTTGTTTCTTCCGAAACAAGATTCAGGTTCAAAACTACTTTTGAATAATGAAATTGCTACACGCACATGCAATTCTTACTAAAGCAGCACCAGAAAAGAGTGATTACGTTGATTATTTGTTTCTTCAAGCTAAGGGAAAGATCATGGCAATTGAAGGGGTTTTTCTTTACCTGTAAGCCTGATATTTGTAGGACTAACTTGATGATTTTTTACGTTTTGCCAATTTGATATAAGTAAATTGGGACGATGAAGAAGAGATGAAGTTTAATACTGCTTTTCAAAAAGAAAACTAAGTGACACTTTTATGTTCTCTACACCAAATGTACTTTTCAGGTACATCGTCGTAATCGGAAGAAAAACATTTAACAACTATTTATTTCAAGTGATCTTTTGCCACGCAATTCTACATTTTTTTATTCCAAAATTTGTTATTGAAATTCGAAGCGAAACTTTGTCGCAAATAAGAAAGGAGTGAAACTACGATGATTGGGCTAAACAAATTGTTTTTTTTTTATGATTATTCCTATACACCTTAGTCAAAGAAGACTAATAACGGAAAAACGGACTCGTTTCAATATTTGAACTTCAATTCAACTTTGTTGCTGCGAAAAGTTTCTTGCTTAAAAAATCCGAATAAAGTGTTTTGGTTCTCGTATCTTGTGATAATCGAGCGAAAATGTTACAAAAAATTACTTCGCATTTATCTAGTTCTACAACAGAATTATCTTTGTTGCAAAATAAATTCGGTGCCATCTAAAGAATTGTTGCGTTGAATGGATTGATATGCCCATCGTGTTCTTCCAATTGAAATGTGCATTTCTCTCGAAAAAATGCAATTTACCTCGCCTCGTTCATCAGTTGATCGCTGATTTATTTATTTTTTTAAGCTTCTGATTCGCCGATGCGAAATGGACTACACTTTGACCTAAAAGATCTTTTGTGCTAAGTTTGATTTGTTTAAATCCAAAAACAAATTTTTCTCAAATTGGAGAAAATCTAAGTCTTAAAAATTTTAAATAAATTTGTGTAGCTTGTAAATGTGAGAGATGTATAAAAACACGACAGAATAGGTAGGTTCATTGTTTCCCCGAAATGTCGTTACAAAGTTTTAAATCCTTTCCATTCTGCAAACGATGAATAAGTATGTGTCTTTGTGCATAACTCATCGGGTAAAGATTCGCTTTATAAATATAATAAGTTGAAATCCAGTTAACTCTCTCGAGCACTTCAAAACTTCAAAAACAGATCAATAGAATTTCGCAGCAAGAAAAGTATTTGCTGATTTCGAAATATTTTGCCTCGCGTCGGATCTTGTTTTTATTTGTAACAGTGCCCCTACCGAAGTTCTACTTTAAAAGGTGTTTTGTGTCAGATTTCTACATTATATTCGGACACATCCATATATTGAAATTCCATTTTCATATCTATAACTAGTGCAAATGCTTACGGTTGAAGAGCCTCAGCCTGAAACACGATCGAGTTTCATATTTTTGAAAGCAAACTATAGAACTTACCTCTGCCCTCCTTCATGTACTTAGTCAAATTTCCCACATTCCACCAGACAGATAGGCAACAACTTACACCACTATCTCACGTACAGACATTCGTTCAATTCAATTAACAAAAAACCCAACAACAACCTCCGACACTTTAGACATCATTTGCATTTCGACACCTTAACTTAGTTTTACGAGTGTGCTTACGACGATAATAAAAATTACCCAAATGTTCTACTTCGACATCAACATCGACCAGTGGTTGGTTGTTAATTTGGAAATCTAATCATCCAGTTTCTTGTACCGAACCTCATAAAATAGTATCGCATTTCATCAATTACACTGCCTTTGTGTACGTATGTACGTAGTAGATACTGCACATCGGGAATGAAATGAATGAAGGGAGTCTTTGACATTTATTACAAATCGTATTTCAACATCTTCACTTTGACTAACTATTTGTGGGATGTACATTCATTTTTATGCGAAGAGTTTGTTGTGCTCCCCAATGAACTTACGAGTCAATTAACTGATAACAAAGCAAATGAATGTTGTCGAAAGTATTTTATTACATATTTCCCATCGAAATATGAATGGATTGCAACTGTGTTTTAAGATACAACAATACGGCCAACCGTTTCGTGACGGGGGCAAATAAGGTTGCGCGCATTTTAACCGAAAAAAAGAATATCTAACTAATAAAAGTTTATTACTTGTCGTAAATTAGATTACTAAAATGTAACAACAGTAAAAGCATAAAAGTATCTTCTACGTTTTTGATAAAATGCCGAGAGTCAACAAAACCCAGTTTTTTTTTTTTTTTTGTTGTTATCAATCCGGGTGGGTACCTACCTCTATACAACCGATCACGATTGTAAGTACGACACGAGTAGTAAATACATAGTTAGTTGGAAATAGAAATAGAAAGATTTATATTTACTTTTGATGGGGGGGGGGGGCTTTTTACACATCATTGTCGATACTTAGTTTTCGATGAGGAATCACTTTTTTTTTTTCTGTTTCTTGACAGGCGTTCTGTTTACTCACGCGCGTTTAATTTTCATTTTTATTTGACCGAATCGCCATGATAGATACACTTCAACTTTATACACTTCAATACTTCAAATGTAGCATTTTATTTGCTGACATGTTTCAGTATTATTCTTCTCTATCTCTGATATTCATCTCTCTAAAAAAAAAAAAAAAAAAGAACACTCATTCGTCTTCTTCAAGTACACACCAGGAGAGGTAGAGTTGTGTAGTAGAAGAAGAACAATCTCGCTGTTTGAGTGTTTGCATTGTTGTCAAAAATGTTTAATTTTTATCTTCTCTACTCTGGTGCACTTGAATATGTGGAGAGCGCCGAGGAGAGGATGGCAGGAAAAGAAATCAAAATAAAAGAACTGGATTTGTGCAAAAATACATTTTTATTTTTTGCATACGAATACATGATTTTTGTTTTTAGTTCTCAGGTAGAGAAATAGTGAATTGTTGACTAAAATAAAACATAATATAATCCTATGGAATAGAATGTTTTACAGGTAGAATTGCAAGTTGTTTGTTGTTTATTGTTTTTTTTTTTTTTTGGGTGGAAAGGCACAGTTGATTTATGAGTTTCGTCGTCCTTTGTGTTTAGGAAATTGCATTTCTGTTGGGACTCAAGTGACTCAAGCGAAGAAGAAAATATGTTGCCCCTGACTTGTGCAAACTCTTGTACTTCGACCTGACCTACTTTTGTTCAAGTATCCACTTGGAAATTCATAAATTTGAATAGTTAAAAACAGAAAACATAGAAAAACTAAAATCGACAAGAAGAGTTTGCTGTTCTTGTTAAGAGTTGTATACAAAAGTTTACCCTTCGGTTAAATTAACTTTGCTAGGTTCCTAGCAAGCATGAAAAAGATTAAAAATGAGTCAGATTATTTAAGAAAATTACCAAGATTATATGCTGGAGTTGGAAAATGTTTTATTTTGAGTTCAAACTGTTTGAGGAGATTCAATTTGATCCTCAAACATAGTTTGCTGTCTCAGATTATAGTTCCTCTGAATTGAGACAGTTAGGAGTTTAAAGAGATGGAAGAATGCCTTATATAAGAAATTAAAATCAGAGTTGAGGGACCAAGTCGTAAGGTAAGGTTGTAACCATTCATCCTAAAATAGGCGACAAACTATTAAAATCCTGTCCGTCATGTAGCTTAGATTCGCTTTGTAAAAAGTTGAAATCCGGCTCGAAGTACCAGGAATATTAAAATTTGTATTTTCTTCATTCTTCAAGCACTCAGACTTTAATTACGGTTGGAGGGACAAAATTTAATTTACATCTTTTGTCCTTCTAAAACGACTTACATGTCGCGTAGCTGAAGCAGAAAGATTCGCTTTATAAAATGTAAAAATGCGGCTCCAAGGACCAGAGAACTAAATATATGAATATTTGTTATTACTATAGATGCGGTTAGAAGGAGCAAATTTACTTAGAATCCACTATATTGGTAGGAAGTCTTTTATGTCGCATCGCTTGGGCAAAAATATTCGCTTTGTTAGAAGTTAGAAGTTGAAATCCAGCTCCAAGGACCAGAGTACTAAATATATAATTTTTTATTACTCACATATCTTCAGCCACTTAGCTATAGATACGGTTGGAAGGAGCAATTTTACTTAGCATCAACTATATTGGTAGGAAGTCTTTTATGTTCAAAATATAAAACAAAAATATTCGCTTTGTTAGAAGTTGAAATCCAACTCGAAGGACCAGAGTACTAAATATATGAATATTTGTTACGCACAGACTTTAAAGCTTCCGACTATTTTCAAGAAATACAAATAGACCTCATCTTTGAAATTCCAAAACCACGCCTCCCTTTTCATTCGAGGTAGGTACTATCAAGAAACCCAAAACAGCTCCAAATAACTCATCTCCATAATCTAAACTGCTTCACCTCTTATTTTTTTAACCCACTGATCTACGATCATCTCGATTGTTGCCAATGGTGAACTGAACAAGATCCAATCTGCATAAATTATATGAAAACCAAAAAAAAAATTATCATAAATTGCAATCAAAACAAGCAAATAGTTAATTAGTTATATTTATTGCCTACTTAAAGAGCATGTGTAGCTAAGATAAGCTCGAGGCAATAACTATCAATTAGAGGTTTACATTTCAAATTTAACACGCATAAAACAAAGAAGCAATTAGTAAAAAAAATGTTTGTAAAGTTCGATGGCAGTTTGGAGAGATTATTAAGACAGCTAAGAGGTTCAGAAGAAGCGACAGAAGCTGTATTGAGAGTTAGTGGCCATATCAAACACATTAAACATATCTATTTGAACTCTAATGAAGTGTTTCTAGTGCTATATAGCTAAGGAGCATTTAGCATAATACAGAAGTAGAGTTAAAACCGATCTGTACATTCCATTTGTAATGGAACTGTGACTGCACCTATCTCGAAAATAGATTACCAAGGTCATCTGCAACACTCTTGTTAGTCATCATAAGTACTTGCTCATTCATTTTCATGGAAGTGTGGCTTACGATTTTGAAAAGTTGTTTCAATACAAGTGGACACTTAATTTACATACATTTCGTAAATTAGCTTAGCCTCTGGAGTTGTGTAACCGACAACGGATTTGATGTACTATAAGTACCTTAAGTGTTTCCAAGTTTCATACCATATTGCTATCCTCGACATTTAAATAAATAAATAAATTATAGATTTATCGGACGAAGACCGAACACTCACAGGCCAATGGCCTAGATTCTTTGAACTTTTTTTTTTTTGGTTTTTAAGTGCGAGGCTTGACTTTAATGGTATCTGTGACCTATTTGAGAGACTTACAAATTGTAAATCACAAAATTTTTAGTGATTTTTCATCTGTAGGTATTTGATAAACAAAAACTTTGTAATTTTGAGAAGCACGCCACTGTTACCGCAACTTTAATAATGAATCCCCTCAAGTAAGCTTGGTCTTGGGTTTACTGCATTTAGTGGGGTGCACTTTCAAGTTGGTGGATGAGTTGCCTTTGCTCTTTTTCATCTCTTTTAATGATCGTAGGGCTATTTCTTTCTTGTAAACTATTCGCCTATATGACTCGCTTTATCGTAATGATAAATTAAGCTTTGCTAGTCACAGACGTCTTAAGTTGAGTTATAAGATTTTTTTGTGATCAGACTGTGTACCCAAGAGATGAAATCATGAATCCTTGTCTACACAAATTTGGAAGCATATGCCTAAATATGCCACCACAAACAAAATTCAGTAGATGGTATACGGTCCCATGGGTCATATGTACATTCTGTCTGATTACACTGAATTATGCCGATCAGACTGTATGCTGGCATATAGGAGCAATTTTAGCGGTTTTCTGTCAAAAAATACTTTAAAATGCAGTCCAATCTTAGCTTTAGCTGGCCGAACAAGAAAACTTGTAATGCCGTCGGTCACTGACATTATCGCGTCTACACAGTGGAACGTCATAATGAAGATTTCCAACTGTCAGGAGAATACTGACTTATCTGACATTTATTTCTCATAATTATGTCATAGCGATTTATCATTTTACAACTGCAGACGCAAACATCGCGTCTCTCAACAAAATGACGTATTGAAATGTCAAATAGGAAGCGAAGAAACACATCAAAAATATCTGAATTGTCACCAGAAAATAGCATACATTTTCAGAGTAACTCACGAGGAAGGAGGTACATATAATTATTCTTAATGTATTCCAATTATTAAACAAAGAAAAATTTATTTATTTTGAAAATATTTTTGTATCGTTTCCAAGTCTATTTTTGAAAATAATTTAAAATGTTTCGGAACAATTGCTTCGCGGTAAGCATTAAGTAATTGATACCTCACACGTAGGCGGCGCTAGATTTTTTTTTTCCTGATAGATGGGGCATAGGTATGCTTGTACCTGTCAATGAAAAACGATGCCAAGATTGTAAGAAAATTCATGCTGCGGGTGGTCGAAAAGTCTTGTTTGTTTTGTTTGCATGTGAACTTAAAGGTTACAGGTTCAAATACCAATCGTTGACAAGTGTTTCACTTAAAAAAAAAACTGTATCGCTTTGGATGCTTTCAGACTGACAAGGGAGACAGCGACAAAGACGACGACATGTGACGAATCTTAAAAGGGCTACGATGAGCTGTTGCAAGATGTCTTTCCAAATACATTGTGAGGGGTGGATGTGGTTTTTTGAAAATTAAAAAAGTGCAGTAATGTGTTGCGTTTTAATTTGAAAAATATTTAACACTTTTAAAACCCTTTTTAGTTGAGAGCCGTCAGTCAGAGATAGCTCTGTTTCTATATCATTTTTTGTTTCAATCAATTTTGCACCATAATTTCCTTCCAAGAGGGTTAACTCTTGACCTCACTTTCAACTCAACCATGGAAAGAAATGATGGAGCAAAATTTAAGTGTAGATCCCGTCGTAGCGATGGTGTAGTCCGTCCAGTTAAAACAGCTTTCGATATAAAAATTAAAAAAATGGCTAACGGCAAGTGAAAGCTCTGAAATTTGAATTTTATTATCCAGTAAACCTTTTCTTAGCCTTTTTAGCTTTTCAGTAGGTTTATAGTGGCAAGCCACAAGCGCACGCAATCCAAATCTTGAAGCCATAATTGTTTTGAAAATAGATCATCCAAATTTAGACCTGGGAAGCACGATCAAAAATACAAAGAAACACAACAATTTCCGTTCTCAGCAGCATAAAAATCTAACTGTAACTGTCTATCTGATGCGGCAGTCAGCAACAGCACAGCAGCCATTTCGAATGCAAATTTATTACGCAGGCAAAAGGAAAAGCAATTATGATCGAAACTTCCGTCGCCATCGGTGACTTGAATACATAAAATTGGCTTTCTTAATACTTACCAAACGAGACCATAGTACATTTGCGCTTTGATAATAAATGCTCGATTAAACGCTGTCAATTGGTCAGTGGAAGAACTCTGACAGCGTATGTAAATTGAATACTTAATGCGTTGGCACGTGCAGCAACCGAAAAGATACAACACATCGCATCACATTTAAAGTGAAAAGGTAAAGGTAGATATTTGCGCGCACGCGCTCCTCCTCCTCCCCTCCCCCGATCGGTTCAAACAAATTCAATGCCCAGCGGGAATTCAACATTTTGATTAGATTCTGTCCATGTCAACATATCATCTTCACACTTTATATGAAAATTCAAGACTTGGCTGCCTTATTTCATTAATTTTATGTCCTTGTTTGCCTAGGCAGCGGTAGCGGCGGCGTTAAATTGCTTTTTTTTTTTCGTTCGTTTTCGTTCGTTTGTTGTTAATTGATTTGTCAGTTTAATCCAGAAAATGTACACTTTCGTTCAGTTTGGAAAATGCAGCATGTGCAGAGTATATTTATGCAGATCGCACAATTAAAACCATGTGGCAGTGACTCGAGGAGAAGAACGATCGTCGTCGGTGTATGTTTGTGTGTTTGTAAGTTCCATCATCGAGATAATTACATGCCTTTCGAATTATACAAAATAATTTTTTTTTATAGAGTCTTGTGTCTTGTTGTTGATCTGTTGCGGATATACTTAGATACAAAACAACACGCTACACCGAGTTGTCTCATTTGGACTCATTTCTTTCTCTCGCAAGATTCAGATGTTTTTATTTATCATTTTGTTGATCGCATTTTAATTGGACAATGATTTGTGGTCTCGCTGTGGTGGCTGAAGAAGATGAAATAATTTTCAACTTTGGATGGATGGTAGTGGATATATTTTTTTTTTTTTTTGGCATTTTTAATGGGGGGAATGCGAAGCCATTTGGATATTTTTTTTTATACTTAATGCGCGGAAAATCGCTCTGCGGGGGTGTTTTAAATTTTTTTCTGTCGCAACCAGGGGGGAATCAACATTTTGTAATTTACTTTTGGAAGTATGGAGCTCGAAATCAGAAGTTAGAGAAGCGGAAATGGCGAGAGGGATAAGAAGAATAGTATGGTATATTTTTTTTTATTATTATTACTATTTAATTGTGCCTTGGAGCACTTTTGCATTTGGGAAACAAAAAGATTGGGAGGCGATTTTCGGACAGGTTGTGTGGGAAAGTAAATACCTACCTGCATGGCATAATTGTTTTATTTGAAAGTTGACTTGACTTAGTTTTGAAGAATCAAATGATGAATGGTGAAGTTTCGTGGGTAAATTTTCAAATGTAATTAAATTATGTCAGTTGTGCTAAACTTTCGAAACCTTCGTGTCACTATTCTTCGTCGGCAGTAAATTATTACGTGATGTGAAAATACTTAAACCCCTTTTTATGTGCCTTAAATGCAATCTATATATACAAAAGTTATATCGCTGGAAAGGTTTTGTGAAGAGCAAGTGCACAAAGTAATTTTTATTTCAATATTATTTGCAGATACATAAACTAGTGAAACTTTTCCAAATATTTTAAATCTTGGCAGAATGTGCGAATTCGTTCTTCGCTAAGTGAGGTCGAAACTAACTCAAGTTTTAATAGAATTTATTATGAACAACCAAGATCTTGCAAGGGTTAACAAAGGGGCCAACTTGAATTTGGGTTAACTTGCAGAGAAGAGCCATTATAAGTGTACAATTTCACTTAGCCCGAAAGCTCATTTAGCCCGAAGGCCTATTTATTTGCCCTGCAAAGTTGTATGAACGTAACAAAAACAGAAACCTCAGCTTCTTTTTACTCTTTGGAGCAACACCTAAAGATGTCTTAAACTGAACTCAACAATTGTTTTCAATTGACAGCTGTATTCAGATTGAGGGTTACCTCGACTCAGCATTCTCTAAGCTGAAAATGCGTTGCGACTGCTTCTTTTTTATGAATCCAAAGAGTCATTTCTAGAATAATTGCATTCTTTTACTCCGCCCTGATCTGGTATATTTAAATACTCGTTGGTTTTCGAGTAACAGCACGAAGCAGTTCACCTTGATTCGTTAAAAAAACATTATCCAGTTCAAGGAAACTTTTTAATAAATTTATTGTGTCCCCTGCATTAGACTAATACATATTGTTTTTCAAAAATTTGTTTACCTTTACGAAGGTTCCAACCAAATCCATTAATTTAACAATACCAAATTAGTTTGGAAGCCGAAAATAAAAAAAAAAAACAACTCATTACTTAACTATTCAGTAAACATCAGAAATAAACACCCCCCCCACACTCCCGCTGATTAAGAGGCAATTTCAGCTTGAAAACTTAATTTTCCTGTTGATCCTTCTGGCAAAATCCAACAACCACAAACTGTGTGCGTGTGTGTTGTACCTATATACCTCCATCGATTTTCAATTGATGTAAACAAAATTTAATTCGCCTTTGTGAAGGATGTAGGAGCTTATAAAACATTTCAAAAGCCACCAGCTGACACCTTTTGTTAATGTGAGGGTAGTTATTTATCTTTGGGATCCCTTAAATGGTTGAAAATTCATTTTTTTTTTTTATTTTTTGTGAGAAGGAAGTAGAAGAAAATCCTTTCGATTTATTCGCTGGAAAAGCTGGTTTGAAATTAACGAAAAACAAAGTCCTTTGAAGTTTTATAGTTAATTAAATTCCTGCTCTGTTTGCTCCTTTTTCCTCTTGTATAGGTACCTACCTATTTATATAGTGAGAATATTTGAGCTGCTTATCCCTGTGACCTACAATGCTGGGTTATTTCTATGTTTGTAATTTATAATTTGGTTCAAGGAAGTATAGAATAGCCGGCAGCACTTTTGTTTAATTGCCTTCCAGGACAATAACAAAGTGGACAGCGTTTGTATATTTATCAAGTCATGCGTGGGTGTACCCAGGACACAACTACAGCTTTGTTTAAAAAAAAAAAAAACATAACATTTTATTTGCATCGTCGAGGTAGAGATACCCTCCGGCTGTTGAGAGGATTAAATACGAAAATTTACTGTCAAGCCGGATATCCTTATCAATAGACAATAGGCAAATCCCCCACCAAATGCGTTACAAATGCGATTTTAATCCCCCCCATATTGTCGAATTGGGTAAATGTATAGTATATTTTTTTTTTCAATTGTGCAGTCTGTAACATATGAACGAGGGGGGTAGGTGACATTTTTCATCGTCATCCATGTCAAAAGCTCATCCTCTCTCTCTCTCTCTCTGTGTGTGATTTTGTCAGACACCCTTTGTGCATGTGTTGTTTTTCGATTAAAAATTGCGCACATTGCAGGAATTTCCCATTTTCACATAACACACTGAAAACGAGAACGAATGAATGAACAGAGCAAAAAAAAAAAAAAGACAGTCTGTCTGCGTGTGATAGAGCGGAAAAATATCCGGCAAAGCTGGTTGCAGGATACACGCAGCAATTTTATCCGCTCGCAAGTACCAATTTACCATACTTCCGTGACAAAATAATGTCAGATAGTATCTACTGCTGGAAGAACCCCTTCTTTTAAATTTTGTACTCGAAATTAAAAGAAAATAATGCGTAAATCCGAAAAAAAAAACAAAACCGGTTTCTTTAGGAATTGGGAATCAACAGCCCTTGTGTCCCCAGAAATACAAAAGGAATTTACATTAATTTCCAACAAATTAAAATTGAATCTCTGCAGCTAGCTATTCTTATAAGCCGATTAAATAGAGGAGTGCGTTTTGTGACAAAAAAAATGGCGCCAAATGTTTGCAAACAACAACACGGACTAACGCTCAATGTTTCCCATATCAAACAAAAGACTTCTACACTTTGATTTTGTGATTGAGATATCTAGATCATGGTACAACCCCCGATAAACAGTAAACACCCCTGAGAAATAAATCCTCGACCTCATGCAGAGGTAATTTCAGTTCAATATCAGTCACCAGGAGTCAACCGTTTGGCAACGGATATCACCTCTCTCTACGATACGATACGATACGAGGATTTATTTGATTACATATTTGGTTTGCCTGCACACGTTCGTAGAGGTATGAGTGAATCTTGAGTTTTTTTTTGTGGGGAAAGGCGCATTATAAATAATAATAATTACACGATTTTATCGGATACCTAGCGAGTGTTAAAAAGCCATACACGTTCGTGCCATATAAACGTGGGTACACGAGAGTCAGTCAGTCGTATGCAATGCGCCATGTGAATGAATGAATCTAGCTTTGAAAGCATTTTATGACCGAATATGACAAAGGAAAATTATGGAAAAAATTCATCGATAAAGAAAATCGAGAGAGACAAAATAAAAATATTCTAAAAAGCGATTGAACTAACGAGCGAATGGCTTCCGTTCGAGACAAGACGCACGTTTCGAACGCCTAATATGAGAAGAGTTCGGTTGGGTTTGGACGTGTTTTTTTCCTTTTAGGTGCACTCCTTTTTAGGTGGGATGATGATAACGCCAAAAGGTCGACAAGAGATACACCGGTAAAGATATGCTTTATGAATTTTAAAATTCAGTTGGCGCTGTCTTTTTCCTTTTTTTTTGTTGTTTTTTTTTTTTATTTTTTGGGACGAACAATGAACGTTTTTGTCGTATCTTAATGAGTCAGGGTCAGTTGTTTTTTTAACGGAATTTGATGTTCACTTGAATAGAATTAAGTAGGTGGATGACGTAAAGGAAATGTTTAGGTCTTAAATTTGTTTGACGCAAATTGTGCTTTTGGCCTTTATAAGGGTGATGTTGCTGCTAAATTTAAGGGTGGATGATTAGACGGAAATTTAACTTTATGAATTTGACTTGGTGGTTTTTTTTGTACACATGTATGGCGGAAAGTTTGTCAAATATTAAAGACTAAGAACTGTGGAAGGAAGATTTTAAAGAAATTGCTCTTCGGAGTCGGCATAAAATGTATCCATTCGTTGAAACGCCAATTTTCTTGAAGCTGCAACAAGGCGGGAAAGATTTTTACTTTATGAAGATATTTGTTTTAGCCTTTTTCCTAGAAAGCGGAGGAACTGGTTTCTACTGTCGGTTCGCAAGTTTTCATAAACAAATCAAGATTTAGCGTGGCCAAAGCTCTGATATTGACGGAAATTCCTATCCACTTAATGACCAATCAAATGTGGCCTTATCTGCGGTTAATATCTGGACGAAAGTCTAGTTTAGTTATTTTCCCAAATGAAAAAAACAGAATCCCCAAACCCAAGTCTTTCATGATTTTTCAGCGAATTCAGCTTAAATGTTTCACATTGCAAATGATTTAAAAAAAATTACTTTCTTGGTCATAAGGGCATTCAGGGCTTCTGAAATCGCCTTTTTGAGACTGGAAGAAGTTACAAAAATCTTGCCTTTGTGCAGCGGAAGCATCAACGTTGCTCAACAAAGCTACATCGCTTTAAGTGTCAGCATAAAAGAAGTTCTAATCTAATTATGTGTCTGTTCCCCTGACAGCTACCTTTGGTGATCATAAATTTCCATCGGCATTTGTCTTCGCTCAAGTAAGGACATCAACCAAACCTAAAAGGAGACAAATATTCAATGCGCGTATCCCACATAATCATACCTCACCTCAGCTGAGTTATTTAGAAAAAAAAAGAAACCCTAAAATTATTCAAGACATAAAAAAAAACAAGGTCAGAAAGCCCCTACATTAGATGAGTGGTAGATCCCAAGCCATCTCATTCTCATTCATGTTTTTAAAATTGTTAAAAAATACAATACCACCCCGAGCAAAGTTGACGACACAAAAGATGTCCAACAATGCATTCATTCTTCTCAGTCACCTCTGAACCTATACGTCGGCCGCGGCCTCACCAAAAACGAAATTTTTGTTTCTCATTCAAAAAAAAAAAAAAAAAAACCCAAGCCAGTTTCTGAATAATTCACACACAATTTTTATTATGTAGCAAGAGTTTCCGTTGTGTGTGTGTGTCATGCATTGATTAAGAGGATAATTTTTCACTTTTATTTTATTTTTTTTGTTCTTCCTCTGTGGCTACCTATTGTGCTTCTGTTCTGGTTCTTCATTCAACACAACATTTTATAACTATTTCTCAACATAAAAAAAAGGGAGCATTATAATAGCTGCATAGTTGCATAGTTGCATAGTTGCACCCTGGCTTGGATTTTATATTATCCCCCAGAGAACGAGTGAAAGCGAGAGAGAGAGAGAGAGTGACAGAGAACAGGGTAAAAGAAAATCCCATTCAGGTGGGCATAATCACAGAGCTCATTCATTGAAAGGATTTCTTTTGGGACCTCCTCTGAGCGAAGCAATCTACAGGAAGTGTAAATCCAGGCCTGGACTGACTACCTACATAGGTATATACATTGCGGTAAAAATTCCAAAATGAACCAAAAAAAATTTTTTAAATTGCCATGACTTTTCAGTTGAAGAGGAATATAAACGAATGTCCGTTCTTCCATTCCATTTATGAATTGCCATTATGTTGAATGCGTCCCTTCTTTTTTTGCTAGTGCGCTGCCTCTATGTTCGAGGGTGCTGCCTTTCGCCAGGACAATTAAATGCATTAATGTGACTCTTACTTGAATGGTTACTATAATAGATGTCTCTACTTATAGTTTATTGCTTTCTTCCTTTCTTTGTGGGGAATTTCTGTTTTTTTTTTTTTTTTGCACTCTTTGCTATGTCCTTCCTTTGTGTGTGTCTTTCAAAAATTCAATTGAGCAGAAAATTATTTCAAAGAATGTCCAATTACATAAAGATCTATGTACCTACCTCCTCCTGCGTCCTGCCACAAAGGAGGTGCGAATTTAACGCCAAATAAAATTCCATAAAATTTGTCCCAAAGAATTTTGCAAATTTATCTCGAACAAAAAAAAAGATACGTAATCGCCCGAACATGACATGCGAAAGTTATATGCAATCACAGGTGTGTGTGTAGACCGCTAAAGATGATAACAAATTCTTAGGACAAAAAGAACTGGTTCTGAGTTGATCGGTTTCTTGCATTGATGCATATATATAAACATCCCAAACATCAGTAGATACACGAAATCAATTCGAGTAAATACAAAAAAAAGAAAAAAAGAAAAAGAAAACATCGATCGATCGTTCTTATAAGACCGATGACAATGTGAAGGAGGTGCACGCGGCCAGATCGAAGTGGAGTAGCTTGAACAAAAAAAATACGAGCGAGAGAGAATGAAATAATAATAATAAAATAATTTTTATGTGGTAGCCCCCACATCGTTGTTAGCTTGTGTTTTTCAATTTTCCAATTTTGTTTGGCCGTTTTTTTTCTGTTTTTTTTTTTTGAGTTGGGTATGGTTTGTCGTTGATGTTGTTGTTGTTGGGGGCCTCTCGATTGGTGATTTAATTTTATGAGAAGTTTATTTTATACTCGAGGAGCAAGAGAAAAATGACCAAACACACACAGCACCAGGTTGAAGCTGGAGTCTAAGTGAGGAGCAGGCAATTCTTTCCAATCAATAATAGGACGGGGCAGACAGGCAGCATATGGGAATTTATTTATGTCGGTACTTGGCCACTTTAATTGATTGGAATTGACGGAATTAAAGTCTTGCTAACTATGTCTGGCAGTTGTGTGGTTGATTCATTGGGTTCTTTCTGAGAATGAGCAGCAATAAAATTATTGAAACAACAGCCTTTAGAAAGCTGTGGGCTTGCGCACTTTTGACCTTGTTCATTTTAGTGATTTTGACATTGTAAGTTATTGCGCAACTGAATTTGAATAGGCCAAATGGGGGGATTGTATAACTATTTCGAACATTTTTTTTAAAGCCTACGATAACCGGCTAACAGTAGTCGGCACTTGGAAGCGATGTGGCTATGGTTTAAAAAGCGTGGGACAGTAATGTCTTGCGTTGTGATGTTCTAGTAGTTAAGGCGCCTGGGCCTTAGCCATCCCTAAGCATTTATAGACTGGAAGAAGTCTGTATCTTAGATCTTCCTTAAACTTTTTCTTGTCACCCTCTTTCTTAGCATAAGTCATAAGACCTTTTTCATATGGTAACAACAGATTTTAGGAATCAACGCCCATTCAAGACCTAAAGCCCTTCTTCTACAACCCTTGTGTGTGGGAAGGCATATTTTTACACCAGATTCTGCATATAGTTGGGTTCGGTGATAACATCGTTTTTTGTTACTACGCAGGCTTTAAGGAGACTCAATTTTGCAATTGCAAATACTTTAAGAGCAATGGCGATGAGCTCAGTTCTAAGCTGCTACCTTCCTGCGTTGGTAGTGCTGTACCCAACTAACATTTCGATTTCCTTATTGCAAAAACATTTAATTTATGGTTAAACAAGCTAATGCTTCTTTAAGGCTTCTGGTAAGTTTTTAGCAGAAACAAACTCTACTCAAGTCTGGACTTACATTACTAGGTACCTCATTTGAACATTATAATTTGATTTAGGTACCACGAAGGAGAGAAATTTTGAGAAAATTCTGTCTAAATTATTATCAAACATCTTATGGAAAAGTTACTAGAGATAAGTCACGACTTGATAAGTTTTTAGTGATAAGTTACTAAGTGGAAAGTAATTGACTCGCATCGCTCTCAATATTTCTATCAATGAACTGTTTCTTTTGACTACGGATCTCGTTTGACTGCATTTGCTTTAAATTGAATCGTTTTCTTCACATTAGCAGGCAGCTTAACAGCCGATTCCGTGCCAATCCCCTCTAAAATAACGCTTCTGTATTAATAATTCATTATTCATAACATTAAACGATTTATTCATTAAGTTCCCTATTGAAACTTTGCATTAGTGAAGCAATTTCTGTGGGAACTAATAGTCTCTCTCTCTCTCTCTAATATGCACAAGTAAATAATAATTTAAAGTGTGAGAACAGCAATAAAATCATCTTTATATTTCTATGGGAATCAAGTTGGAATTTGTCACAACTATTTTTTGTTTATTTTTGTTTATTTTTCCAACCATAAACAAACTTTAGATAGCCTGTCTACTTTACAACGACATATGCCAAGCAAAAGCCTCCTCTACATGGTTTCTGCAAAAAAATTGTAAAAAAAAAGAAAAAAATATCATCAACATAGTTTTACGGATTGGATCCCCTAAGGTCCCTGATTCCATAGCACGCAACATCGCGCAGCACATAACCTGAATTCCTATTTTTCGTTTCTAATCAAATTTTCCGTGTCATAAAATTTTAATACGTAATTTATCTTTGAAATTCATCGGCATCTTGGTACGATATTGCCGTCATCGTCGTCATCATCCGCGCGGTATTGTCGTCGTTGTAGTCGTCGTCGTCTTCGGTCTGCTCTACTCCGTATATTTGTGTATTTTTTTTTTTTTTTTCAAATTCCATTGAACTACCGTTGAATGATGACGATAATGATGATGATGCTGGTGCTGTTTCAGTCTCATCTCTTGGACCATTCTATTTATTTAACTAATTAGTTTTTATTAGTGCAACAACAAATTAGAATGTATCGCTATACAAAGTGCTTCGCATAAATCAACACACGAAATGGAAAAAAATAAAAAAAAAAAAAAATAATAAGATTAAGATGTGTTCCATTTCCTTGTACCGCTTCTGGGTGGAGGTATTTTTTTTTTTTTAATTTTAATTTTCTATTGCTTTAGCCTATGCTCTTCTTAATCAGTTGCTTTAGTGGGGGCGGTGGTCGTGGTATTAGAGGTGCGTAGGTTGACTATAGACAGCAAATAACTTTTAGCACAATATTAGATACATTTTTTTCTTTTATTTTCTAATTCGATAAATTGCCTGCCACACGATAGATTCTTAAATCAGCAAACGAAAATGAGACCACTAAGAACTAGATGCTGATTTATGTTTGTGACATTGGTTTGGTCTTGTGTTTGTCGTCGGTGGCGACGGTGACGATGATACCAAGGACACTATAAGAATGAAGTGTCTTTTTCGGAGATTAAGTGAAAATTTATGTTTTCTGCTTTGAGACAATCGATGTGTGTGCAAAGTAAATACAAGTAGCGTGTGATAATCCAATAGAAAAATATCAATTCTTTATCGAAATTGTTCGCTAAGATACAAAGATATATATATATGTAGAGTGAGGGAGATTAGTGTTGTGGGTTGTTTCTGATTGGCGATGAACAAATAAAGCTATTAGATTGGTAGGTACCTAGAAATTTAACAAATATTTAGAGGAACATTTTAGGTTTGCCAATTTCCCATCGTTTCTTAAGTTCTTAAAGCAAATGTTGCAACAAAGACAAATAAAAAGAGTAGGAACGTGTAGGTTACTTGGGCATAGTTATGTTACATTAATGGCCCGGCGCTAGAGGCAATTGCGGACCCATTATGATACCATTCAGCGTTTTATTAGCCGTTCTTGTGGTTCACGTGATTCATCGGAATATCATGAAGCTTTTAATGCTGCTGTTCCTTAAGTGACAGAAATAGTGAGTTTTGTTCTCAAGGGCCTCTCGTCACAATAAAAGAAAATTGTAGCTAGAGCACTTAGCAGTTTATACAGCGATGCTCTGTCGCACTGTCAAAGAGTTCATTGTTTCGGCTCTTATTATACTCTAAATATAATTTTCTTGATATTTTACTGGTGGCTTACGAGTTCGCTGCTATTGGCTTAGAGATCTTATATACCACTCGTTCTCTAAGGCTGCAAATTGGCAGGTTGATCTACTGAAGAGCCCGGATTCTTTTCTGATCTTAGCTTGCCCAGGCAATTGCTCTAAGCTCTAGTACGACAACATTGAACTTCGCTGCCTTCGAATAATAAGGCTGCTTAGTTTGGGCTGTATCAGGCTAAAGTAGGGTATCTGTTTAACGAAAGATCAAACCCTCTTGCTAGAAATGACCCGATTTCTGCTTATATTAGTTCCAACCATCTGTCAAATCACTCAAGTTTAACTCTAGAGCATTAAGAAACTGTCCTATAGATGATCACATGTTGAAGTGAACGAAATTTGTTCCGACTTTGCAGAATCGATGTGGGAACCGTTGTGGGTTCTCGCCGCTAGTCTATAACCTCTTAAATATAGAAACCATAAGCGTAAGAAGCTTTTGTATGGGAGTGAGCCTTGGTAAAAAGGCCGTTCCTTCTTCCTATTCGGCCTAAATATTTAAATTTTGTCTTCAAATTCATCAATTCTTCATACAGTTTTAGTGTAAGCTCCAGACCCTCCGTCTAAATATTTCCGGAGCGCATACTCCATCTAATTATGTTGATCTTAAATTAAATCTTCCAATGGAAATTCGATTTTTTTAGTTAGCCCTGTTTTGCTGGGGTTCGTGTGATATTTAGAGCATTCAATTTTTTCAGCAACATAAGTAGGTAGGTCTAAATTATCTAATTTCCAACACTTTCATATTATTATTCATTTCACGCAAAGGTTCGTGCCCACCTACCTTACACCGCTTTACATTTGACTTTAATAAAACCTCTTTTTCTCTTTTCCATTTCCAGTTCGTTCAAGATTGGCACCACTGCATGGACTTCGAGGATTGTAAAAACGTAAGTTTCAGCTCTTAGTAACAAAAAAAAAAATTGCAATTATTATCTACATATCTACCTACCTACCTACTGCATGTTAGCTATACTTTTTATGTGTTATCTCTTTGAAATAGGTAGCCATTCTTGCAACTTTCCCATTTGTTTATTCTTTTATTTCTTTTATGACTGCTCTCCCACTTAGATACTCAAATTTATTAATAAACCCTTTTACTTTCCTCTCCCCCTCTCATTCTTTGAATGATGAATGTGCAACAAAAACACAGATAAAACAATAACTACTTCCTAACTAATAACAAATGAAAGAAAAAAAAATATCTTTCGCACGAATTGGTTAGGTGCAAATACTCCCCCCAACAAAGCACAACAACCATAAAGGGTGTGCATTTCCCCCTATAGTAAAAATGTATCTATCTATCTATGTATACTCAACTCATGCACTTAATTAATTCTTTCCGCAAAGAAGCATGCTTAAGATCCATTTTAGTTTGACATAATACCTACCCAGTGCCAGTAAAAGGGGACGCTCTTCAACGTCCATCCATCTATCCAATTCGAACAGAGATCTCTGTGAAGGGTTTCTTCCTTCAGGTAAATATTACAAAGGTAAACAGTAAATAACAAAAAAAATAAAAAATAAACTGATATGTTGACAAAGAAAACAAAACCAAAAGGGGTTGACACACAAGAACACACCTCAAATCGAATACGAGAACGTCATCATCGTCATTCTATGGAGGCCCGCGCGGATAGTACGAGTATCCGCATATCCATTACACAATTGTATGGACAACGGGCAACGCACTGATGATGGTCGACTGGAAGTAGTCAGAAAAATACACAACACTCACACACACACATACATAGCCATGCATAAAGTGGGGAGCTCTTTATGAAAGAAAAACATGGAAACATGGCCGGCGCGAGTGTCCAGCCCACTTGAGATTCTCTTTTTTGTTTTGTTTTTTGCTAAAAAAAAAACAAAAAAAAACAATAAAATTAAAACAAGAACGTACTTAACTCAACTTACATACATATATGACAAGGCTCATTGTAAATGACGTTACTTTGATCATTCATTTGGATAATTTCATTTTGTTTTCAAGTATCTAGATACCACATGTGTGTGTTGTGTTCTTCTTTTGAACCCTTGTCATTGTAATGAGGAATATAAACGGGCTACTGCGTTTGTTGCCTCCAACCCTTTTTCCTCTCTGTTTGGCTTTCATTTGACCTACAAGGACCTACTACGTACAGGCACTCGAAAAATGTCGGCTAAATTCCAACGAATCCTTTGTAGATACTGGGTTAAGCCAGCTGAATGTTGAATTTTTCTCATGAAGGTTTTTTGTTTTTGGTTTTTTTTTTTCTGTTTCGTAAGCCGGTCCATATGGAACTTTTGTAGTGTTCTATGAGATGAATTGTGACTTGGTGTGGACTCATTTTTTTTTTGGGGTCAGTTAAACTGGCTCGGGACATAGTTCAGCAGATGGAACTGAGATTTGAATTAAATTATATGCACACCTAGGTCAAGTCGCAGTTGAAGAACAAATAACGCTTTAAGTTGAGCTAGATTAAGCCTGATGTTGAAAGCGATGTGTAGAAGACTCTTGAGCTTGATGCAAAGTAGATTCTTTATGTCTTCTGTGGATCCTTGCGACACTTAAGGTGATGCTCTCCGTCGGTATAGTTTCACTATCAAACAGTAAAATAATTCGATCAGCCCCATTCGTAATCCACTGACCACCAAAACTAATTGGTTTATGTCCTTATTAGAGCTATTAGAACTAATTTCCAAGCCACCGTGCTAAGAAGTGTTTCACTGTATAATTACTCCCAGAACAGAGCTGGTCCTGCAAGTGAGCAGTCTCGAGCTTAGCCTTGTCTGGACAGCTCATCAGCATGTTCGTTTCCATAAACGTGGAAAAGTGGCCAGGAACCCAAATTCGGGCAACCCTGAGCTGATCAAGTGAGACGGAGAGGGGCTCTCGGCTCTAATTTTTACGTTTTATTGACTGAAGCGAAAGCTTTGATTGCAGCCTGACTCTCAATTATTATGGTTACATTTGCCTCGGATCTATGTTTTCGCGTAGTTCGATTTGACGTCAGGTCTTGCCGACGACAGGAACACGCTGATTGCTAGATCCGGGTCCCCTGCCACCATATAGTCCATATTGCCACTTTTAGGGAATTAAACTTCACAATTATTTTCGGGTCTAATTGTTCTCTTGGTAGAGGAAGCGGAATATTACTATGGCCCTAGGGCCTCGTAAGCCAGAATCTAAATTCTCTGAGTCTTGGTAATGTGAAGTTCCAGAGTTAAAGATGCAAAAACACTGTTAGAGCACCTGTTTGTGTTTACCGCGTCTTTAGACCCTATGCACGACTTCTATTTACTTTGCTCACTTTGATTATATTGACGACTTTACTTAGAGACGACCAGCATGCTATTGATTTTGGTTGCTCCATCTTTCGGCAAAAGCTTCACTACAGTGATAGAATTTCTTTACCCGATTTAAAGATGTCTTACCAGGTGAGGTAGGAAGCTAGAATTACTCCTGGACGATCGGGAGAGAGGTTTGTCTCTTAGGCGAATAAGGGTGATTTCTGGCATCTTCGGTCTTCAGGTGGCAAAAACTACGGGCTCCGATCAGATGAATTCCTAAGCAACTTTCTCTAACTTCAAATCGAAGTCAAAGTTCAAAGCTAAGTCGTCTGAAAGGTATTTTTCGATATTTTGTCAACCCCTTTTGGATATATGAATACACACTACCAGTTTCTAAAAAAAAAAACACCACAAAATGTTCGTACACAACATTTCGTTGTTATCCTCGTGACAAATCTATACCCAGCTATCGCTTGCATCCGTTCCACTGCTGTAGAGTAGATATAATGCGGCCATGCATCTTGAATCTTTTTTAATTTATTGGAAAGATTTCCATTGCAGTCACATGAAATATACACACACACACATAATCCATATCTTTGTCAACATCGCGTTGGGATTAAAAAAAAAAAAAACAAAACGAAACCAATTCGAAAGAAATGTCATCCCAAGAAATCCATGCAAAGCAAAAAGAGCGATGAAAATCTACTAAAATCCACTTTCCACAGACTCCATGTCACTCTAGTAGTTCTTGATTATGATTTACAGGATTAAGGATCTTACGTGTGAATTAAGCGCGCATCATCTCCTTTCGACCATCATAAATCAACAACTTCAAGATATTTTCTATAGAAATTTAAAATAAAGAACAAAACCGAGAAAACTATCTCAACTCAGTAAATCAATTGAGGAGAAAAGAAGAGATTGCCCGAAGAAGATTACCATCAATTAATCCCTAAAAAAAAAAAGGAAGAAAAAAACAACGACAAAACAAATCCCTACCCTAAGCCTTCCAATTTATTGTTAAAAGAAAGACAAAACCAATTCTTGTGTTTATTTGGTTTATTTAATACCAAAAGAGACATTTTAGCTGTCGATTTTCTTATATTTTAGCAAAATCAAAGTAAAGCTCTTACTTAGGATATTTTGCACACAAAAAGCGACATTGGTAGATATTCTATCGAAGCAGAAACAAAAGCTGAAAAACAAAAGTATCTGGGGCTGGCTAGTTGTAGTAGATGTCTTTTAACCCCCCCACAGATAGAGATTTTATGTTATTGTTGACCAATTACAGAGAGTTTGTATTACTGTGTATCCTTTCTCGTAGGAAATTCGTTATAAATCTAACACATTCTCCAATTTGGAAAATAAACTCCTCCCCCTCCCCCGCACCGATGAAGAGGTATATCAAGTTACTTTACAAATGCCATACGAGGATTTAAACAAAAAAAAAAAAACAAAAAAAAAGTTACGTAAAAGTACACATCCTTGTATCTATCTATCTATCTATCTGTACAAGTACATGTTTTTCTATTTTATGTTTGTTCGACTTGTCTTCTCGTATATCTCGTTTTTATTTCGTAGAAATTTTATTGGACGTGAAAATAATCGAAAGGGAGTAAAATGTTTCCTTTTATTTTTCTTTCCCTATTTCGAGATACACGTCGAGGTCCATGTGTTTGTAATTTTAATCGCACGAGATATACCTAACTAGTTGTTTGAAACTGGGGGTTTTTTTTTTTTTTTGTGGGGGTGAGAGAGAAAGTGGAAAATGGAAAAATACATACACACATATATATGTGTGCGGTATATATGGATGTACGGTAACAGTTGGCTAACAATTAAGGGTGCTAGATACGTTGTAATGATAATGATGATGATGACTGACTGCGAATGAGTCGACGATGGACGGAGAGTGAGAGAGTATCGATTACTTTTCTTCTTTTTTTTTCTTATTTTAGTTGCTAATATCAGCTCACATGAACAAGTGAAAATGTGGGTGTGGGTTTGTGTGTGTGTGTGTTTAGGAAAGGAAGAATTAAGTAGGTTATCTTATCAGAAAGGATTTCCCTCAAGAAGAGATACCTACATACATATTTGTAAAAGCCTTTCGATTGGGAAAAAGTATAGAAAATCTTAAGCTGTTGATGCCTGGCAGATTACATCCGTCAGCCTTGACCTAATGACTTTCTCAATAATGAAGAAGATAAAGAAGAAGGTGAATAAGACTTACTCCTGCTTAGTTTGCAAATGCTTAAAAGGATTTTTGAAGGATAATAACGTTCGTTATCTTAAACTGTTTGTTTGGCTTTCGCTCGAAGGGTTTAGTGTCGAATTTTAATGCATATTTCAAAGACGGGTGTGTATTTGCAAGTTTGCATTGTTGCGTAAAGTGTTTTTATTACTGATTTACTACCGCGCTGAGTTTCGGGGGTTAGTGCGATGGACGACGCATTAAGTTGTTCATAACCACTTGTGTTTGACAAGGACGTCCAGCTGGTACCCGATACGATACGATAGTCAGACATGGTGTAGGGCAGGGGAGGTACGAACCTTATAGTTCTAGAACTATAAAGTAAAACTCATTAATTATCTACTGGCGTCATACTTGCGAGTTGTTGCGTTTTCTTTTTCTTATAAGCTTTATTCATAGAAGAAGAACTAATGCTTCTGAGCCAATCAGTTTGTTTAAGGCCAGAATCTTCTCTACTTTATTTCCCTCCCTACTGGCCAGCTCAAAGGATTCACTAGTTTGACCTCAATCAATATCTAAAGGCCTCCAAGTTCCGTGCCACTTTGTCACTGAGACATCAGTCAAAGGCTCGTGTTATTTCATTTGTGTGATCCAGCAGCTTTTGGAACTACCTGACATTGCCTTTTTTGATGGGGTTCGTTGCGTCCCTCCTTTGACCACTGCGTGCTAAAATTTGTTCGAGATGGATTCTTTGATGTGAAGGCTTTCTCGGATCTTCGAACTCCTGCTGTCATGCGAAGTATCTTCATCTACACTATCCAACATGGCAAACTCTATGTCAGCGCCAGATGGACACTCCCCTTCAGCTTAGGAGGCAGATAATCAACTAGAAATAAAAAAGTGAAGGACTTAATACGCCGCCCTGATGTACACCGACACTTTGATTGGGAACTTTTTTTTATCAACTAGCACCCTGTATGTTAAGCAAAGTGCAATGCTTAGTTTACTATTCATCTAATCTAATAAAAACGAAGAGATGCAGCAACTACGGATTGGTTTCGCCCAACTAAAGCACCTTCCAATGCCATTTATGCTTAATCAGACCTAAACTAAGAACTCGTTAAGCACTAACCAACTAAATTTCCTACTTTCGTCCTGTCCTATTTTTTTTTTCCAACTCTCATTTATCAGTGGTCCCTTCCATCCAACTATCTTCCTGTATCTCGAAACATATTATGTAAATTCGCTCACCCCTAGATCTAATAAATTCCCAACTGATCTGCTTCGATTAAAAACGACATTAAGAACATGAAAATATTAGACAGTGCCGCTCATTAACAAAACGAACGGACAAATCGGAGTTTCTTGGACCCAACCAGAGCAAAAGACTGATATTGGTATCCACCACATTAAAGTGTCCCTCTGCAGATATGTATCTGATTAAGAAAAATACCTACATCTATCTCCGTGGAGGAAAACAAGTTATCTTGTCTCCACCTATCATCCTCTTCTTTTTTTTTTTCATTTCATAATAATTAACAAAAAAAAGAAAGAAGAAGAAGAAATATCTACCCAAAACGAATAGAAACATCGTATCTAGATGTTTTTCCTTGCAGTGTCGATTTGATTGAATAAACAGATTAAACGATTCTCTACATTTTTTTCTTTACATTCTAAAACTGTTAGATACACTTGTATTTTGAGTATTTGTATTATGTAAAACAATCTTGGTGACAATTTTTGTCAAAAGAAGGAGGGATTAAGTTGCCCATTGCCACCCGAAAGTAACTCAATAATCGTAAAATGTTCATTTTTACGACTAGAATTTTTGTTTTGTCTCGTTCCTTCTACATTCGTGTGTGTGTGTTATGTTTGGAGAAGAATCTATCTAAACACACTATCTCTATATTCGGTTACCAAAATCGATGATGAAATAAATTATAGATAAAAAAAATTTGTTTATTTTACTTTTTGTCTTACGACGAGAATGACATATTTTTGTTTGTATAACCCCAGAGTGGGGATGGGGGCGATATCATCAAGCATAGGTAAAACCAAAAATTTCGAAATGAATGACAATTGCCAATCGAAAATTTGAAAATTTGAAAATCGTACAGATGTGGATACACATTCTTGATAAGTACAAGTATCTTATTACAGATACGTTTATTTCATTTATCTATGAATACGAAATTCTCCATAATCAAGAATTCGAAATCAATTTTGTTTTTATCGACGAAATATTGAATTTCTCCTAAAATATAAATCTGTGGGTTAATGTTATTGTTTCTATGAGTCAAATGGTTTTGGATTTTCTGTATAATTGTCGTTTTGAAATTTATTTGTTGGGCTGAGGTATTTAGAGATATCTTATTCGATTGGATTAAATTCGCATTAGAATTGTAAATTATAAATTTTCGATGTTTGTTTGGAGGTAAATTTATTATTCGCTTAATAATCGTGGAGTGGAATAAATATGCCAGCGATGAATATTTACTCAATACAAAATGTTGCTTGAAATAGGAGACAAAATTGAAGGTGAAGATTGTAATATATGCAAAAAAAATGGCGCCCAATGGTGGACCAATAGGAGTGCTTTGGATTAATACTGGTTAAATGGAATAAATATGCCAGCAATGATTACAAAAAAAAAAATAGACAAAACTGGAGGTGAATAATTTGGTTAAGTCAAAGACAAGAGACTTCGTGTAAAAATGGCGCCCAATGGTGAACCAATTTCACGTGGTCTCTATTTAATTTATGTAAATTAAGAATTTTTATTGGTTTTGAATAGGTGTTGATGGAATTGATATTTAATTAGTCGAAAACTTCGAACAGTTTTGGTTAGTCAAAGTATCACTTCTCGACTTGTGATGATTTTTATAAAAATATCTAAAAGTAAAACATCAAGGCTTACTTCGTTGAATAAGGAGTCGAAATTAGACAGCAGTCCCTTCAAACATCTTAATGACTTAAAGAGCTTTAGCTTTCACAGGAACACCTCCAACATTTCGAAATCCAAACAATCCTGTCAATTATGACAGAAATCATCTGGCTTCTGTTTTCAAAAATTAAACATCCAACACCAAGAGGATATTTCAACAGCAAACCCGCACAAACCACTCTTAAGAGTCTTAAAAGCGTACACAACCTATTTGCCCTGTTGATTTCCATCTACTTAGAGCCACTTCGATATCTATTTTCAGACATTTCCAAATGTGTGATGACCCAAAAAATTTCATCAAAACCGCATCGAAAATTTTAATTATTTTCTAAATATTCTCCCTTCTGGATCGTCTCTCAGCGTGTAGGGAGTGTGCACCCCCGCTGGAGAGCGTTTTCGAAATTCTTCTTACCAAATTCTAAATTCCAAAATCGACAATTAAAAAACTCTATCTCTGAAACGGTACAGCGGAGCGATCTCTCAATCACTTTATGCTCCATTCAATGTGCTGACAGATGAAACAAGTTACACATGCAATGGAGAGCCCCGCTGTTTGGCTGCTCTATATCAACGCACAGCGGAATCTAATTAGTGCGAGATAATAGCACCACACAACAACACAGAGTGTTTCGAAGCACTTGGAACTTAAAAATAAACAAAAATCAAATTGTTTCTCCCTTGCTGGCTGGCCCTTTTTGGGAAGGAAAGAGTTGGAGTCTGATACCAATTGACGGACATATTTATTGATCCTGTTCAAGTGAGAGGGACCCCGTTTTGGGAGGAGCATGCAGTTCTCCAGGGAATTATTAGGAAAATCAAAGAGGGATATCTGATTGAAGAGTTTGATGGCCTGCCAATCATTTTTCTAGAGCATAGATAAGCCTTCGGCATATGCTGCCATGTCTTTATTGAGGATGAGGGTTTGTTTTTTTTTTCGTTTATTTTGATATTGTTTTCTTTGAGAAATCTCCACACAAAAAGACTCCATTAGAGTCTCGTAGTGCCATGCCATTTCCATCGCATCTGGAAAGAAAATCTTTCTATCCTAATCGACGACTACGAATGCGACGAGCAAGATATCATCTAATACATGTATGGTGTCGATGCCTCCCGGGGGAATAGTTCGCCATTCGAAATGAAACTCCTTCTTGCTTTGAATTCCCTCCATTCGTCGACATTCATCGAATGACACATATGTATGTGGGTTTCTGTTAAGGAAAGAGTTTTCAAAAAAAAATATTAAAAATTATCTAACTTTCCTGCTACATCATCCTTTTATAGCTTCTTCTCAGATTCGTCGTTAAAATCCCTCGCTCGGTCTCTTCAACGTTCAACAACACATCGAATGAGTGCTGTGTGTGACCACTTAAAGTGACAAATTGAAAGATATGACACAAATTGCAGATGATATTTGACACCCAAATGTTGTCGACGCTGGATTTGGTCCTCTGGTCGTTTTGTGTGTTTGGTTTTCTGTTTTTTTTTTTTTTTTTTGTTTTGTAAAATCCTCGAATACACTGAGATTTCTCGTCGTCTATGCGGTGTGTGGTTTCGATTTTGGTTTTTGTGGTCGTCGCCGTCGTCGAGAATGGGAATTGAATTAGAAATATGAATTGTCCACACCACACACACACACACACACACACACACACACACACACACACACACACACACACACATTCAAGTTGAGGATATTAAAAGATAAGGACTTTTGTCTATTTTTATGTTGTTGATGCTCTAAGTGTAACAGGAGAACGGTCTGTTTGTGTGTGTATGTGTTCATGTTTGGCAGGATAATTGAAATTTTATGTTCGTTGTTAGGAGGAGAAGAGGTTTTCTTTTTCTCTTACATATATGGAACAGCAGTTGCTGGGTGTTTTGTTGAATGCGAGTGGAGTCCTCCTAAGTCCCTGTGGAGTAAATAACAATTTTTGACGCCCAATTAAGATGTGTGGTTTTAGTGGAGGAGGATTTCTAAGTGAAACCAGATGGGTATTGAATTCACTTAGGTGCCTAATTGAATGGGTCTTTTTTTTCAAGTTGAACAAATTTTTTTTAAGTGTGAATAATGTGAGAAGACAGATGAAATTGGTTTAATAGCCTGCTGTCAATGTAACTTTTTAATTTATTTAAATTTCATCTGGTTAGAGAAACAGTTTTACTGCATTCACGTGTTCAGAATAAGCTACAAAGTGCAATTTTACATTTCTGACTTGTTCTCCTTAATACTCCAATCGATTTAAATGTGTACTAAAAAAGTACTAAAAAAGTACTAATACCCTAAAAATCCACTACAAGCTATTTACATTGAATTTTAAGACACAAATTGAGTAGCAACTTCTAAATTTTGTACATAATCACATTGAATGTTTTTGTCCACAAAGAATCCCATAGCTTATTTATGTATTTTTCTCATTTTAATAACATCACCATTTTTCTTACAATCATGCACACACAAACATAAATAATTCACACACCCAACACCACAAATTTAGTTTCACAAAGAACTGCCTTCATGCAATTATTATCAATCAGCACATAATGTACACCCTTAAAAATGTGATGTCCCATAATTTAGTACTAAAAAAATACATATATATTATATTTATTTGCATTAGTACCCCGCCCTTTCATTCATTATTTGTTTCACCATCATTATAATAATTTGTTTTTTTCTTTTCTTAGTACAAACAAAAATACCTATTCAGAAGTACTAAAACTTAGCAAACAATTCTCTTTTATGTTACAGATGTGCATCACACCACCAAATATCAATAGTTATATCCCAGAAGCGTTCAGTTTTCTGGTGAGTGATATACAAAAAAAAAAAATCTTTAACTCTTTATTTTCCAACAAAACAAAAAAAAAAAATATTCATATTCCATTCGCTTGTTTCATTTTTGGTCTTAATGATTTTTGTGTGACGCTTATTATGTTGGTTTGGATTTTTCCTTTTTATTTTCCTATTATATGAATGTATGTCCCGCGAAAGAGTGTGTTCCCATGAAAGTATCTATGTACATAGTTAACCTCGAAAATGCTTGTTATCCATATTCTTCTCTCATGTAAAAACCGTTCTCGAGACATTTATGTATTCACATTTTTTGTGGTTGTGCTGTATATCGTGTGTCTGCTGAAAGATTCACAAGAACAACACATACATGTAGGAGAAAAGGGTTGCATCCTGAGGGAATATTTTATGCGAGCGCGCGAGGTAAATGTGCTTAAATATTAAAAGTTATATGAGTTAAATGCAGCAAAACTCATCGCATATGCAAAAACATTGTTGCTACTTTCGCACAAGTAGATCCGATGCTGCTACTGCTACTGCCGATGGTGGTGGTTGGTAGTTGGGTGTTCAAGAGTTTTGTATTATGCCAAAATCCAACAAAATCCCAACCCAATGTGTGCTCTTTGGGGTGCTCAGAGAGACAGTAAGAGGATAGCATTATGGAAGATTGTTGGAATAACTGCAGTTTTGAAAGTCGTTTAGTTTAAGTTTGGTTGTGTTTTTGTGGGCACAAGGACATATGATGTACTAAAAAGATGTAAATTTAGTTCAAAAGCATTCCTGGCATCTGAAATCAGCTCATCAACTGCATGAATAGTGATAGAAAAATGTGAGCGCTGAGGGGATTATTAAAAGATAACAACGACAACAATATGGTTTGTTGAATATATGTATGAATAAGAAGGGAGTTCTTGTTGAATTTGTGTGCGCTGGGATTAACTTGTTGAAGCGCGGATAATTATGAAAGTTTATCCTCGAAAGTGGTTTAGATTACATCTAAGGTAGGTCAACCGCTAAGTTGTTTTGTGATTTCATTCTAAAAGATTTGTACAACTAAGTAGGGTTCCATATTTTAGTCTGAAAAGTTATTTGCCTGAAAGCAAATTCTTAGTTTCTCCATTCCCAAAAGCCATTTTCAGTTAGATAAACTGAATTCCATTCTTCTTAGCCTTCTTATCATGCATTTTTCGTCCAAAATTTGTGAAATAATCTATTTAAATGAATTTCCAATGTGTACTAAAAAAAGTACTAAAAAGATAAAACAACCATTTTCATCAAAAAAAATTCGATATATCACCTCTTTAAATTCAACAATAATCTGCCATAAAAAAAAATACAATCATGTAATTTTCTTTAATTAAACACCGCCAAACAGATGATCTTTTCTGTTTTATATTATTTTTTTTGTGACTTAACCCATTGATTTAGTTGCCCGCGGGCACAAAGCATCTGCAGCCATACTTTACATACAACCTTTGCTCTTTCAAGTTGGGTTTTTTTTTCGTGTCTTTTTGTACTACTTACAACAACGAGTTGAATTATCTAATCGACCATCTTGATCCTCTTGATTGGGAACAAGAGCCAGAGCCCGGCTTTCTTCTCTCTTGCTTTGTCTCTCTCAGCTTCCGAATTTAAAATGCATGCTATGCGCTATGACCAGTAATAAAGATCAAAATGTTATGATATTTTCGACCATATTAAGCACACACCGAACGGAGGAGGAGTGGAATCTATCTTCTCCTTGTCCCATTCGTAATTATTTTTCCAGAATTGGATTCACCTAAACTAAGCAATTTATAGACGACGTCGTCTTAAAGCATAATCGACCTATGACACAATCGAACGAACGTTGAACTAAATCGTGATCGATCCACCACCACCACGAATGGGGGAAAGCCTTTGCTAAAAAAATCAAAAAAAAAAAAAAAAAAACTTAAACCAACAATCTATCTATCTATAATACGAGCACCGCATTTACAATGTGCAGATACATAGATACTTTTTGTTATGTGTACTCTGCCTAAACAAAAATGATAATCTTTTGTTGCGTGATCGTTGTCGAACATTTGTTCAGAGTTGTGTAACTTTGTTGTTTCTCCTCCTTCTTTAGTACAAGTACTCTCTATCGCTTTCTCTGTCTCTTTATCTCTCTGTTTCTTTCTTTTTCTAGTATCTAGTATGTTGGTTTGTTTGTTTTAAGTTTTTTGTTAATTTTTTTTTTTCTTATTGTTTTCTTTCCTCTTTTACAGTGCTGGAATAATTGCGATCAGCAACTGGGACCGTTTCCCCTTAATGTTAACTCAGCGGTGCGGCAAGGATCGCTAGTACTCACCGATATTGCATGGGATCAGGCTGTTACCAATGCATCCAAACAGTGTCTGGTCACGTGGGAGGTCTCCGGAGGCGGTCTGATGGGTAATCTACTGACTGATAGCTCCACCGTTGAGCTGTCCCTGTGGCCGGACACAGTATATCACGTGCAGGTTACCTGCAAGCATAAGGTAAGTTGTTTTAGCTTCATTTAATTTGCAGTTTGTTTTTTTTTTTATACTAGTTTCGAGACAGATCCACTTGTGTATCTGTGTGTGTGTGTGTGTGTGTGTGTGGACATCATGTGAGGAGAGGACATGTTTTCAGAAAATCACGAATTTCTCCAGTGCTGCGAAGATAGCATCGCTTAGCGCAATTGCATTCCAACAGATCTTCGCACGATTTTTTTGTTAGTTTTTCTCCCATTCACGATGTACCTACTCAACCTACAGGAGATATCTTCGCGTATATGTGGTTGGAAGCACCTCTTCTTGTTAATTGTTTGTTCGTATAGTGTGAAAGCATCACTAATTGGCTAATTACACTGCAATTGAGATGTGTTGCATTGGTGAGCATTCCAAGGACTTGGCATTGCATGTGTGAGAGAATGCATTAGCGGCTGCTATATGGCAACAAGTTTTTCAATGGGTTCTGTCATGAACAAAAAAAAAAAAAAATAGCCAACAACAGGAGGCTTGAAGCAAGGTGCAGTAGTTATGTATGGAGAATTTGCGTGCAAAGTGATTCGTGTCGCTGCGATGACTATCTGCACGCATGCACTTGAGCAGGAAAGGCACAAGTGTTGTGCTACTGTAAAGGGGAAGAACAATAAATTGTTTGACGAAGCTTTGCAATTACAGATGAGTTCATTAGCTGAAGAAAATCAACATATTTGACGTGCATATGTATATTTTCAATAGGTGCTCAAGAGTAATATTACAAATTAAGTTTTTAGTACATTGTACTAAACTTTTAGTACATAGTACTAATTTTTTTTTAACACTGAAAACTCTGAATTTTACTTGCCTTCTATCCACCGAAATATGTCTTAAGATATGTAGAACCACACACAAAACAACATCCGTTCTAAAAATCTCAAATTTAAAATCAATTCTAATAAACAATTTTCGTTCTTTTTTCATTCTTGCAGGAAACTGGTGGCATGCGTCGCTCATACAAACTTATCGTTGACACCCATAAGCTGACCGACGAATCTGCCTCTAGCCTCCAAGCTATTGCCATGGACAATGCCGGCATGAAATCGCTGCCTAATATCTTTGCTCAGGAAACCTCTTCCGGCGAAACCGACTCTCGCATGCGCATTCTCAAGGACAGTTCCAAGGATTTCGTCAGCACCTACAATCCCAGTGCAAACTCAGTCGTCAAAACCCCAAGCTCCAGCCAAAGGAGCAGTGACAGCGAATCCTCCACGCCAGTGCATGTGTCCTCAGTGCTCCGCACTAAACTTACCTCCTCAACAGTACCTGGAGCTTTCTCCTCTGACTTCTTTACACAAAGCATAGTTTTCGCCGTTGTCGGTGCAACCGTACTCTTCCTTGGCCTGTTCGTGCTCTACATCCTAACACGGCCAGTACGGAAAGACATGCCCGTCGACAAAGAGACCCTTATCCGACACGAAAACCTCCCCGAGCAAGTTTCGACAGCGACTTCTGCCAACCGAACGTTGCACGTGTAAGAATTGGCTGTAAATATGCGGCTTTCCTACCATGCGTAAGCAACGAAGCATCCACACTGGAAGCGATGTCCTTAGGTGTACATAGTATCAAAAAAATTGTATATAGTAGTGTACATAGATTAAGAGCCTATCTATAAGTGTAGCGAAAACAAAACAAGAACGCGGTGGGAATAACGGTTGCGCACTTAACTTAAAAATAACAATGAGATCCCAACCTCAATAAATGCTGCTGCTAAACGCCGTCCGTTTTTGCGCGCCACGCAATCACTGAGTGAGACCCACACAAATCAAACGAAAGGAAGAACATGAACAAAAGTGTAATAATTTTAAGGATTTTCTAGTCCGCAAGAAAAGAATTAAACAAAATGATCGTACGGTACCACCTCTTCATTCAACAGCTCCTTAATAAAACGAGTGAAGATGAACAACAACAAAAAATAAAATTCTAAAACTAGCAAGACCCCCCCCCCCCCCCGCCCAATTTTATTCCCTGATAAACTTTTAGTTTCGTCTCTATTTTTTTTTTCTTTTGAACATTTCTTATGTGTGTAGGCAAATGAAATAAAATCAATTAAATCTTCCATGAGATCAGAAATATAAAAAAAAAACAAAACAAAAAAACGCAAATGTTAAATCCTCATAAAAAATTGTAAATAATCAACAAAAATAAAAAAAACAAAACAAAAACGGTATAAACAAAACTTTTGTAAATATTTAAGGATAAGTTAAAAATAAAAGAAACTGCTTACTCTCTGCGTGTGTTTTCATCAAAATAAGCAATCCATTATTATAAAACGAAGAAGAAAATAAAGAGTTCAACCTTATTTGCAAGTTAAATGTCAGATTTAATTTATTATAAAGTTGAGAAAAATAAATAATAATAAAATAAAGCAAAAAAAAAAAATATTTATTAAAAACAAAACAAAAAATTTAGACTATAAGTATTATAAATTTGAATAAAGATAAAAAAAAAATTCCTGTTAAATTCTTTTTTTTTGTTTTGCATTTTATTTTATTTTTTAAATACCTAAAACAAAGAAACATGAAACGGCGACGAAAGCACACATGCAAAGACTGATAAAAAATAATTCTTAAAATGTAATTTAAAGAGAAACTCCCCCTATGTAAGTAACTAAATTAAATTAAATTAAATTAAATTATAAAATATAAATTCGATTAAATTTTGTTTCGTCCTTGTCAAAATAAAATAAAATCAAACATAAAACCTATGTCAAAACTTCAATAAGGAACTAGAAATAGACAACTGTTTAAAAAATAATTTTCAATTCTAGTTAAAATTCTAATATAGGAATTATGTTGAGTTTAGGTTGGATTCGAGCGAGAAAACTCGAAGAAAATTGTAATTAGTATAAAGTGAAAAACAAACAAAACAAAAAAAAAAAAAAAAACAAACGAGAAAGAAATGGAAAAATAATAAAACAACTAAAAAATATATATAAAACAAATAAAGTGAGTTTTATTTTAAAATAAGTGTAGTTTTTCCGATTTGCCAACTTTGCAGATTCGAACTTAAGGCCGGAGGAATTCCGAAGCGTAAGTATGTATGTGTAGCTGCGATGAGACTCAACAACACGGGAATTGCTGCAAAGTTAAGAGGTAAACTTGGCGACGACCAAATATTGTGGACCTAACGGGTGATCCAAGTAGAGATACTTTTTTCAATAGCCTTTTTTGACAGATCACGTGTGAGTCGTGTCATGCTGTCATGTTATTTTTGTTTAGTATTGTTTGGCATTTCATAATGGAAAGACTTACGCGTGAACAACGTTTACAAATTGTTCAACTTTATTATGAAAATTCACGTTCTGTGAGGAATGTGTTTCGTGCACTTCGCTAATCGGCCTACTGAGCGTACTATTCGCAACACCATCACCCATTTTGAGACCCAGCATTCATTATTGGATAATATTCGACCGAATAGACCACGTCCAGCATGCTGTGAAGAAAATGTACCGGCCGTAGCTGAGAGTGTACACGAAGACCGTAGAGAGTCGATTCGGCGCCGTTCGCAGCAACTCGGACTGACGTATGGAACGACTTGGCGCATTTTACGTCAAGATCTTAAATTGAAAGCGTACAAAATACAGCTTGTGCAACAACTGAAGCCGCTCGACCTTCCCAAGCGACATCGCTTCGCTCTATGGGCTCTTGAAAAGTTCCAAGAAGATCCGACGTTTTCGAGGCAAATTTTGTTTAGCGATGAAGCCCATTTCTGGTTCAATGGGTATGTAAACAAACAAAATTGCCGCATTTGGGACGAAGAGCAACCTGAAGAGATTGAAGAACTGCCACTTCATAAAAGAAAAAACAACGGTTTGGTGTGGTTTGTGGGCCGGTGGAATCATCGGTCCATATTTCTTTAAAAATTATGCCGGCGCCACTTCCCACACATCGCATCAATCAATGGACTTATTGAGAACATTTCGGTGAGCACATAATTTCACTTTTTGGGCCGGTCGCTTGGCCACCAAGATCGTGTGATATCACACCGTTAGACTTTTTCCTGTGGGGATATGTAAAGTCAAAAGCTTATGCCGACAAACCCGCTTCGATTCAGGCCTTGGAGGAAAACATCACGCCAGTTACCAATCGAAATGCTCGAACGAGTGATCGAAAATTGGACTCAACGGATGGACCATCTGCGACTTAGCAACGGCCAACATTTGATAGACATAATCTTCAAAAAATAAATGCCAAAGAATGTTCATTCAAATGATAATAAACATTCTCCATTAAATTTGAATTTTTGGTGTTTTTTTTCTTTAAAAAAGTAGGGAACCTCGAAATGGATCACCCTTTAGTTAGGTCGAAAAAATTTCGACCATAGTGCAACACGAAAAAGGCAACACCGAAGGTGTTTTGGTCTTGCCAAACAATTAATGGTACAACAATAATAAACTCTAAGTGAGACGGTGCCGGGAGCATGCGGATGAGCTTGCAAGAATAGGGGTGCCACTCAATAGTGGTGGGGTTGCTGAGATAAAACCTCCCCTCTGCATAATAAAGAGTTCGATTGAGAAAATAACCCTAAGGACTACCAACCTAAGGTGGTCAAGGCTTGGGGGAAAAGGGATGGCAAAAGGTCTATCGTATGACTGTAAGAGTTCCAAGAAGGTTATAAAACTTAGCAGGGAAAAGGAGGAATCCTGACAGGGCATTGCCTCTTGCGAAAACATGCAAAGAGACTTGGACTGTCAGATACTGTGGTGATCTGCAGGCTGTTGAGGATATACCGCACATATCGTGTGAATGCGAGGCAATCTCACGTAGTCATAGGAAATTCTTAGTAAGCTTTGAAGGAATTAGACGTTACAAACTTCAAAGGGCTTCTTGGCTTTTGTAGGGTAATTGGTTGCTTTAAAAGGGGAAAGTGTTTAGGATCTTTGTCTAGCATTTCGATGAAAAATTCAGCCGGGATCGCGATGGACCCACTTCGGTGCTTAGTGTTGTGTGATGACTTTTGTATCACACCCCTGTATTCATCTAACGTAACATAAACTAAATAGCTAATATTTAGTGATAATTTTACAACAGACTTAAACGTAGTTGATTTTATTTTTGGTTAATATTTAATTATTGAAGTTGGTAGTTTCTCACAATTGATCGTTTCCACAATCTTTGCTGATTGCAAAAATGTAATCAAAATAAACATTTCTACAAATCATTCCGCCGTTTGCTACGTAGGGTTTTTTACTTAGTCTGTTTTAGGTTAAGTTGAAGTGGCAATCGGTGAGACTGACTCGCTTAGACCAAAAAGACGTCCATTGTGATACCACGTGCATCTTAACTTTCACTACTCCACTCGTTAAACCATTTGGAGCTCTGGATATAGCGAAAGAGATCTTTAACGTCAGTAGTTGACAGAGCTTCAAGATTGTCATGGAGAGAGAGCATGTCAGGTTCAAAGAAGGTTTAGAATTGTCTCCTTTTCCTCCTCGTCCATGCAGCTTCTGTAAAAGTCATTTGAGATCCAGTTTATGCCAAATCCGCTTTGTCGCCAAGCAAGTTGTACCACTTGTCCACATAAGGTTTGTTTTATCAATAGCTTCCAATTTTAGCATTAGTTTTCATGTGGCAATTGGAATGGAAAGAACGTTTATCAGGTGAAATATCAGGCAGTTCTCGAGAATATCGGATCGAAACTGAGTCTAGCGATTTTAAGGCCGCTTTGCTGTCAGAGAAGATTCATATACATATCTCTAGCGGATATCAGGTTTCTTTTCAGCCAAGATAAGGTTTCTTAAATCGAATGATTGGGTTGACGAAACGAGATACTTACATTTAGTCTATCAGAGAAAACGTCACCACCAATCCCTTCATCAATTTTTGATCCATCGGTGTACAAGTGGATTGATTCATCTTCTGCGAGATCTCTTTCCACCCAGAATGTAGGTTTTTGACTTTGTTTTTGATATCATAAAGGATTGTAGGGTTGTTTTCATTATTACACGCAGACTATTTGAGGTTATAGACTTTTGAGACTATCTTAGGATATAGATGCTGCTTTCAATTATCTAGAACAAGGACTCTGGCATCCTTGTCGGTCATAGGTTCATTATAAATAGTTCAAACATCCTCTTCTCTTGCGTTGGAAAGACATCAATCACATGAATGTATAATGACGAACATCGAAATATTTATATATATTTTGTTAAAATAACATTTACATTTACCGATAAGAGTCCTAGGCTGCTGCTTCAGGCTTTTTTGTCATAAACCCCCCAGTAAGTAGTAAGGTAAAAGAAGAAACATGAAGGCATGAATCGAAGTCAATTTCTGGAGTTATTCTGGATAGATAAAAGCCTCAACTCTAACTTCAACAAAAATGTAACTAAACTAACCAGAGCTTTGGGTCTCTTCAAAGATCTCATAATAATAGTCAGACCCACATTAATAATAAGAATAATAACAATTTATATTTATCCAAGGTGTATGACCTTTTGGTCTATTGTGTCCCCTACTCAAACCTTGGAGACATATGTTTCCTTTTCCAGAGACAATCACGGCGCTATGTTTAAGTGTCTATGCTCTGGCTTTAGGCTTGGCAAGAAAAGCCCACTCAGAACACCCAGAAGCATAAAGTCCAATTTCCTTTATAAATGTTAGAATGAGTAGAGTCCAAAACCTTGATCCTTTTTTTTTCGTCAGTGCCCCACAGGATTGCAGTATATGTTCTGCAGTTTCGGTATTCTCATTGTAGAATCTGCAGAGACCTTCTGATATACTTATTTTCCTTTGGTGTTCCCTGAGTGTGCAATGGTCCGTTAGGAAACCAGTTAGGATTTGCAGTTACTTTTGCTAAGACCGATGCATGCCTTAAGTCTTTTAATATTATAGTCTCCTCAAAATATCTTGGCCTCTCCAATTTCCTGAATTCTTTGCATAGAATACTTTCCCCTATAGCGCAGAACGGTTGGGGCCCTATGAATGGCCCACATTCACATGTACTTACATCTGATGGACTGATTCTATGCAAAATCCCTGAAACTCCCTGAAATTCCGTAACTTGAACTGACTTCGTGGAGCTCTTCATCGCCGCATCTACAAATCTTATTTGTCTTTGAGATTTAATTTCTCAATTTCACCTACGAGCTGTCGTCCTGTAAAAGCTTATGAGTTCGGTTTTCGGTATTCCCCTCATTCTCTGATATTGCAGAGCGGCGGTTTAATCGACTGAAGTGCCCGGTAAAAATCCCTTTCTGATCCTCTCTTGCTAGCCAAGTCATCTCGCTGCCGGTTACACCCTTGCGTCCACGAACCCAGCAGAGACATACCTTGTGTTGTAAGACAAGGGCATTAAGCTCTATGCGACAGCGCTTAACCAGCTTGGATTTATTGTAATAAACTGCTTGGCAATGGAACTGGTAATATCAATCCACGGTATTGCCGATATTGATACAGCACGGGCCGCATCCGCGATTGCCAGAACCACAGCTTGGAAAACACTACTTGTTTCTTCCAAGCTGCGTTGTTGACCTGTTCCAAAACCCATCTTCGATCTATCTGTGAATACGGATATAGATTTCATTTTCGTAGGTTCGATCGTAATCAATATCTCCACGTCATTCAAGATAGCGCCCACCATATTTAAAAGACTGTGGTGAATTCCTGGACATGCGGGCATGACGGTAATGAAGAGCGCAACAAACTGGCCAGAATGGACCCAAACACTTTTGCTATACGCCTATGCTCCCCAAATCAGCATTTATTTTGCTGTTTGGATCTGGAAACATTCAAAATGTATCTGAAATTAGCTAAACAACCAAAGGTTAAGACTTGCCAAGCGAACCACGAAGCCCTTCAACAACAATTCCAATAGATATCTATATCTAAGTCGGTAGGATACCTTACATGACAGGTCATCAAGGTTGAAGATATTACCTAAATAAAATGAAGATAGTCTTCTTAGAACATAGATTTGATATGAAGGTTCAGCTCCATGGCATAGGACGAAGATAATCTTTAAAGAAGAGTTGGGTATCGGTTAATTAAAGAATTCCTCCGCTGGCTGGTAGCGTTATCAACTTCGAGTGAAGTAAAAAACTTGGTAGCTTAACTAGCTGCAACCATGCTTCGCACTTAGCTAGTTAGACCTTTTGCTTAGTAGATACATACAGAATGAGCCAAATACTAGTTTCATTTTAAAAATGCAATAAAATGAACACAATAGTGTGTTATGTACAAGGTGGCGCAAAAATAACCTTCCGATGTTTTTTGGCTGCAATTTAAAAAGAAAATAAAAAGAAAATATTTGGTCTTTTAATTTTTTTTACATCAAGTCGAGAATATGATGTCATATAAATGGCCGCCGCCACAGTTGATTGTTATTTGAGTCACTTCCATCACTTTGGCCAAAACTTCCGGCGATAGGTCCTCACATTCTTGACGGATATTGTCTTTAAGAGCTGCAAGAGTCTGAGGCTTGTTGACATAAACCCGCGACTTCAAAAAGCCCCACAAAAAGAAGTCTGGAGCGGTCAAATCAGGCGATCTTGCTGGCCAGTGCAAATCGCCAAAACGGGAGATTAGGCGCCCGGGAAATGCATCCTTCAGCATATCGGTTGTGGCACGTGCAGTGTGTGCCGTTGCACCGTCCTGTTGGAACTACATGTTTTCCAATCCCAATTCATCAAGTTGCGGCAAAAAGAACTCGTTGATCATTGCTCTGTAGCGCTCACCATTCACAGTAACCGTTTGGCCCGCGACGTTTTCGAAGAAAAAAGGTCCGATGACTCCTCCAGCGAAAACAGCACACCATACAGTGACTTTGAGCGGGTGTAATGGCTCTTCGTGGGTTACACGCGGATTTTCAGTGCCCCAGAAGCGTAAATTTTGCTTATTTACGTACCCGCTAAGATGGAAATGGGCCTCATCACTCATGATTATATTTGATGAAAAATCATCTTCCTCTTGGTGGTGATTAAGGATGGCTTGAGCATATGTTAGATGCGATTGGCGGTCAGCAGCTGATGCACCGTCTGGACTTTGTACGGAAACATCTTCAAATCTTGTACCAAAATTCGCTGTAAAGACCGTCGACTGATACCCATTGGCGTGGCACGTCGTATGGTCGATGTCGACGGCGCTTCCATGACATCTTCGGCTACAGCAGCAGTATTCTCTGCAGAATGGCTACTCCGGGGTCTGCCACGCCTGGCAGCATCTCGTGTTGTGCCAGTCTCTTCGAGGCGAGCGGTTAAACGTCGCAGTGTTTCAGCAGTAGGCGTTGGACGGCTTGGAAATCTGCGACGAAATTCACGTTGTGCCAAAGTCACCGACCGATTATTGTCACCAATATTCCGCATTCTGGAGCAGTGTAGCGTAACATTGTTTATTAACGTGTATTTCGCATGTGTTTGCTACACAAATGTCAAAACAGAACTGACATTAGGGGCCAATCGCAAAATTTATAGCATTTTCTGATAGGAGGATTACTTTTGCGCCACCTTGTATTATGGCTTTATTAGTTAGAGCAAAAATTTCCATTATTTATGGAACACAACGTCGTTCAAGTGGCTGCTTTCGCTGGTTTCACAGTAACGCATTCCGTCACTCTAATTTTCCAACCACTTGTTGTTGGTTTCGGGCTGTAGCTCACGGATTGCTTGGAAGATATTGGCCTTAAGTGCTTGAATCGATTTCCAGTTGTTGGCATAACATCGGTCCTTCACAGATACCTACAAAATACAGTCCAAAGGGGTCCAATAGCAGCTCCGAGGGGGGCAATTGACATTGCCAAGACGGCTGATAATAAGATCGAGTGTGGCATGGCGCGCCATCCTGCATTACCCAGAGGTCTTCCAAGTCCATTGTCTTCAATTTCAAAATAAAGAAAGTCGGTTAACATGGCTCTGTAACGCCCACCATTGACCGAAACTTCCCATCCTAATTTTCGAAGAAGAATGGTCCAATGATGCCACCACTCCACAATCCGCACACTCTCGGCTACAGCAGCGACATTCTCGTCTGTGCGCACCATTGGACGACGGGGACCATGAGTGTTGTCTACTGGCATACCAGTCTCACGAACTTTTTGCCCACACTTGCGTACAGCAGGACCGGGGGGGTGCTTCAAAAACTTATTTTAAAAAACGGACTGTTTGGGCTACACAACACTCACCTTGGGAATAAGTTTACCAATGTTTTCAACTATAAGTCGACTCATTTCGTTCCGCGGCGGTATGATAATGACTTTCTGTCAAGATTTTTAGCGGGAAACAGCTGTCACTGTCAAAATGACATATGACTTAAAAAGAAACCACTAGATGGCCCACTTTTTAGAAACATAAATCGACCTGGATTCTTGTTGCATTTTAAAGCAGATTATCGCATATAATTAAATATTTTAAGAAATATTTCCTACCATCAGTTCGAGCATGAAGCAAAACCGTTCAAAATACATTCACTGTGCTACTTCGCATAAACATAAAAATCATCACAATTTAATTTCGCGCATTCATTCACTCTCGTCAAAAGAAACTTGATCTTCCCGAAATAATTAAGCAAAAACCAATTTTCAGGTCGATTTAACGATTCGATTTTACAACCTCCAACGCGTTTTTAAAAGTTCCAAATCAATTCAGCGAATAAAACGCTAAATTCCCCTCCTCTACAAAGTCGTTATGCGCCCACGACCAGTCGACCAACACCTCAAGCAAATACCAACTAGAAGAGGCAACAGCTTCCTCATCATGCTGTTGAAAAAAAAACTTTAAAAATGAAGAATCGCAGCCTCTCATTCGTAGTTAAATGGCCATTAAAGCCTACATGGTTCGTTTTCCATGCCAACAAGTTGTTAACATCCATGTATTCGCAGATCGTCGCAAACAAATGGGATGGGCTATTCACCAAATTGATGGCCCCGTCTTAGTGTGGCCGTTAGCACACCCCATAACCCTAAATAGGCCAATAAATGGGAACCAAAACCAACCATACCGACATCCGTCATTTACGTTCGTATCCTAATCTCGTGACATTATGAGGTCATCAATTCGTATTCTTATCTAAAAATTATTCACGAATTCATTCACCTCAGTCTTGGTATCTACGTATTTATATCTGTGCCGTAATCTCGCAATTAAGAAATAAAACTGTCCCATTCACTATCTGCCTGACGTTTGAATGTAGTAATCTGACTTAATGCTTAATAAACCACACAAAGCGACATAAACAAAATGCAAAACATATGCATGGCTGTTCCATCGAAGAAATAAATCAATAAGCCACCGTCAATTTTTCATCTCTCAGTCTTTTGAGTCACGGCCGCGCCGCCACGACAGAGGTGTGGTTATTTAATTTGCAAGTGGCGAAAACAGTTTCTGAAGACGATTTTTTTTTTTGCCATAAAATATGGAAATCAAAAAAAAGAGCAGGATTATGGTAATTCTATTTGCTTATGAAAAAAGGTCACACGGCCATAACTCACAGTTAACTATATTATGTATTACTCCCTGGAGTTGCTAATTATTGCTGACCTAGTAGCGTGCCTGCTGCAGTTGCATAGGGAAAAACATCTCCTCGTCCTTGGCCCATTATGCTACGATTCGATTCAGAGGCTCTGTGCAACGCATGATTGTGTTATCGTTCCTTCAATTCGGATACATACTTTTCTGCCGCAAAGGGAAATGCCATTAATTTCCACTCTTCCTCGTATTGTGCTGAGCGAATGAGGACGACGGATATCGGCGATTCTTCCATTCATATTTGCCATTACTGCTGTGCTGCGCTGCTGCAGATGTGAGCTAAGAATCAGTGATCCGAATCGGGATTATAGCATACGTGTCGTGTATTTATGGAAAGAAGGGAGCCAACTTTGAGCATTAATTTCGAATCCGAGGACGCCGCACCCGCCGCGCCGTTCAGCAATCAAAGTTCAATGCAAGAAAATGAACCCCTTTTAAAATTCAATAAATTATTGCCGAATTGACTTGTGTGCTGTGCTGACTCCCGCTCGTCTGCAGCAGCATCAGCTCTCGTCCTTGGTAAGGCTCGGAATGCATATTTCATAACACCCTGTTCTCCTCAAGAAAATTTATCATTTAAGTGCACTCGATCATCATCATGGAAAATTCAGAATCAGAACAACATCCTTTTTTACCCATTCAACCAACTCTCTCTCTCTTGCTCTCTCTGCATTCACTTCCTTCAGGCGATGCTAGATGATCCTTGTGTGTGAATAACTTCAAGATGGATGGATATAAGAAAAACCAAAAAAAAAAATCACAGCAATCGAATTTTTGCACTTTGCTCTTGTTATGTTCTAGGACTAGGATTGTACATATCCTGAATGTACGGCGCTACTATATTGCATCCCCCTCATACGTCGTGTCGTTCTGCTTCATTTGGCTGAATTAGGCACAACGACGACGATGACGATGACGACGGCAGTGAAGGACATTTTGCACATTAGAAAAATCCACATGGCACACATACACAAGGATATATTCTTCTTCGTGCTTCGTACTTTTTGCTATGGTTAGGGTTTTCTTTTTTTTTTATTATTCTACGAGCTGTATGTTTTTATTTCGAGTGAGGGTGCACTGAACCGACATCATAAAACAGGGTGCTGCTTGCGTTTGGGCTGCAAGCGAGAAATGCATTTTCCATGTTAGACAGGACGGGGAAGATGTTGTTTCTGGAGAAACCCTGCTCCTTGGAACAAATTTTCATTCGTTTCCTTCTAGGTACATACACAGACGTACATATAGAGCAGGGATTTTCTTTTTAGAACGAGGATTTATTCGCTCTTTTTGTTTTTATTAGTCCGCTAAAAGGATATGAATGTTAGCACGAGCAACCACCGTGCCGGCCGCGCTGCATGAAGAAGAAAGACGAATGCCTGTGGGGATTCACTTGTTAGCGTGACTTGCACACTTTGTCATTTAAGTAGCGACAATGACCGCGCGATTTTTTTTTGTTGATTTCCGGGGGAGAAATGAGGCTACGTGAATGGATATGACGATGTCACGAGCCTAAGGAAATATCTAAAAAGAAGTTCATTTTTTTCTTCCTTACCTGGGTAGTATTTATTGTTTGGCTTTGTGGAGGGGGAGAGGGCGGAACAGATAAAGAAGAACCTATTTGGCTGTGTGTTTATTAAAAATAGAGGAAGACCCGAATTATTAAGAAGCCATGCCGAGCAGAGTAAGGTAAGAGCTTCTTAAAGGAAATGTAGGCAACTGGATAGGTAGTACATAAAACCAAATTCCGTTGGTTGAATCGAATAATGAAGACTTTCTTCGTATATCAGCCAACAGTTTGAGAAGTTATGAGAAAGTAAAATTCAGCCCAGTAATACTTGCAAGTGGCCCAAACGCTTGCGAAAGTCTGAGAAACATTCAAGGGTAAGAAATGTGATAAGGAACTTCTCAAACTCGGTGTTAGTTGAGAGGACTGAAACCAATGGCTAGGCCAATAAAAGTATTAATAATCTTCAGTCAAGTCTGAATTTTGGACCGTCAACGAACAGCTTTAAATGTCTGCATGATGCAAGGTCATACCAGCATTCCGTAGTCTGTCACTCACTTTTGTGGAAAGTGATCGAAAAGCGGGACTCAAAAATCTGTACTGAGCTCATGAAAGGCTAAATCCTTTGATTGCACATGCAATGTTTGCACCATGCATCATGCAGAAATTCGAAGATGTTGTACCTTGTTAAGGTCTAATACTACACGTGAATAAAATGTATCCAGTGAATCAGTCTGGGGCTAAGACCTCAAGTTCAGCTGAATGTCATACTGCGCTGCCAGAGAACTTGTGTGGCCTTAGAGGTTTAAGGTTCTATGTGTTGCGCAAAAGAACGTTTTCGGTCAAGGGTGATGCTCAAATACTTTACTTTGCTAGGTAAGATTGTGTCCGCAAAAAAAAAACAATTTCTTGTTGTAAACAACACAATCCCCATCTACTTGGGGTCCACTGACAGAGCTTGTTGACACCGCCAACCCTAAGCCCTAACTATGTCAACTAAAAGTTGGTAAGCGACTTTCGCTGACAATAATACCATGACCAAGCATCCAAGCATCAGCTTATCCTATAGCAGCTTGGCCACTCCTGGCCTCGTCTTCCTAACAAGAAGTCGACCTAAAGATTTCACAAGGTGCCTCAGACATACCCCTTGAATATCCATAAAGCCAGTAAAAAACTAACTTGAGGGTTTCCGTACCCTGGCGTACTCAACGCCGTCTTAGTGGGAACGTCTGTAAATATATATAAGGCTGATGTCCTGGAGCTTTTGGGAAGAATTTAAGCGGCATTCTCTGATTTGGAAACAACGTGCAGATCTACAAATGTAAGCTAACAGCGGCAGCAACTTTGTCAATACCTTTTTTTTGGAAAAGAGGAGAATAAATGTCATCCGGCCCGGGTGATATCAAGAGAGAGAAAGACAAGTTCATTGCTCTTGTTCTATGTGTTGGGAGAACTTTCGCGGTATACATTCCACTATTTGTGTCTTCTCTACAGCCAGGGAAATGAGTGTCCGCCAGTAATTGTTGTATCTCTTAAGCGAGAAGGCGACGGTTTAAATCCTGACCTGTACCACCTGAACGTTTTTATTCGCTACCCCACCTTTTGCGAAAGTCTGACAAACATACGAGAGTTAGACTTCGCGCACATAATTAAGGGAGAAAGCAGTGCGATGCGAGATGCGATAAAACTATTTACATGTTTTCTTATGCACTTGTGCACAGTAAAGCGAGAAAGCGACCTGCATAAGAAGACATGTTAACAGTTTTATCGCTGCTAGCATCGCATCGCTTTCTCGCTTTACTATGCGCGCAACCTAGGAACTGCCATGAGAAGCTTCTCAAAAATTAATTTCTGTTCTCGAATCGGCTTTAAACTGTAGGTCCATTACATTCGTGTCAAAAAATATATCTTCGCACACATAGTGGTTGGAGAAGCTGGAATTTGGTTAATAACCTAATATTTTTTTTTAAGAGTAAGTAAAGGAACCGTCAGGCTTTTGAAATACATCAAACTTATCGTTAGGGTCAGCGGAAGGAACTTGCTGGAGTCTATACACATACTATCCCAGTCTGATCGTCGCAGAGTCCTTGTTTAGCTTTAACTCGGTTTGAAGATAACTTACCGATTGATCAGATATTTAGATAGTAAGTCAAATAAATTCAAAAATTCGTATAAGCGGGCAGAATCAAATCAGAATCGAAGTGGATTATCATGATTGCAATCATGACTATTAAGTCACGAGATGGCATCTCCAATATACTCCAGCAGTGGTAACACTACAAATATATGACTTAATAGTCATGACTGCAATCATGAGAATCCACTTCGATTCTGATTTGATTCTGCCCGCTTACACGAATTTTTGAATTGATTTGACTTACTAAATGTTCCTTCAGAAATGCCTTCTTCTTGATTCATATTGCCTTTAAAGACTTCAATGACTTCGTTGATTGCAGAATGTAAAGTAAAGTGCTAAATAATATATTCCAAATTTGCTATGAAAATAATGGATGGGCTTGATATTCAATGTTACTGAATTCATTTTTACACAGCATTCATTCGGAGTTATTAGCATTCTTCCAAGTCCCTAATGTTTTTAAATGGACTTAAGCTTATTCGCAGTCACATAGATACGTAAGTTAGGATATGACTGCCGTGACTTTGAATAAATTCCAAGTCATATAAAGACTTTCAAAGACTTCAATGACTTCATTGAATACTTTTATTGTGCACCTAATTCAAAATGTATTACCAAACCAAACTTTTGTGATGATGAGTTAAACTGAAGTCCAAATCCCTACATAGTAGCAAGTAAGAGTACAATTTCCCATGCACTAAAATGAGATTGCATTTCTGTTCTTTTTTAAGCATTTCCACTTTGTAAGGATCTCGTCTCATTAATCCCTTCATCGAAATAGTATCCCTACCGAATTTGCCCTGCAAATCTCCCCAAATGCCCAATGTCCAAAGAAGGCAGCACTAAAAAAAAAACAAAAAAAACATACCACTTTCGTGTGCACTTTTTGCATCCTTTGCTCTGGCCCAGAAGATTACGCTTTATGTTTCCGGATATTTGTATCCTGAATTTCTTTTCGTTTTCCACTCTCAGTTGTGCATTTTATTTTTTTGTCTATCACTCCTCGTGCTGTGAAGTCCTTAAAGCTTCCGCGTGAATTTAGTTTGGACCCGATATACCTCGCAGCTTGTCTTGTTGTTGTATATCGCGCGGGCGAAAGGATGCAACTCAAATACACAACAAAAAAAAAATGTACACAAACACACACTTACAAAGCACCATAGTTTACAAATGTGCAGCGTTATTTTTTGCCCTTTTCGGTCTTTTGTTAGTTTATTTGCAACGCGAAATGGCAACAATCCGACCGCCATTAATGTTTAGGCAAGGACTAGTTCACGGGACTCGGTGAGAACGGGATACGGGATTTTCTGAGCTTTATCGCGCGTAGATAATTCTCATGTTTTCGTTTCATCCGCGCACATACACAAGCGCACTCAGATAGTGAAATGTGCAAAAGCGGAGAGCAGTTGTACCAGAAAGGAACTGCGTTGTGCGGGGCGAATAAAAACAGGACATGTTCCGGTGTTTTACAATTTTTACCCGCGTCGCCCACACTTTTGTGGCCTTGTTGGAGTATCCACAAAACGTTCCTATATATATATACAAACTATAAAAAAACACACAGCCACACACACACACAAACAACAGAACGACGCGATGCGACGCGGCGACAAAAGGATTTGCTTCCAATTTTCCATTTTAGCGGAGCGATGGTGGTGCAGCAGTGGGGCGTCGTCGGTCGGCAGCGTTCAAAAAACTGCATCGAATAAGGATGAGAGGATGCCATCCAATAGAGAGATCCATGTTTCGTGGTTGACTCTGTGCCAGGCTTAGGTTGTTGGATACAGCAGATACAACTGGCAACGTTGGCAGCGGCCGGGCCTAGCGGAGGCCAATTGTTATTTTTCCATTTCGGATTGCGGAATCGAGGAAAAACATCCTGCCTCGTGAATGAATATATCCCCAACCGCCAGAGTAGGTATATGTGAGCTGAACAGCAGCAGCAGATAGAGCAGGAGTTGGGTTTTTTTTTTTAAATTAAAGAAAACATACAATTTCTGGCAAACGGCTCAGTTGCTGCGCTGCAGGAAGAGGGCTAAAGCAAATGGAGGGCGCTGCTCGCTTTATGGTCAGGAGCGCACCCAATGAATTTGGAATAATGAAAGTTGAAAAGTATATGTAATACGTGAGTGTGCATTTTGTTATTTTTCTGATGATTTTTTTTTTCTGTTTTCTTTTTATTTTTTTGCGAATATTCTTCGTTGGTTTTTTTTGTTTTTTTTTGTTTTATTTTGTCTTTGTAATTATACTTTTGATGAGGTAACGAAACGGGAAATGAGGATTTGAAAATTGGAATTGTTTTCTATTGTTTTTGTTGGTGGGGGTAGTATGGATGTGCGCGCTGTAATTATCCCGATCCCGATGGGCACACAAAAATGCCAACGACGACGAGCGGGGGCGCAAATACGTATAATTGCGGATGCTGATGGTTTCAGTTGAGTATTTTGCGTATAATTTAAATTGCGACGCCCTTGGCAGGTTCGTATAATTAATATTATAGTGGCATGCCCTGAAAGGGATCACAGAATTCAGCAGGTACCTACTTACTGGCGTTGTTTATTTAAAAACAAAAGAGATGCTAAGAGAGAGAGAGAGAGAGGATATTTGCGACACTGTAAGATGAATTATTTTAATTTTCATTTTATGTAGGTACAAGTGGGACGTAATGAGAGTATGGACACCAAATCTAGAATACATTCCTAGTGAAAATATATGGGTAACACCCATTTAGCTTTTAAGGGAAACCAATTTTGAAGAAGTCTTAAGTTGGTTTTTTGTATACCAAGCTACTTAGTTTAGCAAATGAGAATGGAAAATTTAAGAACCCCAGTGGTTTATCCGTCTCCGGGAAACCTATTCGCATTTGTTTTGAGCGTCATCCAAGGTAAATTCCCAAAAGACCGAACTTGTGCTGTTCACAAATAAGACAAAAACGACAAATATCAAGAAAATGGCGATGATACCAAGACGACTTAAATGAAAAACGTATCTATGAACCGAAGAAAAGTACAAAAATGGATCTAAGATGGACTCTGGAAAAGGTGTTGGACTGTTCTCTGAGAAACTAAATATTTAAAGCTCTATTAAGCTGCATGATTACTGTAGATAGTCCTAGTCGCTACGGTGTTGAAGATCTGATTTTGAAATGAAGCTAAAGCTTATTCGTCGCAGTCGCCTAGAAGTCGAGGTTTTTGGCTCACAGGATAAGAGAAATCTCTGCTGGGTTCTTGGGCACAGGGACTTATTGGGCAACGAGCGTGGGTTTGCAAGTCTGCATTTACTCAAAAACCGGGACTTCAATAGATTAAGCTACCACTTAGCACAATAATACCAGGTAGACGACCCTGATAAATCAAGAAGTCTATGCTGGTCTATAAAGCTGGTCCATCAAGCTTACTTCGTCGCTGTATACTGACTAAGGCTTTGGAGTCGAGAGAGACACCATTTTCTCATAGACTTCAAAGCCGCATACGATAACAAAAATCGTCAGTTTGTCACGTGGCAGTAGCTCATCTGAACTGTTTAAAACATGCACCGGATTTAAGCAAAGAAATACTTTTTTCAATAGCCTTTTTTAACAGATCACGTGTGAGTCGTGTCATGCTGTCATGTTATTTTTGTTTAGTATTGTTTGGCTTTTCATAATGGAAAGACTTACGCGTGAACAACGTTTACAAATTGTTCAACTTTATTATGAAAATTCACGTTCTGTGAGGAATGTGTTTCGTGCACTTCGCTCAACTTATGGTCAACATAATCGGCCTACTGAGCGTACTATTCGCAACACCATCACCCATTTTGAGACCCAGCATTCATTATTGGATAATATTCGACCGAATAGACCACGTCCAGCACGCTGTGAAGAAAATATAGCGGCCGTAGCTGAGAGTGTACACGAAGACCGTAGAGAGTCGATTCGGCGCCGTTCGCAGCAACTCGGACTGACGAACGACTTGGCGCATTTTACGTCAAGATCTTAAATTGAAAGCGTACAAAATACAGCTTGTGCAACAACTGAAGCCGCTCGACCTTCCCAAGCGACATCGCTTCGCTCTATGGGCTCTTGAAAAGTTCCAAGAAGATCCGACGTTTTCGAGGAAAGTTTTGTTTAGCGATGAGGCCCATTTCTGGCTCAATGCGTATGTAAACAAACAAAATTGCCGCATTTGGGACGAAGAGCAACCTGAAGAGATTGAAGAACTGCCACTTCATCCAGAAAAAACAACGGTTTGGTGTGGTTTGTGGGCCGGTGGAATCATCGGTCCATATTTCTTTAAAAATTATGCCGGTGCGAACGTAACCGCCAATGGCGACCGTTATCGTGCCATGATAACCGACTATTTGATGCCTGAAATTGAAGCTCGTGATCTCGGCGACATTTGGTTTCAGCAAGACGGCGCCACTTCCCACACATCGCATCAATCAATGGACTTATTGAGAGAACATTTCGGTGAGCACATAATTTCACGTTTTGGGCCGGTCGATTGGCCACCAAGATCGTGTGATATCACACCGTTAGACTTTTTCCTGTGGGGATATGTAAAGTCAAAAGCTTATGCCGACAAACCCGCTTCGATTCAGGCCTTGGAGGAGAACATCACGCGTGTCATTCGCCAGTTACCAGTCGAAATGCTCGAACGAGTGATCGAAAATTGGACTCAACGGATGGACCATCTGCGACGTAGCAACGGCCAACATTTGATAGACATAATCTTCAAAAAATAAATGCCAAAGATTGTTCTTTCAAATGATAATAAACATTCTCCATTAAATTTGAATTTTCTTTGTTTTTTTCTTTAAAAAAGTAGGGAACCTCGAAATGGATCACCCTTTACAAGGGATTATACGAATAAATTTAATTTTCTTGTCGACGTGCAAAGATCATATCCAACTACGACTCCTTAGTGCGCTTGAACACAGTAAGGGACTCTGAATCCGTCAGTCAGTCGTGACAAACTCATTTACATGTAACGAAAGATAGAGCATCTCTCACTCTCACTGCTGAAATTTGATACGCAAAAAGATTATCAAATACATTTTCCTGTTCTCATTACAAAATATCTACAATACCACCTTCTACAATTCGAGAAGCTTCTCCAGGTTTACAGTGGCGCATTTGCCAAAGGAAATGTCCGAAAAACGGCAATGTTCAACGAACTAAAGCCCATCATTTATGCACATCTCGTTTTCGCTTCAAACATTCACTTAACCTTCTCCAAAAGAACGAAATTCCTTATAGCCAGAGCTACACAGGATGGGTAAAGCAGAGAGAAAAAAAAAATGCTGTTCTAAACTAATCGTAAATTCCTTTTACAAGTTCCAACAAACGACACACACATATCCAGCATTAGAAGGACTAACAAGAAAAATAAAAAATAAGAAACGGGAATTTTCCAGAAATTCTCTCGTAAATTTCAAATTCGTAAAGTGTCCTAAAAAGGATTCCCTTCGATAATAAGTTCCATGCCTCGCTATCTCTCATCCTTCTTAGTTAAATCCAAAGCCAAGATATCACATCAACCATCAACTACTAGGGGGACGCCTCCACCCCCTCCCCCTATATCTACACATCCTGCGAGCATATCTCAGCGTCCATCGCTACTCATACTCATACGACGACATGGGGATTGCCCGCCCCCAGGAACAAATTGAATTAGTGTAATCAAAAAGTCGGAAGTTTTCTACAAAACTCTCATTAGTTCCGATTCCCGGATGAACGAATACTGCTAGGATGCATGAATGGAGCAGCAGCATTCATCTGGCACTGCATCTGGAGAGATGTGCGATGGTCAAGTCCAGTCAAGTTAGACAAACGAATGGACGACGACGATGGAACGTGTTCCAGTTCGTTTCCATGTAAAAGTTTTTCTTTTCCCACTCTGATTGGGAATGGTATAAGTTTTGCTCGTGCACCCTCCATCGGTTCTAACTTCGTCATCACATGCAGATAGACAGACTATGATCCTATACTCATGAGAAGTTCCAGCCCAAAAGGGATTATCTCTAGGACTTTAGGACTTAACGTCTCCCGGATATATTATCAAGCAGTTTTTTTTTCTTCCTCTTGCTGTCTAAAACTTATTCCAACAATCTCACATATGAAAACAAGACAAAGATCAGTATGGTCTGCCCTCAAGCAGGATATTATTTGTGTAATGAAGGATAATGCACAAAAGTTAATAATGCACACAGGTTAGAAGCCTCAATTTTGTTCAAAATTGTTCATAAATCTAGTCTCGTATGCATATTGTCAATTTATCTATATCGCTATTTTCATGTGTATGTGTGTGTGTGTGTGTGTGTGTGTGTGTGTGTGTGAATCGAGTAAGACGACGAAACAATATATCTGTCAAATGGTTAGTTACTGAGATGAAAAATCGCCTGTATCCTTTTGTGAAGGAATTTATGACCCTTTGAAGCCAACAATATTTGTTGCAAGGGTAAGCACTTTCATTGTCTGGCAGCTAACAATAGCTAGCTAAGCTTTATTATTACTCTGAGTCTTAAATAACAATCTATTGGAGCCGTATAGATAGTAGATGTATGAAGTCAGGAGAATAATTGCTGAAGGACACCCATCTGCTGAGGCTGAGGACGACGATAAATGAATTTCAATTCATTAAATGTTCATTTATTCGTTTCGATTTTTCTTTGTCAAGAAAATATGTGTTAGCAACAGTGGGGCAGTTTGATACTCTAAGAGGAGCAGGCACATATATGTATCAGTGCCTTAGGGAGATGGTTTGTATGGAATTTTTAACCCAGAATGCTAATTAATTAACATATCTCAATTAAATAACGAGTTGGGTTGGGAAGAAGTGGCTGTAGGCATTGCAAAACAAACGACAGATTTAGATCAATAGGTAAGATTTTGTTTATTAATCGGGGAAGCAGAGCGTTTTTTCACTTTGATACACTTAGGTCCTATGATCAGCTGGTTTTGTGGTCCAGCCATCCTGATGTATTCAGAAATCGATAAAGATTAGGAATTAAAACAACTTGAAGAAGAAGTTACCAATTGTCTCGGTTCGCTTAGATCGATCAGTTCTTTAGGTCCAGCCATAGATCTGTGTAGTCGGTAACCATGTGGTTGAACTGGTTTACCAAAGGTTTATTCTATAAGTGGGAACCAACCATAGCATTCGTTTACAAGCTCCCTGGGTCACCTTTTACATACCTTATAAAAGGTCATAATTCGGGAAGACCACCAGTACCTTCTTACGAAGCCAGATAATTAGTCCAGTTTTCTTCTTCAGTTACAAGCTCTCTCTCTCTCTCTTTCTCTCTCTCTCTCTCTCTCTCTATCTCTCTCTCTCTCTCTCTCTCTCTCTCTCTCTCTCTCTTATAAAAAGAAGTGTTGGCGATTGTTAATACCCTCGATCGTTTTCGAGTGTACCTGCTAGGATGAAATTTTAAGGTGATAACAGACACGGTAATCAATGCATGAATCGTTCGTAGGGTTGACTTGGCGTGGTGACTCAATCAACAAGAAAATCTAGATTGAAACCGTGCGTCAATCGGTAAAAAAATGAGCCTTATGTGGATGCTCGATGCCGGCACACGGCGTACAAGGGCAATACGATGGAAAAAGCCCCTACACATTATGGATCAGGATGCGTTGGAGGCTATGCAGTGGCAGAACACTTAGATGTGGAACAAATTAAAGGAACAGAAGTCTTCCGAATCAACAATCACGAAAAAGCAGTTCCAGATGGATTTCCATCTTACGGGGCTGCTGCTATTTCGTCAGGTGGGATGCAATGAAAGGTGGAGAATCTTGAAGCACTGTCACGACGATGTGATGGGTAGAAGATGCTTGAACCGAAACGTTTTTGTTACCAAGAATGCGGAGCTTTACCCAGGAGTATATGAAGGCTTGCGTAAACTGCGCGCACTCCAAAAGGAACGGTGTAATGACTGAGAGCGGGTTGCACAGTGCCGACCGAGTACCTATAGCTTTGACACGGCCTACCTCAATCAGCTAAAGACGTCTTCTCGTGCCAAAGGCGGGAATTGGTACGTACTAGCGATGGTGAGCAGTTGCACAAAATACGTGATATGCTGTTGCTAGAGAAACTGCAAAAACGTTGTTTATGTTTATTCCAGGGTGCAGAGGAAGCGAGCTCACAAGATAATTTGTACACCGATGCCGAATCAAGCTGCCAGGAATGGGGGTAGTTGTAGCAGAGAAAAAAGAGAGGGTTATAGAATATCGAGAGAAGTCAGGCGGTAATACAACATTGTAACATTGCAGGACATCAAAAAAGTTACATTGGCAGGCAAGAAAAGAAAACGTGGTTAAATTTATTGAAATGAATTAAGCTGAAGCAGCTGTAATGACCCCTCCAGCTTATGGCGTTGTGTGAGTTGCCCAAGGTGGGTCTAGTCGCAAAAAGACGGGACGCAGCCCTGAGAACCCCGCTCGTGAGGACACGAAGGGAAATAGGATGGACGAACTGCTGGGGATACATATTCGTTTCTTATGGCATTTTACAAGAGAATAGACGAACTGTTGCTTTTATTAGACTTGTTTTGCCAACCAATTTAACTTTTTATGTAGAATAAGACCCAGGTTCACTGGAAAAAGTTAGGTTAAATTTTTTATTTCTTTAAAATGAGGATACGTCTAGCTTCGCAGGTGACCGAAATATCGACCCTTACCCGGTTAGATCTAAAAGCACAAAATTGTAATCTATCAAGTTAGCACAGTAACCCACGATTTCAGTGCATCAATTTTGGTCTGCCAAACATGTGCCGAAGTTTACTAATTTTAAATCGGTGAACAGATACTTCTTTAAAAGTCTTAACAGGAAAAGAAGGAAAAACATTATTGTTTGGCATGTTTCATGTTGCTTCGTTGCACTTTCTTCGACTTAACTCGTGGTTTGAAGAAAACACAGACATCCCCTGACTAAAACTTAGCCCTCACTGTCCACAAACCAACCATCTTTTGCTTCTTTTGATGAGCCTCTAAGTGAGAAGGAAAATTATATTTACAACATTCATTTGCTCTAGAATGTCCTTCCATTAAAATTCCTTTTCACAGGAACTCTCTCGCCTTGAGAGCATTAGTCTCTAGTTTAGTTCAGATGAAATTACGAAGCTACAATTTTATCGTTGCAGTCCATGGCAGTAAGCGGCGCCTGAAAAGGAACTCCTACTGCAGTTTCATAAATCCAATAAGGACCTGATTTGCTTACAGTTGAGAAATTATCTTCAAGGATATCCACCAATAGTCAGCACATAGAATATATGTATGAAGGTGCCCCACGTCACCTTACTATATTACTTCTTCGTTTGGCTCCCCATCTGCTTGACCTGCTTTGCCTCCCTCTCGGCCGCCCATTCTAGGCTGTTTATGAGGCGAGTAAAATTAATGCTTACTTCGGCACAAAAATGCTTGGCCCATGTTTGCGATTGTATATCTGTAAAATTACAGTCTCTGTACATTCGCTGGGGAGATTTTGTTCATTTGAATTCCATTTTTGGACGAAGGATAATGAGCGCACAATAAACTCTGAGCAGCTGCAATGGGCTTTTATGTGTGGCGTAGCTCACTCGCACGCTCTCCTTAGTTCAATTTTATTTTACGTTGGTGCAAAACGTTTTCGCAGGACATTAAATGGGACGCGGCGAGTAATAGAATGCCGAGTATGTAGTATCGTAGCGGCGCAACAGGACTTAAGGAGCAAAAAGCTGCCAGCAGAGCAATTATCATTAACAACAGCAGTTACAATATTTTCGCCTTGAATACACACGCACACACATATCCTTGCGCCACTTGCCAATGGCTCCTTGCTCATGTCTACAAGATACAAAAGGAGCAGAGGGTATCCAACAAATGGCTCTTCCTCCTTCTCTAAAAACAACAAGAACAACAACAAAGTAGCGAAGAACTGTTGTGATTTTGTGCACATTAGGACTGGCCATTAGCTCCCAAGGATATAAACGATGGAACAACTAGGTGGGTGGATGGGATGTTGAACACATGTTTATTGATGATGAGGCAATTTCACTGAATGTTTGTGCACTTAGGCACCGTTGTACGTGAACTTCTCGATAAAAGCCCATTATACTGCTTGTCTTTCCAGAGGCAAGTTATTTTAATTCCTTTTTGCCAAGTTCAAAGGATCAAAGGAGTTGGGGCAACATGGAAATTATTTCGCGTGCGTGGAGAGTGCGCGGCGTAGTGCGGTGAGTCCCATGAGTGAGGTAACAAGAATTCCCAAAACCTTAATTAAATTAGAAAATTATCCTTTTTCGCAACTTTGATCCCACTCTTTATATTGTCGTCCCTATTCACTTTTCGGGGTTAACACTTTGCCTTTGTGGCGCACAACATCAAAAGGATCCCCAAAGGCAATTGCTTGATATATATTTTTATTTTTTATTTTTCTTCGTGTTGCAGGACGTACTTTTTAAAGAATTGCTATCATATCCTGAGTGGTAATTGTCGAAAGGCGTTCTTTAACCTTTTTGTCGGTTCAATGCGTTTAAACAGGTCACTGAGATGGGTATGGGGGCAGTCAGTCAATGCGATGATAACGGATATGAAAGCAGAGAAATCATATTAGTCCCAAAAACCTTTTCTCCTTAGATCCTATCTGGTGTCAAATGCGAGGATGGGAGACGACAATACATACATATAATTTTTTATTTTTTATTCTCCTTTCGAAGGATACGTACATATATGTATGTGTTGTGTGGTAACATTTTTTGAACAATAAATCTGGTGCGGTGGTAGAACTTAGTGACCGAAAGAAAAATCAAAGGGGCAAATTGGATTTAAGAAGGAAACGTCAGACGACCGGTACAACACGAATCCCTTTTGATTTTTGCTTACCCAGACATTTAAACGACAACGACATTTTCTGTTTTCACTCACAAACAGCTGCTGCCGGACTTGTGGCATGGGGGTGGATTTTTGCAAAAGAACCGGCACCAGCACCAGCAATGGAAATTGGATATATGCTTCGTAAATTTTCATCCTTGTTGATTGGTGAAAGTGAGTTCATCCAATTGGACAGAGGCAACGAACCGAAAGTCGTCATGGCTGTGCGATTTTAACTAGAATGTGTCAATTGAATGCTGCTGCTGGTGCTGTAAAAATTTGAAGGAATTCTATTGTCGATTGTAAAATCCCTTCGCGTTAAGGAATGGCAACATGAGTATGTTAAGATGTTAGCTAAAATGCAGTGCGGCAAATAAATTACAAAGATTCGATACGTTTCATTTAATGTCTTTTTTTTTTATAGTTTTAGACCCCAAAAATACGTATAATAACGGGTAATTTTTTAAGAGTTAAGTTTTTCAGGTTGGCAGCACTGGTTAGTAATGGCGTCCAAAAGTCATCTGTCAAAGTGAAAAGTTGTCAGTATACTCTGCCATTTAATCATGGAAAGTCTTACAAACGAGCAACGATTGCAAATTATTGAAATTTAACGTCTAATTGTTGGTGAATGGGGCTTAGAACAGATCCATGAAAATCCGCTGTTTTATCGAAAAATTGTGTTCAGCGATGAGGCTCTTTTCTGGCTCAACGGATACGTCGCATCTGGAGTAATAAACAGCTACATGCCATACATGAATTACCGAGGCATCCCGCAAAACTGACAGTTTGGGTTTATGGGCTGGTGGCATCATCGGTCCACTTTCCTTCAAAGACGACCGTGGAAGAAACGTTACCGTATTAAAAATTCGGCCTCGTCATCTATCCCGACACTCATTTACAATGGCACTCCAGCTGTCAGCTCTTCGGATAAAGCCAATCTGCTCGCTGCTCATTTTGCAGCTAGCTCAACGCTCCCAGATTGTGCTTTATCTCCCCCAGTACTCCAGCGCATAGAACACTCCATGGGACAATTCCACTTTCGCACCCGTACTGTGGCAAGAGTACTTCAAGATCTCAACATTCACAAATCCGCTGGCCCAGATGGTATTTTCCCTGTCGTTCTGAAGAGGTGTTCTTCCACGCTGGCAAAACCACTGCGGAAGCTTTTCTATCTGTCCTATTCTTCAGGGCTCTTTCCGAGAAGATGGAAAACAGCATTTGTCCAGTCCGTCCCAAAAAAGGCGAATCTTCCTCTGTCTCCTCCTACCGACCAATTGCACTAACGTCCCTTCTTTCCAAGGTCATGGAAACGCTGATAAACCGTCAGCTTATGAAATATCTCGAATCCCGAAAACTTCCTAATGACCCGCAGTACGGTTTTCGCAGCAACAGATCCACTGGTGATTTGATGACATATCTAACCGAAAAGTGGAACCAATCTATCTGATATTTCAAGGGCATTTGACAGAGTTTGGCATCAAGCTCTCTTGTCGAAAATGCGTGCATTTGGGATCGATGTTACCCTTCTTCAATGGATTAGAAATTACCTTTCGGACCGTTCAATACAAGTTGTTTTGGACGGTTTCAAGTCTGCAACTCACCAAATAAATGCTGGTGTCCCTCAAGGCTCTGTTTTGTCTCCGACTCTCTTTCTCATTTTTATCAATGACCTCCTGTCTGTCACTTCTAATCCAATCCATTCCTTTGCTGATGACAGTACCCTCAGCTTTACATATTCGTTTCCTGGGCAACGCCCCTCATCTTCGGGTGTTGAACTGGAACGGCAACGTATGTTAAACTCATTGAATTCCGATCTTGACAGCATACTTAAATGGGGTAAAACCAACAGAGTGGAATTTAATGCTTCCAAAACGCAATGCTTCCAAAACGCATCGCTGAAACCGAACGACTTTCCATCCTCGGTATGTGCGTTAATGACAAACTTCGTTGGAATGATGTATTTTCGATGTCGCCAAGAACGCTGCGAAATGTCTAGGCTTCCTAAAGCGATGCAAGAAATATTTCACCCCTTCTGATCTGGCAAGAATCTACAAGGCGTTTATTCGCCCAAAACTTGAGTACAACGCTCATATCTGGTCTGGTGCACCAATGACATATTTGGAGCTACTTGACAGGATCCAAAAAAGTGCGGTAAAACTTATTGGCGATCGAGACATCGCGAAATCACTTGACTTTCTTAGTCATCGTCGTAATGTCTCCTGCCTGTCATTGTTTTATCGGTATTTCCACCACAAGTGCTCAAATGAAATAGCCAGTTGCATTCCACCACTACAGCAATTCAACCGCAATACTTGCCTTGCGAGGAATGCACATCAGTTTACCCTTAAGCCTGTTTTCGGACGTACTGTGAAATATAAAGATTCCTTTCTCCCGTACAATACGAATGTGGAATACTCTACCACGCTCTGTTTTTCCTTTGCATTATAATTTATAAACATTTAAAACCAACGTGCATCGGTTTCTCCCATTCTCTAATCCTTCATTTCCCTAATGCCCGCACTGTGTCACTTCATTATAAGGGTATCCAAAGTCCCTTTAGTGCGCGTACATTATAAAAAAAAAAAAAAAAAAACGGCGTTGGCCGCCAAGATTATGCGATTTAACGCCTCTTGATTATTTCCTGTGGGGTTATGAAAAGTCGTTAGTCTATGTGGACAAGTCGAACACGATGGAACCTTTTTGGGATAACATAACACGCGTAATTCGTGGAATACCGGCTGAAATGCTCGGAAAATTGAACTTTCCGAATGGACCATTTGAAACGGAGCCGCGGACAACATTTACATGAAGTTGTCTTTAAAACGCAAATGGCAAAAGCCTATTTATCGATTACAATAAATATTTTGAATATTTGATGCAAATTTGAGTGTTTTATTCGATTTTTAAAAAAACTACGCTTCAAAATCACCCTTCAGTGGTTGACCCTAAAAGTGCGTAAAGTATTTGTGGGAAGTATTATATTAGTTATGCTGATCCATAAAATACCACTTCCGTTCGTTTCAAAAAGTGTGCTAAGATCTGAAACACATACCCAGAGATGCCAAACACGGTTGTTCGTTATGTTCTTCGTCCCTTTTTAATCAGCGTTTAATTCTCTGCAGCGCAGTCTAAACGTCCCCAGTCTAGTTCCTCTAAACTATCTTTAACAAAAATTGTCAGTGAATTTAAGATAGAATGTTTGGCTTTCAGTCTGGTTGCGATCATTTGTATAAATCGGTTCCTCTTTCAAGCTCTTACAGAGTTACAGAGTTACCGTATGATAAATCGCCATAAATCTTCTAATTTAAAATAAAAAAAAAAAAATAGATCGAAATGAATTGCATACATCTTTGGCACATTTAACAAAATCATCAGCACGGCGGATTGAAACCAGACTTATTTTCCCTTTTTGGTGGTGAATTGTGGACTTATGTATATAAATACAATTCATTCTGTAACAAAAAAAACATCAGCTGCATATCGTACAGCTTCCATTTCAAGACAATTTTTTTTGGTCGCAGATACCCGAAAATCTGAGTTGCAAATTGCTAACAAGATGCGGCAATTTTATGGTTATGTTCAAACGAATTTTTCACTCGTGGATTTGTGGATCGCGACAGTATTGGATGCGTGTTGGAATAAAGTGTTACAGTTCGCGGTAATAATTTTTCAGGTCGCGGTAAAATTGTTGTAATTGTAAATTTTGCTATTTAAATCAATTTAGACTCTGTTTTTTTAAGATGAGATATTCAGGTGAATAGTCCTTTAGACTTTTTGAAGATTTTGTAGCCATTTTTCTCTCAATTTGTAGGCATTATACCGTAATAAAATCACTAATTAATCACTATTGATTTATCACAATATCACTACAACGTACTTACCACTATTAATTTATTATTAATATTAATGGATACTTCGGAAATACACACAAATTAAAGGAAAAATTACGTTTTTGAATGGTAACATTTGATCACACGAAATTTATTTAAATCAATTTTTTTTGCTCAACTTAACATCATACAAAACGAATACTACTTTTTGTATAATGTTAAGTTGATATTTAAAGATATGGGATATATATAAAGGGTGCTTTTTTTTACAGGTTGGTTTTTCGAATAGAGATAAAACTGACATTTTGTGGTCAAATCTTGGAACTCTAATGTCACTTATGTTCAGTTTGGTTTGCCATTTCATCATGAACAGGTTCAAAAAAGAACAACGCTTGCAAATCGTGCAAATTTATTTCGAAAATAATGGTTCAGTTCGCGAAGTTTACCGCAAAATTTTGTTTGGGTTGAATGGCTACGTCAACAAGCAAAATTGCCGCATTTGGAGTGAAGAGAATCCACATGAGACCCTTGAAACGCCATTACATCCACAAAAACTGTCAGTTTGGTGTGCTCTATGGGCTGGTGGAGTCATTGGGCCATACTTCTTCCGAAATGATGCTGGAGAGTCAGTTACCGTTAATGGGGACCGGTATAGTCGATAACCGACTATTTTGTTCCCGAATTGGATGGAATGCATGTGGATGAGATGTGGTTCCAACAAAACGGCGCTACATGCCACACAGCGCACGTCGCAATCGATTTATTGAAGGAAACATTCTATGAGCGCATAATTTCGCGGTATGGACCTGTCAATTGGCCACCAAGATCGTGTGATTTGACACCATTGGATTATTTTCTTTGGGGATATGTGAAGTCGCTCTTCTACGCCAACAAATCAGAAACGTTAGGGGACTTGGAAGCCAAAATTCTTGGCGTTATTGCCGACATACAGCCCAAATGCTTGAAAAAGTGGTTGAAAATTGGACCTCTAGACTTGTCTTTATTCGAACTAGCCACGGCGGCCACATGCCCGAAGTCAGATTTAAACATTAATGGCATAAAATTATCCTTCCAATAAAGCCAAATTGATGGACATTAAAACGATTTTCTTGTGTTTTATTTTAATTCGAAGTTCTATACCTCTAAAAAAACACCCTGTATTTATTGATATAGGAAATAGTAATCCACTTTATTGGTTTTTGAGATATTGTCCGTTTTATAAATTACCGTTATTCGAATTTTTGTTGCAAGAATCTGAGTATGCAGTATAGGTGTCCATAGTACAAAAAAGGACCAAACTGCTCGGAACCATTTTCGAGGAGAAAATTTGTAATAAGCGATTTTCAAAAAAAAAACAAATTGAATGGAAGGTTCCGTTGTTTCAAACCCTGCCATATGGCTCACGAACAGACAAACAGACCGACGGACGCCATTGGCGGACTCACTTTTTTAGATTTCTCTATAGTCATCGCTTATACTCAGTTTGAGTTCGGAATTTCCTCACAATCGCAATATCTCTCTCTTTAGTATAGGTACTAATGTATACGAGAGAAAGTTAAAATCCTTAGAGAACTTACCAACAAAATTACAAGGAAAACGAGCAAAAAAACAATTTGCACACCCGACGTGCTAGGCCTACAGCGATCCTCTAAACTTGAATGTAATAAATTAGTTTGAACGGTACGCTTTTTATTCGAGTATATATTTATAGTTTTGGGCCATATTTGCCACACTTACCCTACCTTTAAGAAAGCAAGTTATGTCATTGGCTTTCTATTCTGAAAATAAATTAGTTAAAAAATATAGGGTCCGCCAAATAAATTTTTTTTTTTTTGAAACAGGGCGCAAAACATCGAGTGTCGCTTCGGCTGTGTGGCACGCCGTCTTGTTGAAACCAAATGTTGCCAATATCCTCCTCTTCAATTTTTGTGAACAAATGCGACAATTTTGCTTACTTACATACCCGCCAAGATCAAAATGAGCTTCATCTGAAGAGATGATTTTTTTTGGCAAAATCGGCATCTTCTCTAAGTCGATCGCAGGCCCACTTAGCGAAGCAAAAACGCATTGGATGGTCAGTTGGCTTCAACTCCTGAACCAATTGGACCTTATATGGCGTAATACCAAGGTCTTTATGCAAAATTCGTCTCAATGATGATGGTGAATTGATGTTGATGGCGCTTCACGCACACTTTCTGCCACAGCAGCAATTTTCTCGGGTGTACGCACTGTTTTTGGCTGTTCACGCTTTGGTTTATCGATGAGGATGCCAGTTTCTTTCACTTTTTTCACAAGATAACGAACATACGGAGCTGACGGTGCTTCTCTTCTTCCAAAATCTGTACGCAATTTTCGCACACATTCTGCAACATTACCACGATTTTTAAAGTAATGTCGCAATATTTCCCAGCGTTGTTCAAGCGTATACCCAAGCATATTCGTTCAGCGGAAGGATAAAACTAATTATCTGTCAAATCAGACATGAGCTAAGTGTTACCATTCGCGAAATAAGTACTAGTTGAAAAAAAAAACGTTAGATGGCGGACCCTATACATTTCGATGGGACTTCCAAATGATATGACCCTGACAGTAGGGTAGCTATCTCCGAAAAAAATACTCAAACACCTTTTTATTTTTTTATCAACGAGCAACATTTAAAGCAATTCGACTAAATACTCGTGAGTTATCGTCGCATCGTGAGTGTTGCTGGAGGAACTAAGTTTCCAGCAATTAAAAATGAAGGGTGATTTTTTAGCTGGTTTGGTTTTGGCAACACTGGTTTTGACAGCTGACGTGTGTTTAGTACCTTGTGTCACAGTCAAACAGCTTCAGTTTGGTTTGCAATTTAACCATGGATCGTCTTACAAATGAACAACGCTTGCAAATTATTGAATTTTACTATCAAAATTCGTGCTCGGTTCGAAATGTTCATCGCGCGCTGCTTCCATTTTATGATCGGCATTCTCGACCTTCTGAGCAGTCTATTCGGAAGATTGTGACCACCAACACGTTTACGTACTGTGCGTATTGAAGAAAATATTGCGGCCGTATCAGCTAGTGTGACAGAAGACCGCGAAATGTCGATTCGGCGCCGTTCCCAGCAGTTAGGCCTTTGTTACAGCACTACGTGGAAAATTTTGCGGAAGGATTTGGGCGTAAAGCCTTTTAAGATACAGCTGGTGCAAGAACTAAAGCCAGCCGACCTACCACAACGCCGAATTTTTGGTGAATGGGCTCTTGGAAAGCTGGCCGAGGATCCGCTTTTTTATCGAAAAATTGTGTTCAGCGATGAGGCTCATTTTTGGTTGAATGGGTACGTAAATAAGCAAAATTGCCGCATTTGGAGTGAAGATCAGCCAGAAGCATTGCAACAGCTACCAATGCATCCCGAAAAAGCCACTGTTTGGTGCGGTTTATGGGCCGGCGGCATTATTGGGCCATATTTCTTCAAAGATGATGCGAATCGCAGCGTTACTGTCAATGGTGAACGCTACCGAGCGATGATAACAAACTTTTTTTTGCCCGAAATGGAAGTTCTTGACTTGCATGATATGTGGTTTCAACAAGACGGTGCCACATGCCACACAGCACGCGAAACAATGGCGCAATTGCGAGGCGAGTTTGGTGAACAGTTAATTTCACGTTTCGGGCCGGTCAATTGGCCGCCTAGATCGTGCGATTTGACACCATTAGATTATTTTTTGTGGGGGTATGCCAAGGCTAATGTGTATAGGGACAAGCCCGCTTCGATTGACGCACTGGAAGCCAACATCCATGCATTCATTCGTGAGATACCGGCCGATATGTGTGAAAGAGTATGCCAAAATTGGACTCAGCGGATGGGCTACCTGAGACGCAGCCGCGGTCAACATTTGCATGAAATTATCTTTAAACATTAAATTGCAAGGTTCAAACTATCGATTCAAATAAATATTTCATTCATTTTTTTGAATTTTTTGTGTTTTTTTTTTTAAAAAAAGTTCTAAACCTCTTAAAAAATCACCCTTTACAATTCGTCGTAGAATATTTCTAGAAGTAAAATATTTTGATTATAAATATTAAATATGTAGAAAATATATGTACTAAAATATTTGATTTTAATGCAATCAATCGGGTTTTTTAATGCTATACCGTGAAATATCTTGCTTACCGAAACTAACCTTGATCTCGCGTACAACGTTTTAAGTATAAATCTTAAATATGCACTAGAGCATTTTGTTCCAAGGAAGCTTATCATGTCAAATTCAAATCGTCCTTGGTTTAATATAAGATTATCGAATGTAAAAAATCGAAAGATTAAAGCATATAAATTTTAAATAATAATGAGTTTGATAGTCTCAATAAATTTCTCTTCAATAGTTACGTTTTATCAGCTGAGGATAAAGTGAAAGAAAATAGTAAGCATTTTGGGACCTTAATTAATATACTAAGCAAAAATATATTGGTCTCCCAAACTGCATGCATGCAGTACCTTAAGAACACATCCATCGATACTGCTACTATTTTAGAAATAACTTTAAATCTGTTTATTGTTCGCCCTGTCCAGGTACTCATCAAAACGTTTGATCCTCAAATCGTGTTTCTGTAGGTGACCTTTGTCCCTTAACGGTTTTATATATCAAAAAGGATGTAGGTCCGGATGAGATCTCTCCCATATTTTTAAAAGAAAGTACGAAATCTCTTGCATTACCATTATGCATTATTTTTAATATATGTATCTCACAGGCCAGGTTATTTTCTTGATGAATGGAAAGTGTCTTACACATGACCCATTTCTATAGCCGGCTCTATGCTAGAAGTTATTAACTACAGGCATATATATGTAAACTTTCTGCTATTCCCAAGATTTTCGAAAAGACTGCGTGCGATAAATTAATCTTCGTTGTCAAAGAAATTATTACAGATGCACAACACGGCTTTGTTCAAGGCAGATCCACAGCCACAAACTTAGCAATTTTTTGCAAAAAAGTTCAAAAATTAAAATATATTGGTTTCGACTCTTCTCTGTTAGACTGGATATCTTCGTACCTAATTAGACATACTCAATACGTTAAAATCGGGAATTGTCTCTTTATATGTTCAGGCGTTCCACAAGACAGTCATATAGGACCCCTGCTATTTGTCCTCTTTGCGATGACTTAAACATCCACACACAAAGTTCTTCTTTCCATTTAACGACGAGATTGTGATCAGGATTACCGCCTGTGGGGTTCGCCGGTTCGACCTCAAAAGATATCTGCAGGCATCCCGATTTTGGATCACTTCATCACTGAGGCCAATAAAATGCTGGTGTTTCTGCATTTGTGTGATCCAGGAGTTTTTAGGCCTGCCTCTCTTATGCGATTGTAAGGGAACATTGATTGCCATTGCCTTTTTGACAGGGTTCGTAGGATCCCTCATTTGGACATGACAATACCAACTGAGTCGGTTGTGCTCCAATTTTTTCGAGATGGGTTCTTTGAGGTGAAGGCTTCCTCGGATTTTGAAACTTCTTATTCAATCTGGCTTTGTTACCACCGCTGTCATGCGAAGCATCTTCATCTCAGCTGCTGTCAACTTGCCCTCCTACTTTTTGTACATTGTCTAGCATTGTGAACTGTACGTAAGCGCAGGACGGTGTAGAGCCTTCCTTTCAGCTTAGGGGACATTTTTCGGTCACAGAAGTTGGCAGAGTTTTCCTGCCACTTCATCCACCCTACGCTTACACGATTATTGATGTCGTCATCAACGGTTGCTTCGCTGTTGATCATTGATCGCAGATATTTGAAGTTTTTACACTTGGGAACCACCACCCTATTCAAATAGATGTCCGGAATACCATTACCCTCTAAAACATCTACCCAAACATCAAGAGCTCGTTGCAGGGAAGTCTGATCATTACTTATAATGGCTCCATCGTCAGCAAAGAACAACTTATGCACTTTAGGGTCCGTCACTTTTCCCTCAAGCAGATAATCTAGGACCGTAATAAAGAGCAGAGGACTTAAGACACTTCACTGGTGAACACCAACTTTAATCGGGAATTCATCGGTAACCCCAGCGGGATATCTGAATTTTGTCTTCGCTCCCGCGTACATGTCCAGATCATCTGTACTTAGCGCTACCCATATCAGATCTCTTGGTTGTCTATCGAATGCTTTTTCAAAATCAACCAGAATCATATGCAGATCCTTTAAGGAATCACGATGCTTTTCCATTGTGATCCTTATACTTTGGATTGCATCTGTGGTTGATTTACCCGCGACAAAGCCGCACTTGTCGTCAGACAGCCATATTATTTGTCTTTGGCGACCATCTAATACCCGCTCAACGATCTTCATGGTGTGTGAAATCGACTTGACTGAACGGTAATTATCACAGTTTCGCGTATCTCCCTTCCTTTGTCCAAAGGAAGAAGATAACTTTCCCTCCACCGGTTGGGCATTGAATCACCTCTCATGAGTTTGGAGATAAGAATCATGAGCCATCTGAGCCCGATGTCTCCAATCTTTTTCCAGAACTCACAGGGTATCTCATCCGGCCCAACCGCTTTCCTCTTTTTGGAGTTCTTGACCGCTTTCACAACTTCTTCTACTGTTATGCCGGTCACTTCTTCATTTTTGGGGACGGCTCCTGGAAAATATAGCCGGGGAAACTGTTCGTTTAAAAGTTGCTCGCAATACTCCCGCCACCTGTGCACAATTTTTTCGTCGTCCACAAGTAGTTGGCCTTGAGCATTGTTAATGAACTTCGGCGATCGATTTTCATGAGCATTTCTTCTTCTCTGTGCGGCAATCTTGAAAATTGTTGTTTCCTTGTTCGCGGCTGGTGGCTTACCTGGTCCCTTTTAGCAGGCGAAGAAGATACCTCGACCAACTCCTGATACAGACTCTCCATACACTTAGCTTGACTTTGGGCACACTTTTCCTTCGCGATACTTTTGCAACGTCTGTATTCCACTTCAAGACGAGCTTTTTCAACTATATTATTAGAGGCGCACTTTGACCAAGCTTTGAAAGCCACTTTCTTTTCCTTTATTGCTGCTTGAATTTCCTCTGTCCACCACCAAGTTTCCTTTCCGTGCTGGTATTGACTCTTCGAGGTTCCAAGCAGGCTCGTTGAAGGGAATACCACATATCTTGTGCGCTGCACTCTTCATCCTCAACTTCGTTGGTGTTATTACGGAGGAAATTTTCCATGTTCAGGTTGTACCAATTGATTTTCGCTAAAACCTTTGTTTGTTTATTTCTGTTCTTCTTCTCCATGAATATTTCTGTCAGGAGGAGACGGTGTTGTCGGGTGATTGCCTCTCCCAAGATCACTTTGCAATCTTTAACTCTAGGCTTCATGAAACTTGCCACCAAATGGTAGTAAATCTGGGTTTCATTTCCGACACTGCTATAAGTCTGAAAAAAAATTAATTGTTTATTTCATTTCATCATTTAGGAACAAAAATTCTCTTATAGACTAATAGATAACAATATTTTATTTAAGTTACATTAATATAGACAATAGAAAGATAAATATATATATACAAACATCAAGTAGATCTTAGTACATTTAAAACATAAATTTTGAACGTGTATCTATTACAAATTCTAAAAAAGTCTAACCAATTACAAACTGAATTTGCTTCCCTGATGCAACGAGAAAACGGTTCATTACGACCATAATTAGATTGATGAAAATGCTCGTAAAAAAGAACATAATCTCTAGAATTGTAACAAGGAACACGAATCGATATAAGTGAGAGAAGTTGTGCACATTTGATATGATGACTTAGTATATCTCTAATGAACATTATCGCAAAATATGTACGTCGAATTTCCAAATTCTGCATACCAAATAAGAGACATCTAGTTTCGTAAGGTGGTCTAACATTACCCCAGTGGAGTTTATGATACATAAACCTTGAAATGTTTTTTTGAATTTTTTCGATTCTTATACACGAATTATTGTAGTAAGGGTTCCAAACCGTGCAGCAGTATTCAAGCGCTGAGCGAATGAGAGAGATGAAAAGAGTTTTTATAGTGTATGGATCTGTAAACTCCTTACTGTTTCTTTTAATAAATCCTAACATTTGGTTGGATTTGTTTATAATGTAGACTATATGAGGAAGAAAGGAAAGTTTGGTATCGAGAATAACACCTAGATCTTTTTTTTGCACTACACGATCCAAAGAAGTACTATCAATTCGATAGTCATAGTAGATCGGAGAAATCTTACGAAAACAAGACATAACTTGGCATTTTGAAATATTAAGATGTAAGAAGTTTAAACTACACCATTGTGCCAGTTTATTCAAATCATCATTTAGTGAAGTACAATCCTCGAAGCATTTTATACTACGGTATAATTTAAGGTCATCTGCAAAGAGAAGACATTGGGATTTTAAGAAGATTTTTGGAATATCGTTAATAAAAAACAAGAACAATAATGGGCCTAAATGGCTACCGTGAGGGACACCGGATGGTACCAATATTTGATTTGACTGATGATCGTCAATCTTAACAACTTGAACTCTGGATGTTAAATATGATTTAAGCCAATCAAGAATTTTAGAATGAAATCCCAATTCCAAGAGCTTGTGTAAAAGAATATGATGGTTAACGCGGTCATATGCTTTGGCGAAATCTGTGAAGATTATGTCGGTTTGACGATTTGATTCAAATTTGTTTATGATAAAGTTTGTCATTAGTGAAAGATTTGTGGATGTAGACCTTCCAGAAATAAATCCGTGTTGGGAATCTGATACAAAACCTTTTAGTTGAAAAGTAAGTTTATCACAAACTATTTTTTCAAATAACTTAGGTAGAGCAGATATTTTGCAGATTGGTCTATAATTCGTTATTTCTTGTTTCGATCCAGATTTGTAAATTGGTGTTATATAAGACAGTTTCCAACAATCTAAAAATTCACCATTCGAAAGCGATAGGTTGAAAATTGTCGTCAATGGAATAGCTAAAGTTGTGGCACATCTAAACAATAGGATTTGTGGGATCCCATCAGGTCCTGCCGTTTTGTTTTTATCTAAACCTAATAAAGCTGATTCTACTTCAGAAGACGATATAACCATAGACCCTATATTAATGATAGTAGAAACTTTTGGTAAATTTACGAAAGTTGGAGTGGTTGTGGAGTATACAGACTGAAAGTAAACAGCAAAGAGGTTACAAATTTCCTGAACTTCACTCGTTGATTGGTTCAGGTACTTCATGCAGCTAGGATACCCGTTGCTTTTACGTTTTAAGTTAATAAATTTCCAAAAAGCGTCACTGTTATATTTAATGTTTGATTCTATAGAGAATAGATAAGAATAGATATAAGAACTTATTAAGTGTATCGAATTCTTTTTGAATAGTTAGATGGTTTGACCGGAAATTTACATCGTCGCGGTTTGCTTTAAATAACTTAAAAGATTTATTTTTTCTATTTTTAAGATTTTTCAGTCTCTTGTTAAACCATGCAGGATTACACCTAGACTTGACTTTTTTATTTGGAACAAATTGACGTACAGCTTCATAGATAAAAGATACTAAATTATCATTAGCATTATTTAAATCAGTTTTGGATAACTGCGATTCCCATGGAATAGATAAAAAATATTCATTCATTGCATCAAAGTTAGCCTTGTTGTAGTTAGGTACAAAAATATTATTACTAAGAACATTTTTCATGTAGGTAAAAAAACATAAGGTTCCCTCTAGTGCAATATGATGGACCGAATTATTAACAATTGGAGTACCAGATTTTTCAACATAAATATTAAATTCTTTATCTACAAAGATTAGGTCAAGAATTCGGCCTAAGCTGTTAGAAAAATCATTGATTTGTATCAAGTCAAACTGACTAAAAAAGTCAATTAAATTACTCTCAATTTCAGAAGTAATATCGAATGGAACTAAATACTTATCATCTGAGTCTAATAACCACTTAATTTTACCTAGATTAAAGTCACCAATACAAATAATATGTTGCGATGGACTTAAATTTTCAAGAATAGATTTACAATTGTTTAGAAATATATTATAACAATCACAAGTACTCCTTGGAGGTATATAATTAATATTAATGAATAATTCAATATTTTTGTTTATAGTTAATGATACAATCAATTGATCAATATCATAATGATTTGTAGGTATACTATTTGAGTTTAATTGTACTTCCTTACATGACAATGACGAACGAATGACGATCAGAACACCACCCCCTCTGTCCATACCAGTAGTTAAGTTTGACCTGTCTTTTCTAAATACAGTATAGTCTGAGTTAAATAATTCGGATGTTAATTGATTTTCGGTTAACCAGGTTTCAGTTAATAAAATAATATCATATGAACAACATGAGAAAGTAAGATACAGAGATTCTAACTTAGTTCTTATACCTCCTACATTTTGAAAGTAAAACGATAAATTACTTGATGAAGCAGCAACGTTGATTTCATTTGAAGTGACCAAGTGCCGGCTCTGTTTGATGAACATTCTATTTAAAACGATCAGACCGAATGACTTGCACATGCTTAGGATGTCTTCACGAGAAGAATTCCTGGTGCCATATCCTAGTCCTCCATGGCAGTCTTCATAGTCTTCGTTAGACTTCCCGACATGTCCATTCAAATCTCCGCCAACAAACAAAAGCTCATCCTTTGGGATATTCTTGATGAGGTTTGTGGAAATCAAGCCAGAATGCATCTTTTTCCCTCTGCTCGCACCCGATTTGGGGAGCATATGCACTGACAATATTCCACACCTCGCCTTGAATTACCAGTTTGAGAGACAGCAAGCGGTCACTGGACTTTATGGTCGATACGTTGCTAAGCAGCAACTCTGCCGCAAGTATGATACCGATACCATTCTTACCCTGTTCTTCACCGTAGTGGAACATCTTGTCTTAATTTTCCGGTGTTTCGCCATTTCGTTTCTTGGACACACAAGATGTCCAATCGCCTTCTTACCATCATCTCTTCCAGCTCGTAGCTGCGACCACTCATACTTCCAACGTTCCAACTCGCGACCCTTACGTTTCGCCTAAGTCTTTGCATTATTTTGCTATCCCCCGGAAACCGAATAGCTCTGACTCGTGCATTTCTGCTCGTCCCGGGATCTCAACCATGCGTAGCATTAGAGGTAGTGTTTCTTTGAAAGTAGATTTCCATAATGCTAGTTTGTTTGTTCAACAAGTGCATGCTCCTGATATAAGTTCTTGATTGATCTTACTTTTATGACACCGGTGATCTCCAGTCGTGTCAACCCATGGATTTGCATGCACACAAGTGGGCAGTTTAAAGATGTTAAATATGTTGCTAGGCTCACCTGGATGTTTAAATTGCCTAGATGTGAATTCCTCCGCCTTAGTCGCCTTTTACGACAAGCACTGGCGGGCGCTGCAGGGATATTCTTACTTCCCGTCCCTGCACGGGGCATTCAATACACAAAGTTATGTTCATAAAATTAAATAAATAACGGGTGATTTTTTAACAGGTTTAGAACTTTTTTTTAAAAAAAAAACACAAAAAATTCGAAAAAATGAATGAAATATTTATTTGAATCGATAGTTTGAACCTTGCAATTTAATGTTTAAAGATAATTTCATGCAAATGTTGACCGCGGCTGCGTCTCAGGTAGCCCATCCGCTGAGTCCAATTTTGGCATACTCTTTCACACATATCGGCCGGTATCTCACGAATGAATGCATGGATGTTGGCTTCCAGTGCGTCAATCGAAGCGGGCTTGTCCCTATACACATTAGCCTTGGCATACCCCCACAAAAAATAATCTAATGGTGTCAAATCGCACGATCTAGGCGGCCAATTGACCGGCCCGAAACGTGAAATTAACTGTTCACCAAACTCGCCGCGCAATTGCGCCATTGTTTCGCGTGCTGTGTGGCATGTGGCACCGTCTTGTTGAAACCACATATCATGCAAGTCAAGAACTTCCATTTCGGGCAAAAAAAAGTTTGTTATCATCGCTCGGTAGCGTTCACCATTGACAGTAACGCTGCGATTCGCATCATCTTTGAAGAAATATGGCCCAATAATGCCGCCGGCCCATAAACCGCACCAAACAGTGGCTTTTTCGGGATGCATTGGTAGCTGTTGCAATGCTTCTGGCTGATCTTCACTCCAAATGCGGCAATTTTGCTTATTTACGTACCCATTCAACCAAAAATGAGCCTCATCGCTGAACACAATTTTTCGATAAAAAAGCGGATCCTCGGCCAGCTTTCCAAGAGCCCATTCACCAAAAATTCGGCGTTGTGGTAGGTCGCCTGGCTTTAGTTCTTGCACCAGCTGTATCTTAAAAGGCTTTACGCCCAAATCCTTCCGCAAAATTTTCCACGTAGTGCTGTAACAAAGGCCTAACTGCTGGGAACGGCGCCGAATCGACATTTCGCGGTCTTCTGTCACACTAGCTGATACGGCCGCAATATTTTCTTCAATACGCACAGTACGTAAACGTGTTGGTGGTTTAATGTCCAACAAAGTAAATTTGGTGCGAAATTTGGTCACAATCTTCCGAATAGACTGCTCAGAAGGTCGAGAATGCCGATCATAAAATGGAAGCAGCGCGCGATGAACATTTCGAACCGAGCACGAATTTTGATAGTAAAATTCAATAATTTGCAAGCGTTGTTCATTTGTAAGACGATCCATGGTTAAATTGCAAACCAAACTGAAGCTGTTTGACAGTGACACAAGGTACTAAACACACGTCAGCTGTCAAAACCAGTGTTGCCAAAACCAAACCAGCTAAAAAATCACCCTTTATTTCCCCACAAATTGAACAATTAACCCAAAACTTGCAACGAACCGTTTAAAAAAAAAAAGAACCTCCCCAAGGACACAAAAATATTTTTCAATTACTTAACTGACATTCGTCGATATTTGTGTTCACATTAAAAGGACATTCCACTGTTGCATGTTCATTTTTATAATTTCCTCTACATTTTCTCAAAACTTTTTCCGTTTGCGACAATTCAAACAAAAGTACTGCTTGCCCCAAAGGCCCAATAAAAATTCTCAATTTTTTGTTTTTGTTTTTTTTTTTCGAATAAATGAAAATTAATTTAATTGCCACCTAGCAATGTGTTTGTAATTGTTATGTCATGTAATGTCTTCTGGGTGACTACGAGGGGGGCATGAACAAACAAAAAAAAAAAAAACATGCTACTCACGCAGGACCCTGCCAGTGTAGAAAGCAGATGGTGGAAGTTTTGTTTCTGTCTATTGATCCCAACTTTTGTATCTATACAAAAGAACGTTCAAGACGCCACTACAATAACCGTTGATTGTTTAACGACAACGCTCGTAAAATAATAGAAAAAAAAGGGAACTAAACTCCATTCAATTCGCCTACACTCCTCCCTCCCCAGATCGGACTCGACTAATTCGAGTGCACTACATCTCCATCCCCTCGGTTTTAATGTCGTTCAGTCGCTCGCTAACAACAAGGATTTTTACGACTTTTCAAAAGCAAAACAAAGCAAGACTGAATGAGCAAATTTTTATAGTTCTAGAGTTCGTATTCTTCGTCGACTAACACCCATTCAGCTGACATGAACACCTTTCGAGGAGACTCATAGCCTCATAGTCATAGTTGGTCTGTTATATAGTCGAAGTCGTCAATGCCAGTGGCTCCGTAAATGGTTTGTTTATCAAAAACAAAAAAAAGTGTTTTATGTTCGCGGCCGTAAAAGTCGCCTGAACGTTTTTATTATTTAAATGCCACTGTGTCTGAAATAAGAGGGAACTAGCTCTACTAGACATAGTCGTAGTATTATAGTAGGGCTAGGGCCAGACATCGAGCTGATAATCAGCTGAAATGTGTTTTGGTTAATTCAACTCATTTATTGGGCTAATTAAGCGAATTGATGAATTTTTACCACCAACATTCGAGGGTTATGACGTGAGGTGTGCTATTGCGAGGGGCAGAGATACTAAGACTCAGTGCCACACCCGAATGAGGAATGAAATTGTCTCTACCTTCACTGATGGGACGGCAGGCGGAGAGGTGATTTATGATGGACATTTTACGAATGTTGTGATAACTTAAATGACTCTATCTGGAAATAGTGCAGATATTTCGTTATATTGATTAATTACAGATGCGGACATGGATATGTTGGTGATGTATTTCATGAATAATAAACAAATGTTATGTACAAACCAGGTGCTGTTTTGGGTTTAGAAATGTATGTCCCAATACCAATCTGTTTTAGACATCTATAAGGTCTGCAATAGGACTTCACCCCAAAATGATGGAAATAAAGAAAAATCGTATAACAAAATGTGTAATCAACATCTTTCTGATTAATGCATCCATTTACTTATTTTGCCCTCTGTTTTGCTTTTTGCCAAAGGAGTTGACTCGATAGAGAGCATACACCAACTCATTTCCCAGATTTGGTCGGCTCATTTCTTATCTTGGTCTCTAAACTGAGGCCAAACTACTGACGTATCACACGTATTAGGCCCAGGTATTTCACAATCCACACTGTCCCGAAATGAACTAAATATTCACATTGTGGTAAAGGGTGATCCATTTCGAGGTTCCCTACTTTTTGAAAGAAAAAAACACAGAAAATTCAAATTTAATGGAGAATGTTTATTATCATTTGAAAGAACATTCTTTGGCATTTATTTTTTGAAGATTATGTCTATCAAATGTTGGCCGTTGCTACGTCGCAGATGGTCCATCCGTTGAGTCCAATTTTCGATCACTCGTTCGAGCATTTCGACTGGTAACTGGCGAATGACACGCGTGATGTTTTCCTCCAAGGCCTCAATCGAAGCGGGTTTGTCGGCATAAGCTTTTGACTTTACATATCCCCACAGGAAAAAGTCTAGCGGTGTGATATCACACGATCTTGGTGGCCAATCGACCGGCCCAAAACGTAAAATTATACTCACCGAAATGTTCTCTCAATAAGTCCATTTATTGATGCGATGTGTGGGAAGTGGCGCCGTCTTGCTGAAACCAAATGTCGCCGAGATCACGAGCTTCAATTTCAGGCATCAAATAGTCGGTTATAGAAATATGGACCGATGATTCCACCGGCCCACAAACCACACCAAACCGTTGTTTTTTCTGAATGAAGTGGCAGTTCTTCAATCTCTTCAGGTTGCTCTTCGTCCCAAATGCGGCAATTTTGTTTGTTTACATATACCCATTGAGCCAGAAATTTTTATTATTTTATTTATTTTATTAATTTAATTTCTTTATTTCATTTATAACTTTAATTTATATAAAAGGTTAAGACAAATTCAAGGATATATTTACAAGAAAGTAGGGCATTTAAGTTATCAACTGAAATAGTTATGTACATTCTGTTGTCAGATTTTGACAAGAGGCGAATGTACAGTACATACTTAATAAAAATTCAGATTTATTTATCGATGGGGATGCGATAAAATATAAGTATAAATTCAAATATAAAAAAAATAAAAAATAAAACAAAAAAGAAATCATACCAAAGGGTTCAGTAAATTACCAATTACAGCGTAGTTTAACGAGAAAAGCCAGCGTTTAACATTTTTAAGATATACGGATTTAACTCGCTCACATCTCAGACTTAAAGGAATTTTATTGAACAAACGAGGCGCAGTAACATTATAGAAGGTGGAAAAATGCGATTTATTAATTGTGGGTACATTGACGAGATTACTAGTGTTGACGCGCAAATTACGATTTTCATAAACCCTAGGAGAGTTGTACCAGGACTTTTCAAAAAATATTTTTAAAACTTTATAGAAGTACAAATGTCTCAATGGAAGAAATCCAAGACTTTTGAACAATCCAAAACTAGGAGTACGACGGTTAACTTTACACATAATACGAACAGCGTGTTTTTGTTTAATTAGCAAAGGCTCTAATTTATTATAATGTGTACCACCCCAACAAGCTATACCATACTGAAGTTTAGATTTGAAAAGACCATTATAGACTAACTTTAAAATTGGCAAATCACAGTATTGGCTGAGATTGTAAATCTGTCTAACAACATTGTTTAGATATTTTTTTAAGTACATAGTATGCTCCAACCAACTGAGCTTATAGTCCAGAGTAATACCTAAGTACTTAAAGCTGTCGACACGTTCAATTACAAAGCAGTCAGCGGAGCAGTAGGCATGTGAATCAAAAGTGGGTGAATTATGATTGTGTGTACAAGGATTAATAAAAAGGAATCTATTGCAATTCGGCGAATGGTACTGTAAAGGCATATCATTACAGATTTTACCCATAATGTTGAAAATCATGAACTTCGTTTTGTCACTTATGACCAATTTATGAAGTTTAAACCATTTCCGCAGTATATCCAGATCATAGTTCACATCCATATATAAATTATAATAACATTTACCATGATAAGACAAAGCAGTATCATCAGCAAAAGCTGTGAGTTTACCCCTAAGAGGTTGAAAAAAAGCGAATTTACAAAAATTAAAAACAAAATAGGACCCAAAACAGAGCCTTGTGGAACACCTATGTTAATGAGATTTTTCTCACTTAAACTATTTTGAATCTTAACTCTCTGACTACGGTTTTCAAGATAGAAAGTGAACCAGTCATGGATAAAACCTCTGAAACCCGCGTTATAAAGTTTTTTAAGCAATATGTTGTGGTCTACCATGTCAAATGCTTTAGTGATGTCAATGAATAAGGTAGCAGGGATATCAGAAACATTTAAACTACTATAAATTTCACCGCATAACTTCAACAAGGCATCTTCAGTAGATTTGCCACTTCGAAAGCCAAATTGCGAAATACTAAAGAAATTAGTTTTGTCTAAGAAAGACAGCATTCTAGATTTGACCCCTTTTTCAAAGACTTTGGAAAAAACAGATAAAAGGGATATAGGGCGGTAATTGTTTCAAGACATGGTATCACCTTTTTTATGAAGAGGAATTACAACAGCTGTTTTAAGTATTTCCGGAAAAATACCCTTTTGTATACTTAAATTGAAAATATGACATAAAACATCAGAAACAAGGAGCGATATTCTTTTTAAGATATTACTTGAGATTTGATCACATGACATTGAATTTGACGCTTTTAGGGATTGTATAATAATATGAACTTCAACTGGTGAAAAAAATTCAAAGAAAAAGCTTTGTCTTTGGAAAGTGTCATACACAGAAAAATTATTACTATCACATTGACAGTTGGAATTATTATTTATTGCGGATTCCCGAATAGCCCTTGTAATATTGGAAAATAGTCATTGAACACAGTGGCAACTTCAAAGGGAGTCGTATTATTTATAGTGACTGCAATATCAGAATTAGGTTTGTTTTTGTTCAAGATTTCGTTGACAACATGCCATTCTTTTTTGGAATTACCTAAACTTTGCGCTAACTTATTACTAAAATAAGTATCTCTTTGAAGAGGTATTTCAGTTTTCAGCTCCCGACACACCTTATCATAACACCCTTTCAGTCTTAAGTTGTTGGGATGGTTTTTTAAACACTTAAACAGATGATTTTTCTTTCTGATTTTAGTAAACAGAGTACCAGTCATCCACGGCTTAAGAGGTTTCAACTTGTTGGTTTTTTTGATGTGTAAACTTGCGCGAGATAAATGCAATTGTAGTTTATTAAGAAACAGATCAAAGGCAGTAGATGGATCCTCTGCTCTGTATACTTCATCCCAAAACTCAAAAATTAAAGCTGATTTTAGAGCTGGAAAATCAATTTTAGTGAACTCTTTATTATTGCACAATTTTATTCTGGAGGTTCTGAGGTCAAGTTGAATAGTAGTTAAGCAGTGGTCACTTATTTTGAGGTCAAATATAGCCGTTCTAAAATTAGTAGGATTATATAAATGGGCCTCATCGCTAAACAAAATTTGCCTCGAAAACGTCGGATCTTCTTGGAACTTTTCAAGAGCCCATAGAGCGAAGCCATGTCGCTTGGGAAGGTCGAGCGGCTTCAGTTGTTGCACAAGCTGTATTTTGTACGCTTTCAATTTAAGATCTTGACGTAAAATGCGCCAAGTCGTTCGTCAGTCCGAGTTGCTGCGAACGGCGCCGAATCGACTCTCTACGGTCTTCGTGTACACTCTCAGCTACGGCCGCTATATTTTCTTCACAGCGTGCTGGACGTGGTCTATTCGGTCGAATATTGTCCAGTAATGAATGCTGGGTCTCAAAATGGGTGATGGTGTTGCGAATAGTACGCTCAGTAGGCCGATTATGTTGACCATAAGTTGAGCGAAGTGCACGAAACACATTCCTCACAGAACGTGAATTTTCATAATAAAGTTGAACAATTTGTAAACGTTGTTCACGCGTAAGTCTTTCCATTATGAAATGCCAAACAATACTAAACAAAAATAACATAAAAAAAATGACACGACTCACACGTGATCTGTCAAAAAAGGCTATTGAAAAAAGTATCTCTACTTGGATCACCCGTTAGATCCTGAAGAAAACCCAAGAAGTTAAGATTGATACTCACCGCCGTTTTATCGTTAAAGACGCATATGACAGCACATTAGGGGACTTTGACTTCCTCGGCTTTGCTATCACCCCAGAAACTTTATCTCTGCAGAAATCAAACGAAGAATAATACTTGCCAAACGATTTTTCTTTGGGCCGTGAAGGCAACTATGTAGTTAGGTGTAGTTAGGCCCCCTCCCGAACAACTAGGAAATCTCCGAATAATACCCTAAAATGTGAAAACTTTTTAAAGCGGATGAAGTTACTCTTATAAGATCGTATCCAACGTACTGTGTGAACGTCTCAAACCTTTCTGTAACACACTAATCGGCACGTACCAGTGTGGCTTCCGGCCCGGCAGATCAACTGTAGACCAAATTAATCACATTAAGGCAAATCCTGGAAAAGACCAACAAGTTTCAAGTCGAGATACACCATCTCTTCATCGACTTTAAAGTCGCATATGGCAGCTGCTGCAGTTTGGCAGCAGCTCATCTGAACTCTTTCAAACATGCACCGGATTTCGGCAAGGAGATGCGCTGTCGTGTGATTTCTTCAATCTGGTTCTTGAGTAGATACTGCGCAGGGCAGGTGTCAACATGGAAGGCACTATCTTCAACAGATCCCATCGTGCCGTGATAGAGGCTTTCACGGCTACTGAAGAACAGGCGAAACTAGTTGGCCTTGCAGTAAATGAGGACAAGACTAAATATATGCTATCAACAAACAATCAATCATCTGTCCACCGACTAGGACAAAATGTCACTGTTGATAGCAGCAACTTCGTGGTAGTTAAGGCGTTCATCTACCTCGGGGTACACATCAACTCCACAAATGACATCTTAGTGGAGATTCGTCGAAGAATTACCCTAGGAAACCGCTGCTACTTCGGTTTGGCAAAACAAATGGATTCAAAACTCCTAACTCGAAGGACAAAGTGCATGCTCTACAGAACGCTTATTCTGCCAGTTCTGCTATACGGCGCCGTGTGCTGGACGATAAGCAGGAAAGGAGAGTTAATACTGGGATCCTTTGAAAGAAAAATCCTTCGAATGGAGGAGAAGATACAACCGCGAACTCTATGAGCTGGGGATGTAGTCCGAAAAGCTAAAACTCATCGACTAAATTGGCTCGGCCCCATCGAGCGAATGGACAACAACGCTCCAGCCAAGAGGATCTTCGAATCCCAGCCCCCATGTTCGAGACGACAAAGAAGACCGAACCTCCGTTTTAAAGACCAAGCCTTCGCGGATGCCAGAGCGCTTGGTCTGGACAACTGGAAGCAGAGTGCTCGGGATCGCAGAGGGTGGAAGGCTGCTGTATCTCAGGCAGGGACTCTTCACGGGTCGGGAGCCCGATAAGTAAGTAAGAAGTTACTCTTGGTCGTTTTGAGAAAAATTCATCGTAAGATATTTGGTCCTGCAAATGAACGGATAAACACAAACGCTCCAGCCCGCAGAATCGTCGACTCTAATCCAAAGGAACAACGCTGTAGAGGAATGTGACAATCAATTTGAAGCAGTTAGCCAAAGATCACAAGAATTGGAGCGGCTTATTGGTTGAGCCACAGGTCCACCCCGGACTGTAGCACCGGCTAAGTAAGTTCAGTTTGTTACGCGAGTTATATATCAACGAGCACAGCAACATGAACTATTCTGTTTTTTTTTTTTTACGAAATACTCCAATTTCACACAGAAATATACAAATGCCCTTAGTTTTAGCAAATGGCACTCAAATTGGCCCCAAATATTTATATCATCGTGGCAATTTGAGGTCCACCACGCTTACTTTTGGAAGCTTTTTTTCAGTAGATTGCTTTTGTGTTGAAAAATTTCTTAGAAGGTGAAAAAAATCTGAGACATCAGAAATTTTTAAATTATCTTTCTAAAAAACTAAAAGAACGTGTTACAATTTTGGAAAATACCTTATACCGTACCCACTTTGGAGAGAAGGAATATGAAAAGGGTTTCACCCAGACATCACCACAATCAGAGAAGTCAACAGGAACCGAGATTTTTGGAGAGAAAGTATTTTTTGAACAGAAAATCTATTTGCAATCCCAAGTAACAATTTAGTTTCCATAAACGTCAAGGAAAGCTATTTTCTTATTTCCATAATAATTGTAAAAGATCTTATGGAAAACGATTTGGTGGCCTTTAGCGAAATTATTTACTTTCCTTAAGACCTTTGTCCACTGGCTCTATAAAAGTAAGAGTTTCTTCTTAGATGTTACTTTAAGGACTTACAGAAGTTATTACGGAAATCTTAACGAAATTAAAAAAAAACGCACTAGTTATTTATTATATTTTTCGTTTTGATTATTATTATTTGCTCGTATTAACATTTTCCATCATTTGAAAGCGTCAAGTTGCTAGAAGGTTTATCTGAAGAGGAAATAAATAATGAATTAAATTGAAAAGTGACTTAGCCTTGTCCAGGATTCGAACTCGAGACCATTCGCGTACCTTGATGCCGGCAATAATTTCATCTTATGTAAAAAAAGTAGGTCTGCTGGACCTACTGGATAAAAATTGAATAAAGTAGATATACATAGGTATTGTTTATAATAACTACCACTGGAGTTATTATTTGCCTTTTAAAATATTATCATTCGCAAACATTTTGTTATAGTTTTTAGTTTCTTATTTATAGTCCTTATCTAAGTCTATGAGAGACTTCCCTGATCCATGAAATAAATACCGAAATAATTTATAAGAATTAATTATTTAAAATATCTATATGATATCTAAACCTAGGTTCAAATCTCCACTATATTGATTGTTCTATTCACAAGCCTTGTAGAGAATCTTGCTATTGACTTGGAATAGCAAGCTTTAAAGAAGCTATTACATTTCAGACCTCAACCAACTTACTTCGAAAGGCCATATAGCCACCTCGTTAAATAAGACTATATCTTTCCTCTGTATTCTGAAATTGTTTCCCAAAAGCTTTAAAGTAGCATTTTCTGAAAGTAGGGGAAGGTCGTGTACCTCGGAACGATTTCAATAATCTAGCATTTTTCTCTTTTACTTCTTAACCTGTGCTAAAAACAAGAATTCACGCAGCAACAAAAACATTTTATCTCCCTAAAAAAGGTTTGAACTTATTGTTGAAGTGCATAGTTTTTAAGTAAAACATTAATTAAGTTTGCCATCGTTCCAAGGTACACTTAGGTAGTGTACCTTGGAACAAGGGGTGTGTACCTTGGTACGGCTAAGATAAAAGTCTCAGATCTTTAGAAAACAAACATAACTCCAGCTTTATTATTTAAAATTAAGTTAAAAACAAAACAACAAAAAATAAAAAATTAGTAAAAATAAATTGTAGAAATTCAGGTTGACTTACACAAGAAAATTTCGTTCTTAAACCTTCTTGCCTCTTGCTAACTGTAAAATTTCTTCGATGGTCATTTCATCATCACCGCTGAAGTCCTCGTCGCTCCTATTTTCTATTGGCGTGGTATTTGCTTTCGCATGTCTGAATTTAGGAATTCGTGGAATCACCGGTAGCTCAAAAGTTTCATCATCGTCTGGGGACTCGTTCAAAACTTTTTTCTTCGCTGAATTTGGCTTTTTAGTGGTCTTGACTTTCGAGCTTCCTGTAGTAATTTCTTCCTTCTCAGATGTGTCCGTAAGAATCCTAGTTCTTCCCCTCTTTCTTCCACGTGCAATAGGATCCTTTCTTGGTGCAGCTTTTGGTAATGGCCTTATTTGCTCTGGTGATACGAAATTTATCGAAGGAACCAATACTGCAGAGGTCGCTGTGGATGTTCCTGGTCTTTGTTCATCTGCAATAAGGTCATTTGCATTTTCGGTGGGCATAGCAGCTGGTTTTTCATGACATGGTCGATCCGTTACGAAGCTACTAAGGAATTCATCTTCGTTGAAAATATCGTGATTGAAGGGATATATTCCTGTTACTTCAAATCCTTTAACGATGTTTTGCTGATTGAATGCTTTCGGATAAGCCTGGCCGACAATTTGTGCTACATTGTTCAGGGTTGGCACCCACATGGTGCTGGGTTGTTCAGCATCCATTCACTTGCGGCTTTGTTGTAGTAAGTTTTGTACGATCCAAATACCGTTCTATCCAGAGGCTGCATTTTGTGGGAAGTATGCGGCGGCAGAGTCAAAAGAACAACTCCATGTTTTCTGGCGAGATCAATGGCCTGCAGAGATATGTGGCTATCATGCTTGTCCATTATAAGCAAAACTTTTTCATCTGGTGTTGGCTTTAAATGTGCTATAAAATGTACGAAGAACTCAATGAACAGTTGCTCGTTTGACCAGCCGGAAGGATTAGCACCACCAATACACCCTGCTGGAGCACCGTTAAGCATATGTTCCTTGAAATGAACTCTGGGGAATATCAACATCGGCGGAACATGATTTCCTATTGCATTAATAGCCGGGACCATAGCGACATTTATTCCTCTTTCTCCCGAGGTCATGCTTCCTATTTGTTTTTCACCTTTGACAGCTAAAACTTTCGGTGGGCCGTGAACCGTTGAATTTCCAGTTTCGTCAAGATTGTAAATTCTACTTGGGTAAAATTTGAAACGGGAATAGCAATCTTCCAAATTGGTAAAAAATTGTCCCACATTGCAGCCGTTAAAACTGGTTGATCTGGAAAGGCTGGTCGACTCTGGCTTTCTGAGTAATAAAGTTTGGTGCCGTTTAAGAAAGCCAATCATCCACTCTTTGCCAGTTGCTTCGTTCTTTATCCACGACTCCGGAAGAATTTTTCCATTTGCTTTTGCAAACCTAAAGGCCAATTTGGTTGTATCAATTTTCGTTAATCCACACTGCAGCTTTGCTGCTGTGGTAAGGTATTCAACCAAGGCAAGTTCTTCTTCATCATTAAGCACTTTTTTGTGTGCAATTTCTGAATGGTATTTGAACGTTGCATCGCCAGATTTCCGAAGCATTTGAAGATGACGAAACAAAGTTGTTTTGGAAATACCGTGGTCTTTTGCAGCTCTGCCGATTGTTTCCTTATTGTAGAGAACATCGTTGATAGCTTCCTGTAAGGCATTTTCATCCAAAGGAGTTCTTTTAACACCTTCCTTGCTGCGAGGCATATTCAGACTGCGGCAATGAAAGAAAAAACGTAGATGAGTCATGGCGAAATAAAATCTCATTTTGTTTTTAGTAATGTGATTGTACCTTGAAACGGTCCAAGGTACAAAACATCGATATTTCTTCTTTAATCACTTTAATCTTTTAAATTCGTACTAAATCGTGCTTACCGTTTCTTATTCACCAACACAATACTATGCCTTATTCACTAAAAGCGCTGAACTACACGTTTCACAAAAATGGTTGAAAAAAAAACTTTTAGTGTGCGAAAAACGGATTTTCTTGTTTTTTTGCACGTCCGTCGCTAACCGAGTATGATGACAGAATGAAACAAGCTGCAACATGAATGCCCTTCAGACGTTGTGGAACCTTTTTCTTAGAATAAGATAAAAATTTAAAGAACAGCAATCGTTCCGAGGTACATGACTTTCCCCTATATCTTGGAAAATATTAAACATCTATAAATAAGCCTTATGACAACACAATAAAAACAATAGCTTATCGAATTAAGGCGTCTTCTCACTTTAGGCACCTCGAAAATAGGCTATTTTTGCGATTTTTTTTTCGAGGATTTTTGCAAACTATTATGGGATAAAATGGATCCTACATAATGAACACATCTGTCAAGTACAAGAAAAACATTTTTTTACATCGAAAAACCCGTGTAGAAATGTAATGTTCGTGGCTTGTTGATGGTATCTCCCACTAAAACAGTTTTAGATTCAGTATGTCAGTGGCTATAGCGCATATCATCAGATTTTTGATATTCGCGAAAAGAACAAAATGGCGCACGTTTTTCGAAAAGGAAAAAAAAAACGCGTTTTTTTTTTTTGCAGTTTTTTGTAAAAAAAAAAAATACTTCAAATCAAAATTTTAAAAATCTGATGATATGCGCTATAGCCATAACTATGAAGAATATGTCATTCAAATTTCATGACAATCGGCCGGATAGTTTCCGAAATTTCATCAACAAAGCACTGAAAAACCTTGTTTTGAGATCAACGCGTATAAAGTTTGAGCGGCGTCAAAGGAATCAGCCGGGTGCTCTTAAGTCTGCTCGTCCGATCTTTATGAAATTTTGATATAACATTGGTGATGTAAAGGGTGATTTTTTAAGAGGTTTAGAACTTTTTTTTAAAAAAAAAACACAAAAAATTCGAAAAAATTAATGAAATATTTATTTGAATCGATAGTTTGAACCTTGCAATTTAATGTTTAAAGATAATTTCATGCAAATGTTGACCGCGGCTGCGTCTCAGGTAGCCCATCCGCTGAGTCCAATTTTGGCATACTCTTTCACACATATCGGCCGGTATCTCACGAATGAATGCATGGATGTTAGCTTCCAGTGCGTCAATCGAAGCGGGCTTGTCCCTATACACATTAGCCTTGGCATACCCCCACAAAAAATAATCTAATGGTGTCAAATCGCACGATCTAGGCGGCCAATTGACCGGCCCGAAACGTGAAATTAACTGTTCACCAAACTCGCCTCGCAATTGCGCCATTGTTTCGCGTGCTGTGTGGCATGTGGCACCGTCTTGTTGAAACCACATATCATGCAAGTCAAGAACTTCCATTTCGGGCAAAAAAAAGTTTGTTATCATCGCTCGGTAGCGTTCACCATTGACAGTAACGCTGCGATTGGCATCATCTTTGAAGAAATATGGCCCAATAATGCCGCCGGCCCATAAACCGCACCAAACAGTGGCTTTTTCGGGATGCATTGGTAGCTGTTGCAATGCTTCTGGCTGATCTTCACTCCAAATGCGGCAATTTTGCTTATTTACGTACCCATTCAACCAAAAATGAGCCTCATCGCTGAACACAATTTTTCGATAAAAAAGCGGATCCTCGGCCAGCTTTCCAAGAGCCCAGAGTCGCCTGGCTTTAGTTCTTGCACCAGCTGTATCTTAAAAGGCCTTACGCCCAAATCCTTCCGCAAAATTTTCCACGTAGTGCTGTAACAAAGGCCTAACTGCTGGGAACGGCGCCGAATCGACATTTCGCGGTCTTCTGTCACACTAGCTGATACGGCCGCAATATTTTCTTCAATACGCACAGTACGTAAACGTGTTGGTGGTTTTAATGTCCAACAAAGTAAATTTGGTGCGAAATTTGGTCACAATCTTCCGAATAGACTGCTCAGAAGGTCGAGAATGCCGATCATATGGAAGCAGCGCGCGATGAACATTTCGAACCGAGCACGAATTTTGATAGTAAAATTCAATAATTTGCAAGCGTTGTTCATTTGTAAGACGATCCATGGTTAAATTGCAAACCAAACTGAAGCTGTTTGACAGTGACACAAGGTACTAAACACACGTCAGCTGTCAAAACCAGTGTTGCCAAAACCAAACCAGCTAAAAAATCACCCTTTACTACTGTAAAAAACGATTTTTTTGAATTTTCAAAGTGAGAAGACGCCTTAAAAAAATTGTAGCTTATTTAGTATTTATTTAGTATTTATTTATTTCAAAATCGCTTACAAAGTAAGACAAGAGTCTTATAAATTTTTGAAAGCCTTTAAATTAATTTAAGAATTTGAATTTAATTTATTTATTAAGCTATTTTCAGCATTATTATATGTTTATTGAAAAGAAATCTAAATTTAAAAAAAGAAAAGTTAATAAATTAATAGAAATTATCAATGATTTGTAAACATTTGAATCTTCTTGTGCTCTTTACACTTCTCATACTTATGGGCAGGGAGTTCCAAAGGCGAATAACATGGACGAAGAATTGACGCTCAGTAATAAGGAAATTGTATCGAGGTAGTAGTAGAGCGAAAGACCTTGTTGAATGAGGGAAGTTCAGCTTACCGTGTAGATAATCAGGCTGTTTTGTTTGAATGATTTCATGTAGATAGCTAAGTGATAGAAAATTTAATAAATTGTCTAGACTACAGCCAGATATACGAACAGCAAAAGAGGAAACGTGGTCATACCGACGTAGATTATAGACGTAACGGGCAATGTTGTTATATGCAACGTTTAATTTGCGGTTAGTGGCAGAATCCAAGTTGCAAAAAATTTCACATCCATATAACATAATAGGTAGTAAAAGCGTTTTGGCAAGAAGAAGTTTGGTTTTTGTTGGGGATGAAACTTCGAGTGACTTGGAGAGCACGGAGGCTTCCATATATTTTACCAATTACTTTAATTAGGTGGTCGTTCCATGTGAGGGTACGATTGAAAACCATTCCAAGGTTTCTAGCACTGTTAACATATTCGATTCCTTCGTTTTCGAGATTCAGTGGTCTTAAGACTGCAAAATCAAAGATTTTGCGATAGATGGGGAGGGCTGTTGATTTGGCAGGGTTTAGGCACAGATAATTTCTCTTAGACCAGCGAGAAATGAAAAAAAGGTCCTCATTCGTTAATGCAACGGCATCATTCTTTTCTCCAAACGGTCGACTTATCAGAAGTTGCACATCATCAGCGTAAAGATGAATAAGATAATGCTTTACAACTTTTGGAAGCTCATTTATGTAAAGTGAGAAGAGAATTGGGCCAAGAATAGATCCCTGTGGCACTCCATTCAAAACATTGAGAAAGATCGATGATTGACCATTTGCCACAACGCGTTGTTGCCTTCCGCTAAGGTACGAGTGAATCAACTTACAGGACTCTATTGAAAACCCAAAGAAATTACGCAGTTTTTTTTACATAGAATTGAATGGTTAACAGTGTCAAAAGCCTTTGAAAAGTGTAAAAGCGTTAGAAGTGTAATATTATCCTTATCCATTGCGGTTCTTATTTCGTCAGTAACAAAAAGTAGGGCAGATTTGCAGCTGCGCTTTGGTCTAAAACCAGACTGACAGGTAGTTAACAGGTTGTTAATCGATAGATATGTTTGTATCTGCTTCATAATGGTTTTTTCAAACACCTTTGATAGAAACGGGAGGATAGCAATGGGTCGGAACTCCGTAGCAATACCAGTTTGCTTTTTAGGAACGGGAATAATTTTAGCCTTCTTCCATTCTGAAGGAAACTCGGATGTAGTTAAGATATTATTGAATATAAAAGCTATAAAGCGGAGTATATGAGGAAGCAATAACTTGACGAACTTAGGTTCCATTAGGTCGAGGCCAGTAGCATTCGATTTGATAGATAATATTGCCTCAACTATGTCTTCTTCTTGTATTCTTATAAAGCTCAGCGAACAGTTCAAAGCATCAAAGGATTGTGGCGTGTTGGTGAACTTTTTGTTGAGAGCATCGCAATCGATGTTATCAGTAGACCTCGTAGATTGCTTCCCAATACCGATTTCTCGCAGGTTTCTCCATAACTTTTTTCCAGAAACTAATGGACCAACTTTGTGTTCGTAGTAAAGCCTTTTTGTTGTTCTGATCAATGCGACGACTTGATTGCGGAGTCTGCAATAGGATTTGTGGAAGTACTCCAATTTGAACCGCCTCCATTGACTGTAAGCGGCAACTCGTTTCAACATTAGAGCAGAGATGTCGCCATTCAGCCAAGGTGGAGACGTATGCTTAATGAGCCGGGTTTTTAATGGGACATGAATATCAAAGAGTTGATTGACGTTATGCCGTAGAAAACCAATTTGTTGATTTACATTTTCCATAAGGTGTATTGAGTTCCAGTCAATGCAATTAAGGTCGCGTACTAGTTCAGATGTGTTTAAATTTTTATAGTCTCGATATTGGTAAATTTGTTGATCAACCCGACAAGCTAATGTAAAGCATTACCTTGCCAACATCGCTAGCAAGATAAAGGTCTAATAGTGAGCTAGACTCTTTAGTAAAGTGGGTAGGGGTAGAGTGGTTAACGGGGCTAAGATTGAGTGCCTTGAATGGACTTAGAAAGTTTGCCGCAAGACGTGTATCCAAGATATTACAGTTAAAATCACCACACAGTAAGGTATATGGGTAACAACAAGAAATTGACTCCAAAGTCGTAACCAAAGGTAACGTGCTGATGTGATTATATGGTCTGTAGACTGATCCAACCAAGATATTTTCCATGTTGCATGTGATACTCGCAAGCACATATTCCAAAGGACAATCGTCATCGGATTTACATACCAACCTGCAACTAATTCCCTCACGTACATAATGAGCGGCGCCCCCACCAGAAGTAAACTTTCTATCGGCTCGAAAGAGCTTGTAACCTTTCAAACTATAGAAATCGTCACATATGTCAGGCTGAAACCAGGTTTCAGACACAGAAACGATGTCTATCTTAGACTCAACGAACAGGTATCTAAACTCCCCTAATTTATTGGTTAGACTTTGCGCGTTTAAATGACATATCTTTAATCCATTATTTTGAGCCTGTAAAATTCGGATCATATTGTACAGATTCGTATTCAAGCTACTGCCAGTGAACCCCCTGGTGTCGTTAGCTGCGCTTGCACTTACAGGCATTGTTGTTGTGTACAAGGCAGAAGTATGAGAAGTAACTCGAAGCGACGAAAAAAAATCATGAGAAAAATAATATTTGAAAGTAAAATTTGGCAAAAGATTGTTACATTAAAGAGAATATTAAGATAAAGTAAAATTGTAGAATGAAATAGGATAGTAGAATAAAGAATATTAAATAAAGAAAATAAGAGATATGAAAGAACGAAAAGAGGCATATAAAAAAGGCCGTACAATAAATGCATTACAAAATAATTTGTTGTGTTGGTCATTGCTTACGGCAGAATTAGGTTGACGTCACTACGGCAGCTTCTAAACCTTCAACGTTGTAAACAGCAAAGCTTATAGAAAGCTTATAGAAGGTAAATTGTTAGTTGAGATTTGATGTAAAGGGTGATTTTTTAGCTGGTTTGGTTTTGGCAATACTGGTTTTGACAGCTGACGTGTGTTTAGTACCTTGTGTCACTGTCAAACAGCTTCAGTTTGGTTTGCAATTTAACCATGGATCGTCTTACAAATAAACAACGCTTGCAAATTATTGAATTTTATTATCAAAATTCGTGCTCGGTTCGAAATGTTCATCGCGCGCTGCTTCCATTTTATGATCGGCATACCTTCTGAGCAGTCTATTCGGAAGATTGTGACCAAATTTCGCACCAAATTTACTTTGTTGGACATTAAACCACCAACACGTGTACGCACTGTGCGTATTGAAGAAAATATTGCGGCCGTATCAGCTAGTGTGACAGAAGACCGCGAAATGTCGATTCGGCGCCGTTCCCAGCAGTTAGGCCTTTGTTACAGCACTACGTGGAAAATTTTGCGGAAGGATTTGGGCGTAAAGCCTTTTAAGATACAGCTGGTGCAAGAACTAAAGCCAGCCGACCTACCACAACGCCGAATTTTTGGTGAATGGGCTCTTGGAAAGCTGGCCGAGGATCCGCTTTTTTATCGAAAAATTGTGTTCAGCGATGAGGCTCATTTTTGGTTGAATGGGTACGTAAATAAGCAAAATTGCCGCATTTGGAGTGAAGATCAGCCAGAAGCATTGCAACGGTTTATGGGCCGGCGGCATTATTGGGCCATATTTCTTCAAAGATGATGCGAATCGCAGCGTTACTGTCAATGGTGAACGCTACCGAGCGATGATAACAAACTTTTTTTTGCCCGAAATTGAAGTTCTTGACTTGCATGATATGTGGTTTCAACAAGACGGTGCCACATGCCACACAGCACGCGAAACAATGGCGCAATTGCGAGGCGAGTTTGGTGAACAGTTAATTTCACGTTTCGGGCCGGTCAATTGGCCGCCTAGATCGTGCGATTTGACACCATTAGATTATTTTTTGTGGGGATATGCCAAGGCTAATGTGTATAGGGACAAGCCCGCTTCGATTGACGCACTGGAAGCCAACATCCATGCATTCATTCGTGAGATACCGGCCGATATGTGTGAAAGAGTATGCCAAAATTGGACTCAGCGGATGGGCTACCTGAGACGCAGCCGCGGTCAACATTTGCATGAAATTATCTTTAAACATTAAATTGCAAGGTTCAAACTATCGATTCAAATAAATATTTCATTCATTTTTTCGAATTTTTTGTGTTTTTTTTTTAAAAAAAGTTCTAAACCTCTTAAAAAATCACCCTTTAGTTGAAATAGAAAGGTGAAAAGTTGCTCAAAGTATGTAGAGAATTACTATTTTAAATGAACACTTTGTCATTGTTTAAGATATTTGAAAGTAGTAAAAGTAAAGTTAGCCCATTTGTCTATCACTTTCACCAACCCAAAATAAATTTAATAATAAAAAACTCTTGAAGTAATTTTGAGCATAACCAAGGAAATTATCCATTTCACAGAATACATACAAATTCTATTGTAACCTATCGCCCTAGCTTACCCTTGAACTTTTGATGTCTGTCGCCCTTAAAAATTCTGTTAAAAATTATTTTTAAAGCTTTTGGTTAATGGTTTTTCGGGACCTCTTCTACGGTAAGCCCTCAACTCTAAATTTTAACAAGTACCTTTTATCGGTTGGCGCTGCAGTAATATTCTAAGCCCATGGGAAAATTATATTTTTCAAGCACCAATAGTTCGGTTTCTTTTTTATTTTTCATTTGATCAACCCAAAACTTTTCTACATAGCTAAAAAGTTCCAAACTTTACACTGTTTTTTGTTGAAGGATGAACCAACAGCAAGATATGTCCTGTCAGCCGCATATTCACTCCAACTAAGTTATTTCATTAGAGTTTCGGCAATACCTCTATGTATCCGAAAATAAAGCTCTCACTTAATCAGAATTAAGCGATTTAAATTCTCCGAATACATACATACTTCTATCGAGCCCAATCCACTTCCCATCGCTACCGCTTAATGAAAATATTTACCATCGGGGATCTGTGCCACGCTTCCAAACGACGAAAACGAAAACGAAAACGACAACGACAACGACGACGTTTAGACGAAACAAAATTACTTCCAACAAAATAAACCGAATCAAATTGAATATCCTTTACAGGGCAAAACTGAAACTCCCCCCCTCATCGGTGGTCGTTGCTCACCTTCGTTTTTGCCATCCTGCAGATTATGATGACAAAGATAACGACTAGTGTTGCCGACAACGAACGAGATGTCATTTCGAGAGGGAACATAACAGAACAGAACCTATAAATTCCCTTCCACTTGACTTAAGATTAAGATCCTTCATAAAGTTCAAACCTCACGTGGTGGTGTGTCGGTATGGGGGAGAGTTGGAGTAGTACGTCGCTGTTGTTTGTTGTCTCGTGTTTAATAGAAAACAAATTCCCCAAAAATACGTTACATAAATTTCAAATGGTATCCTTATGTCCTTACGATCAGATTAACCATGGAAATACGATAATTTGCGGCATATCGTATGTAACTGCGACTATGGATTGTTTTGACAGTGTGCGTATGCAGCACGTTCAGACGTACATACCGTACCGTTCTCCCGCATAACTTATACGACGAGTAGGTACAATGGTAAAAGTAACAATGTATATTCTACCTTCGGGAGCAAAGGACTTCTTAACGCATACTCATTCCTCGTATACTTATACGAGATACCGCGCCTTGCCTTGTGGGTGGTATGGTGCAAATTTGTGTCTCCTTTGGAGTCATTATTCATTCTCTCGTTTTTATTAAGCCACATTGTTTTGCGTGTTTATTAAATGGAATACTCTCGAGTGGGATGTCGCGAGGGCGGGGTGATGAAATGATTTTTATTTGCCCTGAAAGGATGTTAAGCACCATATGCCAGAGACACTTGATGGAAACGAATAAAATTGCGAAAAACTCCTCGTTGGGACTTTACCTTTAACCCAAATGGAAGGGGAAGGGGAAAATCGCATAAACACTCACGCAATGCCATAACAAAACAAAACAAAACAAAACAGAACAGAACAGAACAGTAGCAAAAAAAAAAAAAAAAACACACAGAAAATAAGACACTTAACAGCTCAAAGTCAAAAGGACTTGCAAAGTGGATAAATAAAAACGATTTCTGTTTTGCCCCCTTACCACCCCCTATCTATATAAGCAATGACATGGCATTTAACGTAAATCCTTGTGTTGTTTCCAATTGAACAGAGAAAAAGAGTTCATGAAAGCGGCGAAGTGCGTGGTGTGCGTAAATCACGCAAATCGAGACGCAGGTGCTGCAGGATATGACAAGAGCCAATTTTCGTCGTTCTCGGTTGAGAGATGAGGAGAATCCACCCATTGCCAAAACCAAACCATCAAATGTCGCTCTTGTATTACGAGTGTTACGAGTGAGTCCTTGAGGGCTTCTCGCGTTTGTTTTCCATGCAATAGAAATAAACACTTGAAATGAACGTTCTTGAATAATATCCTTTTCTGCCTTTCAACGATGACGATGATGATGATGATGGTGGGCGGTGACTCTGTTTTTCATAGTTGTATGGTGGGAAATAAATCTATGAATTTCGAACGAGTCAATAGTTATAGTATGACGACGAGACGCGGTAGGATTTTTATTTTATGTCCTCCTCGTGTTTACAGAGCATTAGGAGGTATAAGAGGATTAAACTTCGCGAAGTGGAAGCCAAGCCAATAAAAATAGTGCCACTGGATCGATAGTTATTCTTATACTTTTGAGTGATACTAGTTAGATATTTGTTAAGTAAACACTGGCCAGGAGGTTTGTCTAAAGGTATCTAAAGGTCGTAGAACTTATGATGAATACTTACTTACTTACTTAGGTGGCACTACAGTCCGGGGTGGACCTGGGCCTCAACCAATAAGCCTCTCCAGTTAGCACGATCTTTGGCTAACTGCCTCCAGTTGCGCACTCCAAGTTGGTTGAGGTCCCCTTCCACTTGGGCGCGCCACCTTAGGCGAGGTCTTCCTCTACTGCGTTGTCCCACCGGGTTGGATTCGAAGACTCTTCGGGCCGGAGCGTTGGTGTCCATTCGCTCTACATGACCCAGCCATCTTAGACGACTAATCCGTATTTTTCTGACCAGGTCGATGTCGCTGTACAGCTCGTAGAGTTCGCTGTTAAATCTCCTCCTCCAAAGCCCGTCAACGCAAACGGGACCGAAAATCACTCGAAGAATTTTGCGTTCCAAACGACCAAGGAGATCTTCATCCGCCTTTGATAACGTCCATGCTTCTGCGCCATACAGCAGGACTGGGATGATGAGGGTCTTATATAGAGTCTCCTTGGTGTTTCTCGACAAGGCCTTACTAATCAATTGCCTCCGTAGGCCAAAGTAACAGCGGTTGGCAAGTGTAATTCTTCGCTTGATTTCTGACGATATGTCATTGTCAGAGTTAATAGCGGAGCCGAGGTAGATAAAGTCCCGAACTACCTCGAAGTTATAGCTGTCTATCGTGACGTTCTGTCCGATTCGTCGATGTTGTGCGTCCCTTCTTGTTGACAGCATATATTTCGTTTTGCCCTCATTCACTTCTAAACCCATTTTTGCCGCCTCCGTACTGATACTTGCAAACGCACCAGTGACAGCTCGCTGTGTTCTGCCAATGATGTCGATGTCGTCGGCGTAAGCAAGTAGTTGCACAGACTTTTGGAAAATTGTGCCCCTGGTGTTGGCTTGCGAGTTTCGCACAATTCTCTCAAGTATGATGTTGAAGAAGTTACATGACAGCGCATCGCCTTGTGTAAAACCTTTTTTGACATCAAAGGTCTCGGTGAGATTGTTTCCGACCTTAATGGAGCAGCGAGAGTTCTCCATCGTCATCCTGCACAATCTGACGAGTTTGGCAGGTATGCCAAAACTAGACATGGCTCTGTATAGCTCGTCTCTATAAATGCTGTCATATGCGGCCTTAAAATCGATAAAAAGATGGTGAGTATCGATCTGGACTTCTTGGGTTTTTTCCAGGATCTGCCGAAGTGTGAAAATCTGGTCAGTTGTGGACTTACTCGGCCTAAAACCGCACTGATAGGGTCCAATCAGTTCGTTGACGAATGGTTTTAGGCGTTCACACAGCACGGCAGACAGGATCTTGTATGCGATGTTGAGGAGACTTATACCTCTATAGTTGGCGCAGTTAAGAGGGTCTCCTTTCTTATGGATCGGGCAAACAATGCTGAGGTTCCATTCATCAGGCATACTTTTCTCTGACCAAATCTTGGAGACGAGCTGGTGTATGCTCTCTACCAAATCATCTCCCGCTGCCTTGAAAAGTTCGGCAGTTAAGACGTCCGGCCCGGCAGGCTTGTTGGAATTCTGTTTGGATATTGCTATCCTCACTTAATTTTGGTCAGGTGGGCGGGAGTCTTGGATTTCATCACCCATGTTGAATGGTTCATTCTGCCTGACAGCGGAATTTGTGTCATCATCGCCGTTTAACAGTCTGCAGAAATGCTTTTTCCATATCCTCAGCACCGACTGTGTTTCCACTACTAGGCTTCCTTGTTCGTCTCTACAGGTATCTGCTCGGGTAAAGTTGCGTTGACACGTTCTTTTTACCTTTTGGTAAAACTTCCGAACATTGTTCCTGGAGTACCACCTCTCTATTTCCTCGATTGCGCGCTTCTCATGCTCTTTCTTTTTCTTCCGGAGAAGCCGGTGTTCTTCCCTCCTCATTTGCTCGTAGAGCTCACGAGCCGCTCTCGTCCTTTTGTGCAGCGCCGCTTCGTAGGCACGTTGTTTTGCTGCATGCGCTTGCCGGCACTCTTCATCGAACCAGGGGTTTCGTGGGGGTGGTTTGGTGAAACCAAGCACATCAGTTGCGGCGCTTCTGATGGCTTCTTGGCATCGATGCCACTGGTTTTCAGCACTTGATGCTGGCAGCACAGGACTTCTCGAGAGGTTGAGGGATACGCGATCGGCAAAAATTCTGGCGGTTTGTTGCGCTTGTAGCCGTTCAACGTTGAATCTCCTCACAGTATTTCCTCGCTGTTGTGGTGTCTGGGATATCCGCATACGTACCTTGGCTACAACAAGGTAGTGGTCCGAGTCTATGTTGGCCGCTCGGAAAGTTCGGACATCTAGAATACTGGAGGAGTGCCTTGCGTTGATCGCAACATGGTCAATTTGATTGACGGTTTGGTGATCTGGTGACCGCCATGTTCCTTTGTGGATATTGAGGTGAGGAAACCGTGTGCTAGCTATAGTAACATTACGTCCCGCAGCAAAGTCAATTAGCCTAAGTCCGTTTCCAGACGTAGTGTCGTGTAGGCTTTGCTTTCCGATTGTGCTACCAAAGATGTCCTCCTTTCCTATTTCGGCGTTAAAATCACCTAGGACGATTTTAACGTCGTATTTAGGACATTGCTCATATGTTTTCTCGAGGAGCTCGTAGAAACATTCTTTGGTAGCATCATCTTTCTCTTCTGTGGGGGCGTGAGCGCATAAAAGGCTGATGTTGGCGAATTTCGCCTTGATGCGGATGGTTGTAAGGCGTTCACTAACATGTCGAAAGCTCAAGACTTCTTGCCTAAGTCTGCCGCTTACAACGAATCCACATCCAAATAGACGCTGCTTCTGTTCCCTATAGCAATCACCGTAGTAGATGTTGATGAATACAATGCCAGATTTTATTGCAGTAAACAAACGAGAACTTGAGAGGATGTGAAAGTTGAAGAGAATTTCTTTTTTTTTATTTTGTTAGGCAGATATTTCCAACTAACCAAGTTCTACAAGGGGTCTTTGTATTAAAAGGAGATAGAATAAGTCCCAATGGCAACTTGTTTTGCTTCTTTACACTTGACTGCATTTGTAATGGTCTGCTGCTTTTGAGATCGCTTCTTCCCATGCTTCGCGATATCCAGTCTTTTCGAGATCACTTCGAAAGAGGATCATCGAATGCGATCATCGAAAACGCTAAGTTTGAAGACTGCCAGACAGATCGATCCTCTGTTACCAAGGTCTATATAACTGGAAGCTGTGTGCCCGGGATCGCAGAGGATATTGGCACGTGCTCTGTACAGGTCGGGAGCCCGTTACTCAAAAGGTATTAGCACATTTATTTAATACACATAGTCCCTTTGAACCCTTGCATTCGTGTATACACTTTCGGGTGAACATTATGAAGGAAAAATTGTATGCAAGTCTCACGTGGACACTCAAATTGCCTAGACCCAGTCACCTTTATTTTGAAATTCATCAACAACCATGAAAACTGTGGTTCATCCATAGTTCAGGCTGCGATTAAGGCTCTGGATTCAACTGTGACTATATCCAAGCTTGTTGGGGACTGTAGGGAAACACATCATCACTTTAATATGGGTTCCGGGCCACAAAAACTTAGAGAAGAATGAGAGGGCCGACGAGCTCGCCAGACTTGGCTTTGTTTCAATGTACCTCTGGCGGAGGAAGTCAATCCCGCTCTAAAATACGTGAAGAGAGACATACTCCTGCATTTTTCCACACAGAACCTTACATGTAAAGGGTGTTTTTTAGAGGCTGGCTCGAACATAGTCTAATCTGGAAGTCCAATTTTCGATGACTTTTTACAACATTTGTGGCCGTCTATTGGCAAAAACACGGCGAATGTTGTTCTCCAAGTGGTCAATTGCTTCGGGCTTATCGGCGTAGACCATCGACTTCACATATCCCCACAGAAAATAGTCAAGCGGCGTTAAATCCCACTTATGAACCCGTAAAGCACACCAAACAGTCAGTTTTTGTGAGTATCATCACTCTAAATACGGCGCTAGGCTGGTGGCCATATGTACAGGTCACTGGCCGATAGGTACGCACGCGTCCAAACTGTGAATTCCCCATAATACCTTCTATCGCAGTTGTCTGGACGTTAACGAGAGTGAACCAGTGCCTCAACTTCCCTGTAAATGCTCGGCTTTAGCGAAAACCAGCAAGCATGTCTTTGATAACCTCGCTGACATCTCGAACATAACAACATAAGTTCTTTCCTTAATACCACAGGTTGGTTTTGAGTTATACCTACCTCCAATCTACATTCCTTTCTCACAGGTCCCGTGAGTGGTGGCAACAAAATTTCGCCTAAGCGCTAATTGCGCTTCCCTTTTACTTAGCATTAGGAAGCAACCATTTTACCTAACTTAACTTAGTCACCTTTTACGACAAGCGAAATTTTTTAACTTATTAAAACTGTTGAGTGTTGTCGAAAAATTATTGCTTTTACTTTTGAAAACGTTGAAAACTTTGGAGCGATATTTGATCCATTGATGCAAAAAATGCCATCAAAAAAATTTACCAAATATTTTTATGTTTCCAAGGCTATACGCTACACTGCATGAAGTGAGTTTTTTATGTCTCTTCTCATAAAGAAAGCTATATCTCATGTTTGTCATTGAAGGAACTTGAATGGTTTCTCTGCTCTGGCAATTATTGAATTGCCTTTAACAGGTAGGCATGGCAAAAAACCTTACCACGGCAAACCTGTAAAAGAGTTCAGGGTTTAAAAATTTTGTTAAGACTCTAACCGTTGATATCTTCAGTCGGCGTATTAAACAAATTTTAACATGTTACCATTTCGGGACCCTACGGAGTATATGATGCAAATTTCAGCTTCGCTGCTTAAATTTAAAGGTCTCAAAAGTTGATACGGACGGACATTGTTAAATTGTCTTAGGTTTTGATCCTGATCATAATTATTTCGGGTTTTCCAATAAGAGCGCTACAAAATTTTGAATATCAATGAAATTCTTTATTCCTGTGAAAGTACGTTCGTTGCCATTATGCATGGAACTCAATTTCTTTTGCATGACCACTACGGGCACGCTTGCAGAAGTCCATACGCTGAACCCAGTTTTCGACGGTTTTCAAGCATCAATCGGCCGATACTGCTGCAATTTCACGTCCGATATTCGTACGAAGTTCATCAATCGTCGCTGGCTTGTTGGCATAGACCATAGACTTGACGTAGCCCCACAGGAAATAGTCTAACGGCGTCAAATCGCACCCCAAACTTGGGTTCCAATAAATTGATTGTGACATTCGCTGTGTGGCTTGTGGCGCCGTCTTGTTGGAACCACATGTCCTCCAAGTCCATATAATCTAATTGGGGCCAAAAATATTCGGTTATCATTGAACGGTAGCGATTCCCATTCACAGTAACGTCACGGAAGAAGTACGGCCCAATGACGCCGCCGGCCCATAAACCACACAAAACCGTAATTTTTTCGGGATGCAATGATGACTCATGGAGTACGTGTGGATTGCTGCCTGACCAATACCGCATATTTTGTTTATTGACGAAGCCATTCAGCCAGAAATGAGCCTCATCGCTAAAGATGATTTTTCGATGAAAATCCAAATCATTTTCAAGTTGTTGCTCAGCCCAATTCACGAACATACGACACTTCTGGTGGTCAAGCGGCTTCAGTTCTTGTGTCAATTTATTCTTGTAAGGATGTATGCCAAGATCTTTTCTCAAAATTCACCACAACGACGTCACAGAGATGCCCAACGCTTGAGAACGACCAAATTTTTCCACTAGACGCTCAATTGTTGATCTGCTAGGACGATTATGACGACCATAAAGTGGACGTAGCGCTCTTAACGTTGAAGCCACTGACTCCGAATTTCGGTAGTAAATTTTAATAATTTCGACTCGTTGTTGGCTCGTATATCTTTTCATCATGAAATGGCAAACCTTACTGAAGAGAAATGTCAAAAGAGCGGCAAGAAATATTGCGTCGTTTGCTGTCCCTGTTGCTCTACTTTTGTAGCGCCCCTGTTGAAAACCCCTGTATATACTTCTATGGGTCTATGACTAATATGGGGTGTTACAAACTATGTGTCAAAATGTATATACCCTTTGGATAGGGCATAAACAATAAGAACAACCAAGTGTAGACCAAGCAAAACAATTCTTTATATTGCTCAGCTCTCAGAAAGCGGTGAAATATGATTTAAGCCTTAAAAGATGAGCAATTTAAACACATGGTGCATTTTAATAAGTTGGCATTTGTTAGCCGCATTGAGTGCTGAAGTTTTACAGATCGGTAATAGACGACTGTCCATTTTGGCAAAAAAAAGGGAAATGAAATGAGGTATTTAATTCTCAGCTCTTTTTAATTCCAATTGATGTAAGTAAAGTTGTCCTTATTTCGTCTCTCTTATTTAAATAAAGATTTTCATTTGTAGCTCTTTGTAAATTTTTGTAAAAATGTGGTTAAAAGTACACAAAAAGGTGTTCAAGGAACTTTGACTTTTTTTTTTTTCTTCAGGATTTGAACTTATCTTGTCCTCTTTACTAGAAAATACAAAATCCCACCATCAAATACAAAAAGTCGACCCCCCTTCAAACAGGGGTACCAGCTTAGTCTTCTCTGCCGAGGCCAAATACCAAATAAAAAATAGGAAGCTCAGCTGGAAATCTAATATACAACAAAGAGCCCGGAAAGCTACGGTGGTCTTCTTTTCTTGCAAAAAAGCTTTTGGTAACAAGTGGGGACTACAACCTCGAATTACTCACTGGCCATATGTCTCGGTTGTAAGACCGATACTAACATATGGAACGATTGTCTGGTGGACTGCCTTAGAGAAAGCGATAAATCGCGACAAACTAGGCAAGGTCCAGAGATCAGCATGTTTATGCATAAGTGGAGCACTTCGCACCACTCCCTCAGCTGCACTGGACATTCTGTTCCATTTAATACCTCTTGACATCTTTAGCAGACAGACGGCTGCTACCACGGCCACTCGCCTCAAAGCAATTTCTCAATGGACCGATAGTGAAATCGGCCACTCTGCAATTCTGAACATACTCAGAATCCCTTCTAGGAATATAGACTACACCACACCCCAACTGCTGTTCGACAAAAACTTCCAGATATCCATCCCCCCTAGATCCTTTTGGGAGGATGCCTTGCCGGAAGAAGAATCAATCCATTTTTACACGGACGGTTCAAAAACAAATGATGGAGTGGGTGGAGGTGTCTTTTCAGACAGGCTCAATCTCAGTCTCTCCTTCCGTCTTCCTAATCATTGTAGTGTTTTCCAGGCGGAAGTTATGGCGATAAAGGAAGTCTTGTCCTGGCTAAGAAAGAATGTGGTATCCGTAAAGGATATTCGAATCTTTTCGGACAGTCAGGCCGCCATCAAGTGTCTGGACTCTGTCTCTATTAACTCTTTAGTAGCCCTAGATTGCCGATCATCTCTAAAGGAGATGGCTGAGCAGTTCCACATTCACCTTTGCTGGGTGCCGGGGCATAGAGACATTCCGGGTAACTGCAAGGCTAACGAACTCGCCAAACTTGGAACTACCCTCTCAATCTTGCCTGAAAAGGGCTCCTTAGGCATACCAGTTTCCACATGCAAACTCTTGTTTGAACTGGATGCAATAGAAACAACTAACCACGGATGGACAAATGGTACTACTTGTCTGACAACGAAGCAGATCTGGCCTAGGCTGGATCTAAGACGCTCAAAGAGCTTGATTACCCTTAATCGATCGCACATTAGTGCTACAATTGGTGTCATAACTGGACACTGGTGCCTATTCCAACGACTTCTGTAGGAGCTGTTTGGATGAGGAGGAGGAGGAGACTACTCTACACCTTCTCTGCGCATGCCCTGCTCTCTCTCGAAAGCGAAACCTCCATATGGGGGCCTTCTTCTATAATGATCTTAATTATCTAAACTCAACCGACCCAAAATGTCTCTCACGCTTCATAAGCACCTCAAAATGGTTCAACGTGTAGGCAGGAACTTCAGATCCACGTGGTATCACAATGGACCTTATATAGGTCTAAGTGAGTCGGACTTCTATCCGACTGCCACTTCAACCTAACCTAACCTACTGAGTGGAAAATAATAATTTTTGTAATTGCAATTGCATGAGTCAAAATTAACTAGACTGTAAGCGTTTATAACGTTTGGTCATATTTGACAGAAATCTGTTGAAATTGCTGATATATTCCGACGCGGCATATAGTCTGAGTAGCATTCAATTGATCTGATGCTTACGACCACAAATGGACAATTCGATTAAACAGACTTATCCATCATTTGGTCATCTAGTGTAATAGAAACAAATTTGCGTTTGTAGCAGAATGACCCGTATGGCCGTATCCCACCTATTTTATTTCTGTTCAATTTTAGTTAATTCATTAAACATTTAGTCATTTTAATGGAGAATACTGTCGTTTTTTAGGTCTTACATATGACATTATGGCGTATAGTCTAATCATAAATTAAGTCATAGCCACCTCCCTCATCGCATGAACTATGTATGCCAATAAGAATTTGACTACTTAAATCACTTATGCAATCGAAAATTTCTGAGTGTGCGGAAACAGACCCAATGCATCATTGGAAGTGACGCGTTATTCAAAAATTTGAATAAATGAATTGTAAGTATGTGGCTTCTTGTGAAGGGGACGAATCCAAATCCTTTAATCTTTCTGTCCAACTAACGACGACACAAAAAGTGTCCAAAATGTCAAAGTTTTTAATTCCCCTTACCTTTTGTTGTCACAATCCGGGCCAATGATTTGTTGGATCCATGTGGATATCCTTTCAAATTAATCAGAAAAACTTTACTTTCTCAATTGCTAAATAAACAGCATGGCAGAGAAACCTACCTACGTCAGTCGAGAAGCAAAAAAAAAAAAATATTCATTCCATTTGCCCATAGTGCATCTCATCTCCCTGAGCTGAGAATTTTCAACCCTCGTCTAAATCATTCAATCCCCAAAAGTAATTGCATGGCTAACAAAATGAGAACAAAAAAATAAATAAATAAAAATAGAAAGGGCGACGTGTCCTATTGTCAAATCATCCAGAGGACAGCTACATCAATTTTAATTGGGCCTAACTAGCACAAAAGGAGTATACCTAGATGTTGTGTGTTCGGCCTGACACTGCGATGGAAGATCATGGACCTTTACGGCACTTGGGGTCAAAGAGATGTCGAGTATGGTGTTTTATTTCGCTCCCCTCCCACCCACATGAAAGGGATCCAATCGAATAAACGGTCGACACAATAACAAACAAAAAAAAAAAGAAAAGAAACGGAAACATCGCAATAATAATTTACATGTCCTTCGTTGAGCAGCAGCATATCCCTGGATCCTGTATGTATGTGGGTGTCCTGTGCACATCAACGTCACAGACCAACTATAGAGAGCAAAAGGACAATCCATTTACTGTAATGTGTGGTAAAGGAGTTTTATTGTGTGATAAATTTTACTCGTCCTTTCTCTCTATTATACGGATACGCACATGAATACGAGCCAAGGATTAGAGGTCGTTTCTGCTGGCTGAGGCTGGCTGTCTGTAGTCCTAGACCCTGCTTTGACTTTGCTGTGTTGGTGATGGTGTTTTATTCTTTTAAGCAAATTGGACACACTGAGCATTATGGCGCTTTTGTTTGGATCATAGAACCAATTATCCTTCATGGCTCCCAAAACAATATACACATATATGTATGTACATCAGAGTGAGAGGATAATAATAGCCAAGAGACGAATAAAGTACTTGCTTTGAGAAAAGTCAATTTCATGTATCCTTTGAACGCCCCGTAATTACACATCATTCCAATTAGACGATATCCATTTATTATGCCACTTTTCAAACATTCGCTGACTCTGACGCCTTTGCGCTACCACCGCGCCGCGCCGCACCGAACCCGATAACGACGACGACTACAACGAGATGGTACCGGCCGTCGCGGCGTCGATGAAGTCAAAGACAAAGGTCCTCCCTTACTGTGATAATGAATTCGTTCTTTGCTGCTGCCGCTCTCTATTGTCCGAAAATGTCTAATTACACGCTTCGTATCGCCATTAAGGACATAATCATCAACATCGAAACAGCAGCAGCAGAAACACTAACATGCATTTAGAAACCTCGTCCACCCTCTTTCCAAAAAAAAAAAAAAAACTCTTATCCTTGTAGCGTCTCCTTCTGTTCACTATCAGCGCAAACTGGCATAACAATTAGCTGCATCATTAGTTCCGATTCAGAAACAAAAGTCACAAAAAGAAACAAGAAGCAAAGAAAAAGAATCCTCAGAGATAGACCGACAAGGACGACAGAGTGTAAGCCAACAAGAAGGACCTAAGGACGAACTTACTTCTCTTCTCCGTCCTCCTTATCTTCGTCTTCAAGGACCAAGATTATTATCCATTATTTTGGCACAGATTTTTCGGAACTTACTGCCACAATGATACTATTAAAAGATTGAGAAGGACGAGACAAGTAAAATAAAACATAACCAAGAAAACTAAGAAACATTTCTTCCACCAGAACGTGACTAATTAATGTTTTATTTTAGTCCTTTAGTTGTTTGCCTTAATATCCGGCAGAGGCAAGGCAGTTGCAACTTATTCTTATTCTTTGAATAGAGTTTTGCCGAAATATTTCAAATGATAACGTTTAGCAAAGGCAATTTGATAGAAACTTTCGCAGGAGCGTTCTTTAGGTGGGAGGCTTATGCTTGTGAAGTTAATCCTTAACACGTTTGACGAAGACGACGGGCAGGCTCGAACATATGCTGGCGTTCATACCGTGCTGGTAGACCTTAAGGCTGGTGTTTGTTTCACCCCGGAGCGCTAACAAGACAAGTAGGAATTGTCGGGCGTCGAAGTGCTTTTCTATTGTGGATAGATAAAAAATTCACAAAACGTTTTTGTCAAGTCCACAGACTTGTGAATAATTTTCACTTTATCTTACCCCATACAATAATATCTCTTCGATGTCCCGTGGATATCCGTCGGATAGACCTTCAAGGCCTATTGCAGCAAAACAGCGATGTTGGGATGTGAGCGTCAAAGAACCCATCTACAAAAAAATCGGAGCACGACCGACTCAGTTGGTATTGTCATGTGCAAAGGAGGGATCCTACGAACCCCGTCAAAAAAGGCAATGACAATCAACGTTCCCTTACAATCGCGTAAGAGGGGCAGGCCTAAAAACTACTATATCACTGCAAATATCTTTTGAGGTCGAAGTGGGAGGGTTATGATCCCTATAATCCTGATTTTAATCTCGTCGTTAAATGGAGAGAAGAAAAAAAAGAAGCAATAGGTCAGTCGGACTATATGTCCAATAAGTAGATTTTGAGTTGGATGGTACTTGTTGAGTAAATTTGTTCAACATTTGGGGGAGTGAGGTGGTTGCGGTGAGAGGGTCAAAGTTCCTAAGCAAAAAAAATATAGTGCACGACTGCGTCATACCCTATCCTAAGGGTATATTAATTTTGACACATAGTAGACCCGTAAAAGTATATATTTATGATCAGTACCAAATCCTAAGACTATTTAGCAATGTCCGTCCGTCCGTCCCTCCATCCATCCGTACGCAATTTTTAGGCCTTTAAAATTAAGCTGCGAACCTGAAATTTGGAACACATATTCCCTAGGGCTCCGAAATAGTAAGTGTAAAATGTTTTTGAATACGCCCACTGCCACGCCCACAATTTAGAAAAAACAGAAAAAATAGTTTTAAAGCTAAAGTTAGATAGATAGAGTGTTACAACCTTCATAAGATATTTAGGCATTGCCCTCTTTTCTAAGTTTATCATATAAAGTTTTTGCCACGCCTATCTTTTGTGGGCGTTTTTTCAACAAATATTTTTTTTTTAATTTAATAGAATGAAATAAAATGCCATCCATAGCCTTTCCTTATGTTTCAATCGCAAAATGAATCGAAAACAAGTTTATTTAAAACAATTTTTAGGTTTAGAAAAATTAGATTTTCTCAAAAACGGCGCCTGCGATTTTGATGTAATTTCGCACATTGCACCCTTTTAGTATAATTGTTAGAAATACAAAAAATTATCAAAATCGTTAGAGCCGTTTTTGAGAAAATGAATTTAATTTTAATTTAAGAAAATCGTTATATGCAAATAAAATTTAAAAAAAAACCTAAGTACGCAGATTTGTTTGAGTTTACAGTATAAAAAAAAAAAACTGTAAAGTTCCCTCTATTAGTTTTTGAGATATTGCCCGTTTTATAAATTACTGTTAATCGTTTTTTTCCAAAAACTGTGTATGCAGAATTTTTGACCCCATCGTAAACATCCTTAGTACAAAAAAAGACCGAAATCCTTGGAACCAATTTCGAGAAAAATAGTGATAAGTGATTTGCACAAAAAAAATTTTATGGCAGGTTTCGTTATTTCAAAAGATAAAGCAAAAACTAAAATGGTGCCCCGAGATGTAACTCCAAGAACCTTATATACGAACTTTGAAGAAAATCCGGCGAACCGTTTCGCCATACGGTGCCCGGACAGACAGCCATACAGACAGACAGACCGACGGACGGCATTACCGGACCCACTTTTTTGGACTTCTCTTACGACTATAGATCCTCTTCTCTTACGACTATAGATCATCCCTCATATTCAGTTTGAGTACGAAATTTCATAGAAACGGCACAGTCCAAGTTGCCTCTCATACCTTTTGGTTGGACAGAAATTTACTTGCGCAAGTATCTAAAAGTTGGAAAGCCCAAAACCTGTAATAATTTTGCTTCTCTTTGAAGGGCAGCTAAAAGGTATATATTCCTCTTCCTCCTTCCGACCAGTTCAAGTTGTTTTAGAAGTTTTCTAGTCTGCAATTCATCAAATAAATTCTTGTGTTCCCCAAGGCTCCATTTTGTCTTTGACATTCTTGTTTTTTGAAAATGCTGCAGCGCGTATTTTATGTGGGATCTCCTGTCTGACGTGACCAAAGGTCACTTGCCAGTAACCCCGCCCAGCCGTCAAACGCACTTAAGTACTAAGCCACTGCACCCGCAAATAATCATTGAAAAGCAATCACTATTTTGAGCTTTCTTTAAAAGAGTTCCGTTGTAGCACAAGCCCTGAACTTACTAAGTAAGCGAAGCCAGCTCATTTCGGCGTTCTACCACCAATTTAAAGGTAATATTAGCTGTCGATGTGTGTGACTATCTTTTACTCCGGGCCAATGTACTCCACAAACAGTCCATTTTTGATCCTTGAAGATTGTTAAACCTGAGTTTTAATTTCTATTAACGCATTTTGGGAGTGATGCAGACCATTGCGGGAGATAGTTGCTCCATCCATAGTTGTCCAGCGAAGGTCCAAAGACAAAAACGGAAAATCCGTCTTGAGAGCTAGATTTGAGTCATTTTATTCTCAAATGGATACGCACAATAAGCGCATCTGATAGCGTAAACTGTAGTGCGACTATCGTGACTCCGCATGCTATTATTTGATCCATGTTGCGCAAGAACTATCCCACGACCACTGTCTAATGGACAGCAATTTGATGCTTATGATGCTGGAACTTCGGCTAAGTAAAAATGTCAAAGTGGACTTTCTCCAAGTTCAAGAATTGGTCTCAGGAATATGGTCCAGAATCTTAGCCAGTGAAGCCCAAAACCTGTGAGACGTCTGGTGCTGGTGCTTTTGCGGAATGTAACAACGTCAGGCTTTTCCCCTCGTTAGGATATGAAATGTCATGCATTATATTGTGAAGAAAAGGTGTAGGGATTCGATGAACTTAACGAACTAAAATTGACTTAACTTCAACTCAAGAACTCTTTGAATGCGGTCGGAAAACTGAACACTCTGAGTCTTGTTTGAGTTCCGGGCCATACTCAAATCAAGGGAAATTTGATCTCTACCAAATGTGTGAATGTGTGTGGGAAGTCTGCAAAATTTGTGCTGTCACTTGCGATAAAACACTGCAGGTGATAGGCTTAAGCAATGAAATAATCTGCAATGCTGGTGAAGAAAGCGAAGACACCGCAGATAGAAATTGTCTTCTGTGAATGGCTTGTCTTTGCTCGAACTGTCTTCTTATTTTAAGTGCTGAATATCTAATAAGCTCCTAATCACTTAAGTGGCTTTTCGGCCTTTTGAAAAGGGCGGGTAAAGTACAACAATAAATGGAAGTATCTGTCTGAGAGCACAATAGACAACTTTCTGACTCAAATGCTTTTTCTAAGTGCTTAATGTTCGCTATAACCACTTAAATATGCCTTTTGCGGTCTATTCAATTTCAGCATAACTGCAAGAAAATATATAATAGATTATTAGATTGGTATCCACTTATTTTTGAACGTTGAGCAGGTTGACCCTCATGGGATTTATTTTAGGAACCTCTAAACATACCCGCATATATCTATGTTATATCTACCTAAGAGTAGGGGACAGAGGAGCAAAATTGACAACTTAAGCTTTATACAGGGTATTTTTTTTTAGAGGCATAAAATTTCGAATTGAAATAAAACACAAGAAAATCATTTTAATGTTCACCAATTTGGCTTTATTGGAAGGATAATTTTATGCCATTAATATTTAAATATGATATCGGGCATGTTGCCGCCGCGGCTGGTTCGAATAAAGACAAGTCTAGAGGACCAATTTTCAACCACTTTTTCAAGCATTTGGGGCTGTATGTCGGCAATTACGTCACGAATGTTGGCTCCCAAGTCCCCTAACGTTTCTGGTTTATTGGCGTAGGCGAGCGACTTCACATATCCCCAATGAAAATAATCCAATGGTGTCAAATCACACGATCTTGGTGGCCAATTGACAGGTCCATTCCGCAAAATTATGCGCTCATCGAATGTTTCCTTCAATAAATCGATTGTGACGAACGCTGTGTGGCATGTAGCGCCGTCTTGTTGGAACCACATCTCATCCACATTGATGCCATCCAATCCGGGAACAAAATAGTCGGTTATCATGGCTCTATACCGGTCTCCATTACGGGAACTGACTCTCCAGCATCATTTCGGAAGAAGTATGGCCCAATTACTCCACCAGCCCATAGAGCACACCAAACAGTTTTGTGGATGTAATTGCGTTTCAAGGGTCACATGTGGATTTTCTTCACTACAAATGCGGCAATTTTGCTTATTTACGTACCCATTCAACCAAAAATGAGCCTCATCGCTGAACACAATTTTTCGATAAAAAAGCGGATCCTCGGCCAGCTTTCCAAGAGCCCATTCACCAAAAATTCGGCGTTGTGGTAGGTCGGCTGGCTTTAGTTCTTGCACCAGCTGTATCTTAAAAGGCTTTACGCCCAAATCCTTCCGCAAAATTTTCAACGTAGTGCTGTAACAAAGGCCTAACTGCTGGGAACGGCGCCGAATCGACATTTCGCGGTCTTCTGTCACACTAGCTGATACGGCCGCAATATTTTCTTCAATACGCACAGTACGTAAACGTGTTGGTGGTTTAATGTCCAACAAAGTAAATTTGGTGCGAAATTTGGTCACAATCTTCCGAATAGACTGCTCAGAAGGTCGAGAATGCCGATCATAAAATGGAAGCAGCGCGCGATGAACATTTCGAACCGAGCACGAATTTTGATAGTAAAATTCAATAATTTGCAAGCGTTGTTCATTTGTAAGACGATCCATGGTTAAATTGCAAACCAAACTGAAGCTGTTTGACAGTGACACAAGGTACTAAACACACGTCAGCTGTCAAAACCAGTGTTGCCAAAACCAAACCAGCTAAAAAATCACCCTTTAGAATACAATTTTAAAGAAAGTATTTATACTAAAAACAACGATTTTTATATATATTGTTTATAAAAAGTATGAAAATAAATAAATTCCTCTTTGTCAAAGCTGCCAGCTCATTAGCAAGTACACAAACATCTAGCGTAGCCATCCCAACGAATCTTTTTTCAGAAAACGTTCAATAAGTCCGTTTGCTGGTGCAGTATTGATTCTGTCTTAAACCGTTCCATTCTTCTTTCAGTTGTGTAATTTTTACTACTGGAATAAGGGTACTTTTTGGAGACTTACATTTCGTACATGCTTTAAGATAACCCATTTCATTAGTTTTAAAGCGTCGGTAGCTTTCTGAATATTCTCCTTTGTCCATAGGTGGCTCTAAATGTTCGTCGAAAATATGTTCCGACCATCTTTCAAGAAAAAAAATATCAACTGTAAACTAAATCGAAGCCCATCCTCAGCTTCACCAGCATCAAGTACAATGAACCAGTGGCAACACTGCCAGGGTGCCATCAGGACTGCCGCTACCGAAGTGCTGGGTTTCACTAGGATTTTGGTTCGATGAGGAATGCCGCCGAGAACGAGGCCTATCAATTAATGCTGCAGACAAGAACCAGAGCGGCTGAGAGAGCTCGCGAACTCTATGGGCAAAAATAAAGAATCAATTGAGAGACGCTACTCCAGAGGCAATGTTCGAAAGTTCTACCAAAGGGTGAAAACGATCCACCCAAAGATACCAGGACCGAACAGAAGCCTTCAGTCGGTGTTGAGGATTTGGAAAGAAAACACAAAGTGAAGAATAGCGATATCCAAACCTAAGTTCAACAAAGCTGCTGGAGCGGAAGGCCTGAGCTTTTCAATGCAGCGGCAAATGGCTTGGTAAGGAATTAAGGACATGATAGAGGAAATCAGCAATGACCTGGTTTTGATACTTGTCAAGTTGCTTTCGTATAACTCCAGTTGGCGCACAATGTGTGATTTTGTAATGTGAAATAGGAAAAATCACTACAATCGTCAGAATCAATTATTTTGCTAGTGTCAAGCTCTTCGCTTTATCTGATTGAATTTAATATATGTCATATTGCGACTATAGATAAATAAAGGGTACCGCACTGTTTGCTTGAATAACAAGAACGAATAAAAAACCAATACAGTGTGCAGATGATGATTTGAAAAAAGTTATGAGTCCAAAGTTGGTACATTTAATTTTCAGAAGCTCACAGATTATTTGACCCATCACATACCAAACATTTTAAATTAGTATAACTTTCAAACGAAATGAGATATGAAACAAATTTTAACGCAGAATTATTAATTGATGCTTAAACTTAAAAAAATAACATAATTTATTTAAATTCGTATATGACTTCATAATTAGCAAAACCACTTGTTTTGCCTATGCATTAGTCATTATATTCGCCACTAGTGGTAGCATTTTTAGTTTTATTTCTTTAGCGGAACACGTGTTACCACAATGAACAGCAGAAGTTAGTACTAAACCACCACCAAATGGTCTTTCTCGCCGGAAAACAGCTCAATCTGTGAATTTAACGGAGTCCATTGTAAAGGCAATAATCCATAATTTCGTTTTAGAAAACAGAGTGGAAGATAAAGCATTCCTAATAGCATTATATAGAATAATAATATATATATCCAACTCATCCGGTCAGACAACCCGACATCACACCGGTCCAACGAGAGGAAATTCCAGCCTTTGGCGAAGAAGAGTTGAGCATAGCGGTACAGTCCCTGAAAACCAGAAGAGCCCCCGGCCCCGACGGAATTCCTACAGAAGCACTGAAAGTGACCTCCCATACGTGTCCGCACTTGCTGCTGAACATGTTTAACAGCCTCCTCGAGGAAGGCACCTTTCCCAAGAGCTGGAAGAGACAACGCTTGGTGCTCATCAGCAAAGGCAAAGGAGATCCAGACTCCCCATCGGCATACAGACCTCTGTGCATGTTAGATACCGCGGGGAAGCTCTTCGAAAAGCTTATTAAGCCACGTCTTATAGCGGCAGTGCAAACGTCAGGCGACCTGTCAGAGAGGCAGTATGGTTTCCGGAGAGGCCGCTCTACGATTGGAGCCGTAAAGGAAGTTGTGAACGCCGCCAAAATCGCCCATCAGGGAAACCACTACTCAAGGAACATCGTCTTGTTGGCAACCCTGGATGTACGGAATGCCTTCAACTCAGCCAGGTGGAGCGATATACTGAACGCACTTGAACGGAGGTTCTACATACCAGCATATCTCCTGCGGATTGTAAAGGACTATCTCAGGGATCGAGAGCTGTTTTACGAGACCACAGAAGGCCCGAGAAGAAAGGAAGTGACATCGGGCGCAGCGCAGGGATCGATCTTAGGACCATACCTCTGGAACATTTCCTACGACGACATCCTTGGCATGGAAATGCCCGAGGGTGCCTTTCTGGTCGGGTACGCAGACGACATCGCGGCGGTGATCACCGCACGAGACACCGATAACGCGCAAAGGAAGCTGAACCAGGTCATGCGACGGGCAAATTCGTGGATGGAAGAGCACGGACTCAGCCTTGCGACGGAGAAAACTGAGATAGTCCTTCTTACGAAGAAGAGGATCCCCACACAAATTGACTTCCAAATCGGGGCAGAAGTAATAAGAAGCAGTGCCGCGGTGAAATACCTGGGACTGAGGCTCGACACAAAGCTATCCTACTGGCAACATATAAAGGCAGCAGCGGAAAGAGCCTCCAAAACAACTGCATCACTGAGCAGACTGATGGCAAATGTAGGTGGTCCAGCGGCCAGTAAGCGAAAGTTATTGATGGCGACAACGCACTCCATCCTTCGCTACGGCAGCGAAATTTGGGCAGATGCACTTAATCAAGAGAAGTACCGGAAACAGATGGCGGCAGTCCAAAGATGCGGAGCTCTACGGGTGGTAAGTTCCTACCGAACGGTGTCAGAAGCAGCCGCACTTGTAGTCGCAGGAGTGACTCCCATCGATCTCCTAGCGGCAGAGAGGAAGTACGTCTACGACAACAAGGCGGAAATCGGAGTGGAAACGGCAACCGTGCAGGCCAAGCAACTTACCAAACAGAAGTGGCAAGAGCGTTGGAACTCGGACAGCAGAGGAAGATGGACAGCAAAGCTGATCAGGAACGTGGCTGAATGGAAGGACCGAAAACATGGGGAGGTGAACTACTACATCACACAGTTCCTCACCGGACACGGATATTTCAATGCCTTCCTTCATAAGATCGGTAAAAAGAATACCCCAGCCTGCCAGTACGGAGACTCCGAAGAAGACGACGTTCAACATACCTTCTTCGCTTGCAGCAGATGGGAAAATGAAAGAGCTGAACTGGAGAGAAATATCGGTATCATCACTCCAGACAACATAGTCGAAAAGATGCTGGCCAGCGAACAGAACTGGAACGACATCTGCGTCTACACCCAACGAATTCTCAGAAGAAAGAAAAGAGAAGAAGAGCAATTCCGCGACGAGACAGAGTAAGACCGAAAGGGCGAATGATTACAACCCCCCTGAAGTAATGCGAACAGCGGTCCCGGGGGGGCGGGTCAGAAACCGAGGGGTGGGAGGAGTTTTAGTTTACGTATACCTTGAAAAAGGGGAGTCGGACACACGGGGAAGGTCAACGCCAACACGGCCTCCTTATGGTGCATCAAGCATTCTCCTCCACCCAACAGGAAAAAAAAAAAAAAAAAAAAAAAAAAAAAAAAAATATATATAGAATATTTATAACAAGGGGAATACTAAGTTTTAAAAATTCATCAAAAGGTACCTCAATTTGATATAAATCATTATTTTTTAACATGGGACAAAAAAGACGCGCCAGTGAATTGTGGATTATATTTTGTTTAGTTAATTATGAAATCATATACGAATGTAAATAAATTTAGTAATTTTTTTTAAGTCTAAATTTTGTTGATATCTTGTTCCGTTTAAAATTTGGCATTATTTCCATTTCAAAATCGGAATAAGACCAAATTTGACAATATGTATTTAGTTTTAATTTTCGTACAGAATAATAGAATATATTTTCCTTATTGGGTTATACCATAAAATAAAAAAAAAATAAAATTCTTATCTGAAAGCTAGGAATGGTATTTTAAAAAAACATATCACCTACCATCTTCGTTATGGAATGCTTGGTTTCACTGTTAGATTCGGAGTAGGCGCGAGATTGGGTATATGCAAAGATTATGAAATAAGGCCCAACTTTTGGGCCAAATGAAGACGCTGATTTCAACTACATTGCATTGATGAGTAACTACTTACACTATTAAAGCAAGGGAAAACATAGCCAAAAACTGTAACAAGGTTAAAGAATATTTAATTTATTTTATTGAGTTCGAAAAAGTAATATACGACAACACACAAATCATATTTTTAATTTTATTATAAACGGCCAAAACATTTTTTGGTTTAATTTTTTATTTAACCTGGAAAATTTTCCTTCGGATTAAGCAAGTTTACACCCTCAGTCGACGATATACATATGAAAGTTTAAACCAGAAAACTTTGTGGGTTACCCGAAAATACTTTTTTATTGCAATTTTATCTATTCGAGGTAGAAATAATAGAGAAGTCTAATCTGGTACACCGACCAAAAATGGAATCTGGATTTGGAAACGGCGTCTTTGGACTCAACAGCAAAGTATCGATACGTATGGGAATGTCTTCCAAGCGGAAATTCATGTCATTGAGATCTGTTCCTGAACACACATCTTTGCACTGTCATGCACCAGCTCTTTTGTAAAATTTGGTCGGATGAAAGGATGCCCGACGAATGGAACCTCAACATCGTGTGCCCCATCCACAAGAATGGTGATACTCTGAACTGCGCCAAATAAATAGGAATAAGCGCCTCCTAAATGTCGCTTATAAGATCCTGTCGGCGGTATTGTGTGAATGCCTAAAACTTTTTTTAGGCCAGGAAAGTCAACCATCGACCTAACTTTCATACTCCGACAGAACTTGGAAAAAATCCAGGAATTTCTGATCGATACAAAGGGCACACCATCTATTTATCGACTTTAAGGTCGCCAATGATACCGTATATAGGGACAATTTATACAAAGCCATGTCAAGTTTTGGCATCCCCGCCAAACTCGTCCTTTCTGACCCCCACTCGCCTACCTTTTTTTTTTTTTATAATGTACGCGCACTAAAGGGACTTTGGATACCCTTATCATGAAGTGACACAGTGCGGGCATTAGGGAAATGAAGGATTAGAGAAAGGGAGAAACCAATGGACATTGGAGCGTGGTAGAGCATTCCACATTCGTATTGTACGGTTGAGAAACGAATCCTTGTCCGTCCGAATATAGGCTGATGTGCATTCCTAGCATGGTGAGTATTGCGGTTGAACCGTTGTAGGGGTGGAATGCTAGTGGCTACTTCACTTGAGCACTTGTGGTGGAATTACGACGATGACTAAGAGAGTCAAGTGATTTCGCGATGTCTTGATCGCCAATAAGTTTTACCGCACGTTTTTGGATCCTGTGCGTTGTACTCAAGTTTTGGGCGAATAAACGCCATGTAGATTCTAGCCAGATCAGAAGAGGTGAAATATTTCTTGCATCGCTTAAGGAAGCCTAGACATTTCGCAGCGTTCTTGGCGACATCGAATATGTGGTCATTCCAACGAAGGTTGTCGATAACGCACATACCGAGAATGGAAAGTCTTTCGGTCTTCAATGACAGCAGACAGCATTGCGTTTTGGAAGCATTAAATTCCACTCTGTTGGTTTTACCCCATTTAAGAATGCTGTCAAGATCGGAATTCAATGAGCTTAACATACGTTGCCGTTCCAGTTCAACGCCCGAAGATGAGGGGCGTTGCCCAGGAAAAGGAATATGTAAAGCTGAGGGTACTGTCATCAGCAAAGGAATGGATTGGATTAGAAGTGACAGACAGGAGGTCATTGATAAAAATGAGAAAGAGAGTCGGAGACAAAACAGAGCCTTTAGGGACACCAGCATTTATTTGGTGAGTTGCAGACTTGAATAAGTCCAAAAGAACTTGTATTGAACGGTCCGAAAGGTAATTTCTAATCCATTAAAGATGGGTTACATCGATCCCAAATGCACGCATTTTCGACAAGAGAGATTGATGCCAAACTCTGTCAAATCCCTTTGAAATATCAAGCGCAACGACCTTACTTTCACCACCACGGTGAATAGATTGGTTCCACTTTTCGGTTAGATATGTCATCAAATCACCAGTGGACCTGTTGCTGCGAAAACCGTACTGCCGGTCATAAGCTGACGGTTTATCAGCGTTTCCATGACCTTGGAAAGAAGGGACGTAAGTGCAATTAGTCGGTAGGAGGAGGGAGAGTAAGATTCGCCTTTTTTGGGACGGGCTGGACAAATGCTGTTTTCCATCTTCTCGGAAAGAGCCCTGAAGAATAGGACAGATAGAAAAGCTTACGCATTGGTTTTGCCAGCGTGGAAGAACACCTCTTCAGAACTATAATAGTGGAAATACCTGATCTACGTTTTTGGAATACATATTGGACAGTTCATCATTCTACAAAGGAGTTTTGCCTGTCCTAAACCCATGTCTATTCTGTGAAAGTGTTTTCGAATAATGTTTGTGTGAGATTGAATAAAGGTGCGATCAGACGGTCATCCAAACTTGTCATCCGGAAGACATCCTGACTTCACTATGACGTAGATTTTCTCCTAAAGTGGTTAACCCTTTTTAAGAAATTATTATTGAGAAAAGTATTTCCCACCCTACTTGCGTTGATATTCAGACCTTATATAGGTCGACACTACGTGTACATGTAGGTATAAGGGCTATCATTTCAAAGCCCCTCTGTAGGTATAAATAATGCTAATGCGCTCATTATAAAATTCGAAATCCCAGTACGTACCTACAAATGACAACACTAATCCAGGTAGGAATCTTACTCCCTTCCCGAACCCATTATTCATCATTATTCTTTATACATGTCTGTCATTACAGTTTACAATGCAAATTCGCTAGCAAATTATATGCACCACAAGCAAGTCGTCCCAATCAGTCGCACCCGGTTTGAGTGGAAGGAAATCGCAAGTATCGATTTCAATTTAACGGCTCACTAACGAACATTTTCACCTCTTTACCGGCAAAGAAATCGAATCCTTCCAAGTGCAATCGCTACGACAACGACAGCGGAAGAAGGCGTGGCTGTCACATACCTACAACACAATCCTCTGGAAGTAATCCTTTGATGCGAAACCGAATGCAACATCAGTCTCCACCCTTAGTAGCTTGCTACATCATCATTGTTGATAAAAGAAAAAAAAAAATGTTAAAGAATAAAGGGGGTGCTCCCTGCACATAATGCAACACAATGCAGTAATGTGCAACAGCCGCCATTCTTTCTTGTGAACACTTTCGCGCGCCTCAGCATGTTGCTTTCTCGTAAGCAAAACGCACTGCAACAGCATACACAGTAGAAACACACAACACACACTACTCTGGAGGCAATAAAAACAATGCTGCAGCTACGTACACGTGTTGCATTGCACTTGCACCCCTTTTCCTATAACAGTGCGAGAGTGCGTTCCATATGTTGGTCATGTCCGCGGCCATAAATGTGGAACACATGTAAGTACATACATCGCTGCAGGGGGGCGAGTGTGTTCCTTGGACAGAACATACTACAAAGTGAAGCCCTGCATAGGATATGCATAAAGTTGATGCAGTTTTGTGTTGTTGTCGCAGCAGATGTGCTCTGGCACGATGGGTTGTCATTTTGCACGAGTGATATGCAGTTTTTTTTCTGTATATTGCAAAATTTTATGCAAGACTGCATTTTGGACTTTGGGACCAAATGGGCGGGATTATGTGGAGGCATTACAATTGACTGTACAGAAACTAACTTGGAAAGGGTAGCTTGATTCGTTGCAAAGTAATGAGTGTGACTCTGGTTCGGATTCGGATGCATTGTTGAATAAAATAAAGGTTCCGAATTCAAAATGGCGGATTGAAATGAATATTTTAATTTTAATAACTTTTAAACTAAAAAAAAAATGTGTACCTAGGTGCATTGATGAACGAGTTAAAGTCTCGGATTGGCGTTTCCCCGCATCTTTAAAGTTACCTAAGAAATAGTTAATAATGGTGAAGGTATACAAAATATAATTTCTTAATACATATATTCCAGGTATAGTCGGAAAGCATGCAAAGTATGTTCCCTCAGCACTGCACGAAAATGGTGGAAAGTTACGATATGAATTGCACTGCTAGTCCTGAAAAGACGTCTGGCTATGTGGTTCCGCTAATATCGAGAGGCAATGAACGGATTTGGATGCGATTTTCAAAGTTATGTCTTGCAATATTTGGCAAAGGCTGTTGCGTATTAAAAATTGATCTATCGTTAGATAAGCGAACTGTCAGCAGAACAAACACTAGATTGCCCGTAGGGATCTAAGACCATGGTCCACTTTGGCGTCTTTCCTTTTCATGGTCAACAAATGGAAACAAAGACACAACAAGTGACAGAAAAATTAAGGTAATTTCTCGTGAGTCGCTTCCTAACCGCAGATTCTACATATACAGTACGCCCTCGATAAACGCAATACCTCGGTTAAATCAACACCTAAAATTTTACCTTTAGTGACTCAATAATTGCAACTTTTCAAAAAACTGTGTCTCGGTAAACGCAACTTTCCATCCATGCTCTTATTTAATTTAATTTTTGTTTTGTTTTTTTTTTGTGATTGGTCTATCTGTAACTGGGCAGTTATTTTACAGCTATTTCTCGCAGAATTTGAAACACACATGGGTCGCAGGTGCATTTTGTTTTTGCATCATACAAGAATAAGAAGAAAGGGAGGGGAAAATGTTTGGTATTCTTTACCAGTGTTCATGTGGTTTTCTCGCGGTCGGTAATTGCTTTCTTTCGTGTTATAAAGAAAACATGGCTATCGTGAAAAAAGTTCCCAAACTGTCTATAAAGCAGAAAGCTGAGATTTTAACCAAATTGAGTAACGGTGCATCAGTAAAATCTCTTTGTGAAACAAACAAGTGCAACAAGTCAAGCATTTGCAGGATAAAAAAGGAAAAAAAATTGCAAAAAAATTGTATATAATTCTGAGTCCGGACCGGGAAAGCCTTGTACAATTGGTTCCAGAGGCAACGCAGGCAAAACGTACTAATTCCCACGGAAATCCTTAAGTCTAAAGCATGCATGCTTCACAAGAAAATCAAAGAAAGACCAGGAGATTTTAATGCAATGGGCTGGTTTTCAAATTTCAAAAAAACGGTATGGAATCCGAATGCTTAAAATTTACGGTGAAAAGCCGTCAAATAAGCCAAAACTGGTGAAACCTATTTGCTTCTGGTAGAAAAGTGAGCAAGGAGAGAATCACATATCTTGCTTGCACTAACGCGTCTGGAACGCACAAAGTGAAATTGTTCGTTATAGGAAAAGCTGTTAATCCAAGAGCATTTAAGTATTTCGAAAATAAACCCGTCTTGTACAAGGCCAACAAAAATGCATTGATGACACACGATTTTCTTAAAGAATGGTTTCATTCAACTTTTGTTGAATTATTTTCGAATTGATTTCGTTGTTGATTTAGGTAAGACAGTTTCTGGAATCAAAAAATTTGCCAAAAAAGGGTCTACTGCTATTGGACAACGCGACGTGTCATCCAAAAGACGGGGAGATGACAAGTGATGATGGTAAGATTGTCACCATGTTGTCAACATGTTGTCACCGCTATTATCCAACCAATGAACCAAAATGTCATCAACTTGACAAGACTGTACTACAAAAAAAGACTTTTGGCACATTTAATCGGAAGCCAATGTTCAGAATTGGAGAGTAAAATAAATGCTTTCAATTTAAGACATGCTGTATGCCTCCTGGCTACTGTGTGGGACAAGGTTAAGTCTTCGGCTATACAAAAATGCTGGAAGCCTTTGATGTCTCCTGACAGTGAGTGGGATGAGGAGGATGAGCTGTCGTTGAGGATCATTAGCGATAAAATCATAATGATGACACCCATTAATGACTTTTGCTTCAAGATTTATTTGGCACTGAAACTTTTGTCACCGAGGAATTAAGCAATTGGATTGCCGAAAACGATATCGATCAGGTGCCTGTTTGCACTGAACTAGAAGCCGAAGAAATCGATTCCTCCACGGCCAAAAATCAAAACAGAACATGCTATCCAAGCATTCAGCATTTGTCTTCAATGGGCTCAAGAAAACTCGGTTCCAATAGAAGATACCTTGACTCTTCAAAAACCGAGAGAGCTGGCCGTTGACATTAATATATCCTCTAAGAAGAAGCAAACGAACGTTGGCCAATTTTTGAAAGCAATTTAACCAAAAACTGTATTAACTGTTTTTTTTAAATGAAGTAAATAATATTCATTTTCTTATCTTTTACGACGAACAATATTCTTTTATTTTTTATACTATGGTTTTCACCTTAAATTCTAATTCAAGGCACTTTTTTTTTGTGACTCGGTTAAAGCAAGAACTTCAATTAACGCAACTGCTCGAATTTCTATCGGTTGCTTTTGCCGAGGGCGTACTGCTTCTTCATCCTTGGAATTTAGTTTCATTGCATGCGGTTTCGCAGATGTTTATGGCCGGTGATGACGCCTATTAACCTAGATAGAGTATACAGGAAAAGTTCGTTGGTCCGGCTTTTAAATTATAGCTTGGCCTTAGCATCCTTGATGCATATGTCAAGGGTGATCAATATATTCAACATTCTATCCATTTCGATCTTCATTCCGTTGGTTATCTTAGGTTTTAAAATGGTGATTTTTTAGCCAGTTCCTCGGCCCGATAGACAGCAAATATTTGTATTACAGCCTGGCTGTCAAGAAAAGAAATGATTAATCTACTGTCCGCGATTGCACAAAATCTGTACAATGATCTCTCAAGATTTTGAGACAATTTAAAGAACTAAAGCTATTCCCAATTCGGGAAAGTCCACTTACGATCTTCCGAAAACCACCAGGAATGTAGCCTTTCATTATATCTGATTACGGTCCTTGAAAACACCAAGACTTAAGTTGGGTATATGAATATTTATGACAGTCAGCACACCTATCAAAAAAGCAAATCTACTTGCGTCCAGATGGCGTATAAGGCACTTGACGGCAGATTCTATCTTTTTGGATATTAAGCGTGTTCACTTTCTGCGGAATTGAGTCTGCCTTGAGATCTAAGGGTATTGAAGTCCAACTGGCGGAATGGATTCTGGAGGAGCTTCAGAAATGGTCAATTACAGCTGCATTAGAACTGTGCAAAATATTTAACGTCTTTGCTCGGTGGCGATGGTTGGAGCACATAAGGAAATCCTTTTGTCGAATCCTTGTTGAGAAGATATCACAGCGAAGGCCATGCTCATTAGTAATTTATTTGGTCTGGCGACAATCCTAGGTCTTTGAGGAACCTTTATGAGGCCCATGATTTGGCAATATCCTGAGGTTCTGGGAGTCCTTTGTAGAAGCATTTGAACCTCTTTTGGATAATTGAAGGGCAATCGCACAGGTTGTGTTCTGCTGTTACTGGTTGTTCAAGGCAGAGTCGACACACGTCTGTACAGCTTTTTTTCCATTTTCTTGAGACGATGGTTCAGGGCGCAGTGAACATTCCCAAAGTCAGTTACGATCTTAGCATCAAGTTTGCTCATATAGAGGATCTGAAGAGCTCGTTTTTTGTTGGCGAGGCCAATGAATTTTTTAGCGTGGCGTAATCCTTGGATGGAGTGCCAATGGGATGTACGTATTTCATGTCCCAAGTATTGATTTCCATATATATATTGGGTGGATGGGTAGTCCACAGAAGGGCTTCGGGCCGATGAAAGGGGACGCAGAGCCTTTTCGTGCTAGCTCATCGGCCTCTTCATTGCCGAGAATTCCTTCGGGTCCTGGGACCCAGCAAAGAGTCACTCTGTTATGGGACGTGAGTTGTTTTAGAATGGTTAGACAGTTCCAAACAAGTTGAGAGTTGAACTTGTAGGAGTTAAGAGCTTTGAGTGCTGCGTGTCAGTCTGAGATTACGCCTTTAGCATTCTCTTGCGCATGTATGTATAACTATATTCAGCTTGGAAGATTGGTGTTATGTGTCCTAAGGCAACTGACATTTTGCAGTTGGGTCCGCTGATGCCTGCTCCTACACCCGTTGACATTTTTGATCCATCCGTGTTCCAGACAGAGTGGGATCTGTTTAGCCTAGGGCCTCCAGTTTCCCACACCGAGCGATCAGGTATGGTGACGTGAAATTGTCAATGAAAGTTTACTTTTGTCGGCATGAGGGCATGAATCGAGGGGCTGTGTATGATTTTTGCGGAGTTTAAAGTATTTAAGTGTCCTGTAAGATCGCCCTGTTTGAATTTTTTCGCGTTATTTAGTGATGAGGTTGGCAGGATGCGATTTCTTTTCCTCGTGAAGGGAACAATAGTTGTTTTTGAGGGGTTCACGGTTAGGCCTTTGTCTTGACACCAGTTCCTTACTTTTATTAGCGTTGGGCAAACAGAACACCCCAATGGGGACAACCTTTAACTGCTTTTATAGTGATGAACCAAGTTGGGCAGACATTGATCTGCTGCTCAACATTGATTGTATTAGATTAGTTTGTCTATTCCTTTGTTACTGGCGGCTCTTTAAATGGAGGAGTACGACATATTGTCGAATTTAGGGAGCCTTCTATCTTCTTGAATAGATGATGTAGGGCCGTTATCATAGATGGAAGTCACTTACGAACTCTTTGTGATCGTATGCGATCAACGTTAAATATAGTTAGGTGGCTGGTGCGGTGAACAAGCTCTGTCTGTCAAACCGACGAAGATGGAGATAATTCAGCTTACAACAAGAACAAGCATAACAAATAAAAGATGCCTTATTTTATCTTTCAAAATTAAGTCTTTGAGCATCACACTTGACCCGAAACGTTCATTAGCGCAACACATAAAGTGTAGGACCTCTAAAGTCACAAACATGATTTGTTCGTCCGAACCCGGGGGCTTAGTTGCAGACTTTACAATATTTTTTTGTTTTTATAATGTACGCGCACTAAAAGGACTTTGGATTCCTTTATAATGAAGTGACACAGTGCGGGCATTAAGGAAACGGAGGATTAGAGAAAGGGAGAAACCAATGGACGTTGGTTTTAAGGAAAACGTTGTTTAGGAAAACAGAGCGTGGTGGAGCACAAGGAAACGAATCCTTGTCCGTCCGAATACAGGCTTGAGGATGAACTGATGTGCATTCCTAGCATGGCGAGTATTGCGGTTGAACTGTTGTTGGGGTGGAAAGCAACTGGCTATTTCATTTGAGCACTTGTGGTGGATAAACCGATAAAACAATGACAGGCAGGAGACATTACGACGATGACTAAGAGAGTCAAGTGATGTCGTGATGTGTCGATCGCCAATAAGTTTTACCGCACGTTTTTGGATCCTGTCAAGTAGCTCCAAATATGTTATTGGTGCACCAGACCAGATATGAGCGTTGTACTCAAGTTTTGGGCGAATAAACGCCTTGTAGATTCTAGCCAGATCAGAAGAGGTGAAATATTTCTTGCATCGCTTAAGGAAGCCTAGACATTTCGCAGCGTTCTTGGCGACATCGAATATGTGGTCATTCCAACGAAGGTTGTCGATAACTCACATACCGAGAAGGGAAAGTCGTTTGGTTTCAGCGATGCAAGTGCCATCCATAGATAATGGCAGAGAATTAGGGGTTCGCTTCAATGACAGCAGACAGCATTGTGTTTTGGAAGCATTAAATTCCACTCTGTTGGTTTTACCCCATTTAAGAATGCTGTCGAGATCGGAATTCAATGAGCTTAACATACGTTGCCGTTCCAGTTCAACGCCCGAAGATGAGGGGCGTTGCCCAGGAAACGAATATGTAAAGCTGAGGGTACTGTCATCAGCAAAGGAATGGATTGGATTAGAAGTGACAGACAGGAGGTCATTGATAAAAATGAGAAAGAGAGTCGGATACAAATCGGAGCCTTGAGGGACACCAGCATTTATTTGGTGAGCTGCAGACTTGAAACCGTCCAAAACAACTTGTATTGAACGGTCCGAAAGGTAATTTCTAATCCATTGAAGATGGGTTACATCGATCCCAAATGCACGCATTTTCGACAAGAGAGCTTGATGCCAAACTCTGTCAAATGCCTTTGAAATATTAAGCGCAACGACCTTGCTTTCACCCCCATGGTGCATAGATTGGTTCCACTTTTCGGTTCGATATGTCATCAAATCACCAGTGGACCTGTTGCTGCGAAAACCGTACTGCCGGTCATTAAGAAGTCGAGATATTTCATAAGCTGACGATTTATCAGCGTTTGCATGACCTTGGAAAGAAGGAACGCAAGTGCAATTCGTCCGTAGGAGGAGGGAGAGGAAGATCCGCATTTTTTGGGACAGGCTGGACAAATGCTGCCCTGAAGAATAGGACAGATAGAAAAGCTAACGCAGTGGTTTTGCCAGCGTGGAAGAACACCTCTTCAGAACGATAGGGGAAATACCATCTGGACCAGCGGATTTATCTATGTTGAGATCTTGAAGAACTCTTGCCACTGTACGAGTGCGAAAATGGATGGGTCCCATAGAATATTATACGCGCTCGGGTACAGGGGGAGATATAACACAATCTGGCAGCGTTGAGCTAGCTGCAAAATGAGCAGCGAGCAGATTGGCTTTATCCGAAGAGCTGACAGCTGGAGTGTCATTGCAAATGAGTGTCGGGATAGATGAGGAGGCCAAATTTTTAATATTCTTAACAAATGACCAAAAGTTTTTACTACCGGAGGGACTTTGTAGTATTTTTTGTCTCAACTTTTGGTCGTAGGCGAATTTGACACGATTAATGTGGGCAATCTTAGGAGACATCTGACTTAGCTACAGCATGTTGCCAGTTTATGCATAACAGGTGCAATTAGATGAACTCTAACCGCTTGCTCTATTCACCTTCCTTTCAATTCTTTGTTGTAAGTTGAGCTTGCAAATATCTGTATATAACGTTTGTCATAGTTGATGAGTCCAAATATGCCAAGTTCAGTGCCCATGTGAATACCTAAACATCGAGCAGGGGCACTCGTTCCCATGTACTCACTACAGATTCATATGAGTTAGAAGCACAGGCACATCCTGTATGAAGGCTAACGATATGACATTGCACTTTATTGGCGGCGTTTCGGTTTTTGCAAGAATGGCTGACCTTGGGCCTTATAGACCTTACCTTTTGCTAACATTTTCAAAACTTTGCAAAAACATCTCACTTCTTAAATTGATATTTGTCACGTTTTTACGAAATATTTTTCTAAAAATTCTTTTGTTATGCCTAGATTGTAGAGCGACTGCAAAGTCCCAAAACCGCACTCCACTATTTTAGTATAAATTTTTGACAGATTACTGCACCTTCAAAGTTGACACAACTCAGTTCCTTTTTTGACACAAAGAACATGGTTTTCCACTCCAAATGAAATATGAGTAAATTTTTTTTGCAACATCTCAACGTTCGGATAGAAAAATAGCGTTCACGGAAAAACCCTCCTCTAGGAACAAATATGCGAAAAATGTCCGATTGTGAAATTACTTAAAAAATGTGCAGAGTTGTACCCTCGCCATTTGGTAGACAACAAAAGTAATGATTGTGGTCCCATGCTGGCAAAAAACCAATCTCCGTTACCCTTGAACATGAACACTGCTGAACACTGAATTGAACATACCCTCTCTTGAGTTTCGCAATTGAACATTTCTGATTGAAATCGGACATTCACTTGTATGCTGCTGCTCTGTACCTTCGAGTGCTTCAGCAGAGTACTTTATGATATTTTTCAATTCATTGACTCGGTTGATTGTCTTTTGAGATCGTCGAAAAAAAGGGTGCGAAGTACGTTTTTGCTTTTCGGGGCTGCTGATGGGAAGAATGAATATACTTTTGGAAATTGGAAAATCCGTTTTTGGCATTATTGTTTGTTTTGCATGACGCAGACGGACATTCAGCTCAGTTTTAATCTCAGCCGAATTCAGAATCTAAGCGCTAGGTACATTCTAAGTTCTCCCCCCAGAGGGAGTGTGATGGGCATTTTTTTTTTTTTCGTTTTTTGTCGGTTTTCATCTTCTTTATTCTGCTCTATGGGGGACGATGATGATGATGATGATGATGAAACAAGGATAAATAATTACGAAACTTTTTCTTTTCCCTGTTTCGTTTTTTTTTTTTTTTCGTCTTGTGCTTGCCTCAATGAATGACTCGGAATTATTATACGGCTTTGACAAGGATTCCAGGAGCAAATCCTTTCGTACAGAACAAAACGAAATGAATGTAGAAAAGTCGAAAAAAAAACGTTTTCGTTTTCGCTTACGGTACAAATTTGTGTGCTTTTTTTTTTGTTTCGGTTTTTCGAAGGGGGAAAGTTTTGTTGGACTTGTTTTTGCGCGCGGCTTGTGTTGCCGAAAAAAAATATCCTCAAGAAGACGTCGAACCCGAAAATTATTCTTCCAGAGTGCTGAGTAATTCCCATCAAAATGCATTGGTTTGGTCGGGATGAGGTTGAGGTATGACAGAGACTTCAAGGAATGAATCCTAAAGGGTGTAAAACGCTGAGCGGCGCTGCTGGAACTGCTAGAAGGAGCAATGAAGAAAAAACGACGACGAGGAATTAGAAAAGCACTTAATGAGGAAAGTTGTGTAATGAGTTTTGCTTTGCGATGATGACGACGACGACGACAACGACCAAAGAAGCTTGCATGGCGGCATAGTATCACAAGGGTCGTATGTGCAGGTAAATGGATTTTTATCTTTGACATCGGTTAAAGGATTTATTTTCTCTTCATTTGTGTTCCGAAGGACTCTCTTTATGCCGAATTTGCTACGAAAAATATGTCACAAGGATAAGCTGAGTGTAGTGGTACCGCTTGCCCTGATATGAGAAGACACTCCTGAATCATGGGTTAGGTAGGATTTGAGTGCTTTTTATTATCTATGCATAGATAATTTTGCTTCTATTCATTTCTGTGAAAGGCAAATCATTCTATTTAGTTGGAGAAAGATTTTGACAAATTTGGCTCAATGGGGTGGCGTTAGGTAGGTGGGCTTAAAGTTGAATATTGGATGCCGGAAAATTGGTGCTGAATAATATTCTCAGGAATGTCCCTATTCCCTAATACTCCAAACGAGGTGAATGGCTGTTGAGCAAGGAAGTGCCTCTAAATTTGGTTGAATATGGGGAATAGTTAGCTTGTGGATTTTATTGAAGGTGGGTCATAATGTGTTTATTTTTATTTTTAATTCTTAAAAAAATGAAGTACTACCCAAAACGCAACCTTATAAGAGAATATTGAGGTATATTGAAGCGGTAATTGAGGATGAGAAAAGTAAGTCACCTGGGTTTACCCCGGTGGTAGCTGGATTCGACGATGTCGTAGAAAGGATAGGTGGTCCTATCGCTGTCTCTTGGGAATGTTCCGTCTCACTATAGTGCGTTTGGGTTGGTGGAAATGTTTCCTAGCATCTTTTGCTACAGTTCTACCATGTATCTTTCCAATGGCTTGATCTTAGCTTCATCATATGGGCGGCTGCTTCTGACATGTCTTCTTCGGATTGGGTCGTAGCGGAGTCCTGTGTAGACTCTCAGCATTTTCCTCTCACAGGCGGCAAGTTTTTTTAGGTATGCATTTGAAATGGTATACCATATTGGGAAGGCGTAAGTTATGATTGCTTATTGAGTAGCAGCTTTGTCATGGTGCTGAGTCCATTCTGCTTCCTCATGAGTGGGTAAACTCGAAGAAATGCAAATGCGACCTTTTTGATGACTGTTTTTGAATGAGGGTTGAAGCACTTAACATCGTTTGATGTTGAAATTGTAGAGCCATCCGGAAGGTTGATTGTAACCCCGCGGCAGTTGGCAACTGATCTGCCTCGGGTTCTTCCGGTGATTGGTCTTCTTATGCAGATGAGTTCGGACTTGCTGGTGTTGATCCGGATTCCCCATCTTTTGTAGTAGCAGAAGATCTTGTGACTATGGCTTTGGACTCGTGTTGCTGCAGTTTGTGGCGGAGTCATCGGCAAAGAGGAATCCTTGTGTTGTTCCTTCGAGGCGTGGTTGGTCGTAGGTGAAGGTGCTGCACAGCATCGGTCCCAACTTAGATCCTTGAGCTACACCGGCTCTGTTGCTTTTGGTTCCTGACTGGCTATCACCTACTTGGACATAAAATGATCTAGAGTGGAGAAAACTGTAGATCATTTTGATAGTTCTGATTGGGCAATTAAGCTGGTTTAGCTCATGGATGAGTCCTTCTATCCATACAGAGTCAAATGCCTTCTCTACGTCCAGGAAGCATGCGACCATGACTTGGTGGTTATTGAGAGCCTTTATGACGTGGTGGTGTGGTGAAACTTCATCAGAGGGTGTAGAGTGGAATCCGAACTGTATATCCGGCAGTATATTTAGACTATTTGTAATAGTTTTCATTCTCTGCAGCATGAGTTCCACCAGCATTAGAAGAGGGGCTTAATACTTACAGATCTGCCTTAGCTTGTTTCCTATGAGCCTATACCCAATGGGGAACAGCAAAGCACGTCAGCCATTAAAACAGAGAAAAACACAGAATCTGGTTTCATTAATCATTAAACTTACTACCTTCTACAGATTATTTGCGATCGAATATGTGTTGGAACTTATTAAAGTCGCCTTCTAATTATGTCCATAAAGATAACAATTTTACTTGATGGAACCTACCAGAGTGTGCAGAGACTTTACTACCAATATAACTTTGCAGTACGCATGTTGAGTTTTAGACAGAAAGCTGGTATCCCTATTTGCACGTAAGTAAAAATACGATCAGGTCCGCTAAATTTCGTCGTGAGGTCGGTCGTCATCATGTCTTCAGTGGGCAGGCAATTCGTGGCACCGTGGAAAAGTTTGAACGTGAGTACACTTCATAGAGATTGAGATTGTTCATACTTCAGTGCTAAAAATTTTGGCCAGAGATCCGGATTTTTGGCTCAAAAATTATCTTATCTATGTCAACAAGAAAAATTGCAGTTATTAACAAAATCCACAAGTGTTCGATCAATTCATCTACGGAGATTGACTGTTTGGTGCGGTTCGCTTGGCATGGTGGCATCATCTGACCTTTTTTCTTTCGCAATGAGGAAAGACACACCGTTACCGTTAATGGTATCAGGAATAGAGCAATGTTAACCGACTTTCTATGGCCAGAGCTCGACACCATCGATAAAGCCGAGCTATGGTTGCAACAGGACGGCGCTACATGTCATACAAGCTACGCAACGCTAGAATTTTTGAAGGACAAATTTGAAGACTGATTCAGCGCAGGGCAAGCGTTCATCAATTTACCACCGTGAACATGCGACTTGACACCACTCGAATTATTTACTCCGGGGCTTCGTCAAGTCCGAAGTCCAAGCTAACAAGCCAAGCCAACCACTTTAGACGAGCTCAAGACCAACATTCGAGACGATACTGCCGGCTAACACCGCATACATTGGACGGAGTCATCAAAGATTGGATCGACCCCTTCAAGCACTGCCAGCGAAGCCGATGTGATGTGCTAATCCTTACATAAAGCTTCCCACCGATTGCAAAAGTCTGACAAACATTAACTCTCAGGAGTTAAAACTATCATGAGAAACTTTTCAAAAATAAATTTTCGCTTAAAATCTTCATTAAACTGTAACAGCCCTATTAATAAAAATCCCTTATTCCACCTCTAACTCACGAGCTAACTAAGCGATGGAATAAGACTTAACTCACGAGTTAAAATTTCTTATTAATAAAAAAATATATTCCATGGTATAGTTAACTGACGTTCAGTAAAAACTTTACGAAAATCTATTACTATTCTATTACAATTAGTACAATTTTCTTGGCTAAAGTCACTCCGCGAATGAAATTAAAAACAAACAAAAAAAAAAAAACATAACAGCTGAGTGAAATTGTGAGTTTGAAATTTGAAAATTTGAAAATTTAAATTTATTTAAACAACCATGGACACGGACATTTTATTAAAAAAGAGAAAGAGGAGTGAGAACTGGAGTTTAAGTGACAAGGTATGTTTTTGCAGATTTGTATAGAAAATCATACATTATAATAATTACATGTTTTATAGCATCTACTGAGGGAACTATGTGCCCAGAAAATTTCTGTTATTGAAAACAAGTGTGTGGCCACCAACACCAATCGCAGGAAAAAAGATTGTTGGACGCAAATAACTAATGAGTAAGTTAATAATTTTTTTAATAAAATGACAAAAAAGACAAACTGTTTCAATCATTCATATCTGTTCAGATTCAATTCAGCCGCTGATATACAGCGCGACGTTGTACAAGCCCAATTCCAATGGAAAGGCATGAAGCTGAAGGCAAAATCGGCAGAGTCCGCCTATAGAAAGGCCAAAAACAAAACCGGCGGTGGTCCACCACCAAAATCTCCCTCCAAACAAGACCAGCAACTCATTGATCTCATTCCCAATGAATTTCAAATTGATTTTAATGAGTTTGACAGCGATGGAGCTCCCTTGAAGGTGATTAAGTTGCTATTTTAAATATATGTATACAAACAATATTTCTATGTTTTATCTTTCTTAGAATCCTGAGTTAGACAAAACTTATTTTGAGGAGGAAGAAATTCTGAGCGGATACTATGGTGAGGTTCTAGAAACGAACTCACATAAAGAAAATGTGGATGTGAATCCGTCGCAATTGACAGTTTCACCAAAAAAAAACACCAAGAAAAAGAAGACCAGTAAATGTAAATTTTAAAATTAATAGAAGTCAAATTTTTAAAACTAAATTTTTTCTAGGACTCTGAATTAGCATACAAAAAAGAGCTGTTTGGTCTCACAAAAGCTCACATGATAGAGGAGCATGAGCTAAAAATAAAAAGTAAGAAGGAACTGTTTGATCTTACAAAATTGCATATGTCAAGGGAGCATGAGGCCAAAATGGAAGCTTATTTATTGGAACGGCAGTGCCGTCAAAAGGAGCTGGAGAACATTGCAATTCAGCGGAAGATTTTTGAAAAAATGGATGTTTAGGTTTAGTGGTTTTTTTGTTTTTTTTTTTTTTTTTGATATGTTAAATACCTGCAATATTAAGCTAGTTTTTGTTATTTTTTTGTTCTGTTTCCAATGAATTTTTATATTGTTTTTGTTATACTTTAAGTATTAAAAGAAAATTATGAGACATTTACATTTATTGCCTTCATTTAACTTTTTGGAATTCGAACGCATGAATGAGATTGTGCAACATAATCAATTATTAGGTGAAGTACATTGAAATAAATGCTCTTCGTGAACTATCTTGACCTTGAGACATCTGCTGATTTTCTGGCTGCAATGGCAGTAGTACGTTGTTTCTAAGTGAATCATCTTCGTCAACTTGAAATGAAATATAATGGTTATTATTTATAAATACCAGTTTTTGTAATAAGAGATAAGTTTTACCGAAGGGATCATTGTACTCAATAGCAATATTATGCAAAACGGCTAAGGCTACAACTGTAGTTTTTATATTTTTAAGCGACCCTCTTATTCATGTCAGCAAAATCCTAAATCTAGACTTCCAGACTCCAAACGTTCGCTCAACACTATTGCGAGTGGCTATGTGGGCAATGTTGTAATTTATTTCCGCAGAATTCATTGGATTTTGAACAGGGGTGAAAAGACGGTTGGTGCACGCATAACCACCGTCTCCTAAAAGTCGACCTCGGAACTCTCCTCTATCTAAGCGCGCCTTTATACGACTTTCCCCATATATACGCGAATCGTGCGTCCTACCACGCCAGTGACAAACTATGTCCCTTATTTTTAAACAGGCATCACAAACTACCTACAAAAATATAATTAATGGAAGTATAACAACATTTTTAATAAATTATTTTTACTTGCACATTGATGGAGTAGTATCCCTTCCGATTTACATAGTATTGCCCACTCTCTCCTCCCTGTTTTTGGATTCTTATATGGGTGCAGTCGATTGCTCCTATTACATGCTGAAAGCCACGTACGCTTTTAAATCCTTCCATTGTTGCAATTTGCTCGGAAGCTGTTTGGGGCATTTTTATAAACGTACTTGCTTTTGAAGCAAACGCTTTGGCAACACGAGCAGATATTATGCTTAATGTAGGCTGACTAAGCCCGTGAATATCAGCGCCATCGTCTTGCACCTTAAAATTATTCAATCTATATTACTTAGTTTACATTTGGTTCATAATTTTACCTCATTACGGCCCCAGTATCTAATAGCAGACATAACTTGCAAATCAACAGGAATGTGCCCACCTCTTGTGTCTCCATGCAGATCTGTTCTGACAATATCAATAACCTTTTCGATATTTTCCTTGGAAAATCTGTATCTTTTTCTAAAATCTAGTTCACTAAGCTCGGTCAGTGGGTCAAAGCGCTTTTTATAGATTTTTGCTCTTCGCGCCAAAACAGGCTGATTAGGAGTATTATCGAACATATGTAATCGGTTTAAGAAATCACAGAACTGATAAGCCATTTATATTAAATTTTATTTTGAATCCAATTCCATTTGTTTAAAAAGAAATAATTGTGACACACACTTTTTGACAACTTTTTTCAATTCGATTTGATTCAAAAGAAACAATTTTGATACACACTTTCCCTACTATACCATCGTTAAACCACCTTCATAGGTGAGTTAAGTTATCTCACGGTTGATAAACGTCAGATAGCACAAAATATGTTTTATTAATAACATTTTGTATTTAACTCGTGACTTAAGGCTAACTCATCGTTATCTCACGTTTATTAATACGGGTGTATGTCCCGTCCCTCATTTTCAGGTGGAGGCTTTAAATCCTGTATTATCCCGTTTACGCCTAATATTTATTTTTTTCCCATGTCATCCATTATATAAAGGAATTCTTTACGATTAATTCTATCACGACCTATTAACATATTTTGAAAAAGATGAAATGATTTGCAGTTAGATTTGCACATCAGCAACTACAGTGATATCGAACACGCCTCCCGCATGTCGAAATTATGAATCCCCGTAGTCGGATGTAACTCCTCTCAATATCCAAACAAGAAATAACAGAAAAAGGACATTTCCAATGCAAACTCTAATACATCCGTCGTCGTTCCAAAAACATAACAAAAATCTGTCACATGTAACATTTTCCTTATTTTATTATCTTACATTGCGTGTATTTTAAAATGGACCCAGATATCTGCGTTCGCACCGCAGGATGTACAATATTACATGTCCTGTTTTTTTAGGACAACCATCGCATCGCCCCTTCAGGCACCATGGCGAAAGAAAAACAACAAATTTCAAATGTTGTTATTATTTTCATTCGTCATTTGGCCCAACAGGATCTAAGTAAACAAGGAAGAAGAAAAGGACGACATCGACATGACTCCGTTACGTATCCGTATCCCATCCTTATGACAATTGCTTTTCACTCAGCTCAGCGAAATTGTGGTGTTCCGATTTTGTCTTCACGCAATTTGCGTTTTGTATTGGTGGACGACTTAGTGCCCCATGTGGTAGCAATTACATAGCTGAACAAACACAATGTCCTTTTCGGGCGTATTTCTTCTCACAAAAGAAGCCATGGAAATGAGTGTTGTGGTTTTTGTTTTTTGTTTTTTTTTTTGTTTTTGGTCGGGAATCCCCAAGTCTATGTACGTCGTTCTTTGGCAACAATGTTTTGGGGTGCAAATTGCTTCACTAATCGCATGAAATGAGGGTTTCCATCATAGTGCGATGCGACCAGTGTTGTGCGCCGCCACCATTTTACCATTTGAATCGGTTGATTCCGCCCCGTGTAGCCTTTTGTCACACTAATGAGGACCATTGTGTTGTGTTGTAGAACAACGCCTGCTCGGGGACTTATCTTGGAATAATTTGGAATAATTGATTTGGGTCTAATGGACGCGGGAATGTAATATTCACGGTGGTGGTGGTGGTGGTGGTGGTTGCTCAAGCCACTAATGGAAATTTATTTTATTTAAATTTGATGTAACAAATGTTGGTGGTAGAGGTAGCAGCGCCCAACACAGCAAGGGTTGCGGTTGCATGACATTGTCTTCTGGTGTTTTGATTAAGAAAAACGTCCTTCGAATAGGAATAATTTATAAAATTAATGGAAATGGGATTAAAATTTAAGGCAAGCGACTCAAGATTATGCAACTGAAATGACAATTTTTGGAAATATTTGATTAGCAAATTGAGAAAGTTCTATTGTATGTAACGGGTGATTTTTTAAGAGGTTTAGAACTTTTTTTAAAAAAAAAACAAAAAAAATTCGAAAAAAATGAATGAAATATTTATTTGAATCGATAGTTTGAACCTTGCAATTTAATGTTTAAAGATAATTTCATGCAAATGTTGACCGCGGCTGCGTCTCAGGTAGCCCATCCGCTGAGTCCAATTTTGGCATACTCTTTCACACATATCGGCCGGTATCTCACGAATGAATGCATGGATGTTGGCTTCCAGTGCGTCAATCGAAGCGGGCTTGTCCCTATACACATTAGCCTTGGCATACCCCCACAAAAAATAATCTAATGGTGTCAAATCGCACGATCTAGGCGGCCAATTGACCGGCCCGAAACGTGAAATTAACTGTTCACCAAACTCGCCTCGCAATTGCGCCATTGTTTCGCGTGCTGTGTGGCATGTGGCATGTGGTCTTGTTGAAACCACATATCATGCAAGTCAAGAACTTCCATTTCGGGCTAAAAAAAAGTTTGTTATCATCGCTCGGTAGCGTTCACCATTGACAGTAACGCTGCGATTCGCATCATCTTTGAAGAAATATGGCCCAATAATGCCGCCGGCCCATAAACCGCACCAAACAGTGGCTTTTTCGGGATGCATTGGTAGCTGTTGCAATGCTTCTGGCTGATCTTCACTCCAAATGCGGCAATTTTGCTTATTTACGTACCCATTCAACCAAAAATGAGCCTCATCGCTGAACACAATTTTTCGATAAAAAAGCGGATCCTCGGCCAGCTTTCCAAGAGCCCATTCACCAAAAATTCGGCGTTGTGGTAGGTCGGCTGGCTTTAGTTCTTGCACCAGCTGTATCTTAAAAGGCTTTACGCCCAAATCCTTCCGCAAAATTTTCCACGTAGTGCTGTAACAAAGGCCTAACTGCTGGGAACGGCGCCGAATCGACATTTCGCGGTCTTCTGTCACACTAGCTGATACGGCCGCAATATTTTCTTCAATACGCACAGTACGTAAACGTGTTGGTGGTTTAATGTCCAACAAAGTAAATTTGGTGCGAAATTTGGTCACAATCTTCCGAATAGACTGCTCAGAAGGTCGAGAATGCCGATCATAAAATGGAAGCAGCGCGCGATGAACATTTCGAACCGAGCACGAATTTTGATAGTAAAATTCAATAATTTGCAAGAGTTGTTCATTTGTAAGACGATCCATGGTTAAATTGCAAACCAAACTGAAGCTGTTTGACAGTGACACAAGGTACTAAACACACGTCAGCTGTCAAAACCAGTGTTGCCAAAACCAAACCAGCTAAAAAATCACCCTTTAGCATTGGGATTGGTAGTAATATGGAGGTGGTCCCGGTCTAATAATTGAGACAGTTTGACAATAGATCACATTGCCTTTGTCTCAGAGTTGCTGTCGCAGTAAAATTTATGGCGACAAGAAGGACCTTACAGTCGCTCCTTCTCGATACCACATAGGAAAATTGGTCTAGCGCGCTTAAGGACTTCATAAGTGAAAGGGGTCTACAGGTCAGATGTTGTACTTCGCTGGCATCTCGGGGAAGCAAGAGTCGCGCTGGAGGAATCAGGATCTCAGTTGTTTCGGATAATCCAAGATGAACCTGAGGGACTGACAAAAACTCCCGACGATCTAGTGAGTACAATGCAGGAAGGTCTGAATCTGAGCAGATAGAAATTGCTAAACCAATTGCAGATGGACGGTGGTGTCTTACAAACAGACTAACGGCGAACTCATGGCATACAGTTTTGTGGTAGCTGGTCCACCACCACAATTTAGTGAAACGCCTACATAAATCAGTTCATTGATTTCACAGAACCCATGCATCATCTAATATGCCAAATACTACGTGAACACCTAACGGGCTGTAATGTTAGATGAAGGCTAACGAATTCGCGTTGCAAACAGATGGCAACAACGAATGGACTAACTTTACTATATATAAACTTCTTGGTTGACTAGAAAGTAAGGTCAGGGGCTTGTTAGTTTTAACTTCGAGTTTTTATAATAAAGAGGGGCCTGTGCTGTCTTACTAACATTTTGATCCCATGCCGACTTAGATTTAGACATCTATTGGCATTTTTTGTCGATGGGCGTGAGTGTTCGCTTTGCCTGTCTTATGAGTCAGTAGTGACTAGTGACTCTCAGGACGTTAGATAAAAATCTAAAGTAAAAAAGAATTTCTTCTTTTGTCGGGGGTTTCCATTTGCCGTTGCCATTGTGTTACCATGCAGTTTTCCTGTCTTTCAAAGAAAGATGAGAAGGAGTTTCAAAGATGAAGAGCTTAGATGTTCGGCACTCACCATGTCATAACCGAAAATTCCCCCCTGATACGAGCAAAGGCCAGACAACTGCAGAGAAAGTGTTCTGCTGTGTCATCCGCTGTCGCTTGAGCCCAACACATTTAAACGTTTATCAAAAGCTTGGTGGACCCTTACAAGCTGCCTGCAGTTGATTCTCCTAAGAAATAGAAGGAAAGATACGAAGTTTTTACAATTTTCCGAGGGCAGTAGTTCGAACTGGTTGCATGCATGGCAGTCGCGTCATCCAATATTGTGTTTACGAGAAACCCAAGTATCAATGGAAGACATGACTATAGCCGCAGGCAGAGCCAATACATATTCGGGTCCTGAGAAAACTTCTTCTGAACAAGCTTATCGGGTCATTTCCCTGGATGCCAGTGTGAACCAGACAAAATTCACTGTGTTCAGCCAACCGACTCAGCATAGGCTGTCACTGTAAATGCAAATGCTACTAGCCATCCACTTGTTGTTCACAAAGCGCATAGCAATTATGATGGCGAAATCCTCCGCTTGGAAAACAGACCAGAAGAAGACCTCTGTCCTCTTTCTGAGCCATCTGTGAAAATACGATGGCATTTATTCCATGGTTCATAGTCTGACCGAAGTCATTCCGTTCCTGAGGTAAATTAACGTCGCAGTTTCCACGCAGAAGCATCAAAGAATAATTCTCGAGCAAGTTTTTTTAAAATTCCAGTGCGCGTTGTACTAAAAGCCACCTCTCTTTAAGCGAAAGATGGTTTTTAGCGTACATCCCATGATATATAAGTCAAGGGGAGGAAGATTCATCAAAGCATCTAGAGCAGAGCCCGGGGTGCTAGGGAAGGCCCCTGTGCAGCCGAGACAAGCCGTTCTTTGGAGTTTGGCAAAAGAAGCAGTAACACGTTTCCGCGAAAGCCTGTTCCACCAAACAACTGATGCGTATGAGAGTAGCGGTCTAATCATGGCCGTATAAATCCAAAGGACCCGTTTTGGAGACAAGCCCCATGTCTTACCAAAAGCGCCTTTGCACTGCCAGAAGGTCGACAGTGCTTTATCGGTTTTCGATTCGACATGTTTGGACCACAGAAGTTTTTTATCAAGGATTACACCCAGATATTTGACTTCTTCGGATATAGGGATGGTGACACCTTTAAGCGAGAGATGGTTTTTAGAAAAGCATCTAGAGAAAAGCCCGGTGTGCTATGGAATGCCCCTGTGCAGCCGGGACAAGCTTTGGAGTTTGGCAAAAGAATCAGTAAGACGTTTCCGCGAAATCCTGTTCCACCAAACAACCGATGCGAGTGGTCTAATCTTGCCAGTATAGATCCAAAGGACTCTTTTCGGAGATAAGCCCCAAGTCTTGCCAAAAGCGTCTCTACACTGCTAGAAAGTTGGACCTTGCACCATAGAAGTTTTTTTTTTTTTTTTAAGGATTACTCCCAGATATTTGACTTCATCGGTGATAGGGATAGTGACACCTTTAAGCACGAGTTGGGATAGACCAGTGACGATTCTTCTTCTCGTAAAGAGAACAACCGTGGTTTTAAGAGGATTCACTGAAAGCCCATTTCTAGTACACAAAACATCGTTCAAATCTAGGTATCACTGCCCGTGAGAGCAGACCGTCGTAAGGTTTAAAGCGACAGAAAGAACGGCACATAAGCTTGAGTGTAGTTTCCAGGAAGATTAAGAGCCGTAGCAGGGAGTCTACCACCAGAACACCACCTTGAGGGCAGCCCCTATTTACTCCTGTTATGACGCATTTGCCACAATCGGCCTCGGTTGTTGGGTTCCTGTTTAGCATTGCCTTAATCCAAACCAAGAAGAGAGTACAAACTTTAATTTTTTTACTAATGCAATCGAACTTGAGACTTTATCCAGTAGATAAGAGTAAAGTATGGAGTCAGAGTGGCTGATAAAGTCCAACCTTGAACATTTTCCGATTTGTGTGGGAGAAAGAACTGCTTTTAATTTAGAAGAGAGAATAGGGGGATAACTGAAATAATCAAACCAAAGAATGATCGCAGTCAAGAACAGGACAAAAAGTAGCTGGGGTTAAGAATTTGATACAATCGAACCTAAGCCTGCTCTTGAACAACTGCAGAGATCATTCAGATCTTCGTAGAAAACTTCTTAAACGTTTCTTATAAGCTAACACGTGCAGGGCAGTTGCCAGAAGGTTCAACTTCTCTGCTGCTTCAAAGAAGTCTTTGAATAGTACTGACCAGTGATTGCTCCCAACACGGACTCGTTGTTTTTTATACTTGCAAATAGAAGGTGTTTTGTTATTTTTGCATCGAACTTAGTCTAGATTCGTTTGGATGTTGTGCATGTGCTGATGTCGTTCCATCTATCATTTGCTGCCTTGAGTGCAGTCGCGGATAGACTAAATTAAATTTTTATCATGGGGACTCTCTAACATCAGCTTGAAACAATATGGTGTCAAGTTTAGCCAGTTCATCTGCTCAGCAGTTACTTGAGATGTCTATCTGCCGACAATCTCGGTCAAAGATACACAACATTGCCTTACCAGCTTCGTTATTAGGTTCCTGTGTTCTATGTACTCCAGGACAGTTTTTCCAACGATCTGTTCCACAGAGAGCCTCAAACAAATCCTAAAGTCTTACGGCAACGTTGCGCAGTCCGCTCTTTGAACAAATTCGGCTTATAACTAACTATCAAAGGATTTTTAAATTTGAAGTGCAACTTCACATGTTCATCATGATCCTCCTACCTCTCGTAGCAGTAAGCATAAATTCTCTATGCAAACACCCTACACCGACAAGGATATAATTTGGTTACAGAAAACTGTTCACATCCCTTGCGAGTAAAAGTCATAAACACCTGCAATATGGCTTGTAAGCTAGTTCAATAGCAATTTGTATTGATTTAACGCTATCAATCAAATTCAAGGTCACGATTTTAATTTAACATCCTTTGACCTTCGAAAAATGCCTCATACATACCATCAACGGCACTCGGTTCAGGGACACTTTGCAATCCAAAAATAAATAAAAAAAAAAAACCTTTTTCACACCTCAGCTGCTACCTGTGCAGACTGATTACCTTACAGCAGCTCCTACTGCTACTTCCAAGCGACTTAAACTTTGTGTTACAGGGAGCAATGATGGATGAGAGTTGCTTGCAACATTCTTGTTCCTCGCAGCGGGCTTACGAACCAACCAACCAACACTGGATGAGTCTCTAGACACTGCGTGGTGCTTCCACTCCTGAGATTTATGCACTTCCACTTCCACTTCCATTGCTGTGCCAGCGATTTATTGGGTGTAAAAGAGGGATTCCTGTCTGTTGACGTTGTTCTTGTTGTTGTTGGCTGCAATGACCTTTTGCAACTGTTGCCAGTCATCGTCATACATACAGCTTCTTGGCACATTGTCATTGTCGTCGTCTCATAGGTTAACCAGGCGAAATATAAAATACGAACAGTCCGGGGGGAGTCCGAATGCTTACGAGTACACCGAGCCCAAGGTGATTGCCTTCACACATACGACCAAAATATCAGCCCCGAACTGAAGAGAAACCCATGAAGTGTGTAATGTAGCCAGCTCTGCATTATGACTATATCCTCCTCGAATTCGCTTCTATTGCACCCACAAATACCAACACAGAACCATCGAAATGAAAAGTCCATTCTGAAATGTGGCGAGATGAGTTATGGGCATGGTATGATATTTTTGTGGCCCAGCATCTGTTCGGTCGATGCGGTGTGTGGAGTGGAGAAGCATCCCCGCCCCCATTCCACTAACACTTTGATATGGTTTTATTGCCTGATCCGGTGTCATTGCACGAGCCGCTGCAGCAGCAGTTCCTCGACCGGTCGTTCGGTACTCTTCGTAAAGTGCCCGTTGATAAAATATTCATTCGATTCCATCATGAATTCAGTTGGCAGGACGGAATTTTCAAGTTCATCCCCTCGAATTCCGGTCGAACTTGGAGCCATAGAAGGTACCGATACCGAGTATACTGAGTACTCGGATACGGGATAAATGTATCATCCCATGTGATGTGTGAAAGGATTACTGAGCTCTGGCGTGCTCTGCTTTGCATTTGTGCTCCCCGTTACCCATGAATAGCAATGATAATGGCTTTGTAAATGTGCGCGTAATAAATCAGTCAAGGGGGTGTTTTAAGGATATAAATTTCACTTTAAGCTTGTCTGCTGCCTGCCTGCCTGCCCGCCTTTTTGTGTATGTTCCACTGTCCCTTTCGCATCTTTACATATGGTATTGGGTATTCCCTTTATCCGGAACTAGCAGCAGCAGTTGCAGAGCCAAAGATTGCAAAAAAAAATAATGTGAAAACCAAAACAAGATATAGCTGCTTGCTTTAAATTTACATTATCGCTGGTTGAATTTGAGTGAGGAGTAAAGGATCCTTTTTTGTTATATGGAAGGGATGTTCCATATGTTTTGTTTTTTTTGTATCTTTAAGGGCACATTTTTGTCACAAAATTTATTGAGTGGTGAGAACTGAAGTGACATAAATAAATGAGCAGGCTGATGCGATAACATTGGGCTTAGTAACTTTTTTCCCGGGATGAGCAGAATGTGATGGATTCCAGGAATAAATTTACATAAACTTGAGTTCTTTCGTTTATCTGATTTGAGGAGAGTTTTCTTTTTTCGAGAAGAGCAAGGAAATTGTTTGTTTTTGATTTTTTTTTTTTGAAGTTTTGGCGTAAGTAGTAGTGACTTCTTACCAGTAAGTAACTGCTTCGGAAATTTTGACTTAATTATGTAGGACAGCGGAGAAAAAAATCATCTAAAGAAAAGTTCTGAATCTGAATTAGATATGCAAGTCATGACTTAGGGATGATGGGATGGCATTGAAAGTAGCTGGATACATGAAGGACCACTATGCTTTTACAGGGAGGCATGGGTATCTACCCTTTAAATTTAATTGCTACATTTTAGTCTGTTTGATTTTTGCAGTATCATATTTAACACTACACATTTTCGTTTCGTATTTCAACTCCACATTACTTTGCAATTGAGAAGAAATACAAGACAACGAACGCGGTTTGGTGACTAGTTGTAGTGACGTGATAAAAGCTTGAGGTGGTGACCGTTGGTGACCTGAATGGAGCCATAAATAGTCGTTTTGAACCCTTCTGTCCGCTTAGTAACCTCTCATGTTGCACAGGAATGCTGGAATAGCGACCGCAGACGACTCAAACAAAACGACTATAAGATGCTTATTAGAGAGGTCCAATTTTCAAATACTTTTTTAAGCATTTGCGGCTGTATGTCGGCAATATCGCCACGAATGTTGGCTTCCAAGTCCCCTAACGTTTCTGGTTTGTTGGCGTAGGCGAGCGACTTCACATATCCCCAAAGAAAATAATCCAATGATGTCAAATCACACGATCTTGATGGGCAATTGACAGGTCCATTCCGCGAAATTTTGCGCTCATCATATGTTTTCTTCAATAAATCGATTGTGACGAACGCTGTGTGGCATGTAGCGCCGTCTTGTTGGAACTTTATCGCAACCACATTCATGCCATCGAATTCGGGAACAAAATAGTCGCTTATCATGGCTCTATACCGGTCTTTATTAAAGGTAGCTGACTTTCCAGCATCATTTCGGAAGAAGTATGGCCCAATGACTTCACCAGCCCATAGAGCACACCAAACAGTCAGTTTTTGTGGATTTATTGGCGTTTCAAGGGTCTCATGTGGATTCTCTTCACTCCAAATGCGGCAATTTTGCTTGTTGGCGTAGCCATTCAACCCAAAATGAGCCGCATCACTGAACAAAATTTTGCGGTAATTTTCGAAATAAATTTGCACGATTTGCAAGCGTTGTTCTTTTTTCAACCTGTTCATGATGAAATGTCAAACCAAACTAAATATAAATGGCATTAGAGTTGCTAGATTTGACCACAAAATGTTAGCCTTATTTCTATTCGAAAAACTAACCTCTAAAAAAATACCCTTCATATTGAAATTGAATCAACTGTAGATACAATCCAGGCTGTCTACTTCCCCCATGCAATAAGTATAGAGCCACTCTTGCAACTTCTTACTCTTGTAAACATTTTTATATGGAAGAAAAAGACGCGTCTTTTGTTTACATTCATCTCATTTCATAATGCGTAATTGTAACTGGAATCGTTTTTGAGTCCTCAACATGTTTTTAAAGAGAGAATAGTGGAATCTCACCATTCAGCTCCTGCTTCTAACATTTCAAAGAGCGAGGAATAAGGATCTGTTGATAATAACTAGACACACATACATATTCTGTACTGTATATCCTTTGGCTTTGGTTTGGTATTGGTTTGGTGCATGAGGCTTGTATCCCTGAATGCAAATTAATTAAGCAATTTTCATGCAGCTAGCCATTTCTATTTGTTTTAAATTGAGTCAAATTTAATTCTCAAGATAACATAATATTTTTGAGGATGTGATCAAGCAACCTAAGACTAGGAGGCACAGTCTACCCTACCCTAGAAATGTGGACACCGCGAACGGAAAATGTGCTCTGTTAGTGCCCCGCCTTTGTTGGAATCGTTGCTTCAGGTTTAAACTGCTGACGTGGTAAGTGCTCCTTAATACTGGAGTGCCTTCTCGACTTTCTGAAAATGTTTCGAAAATTGCTAAGGTAAAAGGAAGTATCTGTCTCATAAATGGAATTTTTTCTGAGTGCTTCAGTGGATGTAAAGTTCACTGTTAAAAGATGTCGAAAAAAAAAACAAAAATTAAACAAAACATCTTACCGATGGCACATGGCTTTTGGATAAGTCCAAAAGCAATGTTCTCTTCACCACATTGGTGGCTAACTGGCTAGCTATCCGAGGAACACATAGCCGGTGGAGCTTTGCCTACAGCAGGCTTAGTAGATATGTAATTTCCTACGAGCGTACTTACGGTGGTGTACCCTGTAGAGTTTGTTATAACCTCTACGTCGAGTTCAGTTTTGAAGCGCACTACACTACACTTCAAATTTTGATGTTCTCGTTCAAGACTTCCTACTCGATCTGCACTAGGACGCCTTAATTGGGTCTAGTAAGTGGTAGTGCTAGCTCCAGCCATATTGCGCTGTTCTGTTAGTGTTGCAACTACGAAATATGTAGTTTTTGAATAAGCACTACATGACTTCATCGTAATATGCACCCATAGTCCTATTTTGTATCTGAACTAAATGTGGGCCAATCGTTCATTTTAAAAGATCGAACTGTTCTAGCTATGTCGTTCAATTTAAAGATTCAATCATTTCCATCGAGTCATTTGTCAATCGATCATAGTTTTAAGAATCTGTATTAACTATAAAGGGCACGATTGCATTATACGAAACTTTTTCGGGACATGACATGCGTTTTTAAATTTCTCAAAAACGGTGCCTACCATTGCGATGTAATTTCGCATATTGGACACTACTATGTTCTTCATAATACGAAAAAAAAATTATCAAAATCGTTAAAGCGGTTTTTGAGAAAACGAATTTGATTTAAATTTGAGAAAATCGTTAAATGGAAAAAAGAAATTTCAAAAAACTATTTCAAAAATCTAAGTACGCAGATTTGTTCAACTTGACGTCATAAAAACAAGTAAAATTTTTCGAAGTTTTTGAGATATTGGCGGTCTTATAAATTTCCACATCAAGCTGACGCGTATTTGGGATCTCTAAGGAAAGGAGTGGAGGCGAGATGATAACTTTTTCCATTGACCAAAAATCAAGGGAATACTTGCTTGAACAAAGATGCATGCAAGCTATTCCTTAATTTCTTGCAAATACAGATCTGAATCAAAGAACCAACTCAAGTAACCGGACCTTCAAATCTCGGTTCAGCGCGTTGAAAATATTGCTAGTGGCAAGAATGCCAAGCCAATCTGGAGCACAAAAAGCAGAATTGGAATGTCAGCTAACTACAAATAGCGGCACAGACCGCACAGATGATGACAACAAAAGCTGGGATCAAATGCTATCCCAAGACCTGAGCTGGGTCAAGATACTGGCAATCCTGCCAGTTTTACCCAATAATCACCAACATGAGATTAAGGTGCTCCCAGGTGAATCTACAGCTTGCCAAGGCTGCCTTGGCTTTCCTTAGCCATAGATTTAACAAGGATCTTCAACAAAGATCTCTGGTAGCTGCCAAAGCTGAATTACAAGACCGAAGCCATGCTCAGCTTACATGCCAGGTGACTCCAACGATATAAATTTATTTCCTTCCAACTCATTATTGGCGGTGAGGTGAAATAACGCCAAACGAAATAAAGCCGAAATTTGAAAAATTTGGCATTATTTCACTTTCAAAAACGAAATAAGACCAATATGGTTTTTTTCGGTTTTAGAAACGAAATAAAACCAAACTAGGAATTTGGTCTTATTTTGAAATGGAAACAATGCCATTTTTTTAGAATTTGCGCTTTATTCCCGTTGGCGTTATTTCACGTCACCATCGTTGGCTGCGAAAACTTGCCAAGTATATTTGTGAGATTTTTAAAAATTTTTAATACAAACTCGGCCTTTTTCTTATATCTCAGCACTTTTTGTGACAAATACAATTTTTGCATAAGGAACTTGGCTATTCTTTAAAATGTATGTTTTTGGCGTGATTTGCTTTATTTTGGGAGAAGTAAGCTAAAGACTCTCAATTTTCCTGGAAACTACACTCAAGCTTATGCGAATGATGTCGCGGTTATTTTTGTCGGTTCAAATCTGGGGGCTGTCTGCGCAGAGATCTCTGGATTTGATCGATGTCTGGTGCACTAGTAATGGACTTTAAGTAAATCCTCTTTAAACCAGGGTTGGTCTCTTTACAAGAAGGAGGAACGTCACTGGTCTATCCCAACTCGTGCTTAAAGGTGTCACCATCCCTATACACGATAAAGTCAAATATCCGGGAGTAATCCTTAAAAAAAAAAAAAAAAACTTCTATGGTTCAAGCATGGTTCAACTTTCTAGCAGTGTAGATACACTTTTGGCAAGACTTGGGGCTTATCTCCGAAAAGAGTCCTTTGGATCTATACGGACATGGTTAGACCACTCCTCTCATAAGCATCAGTTTTTAGTGGAAAAGGCTTTCGCGGAAACGTGTTACTACTTCTTTTGCCAAACTCCAAGGAACGTCATTTCTCGGCTGCACATGGGCCTTCCCTAGCACCCCGGGCTCTGTTCCAGATGCTCTTATGGATCTTCGCCCCTCGATTTATATATCATAGGGTGTACGCTAAAAACCTTCTTTCGCTTAAAGAGAGGTGGATTTTGGTCATGCGCACTGGAATTTTGAAGAACCCTCTTTTATGGATATGCCGTCTGATGCAATGACACCAGAAATCCTTCTTAGAAAAAACTATCACGTCGACTTTCCACAGCTAACGGAATGGCTTCGGTCAGACCCTGAACAGTGGATTGAATGCCATCGTATTTTCACGGATGGCTCCAAAACCGGACAGGGGTCTGGTGCTGGAGTCTTTGTGAAACGCGGTAAAATAAGACGATAAAATAAGGGGTTCGTACCATCCCAATGGCAATGCGCTATATTGTGAACAACAGGTGGAGGGCTAGAGGCATTTGCATCTGCAGTGATAGCCAAGCTGCATTAAAAGCGCTGCTAAACCGTCTTTCCTCGTCCAAGTTAGTGCTAGAACTCAAGCTTTCTCTGAATTTGGTCGGACGCCTGAAAACAGTGAATCTTGTCTGGGTCCCAAGTCACACTGGCATCCAGGGAAATGAGATCTCGGACCCGAACCTGTGTTGTGTCTGCCTACATCTATAGTCGTGTCTCCGATTCGATTCGGTGGCGCGATTGCAGTGGATGTAGACAGATCAAACTACTGCGGCCGAACATTTGCAAAATGTCTGCATGTTTTCTTGTATCCCTTAGGAGAATCGACATCAGGTCTTTTTGGGCCACCAAGCTTTTGATAAACACTTAAATGTTATGGGTTTGAGCGACACCACTACCTTTCCTGCTTAAGGTGAAGAGGATGATACAGCAGAACACTTTCTCTGCAGTTGTCCGGCCTATGCTCGGCCTATAAGCTCTTCATCACTGAAGCTTCTTCTCATTTTTCCTCGAAAGATGGGAAAATTAAGTACATTAGTCATTGAATCTACAGGCACAGTACAAAATGTTCCCGTACCAGTGAGACAAAGAAGTGCCCGTAGTGTCGAGAATATTGCTGTCGCTGAGGCTTTGGTTGAAGAAAGCCCAAATGTGTCTCTCACACGTCGTTCTCAAGCGTTGGGCATCTCTGTGACGTCGTTGTGGTGAATTTTGCAAAAAAAATCTTGGCCTACATCATTACAAGATTAAATTGACGCCAGAACTGAAGCCGCTTGACCACCAGAAGTGTCGTATGTTCGTGAATTGGGCTGAGCAACAACTTGAAAATGATTTGGATTTTCATCGAAAAATCAGCTTCAGCTGAATGGCTTTGTCAATAAAAAAAATATGCGGTATTGGTCAGGCAGCAATCCACACGTACTCCATGAGTCATCCCGAAAAAATTACGTTTTGGTGTGGTTTATGGGCCCGGCGGCGTCATTGGGCCGTACTTCTTCTGTGATGATCAAGACCGGCACGATTGCATGGATCGCTACCGTTCAATGATAATCGAATATTTTTGGTCCCAATTGGATGATATGGACTTGGAGGACATGTGGTTCCAACAGGACGGCGGCACAAGCCACACAACGAATGTCACAATCAATTTATTGGAAACCAAGTTTGGAGAACGTGTTAACTCACGAAATGGTCCAGTCGCTTGGCCGCCTCGGTCGTGCGATTTGACGCCGTTAGACTATTTCCTGTGGGGCTACGTCAAGTCTATGGTCTATGCCAACAAGCCAGCGAAGATTGATGAACTTCGTACGAATATCGAACGTGAAATTGCAGCAGTATCGGCCGATTTATGCTTGAAAACCGTCGAAAATTGGGTTCAGCGTCTGGACTTCTGCAAGCGTGCCCGTGGTGGCCATGCAAAAGAAATCGAGTTCCATACATATTTTTTTTTGTTTTTTTTATATAATGTACGCGCACTAAAGGGACTTTGGATACCCTTATAATGAAGTGACACATTAGGGAAATGAAGGATTAGAGAATGGGAGAAACCGATGCACGTTGGTTTTAAATGTCTGTAAACTATAATGCAAAGGAAAAACAGAGCGTGGTAGAGCATTCCACATTCGTATTGTACGGTTGAGAAAGGAATCTTTATATTTCCCTGTCCGTCCGAAAACAGGCTTAAGGGTAAACTGATGTGCATTCCTCGCAAGGCGAGTATTGCGGTTGAATTGCTGTAGGGGTGGAATGCAGCTGGCTATTTCATTGGAGCACTTGTGGTGGAAATACCCATAAAACAATGACAAGCAGGAGACATTACGACGATGACTAAGAGAGTCAAGTGATTTCGCAATGTCTCGATCGCCAATAAGTTTTACCGCACGTTTTTGGATCCTGTCACGTAGCTCCAAATATGTTATTGGTGCACCAGACCAGATATGAGCGTTGTACTCAAGTTTTGGGCGAATAAACGCCTTGTAGATTCTAGCCAGATCAGAAGGGGTGAAATATTTCTTGCACCGCTTTAGGAAGCCTAGACATTTCGCAGCGTTCTTGGCGACATCGAATATGTGGTCATTCCAACGAAGGTTGTCATTAACACACATACCGAGAATGGAAAGTCTTTCGGTTTCAGCGATGCAAGTGCTATTCATGGATAATGGCAGAGAATTAGGGGTTCGCTTCAATGACAGAAGACTGCATTGTGTTTTGGAAGCATTAAATTCCACTCTGCTGGTTTTACCCCATTTAAGTATGCTGTCAAGATCGGAATTTAATGAGCTTAACATACGTTGCCGTTCCAGTTCAACGCCCGAAGATGAGGGGCGTTGCCCAGAAAACGAATATGTAAAGCTGAGGGTACTGTCATCAGCAAAGGAATGGATTGGATTAGAAGTGACAGACAGGAAGTCATTGATAAAAATGAGAAAGAGAGTCGGAGACAAAACAGAGCCTTGAGAGACACCAGCATTTATTTGGTAAGTTGCAGACTTGAAACAGTCAAAAATAACTTAAATTGAACGTTCCGAAAGGTAATTTCTAATCCATTGAATAAAGGTAACATCGATCCCAAATTCACGCATTTTCGACAAGAGAGCTTGATGCCAAACTCTGTCAAATGCCTTTGAAATATCAAGCGCAACGACCTTGCTTTCACTTACTTTCATAATGGCATCGAACGTACTTTCACAGGAATAAAGAATTTCATTTTTTTTTTCCCCGAGTGTAGGTGAAAATCTTCCAAAGACACTATGAGGATAGCAAGCGCGTGCTCATAGTAGTGTCAGATTTTTACTGACTAAAAACACCACCCTTCTATAGAATGTTAGATACTGCAACTAAGATATAACTTATCAAGCAATTTTTCTATCGCTAAATAAAAAACATTTGACAGGTTACTTTCCACTGAAAGATCCTGCATGTTCCGCAATTAGGACGCGGTTAATCCTTATCTTGCCAAGTCGAAAGGTTTCGTTCTTTGTAGTCGGCGCAATAAATTATTCTCATCCAAAATGTGTCGGACTGTATTATTGATATGTCCGATTAGTCGGTTTCTATGCTTTCGCGCGATGCTTCTAGTTTCAGCTTCGATTGTAGGAATTCCGAGATCCCTGTGGATATCGTCGTTTCTAATATACCACGGAGCGTGGACAATTTCTCTAATCACTCTATTTTGAAAAGTTTGTAAAATGTTGGCATTTGTTTTCTTGGTACAACCCCAAAGTTGTATACTGTAGGTCCACACCGACTTTAGCACTTGCTTGTATGAAAGCAGTTTGTTCTCGGTACTGAGCTGGGAATGTTTTCCGAGTAACCAGTACATTTCTCTATATTTGATATCGAGTTCTTTACGTTTCATTTTCACGTGCGAATTCCATTTCAGCTTTGCGTCGAGTTTCATTCCCAAGTATTTGGCCTCGTTTGCAAAGGGTATTCGGGCCATGTTTAGAAAAATTGGCAAGTCATTAGTTTTCTTATACGTGAAATTCACGTGAACAGATTTAGTTTCGTTGAGGGCGATCCGCCAGTCCTTCGTCCATTCATTTACTTTATTCAGTGCGGTTTGCAGTTTTGCAGTCGTTTCTTCGATAGTATTACCGACTGCAAGGATAGCGGTGTCGTCGGCGAACGTAGAGAGGGTAGTGCAATCTTCTCTTGGTATATCGCGAGCATATAACAGATAGAGAAGCGGCCCAAGGACGCTTCCTTGCGGTACGCCAGCCGAAATTTCTTTAAGCTCCGAGTATTCGCTTCCATGCCTAACACGGAAGAGTCTATTCCCGAGATATGATTCTAAAATATCATATAGCCGAACGGGGGAACTTGTCGCAATTTAAATTTTAAGCCGTCGTGCCACACCTTATCAAAGGCTTGTGAGACGTCAAGGAATACGCTTGAGCATATCTTTTTTTCCTCAAATGCTTTCTCGATTACGTCAGTAATTTCATTGATATCCAAAACCGTTTTTGTTTTAATTAAAAAAAACGTTTGTAGCGCTCTTATTGAAAAACCCGATACAATGGACATGTAGTTGTATCTGAACGCCCCACCGGATAGTAGCAGCCTACGACAATAAAAGCTAAAGACCGCGTGCAAAATGAATCGCCGCCTAAGTAAGCAACCAACAACAACAATACTTTTGAAATTGTCATCCACATATTACACTACTTCGTTTTCTTTGTTATTACTTTGAAAGTTCCTAAAAGCAGTTAGTTTAATTGTTAACTATATATTAAAGTTCAATCCACTTTCATTGAAATTAAAAAAGCTAACCTCTTTTCGTCGGCAAACAAACCTACCTGCTATGGTTTAACGACACTTTCAATTACAGCGTCAGTCTCATTTTCTGTGTCACTTTCAGTTTTGACGATTCTACTACTAACGCCAACTTGGATACAATCGCATATCAAGATGGTAGCTACATATCTACGCATTTAAGATTATTTTAACGACTTAATAAACAACTCGGTTTGTTTGAATCCGATAACTAACCGCCCACTTGTTTAATCATGATTTTATTTAAAAAGAAATCATAACATTCGAATCCAATCGCGGTAATTTAATCACACACATCTTTGCTTCACAGTATCTATAATCGCGACATTCAAAAATCTATCTAAAAACAAATAATGAAAAATAATAAAAATTTAATATCGGTAATAAAATTAACATTTTCATTGATGTCTTTGCCTTTTGGTTATTTATTCAGATACTGGACATGTTTAAACAAAAACATTTTTTTTTATTGAAATTTAAGATTCTTCTCCTCTCTCTCTCTCTCACTCTCTTTTATTTTAAATTTGGTTTGTTGTTTTATTTTTTACGATTTTTTAAGTGAGCTAATATGTTTGGGGTTTGAATTGTTAATGCGAATAGCTTGATGCTGGGCACGTGGAGTTTCTAGCGGATGGGATACTTTTTATTCTTTTTCTGGACTGGGGAACAAAATCCAATTTCGCGAGCACCACAGGAAATTACAAATCCTTGACTGAGAAACTATGACAGACGAGGAGGACTCGTGTATGAGAATTGAGGACAGAAAAAAAAAATAAAAAAAAATGATGATGTATGAGGCCCGAATTTCCCCAGATGCACAATAACTCACAAGGCAGCGGGCACAACGACTATGACAGTAGTACCTACGCGATGTGCCTGCTTCATGTGACATCATTAAATTGCGTCACGTACCGCAAAATGTATTACTTTCATTTCCAGTTAATTTTCTAGAATTTCTTCGTAGTTCCGTTTTATGGGTTTTTTTTTCTTATATTTTTTTGTTCTTTTCTTATTGCGTGAGAGTAGCACAAGTAGCCAAGAAGATATCCCACAGGATAACCTTGGACAAAAACGTAATTTAATTTGCGGAGCATTTCTTTTGCAGCTCCTTCTCCTGCCATCGTTGCGTCTTCGTCTTCGTCGTCGTTGTCGTCGTCATCGTCGTCGTCGTCCGGGGCCGTATGATTAGGATTGGTTCATGAAATTAATTAAATTGTTGGAGAAAATGCAATTAAATTCAATTTTTTTTTTTTGTCTTCCTTCGGTCTAATTTATTTGGGGGTGATGGAGCGCACCGCGCATTGGTCCCAGTCGCATGGTTTTCTGGGGCGCGTTTTTGTCGCGTGGTAATCCAGTTTGAATTGATAGGCGAGTCGCGAAAACGGATGGATAGCTAAGTGTCAATTGGATTGAGGTCCTTCATTTAGGGAAATGAATTCTTGACTATGGCGACCGAATCCTTTGCCCTCTGACTGGGTATTTGGGTCAGGAATTCATTTCGTTTTTTGCCAGTTTAATTTGGGATTTTAATTTCTATAAAAATTTTGTTTAAGAAAAATGAAATCAGGGAAATTGCTAATTTCAGTTCATTAAGTTTAGTTCTGAATTGGATTGTGAATTGACTTTGATTACGCGGAAATCATTTCTATATTCGTAGAGATGGCGGAAAGTTTTTGTCAACTTGTCACAGATCATGGGATATCGGGGAATAGGATGAGCTTTGTTTTCAGCAGGAAGGCGCTACGTGGCTGCCACAAAGGGTTGGTCCGCAAACTGACATTTTTGTGGGCCACCGTAACAATATTCGAGCTCAACAACATTGAAAATGTTCTGGAAAATTGGTTTGAGCAGAGCTCTTTAAATGCGGTGGTTTTATTTTGGTATGGCGCAGGCACCAAATCAACAACCAAGTTTAGGTGGAGGAAAGCCTGCCGGATGACTGTCCCATCAGCTCCATATGCCCCATCTACAAGGAAGACGATCATATACCCTCCAAGAACTATCGAGACGTACCTATCCGACATGCTATGTGATCGTTCGCAACACACTAATTGGGAAGTTCCAGCTTAGGTTCCGGCCTGGCAGATCGGCCGTAAACTTAAGTTTCACACTCAAGCCGAGACCCATCTTCTCTTCTTCGAATTGATAGACGTAAATTATAGCATTCATCAACAGAAGCTTTGCATGGCGATGTCTGAAGTGATGTCAAAAGTGACTTTAGAAAAAAGTAAGTGCACCGCAGATGACAGCTGATCAACTAAACTCTTGCAAAATTTCTCTTCAATCTCGTTCGTCATGATACAGGGATAAGCGGACTATATTGACCTCTGTCCCTTCCAACGTGCTCTGATAGAGGCTATCACAGCTGTTGAAGAACTGTCGAAAATAGTTTGCCTTGAAGCATCTGGCCACCGCCTTAGACAAAACATAACTGTTGATAGGAGCAACTTCAACGTTTTTAAGGAGGTGTAAGCATCAGCTCTACGAATAACAACTTAGACGTAAACAAGAAAGACCGACTCTTCACGGGTTGGTGTCCCTTTCAGTTAAAAGGTAAGTATAAGCCAAATTGAATGGAACCAAATAAGTGTGAAACAAGCCTTAAGTATTTCAGTCACTTTTTTCTTCATCAAAGACCTGGTTAATCGAATCGAAAACATGGAATAGCTACATATTATTTCATTAAATTCACTGTTCTGCTGGTTTGGGAGAAGTGCATCCTTTCAAACTTATAGTTTGAATATTGTGTTTGAATCTTTACTGAATTTTAACTTGAACTTGATATTTTGGCAACACTATTTTAACTGGCGGCCATTTCATCAGCTGTCAAGTGATTTATTTTTAGTTTGGTTTGGCATTTTCAGATGAATAGACTGAAATGCCTGAACAACGCTTCCGAATTCATTTACTCATTCATTTCACGGTCAACATTATTTCGATTAACTCTGGACCGTTTACGCATCCGCAAAGACATCGTACAGTGCGTACGGAAGAAGTCATTGCTGCTGTGGAGCGTAGCGTAGAAGAAGACCCGAATCAGTCTTTGCGCCATCGTGCGGATAGACTGAATTTGAATTAGATATGGACACATATCCACCTTATGGAAGATTTTGTGGAAAGATCTTGGTTTGCGTGCTTACAAAATCCAAATCGGTCAAGAATAAATGCCACAGGATCACCTAGCAAGGTGTAGATTCGGGGAATGGGCCCTAAACAAGATTGCCCTTGATTTCCAATTTTCATAAGCGAATTTTGTTTAGCGATGAAGCTCACTTTTGGTTGAATGGATACTTCAATGAACAAAACTGTCGTATTTAGAGTGATGATAATCCTCAAGTGTATGTTGAATCACCGTTACATCCACAAGAACTGACTGTTTGGATTGCTTTATAAGTTAGTGGTCTGTACTTCTTTAAAAACGATGCTCGCCAGAAGGTTACTGTCAATGGTGACCGCTATAGAGCCATGATTTCTGACATTTTCGTTCATCAATTGAACAGCCATAATGTGCAGGAGCAGTGGTTTCAACAAGACGGCGCAACATGTCACCCATCTCGTGCCACAATTGATTTATTGGAGGAAACGTTTTGGCCCCCAAGATCATGCAAGTTAACGCCGCTTGACTATTTTCTGTGGGGATATGTGAAGTCTACGCTGATAAGCCTGAAACAATTGACCACTTGGAGGACAACATTCGCCGCGCTATTGCCGATATACGCCCACAAATGTTGGAAAAAGTAATCGAAAATTGGACCTCCAGATTAGACTATGTCCGAGCCAGCCGTGGCGGTAATATGCCAGAAATCATCCTTGTTTCATTCCATTTCAAAGTTCTATCTATACCTCTAAAAAAACGAACTTTAGAAGGGCTTAAGAATTGCCGGTACATATATGGAGGAAACTCAGACTATTCGCAGTGCACTCGTACCAAGAAAAATAAAATATCGTTTGGGCTCGGCAAAGCCGGTGACATTACATAGAGGCGCATAATATTTTGGTGTTCCTTTAACGATGGAATACAGTAGTGTATTTTGGAAGCATTCGAATTTAATAACTTTTCCTATTTCTTTAACACCGCCAAAGAACAAGGACGATAGTTTTGCAACCGACGGAACTATCATTTACAAAGGAGCAAAGTAAATTAAATTAGTTGCGGCCGATTGAAAGTCATTTAGGAAAACGAGAAAGGGACAAAACGGAGCCTTGGCGTATACCAGAATTTATACAGCGAACACCAGATTTGAAGCCACTCAAGACGCCCACGTTCAGAAATGTTAAAAAAAGCTTTCTATTATTTCTCATTCATTAGGCGGGTTTTCAAACTCTGTCCGAGTTCCATCGTCTTCGAAATATCAAGAAATTTTCGTTACAAAGTCCCTCGTGCCGGTCAATTACGAGCTTTCGTAATTCATGAAATTTAAGGAAACGGATTGGACAAATTGTTTTTTTCCATTTACTCAGAAAACGGCCAAAAACACTTTTTACATCGTGGCAGAACACCTGTTTAGAATTATTGAGGAAATAGTATCCGCGGCTTTCTCCAAGAGTAACATTTCAGTTTGCCAGTTAAAGTTGAGCTTGTTTTCATTCTCAAAAAAAATTTAGATTCCCAACCACTAAGGTGGTTATTGTCACGAAATGCGGTCCCCTACCCATAACTCATCGTTTGACATTTTTATGTTTTACGACCAGAATATCCCGTCGCTTGTCACAAAACCCGCAACAAAAGTCAACGGGCCTATGCAACTCCCCCCTAGATCTAATGAATTAATGCATTAACTCCTCTCGTTTAGAAAATTAAATATTAATTATCCTCCTTATGAAGAACATATGCACATGGAACCTAAAAACCTCGCCCCTTAAACAATAGTCAACAACGAGACTAATTATCCTAGACACACCTGGTTCCAAAATTAACCAAAAACAAGAAAAAAAACCCCAAGAAACTTGTTCAGCGTATCAAGAATACGAGCTCGTAAATCGTCATCCGCCATCATAAATCAACTGTCAACTGTCAAATTGAAAACCCATTTAATATGCATCGCATCGCATCGCTAACCTATCGACAACACATAGCTAGTGTGACTCCGTTCTAATGCATCAGCTGGTGGTGCAATAAATGAATCGAATGCACACCTCATTATCAAAAAGGTTAAACGTTCGAAACGTTAGAAAGGGGAGAACAAAAATGAAAAACATAAAAATGTCCAAGGAACATCGTTTGACAATCGCGTGTCGAGAGTAGTCGGGAATAAAATTCAAAAAAAATAAAATCGTTCCGACCGCAACCAATTCGACGATATCTAACACGGGAATTTTCAAAACCGAACAAAAAATATCCCCTAATAATGATCATCCATTGTTATCCAATTCGATGCACCACACCATTTTTTTTTTCATGTAGAGTTAGTCAATTAGATGAAACCCTTCTCGATCAATTTATAATTCTGAAGGATGTACTCTTCCTCATTTTTCAATTTTTCAAATGTGTCAGTTTTCACAGGAACCGCGGCGTTACTATCTAAGGATTTTCCGAAGGACATCTCAATTGTTTTCTCAAGGTGTAAGAAGTATCACAATTCTGTCATAATGATTCAAGAACAGGTACCGCAAGAACTCAGCTTGAATTGGTAACCTGTGAACCCCTTGATTCGTGTTTCATTTTCTGTGTGCGTGACTGCTCTCGTCCTAGCACAGCTGACACCTGTAGTTTCTCTTTATAGAATTTTCGCATGTGGACCATGACGGTATCTGTACGTACCTACAACAGCACACACCTCCATCGAAATCAAAGGAATTAAAAATTTAATTTTTCAATCTGTTGCAATGCCGCTCCTTGTATCCGTCACTGCCAACTGGCAGCACCATCCATGCGCTGTTATTAAAAAAAAAAAGAACCGTAGCTACCTATATGTTCCTCGAGAGATTCGGGATTTAAAAAGCAAAAAAAAAAAAAAATGAATTGAAAAGAAAACAAATTCAATCTCAGCCTTTCGATTAATCACAAACACAACCACGCCTCTTGTGTTGGCAGTTGGTAGGTAAGGCAGCTCGCATTGAGATATGCATGCAGTCTTAAAGTAACAACAACAACAGCAGCAACAGAAGCACGGCACTGGCATGGCAATCTCATGAAAAATTTCTTTCCCAAAAAAAGTTCTAGAATCCGAATCCCAAACGAGAAATGATGAAAGGAAGACGCAAATATGTATGCGATGTGCTACACATACGGCCCGGGACATCCTCATACAGTGTATGCTTCAAGAAACCGTATGAATCCGTCAAGGATGGGTGAACGATGTATTTTCTACTTAGAACATATTCGCCAACAGAATTTTACAAGTCCAAGGCTTGCGCACAATTCTAAACTATGAACGTTTGAACGTTGAGCTAAACGAAAGAGTCTTTATTTATAGAGAGTCGGAAAGTTGCAATCTTGGAAATAAGACAAGACATGTAGAGCACCGTAGCCATCATCATGCAACGCATACGCTGGAATGCGACACACAGTTTTCCGAACGAGTGTTTTTTTTAGAGGTATACAACTTCGAATTGAAATAAAACACAAGAAAATCGTTTTAATGTCCATCAGTTTGGCTTTATTGGAAGGATAATTTTATGCCATTAATGTTTAAATCTGACTTCGGGCATGTGGCCGCCGCGGATGGTTCGAATAAAGACAAGTCTAGAGGTCCAATTTTTAACCACTTTTTCAAGCATTTGAGGCTGTCGCTGTATGTCGGCAATAACGCCACGAATGTTGACTTCCAAGTCCCCTAACGTTTCTGGTTTGTTGGCGTAGGCGAGCGACTTCATATATCCCCAAAGAAAATAATCCAATGGTGTCAAATCACACGATCTTGGTGGCCAATTGACAGGTCCATTCCGCGAAATTATGCGCTCATCGAATGTTTCCTTCAATAAATCGATTGTGACGTGCGCTGTGTGGCATGTAGCGCCGTCTTGTTGGAACCACATCTCATCCACATTCATGCCATCCAATTTGGGAACAAAATAGTCGGTTATCATAAGGGTCTCCATTAACGGTAACTGACTCTCCAGCATCATTTCGGAAGAAGTATGGCCCAATGACTCCACCAGCACATAGATCACACCAAACAGTCAGTTTTTGTGGATGTAATTGCGTTTCAAGGGTCACATGTGGATTCTCTTCACTACAAATGCTGCAATTTTGCTTGTTGACGTAGCCATTCAACCTAAAATCAGGTTCATCACTGAACAACATTTTGCGATGAAAATCAGCATCGACATCGACCCATACACCAAAATCACGACGCATTGCATGGTCTCGCAGCTTTAATTCTTGCACAAGCTGGATCTTGTAAGGTCGTAAGAAGAGATCTTTGCGCAAAATCTTTCATAAAGTTGATGGACAAAGCTCCAATTGCTGTGCACGGTGGCGAATCGATTTATTCGGATCCTCTTCAACACTTTGTTCTACAGCGGCAATTGTGTCTTTGGTGCGCACTGTTCGAAGTCTTTGCGGATGCGTATTATGACATAGAGTAGACGTAGTGCGAAAACGATCCATGGTTAACCAAATTAATTGCTCTGATGGACGATTATGTCGACCATAAAATGGACGGAGCTTGAGGTTCACTTCGCGAACTTAACCATTACTTTCGAAATAATTTTGCACGATTTGCAAGCGTTGTTCATTTGTCAACCTATTCACGATGAAATGGCAAACCAAAGTGAACAAAAATGACATTAGAATTGCCAGATTTGACCACAAAATGTCAGTTTTTCAAAAAACCAACCTCTAAAAAAAAACCTTTAAAACTACATTTTTCAGATTTTCATTTCAAATAATTTGCCTTAAAATGTTAATTTCACCAAATTGTAATTAATTAAGATATTGAGTCTATATTTTTTAAGAATTTTTCGAAACACTCTAAATGAGTAAAAAATGTTTTGAGAAAAATGCATTTGAAATAAAAAGCTGAAAAGGTAGTTTTTGAATTTTGACTTAAGTCGTCATAATATTTTCTGGTCTAATAAAATCACGCGACACTACTAACATATCCGACGTTGCTAAATAAGGCCTAAAAAATGTGCTAAGCAGTTTTTGTAGAAATATCTAATATTTCTGAAGATAAACCATTTATAGTAGTTATACCTGAAAGTTGCAAATATTCACATTCACTTGATATAACTTTAGTTGGGGTGATGTTTGACCTCACTATTGTATATTTTTTTTTAAATTTGAACCGTAGAAATATCTGTCTTGTTAAGTTTTTTTTTTTACTGGAAAGTCCTGACTTACAAGGGCCATTATATTGAGGAACATTGCATACTGAAAGAAGAGTTGGCGCCAATAGATTACCCAACACTGAATGAGCAAATTGTATCTGTTGTCAAAATTTTTGACATTTTAAGGTCCATAATTCTGTGCTGAAAGTTCAAGAACTGATAAAGTTGATAGCAACGCAAACAGGTCTGCAAGATGTTACTGCATCACACAAGGGGCAGTCAGAAGCACGCAAAACTTCGATTTTTTTTTGTATAGTTAGAAGTACCAATACTACATCATTATGTCACATTTTAACTTGATTTCACCGAAAATTTGAAACATGTCGGTATATGTATCGGGCTCTGTTTCACAAGGGGTCCTTTGCAGTGACCAACATGACTTCTCAACTGTTCACCCGAATAATTTTTTGTGTTTTATTTTGTAAATAAACAAAATGGAGAATTTTCAGAAAGAAAAATCAACAGTGAATTGTTTCTAAAATATCGAAGTTTTGAAAAAATAAAATCTTTGGATCAGGCATTAGTTTAATATGTTTTCAAATAGTTTTACAAATTTTATTGAAATCTACCGAGCGGTTTTCAGAATGACAGTGGTCACCGACCTTAAGAACATAGTTTTGAGAAGAACGCGCTTAAATTTTTTATTCGACGCTCTCGTGCGTCAGAGAGCCCGCAGTTCATCGGTGAATAACTCGACAAGTATTCGTCGGATTCCCTTAAAATTTTAAGAAAATATTTCCAAGATATTATACTTTGAGAAAATGCAAGACAAACTTTTGAACTTTTTGCAAATTTTGACTGCCTCTAACCTCTTAAGTTCATTTATTTCCGATCGTGGGGTTCATTTGGAACCCAAACTGGACTTAAAACTGACTTGATACAACTTGTCAATCGATATTTTTTTAAATATATCTATATACCCTATCCTAGGGTTTCCAGGTAATTAAGTAATCTATACGTTATTCTGTTGTTACAAAAATTTTTGAGCAGTCAATGCCTAAAGTATGGGTTCCCAACCTATTTAATACTGTGACTTCCTTTACAGCCTGTGTTTTTGTTTTGCGAAGCCATTCTTAAAAAACGATACCAACCTGTGTTAAGCTCTTCTTCTCTCCATTTAACGACGAGATTATGATCAGGATTACAGGAGTCATAACCCTCCCACTTCACTGCATTCCTACCGGTCCGCCTGTGGCGTTTGCCGGTTCGACCTCAAAAAAAAATCTGCAGGCATCCCGATTTTGGATCACTTCATCATTGAGGCCAATCAAATGCTGGTGTTTCTGCATTTTTGTGATCCATTAGTTTTTAGGCCTGCCTCTCTTACGTGATTGTAAGGGAACGTTGATTGTCATTACCTTTTTGACGGGGTTCGTAGGATCCCTCCTTTGAACATGACAATACCAACTGAGTCGGTCGTGCTCCAATTTTTTCGAGATGGGTTCTTTGACGCGAAGGCTTCCTCGGATTCTGGAACTTCTAATTCGATCAAGTTAAGCTCTATCAGACAGAAATATTACTTTTAGAAAATGTAATAGTAGGTATATAGCTTCCAAGAGAATCCGGAAAGAGTCGTTCATCGATCCAAAAAGTTCAAAGAAAATCTCCGTTCATTTCAGGACAATTCACTATTTATTTCACATCCCCCAACTCACAAGGAATAGACAGCGGCAGTGTGCATGAGATGTGAAACCACAAACCTGGATGAAATCATGTAAACAAGGACGATTGCTCTGGGCACTAATCGCGTAACTTCGCAGACGATCATCGGCTCGGCGATTGAACAAACCGATGTTAACTGCATGTATCATCACAATATACACAATCGCATAGTTTGCATCAGCCTTGTTATTCAGTTAAGTTTTTTAGAGGCTTTAAAGAAGCACGCTATTCGGTTTTAATAAAGTAGACTTGGTATTGCCGGATATGGTTCTACAATCGATTTGACATTTTTATGTTCCGAAACTGTCCATAGCAGGGTTAAGGTAATATCTTTAAGGGTGCCACCGAAAGGTGAAACTGTGCGATCTGGACGCCTGGCCCTCAGGAAAGGGGAGCACATTTAGTGAAACCCTGGTGTATATTATTTCAATCGGCTTGAAATGGAAATTACTGATTTTCAGTATTTATATTTTTATTATTTTTCCTGAATGCCTCCATAAGCCTCCAAGGTGATACAGCTAAAAGCCCCTTTATGACAAAGTAACAGTCTTTTATGAGCTGAAATTGAAGTTTCCTAAGCGCCTCATCTCTGCCTTTGAAGATATTGATTGGCCTCTAGGTCTTATGAAATGGATGCCTTGACATTTATCTTTCGTAAATGTAAAGGAAATGCCTCCAGGTCACTAAGCTTCAAAAGTTTGCCGTTTTCAATCTTATTTAAATGTTTTCGATAATTCATAGAAAGTTGGGCCTATTTCGGGACATTGCTTATGGGAGGACACTAGTGCAGCTTCAGTAGTCTTCGCAGCCAAGAGGTGAGTTTTCGAAAAAAAAGAATTAGATCCTCAACGTCCATTTGCTTTGTTAAAAAAAAATTGTAATAAAAATTTATAATTTTAGCCAATTTTATTACTTTCCGACTCTCTTAGTGAACGTATCACTACCTTTAAGTCATACTGTACCTGTGGAGCACTGGAGCACTGAAACGCCCTCCCCAAAAAGACATCACTAACCATCGACATCAACTCGTCCTTTGGATTGTCTTCATATCAGCCATCCATGGACGATTACAACACGACGAGTATGAAATAATAATTTTTCCGCTATGGCACTTCTCGAACGCCACGATACTGTTACAAGCGAGAGCAGATATCAACAGCATATGGCGCGCATATTATTTCTTCCATTGTGTGTGCAAGCATAAGGAGCTGAGAGTGGGAAGCAGCAGCAGCAGCTGGATAACATTTCTGACGGCCAGCGCTTCTCAATCAATCGTTTTCTGATTTTGTTTCAAGAGAAGAAGAAGAAGAGGAATATTTCGTGGAGGAGCCGACAAAAGAAACCCCACCCCCACCCCAGCCCCCTTATCGTAATCCAACGACAACGTCTGCTGGAACAAAAGGCGCTGCCAAAAATTATTTTACGATATTGAATCCAGCTAGTGGCGAATCCTTGTTTCGTCGAACGTATAATATAGGTACATGCTATATTATTATCCTGTGTACCAGATGATATCCCGATATTCATACATCTCCATACACAAACACAAACACACACACACATACATTAACAAATTGTTATTGGATGACTATAAAATGTTTATTGGCAGCTTGAGCAACAGAAGAATGACTAATTAAATGGTGTTATCCTGGGCGGGCGATAGAAAAGCACAAGGACTCGTCGCAGTGTTATCGAAACTTTGATTTTTATGGATTCACAGACGACGACATTTTCGTCGGTTTACGATGCTCTCTGTCGAGATGATAATATTTGTGAGTTTATTGATGATTGTTATTCTGTGATTAAGTTGTGGGCAATATTGAAATTTCCTTAACGTCTCCAATGGGGGAGCTGCTGGGAATCTGACGCTTAAGGGACGGCGCGAAAACTCCTTTATTTGAGTCCGTAATAAATCGGGGATTATGTGCTGAGTTGTTAGGTACATCGAAGGGAGCTGTGTTATTAAATAAGATTTGGGATACCCTAAGTGAGAACAATGGGCGGTTTAATTAAGTAAAGTGGTTCGGGAAACGTACGCTGTCCTGTGTTCCGTCAGTCGGTCAGTGTAGGATAAGGCTTTCGTTTTGCTATCAGATGTTGGTTGAAGGCAATTCGCGTAGGCAATGCCCTGGAAAAGTATTAAAATAGAACCGAGCAATAAAGAGTTTATTTCGGGGTTGCAATTTGCAAACGAGAAGGTAGAGAGAGTCGATAGAGGCTTAAATTGAACATGTCCGGCCTTACTAATAATCGACCACTAATGCCGACTATTAGTTGACTGCCAGTTTAAATTAAAATGTACAGCATATTTGAAATGGTACCAATAAATAATTTGACCTCCACCTTTACTAGTGCGAGGACTTTTTTTTGAATCTATTTGTCAAAACATTTGATATTGTTTTCAAACAGAGGTACTCTGAAAATAAGGTGAAGAAATTAAGTAATTAAATTCAAGTCGGGACGAAGATATTTTTATGGATCTGATGCTAGTTAACGAATCGGCAACCTCTCGAAAAAGGAAAAATTATAAAAAACCAATTGACCCAATTTTAAAATATGAAGATGAGGAGTTCCTTGAGCACTATAGGTTTATTTATTGTTGTTGGTGTATAGTAATCGGTAAACAGTTTAAAATTATTAATAGATTTAACAAACCGACAGTCCGCTATATTGTGGAAATCTTTCGGTGGAAACCATAGTATTCGTTGCAATGCGATACTTGGGGAAAGGATATTATCAAAGCGATGTTGGCAAGCATACACAATTTACTAATAAAGGGTGATTTTTTAGCTGGTTTGGTTTTGGCAACACTGGTTTTGACAGCTGACGTGTGTTTAGTACCTTGTGTCACTGTCCAACAGCTTCAGTTTGGTTTGCAATTTAACCATGGACCGTCTTACAAATGAACAACGCTTGCAAATTATTGAATTTTACTATCAAAATTCGTGCTCGGTTCGAAATGTTCATCGCGCGCTGCTTCCATTTTATGATCGGCATTCTCGACCTTCTGAGCAGTCTATTCGGAAGATTGTGACCAAATTTCGCACCAAATTTACTTTGTTGGACATTAAACCACCAACACGTTTACGTACTGTGCGTATTGAAGAAAATATTGCGGCCGTATCAGCTAGTGTGACAGAAGACCGCGAAATGTCGATTCGGCGCCGTTCCCAGCAGTTAGGCCTTTGTTACAGCACTACGTGGAAAATTTTGCGGAAGGATTTGGGCGTAAAGCCTTTTAAGATACAGCTGGTGCAAGAACTAAAGCCAGCCGACCTACCACAACGCCGAATATTTGGTGAATGGGCTCTTGGAAAGCTGGCCGAGGATCCGCTTTTTTATCGAAAAATTGTGTTCAGCGATGAGGCTCATTTTTGGTTGAATGGGTACGTAAATAAGCAAAATTGCCGCATTTGGAGTGAAGATCAGCCAGAAGCATTGCAACAGCTACCAATGCCACTGTTTGGTGCGGTTTATGGGCCGGCGGCATTATTGGGCCATATTTCTTCAAAGATGATGCGAATCGCAGCGTTACTGTCAATGGTGAACGCTACCGAGCGATGATAACAAACTTTTTTTTGCCCGAAATGGAAGTTCTTGACTTGCATGATATGTGGTTTCAACAAGACGGTGCCACATGCCACACAGCACGCGAAACAATGGCGCAATTGCGAGGCGAGTTTGGTGAACAGTTAATTTCACGTTTCGGGCCGGTCAATTGGCCGCCTAGATCGTGCGATTTGACACCATTAGATTATTTTTTGTGGGGGTATGCCAAGGCTAATTAGTATAGGGACAAGCCCGCTTCGATTGACGCACTGGAAACCAACATCCATGCATTCATTCGTGAGATACCGGCCGATATGTGTGAAAGAGTATGCCAAAATTGTACTCAGCGGATGGGCTACCTGAGACGCAGCCGCGGTCAACATTTGCATGAAATTATCTTTAAACATTAAATTGCAAGGTTCAAACTATAGATTCAAATAAATATTTCATTCATTTTTTCGAATTTTTTGTGTTTTTTTTTTAAAAAAAGTTCTAAACCTCTTAAAAAATCACCCTTTAGAAAGGTAACATATTTCAATTGTTTTGTTTCTTATTTACATTCAGTCGATTTACACAATATTTCACAACAATCCGTAAGTAATTGTGTGAAAAAATTTGTCATAGCTTTGGCGAACAAAATCAGTGAATTCATTCAATTTCCAATGGATTCGAGTAGCCTTATAAGAAAAAAAAAAACACAATTCCACAATTTCCCGAATGTATAGGAGCAGTTGATGGCACACACGTCAAAATAAAATATCCTGGTGGAGAATTTGGTGCTCGGCATAGGTGTAGAAACAAATGAAGCAACAAATCGGTTCTGTGTATCAGGATTTTGAGTTCTGTCAATGTGACTTGTGTTGCCATCGTGCTTTAAGTGAAATAATTTTTTTCATACCTTTTAGTGCTTTTAATTTTTTTCGAAATATGTATATGTGACAGTGTGCTTGGTTTTGTGTAGAAAACATATGTTGCAACATATGCGGAAGGCCTACCAGAAGTTCTGATCGCATTAAGTATATTAAGGTGCCGACCTGCCACCCGACGCGTGCACACACACTTTAAAATCGCTCCGCGGTCAGTTTGCACACACAAAAAAAAAAAAAACAAACAACAACAAACAAGTGTGCAAAAGCATACGCGCTGTCCAAAAACAAAAACAGTGCAGTGAAAAAAAAAAGTGTATTGTGTTTGGGCACTCCATCTCCATCCCACTCCCTATCGTTTGCTGCTGCTTTGCTTGGCTATAGCAAGTGCCGTATGTTTTTGCGTGCACTTGCTATGGCTGGGTAGAGTATCATTTGGCGAATAGCGGGTCGCGTTGTGTAGATTTTGTTGGCAGATCAAAGCAATTCATTGTATGGGCATAACACCTGCAGTGTTTTGTTTTGGAAAGCTGACGTCAGGATCTACACGGTGCGGCCTAGCTTAGTCTGCGTCGGAGTTGAGTTTTTTGTGTTTGTTTTTTTGTTATGCGTGGGAATTTTAGAGTGGACGTGAGTAACATTCGTGGGTTGAGATCCAATTTCTTTTCATTGTACGCCCATGCGATTCACAATAAACCAGCTGTTTTGGCACTAAGTGAAACACAGGTCAGCATTGATTCCGATTTAACGGAGTTTAGTCTGCCTGGATATAACTTGGTGCCATTATTCTTTTCCCATCGTGGTATCGCCGTTTATATACGTAGTGATATAGCCTACCAACTTCTACCTCAATATGGCCAATGTTCCAATCCGGAATTAAATTATATTTGGCTAAAATTCCATGTCCGTAGGCAATTAATTCACTACTGTTTTATTTACAGAAGCCCTAACCAGGACAGGCATTCAACTTATAATGAGTTTGATGCACTGTCTGATTCCATCACCAGAAATGTAACCCATTATCCTCGTACTGAAATCGTCATTGCGGGCGATTTCAATATACACAATTCAAGTTGGCTTCGATATTCTGGACAGACAACACCCGACGGAAGGTATTTTGAGATCTTTGCTGAGGTTAATAATTTAACCCAACACTCTGGACTTGTTTCTTACCTCTCACCCTGATAAATACACTTTAAATGTATTATCGCCTTTAGGTTCGTCAGACCATTCTATCATATCGGCGAATTTCTCGTACTCCAGCCACACAGTTAAAGAACAAGCTCCTAAAAGAACCGTATGGCAATACGAGAAAGCCAATTGGGAAGCATTAAACGGTTTCTTTAGGAGTTTTAACTGGTCGTTGTGCTTCCTCAACAACGACGTGGATGCCGCTGCCGATATGATTACAAATTTAATTCACCTGGGTATGAAACGCTTTATCCCTAACAGGATAAAGTGTATCAGACCTAAGGAAAACGCGTGGTGTGACTTGAGCAGTAAAGAAGCTATCAGGGCCAAAGAGGCAACTTTTCGGTCATTTAAGGCCAACCCAACTGAGGAAAACCGAAAAAAGTTCAAACGAACCAGAAATGACTGCAATGCCCATATTAATCGTGTCAAATTCTCCTACGACCAAAAGTTGAGGCAAAAAATACTACAAAGTCCCTCCGGTAGTAAAAACTTTTGGTCGTTTGTTAAGAATATTAAAAATTCGGCCTCGTCATCCATCCCGACACTCATTTACAATGGCACTCCAGCTGTCAGTTCTTCGGATAAAGCCAATCTGCTCGCTGCTCATTTTGCAGCTAGCTCAACGCTCCCAGATTGTGCTTTATCTCCCCCAGTACTCGAGCGCGTAGAACAATCCATGGGACAAATCCACTTTCGCACCCGTACTGTGGCAAGAGTACTTCAAGATCTCAACATTCACAAATCCGCTGGCCCAGATGGTATTTCCCCTATCGTTCTGAAGAGGTGTTCTTCCACGCTGGCAAAACCACTGCGTAAGCTTTTCTATCTGTCCTATTCTTCAGGGCTCTTTCCGAGAAGATGGAAAACAGCATTTGTCCAGCCCGTCCCAAAAAAAGGCGAATCTTCCTCTGTCTCCTCCTACCGACCAACTGCACTAACGTCCCTTCTTTCCAAGGTCATGGAAACGCTGATAAATCGTCAGCTTATGAAATATCTTGAATCCCGAAAACTTCTTAATGACCGGCAGTACGGTTTTCGCAGCAACAGATTCACTTGTGATTTGATGACTTATCTAACCGAAAAGTGGAACCAATCTATGCACCATGGGGGTGAAAGCAAGGTCGTTACGCTTGATATTTCAAAGGCATTTGACAGAGTTTCGCATCAAGCTCTCTTGTCGAAAATGCGTGCATTTGGGATCGATGTTACCCTTCTTCAATGGATTAGAAATTACCTTTCGGACCGTTCAATACAAGTTGTTTTGGACGGTTTCAAGTCTGCAACTCACCAAATAAATGCTGGTGTCCCTCAAGGCTCTGTTTTGTCTCCGACTCTCTTTCTCATTTTTATCAATGACCTCCTGTCTGTCACTTCTAATCCAATCCATTCCTTTGCTGATGACAGTACCCTCAGCTTTACATATTCGTTTCCTGGGCAACGCCCCTCATCTTCGGGTGTTGAACTGGAACGGGAACGTATGTTAAGCTCATTGAATTCCGATCTTGACAGCATTCTTAAATGGGGTAAAACCAACAGAGTGGAATTTAATGCTTACAAAACACAATGCTGTTTGCTGTCATTGAAGCGAACCCCTAATTTTTTGCCATTATCCATGGATGGCACTTGCATCGCCGAAACCGAAAGACTTTCCATCCTCGGTATGTGCGTTAACGACAAATTCGTTGGAATGACCACATATTCGATGTCGCCAAGAACGCTGCGAAATGTCTAGGCTTCCTTAAGCGATGCAAGAAATATTTCACCCCTGCTGATCTGGCTACAATCTACAAGGCGTTCATTCGCCCAAAACTTGAGTACAATGCTCATATCTGGTCTGGTGCACCAATAACATATTTGGAGCTACTTGACATGATCCAAAAACGTGCGGTAAAACTTATTGGCGATCGAGACATCGCGAAATCACTTGACTCTCTTAGTCATCGTCGTAATGTCTCCTGCCTGTCATTGTTTTATCGGTATTTCCACCACAAGTGCTCCAATGAAATAGCCAGTTGCATTCCACCCCTACAGCAATTCAACCGCAATACTCGCCTTGCGAGGAATGCACATCAGTTTACCCTTAAGCCTGTTTTCGGACGGACAGGGAAATATAAAGATTCCTTTCTCAACCGTACAATACGAATGTGGAATGCTCTACCACGCTCTGTTTTTCCTTTGCATTATAATTTACAAACATTTAAAACCAACGTGTATCGGTTTCTCCCCTTCTCTAATCCTTCATTTCCCTAATGCCCGCACTGTGTCACTTCCTTATAAGGGTATCCAAAGTCCCTTTAGTGCGCGTACATTATAAAAAAAAAAAAACAAAAAGAAATATCTTGGAAAATTTGGAACCCATTCGGAACGAAAAATTTACCTATTCTGAAGTAAATGTACACACTTCGAATTACTTCGATATACGTTCAGTTAAATACTAATTTGTACAAAAGGTAACTGTTTGAATTTGTTGCGAAAATTCACAATTTGTATCCTTTTCCTGCGGTAATAGGACTATTTCTTCATGCTTTGTATTTTTCATATACATTTTTATTTGATAAAGCCGAACAACAAAAATCATACCTTATTGCTCCGACTAACACAATTTACTCCAAAATATATTACTATACGTTTATTTGATACAAAAATAAATGAATGCACGGCAACATTCCGCTGCAGAATGAATTATGACTGAATGAAAATTAGAGTTAATGTCAGACATAAACATGGCTTTCTGACCATTAACATTTAACCCTACAGTTAACGATTATCCGTTTATTGGTACAGGGATTTAAGAAAGCGTACAGACTTTAAGTTAATTGCCAGACTAAATGTGATTATTAGTACGGCTTGTCGTCTTTAAATATGTAGGTGCCGCATGTTTTGCAGGAAATTAAAATTATGATATTTTACTTTGATAGCTTTGACGTTAAAAAAAGTTATTCAAAATGCTCTTTGTTATATTTCAGGAGTTAAACCTCCACTGAACATGTCCTCTTTACCAGGAAATACAAAGCTATACACATTAGCCCTCTACTGAAGGTTGAAGCTTGAGCTTCTCCAAAGATGCTAAATATTTTAGACTTATCAAGCTAGGCTGAAATCCCGAAATTCGAAAAAGAGTTTAGAAAGTTACTCTCTCGGCAGAGATCCAATGGTAAGATCAGCTTATCTATGGTTGAATGGGGCTCTCCGTATACTACTCCCTCCGCAGGTATATGAACATTTTGCAGATTTTTTTAGTTTTATGTTTGATTTATTTGAAACTTGGAATAAATATTTAAGGGGTTAGGCGATTTGAAGGGCCCATTTGATGTGGACAAAAAATAATAAAAAATTAGATTTTCTCAAAAACGGCACATACGATTTTGATGTAATTTCGCACTTTGTACACTTTTAACATAATTGTACTAAACAAAAAAAATTATCAATATCGATAGAGCCGTTTTTGAGAAAACGAATTTAATTTAAATGTAGGAACATCGTTATATGTAAAAAAAAAAATAAAAAAAAATTATTTAAAAAATCAAAGTATGCAAATTTGTTCGAATTTATGCTATAAAGAAATCAGTAAAATTTTTTGGAATTCCCTTTGTTATTTTTTGAGATATTGCTGGTTTTATAAATTACCGTTAATCGTTTTTTTTTTTTTTTTCAAAAACTGAGTATGCAGAATTTTTCACCCCATCACAAATATCGTTAGTACAAAAAATGACGGAAATCCTTGTAATCACTTTCGAGAAAAATAGTAATAGGTGATTTTTACAAAGAAAATTGTATGGCAGGTACCGTTATTTCAAAAGATAAAGCTGCCCCGAGGTGCAAGAACTTAATATACGAACTTTGACAAATCCGTCTAACCGTTTCCATACGGTGCCCGAACAGACAGACAGACAGACCGACGGACGGCATTGGTGGACCCACTTTTTTGGACTTCTCAATAGTCGTAATATCACCCGTCATACTCAGTTTGAGTTCGAAATTTTCGCACGATTGAGTTAAACACGAGAAAGTTAAAAATATTTCCGCAATATTGCACCCCAACTTATGATATAACCCTTCAAAGTGAAAATGTTCAATTCGGAAATAAATTTAACTACTTTAAATTCTATAGCATTAGAACGATAGCTAACTTAATAATGTAAACAACTTAAAAAAAAACCCTGGAAAAATGTATGGTTTATGGTAGATAAATTCACTGAAGATCCTATACTACCACATCTTCACGCTTTTGAAACTACATACTAGTGTTGCTCCCTATTCCATTGTTTCTTTGCCAAAAGCATCGTGACTTCGTCAATGAAGCTCTGTGCTGGGTTGAGAGTAGATAGAACCTACCGGTCCGGTCTGCTTTCTCTTAACATGTCAGAGAACCCATCATTGTCTCTGGCATGTCGGCGTAGTACTTACCTTTTACGGCACCCCACAAATAATAGTCCAACGGTGTCAAATCGCGCGGTGGCCAAACGACATCAGCTCTGCGGCTGATAATGCGATCTTCAAAAACAGGGCGCAAAACATCGAGTGTAGCTTCGGCTTTGTGGCACGTAGCGCCGTCCTGTTGAAATAAAATGTTGCCAATATCCTCGTCATCAATTTTTGTGAACAAAAATTCGTTCAACATGGCCCGATAACGATCGCCATTTACTGTAACGGCCACTCCTTGCTCATGGAAAAATGGCCCAATTATGTCTCTGGACCAAAATCCGCACCAAACAGTGACTCGTTTTGGGTATATCGGCTTTTCAATGTATGCGTGCGGGTTTTCTGTTGCTTGTTTACATACCCGCCAAGATCAAAATGAGCTTCATCTGAAAAGATGATTTTTTTGGCAAAATCGGCATCTTCTCTATCTCGTCGATCGCAGGCCCACTTAGCGAAGCGAAAACGCATTGGATGGTCAGTTGGTTCCAACTCCTGAACCAATTGGACTTTCTATGGCGTCATACCAAGATCTTTATGCAAAATTCCTCTCAATGATGTCTCCGAAATGTTCAATTGTTGAGAACGACGGTGAATTGATGTTGATGGTGCTTCACGCACACTTTCTGCCACAGCAGCAATTTTCTCGGGTGTAAGCACTGTTTTAGGCTTTTCACGCTTTGGTTTATCGATGCCAGGATGCCAGTTTCTTTCACTTTTTTCACAAGATAACGAACATACTTCTCTTCTTCCAAAATCCGTAGGCAATTTTCGCACACATTCTGCAACATTACCATGATTTTCAAAGTAATGTCGCAATATTTCCCAGCGTTGTTCAAGCGTATACACTGCCATATTCGTTCAGCGGAAGGATAAAACTAATTATCTGTCAAATCAGACATGAGCTAAGTGTTACCATTCGCGAAATAAGCACTAGTTGAAAAAAAAAAAAAAAAAAAAACGTTAGATGGCGGACCTTTTATTAGCAGTGTAAATCTCAGTTTGGAAGTTCAGTCAGTCGGTAGGACTAGTTCTGAGAATAGTTTGTGTAGTTGGATTTGTGTAATTGTGGGTGCAGCGGCATAGTGGTAAATTGCGTTGACCAGTAAGTGAGAGGTCGCTGGTTCTAATCCTGACTCGTACCACCTGAAAGTTTTTATTCGCTGCCCCGCCGCTTGCGAACGTCTGACAAACATAAAAGAGTAAGAAATGTCAGGAGAAGCTCCTCAAAAATGAATTGCCATTCGAAATCGGCATTAAACTGTAGGTCCCTTCCATTCATGTAAAAAAATATATCTTCGCACACACATTGCTTGGAGAAGCTATGCTTTGGGTTCTGTATGGGCCTTTTACTCCTTAACATTTATTTATTTCTTAACGAGGTAAGTTAATGTTAAAAGTCCTTTCAGAGCGAGAAAAATAAAGTTGTCCACCGTTATTGACATTTCATTATTTTATGTAAAAATACACAGTTTCTGGCATTGATGTATTGTTGGAGCGAGCAACTAAGGAGCCTTTTATATATATGATCGATCGATACGAATGCCATAGATGTAACACACTGCTTCAAAGGCCACTTGTTGCTTCCGTTAAAATAGTTATAATTGGCAACACCTATGTAAGTATAAGCCTCCGCCAAGTCTAGGTGGGGGTGAAGCTAGCTTTTAGCCAAAGCTTACGAAGTCACCCGTAGATTCGATCAATTACCATGATAGTATGATTATATCTGGATAAATTAAGATTGGCCATGTAACGCAGACTAGCGACACACTCAGCGAATTTCAATTTAATGTTAGATTGACATAAATCCGGTATCACGTTCACGTTAACGGATTGTAAGCAAGCAATTGCTGCTTGTATTTCTGGTTGTCGCAGTGTAACCTTTCAGTGAACTCTATCCAAAACTCATTAAATAGTCTTCAATCCCCTTTAGATCACTTTGAGCGTAATGTGTTTCCTGGCAGATGGAGTAATCCACTTCTACCAGTGATGGATTGAAAACTGAAGTGTTGTTTTAATCAGTCTTTCTTACCCGTCTATGGTCTACAAAATTTCTGCAGTATGTTTCCAGCGGAAGTTATGGGTATAAAAGAAGGCTTAAGAAAAACAAGATATCATACTCTATCACATATCTCCAATAAAGCTGAATTAAAATTGCTCGACGGTAGTAGTGTTGTCGTTTGGCCCCTTTAGGTGCCAAATCGCCCCCTTTTAAAGCCTCGGGACCCCTGGCCCCACTTTTTCAAAAAATTATCAAAATGGGCCCTTTTAAGTCAAATTTTATTCTATATTGAACGAAAAATGAAAAAGTACGAAACACTAATAAATATCTACAAAAAATAAAGTGTACTGGGCGCAGCCCGTTTTCTTTAAGAGTTGATAAACGCACCCGCTTTACATCACTGAGATCGACTTGAAAATCTTGGTCAATTTACATATTACAAAAAAAAGGAGTTTTGCAAAGATGTTACTAAAATTGCTAAGCTTAAGGAGCACGTATAGGGTTCGCCATCTAACGTTTTTTTTCAACTAGTGCTTATTTCGTGAATGGTAACACTTAGCTCATGTCTGATTTGACAGATAATTAGTTTTATCCTTCCGCTGAACGAATATGGTTGTGTATACGCTTGAACAACGAACAACAACAACTTGAATAAAAACAAGAAAGAGGCCGTTACAGTCAATGGCAATCGTTATCGGGCCATGTTGAACGAATTTTTGTTCACAAAAATTCAAGAGGATATTGGCAACATTTGGTTTTAACAGGACGGCACTACGTGCCACACAGCCGAAGCGACACTCGATGTTTTGCGCCCTGTTTATTTAGAATAGTGTTCGACTTGAATTAGGCGTATTTCAAAGCTCTATGGACTGAAATTTATTTTATGGAATTAGGCGAAGGAAAAGTTCGCTTCTTTTTTGTTCAAAGTCTAATTATTGAATTACTTGGTGTTTCAAACTCAAAATTAGATATTTTTAAATGCAGGAACCTGCTTCTTGTTAGTATTTTATCATAAAAATACTAAAATCCATTCATCCATTCGCTCCGTAGGTCCAGCCAAAAGAATTAAATTTTTTTTTATATTATTAAATGATTAGTCATACGTTTTTGTTTTGCTTTGTTAATATTTTAACTAAAAGCCCCTTTTTAAGCCCCTTTATGAAATTTTTTGGCGGCAACACTGGACGGTAGCCCCAGATCTCGTGCCGACTCTTGCCAAAGTTCTGTTATCGAAATATCATAAAGTTCAATATTCCACCCTTTTGGGTGACGGCTCTGGGAGATGTTCTTGGAATGCAATATCAAGCATGAACCTACGCTCAAACTTTTACCTGATAAGGGTTCTCTATGCATTCCAATCGCTACGTGAAAACTAAAATTCGATGATATATGGAAGACCAACCTTAACAAACAAACGATTGTTAGAAATTTCCTAGGCCAAAATAGGTTTGACAAAAGTGTTAGTTCTCTCTTAACAGATTGCGCATTAATGCTAAGATTGGTGTCGTCATCGGGCACTACTTCATATGCAACAATACTTTGTGGACACTGAAACAATTTCCGTTTCAGAGTATATTATTCAATAAGACAAGTGGAAGATATTACAAAAGAGTCCCATTAACAACAGCCATTGCCCACTTTATAAAACCATAGTGGTAATCAAGGGCCAATTAACAACCAAAACAGGGTCTTAAAAGTTGCTTCTAAAACGCGAAGCGTTATTTTTTTGGTAAACTGAAAGTGGCTTAATCAGAATAAGTGGTGGGGTACATGAGAGTTATACCTGTAACCTGTAATAAAGGGTGATCCATTTCGAGGTTCCCTACTTTTTTAAAGAAAAAAACACAGAATATTCAAATTTAATGGAGAATGTTTATTATCATTTGAAAGAACATTCTTTGGCATTTATTTTTTGAAGATTATGTCTATCAAATGTTGGCCGTTGCTACGTTGCAGATGGTCCATCCGTTGAGTCCAATTTTCGATCACTCGTTCGAGCATTTCGACTGGTAACTGGCGAATAACACGAGTGATGTTTTCCTCCAAGGCCTGAATCGAAGCGGGTTTGTCGGCATAAGCTTTTGACTTTACATATCCCCACAGGAAAAAGTCTAACGGTGTGATATCACACGATCTTGGTGGCCAATCGACCGGCCCAAAACGTGAAATTATGTGCTCACCGAAATGTTCTCTCAATAAGTCCATTGATTGATGCGATGTGTGGGAAGTGGCGCCGTCTTGCTGAAACCAAATGTCGCCGAGATCACGAGCTTCAATTTCAGGCATCAAATAGTCGGTTATCATGGCACGATAACGGTCGCCATTGACGGTTACGTTCGCACCGGCATAATTTTTAAAGAAACATGGACCGATGATTCCACCGGCCCACAAACCACACCAAACCGTTGTTTTTTCTGGATGAAGTGGCAGTTCTTCAATCTCTTTAGGTTGCTCTTCGTCCCAAATGCGGCAATTTTGTTTGTTTACATACCCATTGAGCCAGAAATAGGCCTCATCGCTTAACAAAATTTGCCTCGAAAACGTCGGATCTTCTTGGAACTTTTCAAGAGCCCATAGAGCGAAGCGATGTCGCTTGGCTTCAGTTGTTGCACAAGCTGTATTTTGTTCGCTTTCAATTTAAGATCTTGACGTAAAATGCGCCAAGTCGTTCCATACGTCAGCTAGAGCTGCTGCGAACGGCGCCGAATCGACTCTCTACGGTCTTCGTGTACACTCTCAGCTACGGCCGCTATATTTTCTTCACAGCGTACTGGACGTGGTCTATTCGGTCGAATATTATCCAATAATGAATGCTGGGTCTCAAAATGGGTGATGGTGTTGCGAATAGTACGCTCAGTAGGCCGATTATGTTGACCATAAGTTGAGCGAAGTGCACGAAACACATTCCTCACAGAACGTGAATTTTCATAATAAAGTTGAACAATTTGTAAACGTTGTTCACGCGTAAGTCTTTCCATTATGAAATGCCAAAAACAATACTAAACAAAAATAACACGTGATCTGTCAAAAAAGGCTATTGAAAAAAGTATTAAGTGGGTTTTTTGAAAAGAAGTTTTGGGCGAAATGAAGCACCCACAGCACCCAAACGCAAGTTTTGTGCAAAAAGTTCTCGAGACTCATATGCTAGTTGAAAACACTCATGGTCAGACGAGAATTCGACAATGAGGCTGTGAACAACGTTTCGTACAAGGGTGAGCGTTAGAGAGCCATGTTAACCGACAACCGACCTTGTTGTTACTGATATTGAAGGCATGGATTCGGACGACCTACGCCACACAGCCCCTGCCACAATCGATATTTTGCGGACCAAATTACAAAATGGTGCTATTAGCCGTCTTGGCGATGCCAATGGGCTGCCTCGGAGTTGCGATTTGAACCCTTTCGACTGTGAAGGACCGATGTTATGCCAACAATCCTGAATCGATTCAAGCACTTAAGTCCAATATCAATATCCCAAGCAAATGGCAAGCCCACCCTGTCAGTGTCAACCGATCGAAAAGCTCTGTTTTGTACACTTTAATTACGCCATAAAGTGCGGCAGTTCAAGGAGAAATAGAAGCAGTTCTCGTCTATAAGCTAATGACTTCCGCTGCAGACACATTGTAAAGTTGAACCATTTTGGAAAGATTAATGGACCCGCTTTAGATAGTAAGTGATCATCTGAACAAAGCACCTTTCTAATTGCATTCCCGAAATGTATTGCATCAAAACGGTAGTTACATCTCGATACGCTGCTCATTTGCCGCCATCATTCGATTAACGCTGCAAGACGCCAAATCAACTGACAATCAATATTCCATTGAAAATCTAAGGCAGCGCTGCGAGAAAGAAGAAATAACTTTTATTAATGAACTGCACGGTTATTAATTAATATTTGATCGACTCTAATTCGAATTCGATTTCATAAAAATCAGCCCCAATTACCGTGCGATCATTCGTCAAACTTAACAGCTCCCCGTTGCGATGACTATAACTTTCCAGAGAAACCCGAAAAATTCCTACAAATAAGTCGCTCCCGGCCGCACTATTAAATTAGACAAAGCTAATTCGCGTGAAACCGTTTGACGTCTCCCAGGTTGCCAAAAGGAAGTGCACCACACACCAACCATTACAATATACCAACTACCTATAACAACACCACTTGAAAGCGAGTCGAGGACTTGCGTTTAGAATTCCAAAAGCACGCAGATAAGGTTACAAAGTGCATGGCAGCCAGCACAAAAGGAGTTCAAAAGGATAATGCTCGCATCATTTATTTTATTTCGCCTTACACCCACAAAACAAAACACACCAACACCATAGAGAGTATCGAATTAATTCATTGACATTGTGTTACACAAAGTTGGCAGGCACAGCAGAGGGTGGCAGTGCCACTGACTTGTGTTTAGGCGGGTTCGAATAATTTGGCTTGTTGTCGTCGTTGTTGGGAATCCCAAACTCGTTAACCCTTTGAAATTTATATCCTTGATCCGGGTTTTCCATTGAAATATACATGCGAACCGAAACCCACACTCTACTGTACTGTACTGTACTGTACAACATTACAGTAGTAGTAGTAGTCTAAAGGCGAGGATAAGACTCTACTTGTGGATGCGATGCATGCTAATGTGCTAATGACAAGGAGCCGAGACTCCTGTCACTTCCACCCAACCTTTGGCTTTGATTAACCGGAGCTGATGTTCCTGAGTTTTCAATGAGATTCCAAGGAGTTTCGTTTGGTTGTCGTCGTTGTCGTCGTTGTCGTCACTAGCAAAGCAGCTGAGTTTGTCACTTTTAGAAGCAGATCATACTCCCTCTCGTTTGCATCTCAAATAGTGATGCTGAAGTTGCGTCACTGACTTGAGTAAGGAACCATCTTCGGGAATTTGATTAATTCCATTCAACTATAGATAAGTGAGAAGATATACAGACTCATTGAACTGTCGTCAGTAGAGGGGTATTAATGGGGGTCATGCGTGAGAGATGGGTTTCCATTTAATTTGCTGTGACATAGCGCAGCGCCGCTTCTGCTGCTGTGGCTGGGAAAATAGAGACAAATTTTCCGATAACTGATGAGAGGTCCAATTATTAATCAACTTAAGGTTCGAGATCGACGGAGTGATGACAGAGGAACAGAGGTCTCGAAGTTCGAAGATTAGCTAGCGTGGTTTGGCGTGGTGGCGACAACGACGACGGCTTCTTAAGTGGTTTAATGTGTTTTAGTGTTTAGAGTTTTTTCTTTTGTCTTTCTGTGGAATAGACAGATAGAGATTGACTGAGTGACAGGAGATGTGTCATCAAGTGGAGAAGGGGCCCATAAATCTTTATGAATCTTCAAGTAATGTGCTGACGCCTAACTTGCTCTTCAAATTGTCGAACGTGACTGTGAATTTGTTTGAGGCACATATACATACATATACAAAATGGTGGCTAAATGTCGCAAGATAAACAGCAATTTTCCGTTCCGCGCTGATTGCGTGGAATTGTAGGTTTGGTAACGAGTTCCATGGATGGATAATTGGTTTGAAGTTTTGAAATTTGACGTACTAGATATTTCATGATATGGAGGAGTTATATAGTATTAAACTGTGGGTCGGTTGATGAAAATTTTGATGAATACTTACTTCAACTTTTCGTCTCACAGCGCTCTTAAATTCTAAAAAAAATGTTTTATTGGTTTTGTAGAATCTCGTAGAACTGTACCGTTTCTTTAGTTCGTCCTTTAAGTTGTAGTCTCAAGAGCTGAGGTGCATAGATACGTTTACTAACTACCTCATCATAAGATATTTTTTTTTGTTATTTCCTTGACTAACTGCCAGACACTTCAACATAGCCTCATTGTCTTCTCAAAACCCTGACCCATAGAATCCTTTGCTGCCGTGCGTGCGTTAAAACTTTAAAATTCTGCCGGAAATTGAATAGTTTTTTTTTTTTGTTAAATCAGCTTTCACCGACGATGGCAAATTGCCATACTTTTTTAAGGGCTTACAAATTGTATGTTTAGTTAGGACAAATCTTTGAAATATATTTAGCTTAGGATTTGCTAATTCGCAACTTTTTGTATAATGAGGTATTAAGTTCTTATTTAGCGGACAGACTTTTACGTGTTAAGCACGGAAACGAATATTCCGAATTCAAAGATATTGCACCAGGAGTTCCACAAGGAAGCGTCCTGGGTCCGATTTTATTTCTAATCTTTACTCGAGATATTCCGCAGGAAGAAGTAGCGACGTTTGCGGATGATACCGCTATATTGGCCATGAGTAACAATTAAGTTCAACGGGCTATCAACAGCGTTTTTGAGAAAGACTCGGCGTATTGTCCTTAATGAAACAAAATCTATGCATGTTAACTTGGCTTACAGAAATGTAACTACGCTACCCATTTTCATAGACTCTGTACAAATTCCGTACGCAAATGAAGCTAAATATTTGGAAATGACACTTCATGCGAAACTAAAATGGAAATCGCACGTAAAAAAGAAACGGGAAGAGCTCGTTTTTAAATAAAATCAAATGCATTGGCTGCTGGAACGGTTTTCAAAACTCAGAATGCAAAACAAGCCGCTTTTATACCGGGTGATTTTTTAAGAGGTTTAGAACTTTTTTTAAAAAAAAAACACAAAAAATTCGAAAAAATGAATGAAATATTTATTTGAATCGATAGTTTGAACCTTGCAATTTAATGTTTAAAGATAATTTCATGCAAATGTTGACCGCGGCTGCGTCTCAGGTAGCCCATCCGCTGAGTCCAATTTTGGCATACTCTTTCACACATATCGGCCGGTATCTCACGAATGAATGCATGGATGTTGGCTTCCAGTGCGTCAATCGAAGCGGGCTTGTCCCTATACACATTAGCCTTGGCATACCCCCACAAAAAATAATCTAATGGTGTCAAATCGCACAATCTAGGCGGCCAATTGACCGGCCCGAAACGTGAAATTAACTGTTCACCAAACTCGCCTCGCAATTGCGCCATTGTTTCGCGTGCTGTGTGGCATGTGGCACCGTCTTGTTGAAACCACATATCATGCAAGTCAAGAACTTCCATTTCGGGCAAAAAAAAGTTTGTTATCATCGCTCGGTAGCGTTCACCATTGACAGTAACGCTGCGATTCGCATCATCTTTGAAGAAATATGGCCCAATAATGCCGCCGGTCCATAAACCGCACCAAACAGTGGCTTTTTCGGGATGCATTGGTAGCTGTTGCAATGCTTCTGGCTGATCTTCACTCCAAATGCGGCAATTTTGCTTATTTACGTACCCATTCAACCAAAAATGAGCCTCATCGCTGAACACAATTTTTCGATAAAAAAGCGGATCCTCGGCCAGCTTTCCAAGAGCCCATTCACCAAAAATTCGGCGTTGTGGTAGGTCGGCTGGCTTTAGTTCTTGCACCAGCTGTATCTTAAAAGGCTTTACGCCCAAATCCTTCCGCAAAATTTTCCACGTAGTGCTGTAACAAAGGCCTAACTGCTGGGAACGGCGCCGAATCGACATTTCGCGGTCTTCTGTCACACTAGCTGATACGGCCGCAATATTTTCTTCAATACGCACAGTACGTAAACGTGTTGGTGGTTTAATGTCCAACAAAGTAAATTTGGTGCGAAATTTGGTCACAATCTTCCGAATAGACTGCTCAGAAGGTCGAGAATGCCGATCATAAAATGGAAGCAGCGCGCGATGAACATTTCGAACCGAGCACGAATTTTGATAGTAAAATTCAATAATTTGCAAGCGTTGTTCATTTGTAAGACGATCCATGGTTAAATTGCAAACCAAACTGAAGCTGTTTGACAGTGACACAAGGTACTAAACACACGTCAGCTGTCAAAACCAGTGTTGCCAAAACCAAACCAGCTAAAAAATCACCCTTTACAAGCAAGTTCTGAAACCGGTTTGGACGTATGGTATACAACTTTGGGCTTGTACCAAAGCAAATAACATCAAAATCTTACAAACTTTTCAAAACAAAGTGCTAAGAAGAATTGTAAACGCCCCGTGGTATCAGAAAAAGTGTTATCCACAGAGATTTGGATGTGGCAACCGTCGAAGATGAAATAAAATCATTTGCCCGTAAGCAACAGACTCGCCTTCGCGGTTATTGCAATAACGAAATTATGTATATTTTGAACGATACAAATTTAGTGCGCCGGCTTCAACGGATAAAACCATTTGAATTAGCGCCATAACATTTAACCGCGTGTTTTTGGCGGTACAAGCTGGTGCCTCCGATGGGAAGCTGAGAGAACATAAATTATTAAATCTAAACTACTAGATCGGAAATAAACTAGTTGTAGTAGAAAGTAATTTGAGGGGTGGTGTTTTTAGTGAGTAAGAATCTCACACTATTATGAGCACGGGCGGTCGGTCCTCATAGTGCCTTATGGAAGATTTGCCACCGACCCTCAGAAAAAAAAAAAAAAAATAAATTTACTAACAACATTAACCAACCTCAATTTGCGAAATATATTTGGTAATTTAGTACCTCTGGATGATTAAATCGATCCAAATTTGTATTAATTTTACATCATTAAAGAATGTGGGCGGTAAGAAACCGAGAAGAAAAGTGCGTATGGATAAGATGTGTAGATAGGTATGTGGCTTTCCACTGATGATCCTAAACCACCACATCTGGGTGAAACGCCTTTGAAACTATAGGTAAAGCAACTGTCAAATAATACAATAATGCATCAACTAAGAGTATTAATAATTTTTTTGATATTTTGAAATAGCTGGCAAATTGCCAATTCAGAATTGTAACTCACGAAAAGAAGTTGTAAATTTAATAACAAGTAGGTTTCAATTTACGGTTACACATTTTTAAATTGCAATGAAATAAATAGTAAAACTACACATGTTACTTTGCAAACATACACAAATAAGTTGCCAATCTAAGCAAAACCAGTCGCAATTCACATCTCAAGTAGTTCAGTTTTATAACGGAGGAATTCTAAATCACAATAAGAAAGTCGTAATCAATCAAGCAATTTTGTAACAAACATAACAACAAATTGATAATTATTTGTATCAATTTCCAAAACGTGAATAGTAATTTTAATTAATTTTGATCGCTTCATCGATAACGCAAAGTCGTGAATCATGACTTTCAAGTATTTCAAGTAATTTCGTCATTTGGCAAAGTTTTTTAATTTTTTTTTTCCGAGGTGGAAAATCTTCCATAAGACACTATGAGGACTGACCGCCCGTGCTCATAATAGTGTGAGATTCTTACTCACTAAAAATACCTCCCTTCAAATTGCTTTCTACTACAACTAGGTTATTTCCGATCTAGTAGTTAAGGCAGCTTCCCATCGGAGGCACCAGCTTGTACCGCCAAAAACACGCGGTTAAATGTTATGGCGCCAATTCAAATGGTTTTATCCGTTGAAGCCGGCGCACTAAATTTGTATCGTTCAAAATATACATAATTTCGTTATTGCAATAACCGCGAAGGCGAGTCTGTTGCTTACGGGCAAATGATTTTATTTCATCTTCGACGGTTGCCACATCCAAATCTCTGTGGATATCACTTTTTCTGATATACCACGGGGCGTTTACAATTCTTCTTAGCACTTTGTTTTGAAAAGTATGTAAAATTTTGATGTTATTTGCTTTGGTACAAGCTCAAAGTTGTTTACCATACGTCCAAGCCGGTTTCAGAACTTGCTTGTATAAAAGCGGCTTGTTTTACATGCTGAGTTTTGAAAACCGTTCCAGCAGCCAATGCATTTGATTTTATTTAAAAACGAGCTCTTCCCGTTTCTTTTTTACGTGCGATTTCCATTTTAGTTTCGCATCAAGTGTCATTTCCAAATATTTAGCTTCATTTGCTTACGGAATTTGTACGGAGTCTATGAAAATGGGTAGCGTAGTTACATTTCTGTAAGCAAAGTTAACATGCATAGATTTTGTTTCATTAAGGACAATACGCCGAGTCTTTGTCCACTCAAAAATGCTGTTGATAGCCCGTTGAACTTAATTGTTACTCATGGCCAATATAGCGGTATCATCCGCAAACGTCGCTACTTCTTCATGCGGAATATCTCGAGTAAAGATTAGAAATAAAATCGGACCCAGGACGCTTCCTTGTGGAACTCCTGCCGCGATTTCTTTAAATTCGGAATATTCGTTTCTGTGCTTAACACGGAAAAGTCTGTCCGCTAAATAAGAACTTAATACCTCATATATTTGTGTGGGAAAGGCTAATTTTAGCTTATGTTTTAATCCCGTAAGCCATACTTTATCAAAAGCCTGGAAGACGTCGAGAAAAACGCTAGATTTCCAATTTCATTGGTTATTCGATAAACCTGGTCGATTGTATAGTCTTTTATTTTGAACCCGAATTGGTGATCAGTAATTAATCGGCGCTTTTCGATAATCGGTTGTAACCGTTTAAGTAAAATTTTTTTAAATACTTTTGACATAATTGGTAAAAGAGATATTGGTCTATACGATTTCTTGTCAAAAGTGGATTTTCCCGGCTTTGGGGCCATTATGACCTCAGCTACTTTCCATTTTCGTGGAACGTATAATAATCTAAACGAAGCATTTATGAGATAAAATATAGGCGATTTGTGATTTTTAATTCTTTACGTGTATAATACCTAACCTTAGAGAATTTCGTATTAATTTTTATATATTTTAGCAATATTTCGAGCTAACAATTTAGCTTTTTAGAAGCTAACAAAGTCCACTACAAGTATGCATAACGTTCCTAAGACACCAGGGAAAATCGTTCGATGAATTATTTTTGTTAAAAAAGAAGGTACAGTTTTACGATCTTTGAGTGCACCGTCGAAATCAAATATATGTTAGTAATCCTGAATGGCGATCTCTCCGAGTATCACTTACCATAATAACATGTCATTCTGCTTTGTGGTGGACTAAGTATTATAAGCAAGAACTATCAAGGCATATCCCTGCAAATGTTGCATATAAAATCCTATCCCTCGTGGTGTGTGAACGTCTAAAACTCTTCTGCAACACACTTATCGATCGGCACGTACCAGTGTGGCTTTCGGCCCGACAGATCGACCACAGACCGAATTTTCACACTTATGCAAATCCTGGAACCAACGAATTTCAATAGCATTCATCGTCATGAGCTGTCCATGGTTATGGCAGAATTCGGGATCCCGTCAAAACTGATCCAAATATATCGCGTGACCTTGGGAAATACGCGGTTCAGTTTGGCAGCAGCTCATCAGAGCTCTTCTATCGTGTGATTTCTTCAATCTAGTTTCCTGAGCATATAGTGCGCAGGGCTGGTGTCAACATCTTCAACAGATCGGTCAAACTACTACAACAAACGGATATGCAAGTATCTGTCCACCGATTAGGATAAGGTTATCCTAGAGTGATGGACGATAAGTAGGAAAGAAGAGTTAATAATTGGATCCTTCAAAAGAATGAAGGAGAATATAAAACCACGAACTCTATGAGAGTTAGATGTAGTTCCAAAAGCCAACACAAGTTGACTACATTGGCGCGGGCCACATCGATCGAATGGACAATAATGATCCATCAAGAGGATCTTCGAACCCCATGCTCCCGGTTCGAGACGAAAAGGAAGACCTCCATTTCAAGGACCAAGCCATCGCAGATGCCAGAGCGCTTGTATAGAACGCTGCCTTGTCTCAGGCAGAGACTCTTCACGGGTCGGGAGTCGGTTAAGTAAAGTAAGTATAAGTATTTTCGGAGCTTTATCGGACCTATCCCATGGCTGCTTAAGACTAAATAATAGAATTAACTCTATGTGTATACAAAGTGGCATTACGAGGCTCAGAAAGATTGGTTCCAATTAAAAAGTTCAGTCTGAGAGATTATCTGGAAATAAAGACCCAGCTCTCCTCTGAAATTCCGGAATTTATCAGCGCGGTATGTCTTTTCTTTGACAAAGGTTTTTCAATGGGGACCACCAGTAGAGAAGCATTTTAAGCAAAAACCCACCTGGATTGTTCTAAAATGTAATCGGGAGTTGGAGCTAGTATCTATGGATCAAGCCTGAGAAAACCTGAATTAAAAGGCTGATGAACTGTACAGTAATAGACAATTCCAATAAATGTCTAAATCTTTGTCGGCATTATATCAATAACTAAGTAGAAAACTTTACAGGTCAACTGTCCAGCGTACCGATTTCGTCTTGAAGCTCTAAATGATATGAGACAGAAGATATTCTTTAGAAAACAATTGGGTATCGCAAGTACTCTGACTCAATTAAGTTCTTTATGGATCAAATGGACTCATAAGTTGAAGGACACGTTCATGGTGCATAATTTAGTCCATAGACGTGGGTTCATACCATTTCCATATCTACAAGAAATTCGGTGCAGTGATTTTTTCGTGGCAATAAAAATGTTCGAGATAACCTTTTGACTATTTTCTTAACTTAGACCAGATTTAGCATTCCATACATATTTTCTCCGAGGAACGTTTCGTTCTTCAAACAATTTTTTTTTACTTTTCGTCGTAGCTCCATTTGTGCGTTTTCAAAAGAAAGGTAATGAGATGAGGTATTGGTAATCAATAGGCATCTTGGTCTCATGTCTGAATGGTAAAATAAACAACCAAATTGTGATTTGTTTTTGTTTATATGTATGTGTATCTTACCATACTTCAGTTAGTCTGTCAGCTGATATAACTAGGGTTTACCTTGGAACCTACATCATACCTACGATACGAGGTCACTCCAACCAAATCCTATTTGCGTACATAATTTGTTTTTTTTTTTTTAACTTTCACCGCAATCACTTTCCCGCCGTCATGAAGACAACATCCACTTTGCATATATCCACAGCTAAAGGATATAATAGTAAATTATTCAACGCAAACATAAGAAATAATTCAAAGCTTCTTCAAAGTATACCTACCTACCAACCAATGCTTCCGAATGGTATCTGAAGGACGAAATCTGTCTCGCCACTCACAGCCGACCTCATTACTCAAGACGTTCATCATTTTTATCTGTGACACCCAAACACCCGAGTAGAGCGAACAGAGCTAACAGAGCCACTAGACAACCACCGAACCAGTAAATGGAAGCCAAAGAACTCTCGTTTTTGTATACCGGAACACTAACGGACTTAATGATGTCTCCAACAACACCCCAAGCAGCAGCGCCATTGGGGGTAAGGTAAGTTGTACGTATATATTGTTCGTTGTGTTGTTCGCAAGGACCTTCTCTACCCTCGCAAACGAGATAAGATTAGGAAAGAATAAGTAGTCTGCATTATTCTTCTGGTGTAGTGTCCCCGACAAAACCCGGCCTCAGCATTATCATACCCGCCGCAGACAGGCGGAAGGCACATCCGGCTCGGTATTATAACTATGTGTGTATGTGTAGTGTATTGTGTGTGAAAAATTTTGTTCATCGCAGTCCTTTTGCGTAGCTCCTTGTCGCCAACAAAAAGTGTAAACACACAAAGATGCTGCTCCAGCTTATCTTGTTTTTCGATTTTGCAGGACAAAAGTTTGTAGCCCCTTGGGGCTGTTGCTCCTTACCAGTGCGGAACGGGAGTGTTTGGGTGCGGATGTTCGATATTGAATTCTGTGGTAGCGACTTGCGATCATCGACTATTTGTACAAAATGTAGTGGGAGAAAGGCGTGCTGCAATATGCACCAAAAAGCGAATAAGGAATCTGCATTGATTTCGAGGAATAATTAGTTGGATGAGCGACCACCCAGTGACCTGCTGCGATGAAGGTGACAGGCAAATACAAATACACAATGGTCATTGTACGATGATGGTGTGGTTCTTGTATCTATGGTGGAAAATCGTCGGCAACAGACAAAGGCGCGGCAATGTGCGATGTCACCCGGCTGCATCATAATGGCTGTCATAAAACTTTGTTTTTTTTTTTCTCTCTTTTCGTTTTTGAATGTAAGTCGTTGCGCGGGACGGGACCATTGTTCCGTTTTATAGCGTCGTCGGTAGCTGTTGATCGCTACTCTTGGCCAGTTCCACTTGTGATAGGCGATCATAAAAATGTATAAACGGCTTAATTAGATTCACGATGAGTCAACTGCCGCACACGCAGTCTGACTAATTGAAGGGAAGCAGCGCGTTGGTTATGGCATGGCACCTTCATGTGTGCTCAGCTCACACAGGTGCCGCGGTCGCTGTTTGCCACGGGCACCATCACCATCACCATCACCAGCACCGGTAGCGACAATGTTGCGACACGACAAGGCTTTCAATATGAAACTGGAATGTTCGCACAGTGAGAACTTGAACGCTGGAATTTCTCAGCTAATTCAATTTTCGAGTCAAAATAGTTTTATAGGGTCACAGATATTTTGTGAAACATATTTGGGTCATGGCGGCCATTCAAACGAAAGGAGAATGAAGTAACCTTGAGAAAAGATATAACCACTAGAGGGGCTACGGCAAGTGAGCGATGCTTCGGCAAGATGGTTTGGCGGAGGTATGAGTCCATGTGTGGTCCAAAAAGAGTTATTAAATTCGAGTTAGGCTGAACATGGAAATGGAATTGACTGTCAACAAAATGTGAGATGAGTGGATGAGGAAATGAGGTGGAAAAGGGGTGAAGTAATGTGGCAAGGAGATGTATGGATGGGTTAAGAAAATAGCTGAGCCCGGCGTTTCTAGTATGCGATCCTTGCAACAGCAACGTACGACGTAACACGGGAATAGAATGACCAAAATGCCTTGAGTGTTCGACGCATTCCATCTGCATTCGTCATTGCTATGCAGATTTGCATGAACACGTGAGTTCCAGGTTCAAATAAAAATCTGTGAAAAGACTGCAAAAACACATACAAATCCCTAGCGCATACTTAATTGGACTGTCCCTTGATTAATGCCAGCCTTCAACGGTCAGATGCTTGCTCATAAAATATTCTACAGATCGTGAGATTTGAATTAAATTCATTGGAGCACATTTGTAGCTGAATCAAATCTCCTGTCCGACTACATTCTGAATCTTAATAGCCCCAGACATAGTTCAGGGCTACAATTCCCTAAGAATGAGTGAGATTTCGTTACCAACTGCGCTCCGAGGCAAAACATACTCATGTTTCCTTTGTTTCCACCGCATGTCCTTTCTGCCATATCCTCATTTATAATGAAATTACACCAGCAGTTAATTTAATGCGATTATTGCGGGGTGTGATTAATCGCGTACCACCAAACCAACAGAAAATAAGAAGAGGCAAATCCTACGACCGACTCTAGATATAGAAACGATGCAATGATGATGATGATGATGACCTGTGCTGAATGCCCAGCAAGGTGGTCTCCATGCGTCCATTCGTGTCACTCTTGCGCGGGCACACACCATAATTATTGTCAAATCGTGTTTGACTTCCAGCCATAGGGATTTTTTTTTTTGGTTTGCCCCGCAAGGACCTTTGTGCTTGGTCTTCCAACTTCCACTTCTTCATTGCTGACTGACACAAAGGTATTACACGTCGCCGTCTATAGACGGGTGAGTGCCACTGATGTTGTGATTAGTCATCGGCAGAAAGCAACCCAACCCAACTGGCGCCGCGCCGCCTTTCGTTCCCCCATTGATGGCTGGACATTTGTCACTTTTATGAAACCGATCCGGGGACCGCAATATGAACGGCGTCGCGCGATTTCAGCACAAATATTCGCATAAGCAGCCCAGAAACGCTGGTAATTAGAAAGATTTACGACATCTGGGTTGATTAAATCTGTTAACTGATCTTGTTTGGCGCTGCTAACTAATGGCGACATTAGGCGAAGATTAATGGCTGGCGATTTTTGTCCACCGGGAAAAAAAATGCACCGAGAGAGAGGGTGTGTTGATATGTGCTCTAAATTTGCTTCCATCATCATTATCATCATCATCATCGTCATCGTTCGACGAAATGCAGAAAGAAATTTCACGGAAATCACTCGTACAACTCAAACGACGAGTGTCGCACCGCACCGCAACGCAGCGCGCAGATGAAATACGAGCTATTACCGTTGGATTAATTTTAAACGGTCCATCAATTCGAATTATTTGCTTAAGAGCGAAGAACACCATCGATTCCTTCTGATACGGGCATGGCCAGTGCTTAATGCTTAAGTCTCGAGTGCATCTTCTTTGGATGGCCGATCGGGCCGATCCGTTGCGACAAGGCCGGGCTTTTAATTAATTGTGGATGTAAATCAGCGATTATGGCGTCCGGACAAAGGCAAAACGAGTGATTGTTGTTCACGGATTATGAGCGAAGATGATGCAGAGAAACATGGAAAAAATAAAAAAAAAACGCAAAAATATGTACGAAGATGTCTTTGCCGACGACGCTCATGATGATGAGGATGATGATAGGGATTGGGATTGGGATTGGGAAGGGAATGCTGGTGCTGTCCTTGTGTAATGGAGCTATGCTGTGGTCTTTTATATTATTTTGTGGGATTCCAATATTGAAACCGGAAGGGAAGGATTTTAAACGCGAATCACTGAAGTGGACATTTTGAGGAGTGATGGTTGGTATCCTGCCTGTGTAATGGAGTTCTTATTGTGGTCGGTGTTTTGTCAGCCGAAATTAATGGAAATTGCTTCCTTAATTTAATTTTCATGTGCGTGTGTAACTGGTGAGATTTTTTAAATGGGGTAAGTGGGTATTTTTTTGTGAGGCACGTTGGAGGAACTGTGTTGCATTATTTCAATTTCTCAAGAGATTTGTAGGAAATTTAATTTTTTTTTATATTTTTCGGTTATCTGTGTGTCGCTTCATGACCGCTCAGAGCAGAGCTGTCAAGTTTTAGTACGTCGAAGCCTTGGGCCTTGGCCTTTGGCGTATTCAAGAGTGAATCTCAACCAGTCTAAGTTCTTACGGCAAGACACTTCAAATTTAGCATAGTTGTGGATGAAAATAAGCCATCTGGAAGACCATATGCTGGGCATATTTATTTAAAGTGCTTTTAGGAATGTAGGTAATACGCTCAAGACATTAGACAATAATATTTGGAGCTACTACCTTTGCACTCCATTCAGAACTGAGAAATTATTGTTCCTACTTTTTGGTTATAATGGGCTAGTGATGGTTATCTGGACCCGATATTTAGAGCATTGTTCCACTTTATTTATGAGCAAAGAACATGAGCCTTTGGGCGTTAAGGCTTCAGCGGGTCTATTAAAGTCTAATTCGATTAAGCTTCGTTTCTGCTTCTTCTCATGCGAAACATGTTCTTCGCTTTGAATATTCTGGAAAATGTATGAGACGATCTTGTGACGCTTAATTTTTTTTTTTATTTTAGTTGGCGCTCGCATCAGTGACAATCTGTGGTAAACAAATACTCCCAGTTTTTTCAACTACGCATTTACCCCAAAACAAACTGATTAACGACTACTGGAAACGTAAGAAAGGAATAAAAGGGTTAAACCCTAATCGTCTAATTTCCAACTATAAGAAACGACCTGTAACCAGTGCACTGTTAGCGGCGGTCTGATTTAGGAACCTTTGAAGCTGAACGAACCCTGGTAGCGTCGATCTCTTCTGAGCGCCTTTCTTAGACCAAGAAAAAGAATGTTCATAGGCAAACACTCCCTATTCTCCTAGATCTTTTAAAATAGACTGATTCGTTTAGACTATAAACGCTTGGAAAACCTGTTGGTTCCTTCACGGAAACAAAAGCGAAGACCTGCAGTCTCCCATAAATCCCATTTCTTTAGTAACTATAAATCCGATTGCTCAAAAATGCCTCGGTAACGAAATAAAGCCAAATTCTCAAAATTTTGCACTATTTTCTTTGCAAAGTCGAACCGCTTGCGAAAAGAGAATTAAAATACCTTGATCCCGCGTAGCTGTCCACTCAGGTACTGTTGCCATAGGCGCCGGTCTGACAAAAAGCATGTACCCCGAGCGGAGCAACGAAGTTGCGTGAACGGTATCTGCCGTCTGCAGAAAGAGGGTTTAAATCTCTTAATCCCGCGTTGCGTGTCTCCAAGTACTGTTGCCGACAAAGGCGACTAATTTAAAATTTGGATCCACTAACTGGAATCATAGAAATGACTCTGGCCTACATCCCATGTGCCTAAAGTTTAGAAGTTCAAACTTTTTAGTCGAATAACCTTTCTGCTAAAAAGCATAAAAAAATTGGTTGGACTTTGAGGGCTCTGCCCAATTTCTGAAATGCAATATTCCTGCGAAACGGCGCAGTTGGAAGATTTGATAGTGCCCGCGATGTGAAAAAGTATGAGTAACACTTAGTGATATTTAGGATTGGTTGGTTGAAAATGTCGCTTGTCGCAGTGATGGAACGCACGACGACTGTCCACAAGCCGGCTATCCATCTCTACTGTTCGATCGACTCTCGATGACTTATGCTGATAATGTCCCTGTTCTCTCTGTCGATTAAGTCCTATTGAATTTTTATTTGTTGGAAAGTGCCGGCGGCACCCTTAAGGGTCTGCATTATATCGTGCAACAACTTGTATTTAGCGGTCGAAATAAGTGTGTCTGTAGTGACCGGGAAGATTCGCTTAAGACTTTGCTTTATCCTTAAAGAACTGCTAGTGTAAGTGAGTGCTTCTACTCAAAACTAAGTGTAGAAGCATGAACACTCTACGGCGTGTTTGGGTTCCGGGTCTTACCGGTTGCCAGACCTGAGCCTATATTGCCTCTGCTGGTATCCCTAGTAAGGGTTCTCTAATAGACACAATATTGACCGAATGTGTGCGGGAAGTCTGCGGCACATCTTCTGTGAATGTCCTGGCTTTACTCGAACCAAGCTCCAGGCTCTAGGTTCTGAAGTGGAGAGTGCTCGTTTTGTACAAGTCTGCTGATAAAAGAAAAGAAGCGAACTAGGTTAGATAAATTAAAAAAAAATCTTTAAGTAGTATGAGTCATGATACCTCGCTCATTGTTGGTGATAACAAAGTTACCAATACGAATTGCTGTATGGATATTTTTATATTAGAAACGCATATCCACTTATATCGATGGATAAAATGTCTTAGTTTCCATGTGTTATTAGAAATTTGTAGACAACGAAATCGGCTCACACAACTTGGCGCTTGAAATCTTCACACAGACTCTTCGTCCCTAAGTTGCTGTCTGGGCATAAAAAAGTATTTGGCTTTGCAACATAATGTTCCCAAACTAGTAAAACGTAAAGTTCAATGTTCAAGTTCTTACCCCTCACACACAGTTGCTACTTTCGATCAAAAAAAAATGTAATCCATCGTTTCCGGTTTCCCACTCGCAGTTGCTATCCATAATCCCCTGTTTGTTTAACTCCAAATTCATCTTACTTAGCCAGCCCAATTTGAATAATGTCTGATTCCACTAATGAAAATCCCCTGCAGGCTTCCTGTCGGCCGATGAAAAATAGCTTCTTAATCTCAACAACGAAAACACAACGCCGAACTTGTATCAAAACATCACGCGGCTGCTGGACTAGTGTGTAGCCAACCCAACAAGCTATAGAGCGCTAACTAGTTAACCCAATTTTGGATGTACCCTCGTTGTCCACTTTGACTGTCACCCATGTCGCATCACTTAATTATAGGAGGCGTATCCGAAGAACAAACAACAGCGAGATTTATGTACGTCTTCCTGGCACAGCCACAGCCACAGACAGTGCGTACATCGGAAATAACTTAATTTAGGCGCAATTAGATCATGACAGATCCACAGTCGTCAGCGACGCATATTTAAATTTCCGAATTTAAATTTACATCAAATCTCGATCATGACACTTCCAAGGGCGATCGATAAATCTTCGCGTCCACATAGCTTCTGTCCAATCGATCATTTGACTGACGGACGACCAAACCAAATATGTACGGTGGAAAGCTCCTTCACCTGTCAACATCGATCCACATACTTAGTTACTGTCTCCTCTCTGAGGTTTTGAAAAGAAGAACCTTCTGCTCAAGTGATCTTCAAAATTGATGTATGGTCGTTTGGATAACAAATGACACTCACCGCACGAACAATAATTTAGAATGCGCGTGTGTGTGTGTGTTTGTTGTGCGTCCACAATATTATAAGTTGATTCGAATTAATCCACGAACAAAATTTAGATGCTTATCGGGTCCTCAGAGATTAACCACTTTGCAGGTGATTGATGGAAAGAGGGCTTCAAGTCAGACAAAAAAAAAAAACAGATACTACCAGCGCAGTGGCTTGAAGCCCCCTTACCGAATAATTGATCTTGATTGATGCTGGATCAATTGTGCGGCAAGCCACGGCACAATGGGTGGAAACACCGTTCACTTTGGCAATGCAATAATACGCAATAATTACACCACCGAACCGAGCCCTACAAATCGTTGGAAATTAAATTAATGCCCTGTAATTAGCGGTAATTTCTATACTCTCTTTCTTTCGCTCTCTCTCCCAGAGATGGTAAAATTGATTCCTGTCAAAGGCTGTGCATCTCATGTTTATTGGTGGCTTCAAATTGCTATGCAAATATTTAGGAAGAAACTTTCAGCTTGGTGCGGGGTGGCCAAAGGATCAAAAAAATCAAGAGTGACTTTTAATGGCCACTTGATGAAGCCAATTTGAATAAAGTTTGGGATGTATTTTCTTTTTTTTTTTGTTTTTTGCCCGTAGATACAAGTTGCGAACAAGCAAAGCATCGCTTGGATAATTCGAAAACAATAATAAATAACAAGGAGGACTATTATACGTAACTGGTGACCTGACCACTCGTGTGTGTTTGTGTTGCGTTGACTCCTTTGCGTTTTAATTGACCAAATTGAGCGTAATTGTTATTAATTGTGTACACAAAGTGGACCCCTAATTAAATGTGTGTTGCAGCAACTTCCAATTAGAGTGGACATCCCACCACCATCTAAGTCATCAATCCTTTTCTCTTTTTTTTTGTTGCAGGATTTGTTTTGTTTTTGTTTTTTTTTTGATTGCAACATAATACAATATTTCAGGATATTCTGGTTGTAACAATAATTGCAGTGTATCATCCGTCCATGCATGTGGTCATAAAATTGTATACCCGTAGGTAGCTACCTACTCCTCTGTATGGCAAACATCATGCTTTAATTGGGTACGACCATTCAAATTGGAGGGCACTTGTGAGATGAATGGGGTTTTTCTATGAGGACGCTCAACGGATTTAGAGGATTTGTTTTTGTTATTATTTTTGAAATGGATTTGGAAAGCCCATTGAGGGGACAGCAAGTGTACTTTTACTTTTCTGCAAAATGAATCAGTTTTTTTCGGTGTGTGATTGTAGCCAGTTGTTGCTGTTGTTGTTATACGAATTTGGAGCAGATACGGCTCCGGTTAGTAACCCTAAAATAAAATTGCACCCCCAAACGAAATAACTCGCACTCTTCATTCCTTTTTCGACGAGGGTATGGGGTACAGTATCAAACCAACCTATGTCAATAATAAACTTAACATTAACATAAGTGCTGCAATAACCCCACGAAGAATTCCTAGATACATTATTATCGCTGACAGTGCGTCTGGCTGAGCGGCATACTCGCTGCAATTCGTGGAATCGTTGGAATCATCATATCTTGCAACGTATTATTTAAGTTATTAAAAATGTCAAAGTTAGCAGGTTAGGTCAGGTCTTTATATATTTTCCACTCGTAATTGTTCTGATAAAAATTATGAGGATCATAACCCCCCCATTTTACTGCATTCCTACTGGTCTGCCTATGATCTCGCACAAAGGCCCAAACATTCGACGCAGAAGTTTTCGTTCGAAAGGACATAATGTTATCTCTTAATTTTTCCTCAATATCTAGCAAACAGCGCCGTATAGCGGAACTGGAGGGAAGTATCCTATAGGGCATTGTGCATTTGTTCGATACAAACAACCAGGGGCTAACAAAACACCCTACTTGTATAAGTTATAGAGTATATTGCCGAAATGAAAATGGTTCCTTCCTTCAGAGCTAGACCACTTTGGACAGCGATCGAGATTCAGATAGTTAGCATTGAAACCCCCCATGTAGCACTGAAATTCGGAAAACCCCCATGTAGCACTGTGTGCCGTTTTGATACCACAACTCATTTGAACTGACTGAAAGTTGGTTTGCGGGAAGCCCCTTGATGGAACCCGCAGAATTTATTGAAGCTATTACTTCCTAAATATCTCTCTTTAATACTTTCTTAAGGGATTCGCTGACTGTTCTCTCTGGCCCTAGCTAGTGTCGGACTGGTGCAGACGTAGTGTCTGTGTGTTTCTCTTTCAGCTCTCGATGTTATTATTTGATTAAGGGTTCTGGTAAGAAAGTCGAAAAGCATTCTAGAGCTGAGCATTGCGTAGCCAAATTATAAGCATAATCATTACTTTGTGGGTGCAGTGTCTTAGTGGTTAAGTGTGTTGGACCACTAAGCGAGGGGTCGTTACTACCTAAAAGATTTTATTAGCTGGCCCACCTCTTGCCGGTGTTGGAGTTAATTCTGAAAAGTTGTATTGAACTGGTCCACATTCCGCTGCTATGGAGAGAAGTGAAAGTGGTTTTCATACCCAAAGCTGGCAAATATTCCCATGTCACTCCGAAAGATCTCAGACCCATCAGTCTATCATCATTTCTCCTAAAAACTCTAGAAAGATTGATAGATATCCATATTCGTACCAACATTGACAAAAGGCTGCTGTCTACCTCCCAACATGCTTATTGCAAAGGCAGATCTGTAGAAACAGCCCTACACTCGTTAGTACGTTCAATTGAATATTCCCTTCACCATAAGGAGTATACAATGGTAACCTTCCTCGATATAGAAGGCGCCTTTAACAACGTCAATACATCCGCGATCTCAACTGCACTGTCAGATCTAAAAGTGGATAACACACTAGGCGAGTTCATTAATCAACTACTAACCAGTAGGATTATTAACTCAAAGCTGGGTATGACCTCCGCCAGAAGATCTGTCAGCAGGGGAACCCCGCAAGTAGGAGTCCTATCCCCACTTCTTTGGAATCTTGTGGTGAACAAACTGCTTGTTATCCTGGAAGGAGAGGGCTGCAAAGTGATTGTCTATGCAGATGACGTTGCTATTGCCGTATCGGGGAAGCACCTTAACACCTTAAAAGAACTCCTACAAAATGCTCTTAACAAGCTAATAACATGGGCTGACAGTTGTGGTCTAGGCGTCAATCCCCACAAAACCGAACTTGTCCTCTTTACTAGGAAATACAAAAGCCCACGAGTCGACCCCACTTCAATCAGGGGTACCAGCTTAGTCTTCTCTGACGAGGCCAAATACCTAGGTCTCATCCTGGATAGGAAGCTCAACTGGAAACCTAATATACAAGAAAGTGTGCGGAAAGCTACGGTGGCACTCTTTTCTTGCAAAAAAGCTTTTGGTAACAAGTGGGGACTACAACCTCGAATTACTCACTGGCCATATGTCTCGGTTGTAAGACCGATACTAACATATGGAACGATTGTCTGGTGGACTGCCTTAGAGAAAGCGATAAATCGCGATGAACTAGGCAGAGTCCAGAGATCAGCATGTTTATGCATGGGTGGAGCGCTTCGCACCACTCCCTCAGCTGCACTGGACATTCTGTTCCATTTGATACCCCTTGACATCTTTAGCAGACAGACGCCTGATACCACGGCCACTCGCCTCAAAGCAACTTCTCAATGGACCGATAGTGAAATCGGCCACTCTGCAATTCTGAACATACTCAGAATTCTTTAGGAATATAGACACACCCCAACTGCTGTTCGACAAAAACTTCCAGCTATCCATCCCCCCTACATACTTTTGGGAGGATGGTGCCTTGCCGGAGGAAGAATCAATCCATTTTTACACGGACGGTTCAAAAACAAATGATGGGGTGGGTGGAGGTGTCTTCTCAGACAGACTTAATCTCAGTCTCTCCTTCCGTTTTCCTAATCATTGTAGCTTTCCAGGCGGAAATTATGGCGATAAAGGAAGTCTTGTCCTGGCTAAAAAAGAGTGTGGTATCCGTAAAGGATATTCGAATCTTTTCGGACAGTCAGGCCGCCATTATGTGTCTGAACAGTGTCTCTATTAACTCTTTAGTAGCCCTAGATTGCCGATCATCTCTAAAGGAGATGGCTGAGCAGTTCAACATTCACCTTTGCTGGGTGCCGGGGCATAGGGACATTCCGGGTAACTGCAAGGCCGACGAACTCGCCAAACTTGGAACTACCCTCTCAATCTTGCCAGAAAAGGGCTCCTTAGGCATACCAGTTTCCACGTGCAAGCTCTTGTTTAAACTGGATGCATTAGAAAAAACTAACCACAGATGGACAAATGGTACTACTTGTCTGACAACGAAGCAGATTTGGCCTAGGCTGGATCTAAGACGCTCAAGGAGCTTGATTACCCTTAATCGATCGCACATTGGTGCTACAATTGGTGTCATAACTGGACACTGTTTGTTAGGCAGGCACGCAACAAGGCTTGGTGCCTATTCCAACGACTTCTGTAGAAGCTGTTTGGATGAGGAGGAGGAGGAGACTACTCTACACCTTCTCTGCGCATGCCCTGCTCTCTCCCGAAAGCGAAACCTCCATATGGGGGCCTTCTTCTATAATGATCTTAATGATCTAAACTCAACCGACCCAAAATGTCTCTTACGCTTTATTAGCACCTCAAAATGGTTCAACGTGTAGGCAGGAACTTCAGATCCACGTGGTATCACAATGGACCTTATATTGGTCTAAGTGAGTCGGACTTCTATCTGACTGCCACTTCAACCTAACCGAACCTAACCCACCTCTTGCGAAGGGCTGACAAACATCCAAGAATAAAATCTGTCATGAGAAACTTCTCAAATATTAAACTGCAGTTCCCTCAAAAAAATATCTTCGCACAGACAATGGTTGGAGAAGCTAGGCTTTGGGTCCTGTATGGGCCGTTTACTCGTTAATCGTTACTTTGCGCTGGAACCCAGATCAGGGTAACCTTAAATTAATCAAGCGTTAGCAGCTCATGGCATTCTAGCACTCATTTTGGTGACTCCGGTGATAGTCTTGATGGCCGTGTGGTTGTCAATGCTCTTGTTCTCTTGGCAGAGAGCCTCGCAGATTAGCATCAAAAGTCTTTCGTCTGTTTACCTTGAGTGGTGTTATGTTTTTTATGTGAATGTCTAGAGGTAGACGGTGCAAGAGAAATCTAATTGCATCTGATGGTTGACCGTAGAGCGCCTGGTGTCCCACTGCACGCTGTTCTCTTAATTTTGTTTAGATGGGTTCTCTTATAGACTTTACTTCTAGTCAGACATCATGCGATCCACCAATAGAAGGAATTGGTGGTAACCCGTCTGTGAACATCTGCAGAGTCAATTTTGATACCAGTAGCCCCATATCGTCTGTATATCCGATTATCTTAATTCTCTCGCTGTCTAACCTAAGGAGCATATTTTTAATTACCATGGCACACAGCTGTGATTTGAAAGAGAGAGAGAGAGAGCACTGACAGAACTTAACTGCCTTGACCTTCAATCAGTGCTGCCACCCTTCGGATGATTGAGCGCAGTATGTTTATATAAAAAAGGGCAGTCGATTTCAAAATAGCGCAGTTTATCTCACAATACCTAAAATTAAAATAAATGACGAATGATTTTTAAAATTAAGAAATGAATGGTATTAGATATAGTGATATAGTGGCGTGGTATTTGCAACACTTTTTCTTAATAGTAATTATTATGTTCATAATGAAAATAGTGACTAAAAAGCATTTGCTTGGTCCAGGTCCTATTACGCATTTGCGACGGGCTGGAGCTTGATAAGGTTAAACAGAGAAGTGAAAAATAAAAATCATGATAGAACTCTATAGGCACTAAAACGCCCATCGCGATCATTCAAAAGACAGAAAAACCTAAACAATTTCCCTGAAAACCTAGAAAACCCTTGAAGGCCACGCCATCTATTTTCTCAAAGGTTTTCCTAACAAAAATTCTTTGACTACGCGCTATTGCGTTGCATTAACTAAGTACGTATGTGTATGGTGTTCTCAGCAGCTTGCAGATCTCCGCAGAATCCGTATCCGATAATCCGAGGAAGACAGAGGAAGCTTATCCCTGCTTAGTTATATTAACCCAATAGAAATTCTACTGGTGAAAAGTGGCCTTTGGTACCCTATGTCCGTCAAGATATACCGCTCTTTTCATTAATGTGCCCCTTATCATGAAGAGGGGAGGTTTGATATCTGCAACCAACCTATTAATAAGCAGCCCTCTTATTCTTGCAAGCTCATCCGCCTCCTCATTTCTCTCAATACCCAGCACAGTCTGACTCGGTTCTGACTGCATAATGCTTTAAGCATGGTTCGACAGCTTCAGACGGTATCAGAATTGATATCGATTTTCATTGATTTTTCAAGCATTTGGGGCTGTATGTCGGCAATAACGCCACGAATGTTGGCTTCCAAGTCCCCTAACGTTTCTAGTTTGTTGGCGTAGGTGAGCGACTTCACATATCCCCAAAGAAAATAATCCAATGGTGTCAAATCACACGATCTTGGTGGCCAATTGACAGGTCCATTCCGCGAAATTATGCGCTGATCGAATGTTTCCTTCAGTAAACCGATTGTGACGTGCGCTGTGTGGCATGTAGCGCCATCTTGTTGGAACCACATCTCCTCCACATTCATGCCATCCAATTCGGGATCAAAATAGTCGGTTATCATGGCCCTATACCGGTCCCCATTAACGGTAACTGACTCTCCAGCATCATTTCATTTTTGTGGATTTAATGGCATTTCAAGGGTCTCATGTGGATTCTCTTCACTTTAAAATGCGGCAATTTTTCTTGTTGACGTAGCCATTCAACCCAAAATGAGCCTCATCACTGAACAGAATTTTTAATTTTAAACTTTTTTAGACTTCCCGAACTGAACCATTATTTTCGAAATAAATTTGCACGATTTGCAAGCGTTGTAAATTTTTCAACCTTTAACCACAAAATGTCAGTTTTATCTCTATTCGAAAAACCAACCTCTAAAAAAAACATCCTTTATAAGACAAACATCTTCCAGCTTAAACTCTGCCAAATAAAAAATTCCTTAATAATAAATCTATAGGACTTGTCCCCTAGACCCTAAGCTTATTAGCTCCTAAAAGTGAAAACTATTAATGTAATAATTTAATGTTAGTTATATTCAACTCACCTTTTCCAAAAATAAAGACAAATACTTTCGGCAGAGTAAGCTTAGAAACAAACAACTGGGCGCTATTTTGAACCATACAATTGACAGACATAGGCTGTATTCCTGTTCTTTAATAGAGAAACAACATGGTAACCTTCATTTTGAATCATTTTTTTAATAGCAAAAACTCGTTTGGCATCTCTCCGTGATGCATCTATAAGTTCTTAAAGCTAAGATAGCCAACAATTAAATACAAACTGTAGCAATTTTATTTTTACCTCAATAGATGTTCGTAACTCTTATCTGAGATAAGTTACAATGCTACCTAGCTTTTCCTCACCGCATTCCAACCAAAACATATCTAGTTATTAAAAATTCATTGCCAAGATACGCCATCTAATTGTTTAACAAATAATTCCGTTTTATTTTCTCAAAAGAAATACAGAAGAAAACAAAAAAAACAGAAAACTTCCAAACTAATTAAATACAATTTTAGGCCTTTTAACTTCCAGACCATTGGATAATCCGCCCCCCTATTCCTATTCCGTACCTCTATATCCTCGTCGCGCGATGCCCGAAGTTTGTTTTACGGCAAATGGAAAAAAAAAATCTTGATAATGAATTTTCCAAGCATTCCTTAGCCTTTGGGATCGGCTACCACCTCATCTTTAGCGCAGGTCTTTACAGTCCGTTCCTCGTGCGTATAGACTCCTAGAACAAATGAAAAAAAAGAAAAAGAATTTATACCAACTTGACTAACTTTTGATTACTAAACTGTTGTAAATTCCTAACTCACCCATTTTCTCCTAGACAAAACGAAGAAACAATAGCTACTACCTCCTACCGGGCGGGTGTCAGGATAATCTATTGAGTTCGAGCTATAAAGTAACCAAACCAAGCAGCAGCGGAAGGAGGTGAATTTCTCATTAAGAAAACTTTTATAGTTGCGCATCGTTTCCATCTTTTTTCCACTCCCACCGACCGAGCCATCGAAACAAAGAGATACAATTAAGCAAGCGGGCGATATAGAAACGAGTTGCTGGTCCATCCGTCCAGCCATCCCTTAAGGACCGCCACTGCCAGTGCTGTGTTTAGGTCACCATCGTGCGGCAATACATCATGTGGATCGATGAGCCGCCAAAGAGGGAACTTTTTTTCTTACCGCCCCCGGCTTCCTGTAGGTATATAGTATATACGAGAAAGTAAAATAAAAAATCCACCAAGTTGTCGACACTTCTGCGACGTGACTTTGTTAAGAAGTTTTCAAGTTGACTCGCACGTTCATTGGATTCCAGATTGCTAGGATTTCGATACCGAAACTTTGGAGAACCGGAGGAGGTATGTATGTACACAGCAAAGTAGAGTAGAACGTGTCGCCCAATGAAACGTGTTGCTTGACTTTCGTTGCTTGCGCTGCGTAACGTATGTGGAGTGAAGTTCCAGGTTCCAGGAGAGTAATGCTCATTCTGGAGGATAACTCCAAAATGCAATAATTGTTTGTTTTCAATTTCCTCGTAATTTTTAGTGTCAAAGTTGGGAAGGGGGGGGCTAGGTGGAAAACTAACGACCGAAGCTGGTACTCAGAGAAGTACGTGATTAAGATGCGCACCGACAAGAAGTGCACAAGATGGTCCTTTGAATTATAGTCGAAACCTATGCTGAGATTATAAATGGATCAGGGTTCCGTGTGCAAAAAAGGCAGTCTGATTGTCATGATTCTTACATGGAGAGTAATCAGTGATAATGACTTTCGACAAATGCAATATTTCCATCGGACGGCTTGAAAATCCATTCATCATTTTAGGACTATTCTAGGTTGTGATTTCCTCTAATTGTACATTTTATGGGAATTTGATGTTGATAGACGGTTTCCGCTTGTAGTTATCCAATATCGGAACCACCTACAGATATCCGAGACTTCAAGATACCGCCAAGGTTATTTTATTCGAAGTTCAATTGAAAGGAAAACATTAAAGATCGCATCAGAAAGGCAAATAAATGTTTTGGAATAAATGTGGAACATTGGCTGTACGCAGCTGTAGTAAGTTCCATCCTAACATAAAGCACAGTATTATTGTGGAAAGCTTTCGACAAGAAATATCATCATGGTCTAGAGAAGTGAAACTAAATAAGGAATACTAGAACGAAATATTAGCTAGACACTTACACTTTGTACACTTACACGGGAGGTTGACATTGAGTCCACGAGTAGTAAGAATCCAATGACAGACCATACATGCCCCTGCAGGTTTCAAAAGACCTGTTGCAAGTGCAAAGAAATTCAAACACGCCGCTCGTGGGAGTTCTTACTGAATGCTGTTTGATAGAAATACATGCACAGGGGCTGTGCGTACTGAAAAAAGGACATTTACTACTTTGATGAAAAACAAACAGATCGTATGTTATTAGGGAAATCGTGGATAAGGGGTCCTTAATAGCAAGAGGAGTATAAATACAATGGCAGCATCCCTAGATGTAGAAGGCCCTTAAACAACATCCGCAATCATTGCTACACTTTTAGCTGTAAAAATGGATGCCTCACTTGGTCATCATAGGCACTATAATAAACTCAAAACTTTTGTTCCCTTCGCCAGAACAGAAATGTCTCCTATTTTCTGGAATTTTGTAGAAGACAAGCTGCATATATGTCTTGTCACTTAACAAGCTTACACGCTTAAAAAACCCGAACTTGCCCTAGAAGAACAATATCCATCAAAATTGGCACACCCTCGATTAAAGATGTCAGTTTTTTTACCTCTGCGGACGTCGAATATGCTGGAAGTATAGTTTGGCAAGCTACAGTATGTAGCACACTATCATAAAAGCAAGAAAGCTATTGGGCTTTCCAACCCGATATTTTACATTGCATATGTCTAAGTAGTGAGAGCTAAGCTAAGATCAGTTTGTGCATGTATAATTAAAGTTCTTCGTACTAGTCCTACTGCAGAACTGGACATAATGATTTATCTAACACTACTCGGCATCCTCAGCAGACAATAATAAAATAGGTCTACCAAATACATTTTGATTATATCCTGCTGAGATATCCTGCATATAGACTTCCACACATCTTTACAAAATACATGTTGGATAACAAATTGGAATGGGTTAACGAGTAGATTGCTTTGGCAGAAAAATGTGAGGCAAACCTAATCACCCAGGATTTCCTGAGGCAGCAATTCTATAATATTTTGGAGTTTTCTGACGTTCACCATAGAAATGAAAGTGTAGCTAAAGCTCATCATCTATCAACAGACTTATTTAACACGAACTCAACTTTAACATGAAGAGTAAAAATTATTTTAATGATTGTCACAGCATAGGCGCGACATCCTTGATATGGCGAGCGACATATGTAAAATATTAATTCAAATCCGTCTCCCTTCCAAAAAAAAAAAAAATATGAATCGAATCTTTGTTCGTTATGCAATCTGAAGTCAAAAGAAAATATATTCCACTTCAAGGCAATTTGTCTTATATATAAAGATAAAAAGCTTATTGTTTCGGAAAACTCTCTTTAACAATATAAGAACAAAAAAATATTCTTAACGGGCATAATTGGGATGTCCTTTATACATTTTTTTTTGGTAGAGGGGTTAAATACAGGCACTTTTTTTGTATGGGAGGGGAGGATCTATCATGTCCCGTTTAGGCGGGAGGGCTTGACTTAAAATGAAAAAAAGTGTATTAAAACACAATGGCAACACTTACAAAAAAGGGCAATAGCAGTTTTGAAAGCCAGAAATTCGTTCTTTTATATTTGTTTTTAAATTCAGTTATTCGATAAATAGTTTTTGACAAAATGACCATCAAATTCAAAATTTTGAAAAAAAAAAATTAAAAATATATATTGTAGGCTGATTTTTTCAGAATTGGAAAACCAAATACTAAATTTTCTTCTTGTGTCCACGCCTATACGGGGACGGGGACCCCTCTCCCAACGCCTATACGGTTACGGGGACCCCCCTCCCATACAAAAAAATGCTTGTATTTAACCGCTCTACCAAAAACAGTTTTCAATTTTCTGCGCCAAAGTTATCGTGCCTAGATTCGCATTCTCATACTCAAAAAACATCATAATGGAGTTTAATATTTATTTTAAATTTGTTCTCTTAAAATTGTTATTTTTGCCTTTGTTCTTCTAATCTCGAAATACCGTAATTTAAGTTTAAAATCTATTCATTGTTCAAACATATTTCAAACATTTTAGCGCGTCTATCAGGCAGACGGCGACGCGAATGACCGCTACTTTTAATTTTTTTTTTTTATAATTTTGTAGTATGTACCACAATTGTTCTATTGAATAAAATTATATCTTAATCTAATCCTCAGCAAACAATATCTCCAAACTCAGCTGGTCCAAACAAAATTGAAATGGTTTCAAATAACCAGAGTAAGTAGACAATTTGAATAAATTTTGGAAATCAATTTAACTTTAACAGTTTGCATAGACATAGAATTATGAGCCCCACTTTTCCACGGGTCAATTTTTATTTTGATACAGAGCTTGACTTCTTAATTATAAGTCGTGATAGTACGAATCTGTGTCCATGGTATACCATGCACGTTACAATTCATTACATATAACTTCATAGTTCTCATTGGTCAACGTTCCGTAGAAGCTCAGGACGCAAGAAATATAGATTGCCGTAGGTTCAGGGAAAGAAATACGAGTAACACAAATTACATGACCATCAACGAAGATTTATTAGGTATGTTACTTATTAGTTCGGATTCATTATTAAATAGCTTTAGAGAAGTTCTGAAGAAACCAACAACCAATATTTCCCGGGAAATTATGGCGCTATTGGTTGGAACTGCAGTTCCATTATTACCCCAAAATATAAATAAAATACATTTTTTTTTACTCACAAAACTATTTACGTTTTAAAACCTTTTAAAAACATTTTTTTTTATTGCAAAAACTTAGCTCATACTAATAACAAGAAATGGTAAAAAAAATATTTTGTCTATTAGTGCGTCCTTTAAGGTCACTTTTCCATCTATTGCAGATTATTCTGGGATGAGAGTGCTCTTCAGAAGGATGAATCGATCCATGGATTCAACAATTTGTGAAGGGGTGGGGTTTTTTTTAAGACCAACTAAATATCTTGCTAGTCAGGTGCACTATTAACATATTTAGTAGAACAAGTTGTAAGGCTTATTTTTGTACATATCTTCGAAAATGTAGCCGAAAAATTTCAAGCAATTTAGAACTCTTTTCATCACAAGGCTTATCCATATGCCAACGAAGTTCTTTCACAAAAATATAGCATAGGGATAGTTCCAGATAGTATTGCAGTAGTTAGTCCAAAATGTACCTCACAAATTAAAATGTCAAAGTATGCGGATCGGAGAAATCTCTTGAATTCCGCATAATAAAACCTTGCATTGCTTTTAGCGACTAAATAATCAATGTGACACCAAAAGTTAAGTTTTTGGTCGAAAAAAACATCAGAATCTTTTTTAAGTTATATTTTGGCTGATTTGATACGTAAAATAAATTGGTAAACGCTTGCGACAGAACGTTAAACTTTGGCATTTATCATTGTTAAGAAAAAGAGAGAGAGAGAGAGTCGTACACTAATTTGATAAATTAGATCTGTTATCGGCATACATTAGGCAATGAGAACTACAACAAAAAAGGTGGCGCATTTGAGCCCTTTTTATGGCATTTTCCATCACTTGGGCCAAATGTTCAGCAAGGACCAGTACGAAGTTTACCGCAAAAACCGCTGTCCTGTTCTTACCAACTGTGAAAGGGGTGGAGGTGTTTTGGTTTCAGTGAGGAAATCTTTGCACAGTGTCGAAGTAGTTATACCCCCTATAACTCTTGATGTGGACCAAGTAGCAGTAAAAATCAAATGTATTCTAGGTAATGAAATTATTGTTATTGTAAGTTATATACCACCTAGGAGTTCCTATCTTTTGTATAAAGCGCATATCCACAATTGTACTTTAATCTTAAATAATTTGGAGGATCATCAGCATGTCATCCTGCTTGGTGATTTTAATTTGCCTAATTTAATTTGGTCTTTTGATTATGAAGAGTCCAGACTTTTCCCTTTTAATGTAAATTTAGACTATGAGCGTGAAGTTGTTGATACGCTTGCCCAGCTAGATCTAAGGCAGATCAATCATTTTGCTAATGAGTTTAATCATGTTCTTGATTTGGTTTTTGTAGATTCTGAGCTTAGTATTAGTATCGGCAACTCTATGATTCCACTTTTTCCTAATTCTATCTTTCATGTAGCTTTATCTATGGAATTTGAGTTTTATGAATATTGTAGACCGAGTCCCTGTGTTACTAATCTTAATTTTAGGTATAATTTTGCTAAAACTAACTTCATGAATTTATCTAATTATTTAGAAGGTATTGATTGGATTGCCCTTTTTAATAACGGCAATCTGAATTATTCTTTTAATGTATTTATTAAAACAGTCAAAGTGGCAATCGATATGTTTACGCCTAAAGATAAGATTGCATCGTCAGCTAAACCTATTTGGTTTAACAATAGGATCGTTAATCTAAATAATAGGAAGAATAAGATGTATAAGCTGTTCCGAAAAAGGAACGATCCTGAACTTTTGTTAGCTTATAGAAGGCTGCAAAAAGAATTTGACGTTTTAAACAAATTTCTTTATAAACAGTATGTTCTTTCTGTGGAATCAAATTTAAAAACCAACTGTAAACGTTTTTGGAGCTTTATCAATAGCAAAAAACAATCTAACGGTATTCCTAGTTGCATGCGTCATAATAATGTATCGTCTTCCGACCTTTTAACCATTTGTAATATGTTTGCTAACCACTTTCAATCTGTTTATTCAAGCGGTTCTTCCCCACCCTTAAATGCAATTGAAAACTTTGTGCCAAACAATTTTTTAAACGTCGGTATCCTAGAGTGCTCCATCCAGGAAGTTCAAATTGCTCTTTCTTTATTGAATTTAGATAAAAATCCTGACTTTGAGGGCATCCCACCAATTTTACTTCAAAAGTGTTCACATGCCTTTTCTGTGCCTCTATGTTTAGTGTTTAATTTTTCTCTGCAGACTGGTCAGTTTTTGAAGGTTTGGAAGAATTCATTTTTAACACCTATTTTTAAATCCGGATCAAGGCATGAAATTTGTAACTATCGTCCAATTTGCAAAATTTCGACCATACCAAAGTTGTTTGAAAAAATTATTTATGAGAAACTTACTCCTCTCTTAAAAAGATACATCTCTCCGTTTCAACATGGATTTGTGGCTGGTAGATCTACCACCACAAATCTCTCAATATTTTGTAACACGGTTTTGAAAGGCCTTGAGAAAGGGTTACAGTGTGACGTAATTTATACGGATTTTGCTAAGGCTTTTGACAGTGTAAACCACGTCTTACTAATTTCCAAACTTAAAAGGTTTGGATTTCATTCCAATGTTCTTGAGTGGATTCGCTCATATCTGACCGATCGTATTCAATATGTTCGCATTAATGACGTACTTTCATCACCAGTGTATGTTACGTCTGGAGTCCCACAGGGGAGCCACCTAGGTCCTTTGCTTTTTCTTCTGTTTATTAATGAAATTCCTGATTTATTTATGAACTCCCATTGCTTAATGTTTGCCGATGATTTGAAAGTGTTCCGAACTATTCAGTCTGACTATGATTGCATCCTTTTACAGGAAGATCTTGAAAGACTATATGTGTGGTGTCAAAATAATGATCTTCGGCTAAATGTTTCAAAGTGTCAAAGCCTTTCCTTTTGTCGCAACCTCTCCCCTGTTTCATTTACGTACGCGATTAATAACTCACCTTTATCCATTATTCCCTCAAAAAAATACCTGGGAGTCATATTTGACAAAAAACTTGATTTCTGTAAGCATATTGACTTCTTGGTTGCTAAAGGTAATTCAATGTTGGGTTTTATATTACGGAATTCTAAGGACTTTCGGGATCCTCATACACTTAAATGCCTGTTCTTTGCATTTGTCAGGACTAATCTTGAATATTGTAGTATTGTATGGAATCCTTGTTATGAGGTACATTCTATTAGAATTGAAAAGATCCAAAAACGTTTTACTAGGGTTGCATTTCGGAAACTACGCTGGAATATTGAAATGTCTACGTATATGACAAGATGCAAACTATTTGGCATCTTACCTCTTTTTAAACGTAGACAATACTTTTCGGTTATGTTTATTCGGGATTTAATAAATAATCATATCGATTGCCCTCTACTTCTATCGTTAATTGGTTTTTATGCTCCTTCAAGAGTTCTTAGAAATCGTTTACTATTTTATGTTCCTTATCATAGGGTTAATTATGGTTGTAATGAACCAATTTCGAGGTGCCTAAAAGAGTGTAATAAGTTTAGCAGCCTACTTGAGTTTGATCTTACCAGGGACTCGTTTAAAAATAAACTTTTTTTGGCATTAGACCTTGGTGGTAGTACTTAAGTATTAAAATTTTGTAATTAGGTAATCTAACGAGAACAGTGAATGTTCTCATTTGATGAAAAATAAATAAATAAATAAATAAATAAATAAACTTCTGGCGATAGGTCCTCACATTCTTCTTCGAAGAAAAAAGGTCCTATGACTCCTCCAGCGAAAACAGCACACCATACAGTGACTTTGAGCGGGTTACACGCGGATTTTCAGTGCCCCAGAAGCGTAAATTTTGCTTATTTACTTACCCGCTAGGATGGAAATGGGCCTCAGCACTCATGATTGTTTTTGATGAAAAATCATCTTCCTCTTGGTGGTGGCTTGAGCGTATGTTAGACGCGATTGGCGGTCAGCAGCTAACAGCTGATGCACCGTCTGGACTTTGTACGGAGACATCTTCAAATCTTGTACCAAAATTCGCTGTAAATACCGTCGACTGATACCCATTTGCGTGGCACGTCGTCTGGTCGATGTCGACGGCGCTTCCATGACATCCTCGGCTACAGCAGCAATATTCTCTGCAGAACGGCTACTCCGGGGTGTGCCACGCCTGGCAGCATCTCGTTTTGTGCCAGTCTCTTCGAGGCGAGCGGCTAAACGTCGCAGTGTTTCACCAGTAGGCGTTGGACGGCTAGGAAATTTGCAACGAAATTCACGTTGTGCCAAAGTCACCGACCGATTATTGCTCAAATAAATAATCACCAACATTCCGCGTTCTGGAGCAGTGTAGCGTAACATTGTTTATTAACGTGTATTTCGCATGTGTTTACTACACAAATGTCAAAACAGTACTGACATTAGGGGCCAATCGCAAAGTTTATTGCATTTTCTGATAGGAGGATTACTTTTGCGCCACCTGTTAGATTAGGAATGCCATTAATGAATAATAGAAAATACTACCGAGATAGCTACCCTGCGGAACACCAGAGGTAGCATGCATTTTGGTGACAATGTCTCGTAGAAGAATTTTACCTGAATACCCGGCATGCACGTCAGTTTACCCTCAAGCCTCGACTAAGACTTAATTTCTATGAGCCAATAGCAAAATTAATGTTAAGATTAAATTCGTGGTCCCATCTGGGACGACAAATTTGAGCTCTCCATAAAATTTGTAATTGGTACCGGACTAACTCTTTTTAATTATTTCTAAAAAAAAGTTGACTAATCTTTCTGTGCTCATTAGTTCTCAGTACATTTGGGGAAGCGTATTTCACTCGGCCAGAATCTATCATATACTGCCATTGACTCAAGTCTAAAATGTGTGTTAAAAAATTATTATTCATTAAGTAAATTCACACACTGTCCCTATGGCGAATTTACAGTATGTTTATTTGTCACATTCACATCGCGTGGAAACAGCCCCGAATTTATGCAAATAAATTCCAACAATCAACTCTCAGCCACATGTATTGCAAATTTTTACCATTAATCAATGCTGTCAGCATAAGATCATTAAAAAGCAGCTTTCGAAGCCAACAATATTGATGGCTTCAACCTGTCACAATCACTTATGTTAAACAAAATACTCATCTCTTGATTTCTCTTAATTAAATTGAATTTCAATAAATCTATGCGCGCGGCCATTATATTTTATCATTATTTGATAGTAACGGTCAACTGCCAATGTAGATCACTCACTCCATTAACATCGGACAACTATCGGTAGTATCTAGTAGTTGACCTCGATTCTGCCTTTTTTAGGCAGGCGATTTTTCATATGCAAATCTAAACTGCGGATGGCGATGACCCATCAGCGAATGAACGAGTCACAAACAATTCTCCAGAAATACAAACAGACAGAATGACAAATTACTCGAGATACTAATTTTGACATGCATCGCATACAATCTCATCAACTTAATTAACGATCGTCAATTTGTCAGTCGTCGGTCGTTTGATAAATGCGATTTGTTGTTCAATTGGCGTGCGCCAACTTCTTGTCGTTTGTGTTCCTTTTGGTTTGGTCAAATCGATTCGACTTCTGTGACAGAAGGACAAAGGAATGAATTCGAATGCACCCCACTGTCAGGCGAAAGAATACCAAAAAAGAAGGAGGACTCGTGTTTGACACTTAAGATTGGCTACTTCGAACGTTTCAAAATATGATTAATACAATCAGCGGGTGGTCTTGGTGGCTCTTCACACGAAGAACGAATCGCTGATTGTGGGGAATTTAATTAAAATTTTAAACTTAACCGATCAGCAAATTTGGTATCCTTTTGCAGGAAATTAACGACGAAATTCAATTCATAAATTACCCTTGTTTCTCCTGCGAGGCGATGACAAATAACTAGAGTACGCTATCAACACCTAGCGAAGCGACCCTTCCTCCTTGGGAGGCGAAATTAATATAGCACCACCCCTGAATTCAGTGTGCGACTAGAACAATGCAAATAAATCAAGATTACAATTCCTGGGACATCGGTTCCTGTTCCAGTTTAATTAGAAATTTCCGACCACTTGCTAGGTAGGTACCACTTCCACTGGTAGTACACACAATGCGAATGTGTGTGCGCGGCGCTTTTCTAATCGGATCATCATCATCATCATCATCGAAGAAGAAGAAGAAGGAGCTCAGTTGACTTACTTTGTCAAGTCGCGTCGCGTCGGGTGCATTTGTCTATGTCAAGGATTTCGGGTTAATATCAGATACGGTGTGCGTGGGAGATGTCCCTTTTACTTTTGCATAAGGAATCTTATATTCATGTCGTCGCTGGTTAGTTGGTTAGTTTGTCGTTTTCCTCTTGCCTTATGTGCACTCGGTTGGTGGTAGGTAGGCTTGACTTTGACTTGAGAACATTTGATAAATATAGTGAATCTTGTGATTCCATTTGTCATCCTGGCATTTGACCATTAATCATGCGGTTGCTGCTGCAGTACTACGCGATATCTTTACCCGAAAAGGGGCATAATAACTCTTACTTACTATGTCTTCAGCTGACTCTGGCCTGGCCTGTTACTCCTCGTTTCTCTGGTAGTTGAGCAAAGAAGTCGCTGAGATAATCGCGACGTTGTTGTTGTTGTTATTGTTGGCATCTGGGGTGAGTGGTGCAGATTGCTTACAGTCTGTGATGCGAGTGATGAGATACGAATATTTACCCAATTTGTCCTCTTTAAGATACCTAGGAAAAATTGGTTTATCTGTGTCCGTCTAATCTTTTCGTTGCAACTAAGCATACTAAGACCTAAACAGCAAATGGCTGAGCGAACTTTAGTAATTCTTATTGTTGATAAGGTATAAAATATATCTAGAAAAATATTTCATTTAATTTCAATAATAAAGCCTTCTCCTGCTGACTGTATAAAATATACAAAAAACTTCGCATCCGTATGATAGCATCGGTATTATCATAGTTTTAGCCAACAAGAAACGTGTTTTTCGTGAAGCATAATACTGCGAGGCACACAGAGCAAGTAGCATACCGAAAGCATGGCAACGTTAATGTACAGATCCCAAGAAAGAGTACTTCGGAATAACATTCCAAGACTTCTGGCAGTGGAAACATAGACTTTGGGTAAATTATTTAGGTACAAGTTGAAAAATATTCTAAAGGGTGTTCTTTTTAGAGGTATAGAACTTCGAATTGAAATAAAACACAAGAAAATCGTTTTAATGTCCATCAATTTGGCTTAATTGGAAGGATTACTTTATGCCATTAATGTTTAAATATGATTTCGGGGATGTGGCCGCCGCGGATGGTTCGAATAAAGACAAGTCTAGAGGTCCAATATTCAACCACTTTTTCAAGCATTTGGGGCTGTCGCTGTATGTCGGCAATAACGCCACGAATGTTGGCTTCGAAGTCCCCCAACGTTTCTAGTTTATTGGCATAGGCGAGCGACTTCACATATCCCCAAAAGAAAATAATCCAATGGTGTCAAATCACACGATCTTAGTGGCCAATTGACAGGTCCATTCCGCGAAATTATGCGCTCATCGAATGTTTCCTTCAATAAATCGATTGTGACGTCTGCTGTGTGGCATGTAGCGCCATCTTGTTGGAACCATATCTCATCCACATTCATGCCATCCAATTCGGGTTATCATGGCTCGGTTATCATGGCTCTATACCGGTCTCCATGTACGGTAACTGACTCTCCAGGAATATTTCGGAAGAAGTATGGCCCAATGACTTCACCAGCCCATAGAGCATACCAAACAGTCAGTTTTTGTGGATTTATTGGCGTTTCAAGGGTCACATGTGGATTCTCTTCACTTTAAAATGCGGCAATATTGCTTGTTGACGTAGCCATTCAACCTAAAATCAGGTTCATCACTGAACAACATTTTGCGATGAAAATCAGCATCGACATCGACCCATACACCAAAATCACGACGCATTGCATGGTCTCGCAGCTTTAATTCTTGCACAAGCTGGATCTTGTAAGGTCGTAAGAAGAGATGATTGCGCAAAATCTTCCATGAAGTTGATGGACAAAGCTCCAATTGCTGTAGCTCTGCGGTACGTTTGTTATCATCGTATCTTTGTGGTAGACAACAAAAAGTTTCTATCGGCAAAGCAAATTCTAGTATTCTCCCTACCTTGAGAGGTGCCCCACAGGGTTGGATTTAAGGACCTCTTCTTTTTTCTCTGCTTATCAATGAACTCCGAACAAAGTTTACAAGATCTGCTATTCAAACATATGTCGACGCTGTCCAATTATATAATAGTTGTCCTCTTGGGCTTACTGAGTGTCCTGGAAAAAATCTTCCGCTGGCCGGAAAGTAATGGCCTCTTTCTAAATCCTTTGAAGTCCAAATGTATTATTATAAGATAGAAAAGTTTGTACCTAAAGGGTGTTTTTTTAGAGGTTGATTTTTCGAATAGAGATAAAACTGACATTTTGTGGTCAAATCTGACAGCTCTAATGTCATTTATGATCAATTTGGTTTGCCATTTCATCATGAACAGGTTGGCATATAAACAACGCTTGCAAATCGTGCAAATTTATTTCGAAAATAATGGTTCAGTTGGCGAAGTTTACCGCAAGCTCCGTTCATTTTATGGCCGACATAATCGTCCATCAGAGCAATTAATTCGGTTAACCATGGATCGTTTTCGCACTACGTTTACTCTATGTGATAATACGCATCCGCAGAGAGGACCCGAATGAATCGATTCGAAATTGCTTTGCCGATAGAAACTTTTTGTTGTCTACCATAAAGATACGATGATAACAAATGTACCGCAGAGGTACGCACAAAGTTGATAGTTTAGAACACAAATCTTATCTAAATTTTCTTTTGCTGTGATTCTAATATAATAATGAATTAGAATCAACAGATCTGAAGGGATGTACCTAACATAGTCACATCTTTTTTCGTGTTCCCTTGAATCATTTTTAAACGATTTAGACCAAAATAATGTTCGTTTGGAAGTAGACGTTGATATTGTCAGGAGTGACATTCGTTATTGTTTGGTCAATTTTCTTATCTACAGATATCCAACGCTTTCAAAGGATATTATTTTTCTTCGACTCGCTTTTAAGATCGATAAAGTAAAATATCTCAATAAAATCTTAGTTAACCTTAAACATAACTAAATAACAACTAAATTTGCGTTCCATAGAGCTATTTCAATCATGCCCCTATCCTATCAGCGTTGCAAAAAAGTGTTCACCGATAGGACTATTTGGCCCTCTGTTTTGCGGGTTGGCCCTCAAACAGAGGGAAATGGCCTTCAAATCTCGAAATTCTATTTTGCAATTTGTTGTTTTGAAATGTCCTTTTCTGACAAATTATTACGGTTTTCTTATAAAACATATACCTACGATTTTGCGTAGATGAATGGAACCTAAGCCTCGTTTGTCGGTTACACAAAAAGAAGTCCTTCTAAACTGCGACAACTATTAGGTATCAGTCTCCTGATGAGCGCCTGAAACTATTTGTCAACGATCTGGTTGGAACCTGTTAGTGAGATTTTGGGCCCGCTAAGTCCACAGTTGACCAAATATTCATACAAGGCAGATCCTGAATAAAACCTAAGGACTTCAGATCGACGATACTCACCAGCATTTAATGGAATTTAAAGCCGCACACTGAGGAACATTGTCTTCCTCTTCTCTGTTATCACAGCTGAAAACAAAATCTCTTTAGACATCAAACGAAGAATAACGTTAGCCAATTCCTTGTGCAAAGAAGGCAAATTATATCTCCCGAACGAATAAGGAAATTTTATAACGGGTGATTTTTTAAGAGGTTTAGAACTTTTTTAAAAAAAAAAACACAAAAAATTCGAAAAAATGAATGAAATATTTATTTGAATCGATAGTTTGAACCTTGCAATTTAATGTTTAAAGATAATTTCATGCAAATGTTGACCGCGGCTGCGTCTCAGGTAGCCCATCCGCTGAGTCCAATTTTGGCATACTCTTTCACACATATCGGCCGGTATCTCACGAATGAATGCATGGATGTTGGCTTCCAGTGCGTCAATCGAAGCGGGCTTGTCCCTATACACATTAGCCTTGGCATACCCCCACAAAAAATAATCTAATGGTGTCAAATCGCACGATCTAGGCGGCCAATTGACCGGCCCGAAACGTGAAATTAACTGTTCACCAAACTCGCCTCGCAATTGCGCCATTGTTTCGCGTGCTGTGTGGCATGTGGCACCGTCTTGTTGAAACCACATATCATGCAAGTCAAGAACTTCCATTTCGGGCAAAAAAAAGTTTGTTATCATCGCTCGGTAGCGTTCACCATTGACAGTAACGCTGCGATTCGCATCATCTTTGAAGAAATATGGCCCAATAATGCCGCCGGCCCATAAACCGCACCAAACAGTGGCTTTTTCGGGATGCATTGGTAGCTGTTGCAATGCTTCTGGCTGATCTTCACTCCAAATGCGGCAATTTTGCTTATTTACGTACCCATTCAACCAAAAATGAGCCTCATCGCTGAACACAATTTTTCGATAAAAAAGCGGATCCTCGGCCAGCTTTCCAAGAGCCCATTCACCAAAAATTCGGCGTTGTGGTAGGTCGCCTGGCTTTAGTTCTTGCACCAGCTGTATCTTAAAAGGCTTTACGCCCAAATCCTTCCGCAAAATTTTCCACGTAGTGCTGTAACAAAGGCCTAACTGCTGGGAACGGCGCCGAATCGACATTTCGCGGTCTTCTGTCACACTAGCTGATACGGCCGCAATATTTTCTTCAATACGCACAGTACGTAAACGTGTTGGTGGTTTAATGTCCAACAAAGTAAATTTGGTGCGAAATTTGGTCACAATCTTCCGAATAGACTGCTCAGAAGGTCGAGAATGCCGATCATAAAATGGAAGCAACGCGCGATAAACATTTCGAACCGAGCACGAATTTTGATAGTAAAATTCAATAATTTGCAAGCGTTGTTCATTTGTAAGACGATCCATGGTTAAATTGCAAACCAAACTGAAGCTGTTTGACAGTGACACAAGGTACTTAACACACGTCAGCTGTCAAAACCAAACCAGCTAAAAAATCACCCTTTATAAGCCCCGAATGCGTTGCGGTGGGTTCGGGATTCAATGATTATGTCTTTCATGATTTCTGTTCTTATTCTCATACCTATTCAAAATTTCTAGTTAAAAAGACGTAAATCTCTTTCAACCTCCTTACAAAAAAAAGGGAGTTTTGAATACATTTGTTTTGCAAAACGCCAATCGTTGAATCTCCACAAAGGTAAAATTTGGGGCGTTGATGTTAACACCATAGTAAGGTTAGCTCCGTAACCACATCGAAGTTTTTGCTTTCTGCAGATAGTTCTTTAAAGATAGCCTGTTTAATAGAATTTAGAGAATTGAAAAAAAAGGGTTTTTATTGATTATGAACGAGACTGATGAGTTCGCATCTACAGTCTTTGGTCAACTTAAGGGCTTAAGTCCCGGTGTCGATCATCCGAGTGAGGATTAGAGAAAATCTATTAAAATCTAGTATGTATGTGGCATGTGATGGGTGTTGGATGTGCTGACTTGATTAGATCCGCCTGGGCACATTTCAATCATAAACATGGCCTTTATTTAAGATGGGTTATATAAAGCTGTTGGGCCAGTTATAGGGCATGATTTCTTTCACCCATACTTAGATGATTTGGTGCATCACTACTATATTTTAACATTTCCGCTGGCAGGCTATAAGAGCCTGGCTTAATTCGGATATACAGAATTTCGGAAATATACCTACACCAAATTTTATAACTCTACCCTTAGCGGTTTGATCCTTGCGCGGGTTAGTCAATCAAGACAAACTATTTTATAGGAAAAGATGTAGACGTTTCAATACTTCAACAAAATGTTCAAATTAACTACAGCAGTTTTTTTTTAAATAGGAGGTCTAAACGAGGACGGTTTTCTAGTTAAATTTTATTTAGATCATCTTTACTGAGAAAGTGTTTGCAAGGTTTGATTTTAGCAACTGTCGGACACACATTAAGTGTACATCCAGGAATGACTCTCAAAGGCCCGAGGTTCTCAGCCTAATAGTTTTGGGATGCTCGTTTAGAGGACTGAAACCAGTGACAAAACCAATAAAGTATCATAAGCCATGTCTTCCAGTCCAAGAAAATTTTTAAAAAATCCAGAATTTTAGGCCGACTAACTGACAGCTTCGAATGTCATCCCTCATGATGCTAGATCATGCCAGTAATTATTGGTATGCTGTAGACTTTAAAGCACAGACGTTTCACTTTTGTGGACGGATGAACAGTGCCCTATTGATGATTGTGGACCAACTGAGGCTGTCAATCGTCAGCACTAGCATTATACCGGATTCCCGGAGACTCTGGTAAGAGTTATTGAGTAACATCTACCCAACGTGTTCAGATTGCATATGGCTTGTCCGTACAAATTCAGAGCAAGCTTTAATAACACCTGAGCGTATGGACAAGAAAACAAATATATTAGGCGTAAAAAGCTCATACAGGATCTAAAGCCTAGCTTCTTCAACCATTATGTGTGCGGAGATATATATTTTGACATGAATGGAAGGAATGTACAATTTAATGCAGATTCCGAACGGCAATTAATCTTTGAGAAGCTTCTCATGAAACTATTTACTCTTGGATGTTTGTCAGACTTTGGCAAGAGGTGGGACAGCTAATCACAACTTTCAGGTGTTACAGGTCGAGACTTGAACCAGCGACCTCTCGCTTAGTGGCCACTGCAATCACATGGAAAACGCTTTATTTTCCCTATCTCACCCTACCTAAGGATTCTTATAAGGTTACTATATTAGACTCCGACTTTCTCTCTTCCAGAGAGACTGATCACGAGGGATACACGATATTATTACTAAGCCTAAAGCCGATCCAGCAGTCGCTATTCCATTCCAGGAGGTCAGGAGGGAGCTTTCAATAGCTGCGCTCAAAAAACTTCTTTGAGAACATGGAGTCGAGTGCTAGAAGCGCTCTGAACTTAGCACCTAACTTAATAGCAATAAGTTGAAATTAGGTAACAAAACTAATGCGGCCAACTGAAACAGCTTAAAAATCTTGAAAGCCATACAGAGTTTTTGTTTTTTCACGAAAAAAATAAATATTTCCCTAGCTAAGCAGGAATATTCAGGAGAATCCCCTTATTCCTACAAATTTTCTCGTTGTTATTTCTCGTATTTTTACCAACGCAACGTCTTCTTTATGTTTCCTAAAATGTAGAGGGATGAGTTTGTTGTTTGTTGTAAAACGTTAAAAGTTTGTTAAATGGGAACTCGTTCTAAAATTGAACGTGCGAGTCACAACTATTCTCATACCTAGACCTAATGCAAAAAACACGATTTCATTCCAACTGACGTCAACTTCTCCGCCCCAGTGTTTATGCAAAAACATTGGCGGCTGTCTACCGATTACCCTTGGCCATGTTAAGTGCACTTACAAAGTGCATTAATCATTCGCGTAAGTACAAGATGTTCTCGCCAACGCCGCAGCACCACAGCACAGCAGTCAGTGCACATGACCTTTTATGGCATCCACATGCACTCTCTGTCTCTGACTAGCTGCAAAGCCAGACATGTATAATTCCTCACATAATACGTCACCAACTTCATTGATAATTGCTTCGCAGCATCTCAGCATGCAGGCTGCTCCATGAGTTGTTCCCAAAGGAAATGATGTGCTATCAACTCGCATATGCTCTCCAGACGATACTATTCCCTCGAAGATAATTCAGCACGCCCACCATGTCGCTCGAAATCGCACCTAAATTTATGCGCCCAAAATTCAAAAAAAAAAAAAAAAACAATCCGCCCACAACGAGTGAAGATCAGTTTTCAATGTGAACGTTGCGTTGCGTTGCGCACCCTTAATTGAGCAGTATTACCAAATCTTCGGGCGAACACGCCCAATTAGATACTCCAATTTAGGCGTCTACTCTTGTTCTTTTCTTGTTTCCAAACTCAGACCCAGCTACGAAGATAAATTGCTGTCACCGCACAATAATGAAGTGGTAGGACAAACAAACAGAAGGGAGGGCAGCCAACTAACTGATCTCCCCATCTAATTACGCGGCATAATTTATTTGTGTCCATGTGGCCGTGGCATTGTCAAATATTTTCGAAACAATAAAACAACTTAATTAGTTCTAAATCATTCCCCCGACTCCGATCTGTTTCGTGTTTGGAGCCAGAGCCTAGACATGCACTGCTTGATTTGCATATGAATTCTGTCAAATGTTTGTCCGATCGTTGTAAGCCAGATAAAGGTAGCTTGGGTCGTAAATTCGACCAGTCCGAATGGTAATCCAATTTTTCTTCCAAGAGAGAACATTTAAGGTCTTTTTGTCTCCGCGTCCGCGTCGATTATGTATCGTTTATTATTGTTTTCATTTTGACATTTGCATAAATTATCTGGACCAGACATGGATGGCAAAAATCGGACATAAAATTTGTCGTTCAGATGTTGGTTTTGAGTTTTATTGATGGTTGGTGGAGATTCGATGATTCACTGGGCAAGTTTTATTATTTGGGGATCGCATTTAATTTGTGGTTACTTCGCCTGATGAATGAGTGTCATTTTATTGCTCTGACAGTTTGAATAACTTTTTATTGATCTACTGATTCCAGGAAATGGAACTTGATTTAGGGAGATGCTAATTAATTTTGATTGATTTCCAGGGAAAGCAACCGGATATGGTTGAATTTTATTGCAAAGGTAGCGGATGATGGAATCACAGGTAAAATCGTTCACTAGACTGAATGCTTTTCTCAAGATTATCGGAATTATACTCTGTCCGATATAAATTGGCAGTACACGTCTTATGGGGAAGCTTTTTAAAAATCAGTACCGTGCCATATTTTTCTCTCATGCTAAATAAAGTGCTTACGCTCCAGTGAATTTCCAATTGCATCTGACGTAGATACATCACGTCTTATTCGGCGCACATGTGAGTGTGCACTGGCCTGTAGCTGCTGCTATTCAACGCCAGTGTTACCGCTGAAAAATTTCATAAAGGGGCTTAAAAAGGGGCCCGTGCTTAAAAAAAGGGGCTTTCAGATAAAATATTAACAAAGCAAAACAGAAACAAAAACGTATCACAAATCTTTAATAATAAAGGTGATTTTTTAAGAGGTTTAGAACTTTTTTTAAAAAAAAAACACAAAAAATTCGAAAAAATGAATGAAATATTTATTTGAATCGATAGTTTGAACCTTGCAATTTAATGTTTAAAGATAATTTCATGCAAATGTTGACCGCGGCTGCGTCTCAGGTAGCCCATCCGCTGAGTCCAATTTTGGCATACTCTTTCACACATATCGGCCGGTATCTCACGAATGAATGCATGGATGTTGGCTTCCAGTGCGTCAATCGAAGCGGGCTTGTCCCTATACACATTAGCCTTGGCATACCGCCACAAAAAATAATCTAATGGTGTCAAATCGCACGATCTAGGCGGCCAATTGACCGGCCCGAAACGTGAAATTAACTGTTCACCAAACTCGCCTCGCAATTGCGCCATTGTTTCGCGTGCTGTGTGGCATGTGGCACCGTCTTGTTGAAACCACATATCATGAAAGTCAAGAACTTCCATTTCGGGCAAAAAAAGTTTGTTATCATCGCTCGGTAGCGTTCACCATTGACAGTAACGCTGCGATTCGCATCATCTTTGAAGAAATATGGCCCAATAATGCCGCCGGCCCATAAACCGCACCAAACAGTGGCTTTTTCGGGATGCATTGGTAGCTGTTGCAATGCTTCTGGCTGATCTTCACTCCAAATGCGGCAATTTTGCTTATTTACGTACCCATTCAACCAAAAATGAGCCTCATCGCTGAACACAATTTTTCGATAAAAAAGCGGATCCTCGGCCAGCTTTCCAAGAGCCCATTCACCAAAAATTCGGCGTTGTGGTAGGTCGGCTGGCTTTAGTTCTTGCACCAGCTGTATCTTAAAAGGCTTTACGCCCAAATCCTTCCGCAAAATTTTCCACGTAGTGCTGTAACAAAGGCCTAACTGCTGGGAACGGCGCCGAATCGACATTTCGCGGTCTTCTGTCACACTAGCTGATACGGCCGCAATATTTTCTTCAATACGCACAGTACGTAAACGTGTTGGTGGTTTAATGTCCAACAAAGTAAATTTGGTGCGAAATTTGGTCACAATCTTCCGAATAGACTGCTCAGAAGGTCGAGAATGCCGATCATAAAATGGAAGCAGCGCGCGATGAACATTTCGAACCGAGCACGAATTTTGATAGTAAAATTCAATAATTTGCAAGCGTTGTTCATTTGTAAGACGATCCATGGTAAAATTGCAAACCAAACTGAAGCTGTTTGACAGTGACACAAGGTACTAAACACACGTCAGCTGTCAAAACCAGTGTTGCCAAAACCAAACCAGCTAAAAAATCACCCTTTATTTGAAAAAGTTGTGGCCAGGGGACCTGAGGCTCTAAAAGGGGCGATTACGGCAACGCTGTAATCAACGCCCATTTAATTGATGTGCATTCAGAGTTACCAATGTCAGTTTGATAACTCGTTCAGCTTTTTAACTTTCTCGTATACATTACTATACTAAAGAGAAAGTTATTGCGATCGTGCGGAAATTTCAAAATCAACCTGAGTATAGAAGTCCAAAAAAGGTGGGCGGTTCGACGGATTTGCTTCAAAGTTCGTATATAAGGTTCTTGGGGTTACATCTCGGGTCATCTTTTTACTTTTTGCTTTATCTTTTGAAATAAAGGTACCTGCCATACAAATTTGTTTGTGAAAATCACTTATCACTATTTTTATCGAAAGTGGTTTTGGTTTGGAAGTGGTCTTTTTTTGTTCTAACGATATTTGGGATGGGATCAAAAATTCTGCATACTCAGGTTTTGTAAAAAAAATCGATTACCGGTAATTTATAAAACGGGCAATATCTTATTATCTTACTTTAAACTCAAACAAATCTGCGTACTTAGATTTTTAAATTATTTTTTCATATAACGATTTTCTTAAGTTTAAATTAAATTCGTTTTCTTAAAAACGACTTTAATGATTTTGATATTTTTTTGGATTTCGAAAAACTATATTAAACGTGTCCTACGTGCAAAATTATATCAAAATCGTATTTGCCGTTATTGAATAAATCAAATTTTTTAAAACCTAAAAAGTGATTTAAATAAATTTGTCACCATTCATTTTCGATTCATTTTGTGACTCAAAAACCCATCTCATGTATTGAGAAAGTTTCGTATGACGCAGTCAAAAGTGAAAAAAAGGTCTTAAGGTCTTGGAGGTCTTGTTTTCATCTTTGACATTTATTTTAATGTGTGGAGAATATGTCAAAATGCAGTTAGAAAATTGTAATCCGTTTTCTTTAAGGAAAGATATTATTTGCGTTTGTTTTGTTTGTTAGAAATCGCTTTTACTTCATCCAAAGACTTAAGTGAAGAAAGAAATTGTTGACGCGACAAAAAAAAAATTCATCAAAATTTTAAAAATAAAACAGTAACTGCGAATCAAGTAGCTGATATTTTTTCTGGGTAAACGAACAGTTTATAGACTTCTTAATGAAAATAGGCCACAACTCGCCACCAAAGAAGAAACACCAAACTGATTTAAAAGAAAAATAAATGATTTCAATAAGTGTGCCATCAGGTAAATTGTGCATCAGTTTTTTCCAAATAACGAACTTAATACGCTGGATAAAATACTGCATAAGGTGGGACTAAAATTAGGAGGTCTTCTCTGCATACGGTTTTATAAATTAAACTGAGTTTTTAATTTGCCCATCGTCAGCGAAAGAGTGTTCTTTTGGAAAGAACTAACATCATAACATAAAGATAAATTTGTTTTATTTCTTTTTTATAAATAAAATAATTTAAATGAAAATTTCAATCTAAAAAAAAGCATGGTAACCCAACATAATATTCTTTCGGGTTTTTGCTGATTTAAAATCCTTAGCACGGAAACCCTGTCAGAGCTTTTCTTAGAACAGCAACTTACGGAAAACAAAAGAGTGTCTATTTTCGCTGTACTGTCAATTTATGTTGGACAGACAGACAGACAGTCGCCTAATTTGTTGTTTACTTAATAAAAATATTGGAAAAAACCTTTATGATCAGTATTAACCGATTATACCGATGTAACAATGTCCTTCTCCGTAACAAGTTGTGAGGCTTTTAAATAAGATAATGATGGCGTAAATTAAGACCATATGGTTTCTACAGGTCGGTAGAGATTGTCTCGTCCGCAATTCAGGGTCGAGTTGAGTCGAGTTCTCATCTCAATAGAAATTGAATTGACATTGTCTACTGCCTCCAACAAACGAGCAGCGATGAAAGTTAGTTGGATGTGCGTTGAATTTATGAATAATTTTATTCGTTAAAAATTATTTCAAAAATGGAAGTATGCAAATTTCTTCAACTTTATAGCATAAAGGAAGCTCAACTGGAAATCTAATATACAAGAAAGAGCCCGGAAAGCTACGGTGGCCCTCTTTTCTTGCAAAAAAGCTATTGGTAACAAGTGCGGACTACAACCTCGAATAGCTCACTGGCTATATGTCTCGGTTGTAAGACCGATACTAACATATGGAACGATTGTCTGGTGGACTGCCTTAGAGAAAGCGATAAATCGCGATAAACTAGGCAGAGTCCAGAGATCAGCATGTTTATGCATAGGCGGAGCGCTTCGCACCACTCCCTCAGCTGCACTCGACATTCTGTTCCATTTGATACCCCTTGACATCTTTAGCAGACAGACGGCTGCTACCACGGCCACTCGCCTCAAAGCAACTTCTCAATGGGCCGATAGTGAAATCGGCCACTCTGCAATTCTAAACATACTCAGAATCCCTTCTAGGAATATAGACTACACCACACCCCAACTGCTGTTCGACAAAAACTTCCAGATATCCATCCCCCCTAGATCCTTTTGGGAAGATGCCTTGCCGGAAGAAGAATCAATCCATTTTTACACGGACGGTTCAAAAACAAATGATGGAGTGGGTGGAGGTGTCTTCTCAGACAGGCTCAATCTCAATCTCTCCTTCCGTCTTCCTAATCATTGTAGTGTTTTCCAGGCGGAAGATATGGCGCTAAAGGAAGTCTTGTCCTGGCTAAGAAAGAATGTGGTATCCGTAAAGGATATTCGAATCTTCTCGGACAGTCAGGCCGCCATTATGTGTCTGGACAGTGTCTCTATTAACTCTTTAGTAGCCCTAGATTGCCGATCATCTCTAAAGGAGATGGCTGAGCAGTTCAACATTCACCTTTGCTGGGTGCCGGGGCATAGGGACATTCCGGGTAACTGCAAGGCCGACGAACTCGCCAAACTTGGAACTACCCTCTCAATCTTGCCTGAAAAGGGCTCCTTAGGCACACCAGTTTGCACGTGCAAGCTCTTGTTTAAACTGGATACATTAGAAAAAACTAACCACGGATGGACAAATGGTACTACTTGTCTGACAACGAAGCAGATTTGGCCTAGGCTGGATCTAAGACGCTCAAGGAGCTTGATTACCCTTAATCGATCGCACATTGGTGCTACAATTGGTGTCATAACTGGACACTGTTTGTTAGGCAGGCATGCAGCAAGGCTTGGTGCCTATTCCAACGACTTCTGTAGGAGCTGTTTGGATGAGGAGGAGGAGGAGACTACTCTACACCTTCTCTGCGCATGCCCTGCTCTCTCTCGAAAGCGAAACCTCCATATGGGGGCCTTCTTCTATAATGATCTTAATGATCTAAACTCAACCGACCCAAAATGTCTCTCATGCTTTATTAGCACCTCAAAATGGTTCAACGTGTAGGCAGGAACTTCAGATCCACGTGGTATCACAATGGACCTTATATTGGTCTAAGTGAGTCGGACTTCTATCTGACTGCCACTTCAACCTAACCTAACCTAACCTAGCATAAAAAAACAGTAACATTTTTTGCCGTTTTACAAGTTACCGCTATTCGATTTTTTTTTTCAAAAACTGAGTATGCGGTATTTTTGGCCCCCCTTCAAAAATATCCTTAGTACAAAAAAATACCAACATCCTTTGAACCATTTTCTAAAAAAATTGCGATTTTCAACAAAAAAAGTTGTATGCCAGGTACCGTTTTTTCAAAAGATAAAGCAAACAATAAAAACACTCGGCGAGATGTAACCCCAAAAGTGTTATATACGAACTTTGAATCAAATCCGTTGAACTGTTGTGCCATACGGCGCCCGCACAGACAGACAGACAGACACACCGATGGACGGCATTGGCGGACCCACTTTTTTGAACTTCTCTATAGTCGTAATTTCATCCCTCATACTCATTTTGAGTTCGAAATTTCTGCACGAGAAAGTTAAAATTTAAAATCATACTAATGAGATTATTTTACAATTGTTATATTTATTTTTTAGTTAAGTTAAATTACCATAAACAGGAAAAACATCAATGAAGAGTCCTAAGATATGAAAAGACCAAGGACAGAAAGCTTATCTGGTTGACCTTTGTAACTGTACTATGGGAAGTTGATCAAAATATCGAATGGCGTGAATGACTTAATTTGACTTAAGTGAAATCGTGCAAGTGTAATCATTAGGGCTGATACCACAAGAACAAAGAGACTGGGAGAAAATGACTACAGATAAATTGGTAGTTTTGCGTTTAAAAATTCCTAAAATCATTGCGCGAGTTTTAAAATTTAGAATTGCTTTCAATTTTTTTCGAAAGAGGCTCTACACATGATCGTATCGACATAGATTATATACGAATCTTGCGATTGAGTTGAAGGCAACATTCAACTTGCGTTTGGAGTTGTCAAAAGGGTAAGACAATTTCTTTTTCAGTAATGGCATCGAACAAACTATGACTTAAATGAACAAATCTCTAGAGCAGTTACATCGTTCACTGAAATTAGCAGATATTTGGATATGCAAGACTCAAGGATTTGCTTCAATAATAACCTATTTGATGTTGGTTTTAACGATATTCTTGTAGACCCTTTTGCTAAATTTGGCGTTGAGTTTTGTTTTGACCCTGGTAGCATAAGACGGATATACTTGGACCAATATGAAATGGTTCATTGTAATACCACAGGGATCTAGGAAAAGGATCCGGCCTACTCGTTAGACTAATTGGGGATATTGATGAATCGAAGGCGACTTTTAATTTACCTAGACGCTACAATAGACAGCTACAACTTTGAGGTAGTCAGTGACTTTATCTACCTAGGCTCCGCTATACGATCTGAGTCAGAAATTACGTTAAGACGGCAATTGAGTATTAAGGCCCTCTCCCGAAACACCAGGATAAATCTATACAAGACCCTTAACATCCCAGTCCTTCTATACGGCGCTGAGGCATGGACCCTATCTTGGTCGTTTCGAGCGTAAAATCCTTCGCAAAATATTCGGCCCCGTTTGTTGTTGTTGGGTTTTGGAGAAGGAGATTCAACGACGAATTATAAAAAAACTCCGCATTGGGCGCTAGGACTTGTAGAGCGAATGGACAGCAACGTTCCGGCCCGCAGAGTCTTCGACTCTACTCCAGAGGGACGACGGTAGTCAAGGAAGACTTCGCCTTAGGTGGCGTGCACAAGCAAAACACTGGAGTGCATTTCATTTTGGATCAATCATTTTGGAGTGCGCAACTGGAGGCAGCTAGCTAAGAACCGGCTAGTTGGACAGGCATATTGATTGAGGCCTAGGTTGACCCCAAACTGTAGCGCCACCTGAGTAAGTAAATAAACGTTGGTAAGATCACTTAGATCTCCGAGATGGAGCTATCTTTTTTTAGAGGGAGTGCAGGGCATATTCAAAGGAGCTGGTAAGGTTATTTGGGAATACGCCAAGTCTTGTAGCATTTGCCTACGAGACAGTGCCCAGTAATAACAATTATTGAAGTGCTAATACGCAGTCTGCTTATATCGATGAAATAGTTGGAGCGTTTGAGATACAGCTTTGGCCAGATCTGTTTCGTAGCTAGATATGTGACTTCACCTGCCCATTATCTCAGCAATAGCCAGCCTTAGCCGATGCTAAGCAATTGGAATAGCTTACTCACCTTTTGTGGTAAAAGAGGTATTGCTGATTCCCAAATTAGCGAATTCATAAGCCTTGCAATTCACAGGAATGTCCCTGTGACCCAGCAACCAACAAAGGTAAATATTAAACTGTGTCTCAATCTATGAAAGAGAGAGTGAATGGTCCATCACGGACAAAGAAACCTGGAAGTGGACAAACCGACACTTCTTGGTTGACCATCAAAGGTGCAGAAAGTTTTAATAGAATTGCGAGAATCGAGGAAGTTTTTTTTGTTTAAATATATTAGAATTTTCTTCTTCCCTAAAATTATTTCCATCTCCGAACCCACCCCAGCTGAGCAACCGGGACGGTAGCATTCAACAGGCTACCTGTTGCACTTCTCTTTCGGCGAATTCCTGTTGACGTTTCCCTATTCCGCCATTAATCGACTTTTAACCACCGGCGCAGCGGCGTCAGTAATCTTCTCGTGTTTTATTTTTGCGCATTTAAGTTCGTTTATTTTTTTTATTAACCCACCCCCGAAATAAAGCGCAACAACTGCTTCGCCATCTCCTCTAAAAACGAACAAAATTCTAGGGCTACGATGGACTTAAGTGAGTTTGACTAATGACTGATTGAATGATTTTGAGGAGTGCCGTAGAATTTGTACTAAAGTTGTCACCCAGTACAGTCGGGATGTCATCCGGATGACCGTCTGATCGTACCTTAACAGCCATATTGGCCGCCGTTTGACTTCTTAAGATAACGAGGGGTATCAGATGAGACAGAATTTTGAGTAAAGTGGAAGGAGGAGCCCTATTTGTTCCCTATGCTTGTTTGGCATTAAGGGCTTATGGGACTGATAAAATAAGTTATTAGCAATACTTGTTTTTTCGTGCCTCTGAATCCCTTACAAAACTTTTTATCTACAATCAGACCCAGAAACAATTAAGCTCATCTTAATTCATATTAGGTAGAAAATCGAAGAACTATTTATTGACAAACTAAAAACTTGAACAAAGCAGACAATTCAACTGACCGCATACTTAAATCTACATAAACAAGCAGTCTTAAATAACTCGCAGAGCAAACATCGAAACCAATCCTTACCGATTGTGGACAACAAACACGCTTTCGGATCGAAAGTTTCTGCCATCTCTTATTTGTTCATTCTTTCCCCGATTCAAATTTGAATCAAAAACTTGTTGAGTACCTACAAACATCGACCAAATCACTTACAGTCAACTGATGAAGGATTCACAACCCTCATGATATGCCAACAAAGTCCTATCCTAACTCTCAGAATAAAGCAAATGTTACCTGCTCATGATGCCGCGCGCTGCCGCCGCCCACTGTCGTCGGTCGTCGGTTGTCGCTCGATAGCCTGAAACGTTATATTTTCAATCACAAACCACCATCTGTTCAGCAAATCGAATTTAAATATTTACCAGCCCTGGAATGTTGCCCCTCCTCATTCTCACAATCTCTGCTGCTCTCCTCGATTACAAATCAGCTATAGCTGCTCTGCTACCCAGGAGCACAATGAGATTTTTCGAATTTTTATTCCTAGTCAATTTTTTGATTTCGCTTCCCATGTTGACAAACAGGATTCACTGGCATCCCTGGCATCATCGCATCGCATTGAGTGATGTGAAGAAAGCACATTTCTCCGGCTGGGATTCCAATACCATTTGTTGATTCCTGTGGGTGCATAGAATCTTTCTCTTTCACCAGATAAGCCGATTATGCCTCTAGGTTTGTTCCTTTTGTAATGTGGCGTTCCTTCGTCATTTCTTTAGCATAGCATTGCAAGGACATTCAGGATACAGGATGGATTCGTATTTTTTTTTTTTTTGTCGTCTTTGTACCTTCATCCACACAACGACAACATCATGATTAGTTGGGGGAATTTGGGGCTTCTCGCATTGTGTGTCTGTCACTTTGAATTTGCGAATGGAGAGTCCTTGAGACAGAGCACTGTCAGTACCCCAAGGCTGCGACAGTGGGTGGATATCGGAATCTTATTAAAATCCCAACCTGCTACCTACCTACCTACCAACCAACCACTTGAAAATGTTTTCTCAGTGATACTATTATGTGTGTGTAACTCAATATCCCTTCTGTATGGAAAAGCATCAGGATTCAATTGCACAGCGTTCCTTAAACAAAGCAATCTCTGCTCCGCAGAACGGCAACTGCTTTCAATGTGATTTGAATGAGGTTCATTTCTTGGAATATCCTCGCAAAATATCAGCTTACTAGATGGCATGTCGTCTCCTCTAAGTCGTCTAGGAGGCGAGCGGAACATCTTTGCTCTGTTCTGCGTCCAGTCTCAGTGATATTGTGCCGCGGGACCGTCAAAGGAATTGCTCACTGACCATGTAATTCGATTAAAATTTGGAGCACAAGCATCTGCGGACTAGCGTCACAGTACATGCGAGCAGCAAAACTAGAGAGTCGCGGATTAATTCCACTTGACAGTTTCCAGCGAACTGTCTACTTGGCCGATGTTTGGACAATTTGTTCCATGCCACCCTTGAAGGGACGACCCAGCTCCCCTGATGATATAGCAAATAAAACTGGCGCGCAATTATTTTCAAATGAATAATGGCCGAACATAGAATGGAACGTCTTCCATAAATTCAGATCATCCAATTAGCAAGGAAGTTGATAAATAGCCTCGGAAAAACTCCACCAGCAAAACTGGGTTTCCTAAAGTTTCTCCTTATTTTTTTGTTGGTTCTGTTTTGTTTTGTTATTTTTTTTTTTTTTTTTTATGCGGAGATGGAACTTTTTCCCCGCTTCCGTGCCATGCCATCCCGTTTTACTGAAAGCATATTCGAAAATTATGACATATTGTGTTAAGGCAGAGCCCTCTTCTGGATGACAGTAAATAACCAAAGTTGAAACATTCGAACAGTCACTGGGTAACATTGCTAACTGCTCTTTTGCCGGCGAACTCTCATTATGTTCGCAGTTAATAATAATTTGAACTTTTTTATTCACTTTCGGCGTGGTGGAATTTTTTCTTTTATTCAGTGGGCTTGGGGGAGCGGGATAGTCATTGTTTCCTGGATGGGGTTAGATTTGCGTTGTTTGAGAAAAGTTTTTCCGCTTGAATTGAATATTCCCGGCTAAACGGAGAAGTCACGCAGATTGAATTATGAGATTTTCTTTGTGGAACACGAGCTTCAAAATGTTGGAAATATGGTTTTGTTTTTTTTGTTGTCATAAGGACCAACAGATGAGCGATGACTTTTGTTCTTTTGTGGTAAATTAGCCGATAGATGATGATGATAATGGTAAACGTGATGTTTATCATCTCATATGTCTGGAAAAATCTGAGCAGTGATCTATTGATGTCCATTTGCATACAGTGAGTTGCAAAAGAAGGAGAACACTCATTCACTTAGATTGAAATATTCCTGTCTCACAGTTCAGAACAGTTCAGACAAGATATTGGCTAACTCTAGGGTATACGGGGTCCACATTTTAGCTTCCCAGGTCTAAGAATTGCGTACGGAGGGACGGAAGGACATTGCTAAATAGTCTTAGGGTTTGGTGCTGTTCATAAATATATATACTTTTAGGGGCGTATGATGAATATTTAGGGGTGTTACTAACTATGTGTCAAAATAAAAACCGTGGAAACCTTTGTTTCTGGAGGAGGTAAATAGAACTTAGGGAGCTACATATCTATAGTCTTCGCGGGAGTTCATCGTCAAATATGAAGAATTTCAATGACTTGTGGAAGCCCCACTCTCTGCCACTCTATAAAACTAGTCTAAGCAGAGCCCGACTTTAAGGCATACCTACATAAATTCACTTTGACAATGCTAACACACGTTGCGAGTGTGGTAGTTGTTGACTTATTAGAATAAACAAAATATAACCACGGCCGTAAGACCTGGCTGTCCATAATCCAGATAGTCTGATGTTTGTAATGTTTTTTATGTTGAGGTTCAAATGTACAAGCGCATTGTAAGGGCGCCTGCGCCTTCTCAGAATTTTGCAGTGGGTATTACAAAAATGAAGGATTAGAGAATGAGAGATACCGACGCACGTTGGTTTTAAATGTCTGTCAACTATAATGTGTAGAAAAAACAAAGCGTGGTAGAGCACTCCACATTCGTATTGTACGGTTACGAATTGATTCCTTGTACTTCACTGTCCGTCCGAATATATAGGTTTGAGGGTGAACTGATGTGCATTCTCCTACAGCATGGCGAGTATTGCGGTTGAATTACTGTAAGGATGGAATGCAGTTTCCAATTCAGCTTGAGATATAGAATAACTTCGAGTTACTACTTCATTGGCTGTTTAGGCGATGAAGGTTGAAATCGGTGATTTTGATATTGGAGGTGGTAATCAGTTTTTCTCGGTAAGCACCAAGAGCGCACTTTCTGGCACACACCATCTGCGTGACAAATAGTTTGAAGAACGCGTAGTCCGTGTTGAATGGTTCAATTTTAAATCTTTGCTTCATTAAAGAGTGAATGTATGTAGTAGGAAATGGCACCACAATTTGTATTTGGATAAAAATTCGACAGAAAAATACATTTAAAACATTGAGCTGCCGTAAGAATGAGTTTTGAAGTGGCATTATGGTTCAAAAGTATTCGTTGACTTAAAGATTGAATAATAGGGATCATTACAGCTGAATTTGATATTGTTTATGAAGAAACAGGTCGTATTTCCAACGATAATATAGACAATCGAAACCCCGGTGAAGGATATTTTGATGTCGATTTAAATGTTAAAGACGAGTACGATGTTATTGCAGGAATTAACGGTTACAAAGTGTATATAGTCTTTATAGTATAGGGATTTTTATATAGTTCGCTCTACTTCGTGGAAAGCTGTTTCAATGGATCCTGTAAACTAAAGGGTGATTTTTTAGCTGGTTTGGTTTTGGCAACACTGGTTTTGACAGCTGACGTGTGTTTAGTACCTTGTGTCACTGTCAAACAGCTTCAGTTTGGTTTGCAATTTAACCATGGATCGTCTTACAAATGAACAACGCTTGCAAATTATTGAATTTTACTATCAAAATTCGTGCTCGGTTCGAAATGTTCATCGCGCGCTGCTTCCATTTTATGATCGGCATTCTCGACCTTCTGAGCAGTCTATTCGGAAGATTGTGACCAAATTTCGCACCAAATTTACTTTGTTGGACATTAAACCACCAACACGTGTACGCACTGTGCGTATTGAAGAAAATATTGCGGCCGTATCAGCTAGTGTGACAGAAGACCGCGAAATGTCGATTCGGCGCCGTTCCCAGCAGTTAGGCCTTTGTTACAGCACTACGTGGAAAATTTTGCGGAAGGATTTGGGCGTAAAGCCTTTTAAGATACAGCTGGTGCAAGAACTAAAGCCAGCCGACCTACCACAACGCCGAATTTTTGGTGAATGGGCTCTTGGAAAGCTGGCCGAGGATCCGCTTTTTTATCGAAAAATTGTGTTCAGCGATGAGGCTAAGCAAAATTGCCGCATTTGGAGTGAAGATCAGCCAGAAGCATTGCAACAGCTACCAATGCATCCCGAAAAAGCCACTGTTTGGTGCGGTTTATGGGCCGGCGGCATTATTGGGCCATATTTCTTCAAAGATGATGCGAATCTCAGCGTTACTGTCAATGGTGAACGCTACCGAGCGATGATAACAAACTTTTTTTTGCCCGAAATGGAAGTTCTTGACTTGCATGATATGTGGTTTCAACAAGACGGTGCCACATGCCACACAGCACGCGAAACAATGGCGCAATTGCGAGGCGAGTTTGGTGAACAGTTAATTTCACGTTTCGGGCCGGTCAATTGGCCGCCTAGATCGTGCGATTTGACACCATTAGATTATTTTTTGTGGGGATATGCCCAGGCTAATGTGTATAGGGACAAGCCCGCTTCGATTGACGCACTGGAAGCCAACATCCATGCATTCATTCGTGAGATACCGGCCGATATGTGTGAAAGAGTATGCCAAAATTGGACTCAGCGGATGGGCTACCTGAGACGCAGCCGCGGTCAACATTTGCATGAAATTATCTTTAAACATTAAATTGCAAGGTTCAAACTATCGATTCAAATAAATATTTCATTCATTTTTTCGAATTTTTTGTGTTTTTTTTTAAAAAAAAGTTCTAAACCTCTTAAAAAATCACCCTTTATATGCAATGATGCCAGCTCAGGCGTTGTCATGTCTTTTAGGCATAATTCCGATGCTGAGGAATAATTTTTAAAATAAAAACATAATATTCTGCGAATTGTCTTTACAATTAATTCATGTAAATAATGTTTGAATTTGGTAAATCTGATACTTTAATCAAAGTCACATCATCAATTTTCATTTACAACTTTAAGTCATGCTCATTTTGCAATTAATAGAACTTGACTTAATCAACATACTAAAACAAAAATTCACCTGCACTAAACTAATCATTCTATTATGTACTCGAAAAGCCTATAATGATCAAAATGTTAAGCCCCTTCCGGCATCGCCAACATCATCCTCGCATGATTGGTGAGCTTTAAATTAATTTTGTTCTTTTGTGATCCTATGGGAGCCGCATCTTTAATTAATGCAGCTTAAGAGCGGCAAACTATGGCAATTGCAGCGCAAAAAAAAAACATAATGAGAACCATATTTTTAAAAACAAAAAAAAACTTTGATAACGAAAATAGAAACTTATATCTTAAATGAGATTTTATATAATACTTATGTTATTAAGTCGTACATAAGGTCTCATATAATACTTTTTTAAGCGAACCATAAGGTATGGAAATGTATACCCGATTCCGTAGGACAATGGAAGTGTAATAAGGAATCTTGAATGCAATACTGCATTCCATCTAGCAATAAGCTTAGATGAGTTCAAGTTCAAGCGACCAAGATGAAATAAATTTGAAATTTCAGTCATTATTTTGTTCTTTGTACCAAAATAGCATAATATTTTTGGAAAAGGGATAATATTTTTCGGATTTATGGATATAAAATTCGATCAGGGTTGGCATCACTGGGAATATATGCGTCATTTGAAAAGCAATGTTATACCACAAAAATGGTTGTCTGGGAGTCGTTGCTGTACTATTTGCAACCTGAAGTGTGAGTGAGTATTCAATAAAAGCTCTATTGAGTCTAGCAGTTTCCTTGCGAGTTTCAATGGGTTAGAACGAGTTTATATTCAGAACTGCTTCGCAGCCACTCTTCTACATCTCATGTATATTTTTAAGCAGCCCCGATAAGGCTTCTGTTGCAGATGTTTAAAAACTCGTAACTTAATTTTTTCATATCTGACATCAGATACCTTAAGAACAATATTAAAGAGTATCCAAATGTAGTCCAAAAATATTTTATTTTTTACTCTAATAATAGCTATTATTATTTTTATAGAGAGTGATATCCATAACATCCTCTATTAAAGCTATTCGAAAAGATAAACGTTCGCGTGTAGTTAATATATCGTTGGCTTCAGATTTGTAGGAAAGGGACCTAAAATTTAGCATAAGGCCTAGTTCTCTAGAAACTTTGGCACTATACCAACTTGCCAAGTCTGAATAATATGAATACTATTTGTTAACTTTTAAATAATTGCTGTACAAACTTGGCGCCTATTTTTAATAGATCTCAGTAGTAGTAGTCAAAATAGAACTTGGGTATTTTTAACATTTATGTGTTTGGTGTTTTTATTAATTTCTAACGGAAAATTTAAAAATTCCTTAAAACATTTTTTTTATTTTTTGTTATCCTCACTTTATTTTGACTAAGTGTAAGGGAACTAAGCTCCTCTTTCTTCACTCATCTTTCGCCGTAGAGCTCACAAGTAGCTCTCATTTTCCTTTGCAAAGTCAATTAACGTGGAAAAGCCGAAGCCTGTGCCTATAATCCTATTATTTCCCACGCTTGTTGGAGTTAAGCGTGGCATTTGAACTTGGAAGCCAAGTTTGCTTAGCCCTTTCGAATGTTGGAGTCAGTTTAAACTATTTTAGATATGAGGTAGTATGCTCATCATTGTTTTGCTTTGTAGCTATAGTAACGACCTTAAACTAAAGTCAAACTGACGAATTTAACTAAGGCTTGGAGACTTGCCTTTATTTTGCTGTAAAGAGGTTCCAGGCTCAAGTTTATGAAACTAAGACTAGCCATTCCTCGGTTGTCCTAAGAGCACTTTTACTATTTTATCATTATAAACCGCTTTAAGGTGCAGGGAAATAGCTTCCCTTGCAATAACTTCACATCGGAAATAGCTTCACCTTGAGTGGGAAATAGTTTTACCTTTTCCATGTGGAATTATTTCCCACTAGTGGAGTAACTTCCCGCATGAGAATTTAAAAAATATATGTTTCTAAGGAGAATTTATAGAATTGAATATGGGAGACATGGTTTCGTGGAGGAAAGCTTCACATACAAAAAGTGAAATTATTTTTCACTCGAAGTGAAGTTATTAGCCGTGAATTTATTTCCCTGCACCCCACTTAAATACATAATTTTTGACAGAACTGCTACTCATTACAGGCCTGTTCATTTGTCAATATGGAAAGTCCTCCATTAACCCAGATAAGGCCTCTCAAGTAATAACTTTAACTTGTTCTAACCCCACAAATAACTCCCGAAAGTGTCCTTATTTTTTCCGTCATTACCAAGATAAAAATTTGCCATTTTCATAAATAAAAAAAAAAAAACAAAAAAGAAAAAGGTCCATCTCTTGTCCAATCTTGAGATATACCTACATATTTCGCAAGCAAATATTCAGTTGTTTTCTTCCCTACGTGAAGTAATAAACAAACCGTATCTTACATAATCCATATTGTAAATTTTTTTTTGAATACGAAATTTCTTTGTGTATTGCGAATATAGTGAATCCCAAATAGGTATATCTACCACCACCCGAACCCTAATCGAACTGCATCGTAATAGTTCACCAAGCTGGCCATCGGATGACTTCCTCGCCCATGCCACACGAATGGTCCGTCTATCTTTCTACTAAATATGCTAATCAAGGACCTTTTTTCCTCAACTAAGCCAATGCGTTTTGGGCCATTTAAACGCAAATTTTTGTTGGGCATGTCGTTTCGCATATGTACGAGTTCGGATTTCAAACATGCGAACCATTCACCCATGCTGAAGACTCTCTGTCTGAATATGACCGACATAATAACGGATCAATGTAAATGCAAATTTTTTTTTATGGTGTTTGGTAATTTTTTTCTTTTTCATAATTTTTTTTGCTCCCCTCAGTGCTATCCTGTGTTTAAGGGAAATTACAATGTTTAGCCTTGTGCATTTGGAGCAAAATCGGGACGAGCCGGGAAGAATGTTTGCTTTGTTTTTACGGCCCATAAACACAAAATGAATTTATTTAGTAGAATTTGGTTGTCTTTGCCGCCCAAGAAGAATGGATGGTACTAACCGAGGGGGAGTTTTGTCAAGTCATGCGATTGGAGATGGATTGAGATGTACCCGAACTGAGGACGACGATGACGATGCCGTTGTTCGAATAAACATATTTTTTTTTTTTTGCCTTTTAATAATAATTTTTACGATTTTGAGGAGACGAGTCCGTGATATATTCCTGATATACTTTTAGGAGGCGGTTTATAGGATTTTCAGGGAGCGGGGAAGTCCCATAAAGCACCGACCAACCCTCTGCAATGAGTTTTTGTTCTTGGATCATGCATCGAATTACGTAGACCCTGATGCGAATGATGTAATGGTGAAGAGGAATGGTTTGGCTCGACACAAATTGCTGGCAGCCATTTGTAATAATTTGGGTGGAGTTTGGCCTTAAGCAGTTTTTGTCACAAAACAGCATATTTTCTTGTTTACTTTCTGCATGCCATTAGTAAATTGAGGTTTTTGTTGTTTGACAAAAATATACCCTTAAAGGTTAGTGTACCGAAACGAAGAATCGAAAGCGATTTGCATTCATCAATGGAATTGTTGAAATTGTTGGAAATGGTTGGAAATTTCGTCTTTATTAGTGAGAAGTTGGACCGATTCGATTCAGTTTATGTATTTTGAGAAGAAACACTTTTCTTGGTGCAACTGGCAAGGATTTCCAAGACAAAGAGGAAGGAATCAATGGAGAACCGTCATCGCTTTATAAATCGAATGAAGAAATACTCGGGAAACTCGATATGTGACCTTGAGGTATGTGAACTCTTTCTAAAGCGTATGAAGATGTCCTTGGTCATTTTGAGAGATTCTTCGTAAAATATTTGGCCACGTTTGATATGACGGGTTCTGGAGGACACATTGGAAATTTGATTTTCGAATCTAATCCTCGCCTCGCCTTAGGGGACGCGCAAAAGTGTATGGGGAACACAACCAGCTTGGAATATGGAACTGGAGCCAGTTAGCCATAGACCGCTCTAATTGGAGAAGCTAATTGGTTGAGTCTCAGGTCCACCCTGGACTGTAGCGCCGCCTTAGTGGGTTAGTCTTTATCAGAGCTATGATATTATCTTAGTTTTCAATTTTAGAAATGATGAATTCAGTTTTAATTGCCTTAAGGGAACAAAAGATATTCGCCAAAGAGCTCAGACTGCTATACGACCTTAGGTTGGCAATATAACATGTCAATGCGGACAATCAAATTAAAAGCAAACGGCTGTTACTTCTTAGTTGAGACGCTCTGATGTATGTTTATGTGCTCTCAAGTTTAGGGATAGACATAAGAAGGTTCTGAACGAGATGTTCCCATTTTGGTTTTCAAATGTTTTCACTTTCGTTGGAATTAATTATCCACTCCGAGTAATATTTTTTTGTTGGTCCAAAACGAAGGTGAGGTAAAAAATGTTACATGAAAAAAGGAATTTACAAAGATTACTGCAAGGTCGAGAGCCGAGAGTTTGATAGCTATCCTCCGAATTATTTAGGCATAGCAAAAAAAAAAAGAAGTGAAATTAGGCTTCCTAGGATGAACTTACCTTATTTCAAATCGCATATTTGTAAGCTGCAGAGGCTTATTGTTTCGGCGCATAGTCTGACATTCTTAAACAAAGGATGTTTCATCGTGAGTTTTGATTTATAATTTACAATAAAACACATAAATTTTAAAGTATATTTAAAATTTTTAATTTTTGTTAAAAGAATTGTTCTTTTTACTGGTATTTACTTTCTAAAAATGATATAATGTAAATGTTGGCTACGACTACGTCTGAGGCTGCCTATTCGAAATTTCTAATTTTGGGCGACTCGCTCGCGAATAACACGAGTAATGTTGGCTTTCAAAGCAGCGTCAATCGTAGCTAGCTTATTCCTGAAGACCTGAGACTTTACATATCCACAGGTTTGATATCGCACGATGTAGGCGGCAAAACGTGAAATTAAGTGCTCACCAAAATGATTTCTCAACAAGTTCATTGTTTCACGCGCTGTACGGCGCCGTCTTGTAGACCATGGGCTTGAATTTCAATAAGCACATAGCTCGTTAACATGGCGCAAATGTGGACCAATGATTGCACCTGCGCTGCCATAAACAATACCATACCGTTGTTTTTAATGGATGTAATGGAAGCTCTTGGTACTCTTCGGGTTGCTCATCAGTCCAAATACGGCAATTTTGTTTATTTTGTCATATCCATTGAACCAGAAATGGGCTTCATCACTGAACAACATTTTACGAAAAAACACCGGATTTTTCCAGAGCCCTTCACTGAAAATACGACGCTTTCCATGATGCCTTGCCAAACGATACTGAACAAAAATGACAAAGCAGTTTAATAGGAGTCACGCGTGATCTGTCAAAAAAAGCCTATTGAAAATCAAACCTGACCATGAATCACTCTATACATAGTAATTTTTAGTCACTGTTTAAATAAGAAAATATTTATTGATACTTGAATTTCAGGTAACTTTATTTAATTCAAACTTTATTTTATTTAAACCTTATCTTTTACGTCACTACTAACAACCTCTCTTGATCAGGTCTTTCCTTCAAGTGAAGTCCTTTATCAATTCAGAACAATTCTGCGTAAAAGCTGCTAAGCTGTTGTCTCTTTCTCACCCACTTTTGCTACAGATTCGTCCATCCTGACTGTATCGGCGTCCTCTTCGAGTTTAGTATCCAACTGGATCCATTTCTTCATACGATCAGGAGCAGATACGGAGGTATACGGCTTCTGAGTTCGTGGTGCAAATGGAACATCCTTTATCTGGTACCGGTCATGTGGTAGTACAGCTGTTACCATATAAGGTCCCTTGTATTTTGTTTCCAGTTTTCGGGACGTTCCAGAAGTAGCCACTCCATCATTGAGGATCATCACCAGGTCATTAACATTATATTTTCTTGCTGGCTTATTTTTCGAATCGTGACGTTGTTTTTGCATCGCTTGTAATTTGATGATTGCTTCGTGTCCTTCCGATCTAATGCTGGCCAATGAATGATTTTTTTGATTTAAATCCACCCCTATTAACAGAGGACTGGGGTATATTCCAGGTTCCCTTGGAATATACCCCATCAACATCTGTTGTGCTGTCTTTTGCGTTGCTTCGTTGTACGTGTTATTTATTCCCCATTGAATCATTTTAACCTTTTGGTCCCAGCGAATATCATCTTCCACCGCGGTAAGAAGAGCTTGCAGTATAGTTCTGTTATATCGCTCAACTTGGCCATTGGCTCTTGGTGTCTTTGTTGCATTCAATACATGGTTAATGCCGTGGTTATGGACATATTCCCGAAACAGTTTTGAAGTGAATGCTGCACCTCTATCAGTTATAATGCGTTTCGGTGTTCCAAACGTGTTCGCGGTTTCAGTGAGGAAATTCAACATAGGTTTTGTTTTGGTTTTAGGAAGTGCTTTAATGCTAAGATACTTTGTAAACGCGTCCAATTTTAGATTCACATGAATTTCAGTCAAGTCGATACCTGGAACAATATTTTTGCAATTATCTATTCTTTCGACGGTAAGAGTCTCTCCTATTTTAGTTAGACCACATACTGGGTTGTCGAGAATATCCTTTCCGATAAGTACCTCTTCAGAAAAGCATTCGTCCTCAACCACAACAGCCTGAACGGGAAAACTTGATTTGTCTATTTCGACGGTACATACAATAGTGCCAATTGCATAACACTTGCCACCGCCAAAGCCATGCAAGATGGTGTTGCATTCATCTATTGCCGTGTTAATATCTTTGGCCACTGACTTGGAGATTATGGTTCGTTCACTTCCCGAATCAAGTAGAGCTGTGTACTGTTTCCTTTTTATGAACACCTTCTTACGATAACAATCGACTTTATCCTTATTGTGGATTACATTTACCCGGTAGTTCTTTTCTGTGGCCTTTTCCATTTTTGGTGGCTGTCTAAAATAGTTGTCTCGACTACTGTTCCAATGCCTTTTTCTTGACTGTGTACACTGCCTCGAATAATGCCCTGATTGATTACAATTGTAGCAAGTAATCGAACTCCGTTGAGCTGATGACTTTCCGGTTGCCACTTTATCATTCCACTAGTTGATGGTTGGTTACAATTTGTTGACTTTAAAATTCCACCAACTGGTGGACGTGCATTTGCACGAATGCTAGCATACCATTTAATTTTTTTCGATCAATTCGGCGATGTCCTTGAAATTGCTTGCTGATAAGCTGGAAATCATTTGTGGGTCATTCAACCCCGTCAAAATATACTGGATAATCGTTTTATCAGAAAGTTGAATTCGTTTACCCAGCATATTCATTTCAAAGCAATAGTTCTCAATGCTTTCGTTGGGTTTCTTGATTTTCTTGACCAGCTGCTGGTGAATATCAACTTCACTATGCTGATTTGGGAAGTTATTTTTAAGCCCGGTTGCCAATTGAATCCAAGATGATGATACGCCTTGGGTAGTATCCCACCAATACCGTGCAGGGCCTTGTATTCTTGAACACGCGGCCATCAGCAAAGCTCTCTCATCCCAGCCATATATTGTTGTCAGGTGGTCTACTCTGTTCACCCAGCACTCGGCTGACATTAGTGAGATGTCTCCTGGTGAAAAAACTGGTAAAACGTCAGCAATTTCTTTAATATACACTCTCGGTCTATGTGTTACGTTAGTATTTGGTGCACGTCGATTTTCCAATTCTTTGAATTTTATTATTAACTGCTGCTCTTTTTTAAAAATATCTCGCTCCTTTTCCAAAACTTGCTTTTCACGTCTTATGATGTCCCATTCTTTTGCCCTCAGTTGCTCATCATTCAAAGTTGTTACTTCGGAGCTCAAGGTCAAATCTCCCTGCACTGAATTTAGCTCAACTACGTCTGGTGTATTTTCCATGGTTTCACTTAGTTCTCCCTGCATTTCTACCGCTGGAGCACATTGTTCCTTATCATATCTTTGTATTCTATTTATTAAAACTCGTTTTCGGCCCGTGGTTGTCAAACCTCTATTTTTAAGCTCGGACTGGAGTTGTGTAATGCTCATATCCTCCATGATCTAGACAAAGAATAACAACAAATTAAAAATTAGAAGTCCAGTCAATCTACGTCGCAAATGATATTTACAAAGATTAGCATAAACCAACTCTGTGTTGACCACATAATTCAAATTATAACGGAATTTTACTTTATCACAATTTCTAAATACGCATTACAAAGGACAAACCTCAAAGCACCGCTCATGGAAACGAATACACTCTGTTTCCTCAACTACCATTTTTCAGATTGCCATACACTCATTCCAAAGTGAAGAGTACCCATCTAGAACAAGAAAAGCTTTTTCATATATCGAAAACGCAAGATCAAGTCCTATGTGCGTAACTCTTACTTTCCCTTTCTTGCAAACGACAAAAGTGAAAACGCTGTCTTTTCACCACGCTCGGATGTCGCATATACAGCGATCTTTATATATATTTCTTATCATATTTGTCAAAAACAACATGTTTCAACTCGCTTGTGGCGAAGAACCAATTTCCAATAAATCGACCTCTGCAACATTATACTCTTTCGTACAACGAAAACGCAATTGTTGCCTAGTGCTCTAAATATGGAAATTACTGTTCTCTTTGGCGTCGCAGATATTTCAACTAACGGGATTGATTTGAGCGCAGATTATTTTGATTCTGATATATGTACTACTTTGTAAACCAAAATTGCACTTTTCCTAAATCAAATAACTACGTAGTAATTCCAAAAACGCAGCACGACCACTTTAAACAAAATTGTGCTTTGAGTCACTCCCGATAAATGCAATGCTCCATAAATATATTCATTGCTATAGATGTATATGTACATATAGATACGTCTACGACGTTGTCTTTAGAATTTACTCGAATTTTAGTTTAATTTGTTGTACTAAAAACACTTAACTTTGGGTGCAGAATCCTTATCCCACTTCTGAACTTTAAATAAGAAAATATTTATTGATACTTGAATTTTAGGTAACTTTATTTAATTCAAACTTTATTTTATTTAAACCTTATCTTTTACGTCACTACTAACAACCTCTCTTGATCAGGTCTTTCCTTCAAGTGAAGTCCTTTATCAATTCAGAACAATTCTGCGTAAAAGCTGCTAAGCTGTTGTCTCTTTCTCACCCACTTTTGCTACAACTGTTATTTTAGTTTTCAGTTAAACATTTCTGACTCAGTTTAATAAGATGAAAGATCGTAAGCAATAAAGGTAAGCACTTGGAGGCTTTGATTTCTTTAGAGCTTAGGACTTTACAATTGCAATTTAAAAATTTCTACTTGGTACCGAAAATGTATCTGATGAGTGAAGAATAAATAGAAAACGAAACATGAATAGAAACGTAAAAAGCTTTTATTTGATTTTCACCTGTTAAAGGTCTCTGCCTGAACTAAGGCAGCCTTTCACTAAGAGCTCTGGCATGGTGGTTTGTTCTTTCTTGTCGCCTCGAACCTCAAGCCCGGAAATTATAAATTCACTTGGAGACTCAAGGTAGGTAATGTGTTTCGATTCTTGGGCTTTATTCACTTCATGCTAAAGCTCATACAGGGTGTTTTTTTAGTGGTATTGAAATAAAATACAAGCAAATCGTTTTAATGTCCATCAATTTGGCTTTATTGGAAGGATAATTTTATGCCAATAATGTCTAAATATGATTTCGGGCATGTGGCCGCCGCGGCTGGTTCGAATAAAGACAAGTCTAGGGGTCCAATTTCCAACCACTTTTTCAAGCATTTGGGTCTGTATGTCGGCAATTACGCCACGAATGTTGGCTCCCAAGTCCCCTAACGTTTCTGGGTTGTTGGCGTAGGCGAGCAACTTCAAATATCCCCAAAGAAAATAATCCAATGGTGTCAAATCACACGATCCTGGTGGCCAATTGATAGGTCCATTCCGCGAAATTATGCGCTCATCGAATGTTTTCTTTAATAAATCGATTGTGACGTGCGCTGTGTGTCATGTAGCGTCGTCTTGTTGGAACCACATCTCATCCACATCCATGCCATCCAATTCGGGAACAAAATAGTCGGTTATCATGGCACTATACCGGACTCCATTAACGGTAACTAACTCTCCAGCACTATTTCGGAAGAAATATGGCCCAATGACTCCACCAGCCCATAGAGCACACGAAACAGTCAGTTTCAATTGAACCCATTTTTTGAAAAACCTAAGAAGTAGCTGATAGATCGCCAGATCGTTCGTTGAGTTCATGCTTACTTCGGGGAAAATGAACTTCTGAACCACCTCGATACATTTTGACGTTTAAGCCTTATCTTCATAAACTTAAGGACAAATTAAATTTGCCCTTATTTGAAGAGCCTTGGCAAATTCTCCTACGATGAATACCATATCATATCGTAGGCCTCATGGGCAAACCTGGTAGCTGTTTAATATCATCTTAAAATAGATTTTTTAGCGCGTATTTCTAGAAAACCACGTATCTTCCTCAAATCTTCCAATAAGCATAAATTAAATTTTTCAACAGCGTATGTTCATTCGGCAGAGTTTTTCGTTCCTCCTGTAAAGTTTGATATTTGTGAATATTGAGGTTTGCTCATGAGGCGACGATATGAGCCTTCAAAGTCGGCGGTCTCGAGTTCCGACTTGAATTTTTAAAATCGACCAGGAGTCAATTTGTGTTTTGCAGGATGAAGTGACGTTCACACAAAGTAAAGGGTGATCCATTTCGAGGTTCCCAACTTTTTTAAAGAAAAAACCACAGAAAATTCAAATTTAATGGAGAATGTTTATTATTATTTGAAAGAACATTCTTTGGCATTTATTTTTTGAAGATTATGTCTATCAAATGTTGGCCGTTGCTACGTCGCAGATGGTCCATCCGTTGAGTCCAATTTTCGATCACTCGTTCGAGCATTTCGACTGGTAACTGGCGAATGACACGCGTGATGTTTTCCTCCAAGGCCTGAATCGAAGCGGGTTTGTCGGCATAAGCTTTTGACTTTACATATCCCCACAGGAAAAAGTCTAACGGTGTGATATCACACGATCTTGGTGGCCAATCGACCGGCCCAAAACGTGAAATTATGTGCTCACCGAAATGTTCTCTCAATAAGTCCATTGATTGATGCGATGTGTGGGAAGTGGCGCCGTCTTGCTGAAACCAAATGTCGCCGAGATCACGAGCTTCAATTTCAGGCATCAAATAGTCGGTTATCATGGCACGATAACGGTCGCCATTGACGGTTACGTTCGCACCGGTATAATTTTTAAAGAAGTATGGACCGATGATTCCACCGGCCCACAAACCACACCAAACCGTTATTTTTTCTGGATGAAGTGGCAGTTCTTCAATATCTTCAGGTTGCTCTTCGTCCCAAATGCGGCAATTTTGTTTGTTTACATACCCATTGAGCCAGAAATGGGCCTCATCGCTAAACAAAATTTGCCTCGAAAACGTCGGATCTTCTTGGAACTTTTCAAGAGCCCATAGAGCGAAGCGATGTCGTTTGGGAAGGTCGAGCGGCTTCAGTTGTTGCACAAGCTGTATTTTGTACGCTTTCAATTTATTATATTTTCATAATAAAGTTGAACAATTTGTAAACGTTGTTCACGCGTAAGTCTTTTCATTATGAAATGCCAAACAATACTAAACAAAAATAACATGACAGCATGACACGACTCACACGTGATCTGTCAAAAAAGGCTATTGAAAAAAGGATCTCTACTTGGATCACCCGTTATATAAGATAGGTACGTAAGCCGGGGTTGTTTCGCAAAAATGTTACTTAACTTAAAACCAATATTTTACCGATTCCACTGAAGTACAAGTAGTTGAATTCGCATTCGAATTTATTATCTGCTAACTTATAAATAGTTAATAAGGCTGTCTGCCACTAAGATGGATAAGTGGAATCACATTTCTTGAGAATAATAGGGGCTGACCAAAACTGGATCCTTAACGCTCTTGAGGCATGATATCTCAATTCAGGCTAAACATGAGCACTACAGAAGGAGATGTTACTGAACCAGTCCGCATGTCCTGCAGTAAGCATCGTCGCAATCTCAAACAACTCCCTTTTGGACCAGTCTTCTATGGAGATCTAAGTGAACTAATTTACATTGACTTTAGAAGTGTCTCTCGTTTCGTACATTCAGCTGACGAAATGCTTGAGAAAGCCTTAGCGGTAGTAAGCTTAAATACCGATGAATACTAGGTAATCTGTATTTGAAGGCTTCCGGACAAATTGATTCTGCTGAAATTTTGTTCTAAATCGGCAATACATTTTTTTTATCTTTTATATATTCACATTAATTGGATAGAATATTTGGTTCCTTTATCAGCGGTCGAAATGCATTTTATAATTTTTTTTAAAAGCAGCGACTAAATTTGGAATACACCCATTACTTCATAAACCCACAGTTGCTAGCTCCAAAACTCACCCAGCCATAACCAATAGCATAATGTAAGTATTTCTCCGGCCCAGCTTCTAAGTACCGTTCCACGTTCTTAGAATTTCCAAGAGCATTCATTACACTCGACCATTATAAAACTAATTGATGTGGGCACCAGGCAAACGCAACAAACAATTTCAATGAACATTTTCAGATATTAGTCGGTTAAAAGACAATTTTCCCAACACGAAAACCACCACATTATGTCCCATTACCACAGCCACTATCGCCAGCAGCTGCCCTAAAGCCTTTATCTTAAAGGCTTCCAAGGAAAAATTACCCCCCATAGTTCAATGGAAAACATAATGAAACTGCACTTTCCCGCACTCAATTGTAATCATATCTTAATGAGTTGATAACGACTGCCGACAAAGAGTCGTCGATGTCGACGCTACTGTACCACCGAAAACAGACAAAGTAATAAAAATTAGCCACCCTGGCTGGGAAGACAGTGTCTCAAGTCCACCACGTGCATTAACGGAGCGTAAACTTAATTTTTATTACGAATGTCTGCGTTCAAAAAATGAATAACTACATCTCAGCCACAGCCCTAGATACGGTAGAGTTGTCAATGTACATACTCAGGTGGGACTGGGAACCCACTCTTACCGGAAGAACCATCAGCTTTATTCGGAACAAATTGAATGAATTGAAAACAGCAAGATCTCGCGGAGAGAATCCAAAGCCAAACTTCAATTAAGATAACAATAGACAAATTTTGATGTCCCCCCTTCCGCCGTTCTACTTCGACCAAACGGCTTTGTTTTTGTGTGTTGTGTGTGTGTATCGCTGCAACTGGGATTGTTTTTTGGTTGAATTTCCATCGAAATTGGGTTTGGCTTCGAGAAAGATATTAAATTACCCAAACATGTCCAGCGCCGCCGAACGAAATGGGATAGGGCTAGTTCTTTCGATAGCGACTCCTTTCAAGTCCACCGATCCGCACGATGAGCTTGGTGTCTCCTGATGATAATTCAATCGCAAACACACCTGCGCCACAGGGCCAATGGGATGAATGTCTGGAACTGGATGTGGCAAGCGGGCAAAGAGACAAATTAATTAATTACCTGTATGATTTTAATAGGGTCAGTGCCTAGGTACATGCTCTCGTTTGCTGTCGCGTTTGCTTCGTCTTTGGTTTCGTCGGACAAGCGGTCGTTCCTGCCGAAGCGAAAGCATAAATAATCGTTGGGAAAGGAGAAAGAACCAGGGCTCTCTGAATCTCAATGGGGGAGCTCTCGCTGCGAAAAGCCATTAGACTCTGCACACAAACTGTTGCACTAAATCAGAGTCGGGATTCTAATAGCGGAGCATTTCTCCTCTGGCTCATGATAATGGGAGGGTGTGGTGGTCAATTTTTCTCCCTATATCCTATGAAGGAGACATGTATAATGGTTTCTGGATTGTTGATTAAGATGCTAAGATGCCGGAGCACCACTTGCGATAGAATAATGGAAGAATTTCTTTCATAACAAAATGTAGTCGGTTATACGGCACGGTTTGGAAAATGATGACTGTCTTAACCGCAGATGTAATATGTTGGACATTGGAGGGTTGTTGTATGGTGTCAATCTATTCACGTCCCATATGGCCTAATTAGTTGGGTAAGGCAAGGGTTTATTGAAATATGCGTCGTTTAACATATTTTTTTTTTAAATTGGATAACTGAATACGAATTAAGAAGTGTAGAACGCTTAAAAGGACGAAGTCGACATTATATATTTGTATTATTTCTTTCGTAATTAATTGTTTAATTTTTTTTTTTGTTTAATGCGGGTGTAATTTAATGATTGGTTATCGTTAGCTTATTGCTAGTTCTTATTACTTCGTCCTGCGCTTGAGGTTGTTAGTTTCTTTGGTAGATGAGATGTTAAACATTTATTTCAAATGGATCCCTTCTTTGGATGTTCCTGTTTCCTGGCAGTAGCAGGATGGAATTCTATGGATGTAAGCATATAGTTTTGGAAAAGAGTTGGTAGCTCCTTACTATCGGGTTTCTTCTAAGCTAGGTCTTCCACCAAAAGCATGGTGATTCAGGTTGGGGGTTAAACGGGCAATAGCCTCGGATCAGAGCGGAATCACTGTTGACAATCCTGCAAAACGACAGAAATACAACGACTTTCAAACCCTGAAGACGCTGTATGCAGCTGAACAATTAGCAGAGGCGCAAGCAGACATTCCCGCCCTCCATGAAGTGCTGTGGAATAGGTCTGGCAAGAGAAAAAAGAAATATGATCGTAGCACATTATTGCATCCAACGTTCAATTCTCTCCGGGAGTCATACTCCGTCCCGTTTGCAGAAAACTTCGCCACCGTAAAAGAGGGCAGGCAAGAGTAGGGCCTTCACAAGTAGCATCTTGCCTTTTGTTGGAAGAACATTTTACTATAGAGCTATATAGATTTTACCAATTGAAGGCGTTATATGGTTACCCCAACTTAAAGTTTTATTAAACACCAGTCCTAAGTTTCTAGCTGAGTTCCCGTAAGCGATTGATGATTCGGCTAGTATTATCAGTGGAAAATTTGATCTTGGAAAGGTTTATTTTTTTTTGGCCCAGATAAGGATACCTCTTAAGTCTTCATTCATAAGACACACGGCATTAGGAGCATCTTTATAAAGGAATCCTAAGAATCCTAAGAGCAGTTAAACGTCATCTGCGTATAAAGTTTTTAACCAACGATGGAAGCTCATTGATGTAGTGAGAACAACATTGAACTTAAAATGGATCCTTGCGCTAGATAGGTAGGTAGGTGAAGTAGGTAGGTAGGCGAAGTGGCTGATTGCATGGCAACCATGAAAAACACAAGTAATGCTATACTACTTGATGCCGCCACTCATGATGACATTAGGGGAGGGGTTATTTGTTGTGTATACTGAAATCCCCCCGGTGGAGTTGAGAAAGGCTATGATATCATTTAGACCCATGTCTGAGATATCTCAAAGATCGTCGAAAAATAGATTTCCCAGCGCCCTGCGTCTGGTCTTGGCCAACGCCGGGCATCCGCAAAGGAAGTGAAAGACCGTTTCTCCTTCTTGGACGTCGTTGCAGCTGTAGCAGTGGGTATTATGGGGTATGCCTAGCCTGGGAGCGTGGGTGCCTACTGCCCAGTGGCTTGTACTTACGGCTACTAGTCTAGCGACATCCGCTCTCGTCTTGTTAATGAGATTTTGGGTTATAGGTTTGTCAGTTATTTGTTAGAAGTGACGCAGTTCGTCAGATTCCTACACCTGGACCCTGCCCTCGCCCTGAAGTATGTGGTGATTACTCCCTTTACGAAGGCCAATGGGGGAGAACACTCACCGCGCTCAGACGTAGTCCTGTTTGAAATAAGGGCTTTGATTGCGGCGGATCTCGACGGTACGCTTGCGATAACATCCAGAAAAGAAGGCGATCAACTTCCTACCACAAAGCTTTGACGACGTCCATTGAGGTATCAGCTGTGTTGTTGCATGTATAGCGAAAGTTAAATAACTCCCAAAATTTTACACAACATTGATGGGTTCACTTCGGAAAGTTGAGGATCGTTAGAAAGTCGGAGAATTCAGGTCAAGAGGCTTGCGAATATTATCAACGGTGTCAAACTAGGCAGTTTTGCAGCTTCTACGTGAACGAAAGCTAGATTGAGCATTACATAACAAGTTCGTACTTGCTTCAAACGCTCTTGGCAAAAATGACAAAATCGCTGCTGGTCTGAATTCAGCACTTCAAGCTGATAGATCTACTAAGCCAAGGAGAAGAATTTCTTTGTATCATCTTGGTCATCAAAGGGATCTTCTCCTTTCCATTTAACGACGAGATTATGATCAAAGGTAGGTCAGTAAGAGAACATCAGCCTAATAGGCGCTTACGCCATGGCAGAGACAAAAGAAGACGCTACTAATTAGAGTTTCTATTACCACCTCGACTAGACTTATGAGCAATGTTCGAATTATACCTCGCCTAGGGCGGTTTGAGAAAAGGAGGATATAAAGGGTGATTTTTTAGCTGGTTTGGTTTTGGAAACACTGGTTTTGACAGCTGACGTGTGTTTAGTACCTTGTGTCACTGTCAAACAGCTTCAGTTTGGTTTGCAATTTAACCATGGATCGTCTTACAAATGAACAACGCTTGCAAATTATTGAATTTTACTATCAAAATTCGTGCTCGGTTCGAAATGTTCATCGCGCGCTGCTTCCATTTTATGATCGGCATTCTCGACCTTCTGAGCAGTCTATTCGGAAGATTGTGACCAAATTTCGCACCAAATTTACTTTGTTGGACATTAAACCACCAACACGTTTACGTACTGTGCGTATTGAAGAAAATATTGCGGCCGTATCAGAAGACCGCGAAATGTCGATTCGGCGCCGTTCCCAGCAGTTAGGCCTTTGTTACAGCACTACGTGGAAAATTTTGCGGAAGGATTTGGGCGTAAAGCCTTTTAAGATACAGCTGGTGCAAGAACTAAAGCCAGCCGACCTACCACAACGCACGAAACGAATTTTTGGTGAATGGGCTCTTGGAAAGCTGGCCGAGGATCCGCTTTTTTATCGAAAAATTGTGTTCAGCGATGAGGCTCATTTTTGGTTGAATGGGTACGTAAATAAGCAAAATTGCCGCATTTGGAGTGAAGATCAGCCAGAAGCATTGCAACAGCTACCAACGCATCCCGAAAAAGCCACTGTTTGGTGCGGTTTATGGGCCGGCGGCATTATTGGGCCATATTTCTTCAAAGATGATGCGAATCGCAGCGTTACTGTCAATGGTGAACGCTACCGAGCGATGATAACAAACTTTTTTTTGCCCGAAATGGAAGTTCTTGACTTGCATGATATGTGGTTTCAACAAGACGGTGCCTCATGCCACACAGCACGCGAAACAATGGCGCAATTGCGAGGCGAGTTTGGTGAACAGTTAATTTCACGTTTCGGGCCGGTCAATTGGCCGCCTAGATCGTGCGATTTGACACCATTAGATTATTTTTTGTGGGGGTATGCCAAGGCTAATGTGTATAGGGACAAGCCCGCTTCGATTGACGCACTGGAAGCCAACATCCATGCATTCATTCGTGAGATACCGGCCGATATGTGTGAAAGAGTATGCCAAAATTGGACTCAGCGGATGGGCTACCTGAGACGCAGCCGCGGTCAACATTTGCATGAAATTATCTTTAAACATTAAATTGCAAGGTTCAAACTATCGATTCAAATAAATATTTCATTCATTTTTTCGAATTTTTTGTGTTTTTTTTTTAAAAAAAGTTCTAAACCTCTTAAAAAATCACCCTTTAATTAATGGCAATAGTAGCACTATCGAAAAGCATAGCCTCCCCAACAAAAACGAGGAAGCTGTGTGCGCTGCGGAATGCAACGTTACGGCAGCAAGCTCACGGTTTCCTCGCCTCATTATCATAAAAGGAATAATGCCGGTTATCAGTTAATCAAACATCAACCAGATTGGTTGTTGGCGATCGGATATTACTTAAAGCCTGAAGACCAGTGACATATGTAGATGCCGTGAAGCCATCAGAAGTTCCGCAGCATATATGTTTCACCTGACCACCACAACAAATCCCTTGTAGGAAACTAGCATAAAAGGACGAGGGTAAGAGAATTGCGCGTTCTTGTACTACGGGAATAATATTCGGAATATTTAACCTTAATGTGAAAAGAAAGTGTCAAATCAACATGGAAGCCTTGTTTTAGGGTCACAGTGTTTTAGGGACACAGTGGATATGGAAAAAACATTTTTAAAAACTGCTTAACTATCCAAACTATACACAAAATTTGCTGTCAGGCTGAGCTAAACGTTTAACATTGGCGATGAAGGTCAAGAATTCCGTGCACGCAACCAAAATTTAAACTGAAATCAACCTGACGCTCGGGGAGAGCCTATCTATTTAAGTCAGCAGTAGATGACTTGGAAGGCACATATATGAACTTCAACATGCTGCGACTTTTTTATAGGCACCTAAAGTTTTGTTCGAGCGCCGAAACCATTTGTCGTTCGATTGGACCCTAACCGAGCAGTTTTAGGCCCGATAAGTCCACGATTGACTATATTTTTATATTGTTACTACGTCTGATCTTCTCAGTTCAGATCGATACTTACCATCCTTGGGCCCTCTCTTATGGAAATTATTTTTTTAAGGCTGTCATAACAGCAGCCATAACAGCATCTTAACCAATCCTATCTAAGGTTCTAAGACAACTTGTTTATATTCTTGGAACTGTGACTCGCTAAAGGAGCCAACAATTCTATAGGAACCATTTCGGCATCACTGGTACCATACCCTCCGGATGCTTGGAGGTGCCAACATATTCAGAAAACAAGGACAGTGTTTTAGCGCTACAACACTTTTCTTTGGAAAAGAAATTAATAAAGAATGGTCCTTTTCCTAGTAACAACGTTCACAAAAGTTCGACGCTGTTGGCTAGTAGCGAAAAACGCAGAACGCACAACCATCGGTGACTTCACTGCAGCCAGGGAATCGGGTGTCTGTCAAAAGTTAAAACGACGTCTCTTTAGATTGGTTTATTAAATACGTAATTCTGGTCTCCAGAATATAAACTCTTCGTCTTCAACGTTCGATTTAGTTTGTTGTTAATTTAATTAAGTGGAACTAACAAACTTTGCAAAAAACTCTTTAATTGATAAAAGCAAATCCAAATCCGAAAGCACTCGGTAGTGGTTTACTGAATCCCTCTTCTTAGTTTAATACGTGGAGAACTAAATGGGTTTCGTCTCTTTTTGTTAAAGGGTGACGGGCATTATAGTCCTCTGTTGGAAATGTAACCTAGTCACAAGCCAATCCAAAACCCGGACTCATGGCACTACAAAAAAAAAAAAAAAAAAAAAGCTGATTTCCGCCGCATGTGTCTTCCTGCGCCAATTTTAAGGATGGAAGCAAAGTTCATACATTTCACCGCACATTTCCTAAGGAAATTTCCTAAAATTTATCAACTTTCCTCACCAGCATTATCCGAAAAACCAATAAAACTTTAATGCAATCTCAATTTAGCAGGTTTACTCAGGCCAAGTACCTTTTATTTCTGCTCACAATCTCTCAAAATATTCGTTTCTCGCATCAGAAGCGCAACCACAAATCCCAAAACGAATTGCAGTGATTTTCCAATTTGCTGTCTGCAATTTATAGCAACTTATCGACTCGGCACTCGCACACAAAGCCCTCATAATTCACGTAATTCAATTCAAGTGTAGATTATATGTGACCTCATATTCCAACTCCTCTCCCCCCGAAAGTTCACAATCCTTAATCGATACTTGGCCTGCTTTAATATTGCATAGTATATCCCGTAAACTTATTCCCTTGTCCCAAAAATATCATTTCCATGATTTTATCGACGACAACTCACACATCGGCAATGACAAATGCAAACAACCATGAGGATGGAGGGTTCAAATTGTTGTAGCGACAAAGAGCAAGACTCCTTTCTATCTGATTTCTGATTTCACATAATTCGAGCAAACTAAAGAAACAACTTTACAAATCCGTCCTCACTTGCTCCGGCTACCGAGTTTCAAATGACTGTTAAGTGGCACGGCTTCTTAAAGACTTCATTCACCCCACCCGACCGCAGGGAGAATCAAAACACCAATCCTAATCATTTCGAGCACGTGTCGGTGTCAGTAATGTAGTCGATTGCAAAGGGGTCCACATCTGATTCAGGTGGGAGTATGTGCTGTGCATATATGTATGTATGATTGGCAGCGAATTCCTAGCGCTCTAGTGGATGAAGCGAATTTGACGCCTACAACACCGTGTCCAGCAAGCAGAATTCCTAAATTGGATTTTGGGTGTGAAAAATGATGTCTTCCCCCATTCCTCCTGGAGTCGAGCAAAAAATGTACTCGCAACAAATCACCCTTAGTACAACAAGAATGGATGGACATGAACCAGAGCAACGAGATATGTACTCCCTCACCCTCGCCTCAATTTTTGCAAAACTCAACATTTTTCCACGAACGCGCGTATTTTATCGTCCTAATCAACCATCCCCGGCTGCCCACCACGTTGCAAAGGATGAGATGCGATTTATCTCTTCGGGGGATGAACGAATGTCCGCTTGCCATTGTTCTGCTGGCACAGAATGGACTGGGACTCGGACTCGGCTTGCTTACACTCGCTGGTTTGGTAATAGGATTTGTGCCTTTTGTTGCAGAGCGCATTTTTATGGGACTCGGCTATCTGGGACGTCGTGTGTGTGTGGGAATGATGATATCGATCACTGGACGACTACAATAACAACAACAAGAACACAAACGTCATCAATCGTGCGAATGGGTCAATGCTGACAAACAAAAGGACATTCCAGGGTAATAAACAACAACAGGAGCAGTAGCAGTAGCTGCTGCGAGAGTAGACTTTTCTACAACAACGCAGCAAAACGTCAATGCGTCTCGTTATTCCGTTGCTGAAATTCACTGGATTCGAATTCCCACCCGTGCCAGGATAGATGTAGTCCCCGTAGGACAGCGACATGATCTGTGTTAATTGTCACCCTCCCCGGACAGGGTGAAATGGTGATTTTCTTCCCTTCTTTTTTTTTGTTTTGTGTTTGTTGCTTCGCCAGGACATTTTTCCTATTACAATACACTGCCGCATTGTGCGGCTTTTGTCTGCATACATACACACACGCACCTCCTAGTTAATACAGTGGCGGAGGAGGGCAGATGGTAAGGTAATTTTATCACAATCCCTTGGGTCATTGATGCTGATGATGATGACTCTACTGCTCCAATATAATTCTATACTTCAAAGTTTTTTTGTTGTTGTTTGGTTTGGTTGGTGATAGTGCACAGAACCCTCTAAGGGTTGGTTGCATTTTGTCGCTATCGCCGAGTGCGTCTAGCACTCTGAATGATGCACAACACATTCGGGTACACTACGATACGTTGCCGCTGCTGGTGGTGGGTTATTCCAGGTTCTACATCTACAGGATGATTTATTGTGTCCTTTGATGGCTATAAACTCGATTAAAGTCAGTTTTCTGCTCGATCATATTATCTGGAGGATTTATTGTCATTTCTAGACCCCTCCTGGGAGAATGGAGAACCAGAACCAGAGAGATATACGAGGAGGACGAGAATGAGATAGGAGCGATTTCCTTCATTGGCGAATGCGATGAATGGATGAGTGCTGAACTATAGGGGAGAGATTCCCTTCCCAGTCACTATGCCCGGTTTTTGTTATTAATGAAGTGCAAAGCTGCGCTGTTGTATGATTGAGTGAGCAAATGAAGTGGAGGAATAAACATTGAACATGGCAATCTGGCAATATGGCAACATTTGTAGATATGAGTGTCATTTAAGACAGGATGAGAACTCGCGCTATAATAGGGAGACTGCGACTATTAATCGTTGCTGCTGCGAAAAAGGGAGCAGGCAGAAAAACTTTTATGATTCTATTCTTGGGTGAATTTTATTCATTAGATTTTTATCTTTTTTTAAGAAAAGTTTTTTTTTTCTGCAGCATTATTGGTGGGCTTATGATAACCATCGCTGGATTAACGGGACAAGCATAATAGATTTAACTGAAAGAAGAACTAAGGGACGAAGGGACGCACTAAAGTACTTACTTTAGGTTGCAAAACATGACAGAATGGAATGGATGATGCATATCTATTTTTCGATGTGTCTTAGGATTAGGATCAACATTTCTCTCAGGCTTTTTTGTCAGAAGTTTTTTTAGTTACTGGCTGGACTATGTATTTCAGTGAATTTTTTGAGCCACCACGGGACTTCGAAAATAATTCGGAGGTGTTTTTGATTAGCTTTCAACTTCTTCAATTTGGAAAACATTCATCACCCATCAAGGGTCATGCAAGAGTAATGTTCTTGGGGTCCAGATGGATAAACCAGCCCGAGGTCTGAGTATAATTAGCTCATATTTTTGTCCGGGTCCGTGGGATGCCCCTTGAACCGTGGGGAATCGCGTTAGTACTTGAAAACCCTTGCGGCATAGCCCGATCAGGAATTTTGATCTTTAGGTTAGTTTTACTCTCAGTATGGATTTTTCGTGCAATAGAACTAAGCGCCATTTCAATTGATTCCAACTAGTCCGCTTCCTTGTTTCGCGAGATATCAGTGTGCCCTGGCACCCGGTACAGGGTTACTGGGCACACTTAGTACAAGATATCTCGTCTAACGGCATTTGTTCACAAACCTTGATTTCACCACACCCCAACTTTATGGCCCCTTTATGTTCACAATAGATGGGAATGTTCCTTTTGGCAAAGCAGTGCTTTTTCAGTTCCCCCGTAGACTTAACAATCGTAGCTATCTCGGGCTGGAAAACCCTTCAGTCGTCGTTAATTCTAAAAATTTGAATGTTTGGTCTTTGGGACCAGAGTCCACCCTCTCTTAATCTGACGGCCTACGGCAAGGCGGTAATACCTCCAAAGCTGCAGTGAGTGTTCTCTTTAGGGACCCTGTTATACCCATGCAATCCGCTCTTTGGAATTTGTTGAGGTATTTACATTCCGCGGCCTCCTACCACACCGTATAATCTTACAACCGGTACAAATATCTAGGTACATATTTGTCAACATTTTGCAAGCGCTTTTGTCAAAAACTTTGGCTTGAAAAAATCAGTTTGCATAAATCAGCTATATACCTGCCTTAGTGCAAAAGATTTAGCTACAAGGGGACTCCATATAATTTAGACTCATTATATCACAAATGAAAAGGCGGTGCCAGTTACTACATTATCCGGTGACAAAGCCAGCAACATGAGGCAATAGTACATGCAATAATTTTCTAGAAACAACACTAAATGTTGGTGTATCGCTTCGGGGTGGACACGATCACATACTTCTCGCAGAGTCGTCCGTACCTACATGTGTTCAAGTTCTATAATAACTCACTTCTAGCACCACTTCAAGTCTTGTCCTGTCCCGTCCTATGTACTGCCACAAACTACAAATTGCAAATAAATTCACCAAGCGAGCCCCAACATGTCCCGACATCCGGACGACCAACAACCAACAACATAAAAATTGGCTAGCATAGCCGAAGCAGCAGGTTGCAGCGACCAATCCCACCATTATTGTTATTAATTTGCAATTTTCCAATCCATTTGTGGCACACCACCATCCATCTGAGTGTGGGCTCTGTCTCTACCCATCGTATATTATCGAATATTGTGCGCGCGAACGAATACATAACCTAAAACTGAAACTGAAAAATCGCGCGCACAGCTCTTAAGCTACATAAATAATCGACCGCCGGGCCGGGCCGGTCAGACCATAATACTGCTGAAGCACATCCAGCAGATTCAGACCCAGAGTGCTGCAAAGACAAAACAATCCCAGATGCACTAGTCGCAGATAAAAAAAAAACAGCAACGAAAAAATAATAATACAAAACGCAGACAAACTCAAATAAATAATAATATTAATAAATTTTCGCGCCAAAACGTGACTCGAATATGGAGATTCGTGTGTGGAACTGCGACCCGTTCTATGTGTATGTATTTACGGACGGACCCCCACAATTATAATTTATTATTGAGAGCATTAATGCTCATGGTCTGAATTTATTATATGGAAAATAGTTGTGCAGCTAGCTATCACCCTCCGGAGGATAAGCGACAACAAAACGCATTTCAATTCGGTACTGCAAGAGCAAACTATGTAGCTATAGCGGAGAAGCATCCTTGTGAATTAGCACGAGGAAGGATTAGCGTTAGTGAGATAGTTTGTGCCTAGTCAGGTTATCATCTATCTCAGGGCACACGCTCACATGCACAACTAAATTGTTGCTGGAGACACAAAATGTGGTCTGGGGATTGAAGGTGGTCACTGTGGTCTTTCGATTAGCTGCGCTTCGTCCGTACATATATATACTCGTCGTCATTGTCGGTCGGATCCTCGGGCGCATTTAATTGACTTATGAATATGCATTGATGTGTGTGCGCTCTCAGTGTGCACGCATTCTTAATTATCGAAATTAATCAATTCCATGGATAATTTATGTAATAATTTGCAGATAGGCTGACAGTTGTAGACCGAGCGGAGTAAGCACTCTTCATGCATATATGTATGCTTCGTACATCCCTATTTAATGACATTCATGCGGCAACCTATACTAGAAGTCCGGACAGAGTCCATCTATTGGCGGAGTTTTTGGGGGAGGTTCTCCTCCATGATGTCTTTTTCGGGCCCGTTGGCAAATTGTCATAAATTGTAAGGAGAATGTCAATGGTCGGTATCTATCTATAGATTATTGTATCTACTAAAAGGCTGAGTAGATGGGCGGGAGGCTACAATTATGAATTAGTTCATGTTCATGTTGTTGAAGGTTCTATGGGATAAGAGATAATAATAATTGGTCCTGGTTTATGCGCTCGACAAGGGAAAAGTGCGAGTAATTAAAGGGAATCATCTGCAAACACCTTATGGTGGAAGTTTTAAAAAAGAAAAGAGGACGGAATAGTGCTTAAGCATTCAATTTTTCATATGAGTAAAGTATAGGCTTTGAAACAAGCTTATACCGCTGATCAGCTTTGAAGTAAGTGTCTATGCTTTTGTGCATAGAACGGTGGCTTTAAAAATATTCCATAGAATGCTTGGAAAGGTGTCCGAGGCCAAACTAAGAGGTTATGTATCTCTGATATGCTATGTTTGCTGCACTTCTCTTCCAAAATTTCACTAACATTCTGAATTGCGTAGCCCTCCACTTAAGCTGCCGCAAGTACTGCAGAAATAAAAGTATTTTACTATCTTTTTTAACTTTCTCGTATACATTAGTATACTAAAGAGAAAGTTATTGCGATCGTGCGGAAATTTCGAACTCAAACTGAGTATGAGTTTGGACTATAGAGAAGTCCAAAAAGTGGCTCCGCCAATGCCGCCCGTCAGTCTATCTGTCTGTCTGGGCGCCGTATGACGAAACGTTTCGACGGATTTGCTTCAAAGTTCGTATATAAGGTTCTTGTGGTTACATCTCGGGGCATCTTTCATTTTTTGTTTTTTCTTTTGAAATAACGGTACCTGCCATACAAATCACTTTTCTCGAACCACTTCCAAGGATTTCGGTCTTTTTTTGTACTGAAGAAAAAATTTTTTTTCTTATAACGATTTTCTTAAATTTAAATTAAATTCGTTTTCTCAAAAACGGCTCAAACGATTTTTATAATATTTTGTATTTCGAACAATTATGTTAAAAGTGTCCAATGTGCGAAATTACATAAAAATCGTAGTTGCCGTTTTTGAGAAAATCAAATTTTTTTAAACCTAAAAAGTTATTTAAATAAACTTCTCACCATTAATTTTCGATTCATTTTGCGACTCAAAAACGCATCTCATGTACCGAGAAAGTTTCGCATGACGCAGTCGTGCAGTTTATTTACTTCGCAATCGCGAAATGTACTCCTCAACCTGAGAATCTGAATAATAAAGGTAACAGAGGTTATGAAATGGAGTATAAAAGTTTCAAAAACAAACTGATAAAATGATAGCATTTCGAAAATCTAACTTCTACGAAAACCAATTTGTCCAATTTAGGGCCGATCCTCGAAACATGTGGATTAATCAACCAAATATTAGAAAAGCAAAATGCGAATATTGACATTGAAATGTACAAAATTCAATCTTTGACAATTCTACAAATATACATGAGATGCGCAAAATTGTGAGTAGTTGATATGAGAAGACATGGCGAAATCTAATACTAAATACGTAAATTTGTCAACCTCAGCCTAACACAGCCGAGGCTCCAGTTGTAAGACCGATCTATTAGGGTGGCAATAAAAATTACCTAAGCATCTATAGACAAATTTCGATACTTCCTGTAGTAGAAAAGTGTTTTGAATGGAGTTATTTTTGTAATATTGCAAAGTTTTATTGAAACTCTCTAATACATAAAAGATATTGGATTTGGATTTCAAGAAAAAAAAAAAGAATACAGGCAAAACTGATAGGAGAATTCGTAAATTGTGTCTATGAAAGCTTTAACAACATCCTGTTTATGGACTTCAGTAAATCTTTCGACACTCTTGACCATGCGAAGTTAGTAGAAGCAGTGAGATAGATTCGCATACGCGTAGTAATGGCTGCTTGGCTTACTGATAGCGCACAACAGAGTGTTTTGTTTCAAGATTAAAAGGGGAGTACAATATTACAATACAGGAATTAAAATTAGGTCCGATTGTTTTCATCCTCTACAAAGCTCAGCAACAAGAAAGAATGTCCACAATCTATACACTAAGCGACCAGATGATAAAGTGGTATACCAACGGATCGAGAACTGATGAAGGAAGTGCTGCAAGAGTTTTTGGTCCAAGAACGAAACATTACGAATCCATGGGCAAGAGTACCACCATCTTGCAAGCAGAAATATGCGCCATAGAAAGATGTGTTCGAATCAATCTCGAAAAGAATTACAGAAACTGTGACATAACAATAAGGTCAGATAGTAACCCAGCTATCAAAACACTGGACTCCTTTGTCATTAAATCCAAACTTGTATGGGAATGCCTACAAAGTCTCAACAAATTGGGCAAGAAAAATAGAGTACCTGTCTGCTGGATACAAGGCCTTCTGGGCATTATTGGTTACGAGGCGGTGGACTCTCTAGCAAGAAAAGAGGCAACAACACCCTTCATAGGACCTGAACCGGCATAGGGGAACACACCCTAGGCGAAGAATTCAGGAAATCGAAAAAGGAAAAAAGGGCTAGAAACTTTTGAGATCTCCAGGGTCTGAGACAAGCCAAAAAATTCTTATAGGGTTTATAATCTCGAAAGATTTAAAGCACGTATCAGTCTTAGTAAAAATAACCGACGTATCATAACTGGCTTCCTAACGGGGAATTGCAAACTCAGGGAACACATAGATAGGGATATCAGATGAAGGTCTCTACAGATTCTGCAATAAGTCCACGGGAACTCCAGAAAACATACTGGAATCCTGCGGGGCACTGACCCAAAAGAAGCTTAAATATTAAGGAAAACACCAACTTCTAGAAAAGGATTTACCAAACACGGATCCACTACTCATTCTTAAAAGAAGCTGGACTGGATAATGCGCTCTAAGTAGGTTTTTCCTTGCCAAGGCTAAAGCCAGATCATAAGCACTCCAACATAATTCCTTACAAATCAAGCTCTTGAAGAAGGAGCAAAACCTCAAAACTAAGGTATGGTATACTTGCTTTTGCGAAACGCAGTTGAAACTCACATTCAAAAGCTGCAGAGACTTCAAAATTCAGCACTGAAGCAATTAAATATCACTAGCCAGCGTAATAATGAGAGAAGTCTTAGAGTTCTTCTTGTTGAACACATTTTCAAGATGACGATAACACTGGAGTACTTTTACGATAGCCTTTTCATTCGACCACTAATTCATCAATTAAACTCTAGCGACGGGCCCAAGGTACGCTACAAATTAATAGAAACTGCAAAAATTATTAGACGACAACTTAAAGATCTAATAAATTTAATTTATTTTAAGCTAGTTTAAGCTTCTATATTTACAAGAAGCTTCTTCTTCTGCAGACAAGCCATGGCTTCGCAGGAATTCACAGAAATTGTTAAGACTCTTTTCATTAATAAAAACTACTTAAATCTAAAAACAAATCTAATAAATGCTTTGTGCCATCAACAGTTTGTTTGATAAAAATTCTGTCTCTGCCTTAATTGAAATACTCTGTGACGAAGTTTAATTTGATTCCCTCACTGTCATGTCACCATTTAAGCAAAGGGACCTACAGTTAAATACCAATTTCGAACGGTAATTTATTTTTAGAAGCTTCTCATGACAATTTTTACTCTTGGATGTTTGTTAGAACCATACCATGTCCAAAACTACTGCTCGTGAAGAGACCCAAATTAGTGAGTAGTTTCGCACTGACACAAACTTCAACCCTAATATTGAAGGCTTTATTGAAAACTAACTTAACCACATCCATAGCTCGCACATGCTCTCTTCTTCAACGCCTTCTCTTCTATGTATCGAAAATGATTCAACCTATATTTCTACAGAATTATAAAAAAAATAAATAAATAAAATTTTTCGTAACTTTATCTTTACATATTTTTACGCCAACAAACGTCTATGATCAGACCGTATGCCAAGTAGTAACATAGTTTGTCATATATGATAGAAAAGAAATTTAGCTCACTTACATCGGTATTTAATAAGATTTTGCAATTGGCTTGGAGTTTGGCTAATTGCTTCCAGTAGCATTGGTTGTGTGGTCCCCTCCCTTGCGAGCCACGTAAAGCGATGCCATCTTCAACTGCGTTATCCCTATCTGTAGTCTGAGATTTTGCTGGCTGGAGCGTTGGTATTCATTCACTGTGCATGTCCATTCTAAACGCTCAACTGCTCGCCGCCTGTTCCTAGGCGGAATACATCATATGCAGATCCGGAAGTTATTGTCCTTATATCGTTTTGCAGGGTCCTCAACACGTAACCCAGCGCGGGGACTGTAGCGAATTCTTTCAAGGGACCCTTGGATTGCTTTAGGCTATCAAGAGCCCATCTCGAAAAAATTGGAGCACGACCGAATCAGTTGGTATTGTCATGTTTAAAGGAGGGATCCTACGAACCCCATCAAAAAGGCACTGCAATCAACGTTCCCTTACAATAGTGTAAGAGAGGTAGGCCTAAAAACTCCTGGATCACACAAATGCACACAAATAAAGTGATCCAAAATCGAGATGCCTGCAGATATTTTTTGAGGTCGAACCGTCGAACACCACGGGCGGACCAGTAGGAATGCAGTGAAATGGGAGGGTTATGATCCCTGTAATCCTGATCATAATCTCGTCGTTAAATGGAGAGAAGAAGGCTATCAAGTTCATCGTATTAAATAAAACAAAATTCTTTTCGATGAAACAAACTCTTCTGGATTTAATTTGGGCAAAATTATTAACAATACTTTTCATATCGACTGAGGTGATTAGGACGTTTTTGGCTCATCTTGCTCCTCAACTCATTTTTAACACGTCTTTATGTTGAGAACCACCGCAGTTGGTGATCATGAGAGATGAATAAATGCGCAGTACAATTTCATCGTTTGAGAAACAAGATTCTAAAAAAATATTTAAAAAATCTTGTAAACTTGCATTTCAACAGCATCGGGGTTTTTGGTGACCATAATACTAGTCACATCCTAATTGAGTAATCCAGCAAACCGTACTTTTGGCGTTCCACAGGGCACCATTCTTGGTCCTCTGCTATTTTGAATTTATATAAATGATATAAGCAAAGTGAAAAATGATATACAGCAAAATTTCTTTGTTCGCCGATGATGCTCTTATGTTCGTGTGCGGTAAAGACATCGACGTATTACGGGACAATATAAATAGTGATTTAAACGATCTTTGTTCATGGCTAAGTGTAAATAAACTAAAACTTAATATTAATAAATCAAAGTGCATGGTAATAAATGATAAAGTAAATGTAAACTTGATAACAAACAATGAACTGATCGAGCAAGTCCAAGAAGTAAAGTACAGTGCTCTTCACTTGATTAGACGCACCAACTTTTTTTTAAATAAATCAATTTTTTTTGTAAGTGTGGGTAGCAATTATCAAACAATTGCATTTATTTGAAAGCTTATTAAGTTCTTAACAAAAAAAAACAAACAAACGGTAGGTGTGTAGAAGCTAAAGATATTTTTTCTCTTTCTTGCCTATGCTGCCAGAAAAAGTGCAGTTTTTTTTGGTTCACTTGATTAGACGCACCTGTAAAATGATCGTAAAAATGAAACATAGACTTTTTAATTTACTTTTTTTCTTTTATTAGTTATTTTTTTATGTTTTCAGTACTTTGTAGGACCACCACGATTTAAAATTACATCAAAAATTCTATTTTCTATTGAAGCATATAACTTTTCTAAATAATTTAATGGAATCCTCTTCAAGGCTTCTTTAATTGCCACAATTAATTCTTCACAGGTCTCATACTGCCTACCTCCGTCATAAACCTTACGTGTAAGCCATCCCCAAACATTTTCAATTATATTGAGGTCAGGTGAATATGGTGGCCAAGTCAAAAGTTCAACATTTTCATCGGCAAGAAAGCTTTTGACTAGACGAGCGTTATGGATTGGCGGATTATCTTGCTGAAAAATCCACTTTAGCGGTCCAAAAAGCTCTTTCATAGCGGGGAAGGCCGATTGTAAAAGAGCTTTGTACGAAACTCCCGTCATTTTGTTGGAAACAAAAAACAAATCGAACGCCCCATAGTACGAAATGGCTCCCCAAACCATTACTCCTCCTTGTCTCGAATGGTGGCGTGTCAAAAAATTTTCCTCTTTTCGCAAATCATGGAAGTAGTGATTATATCCATCAGGGCCATCCAAGTTACATTTTTTTTCGTCTGAAAAAACCACATTTCGCCAATTTAGCTCACTTCCAAGTTTGGTATCCCAGGTCATGTGAAGGCGTGCGAACTCCAACCGCTGTTCTTTTCTTATGGCGTTTAGTGGAGGCTTTTTTTTAGTTTTTTTAATTTAAGATGGTCCGCACTTAAAATAGCTCGGTGAACAGTTGATGTGCTGGCAGTTATCCCCGCTTTTTCTTTTATTTTGCTGGTGGAGAGAGCTGAATTTGACGCAATTCTTAAAATTTTTCTCTTATCCTGAGGAGTTAAAGCGGTTTTTGTCCTTCCTATGTAATTTTTACCATATGAATCACTGTTCTTAATAAAATTTCTCACGACATGGTCACTTCGGCCTATTTTTTTGGCAATACTTCCCATCGAAAAGCCTTCGGAATGCAACGCGTCAATTTTCCCTATTTCTTCAGCAGTTAAAACTTTTTTTTTTCCCATTTTGGATTGAAATCTGTGGCAAACTGCACTTTTTCTGGCAGCGTAGGCAAGAAAGAGAAAAAATATCTTTAGCTTTTACTCACCTACCGTTTGTTTGTTTTTTTTTGTTAAGAACTTAATAAGCTTTCAAATAAATGCAATTGTTTGATAATTGCTACCCACACTTAGAAAAAAAATTTATTTATTTAAAAAAAAGTTGGTGCGTCTAATCAAGTGAAGAGCACTGTATCTCGGGGTGGTATTGGATAATGAACTAAATTTTAACAGCCATTTAAATTACATTACCAAAAAAATATCTAAAAAAATTGGATTTCTAAATAGAATTCGAAGAAATATTTCAACAATGTGTGCAATTAACATTTACAACACGATTATAAAACCCCATTTCGAATTCTGCTCTACAATTTTATACATGGGAAATATAACAAATATGAATCGGCTCCAGCTCCTACAAAACAGGGCTTTGAGGATAATACTGAAGGGCAGCTTTTATACGCCGATACAGTGGATGCTATCATGCTTGCAGTGGTTAAGTGTTAAGCAGAGAATCACCTACAATGCAATATTATTTGTATTTAAAATAAAGTTTAAAATGGTTCCTAGTTATCTGTATTCAAATTTGCAATTCATTCAAGATGTTCAACCATATAATTTAAGATCAAATTCAAATTTTAGAGTGCAATTATATAGAGACCAAAGAACTCAAAATATGCTTATGTATAAAGGACTCAAACTATTCAATGAATTACCTAATGAAATTAAAAATGAGTCAGTCTTGAGAAGGTTTAAACAATTACTTTCAAATTATGTAAGATCTCATATTTAAATTACCTTTTTTCTTTTTCTTTTATTAGTATCTTATTATTACGTTATATCATATTAACGTTAAATTTAACTTAGTTAAATTTTAAATACATGTAATTAATAGTATTATATGCTAAATAAACCAACATACATACTTATTCGACGCCTACACTGTCCTCCAAATCATCTGGGTAAGAACTTATATGCAGATTTTTTCAAAGGCTCTTCTGTTGGAAGAGAGCTTGCGGATTATTCCAAAAACCCCAGTAATAAAATGCCTACTTTCAAATGTTAAGCTTAAGCAGCCAGTACGTTATCAATCAACGGTGACAATACACACCCGAATGATCATGTGTTTGATTTTCAACAAAGTCGTCGATTTATTTCGCTCCCTTAGCCGAGAAGACTCACACTGAAATTTCTCATAGCCAGTCAGATCTTTGGCTTTTACCTCAATATCCAAAAATGGGGATCGTATTACTTGAACGTACCCATGTCATGATTCATATAGGGTAAAATCAGTGTTAAGGTTTTGATCAGTCGATTGCGACCGGTGTCAAATCACACGATCTTGGTGGCCAATTGACAGGTCCGCGGAGTTATGCGCTTATCGAATGTTCCCTTTAATAAATCGATTGTGACGTGCGCTGTGTGGCATGTAGCGCCATCTTGTTGGAACCACAACTCATCCACATTCTTGCCATCCAATTCGGGAACAAAAAAGTCGGTTATCATGGCTCTATACCGGCCTCCATTAACGGTAACTGACTCTCCAGCATCATTTCGGAAGAAGTATAGCCCAATGACTCCACCAGCCCATAGAGCACACCAAACAGTTTTTGTGGATGTAATGGCGTTTCAAGGGTCTCATGTGGATTCTCTTCACCCCAAATGCGGCAATTTTGCTTGTTGACGTAGCCATTCAACCCAAAATGAGCTTGCGGTAAACTTCGCGAACTGAACAATCATTTTCGAAATAATTTTGCACGATTTGCAAGCGTTGATCATTTGTCAACCTGTTCATGATGAAATGGCAAACCAAATTGAACATAAATGACTTTAGAGCTGCCAGATTTGACCACAAAATGTCAGTTTTATCTCTATTCGAAAAACCAACCTCTAAAAAAAACACCCTTTACATTGGCTTAATACTTGTTTGTAAGCCGCTGAAGTTTCCAAATGTTAGGGGATTTATGCGTTCTTTATGCGAAGCTATTGGTGGATTGGACACTTAACCGCACACATAACCCACAACCGGGAGAGAGATTCGCTTTAGAAAACTCTTTGGACAGAAGGAGCCGTTTATTCTGGCGCCAGTAGCCCATCTTCAGGTATTACTGGTGTAGGAATACACTAGTTCGATCTAACTGGTGCTGTGAACGCCAGCGTTGATTCTATCCTTAGAGTTCATCCGATGCCGACCAGATATAGGGAAAGTACCTAAAGGGAAGACACCCCTCTTATCATCTCTCGTCTGCTGCCACCAAAGACTTTTTACGGGGTTGGGTTACCCAATCTTTTAGTAATATCTAGGAACAGACGACAGAGGGACTGCTTATGACCAGGTCGATGCAGTTTTTAAAATGAACCTCTATGGTAGCATAGAGATACAATGTATTTAGGAAAATCCCTCTGAAATACGGGTATTGAGAAGGCTTAAATCGAACTCTATTTAACTATAGGAACTTTTCCAAAGCCGAATTTACCACTTTACTGCCGTAAACATTTCTGCAAAGTATATCATTTTGCCACACTTCAATAGGATCTCGCTGCTTTAATTGCTTAACATGACATAATAATATCTGTGAAACTTTAGACGAACATGAGCACCACATACGTCTTTAACCACATGCAAGGTAATACCTTCCTGTAAGATTGATTGATTGCTGGTATTTCATGAAAGCCAGTCGTGTAGTGCGTCCTTCGAGTGCACACATTCAAAATCATTATTTTAGATGAGTGCAATAATTAATTGCACAGTTTCAGTTTACTTACACACTTACCCACTCACATAAAGGCACTACGGCTGCCTGACCAAACATCCGAATTAGCCTTCAACATAATCACCTTTCGTTCCCCCGAATGCGAGCTGCAGCAGAAACTTAGTGCTTGAAAAGCCAATAAACTGCATTCTTAGGCAGGTACATGCACACTGTACCAGTCTACATCTTCAGTTGATTTCAATATTTTAACATTTACAGCCCATTCAATGGGACGACGATATTGCTTACCGCAACATCTTGTCTCAGGTCTAGCGCACATACCTGCACACATTCTAGATACAGCTGGTTATTGTTCAGCTTTACCTTGCATTATTTTAGCTACTAATGACTCAACGAAGGATCTCTTTCGGAATCCTTCGGAGAATCATAACACTTGAGCTAAATATTTACATAAACCGTAGACCGGGTGAGCGCCTAATGCTTACACACATGACCCAGTTTTCGTCGGTTCTCCTCATCCCTCCTTTCGCCCGACGGACGACAACAACATCTAAATCAAAATGTTTGATGAACGCAAATCCTTGACACAAACATGCTACGTATCCTTCGCTCAACACACACACACGCTCTCTCTCTCGAAATGCAATGCCCGGCAGCAGGGTTTGAAATATGAAACCTCGTGACAACATGTTCATCTGAAAATTACATCAAATCGCTCCAGGATCCTCGGATGATGGGGCCTGTGTGTTTGTGTGTACACTCGAATGATGCGGATGATATGGACACAAAGACGAAGACTCATATGCAACCCCACTAAGGGAAGAAATTAATTCATCAGTTTTCTACTTCGTCCTGGTGATGCAGTTGGATTAATTCATCCCCGCTATGACATAGCTCTCTTTGGGTTGTTGATGATGAAAGTATCCTTCTTTGGTTTTTTTTTTTTTTTTTTTACATTTATAGCTTTTCGCGAGGGTGTCTCAAGGACTCACTTTCATCTCTTGCCACCGCCAAGCCGCACCACCATAACGAAAGTTGTAAAGTGATGTTGAAATATTAGGACTTATGGTCAGGATTAGCCAAACCGCAAGCACTCTCCCTATGCGAGGAGTGGGAGGATAAACTGGAAATCTGCCCAGCTCTTCCTTGACCAAAGGAGAGTGGGCTTAGAATTTATGGTACCGACACGCAGTCTTCGTCCATGTCGGTCGGTCTTAGGCTAGAGATGCAGCAGCCGTGTGAAAGTTGTGGTGATGGCATTTTGACCATCGTAGTAGCGGCGCGCAAGTGGCAGAGGAGAACCCAACCAAGAGCAAACAACGGCAGACGAACGTTGCCAAAGTCGTAACTCGGGGGATGAAACTTTTGAAACACGCAGTGAGGATGGTTGCAATCTGCTGGAGAGTGACTTATTGTCGGTTTGTGCGAATGGATTTATAAGCCTGAACGGTATATTAATGCTGTGTGCAACTGCAGCAGATTGTTGTAACAGTCTCCAGCAGCAGGGCGGGCGATAACTTTATGACTAATCCTTTGCGATTGGATAGTAATTGGACGTGCTATTGGTAATGTGGATTGGATAGTATCATCTTAAATTCTAAGAATTCCAGAAACCCCTACAGCAGGATATGAACTCCTCTTTTATAGATTGAAGATTTATTCAACGATACGAGACTGGGGCTGGGTACCTGTCTTTAAAATAAGATTCCTCGATCTTTTCGTGGAAAAGAAATTACCGCACCGATCCTTATCGGTGGAACCCACTCCCACGAATCTTCATCAGAGTCCAACAGTGATTTGTCAGTTGATTGTCACCAAGATTAATGCCATCGCCGCCCGTCCGCCGCGACACTGCCTTCAGTGCTGTCAAAATAATTAATAAAAATATATTTCCTCGCTTTATCGCCAGTGACGTGGAAAATAAGACGATCTCGCGCCTTGCCTGCTATCATTAATCTCTGACACTGTCGGCGGGCGGTGCGTGGTGTACTCGACGACTAAACAACTTTCCACAAAACTAACCTCTCCTGCGTAAGTGACAGATTACCAATTGTCACTTGCAGTCTCTCACTACGAACGAAGACGAAGGAACGCAACTTAGACGAGTGACTGATGTGATATCGTTTCATCAACACACACACACACACCGAAGACCGAAATACACTTAAATGAAATTCCTTTTATGTTTCTTCCCTGGCTGGGCTGGGCTAGCTATGCGGTATATTGTTATTGGTGACTCGTAATAGTGTGTGACAGGATGTTATGCGAACCGAAATGTTGATTTCGATTTTTCATCCTTACGACATGACAGCCAGGAACGCTGGCTATATGTACGTTTGGTCTTTGTAGTATGTGTGACATGTGATGTGGATGTCCTTTTATTTTCACTCGATCAAAATTACACCAGCATTTTTCTTTGCACACTTCAATGGATGTGGTGTGTGCCAGTGTTGTGATGAGATGAAGATGGAGGTGGCACCATCAGTGAAAGGATGTGCCACCAGATTTTTCACCTCGAGTTCGAAGTCTGCCGACCTTGGTGATGGTGTTTTGCGAAAGTGACAAAGGACATTCTGGCTACAAAGGCAGTGAATCCTTGTGATAAGTTGTCACATTACTTGGTGAAGCTAATGGATGTCAGGGATTAATGAGGAACGTGATAAGTTTAAGAAGTTGATTTGATTCCGGGTGATAAATGTTAAAATTACTGACTTTTGTTTTACGAGAGTCCTTGGTGTGCCGTGGCAGGATATTTGTTAGATGAATTTCTGGTTCAGTTGATGGAATTTTAAATGAAGAAAACTAGTAAACCGAATTACATGAACAGGGGTAAGTTGCTTGGTTGATAGGGTCACAAAGGAGAGGAACAGAAGGTTAACGTAATGTAAATTGTTTATGTTAATTTGATCGTAAAATCGTAGTTCTGCTCGATTTCAAATCACATCTCTCAGCTTTAACTAAGAGCATTGTTCGGATCTAGGAATTCTCTTATTTAATGGGTTTGCGATATGCAACTGGTAATAAATTCGGCTTTCAATCCCACGTAGCCCGCTGGCTAGTTGGTCTGGTTACAAGACTAAAATGTGGTTGTTTGGTGGACTATAAGTTGTGATAAGCTTAACAAAATATAGGGACACTCCTCGTCATTTTTAGAAGAGGAACACATGTCAAACTAATGTCAAAGTTTGAAGGTATGACTGGGAGGAATACTTGTCGTACAACTTATCTAGCGTTAAAATGGATATGGCCTTAGGTGGACCATTTAAAATTAAAAAGAATTTCTATGCAACACTAGTGACGCAGAGTGAAGACGAGTGAAAAATATCAGACTAAAGTTATCGCCGCCCCTAAAAGTAGAAAATGTTTTAAATAGTGATCTCCAATTTAGGGATTGTAGCATACTATGCATCCGCAAGGGATTTGCATATGGTTTTGTTTGATTTTGAAAAAAAAAAAACATTCAATAGACAACCAAGAGATCTGTTATAACGGGTGATCCAAGTAGAGATACTTTTTTCAATAGCCTTTTTTGACAGATCACGTGTGAGTCGTGTCATGCTGTCATGTTATTTTTGTTTAGTATTGTTTGGCATTTCATAATGGAAAGACTTACGCGTGAACAACGTTTACAAATTGTTCAACTTTATTATGAAAATTCACGTTCTGTGAGGAATGTGTTTCGTGCACTTCGCTCAACTTATGGTCAACATAATCGGCCTACTGAGCGTACTATTCGCAACACCATCACCCATTTTGAGACCCAGCATTCATTATTGGATAATATTCGACCGAATAGACCACGTCCAGCACGCTGTGAAGAAAATATAGCGGCCGTAGCTGAGAGTGTACACGAAGACCGTAGAGAGTCGATTCGGCGCCGTTCGCAGCAACTCGGACTGACGTATGGAACGACTTGGCGCATTTTACGTCAAGATCTTAAATTGAAAGCGTACAAAATACAGCTTGTGCAACAACTGAAGCCGCTCGACCTTCCCAAGCGACATCGTTTCGCTCTATGGGCTCTTGAAAAGTTCCAAGAAGATCCGACGTCTGGCTCAATGGGTATGTAAACAAACAAAATTGCCGCATTTGGGACGAAGAGCAACCTGAAGAGATTGAAGAAATGCCACTTCATCCAGAAAAAACAACGGTTTGGTGTGGTTTGTGGGCCGGTGGAATCATCGGTCCATATTTCTTTAAAAATTATGCCGGTCCGAACGTAACCGTCAATGGCGACCGTTATCGTGCCATGATAACCGACTATTTGATGGCTGCAATTGAAGCTCGTGATCTCGGCGACATTTGGTTTCAGCAAGACGGCGCCACTTCCCACACATCCCATCAATCAATGGACTTATTGAGAGAACATTTCGTTGAGCACATAATTTCACGTTTTGGGCCGGTCGATTGGCCCCCAAGATCGTGTGATATCACACCGTTAGACTTTTTCCTGTGGGGATATGTAAAGTCAAAAGCCGACAAACCCGCTTTGATTCAAAACGAAGGAGGAAAACATCACGCGTGTCATTCGCCAGTTACCAGTCGAAATGCTCGAACGAGTGATCGAAAATTGGACTCAACGGATGGACCATCTGCGACGTAGCAACGGCCAACATTTGATAGACATAATTTTCAAAAAATAAATGCCAAAGAATGTTCTTTCAAATGATAACAAACATTCTCCATTAAATTTGAATTTTCTGTGTTTTTTTTCTTTAAAAAAGTAGGGAACCTCGAAATGGATCGCCCTTTAGGTGGCGCTAGGTCAAACGAGGAGTTCCTGGTACATACGTACAGATAATTATGGACATGTGTGATGAAAAAAGGACAAGCGTAAGATACTCTCTAGAGTCACTGAAGAGTTCCCAATCAAAGTCAGTGTGCCGGCTATTTTTCTCAGTTCTTGATTATCTGCTTTAAGGAAAAGTGACGGACTTTAAAGTGAATCAGTTATTGTTTCCCGACGATGGAGCCAACCTAAGCGACAGACTCGCCATTCTCTGACCTTCTCCGTCCTATTGAAAACTTGTATTGGAATGGAAAAAGTGATTCTTAAGTGGGAAAAGTTCAAATATCCGAGATATATACTCCCAACTGAAGCATCCTGTGCTATCATGTGTAACCAAAAAATTGCCAAATTATTTTAGCTGCCATGTTAATAAAATTGTACTTCCAAATTACTGTTTATTTAAAAAATAGACATATGCCAACCTAAGATATGGCAATGCTACAAAAGTATTAATAGACTTTAATTTATATTTTTTAAATATGATATTTATGTTGTTGTGCCAATATCCCGCCAATCATCAACCTGTACCAGTCTGTCAAGATGAAAATCATGAGTTGCACCCGCCTGACCAAAATGACATCAAAGTGGGCATCCTCAGACTAAAAACGAATCAACAAGAAAGAATATCGCTTACTAGAGCATAAACCTTTTAAAAATCGCCTATAAGATTTTGTCCAGCATGTTATGTGATGGTCTTAAGCCGTTTGCTGAAGATCTTATAGGTCCTTACCTTACCAATGAGGCTTCAGACCTGGAAAATCTACGACCGACCAAATCTTCGCATTGCGCCAGATCCTGGAAAAAAACCAATAGTATAACATCCATCGATACCCACCACCTGTTCATAGATTTTAAAGCAGAGTACGACAGTATAAATAGGGAAAACCCAAGTCGTACAATATCGCTTTGGAATTCCTGCTAAACTGATGACTTTGGTGAATGCTCGGGATCATACCTAAACCTTCGACACCACCAGAGGGTCAAGGTTACGCACTGTCGTGCAGCTCAACACAACTACTTGCATTTACTGACAACAGTGATGTGATAGGAAGAACAAAGCGAGCAGTAACAGGTGCTTCAGTACAATTGAGTCTGCTGCAAGCAGTATGGGGCTTATTATAAATGAGGACAAGACGAAGTTTATGCTTTCATCAAAAAAAAAGGCCAATCCCCCACCGACATGGTCAGAACGTGACAATTGATACTATGAACTTTGGGGTATAACTGGGCACTGCTGTTAATGCGGAAAACAACGTCAGCGCGGAAATCAAATGTAGAATAGGTCTTGCCAATCGCTCTTTCTATGGGCTCAATAAGCAATTAAGGAATAAAGCTCTATCGAGAAGAGCCAAGGACACGCTATACAAAACACTCATCATCCCGGTCCTGCTATACGGTGCCGAAGCATAGACTCTTACTCAGTCGGACGACAGCTCCCTTGCTGTATTCGAGAGAAAAGTCCTACGAACGACTTATGGTCCGGTACGCGTTGACCAAGAAGTTACAGCTGGGCCATGTATAGCGGATGAACATTGATGCTTTGTCGCGAAAAGTCTTCGACGCCATACCAGAGGGAAGAAGATACCAAGGAACACCTCTTCTCCGATGGAGCGACCAGGTAGAAGGAGGCCTGCAACTGGTTGGAGTGGGAAATTGGAGATGACGGCCTAGGGATCGAGGCGGCTGGTGGGGCATAATAAGTAAGACCCAGGAACACCACGCTCTGCAGCGCCATCTTAAGTAAGTAAGTAAGTAAGTATATGATATTTTATTGTTACTGCTTTGGATAACATTTAACAAATTTGTTTTTGCTATGGAATATTATTTTATCTTCAAATTGTTATAATATTATGAGGCTGCAAAGTAACAAAAATTGATCATCAGGAATAAGAAAAGAAACAATCTGAAAATAAACAATCCAAGGAAAAAAAGAGAATACTAGAAAAAAGCTATAAAGAGAATGATTAAAAGTAGTATAAACATTATGATAATGAAATAAAATGGAAAACTAAAAAACTTACCGATCTAAAGAAAGAGATGAAAATATATAATATTAAGAAAAGCAAATCTATACATACATATGTATTACATATCTGTAAGATTATAGTTAAAAAACGGAAACACAATTACCTGAAGATGTTAAAACTTCATTATTTTCTTAAATAAGAAATAACTATAAAAACATTTGAAAACATAAGGAAAGGCTATAGTCCGCTTGGGGCGAACAGTACGATACTCTATCCATATACCTATATGGCCCAAAGAAAAACGCATTAAGAAGGTGATGGATATCATTCCATTCTATGAAATTTATAAAAAAGAAATATTTTTTTAAAAAACGCCCCCAAAAAGTGGGCGTGGCCAAAAACTTTGTATGGGGGATATTGGAAAAAATATTTGCTAAATATCTTGTTAAACATTTTTTTTTCAGTTTCTATGAAAATTTTCGCTGAAAACAGCATTTTAGTGAAAAAATCCCACAAAAAGTAGGCGTGGCAAAAAATCTTATATCACAGACTTATAAAGGAGGGCAGTGCCTACATATCTTCTAAAGGTTCCAATACTCTATCTCTCTAACTTTAGCCTTAAAACTGTTTAAATTTTCATAATGATAGGTATGTTGGTGGATGCCCTTGTGACGGTTGTCACGGCTCACTTAGACTATGATATTGGGCCCATTGTGTCCTTTGGGTACCTTTCTCGCATAAAACAAAAACACCTGAAAGTATAAAAAAAGAAACCGCTGTCATTGATCAAAGCGTCGCTCTCTCAGAACCATCCTGATTTGTATACAAATCTGAGAAGGTCTTTTAACTCGACTTTGTCTACGTCCTCCTGCTTAAGTGATAACTACGATAATCAATATGACGTATGCGGTGTTGAATATGATGACTACGAATGAAAATACGTCATATTAGTCACGTTGTGTCCATGTGGAGATGTTCTTGGTTTTACATTTTAATTTTTTGTTAAAATACACGAGTTTTCATCGATTGTTTATTTAACAACTGCGGTTGTTGGTATGAAAATTTTGAATACTACACTAATCTAAGTATTTTTATTGACAGCATGATAGTGCCCAGCCAAGTTATTTAGCATCTTTGGGACTATACCCTTATTTACACGAACCAACTCAGGCCATTTTGAACCCCCCCAAAGCTAGAGACATAGATCAGGATTTATTGGGACACACAGCAGCAGGGACCATACCAAATTTCAACTGTTTGACATAAGAAATTTCTGAGTTAAAAGGCCCCAAAATTAGAGCCTTGAAATTTGGGACAGTAACAGAGTTTGCAGAGAAAACCCAGGGACAAATTTAACACTTCCCACTTCTCTTAACTCAGTCCCGATGAGACCTCCAATCATGATTTCTTACATGAGGGTTAGCTTTTTTTAGGGACGTTCTAGCCGCCCCTTTTCTTTAAATGGAGGTAGGATCTGTAAAACAGACACCGAAACAGATAAAACACTGTGTATATTCCAAAAAAGTGGCGTGGCAACCGCCCATATATCGAGCTCATTCTACATTCTTACATGTCGGTAGTTGTTTTTAAGGCAAACAAGGATATTTAAAAAAAATTTATTTTCCTCGAAAGAGGACTCCTACCTTCGGTCAAAATTCCTACAATTTTTAAATTTTCTAAAATTTCACCAAAAAAATCACACCAAAAACATAAATTTTAAAGAATAGCCAAGTTCCCTTTTCGCTTGTGTCAAGTCAGCCACAAAAAGTACTGAGATCTAAGAACGAACCAAAGCCAAGTTTGTATTGTAATTATTAAAAATTTCACAAATAGTATTTATATTTTTATACTTGACAGCTCAATGCATCTCTTAGTTGAGATCTTGGGCACAGGAAAGCGGCTGACGAGCTAGAAAGAAAACGATCCAAAATTAATCTTGACCGCTACTTCAGTGTATCAAACCGTCACTCTGCAATCTCAGCTAACGGATGAAATACAAGACTGAAAGGAAATAAGAGGTGGAAATATCACGGTTAAATAAAAAGCTTTTACTTTTTTCAATTGGGTCACGCGATACAGTTGGATTAGTTTTGACCAAATCCCGAATAAAGAGGATCCGGCGATGAATGATATGAGGGGCCTGAAGCCCTCTACGTGTCGATTAGTATGTAGCAGGATGGTTTAAGTCATTCACACAGTAGGCAGAACCACATAATTTTATGACAATGTGTCCATAAGGACCTAAGCGTGCTAAGGAAGTGGTTTCTTCTAATCCAATTCTAATTTATTTCTCATATATTTTAAGGGATTTGTCTCGATACTTTTGTTTTTTAATTTGCTACAAAGTTTGGAGTATACAAATCCAGACTTCTACTACATATATGTTGAAAACAATTCAGTCGTCTGATAACCTCTTCGAGCACCGCAGCTAATAATGGTCCAACGATAGGATCACCCTGTTATATCTTTAGGTAGGTACGTAGGTAGGTAGGTTGGTTGATGCCCCTGGGTACCTCTCTTCGAACTTGAAAATATATAAGAAGACACCCGCTGGTATGTGCACAAAGTGACGCGATTTGTATACAAATCTGAGTAGGTCTTTTAGCTCGGCCTTGCCCACATCCTCCAGCTCGTCATAAAAGCATCTACCTAGAGTCGTAAACTTTATGCTGTTTAAGGCTGGGCATTCGCAAAGCAGGTGACGAACAGAGTTGTGCCCAACGTAGGTTAGTTCTAATCAAGGACTCGGTGTCGATTTTGCGTGCGATGGTGCTAAGCGGTGTTCTTACTGAGTCAAGTGCCAGTGATGCATTCATTTCTGACCCTGATCGTCCTGTGATGGTGATCGTCCTGTTGGCAATGCAGTGCCTTCTCAGTTCGGCTGCAGCCCGGATAATGGCAGCTACCTCCGCCTAAAGTCGTCGTTTATTCTGAAGGATTTGCTTAATCGATGTCCATTTTGGAGCCATCGGTGTAGATGGCAATCTCTTTCTTTTTCGTGACTGCGTTCTCATCCCATTCACCTCTTTCCGGTATTCTGGTATTGAATCCCCTGCTGAAGGTGAATGTCGAAGGTAGGTAGCCTGTTTCTGGTGTGCTTGCGGGGGCGCACCATGTGAGTTCTGCAGAGGCGTGTCCATATGGTCTTCGGACCCAGAGTCCGCACTCTCTAAGTCTGACGGCCGGTTTAGCCGCCTTACTGCTGCAGTAAATATCTAATGGCGTAAGATCGAGTAGTATCTCCAAAGCTGCAGTGGGTGTCGTCCTTAGGGACCCAGTTATACCCATGCAAGCCGCCCTTTGGACTTTAATGAGATTGGAGAGAAGATATTTCTTTTCCAGAGCCTTCCACCAAACAACTGCACCGTATGTCAGGATGGGCCTTACAACCGTTGTGTACAACCAGTGTCTCATGTGTGGTTTAAGTCCTCATTTATTGCCGAATGTTTTGCGACATACGTATAATGCCACGTACGCCCGCTTAACGCGGTCATCTACATTCTCTCTCCAGTTAAGTTTGGAGTCTTAGATATTGAATGTTGGAATGATCCTTTTCCTAGTAAACAGCAGGACTTCTGTCTTGAATGGATTGACCCCCAACCCTCTTCCGTTCGCTGAGGATTGAGGGAAATCTGCCTGTGACCAGGATTGCTACGTCGTCTGCGTATGCACTCACGATGAAGCCTTCCTTCTCTAGTTGCTTTAGAAGCGCATCCATTACCAGGATCCATATGAACGGGGAAAGGATATCTCCTTGTGGTGTTCCCCTACTAACTTCCCGTACGATACATGTGTCACCTAGGTAACTTCTAATCTGACGTGAACCTAGCATGATCCCGATCCAGTTGCATAGACTGCTTTAACGTTGTCAAACGCTCCTTCTATGCCTAGGAATGCGCACATGGTACACTCCTTTTGTTCTAAGGATTTTTCTACCACTGATTATACTTTTCATGTACGCATGTTGTGATTTTGATAGGTAATGTCAGTAAGCCTCTCCAAGGATAATCTTATCGGCCTGTAGTCCTTCGCTGTAGTGTGACTTGCTTTCCCTGCTTTCGGAATGAAAATCACACGGACTTCTCTCCAAGCTTTGGGGACATAGCAGAGCCTTAGACAGCCGTTTTAAATGATCCTCTGCCAAGGAATGATGTTATATCTTTACTCGCATCTGTCACACTCGTCCTGTTTTCCTTGAAGTCGAAATTTCCAATTTAGCGAGAGGTATACTTAGTTAATAATATTATTAACAAAAAGAAATACCGTTTCAACTATTCACTTTAATAGCTTACACTTATGCACCAAAAATGTCCCGAAGGTCTGAAAACTGGAAGTCTACTATACAACATGTCGCAACAACAGCACTGTCTTAACATATACATTTAGGTATATATTTAATTTTCAAGCTGTGGGCAAACAAATCGTTTACCAACCCACTGACGTCCAAATCATTTGAAATATTCTCTTTTTTCGTTAAACAAATCGATTTAAAAATTGACTTAAACGTCAGGCGACCCCCCTCACCGCTCATTTGTGGACGCAAACCAGTTCAATTTTTCATCTCCATCTTCTCATCTAAATAAGGTAACACCCAGCATGCATGCACCATGCCAATGCCAGTGCCAGTGCCAGGGTGTGATTATGTACGTTGTTGCTTCATTAACAATCGGAAAATTATGTTTCTTGCCCCTTAGGACATAGTGACCATGATAAATATCCCACTGACTTAATTACTCGACCTTAGCCATTATGCTACTAATGATACGATCCACAATTCATTTACGTTGCCACATCAATCAGGAATCTGGAATCTCCAAAAAATACACCAAAATGCCCTCCCTCCCCCAAAAAACTAAAAGGTGTCTTCGATGGCACCGACCATTTCCCATACATAGTGCCAGGAACGGAATCCATTCCATACCCACCTGTTTGATTAATTGGCGCAGTGGAGCATCAGACTTTCGACATGGGTGAGTATCCATCTTTCCCATCTCACCCCAAAGTGGATATTCACATGAAAAACAAAAAAAAACAAGACTCCTTTATGCTTAATTTTTCTCTCGTTCTGTTTGTTGCAATTAGGAGCAGAGGCTTAAAAAAAAAACCAAACACCCATTTACATACTCACATAGGCTGTGACGCTATGTAAGAGTGAACATTTCTGTTTGGGTAGCACCGCGCTTGCCTCCTAATTGCTAATTGGGCCATTTCACGGACTATTCCCAGAAATGCAGCAATCTGCAGCCATTGAAGTAATGGTGCCGGTTATCTGATGAAAAATTACCATTTTTAATGTTTTTTAATAATTTTTTTTTATTTTTTGTGTTATTTTGGTTTCCTACATTTTAACATTTGAGTTTAAGCAGCGAATGCCTAATGGCTACCGTTTAATAGTTTTCCCCATGCCAGCGAGTCGGGTGGAATAATATGTAAATTGCGGCTAAATGAAAATTATGTAAAAGGCTATTCTATGAATGGCACACTAATTATGGCATTCAGTGGCCACCAGCGAGCAGGGAGCGTAAAATATTTTGGATTAATTGAGATGTATGTGCTTCTAGTTACGGGGATGGACGCACGGCCTGAAACAGCAGCACAGCGGGCACGGAGATACTTTTAGAAGTAGCTGAGAGATTAAAAGATATGATTCATAATATTGTTGCAAGGAATTTATGTATGTATCTATTTGTTTGCCTTCGGTAGTAACGAGTTTTCTATTCAAATTGATGTTAAGAGGACCATATTAAGGGCATGGATGAAATAATTCGTGCAACTACGGTAGCCCTGTCGCTAAGGTTGGTAAAGTTGAGTACTATTTGGGTAAAGTCTGAAATTGGGAGACTAAAGATAGACTTCAAGCCTCTGCGTCACTGCGGCCTCATCCTATAGTAAGGCCCAAATGATGACGATGGGTTGATTTAGGATCCTGCCATTTAACAATGACTTACAGAGAAATTGAGCTGACCTTAGAACGGTGTATCAGCCGTCAGAGATGGGATGAGAAGAAACGTTTTCAATATGATCAAAATTACTAAGAAGGAAAAAAGTTCTGTCTGAATTTGGCAAAGACAACCCTCAATATTTTTAAGGGTGACTAAAATAAGAACGGTATAAGATAAATTTTCGTGTGGCTCGTCGACGCGGATGAGCAATGAAGTAAAGCTAAGAGTTGAATGTCCCTCTGCGACCACGGAGCGTTCACAATCAATGTCTCTGTGCACCAGGAGCCTCACTGTACTTTGCTATTTATTGCAGTTTTAGATTAGAGGAAGTGCACCGATTATGGAACACCTAACGGAGAACTCGTCCTTGAACACCAAGCATTATATTTTTTTGTCATTATTTTTAATGTGTATGGTTGTGTCACACTTTTAAAATGGGAAAATCGTTATAAGAAAAAAAAAATTTTAAAAAAAATTATTTAAAAGAAATCTAAGTACGCAGATTTGTTTGAGTTTACAGTATAAAAAAACTGTACATTTTTTTGAAGTTCCATTTATTAGTTTTCGAGAGTTTTCGAGTTTTATAAATTACCGTTAATCGATTTTTTTCCAAAAACTGAGTGTGCAGAATTTTTGACCCCATCCCAATAATCCTTAGTTCAAAAACAGACCGAACTCCTTCGAACCACTTTCGAAAAAAAAAAAAAAAGTGATAAGTGATTTTCACAAAAAAATTTGTATTGCAGGTACCGTTATTTAAAAAGATAAAGCAAAAAATAAAAAGATGCCCCGAGATGTAAACCCAAGAACCTTATAAAGGGTGATCCATTTCGAGGTTCCCTAATTTTTTAAAGAAAAAAACACAGAAAATTCAAATTTAATGGAGAATGTTTATTATCATTTGAAAGAACATTCTTTGGCATTTATTTTTTGAAGATTATGTCTATCAAATGTTGGCCGTTGCTACGTCGCAGATGGTCCAATTTTCGATCACTCGTTCGAGCATTTCGACTGGTAACTGGCGAATGACACGCGAGATGTTTTCCTCCAAGGCCTGGAGGACTTTTTTTGACTTTACATATCCCCACAGGAAAAAGGTCTAACGGTGTGATATCACACGATCTTGGTGGCCATTCGACCGGCCCAAAACGTGAAATTATGTGCTCTTAATAAGTCCATTGATTGATGCGATGTGTGGGAAGTGGCGCCGTCTTGCCGAAACCAAATGTCGCCGAGATCACGAGCTTCAATTTCAGGCATCAAATAGTCGGTTATCATGGCACGATAACGGTCGCCATTGACGGTTACGTTCGCACCGGCATAATTTTTAAAGAAATATGGACCGATGATTCCACCGGCCCACAAACCACACCAAACCGTTGTTTTTTCTGGAAGAAGTGGCAGTTCTTCAATATCTTCAGGTTGCTCTTCGTCCCAAATGCGGCAATTTTGTTTGTTTACATACCCATTGAGCCAGAAATGGGCCTCATCGCTAAACAAAATTTGCCTCGAAAACGTCGGATCTTCTTGGAACTTTTCAAGAGCCCATAGAGCGAAGCGATGTCGCTTGGGAAGGTCGAGCGGCTTCAGTTGTTGCACAAGCTGTATTTTGTACGCTTTCAATTTAAGATCTTGACGTAAAATGCGCCAAGTCGTTCCATACGTCAGTCCGAGTTGCTGCGAACGGCGCCGAATCGACTCTCTACGGTCTTCGTGTACACTCTCAGCTACGGCCGCTATATTTTCTTCACAGCGTGCTGGACGTGGTCTATTCGGTCGAATATTATCCAATAATGAATGCTGGGTCTCAAAATGGGTGATGGTGTTGCGAATAGTACGCTCAGCAGGCCGATTATGTTGACCATAAGTTGAGCGAAGTGCACGAAACACATTCCTCACAGAACGTGAATTTTCATAATAAATTTGAACAATTTGTAAACGTTGTTCACGCGTAAGTCTTTCCATTATGAAATGCCAAACACTACAAAACAAAAATAACATGACAGCATGACACGACTCACACGTGATCTGTCAAAAAAGGCTATTGAAAAAAGTATCTCTACTTGGATCACCCGTTATAAGGACATTGAAGCAAATCCGTCAAACCGTTTCGCCGCATGGCGCCGGGACAGACAGACAGACCGACGGACGGCATTGGCGGATCCACTTTTTAGTTCGAAATTTCCACACGATTGCAATAACTTTCTCTTTAGTATACTAATGTATATAAGAAAGTTAAAAAGGCACAACAACAAGGAAAAAGAATAGGAAGGAAGAATCAATCGAAAGCGAGGAGGATAAGAAGTGTCTACAATGTGGGTATTTATACTCTCAGTCTACAGAAGGAGCGATTTCCTGCAGATTTCTTCTGTTTAATAGTGTATTAATGCATAAATCCTTTTCTAAAAAAAATATTTTGGAGATAAAAAACTAGTTTATCAAATTCTTGTTTATAAAAAATATACTTAAGAGGCCCGTTATGCCCCGGTTTGCCCTATGTGTGTGCCCGACAAATAACGGCTTTGTAGAGCCTTAGTTTGAGCAAAATTTCTCAGCTATCTTCAGAAACTAAAAAATGTCCCCTAAGCTAACAGGAAGGGTGTACAAGGCAAGTGTTCATCTGGCGCACTCACAATGTTCGCAATGTTGGGTAATGCACACGGATCGGCCATCGCCATAAAGAGCTCCTTATGATGAATGCGGCTTTAAAGTCAACGGAATGATGGTACTTCAAATTCATTGGTTTCTTTCAGAATTGCCTAGTCGGAAGCTGCACTGTTCCTGTGCTGCGGTGGGGTTTTATGGTATGGAGCTGATGGTCCAGTCATTGGTCATGATTTACTCCACCCAAACTTGGTTGATGATGCTGATAGACCATCACAGCCGGCGTACTTGTTGTTTTTAACCCTTTTTTGTAGCCAAGCCAACCTCTACTAGCAACTGTTGCAAAAGCTGATTTCTAGGTGACATCGTTTCCTTTGCTGTTCCGAAGAGACTGCGTTCCGGTCTTAAGGCCAGCACCTAGTTGCTTTGGTTTCTTTTACTGTACTCTTATTTTCCGAAGTGTTCTTATATGTGCATCTTCTTCAAATGAAACCTTTTTCCGGTATACGTACATACATCACCACACCACAGGGTTTTGCTCTGGCTCTTACCGAGGATAGTGTCATCTACCTTTGTGATGATGTCGTGTAACAACTGGCTCCACGTCTGTGATAGGTTATTGTACAGTGAAGAGTCTCTCACTCACTCATAGGCGTGCTAAGGCAGTTCGCAATTTCTCCTTGCTAGACAGACGAGCCAAAGATGTTTTCCTTTCCGACATTGCTATTGATGTCCTCAGAGTATAACTTTAACATCTCACTCCGGACAGGCATCGTACACTCCGTCCAGAAGGGCACTAGATTCCTCTTTGGATATAATGGGATGTAACTCTACTGCGTAACCCCGAACCTGGAGACACAGGCCTCTCTTTTTAGAAACCTGACTAATGATCTCAGTTCCAAGTTCCAGTTGGAAGTAGCTCACATTATGGTGCGTGCCCATTCGAGGGTGCTATCGCGAGCTGACTTAAGAGTAACTCGCAAAAACCTGAGCATTTTTTTCAAAATTGAACTCTCGAGAGTTGCTATATAAAATTTCGGAAGTAGTTTTTCTGAGAGCACTTCAGACTCCTGTCCACTTTATTTATTTCTTGTGGCTATTTTTGTTGTGAAGAATGTTTTAACAAGCGAAAGGTGGCAGCGGTTGTGATGGTGGTAATTACTTTGCTAATCTGTCCATCGTGTCCATTGGCGACGCCATAAATCCAATTTCGTGAATATTTGAACTGCACATCTTTAAAGTTCATAAACATATTTCTACGTTTTCTGAGACCTGAGACCTGAGTCATATCAGTAATGGTTTGTTTAAGTTTTAAATTCATTTTTATTTTTTCCAAAAGATCTTACATACTGGACAAAAATGATAAAATTTAACTTAAAATTAACAGGATACTTATTCCAGCTTACTGGTCCTTGTGCGGACGGTCTAAACTTAACTATATCGCTTAATACTACTACCTTTCGGCCTTAATTAATAATACTTTTTATTTTTTCAATATATATTTTTTTACAAGAAAAAATTTTTTTTAAAAACTTGACTAAACTTGACTTAAAACTAAAAACTAAAAACTACTTAAGACTATACATTAAAAACGTATAATCTAATTAATGCTACTTAAAATTACCAAACTAATACTAAGAATAATCGGAGGTTATGTGCACTCGCCGCCTCATCTACAGAGGCAACGGTGCCCACCCCCCAACACCATTAGCAGCACCCAGCTGCCGGCATCCTAGCGCACATGCGCCACCGAGAGTCCACTGACACCGAAATATGTCAGTCGACTCTCAGAAACACCACACCTTGCCGCCGACATGCAGAGCACAGCCAACCAACTTAAACCACTTACTACTACTTAAAATTAAGAGGAGTTACCTAAGGTAACGCACCGACCTGGAAAGGTATGTCTACCTCTTCCAATATTTCCTCCGCAAGCCACCAATATTCGGTGAATTGCGTGTCCGTATCAATATGATCCCTCCCCCCTATCGCGTTACTAAACCGAAGGAGCTCGAGAGCATTAGCGACGTCCCCGTCGTAGGTGAGCCGCTTATCAGTCGCTCTGCGGTAGCGGTGGTATAGTACCGGGATACCATCCCTCGTCTGTACCATCCCTTTTTTATCAATATGGAGAGAAAAGCCTCTGGCGGAACAAAGCCAGATCGGAGCGTCCTCTCCATGTGCGCTTCATTGGGGTAGTAAGCCCCGAAGATCAGGCTATTATCGTTGGCCATCGCCCTCGCAACGTGCCTTTGGATCACTTTAATGAGGAAATTGTCAATCCTATTTAAGTGAGCCCCATCATATAATGCCGTGTTGAGATAATATTTTATGTACTCCGATTCAGGCGTTCGAAACAACCAGAAACATGTCATAAGACATTGTCTCTAGAAAACCAGAATCCTTTCCACATACGACGGCGCTGTAATGGACAGTCATAACCGATGATGGGCCTTATTAGGGCCACGTAGCATATGACCTTAACTCTAGAAGCAAGTTGACTGCTATGAAACAGTCTTCTTGTCAGAGCAACAGTCTTCTTAGCTCCAGCAAGACAAGCATCTATATGTTTATTAAAATACAGACACTGGTCGAGCCAGATTCCAAGATATCTGACCACGTTTTTCACCGCCAATGCCTGCCCATTCTGTCCAATAACGGTCAATTTTTTCCAGTTTTTTCTGGTATCCCTAGTGGCATTAGCCAATGGGGTTCTAAACAGGATTGTCTCCGTCTTCTGGAAATTGATTTCCAACTTCCAGTCGTCGCAATATCCCTTAATTTGCTCGAAGTCGCGCTGCAGAAGGATGTTGATGACCTCGATCTTAGGACCTGATCTGTATGCGACCAAATCTTCGGCATACGCTATAGCATGACTGAGTGAACGTACCAGATCACTCGTGTAAATATTAAACAGGATCGGAGAATTCACCGCACCCTGTTGCAAACCGTTTTTTGATATTATAGACTCTGCTCGAAGTTACGTTGCCACATTTGACCACGAACTTCTTTATGTTATAAATTATAAATAGCAAGGTCAGTAATAGTTTGTTTTAAACAATTGTGCGCAATGAAGACTGCTCCGCCTGTGATATTCTTTGTCTTTTCCGCTTTATTCTTCTAATTCGTATTTTCTTTTAGGAAACAATAGATTGGGAGGAGACGCAAAATGTTGTTTGGATATAAAATATAGGCTTTCTATATTTATCCAGAGAAGCTGGATAAATGCTCTTCTTCGGGCTTTTTTTTTTTGATAGAAAGAAAATTTCAAGACAAATATATCGTCAGAATTGAAAGTCAAATAATTAAGGGTAAATTTTTAGGGCTTACGTTTTTCAGATTGGCAGCACTGGTTAGTAATGGCGTCCAAACGTCATCTGTCAAAGTGAAAAGTTTTCAGTATACTCTGCCATTTAATCATAGAAAGACTTACAATCGAGCAACGATTGCAAATTATTGAAATTTATTAACAAAATTCTTGCTCTGTGAAAATGTGAAATCGAAAATCCTGTTTTTTCGAAAAATTGTGTTCAGCGATGAGGCTCATTTCTGGCTCAAAACTGTCACATCTGGAATGATGAACAGCCACATGCCATACAAGAATTACCGATGCATCCCGAAAAAACGACAGTTTGTTGTGGTAGTAGGCTGGTGGCATCATGAGCCCATTTTTCTTCAAAGACGACCGTGGAAGAAATGTTACCGTCAACGGCGAACGATATCGAGCCATGATACGCGAATTTTGTTTACCCAGTTGGCTGAGTTGAACTAAGTTGACATGTCGTTTCATAAAGACGGTGCCACATGCCACACAGCTCGTGAAACAATGGAAATGTTGAAGGATAAATTTGGTGAGCAGCTTATCTCTCGAAATGGCCCTGTGAGTTGGCCGCCAAGTTCATGAGTTCATGCGTTTCAACGCCTCTTGAGGGGTTATTGAAAGTTGTTAGTCTATTTGGACAAGCCGAACACGATTGAAGCCTAACAGGATAACATAACACGCGTAGTTCGTGGAATACAGGCCGAAATGCTTGAAAAAGTGGAGCAAAATTGGGCTTTCCGAATGGACCATTTGAAACGGAGCCGCGGACAACATTTATATGAAGTTGTCTTTAAAACGTAAATGGCAAAATCCTATTTAGCGATTACAATAAAAATGTTAAATATTTGATGCAAATTTGAGTGTTTTACCCGATTTTTAAAAAAACTACGTTTAAAAAATCAGCCTTTAAAAGGGACTAGCTCACTTCGTTTGTAGTGTTCTTTAGTATCATTTTTAATCTATTTCAAATACTCGTCCGGAACGTGACGTTGATACCAGCAGCCTAGCTAGAACCCTTAGCGACATATTGATATACCGGCCTTGGACCTTTCGTCAGCAGAATATCATTGTTAAAACCATGGCAATGAATAACACGAGTTGATAGGCAAATGTCCAGTCATTGCTTCTTTGAACTTAACTATGTCTTGTTAGCACAATTGAAAAATTCCCGCGTTTTCTTTCCCCATTATGGCAAAAAAAAAACACACAAGTCATGCACTAAAAATATCTCTGCGGCGATGCCTCATTAACACCAAACAATCACACATCGCCATCATCCTCTCAACGCACTGTCTGAGCGGTTGACAAGTACTCCTTAAAGACGGGAAAATTGTAACACAAATATCCAAATCGCGGACAACAGGGAACCTAAACGAAGAACCAGTTCATTGGAAGCACACAGTCAGTTAGTCAATTGCCATTAAACTGCTGCTGCTGGTACCTACCTAACTATTTCGAGCCACTGTCGATGCCAATGCAGATGCGAACGACGGCGGTTGCTGCTGTTGTTGCGCGCAAAAAATATAAATCTTGAAATTAGACAAGAAAATTATGTAGATCGCTTCTTCGGTCATTTAGCCGACTCCAAGTACAATTGAAAGCCAAGTCGAATGGTTCAACCATCCGATTTCTGCTCGTTGCTGCTGCTTGTTACTCCTGCCACGAACATGTTCGCTTCATTTTGTCCGGGTGATTTAGATTTTGAGATGAAGAAACAGAAATTGTTTTGCTCACAACACCCCGCTGCCGAACGAAGACTGACAACTGGCCCATTCGATGGATCATGTCCGTCCGAGCATAGGGGGTAATACCAAGAAGCCTTCGCGATAACTATACGCCGCGCTGCGTCTTGCGTCTTGCGTCCGCCATATGACCAGCATTTATGCCATTAAATGAGAGTATCTAGCGGTTACATGTTTACTGTCATCGAGTGGTGGTTGGCCAAAAAAAAAAAAACAAGGATAGAAGCAATCTTGGCAATGATTTATACCAGGCTCCAGATTCAGCACACCAATAGATGCCGCTGCGTCTCCCATTGGCACTGATATGGCCTGGGACAAGCACTCGTTGGCCTATCGATGAACAGCCATCGCGCAAGATGATGCCCGGTCTGACTTAATTTATTCTCTAAAGCGCGATGATAGAGGATTCCTATGACTCGGCAAAGTCATTGAACTGTCATGAGACGGAAAGGACTTCTTCAGCACCCGGAAATAGCGCTGAGTAATTGAGTTCGAATGGCGAACATAAGTGCTTCAATTGTCGCTATCGCACCAACTATTGCATTTTCCATTGAGATTGCCGTCGTAGGACGCGTCGTCGTTTCATTAATTTTGATTTTCTTCGACACAATCACAATGGAATCCTGCTCCATCTGAAGACATTTTGTCTGAGATGGCACTTCCGTCGAACGGACGGTGAAGTGAAGTGAAGCTTCTACTCTCAGCTTTCAGCTGCAGCACACCTCCAGTTCGCGCAAAGGATTTGCAAGGATTTCAGTTGTGAATGGCAGTCTCCTGCTTGCCTCCAATCCAGTGTTAAGTAATTCACGAATATTTTATTTCTCCCCTGGGGACGTTGAGTCCCCCAACTCAAGGAAGGGGATGATGAAAATTACTCAAAAAACGTACATTTCCTCTGGCGTACTTAATTTGATGAGCGAAGACGAAGACGAAGACGAAGACGACGATGGTAGATGTCGAGAGTAGGTAATGTAAGGATATAAATGAAAATGAACCGTTATTTTTTGACATTTTGATTTATGGTGGTTGTCCTTTATTTCCGCTGGCGAAAAAGAAACAACCAACCTTTCTTCTACTGCAACAGCAGCCCCATAGCGAACGACAGAATTCCTTCAAGGAGCCAATTATTATTTTTTCATTCCACTATGTGCACGTCGTCCGTCGTCTACCGTCGGTTGTCTTCGCCATCGTCCTGGGCAGAGCTTATATTTCGATTCAAGATTGTGGGCAAAGGAGGAGTGTTGAATCCACCACGTGAGGCATGCTTCAGTGAGATCAATTTCAGCCTTTAAATATGCCTTCGTCCTTTCCTATCTCGTGGACATCCTTTTATTATTCATACGAAATGGAAGATGGCACACAAGAATAAAAGTAGCAAGTAAAAAAATTGAGGTGGTGTATCTTGTCAAAAAATCCAAGGAATCATTTTGTGGTTTGCAAAGCTCGTCGTCCAAAAAGCCATGTAATTTTCATGTGGGGTTTAGAATGTCAAGGGGAGGATGATGAATATGGCAAGGACTTTTTAGTATGAGAAGGAAAAAGAATGTATAATTTCTCTGCAATGAATGTAAAGAGAACGGTGAACATATCTCAGTCCGGAAATGCGGTGTTTAGGATGGATAGGACTTATGGAGATAAATAGATATGCAGCGCAGAACACGAACCCCACGGAGAGGTCATATCCGTGCAATAGTTTAAATCTTTGATGGAACCAAACGTGGAGGCAATTTATTATCTTTGTAACTGTTGTGGCTTTGGGCAATTTGGTGGGGTGACTCTATTGTTCGTTTTCATTTTGGGCGAGTTATTTGCTTGTAGTAGGAATTTTATTTGGTTCATTGGAGGTAATAAGGTTTTAGATACAGAAGGGCTGTAAAGAAAAATGCTACGCCAAAATATTTTAGTCGTTTGGCGGTAGAAGTTGCGGGTTTACTTACGCTTTTCACTGAGACATGAGCCCATTTTAAAATGGGAGCCGGAGAGTGGCATAAGAGATATTCCACTGATTTAATTTCTTCTTCGTATCTGCATCTGTAGATGACGGGCCTTAGGCTATAGGCTATGCTAACGTTGTTCCTTTGAATCTTAGCCGAACTTATCCGGGCGAAGGCAGGTAGTTCATACATATCATCATCCTTCTGTGAGTGAAATTTAGAGCCGCAGTTTACCTGCCGGTCTACTAGCCCGTTTCCTTCCACCCTAACGATTATTCCTTAACGCATTTCACGTTTACCACCTTATACGTTGATTACTTTGAGTGCTGCCTGACTCTATATAAATAGTTATTTCCTATCTTTACCCAGGTATTATTTGTCAAAGTTGGATTTGGATTTCTCATAATCGGAAAGTGGCAAAGGTCTTTTCTGGTTGAAGATGTCAAGTATGTGCTCCAACTCAAGATTTCTCTGAATTTTGTCGACAGGCTGAACGCAGTGGATTTTGTCCGGGTCCCAGGTCACACTGGCAAGCAGGGAAACAAATTCTCCGATGAGCTTGCTAGGCAAGGTTTTTCAAGACCCGAACCTGTGTTGAGTTTGCCTGCATCTGGAGTCATGTCTTTCATTGATGCTTGGGTTTCTCGGTGGCGCGACTGCGATGAATGCAGACAGCCCAAACTACTGCGCCCGAACCTTTGCAAAAAGTCTGCGTTCTTTCATCTATCTCTCAGGAGAATCGACTGCAGGCTGCATGTAGGCATCTCTTTGGTCCACAAACTTTTGCTATACACCTAAATGTTATGGGTTTGAGCGACACCACCACCTGTCCTGCTTGTGGTGAAGAGGATGACAAAGCAGAATGCTTTCTCTGCAGTTGTGCGGTCTCTGCTCGCATCAGGTGGCGGATTTTCGGCGCAGAGCTGCATTATTGCAAGGTCTCTGCAAAGTACCACAAGGGAGCAGTAGCTACAATGGATAGTAGCAAAGAAATGCACGAAAACCCGAAAGAGCCGGACAACCAAATTTTGTTCTCCTTTAGTCCAAGGGCACCTTTAGCTACTACGTTAATTCCGAACTATCCCCAAAACCTATTTGTGGTGCGGATTTTATTCTTTTGTACTATATTCACATTCATAAGAAGATAGCTTTGATTGATAGCAGTGTACAAACAGCACACTATCTTCGGTTGTAAGTTTAATTTCTTCCCAAAAGCCTTCCTGCAGGCGTCCAAGGCTGTAATACAGGTGGCGCAAAAATAACCTTCCGATGTTTTTTGGCTGTAATTTAAAACAAAAAATGAAAAACTTTGATTCTTCTTGTGGATTATTTTTTTTTGGTCTTTTAATTTTTTTTACATCAAGTCGAGAATATGGTGTCATGTTGATTGTCATTTGAGCCCTTTTTATGGCATTTTCCATCACTTTGGCCAAAACTTCCGGCGATAGGTCCTCACATTCTTGACGGATATTGTCTTTAAGAGCTGCAAGAGTCTGAGGCTTGTTGACATAAACCCGCGACTTCAAAAAGCCCCACAAAAAGAAGTCTGGAGCGGTCAAATGAGGCGATCTTGCTGGCCAGTGCAAATCGCCAAAACGGGAGATTAGGCGCCCGGGAAATGCATCCTTCAGCATATCGGTTGTGGCACGTGCAGTATGTGCCGTTGCACCGTCCTGTTGGAACCACATGTTTTCCAATCCCAATTCATCAAATTGCGGCAAAAAGAACTCGTTGATCATTGCTCTGTAGCGCTCACCATTCACAGTAACCGTTTGGCCCGCGACGTGTTCGAAGAAAAAAGGTCCGATGACTCCTCCAGCGAAAACAGCACACCATACAGTGACTTTGAGCGGGTGTAATGGCTCTTCGTGGGTTACACGCGGATTTTCAGTGCCCCAGAAGCGTAAATTTTGCTTATTTACGAACCCGCTAAGATGGAAATGGGCCTCATCACTCATGATTATTTTTGATGAAAAATCATCTTCCTCTTGGTGGTGATTAAGGATGGCTTGAGCGTATGTTAGATGCGATTGGCGGTCAGCAGCTAACAGCTGATGCACCGTCTGGACTTTGTACGGAAATATCTTCAAATCTTGTACCAAAATTCGCTGTAAATACCGTCGACTGATACCCATTTGCGTGGCAAGTCGTCTGGTCGATGTCGACGGCGCTTCCATGACATCCGCGGCTACAGCTGCAATATTCTCTGCAGAACGGCTACTCCGGGGTCTGCCACGCCTGGCAGCATCTCGTGTTGTGCCAGTCTCTTCGAGGCGAGCGGTTAAACGTCGCAGTGTTTCACCAGTAGGCGTTGGACGGCTAGGAAATCTGCGACGAAATTCACGTTGTGCCAAAGTCACCGACCGATTATTGCTCAAATAAATAGTCACCAATATTCCGCGTTCTGGAGCAGTGTAGCGTAACATTGTTTATTAACGTGTATTTCGCATGTGTTTACTACACAAATGTCAAAACAGAACTGACTTTCGGGGCCAATCGTAAAATTTATAGCATTTTCTGATAGGAGGATTACTTTTGCGCCACCTGTACATAGACTCATGCTGAAGCTGAACGATTTTAATGCAAAACAACCAGTTGCTGCATGATTATGTTCGCAACATTGAAACCAGCTCAAATGTGTGCAATTATATAGGTATTGCGTTCAGTCAGTAATTTTTTTTTCTATTCACCTTCCAATTTAGTTTGTAGTGAAATATTTTACTATAGCACTTGGCTTTAAGTCTTTGTGAGTCCTATCTTGGTATTATCCTATTTTCTGTTACCAGTATAACTATCTTAATGCCTTCATTAACAAGAGGTCTAAGAATTATTTAAGAGTTACCGAATCAATCTATCGCTAAGACTATTGTTAATAACTTTGCTACTTAGCATTGCGTTAACTTAGAGGCAGGTCTAATAGTATTTTTTGGGTATTCAGGAGAAACATTTGCTCAAAATTGACTTGGGCGATTGTTCATACTTATAAAACTATCAATTTGGACCGAAGTTTGCTGCTTTGAATTACATGAATATATTAACAATGACATATGGCGGAGGATGCTGCCCCTATGCAACCTCCGTGCTTGGTTTCACTGTAAAATTTGGAGTAGGCGTGTGTTATTGTGTATGCAAACTTTTTTTATACCCAAACAAATTTTGCATGCACCCAACCTCCAAATCTAACAGTACAACCGGATTTCGGGCGATTCCGTCTTGACAACAGATCCAAATGTTTGGACGATTGTTCATTTCAACTATTTGGTAAACGTTCATAATTTTTGGGCGATTTTAATTTTTTAGATTTGGGCGATTATTCGCACAGACTGTTATCCTCAGTTCGGCAAAGAAGTGAAAAAGAATGCAAAACTGTGATAAAATGAAAATTACATACAGGGTGGCGCACCAATTGTGCTACAATAAGAAATTCAAATAACTTTTTTTTTAATCGATGTATTTCATTTATTTTTTTTTTATTGGTTAAAAAATTAAATTTTATTTTAAATAGTTAGTTGTTTTTAAAGATTATAGACCGCAAATGACCTCCACGCTGTCCCACGCATATGCGGCACCTGGTCAAAAAATGATTCATTGCGGCCTGAAGAGTTGAAGTTGGGATCGCCTCAATTATTGTCGTTATGGACTGCTTTAATTCAGTTAAATTCCTGGGCTTCGTTTTATACACCTCTTGCTTGACATAACCCCATAAAAAGAAGTCTGGTGCAGTCAGGTCAGGTGACCTTGGGGGCCAGCGAAGAGTGGAGTTCCTAGAAATTAATTTGTTTGCGAATTTTTTGTTTAGCTCCGCCATAACTGGTCTGGCTATATGTGCAGTTGCTCCATCTTGCTGAAACCAAACGCTGTTGAATGGTATACGTCTTCGGCGTAGTTCTGGGTAAGAAAACTCCTTCAACAACTTCAAATAACGGTCCCCATTGACAGTAACGGTTACACCGTTTTCTTCAAAGAAGAACGGCCCGACAATACACCTTGATGAAACTGCGCACCACACAGTGACTCGTTCTGGGTGCAGTTCTGTCTCATGGAGCATTTCTGAATTAGACTCATTCCATATACGGCAATTTTGCTTGTTTACATTGCCGTTAAGATCAAAATGGGCCTCATCAGACATGAACAAACAATTGATCAATGTGTTCTCTTCTTCGGCCATTGATATCATTTTTTGGCAAAATTCCAGGCGAACAGGCAAATCCTGAGGGTTTAACTTGCTAGTAATTTGGACTTTGTACGGAAACAAGTTTAAATCGTCATGAAGTATCCGTTGTAATGACCGTCTACTAATTCCAATTTGCCCCGATAAGTTTCGGGTCGAAACGTTCGGATTGGCCTGTATTGCAGAAGCTACAGCTGCGATTGTATCCTGAACCCGAACATTGGCATCTCGATGGTACGGCCTTCGTGCGATGCTTCCAGATTCGGCATCTACTCGGGGGATTACCGCCAAACTCCCGCCTAAATTCCCTTTGGACGGAAATGACGGACTGCAAAGCATGGTACCGTTGCACTATCCAAATTCTTTTCTCCGTATCCCAAGCATCCATTTTTATAAATCTAAATAGTAACCTACAAAATAAAAAAAAAAATAAGCCGATTACTCACACAGAAAAAAATTTATTACGTTTTATTTTTGTAGCACGATTCGTGCGCCACCCTGTATTTTCAGTTTGAAAATGATAACACCATACATATTCAGAAAATATACTCGTGTTCCTTTAATTTGTTGGTAAATCGTTCATCAATTGGTATGGTTCGATGTATGAAGTTAAAAATTGTGCATGTTCATTGGGGTACATCGAGCTGTAAAAAACCATGGAAACATTTATCTTTCCATCGATATAATGGTAAATGAACTTAAACCTTTTTCCAAATTAATCTTAATTTTTCCCTAAATTTATAAGAAAACCTTTATGTTTTCAAAATAGTTCTTGAAAATATTGTGCAATCGTTGTTTGTTGAGGTATCAACGACCATAGACCAAAGTCTCATTTTTCGTTTGCGGTCGGATATCGTAGCAATGAGTTGATGTAGGTAAAACCTTAGCATACCAAATCACATCTGGATAAATAACATAATTGACCTCTATTTTAATTGACCGTGATCCCCTAAGAAAATTAAAATTTGAATATGTGCTAAGAGATTTTTTCTACAACTGCACCTTAACCGTGCATATAAAGTGCTTTGGAATACTAAGTGAGCAGTCCCAGGTTCAAGACCACCCACTTTAACACTTTAATATTTTGTGGCTGCCCCACCACTTGCGAAAGTCTTACAAACATCCAACAGTAAGAACTGAGATGCTTAAGCATTTAATCGTATGACCCTTCCAATCAAATCAACAACTATATCTTTGCATTCACAAATCGAAGCTTCTGATGACAACTTATACTCTTGCAACTTTATCAGACATTTTCCAGAGATGGGGCACCTGAAAGCGTAAGATGGTATTGGAGAGGACTTGAGCCTCCGAGCAAATTTTGTGATTTTGACTAAACGATTTGGTGTGGTTCTTAAAATCATCAACGCAAAGAGGGGACCGTTGGATACATAACAAATTTCCATAACATAAATATAGAATCCGCCATTTAAAATTTTTTTTTTTCAACTAATGCTTATTTCGCGAATGGTAACACTTAGCTCATCTCTGATTTGACAGATAATTAGTTTTAACCTTCCGCTGAACGAATATGGTTGTGTGTACGCTTGAACAACGCTGGGAAATATTGAGAAGATGCCGATTTTACCCAAAAAATCATCTTTTCAGATGAAGCTCATTTTGATCTTGGCGGGTATGTAAACAAGCAAAATTGTCGCATTTGGGGCACAGAAAACCCGCACACAAAACGAGTAACTCTTTGTGCGGATTTTGGTCCAGAGGCATAATTGGGCCATTTTTCTTCGAAAATGAGCAAGGAGTGGCCGTTACAGTCAATGGCGATCGTTATCGGGCCATGTTGAACGAATGTTTGTTCACAAAAATTGAAGAGGAGGATATTGCCAACATTTGGTTTCAACAGGACGGCGCTACGTGCCACACAGCCGAAGCTACACTCGATGTTTTGCGCCCTGTTTTTGAAGATCGAATTATCATCCGCAGAGCTGATGTCGTTTGGCCACCGCGGAGCTGCGATTTGACACCGTTGGACTATTATTTCTATAAAATATAAGTGTTACGCCGACATGCCAGAGACAACTGACGCTTTAAAGGGCAATATTCGTGAAGCCATTGGTGAAATACAGCTGCACACAATCGATAATGTGCTTAAAAATTGGACCGATCGTGTAGGCTACTGCATGGCCAGCAGAGGCAGCCATTGGAATAAAATTATTTTCCATTATTAAAAAAAGAAATTTGAGAAAATATTCAGGAGTTTTTTTTTATGGCATTTTCAAAAAAAAAAGTTATTTGGCGGACCCTATATATATAACACATAAATATAAAATAAAAATGTTCATGTACATAATTTGCTTTGCACAATCGATCTAAGACGTGAGCTCCTTAAGCTCGTCAGCTGTGACTCTGTGTTCGTCTTTGTACATATCCCGTATGACTCATAATATCGATATTACAAAGTATCATTTCTTTTCCTTTAAAATCTTTAAAAGATTTCACTACCCGTACTTTTCAATTTGCAATCATGTTTAGAAAGTGACTGAAGCCCTATCCCCCACTAAGCCGAAGTAAAAAAGTTAAGCTTACAATTTTTAAATTAAAAACATAAGAAAAGGCTACATATATGCCCCAAAAAAAACCTTAAGAAGATGATGGTTAGCATTTTATTTCATTCTATAAAATTTAGAAAAAAAAAAAAAACATTTTTTGAAAAAACGCCCCCAAAAAGTGGGCGTGGCCAAAAACTTTGTATGGGCGATATATTGGAAAAAATATTGGCTAAATATCTTGTTAAACTTTTTTTTTCGGTTTCTATGAAAATTATCGAAGAAAACAGCATTTTAGTGAAAAACGCCCACTAAAAGTAGGCGTGGCAAAGAACTTTATATGACAAACTTATAAAGTAGGGCAGTGCCTACATATCTTGTGAAGGTTATAACCCTCTATCTGTCCATCTGTAGCTTTAAATCGGTTTTTTATAAATTGTGAGCGTGGCAGTGGGCGTATTCGAAAAAAATTTTACACTTAACCATTTCGGAGCCCTAGGGAGTATGTGGTCCAAATTTAAAGGCCTAAAAATTGCGTACGGACGGACATTGCTAAATAGTCTTAGGATTTGGTCCTGATCATAAATATATATACTTTTATGGGTCTTCGAAGAATATTAAGGGGTGTTACAAACTATGTGTCAAAATTAATATACCCTTAGGATAGGGTATAATTAACCTGCTACACAAAGAGTTTAGACAAACCTGGGCATATCAAGGCAAACTATAGAATTGTTGGAGATTAGCTGTCGACCAAGCCGCCGGAGAACTATTCCGCCTTTAATTTTTCTTGCTGAATGGAGAATCTGAAAAAATATTCATAAACATAAACAAAAGCATTATTTTGTCGAGAACTGTCAGTCTGAATTGTTCCCATGAAAATTAACTTGAACTTAAAACCAGTATGTTTTCGGGGATGTTATTTTTTTTCCTTTCGAGTGAAAAGAATATTTCTTCGTCTGTATTAAGCAAACAGAAAGACTCGAAACGTTAAGTAACTCAAAAAGATAGTCGTACACAATTGAACCTTTCTGCAGATCGCTCAACTTTTTGCCGCAATAAACTTCATGCAAAAAATACGCTGATGCCGTTGTAACATTGTTGAAGACGTTACTTTTCGTACAGTGAGTTTGAGCAAGCGTAAAGGTACGATCCGAACGTGTCACCCAGATTACTTGCTGACGTCAAAGAACTTTTGTAACTCGGTTGTCATCTACATGCCATCTGCTAAATGGCACCCGATCAGACAGTGTCATCCTTTAGGTCATCCGAGTGTAAGTGTTTTCACATGAACTTTTAACGATGCAAACGTGTCATCCGATGTTAGATGACACTTTAAAAAAATCGAGCGATGACTTCCGGAAGACCTTGTCATTCGGATCACACATTCAATGACATAGCGGATGACAGGCGATCACAATAGATGACCACTTTAGTACAAATTCTACGTCATAGTGACGTCAGGATGTCGTCCAAATGACAAGTTTGGATGATCGCTTAATCGCTTGATCGCATCAGCAGCGGAAAGTTCACTTTTCTCACAATTGATGAGTTTGCCGATTGGATCCACAGTTTCGTGCTGACTTGGCACCTTCATCACCTTCGTCTATTCTCGTCTTCATCCGTGGCCACACTTTCATGAATGATAAATTTTCGATGAATGATTCGAGTGCGTGAATAGATCTCGCAAAGCGAATTTGGGAATACAATACTGGTTTCTTGCCACCTGCATTGTTCAAACGAACTTCGAATTTCGGCGTCTTTAAATATTCGCAATACTCCAGGAACAGCATTTGGTCTTTCGATGTCGCCAGCTTAGTGACCACGTTAGGTCACTAGCCGCGCTGCTAAATTTTGTGGTAAACTTTGTCGAACTGCGTGGTAGCCATTTTTTTTTGATTCTGTGGTGAATGCGCTGAAGTTATGCTTCGACGAATTCTGAGCGAAAGCCTATTACAGTCAGCTGTGAGTATGGACGTCGACTGCATTTGCAGCATCATTGCTTATGTAGTTTACATTGGGCGATTGAAAATCATGTAGTTTTGTCAACTAACTTGAAGGAAAGCCTTAAGCGCCACGAGCGCTAGGTCATTAGGAGAAGGATATGTTAAATAAAATTATTAACATTTTACTCTGTTTTACTTTACATGTTATCTTTTGAATACCAAACACTTATAAAGCGGTTTTCACGATCGGAATAGATAAACCTACATATCTTTTCAATTTCGGTCTCCCCCTAACTACCGTAGAAAACATTTTTGCAACTTTTTTGCGCGTCCAAGGCTATAAATTTCCTTTTCCACTTTAAAGGAGCACACATTTTTATTGGAAGTCGTTATCGTTCTAAAAACGTACTGACCTCCATTCAAAACAATTGCCACAACTATGTGCAGTTTAGCTGTGTGAAGTTGGTACGGGACTGGATTGACCCAAATATCTCCCCATTTATTACCGAAAACAAAACCATTTCATTTTCCCAAACACCACTTGCACCCATTCCCACGGCCGGAGCGGTGTGGCGCAAGTGTATAGTAGCATTTTAGATTTTCCCAAAAACTCTCCACTAGGGTTCCTATGTTCCCACATAGTATATGTACCTTCACTAAGGTTGCACACACGCTTCCGTTCTGTCGAAGTGAACCATCGGTAGTGTTGCACGGTACCGCACCATACACACGCGGCCAGCAGCTAATAAAATTGTAATTATTACAAAATACTCGTAACTCAACGGATAGAGAGATACGCTATTAGCTTTTTCTGCTCTCCAAATGCCGGCAACGGGAGTTGAGACCAGAGTGCCCACTAATTAATGATCACAGGTGCAAATGAAACTTCCAGAGCAATTAATTAATTCAAATACCCGCCGCCGGTTAAATATGAAATGTGAGTGCGCACTCTTCCTGAGTTGTGTACCTACCTTTTTATTTGTGGGTGTAACTATTGTCCATAGCTAAAGGAGTATTCACATTTTGTAGATTGTAGTGCGTGCACCAAGTTCAAAGGCTTCAAATTGTCCTTGTACGCAAAATCAACCAATTGAAACGAGAAAAAAAAACTTACACGAAGAGAAGTCAAAATTAATTGAGCGGCACAAACAAATTCGTTAATTGGATTGAGTGGTGGTGGACGGTGGTTGTTGCTTGGTTAAGGAGCAGAGCGTAGGACGACGACGACGACAACAAAAGACACGTCGTGTACGCAACACGCATCTATTAATCAGACATCGTTTCGTAACGATGGCATTGGCTTCTTCACGTCTTTGAATATTCATCAGTTTTACCGCTCGATTGCAGTGGTAAGTCCCATGGGACAGGTGCACTCCGATCGATAGACTCCAACTCTGATCAACGTTCGATCTAACCCTCTCTCGCCTGTATAATAGTATTCGACCACACAGAGGACAGTTTCCTTTCGCTAATTGACACTTAAATCAAAGATACAATCGAAAACTTCTGTCTGGCTGACATTGTGTCGTCTGTTCGGCATCCGTTGTTCTCCCTTTTTTGGGGAGGATTTAGTTTTGGGAGTTTGGTTTGGCTCGGTGGCGATTATGTCACCGATGGATGCAATTAATCAATCGAACAAAAGGTCTTATCTCTGATTTGAGTCTCAGAAGGTACGTGGCGATAAATTCAATTCCTTCCAAAGGTACATACATACCTAGTGGTGCAAATGGGAGGTGATAGTTTTGCCTGGGAACAGGTAGCTAACGCTGACACTACAGGTGGTCGTGGCTACCGACTTAAATTGATCCTTTTTTGTTCAATTGATGGGAGAATCTTTCGAGATACTCCAGGGAAAAAGGATTCATTTCAAATGGTCGTAATCCAGAGTTATTAACCTTTTTTTTATGTGCGGTCTATTGGATTTAATTGTGTCATCCGAGATGAAAAAAATCATGAAAATGTGTTTCTTTGTCGTGATTGCAACAGGTGAAGAGAGAAACAGACGAACACTTTTGTCGAAACCACAAATGTAACAAAGCAACGTTTATCCCAGCCATAGGAATGGTGTCCAAGGATTAGGTTGGAATTTCTTATTTCAATAAAATTCAGGAATTTTTAAAAAAAATATTTAGGGGAAGGTGTTGTACCTTGGTCCGCTTTTTAGTTTTTTTCATATAACTTCGGTTACGTTTTATTTTTTCCTCCTTTTTTTTTTTGATGTGTATCTGTAATTTTGTTGCCAATATATAATGTAAGATACCAGTTTTTGCTTGCTTACCGTTTTTCAGACAATTTAGCTTTTCTGTGGCAACCTCAAGCGGACCAAGGTACACGACGTGGTTGTACCTTGGTCCGAGGTGTATGGTACCTTGGTCCGTATAGAGTTCTTCCTTGAAATCTAGTAGGTAACATTTCAAATTTAGCCCAGTTCAAAAAACTTTTGTAAATAAGTGGTAAGAAAACATGTTTATTAGTTGCAATAAAAAAAAATCAAAAAAAATTAACAATAAAAAGGAACGTAAGCACGACTTTAATGTTATTTAAATACGAATCAAAGAAAAAATTATTTATGATAATAAAGTAAATTTATTTCGCGTTATTCAAAAAAACTAAAAAAATTACTACAGTTTGAAAAAAAAAGAGTTAGCAAAAATACCTTAATTAAAAAAAAGAAAAATATGTTTTACATTTTTTGGGTTGCTAATTTAAGGAGAGTAGTTATGCTTAGAGAGGAATCACAATCTGCTTCAAAGTCTTCACCCGACTCGTCAATAGTTTCCAACATCACACCTCTAGCCTTTGACTTGGCGGTTCTTACAGGCTGTTGCTTTATTTTTGCTGGCACCGAATTTTCCTCCTCCGACGAAGACGTAGCTTTACTGTCATCTACTACTCTTTTTTTTACTTTTGCCGCAGCTTTTTTTGTCTTACATTTTGTTTTTAATGCTTCTGCGGCCTCTATTTCCTCTTTTTCAGGAGTGTCTGTAAGTATTCTAGTTTTACCTAGTCTCCGTCCTAGTCTCCGTCCTCGTCTTCCCCCCTGGGGGGGGGGAGCCTTTGGAAAAGGACGAATTTCTTTGGAGAAACCATCATTTTTGTAACTGGCGAAGTTTGCCTTTTAGTAGCGGACATAGCTGCAATCGCTGCAGCAGATGTTGAAGGAGCTACCACTTCTTCAAAATGCCTTTGGTTTGTTGAAGAGGGTTGTACTTCTGCTTGATTAAAAGTCTCCTCGGTTGTTGGGTTTTCGGCATTAAACGGCCTGTCAGTGACATACGATGATAGGAATTCGTCCTTCCCAAAAACATTTTTGTTGAATGGCCATATTCCACTTACTTCAAAACCTTTTACAATATTTACGTATGAAAATGCTCTGGGATATGCTTTGCCAATTATTGTGGCAACGTCATATATAGATATTGTTTTTCCGGGATTGTTTAACATTCACTCGTTCGCAGCTTGGTTGTAAAAGGTTTTGTAGGCTCCAAAAACGGTCCTATCTAAAGGTTGGAGCTTGTGGGAGGTGTGTGGGGGAAGGGTCAACAAAACTATGTTGTTTTGTTTTGCTTCAATAATGACGGCAACCGATATGTGCGTATCGTGGTTATCCATTATAAGAAGCACTTTATTCGCTTGTGTCGGCTTTACGAAGGCGATAAAATGTTTGAGATATTTAAGGAATAAGTCCGCTGTTGACCAACCGCTGGGATTTGCAGCGCCTATAGTTCCTGCAGGTGCTCCAATTAGCATATGATCCTTGAAATTCACTCTTGGGAATATAGGCAGAGGAGGTACGTGATTACCCAAAGCGTTGATTGCTGCAATCATCGTTATCTTAATTCCTCTTTCACCGGATGTGACGCTGCCAATTTGTTTTTCTCCTTTCTGGGCCAGAATTTTTGGTGGAATGTGAACCGTAGAATTGCCCGTCTCATCTAAATTATAGATGGATTCAGGTGTAAATTCAAAGCGAGCCAAGCAATCTTCATAGTTGTTGAAAAAAGATTCGACGTTTGTCTTATTAAAGCTTGTGGCTCGAGACAAACTAGTCGCTTCAGGCCTCCGCAAAGAAATACTTTGATGACGTTAAAGGTAAGCCCTGAGCCACTCCCTGCCTGCTTTCTTTTCGTTCAACCAATTTTGTGGCATTTGCTTAGCGTTTGCTTCTCCAAATTCAAAAGCGAGTTTTAATAAATCATTTTTAGAGAGCCCATAGTGTAGCTTCGAGGCTGTTAGGACATATTCCTCCAATGCTTTTTCTTCGTCAACTGTAAATACTTGATGACAATTGACTTTGCTTTAATAAACAAATTCGGTGTTTCCCGCATTCTTGTGTTTTCTGATGTGTCGAATCAGCGTACTTTTTGAAATGTTAAACATTTTTGCAGCAGTATACATTGTCTTACCATTTTTGAGCACTTCAATTGCAGCACGCTTTAGGGCTTCCATATCAGTTGGCACCCTTTTAGCTCCCGTTTTGCCTCGTGGCATTTCTTTCTGTAATACAGAAAACAAATTTTGTTGAAAAAAATTTAACTGCATGTACCTTGGACCGGTTCAAGGTACAAGCACTATGATAGGACCAAAGTACATGAACGCCACCACCAAAAAATACACTTTACATTTGTTTTGAAACGCAAATCCGTATGACGACGGATGTTCAATGAAAGATCATAGATCAACTTACCCCAGTCAACCACAAAAATGCAAAAAAAATACAACGGTAAACCACTGGAGGCTTCATAAAAAACTAAAAAAAAAACTTTTCGCGGTCCGAATCACTTTTTCTGAGACGCACACAGCTTGACGGTCACACACAAACTCAGATAAGAAAAGAACAAAAGGAGAACATTTAATGGAAGAACCGGTTTTTACGTGGTTAAAAATGTTGGTACATATCTAGGTCTTGAATCGTCTAATGAAAGGGACATGGAATTTTTAGTCTACAGCTTTTACAAAGGTAGGTAGGAACGAACAGCCCCAAAAGATGTGTTTTCAGTTGAACCGAGGTGCAGATGTTCAAAATTAAACTGTTGCGTAATGCATCAAGCGGATAAAATATGCATATTCAGCTCATTTAGAAGTTCCATTTCCGTTGTATTCGAGCGGAAATCGAATTTTCGCAGGCGCTATTTCTCGCACAGCACAGGTACGCATTTCATTATTTTAACTGATAAGGTCGCAAAGAAAACAAATCTGTCCACCTTCGAGAAGAATGCTGAGCGGTTTTCACAGTCGAGACGAACACTATCAGCCTTCTTAATAGTGCCGATTTTACTGATTGATAACACTTACACACTGTAAACTCATTAGTTAAACTCAATTTCATAATCATTTTTTTTGATTTATCCGTTGCGTAAAAACTGTCAAAAATTAACTCATTGATGTAGGTTGTTATACAAGTTGATAACTTTGCAATAATTTTGCTCGTCTGAAAAATAAAAGGTTTTTGTGCAAAAAAGCGTTCAAAAAAGTGTTCCTTAAGCAAACAAAAAAATGGCTAATGCATTTGTAAAGATTCTTAATAATATTTATTAACATGTTTGAAGATGAAAACAAAATTGGAAAATGCTGCAAAATGTAAGGAATCACATACCTTATCGCTTGAGCTCCAGTTTTCACTGCGCTGCCTATTATTTTGTTTTGATTCCATTTTGTTAGCTTCCATTTTTCCACAACATCCATCTAACACATGAGTTAACGAGCGAGTAGGATTTCATTATTAATAAGGCTGTATAACTTTTATTAACATAAAGGGTGATCCATTTCGAGGTTCCCTACTTTTTTAAAGAAAAAAACACAGAAAATTCAAATTTATTGGAGAATGTTTATTATCATTTGAAAGAACATTCTTTGGCATTTATATTTTGAAGATTATGTCTATCAAATGTTGGCCGTTGCTACGTCGCAGATGGTCCATCCGTTGAGTCCAATTTTCGATCACTCGTTCGAGCATTTCGACTGGTAACTGGCGAATGACACGCGTGATGTTTTCCTCCAAGGCCTGAATCGAAGCGGGTTTGTCGGCATAAGCTTTTGACTTTACATATCCCCACAGGAAAAAGGTCTAACGGTGTGATATCACACGATCTTGGTGGCCAATCGACCGGCCCAAAATGTGAAATTATGTGCTCACCGAAATGTTCTCTCAATAAGTCCATTGATTGATGCGATGTGTGGGAAGTGGCGCCGTCTTGCTGAAACCAAATGTCGCCGAGATCACGAGCTTCAATTTCAGGCATCAAATAGTCGGTTATCATGGCACGATAACGGTCGCCATTGACGGTTACGTTCGCACCGGCATAATTTTTAAAGAAATATGGACCGATGATTCCACCGGCCTACAAACCACACCAAACCGTTGTTTTTTTCTGGACAAAGTGTCAGTTCTTCAATCTCTTCAGGTTGCTCTTCGTCCCAAATGCGGCAATTTTGTTTGTTTACATACCCATTAAGCCAGAAATGGGCCTCATCGCTAAACAAAATTTGCCTCGAAAACGTCGGATCTTCTTGGAACTTTTCAAGAGCCCATAGAGCGAGAAGGTCGAGCGGCTTCAGTTGTTGCACAAGCTGTATTTTGTACGCTTTCAATTTAAGATCTTGACCTAAAATGCGCCAAGTCGTTCCATACGTCAGTCCGAGTTGCTGCGAACGGCGCCGAATCGACTCTCTACGGTCTTCGTGTACACTCTCAGCTACGGCCGCTATATTTTCTTCACAGCGTGCTGGACGTGGTCTATTCGGTCGAATATTATCCAATAATGAATGCTGGGTCTCAAAATGGGTGATGGTGTTGCGAATAGTACGCTCAGTAGGCCGATTATGTTGACTATAAGTTGAGCGAAGTGCACGAAACACATTCCTCACAGAACGTGAATTTTCATAATAAAGTTGAACAATTTGTAAACGTTGTTCACGCGTAAGTCTTTCCATTATGAAATGCCAAACAATACTAAACAAAAATAACATGACAGCATGACACGACTCACACGTGATCTGTTAGAAAAGGCTATTGAAAAAAGTATCTCTACTTGGATCACCCGTTACTTAGTTTCTTTTTTTGTACATATGTTTAATTTGTTCATTTTTTATCTTTGTAAGTAGTCTATAAGAGATTGTTAAACTCTGATTGATGAAAATAAATAAAATAAAATAAAAAGGTCTTATTTCACTTCTAAAATTTTTAAAAGTTGTATTTCACGGTACCACAAAATGTTAATTACTTTGCAGTGGCCATAATAATTTGATAATCTTCTGTGTATTATTTGTATGTGTGCTGTTACAGTTTTGGTATGTGAGTGTCATTTTACGTTATCACTCTGAGAAAAGGAACTACCGTCGGCGGTTTCTTGTTAAGCTTCCACATCTTCCCTCAGATATCAATCTTAAGGGTATCCATTAAGATGTCTGTCTGTCTGTCCGGGCGCCGTATGGCGAAACGGTTCGACGGATTTGCTTCAAAGTTCGTATATGAGGTTCTTGGGGTTACATCCTTGGGACACCTTTTTTTTCTTTGCTTTATCTTTGAAATAACGGTACCTGTCATACAAATTTTTTTATGAAAATCACTTATCACTATTTTTCTCAAAAGTGGTTCCAAGGATTTCGGCCTTTTTTTGTACTATGGATGCTTAGGATGGGGTCAAAAATTCTGCATACTCACTTTTTGGAAAAAAAATCGATTAACGGTAATTTATAAAACGAGAAATATCTCAAAAAATAATAAAGGGAACTTCAAAAAAATTTACAGTTTTTTTTTATAGATTTGTTAAATAATTTTTTTTTTCATATAACGATTTTCTTAAATTTAAATTAAATTTGTTTTCTAAAAAACGGCTCTAACGATTTTGAAAATTTCTTGTATTTCGAATAATTATGTTAAAAGTGTCCAATGTGCGAAATTACATCGAAATCGTATGTGCCGTTTTTGAGAAAATCAAATTTTTTAAAACCTTAAAAGTGATTTCAATAAATATCTCACCATTAATTTTCGATTCATTTGGCGATTCAAAAACGCGTCTCATGTATTGAGAAAGTTTCGTAAGACGTAGTCGTGCATATTATTTTTTAGATATTGCGATAATGTTAAACTTCTTACGTGAAAACGGAATAATTTTGCCCTCATTTCTTATTCAGTAAATATTTAGCTAAAAATAAATAATGCACCTCCCAGGCTTCGCCCGCTCCCAACCACATTTTGATCGCCCGCTAACGACTTTTAAAGCTGCCAAGGAAAAAAAACTTATAAATAATAAATTTGCCATATGTCAATACACCTTGCAAAGCTGTGCAAATTCTCACCTCCAAATCTGTGCTTTTGAATGGAAACTGAACTGTTCGTAAACCTACACCACCTACACCACGCTCACCCGCCAGCCGCCAAGCAGCTCCAGCCCGCACACAAATGCAAACTTTGCTCCCGAAAACAAACTTTGAATATAATTCATATTGAGATACTCTCATAAATTTTCCGAGAATTGCACATAGTTCTGTTAACAAAACTGAATTTGTTCCACTATATCTTTCCAGTCTTCCTTCGAGTGATAGATGGACTCCAGATGCAGCGCACCAGCGAGCAGGATGCAACTTTTTCCACCAACACAGTAGGGTTTTTTTTTTCATCTCAACCCATCTCCGTGCGCCTGCTGCATCTACTTATCTAGCTTTGCGGTATTTATGAAATTGCCGGAGAGCAAGCTTTCTTCTCGTAGATATGTATATTTCGCGGCGCCCGCACCGTCCGTTTCCAAAAGAAAGTAGTCTTTTTTAATGCAGTCGAGGTTAAGTGGGTTCTTACTTAAAACAAACTTTTCGAATAAAATTGATCTAATTCCAGCCAGCAATAGCAAACGGGCTGCGGCGGGATGAAAATGATGAAGACAAAGAAGAGGAGATACATCTCGAAGATGATTTTATGACGACGACGCAAGGCAAATTATATTCAATTTAATTTATCTGAATATGGATGAAGGTCGATAAAGTGAACGAATGAAACAAAACTTCTAATCTGCGACGACGACGACGACGTCGACGGCGTGGTTAAAGTAATTAAAACTCCAAAAAGAAGATCAAATTTAGAGAATTAATTGGTTTTTATGGGACCTCAAAAGTGTCGATTTCCTGTTGAGGGTTGCCTCATTAAGAACCTCGCGAGACCCTCTTTTCGGATGATGGAAGTTACTTTGTCATCAACTGCCGCTCTGTTGTCAAATTAAAATCATATCAAGTTAATTTTATTTGAAAGTTTTTTGTTTTTTTTTTCTTTTGGATTAATCGCTTGGCTTACTTTGTTTGGGGGGGGGGAGACTCTCAGCATAATTGATCTTCTGATACTACTGAAGATTGAGATGAAGATGACGATGAGGTCTGGAGGCGCCTGTGTGTTTGTGCATTGTGCAACTGTCAAACGGAGGTCTAGCTCATCAACAACAACTTTTCAATTGATACAAATCAAAACGGGATGGGAGCTTGGACAATGAAAAAAAAAATATCAAATTCACCGAATGATGGAGTGGAAATTGAATTCTTCCCAGCAGGTCACCATCACCATTGGATTGTAGTTGATCGGTTGTTTGTTTATTTATACAGCAGTCATTTGTAGAACAGGATCCAGGCTTAAGGTTGGAATTTCTCTTTATGCCTGCTTCTTTTCATTTATTGTGATTGTGATTGTGATTATTGATTTCATCCTTTTGTATAGAGGGGAAGCGGGTTTATTACCTTTCCCATGGTCAGATTACTGCATTTTTATTGATCATAAAAATTCAATTAATTAAACGGAATAAATATTATTTCTTGGGTTTCATGTGTGCACAAATAAGTTTATGTTAATCTTAAGCTACTTATGTATGTGACGGGGTAAGCTGGGAAGCATCATCAAAATGATTTGATTTTTATAAACATTTAAATGAGTTCTTTGTTAGATAAGGAATTTTATTTGGACAATTCGGATAATTTTTTGTTTTCCTAGGAAGACGAACCGATAAGACTGTTGAAACGCCCCGAGATGGCTATTTAGATATGCAGGTAGGAGCTGCCAGGTTTCTGACTGTTTTTGTATTCAAAATAACTTTTATTTTATGAACTTTCTTTTGCTGAGTTTGACTATAACTGCTCAGGGCAATGAGTGAACTTTATAGGTTATGGAGTTGTACGTAACATAAAATTGGGCTAATCATTTCGGGCTTATATGGCGCATATTACCTACTTATGTGTGACCAGTGGAGGATTAATTTGAACCCCAGGAGTTGTTATCAATTTGGAGTTACTATCGTAATCGATCTATATTGACATCTCCGTTAACAGTTATTTCTTTTTTTTTAAACAGAAATTTGATTATTGTTCTGTTATTGCCATAAATGGACAAACTAATTTCAAACGTTTGAAAACAACAAGTTCCAACAGTAAACAAAAACAAGTATAGTGCAAGGGGATTTACGTTACAAACACAGAGCAGAAGGGGAATAAATGGGAACATAACGCCCAGAAAGTTACAGTAGATGCGAAAGTAGAAGCACCAAAGTTACCGAAGTGTCTTTCGTCACCAAAACTAACAATGATGCTTAAAAAGTTTGTCAGAAGGAAGCCGCTGTGGAATTACTATGAATCGAAAACAACCTTTCAGGCATAATTATTGAAAAAGCAAGTGGTAAACATGAGGAGTGGCAACATATTTTGTTATGCTCTTATTTGCAGAGGAACCGGAAGATCTGCCGAATTGGAGCCACTACACTACTAGAAATGCTTAATAAAACATATCTAGCTTCCATTGTCGCTGTTGCCACTGTTAAAGAAGGTGAATATGGAAACCGAAATAAGGTTCATCTCAGCAAAGAGAACGTGAGACATGATTTATATGGCTGTTGAAAGGTTAACGCATATTATAAAGGGTGATTTTTTAAGAGGTTTAGAACTTTTTTTTAAAAAAAAAACACAAAAAATTCGAAAAAATGAATGAAATATTTATTTGAATCGATAGTTTGAACCTTGCAATTTAATGTTTAAAGATAATTTCATGCAAATGTTGACCGCGGCTGCGTCTCAGGTAGCCCATCCGCTGAGTCCAATTTTGGCATACTCTTTCACACATATCGGCCGGTATCTCACGAATGAATGCATGGATGTTGGCTTCCAGTGCGTCAATCGAAGCGGGCTTGTCCCTATACACATTAGCCTTGGCATACCCCCACAAAAAATAATCTAATGGTGTCAAATCGCACGATCTAGGCGGCCAATTGACCGGCCCGAAACGTGAAATTAACTGTTCACCAAACTCGCCTCGCAGTTGCGCCATTGTTTCGCGTGCTGTGTGGCATGTGGCACCGTCTTGTTGAAACCACATATCATGCAAGTCAAGAACTTCCATTTCGGGCAAAAAAAAGTTTGTTATCATCGCTCGGTAGCGTTCACCATTGACAGTAACGCTGCGATTCGCATCATCTTTGAAGAAATATGGCCCAATAATGCCGCCGGCCCATAAACGGCACCAAACAGTGGCTTTTTCGGGATGCATTGGTAGCTGTTGCAATGCTTCTGGCTGATCTTCACTCCAAATGCGGCAATTTTGCTTATTTACGTACCCATTCAACCAAAAATGAGCCTCATCGCTGAACACAATTTTTCGATAAAAAAGCGGATCCTCGGCCAGCTTTCCAAGAGCCCATTCACCAAAAATTCGGCGTTGTGGTAGGTCGGCTGGCTTTAGTTCTTGCACCAGTTGTATCTTAAAAGGCTTTACGCCCAAATCCTTCCGCAAAATTTTCCACGTAGTGCTGTAACAAAGGCCTAACTGCTGGGAACGGCGCCGAATCGACATTTCGCGGTCTTCTGTCACACTAGCTGATACGGCCGCAATATTTTCTTCTCAGCAATATTTTCTGCTCAGAAGGTCGAGAATGCCGATCATAAAATGGAAGCAGCGCGCGATGAACATTTCGAACCGAGCACGAATTTTGATAGTAAAATTCAATAATTTGCAAGCGTTGTTCATTTGTAAGACGATCCATGGTTAAATTGCAAACCAAACTGAAGCTGTTTGACAGTGACACAAGGTACTAAACACACGTCAGCTGTCAAAACCAGTGTTGCCAAAACCAAACCAGCTAAAAAATCACCCTTTACAAGTAGGTTCAAGAGCAAGTATTCCTCTTAAAAATATTAAAGCAAGAGGTATTCACCTGCCACTCGAAACTGGCAGCGTTTCATGCAAGATATCTTTAAATGTGAGGTGCACAGACTTAATAAAACTACAGAAGATATTAATATATCGCAACGTTGATTGGAATGCGAAACTTAGATCCTTAGATAAAAACGCAAAGCCATTCTGGAATATAGCTAAAGTGCTAAAGTATTAAGAAAAAAAGCAAATGAAATTCCACCGCTTAAATCCACTGACGGATTCTTCACTTCCTATGAAGAAAAAGCAAATCTCCTTGCAGATACATTTCGTAAAAACCATTCAACCTTCGCACATTTCATCATTAATGTTGAAAGGTTACAGGCTTAGCAGACTGCTAAAATAGTTTTTCCATATCATCAGCACCGACTGTGACTCCACTATAAGGTCCACGAGTCACGTTCAAGTTGGGTTTAGCAAATCTATAGAGCTTGAGTATTACTAATAACGAATTCTTCACGTTTCCTTCTAAACGGGCAATTGTGATTTTAATTTCGCATCTGCGCACGGATTTTGTACTGAGTCAATAAAGATGGGCAAGTTGGTTACATTTCTGTAAGTAAAATTGCCCAATTTTTCTCGACTCAGTGAAATTACGCCAAAAAATTAAAATGGAAAAGAAGAACAAATATCTCAAAAAAAAATGTATCAAAAAAGCTTTTGGTGTAATTTCAGGAAGCCGTCTTTCTCTACTGAAAAACGCAGTGCAGGGACAGATGAGATAATAATATACTTGCAACGCCATAAATAAAAAGAGCTTGTTATAAAAGACTGGTAGACGACAGATATAACATCCAGACATATTTAATATCCAGCTTAGCAACACTTTTACAATTTGAGCTTGAGTACATGCGTGCTAGCCGGCTGACACGACACTACCGTGTCGAGTACACACAAAGCCAGCATTCCCGAGGACCCCGAAATGTGCCGCAACTTGTTTGATCAGTACGGATGGTGTTCAATTGGGAAGAGTAGATCTCGCATTCCGTATCATAACCGAGGCAGTCGGAAAGAAAAAAGCGGAAAAATTGCCTACTTCACTGAAGAACGCTTTCGATAGTTCATTGGGGCTTTTTTATTTCCGATTATTACGTATAGCTCTGTCATCTGAAGAGATTAAAAATACGAAATGTACAGGCCAGCCTTTGGTTTAGTTATCTCTTTATAAAGAGTTTTGATCGACATAGTCTTCCAGGTTGATCTCTGTCGAAATCGTGTTCAAATTCATAGGCTGCGATTTTGCCGAGGTCTTGCCTTAATAAATACCCAATAAGTGAGTGGGAAAGCCGTTTCTCCATAGGCAGCCAACAGGTTGTTGGCTAGAAGGGAGGTCAAAACTTTCTTCAACTTTAACAAAGTTTTGGGCATCACCTTTGCGATATATCTAGGTCTACACAATTTTCGCCATAACTTAGGGCAAAATATTAGTTTATCTGGTGAGTAAAACTCTACATGAACTTCCACGCCGGCTTCTAAAATGAGTCTGCCTTTAGATATAATATATCAGACTCCGTCTTTTGCATTCATATCACCATCTATAACGAAACTCTGTCTTGATGAGTCAAAGATACTCCAAAAAATCATTTCTTTCTAGGGTTCTCTGTGGTGCGCCATAAATTGATGCAAAATAATAGGCCATTAGCCGTTCACTTAAGTCGTTACTTGTTGCATTTTGTCAAGGTTGCCCCTCCCCATTGAAAATAAAGTAATCCATCCAAAAAAAAAGGACCATTTTTAAGTAATAAGTAGACCTCCTCCATAACTGCAGCGTGCTCCCACTTTGCCAATATTCCTTCAATAGTTTGAAATACGCTGTCCCAATAAAAGTCCTTTAACATATCATGTTCTCAAGCAGAGAAAAACAAGCAAAAAAGACTCTGCGAACGAAATTAAAAACCATCAAAATTCACTAACCTTTCCACCGTCCGTTAGTTTGCCAACAACTGAATAACCCCCCGCTTTAAAAAAAAAAAAAACACTCGCTTAAGAGCTCTTCTCTTCTAGTCTCGCACTATCTAGGAGTTGACAGTGTAAGGCTACCGCAGTTTTTCTTCCAAAGTCATTTTTCCACTGAATAAAAACCGTAAATTCTTTTTTGACTATAAAAAGTGAACAAATTGAATTTTTTTGCTTCCACTTTCAGCAAGATATAAGCTCCTCGAATCCCCGTCCAAGTGAGCAGAATCCAACAACTCGAGGCAAAGCGGAACACATGTCCTGGAATTACAGGAAAGAAGATCACTGCGAAGAATATTGCGCTGCAGAAGGGAATCAGAGGGGGAGGTGGGGCTGGCTCTATTTTGGTTTCATAAATTTTAATAAAAACACACTTTTGATGCTCGTTCTTTTTAGTTTGTTTGTCCCTTCGTCCCTATTGTCCGTGTAAGGAAAGGACTCACTCTGGTTTATATTTATAGTGGCAACGTTTTTCTTGTTGCATATTTTTTTTTTTTCTTGACTATCGGTGCGGAGGGATGTAGAGGAATTCATGTTTTATTTTTATGATCAAGAAATTCAGGACATAATGTTGCAGAAGGGACATTCATTTGGATGGCGTTTTCTTTTCATTGTCTTTCCCATTTGACAGGAGAAAATTAAAAAAAAGAAGAGTGATTTTTTTTATTCCTATAAAGGGTAGTTACGGCAGCGAGTACTTTTACATCTCAGAAGGTAGTAGAATGTTGATAGCCGCAATTAGTTTCGACGAAAGGATTTTGTCTTTGTATGTTTCGCATTTCTGTTAAAGAAACAACAAAGAATGACATATCTGGGTTAGAAAATTTTCAGGATTGCTGCTGGGACCTCTTATAGATGTATACGTGGTTATTACAAATATGCGTGCTCATGTCACCACCACCGACGACGACGACGACGACGACAAACATAGAATTTGCATTGTGACGATATAATTTAGGAATAAAACTTGATCCTTGACAAATGATAGGAAATCCAATGATTTACATTGCTGTAGAGGACGTGAGTCAAGATTTCATATTCTGCTCATTCGGCTAAATCACCAGAAAAGCACCACCAGGACTCGGCCGCAATACGATATCGCTACACAAGAGATGACTTTGACTAGGATAGGACGCTGACTACACGACAACGACGAGGACGACGAGGACGACGTCGGATGGATGGATGATCCTTGAATTCCACTTTGATGTTTGATGTGGTTCCGCAAATGAGATTATATGTTTCCGAAAGTTGCCCTTCCAGTACTGATGTGCTAGGGAATGTCTGCATCTCTCCATTGCTATACTAATACTGCTGCTGTTGCTGCGGTATGGTATGTCAAGCGAAAAGGACTCTAATGTCCTGTAGTACTTTGTTTAGGCTTAATTCTATTTGGAGTTTTGTATGTGCACGCGGTCTGTGGCATATGGTCGTGGTCGTGGTCGTCGTCGTCATCTTTAAATGGGGCGCTACATGATGATATTACTCGAGGAGATGGTATCAAAAGAACAGAAAAAAAAGACTGGCAGCTGGGGCTCCTCATTTGCGGTAAATTGGATTATTTTCTTTTCTTTCCTTGCTTTGTGTGGGCTGTGTGTGTGTGCTCTTTCAATAATCAGAAACTCGTTTGTGTGTAGACAGCAAAACCAGCAGCAGTAGCAGCAGCAGCAAGAGCAATGGAATCGTTTGATCTTTAATGGCTTCGCTGGGGGGTGAAACGTTAAGTGGTTTATATAGCCAACATGTCACTACTGTTCGAAAATTTTCGGGTGGATGGGTGGTTGTTGTAAACCACTTTCTGAGAACACCTAATCCGATTTCCAGCTTTGCTATATCAAACCTTTATTCCGACAGGGGGTGGGCGATGTTATAGTAGTTGTTGGCGCGGCGATAGTGTTGTTTGAAGCTCGAAATGTATGATTAGAATTGAAAGTTTCTAATGGGATAGTGTTTTGGTTTTTTTTTTCTCAGAACATTGAGAATGGAAATGGCTTTTTTTTGTTTAGATAGTGTGAACTTGTCAGAGTGTCAGAATAGATCAAATTTAAGATACGTATTCCCTGATAGCGTTTGGCAAAGCACTTCCCACTTCCAACCTCAAATTGATTGCGGTTAGATCGTATTGCGCTGGCGAATTCAAAGTATTCTATCCAATTGAGATCTAATTTCCCGTGGTTTCCGGACCCCAAACAAGACTCAGAGTATGTAATCTCGACCGAATTCTGAGAGTAAGAGAATGAAATTTAAGAATTGACCTCTTTCACTATAGACACAAATACTTGGACTCTACCACCTGTTCTTGACAATATAGTGCGTAGCTATTAGAATAGCATAGACATCCGGCTGGAGAACTGATGCATATAAAGGGCCTTCAAATAACTTCTTTTTTTTGAAAATGCTATAAAAAAAACTACTGAATATTTTCTCAAATTTCTTTTTTTATTTGAAAGTACAGTCCTTCCGGTTAATAATGGAAAATAATTTCATTCAAATGGCTGCCTCGGCTGGCCATGCAGTAGCCTACACGATCGGTCCAATTTTTAAGCACATTATCGATTGTGTGCAGCTGTATTTCACCAATGGCTTCACGAATATTGTCCTTTAAAGCGTCAATTGTCTCTGGCATGTCGGCGTAACACTTATCTTTTACGGCACCCCACAAATAATAGTCCAACGGTGTCAAATCGCAGCTTCGCGGTGGCCAAACGACATCAGATCTGCGGCTGATAATGCGATCTTCAAAAACCGGGCGCAAAACATCGAGTGTAGCTTCGGCTGTGTGACACTTAGCACCGTTCTGTTGAAACCAAATGTTGCCAATATCCTCCTCTTCAATTTTTGTGAACAAAAATTCGTTCCACATTGCCCGATAACGATCGCCATTGACTGTAACGTGCACTCCTTGCTCATTTGCTCATGTATGCGTGCGGGTTTTCTGTGCCCCAAATGCGACAATTCTGCTTATTTACATACCCGCCAAGATCAAAATGAGCTTTATCTGAAAAGATGATTTTTTTTGGCAAAATCGGCATCTTCTCTAAGTCGATCGCAGGCCCACTTAGCGAAGCGAAAACGCATTGGATGGTCAGTTGGCTTCAACTCCTGAACCAATTGGACTTTGTATGGCGTCATACCAAGGTCTTTATGCAAAAATCGTCTCAATGATTTCTCCGAAATGTTCAATTGTTGAGAACGACGGTGAATTGATGTTGATGGTGCTTCACGCACACTTTCTGCCACAGCAGCAATTTTCTCGGGTGTAAGCACTGTTTTAGGCTTTTCACGCTTTGGTTTATCGATGAGGATGCCAGTTTCTTTCACTTTTTTCACAAGATAACGAACATACGGAGCTGACGGTGCTTCTCTTCTTCCAAAATCCGTAGGCAATTTTCGCACACATTCTGCAACATTACCATGATTTTCAAAGTAATGTCGCAATATTTCCCAGCGTTGTTCAAGCGTATACACAACCGTATTCGTTCAGCGGAAGGATTAAACTAATTATCTGTCAAATCAGACATGAGCTAAGTGTTACCATTCGCGAAATAAGCACTAGTTGAAAACAAAAACGTTAGATGGCGGACCCTTTACATATGCTAAGCGAGATAGAAAGCCTAACGTTGTCACATTCCACGAATGCACCAGCCGGCTTGACTTTGAACGATTACGTAGCCGAAGTTCTGGTATCGTTACAACAGATGGCACATCCATTAGACTTGGATCGTAGGATAGTTCTCACGACATGTCATCGAAACTCCATTGCGAGTTGTACCGAAAACAACTTCTTTTTAGATGAGAAATGACCTTTAGGGTTGCCCCTATGATATAAATATAAAGAGGTCGAAGATTCATCAGAGCACAACAAGGTGTTCTAGGGAAATCCCCAATGCAATGCAATAAAGTATTTGCTGGAAAGCTAATTGCATCAAACAACCGATTTATGTAATAGGATTCATTGTCGGTTGGATCCATAAGACTCTTTTGGGTGTCAAATTTTTGTCGTAAAGCTGTCTTAGATACCTCTATCTCGACATATTTAGCTTCCCTTGATAGCTTCAGCTGAGCTACGAAACGCGACGTCTTGTTAGCAGTCTCTGTTGAAAACTGTTTGCAAATATCCTTCTGCTCTCCAACATTGCTTGTATCCACGAAAAAATTGATTCGTCGACACCTTGTCGCCTAGCGAATCTGCATATGCTGTTAAAGTAGCATTGTCAAAGGTACTGTTTTCTATCGAGCGCACTCTCTGTCCTTCCAACAAGGTTCTGGAGTTCTTGCAAGATTTTTTCTCGCTTATTGCATTTCAGGAATTGGGTGGGCCCACAAAACGACTTTGCGGACGTGCAGCTCAACTAGTCTTTCCATGCTTTTAAGAGAAAGTACGTTGGACTAATAGGCTTGAATTTCTTAGCGATGAAGTAGTCTACCTTTAGAGCTTTATTCTGTTAAAAAATTATACTATGACGTGCGTCGATTTAATCCCATACGCCAAGTATTGTCTTCTAAAAATTTAACTGTATCATCCGCGAACGTAGCTACAGTTTTGCCTACGCTTTACGGAACATCTTAAAAATAGAATTGGACCCAAAACGTTTCCTTGAGGAACTCCTGCCGCGGTATCTTTGAATTCCGGGTGTTTCTTTCTTCCATTTCTATTTTGTTACTTATTCTATAAACTTACAGCCTTATTTATATACATATTTTAAGGCCAGCGTAACTTTACGCAATACTTAAACTGCCCTTACGCAGCACAACATTATTTATAAAACTTAAGCAACGTTGCTTTAGCGAGGCGTAACCTAAACACCAAAATTGCCTTTAGAGGCTTCGTAAGGTAACGGGTGATCCAAGTAGAGATACTTTTTTCAATTGCCTTTTTTGACAGATCACGTGTGAGTCGTGTCATGCTGTCATGTTATTTTTGTTTAGTATTGTTTGGCACTTCATAATGGAAAGACTTACGCGTGAACAACGTTTACAAATTGTTCAACTTTATTATGAAAATTTACGTTCTGTGAGGAATGTGTTTCGTGCACTTCGCTCAACTTATGGTCAACATAATCGGCCTACTGAGCGTACTATTCGCAACACCATCACCCATTTTGAGACCCAGCATTCATTATTGGATAATATTCAACCGAATAGACCACGTCCAGCACGCTGTGAAGAAAATATAGCGGCCGTAGCTGAGAGTGTACACGAAGACCGTAGAAAGTCGATTCGGCGCCGTTCGCAGCAACTCGGACTGACGTATGGAACGACTTGGCGCATTTTACGTCAAGATCTTAAATTGAAAGCGTACAAAATACAGCTTGTGCAACAACTGAAGCCGCTCGACCTTCCCAAGCGACATCGCTTCGCTCTATGGGCTCTTGAAAAGTTCCAAGAAGATCCGACGTTTTCGAGGCAAATTTTGTTAAGCGATGAGGCCCATTTCTGGGCGCATTTGGGACGAAGAGCAACCTGAAGAGATTGAAGAACTGCCACTTCATCCAGAAAAAACAACGGTTTGGTGTGGTTTGTGGGCCGGTGGAATCATCGGTCCATATTTCTTTAAAAATTATGCCGGTGCGAACGTAACCATCAATGGCGACCGTTATCGTGCCATGATAACCGACTATTTGATGCCTGAAATTGAAGCTCGTGATCTCGGCGACATTTGGTTTCAACAAGACGGCGCCACTTCCCACACATCGCATCAATCAATGGACTTATTGAGAGAACATTTCGGTGAGCACATAATTTCACGTTTTGGGCCGGTCGATTGGCCACCAAGATCGTGTGATATCACACCGTTAGACTTTTTCCTATGGGGATATGTAAAGTCAAAAGCTTATGCCGACAAACCCGCTTCGATTCAGGCCTTGGAGGAAAACATCACGCGTGTCATTCGCCAGTTACCAGTCGAAATGCTCGAACGAGTGATCGAAAATTGGACTCAACGGCCAACATTTGATAGACATAATTTTCAAAAAATAAATGCCAAAGAATGTTCTTTCAAATGATTTTCTGTGTTTTTTTCTTTAAAAAAGTAGGGAACCTCGAAATCGATCACCCTTTATATATAAAAAAGAACATATTTTTGGAAAAATAAAACGCCCCGAAAAAGTGGACATGGCCGATATATTGGGGAAAATATTGGCTAAATATCTTGTTAAAAAATTTTTTCGGTTTCTATGAAAATTTTCAAAGAAAACAGCTTTTTGCTAAATTTGCATTCAGGGAGCGCAAAGAACAACAAATATTTCTCTTAATTTGATTTTAATCTTTGTGTGTTTTTTTCTTCTCTATTTTTTGGGTAGACAGTGTTTGAAATGTCTCTATAACGCACCGTCACTACTTGGCTTTCAAAAAACTCAAACACTTTCGTAAAGAGAAATAAGGTCGTATTTGGCCTTATTTCACAAACTAAATTGGTCTTATTTCTATTGTATTTTTGATGGGGTAATGTCTGGAGACTATTCCAGGACCTAGACATTTTTTGTACAGTAAAAGACAGATTGTCTCTTTTAGGCCTTGTGAAAATATGTTATACTTATATGTATGTATGTATGTCTAAGTTTCGTCAACAATTATTTGGTAAAAATCTCAAAAAGAAAAACTATCTTCGTAACAAGACCGCTTCAAAAGAATAAAACAAAAGGTTTTGACTATTCAAAAGCTATGTAACTTTATTATCTCATTTCTGAGAAATACTAGGTATTTGTAAACGAACCATTTACAGTCCGAGATTTTGCGATTATTTAGCAACAAAGCGTGCAGAAAAAAAAATGTTTAAATTGAAAGAACTCATCCTCAATTTAAATGCAATTACTTCTATCTACGCTGTTTCTAAATTGTTGCTACTAAAATCATATTTTACCGTTAAAAAATCAGCTTCTAAAAAAAGGTTACTTACGCCCGGCAATTTATCTCACTGAAAATCCAATTGAAAGTTTATTTTTCAAGAACCAACGACGAACATACACATATCGAGTTTCGTTCAAAATGCAAATGACATTTCTTTCCTTAATGGTGTAAGCGAATGTAAATGACTAAAAAATTTAAGCAATAAATAGAAAAGTCAACAAAACTTCACAAACACACACACAAGTATGTATCTCGTTCAAGCACCAGCACCTTCATTTAGCTTGTAGGAGAAGGCTCCTGCAAGCACTGGCTGTAATAAAATGGTGCAAAAGTCCTTGCAACATTGCATGCGACGCCGAGTAAAAACTAAATAAACCAATACTTGAAGATAAAAAGCGAGAGAATCATTTGATTTACAAGCTCACATCCTTGTATTGACTTTCGGCTTGCACAGAGAACAGTGACTACCTAACTTGGTGCAAGGTCGATGGCCTTGCTGGCGACGATAGAGCGCCAAAAACTTTTTCCTCGGGATAAGGCTTTGTACAACAGAGAGGAAGAAGTGCAACACTGAGATTGTTAGTGAAGCCGGTTGGTGGCAGTGGCAGTGGTGGTTGTAAAGTTAGGTTAGGGGGTGGAAGAGGAAAACTAGTGAAAACAAGAACATCCAAGTTTTCCCAAAATCCCAGTTCATATTGTTACTTTGTAGTTTGGTGCGCTAAAAATACCAAGGATGTGCAACACCAGTGGGAGTGCATTATCTTATCAGCTACGTCCTGAGTGAATTCCTCCTCTTATTTCTTTTTGTTTTTTTCTCATGCGCTCCATCCTATCGTGGCATCCGCTGCCTTTCCTGTATATCGATGCAGCACAACGACGAAGACGACGAAGTTGAAAAGTTTGCAACCTCCATTCAACCTCGGAACAGATGAGGCAAGTTTCCTCAAAGAAAACTTGTTAAGGGTTATGACTTTTTCTTCAGATTTTCCTAGTGCTCGTCCCTCGTTCTTGTGCAAGCACATTTTACTGATTGATGATGCTTAAGTGGCAGGGTATGTCAACATTATCGGTGTGGTATTAGAAAAGTTATCCAAAGATTGCAATCAAATAATGAGAACGTTTAAGAATCACTTTGACCTCAGCTACCGTGACGTCTGGCTAATGATATCATTAGTATCCTTCGGGAAACGGGAGCACCACTACTGCATTGGACCACTAACCCAGAAACCTATACCGTCCGTATCACCTAAAATTAAAACAAATAAGCGGAGATATAGGTTGGGTTTCGAGAATGGAGAAAAGAAAAATAAGGATGCTACTAGCGTCATGGCCGTTGGCCAAAAAACAAAGCCACTCGTACTCGTATTGCTGCTGCTGCTGGTGGAAAGATACATGAACCAACAACAGACAAGAGAAATGTCATTATCTCTGTGGTGTTCTGGTCGTCCCTGGTCCTATCGCATCCAAGCCCGAACAATTATTTAGATAAGACGAATTCGAATGCGGTTGCCCACATTTTTCGGTTTTCCAAACACACTCGTTTGGAATTGTCTTCGTGTCATTTATCCAACTTCAACAATACTGTTGCCAACAATCCATCTCTCCGGTGTGTGTGTGTGGAATGGGGGGTACGGTAACCTGCAGCGGGCAATACAAAACGTCTCAATCGCGCCATATTAACGCATACAGCACCGCATGTATTCGTATGGACGATGCAGCTACAACAGAATGGACGACGACCGATGGTGTTATGTTCCGCACCTTCGTTTCGATTGCGAACATTTGTTATGCAAACAAAATCGCAATCAATTGGGTTGCTCTCTGGATCTGTAGCCCACGCGTATGGAGCAGCAAGCATATGTGGCCGCGGGACTGGGGAGGAAAAGATGCATTAGAAGAGCGACTATCTCAAGGGTGAGCCTTGTAAGCGCATTAAGTCGTTTGGGCGCAACGATGTTGTCCTTTAGCACCTACGTGATGTGTGTTCACTAATCAGAGCGATTGACGCGAAATGTTTCTTCTGTTGTTGTTGTTGTTGCTGTTGGTTTAGTGGCTGCCAGGAAGATTGCTGTTCGCTTGAATTAATTGTTTTCAGAGTTTTCACTTTGGATGTGGATGTCGCTGAGGTGTGTCCTGTATACAGTGACTCAGGCAGGAGTTGCTGCCTCGTAGTTAGGATAATGCATATAAAAATTTGCATATTAAATGGAGACAACTGTGCGTACTTATCCTAGCGAGCTACAGATGCGCATTTGTGATTGCAAACGATTCTGTCAATTTGTGTTCATGTTAAATCATGAGAGTGTTGGAAGGCAGAAGGATGAGGAGATGGAGACTTACAGAAGTTTCTATGATCCGTGAAACATGGTGGGTTGCAATTTATTTAATTGCAATCTTCTATTGAGGAACAGTTGATAGCGCGTCTTTACTTTATGCTAATCGAGAGCTTTGAGTCATTTCGAATGTGGGCATTGGGATTAGAATTGTCTGCACTGGATATAAAAATAGAATCATATTGCTACTCCATTTATTTCCAATGTACCTTTCGTTGTACTTAAAATAACGGTTGTTTTGCGAAAAGCAATATTTTAGTTGACTTTTGAATTCCTCCTTCCAGTCTTTCCGGAAGCCGCATGAAGAAACGGATTTGCTGTAAAGTTAGTGATCCGACTTTCTTGCAAAAAAACTTAAGCTGCGAGCATACGGTATGCGAAAGTCGCATATATATGCCACTCTGACGTAATTTTTGCGTCATAATATGCGATTCTTGCTCGCAGATCGTCTGAACGCCTTTCTGAGACAGCAAACCATGTGCGGACGATATGCGATACCCAGAGAAGCCTCCCAACCATATGCGAGCAACAGTTGTAGAGTTCCGTTAAGCAAGCAATTAGTTCTTGTGTTAGAGTGTTAAATATGAGTGAACTTGACGAGCTTGAGATGATGGACGCACCATTACAAGGTAACAATTCTCTGCCACGCTCGCAATCAAAAACGCGTCGCTCAAAAAAATCAGAAGCAGGAAGCAGAAATGTACAGCACAAATGGCAATAAGAAGAAATACAGCGTTTAATTGCTTCAGTGGAGAAGCGTTCCGGGCTTTGGCGTGCCGACTCGTCCGAATAAACGTGGAGCCGGAGGCGAGGTTGTCAATGATCTTGGCCTGAATTTCGACGTGAATGAAGCCAAAAGCAAAGTGGGGCTCTCTTCGCGTGACATTCAAAACCAATTCAAATACAAAAAGTAAATGATCAAATTGATCTGCCGACAAGCGAATGAAACCGCGATATAATTCCGGTTCATTGCCACGTAATTCCAACAACAACTTTGCGCAAAAGCCTTACGTTTCAAAGCCGTTTCACTTTCAAACTGGCTCATTTCGTCGTCATTTTCCAGCAAATCTAATGCCAAAACTACAACAGCAGCTAACTTTCATTTCGACATTTTAAATTTAATTTAGCACTTCAAGTGTTTGAGACGAAATACTCAAAAATCACCAACACAATACAAAAAGTGACAGATCAATGTTGTGTTCGCAAACCTGCATATGATTAAAAATATCTAAAGTGCAAATTGTGTCACATATCGTGTGAACACCTCGCATATTGGCCTCAACATTTGCGAACTCATTTGCGGACATATCATATGCGAGCATCTGATGGTACATTTGCGAGTTTCTTCGTGACGTCAGCACTTGCATATATGTGCGACTTTCGCATACCGTCTGCTCGTAGCTTCATATATATTACAAAAAAAAAACTAACGCTCTAGCGATTTCAGCTGTTTTTGTATAGAAGCGGGCCCAAGAATGCTTCATTTCCTAGGGAATAGTGGGGCTAGAAGTAACAGGGGTAAGAAGTAACAACTTTCAAAAAACAAGGATCTCACTTTGCAAGAAGTTGCTATCAAAGTGTTCAAATTTGGAAACGATAAACAATTCGACTGAACGATGAGATTGTGATGAGACATGAAGCAAACAAAGCATCGGTTTATTCAATCTCCAAAACGATAATCGTCTGAAAAGTTACGCGAGTAGTGGGACCTCATGCAGCAACGCTCACGAGCAGTAAATTCATGAAATTTCATCGCAAATTGTTTTCGGAACTTAACACACGCTCAGGGTGGCTCTTTAGAGTGATCGCCTCTGCAGATGACGTTGGTATTGCCGTCTGAGGAAAGCATCTCAATGCCTTAAAAGTACTCGATCAGAATGCTCTTAACAAGCTAACAAGCTGGGCAAACGGTTGCGGACTGGGGGTTAACCCCCACAAAACCGAGCTCGTCCTTTTCACTAGGAAGCCAAAAATCTCTACTGTTGTCCCTCCCTCTATTAAAGGTACCAGCCTAGTCTTCTCTGACGAGGCTAAATATCTAAGTGTAATCTTGGATTAAAAAAACTATGCTAGAAACCTAATATACAAGAAAGAGTTAGGAAAGCAACAGTTGCTCTATTTTCTTGCAAGAAAGCTATTGGTAATAGATGGGGTCTTCCGCCCCGCATTACACATTGGCTGCATATATCAGTCGTAAGACATTGCCTTAGACATTGCGACAAACTCAGAAAAGTTCAGCGATCAGGTTATCTATGCATGAGCGGTGCACTTCGAACCACTCCCTCGGCAGCACTCGACATTCTATTTCATTAAAAACGACTCGACATCATAAGCAGATAATTAGTAAATTCGCCTCAAAGCAAAATCACTGTGGACCGAAAAGAATTTGGCCACTCTACTATTCTAAATCTATTTAATACCCATCCTAGGAACATAGATTACACACTTTAGATTAAAGAAGCGCCTTTGTTTTGGCTGAAAAGAAACCCGATATCCGCCAGAGATATCCGCTTGATATTTCACCTGATAAAGGTTCCTTAGGCACTCCAATTTCTACATGCGAACTAATGCTAAAATCGGAAGATGTTGATAATACTAACCTTTGGTGGACAAGTGGCACAACTTGTATAGCGACAGAGCAGATTTGGCCGGATCTGAAACATACATAGGTGTTATCACTGCAGACTGTCTTATAGCCAGGCATGCAACTAAGCTTCGTGTGTACTCAAATGACTTTTACAGAAGCTGCATGGACGAGGAGGAATAGGAGACAATCATGCACCTTCTTCTCTGCTCTCACCCGTCCTGCCTTCTCCCAAAAAGCGTTAGCCCCCCGGGAGTCGTCTTCTATGGCATTCTTCACGATCTGTCAACCACTGGCGTTAAAGATCTCTTTCGCTATATTCAAAGATCCAAATGGTTTAATGAGTAGATTAGTAAAAGTTTAAGTTTAGTGCGTTTAAAGTTTTTATTGGTTGCGAACGTTTGACAAATATCCAAGAGTAATACCTGTCATGAGAAGCTTCTCAGAAATTAACTGCCGTTCGAAATCGGCAATAAACTATAGGTCCCTTCCATTCGTGTCAAAAATATATCTTGTGGTATTACGACAGACCTTTTTTTGGTCTAGATGAGCCGGCCCAACCCACTTCAACCTGACCAAACCTAACCTAACCTAACACACGCTCTCGCCTACGTTCTAAAGGAGTGTTAGCAGCCGCACTATGTATGAGCATATTATACGAATTCAATTGGATATAATTGGACTTACAGCGGGCTAGGAAAGTTGGCGTAGTAAAATTATAAATAGAATAGAATTGACATGCAGTCTTTCTGAATAGCTTTCGCTGCACGTCTTTTTCAATATAAAGTTGAATTCGTGCCAGAAACAAACTGTGAGCGACTGCACGTATAAAGACTCCAGGGCTTGCTGCACACATGACTACGTGAGTCACTGCTTGGAGCCAGTGTTGCCGCTGAAAAATTTCATAAAGTGGTTTAAAAAGGGGCCCGAAGCTAAAAAAAGAGGCTTTCAGATAAAATACTAGTAAAGCAAAAAAACAAAAACAGCAGCAAAAACGTACCACTAATCATTTAATAATATAAAACAAAGTTGTAATTCTTTTGACTAGACCTGCGGAACGTATGAATGAATGGATTTAAGTATTTTTATGATTAGATACTCACTAAAAGCAGGTTCGTGCATTTAAAAATATTTAATTTTGAGGTTGAAAGACCAAGTGGGAATTAGAAATTGAACAAAAAAAAATTGAACTTCTCCTTCGCCTAATTCCATAAAGTAAATTTGAGTCCTTAGAGCATATTTCAAGCCCAACACTATACTTCTACATGCTCTAAATGCTTAGCAATTTTAGCAACATCTTTGCAAAACTCTTTTTTTTTTAGTAATATGTTAATTGACCAAGATTTGCAAATTGATCTCGGTGTATAACGCGGGTGCGTTTATAAACTCTAAGAGAAAACGGGCAGCACTCAGTACATTTTATTTTTTGTAGATATTTATTAGTGTTTCGTACTTTTTCATTTTTCGTAAAATCTGACTTACGCTGAAAAAGGGCCCATTTTGATAATAATTGAATAAGTGTAGGTCAGGGGTCCCGAGCCTTAAAAAGGGGCAAATTGGCCCCTAAAGGGGTGCTTGGAGCCCTATCGTATATCTGTTGAAGGCATTAAATCTTTTGATTGGATTATTCTTGACATCTGTCAACGTTAGCTTTAGGGTAGTGACTCTCTCAGGAGTTGCTTTTATTTTTTAAATCTGGTAGATCAGTGGTATTTTTCGCGCCAGTTAACCGTTTAAACAATTTTCTATGTAGAATGCATGCACTGCCGGTCTTGAAAAGAAAGACCTTGTCCGCCGAAACTTGATTTAAATACACACAATGACTTTGACTTTACTTGAAGCTGGGTTATTGCATTTTTTAGAAATACCTAGCTTTGATGTTTAAAAGACACCACATCAGCACCTAATATCTGGAGCCTGGTATTCGTCGATTGTTGTTTAAGCAAAGATTACCTCATAAAGGTCAATTGAAAAAGCCTGAAAGTTTGCCGAAATGCTTACAGCAGTCTTTTTCCGATATTGATAGCCAAAAATCCGCAAACCTTCAACAGGCATGCAGTTGAACTTATTTAGCCGAAGAATCGTGCGCATGAATATTGTGCATCTTTTAAAAGATTTAGAGAAAAAGACAGACAAAAACGTCTAATGACAACGCTGTTCTCGCAAGAAGTAACCTTTAAATCAGGTCCAATGCTTGTCCCATTTTGTTTTTTGAGAATGTTGTTAAGAGCCTTGTCTTTACCCTATTTGGTTTTCAAATGATCCTAGCTTTATCAGAAGATCACTGCAACGAGTACATGATGTTTTGGCTGATGCTCTGAAGGTATCATGTTAAACCCACAAATGCAGGGTATATCTATTTGCCATTCTCTGACCCATTCTGACTTCTACCAGAAATTTATAGCGGAGAAGATGCTTCACATGACTACAGGAGCTTAGATGCTTGAATGTTAAAGATGGGAGAAGCCCTTAACGTCAAAAAACCCATTTCGACAAAATCACACAAAATGGAACACAACCAGCAAGACATTTTAAGTCTCTCTCTATGAGAAAACTTGATGCTAAGATCGTAACTGAATTCCTAACAGGTCACTGCGCCCTGAACCATCATCTCATGAAAATGGGGAATAGCTCTACAGCTCTATGTAGATATATGTCTGCCTCGAACAATCTGAAATGGCAAAACACATCCTATGCGAATGGCCTGTAATCATCCAAAAGAGGCTAAAATGCTTCAACAAAGGACTCACCAAATATCATGATATTGCCAAATCATCGACAATCGCAAAGTTCATTAAAGACCCAAATCAGAACAAAACACTTATTAACATTAATAGGGAGCACAATAGATCCTTACTTGGTCGCAGTGCTAATCGGCCCCATCTTTAAAAAAACACATATTGTAAGGGGCGTGCGGAGTGAGAGTAGGCCTGGCGGGACGCCTAGCGGGGTGTGCTCACTGCTCTAATCCCTTACACGAAGAAGGTAGTCACTTTCTGCCTAGCGGGACGCTTAGCGAGAAGAGTGAGGCTACCTATGACGGTGCGTGAGTGTGTCTGCCTAGCGTAACCGTCGTACGTCGTCTGTCTGCCTGTCGAACGCTTAGCAAGACTGCCGGTTTGACGTTTGACTGTCTAGCGGAACGCTTACCGAGTCAGTCAGCTCGACGTTAGTCTGCCCAGCGGAACGTCTAGCGTGTCAGTCGTGGGTCTGCCTGGCGGGACGCCTTGCGTGACTGGTTGTCTGTTGTTTTTTGGTCTGCCTGGCGGGACGCCTATCGAGTCTGATGATGAGTGGAAATCCAAAAGTAAACAACACCTTTTTAATTTTTTAGCTTTTTCTTTATTTCGCAAACTAATTACCAAAACTCACACCACAGATGAGGAATTAACCAGATAGTCAACTCTGCAATCCCCTATCACTTTCAACCCGCAAAAAATATTTTATGACAGCCGCAAAATCCTCTCTCAATTTTCCCATCTGTGAATACGTGTGAGCCAGACACATGAAGTTACATCTAATTTACTAGATTACCCGCCAAAAATAATTGTGGGGAGTTTTGCAATATATCCAAATCGCAACAACAAAACAGCTGGTCACGGCGGATGTGTTGGGAAATAGGAAATTCTGCGAAGTGTTGAGTTTATGTGATTCAACTTTTTATTTTATTTTAATATAAATGTTTATAAAGAAGCAAAAAATTAGTTACCCAATAAAGTTGTTACAATTTAGTTGGAATATTTTTTGCGGTTATAAGAAATAGTTCTCTATTTTTTATCTGCCTTAAAATAAACATTCTTGGGTTGTTGTACTTTTCCATTTTGGTTAATAAAATGAGATAAAATGCATATTTTATTGTATTATTGCATAAATATTACTAAATTAGTAATTTTTGGGTGTAAAATATTTGTAGTAAATAGTGTGCAATGGTTTTTTATATATATATTAAATTATATAAAAAAGTGAAAAAGAAGTATTTGTAATCCTCTTTAAATTATGTTGTGTTACAAGATTTGTACGTTTAGTCAATCAATTTTCTTAGCTGTTTCTTTTCTAAGGCGGTTTTGAAATTTTTTATATAAGTTAATATGCTTTATTTTAAAATTTAAAGTAAGCGATCGACGGAAGAACGAGAAAAAAGGTAGCTGGAATGCACTGCATAAATATATTGGGGGTGCATTTTTTTATCGAAAATGCTTGGTAGTTGAGTACATCACGAAAATGTTTGGTATTTGAGTACATATCATAAATAAGCATGCACATTATGTTACATATATATTGAATTATTTTGCCACTTTTTCTAACAGCCGACTTTATTTGTCAAGTTATAATGTTTTGTAATTTTATTTTATATGAAAATAAACAAAACAATTTACTACTACTACTACTACTAGGAAGTAATTGCAAATTTTGTTAAGAAAGTGTTTTGATGTACCAAAAATAATATTTGTAAGAATTTGGATTACGTTTTATTAAAAGCGTTTTAAACCAGTGTTCAATTGTGTAGAGTTACTTAACTGCTTCAATATAACCATCCATAATCTACGAAATCCTTGCTAGTATAGTTATACTTACATTTATTGTCAACCGAAAATATATGATGAACTTACTTATTATATATTAGTCACGTTAATCAATATTATTTTGATTATTTTTCATTAAAAATTAGAATAAATTAGTTAAAACACAGCTTTATTCTTAATATTATAATATTTTATTATGTTATTAGTTGTGTGGTAATCATGTTTTTATCAATCCATATTCACCGCATAATGACCATGTTTATTTTACACACCCAAATTGTGAGTTGTAATCTGTTGAAATTCATCAACTGCTCCCAAGTTCTTGCTATAAAAAATTACATTTCATGGGCGCGGCCATTAGCCCCATATAATTCGATTTATGTGTGCGTGATTCCCATTTGATTTGCACGTAAAAGTCCATATAAGTGCAAATTATGTGGGGCTTATCAGTTCGACTTAGCTTGTAGGCAACGTGAGAGATTCGCTCTCGAGTTGACTATCTGGTTAATTCCTCATCTGTGACTCACACTCTAACTCATTTTCACCTCCTTGTTAAATTTGATCAACAATCGCAAGAGAGTGTGAAGTATACGTGAAGTTAAATTATTACAAGGCGTGACATTCTACTTGTATACAAAAGGGTGGTTAAGAAATAACAAGAATAATATTATGGTGGTTACAATATTATATATTCAAATTGGCGAACTGCATTTTGTCTGCTTTTGTCGGAGATTGCAACTTCATGGTCCATGCGCCACCTGATGCGAGCAAAGGCCGGACAAATGAAGAGAAAGTGTTCTGATGTATCATAACCCTCACCGCAAGCATTACAGGTGGCGGTGTCGCTCAAGTTTAATACATTTTAATGCATTTAAGCCTACAAGCAGTCTGCAGTCGATTCTGCGGAGAGATAGAAGGAAAGACGCAGACATTTTGCCAAATGTCCGGGCGCAGTAGTTTAGTCTGCCTGCATCCATCGCAGTCGCGCCACCGAATCTTGTGTTCACGAGAAACCCAAGTACCAATGGAAGACATGACTACAGATGCAGGCAGACCAAACACAGGTTGAACCTTGCCTAGCTAGATCATCGGAGATTTCATTTCCCTAGTTACCAGTGTGACCAGTAACCTAGAAAAGACTTACTGTGTTCAGGGAAAGCTAGAGTTTGATCGAACTGCACATACAGACAAGTACTCTGACATCATTGGAAGCCCGTTCTAGAAATGCCAGCCAGGTTCACGTTCAGGTTCTGGGTTATCCAAAAACAGACGTGTTTTGTTTACCAGTTCGGTGAACTAAATTTATGAATGGTATTTTAAAGGCAATTTGAATACTTTGACCCTGTGTGCAACCGTTAAGAGGTTTTGAGAGAGGTGTTGAGAGACTTTAAATACCTTAATAGGGATGATGATATTCGCATGTTTATGCTCTTCCACACTTAACAGAACATAACAGATTAAGAAAAAAGAAATAACTTTTCAGCAAGAGAAATCTTGTACAGCAAAAGGACAAGTCCCAATAACCCACACCAAATTCAGCAAGTCAAAGATCCGTTTGAATTCGGACTCATTTGGTTTGAGTTTTTGTCTTGTTTTCTTTTTCGATTTACTTAGTATTGACCCAGTTTATTAAGCCGTCGGGGTTATTTGATATTTTTATGGCTTGAATAGCCATAGGATGCACAATAGCTGATAAGTTTTAATTATAGCCCTCCCCCTTAGTATAACGAACATCCAGCCCTAAATAAATATATATTTAACTATTTTAATCCTGTCTTTATTATGTGCAAAATAAATATCATGAAATCTTTTGAAATTGTGTGTGCTAAAATGTGAAAGGCTTAATTTAAATAGATATCAATTTTGATCCCGCTGCTTGCTGTAATCCTCTAATGGGCCCTAAATCCTGCTTATTCAAATGATTTCATTGCAAAATCCAAATGAATCCGCCGAGTTCGAATGACCACCAATAGGTAATGTCATGAATAATGGGCTTTAGTTTATTTGAAAAAATTTCAACCGTAAATAACTTAATTGTTTGAATCATTAATGATACCGGCTAGGGTCGTTGGTTGCGCAAACAAACTATTCGGGTCAATATCCGTAAACTAACATTAAAAATGCACTCACACAAATAGGTGTTGATTACAAAACACAACGAACAATTCTAGAGCAATGGATAGCCGCCCGCCCGTACATACCTCGATTCATTAATAACATTAACCTTTTAATTAGCGCGCACATTTTCCAAAATCTGATTAATACCACCGCACACTACAAGCAAAACAATGATCCGCACATTATTGTTATCATAACCCATTTGAAGTTCATTAAAAGCCAGGAATATTCATTGAAAAATATTTAGAGCCGATTTCTCACATAATATAATATTTTGTATTTTTTTTTTTTAAATGTTTTCCAGTTTTGTTGGTCACAATGTTATTATTATCATTATCATCGGCTAAACTGACCAATTATAGAGAAAATAAAAATGCGCGCATAAAACAAGCTGACAAAAAAAACAAAAAAAAAAAAAAAAAACCAAATAAATAAAATGCTATGACATCACCAAACACTGCGGTTAAAATTGAATTCATTAAACTCGGTCAACAATTTTCATTCCATTTAACATTCCGTCGGAGCAATGTAGACGGGCGCGCACAAGCGAATACCGCCACCTCCGCAGGAAGAACGGCGAATTCCTGGGTGCACCACATACGAGCGTAATTAAATTATTTTCGCTTTCGCATATGAAAATTAAATAATTATTTAAATATTAAATTAAGTGGGTTGCTTTGGTGGGCATGGACGGACATACACCAAACTGTGGTTGGTAGGGTAGGGGCCAGGCCAATGTGCGCAATGAACATCCCACAGCAGAGAAAATGCCTATAGCGCTGTATAGCGAAGCCACCAAACCAATTCAGCATTTCTCTTCAACGAAGTGGTTTGGCTAGTAGGCGGGAGAAAACCTTTATTGCCTATACAAAATAATTGCCAATTAAATAAAAATAAAATAAAAATCTAGGCATAAACGTTCTTAAATTAACGCGACCAAATGATTAAAGAGTTTGCATGAGGGATTAGAGCGATTTGGCTGGGGATTTTATTTATTTGAAGTCTTAAGGTGGGTTAGGAGCAAGCTCTTCAGTGGAAGTTTAATTGTATCAGAATCTGTGGAGACACGTAAAAGAGAGGTACGAAGTCGTACCCCTGTGGGAGGAACAATCCTCCACGGAAATCGAGGAGCTTCAATTTGATTTTAAATAACTCACCTGCGACTTCTTAAGGCAGTTCATTAGAGGTAGTAGGTTGGTAGCATAGATTTGGGTGCTGAAACATTTACCCAAAAAAGCTTCTAGGACTCCTCCATTTAAAAAATTAAGAACTCCAAAGGAAATGGGTTTTCGAAAACAACATAAATATTTGCCACTTAACAGAGAAGGTCCAAAATAACTTGAAAAATCTGAAGATATAGTGAGGGACTGCATGCTTGCATGAAGGGAACATCTGTAGAAACTACTATCCAATGGAAAACTCTACACTCCTTGAACAAAGGCGGTCCTTTTAACAGTGTAGAGCATTAGCTATCAAAAACGTTCTAATTAACGCCAACATTGAACAAGGAGTTACAATCCGGGTTAGTGATATGCTTGTAAACAGGCTTCTTAACGTGTAAGCGCTTTGGGAACCAGTGGAACCGTAGAGGATGGAGTTACATTATCACTTCTATGAGGATAAGAAGTCGTATACTTTGTCCAACATAAATTGGCAGTACAGGGAAGATAGGGATGTTTGCCTCCCATTCGCACTCTTTTGTTTCCAATTAAAGGATTTTAAATCAGCAAAAACCCGAAAGAATATTATGTTGGGTTACCATGCTTTTTTTTAGAATGAAATGTTCATTTAAATTATTTTATTTTTAAAAAATAGGTAAAATAAATTTATCTTTATGTTATGATGTCAGTTCTTTCCAAAAGAACACTCTTTCGCTGACGATGGGCAAATTAAAAACTCAGTTTAATTTATAAAACCGTATGCAGAGAAGACCTCCTAATTTTAGTCCCACCTTATGCAGTATTTTATCCAGCGTCGTAAGTTCGTTATTTGGAATAAACTGATGCACAATTTACCTGATGGCACACTTATTGAAATCATTTATTTTTCTTTTAATTCAGTTTCTTCTTTGGTGGCGAGTTGAGGCCTATTTTCGTTAAGAAGTCTATGAAGTTTACCCAGAAAAAATATCAGCTACTTGATTCGCAGTTACTGTTTTATTTTTAAAATTTTGATGAATTTTTTTTTTGTCGCGTCAACAATTTCTTTCTTCACTTAAGTCTTTGGATGAAGTAAAAGCGATTTCTAACAAACAAAACAAACGCAAATAATATTTTTCCTTAAAGAAAACGGATTACAATTTTCTAACTGCTTTTGACATATTCTCCATACATTAAAAGAAATGTCAAAGATGAAAACAATACCTCCACGATAACACTCATCATTAGGAACTTTTTTTTCAAGCTCTAAAACCTAGAGCTCCTCAACAGAAACCCAAGGAAAAAAAGCTGAACGAGTTATCAAATGCACGCTGGTAACCCTGAATGCACATCAATTAAATGGGCGTTAAATAGCAGCAGCCACAGGTCAGTGCACACTCTCATATGCGCTGAATAAGACGTGGTCAATCTTCGTCAGATGCTATTGGAAATTCACTGGAGGGTAAACACTTTAATGAGGGGTTTCTTTCAATATGGCACGCTTCTAATTTTTAAAAAGCTTCCCCATAAGACGTATACTGCCAATTTATGTTGGACAGAGTGTAGTGCAGTTGAAATCCTTAAACACCTTAGGTGTAAAATTACGGAAGTTGCGTTAAAGAAAACCACTGGCCGAAAATTTGTCAATCGTCAATCTTTTCAAAAAGGAACTAGTCATTTTTAGAAGTAAATTTAACATGCCATAGCTTAGAAAGAATAAATCTATCAATTTCGAACAGTTAGTTGGGGTAATTTTTTATTAACTAAGAACAATTACCATACAACTCTGGCCAAAATAATAGCAACAACTCTTTTTCAGTACGTAATTTTCAAAGATGCGTTACATTGTGCGTTACATTATGTAAGGTCTTTCAAGGTACAAAAAAGTACTTAACCAAATATATATTCCTAAGGTTTTGAAGAAAAATATTGCCACAGTAGCGGGGTCTACCATTACCCCAGCTCAAGATATATCAAGTTAAAGTGAATATTTACAATTTTGAGGTATAACTACTCGAAATGATATAACATCGGAAATATTAGGTATAGCTAAAGAAGAGAAAAGTTTAGCCAAACGAATTAAGGCAGTCATTTAAGAAGCCCTTTTAAGGTTAAGGGTGGCAGGTTAGTGTCCTACAAGTTGTTTTTTGTTCTCGAAGCACTAATACTAGTTATATGTCTATTGTGCTTACAAGTAGAAATCCTGTCTTCGGGAAAATAGTAGGTTTCTTATTAATTATGGTTAGGCCCCGACTCACAAGATAGCCCACTAACCTTGACACTGACACCACCCACTAATTTGTTTTCCGGAAAGTTGAAAGTTGCTTAAATTATTCCAATTGCTAAGAAACCTAATGCAATAACAGCCAATGATTACGCGACCGATCGAGTATACTACCCTGCCTGTTGAAGGCAGAGTTTTGGAGAGGAGAAATAACGGGTGATCCAAGTAGAGATACTTTTTTCAATAGCCCTTTTTGACAGATCACGTGTGAGTCGTGTCATGCTGTCATCTTATTTTTGTTTAGTATTGTTTGGCATTTCATAATGGAAAGACTTACGGGTGAACAACGTTTACAAATTGTTCAACTTTATTATGAAAATTCACGTTCTGTGAGGAATGTGTTTCGTGTACTTCGCTCAACTTATGGTCAACATAATCGGCCTACTGAGCGTACTATTCGCAACAGCATCACCCATTTTGAGACCCAGCATTCATTATTGGATAATATTCGACCGAATAGACCACGTCCAGCACGCTGTGAAGAAAATATAGCGGCCGTAGCTGAGAGTGTACACGAAGACCGTAGAGAGTCGATTCGGTGCCGTTCGCAGCAACTCGAACGACTTGGCGCATTTTACGTCAAGATCTTAAATTGAAAGGGTACAAAATACAGCTTGTGCAACAACTGAAGCCGCTCGACCTTCCCAAGCGACATCGCTTCGCTCTATGGGCTCTTGAAAAGTTCCAAGAAGATCCGACGTTTTCGAGGCAAATTTTGTTTAGCGATGAGGCCCATTTCTGGCTCAATGGGTATGTAAACAAACAAAATTGCCGCATTTGGGACGAAGAGCAACCTGAAGAGATTGAAGAACTGCCACTTCATCCAGAAAAAATAACGGTTTGGTGTGGTTTGTGGGCCGGTGGAATCATCGGTCCATACTTCTTTAAAAATTATACCGGTGCGAACGTAACCGTCAATGGCGACCGTTATCGTGCCATGATAACCGACTATTTGATGCCTGAAATTGAAGCTCGTGATCTCGGCGACATTTGGTTTCAGCAAGACGGCGCCACTTCCCACACCAAGATCGTGTGATATCACACCGTTAGACTTTTTCCTGTGGGGATATGTAAAGTTAAAAGCTTATGCCGACAAACCCGCTTCGATTCAGGCCTTGGAGGAAAACATCACGCGTGTCATTCGCCAGTTACCAGTCGAAATGCTCGAACGAGTGATCGAAAATTGGACTCAACGGATGGACCATCTGCGACGTAGCAACGGCCAACATTTGATAGACATAATCTTCAAAAAATAAATGCCAAAGAATGTTCTTTCAAATGATAATAAACATTCTCCATTAAATTTGAATTTTCTGTGTTTTTTTCTTTAAAAAAGTAGGGAACTACGAAATGAATCACCCTTTACGATATCATCGTTTTGTATATTCTCCGTTTAGCCCAGTACCATTAGGGTTAGTGCAGGTCACAGCTTTTCGTCCGCAACAGTGCATCTCTAAGATGACATACGGCAGGAGTTTGACAAGCGATTTATTACCTCGCCTTATAAACTTCCAGTGACGTGCGGCACCAACATTTCTAGGGTAGACATTATGACTTTACATATTCCATTCACTCGTATATGCCTTCTCAATTCCAATCGCGCAATAGTCCTAAGGCGCACTAAAATCATTTATTTTTATTGACTTACGCGACCTTGCAAACTTTTTTGGAAAGCTGTTTAATGACATGCACACTCCTTAACGCCTTACAAAATTTGTTAAAGTAAAACAGGTGAATCCCGCACAGCCACCAGTAGAGATGCAGTAAAGAAAGTTATGAAAGGCCCTCTTGATCGTATCAATCTGTGCTGAAAAAAGGTAAATCTCGTCATAAATCAGTATTCTTAAAAACCGCAACGACAGCGCAATTTCAATTATGAATTTGCTGGCAGCATGAATATCGACAATTTACATGACTATTGCGGGCGGGTGCAAGTCAAACTAACACCAACCAACGAAATCCAAATCTCTCGCTCTTTGCGACTGTCAGATGACTATTCTCTTTGTTAAAACATGCAATTTCAGTTTTATATTAAACATTCTCAAATATTTACATAAGACGCGTCTATTTCTGCCATATAAATATGTTTGCAAGACTTCAAATTGCTAGAGTGACTCTATACTAAATGAATAGGGTCAAAGGCACTATCGGGATTGTGTCTAGGGTTTTTTCGATTTGACATAAAGGGTGATCCATTTCGAGGTTCCCTACTTTTTTAAAGAAAAAAACACAGAAAATTCAAATTTAATGGAGAATGTTTATTATCATTTGAAAGAACATTCTTTGGCATTTATTTTTTGAAGATTATGTCTATCAAATGTTGGCCGTTGCTACGTCGCAGATGGTCCATCCGTTGAGTCCAATTTTCGATCACTCGTTCGAGCATTTCGAATGGTAACTGGCGAATGACACGCGTGATGTTTTCCTCCAAGGCCTGAATCGAAGCGGGTTTGTCGGCATAAGCTTTTAAACGTGAAATTATGTGCTCACCGAAATGTTCTCTCAATAAGTCCATTGATTGATGCGATGTGTGGGAAGTGGCGCCGTCTTGCTGAAACCAAATGTCGCCGAGATCACGAGCTTCAATTTCAGGCATCAAATAGTCGGTTATCATGGCACGATAACGGTCGCCATTGACGGTTACGTTCGCACCGGCATAAGTTGTACAGAAATATGGACCGATGATTCCACCGGCCCACAAACCACACCAAAGCGTTGTTTTTTCTGGATGCAGTGGCAGTTCTTCAATCTCTTTAGGTTGCTCTTCGTCCCAAATGCGGCAATTTTGTTTGTTTAAATAGCCATTGAGCCAGAAATGGGCCTCATCGCTAAACAACATTTGCCTCGAAAACGTCGGATCTTCTTGGAACTTTTCAAGAGCCCATAGAGCGAAGCGATGTCGCTTGGGAAGGTCGAGCGGCTTCAGTTGTTGCACAAGCTGTATTTTGTACGCTTTCAATTTAAGATCTTGATGTAAAATGCGCCAAGTCGTTCCATACGTCAGTCCGAGTTGCTGCGAACGGCGCCGAATCGACTCTCTACGGTCTTCGTGTACACTCTCAGCTACGGCCGCTATATTTTCTTCACAGCGTGCTGGACGTGGTCTATTCGGTCGAATATTATCCAATAATGAATGCTGGGTCTCAAAATGGGTGATGGTGTTGCGAATAGTACGCTCAGTAGGCCGATTACGTTGACCATAAGTTGAGCGAAGTGCACGAAACACATTCCTCACAGAACGTGAATTTTCATAATAAAGTTGAACAATTTGTAAACGTTGTTCACGCGTAAGTCTTTCCATTATGAAATGCCAAACAATACTAAACAAAAATAAGATGACAGCATGACACGACTCACACGTGATCTGTCAAAAAAGTCTATTGAAAAAAGTATCTCTACTTGGATCACCCGTTATAAGCTAAATCGTTCTATACTCTGTTGGAAGCTTCGACATTTTTTTGGTTGCTGAAGGCCCTTGAAGACTAATTGGTAGCTTTCTAACTGGTAGACTGCAACGAGTGGTTGTTAATGATAAATGCTCTGAATTTATGCCTTTTGTGAAAGGTATTCCCCAGGGCTCACTCCTGGGACCCATTCTGTTTTGCCTATATATCAATGATATACCCTTCGCCTGCATCAATCTACATATACGATAAGATGGGTTGATTAGTCAATGCCACTACAAGCCTCGGCTTTGTAATAAACCAACGTGGTTATTGGAAGAAAATTGAAGAAGTTGTCCGCAAAAATTGTGGATTTCAATTAGTTTTACTACGCTTGACACTCGACGTCGACTAGAACTTTCGCTCTTTGGAAATTTCGAACTCAAACTGAATTTGGGGGAGAACATTAGAACTATAGAGAATTTCAAAACAGAGGGTCCCCCAATGTCGTCCGTGGGTCTGTATGTATTTCCGGTTGCCGTAGGAAGAAACGGTTCGACGGATTTGCTTCAAAGTTTTAAAGCTTTTGGGATAACATCTCGCGGTTTTTTTTTTATTTTTCGATTTATCCTTTGAAATAACGGTACCTAAAATTTTTTTTTGTCACAATCACATCATAAATTTGCCCAAAAATAGTTATAAAGATTTTTTTACTTTTTGTACTTGAGATGGTGTCAAAAATACAGCATACTCAGATTTTTGAAAAAATTCGAATAAGGTCAATTTTTAATACCGCCAATATCTCAAAAACTAATGCAGGGAATTCTTTAAAAATTTACTATTTTTTTATGATTAAATCTCCGTACTTAGATTTTTCAAGTAATTTTTTTTTCATCTAACGATTTTCTTAAATTAAAATAAAATTCGTTTTCTCGATCTGTTTTTGTTTTTTGGACAAATGTTAAATATTTCAAATATCCGTTTTTTTGTTTTAGAGAAAATAACATTTTTCAAGACTATAAAAGTGATTTAAACACATTTGGTATGTGATCTTTGTTAGAGGTGCAAATACCTTTAGTTGTACTCCCCAAACAAAGACCAATTCGTTGCAAGGAATGTTAAGAGTGATTGTGGAATCATTTGGCATTGCTGCTACACTTTTGAATCAAGAATGAGCAGCACAAGCGGTCTACGAACTTTAACAGAAAATCAAATCTGTGATATTTTGAGCAAGCCTCGAAAATGGGTCAAGGCGTTTGTTGCCGCTAATCTCAAAAAGCAATGAACGCATTTGGTTGCAGATTTAATTGTTATGATTTGCATTTCTCAGGAATGGTTTATGCATATTAGAAAATGTGTTTCGAGTTAGTATGCACCACATTAACCAAATGCAGAAAACCCTTTACTCATGATGAACTTTTTTGTAAGTCAGACAAATTGACCAATTTTCTAACTATTAAAATCATTTAGGCTACCCAACAATATCGACTAACTGATCGAAATCATCGGGTTTATTTATAAATCGTAATATGTTTTGAAACAAATAATGGTGTGGTGTAAATTGTTAAGTCCTTTTTTTAAATGTATTAAGCAATTAAGTCTATTTCGTTTGGCAACCCAACGTGCACTTAAAAAAATTACTTGAGTGATAGCTGCCTGAAAATAACTCTTTCTTTCTCATTTTGTTCTTCTTTGTAAGAAATGACACTACCTCACTTAGTAAAGGGTGATTTTTTAAGAGGTTTAGAACTTTTTAAAAAAAAAAAACACAAAAAATTCGAAAAAATGAATGAAATATTTATTTGAATCGATAGTTTGAACCTTGCAATTTAATGTTTAAAGATAATTTCATGCATATGTTGACCGCGGCTGCGTCTCAGGTAGCCCATCCGCTGAGTCCAATTTTGGCATACTCTTTCACACATATCGGCCGGTATCTCACGAATGAATGCATGGATGTTGGCTTCCAGTGCGTCAATCGAAGCGGGCTTGTCCCTATACACATTAGCCTTGGCATACCCCCACAAAAAATAATCTAATGGTGTCAAATCGCACGATCTAGGCGGCCAATTGACCGGCCCGAAACGTGAAATTAACTGTTCACCAAACTCGCCTTGCAATTGCGCCATTGTTTCGCGTGCTGTGTGGCATGTGGCACCGTCTTGTTGAAACCACATATCATGCAAGTCAAGAACTTCCATTTCGGGCAAAAAAAAGTTTGTTATCATCGCTCGGTAGCGTTCACCATTGACAGTAACGCTGCGATTCGCATCATCTTTGAAGAAATATGGCCCAATAATGCCGCCGGCCCATAAACCGCTCCAAACAGTGGCTTTTTCGGGATGCATTGGTAGCTGTTGCAATGCTTCTGGCTGATCTTCACTCCAAATGCGGCAATTTTGCTTATTTACGTACCCATTCAACCAAAAATGAGCCTCATCGCTGAACACAATTTTTCGATAAAAAAGCGGATCCTCGGCCAGCTTTCCAAGAGCCCATTCACCAAAAATTCAGCGTTGTGGTAGGTCGCCTGGCTTTAGTTCTTGCACCAGCTGTATCTTAAAAGGCTTTACGCCCAAATCCTTCCGCTGATACGGCCGCAATATTTTCTTCAATACGCACAGTACGTAAACGTGTTGGTGGTTTAATGTCCAACAAAGTAAATTTGGTGCGAAATTTGGTCACAATCTTCCGAATAGACTGCTCAGAAGGTCGAGAATGCCGATCATAAAATGGAAGCAGCGCGCGATGAACATTTCGAACCGAGCACGAATTTTGATAGTAAAATTCAATAATTTGCAAGCGTTGTTCATTTGTAAGACGATCCATGGTTAAATTGCAAACCAAACTGAAGCTGTTTGACAGTGACACAAGGTACTAAACACACGTCAGCTGTCAAAACCAGTGTTGCCAAAACCAAACCAGCTAAAAAATCACCCTTTATTACAATATAGAAAAAACGTTTATAGCTTTTCATGTTTTAACCAAATATTTAGTAAACAAAAACAACATCTGCCACAGTGAGAAAGTTTCGTATGACCCAGTTGACCGCTATATTCATACAAATATTTGCATTTGGTTAGCTAAAAATAAAACAATATCCCAAACAAGCAAAGTCCACTCCACGTACTCGATCAATAAGCAAAAAAAAGAAAAAAATTTAAACCACTTTTGTATCCGAAATCACTTTCATCCTTATCCTAATCATCCTCATGTCCTTTCAGTTGCCACGAGATAAAAAAAAAAATTAACTTTCATAAACGTTGTCTAAAGACCCCTTGTCCTCATTTTTATCCCAACCTTTAGCCAGAGTAACCCCAGCGGAATTACAAGCAACGATATGTTTGAAGTTTTTTTTTTTTTTTTTTCAATATAATTTTTTACCTATTTTGTGTTTGCATAATAATATCTCTGCTTTGATGTGCTACGCGGCGAAAAAAATAATTACCGCTGATGGATTTTTTTCCCTTTCGTTGTTTATTTTTTTATTCCCACAGATTCTATAATATTTTGTTGTCTCTCTGTGGCGCATCGTTATTAAGTTATTCTCTGACACTGATGGCATAGTCATATAGTCAAGCATTATTTGCATTTTCATTAAAAAAAAATACTCCATCCTAAGCGAATAGCTTTCTAGATACATAGATACATTTGGAAAAAAAAAAACTCCCAAGTATGAGTGTAGAAGGATAACATTTTTTACGATATTGCATGCATATAAATATTTATTAAAAATAAAAAATATTTATAATGGCTTTGCAATCGCATACTGATACTGATATTGGCAGGTACCTACGTGGTAAAGACTGGGAAAAATATTTAATTTTCTAATTTGAATAATGTCTGAATAGCTAGACATGGAGGTACAAGGACGAAAAAATAGACATAAACTACATTTTAGGAGTTTAAATGAAAACGACGAGTAGGCGAGGATATGAGCTGGATATCATTTACGTGGTTTTGCGATAACATACCTTACCTAACTAAATTTAATTTTATTTCAGTTCAGTGTAGTGTCTGAATAGTCAGAGTGCTTGAATACCGGCTAAGGTTTTTTAAAATTCTTCAAATGAACACCTTAAGAAGTTTTTTAAACTTGGTTTTCAGAATTGAAATTAAATCAGGTTCACAAAAAGAAGAAAAAAAAACATAAGGAAAGGCTACAGTCCGCTTGGGGCGAACAGTATGATACCCTATCCATATCCCTATATGCCCCAAAGAAAAAAGCATTAAGAAGCATTGATGGATAGCATTTTATTTCATTCTATTAAATTTTGAAAAGAAAAGAACAAAATATTTCTTGAAAAAACGCCCCCAAAAAATAGGCGTGGCAAAAGCTTTATATGACAAACTTATAAAGGAGGGCAGTACCTACATATCTTGTCAAGGTTGTAACACTCTGACTTTTAGCTTTAAAACGGGTTTTTCTTGACAGTGGACCTAGGGAGTATGTGTGTCCAAATTTCAGCTTCCTAGCTTTATTCTAAAGGCCTAAAAATTGCGTACGGACGGACGGACGGACGGACGGACTTTAAGGGGTCTACGATGAATATTAAGAGATGTTAGAGACTACGTGTCAAAATGAATATACCCTTAGCATAGGGTATAATAAAAGGGTCCTTGGAAGGGAAGTTGTTGTAATATGTGCAAAATTAGGTTACATATTTCAGTGATGACCTGTTAGGATACATAATTATGCATTACAATCAGCGTTCCCTCCCTTGCCGTTAGGGAGAGCTATCATTGCGGCAGAAAAAAGTACTTAAATGGCTCCGAAGGTAGTACGTCTCGTAACATACCTATAGCAGCTATAAGAATCCTTAGCTCGCCAATTATTGACTCCAAATCAGTACTACACTGCTTTGAAACCCTCGAAGCACTCAAAACCAAAATGGTGTGTTCCCGGATACGAGGGAATTGAGAGAGATGCAAAAGCTGTCGAACTGGCTAGAAAAGGCTCAGAGACGCCCTTTATAGGACCTGAGCCATTCTGTCCAATCAACAAATTCTGCCCTAAACGGAATAAGGTATTGAGGGGAATGAGGAGGCAGATGAACTTGCAAGAATAGGAGAACTACTTGTTGATAGTGAGGGTGCTGATACCAAACCTCCCCGCTGCATAACAAAGGGCATGATTGAGGAAATAACCATTAGGTCTGCCAATCTAGGGCGGAAAAGTCGTGAAGAACGCGGGGTATCTAAGGCTGTATGGCCAATTTTCGATAGTAAAAGATTTATAGAGTTAATAAAACTGAGCAGGGTTAAGCTTAGAACATTAACAGGAATTCTGACAGGGCACTGTCTCGTGCGGATGCATGCAAATAGGCTCGGATTAGCGGATACAGGTACTTGCAAATACTGCGGAGATCTGCATGCTGCCGAGCACATAACACATGTACTGTGTTGGTATGAGGCAATAACGCGCAGTCGAAGAACATTTTTGGGGAAATACTTCTTTGTAAACTTAGAGGAAATAGATGGCAAGGACTTCAAGGGCCTTTTAGGTCTCTGCAGGGAAATTGTTTGCTTTACAAGAGAAATTGTTTAGGTTTTTTCTGCCTGTTGAATTTTGAATTGAGATGGTTCCCCAAGGCATCGCGATGGGCCCGTTATGGTGCCTAGTGTTGTGTGGTCGTTTTCACTACACCCCTGCTTAACCTAACCTAACCTACACGGAATAAGAAGAACAACTTTTTTCAGAGAAGTAATAAGCACTTCTCTTAATATCTAATCTTCTGCTGATAATATCATCAGCTACCTTAGGAAAGTAGAAGCTCTACTTACCTTAGAAACTTTCTGACCGACTACTTTTCGGGGTGTATTTCCTAACGCATCTTCGAGTCAGAAGCTTAAAAAAACAAAAGTTATGAAGCGCATGTTTCCGGATTGATTTGGTGTAGCTGAAGTTAAATATTTTGAAATACATATTTTCTTGTTAAAGGTTCGCGCTGGCGGTAGTCAGTAAGATGATGGAGGAGGTGGAATAACTGATCATCTAGCCTATGCAGATATATTTTAAATCTAGAACAATTTAGTTTGAATCGAGCACTCTTTTGTCTTTAATTTCTAAGTCACAACAGTGTTGACGTCGCTCTTTTGACGAGGTTCATAGAGAGTCGGTCATGTAATATTATGAAAAATGTAACTACTGCCACTGTCAAAGTCCTCCAATTGAATATTTGGTTGACGGTCAAGTTAAATTTTTAAACCGATAAGAAAAGTGCGTATCTATTAACGAAAAGAAGTGTGTTTCGTGGCAAAGGGATATTGCGGGTAAAGGCAAAGCGAGCCAGCTTACATTAAATAGATCAATACTGCATACATTTTTAGGCTTTAAGTCTATCGAAAATGTCAAGTCCGACTGAATCACTCAACATGATTCTAAACATTCTTTCCCTGAATCTGCATATCAAGTGCGGAAAGACTTAGGGAATCTGAATTCTGGCCCACAAGACCATCACATGCAGCAAACTTCAACTTCCACTAGCTAGTGTTGAACCGAGTTCCGCAAACATTAATTCTATAAAACTTTCTCGTCGAGCTTCCCATCCAGTCGTTAATGGGAGTCAGGTATCGTAACAAAATATTTCGATTTAACTACATTCACGGATGGTTCTAAAATGAACTTGTAGAGTAGATGCCGGCTCAACTTAACTAGAATATGTAAGTCGTTTCTTCTCCCCTACATTTCCAGGGTTGTCCAGGCAGTATCCGTGCTAGGGAGGTGGGCAAGGTAAGCTTAAGATTTAACGCCCAGTCTTATCGAAGACTGCAGGGAGGTCCAAGCCTGTTTAACATCCGTTTATCGCTGGCTGAGAAAGCCAAAAGTCAGTCCCCCATTAAAAAATATTTGAAGAAAAATATTTTCCTGCCTATTTATTTAATGGCTGACTCAAATTAATCGAGTTAATCGATCGAGTAATCGAGGTGGCAACAAAACGGCGCTTAAGAGCTAATTGCACTTCACTGTATTAAATGTATTAAATTTTTAGGAAGCAACCAAGCGGTGTGCTTATTCGCTTAGTTTTTATCATCCCGTGTAGCCATAAGTGTTCACTTTTTTATAATATTTCATCTATATATTTTCATTGACAGATATTCTAAAAATTGCAATTATATTTAAGGTTAGTCGTACTCCAGCTTCAATTGAATGACAGAACCCCGACACATGACGCTGTTAATGGAAATCCCATAAGCTGGCAGACGTGCAAACTATCAATTTCTAGATTAAACACTCCAAATAGACATAGTATAGACCGCACATCAGCTTCTCATTCCACCCTAACATGTATGTCTCCAATTACATTGTATCGCTCGTTCCACAATTTGCCAAAAGGATTAAGTGCGTGCCAAAATGTGCTGCCTCAGCAAATCATGTCACCAGTTCGCCTCCGGTCCCTGGCTCCCCACCATTGACAGCGCAATAATAATGTCCAACGCAACGCTATGCGATTGAAATTATCTCCCTTAAGTACGAGTAAAATGTAGAAGATCAACTGACAACCGTAGAATTGACAAGCAGTCCGAAATGGATGTACGTATACAACAACCCCCTAAAACCGGCTTTGTCTGCGTTTGACTTATTGCTAAGACTGGGGGCTGACAACCATGCATATGATGACACCCACATCTGCCATAGAATTCAATTAACGTCAATTACTCGAAAACAAGTGCATTTTAATGGAACTTCCCATCCATCCCATCCATCCGGGGTAAGTCATTTTCTACTGTAAATATTCAAAATATTTGCAGCGAACGCTGATGCGGCAAAAGAAAATCACGAAGCCCTTCGTTCGAAGCCGAGTGCACCCAGCTTATAGACTGCACACATTGTTCCATACTGAAAGAAGTTCCATTAGTGCGTAATGATACAAATAGGGGTTGAAATTAAGAAAATTGCAACCGACGTCGGCATGCCTTGATGCACTTCCAAAAAGGATACCATTCGGGGCTGCGGTGCTGAACTCCAGGGTATATTTTCAAACTGACCACAAAGAGGATGTGGTTATGGAGTGGGATACTGGACGGCGGCTTTTCCATTTGCCAGCTGAGTTCAAAGTTCGCAGAATTTTTCTAAGTTCAAACGCTTCCTGTTCCAAATTCAATTTTCAATTAAATTCCCTTCACCTCAAGTGAAGTTCGGATTCGGAACAGAGCGAAACATGACGATGATAATGATGACTACTGCTGGATGGAGTATCTTATTCATCATCATCATCATCATTCAGAAGGATGCTTTGGGTTTGCGCTCTCATAAAAGTGGCATTATCCAAAAGGATTGCTTCGTTGCGAGTTTATTGTGAAACTTTTCCAATAAGTTTAATAAAAGTCGGCTTTGGGGAGCTTTGTTTGTAGCGCTGTGATGCGCTGTTGCGAGTACGTGAACAAATAAACTTTTCTGTTTTTTTTTTCTTTTTCTTTATCCGTTTATGTATGCGGTGTCCATTTAGAGTCGGAGAGCAACAGAGGAAGGTGATTTTGTTGAATAGTGGGAGTTAGATACATATGTATGTACGTGACATGACGGTTGTGGGGCTAAAATAGTCGGTTCAACTTTATTACTTTTCTGTGAGTAATTTTACATGGAAAACGTGTTGCGATAGAGTAAATCTGAGAGTTTAGGGATTTTTTTTTGATCAACGAAGCTAATGAAAGATACAGGATAATAGTGTGGCACGCATTGATTGATTGGGCGCATTGAATGGCTCGTAACTGTATGTTGCTTGAGGAGGAGATCCTATTTGCGAACGGATATTACTATTGGGAGGTCCATGGTTTAATTTTCAAGTTGGCGTCGAAACTGGCGTGTCAATTTATTTGAGGGCATTTAAGGTCGTAGTATGGTTAGCACGTATTCGAAATATGGGATGGGGGGCAAAACATCGAAAACATTTAATCACGCGACTCTTTTCAAATAAAGCGTTCTGTAAGGGCAATTAAGGACACTTTCAGCTAAGACACTTTCACCTCCTCTTGTATTTATAACACTTAATTTTCCTCGATGAGTCTCGTCTTGTTGACACCTTTAGATATGCTGTTCTCGAAGTGAGTCCTTCGACTTATAGTTGTTGATGACATACCAATGCAACCAATTCGAAAGAATTGCTCCAAGTAGCAAGGAGTCTAGAAGAGACCTAGACGGGATACTGTAGTGCCCTTCAGCGGCGCGAGAGATGTGACACTTCTCTTGATTTCCATCACGGCTTTCTATTCACTTCTATGTTTCAACAAAACCTTACACTTTTTGCGCAGATAACTTCCAGATCAAAACGTTGGATTTTGTCTATATGGCAGCTGTCACAGAAGCAATTATATTCTGTATAACGAACTGATGAATGTCGATGGTAATATCTTCTTATGACATTCACATGCTATGCAAAAGAGTTTAATCAATATGGTCCATCGAATCGGAGGAGTGCCGCTAAACGTCTCCGAAAATGTCTTTGGGGGGAAAAAACCGACTCCTAAGCGCGATAGTATCGCATTATGTCGCCCAATCTGCACAGAAATAAATGTGTTACGTTTTGTTTTTGGTAGCCGGCAGGGATCGATTGCTACTAATTCTACAGGAAACTTGGCTTACATTCATAGTTTATAAATGTTATCGTACTGTAGATGTGCCGGATTTTGAGTTCTTGTGAGCTTGTATTTATATCAAACTATGAGGTCGTTTCTATAAGCCAAGTTTCAAGACTAACCTTCCCACGTTGGACGGTTTAGACAATACTTCTAACTCCGATTATATCTTCCAAAAGATATCAACCTGAACACTACTTTCAGACCTGTATTTCATCCAATTTAGAAGCTGACCAAAATCAGCATTTAAGTATTAAAGGAAAACTTATTGGCTCAAATAAGATAATACACTGCTACAATCAAACACAGGCAAGCGCAGTTAAGCCAAGCAACCAAACCTGTCTTTCAATAGATTGCTCTACCACGCTCTGTTTTTCTTGCACATTATAATTTACAAACATTTAAAACCAACGTGCATCGGTATCTCCTTTTTCTAATCCTTCGCTTCCCTAATGCCCGCACTGTGTTAAAAAAATCATTATAAGGGTATCCAAAATCCCTTTATCCCAGCAACAGGGTCCATCTGGGTTCCTTTCCTCGAATTTAAAAACACCTGGAAATAGACAAAAATAAAAGTCGCTCTGTTAGAACCATCCCGATTTGTACACAAATCTGAGAAGGTCTTTTAGCTCGACTTTGCCCACATCCTGAAGCTCATCATAGAAGGTCGTAATCCTTTTGCTATTTAAGGCTGGGCATTCGCATAGCTTGGGTGATGAACAGAAACAATTTTTTCAACATCGTTGCTCCTTCTGTAGTAGTCGTAATGTAGTATGCCCAACCGTTCCGCATGTAGACCCACAGCGCAGTGACCCATAAGGACTCCCATAAGTACTCGGATATTCTTGCGGTTTAACCCGATCGTACATTTTGATCTCCTTTGTATATCTGCACGTGTCGAGTTGTGTCCAACGAAGGTTAGTTCTACTCAAAGAATCGGTGTTGATTTTACGTGCGATAGTAAAGGGTGATCCATTTCGAGGTTCCCTACTTTTTTAAAGAAAACAACACAGAAAATTCAAATTTAATGGAGAATGTTTATTATCATTTGAAAGAACATTCTCTGGCAATTATTTTTTGAAGATTATGTCTATCAAATGTTAGCCGTTGCTTCGTCGCAGATGGTCCATCCGTTGAGTCCAATTTTCGATCACTCGTTCGAGCATTTCGACTGGTAACTGGCGAATGACACGCGTGATGTTTTCCTCCAAGGCCTGAATCGAAGCGGGTTTGTCGGCATAAGCTTTTGACTTTACATATCCCCACAGGAAAAAGTCAAACGGTGTGATATCACACAATCTTGGTGGCCAATCGACCGGCCCAAAACGTGAAATTATGTGCTCACCGAAATGTTCTCTCAATAAGTCCATTGATTGATGCGATGTGTGGGAAGTGGCGCCGTCTTGCTGAAACCAAATGTCGCCGAGATCTCGAGCTTCAATTTCAGGCATCAAATAGTCGGTTATCATGGCACGCTAACGGTCGCCATTGACGGTTACGTTCGCACCGGCATAAGTTGTACAGAAATATGGACCGATGATTCCACCGGCCCACAAACCACACCAAACCGTTGTTTTTTCTGGATGAAGTGGCAGTTCTTAATTCTCTTCAGGTTGCTCTTCATCCAAAATGCGGCAATTTTGTTTGTTTACATACCCATTGAGCCAGAAATGGGCCTCATCGCTAAACAAAATTTGCCTCGAAAACGTCGGATCTTCTTGGAACTTTTCAAGAGCCCATAGAGCGAAGCGATGTCGCTTGGGAAGGTCGAGCGGCTTCAGTTGTTGCACAAGCTGTATTTTGTACACTTTCAATTTAAGATCTTGACGTAAAATGCGTCAAGTCGGTCCATACGTCAGTCCGAGTTGCTGCGAACGGCGCCGAATCGACTCTCTACGGTCTTCGTGTACACTCTCAGCTACGGCCGCTATATTTTCTTCACAGCGTGCTGGACGTGGTCTATTCGGTCGAATATTATCCAATAATGAATGCTGGGTCTCAAAATGGGTGATGGTGTTGCGAATAGTACGCTCAGTAGGCCGATTATGTTTACCATAAGTTGAGCGAAGTGCACGAAACGCATTCCTCACATAATAAAGTTGAACAATTTGTAAACGTTGTTCACGCGTAAGTCTTTCCATTATGAAATGCCAAACAATACTAAACAAAAATAACATGACAGCATGACACGACTCACACGTGATCTGTCAAAAAAGGCCTGTCACCCTGATCTTGCAAGCTTGTCCGCTTCCTCGTTTCCCGGGATATCAGTGTGCCCTGGCATCCAGCACAGGGTTACTGTGTTGACAACTGATAACTCATCTAACGACTTCCTGCATTGGTTGATAGCCCTTGACTTCACAAAATCTGATTTCATGGCTGTCAGAGCAGCTTGAGCAGCATCAGAGTAGATGGTGATCATCCTGTTCTCCTTACAGTGCATTCTCAGTTCTGCTACCGCCTGGATAATGGCAACGTTACAGCCATAATTTATTCTGAAGGATTTGCTTAATCCTAATGATTCACAGAAGATGCCTGCTCCTGTGCCTATATGCATTTTGGAATCGGTGTAGATGGCGATCTTATCATTTTCCGTAACTACATTCTCATCGCATTTACTCCTTTCCTGTATTCTGGTATTGAATCTTCTTACCTAACATTTCCTTCTTTTGAGAGCAAGCTGCAGTAAACTTAAGGTTATGTGCATCATCATGGAGACAAATTCGCATCTTTTCTACTTCTCTCCATTGTATCTGCCCTTTAATCCTGATCTAATGATCACAGGGATCATAACCCTCAAACTTCACTGCATTCTTACAGGTCCGGTTTTGGGGTACACCAGTTCGACCTCAAAACATATCTGCAGGCATCCCGATTTTGGATCACTTCATCATTGAGGCCAATCAAATGCTGGTGTTTCTGCATTTGTGTGATCCAGGAGTTTTTAAGCCTGCCTCTCATACGCGATTGTAAGGGAACGTTGATTGCCATTGCCTTTTTGACCAACTGAGTCGGTCGTGCTCCAATTTTTTCGAGATGGGTTCCTTGACATGAAGGCTTCCTTCCAAATGCGCACCTTTTAAAACTACAAATTCTTATCGGCTTCTAAAAATTGTTTATTCTCCAGTAAAACTGTTACGTGAAACTCCAACACAAACCTCTGACAATGAAAAACCTTACCATACCAAAAACATTGAAACATAAAAACAAAATTCCATTCATATCGACAGGGAAACCATCGACGCTGATGCTACTTCTACCGCAGCGCCGCGCTGCCACATCAGTAATAAATCGCTGATGATGCGTAAAGCTTCTATTTGTGTGTCCATTGGTTCCGCTTCGACAACGACTGACATTATGGTATGTTATGTGCAGCGTAAAAAAGTTTTCCTTCAAACGGGACAGACCATGCCCGTCACTGCACCTTCACTCCTTCACGGTCACCAATTGTTACCAACTCATTGAAAAGTGTCGATTCTATTATGTACTTCCTACTTTGTATGGACTGCTGCAATGTTTTTTGTGTTCGCCGTCGTCGCTCGAAGGAGTCCTGCCTGAGGATGACTTATGTTTTCTCGATCTCCAAGGGATGAACGTTGAAGGCGAATGTAGTAGCTTCATTGTTCTTCGCCCACACTCTCTCTCGATGTCTCATTGTTGTCTGAACGTAGTTGCATCACTTTGCCGGCAGAGTGGAGTGTTTTGTTTTAATGCGGATTGCGGAAGCCAATTTGGTTCTGGTCTGCTGAGAGTCGTATCCTTATTGGATGGAAGGAAGGAAGGAAGGAAAAAAAATGCCAAATTAAAGTTTTATTCCATCGCCAGCGCCACCGCCCCCATCCTGGCTGTAAGTGATTTATGCTGCGAAAGAAATCAATGAAATCGACAGAATCTAAATTGAATTCAGATGACCAGTCAATCATGCGATAGCAAGTGTGAGATTCAGATTGAGCCTCTGCTGGATTCCTTTCAATTGATTGACGTAGATTCTTTTACTAAGTGAATGTGACATCGACACCGACACCGACACCGACACCACCACCTACCACCACCTTCTTTCCGGCCGACATCCTTGAGCTGAAAGTCATTTCAATAAAATTCAAATGACTTCTTTCGTGGAGATCGCGAAAACGAATATTCTTCGACGGGATTATTAATGTGTGTGTTTATCAGGCACCCCCATGATGGCATTACAACAAAATCGCGTCAAAGGAACTCATCACTCATTCATTCGTCTCTCTGTCAATCGGTCGTGTCACCACCCACCATCGCCCCGGTGGTGGGTAGAGGTGATTGCGTGCCATCCTGGCTTTTATATTGAGATTCCTAAATCTTTTGATTCAATCATAAGTCCTTAATAAAGAAGGCAAAAAGGAAAATCAAAAAGTGGATCCATTTGTTGGAGTTGGAATTCGCATTAAAAATTCATTGCTTTCCTTTTTTTTTTTGTGTTTTTTTGTTGTCGTGCCCATAATGGCAACCGCCTTTCAAAAGGACGTGGGTGGATAAAATATATAAAAAATTGAACGCGATTTCGCCTTCTTACGTGTGCTATGCTTCTGGGAAATATGGACGACTTGAGAAGTAAGTTGTGCTCTGATGGTGTGGTGTGGTGCGGTTCCTTATGCGAATTTGCGAAGCTAAGTAAATACCTCGCGAACGAATTTGCATTCGGTGTTTTGATGGAATTCACGTGGTCCTTAGGAGATGCCGATTGTGGTGGCAATGCGATTCGATGGTAGTGGGGGTGGCTAAGGATGCCTGAGACTATTGGGGGTTTTATTTAAAATTCAATTTGATTCCTTTTTCATCCATTCAATAGGTGTGGTGCTGAAGAGTGGCGGAAAGGGGGGAGTGTGCGCAGAGGCAAACAAAAGTAAAATCCTTACTGGCAGAGGCTCTTGTTCGCGGTTTATTTGGGAAGTTGTGTGTTTATTTTTGAGAATCGACGGGTTTTTTATTTATACTTTCATCCTTGCTCATCACCCTTGTGAGGAGGGGGAGGGGTGGGATCAAATTTGCTTAATTTTTATTGAGCTATGAAAAAAAGGGTTCTTTGTTTGGCATGAATGTATAGGTATAGGTATAGGTAAATTTAAAATTCATGGACTAAGAATGCATTCGATAGACTTTGGGGAGCATTTTTATTTCTATCCCGATGGAATTTTATAGTGAGCTACGGTTTTATTTCGCTCTTTTTTTTAATGCATAATTCACAAAAGCTCAAGGTTCATTTTTATGCAATTTTGGCAGATGAAAAGCAGAGGGCGGCCTTTATATAAAATAAAATTGGAATTCGAGGAGAAAGTCTTTCATTTTTTTTTTCTTAACCAAAATTAAGGAATGCTATCGGCAGACCAAACATTTAATCCTTTATTGACATTATTTACTTACCTACATACAATGTGCAACTTTTATGAGAAGCTTTTAAAAAAAATCCCGTTCGAATGGGCTATAGGACGGCCTAACATATTTCATGTGAAAAAGCAAGTAACAAGGTGACACAGCATTTCGTAAAACCGATGTGATAAGGACTGTTGTAAAGGGTGATTTTTTAGCTGGTTTGGTTTTGGCAACACTTGTTTTGACAGCTGATGTGTGTTTAGTACCTTGTGTCACTGTCAAACAACTTCAGTTTGGTTTGCAATTTAACCATGGATCGTCTTACAAATGAACAACGCTTGCAAATTATTGAATTTTACTATCAAAATTCGTGCTCGGTTCGAAATGTTCATCGCGCGCTGCTTCCATTTTATGATCGGCATTCTCGACCTTCTGAGCAGTCTATTCGGAAGATTGTGACCAAATTTCGCACCAAATTTACTTTGTTGGACATTAAACCACCAACACGTTTACGTACTGTGCGTATTGAAGAAAATATTGCGGCCGTATCAGAAGACCGCGAAATGTCGATTCGGCGCCGTTCCCAGCAGTTAGGCCTTTGTTACAGCACTACGTGGAAAATTTTGCGGAAGGATTTGGGCGTAAAGCCTTTTAAGATACAGCTGGTGCAAGAACTAAAGCCAGCCGACCTACCACAACGCCGAATTTTTGGTGAATGGGCTCTTGGAAAGCTGGCCGAGGATCCGCTTTTTTATCGAAAAATTGTGTTCAGCGATGAGGCTCATTTTTGGTTGAATGGGTACGTAAATAAGCAAAATATTATTGGGCCATATTTCTTCAAAGATGATGCGAATCGCAGCGTTACTGTCAATGGTGAACGCTACCGAGCGATGATAACAAACTTTTTTTTGCCCGAAATGGAAGTTCTTGACTTGCATGATATGTGGTTTCAACAAGACGGTGCCACATGCCACACAGCACGCGAAACAATGGCGCAATTGCGAGGCGAAATTGGTGAACAGTTAATTTCACGTTTCGGGCCGGTCAATTGGCCGCCTAGATCGTGCGATTTGACACCATTAGATTATTTTTTGTGGGGGTATGCCAAGGCTAATGTGTATAGGGACAAGCCCGCTTCGATTGACGCATGCATTCATGCATTCATTCGTGAGATACCGGCCGATATGTGTGAAAGAGTATGCCAAAATTGGACTCAGCGGATGGGCTACCTGAGACGCAGCCGCGGTCAACATTTGCATGAAATTATCTTTAAACATTAAATTGCAAGGTTCAAACTATCGATTCAAATAAATATTTCATTCATTTTTTCGAATTTTTTGTGTTTTTTTTTTTTAAAAAAGTTCTAAACCTCTTAAAAAATCACCATTTATATCAGTATGTTTTGAACTGGAGTAAGCGAGGGCGCAACACAAAGTAAAGGGTGATTCATTGCTGGCTTATTCCTGAAGACCTGAGATTTTACATATCCCCAGAGAAAATAGTCCAAATGTGTGATATCGCACGCTATAGGGGCCAATTTACCGTAGCAAAAAGTGAAATTAAGTGCTCGCCAAAATAATTTCTCAACAAGTTCATAGTTTCACGCGCTCGGAGCGCTGTTTTGTTGAAACAAGGGCTTGCCGGGACTCTGGGCTGGAGTTGAAGCACATCCTTTAGCATGGTGCGATATCGGTTACCACCGACTGTAACATTATGAATTGCCTCATATTTGACGAAATATGGACCGATGATTCCACCAGCCTATAAACCAAACCATACCGATGTTTTTAATGGACGTCATGGTAGCTTTTGGTACTCTTCGAGTTGCTCATCACCCCAAATACGGCAATTTTGTTCATTAACGTATCCATTGAGCCAGAAATGGGCTTCATCACTGAACAAAATTTCACTATAAAACAACGGATTAACATTGAGTTTTTTTCAGATACAGCTGAAAAATTTAAAGACGCTGTTGTAGTGTGAGTCTTTCCATTGTGAGTTGCCAAACGAAACTGAACAAAAATGGCAAAGCACTTTGATAGGAGTTGCGCGTGATCTGTCCAAAAAAGCCAATTGAAAATCAAACCTCACGATGAATCACCCTATTTATGCTATCAACAAGAAGAGACAAACAACATCGACTAATAGGCCAGAATGTCACAATCGACAGCTATAACTTTGAAGTAGTAAGCGACTTTGTATACCTTTGATTTGATTTTACATCTGAAAACGACATCTCCTCAGAAATCTAACGAAGAATAACGCTTTTTTTTTTGAGCCTGAGAAGGCAACTATGTAGTAAGGCCCTCTCCCGAACTTTTGAAGACATGCTTAGTCGTTTCGTGAGAAATATTCTTCGTAAGATATTTGGTCCCTTATAAGTGGACGGCATATGGAGGAAACGATTCAACCTGCTGTACAGCGACATCTATCCGGTCAAAAAAAAGCTACGCTTTGTGCTTTTTAGATGGCTGGGACTTGTACAGTGAACGATCCAGCCCGCTCCAGATGGCAGACGGACAACGCAGCAAAGGAAGGCCTCGGCTTAAGTGATGTGCACAACTGGCGGAGGGGACCTCAACTAACTTTTTAGTGCGCTTTTGGAGGCAGTTAGCCAAATACCGCTCTAATCGAACTGTAGCGCCGCCTAAGTAAGTATGTAGTAAGTTCGCGTGGTGCTGCGGATTGTTTTTGTTTGTGTTGGACCCCCCTAAGTGGCGCTGTGGTTGTGTTTTTCTGGTCGCGGTTTGAAACTGTAGAGCGCATGTGCCACTGAGTGCAAGAAGCATATTACATACATTTCTAAGTTCGTCTACATCAATCCGTCTGTGTTGTTGGGGCCCTGATAAATAAAAATGGGGACATTTTTAGTCAAATGCAATAATCTAGTTTTAATGAGTTTTAATCTAGTTTTATTTAAAAAAACAAATAACCCATGAATTTCAATTAAAAAGAAAAACTAACTGTTTTTATTAAATTCGTGTGACGAGGGCTTGCGTGTGCTTGACTCTATGTCAGGTTAATATTTTTGATGATATATTTATAACTGCAAAAGAAAAGACTCTTGCAATTAACTAATTCCAAACTGTACTTTTAGAAATTTCAAATAGACCAAAAGCAAAGTAAAAATGGCAAAACAAAATACATATATTTGGCATCAGGAGGACATAAAACGTTTTTGATAAATGGCGCTACTTTCTCACGACTGCAGGTATTCGATACACAAATACGCAATCCATTTCCATTAATTTCATTAAAATTATTTTATACATTTTCGAAAATAGTAAAAATCTTCGAAGACGTTTCTAACATTTCCCTTACTAGTTTGGGGAAATGGAAAAAACTTGTTGCATAATTTTTTTAGTAACTTGTACTCGTAATTTTGAGTGCATTCGACACAAATTATTTATATTTCAACCATAAACAGAGTTAAGGGAAAAAACCCTCCAAGTTTTATAAATGCATAATATGCGGTTTGGGTTGTTGAGTCTTTTATAGGTTTAGTTGGTCTTCGTTTAGATTATTGTACTTTTAAGGCAATAGAAAACAGTCGAAGTTGTAGTCATTGCAAAGTCGGAATAACTTTAAACAAAAAATCGAAGAGGATAAAATTGTCTTTAACGATTAAGCCAAAAGTCTTCTCCTTTCCAATTGCCGACGAGTATATTATCAGGATAAGGGATCCTAACTTAGCCACTGTCACTAAATCTCGAATGTGGGGTTCGATTCCAAAAAAGTATCGGCAAGGCTGCAAGTTTCAAAGAAATCTCTGAAGTGAATGAAATGCTTAGTTTGGTTTACAGTGGTAACACTAAAATTGGTAATGCCCTACAGGTGTACGATTTTATTGAAGCATCCTTTGGTAGGCCACAAAGGGTTAAATGTATACTTTAATAAGCGCTTAGATCAATACGCTACTTTACGCAAGAGTCTAGCTGGCATAAGTCGCAACCATTGTGAATGCGAAGTTATAATTTTTGTCACAAATGGAAGGGAGCTGCAATCGTGTCAAACTCTCTTACGACCAAAAGTTGAGGCAAAAAATACTACAAAGTTCTACTGGTAGTAAAAACTTTTGGTCGTTTGTCAAGAATATAAAAAATTCGGCATCGTCATCTATCCTGACACTCATTTGCAATGACATCCCAGCAGCCAGCTGTTCGGATAATGCCAATCTGCTCGCTGCTTATTTTGCAGCTAGGTCAACGCCCCCAGATTGTGCTTTATCTTCACCTGTACTCGAGCGTCCCTATTGTCCATTGGACAAATCCACTTCCGCACTCGTACGGTGACAAGAGTAATTCAAGATCTCAACATACACAAATCCGCTAGCCCAGATGGTATTTCCCCTATCGTTCTGAAGAGGTGTTCTTCGACTGCAAAAGCTTTTTTATCTGTCCTATTCTTCAGGGCGCTTTGCAAAAAGATGGGAAACAGCATTTGTCCAGCCCGTCCCAAAAAAAGGCGAATCTTTCTCTCCCTCCTCCTACCGACCAATTGCACTTACGTCCCTTCTTTCTAAGGTCAAGGTGTTGAATATTTTCCCGCCGCGAAATTTTATTAATTAACAAAAAAATAAGAATATAAAACTAAACTTTAAACCAAAACAATGCGATCGCTATCGCCGAGAAAAAAAAATATTCGCGAACTGTCAGAAATTTCCAATAAGAACAACCAGAGTGGCTATTCTCCCGGCAGTCCAGTCGAGGGTCGCGTTCGATGGGGAAAACCTAAATCCTTAGTTAGCTTACGCTGATGTTTCTAATGACGTCCGCTGAAAAGATAAAGTACATGCAACCGAAAGCGAGGAAAAAAAAAATGTAAAAGTCAAAACCACGAAAAATTATAAATTTGGAGATTAAAGCTGAAACCAGAGATAAAACCGAGGTGGGCGCCACACAATTTTATGGCCAATTGTGAAACCGTAATTTGTACCATATGGTACCGTTCCACTGTAAGGAAAGAACAAAGAAACAGAACAACGTTTTTTTCTACCACGTTATAACGGCTCCCGTGGAGCTGGTCACTTTATTCTAGAAAAGAGTATTAAAGTTAAAATTTTTTTTTTTTTTTGCAAGCGAATAGATAAACTATTTTTACTGCGAATTATGACCACCGGCATGACCCGCTTTCGCGTTTTCCCGAACTTTCAATTAGAGTTAAAAGGGGTCGCGAGTCCCGTCTTTTCTCGGGAGAATTTACGGCCGAAACCCAACCAGACCTATCTTTCACAAAATTTCCTAGCACAACCGTTCACTCTCTACTTCAATCAAAAAAAAAGACACTGACACCACACTTTACTTAGCCTTTTTTTTTGATTCCCCTTTTTTTCGGATGTTTCCCTTGCGACGCTCTGCTATTCCTCCTGTTCTCCGTTTTCTCTTCTTTTACCAATTCAATCTCAAAAAAAAACGTCAAGCTAGCTGGTCAACCAAGAAGTGACGACCAAAATTTTCCTTTGTTCCAGCTCGGGCGGTATTCGGCTCACACATTCATATATTACATTGGTAGTGGGTTTCCACTTATAGCGTGCAATAGACGCTCTCCTTGTGTTGGAGATAGTCTGCCATAGCCCACTACCTTCCATACATCCAAGCGAACCAACAGGAGACACTATTCAGCTACAAGGGAGCATAATTTGCCCCGGTGTGCGAGTGTCTCACTGTTACCCTTTCGTTTCTCTCTCACACTTTTCACTCTTATACCTCAAACACTTGAGCTTTCCGTTACTGGAAAGCCAGGTTAAGGTTGAGTGTTCAAACCTCGTCCGACCTGGAACAAAACATTAGCTAAGGTATTCTTTTTCTGAACGATCATTTAGTTTTGCAACAATCGTTGCGAAACCAAATAATATCAAAACGTAAACAAGTGTTTACGGATACATTATTATTATCGCGCGCGATATTACTAATTATTAGGAGAAACCTTAAATCGGCAGAGTGTAATTCATCTCCTCTTAAAGAGATCTAAACCCAATTCGAATTGGCTAATCAAACAAGGTAATCTACATCTATTCCGCCCCCTTTGATCGGGCCAGTTAAGAACTCGAAAGCAGGTGGACAGGAAGAACCAAATAACCCCTCCACCGATTAGAATCAAGGTGGAGTTACCAAAGTCCCCCGGTGCAAAAAGCAAGCCAAGTGTTGTGTCAGTGTTATTTAAATTCGCGATCTTTAAACTGTCTGGTGGGATTTCGTTCAGATTTTGGGGTGGGGGATCTTGCCGAAAGCAGGTCATTACAAAACGCTTTTCCCTTTTTTTTCTTTATAATGTTTGTGTTGTCATCCCCTGATTTGTGTCACATTTCTCGTTGATGTTCTTTTGACATTTGTTTTGTTGGTATTTTTTCTGTTGATGTTGTTGTTATTATGCAGCTAATTTTCATTTCACGAGGCGCCCACACCCCTCTGTGGCTCCTCCGGTGCTCCCCCGACGGAGTAGCGAAAGAGATCGTCACCTTCTCCCCCATCGAACATTTCTCCCTACCGGGACTGTGGTAGTTCTTTCGCAACTGTTTACTTTAGCTTTTGACTTTGGGCCGTCCACCCGTGCTCCTCAATTGCTGGACACCTCTCGATGGGCTTTCGTTCGTCGAAGTGTCTAAAGCGGAACCCTCATCCGGGTGGCTTTCGATGGACATCTTTCTTCGGTGCTCTCCACTCATCCGGGTGGCTCACAATTGGGGTAGGCCCTCGATGTTTCGGGTTAAGAGGTGATGTGTACCTGTGGGGGTGGTTCCCTCAAGGTTCATGGGAAGTGGCCCTAAGGTTGATGGGACCCTGGTTGCCCTCCACTTCCCTATGACCTTGGAGGTACCTCCCAAGAAAAGAAGGGATTGGGTCGGGAAAAGATAGGAATAGAAGGTGGTTCTTGTTGCGCGAAAATATTCCGCAACAAAGGAAACGCTGATAAATCATCAGCTTATGAAATATGTCGAATCCCGAAAACTTCTTAATGACCGGCAGTACAGGTTTCGCAGCAACAGGTCCACTGGTGATTTGATGACTTATCTAACCGAAATGTGGAACCAATCTATCCACCATGGTGGTCAAAGCAAGGTTGTTGCGATTGATATTTCAAAGACATTTGACAGAGTTTGGCATCAAGCTCGATGTTACCCTTCTTCAATGGATTAGAAATTACCTTTCGGACCGCTCAATACAAGTTGTTTTGGACGGTTTCAAGTCTGCAACTCACAAAACAAATGCTGGTATCCCTCAACGCTCCGTTTTGTCTCTGACTCTCTTTCTCAGTTTTATCAATGATCTCCTGTCTGTCACTTCTAATCCATTCCATTCCTGCGCTTATGTTAGTACCCTTAGCTACGCATATTCATTTTATGATTCACGTCCCTTATCTTTGGGCCTGGAGCTTGAACGGCAACATATGTTAAGCTCATTAAATTCCGATCTTAACAGCATACTTAAATGGGGTAAAACCAACAGGGTGGAATTTAATGCTTCCAAAATACAATGCTGTCTTCTGTCATTAAAGCGAAACCCCCATAACCCTGCCATTATCCATGGATGGCACTTGCATCGCCGAAACCGAAAGACTTTCCATCCTCGGTGCGTTAACGATAAACTTCGTTGGAAAGACCACATATTCGATGTCGCCAAGAACGCTGCGAAATGTCTAGGTTTCCTCAAGCGATGTAAGAAATATTTCACCCCTTCTTATCTGGCTACAATTTGCAAGGCGTTTATTCATCCAAAATTTGAGTACAACGCTCATATCTGTTCTGGTGCTCCAATTACATATATGGAGCTACTTGACAGGATTCAAAAACGTGCGGTAAAATACTTCTACACTTCAAACGTAATACTCGCCATGCCAGGAATGCTCATCAGTTCACCCTATGGCCTATATTCGGTCGAACTGTGAAATTTAATGATTCGTTCCTCTGTCGGATAACACGAATGTGGAATTCTCTACCCCGCTCTGTTTTTCCAACAGATTATAGTTTACAGACATTTAAAACCAACGTGCATCGGGATCTACTTTCTCCCAATCCTTCACTTCCCTAATGCACGCACTGTGTTACTTCATTATAAAGGTTTCCAAAATTTAGTGCGCGTACATTATAAGAATAAAACAAAAAAAAAATGAAATATCGATTCCGAAATGTAAAATTGAGATGCCGAATTCATACCTCTTAATAGAATTGAGATATGCTGGGAATTCTTGTGAATTAGCTTTAAAAACTAAAATAGTAAATCAATATTAGACCCTAAAGCCTAGCTTCTCCAACCATTTTGTGTGATTCCGAATGGTCATTTTATTTTTGAGAAGCTCCTCATGACTTTTTTTTAATCTTGGATGATTATCAGACTTTCGCAAGAGGTGATGCAGCGAATATAAGCTTGAATGTTGTACGTGTCGAGATTTGACCCAGCGACCCCTCGCTTAGTGAACCAACGCACTTAACCACTTAGCCACTGCACCCCAAGCTTATGCGAGCCCCACAAAAGGTACTGGGCATATTGCGAAGAAGTACGTTAATGCCTGTTCTGAACAAAAATATGAGGAGATATATTTTTGCTTATGAAAAGCAAGACTTTAGTTACAAACTTAAATGGCAAACCACTTTGTATAGGCAAATTATTATAGGTACCTTTTTTTTTTTGTCGGAGGTTGCTGCGACCATGGGCCGGACAACTGCAGAGAAAGTGTTCTGCTATGTCATCCTCCTCACCAAAAGCAGGACAGCTGGAGGTGTCGCTTAAACCCACTACATTTAAGTGTTTATCAAAAGCTTGGTGGCCGAAAGAACGCCTACGAGCAGCCTACAGTCGATTCTCCTAAGAGATAGAAGAAAAGATGCAGACTTCTTGCAAATGGCGCAATAGTCGGTCTGGGCGCAATAGTTCGGTCTGCCTGCATCCATCACAGTCGCGCCACCGAATCATATGTTCTCGAGAAAACTAAACTAAACTTAACTAGAGACAGGCAGACCCAATAAAAGTTCGGGTCCTGAGAGAACTTATTCGGAACTTTGCCTAGCAAGCCCATCCGAGATGTCATTTCCCTGGATGCCAGTGTGGCCTGGGACCCAGACAAGATTCACTATTGTCAGCCTTCCGACCAAATTCAGAGAGAAAGCTTGAGTTCTAGCACCAAGTTGGACGAGGTAATAGGGTTTAGCAGCGCTTTTAAAGCAGCTTGGCTGTCACTGCAAATGCAAGTACTTATAGCCCTCTACCTGTTATTCATAATATAGCGCATTAGTCAAAACCTCCGCAAATAGATACCTATAGTTCTCCGCATAAATGCTATAACGGACGGACGGGCATAGCTGGATCATCATAACTTTTGATGCTGATCACACAAATACGTATTTTCTTTTTTAGGACAATTGAGAGTCTCTAAGATGATGTATCAAAATAGGAATTGGATATAGGTAGCTAAAAATATTCTAATTGAAGCACACAAAAACATACAATTTCACCGTAATTGGGTTAAAGTTTAGTAAAACAATTTCGCCTAAGAAAACTATGTATTGGAAATGTTTGCGAAACTTCTAACTCCTGCAACTGATTCCAAGGAATACATCAACTAATTTCTCCCACACAACAAAAACAACATACAGCCATAGAGAGAAGGATTACACTGAATTTCTTAATTCTGCAAAACTTTATTCAACTTTCCACTGCTGCACACACAATAACAGCATCAGGAACAGCAACAGAGAACAAACTTGTGCAATCAAAGTAAAAGCAAAGTGTAACAATATTACAAGAACTTTTCCTTCCACAAACTACACATATGTAATGAATCTTGCATTGAACTCCATTCAAACTGTTTTTTTTTATTTTATTTTACCAGCCTTTCGATGCATCCAAAAATCAGAGAAAAAAATCAGCCTCTTTTTAATTCATCTTGATGGAATAGGAAAAACATGAACCAGTTTCGAATTCGAATTCGAATTCGAATTCGGGTCGGATAGCTACTTTCACTCAAGTCTTCAGGAACCTCCCGAGCAACAATGTCTATAATGTCTATAAACGAATTCAAACTACAATGACGACGACGACGGCGACGACAACGACGATGACGATAACATAGACCGAACGGAACATAAAAACTAAACTTCCCTTTCGGGTTTGTTTTCAATTTCATTTCAATTTCCTCCTACTCCAAGGATCGTCCCTAGGATCCAAGAAAACAACTATTTCTGTTAGCAATGTGTTCCTTGTGCGCTAGGATAGAAAAACAAAGGCCAAAGTTATAACTTTCGGAAAAGAAAATCACTTTCTCCCCACTTCTTCATCCACTAACCCTTCTCTCGGTGCTTCTCCACTCATCTTCATCTTCATTAAAGAACAAAAAAAAAAACAAGAACAGAAAAAAAAAATTGTAACTTTGTGCTAAATTGTCAACTGAACGACACTTTGGATCCACCTTGTTCGGTGTGTGTATGTGCACTACCCGCGGGACCTGATTGTATGAATAATTGTGTTCGTGTTGGATAGAAAAGAGATCCCTCCTCCCTCCTTATAAACTTCGGACACAAAGCTTTTCTTGTGCAAGAATAAAGAGTTTTGCAATTGCGATGAATATGTGTGCTCTGCTCATCATCTCGTCCTTGAGAGGAGTCGTTTTTCCAAATGGGGAAAGTAATAAAACTTTAAAATTACTTTTTCCCCGGGCAAACAATGCATGCGGAATTATTTCCATTCTCCCAAAAGTGGGTGGCTAAGGCCTAGCTATATTGACTGCTGGGATAGTTGTGCGAGAGGTGAAAAGCAAAAAAAAAAAAATGGCAAACGCAGCAAGAGACCATTGTCTGCTGCCACCCAACTTAATTTAGCCCCCTGTGATACTCTGGGAATTATGATTACATACACATCTCTTCACGGCCGTTTGACTTTTGTTGTCATCCCAAAGCCAAAATGATTGGGCCAAGACAAACTGATGCCAGGACGATGTAATTTTTTTTTTATTTTTTATTATTCATCGTACCCTCCGCCCTCCTCTCTGCCATCAGTCAGTCAGAGAGCAGTCAACTCAAAAGAAATAAAAATTAAACGAAAGTTTAAATTGCATGTCATAAAGCCAGCACTAGAGGCGGGAGCTATACCTCCTGCTCCTTGAAGTAGGTACCTTCTGATGGATGGAACAGGAGCACAAATTAGACCGACCAAGCGAGCGTCTGGGAAAAAAAAAATAAAGAAAAATATGAGAAGAGCTACGAAAAAAAAAAGAAAAAAAAAATCAGCAGTCTACAATTCTACATACAGTTAAATTACTTCGGCTTATTAGCCACACAAGTGCCGTCAATTAGCGCACCACAGGAACATTTCCCATTTCGCGGATTAGTTTTCCCATTTGCATCCTTTTTGGTCGTTCGGTGGTGGTCCGCTTTAATATGCTGACTTCTTGTTGTATACTTGAAGTGGAAAGCCGAATATTCCATGTTTACACACCGCATTGTTGTTGTTCTTGTTGTTGTTGCTGCTGTAATGCTGCGGTGATGTTTATATGAAAGATTTGTTGGTCTGGGATGCAATTAGGGTCTATTCGAGTTGAGATGGAGAAAATTTGAAGATATTTTGAGGCGAATGAGGTTTTTCGATTTTTTTTTTTTTATTTAATTAAATTTTTATGAATTTAATGAATCTTATCTTTTGAGCACTGAAGTTAATCAATTATTATATAATGAATCTTCGTAAAAAGGTTTAAGGGCAACTAATTAAAATTTCTACTGAAATTCAACCTTCGTTTGTAAGGTTGAAGACGAAGACGACGTGTCCACCTACGAAGTTACTGTAGAGACCAACTTGAGGGCGACAACTATGGGCGGTTTCATTCAAAAAACACGCGTTTGAATACTTTAAAAGCAATTTTTCCTCAAAACTGTCAATAGATGTAGTTGCTCTCTATTTATGTTCGCCAGTTTTCTTTATAAATTTTCTAAAAGTTTTTAGAAAAAAAAATTTACAAGGTGGAAAAGTACGATGTGCATGTGATGTTGGGCGCCTTAGCATTAGCACCCCGGTTCCAATATAAAGAACGCCTGATTGAGAAACTTTTCACGGTTACCTACCATAGACGCTAACAACCACCCAACCCTAGCAGCCACTCTCTAGACACATACAGAAGATCCATTCATTAGAACGCGGGAAACAAGGGATGAGTCCCGAAGGAGAAGAATATGTATATATACAGAAGAGAACTTCTAGCAGAAGGAGCTCCAAGTTTTTCGCGATCCGAAGATCTTATAAGAAAGCCAAGTAACTCACTGCTGGCTCAAAAATCAAAACGCAGGCTTTTCAAAACAGTGAAGGAAACGAATGTTGTTTTCGTTTGGTTGTACCCTGCGCGTGTTGCAACGCCACCAATGGAAGGAAAGACATTACACACATATTCAATTCATTTTGAGTCATTTTATTGATTTTGTTCGTTTGGAAAAAATTGTGACATTGCAGAGTTTCGTTTCAATTCGATATTAAGTTATGTAAGTTCTGTGGGATACACAATATTTCTTGTTTTTCCATCTGGTGCGTAAACGAATAAATCATACCACATAGAGCTGCCCATCTGAGAAGCATGGATTCTCCAAATTTAATCCACGAACTCGCAACGATTGTCCTTGTGCTTTGTTGATAGTCATTTCGAAAGCGAGTCGCACCGGGAACTGCAAACGTTTGAATTCGAATGGCATATCTGTCGGGATCATATGGGATAAATTATTCAGTCAGAATTATTGCCTCGATAATATTGTTAACTGAGAGTCTGGTTCAGTTGTGGTGGATTTATGTTTCGAAGAAGAATGATGTGAACAGCAATTTTCAATGTAAGAACGTGCGGGGGCATGCCTGGCAAATCAAGCTAATTCAAGTATTCAGTTGGATAGTTGACAACTTCGTCTTGATTCACCACAGTGTCTATGTCTTTTTGCCGGGTAGTCCATTCTAAATATTGAAGTTGATGGTATTGACATCGATGTTTTTGGCCACTAATATAGCACGCGTATTGAGCCACTGAAGATCTTTGTAGTTCTGTGCAATGTTTGGGAGAACTTTCTGCACCAATTCGTCTATGCTTTCTGTGATCTTACAGAAGATTGCTGGCAAGGTAATACATTGCGTAGATTCCTCAATTTGAACTCGTCCATTTCCAATATCCATTACAAGACAATATCCGTAAATGACGATGATTTGAGACATGCATTAAGTTCATAAGCGGGTGTTGAACTTGGTACAACCGGTCGTGTTTATCGAAAATCATCAGAAAATTAATTCGATTGAATAAATAATTCATTTTAATTCTAAATTGATTTAACTCACAATGAAATGTACAAAACAGGATATGAATTTCACAATTTACATAAATTCTTATGTCACCCACAACTTGAAACGTCATCATTCGTTCGCAGTTTTCGTTACAATTCAATTCAACATGAACTGTCACGGAAATATATAAAATTTATTGGAATGATGGTGGCCCCATCTATCGAAAATTCGTCGTACCGACTCATAAACCTTTGTGGTCTCATGCACAACAACTTTGCTAAAGATCACCACATGATCAAATGCATAGTTTACGATCCTATAAAGGACATACAGACAAACATTCGTTTTTATATATATAAAGGGTGATTTTTTTTTAAATTGATGTCCATCAATTTGGCTTTATTAGAAGGATAGAAGAGGGAAAAAGATGCATTCTGGCTTGATTTCCACAAGCCTCATCAAGAATATCCCAAAGGATGAGCTTTTGTTTGTTGGCGGAGATTTGAATGGACATGTCGGGAAGTCTAACGAAGACTATGAAGACTGCCATGGAGGACTAGGATATGGCACCAGGAATTCTTCTGGTGAAGACATCCTAAGCATGTGCAAGTCATTCGGTCTCATCGTTTTAAATAGAATGTTCATCAAATAGAGCCGGCACTTGGTCACTTAAAGCAGTGGCGGAAATGAAACCCAGATTGACTACCATTTGGTGCAAGTTTCATGAAGCCTAGAGTTAAAGATTGCAAAGTGATCTTGGGAGAGGCAATCACCCGACAACACCGTCTCCTCCTGACAGAAATATTCATGGAGAAGAAGAACAGAAATAAACAAACAAAGGTTTTAGCGAAAATCAATTGGTACAACCTGAACATGGAAAATTTCCTCCTTAATAACACCAACGAAGTTGAGGATGAAGAGTGCAGCGCACAAGATATGTGTGATTCCTACAACGAGCCTGCTTGGAGCCTCGAAGAGTCAATACCAGCACGGAAAGGAAACTTGGTGGTGGACAGAGGAAATACCAGCAGCAATAAAGGAAAAGAAAGTGGCTTTCAAAGCTTGGTCAAAGTGCGCCTCTAATAATATAGTTGAAAAAGCTCGTCTTGAAGTGGAATACATACGTTGCAAAAGTATCGCGAAGAAAAAGTGTGCCCAAAGTCAAGCTAAGTGTATGGAGAGTCTGTATCAGGAGTTGGTCGAGGTATCTTCTTCGCCTGCTAAAAGGGACCAGGTAAGCCACCAGCCGCGAACAAGGGAACAATAATTTTCAAGATTGCCGCACAGAGAAGAAGAAATGCTCATGAAAATCGATCGCCGAAGTTCATTAACAATGCTCAAGGCCAACTACTTGTGGACGACGAAAAAATTGTGCACAGGTGGCGGGAGTATTGCGAGCAACTTTTAAACGAACAGTTTCCCCGGCTATATTTTCCAGGAGCCGTCGCCAAAAATGAAGAAGTGACCGACAAAAAAGTCGAAGAAGTTGTGAAAGCGGTCAAGAACTCCAAAAAGAGGAAAGCGGTTGGGCCGGATGAGATACCCTGTGAGTTCTGGAAAAAAATGGAGACATCGGGCTCAGATGGCTCATGATTCTTATCTCCAAAACTCATGAGAGGTGATTCAATGCCCAACCGGTGAAGGGAAAGTTAAGTTGATTTCACACACCATGAAGATCGTTGAGCGGGTATTAGATGGTTGCCTAAGACAAATAATACGGCTGTCTGACGACCAGTGCGGCTTTGTCGCGGGTAAATCAACCACAGATGCAATTCAAAGTATAAGGATCATAATGGAAAAGCATCGTGATTCCTTAACGGGTCTGCATATGATTCTGGTTGATTTTGAAAGAGTAGTCGATAGAAAACCAAGAGATCTGATATGGGTAGCGCTAAGTACAGATGATCTGGACATGTACGCGGGAGCGAAGACAAAATTCAGATATCCCGCTGGGGTCACCGATGAATTCCCGATTAAAGTCGGTGTTCACCAGTGAAGTGTCTTTAGTCCTTTGCTCTTTATTACGGTCCTAGCTTATCTGCTTGAGGGAAAAGTGACGGACCCCAAAGTGCATCAGTTGTTCTTTGCTGACGATGGAGCCATCATAAGTAATGATCAGACTTCCCTGCAACGAGCTCTTGATGTTTGGGTAGATGTTTTAGAAGGGAATGGTATCGTATTAGCCAAAAAAAAGACAGAGTATCTGTACTGCCCATTCCGGACATCTATTTGAATAGGGTGGTGGTTCCCAAGTGTAAAAACTTCAAATATCTGCCATCAATGATCAACAGCGAAGCAACCGTTGATGACGACATCAATAATCGTGTAAGCGTAGGGTGGATGAAGTGGCAGGAAAACTCTGCCAACTTCTGTGACCGAAAAATGTCCCCTAAGCTTAAAGGAAGGCTCTACACCGTCCTGCGCTTACGTACGGTTCACAATACTGGACAATGTAGAAAAAGTAGGAGGGCAAGTTGAGAGCAGCTGAGATGAAGATGCTTCGCATGACAGCGGGAGTAACAAAGCTAGATTGAATAAGAAGTTTCAAAATTGGAGCACGACCGACTCAGTTGGTATTGTCATGTTCAAAGGAGGGATCCTACGAACCCCGTCAAAAAGGCAATGGCAATCAATGTTCCCTTACAATCGCATAAGAGAGGCAGGCCTAAAAAACTTTTGGATCACACAAATGCAGAAACACCAGCATTTGATTGGCCTCAGTGATGAAGTGATCCAAAATCGGGATGCCTGCAGATATCTTTTGAGGTCGAACCGGCGAACCCCACAGGCGGACCAGTAGGAATGCAGTGAATTGGGAGGGTTATGATCCCTATAATCCTTATCATAATCTCGTCGGAAAGAAGAACGAGAACATCTCAAGCAACAGAGGCTTGGCATTTCGATACATTCAAGTCCAGAAAGGTTTGTTCACACCAACTTGCTAGATCATTAAGATCATCTTGAAGTAACAAGCAATCTTCAGCAGTTTGAATAGACCGCAGGATGTTTAAGTCATCGCAAAGAGGACAAATAGCAGGGGTCCTATATGACTGTCTTGTGGAGCACCTGAACATATAAAGAGACAATTCCCAAATTTTTACGTATTGAATATGTCTAATTAGGTACGAAGATATCCAGTCTAACAGAGAAGAGTCGAAACCAATACATTTTAATTTTTGAACCTTTTCGCATAGAATTGCTAAGTTTGTGGCTGTGGATCTGCCTTGAACAAAGCCGTGTTGTGCATCTGTAATAATTTCTTTGACAACGAATATTAATTTATCACACGCAGTCTTTTCGAAAATCTTGGGAATAGCAGAGAGTTTACATATATATGCCTGTAGTTAATAACTTCTAGCATAGAGCCGGCTTTAGAAATGGGTCATATGTAAGACACTTTCCATTCATCAAGAAAATAACCTGTGAGATATATTAAAAATAATGCATAATGGTAATGCAAGAGATTTCGTACTTTCTTTTAAAAATATGGGAGAAATCACATCCGGACCTACACCCTTTTTTATATATAAAACCGTTAAGGGACAAAGGTCACCTACAGAAACACGATTTGAAGATAAAACGTTTTGATGAGTAACTGGACAGGGCGAACAATAAACAGATTTAAAGTTATTTCTAAAATAGTAGCAGTATCGATGGATGTGTTCTTAAGGTACTGCATGCATGCAGTTTGGAAGACCAATATATTTTTGCTTAGTATTTGTTAAGGTCCAAAAATGTTTACTATTTTCTTTCACTTTATCCTCAGCTGATAAAAAGTAACTATTGAGAAGAAATTTATTAAGACTATCAAACTCATTATTATTTAAAATTTATATGCTTTAATCTTTCGATTTTTTAAATTCGATAATCTTTTACTAAACCAAGGATGATTTGAATTTGACATGATAAGCTTCCTTCGAACAAAATGCTCTAGTGCATAGTCTAGATTTATACTTAAAACGTTGTACGCGAGATCAAGGTTAGTTTCGGTAAGCAAGATATTCCACGGTATAGCATTAAAAAACCCGATTGATTGCATTCAAATAAGCTTTCTTGAAATCAAATATTTTAGTACATATATTTTCTACATTTTTAATATTTATAATCAAAAAATTTTACTTCTAGAAATATTCTACGACGAATTGTATTTTTAATTGCTGGAAACTTAGTTCATCCAGCAACACTCACGATGCGACGATAACTCACGAGTATTTAGTCGAATTTCTTTAAATGTTGCTCGTTGATAAAAAAATAAAAAGGTGTTTGAGTATTTTTTTCGGAGATAGCTACCCTACTGTCAGGGTCATATCATTTGGAAGTCCCATCGAAATGTATAGGGTCCGCCATCTAACGTTTTTTTTTTCAACTAGTACTTATTTCGCGAATGGTAACACTTAGCTCATGTCTGATTTGACAGATAATTAGTTTTATCCTTCCGCTGAACGAATACGGTTGTGTATACGCTTGAACAACGCTGGGAAATATTGCGACATTACTTTCAAAAACCTGGTAATGTTGCACAATGTGTGCGAAAATTGCGTACGGATTTTGGAAGAAGAGAAACACCGTCAGCTCCGTATGTTCGTTATCTTGTGAAAAAAGTGAAAGAAACTGGCATCCTCATCGATAAACCAAAGCGTGAACAGCCAAAAACAGTGCGTACACCCGAGAAAATTGCTGCTGTGGCAGAAAGTGTGCGTGAAGCGCCATCAACATCAATTCACCGTCGTTCTCAACAATTGAACATTTCGGAGACATCATTGAGACGAATTTAGCATAAAGACCTTGGTATGACGCCATACAAAGTCCAATTGGTTCAGGAGTTGAAGCCAACTGACCATCCAATGCGTTTTCGCTTCGCTAAGTGGGTCTGCGATCGACTTAGAGAAGATGCCGATTTTGCCAAAAAAATAATCTTTTCAGATGAAGCTCATTTTGATCTTGGCGGGTATGTAAGTAAGCAAAATTATCGCATTTGTTCACAAAAATTGAAGAGGAGGATATTGGCAACATTTGGTTTCAACAAGACGGCGCTACGTGCCACACAGCCGAAGCTACACTCGATGTTTTGCGCCCTGTATCAAAAAAAAAAAAAATTTATTTGGCGGACCCTATATTTTTTAACTAATTTATTTTCAGAATAGAAAGCCAATGACATAACTTGCTTTCTTAAAGGTATGGTAAGTGTGGCAAATATGGTCCACTTCGGAAATACGGCCCAAAACTATAAATATATCCTCAAATAAAAAGCGTACCGTACAAACTAATTCATTACATTCAAGTTTAGAGGATCGCTGTAGGCCTAGCACGTCGGGTGTGCAAATTGTTTTTTTGCTCGTTTTCTTTGTAATTTTTTTGGTAAGTTCTCTAAGGATTTTAACTCTCTCTCGTATACATTAGTACCTATACTAAAGAGAGAGATATTGCGATTGTGAGGAAATTCCGAACTCAAACTGAGTATAAGCGATGGCTATAGAGAAATCCAAAAAAGTGGCTCCGCCAATGCAGTCCGTCGGTCTGTTTGTCTGTCTTTCCGTGAGCCATATGGCGAAATTGTGCGACGGATTTGTTTAAAAGTTCGTGGGGGTTACATTTCGCGGGGTTTTTTCATTTTTTGCTTTATCGTTTGAAACAACGGAACCTTCCATTCAATTTGTTTTTTTTTTGAAAATCGCTTATTACAAATTTTCTCGAAAATGGTTCCGAGCAGTTTGGTCTTTTTTTGTACTATGGACACCTATACTGCATACTCAGATTCTTGCAACAAAAATTCGAATAACGGTAATTTATAAAACGGACAATATCTCAAAAACCAATAAAGGGGATTACTATTTCCTATATCAATAAATACAGGGTGTTTTTTTAGAGGTATAAAACTTCGAATTGAAATAAAACACAAGCAAATCGTTTTAATGTCCATCAATTTGGCTTTATTAGAAGGATAATTTTATGCCATTAATATTTAAATATGATTTCGGGCGTGAGGCCGCCGCGGCTGGTTCGAATAAGGATAAGTCTAGAGGTCCAATTTTCAACCACTTTTTCAAGCATTTGGGGCTGTATGTCGGCAATAACGCCACGAATGTTGGCTTCCAAGTCCCCTAACACTTTTGGTTTGTTGGCGTAGGCGAGCAACTTCACATATCCCCAAATAAAATAATCCAATGGTGTCAAATCACACGATTTTGGTGGCCAATTGACAGGTCCATTCCGCGATATTATGCGCTCATCGAATGTTTCCTTTAATAAATCGATTGTTACGTGCGCTGTGTGGCATGTGGCGCCGTCTTGTTGGAACCACATCTCATCCACATTCATGCCATCCTGGCTCTATACCGGTCTCCATTAACGGTAACTGACTCTCCAGCATCATTTCGGAAGAAGTATGGCCCAATGACTCCACCAGCCCATAGAGCAAACTACACAGTCTGTTTTTGTGGATGTAATGGCGTTTCAAGGGTCTCATGTGGATTCTCTTCACTCCAAATGCGGCAAATTTTGCTTGTTGACGTAGCCATTCAACCCAAAATGAGCCTCATCACTGAACAAAATTTTGCGGTAAGCTTCGCGAACTGAACCATAATTTTCGAAATAAATTTGCACGATTTGCAAGCGTTGTTCATTTGTCAACCTGTTCATGATGAAATGGCAAACCAAACTGAACATTACAGTTGCCAGATTTGACCATAAAATGTCAGTTTTATCTCTATTCGAAAAATCAACCCCTAAAAAAACCACCCTTTATATAGATAAATCAAATAAATTTTTTTTTCTTTGTAGTTGAAAATAACTTATACAATTTAAATTTGAATTTAGTATTTTAATGTTGAACAGTACCTAATTTGTCGAAAGCAACAATAATATTACTATTGAATAAAAAGAGTGCAAGTCTTTTCCTAAATTCCAATTGGAAACAAACTGAAAAATGGGTGTTAGAGAGAGAGGGGTAAATCTTTCGCGAAATCAAGATCGGCAGAATTGATGAGGAATCAAAACGAAAAACTCGATTTTTTTGGCCAACAAAAACCATTTTTTGGGTGTTTTGCCAGATTTAAATCAAAATAAAAATAAACTTTTTTAACAAATTAAAACACTATGGGCCTTACTAATAAACAGACACAAATGTCGACTACTAACTAATTGCAAGGTTATAGTATAGTAGTCAGCTTTAATAGAATCCTACTAATAACCGATTTCACCTATTCATTAAGTAACCTTCGTACTTTCTTTCAATCTACTAAAATTTCCATCAAAGTTGTTATCAAACAACACTAAATGTCGAAATCAATTTTGTAGTTCTCAAAAAAAAAATTCCAAATCAAATATTAAAAGTAAAGGGTGATTTTTTAGCTGGTTTGGTTTTGGCAACACTGGTTTTGACAGCTGACGTGTGTTTAGTACCTTGTGTCACTATCAAACAGCTTCAGTTTGGTTTGCAATTTAACCATGGATCGTCTTACAAATGAACAACGCTTGCAAATTATTGAATTTTACTATCAAAATTCGTGCTCGGTTCGAAATGTTCATCGCGCGCTGCTTCCATTTTATGATCGGCATTCTCGACCTTCTGAGCAGTCTATTCGGAAGATTGTGACCAAATTTCGCACCAAATTTACTTTGTTGGACATTAAACCACCAACACGTTTACGTACTGTGCGTATTGAAGAAAATATTGCGGCCGTATCAGCTAGTGTGACAGAAGACCGCGAAATGTCGATTCGGCGCCGTTCCCAGCAGTTAGGCCTTTGTTACAGCACTACGTGGAAAATTTTGTGGAAGGATTTGGGCGTAAAGCCTTTTAAGATACAGCTGGTGCAAGAACTAAAGCCAGCCGACCTACCACAACGCCGAATTTTTGGTGAATGGGCTCTTGGAAAGCTGGCCGAGGATCCGCTTTTTTATCGAAAAATTGTGTTCAGCGATGAGGCTCATTTTTGGTTGAATGGGTACGTAAATAAGCAAAATTGCCGCATTTGGAGTGAAGATCAGCCAGAAGCATTGCAACAGCTACCAATGCATCCCGAAAAAGCCACTGTTTGGTGCGGTTTATGGGCCGGCGGCATTATTGGGCCATATTTCTTCAAAGATGATGCGAATCGCAGCGTTACTGTCAATGGTGAACGCTACCGAGCGATGATAACAAACTTTTTTGCCCGAAATGGAAGTTTTTGACTTGCATGATATGTGGTTTCAACAAGACGGTGCCACATGCCACACAGCACGCGAAACAATGGCGCAATTGCGAGGCGAGTTTGGTGAACAGTTAATTTCACGTTTCGGGCCGGTCAATTGGCCGTCTAGATCGTGCGATTTGACACCATTAGATTATTTTTTGTGGGGGTATGCCAAGGCTAATGTGTATATGTGGAAGCCAACATCCATGCATTCATTCGTGAGATACCGGCCGATATGTGTGAAAGAGTATGCCAAAATTCGACTCAGCGGATGGGCTACCTGAGACGCAGCCGCGGTCAACATTTGCATGAAATTATCTTTAAACATTAAATTGCAAGGTTCAAACTATCGATTCAAATAAATATTTCATTCATTTTTTCGAAGTTTTTGTGTTTTTTTTTTAAAAAAAGTTCTAAACCTCTTAAAAAATCACCCATTACTTCGAGTAACGAAGGTTTATTTGCCGATTTGGAAATAATTAATGCATCATCATTACTTTGAAATCCCATTATTTTTTAGTTATTTTCGGACGAAAGAATGGATCTAGTCGAGACTGTGGTATAGCTAGCTAAGCTATACATACATCTGTCAAAATCGTTTCCTTCGTATATCAGTAGGTATTACCGTGTGGTAGTAGTAGTAGGTATTTTAGTACTAAGTATTATTGCTCTTGATACCCGTGTCAATGCGTTTTTAAAGCGATTTTAGTTTCATTATTTAATTGATTAACAATAATTCTGTTAATGCAATTCTACATAGAAAGGGTTTAGAATTGAAATAATATGAGAAAACCTTAGAAACTTTTGTGCATTTTGATTTCCAACTAAAGCTCCTCATGTTATATTTACATATCGAACCTTTTCATTCGATGAGTGTACCGAGTAGGAACTATTAATATGGATATATTTATATTTATATGCATGTGGGGGATTTTTTTTTAAATAAATAAAACACCACAGATTCAATATTTTAATTATGTTTAGTTCAAAATGAATTAATAATATAAATGCAAAGAATTTTAATAACTATGGGTGCGGAGTGATAATGACCGAGTCTTGATGGGCTTTGAACTACTACTGAGCTCTTTATTTGCGCATGCGTGTGTATTATTTTGCCTTATATCGTCAAATTTGTGATCTTTATCGGTAGTATGGACTGCGTCTAGACATGTTGCAATTTATTTATATTTTCTACTTCGATGTTATTTCGTGCGTTGGTGTATTTATTCGTCATCGTTATCGTTATCGTTATCCGTATTGTTCCTTCCAAATCCTACATGTATTAAAATTTATTGCTTATTAACCTGACACCTTTCAGTACATTTGTGTATTAAACTACCTACTTTCGGTACCATAATATTGTACAACAGGTAACACCTGCTTCGAAATGTCAGTCTATACTTGTGTAGTTACGACTTAAACATGGCTTTCCATACATTAAATTTTATCCTCTCAGTTGTGACTAAGCTGGGCACTAAATTCTTTATTGGTACATGATTTGTTTAAAGTGTGAAGATTTTTATTTAAGCATTCACTAAATGTGATTATTAGTAAGGCCCTATGAGTTATGAAAGACATGTATGTAAGCAGCATTTCCAGCAGCTGCTTAAAAGACATCATGTAAAGAAAGTGATGGGGCAAAAAGAGAACCCACGTTAAGTCAATTAAAACCAAGACCCAATACAGATTGACCGGTCCGGCAGATTGACCGTTGACTAAATTTTCACCCTAATGTTGTAGCATTCATCGCCAGGGGCACTTCATGATTCAACTGTGTCGCGTGATGCTGCAAAACATGCTCTTCTGAATTCTTTGAAACATGCACCAGATTTCGGCAAGGAGATGCGCTGTGGTGTAATTTCTTCAATTTTGTTCTTGAAAATATTGTACGAAAGGATGGTGTCAACACGAAAGGCACTATCTTCAAAAGAACCATTTAGCTAATGGGATATTCGGATAATATTGATATCATCGGTCGCGTCCAGCATGCCGTGAAAAAGCTTTCACAGCTTCCGAAATACGGGTCAAACTAGTTTGCCTTGAAGTTAGACGAAATACGAAGACGAAATATATCCTATCAAAAAAAATTTGTCAACCGCCTTTTCTCTGCCCAACATAAATTGGCAGTACACGTCTTATGGGGAAGCTTTTTAAAAATCAGTGGCGTGCCATATTTTTCTACCATACTAAATTGATAGAAACCCCTCATAGAGTGTTTACCCTCTAGTGAATTTCCAATTGCATCTGACATAAATTCTCCACGTCTTATTCAACGCACGTCCGAGTCACAGATGAGGAATTAACCAGATAGTCAACTCTGCAATCCCCTATCACTTTCAACCCGCAAAAAATATTTAATGACAGCCGCAAAATCCTCTCTCAATTTTCCCATCTGTGAATACGTGTGAGCCAGACACATGAAGTTAGATCTAATTTACTAGATTACCCGCCAAAAATAATTGTGGGGAGTTTTGCAATATATCCAAATCGCAACAACAAAACAGCTGGTCACGGCGGATGTGTTGGGAAATAGGAAATTCTGCGAAGTGTTGAGTTTATGTGATTCAACTTTTTATTTTATTTTAATATAAATGTTTATAAAGAAGCAAAAAATTAGTTACCCAATAAAGTTGTTACAATTTATTTGGAATATTTTTTGCGGTTATAAGAAATAGTTCTCTATTTTTTATCTGCCTAAAAATAAACATTCTTGGGTTTTTGTACTTTTCCATTTTGGTTAATAAAATGAGATAAAATGCATATTTTATTGTATTATTGCATAAATATTACTAAATTAGTAATGTTTGGGTGTAAAATATTTGTAGTAAATAGTTTGCAATGGTTTTTTATATATATACATATTAAATTCTTTGATTGTTTTATTATTTATTTATTATTTGATTGTTTTTATTCAACATATGAAAGTTTAATGAATATATGTATATATTCGGGTTCCGTGCATGGATAAAAATCCTCTTAAAATTGTGTTGTGTTACAAGATTTGTACGTTTAGTCAATCAATTTTCTTAGCTGTTTCTTTTCTAAGGCGGTTTTGAAATTTTTTATATAAGTTAATATGCTTTATTTTAAAATTTAAAGTAAGCGAATAGACGGAAGAACTGCATAAATATATTGGGGGTGCATTTTTTTTATCGAAAATGCTTGGTAGTTGAGTACATCACGAAAATGTTTGGTCTCATATATCATAAATAAGCATGTACATTATGTTACATATATATTGAATTATTTGGCCACTTTTTTTAACAGCCGACTTTATTTGTCAAGTTATAATGTTTTGTAATTTTATTTTATATAAAAATAAACAAAACAATTTACTACTACTAGGAAGTAATTGCAAATTTTGTTAAGAAAGTATTTTGATGTACCAAAAATAATATTTGTAAGAATTTGGATTACGTTTTATTAAAAGCGTTTTAAACCAGTGTTCAATTGTGTAGAGTTACTTAACTGCTTCAATATAACTATCCATAATCTACGAAATCCTTGCTAGTATAGTTATACTTACATTATGATGAACTTACTTATTATATATATTAGTCACGTTAATCAATATAATTTGATTATTTTTCAATTAAAAATTAGAATAAATTAGTTAAAACACAGCTTTATTCTTAATATTATAATATTTTATTATGTTATTAGTTGTGTGGTAAGTATGTTTTTATCAATCCATATTCACCGCATATTGGCCATGTTTATTTTACACACCCAAATTGTGAGTTGTAATCTGCTGAAATTCATCAACTGTTCCCAACTTCTTGCTATAAAAAATGACATTTCATGGGCGCGGCCATTAGCCCCGTATAATTCGATTTATGTGTGCGTGATTCCCATTTGATTTGCACGTAAAAGTCCATATAAGTGCAAATTATGTGGGGCTTATCAGTTCGACTTAGCTTGTAGGCAACGTGAGAGATTCGCTCTCGAGTTGACTATCTGGTTAATTCCTCATCTGTGGTCCGAGTGTGCACTGATGTGTGGCTGCTGCTATTCAACTCCCATTTAATTGATGTGCATTCAGAGTTACCAACGTCCGTTTGATAACTCGTTCAGCTTTTTTTCCTTGGGTTTCTGTTGAGGAGCTTTAGGTTTTAGAGCTTGAAAAAAAAGTTTTTAATGATAAGTGTTATCGTGGAGGTATTGTTTTCATCTTTGACATTTCCTTTAATGTGTGGAGAATATGTTAAAATGCAGTTACAAAATTGTAATCTGTTTTCTTTAAGGAAAAATATTATTTGCCTTCATTTTGTTTGTTAGAAATGGCTTTAAATTCATTCAAAGACTTAAGTGCCGAAAAAAAGAAATTGTTGACGCGACAAAGAAAATTCATCAAAATTTGGAAAATAAAACAGTAACTGCGAATTCAGTAGGTGATATTTTTTCTGGGTAAACTTCATAGACTTCTTAACGAAAATAGGCCACAACTCGCCACCAAAGAAGATAAACCATATGTTACGGCGCAGTGGATTAGCTGAAAAGAAAAAAAAAATAATACATTAGAGACAGCTGATCAGGTATTCCACTGACCTACATTTAGCCACCATGTATATCCATGTCGCGTCCCTTTCCTCTCCACCCATCACCAGTACCTGTAATTGAGAGAATGAAATAAAGAACACAAAAAAAAAAAAAAAAAGCAAATGTAAACAATTTTCGCTGAATTTTACAAGCCGGAATCTGTGTATAATACATGATCCCGACTTGCAGAATCCAGCAATACATATGAGCACACTCACCTCTTCAAATTCCAAAATAACAAATAATTAATATTTTTAATTTCAGTTTATTAATACAATAAATACTAACCTGCCACTCCATCCAATTTCCCAGTGATCATTTGACAGCTTTGTTTTTTTTGTTTTTTTACACTTTATCCAATTTCCCTAGACCAACTGAACTCCAACAGAGACTCGAACCATTTTTTTTAAAAGGTGTTCGTTTATGTATTTATTAGTTGTGTGTTTTATAGGTTTATGTATTATAATAATTATTATTGTGTTTGGTTATTTATTAATGTTATTTATTTATTATGGATAAGTATTCCTATATTTTGACGACTGGAAGAAGGGATCTTTTCCTCCTTCCAGTATCGGTATTCGCGGAATGTAGAGGGAAATTAGAAAAGGATGAGAGAGAGAGTATTAGAATTAGGAATAGGTGAAAATGAGAAGAAGAAAAAAACAAAGAAAGGGGAATGGCAACAAAGTCGATTGTGTGGTCAATGCCCTTCACAATCAAATTGGTTTTTGTGTCTTCGACAACAGTCGCATTTACCAGTCAATTTTTTTTGCGAAATAACTTTTTTTGCACACAACATTTTTTTGTCTCTTTGGGACAAATTATCTTAAAGGAGATCCTAGGTGAGTTGGGAATTATTGGGATGTTAAGGAAAATATTAAAATTCGTAATTAATAGATAGATACCTATACCCATATATATAAATATATATATATATATATATATACTGGTCAGAGGAGATTCAAATAGGCAGTAGCAGCAGAGCAGAGGTATGTGTGGTTTTTTTTTATAATATATTGATTTTAAATTTGAAGTGTTTTATAGAGGTTTCGGGGATTGAATTTTAATTCTCACAAATTGGAGGCACCCGAATCTCTGCCACCTTTTGGCGCCTTGCCGGGAAGGGTTCTTGTGGAACCGTATTAAAGGACAAGAGGTTGTACGGCCAAGAGCCGCAGCCCTCCCTCATACAAAGACAACACAAACAACACAAACAACAACAACAGTGATTGTTTTTTTTTAAACAGTGGTGCGCTAGTGTTTTGGCCGCATTTAAATTTTGCTTCGGCAACAGCTTCTTCTCTGGCCTTAAAAAAAAAACAGTGGTCTTAAAAACTTTTATTTTATTATTTGGACTTTTTTAATTGAATTTAAATTTTTTTTTTTGTTTTCTGAATTTTATTTTAAGTTTTTTTTTTTACCGGTTAAACCAATTTAGTAATTTAAGTAATTTAAATTTAGATTTATTTTAATTTTTTTTTGGTGTGTGAAGAGTTCTGCTCTTATTTTTTTTTTGTGCGCGGTAAGGCCGAATTGGCCCAACATTCTTCGGACCTTTTCAGTGCTGGTACCAGGACTTCGGGGGACGTTAAAAACCGTGAGTAGTTTTAGTTTTTTTTGAATTTTTTATTTGTTTTGAATTTTAGTTTTTTTGAGTTAAGTGCAGAGCTTTATTTTTTTTTTCTTCATTTCTTTTATTTTGTATATTTTTTTTGAATTTTTTTTTTAAATATTTTTGAATTACCTTTTTCTTTTTTTTGTTGATAGTTTTTAAGTTTTTTTTTTAAATAAAAATTTGAATGCCCTTACGGCATAAAAATAATTTCTTTTGGGTTATTTTGCATATAAATATGCGCGGCTAAGTAGCTTTCTTTTCGCGTACGGTGTGTGGACGGCTGTGAAGGCCGCCTTTCTGTAGATGGACGTGACATAACAGGACTTAACTGACTACGACGACAGAACGTGACGACCGACTTTTAGCTGCAGGATTTAAGTGATCGTGACTGGGGGGGGGGGGGGGGGTCGTCGAGGGGCTATCACTCATAACATCGGCCAGAGTGATAGCTATGGTTGTGTCGAAAGATATAAGGGTGGGCTGGCTAACCCTTGCCAATAACATCTGGCATGTCTAAGGTTCTTAACGAACCGGTATCTAAGATTGATATAGGGAAAGTATATTTCGTATAGGGTAAGGTAGATTTAGGATATAATTAAGTTAGAGTAGGTGTAGCTATTGGCTAGCTCTACCATTTAGTTTAGTTTAGAGTAAGCTTAGGTTAGTTAGATTAGTTTCGCGATGTCTTTCCCTTCTCTTTCTTGAGTATTGGCCTAAGTCCGTGGACAATTTTCATTTCAAAGCTTTTACTTCCTCTCCTCTTTTTTTTCACTTTCCTATCTTTTTAGTCCGTCCGAGGTCTACGTAGAGTAACTTTCTTCCCTATTGCTTAGAATTCTTTTTATAATCACTTCTTGGCATGGATAAAACTTTGTTGACAGGTGGTATAAAGTGAGGGGACAAGAAACACCCCCGTCCGACGAGCTGAGCCGAGCAACCACAAGCATGCCGCGTTCCCCTCACCTATACCGAAGTTGCCTCTGTGGCTCGACCCTGGATCACAACACATACTGATAAAGAAAAGTAGATGATTTCAATAAGTGTGCCATCAGGCAAATTGTGCATCAGTTTTTTCCAAATAACGAACTTACGACACTGGATAAAATACTGCATATGGTAGGATGCAGTAGAAATCAGCAGGTCTTCTTTGCATACAGTTTTAAGAAAAAAATATTAGTTTTAAATTTACCATTGTCAGCGAATGAGTGTTCTTTTGGAAACATCAAAACATGAAGATAAATTTGTTTTATTTTTTATAAATAAAATAATTTATTTGAAAATTTCAACATGGTAACCCGACATAATATGCTTTCAGGTTTTTGCAGACTTAAAATCTTTAGTACGGAAACCCCGAAAGAGCTTTTGTTAGAATAGCACCTTACGGAATATAAAAAAGTGCGAATGAAAGGCAAACATCCCTATCTTCCAGTACTGTCAATTTATGTTGGACAGAGTATAGGACAAAACGGAACTATTGAGAGCACCAACTTCGAGGTGCTTAAAGAATTCATCTTCCTCGGTGTAAATATCAATTCGACGACTGACATCTTAGTGGAAATCCGACGAACAATTACCCTAGGAAACCGTTGAAATCCTCCGAGATAGTACAAACTATCACCATTGGTCTTTTTTATTTGAAGGCAAAGTCCACGATTCACGATCACACATATCGTTGACTTAAATGTTTCTAAATTTTTACATAGTGTCAAATATGGTTAGGGCATTCTTTCATATCTATTTGGAGATTAAAAACTTCACAGTGCAATAATGTCTTAATTTGGGAAGAATTTCATATTCCATATTCCCGGAGCCGACGTCAAACGAAAAGAATCGGTTCAAGTTCTTTTGTCACGTTCCCTTTTCTCTGCATTTTTGGGTATAAAAAGTAAAAACCTACGCAAAAAGCAAATAACTGTCAACATTAAAAAGCAAAGCCAATTCCTTAAAGCATCGAAAAACAAAGTAAACAAAATTCTTAGCAGCAATCTCAAAGATATATGTACATAGGTAGCATCCAAGTCGTTATGGAAATGAAAAAATTTATTTCCATGGATTTTAATGCAAATGAAAAGTTGTAATTATTTTATGTTTATCTGACAAACAATAACAGAGATATCCAACGAAAGAATGTTCAAGGACGAGACATGTCTTAATGAAAATAATATTATCTCTGCTGGAAGGTACCTATAGGTAGGTAGTAAAGCCCAACAATAGAGGCTATAATTAAAAGCCTTAATTAGCAGACATAAAATGTGCTTGTTCCTAGGTCCACGTCCAGCTTTTGAGAGCCTTCTTCTGATTTATTAATAAACCATCCCTATTCCAATCTCCATCATCATCATCATCATCTTAACTCTTATCCTTGCGTAATATTTCGCCATTTCATTTTAATTTCAACTTTCAAGGGTAATTAATTTCACGGCGCCAAATTCAAGTATACGCGCTAGTCCATAAGATCATGCCCTTGGCAACGTTTTTTCAAGGTCGAACATTGCACTTGCTACCTTTACCACTTCTCTCGGGTAGGAAATAGCTCTTGAAATTCAAGTGGTGGCAAGCTCCTCAATTACGCACCCATAATTGCCAGGATTAACATTGTTAAGGTGACTAAGCGAGCTCGCGAGACCACCACCACTACTCATATGGTGGTTCTTAATCGAAGTGCGCCCACGTTAATTACGAATTAGCTGGCTGCTTGCTTTGTTGCACGAAAAAAAAGAGTGCGGCTCCCGGCTTCCGGCATGCATACGTCACGTGAGTACATACACACGTCTTCCGAGTACATAGTACGTGCAAATTAATTTGCTCGTCGTCCTTGAAGAAGTTGTGGGCAAATTCGGCGATGCAAAACAATTGAAGCCTAAACACTGCGAGGGAAGAAGAAGTTTTATCGCCACTCCGACTGCCTTTGGAGGCCTCTGCCTCTTGCCCTTCCTCTGCCGCTGGCAACATGTGCTGCTTGCATTAAATTGAAAATTACGTAGCATTTAGTCGAGTGACTTAATTACGGGCCTTCATCCATCCAGCCATCCATGATCCATCCATCCATTCATTTATCCATACACACAGGCCGGGCTGACTGACGGAACATGGCAATTTCCTGTTGGCATGTCCAAATTGGCATATCACATGAAGACATCATGAAGGCTGTGTGTTGTGGTGGTGGTGGTGCTGCTGCTGCTGCTTCTGATGATGGCTATGTAGTGGTAGACAACAATAACAACTATGGAAGGGAATTCTTGCGTCTTTGGCCGTCGTCCGTCGTCGTTGCAATGGTTCCGGTTTTTGAGTATATTGCTGCAGCAATAACAGGTCTATTCAGGACAGGAGTATGTTTGCCAAAAGGGTGTGCAGTTTGGAGCAGCAGCAGCAGCCTGTACTGGGCGATGTGCAGCAAAGCAAAGGAACTCCTCAGGAACTTGAATGGAAATTTAATTGAGACTGTCATTAAGTCGAGTCATGTGGGCGTGGATTGGATGGTATACTGTCAAAGGAAATTGACCTACGTTGATATGCTGTCATCAAAATGTTGATTAGGTACATCCCAGTGGAGCAGTACCTACCTTGAGTAGTGGAGTTGAGCTGACGTATGGAATAAGAAATAGCTGCAGGGATGCATGAAGGAATCTCGTGCGAAAGCGGATAGTTCGCAAAAGTTGCGGTGATGGTAGTTGCTCATCATGAGGGCGGCTATATTGCAAGTTTTATGAATTTATTATTAAATTTTGTGAGTAAAAATAGAAGAAGATTGCGCGTGAGGGAACCCATCTTCCAGGAGGATCAAACGAGTGCTTTGTCTGATAAAAAAAATTTGAAATGCTCTGACGAAAACAGTAAACTTAGATATGTATGTATTTGGACCAATTTGGTTTGGTTGATAAAATGTGGGACTTTTGACGCATCGAGGCTAGTTTAGGTTAGATAAGGCATAAAGACAGAGGCGAACTTAGACCGTTTAAGGGTGGACGTAGTTGAAAATTTTGAATCTTTGTACCTACTAGGGAGACCTAAATTTGTTCGCTGATTGTGGGATTAGAGCAGAGTTAGACGACTGCAACAATCTAAATTTGAGTGCTCCTTGTGCTATCAATACCCGAAGCACTCTACCGACGCTTTGAGGGGACCCAGTGAAGTAACCGATTCTCAAACTTCTGATCTTATGATGACAGATGCTTCAAGTGTCAGTTTTGCTATACTCGGCAAGAGAGGGGGACAAAAAAAGTGAGTACGGATTAGATGTGTTTGTGGCAATCCACTGATGATCTTTAACCACCACATCAGGGGGAAACGTTTTTGAAACTACTGGTGGCTTATCTATTAGCTATTTGGTCCACCAAATTTTGCAAACTGAGGTTTGCATCTCCTACACTTATCGTCTTGCATAGTTACTGCAGTGGCAACATAGGGCGGTAGATGGCGTTGGACCAAGCCATTTTCAAGTGGGTTTAAGTTTGAAGTAATTTGATACAGACGCTTCTTTTACTAGAGATTCCTATCTATATCTGCCTCGCTAGTTCCTGAAATAATAAGCTGCTCGTCTTATTCAGTTGCTCTGTTGTTAGCGATAATTTGTTCCTAAAAAAGTCCCTCAGTCAATATCTAAGCCAAGGCTACTCATCGAAGAGTCCATGGCAAAGTGCATATGGCACTTGCATCGCTAAAACCAAAAGACTTTCCATTAACGGTATGTGCGTTTATAACAACCTTCGTCGGTGGTTTAGTGGTTCAGTGCGTTGGACTTCCATTTCTACTTTCATTTCTACTTCGAGAGCATTAAACAGTATTGAAGTCAAAAATTATATCTTCGCCAAAACAATGGTTTGAGAAACTAGGCTTTAGGTCTTGTAGGGCCTTTTGCGAGTAATATTTATTCGTTTTGCATGACCACATAGATATTCAATGTCGCCAAGAATGCGGACTTTCTAGGATTCCTGAAGCGTAGCAAGAGATCAAACTCCTTCCAATATTGCCATAATTAATTAGGCGTTTATTGGATAATAAATTGCGTAAAGCGCTCATAAATGCACAAAAATGCACTGAAAATAATATTTTTCATAAACTTATGAATTTTCGTTCGTTAGGTCAAATTCATTGGTTCAATGAACGAATTTTTTGGCTCAATGTACAAATTCATTAAAATAATTGTTGTTAATATTAAAAAAGCACTGAAAATAATATTTTTCATAAACTTATGAATTTTCGTTCGTTAGGTAAAATTCATTGGTTCAATGAACGAATTTTTTGGCTCAATGTACAAATTCATTAAAATAATTGTTGTTAATATTAAAAATGCACTGAAAATAATATTTTTCATAAACTTATGAATTTTCGTTCGTTAGGTAAAATTCATTGGTTCAATGTACGAATTTTTTGGCTCAATGTACAAATTCATTAAAATAATTGTTGTTAATATTAAAAATGCACTGAAAATAATATTTTTCATAAACTTATGAATTTTCGTTCGTTAGGTAAAATTCATTGGTTCAATGAACGAATTTTTTGGCTCAATGTACAAATTCATTAAAATAATTTTTGTTAATATTAAAAATGCACTGAAAATAATATTTTTCATAAACTTATGAATTTTCGTTCGTTAGGTAAAATTCATTGGTTCAATGTACGAATTTGTTGGCTCAATGTACAAATTCATTAAAATAATTGTTGTTAATATTAAAAATGCACTGAAAATAATATTTTTCATAAACTTATGAATTTTCGTTCGAAAACTCAACAAACAAAAGAAAGCATAGAGGTAAGTCAATTTTTTTTAAGTATACAATACATACTTTAATATTTATGTGCTCATTTTCCTAGTCCCAAAAATTAGGACCTCAACATCAATGACGAAAAGATATTATAAACCATATACGTTGAATTAATGAACGCAATGAGTTAACGCATTGAGTTAACGAACACAATACATTGGTTCAATAAACAAAATTAGTTGAGTCAATGTACGGATTAAGTTGATTAATGAATAAAATACATAATTCAGTGAATTGATTTTTATTAATACAAAGAATAATTCATTATTTAATGAACAGGTTCATTGATTGATGAACGACTTTTCTTTGATTCAAGGAACATGTTTATCGGCTGAATTTAAATGAAAAATTGTTTAATACAAATAACTTTTCCTTTTTTTCAGGGTGCACAGCTGACATACTATTTTTCTTAATTTCATTACCCGCTAAGCCAGGAATGCTCCAATCCCATTTTCTCTTATAATACCTAAGACCATTTTGTATAATTAGTTTTATGTTTTTAGTTGTTTGTTTTTGTTGTCTCTATGTATAGCTTTAGATAGTAGTTTTAAGTATTTTAAGAAAAAAATAAATATAAAGTTTGCCAGTTTTTAAAAATTTTCTGGCAAAAACCATAGTGATATAGTTAAGTTTAGAGCGTCCGAATGAGAACCAGTAACCTAGAATAAGTATCCTGTTAATTTTAAGTTAGATTTAAACTTTTTTGTCTAGTATGTAAGATCTTTTGAAAATAATAAAAAATGAATTTAAAATTAATACCTAAGACCAGTACCAGTACCTGTGCCACAAGATTTTAAACTCTCTTTTGCTTAAAGGTCCAACTAAACGAGTTTGGCCTAAGCTTTCATGATCTTTCAATTGCTCAAAGAACTCTATTTTGCCTTTGAAAAAGGCGAAGTATGAAGTTCGGGGGTAGCCAAGCACGATCATGACCGGGCACTGAATTCTATCTATTGAATACCTCCTTTCAGTAGCTTTTAATATGTTGCGAGTGATGGATGAACAAAACTCAGCTCCTTGCGGTACCATCGCTGGAGTAATGGAGTCTATCAAATGTCTCCAATCTTCGGACTTCCCTATTCAAAAACTTAAGCCTATGTAGTCCGAATCGAACTTTCGAGGCAGCACCAAATATAAAACAGAGCTAAGTTATCAGTTATTCTAAATTGAAGGAAGTTACGTCCTTTTGCCAACCTTGTATACTAAATCCAAAAAAAATCAAAAATACAACATCCAATTTGTTTTAACCTACACACAGTACGTAATCCGCACTCTCAATTGCCATTCTCTAGTTTTCAACTATGCAATCTGCTTCAAACAAACAAGCACCCTAAGTCGAACGAAGACGAACCCCGAGAGAAATCCCCATTTCAAGGATTCAGCCATTAAGAACCAATTCTAAGAGGATTACTCGGCCGCTGCAACACTTGCTATAAACAACGATGAGCTCTTCTGCCAGCTGCCTATTACTTGTAAAAATTTTCATTATATTTTACGTTCCCCGATAGTCCTTTTTGGGGCCATAAACATGGTCTTTCATTTCCAGAACATATTTCTTCGGCTATTCACTCTCCTCAAAGTGTTCCACAAACACAAAATGAGTTTCCCAGCTCTCATTTCGACGCGACGCCACGTGGGAGAGAAACAAAAAAAAACATGAACCAGCAATATTCTTTGTTCAAAAATTTGAAGCAATATCCTGCAAGGAATACAAATTTTGTTAGATAAAAACACAGATTGAGATCTTGGGACAATGCGTTCTGAAAAAAAAAAATAATTGAAAAAGGAAAGAAAAAACTTCCTCCCACTAATGACTATGGATGCTCCAACAAAGGACCAATTTCCCAGCGAAGCATATTTTCTCGCAACAATTCGCATGTAAATGTGGCCAATTGTCGACGCATTGAACGCGTTGTCGTCGGTCGGTTCGGATGAATTGAATTTGCCCCAGCAACTTTGCTATGTACATATAACAACTTCATTTTGACAACTGCTGTTGGTATATGGATTGAGAATGTGATGAAACATCATCAACGGCATTCTAGATCGACATCCCGATTGCATCTGCCGAGCCCCGTGCATTTTATTTGCATAAATTTGCACATTCGGGTCAAAGTTCTACGCCATTTGATGCACAGATGGATAGTGAATGAAGATGTTACATTCAAGAGTGTATGGAATTTGCATCCTGTGCAAAGGAGCAACGAGCAATAGCAACGAGGCACAGTTAAAAAAAAAATAGTAAAACGACTCAATTGAGGTGCGAATATTTTATGCAAAGTGCAACTAAGTGAGGTGTTGGCGATGAGTCTGTCAATGTTGGTGGGCTTATTGTTTCGCGAAGAAGCGTGAGATTGGGCTCAAAAAGAGGCGTTTGAATAAAGTTCCTTTCGCTTCTTCTAATGCACATATTTGACACCTATGTGGATTGTAGAAGAAGCAATTACAAAATCAATTTCACACACTAAAAGAGTGCTAAAAGGACTTTTAAAAGGTGTTAGCAGGCAGATAATGCCATAAATAAAATTAATTTATAATAAAGCCCCTTCGAAGGGCAACTGAGCATTTTCATAAAGGGAAACAAAAAGGTTCTTAAAATGGTAAAGTGGGAATGGTTCAAGCTACTTTCATACATATTTTTTTTATTTTTTTTTATTTTTATCGATTTGGGATTATTGGCACTGCGGTCAAAGAAAGATGTTTTATGCTCCCGATGAGTGATTAATTAGTGTTATAGTCTGGCGACAATAATCGGCCTTTGTTGAACTCTACGATTGATGAGGCCGATGATTGTCAAATCATCTTTCTTTTGTCGCAGTGCCAATCATCCCAAATCTTTATAAATAAAAAAATATGTTCGGTGAGTCCTTTGTTCAAGCCAGAGAGGCTTAACTCTGGCATGGGATTTCTGGCTGTATAAGGCAAAGCCTACACCATTCTGTAGAAATTTTCCCCATTTTATCGAGATAATGGTTCAGGGCGCAGTGACCTGTGAGGAAGTTAGTTGTGGTCTTAGCGTAGAGAGAGGATATAAAGAGTGCTTTTTTTGTTGGCAAAAGCAATGAATATTTTAGCATGGCGTAATCCTTGGTAGAGTTCCATTGGGATATGCGCATTCGGTGTTCCTATGTATTGAGTTCTAATTTGATATTACTGGTGGGTTGCCCACGGAAGAACTCTTGCGGGCTAGCTCGACACCCGCTTCATTACCCATAATTCCTTCATGTCCGTTGAGCCAATACAGATTCAATCTGTTGTGAGCTTGTTTTAGGATTACCTAGACTGCTTGACTGTCTGAAAAATTGTAGATGTTTGATCTCTGAGATTTCGCCTTAAGCAGTTGAAATGGAATAGTATGGACCTACAGTTTCCCACACCAAACGGTCCGGAATGGTTATGTTAAATTATTGTCGATGAAAGTTGACTTTTGTGGGCATTAGGTTGGTGACTTGAATCGAAGGGCTATGTTTAATCTTTGAAGACTTTAAGATTCTTAAGTGTCCTGTGAGATCACCCTATTCCTAATTTTTTCACGAAGTGGAGTCATTGAGGACAAGGAGTTCCTCTAAAGTAGCGGTTGGACAGGAGCGCATGGCCCTCGTGATTCCCATGCATGCCAGTCTTTGTATTCTTTGAAATGCTTTTTTAGGCAAAATTTTGGTTTACCTTTCCACCCCCCCATGATTGGTAAGACAATATTTGATAGGTCCAATGTATTATTTTTGGACGTATATCCAATTTTTTAGCAAAGAGTTTGGAGCAAGCCCATAATATAGCAGTCGCTTTGTCTAGAATGTGCGTTTCAAGTAAACTTATTGATACCGAGATATTTTACTACGTTTAAGAATGGTGTTAAAGTCTTGTTCAGTGATAGGGTTGAGGGTGCAGTGGCCGACCGGTACCACCTGAAAGTTTTAATTCGCTGCCCCACCTCTTGCGAACGTCTGACAAACATCAAAGAGTAGCAGATGTCATGAGAAGCTTCTCAAAAATAAATTGCCCTTCGGAATCGGCATTAAACTGTAGGTCCCGCCATTCGTGTCAAAAATAATATAACTTCGCACACACAATGGTTGGAGAAGCTACGCTTTAGGTCCTGTATGGGCCGTTTACGCCTAATATTTTATTTTTATTTTATTTTCAGTGATGTGATTCCTTTTCTGGGTGAAGGAAACAATTGTTTTGATAGAGGGGCTAACATTTAGACCCTTGTCTTGACACCAGTTCCATACTTTTGTTAAGGCGATTTACATGAGACCTGATAGGCAGGTTCATGTTTTCATCTTATAATGATCACTTAGTCGTCGGCAAAGCCCTGTTTAGGTCGTTTAGAAGTCCATAAATGGCGATGAACTAGAGAAGGGAAGATTGGGCGCCCCCTTATGGACCTTATTCGACGGCTTTGATTCTGAAGAATGTTGGTACAAGCTTGACAGACATGGATCTGCTGCTCAACATTGATTGTATTTAATAGTTTATTTGTCTATTCCTTGGTAAGAGGCTACCATTTTAATGGAGGAGTACGATGTGTTGTTGAAAGTCCCAGTAATGGATAGGAACACAGAGCTAATTCTTTGGAGTCTAGTGAGCTTTCTATCTTTTTACCAGATGATGTAGGGCTGTTGTCATAGATCTACCAGATTGATTTGCAAATTGGTTTTTGCTAAGGGGATGTTCTATAGGAAAGGAATTTCATATCCGATAGTCCTCTATTTTTTCCACAACTTTCAAAGAGAAAGATGTCAGGCTTATTGGTCTGAATGACCATCTGAAGCAGATCTTCTGCCAGCCTTGGGAATAAATATTAATTTTAATTTGAAGCTACGTATAAGAATTTCATGTTTGTCGCCATTAATAGATCTGTTATCCGACAAACAAACGAATGTTATCCGAATGAGGTTGTGGAGAGCAGACTGAGGTGACTCTTACTATCGACAAACTTCTTCAGATTTAAAAGTAAAGGTTCTTGTGCTGTTGATTCCAAGGCTTTGACTGCTGCTTGATCACGAAATTTTGACTATCTATCTGTTCTCTCGAGAATCTACAAACAGCGTGTATGCCATAGCATTCGCTTTAGAATATACCTGCTTCTATGAACTCTGCTATTGGACCCATCTGTACCTCTGTACCAGAATTGTTTAAGACTGAAGTCTTAAGACTTTAAGAACTCAATGGGATCGTTCTGAAATAAGAGGTACAGTCATTTCGTTTTCCGTGGATTACTCATTAAGTCCAGGGTTATTTTTATACCCTATCCTAAGGGTATATTAATTTTGACACACAGTTTGTAACACCCCTTAATATTCGTCTTAGATCCATAAAAGTATATACATATATTTATGATCAGGACCAAATCCTAAGACTATTAAGCAATGTCCGTCCGTCCGTATCAACTTTTGAGGCCTTCAGATCTGTGCTAGGCACCCGAAATGGTAAAGTGTTAAAAGATTTTAAATACGCCCACTGCCACGCCCACAATTTAGAGAAAAAACATTTTAAGGCTAATGTTAGAGAGATAGAGTGTTAGAACCTTCACAAGATATGTAGGCACTGCCCTCCTTTATAAGTCTGTCATATACAATAATTTTTTGCCGCGCCTACTTTTTGTGGGCTTTTTTCACCAAAATGCTGTTTTCAGCGATCATTTTCATAGAAACTGAAAAAAAAATGTTTAACAAGATATTTAGCAAATATTTTTTACAATATATCGTCTATTGGCCACGCCCACGTTTTTTATTCAATCCAGAGATGGACCTTGGCATGCACAAAAATGCCTCTTTGGTAAACCGCATCTAGTTTTAGTTGACGTCTTTTTCCACTTCTTCGCCAAAACACAGACTTTTTTCCGGAAGGGTCAAAGAAATCTTTATCCACTTCTGAAAGAGCTTACGCTTAAAGTCCAGGAGTGGGATTCAGGTCTAATTTAGAATCATAGTTGCCTTTGAAGGCTAAAGAAACAGTGATAGAAAAGATGTATTTTTCGGTCGATATTTGATAAGATGTTGTTTTTACGATGCGCTCTAGTTGGAACTGAGCAGCAGTCATATGACCACCAACATAAACGCACCCTAGGATAAGAGAGCAAAGGCAGGCTAAGTCACTTACCATTTAAAAGTTAAGCTAAGTAATTTCAAAGACTCACATGATGGGCATTTGTCGATCGATGAGTTTTGCGTTTAAACTGTTTAAGGTTGCGAAATGGAATTGAATATCTTATCAGAGGTAGTACTGTATCACAAGGATGCTTTAGCTGCTCTTGATCTTCTTTAAGAATTATAATCACTTGCTTCTCCCTCAATGGCGGGTAAATTTACAGCATCTCCCTGCCAAAATCCCAATTCGTCGATCGCCATATATAGCCCAACTGAAAGCGGTCAATAGACGATGAGAATATTGTTAACAATATTGAGAATCTGTCCATTTACTCCACGAATGTTATTCTGTTATTTAGCATGTGCCTTACTTATGGAAATAAGCAATTTAATTCAAAATAATGGACGTTCATACAATTTTTGGGAATTATTCCTCCCTTAAAGGTGGTAATCCACAGTTCGACTCCATGGAATTGCTTTTCTTATAACCTAAAGAACTATAAACGGCATGAAAAATCTTTCAGCAAAACTTATTTTGTAACTAATCTTGCCTCCACCAAGCTAAGAAATATATTATGTATGTGCTCCTTAAATAACCGTTCCGAAAACTTACATTGCCTGTAAAATAATTAATTATCTCAAAACATAAATAAAATAATATTTCCGGTCCCCCCGAACTCTATTCTCAAAAATAAACGCAGCCAATGCTCGAATTCGAATTAAAACAAGAAAGATGTTCTGTTCATCGTCATTCGTCCTTAAACATCTTTATGTCGGAAATAAAACTCCTAACCCAATGTGCTCGTTATTCATTATACATCCTCTTCACCCATCACACATCCTTTTAACCTCCTAACTCCTATTCCCCAACAAATACGAGTATGTCGCAATTTTGTGTTCTCCTAAAAAAAACTCCCTCACCTCCACTTGTGTAAATTTTTTTTTTTTTTTTTTTTTTGACAAACTCCATATGGCGTTCGTTTTGCAAGCTGCTTTCAGTTCTATCGCTCTAACATTCTACCGTTGTCAACGTCGTCGCTTTGAAAAAGCTCTTCCAAAAATTAAATATGCATTTACAATGTTTGGCACCCTTATACCTCGCACCGTGTGTATAGTGTATTTTAACACACAAGGACATGAGAAAGGGATGCGATGGGATTGTCGAAAAGTCCTTGGCAATACGAAAGAACCGAGGAGAGCTCGAGGAAAAGAACTGAAAGTGGTGCCGTCAACAAGGTTTCCCTTTCAAGGGGCTTTCTTCTCTCTACACCAACCATCAGCTAACCCCTGCATTCACAGCATCCAGTGAGAGAAGATTTCCTATTTGATTTTAGTGTATAAAGTAGGCTGACACAGGAGGACTACGTATGTATACCTTTCTGTGCAGCCAGCAAGCAATCCACATTACTTCTCCGACCGAAATGAATATCCGAACATTCACAGTGCACTTTCATCTGCTCTGAAGCCTGGATAGGCATCCGAGGAGAACACTATGACAAAGCTAGAATAATTACAATGAGTGTGATGGGAGTAAAATGGGCCTCTTTATTTTTCATCTACCCTAAAACGGTGCACCCTTGCTGCTACTGCTGCACGTATCCTTCATGTCAACAATACGAAATGAATGTCGTTGCCTTTGTTGGTGTTGGTTGGGTTTTTGTTTTCAATTTTTTTTTTTTTGGTTTTTTTTTTTTGTAAATTTCCAGTTTTTGCTGAATGTGCAATTAATGTAATGAGTTTGCATACGAACGAACGGGCTTCAGGTTAAAGCCTGGTGGTATTTTAGGGATTTTTTAATTTTAAATTCAGTTCCAGTGAATTGAAAATTACTTTAAGATGACCAAGAACAACATACCATTGCAGGTTCTGCTCACAAAACTAGTTGTAATTAAAAACTAAAATATACACAGTACGCAGAGCAAAAAACAAAAAAAAAGGGCACTTAAAACTTGGCTCTTAATAAATTAAACATCCTTATTTGCAATTTCTATCAACCGCTCATGTTTAGAACCTATAAGGAGCTGCTTTGCGACGCGTATAAATAAAACCCACAACTATGTTCTTCCTCCTTTTGAATTCTAGTGTATCCAGAGAAAATATTTAATTAGACGACGACGCTGACTTTGCTATTGCTCTTTGGAAATAAATCTTTACTAACTGAAACAAACAGTCAGTTTGCAACAGCAGCAGCGGGACAAACAATAACAACAACAACACAACTACAACTTTTACTACTTTACTATACATTGCGGCTAAGATGAGATTTTGCCCTTCGCAATGCACCATCAGAACCACTCGAGACTTGTGCACAAATAAATTAATTCACTTGTAGAGTGCGCGCTCTTTGGATAATGTTGCACAATCAGTGAATGGAGAAGGGCGATTCTTCTCCAGTGTAAGTGAACGAAAACAAAAAGCAAAACATCTGTTGTCTCAACTGAATCATCGAATTTTTGATTGCATTATGGTCCGATAAGCCCTACCCTACCTACTGCTTTAACCTCACTCCCACCTGTTCCTTTTTGCAATTTAAATAGAAGATGGATCCTCTGCCTCTTGCCTGAGGCCGCTGTGTAGAAATTACGCCGATTACCTGATGTTCTGGGTGCCTTTATCTAAGTCGTGTCGGTCCCCCTCTCATTACGCTGACATAATTTATGCACTTCAGGCTAATATTTGCCTTTGGATTATTTCGCCAGCCTTTGGTCGTCGCACAAATAACGGGGAAAGAGGGTGGTCTAGAGTTAAGGATGGATTGTGCAGAGCCATCCATGCGATGCCAACCGACGACAACGGTCCAGAGAAGTGGAATAAATCCGCAAATCCATGCCAATGCTGGATGCTGTTGTGTTGTAGACAAACGCACAACGAATGCGCTTTATGCTAAGAGGAAAACGGAAAGATTATTAGGTATTTGAAGTTTACTTACAGTGGTGGGAAACAGAAAAAAACAATCATTTTTTTAAAAAGTAAATTGTTCTTATGGGTTAGGTTTAGGTTAGGTTGGAGTAGCAGTCGGATAGAAGTCTGGCTTACTTAGACCTATATAAGGTCCATTGTGATACCACGTGGATCTGAAGTTCCTGCTTACACGTTGAACCATTTTGAGGTGCTAATAAAGCGTGAGATACTTTTTGGGTCGGTTGAGTTTAGATCATTAAGATCATTATAGAAGAAGGCCCCCATATGGAGATTTCGCTTTCGGTAGAGAGCAGGACATGCGCAAAGAAGGTGTAGAGTAGTCTCCTCCTCCTCCTTCTCAACCATACAGCTCCTTATGGGACTCATCTGCCTTCCAAGAGCAGATGAAAAGGTTTTTCTTGCGCTTTTGCTACGTTGATGAGTCTCATTTGACGTACCTGACAAATTTGTCATCGGAATTTAATAAATCTAGAACACGGAATCAATCTCATTCATTTAATCATAAAACTTCTAGATGACGCTAGTGGTCACACAATACCACTAGCGACATGATAGAAGTAAAACTTTCTTGGCGGATTCGGTAAATATCGTCGGTTCAATAGATAGCTTGTGGTTAAGTCCGTTGGACAACTAAGCGAGGGGTCGCTGTTCCTAATTCCGCCTCGTACAACATGAAAAGTTTTTATTTCCTGCCCCACCTCTTGCGAAAGTCTGACAAACGTCCAAGGCAAGCCATTTATTGATGGCCTTTTCGAAGTATCAGGCCTAAAATTGAGCAATCTAATTAAATTTTTAAATTCCAAAGGTTGTACTAATATTAAGCTACGCTTCTAGCTGTTAGCTTACATTTCGACACATATATATTATGCGTAGAACTACAGTCCGACCGAACATTCGGCCAAATTTTCTACCATCGGCAAAACAATCGGCTTCGGCGAAAAAAGGCCGAAGGTTTAGCCGAAACGTTTAATACTTCGTTTAATACTATAGTTTCGAAAGTGATGATTGTTACGATGCTTAGACAAATCTAACGAAATTGCAAATTTTAAGGATGGCTCGAAAACAACAGAGGGAACGGCGCTGGGATCTTCTCAAAAGATCCAGAACTAAGAGTGTCTATAAGACTACCGGGCATAAACAGAGTCTTTCAATCATAGGTTCCTCGAGGCGGGTGAGCAAATGCAGATGAGATCGATATCCGGAAGAGATTGATATCTACATCGACATCGGCCGCACTTAAAGCAACAGAATCAACAAACCTAAATTCTGATATAGTCAGAAAATGCTATCAGAACCGAGTGAGACTGTGCTGGGTGCCAGGACACTGCGGCAACAATACGAGGGCTACTTATGGGACTGTCAGATACCGACATCTGTAGATTCTGTGGTGACCTGCAGGCTGTTGAGGATATACCGCACATATTGTGTGAGTGCGAGCAATTTCACGTAGTCGTAGAAAATTCTTAGGGAGACACTTCTTCGAATTTTTGGAGGAAATAGACGGTAAAAATGTCAAAGACCTTAAAAAAAAAAAGTGTTTACGTTTTTTGTCTACCGTTTAAGTTCAAATTTAACCGGTGCCCCCGGAATCGTAATAGGTCCGCTTCGGTGCCTAGTGTTGTGTATGATGACTCTTACATCACAACCCTGTGAAGAGTTAGTGCGTTATTATATTTCAAAACAAATAATTGAATTAAAGTGGTGGTTCCAAGAACCCTTTTGTAGTCACTGCAAGAAACTCTAGTATACCTTATTATCCATCTTAAGCGCCACGAGACCTCAGCCTTCAACAAAAAAATCGATTTATCTGTTTAATCTGATACATATGATACATTTTTCAAAAAAAAAAGATACATTTTTCAAAAAGTCAGCGGCAACGCTGATCTGAATGAATGTTATGTCCTTTTCGTTTGGTACTCTTTTCTGAAAGTGTTCGTTTGGTACTTAACTGACAGTTCCTCTTCTGGAAAGAAGAAAAAATCGCTTTAGACTTTGAATTCAGAATCAAAACCAGAAGCACTAATAACGGGTGATCCAAGTAGAGATACTTTTTTCAATAGCCTTTTTTGACAGATCACGTGTGAGTCGTGTCATGCTGTCATGTTATTTTTGTTTAGTATTGTTTGGCATTTGATAATGGAAAGACTTACGCGTGAACAACGTTTACAAATTGTTCAACTTTATTATGAAAATTCACGTTCTGTGAGGAATGTGTTTCGTGCACTTCGCTCAACTTATAGTCAACATAATCGGCCTACTGAGCGTGCTATTCGCAACACCATCACCCATTTTGAGACCCAGCATTCATTATTGGATAATATTCGACCGAATAGACCACGTCCAGCACGCTGTGAAGAAAATATAGCGGCCGTAGCTGAGAGTGTACACGAAGACCGTAGAGAGTCGATTCGGCGCCGTTCGCAGCAACTCGGACTGACGTATGGAACGACTTGGCGCATTTTACGTCAAGATCTTAAATTGAAAGCGTACAAAATACAGCTTGCGCAACAACTGAAGCCGCTCGACCTTCCCAAGCGACATCGCTTCGCTCTATGGGCTCTTGAAAAGTTCCAAGAAGATCCGACGTTTTCTAGGCAAATTTTGTTTAGTGATGAGGCCCATTTCTGGGCGCATTTGGGACGAAGAGCAACCTGAAGAGATTGAAGAACTGCCACTTCATCCAGAAAAAACAACGGTTTGGTGTGGTTTGTGGGCCGGTGGAATCATCGGTCCATATTTCTTTAAAAATTATGCCGGTGCGAACGTAACCGTCAATGGCGACCGTTATCGTGCATGATAACCGACTATTTGATGCCTGAAATTGAAGCTCGTGATCTCGGCGACATTTGGTTTCAGCAAGACACATCATCAATCACACATCGCATCAATCAATGGACTTATTGAGAGAACATTTTGGTGAGCACATAATTTCACGTTTTGGGCCGGTCGATTGGCCACCAAGATCGTGTGATATCACACCGTTAAACTTTTTCCTGTGGGGATATGTAAAGTCAAAAGCTTATGCCGACAAACCCGCTTTGATTCAGGCCTTGGAGGAAAACATCACGTGTGTCATTCGCCAGTTACCAGTCGAAATGCTCGAACGAGTGATCGAAAATTGGACTCAACGGATGGACCATCTGCGACGTAGCAACGGCCAACATTTGATAGACATAATCTTCAAAAAATAAATGCCAAAGAATGTTTTTCTTTCATGCCCTTCATCGTCCATCAGATTGCAAGTGAGGCGGTTGGAAAAAACATATACACAATGTGTTTGCTTGTTCGATTGGCATTCCGGATCGGAGAGCTCTTCGGGATTACCAAACGAAAACGACATTAGTTTGCATTTGTAGTTATATTATAGGACGATTTATTTTACGTTCCTTGGTATTTCAGGTTGTACTAAATTTGGCCGAAGGTGATAGAAAAGCCGAAACTTCGGCTTCGGCATCGACCAAAAAATTTACTTTCGCTCGGACTCTACATAGAACAAGCAATGTCCCTTGGTTCCTTAAGGCGACATTTTAAAACACATATACTCCTTAGACGGAGTAAGACGATGAGCACATAATTTACAGCTAAAATTGTCGAAATTGAAAGTTAAAATCAAAATACTTTAAACATTTTGTTGGCAAAGCCCAAGTTAGTGTGGTCAAAATAGTAAAGAGTGAAGACAGAAAAGGTAGCGTTTTATGCTGCAACAGGATACCTAATAATGCAACAGCTGATAAACTGTCAAGGAAAGATTCAAGCCCTAATACAAATTAGACAGGTACAAAAGTTAGGTGTCCACCCTGTGGTATTAAATAAATGAGTATGCAAAATGGAGGACGTTTAAGAACATTCAAAAAATTTGGCTACTTCATAATGACTAATAATGACCACCACTATATGAAGGCTCAGCATGGTTGACTTATTCAGACGATGTGATGTACATGAAGACTCCACACATCATTTGCCACTTCCCAGCATTCTGCCTCATCAGAAACAGATTTATTGGTAGGAACTTTTTTCAATGATATATAGAGAACTTCCTTACAAAGGTATAAATGACTTGCTGAGATCCATAAGTGCCTTGAAATTGTTAAAAAAAACTTTTAGATTGCTCATGGGTTTCACAGTGTGGGGACAGGTACATATATATCGATTTAAGTGTTTCAAATGCGAGACATTATTGTCCCGTCAGCCAATTTACTTAAACTAACACTACACAATATTAATTAGTAAGGCGACGCTACAGCCCGGCGTGGACCGGATTACAGTCGTAGATTTTGTGGGCTAGAACGTTAATGTTCATTCATCCTCTGTACATGTTTCAGCCATCTCAAATGTCCAATGTACAGTTTTTTTTTAAAGCTGTTCAGACCGTAAAGTTCGTTGTTCGTGTTCTCCAGAGCGCTTCAACGCAAAAGAAACCAAATATTTTCCGAAACCAAACATTTGCTCTCATGGCGACCAAGGATACTTTCATCCGTTTTAGAAAGAGTCCATGTTTCAGATCCATATAGCAGGACAGGGACTATCAAGGTCTTATAAAGAGTTTTTTTCAGTTGTTCAGGAGAGGGCCTTAATATATAGTTGCTTTATTAGCCCAAAGAAGCAAGCGTTATTCTTCATTTGATTTTTGAAGATATGACATTTTTAGATGTAATAGCAGAGTCGAGGTAGCGATAGTTCCTTAATACTTTCAAATTGCACAATTCTTTCATGTAGGCTCGTCGCCTACATTTTTTTAACATTATTGATCTTTGCTAGGTGAGCTTTCTCCATTGTGGTCCTACACAAACGGACACTCTTACAAAAGCAAAATTCGGACATGACTCTGTACATATCTCGACAAAAAGGTGGAGAAGATGAAGATCGATCTGAACTTATTGGGTTTTCTCCAGGATCATGAGAACTAGCCGAAAAACCACACTGATAGGTTCCAATCAGATCGTTGACAAATGGTTTCAGGCATTCGCATAACACGACAGACAGGATCTTATACGCGATGTATCAGTCTTCTAAACACCTCTTTAGCTAGCGCAATAAAAAGTGTCGCCTTTCATTAACCGGGCAAACGATGCAGCAGTTTGGAAAAAAATATCATATACCAACAAATTATCATTATGTTTGGCATATCTAACTGTAAACATTAACTTTTTTTGTTATTGAGTCCTTGTACCACCAGATGTACTTTAGTTTATTTAGTTTGGTAGCAAGCGATTGGCACTGCCTAATATCTTAAGCCTAAGACTACGATTAAGACTCAAGAAATGACCGGCAAATGAGAAGCAGCGCTACATCGTGAGGGATTGGAAAACGTAGTCAATTAAATAACTTTGGATCTCTTAATCGAAGAATCAGAGCAATGCATTTTGACTAAACCAAAATGGAAGATTGAATTCAGGTCTGGCAGGGCACTCACAGATTTTGCCTAAAAATAAGGACCTTATACGTACAACTAAACTCCATCTCACCATTCCCCACTTCTTTTCATAGAAGAAAAGGATGGCATAAAACCGCCTTATGACTATCGAACCGTCCATCTCCACCTAAAAAGATGGGTTCAGAATGCATATAGGAGTTGGTGCGGCATTTAATTCCTTAAATATCCCATTTGATCTAGTTCCTAAGGTCTCTAGGTCTTTCGGGCCGGGAGCCTGTTAAATAATGCGTTTGAGGCCTTATCTTCGATTTGCATTGCATTTGTTATTAAGGCCAGACTCTATGGAGCTTGAAACTAGCATGATCCTAGACGACAACCTATCAAAATAAGGCTTTCACAAAAACTTCTCTATTCTAATCCCCCCAAGGGAGGACTGGAAAAAATATAAACCTAAACTATCACAACATGATCTCATCTGGTATACGGACGGATCCAAGATGGAGTCAGGGACTGGATCTGGAATTTATGGAGAGTCGCCTCAAGCGAACTTTTCAGTCAGCCTTGGCAAGAACTCATCCATATTCCAAGCAGAAGTCTTTGCCGTTAACCAGTGCGCTAGAATTAATTTAAGTTCTAACACATGAGGTTAAACAATATTTATCTTTTCAGATAAACAAGGCTCTTGACTCATCTGTCATTGAATAAAAGCTTGTTTTGGAAAGCTTCATGGTCATCTATGAACTTGCTATAAAAACTTAGTGATTCTCACTGGATCCCAGCTCACAGAGGTTTTGCTGGTATCAAAGTGGCTGACTCACTGGCAACAGTCGGAGCAACAACACCACTTGTCGGCCCTGAACCCTTTCATGGTGTTAGCAAAAATCATTTCAGGAACTACGTTAATAGCCTATCCCTTATCGAATCCAATGAAGTCTGGCTTGTTCCCCAAATTTCACCCCAGGAAATCCAAATTCCTAATCAACTCTAAAATTGAAATTTCCTGACAGGAATATTCAGTAGTCATTGTCTCCTGAAAAACACCTTCACCTCATTGGCCTCTCACCGCACCCTACATGTAGATTTTGCTTAGAGAGTAACGAATCCTCACTTTACATACTCATGGACTGTCCGGCTTTCTTTCGTCTCAGGAAGAACATCCTCGGTGAGGAAATCATCTCACCAACAAGCCTCACTTCCTTACACCAAGAGAAGATTCTTGTCTTCCTCACTTCCTCCGGAGTGAAACCATTGCTCAAGGACTCTTCCAGGGAAGGTGCAATAGGCTCCATTTGGAGCCGCAGTGCCAGGCTCTCCCCATCTCCAATCTAGCTATCTAGTAAGACAAAGCAAATTCTTCTGCAGCTGAATTTGTACGTATAAACAAAGTGTAAATTCAGTAACGCATCGCGGGCATCATGATGCTCTTGATGCTTTATAAACTGTTCATTAATGCGAACGTCAAGTGTTCATTATTGGAAACTTAGGTAAACTGATGCCTAAACATTTCAAACAAAAGCATTACCAAATAGCTTGATGCGAAATGTTCGATGCTTGACTGGCTAAAATTAGATGCCCGTTTTTCCCAACATTATAAATATAACAATTTAATCCAGAGCTAAATACTTTTTACCACCACTGTTGCTGCTTCCATTACACTTGATTGTAGTTCATCTCCCATCGTCTGGCGGATCAACGTAACGATAGGATTCACCGACTGCACTCTAGTGATTTTTCCTCTGTTGCACTAAGTTAATGAGAGGGCTCCCGTTCTTATGCTCCCGCCATTTGAATAATTCCTTTTGAGACCAGTTATCTGGCAGTCCTGCTGTTGCTGCTAAAGGTTTTACGCGACACACCTGTCCTTCTCGTGATGAGTAGCAAAAGCCTGTCATCTGTATATCACGCGACTGAATTGAAAAAGATTTGTGTTCGAATTAAATTGTGCGCGCGTCCTGCGCTTGCGCATTGACCAAATCACTAAATTTCATGGCCGGCCGGTCTAAAGATCAACGCATGACCAGACCAGACGGTCAGTTGATTTATAGTTCGCTGATATCCCGCGAGTTTACATAGTTCAGCGCGTTGAGTGACATCAGCGTCGTTGTCTTTGCCACGATGCGCGTATTAATGGTCACACTTAATTGGCATTCGATTGCCAAGCTCTAACTAAAATAAATGGTATAAATAGATATAGGATGGCAAGTTTCTCTGCGGTACTATCTTTGGTTACCCCCGGCTTTTGGCTGTACACAGAGGAGAAGTAATTCATGTCACGTGATGTAAATTAATGGGTGCGGTCAGTTCACAAATCGCTTCTATTTGCAGACAGAAGGCACTTGTGGAAGCCTAGGCATGGTAGCGTGCCAACGATTGCGTGCACTTTTATTGACGATCTCGAGGAATTTGCTTCTGGATTTTTAGATCAATGTTGTGGCGTAAAATCGAATACCCGGTTTAGTGCGACCATTATTGTCTATTTTCTGAGGCAACACTGTTGCAGATAGTGTTATGTATGCTGTGAATGTTTTGAGTGTGTTGCTGATGCAGTAGAAATTTTGTTGCAACACTTTATAATAGAGTGTGGCCAATGGTCATTAAGAAGAGGTAAACATGAAGTGAAGGCTGGAAATTGTTATGCACTAAGCTACCGCTGGCTACCTGTCAATTTAGATATTTCTTTGGAAATAACAACTGGGTAATAGTTGCATCTACAGGAAGTAGAAAGTTGGGAACATTTGTATAGATGAACACAGCCTTTTGGTGGTTGGGTGTGTATGAATAGGGTAGACGCTGATTGCATCAACTTGGCGATGCCCAGTCGTTGTAACTATCTCGTACACATCAATTTTACTTATTTTACCTCCGAGTGGTAACCGCCGGATACTGGTCTCGCCCACCCGGGCTTGACTTGCTAAACTTATAAGCGCGAGTGTTGAACACGAAAGAAGTAGCAACACTATAATGCTCTGTCGGAATGACTGGCTGATGAGTCTCAGAGGTCTTACATGAGCCCCTCAGAAAGAGGACATACAGCGGATGAATTCACCATATTGAATCAACGGTGTTGTCAATAGTCGGGATGGCAGATGCCTAAAGCGAGCTACTCTGACATATTTAGAGCAAAGGTAGGTAAGGTTTTTTTTTTCAGCACTAGTCAGGGTGCTGAAATAGAGATGGTGGCGGATGAACCCTTTATGGGCCAACGGCAGCGCTCATATCCCCGAAGTGGGTTACTGACAACGGATTACCCGACCCGCTGTCCTAGGGTCAATTTAGGGCCTGGTCCTCCAGGTTGGGGGTTGTGCGTGGGGTTAACTCCAACCACGGAAAAACCACATGGTTACGAAGCAACCAAAAGCCTCGGATACGGACGGATTCTCTGTTGACGACCCTGCAAAACGGAAAAAGGACAATGACTTTCGGATCTGCACGTGGAATGTTCGAACCCTGAATAGACCACTTGCAGCCGAACAATTAGCGGAGGGCCTAACCTGCTACAATGCAGATATCACCGCCATCCAGGAAGTGCGATGGGATGGACCGGGTAAAAGAAGAATGAAAAACTGTGACATCTACTACGGTGATTGCTATAGGGAACAGAAGCAGCGTCTATTTGGATGTGGATTCGTTGTAAGCGGCAGACTTAGGCAAGAAGTCTTGAGCTTTCGACACGTTAGTGAACGCCTTACAACCACGCATCAAGGCTAAATTCGCCAACATCAGCCTTTTATGCGCTCACGCCCCCACAGAAGAGTAAGATGATGCTACCAAAGAATGTTTCTACGAACTCCTCGAGAAAACATATGAGCAATGTCCTAAATACGACGTTAAAATCGTCCTAGGTGATTTTAACGCCAAAATAGGAAAGGAGGACATCTTTGGTAGCACAATCGGAAAGCATAGCCTACACGACACCACGTCTGGAAACGGACTTAGGCTAATTGACTTTGCTGCGGGACGTAATGTTACTATAGCTAGCACACGGTTTACTCACCTCAATATCCACAAAGGAACATGGCGGTCACCAGATCACCAAACCGATCGCGTATCCCTTAACCTCTCGAGAAGTCCCTGCCAGCAACAAGTGCTGAAGACCAGTGGCATCGATGCCAAGAAGCCATCAGAAGCGCCGCAACTGATGTTCTTGGTTTCACCAAACCACCCCCACGAAACCCCTGGTTCGATGAAGAGTGCCGGCAAGCGCATGCAGCAAAACAACGTGCCTACGAAGCGGCGCTGCACAGAAGGACGAGAGCGGCTCGTGAGCTCTACGAGCAATTGAGGAGGGAAGAACACCGGCTTCTCCGGAAGAAAAAGAAAGAGCATGAGAAGCGCGCGATCGAGGAAATAGAGAGGTGGTACTCCAGGAACAATGTTCGGAAGTTTTACCAAAAGGTAAAAAGAACGTGTCAACGCAACTTTACTCGAGCAGATACCTGTAGAGACTGCATAGTAGTGGAAACACAGTCGGTGCTGAGGATATGGAAAAACCATTTCAGCAGACTGTTAAACGGCGATAACGACACAAATTCCGCTGTCAGGCAGAATGAACCATTCAACATGGGTGATGAAAGCCAAGAGTCCCGCCCACCTGACCAAAATGAAGTGAGGATAGCAATATCCAAACTGAAATCCAACAAGGCTGCCGGGCCGGACGGCTTAACTGCCGAACTTTTCAAGGCAGCGGGAGATGATTTGGTAGAGAGCATACACCAACTCGTCTCCAAGCTTTGGTCAGAGGAAAGTATGCCTGATGAATGAAACCTCAGCATTGTTTGCCCGATCCACAAGAAAGGAGACCCTCTTAACTGCGCCAACTATAGAGGTATAAGTCTCCTCAACATCGCATACAAGATCCTGTCTGCCGTGCTGTGTGAACGCCTGAAACCATTCGTCAACGAACTGATTGGACCCTATCAGTGTGGTTTTAGGCCCAGTAAGTCCACAACTGACCAGATTTTCACACTTCGGCAGATCCTGGAAAAAACCCAAGAAGTCCAGATCGATACTCACCATCATTTTATCGATTTTAAGGCCGCATATGACAGCATTTATAGAGACGAGCTATACAGAGCCATTTCTAGATTTGGCATACCTGCCAAACTCGTCAGATTGTGCAGGATGACGATGGAGAACTCTCGCTGCTCCATTAAGGTCGGAAACAATCTCACCGAGACCTTTGATGTCAAAAAAGGTTTTAGACAAGGCGATGCGCTGTCATGTAACTTCTTCAACATACTTGAGAGAATTGTGCGAAACTCGCAAGCCAACACCAGGGGCACAATTTTCCAAAAGTCTGTGCAACTACTTGCTTACGCCGACGACATCGACATCATTGGCAGAACACAGCGAGCTGTCACTGGTGCCTTTAGGGGTTATGGATTTCCTCCCATCACTCAACAACCTTTGTAGTTATAAGAGAAGAAATAAAACCCTACAAACGAATTACTTAGTTAAAACATTTCAGTTCACTGATAAGATAAAAATTACCATAATGTCCACGAACTGCATGTTGCCAGCTATCTTTCAACCAAGAGACCAATGCAGCGCTAACGAAGCCCATAAAACTTTCTAAAAACTCTTTCGATCCGAGCCACTACTCCACTTAAGGGTAACCCAAAACCCAAACAGCGTAGTCAAATTAACCGACTAATTAACCAAAAGCATTACATTTTTGTCGCCTCGACGCGAAATCTGCGAGCTACGACGACCCGATAGTCTGCCCCCCAACGTTGCAGCGTGGAAACCAATAAAATTCAAATCGGAATTTTCCATCCTGCTGTAGGTAGGTAGGTAGGTAGCTAGGTGCACCGCTACCACCTGGTCGATGGCGTTCTTATCTCTGGCCAGGCGCAGCAGCAGCTATATGTAGCGCTTGATCGCGCGCCTAACAAAACGTAAAGATGTTGACGAGAAAACGTGACCAAACGGTAGCAAAGCGAACAGTGGCAGTACATCGCGTCTGTTCTGTAGTACTTGTCCTCCTACTCTGAACAATGTTTTGCTTGATTGCAACAGAAGCAACAGAGTGCCAGCCAAACAAGAGCCAAACATGATAGTATGCTGTGCTATAATGCTCCCTCCTGTCGAATTACTATCTTCGTCGTTGGTCGAAACAATACAAAAAAAAAAAAAACAGCGGAGCCGTGAATAATTTTCCATTTTGATAAGCGATCTGATTTGAAGGGGAGGCAGACGAACGCTGCACAACGTATACATTGGAGCCCAGGAATACTACAGAACCCATAACCATTTCCCAAATTATCGTAAATAAAAAATTATTACAATTAAAGTTACACTGTCTGTGCGCCCAGTGCATGGCGTTACACATCGCCTCCCATCAGGAAGGTGGGCTGGGGGGGCAAGGGCACTTCTACTACTGCTGCACAGGAAAGGATAGCAATCAACAATGAGCTCTAGCTCACTAGTCGCGCTCTTATGAATTTAAATAAGTTAAAAATCTTAAACAAAGCAGGAACAGGAGTTGCAATAGCAACAGCCACTGGCAATCAGGGAACAGCAGCAGCAGCAGCAGCGCAGGTAATTGAAAACCAAATTCAAAGTGGGGCAGGAGATGGCCCCGAATGCATGCCTGAAAAACCACCCAACAGAGTCGTAAAGAATATAATTTGAAAAGTTGACTTTGTTTCCCTCATTTCCTGCTGTTCTTTCTGCAACAAGAAAGGATGACGACAACTACAACGACGACGGGGACGACAATGGTGACTTTTGTCAATGCAACAACACAACACAGAGCAGCAACCTAGCCTCAGGCTGAGGTCTGGGCAATAAACGAATTTCGAACGTGAGCTGATCTAGATGTACGATTGCCAGTGGCACATGGTGGTGGCCACCGTCACTGTGGTAAGGGCTCCTCAAAAAGGGAGGATGGGTGCCGATTGCACTGGTACCGTGCCGTACCGTACGGCGTACCGTGTCATATCGTACCGTATCCGAGTGCATATGCATTACAATGAGCAGCGGCTGCACCATAGGTAGGATAAATTATTTGCAGAATTTTATTGGAAACGTGCAATACGGGAATTGTTCACCTTGGTTAACCCGTTCTCGTCCTCCAGCCGGGCCGGGCCGCGCCGCTGTTGCTGCTGCTGCTGCTGTGGAGTAATAAAGTTTAGAATAAGAATGCAAGAGTGTCCCCAAAGGTCGATACAATGGCACAGGGGAGTGTGCATAAGTTCTGTGTTGGTTTAGGGTGTCTAGTTATACTGGAACGGGCAGCGCAAAGTTATGACAAGGGAGAGCGAATCGGAATTTGTGCAATCTAAACGAAGCAAAGGGTTGAAACTTGATAGTCTGCGATAGCCCGATGGACTTGAAATGTTTATGACCCGGCTAAAATGGCTGGGAATTCAAGGAATTTCTTACATTGCAATAGTGAGGCAACAGAAATAGATCTGAAATGTTAAACGGAATCTTTTGAATTGGGCTTTACTTTTTTGTATGGTAGTGGTGTTGTGGATGTTAGTTAATATCGCGAACAATGGAAAAGAGTACCTTCCATTCTGAATAGCCGTAAAAGTTGTTTTGTATGGAATGTTGCAAGAGGAAATTAGAGAGTTTGAAGACAGGTGTCGCTGAGTTATAGCTAAAATGGATGCTTAAGAAGTACTTTTGAAATGCTCGTTATCACTTTCTCTAACTTTCTAAGAAATTGATCCGCAAAAATAGTTTTTCAGGTTTCGCAAAAGCTTTTGACACAGTGTGTCATGCCATACAATGCAAACTTTCAGAAATCATTCTGCATTACTCAAGTGGATCATCAGTTATTTGCAAAATAGAAAGCAATGTGTTCGAATTGGTTGTTCTCAATCAAGGCTGACTGAAAGACTATCTGGCGTCCCCCAAGGTAGCCATTTAGGGCCACTGCTTTTTATTTTTTAATAATGGCATCCCTAAATTGCTTCATCGTGCGAACTATCTGATGTATGCTGATGACTTTAAGATATTTTCACGTGTTGATGACTGTGAAGATATTCAACACGATTTAGATTAGTGGGATGGTTTGATTTTCTGTTCATCGTAAATTAACTCCCATAATCTATGACTATGGAATTTCTGGAAATAGTCTTAGTCGTAAGACCGAGGTTAAGGATTTTGGTGTGATTTTTGATACCAGATTATTATTCTCATTTCATATTGATTATGTTGTTGCCAAAGCAAATGCATTGCTTGGATTTCTTAAAAGATCTTGTGCTCTTAAATCTATTTATATGTCCCTAGAACGTCCTTTCCTTGAATACTGTTCTATTGTATATTGTTCGGTTTATTTTAATTCTAAAGTTCGTTTGGAAAGAGTGCTAAAGTCCTTCACTAGATTTGTTGTGAAGCAGTTGCGATTGAATCTTGTAACTAATAGGATTGGATACTTTGCAAAAAAGGAGAAATGTTAATTGTATATTGTTTGTTCGTGATATTTTCTCATATTATTTGTCCTAAAATACCTGTAAAGTTCGAATTGTATGCACCGGAAAGAATAATTCGGTCTCGTTATTTATTTTTGATGCCAAGCCATAATTATAGGTATGGGCTTAATGAGCCTGTAACAAAATGTATAAAATTATTAAATTCTGTCGCTGTGATAGGGCTCTGAATCTGATTAACTTAATTTAATTTGATATGTAATTTTAAATACTCAATCTGAAATCTGTAAGAATTAAGTTTTGGTAGATGATTCAAGCTAAACTAAACTTAACTATTTGTTAAGATATTGTCGTGCCATTTTTCAAATCCGTATACTTTCAGGACTTAAGCCAGAATTTGCATAGTGATGTAGGTTTCCCAATTTCATTGTTCCCTACATTTGCTAGGAGTGTACCAGAGAGCACTCAGTTTTCTATTAAGTTTAATGTTAATGATTGTAATGCCTGTATAGGTGCAGATCACATGTGAATTATGGCCTTAAGTACTTGAATCGTTTTCCGATTGCTGGCATAACATCGGTCTTTCACGGTTCTCCATAAAATAAAGTCCAAAGGCGTCAAATCGCAGCTTCGAGGTGGCCAATTGCCATTGCCAAGACACGATTTGGGAATTTGGTGTGCAAAAGATCGATTGCGGCATGAATTTTAGTAAAAATAAAGTGCACGACTGTGTCATACGAAACTTTCTCGGTACATGAGATGCGTTTTTGAATCGCAAAATGAATCGAAAATTAATGGTGGGGAATTTATTTAAATGACTTTTTAGGTTTTAAAAAATTCGATTTTCTCAAAAACGGCAAATACGATTTTGATGTAATTTAGCACATTGGGCACTTTTAACATAATTGTTCGAAATACAAAAAATTATCAAAATCGCATTTAAGAAAACGAAAACGAATTTAATTTAAATTTAAGAAAATCTTTATATGAAAAATTATTTAAAAAATCTAAGTATGCAGATTTTATCGATTTTTTTTTCCAAAAACTGAGTAGGCAGAATTGTTGACTCCATTCTAAACATCCTTAGTACAAAAAAAGACAAGGAAAAGAAATCCTTGGAACATAGTGATATGTGATTTTCACAAAAAAATTTGTATGGCAGGTACCGTTATTTCAAAAGATAAACCAAAAATAAAAATATGCCCCGAGATGTAACCCCAAGAACCCTTCATACGAACTTTGAAGCAAATCCGTCGAACCGTTTCGCCATACGGCGCCCGGACAGACAGACAGACAGACCACTTTTTTGGAATTATCTATAGTCATTATATCATCCCTCATTCTCAGTTTCAGTTCGAAATTTCCGCACGATCGCAATAACTTTCTCTTTAGTATACTAGTGTATACGAGAAAGTTAAAAGAAGTCGGTTACCATGGCTCTGTAACGCCCACCTTTGACCGAAACGCTGTTAAAGGCCTCATTTTCGAAAAAAAAAATGGTCCAATGATGCCACCACTCCACAATATGCACACTCTTGGCTACAGCTGCTACATTTCCGTCTGTGCGCACAGTATGAAGACGGGAATCTTGAGTGTTGTTCTCACGAACTTTTTGCACAAACTTAAGTAGAACAGGCGCCGTGTGCTCCACTTTTTTTCGGCCAAAACTTGTTTTCAAAAAACGCACTGTTTGGGCTACAAAGCACTCACCTTGGAAATAAAGTTTTAGATATTTCCCGACGTTGGTCAAGCCTAAAGTGACTTATTTCTCTCCGCTGAGCTAAGATACTGACTTTCTTTCAAGATTTCGAGAGGGAAACAGCTGTCATTGTGAAAATAGCCTATGAATAGCCACTAGATGGTTCACCAATTTTACATCCATTAAAAAAATTGACTGATAACAGCGCCTCTGTATTTGGGAATCGTCTATGAATTCAATTGGATTTAATTTAAATTCTTATTGGATTCTTCAATGATTAGTTGGGTTTTGGAAAAATGGAAAAATTTTCCTGCGACACCTGGTAGAAAAAAAATGAATACAAATTCGACCACTATTTGATTTGCATATGACTTCAATTGGGACCAGGTAAACTGCCACCTAGCTCACAGTGTCTTCAGTCCTGTCAGTTGCTGTCAATTTGTATTGAATTTTCTAGATTTTTTAAACTTTCTGCATTTAAATTCAAATTTTTAAAAAACTATTGTGCGAATTAAAAAAATGAATTAGTGGCCAACAAATAACAAATACGTAAGTTCAACTTCATGTGGCCTCTCATTTTTTTTTTTGTTGTCGTTTGAACAACGTAGCCAATAATTTTGTCTTTGTAGGACAAAGTAGTGCCAATGGTGTATACCTAACCAGCATCCACCAAATTTTCGCCTTATCGCAATGGTCGAACAGTGTCTTTAAAATATGTTACAATTTTGTCCGCATAAATTTTTAAAATTGTTGCTGCATCGTCTTCAATGTCGCTATTTTTGTTGTTGTTTAATGTTATTGTTGTAAAGGGTGATCCATTTCGAGGTTCCCTACTTTTTTAAAGAAAAAAACACAGAAAATTCAAATTTAATGGAGATTGTTTATTATCATTTGAAAGAACATTCTTTGGCATTTATTTTTTGAAGATTATGTCTATCAAATGTTGGCCGTTGCTACGTCGCAGATGGTCCATCCGTTGAGTCCAATTTTCGATCACTCGTTCGAGCATTTCGACTGGTAACTGGCGAATGACACGCGAGATGTTTTCCTCCAAGGCCTGAATCGAAGCGGGTTTGTCGGCATAAGCTTTTGACTTTACATATCCCCACAGGAAAAAGTCTAACGGTGTGATATCACACGATCTTGGTGGCCAATCGACCGGCCCAAAACGTGAAATTATGTGCTCACCGAAATGTTCTCTCAATAAGTCCATTGATTGATGCGATGTGTGGGAAGTGGCGCCGTCTTGCTGAAACCAAATGTCGCCGAGATCACGAGCTTCAATTTCAGGCAAATAGTCGGTTATCATGGCACGATAACGGTCGCCATTGACGGTTACGTTCGCACCGGCATAATTTTTAAAGAAATATGGACCGATGATTCCACCGGCCCACAAACCACACCAAACCGTTGCTTTTTCTGGATGAAGTGGCAGTTCTTCAATCTCTTCAGGTTGCTCTTCGTCCCAAATGCGGCAATTTTGTTTGTTTACATACCCATTGAGCCAGAAATGGGCCTCATCGCTAAACAAAATTTGCCTCGAAAACGTCGGATCTTCTGGGAACTTTTCAAGAGCCCATAGAGCGAAGCGATGTCACTTGGGAAGGTCGAGCGGCTTCAGTTGTTGCACAAGCTGTATTTTGTATGCTTTCAATTTAAGATCTTGACGTAAAATGCGCCAAGTTGGTCCATACGTCAGTCCGAGTTGCTGCGAACGGCGCCGAATCGACTCTCTACGGTCTTCGTGTACACTCTCAGCTACGGCCGCTATATTTTCTTCACAGCGAGCTGGACGTGGTCTATTCGGTCGAATATTATCCAATAATGAATGCTGGGTCTCAAAATGGGTGATGCTGTTGCGAATAGTACGCTCAGTAGGCCGATTATGTTGACCATAAGTTGAGCGAAGTGCACGAAACACATTCCTCACAGAACGTGAATTTTCATAATAAAGTTGAACAATTTGTAAACGTTGTTCACCCGTAAGTCTTTCCATTATGAAATGCCAAACAATACTAAAGAAAAATAACATGACAGCATGACACGACTCACACGTGATCTGTCAAAAAGGCTATTGAAAAAAGTATCTCTACTTGGATCACCCGTTACTACTATTGATTGTGGGAATCTACTAGGGCTTACCAATTGTACCAATTTTAGAAAGCGTGAACCTTAATAAATTGTTTTATATTTCTTGTAGTTCTATTTTGATTGATTTTGATCGACCAAAAGTTCAAATCCAAATTGTCAAATACATTAAAGTAATTTTTTTATTACTTGCCAAAAACTGATATTAATATTTTATTGAACATATTTCTGTTGGTTGTAAGATCCTAGAAAATAAGCCAATAAAAAAATAAATATTTTGTTCTTGGAATAGGTCTTGGATTGTGTTAAGGGGTTAGGTGGGTTTGACAATTAAAAAAAAGAATATTTTTTGTCTTATTAAATAGTGCAGTATGTTTAAAATATTCTCCCTAAATTTGAACTCGATCCGAGTTAAATTCTAAGAGATAGACCCTTCAGAAGTTCCGCCCATCAGGCCATCTCAAAACTCAAATTTTTTAGTCAGTGGACACGATTTTTAAAAAAAGTTATGAAGCGATTTTGTTCAAATTTTGCACACATCTTTGAAATAACATTATCTAGTCATTGAACGAAGGATTTTTTTCTTATTACAACTAATTTTTTTGAGCCAATACATGGCGAAAATTTGAACAAAAAATGTGTTTTTTTGTTGAAAGCCGGTCAAAAACTAACGAAATATTTTTGGTTTTTTTGATTTAAGATGAGCCAATAAGGAGTGATGCTGTCCATGGCAAGAGCATTTAAATTTTTTTAGCAATGGCTGAGTTTTCGGAATTTAAAAAAAAATTTAAAATACTGTTTAAATATGTATCTTTGACATGCTGAATTGTTTAAATAAAATATATGATTCTATATATTAAAAATAGTAAAAATACCCTTTTTTTGAACCTTTGAAACCCACCTAACCACTTAATATTAAGAAGGCTGCAGAAATAAAGAAGAAATATTGTGTGTCACTTCCCAGCTATACAAGGAGGCCAATTGTCCTGCATGGGAGCAAGGTTCTTCGATAGCTGGAGCGACTAGGATGTAAGACCTAAACGATTTATTAACAGATCAAAGTAGCTTGTTCTAACATGGACAACTAGGATATTCGCAATGGGGCTGTGCTGAAATTTGTCTAACCTAACCTACGAACTCTTAGTAAACGTGTCGCGGTAAGAATTTACAGCGACAAGGAACGCCTACATATTCCTTAGCTCTCCCATCCACTTCCCTCTTTTATTCGGCTGCGCACCCACGGTCTAGAGAAGTGGAGGGGCAGCCAAGGTACCATTAACCATTGGCCCACTTCGCTAGAACCTCGGGGAAAACAGCCACTACAGACTAACCCGAGTGTAAGCTGGAAGGCTTAGTATGGACGGACGGCCTACGGGACAAAATGAGGTGCAGCCTGTCCGAAGGTGAGCCGGGCGGACGGCCTGGAGACACTCAAAGGACCAGCGAGCCCAATCGGACGGACGGTCCGCAACGTTCAAATGCTACCCAAGACACAATTGAGAGTAAGACGGACGGTCTGAATGGAAAAGAGTGCAAAACAGTACGAAAAGCACTCCAACTCAACATAAAAGGGGGTAGGCGGACGGTCCTTATTATTAAAACACCTCCGATACATTTGATGATAGGCAAACATTCGCAATTAGGGAGCGCGGGCGGACGGCCCAGAGTTAATAAGCTCCAACGAAAATTGCACCCGAACTACCACCGACACGGTAGGGAGCCAAGTTCGATGAGGGAAGGGGCGACGATTCCTTTTGATCCAACTCCATCTTGGGGAGCACCGGAGGAGCAACAGAGGAGTGTGGGCGGACGGCCACCAATTCGCACCCTCAACATCCACCACAAACACACAAAGTCTAAATACCGACCACACAACAAACGATTTTGGTCACGACACGAGTCACGGAAATCGACATAGAAACAACAGAAAACAACATGAAATGAACATTGAAACAACTTGAAAACAAGCGAAAATTACAATTATTATCTGTGTAAGGGATATCACAAGATCAGCAATTCCCTCACGTCCAAAAATCTGAACACGGCTCCACCGAGATAGGCCGCGATAATGGAAAAACCAGACTACTTACCTTTTTCCTCCTGGTTTCCTGCCTTGAAGTTGTGGGGTTGGTGCCTGGTCCCATGTGTATATTAATTTTAACCGCGAGGGACAGTATTTTGCAATGCACTCGGTATTCCTCTCGAATTTTTTTTTATTTTTGTTTTGTTTCACCAAACTGTCAGATGGGAAATATTGACAGAGGTCCAGGGTCGGCTGGAGGATTTGTCTATTATTGGCTAATTCCAATAATGGCCGAATTCAAGAATTGGAAAATGTGAGAGCGCGGGATCATGTTAGCACCCTTTGGGTAGCAGGGGAAGGCATGACCCATTAAATGCGTAAATGTGTGAGGCGTATGATACAGTTGATAATATCAGAGCGACAGCTGAATTATCGAGTTGGAGCTGTTATTCCTATCGTCTACGTATGAGTGAGTGCAGGGGAGCGGATTACGGCTGACAATTCTAGCACAATAGCTGAATCGTCATGTGGAGCTGTAGTTGATTCTGCTCCCCTACAGCGAATGAGTGTGTGTATGGAAAAAAACTGGCCGACCGAATGGACAAAGAGATTCTAAAAACCACTTCTTGGTTGACCAGCAAGTTTACTGGAGGTTTTTTTCTTTTGGTATCAAAGAGGGGATATTGGATAACAGTATAAAGAATAAGTTCGAGGAGTAGTACCGAGTGGCAGTAAAAAAAAAAAGACGAAAACGAAGCAGAGACCAGAATCCAACTAAATTCGTGGAAAATCGGGGAATTAGGAGGAAACAGGAAAAGAGATAAGTAGAGTGCATTAAATAAGTGTGGTTTCGGTTAGGCATACATTTTTAGAACACAAATCTCGGTGGGGTAGTGCCCCGTAAAATCCCGGAAAACTAAGGGACACGCGACCAATATTAACAAAACATATTTTCAATTTTCGGGAATTACGCGATCTTGCGGTACCTCAAACGGCAAACCGTTCTTTATATTCTTTTTGTTCCTCAAACGGAACACCCTAATTAATAAAATAAAACAAATAAAAATTGCCGTGCTCCAACGGGGCATTTAAATATAACGTGGTAAAAAACGGAGAAATCACCGGTTTCAGATTTCAGTTTTCTCAGATTTCTCTTAACGGGTTGACATTTAAAAATCTATTTTTTAGGAAAACAGCGGTTCTGTAATTTTAAGTATTTTCTTGCAGGTTTCACAATTTTCGGGAAAAATTGTGTGGGGCCAATATTTTGTTGTTGTAAAGTAACATTTGGAATAATAGATATTTACCATAATCGGTTTACGAGTACCATCACCCCAACTTGAGTAGAAAAACGAATTTCAACTCAACCCCAATTACCGGGTGATTTTTTAAGAGGTTTAGACCTTTTTTTAAAAAAAAAACACAAAAAATTTGAAAAAATGAATGAAATATTTATTTGAATCGATAGTTTGAACCTTGCAATTTAATGTTTAAAGATAATTTCATGCAAATGTTGACCGCGGCTGCGTCTCAGGTAGCCCATCCGCTGAGTCCAATTTTGGCATACTCTTTCACACATATCGGCCGGTATCTCACGAATGAATGCATGGATGTTGGCTTCCAGTGCGTCAATCGAAGCGGGCTTGTCCCTATACACATTAGCCTTGGCATACCCCCACAAAAAATAATCTAATGGTGTCAAATCGCACGATCTAGGCGGCCAATTGACCGGCCCGAAACATGAAATTAACTGTTCACCAAACTCGCCTCGTAATTGCGCCATTGTTTCGCGTGCTGTGTGGCATGTGGCACCGTCTTGTTGAAACCACATATCATGCAAGTCAAGAACTTCCATTTCGGGCAAAAAAAAGTTTGTTATCATCGCTCGGTAGCGTTCACCATTGACAGTAACGCTGCGATTCGCATCATCTTTGAAGAAATATGGCCCAATAATGCCGCCGGCCCATAAACCGCACCAAACAGTGGCTTTTTCGGGATGCATTGGTAGCTGTTGCAATGCTTCTGGCTGATCTTCACTCCAAATGCGGCAATTTTGCTTATTTACGTACCCATTCAACCAAAAATGAGCCTCATCGCTGAACACAATTTTTCGATAAAAAGGCGGATTCTGTCACACTAGCTGATACGGCCGCAATATTTTCTTCAATACGCACAGTACGTAAACGTGTTGGTGGTTTAATGTCCAACAAAGTAAATTTGGTGCGAAATTTGGTCACAATCTTCCGAATAGACTGCTCAGAAGGTCGAGAATGCCGATCATAAAATGGAAGCAGCGCGCGATGAACATTTCGAACCGAGCACGAATTTTGATAGTAAAGTTCAATAATTTGCAAGCGTTGTTCATTTGTAAGACGATCCATGGTTAAATTGCAAACCAAACTGAAGCTGTTTGACAGTGACACAAGGTACTAAACACACGTCAGCTGTCAAAACCAGTGTTGCCAAAACCAAACCAGCTAAAAAATCACCCTTTATAACCAGTCGAACGTTGAACCCATCCCTGTGCTGCCGCGGTTACACCTTTCGCGCTTTCGGCTTTGACATTTCAATTCGACTTTTTTTCTTCCGGGCGCTGGCGGCCGTAAAATTTCTTTTGGGTTTCTTTTTTTTTAAATCGTTTGTTCCGCCAAATAGAGTCTTAATTAAGTAGTTTGTCCGCGAAAAATAAGTGTAATAAACGAACCGTTATCGGGTGATACCTTAGTGAATTTGTTTATTAAAACTTGCTTGGACAGCCCTCTAAAATCTGAATCCTTGCAAGCATTTTAAAGTAGCATTATCTTAAGAAGACTTCTTTAAATTCGTTTTCACCATCCAGTTCGATACTGAACCAACTAAGCATAAAGGAAGAACCAGTTCATCATTATAAAAGAAATTATATCAATCTCCCTCACTGTAAATGAGGACGAATGCCAGCAAACCTAATCAAAATTTATCAAAACAAAATAAATAAAAATGATTAAAATGTCCCCTAACGAGCGCTCATTTAAGAATCAATCGATGATTGACATACTGTGACAACTCAATGACACTTTATTGACAGATCATTACCGCATCAAATTGATGGGTGAAAGTTTCAACAGTGCCGCATGCAATTACGCCATTAAACTGGTCACATAGCGCCCGGTGACATGCTATCCCGATGAAACCATTGTTATCGGAGTTAGGCCAGCAAAAAACTATTAAAAAATGTGAATAAAAACTATGGCAAAATATAGCAGAATGCATTTTAACGCTTCACTGGTCAGCTTTTATGCAAACACTGGACTTCTATTGGTGGCTGTAATTTTTTAATAGCCTTCCAATTATGGCCCCCAGTGTGTTGTGTAGTGTTGGTGTTGTGTTTTGTGGGTACCCCAAGTGACAATCACGAACGTACTCACGATACAATACAAAATTGCGATAAAAATCTACACAAAACTAAGCCAACACCGCTGCGGATGCCGGGACGACGATGACGGCGACGACGACATCACCACATTGCTCTAACAGCTCCGTAATTGAATCGAAACGTTCAATTACCGGTCAACGAAACCGAAACCGATACCAAACCCATCATCATCATCATTATCGTCATCCTTCGAGAGATGGGGTTGAAAACCGCCTTCGACGACGATGATGGTTGGATTCACGTCTCTCTTTGGCTCTGTTCTGGACCACAACCGAACACAATAGGTCAAATCAATTACTTTCAATTTTCTGCATATAAAATCGGTGAAGTAGCCCCGGCAGGCTGGGAGGCTAGGTAGGTACTTGCGGTGGCTGCAGCAATCTTAATGAATATAGTTTTCCATTTTCCTCCATCGAGATATACAACACGATACGAGTACATCCAGCATCAACAGCATCCACATCCACCTCGTCCACCTCGTCCACCTCTAAGTGAATTGATTGTGTGGACATGGGGCTTCGATTTGAAGCGGCTCCTGATCGTTGCGCCCGAGATAAGGCGCTCGTCGTTCGTTTGGCCAAACATTAATTTTGTGCACAGCACCGACAACGACGGCAACTACTACGACGAGGGACCAACGCTACAGGATTTCACCGCACGCCACCCGATGCTTACAAGATTCCTAGGGAAAAGAGATAAAAAGAGGGCGGCACCCAACTGCCGCTGACTGACCATATGGTCATCAAGAGAGGAGTGTACCGCAGATAGCAATGTCATGAGTTCATCTATCAAGTGTCCTGCGGAATTGTTTGATTAATTTATATAACTGTCAGGAGTCAACATCGAAGTGATAGCTCTTCTCCTTAAGCAGCAGCAGCAGCAGCAACAATCTCTAACTCGCTGACTGACTGGTCTGTTGACGTATTATAATACAAGGGAGCGACTTGCCGAGATTTGCATATAGAAGAGAGTTGCGCACCTCTAAGGTGCATCAGCAACAGCAACATGTATGTAGGTGCTGATTGTCGTTTATAACTGGCCAGGCCAGGGTAGGCTGGTGGTCAGATGAAGATAAGAAGGAAGGCGGCTGTGATTTATGCGTGTTGTCTTCACACATGCAAATGATCCGAGGCTACTCGATAATAAATTCTCAGCAGCATCAGCATCAGCTTTAGCTTCAACCCCGCCGCCGTGCCGTGCCGCCAGACACACAGACTATGTGTTGTGTGAGTGTGTCGAGATGACAATTACTAGGCTCGGTAAGTGCTACTGACACAATCTACTCGTGTGTGGACGTGATAATTCGCATTTGATTAATTCTATTTGATTATGGGGTGGGATGCTGCTGCCGGTGGGAGTGCTGCCAGTTTGGAAGACAATCAGTCAAATTTGCTGCCAAGATGCAGTGTCTACGCGTCGCTGCATTTATTATAGTTTACCGACGACCACGATTAATGGTTATTAACTAGGTACCTACTACGATTGGGTATTAGCAATGTAAGGGCAGTGCACTGTATGTTATTATTACCTGTTGTTGAGTTCCTTACGCATTGAACGTTAGTCTCTTCACTGCAGAAGCAAAGCGTAAAACTATGGATTGAAATTCGACTCTGGCATTCGAAACAAAATTATTCATGCAACATTTACCCCGTTTACTTGAGTCAACCAAACGAGGACTTATTTGAAATCGTTTCATCACTCTTTGACAAACTTCAAAATTAGTTCGGTTTGCAAGCTGGGTATTCATACTTTAGTAATAAAAACAAACCGTTTGGCATATTCCAGTTATACATTGAGTTGCAGTGGCAAGAGTACTTCAAGATCTTAAAATACATAAATCCGCTGGCCCAGATGGTATTTCCCCTATCGTTCTGAAGAGGTGTTCTTCCACGCTGGCAAAACCAATGCTTAAGCTTTTCTATCTGTCCTATTCTTCAGGGCTCTTTCCGAGAAGATGGAAAACAGCATTTGTCCAGCCCGTCCCAAAAAAAGGCGAATCTTCCTCTCCCTCCTCTTACCGACCAATTGCACTTACGTCCCTTCTTTTCAAGGTCATGGAAACGCTGATAAATCGTCAGCTTATGAAATATCTCGAATCCCGAAAACTTCTTAATGACCGGCAGTACGGTTTTCGCAGCAACAGATCCACTGGCGATTTGATGACATATCTAACCGAAAAGTGGAACCAATCTCTTTACCATGGTGGTGAAAGTAAGGTCGTTACGCTTGATATTTCAAAGGCATTTGACAGAGTTTGGCATCAAGCTCTCTTGTCGAAAATGCGTGCATTTGGGATCGATGTTACCCTTCCTTAATAAATTTTCTTTCGGAACGTTCAATTGAAGTCGTTTTGGATGGTTTCAAGTTTGCAACTCACCAAATAAATGCTGGTGTCCCTCAAGGCTCTGTTTTGTTTCCACCCTCTTTCTCATTTTTATCAATAACCTCCTGTCTGTCACTTCTAATCCAATCCATTCCTTTGCTGATGACAGTACCCTCAGCTTTACATATTCGTTTCCTGGGCAACGCCCCTCATCTTCGGGCGTTGAACTGGAACGGCAACGTATGTTAAGCTCATTGAATTCCGATCTTGACAGCATTCTTAAATGGGGTAAAACCAACAGAGTGGAATTTAATGCTTCCAAAACGCAATGATGTCTGCTGTCATTGAAGGAAACCATAATTCTCTGCCATTATCCAAGGATGGCACTTGCATCGCTGCACCGAACGACTTTCCATTCTCGGTGTGTGTGTTAATGACAACCTGCGTTGAAATGACCACATATTCGATGTCGCCAAGAACGCTGCGAAATGTCTAGGCTTCCTTAAGCGATGCAAGAAATATTCATCCCCTTCTGATCTGGCTAGAATCTAAAGGGTGATTTTTTAGCTGGTTTGGTTTTGGCAACACTGGTTTTGACAGCTGACGTGTGTTTAGTACCTTGTGTCACTGTCAAACAGCTTCAGTTTGGTTTGCAATTTAACCATGGATCGTCTTACAAATGAACAACGCTTGCAAATTATTGAATTTTACTATCAAAATTCGTGCTCGGTTCGAAATGTTCATCGCGCGCTGCTTCCATTTTATGATCGGCATTCTCGACCTTCTGAGCAATCTATTCGGAAGATTGTGACCAAATTTCGCACCAAATTTACTTTGTTGGACATTAAACCACCAACACGTTTACGTACTGTGCGTATTGAAGAAAATATTGCGGCCGTATCAGCTAGTGTGACAGAAGACCGCGAAATGTCGATTCGGCGCCGTTCCCAGCAGTTAGGCCTTTGTTACAGCACTACGTTGAAAATTTTGCGGAAGGATTTGGGCGTAAAGCCTTTTAAGATACAGCTGGTGCAAGAACTAAAGCCAGCCGACCTACCACAACGCCGAATTTTTGGTGAATGGGCTCTTGGAAAGCTGGCCGAGGATCCGCTTTTTTATCGAAAAATTGTGTTCAGCGATGAGGCTCATTTTTGGTTGAATGGGTACGTAAATAAGCAAAATTGCCGCATTTGGAGTGAAGATCAGCCAGAAGCATTGCAACAGCTACCAACGCATCCCGAAAAAGCCACTGTTTGGTGCGGTTTATGGGCCGGCGGCATTATTGGGCCATATTTCTTCAAAGATGATGCGAATCGCAGCGTTACTGTCAATGGTGAACGCTACCGAGCGATGATAACAAACTTTTTTTTGCCCGAAATGGAAGTTCTTGACTTGCATGATATGTGGTTTCAACAAGACGGTGCCACATGCCACACAGCACGCGAAACAATGGCGCAATTGCAAGGCGAGTTTGGTGAACAGTTAATTTGACGTTTCGGGCCGGTCAATTGGCCGCCTAGATCGTGCAATTTGACACCATTATATTATTTATTATTTTGTGGGGGTATGCCAAGGCTAATGTGTATAGGGACAAGCCCGCTTCGATTGACGCACTGGAAGCCAACATCCATGCATTCATTCGTGAGATACCGGCCGATATGTGTGAAAGAGTATGCCAAAATTGGACTCAGCGGATGGGCTACCTGAGACGCAGCCGCGGTCAACATTTGCATGAAATTATCTTTAAACATTAAATTGCAAGGTTCAAACTATCGATTCAAATAAATATTTCATTCATTTTTTCGAATTTTTTGTGTTTTTTTTTTAAAAAAAGTTCTAAACCTCTTAAAAAATCACCCTTTACAAGGCGTTCATTCGCCCAAAACTTGGGTATAACGCTCATATCTGGTCCGGTGCTCCAATAACATATTTGGAGCTACTTGACAGGATTCAAAAACCTGCGGTAAAACTTACTGGCGATCGAGACATCATAAAATCACTTGACTCTCTTAGTCATCGTCGTAATGGCTCCTGTCTGCCGTTCTTTTATCGGTATTTCCACCACAAGTGCTCAAATTAAATAGCCAGTTGCATTCCACCTCTACAGCAATTCAACCGCAATACTCGCTATGATAGGGATGCACATCAGTTCATCCTTAAGCCTATATTCGGACGGACAGTGAAATACAAGGATTCGTTTCTTAACCGTACAACGCGAATGTGGAATGCTCTAACGCGCTCTGTTTTCCCATCACATTACAGTTTACAGACATTCAAAAGCAACTTGCATCGATTTCTCCCTGTCTCTAATCCGTCATTTCCTTAATGCCCGCACTGTGTCACTTCATTATAAGGGTATCCATAAGTCCCTTTGCGCGTACATTATAAAAAAAAAATCTCTGAAGAAGGTTAAGGATGTTATTACAAATACCATATTTACGCAGATGATTTTCAAGTTGATAAGATTTCTTCTACTTCATACAGTCAAACTAAACTGAAAGTTCATTTTCAATCGGCCTAACAGTGCCCTACAAAAAAATTAACTTGATCTAAGATATAGAGCTATTCCGTTCTAAAGTCCACCGTTGAATTTGCAACGGCCGTCCGTCCGTACGCAATTTTTAGGCCTTTAAAATTAAGCTATGTTTAAACAATTAAATGGTTAAACATCCATTTTTTTTAATATGCATACTGCGACGCCAGCAATTTAGAAAAAAATGTTTTAAAAGCTAAATTTAGAGAGATAGAGTGTTCCAACATTCAATAGACATGTAGACACTGCCCTCTTTTATAAGTTTGTCATTTAAAGTTGTGTGGTAAAAACGAAATCCGCCACACAACACTAGACACCAAAACGGGCCCATCGCGATCCCTGGGGGAACCAGTTGAATTCACAATTCAAAAGCCAGAAAAACCTAAACAATTTCCCTGCAGAGATATAAAAGGCCCTTGATTTTCTTGCCATCTATTTCCTCTAAGTTTTCAAAGAAGTATTCATATCCCTATATGCCACTAACAAAAAAGCGTTAAGAACATTTATAAAAAAAAAAATATATTTTGAAAACCGAACCGCTAAAAGTGTTCCTTGCCAAAAACTTTGTATGGCCAAACCTTTGTCAAAACTTTCTTAGGCTAAATATCACACTTAAACACTTTTTTTCGGTTTTCATGAAAATTTTCGAAGAAAACAGCATTTTATTGAAAAATGCCCACAAAAGATAGGCGTGGCAAAAAACTTTATATGACAAACTTATAAAGGAGGGCAGTGTCTACATATCTTGTGAATGTTGGAACGTATTTGGAAAATTTTAACGCTTTACCATTTCGGAATCCTAGGGAGTATATTTTCAAATTTAAAGGCCTCAAAAGTTAATACGGATGGACGGAATAGTCCATTGCTAAATAGTCTAAGGTTTTGGTGCTGATCATAAATAAAGGGTGATCCATTTCGAGGTTCCCTACTTTTCTCAAATTTAATGGAGAATGTTTATTATCATTTGAAAGAACATTCTTTGGCATTTATTTTTTGAAGATTATGTCTATCAAATGTTGGCCGTTGCTACGTCGCAGATGGTCCATCCGTTGAGTCCAATTTTCGATTACTCGTTCGAGCATTTCGACTGGTAACTGGCGAATGACACGCGTGATGTTTTCCTCCAAGGCCTGAATCGAAGCGGGTTTATCGGCATAAGCTTTTAACTTTACATATCCCCACAGGAAAAAGTCTAACGGTGTGATATCACACGATCTTGGTGGCCAATCGACCGGCCCAAAACTTGAAATTATGTGCTCTTAATAAGTCCATTGATTGATGCGATGTGTGGGAAGTCGCGCCGTCTTGCTGAAACCAAATGTCGCCGAGATCACGAGCTTCAATTTCAGGCATCAAATAGTCGGTTATCATGGCACGATAACGGTCGCCATTGACGGTTACGTTCGCAGCGGCATAATTTTTAAAGAAATATGGACCGATGATTCCACCGGCCCACAAACCACACCAAACCGTTGTTTTTTCTGGATGAAGTGGCAGTTCTTCAATCTCTTTAGGTTGCTCTTCGTCCCAAATGCGGCAATTTTGTTTGTTTACATACCCATTGAGCCAGAAATGGGCCTCATCGCTAAACAAAATTTGCCTCGAAAACGTCGGATCTTCTTGGAACTTTTCAAGAGCCCATAGAGCGAAGCGATGTCGCTTGGGAAGGTCGAGCGGCTTCAGTTGTTGCACAAGCTGTATTTTGTACGCTTTCAATTTAAGATCTTGACGTAAAATGCGCCAAGTCGTTCCATACGTCAGTCCGAGTTGCTGCGAACGGCGCCGAATCGACTCTCTACGGTCTTCGTGTACACTCTCAGCTACGGCCGCTATATTTTCTTCACAGCGTGCTGGACGTGGTCTATTCGCGGTCGAATATTATCCAATAATGAATGCTGGGTCTCAAAATGGGTGATGGTGTTGCGAATAGTACGCTCAGTAGGCCGATTATGTTGACCATAAGTTGAGCGAAGTGCACGAAACACATTCCTCACAGAACGTGAATTTTCATAATAAAGTTGAACAATTTGTAAACGTTGTTCACGCGTAAGTCTTTCCATTATGAAATGCCAAACAATACTAAACAAAAATAACATGACAGCATGACACGACTCACACGTGATCTGTCAAAAAAGGCTATTGAAAAAAGTATCTCTACTCGGATCACCCGTTATATATACTTTTGGGGTCTACGATGTATATTAATGGGTGTTACAAACTACGTTTCAAAATTAATATACCCTTAGGATATAATGTCTGAATGATATGATCCGCACATCAGTAATGATATTTTTAATGTTGGACGAGTTTTATCACCAAAAAAATAAAAAAAAAATGTTTCCTTGGGTGGTGGACCAAGTTGAAGGAGACCTAAAAAACAATTTTGCTCCGCACTGGACCACCTCTTATGCCAAAACACATGTAGAATTTTCCTTGCAGTGGAAATAGAACACACTCGTTTAAATGGGAGTGAACACATGTATATTCAACATGCGTTGCAGTACTGCAAGTTGTCTCTATTTCTAAATCCACTGCAACCGACAATGTCGCCACAATTCAAAAACCACTAAATTCGGAAGTTAATTTGAAATCTCTTTTGATTTTATAACAACAACGACATCGGCTGAAGGTCAAAGACTGACGTTTAGGTGAATGTATGACAGAATCCACTGCATTGAAGTCAAACAGAAGTGCTGCTTTTGTGTCTTGCTTGCAATACTGCGCGCTTCACTGCATCCGGAACTTCTGCACTTGTGTTTTGGGCATTAAAAGTAAAGTTTGAATGTGATTTGCTTTAGACTGAAGTAATGCTTTTCCTATTGAAATGAGCGCCAGATTAATAATTACAAAGGTAGTGGCCCCAGTTCAGAATCAGCGTTGCCACAAAGATACAAGTGTATCAATTTGGATACATTTTTGTTTTCGTGCAAACATTTGATACATAGATACTTTTTTTTCTATTTTTCTTCTGATTGATACGTTTTTAAATTTTCATCAAAAATCTGGCAGCATCAATTGTTCGTTTTTATAATATTCGTAAATTTCACGTATTGTACATGCACGACCTGACTGAAGTTGCTCTGTATGTTTCTAATAAAAATTTGTCATTGATTGGTGGTAGTTTGTGTTTTGCTATTTTTAAATTCATTTACATTTTTAAAATTAAATACCAACTTTTTTTTAAAATTCTAATAGTCATTTAGTGGATTTGTCATATCCATAACTTGACCCGGATAATATCCGGATCTTCCAACCACCAAGGAAACTATAGTTTCGAAAGTGATGATTGTTACAATACTTATGATAAATCAAAAGAAATTGCAATTTTAACAGATGGCTCAAAAACAATAGAGGAAACAGAGGCTGGGATCTTCTCAAAAGACCCAGAACTAAGAGTGTCTACAAGACTACCGCACAAGCAGCGTCTTTCAATCAGAGGTTCGGGCTGTCCTCGAGGCGGCTGAGCAAATGCAGATGAAATCGATATTCCAAGAGATATTGCTATCTACATCGACAGCCAGGCCGCACTTAAGGCAATGGAATCAACAAACATAAATTCTGATATAGTTAGGAAATGCAATCAGAACCGAGTGAGACTATGCTGGGTGCCAGTACACTCCGGTATTGAAGGCAATGAGTAGGCGGATGAGCTTGCAACAATAGGAGGGCTACTCAATAGTCGTGAGGTTGACATACAACATCCCCTCTGCATAATCAGGGGAAATAACTTTAAGGACTACCATCCTAAGGTGGTCAAGTCTTGGGACACACACGGGGTCAAAAGCTCTATGGCTATTTCTCGACTGTAAGAGCTCCAGGAAGTTTATAAAACTTAGCAGGTATAAGCTAAGAATATTCGTAGGAATCCGGAGTGTGCCTCTTCCGAAAACATGCAAAGAGACTCGGAGTGTCTTCTGCAGAATCTGTGGTGAACTGCAGGTTGATATGGTTATATTGTGTGAGTGCGAGGCAATTTCACGTAGTCGTAGGAAATTTTTAGGGATACACTTCTTCTTCGAATCTTGGGAGGAAATAGAAGGTAAAAACTTTAAAAGACTAAAAAGGGAAAGTGTTGAGATTTTTTGCCTACCGTTTGAGTACAAATGTACCCGCTTCCCCAGGGATTGCAATAAGTCCGCTTCAGTGCCTAGTGTTGCGTGTGATAACTCTTACATCACACCCCTGGAGCGTGGAATGGAATTATATTTTAAAACGTTCAAGTGTTATTATACTTAAAAAAAAATAATTGGATTGAAATGGTAGTTTCCCTTTTGAAATTACTATCCATCTTAAGCGTCGTGAGACGTTAGCCTTCATACTAAAAACTGCAAACTTAAAAAATCAACTAAAAATTAAAAAAATTGATTTATCTGTCTTGATGTAAATAGTTGATACATTTAACAATCGGAAATAAAGATACATTTGATACATTTTTGAAAAGAAAAAGATACATTTTTCAAAAAGTCAGCGGCAACGCTGTTCAGAATACCATCTTTTCAGATATCCAAGTCTTGCTGGAATAAATCTGAGGGCAAACCTGATCATAAGGCCATTGCAGGCTTAAAAATAGGCTTAGAATAAGGAACGTTTCGGGGCTTCCACACCCGAAAATGTCAAACATGTAAAGAATTCGAGTGAAGTATTTTAAGAATCGGAAGTAAAATTAATGATTTCAAGTTTCGAGTTATCTAATTATTACCATTGATTGCTTGTTATAATTGTCCACTTTTTCATACGAATTTTGCAGGAGAAACTAATTGAATTTACCTGAATATATAGGGTCCGCCATTTAACGTTTTTTTTTTTCAACTAGTGCTTATTTCGCGAATGGTAACACTTAGCTCATGTCTGATTTGACAGATAATTAGTTTTATCCTTCCGCTAAACGAATATGGTCGTATATACGCTTGAACTACGCTGGGAAATATTGCAACATAGCGACATAGAGAAGATGCCGATTTTGCCAAAAAAATCATCTTTTCAGATGAAGCTCATTTTGATCTCGGGGGGTATGTAAACAAGCACAATTGTCGCATTTGGGGCACAGAAAACCAGCGCGCATACATTGAAAAGCCAATATACCCAAAACGAGTCACTGTTTGGTGCGGATTTTGGTCCAGAGGCATAATTGAACCATTTTTCTTCGAAAATAAGGAAGGAGTGGCCGTTACAGTCAATGGCGATCGTTATCGGGCCATGTTGAACGAATTTTTGTTCACAAAAATTTAAAAGGAGAATATTGGCAACATTTGGTTTCAACAGGACGGCGCTACGTGCCACACAGCCGAAGCTACACTCGATGTTTTGCTCCCTGTTTTTGAAGATAGCATTATCAGCCGCAGAGCTGATGTCGTTTGGCCACCGCGGAGCTGCGATTTGACACCGTTGGACTATTATTTGTGGGGTGCCGTAAAAGATAAGTGTTACGCCGACATGCCAGAGATAATTGACGCTTTAAAGGACAATATTCGTGAAGCCATTGGTGAAATACAGCTGCACACAATCGATAATGTGCTTAAAAATTGGGCCGATCGTGTAGGCTACTGCATTGCCAGCCGAGGCAGCCATTTGAATGAAATTATTTTTCCATTATTAACCGGAAGGACTGTACTTTCAAATAAAAAAAGAAATTTGAGAAAATATTCAGTAGTCTTTTTTTTTATAGCATTTTCAAAAAAAAAAGTTATTTGGCGGATCCTATATAAATTTGATGCAGAAACCCAGTCTAGCCACAGTCTTAGTCATATGCATTGTGGAAAAGTTTTTAAAAATAAATTATCCCTTTGCAGACAGACTACCAAGACTTGAACTGAAAGTACTTTAATTCAGAATATTTGCGTTTTGTTTTCTCACAAAATTTCTTAAAATTGTGAATCACTTAACCTTGCATGCTCAATTTCCCTTAAACTCTGATGTTACAGAGCACAGAACATAAAAAATAACCTTTGGAGAATCCTAATGTCCATTATAAATATTTCATCGCGAAATATTACCACTAAAAAAGAATTCTTAATTCATCCTTTTAACTCAAAGAAGACTCCACGATTCCAGGAGTACAACAGGACTCCATTCATTGCACCAATGCTGCGGATAACTTTAAAATAAGTTTTTCTTCTCTTAACCAGAGAGTCGCAGAGTCTTAGAACTTAATATTGCTGCCTGCATAAACTTTAATTCTAAGAAATCATACTTTATTCATGTATACCATGGTACCGGTGCCGTGCAGTGTGGTGGCAGTATTTGGTTCGGGTACCCGCCCGAACTTGTTTAACCATTTTCCTTGTCGATTATAAGGGAAACTTTCGCATAAGGAAATCCTCTCGCCGCATGGGTTATCCTTTTAATTTGAACCTAAAGCAAGCGGTTCCTCGCACCAGCTACTAAGTTATCCGGTTTGCATCCACCTCCTTCTGACCTCGACAAGTAATAACCCGTGCGCTTCGTTAGAAGTTCTTTTTCCAAAATAATTTCACAAAGTTTCTCTTCCCCCCGCCCGGTCTTTTTCTTTTTGGCTGGTGGCCGGTCGAAGAGGTAAAGGTACTCTCTTATGCTGGCTTGCAATCCAGCGTGCGTAAGTTCGTTTGATCTCCCTCAAGGGTTAAGCTTTGGATGAGAAAACTTGTACCATCCATTTTGGCTGATTGCACCCTTATGGCCAGGCCAGTGTTCTGAAATAGACACAAAAAAAAAAAAATAATAAACTTTTTCTGGCTTTTAGCACGGCGGACAATCCCATGGTGGACGTGAAGTGAAAATAGATTGGCCAATCGAGGGCATCGTTGATGGCGATGGCAGTGGCGTTGATGGCCGATTTAAATTACCACGCGATTGCTACAGCAAGTCGGCTCTTTCCCGGTGCGCTAATAAATCAAATTAAATTATTTGTTCATTAAGTAATTAATGCCTGCTAATGCAGAATAATGTTAATTATCCCGGAGTGGGCAGAAGAGCAATGTGAATTTATTGCACGAAGCGTGCACCTCCACCTCCACCTCTACCCACCATCAAAGTGGGTGACATGGACTCTGAGATTTATTAACGAGAGGACGACAGTATTTATTTTTTCTATTTTTAGAGCCTGTCGGCCATAACTGCAATGATTTGTTGAGCACATCGTCGTAGGCGAATGTACTCCAGCACCAACACCAACACCAACACCGCACGAGGCGCAATGGAAAGTAATTAATTTGCATTTACTTTGGTCATGTCGGTCGTTTTCGAGGGCCAATGTGCATACTCCCTGCTGATACAAATACCACTCTGTGGTGGAGACCAGACTTGTTTGCGCTTGCATTTAGCCAGATCAGGAAGTGCGGTAAAGCGGGATATTTGAGTGACGATTTTACTGCGCTCCGATAATTAATTGGAACATATGTTCGATTTAAATTAAGCTATCTTCGTGGCAATACATATTATAATGATCGTAAAGATTGTTAAGCAGCAGCTCAAAGGAAAGCTTAATTCATTAAAATGAAATTAACCTGAGAAGGCCATTCAATGAAAGTTAAAATGGATAGATAATTTGATACTGATTTTAATTAACCGCACTGACGAATTTGAAAGAAAATGGTATGAATGAACATCGTGGGAGTGTCTGTTCACGCAAAGCATTGAAAAATCTGGGCTAACGATTGATTTTTGCGACCTATACTTTCAAAGGCGTTTCACCCAGATGTGGTGGTTGGAATCACTGGTTAATTGCCACATACACATCTAATCCATGTGCACTTTTCTTCTCGGTTTCTTGCCGAGTGTATCAAAATTCACACTTAAAGCAAATTGACAATGACTGTTTAAGCGTTTGCCCAGGGTCTGACTAAGACTTAATCAAAAAATGTTTTAATACTCGTTTCAGTTCAGTTTTAATACGCAGTTTTATTTTCGAACTTACAGCCCCCAAGAATCAACGCAGAAGTAATGTCCAACTTCGAATTCTTTCTATACCCTATCGGAAGGGTTTAAAAGACTTGACACATGTTTTGTAACACGCCTTAATATTCGTCATAGACCCCTAAGAGTATATTTATGATCAGCATCAAAATGTTAGACTATTAAGAAATGTCCGTCCGTCACCAATTTTTGATGATTTTTTTACGAATTGAAAACGCCCACTCTCACGCCCACTCCAACGTCCACAATTAAGAAAAAAATGTTTAGGGCCTAAAGTTGGTGGAATAAAATATTAAAAAAAATACCCACAAAATATGTAGACCCTGACCTTGTTAACAAAATTAGCACACAAAGTTTTTGCCACGTCTACTTTTTGGGGCGTATTTTTTTAACAAAATGTTGTTTTCTTCGGAAATTTCCTTAGAAAACAAAAAAAAATTTAATAACAAAATATTTAGACTATACAATTCGCGACTTTCTAACCATGGATGTGGAATAGTAACTTTATAGCCCACACCCTCCTTTTGGGAATCTTTGTATGAAAAAATATGTTTAACATAATAAAGGGTGATTTTTTAGCTGGTTTGGTTTTGGCAACACTGGTTTTGACAGCTGACGTGTGTTTAGTACCTTGTGTCACTGTCAAACAGCTTCAGTTTGGTTTGCAATTTAACCATGGATCGTCTTACAAATGAACAACGCTTGCAAATTATTGAATTTTACTATCAAAATTCGTGCTCGGTTCGAAATGTTCATCGCGCGCTGCTTCCATTTTATGATCGGCATTCTCGACCTTCTGAGCAGTCTATTCGGAAGATTGTGAAAATTACTTTGTTGGACATTAAACCACCAACACGTTTACGTACTGTGCGTATTGAAGAAAATATTGCGGCCGTATCAGCTGGTGTGACAGAAGACCGCGAAATGTCGATTCGGCGCCGTTCCCAGCAGTTAGGCCTTTGTTACAGCACTACGTGGAAAATTTTGCGGAAGGATTTGGGCGTAAAGCCTTTTAAGATACAGCTGGTGCAAGAACTAAAGCCAGCCGACCTACCACAACGCCGAATTTTTGGTGAATGGGCTCTTGGAAAGCTGGCCGAGGATCCGCTTTTTTATCGAAAAATTGTGTTCAGCGATGAGGCTCATTTTTGGTTGAATGGGTACGTAAATAAGCAAAATTGCCGCATTTGGAGTGAAGATCAGCCAGAAGCATTGCAACAGCTACCAATGCATCCCGAAAAAGCCACTGTTTGGTGCGGTTTATGGGCCGGCGGTATTATTGGGCCATATTTCTTCAAAGATGATGCGAATCGCAGCGTTACTGTCAATGGTGAACGCTACCGAGCGATGATAACAAACTTTTTTTTGCCCGATATGATATGTGGTTTCAACAAGACGGTGCCACATGCCACACAGCACGCGAAACAATGGCGCAATTGCGAGGCGAGTTTGGTGAACAGTTAATTTCACGTTTCGGGCCGGTCAATTGGCCGCCTAGATCGTGCGATTTGACACCATTAGATTATTTTTTGTGGGGGTATGCCAAGGCTAATTTGTATAGGGACAAGCCCGCTTCGATTGACGCACTGGAAGCCAACATCCATGCATTCATTCGTGAGATACCGGCCGATATGTGTGAAAGAGTATGCCAAAATTGGACTCAGCGGATGGGCTACCTGAGACGCAGCCGCGGTCAACATTTGCATGAAATTATCTTTAAACATTAAATTGCAAGGTTCAAACTATCGATTCAAATAAATATTTCATTCATTTTTTCGAATTTTTTGTGTTTTTTTTTAAAAAAAAAGTTCTAAACCTCTTAAAAAATCACCCTTTAGTTAGAGAATATTCTGCGCAACATTTAACTCTGCAACGTTTTTGACCATGCCCACTCTTTGCGGGAGTTTTTTTTTCAAAAAACCAGTTTTTTGGATTTTATTATAAAAAAATAAGAAATAAAATTTCATCGTCCTGTCTATTCCTTTTTCATCGAGAGGGATATGGATAGGGTATCATATCGTTCGCCTTGATTTTTTAACCTCCTTGGGTACGTACTAAATTGGCTTACACAAAAATTAAGCGTAAACGTATATTTGATGAAGAACTGACCGATATTGATTGATAGCACTAAACTGTTTGCATTCATTGGACTTCTTTATTGGCTGGTGTTTCTCGTTGTGGGTACAGTGGATTAGTGGGTAAGTGCGTTGGACCACTAAGCGAGAGGTCACTGGTTCAATTTTTATATAATATACGCGCACTAAAGGGATTTTGGATACCCTTATCCTTAAATTTCCTATTAATTAATTAGGAAATTTAAGGATTAGGAAAAGGGAGATACCGCTGCACGTTGGTTTTAAATGTCTGTAAACTGTAATGTGAGGGAAAACAGAGCGTGGTAGAGCATTCCACATTCGCGTTGTACAGTTAAGAAACTAATCCTTGTATTTCACTGTACGTCCGAATACAGGCTTAAGGGTGAACTGATGTGCATTCCTAGGATGGCGAGTATTGCGGTTGAACTGTTGTAGGGGTGGAATGCAACTGGCTATTTCATTTGAGCACTTGTGGTGGTAGTATCGATAAAACAATCACAGGCAGGAGCCATTACGACTATGACTAAGAGAGTCAAGTGATTTCGCAATGTCTCGATCGCCAATAAGTTTTACCGCACGTTTTTGAATCCTGTCAAGTAGGTCCAAATATGTTATTGGAGCACCGGACCAGATATGAGCGTTATACGCCTTATAAATTTTTGCCAGATCAGAAGGGGTGAAATATTTCTTGCATCGCTTAAGGAAGCCTAGACATTTCGCAGCGAAGAGTAAGAAATGTCATGAGAAGCTTCTCAAAAATAAGTTGCTATTCGGAATCGGCTTTAAACTGTCGGTCCCGCCATTCGTGTCAAACATATAACTTCGCACATACAATGGTTGGAGAAGCTAGGCTTTAGGTCCTGTATGGGCCGTTCACGCCTAATATTTATTTTTTGTTTCTCGATCAAATATCGAAAGTTCTGAAAGATTATGGGGCTCTCGAAAAGAAAAGCCCATATTTGCAACAACTATGTCACTGAAGACTTTCAAAAAATTATCTAGAGTTATCAGGTTCGATAACAGAGAAAGCGAAGCGTTTGTGAGACAAATTTACTTCTATACATGAATGATTCCAATTGCGTTAAGAGATTACTGAATCTTCATAACCCTCTCGAAAATGTTACAAGACGCTGAACAACTGGGAGCATTCAGCTGAAGATATCCTTTCCACCAGTACACTCCTTCAAAGCCTGCGAAGGAGCGAAATCAAGTTTTGAGTACTTTGTGATTCTGCAACGAGATATGCTTGCAATAGTCATCCTAATACGGGAAAGGAACTCGAACATACATCTTAAAGAATTCAAGGTATGTGTGTAGTTCTTGAATTGGTTATAGGGCTAAAGAGGCATAATCTTATCAACTGGGACAAACATTACTGGAGAAACTGATAACAGTGATTGGAAGAATACGCAAAAGCAAGCCCGAATCACCACCAGAACCAGTTAATGTTGAAGGAAGACCAATTTTGTCATCAAATTTAGCTTTTACCAAGATTACTAATGACGGTTCTTGTACCGTGACTATTGTGATATTGCTAGTGCATGAACTAGAATATGTATGTGAAACGTGATTGAGCAGCCCTCCAAGCAGACTCACTTGGGAAATAATAAAATATCTGTAATACTAGAATTAAGTGTAATATTTGGCACCATATAAAGCTGTATTTGTAACAAGGTTCCAAACACTTGTCTTTCGAGAAGTAAGAGATTAGTTGTTAAAGCAAAAGAAACACGTTTCTTAATAAATCCAAGTTTAAATTTAAAATCAAGAGACGTTTACTTGAATCTTTGAATGGCTGTTTGACAAGTGTCCATATAATTTCATTGCAAGTCAATATACATATGTATACCTGAAATTATCTATGCATAGTAATAATAAATCAATAATCAAGCCAACAGGAATTACTGACGAAAGCAAATTGATTTTACTAAAAAAAAGGCTGAATCTTCTAAGTACTTTTCATCAGTGAGTGATCGCGCTGATGAAAAGCCAGCAATAATACTAGACTACAACGAGAAAGCAGATAGTTGCTACACTTGCAAAAGAAAGACTAAGCTATGGCCTCAAATGGTCGATATATCAGCTTTTGTCATATTTATATTTATATGCGCTAACCATGCCTGGAAGGAAAACTATCTTGCTAAGCGCCGCTACTTTTTGAAAGCTTATTACTCCACACTATCAAAAGTAAAAAAAGTACCACACTATCAAAAGTAAGAGAATTTCTTAAGTTTACATCCATTCTCTTAAGAATTTTTACGCCGCTCTCAAGGTACTATCTCCGTCTTACGGAATGTAAGTTCCTCATATGCCAACATTTCAAACGAATCAAAGTGTATTAACTATCCTAAATTTTAAAATGCGCGACCTTAACTTTCTGACTTTGTCGACGACGGTTGGAAAAGTAAAAATAAATCGGTCTACTTTGGGTATAGCTATAGGTTAGGTTAGGTATGTGGGTTGGTAGAGCAGGGTAGACCCTACTATACCACACTCAGGTCCTTGTGGACCCATTGTGATTCCCTATACCGTCGGTGTTGTTGATGGTCAGCTTGTGTCATCCTTCTTGCATTTACCCGACTCTGTCCAGCCATCCTGACGTCCTCAAGAACCTGTAAAGATTAGAAAGTGTAACATCAGAAAGTTCTCGTAAATCATGGAAGTAAAAACTCCCAAGTGTTCTGTTTCTTAAGTGACAGAGGCTCGGGCAGTGACAGAGGAAGTGAGGTGTGTCCTCATGTGATTTCTTAAAAAGTTATAACACGTTAGAGCCCCTACCAGCTTAGACAGCGATGGCCTGTCGAACTGTAGAAGTTTGAATGTTCGGCCTTTGTCATATGCTGGCCATAGCTTCCGAGACACTTCACAGGTAGTTAGTGCTTTCCACCTGTTATTGGTTTTCATACGTATCTTGTTTTCCACTCGTTTTCTGAGATTAGATAGTGGAGGCTTGATCGACTGTAGTGCTCTATCTTTATCCATTGAGGACCCCTTTCTCGCCAGTTCATCAGCTATCTCATTGCCGGCTTTGTGACTATGTCCAGGGACCCAGCAGAGATTCGTGGAGTGCTGCGAGCAAAGAAACTTAAGCTCTATGCGACAGCGGTGAACTAGCTTCGATTTAATTTCTATAGCAGAAATTGCTCTTATAGCCGCCTGGCTGTCAATGAAAATGGTAATATCATTACGTGGTATTGCCAGCAATGACACCATTCAGGCCGCTCCCGCGATTGCCAGAATCTCTGATTGCCATAGTTCCAGAGGAGTTAGATTGAGAATTGCCTCCAAACCTGCCGTAGGTGTGGTTCTCATTGCGCTGGTTGTTCTTATACATGCAGACTACGCTGCCATATGTGAGTATTGGCTGCACGATCGCCGTGCACATCCACAAGATTATTTTGGGGTTTGGTCCCCACCTCCTGCCAAAGATGCGGTTACATGCGTAGAAAGCGTTATCTGCTTTTTTCACTCTTTCATTGACATTCGGCTTCCAATTAAGTTTCCTGTCTAGGATCATACCCAGGTATTTCGCCCTGTCCGTCACCTTTAGAGGTATTCCTTCAAGAGTTGGTAGCTGGAATTGTGGTATTATTCTTTTGTTTGTAAAAAGGATAAGCTCAGTTTTTTGGGGGTTGACGCCAGGCCCGCATTGCTTTGTCCATGTACTAAGTGTTCTTAGTGAATTCCCTAGGAGGTCACTTATGGTTTGGAATTTTCCTTTTGCAAGCAAAACTACATCATCTGCGTATGCAGTTACCGTGACCCCCATATTCTTAAATCCAATTAATATTTCATTAATGACAAGTCCCCAGAGTAGGGGGGAGATGACCCCTCCCTGCGGAGTGCCTCTTGCAGCAGTTACTCTAAGGTCAGTGTCACCTATTTTCGCGTTGATGTTCCTTTCACTAAGTAGATTTATAATCACATTAGTAAGGGTATAGCTATAGGTTGAGGCTTTTTATTTCTCATCGAATTTTAGTTCTCCACTTAATGAAGCTGATTTGGAGAGGAGGCTGTACTTAAGTTATTAGCATGGAAACAGCAGTATCAGCTTAAATATGCTTTGCTGGTTAACTGGTAAAGGAAGCAGAAGATTTCCTGTATCTTAGGAGCATTGGCCTCCCCTGGTCCCATATCCTCAACCGACCCCAATTGTCTCTCACGCTTTATAAGCACCTCAAAATGGTTCATCGTGTAGGCAGGAACTTCAGATCCACGTGGTATCACAATGGACCTTATATATGTAGGTCTAAGTGAGTCGGACTCCTATCCGACTGCCACTTCAACCTAACCTAACCTAAGGAGAGTCCATTCCTAGTACACAAATCGTCGATAGTTTCCAACGCCGGCCGCTTGCCCCTCTACACAAATATTCGCTAAGCCTGATCCGTAGAGATTCACAGTATAGCAACCGAAAGAATGCAATAAATCTTTCACCAAATGAAAAGTAAAATATTTTTTCTATAATATTTTAAGCGTTTTCAAATACCTAGACATCGTTAACTCCCCTTGTTTGCAACATTACACGAATACATGTGTATATTTGGAGGACATCATGTAAAAATGACGCGAACAACTTCAGAATCCACATCGCAGGTAATTATTTCTTCCGTTGATCACAAAAAAAAAAATAAGGAAAAACACTTCTGCAAGTTACAAATTGCATTTCAAAATTAATAGGGTGTATTCCGTCGAGTATACAGGAAAAAAAATTAATTACACTCAATTATTGCAGTTGCTTCTGGCCTACACACGACTTTGTATCGATTCACAGCGCAACAGCAATAATGATAAATGATAACCCATCGCCGCAGGAGGGAAATTAATGATTTTAACCTCTTTTTCATCCTCCAACACACTTGCAACAAAAGAGAGAGAAGAGAGACCATAGCATATGACAGACAGGTCTTCGCCGCGGCCACAGCACCGTTTTGCCGCATAATTTAATAATTTAATTTCCCAATCGACTATCGACACAATCTTTCGAGTCGAAGACATATTCCTTAAACTGGAAGAGTTTCCACCTCCACCGCTGCTGATGCTGATGCTCCATGATAATCTCTATACCCGATACACAATCCGACGACGACGACGAAAGAGGACAAAACTGTTTAGTAGAACATTGTGGCAGATACTACGACTGTATCCAGGCACCATCAAGATGGTCCACATTTGGTCCCATGGCCATTGTGCATCATGAATATATTATTTACTATCTTCTCTTGTTTTACGGTTTAAGGCCACGTTCCAACTTAGAGTCGTCTAGGTCCCCACACGAATGCGACATCTATTTGCGGCTGGAGCACGGAACATGCATGCAAAGATGCATGCAGATTTCGTATTGATTGAGGTTTCTGTGAGGATTTTCGGGTTGAGTGATGCCGGAGCGCCTTCACTCAGCCCAGACCACACACTGTGTCATTCTCTCTCTTTCTCGGCTCAATTGATGTCTAATTGACAGGTGTGTCCAATCACCTATTACCTAGCATTGATATTGATTGCGGCGGACGGAAACGCGGTAACGGGGCACAGGCAAATAGCATCTTTATTATGGAAAATTACCACCATCAGAGATGAAAATGTATCTTTGCCTTCACGAAGAGTTGGAAATTATGCGTTATTTAGTTGTGTGTTTGCTCTCGGGCGCAAAACAAAGTTATGTAGGTACGATCAGGCTAAATGCACTGAATCTGCATTGCATGGTATCCTTGAGATGATGACTTTCTATTCATCGTGACACAGCAATCATAATTTTGCCGTAATTATGCCGCCCTAATGTGGGCGCTGACTGTCACTGGGCTGGGAAAACCAACAAACTTGGAATGGACCACGCCCTTCACGGAGCTCATGGTGGGTACCTACGCTCTTTGTTTTTTTTTTTTCTTTATGTCTCCTCTACGCGGCGCGTACCTACATTTAAATGTTAATGAAATTTAAATTGTATTTGCTTTCGAAACAGGAATTCGAAATAAATAAATTCAGTACGCCAGCGGAAAATGATTTATTATGGTAAATTTGAATTTTGTGAATTTATGAGGAGGTGGAGCGGCAGCAGCGCGCTTCTGATCCTGGTGCTGTTGCTGTTGCTGTTGCTGCTGCTGCTGGTTCTGGAGCTGTATTCCGCTGTTGATGCTTGGTGGTGGCTCTTTCACACTTGGTGTGCTGGCGAGGATATTAGCATTTGATTATCGCAGTGACATCTGCTTGACAAAGCGTATTTTAATTCTTTTCCAAGGCTTCTACTAGGAGTTGTTGTTTTGTTTCGTCGAGTGGGGTGGGGTTGGCTTCGAGCTGATATGATTTTCCCAACGCAACTGAATTGTAGAGATGTTCGTCTAAACGTTGTTTAATACGCCGACAGTTATGCATATATTATTAAATATTTCCGCGAAATTAATTATACAATTTGTGTATTTTGGAACAGGGAAGGAAGCTCACCGAACTCGACATCTTGAACTACGCATGATGACTTGTTGTGTGATGCTAATTTTGACATGTTATTTAGATAAGTGTGCAAAGTTTATGCAGCTTAATTAGAGTAGCTGCGCGTAGCAATCAAGCATTTAAATTATATCTGTTTGGCATCTATATTATTTAATTTTAATTTTAAATTCATATTTATTATTTTTTCAATAAAACTTACATACTAGACAAAAATGAATAAATCTTTTTTTTTATAATGTACGCGCACTAAAGGGACTTTGGATACCCTTTAAATGAAGTGACACAGTGCGGGCATTAGGAAAATGAAGGATTAGAGAAAGGGAGATACCGCTGCACGTTGGTTTTAAAAGTCTGTAAACTGTAATGTGAGGAAAAAACAGAGCGTGGTAGAGCATTCCACATTCGCGTTGTACGGTTAAGAAACGAATCCTTGTATTTCACTGTCCGTCCGAATATAGGCTTAAAGGTGAACTGATGTGCATTCCTAGCATGGTGAGTATTTCGGTTGAACTGTTGTAGGGAAGGAATGCAACTGGCTATTTAATTTGAGCACTTGTGGTGGAAATGCCGATAAAAGAATGACAAGCAGGAGACATTATGACGATGACTAAGAGAGTCAAGTGATTTCGCGATGTCTTGATCGCCAATAAGTTTAACCGCACGTTTTTGAATCCTGTCAAGTAGCTCCAAATATGTAATTGGAACACCGGACCAGATGTGAGCGTTGTACTCAAGTTTTGGGCGAATAAACGCCTTATAGATTCTAGCCAGATCAGAAGGGGTGAAATATTTCTTGCATCGCTTTAGGAAGCCTAGACATTTCGCAGCGTTCTTGGCGACATCAAATATGTGGTCATTCCAACGAAGGTTGTCATTAACTCAAATACCGAGAATGGAAAGTCTTTCGGTTTCAGCGATGCAAGTGCCATTCATGGATAATGGCAGAGAATTAGGGGTTCGCTTCAATGACAGCAGACAGCATTGCGTTTTGGAAGCATTAAATTCCACTCTGTTGGTTTTACCCCATTTAAGAATGCTGTCAAGATCGGAATTTAATGAGCTTAACATACGTTGCCGTTCCAGTTCAACGCCCGAAGATGAGGGGCGTTGCCCAGGAAACGAATATGTAAAGCTGAGGGTACTGTCATCAGCAAAGGAATGGATTGGATTAGAAGTGACAGACAGGAGGTTATTGATATAAATGAGAAAGGGAGTCGGAGACAAAACAGAGCCTTGAGGGACACCAGCATCAATTTGGTGAGTTGCAGACTTGAAACCGTCCAAAACGACTTCAATTGAACGTTGAATTTATAATCCATTAAAGAAGGGTAACATCGAGCTTGATGCCAAACTCTGTCAAATGTCTTTGAAATATCAAGCGCAACAACCTTGCTTTCACCACCATGGTGGTTCCACTTTTCGGTTAGATAAGTCATCAAATCACCAGTGGACCTGTTGCTGCGAAAACCGTACTGCCGGTCATTAAGAAGTTTTCGGAATTCGAGATATTTCATAAGCTGAAGATTTATCAGCGTTTCAATGACCTTGGAAAGAAGGGACGTAAGTGCAATTGGTCGGTAGGAGGAGACAGAGGAAGAGTCGCCTTTTTTTGGGACGGGCTGGACAAATGCTGTTTTCCATCTTCTCGGAAAGAGCCCTGAAGAATAGGACAGATAGAAAAGCTTACGCAGTGGTTTTGCCAGCGTGGAAGAACACCTCTTCAGAACGATAGGGGAAATACCACCTGGGCCAGCGGATTTGTGAATGTTGAGATCTTGAAGTACTCTTGCCACAGTACGGGTTAGATAAAGCACAATCTGGGAGCGTTGAGCTAGCTGCAAAATGAGCAGCGAGCAGATTGGCTTTATCCGAAGAGCTGACAGCTGGAGTGCCATTGTAAATGAGTGTCGGGATAGATGACGAGGCCGAATTTTTAATATTCTTGACAAACGACCAAAAGTTTTTACTACCGGAGGGACTTTGTAGTATTTGTTGCCTAAACTTTTGGTCGTAGGAGAAAATTTGACACGATTAATGTGGGCATTGCAGTCATTTCTGGCTCGTTTGAACTTTTTTCGGTTTTCCTCAGTTGGATTGGCCTTAAATGACTGAAAACTTACCTCTTTAGCCCTGATAGCTTCTTTACAGCTCAATTCACACCACGCGTTTTCCTTAGGTCTGATACACTTTATCCTATGAGGGATAAAGCGTTTCATACCCAGGTGAATTAAATTTGTAATCATATCGGCAGCGGCATCCACGTCGTTGTTGAGGAAGCACAACGACCAGTTAAAACTCCTAAAGAAACCGTTTAAAGCTTCCCGATTGGCTTTCTCGTATTGCCATACGGTTCTTTTAGGAGCTTGTTCTTTAACTGTGTGGCAGGAGTACGAGAAATTCGCCGATATGATAGAATGGTCTGACGAACCTAAAGGCGATAATACATTTAAAGTGTATTTATCAGGGTTAGAGGTAAGAAACAAGTCCAGAGTGTTGGCGTTTTGACCGCTAATGTCCGGGATCCTTGTCGGCTCATTTACAATCTGGGTTAAATTATTAACCTCAGCAAAGATCTCAAAATACCTTCCTTCGGGTGTTGTCTGTCCAGAATGTCGAAGCCAACTTGAATTGTGTATATTGAAATCGCCCGCAATGACGATTTCAGTACGAGGATAATGGGTTACAATTCTGGTGATGGAATCAGACAGTGCATCAAACTCATTATAAGTTGAATGCCTGTCCTGGTTAGGGCTGCTGTAAATAAAACAGTAGTGAATTGATTGCCTACGGACATGAAATTTTAGCCAAATATAATTAAATTCCGGAATAGAACATTGGCCATATTGAGGTAGAAGTTGGTAAGCTACATCACTGCGTATATAAACGGCGATACCACGATGGGAAAAGAATAATTGCACCAAGTTATATCCAGGCAGACTAAACTCCGTTAAATCGGAATCAATGCTGACCTGTGTTTCACTTAGTGCCAAAACAGCTGGTTTATTGTGAATTGCATGGGCGTACAATGAAAAAAAATTGGATCTCAACCCACGAATGTTACTCACGTCCACTCTAAAATTCCCACGCATAACAAAAAAACAAACACAAAAAACTCAACTCCGACGCAGACTAAGCTGGGCCGTACCGTGTAGATCCTGACGTCAGCTTTCCAAAACAAATCACTGCAGGTGTTATGCCCATACAATGAATTGCTTTAGTCTGCCAACAAAATCTACACAACGCGACCCGCTATTCGCCAAATGATACTCTACCCAGCCATAGCAAGTGCACGCAAAAACATACGGCACTTGCTATAGCCAAGCAAAGCAGCAGCAAACGATAGGGAGTGGGACCAGATGGAGTGCCCAAACACAATACACTTTTTTTTTTCACTGCACATACACTTTTTTTTTCACATCTAAATTAAAATTATTGGGTTCTTACAACTAGCTTACTGGTCTTGAGGCGGACGCCCAAAATATATTATTAATATTAATTGTTTTTCGGCCTATAAACTATAAATATTGTAAATTAAAATATCATGTAAGTTTAAGAAAAATGTTTGAAAAACTTAACTATATTATTTTTATTTTATATAAAACTAAAACTAAAACTAGGCTTACATCTATGAAAACTAAGACTACCTTTTCTATTTAACTAACAATATTTACAAATATAATAAATATAATCGTTGGTCATTCACCGAGTGTCACCATCCTAATTGCTAATTGTTCTGGGAGCCTAATTGTCGCCAATTGTAAGTTGACCGAAGCCGTAAAGCATCAATCAACTCTCAGAAACATCACACCAAGTTCACGAATCTGTATTAAAGAAGTAAAGGATTAGGAAAATGGAGATACCGATGCATGTTCGTTTTAAATGTCTGTAAACTGTAATGTGTAAGAAAACCAGAGCGTGATAGAGAATTCCACATTCGCGTTGTACGGTTAAGAAACGAATCCTTGTATTTCCCTGTCCTCGCGAATATGGGCCTAAGGGTGAACTGATGTGCATTCCCAGCATAGCGAGTATTGCGGTTGAACTGTTGTAGGGGTGGAATGCAACTGGCTATTTCATTTCAGCATTTGTGAAATGAAACAATGACAGGCAGGAGACATTATGACGATGACTAAGAGAGTCAAGTGATTTCGCGATGTCTCAATCGCCAATAAGTTTTACTGCACGTTTTTGAATCCTGTCAAGTAGGTCCAAATATGTTATTGGAGCACCAGACCAGATATGAGCGTTATACTCAAACTTCGGGCGAATTAAGGCGTTTACCTTATAAGTTGTTTTCAGATCAGAAGGCGTGAAATATTTCTTGCATCGCTTAAGGTTAAGAGATTAAGGTTAGCCTAGACATTTCGCAGCGTTTTTGGCGACATCGAATATGTGGTCACTCCAACGAAGGTTGTCAATAACACACATACCGAGAATGGAAAGTCGTTCGGTTTCAGCGATGCAAGTGCCATCCATGGATAATGGCAGTGTATTGGGGTTTCGCTTAAGTGACAGTAGACAGTTTTGCGTTTTGGAAGCATTAAATTCCATTCTATTGGTTTAACCCCGCTGTCAAGGTCGGAATTTAATAAGCCTAACATACTTGCGTACAAAATTTCCATATAAATTTTTGGAAAACTCGACTGTTAAAATGATTGAAATTTTGGAACGTCCATATATGACCTAACTTCTGGAATAAAAGATCAACTACTAAGGACATCGTCGCATTAGTTTCGTTGATATTAACTAGATCTAACCTGGCCCGGACGGCAGCCTGCTCATTATGTTGCAAAAACATCAAAACAAAGTGATACCCTGGCCTCTAGCCATTTACAGTAATTGCCTCCTGCTTAACCATGTCCCTCAGTCCTGGAGACATGTAAGAGTTGTTTTTTTACCCAATGTAGTCGACGAGTCTGCGAAATACTTTTGGACCAATTAGTACTCGAATGGATCCTAGACCTTCACATCAAGGCGGGCCTGACTAGGTCACCTTATGTAATTCTCAACATGCATATCTTAGAGGTAGGTCCACTGGGACAGCAATGCACGAGGTAGTGCGCACTACTGAGAGGTCCATCAAATACAACGAATATACGCTAGCCACCTTTTTAGATATAGAAGGTGCGTTCAATAACGTCCATACCGAAGCTATCCAAGCATCTCTCATTGAGACTGGTGTAGATGAGTTCATTGCTAGATGCATATTATCCATGCTCAGAACAAAGATTATTCAGGCTTAACTAGGTAACAGCATCTCAACCAAATCGGTCAGCAGGGGCACACCTTAAAGTGGGGTCATATCGCTTATGTTGTGGATAATGCTTCTTAAAAAAATCCTATCAAACTTAGACAGCCACGGCATTAGCGTAGTTGCGAATGCGGATGACGTGATCGTGCTTGTATCAGGGATCTCGGACGTGATCAGCGAAATCATGGAAAGGGCACTGGTTAAGATCACCGCCTGGGCCGCGAGGTGTGGTCTGGGCGTTAACCCAAACAAAACAGAACTGATGCTGTTCACCACTAAAACAAAAATACCAACTTTTAAATAACCCCGTCTAAACAAACATGTTCGTTTGCTATCCCCCAATGCTAAATACTTGGGTGTCATTCTAGACCTCAAACTCAGCTGGAAGCTAAATATTGAACACCGGATTCGGAAAGCAAATATCGCTTTCTATACGCATGCAGCAAGACTTTCGGTAAAAAGTGAGGACTTAAACCAAAAATGATGGTTGTCTGGTCGTACAGGGCGGTGGTACTTCCAATTCTAACTTACGGGTCTTACTGGTAGGGTGGCCCACCCTAAGTAAAGCTTATAACAGCACCAAACTAGGCAGAGTCCAGAGAACGGCTGCAGAGAAGAAGCGCTACTTGCCTTTTTTAGATGGTAGAAATCAGCCACTTCACCTACCTACCTACCTACCTAGATCTTATTGTAAGGTCTAGTTTCTTAAATGCTTCTCAAGTTTGTATTCAAAAGAGATTCTATTTTGAAACTGTTTAGAGAACTTTATGATAGCTTGACTGAATCCGACTTTCATGCCTTGTTGACATAACTATGGCTTTCTTAACGGTCAGCCGTATTTTGTTACCCCAAAAATTGCATAATTCAGGTTATCTTAAAATATATGTTTCAATTTGTTTATTGCTTTCGCCAATTGTTACACTTTAAATTATGAGGTGGACAAATTAAACAAAACAATTTAAATGCGTGAAAAAGAAAAAACAAAAGACGAGCAAAATTGCAGCCGCCGCTGCGCCGAGGGTTAAAAGTCGAATAATAACGGGATAGAGAAATTTCACCAGAAATTCTCCATCGAGATAGAGGGAGAGAAGTGCATCAGGTAGCATATTGGATGCTACCGTCCCGGTTGCTCAACTGGGGTGGGTTCGGAGATGGAAATGAAAATATTAAGGAAGAGGAAAATTCTGAAATGCAAATTGTAAGAAGAAGAAAAAGGTAAAGTGATGGTGGGTAAAGTGGGCGCCACACAATCTGTAAAAAAAGAATGGTGAAACCTTTTTGGAGATGAAGAATTACTAAAAAAAAGAAGATGAAATAAAAAAACCGATTTTTAAAAAAATGTTATATAGCTCCTCTGAGCAACGGTCGATTTATTAATTTCACGTTAAATTGCGGAACTACAAAAGAAAATATCGCCGTTCGAAATAGCCCGCTATCGCTATTTCCCAAAAGTAACAAAGAAACAAAATGAAGGGTTGCGTGTCCCGTGATTTTCGGAATATTACCGTAACGAAAGCCTATCGGGTTTTCAAAATACAACTCCTAAAATGCAAACGCAAAATGTTAAAGGAACAAACAAAAGATTCCTGCTCCTCAAAGATTCCTATTAGGTGTATACTGGGGTTCAGCTGCCTATCCTGCCGCTAAATCCCTTGTCTGTCGTCTGCTTTCTTTTTTTTTCCTTTGTTTTTTTGGATTCTGATCTATCCCGATCAAAATTCCCAACCAAGCAAATTTATATCCAAAAAAGCGCAATCCGCGAAAAACTATTTTTAAACTTGAAAAAAACTTTCTCGATTTCTCCTATCCATCTTTTTGCAAAAGCTTCCTATACCTTTAATGGCCAACTAAGAAGTTTATCTATACCTTGGATTTAAAGATATGCTTAAAGTAGGTTTTAAGAGCGTTTAAACTAGCTCTGAAGCTATTTCGTACTATTTCCATGGAAAATCATGCTTCTACATAAAAACCTGTCCGTCTGTCCTTCTTTCTATCCATAAGTCGGTAGCCATTAAACCGAACTTCTAGATTATTATTGTTTCTGTTGTAGATATGCTCATTTATAGCTTATTTTTTAGAATTCCTTAAAATGCCTCTAAAAAGTTGCAAAGTTATACAGGGTCGAAGTATTTAAGCGGCCTCTATACAACGGTGCATAAATCCTTATTTATAAAACATTCTGCTACTCATATTAGTTATACAGTGCTACTGTCAGATAAAAGCGAAATCTAGTACAATTAGTTGTCCGAATTGGTAAACACAACTCAGCTGTTCGTAGAAAAACAAATTAAATGTATTCAGTTGAGACTCGGAAATCTCGTATTAAGCACAAAATGCAAACGAGATAAACGTATTTTAATACAATTTAGTTTTTTGAAAAAAACGTACATAGCAAAAAATTTCGTCCAACACAAATTCGATCAATTCAAGAGAAGGAGAAAAATAAAATGATATTTCCGTACAAAACCACACTTAAGCGGACACTAAACAACCTCCAAACGCGTTTAAGTTATACAACCTCTATGCAACGTTGCATAGGTTTTATGAAACACGTTTTTGAGTTTAGAGGTATTTTAAAGCGTGCATAACTTTGTACCCTCTTTGAAATACGTTTATAAACAAGGCTGTTAGATTTCAAGGAGTAGAGAGTCGAAATCTTTTGAAAAACGTATCGAATTATTTTTTATTCTCCAACATTATGTAAGATTCCAGATTGTTTTGTTCAGCGATTTTGGAGTTAAGGTCACTTAAGTTATGTTTATGTTTTTTTTTTAAATAAAATTGCGATGGTTCCCTTAATAAAAATGATCTCATACACTTTTGAAATATTTTTATCTTTCCTTCCAAACTAAGCATTTTTAAATCAATTGGGAGTTATCGTGTATTTAGTCAAAGCGTCCTCATTAAAAAAGCGCTTCTTTAAATTCTGCCAACAAAGTTTCGGTATACCCTACAAGTTTAAGGACAAGCATTTTCATTTGAACTGGTGGCTGCAATGATTTCTCCAAATGTACTTGACTTTCAAAAGCTTTAACTCACACAAGTTTAAGTTTTCAAACACCACATTAAGTTGGATTCGCTCAAGACCGGGAAAACCTAAACGGAGTTAATGTCGATACAATTCTTAAAATTATGTGCCAACAAAAACCAATCCAAACATGGAAATCTGTTGGACGGAAAACAAGACTTGCAGAGTTTTCTCTTTCAATTAAAAGGACATCCGTCGCTGTTCGCCATGTTCTTAACAAAGGTTAGGTATTTTAAATCAGTTAATGTAAAGCCTTTCCACAGCCCTCTGTATACAGCCTCTCCGGTGTGTAGACTACAAGCAGTGCGGTTTCGATTATGGGGTTATCGCAGTTATAAAGAATTTGTAGTCTTTTTTCTGTGCCTCAGCACCCGGGCTATTTATCTTCTTAAGAAAGATTGTAAAATATTGTCATCAATCGTGGTCTTTTTCAAGAGCCCTGACCGGAATGAAGAGCATATGAAGAGTTTTGTACTATCCCGAAACACCGTGCTTAATTTAAGGGCACTCTCAGCATTATTCGACAACCCCACCGCCTTAACCGCTCTGACTTCCAGACACGCTGAAAACTAAGTCGGCTCGACATTGAGACTAGAACATACACGAAATGGAAATATGTAGCTACGAAGAATGCAACAGAATTTCCAGAGGCGATGGTGTGCCGAATACCTATCCTTGAGAATTTTAAGTGAGACAAAAATGGCAAATAGAGAACCTGAAGGTTGGCCAGTCGAGTCAAGCGCTAACTACCCACTCAATGGAAAACGGGTCAGGTACTTGACGTTTATATGGACGAAGACGAGCAACGGCTCGTACGCATTTGTTAACACTAAAATTTGCATTAACACGTCGCTTAATCGGAACGAGGTATGCAACTCTTACCATTCCTAACATTTACTTCTCAAAAATGATAGTCTCACAGGTTAAGCAACGGTAGAAAGAACTCAACTTGACGACACTCTGTAAAATAGACATCAAACATAATAAAGGGTGATTTTTTAAGAGGTTTAGAACTTTTTTTAAAAAAAAAACACAATAAATTCGAAAAATGAATGAAATATTTATTTGAATCGATAGTTTGAACCTTGCAATTTAATGTTTAAAGATAATTTCATGCAAATGTTGACCGCGGCTGCGTCTCAGGTAGCCCATCCGCTGAGTCCAATTTTGGCATACTCTTTCACACATATCGGCCGGTATCTCACGAATGAATGCATGGATGTTGGCTTCCAGTGCGTCAATCGAAGCGGGCTTGTCCCTATACACATTAGCCTTGGCATACCCCCACAAAAAATAATCTAATGGTGTCAAATCGCACGATCTAGGCGGCCAATTGACCGGCCCGAAACGTGAAATTAACTGTTCACCAAACTCGCCTCGCAATTGCGCCATTGTTTCGCGTGCTGTGTGGCATGTGGCACCGTCTTGTTGAAACCACATATCATGCAAGTCAAGAACTTCCATTTCGGGCAAAAAAAAGTTTGTTATCATCGCTCGGTAGCGTTCACCATTGACAGTAACGCTGCGATTCGCATCATCTTTGAAGAAATATGGCCCAATAATGCCGCCGGCCCATAAACCGCACCAAACAGTCGCTTTTTCGGGATGCATTGGTAGCTGTTGCAATGCTTCTGGCTGATCTTCACTCCAAATGCGGCAATTTTGCTTATTTACGTACCCATTCAACCAAAAATGAGCCTCATCGCTGAACACCATTTTTCGATAAAAAAGCGGATCCTCGGCCAGCTTTCCAAGAGCCCATTCACCAAAAATTCGGCGTTGTGGTAGGTCGGCTGGCTTTAGTTCTTGCACCAGCTGTATCTTAAAAGGCTTTACGCCCAAATCCTTCCGCAAAATTTTCCACGTAGTGCTGTAACAAAGGCCTAACTGCTGAGAACGGCGCCGAATCGACATTTCGCGGTCTTCTGTCACACTAGCTGATACGGCCGCAATATTTTCTTCAATACGCACAGTACGTAAACGTGTTGGTGGTTTAATGTCCAACAAAGTAAATTTGGTGCGAAATTTGGTCACAATCTTCCGAATAGACTGCTCAGAAGGTCGAGAATGCCGATCATAAAATGGAAGCAGCGCGCGATGAACATTTCGAACCGAGCACGAATTTTGATAGTAAAATTCAATAATTTGCAAGCGTTGTTCATTTGTAAGACGATCCATGGTTAAATTGCAAACCAAACTGAAGCTGTTTGACAGTGACACAAGGTACTAAACACACGTCAGCTGTCAAAACCAGTGTTGCCAAAACCAAACCAGCTAAAATATCACCCTTTATATGTTTTAGAATTTTGTCATTCCAATTTTTGTTCTGATAGCCCCCTTCAAAATGGAATAATCAACTTGAAACGATCCACAAAAGTCACTTAAGCCACATTGTCCCACATCTGTCATAAAAAAATCACTTCATTTCCGTAAAAATGATAGCCTCAACCTTTTTTTTCATCACTGCTCAATTTTATGTAACGGCTCACACTGGGCGCAGAAATTCAATTTTGATTTTAAGACGACCTTTGTGTATAACATCCGTTCGCATGTCACACCTAAGCACACACTTCCGCTGAATCATCTCAGTCAAAAGCCAAGAAACAAAGAATATACTCCACTTCATTTCTCTCCTTTATCATGTCGATTTACACCTTAAAAACAATGGAACTCCATAACACCCGAATATGGCAGAGTGTAATTCTCATAAATAACTTCGATTGCGCACTATAAAACGCAATTACACTTGAGAGAAAAATAAAGGATTCTTTCAACCAAGCGAACAGTCGGGGCACGATTCAAGTCAGATAAAATATATATATCGCGTTCCATGTCAGACACATACATACACACGCCGACAAAGAAGACGCGCACCCTCACTCACACAAAAAAAAAAAAAAACACATCTTCACTCACAACTAAAAATGAATTTATTTTTATTGCTCCCAAGATCGTACTTTCATTTGCGCCCGCGAAAGTACTACATCGTTGGCGTGGCATCATTTGAAAAAAGCAAGAAACAAAAAGATAAGCTACCCGGCGATTTTCACCCCACCAAAGAACCCCCCACCCCCTCAAAAACAAAAAATGAAAGACACGAAATAAACATGCAATTTAATGCGAGTCCTTTTGTCTGGCAAAGGGATGGAGTAGGTGAATTCACGGCGGTGAAGCAGAACTTCTTCTCCGCCATAACACAATTCAAATTCAAATATCTTCATTTCTAACAAAGTGAATGTCCCTCTAGAGACGATAGAGGTAAGGCTTAGGCATAACCTTGAGCGAGCTTCTTTCACCGCCAATGATAAGGAAGAAAGAAGGCAGGGCGATCTCTGTTTTGGCATCGGTTAAGTACGGAATGCGTACGAGGAGTATTTTCGCGAATATTTTTCCATGAATTTCTGAAAATAATTTTCCTTTATCTCAATCGGGGGAAGATAGTACGGGCAACAGTGGGTGGTTAAAGTTTTCTATCATTTTTAAATAATTAACTGCAGAGATTTGAAAAAAATGTAAAAACCCAGGAACGTTATTTGAGTTTTTGAAACTTGGCGGCTTATTCGATTTGAGTTTATTGATATTTTGTTTTGAAGTTAGAGCGACTAATAATTTGAGGTTGTCGATTTTCCGTGTCAAATATTGTTGATTAAATAACATCAATTGCTTCTTCTGTCGAAAAGTCGGACGTGGTCTTTGGAAATTTTTCACAAAAGCGAAGTAACAATAAAACCCTTCTGCAACACAATAATCGACGCGTACCAGTGTGCCTTCCGACCCGGCAGATCGACCATAGACCATATTTTCTGGAAAAGACCAACCAACTTCAAGTCAACTCCACGAATGACAACTTAATGGAGATCCGACGAAAAATTACCGCTGCTACTTCGGTTTGGCGAAACAAATGGGTTTTAAAACTCTTAACTCGAAGGACAAAGTGTATGCCCTTTATAAAACTTATTCTGCCAGTTCTAATTAGGCTTCTTCGAAAGATTCTTTGGCGGATATTTGGTCCTGTGTGCGAGGAGGGCAAATGGAGGAGAAGATACAACCGCAAACTCTATAAGCTGTACCAAGATGTGTATGTAGTCCAAAAAGCTAAAACTCGTCGACTCGAATGGACAATAATGCTCCAGCGAAGATGATTTTCGAATCCCAGCCCCTAAGTTCAACACGACAAGGAAGACCGAACCTCCGTTTTAAAGACTAAGCCAACGTCAGTATGCCAGAGCACGAACTGGAAGCAGCGGGCCCAGTATCACAGAGGATGGAAGACTGCCGGGTTTTAGACAGGAACCCTTCACGGGTCGGGAGCCCGTTAAGTAAGTAAGTAATAACATTGAGGGCGAGAAGAAGATACAACCACGAACTCTATGAGCTGTACCAAGATGTGCATGTAGTCCAGAAAGCTAAAATAACAATAATCCTCCAGCTAAGAGGATCTTCGAATCCCAGCCCCCAAGTTCGACACGACAAGGAAGACCGAACCTGCGTTTTAAAGACTAAGCCATCGTCAGTATGCCAGAGCACTAACTGGAAGCAGCGGGCCCAGTATCACAGAGGATGGAAGACTGCCGGGTTTTAGACCGGGACCTTTCACGGTTCGCGAGCCCGTTAAGTAAGTAAGTAATAACATTAGAAAAGAGCGGATTAAAATCAGAAGCAAAGCGTTAGTTACGGTCAATCCTACACAATCGTTTTACTAAAGGGTAATTTTTTAAGCGTAATTTTTTTAAAAATCTCAAATTTGCATAAAATATTCAAAATGTTTATTGTAATCGATAAATAGGCCTTTGCCATTTACGTTTTAAGGACAACTTCATGTTAATGTTGTCCGCGGCTCCATTTCAAATGGTCCATTCGGAAAGTCCAATTTTGGTTCACTTTTTCAAGCATTTCGGCCTGTATTCCACAAATCACGCGTGTTATGTTATCCTGTAAGGCTTCAATCGTGTTCAATAGACTAACAACTTTACATAACTCCTCAAGAGGCGTTAAAACGCATGAACTTGGCGGCCAACTCACAGTGCCATTTCGAGAGATAAGCTCCTCACCAAATTCATCCTTCAGCATTTCCATTGCTTCACGAGCTGTGTGGCATGTGGCACCGTCTTGATGAAACCACATGTCAACTAAGTTCAACTTAGCCAACTGAGGCAAAAAAAAGTCGCATATGATGGCTCGATATCGTTCGCCGTTGACGGTAACGTTTCTTTCACGGCCGTCTTGGAAGAAAAATGGACCGATGATGTCACCGATAAATCACACCAAACTGTCGTTTGCACGAATTTTGATAATAAATTTCAATAATTTGCAATCGTTGCTAGTTTGAAAGTCTTTCATGATTAAATGGCAGAGTGTACTGAAAACTTTTTACTTTGACAGATGACGTTTGGACGCCATTACTAACCAGTGCTGCCAACCTGAAAAACTTTACTCTTAAAAAATTACCCTTTAGCTTAAATTTTCAAAGACCGCATTAAGTTGGATTCTCTCAAGACCGGGAAAACCCAAGCAGTGCAACGCAAAGTTAGTAGAACATTCTTATGGCTTTGTGATTGTAAAGGGTGATTATGTCTAGAATCACTTCATGGCACATTTCTTTATTTCTGCCTTTAGGGAAAATATTTTGAAAATATTATAATTTTAAAACAGAGTATTGCCATAAGCGAAAAACAATTGTTGGTACAAATCTCACCGGAAATCTGGTTTTGAACTGTCCAACTATGAAAATCACCCTTTGATATTTTCAGATCACAATACATGGCAATCAAAACAATAGTAAAAGGCGCACTCAATCGTCCTTTAAAAATATAAACTAAGAAAGAACTTCGGCGAAGCTGCATTTTATTTGAGGACTTACATATTTGATGTGACCCTAATTCAACTTCACTAAAAATAATTTTGAGGCTTGAGTGATTGGTAGGGGTATTGGGTATAAATGGGTTCGTAGGGTCATTCCTATGAACATCACAATACAAACCGAGTTGACTTCTTGGGCGGAATCTTTAAAGTTATTTTTCTTTGCAATCATGCGAAGCATCTTTATCTTGGCTGCTATCAATTTACCCTTGAACTTTTTTATCACTGTCTAACATTGCGAACTATTTGTGAGCACTGAACGTACAACCGCCCCGTTTAGGGACTTCATTTAAGTTTAGTTAGACTTTGTCTATCGCAAATGATAGCGCCTATGATAGAAGATAGTTTTCCTACCACTTCATCCATCCCTGATGTTGTCAGTCACGTTCGCTTCCCTGTTGATCACAGGTCCAAGATATTTAAACTTTTCGCATTTCGGAATCTCTTCGGAGTTCCATTCAAACTCATGCCCCTCTAAATCTTCCACACAAACAATAAGTTTAAGGGAAGTTTGATGCTCGCTTATGATGGCTTCATTGTAAGCAAAGAATATTTGGCAGGGTCCCTAACTTTTTCTTCAAGCGGATAATCAAGGACAGCTTCCTTCCTTGGTGCACTGCCTCTTCAGTGTCTACTGATGTTTCTCCTTTCAGTAAACCTCTACCAAATCAAATGAAACTACATATGCCTTAAACACTTTTACGCATTCAGTCAGAGCGCGACCAAATAAGACTTCTTTACATGTTAGACTTAAGAACATTAACATACCTGCAGATTCATAACTAGATCCTTTAGGTAATGTTAGACTCTGAAACTTCATTCCCTTTTCGAAAGACAAAAGAATCTTAACGCGCTTTTCCAAGTGACACATCACTTTGAATCAGCACTGTTTAATAAAAAAAAAAAATTGTCTGCAAAGCAGCTTCCTCCATCGTTCTCCTTAAACTCCAAGGCGCGTGGGTGATGTGCAAATATAAAATATTTAATTACAGTACCTAATGAGTTCAAGACCCATCGCATTTAATTTACCTCGCTCATTGCCTTCGCTACCCCTATTTACTTAAGCAGATCTCGTCGTCGGGGGTTATACGGTGGTAGAAATTAGCGACAATTTGAGCAATCTTGAGTGTGCACAGGATAAGCACGGTACATCTACACGGTGGTAGCCGCCTGTGGTATGAGAAATGCGAAATGAAATAAATTAACAATTCCAAGAGGACGACTATCTACACTGCAAAACAATGCGTCCTTCTCCGGAGGGATTCGCGTACATTATTATAACGCACGACGACGGTCTTATACTTCACGTCGAGGACTCTTCAGCATGCAATGGCAAACACAGTCATAAGCCGACGCGGCGGTAGGTGGTAGGTATGTTGGCAGTGGGTCTATATGCGTGCGACAATGGCACTTGAGTGGGCCCTTCAAAGCCTATAGTCCTTTTCTACGCACTCCTGTTTCTCCCCCGTTGATTAGGACTATCATACACCGAGTATCATTAGCTAGCAGCAACAAATTAAATCTTTCGCTCTTTGAGACTTTGTCGAGTGTCATGGTGGGTGGGCAAACGACCTGCTTATCGCGTATTATCCCGCGAGGGTGATGGGGGCAGATTTCCAATCAAACACAAAGCAATTACCAGGAATTGAAGATCCCTTGGCGCTGGTTTAAATGGTAATTCAGTCATTCCTCGCTCGCTCTTCTTCTTCTTGGGCACGGCTGATTGACCGACCAAAGGTTCACGCAAACTGTCACCGTTCCCTAGAAATGTCTCTTTTAAGAGGGAAGCTCGCACCCATTTCAATTAAAAGCCTTCAAGCGATGCCCCTTCAGGAATTCGCTTTCCCGTGTTTCTGTGCCACTTCGTGACTGTGTTATTCGCGAGCAATCCAATTCCGTGCAATATTTAGTTGATGTGTTTTTTTCTCCTTTTATCCCCACATTCTTGATGTAGGTGCTCGCTTGCCATTCAAGGATATCAATGTCCTCGATGTCAGTATTGCTAGTTGGCACGATGACAATAACATTATTTAATGGGTATCTGGGCTGGAATAGCTGTTAAGTGAGTTTTTCATGGCTCAGCCGAAGGAGCAGGCAGAGGGGGTGAGCATAAAGTTGAAGACGATGATTCACTTTTGCGTCCACTGAAGAAGGACAGGTAAACTAATTGGAATTTCATTATGCGTGTTACTGTTTCAATCGATCGATCCTAAGCGAAATTGGTTGTTTACCTAAATCGATTTTATGTAACGACCAGGAGCTGTAAACTTGACAAAAAGTGATTAACAAGGGAGAGCGTTGGTGTTTGAAACAAATTTGTTGGCATAGAATATGGGACTTAAGGAGATAAACAAATAATGTGCTGACATAAATAATGTCTCTATTGTTTGCTGGAAGGGAAAATGTAGGCCATAAGTATGAACAATTGTCTTGACAAGTTATCCAGAATGTGATGCTGAAAGTGACATCATCAAGGACGAGATGATGGGCAAGGAAGATATTATGTTCGATGACAAAGGGCTGTATAGTAGATATGAAAGGGAACTGTTGTCACACGGACATTGTCATACCATAAACAAAATCGGGGTTCTGGACTTGTACTTGAAGGTTTGATTCAAGTTTGTCAACTTGAGAATGAACTCCTCAACATTGAACTATGTAAGCATTAGGTTAGGTTAGGTTAGGAGAGCTGTTTTGCACCAGAAGCAAATTTCCCTCGGAGGCCGTAGAGGCCCATTTTGAGTACCCTGTTTGTACATGCAAGGAAATGCAACTAACAAAACCACTGAGATCTTTTGAGGAAAAGTTTTAGGTCTGATAGAGGTACCCTAGCCACGTCGCCCAAGCTTTCTAAGAACCGTGCTCCCATGCAGGATAAGCGGCGTTCTTGTAGAGCTGAACAGTGGCATAGGAGCTGTTCCACGGACTCTATTTCCTCCTCGTCTCTGCAGCTTCTGTAGAATTCATTTGCAAAGAGCCTTAGCTTTTTAGCCATTTTTCGGATGACCCAGTGTCCGGTTAATACCCCGACGAGCATCCAGATTTGACCTCTATTAAGAGTGACTAGGGATTTTGATCTTTTGACGTCGACAACAGGCCACAGGCTTCGGGTTATGACGCAACCGCTGGTGTTGCTCCATTGTTCCTTAGCCAGCTGGAGGATAATGTCGTCGAAAAAGTCTTAGCGGTGTTAAAAGGTGGAAGCACCTCTCCGACCGCTAGTAGTGGGTTCAGATCAGAGCCGTATCTGGCCAGTTCATCCGCTTTTTCATTCCCTTCAACACCAACGTGTCCTGGGACCCAGCAGAGTAGAACCGAGTGATGAGGTATAGCCCTTAGTGCCAAGAGACAATCTGTTACGCACTTAGCGTTTACAAGGTTAGAGCCGATTGCTCGATAGGATAGTCTGTGCTGCTTTCTTAACCGCAAAGATCTCAGCTTGAAAGACACAGCCGTGATCGCTCAGTCGAAACGACTCGTTGATGACAAGTGCCTCAGAGAAGACCCCGGCTCCTGTACCTTTATCTGTTTTAGAACCATCCGTGTAGACGGGTATACCTTTAATAATGGTACTGGGTGAGTCCCGGTCCTGTCTTTTGGGTATAGTGATTCTGAAATCATCCTCGAAGACATACCTGGGTTTCTCGTAATCAGTACGTGACATGAATCCCATGTTACCATTCAAACAAGGGAAACCTCTGTTGACAAGGGATTTACGAATTTTGTTGATCGAGATGTTCCACAGGAGAGGAGATAGAACTCTCCCTTGCGGTGTTCCACGATTGGCACTTGTTTTAATCGCACAGTCCCCTAGGCTGCTGTAGCACTAAATATTTGTACTTTTAGCGAATTACACTTTAGCTTAAGTTCGGACATTATTCAACCTTAGTCATGGTGAATTTTTAAAGCTTATCTACAATTGATTGTATAGATTGGGTTTTTGGGTCTTTTATATTTGCCAAAAGCCCTTTTTTACATTGGTAAATGATTAATTGACCTTCTAACAAAACATTCTGTCAACATAATGTATCTCATGTGCGCTCAATTTAGTCTTTGTTTAAAAGGCTATTTAGGTATGTTAGACTACTGAGCGCGGGGTACAACTTATTATGGCAGGCTGACCACTTGAAGTTATTTCTTCAATAAGAAAGTCAGATAAGTAAGTAGATACTCTTTACATTAGTAATTATCCGAAAACATCAAACAGTTTGACCTACTGGTGTACTTCAGTAAAGGCTGTCCAAATTTACCACATAACTTTTAGTCCAAAGCGAGGGAGGTTGACCAGTTCAATCTGATTAAGATCATCTTTATGGAGCAAGTGTTTTTCAAGGGTGGCAGTCTGGTGTTTGCAAAAGATGGACCTGCACTGATAAGGTGAACTGCCGTTTCGTCATTTTTAAGACAGCACTCACAAAGGCCCGTGGGTACAGTGGCTTAGTGGTTAAGTGCGTTGGACCACTAAGCGAAAGGTCGCTGGTTCAAATCCGGGCCTGTACTACCTGAACATTTTTTCTCGCTGCCCCGCCTCTTGCGAAACTCTGACAAACATCCAAGAGTAAGAAATGTAATGAGAAACTTTTCAAAAATTAATTGCCGTTCGGAATCGGTATTAAACAGTAGGTCGCCTCCATTCGCGTCAAAAAATATATCTTCGCACACACAATGGTTGGAGAAGCTACCCTTTAGCTCCTATATGGGCCTTTACGTCTAATATTTATTTTTCATTTTTTTTACTCACAAAGGCCCGAGTTTCTAACCCAAATAGTTTTGAGATGCTTGTTGAGAAAAGATAGCAGACAGTCAGATCCGCTGAGTTTTGCACCCTCGTCGGTCAACAGCTTCGAATGTCTTTATAATGCGCGATCATGCCGGTATTTGGTATGTTGTAGAAGCAAAAGCTCAGTCATTTCACGTTTGTGGACCGATGAGCAGCATTATATGAATGGTAGTGGGTTAAGATGAGCCTCAGCCCTTTCATCACCCTGGATGACTGTATGGATTCAGGCGCAACAAGGAACTGCAAAGAGGTAAACAAAGCAAGATGTTGTAGCATTGTCAGATGTCTCCTGCGGGTGTTAGCTCAAGGCCACCAAATAATGACACCATACCTCGGGTAGTGTCTAACAATGCACGAATAATCAAGTGTACTAGTCTGTGACTAAGATCCCAGGTTCTGCTGCCGTCCTACGATACTTCCAGATATTGTTTGTGGCCTTAGTGGATCTAGCCTCTGTGTGTTGCGCAAATAAAAGTCGATTGTGGTCGAAGGTGATGCCCAAATAGTTTAAAGGCGTTTGATATGGCAGTGGGTGATGTTGTTCTTACGTACGCATTTTACTATATACTCGTCAGTTTATCTCGAGAACTCAAACGACGAAGAGATTTACGCGCTTCCTAAAATGTTACTGCTTTTTTTTCTGCCCAAAATTTGATCAAGTCTTCCCTTTGCTTACGTGTAATGCTAAGTTATGACCATGCGGTTATGAGGTGACCATCAGAACTTCTCAACAGTTCACCCGAAATCATTCAAATAAATAAAATATTACTTTATTAGTCAATCTATCGCTTATTGCCTGATCTAAGTTTTTTTTTTTTTTTAAATAAACAAAATGGCGACCTCAGACATTGTTATTTTGAATTTTCAGAAAAAAAATTAACGGTAAATTGTTTTAAAAAAATTTAAGTTTTCACTAATTTTATTAAAAATGCTGTACAAATTTCATTCAAATCCACCGAGCGGTTTTTAAATGGCAGTGGACCAACCCTAAAAATATAGTTTTGAGAAAACGCGTTTAATGACTCAATACTCTCGAGCGCCACAGGGCCCGCCATTCATTGTTGAAGAACTCGATAAGTATTCGTCGGATTCTCTTGAAATTTTCAGAGAATCTTTGCAATACGAGAAAGCCAATAGGGCTGGTAAACGGTTTCTTTTTGAGTTTTAACTGGTCGTTGTGCTTCGTCAACAACGACGTGGATGCCGCTGCCGATATGATTATAAATTTAATTCACCTGGGTATGAAAAGCTTGGTGTGACGGCGTGGTGTTACTTGAGCTGTAAAGGACTAAAGAGGTAAGTTTTCGGTCATTTAAGGCCAACCCAACTGAGGAAAACCGAAAAAAGTTCAATCGAGCCAGAAATGACTGCAATGCCCACATTAATCGTGTCAAATTTTCTCCTACGACCAAAAGTTTAGGCAACAAATACTACAAAGTCCCACCGGTAGTAAAAACTTTTGGTCGTTTGTCAAGAATATTAAAAATTCGGCCTCGTCATCTATCCCGACACTCATTTGCAATGGCACTCCAGCTGTCAGCTCTTCGGATAAAGCCAATCTGCTCGCTGCTCATTTTGCAGCTAGCTCAACGCTCCCAGATTGTGCTTTATCTAACCCGTACTGTGGCAAGAGTACTTCAAGATCTCAACATTCACAAATCCGCTGGTGCAGATGGTATTTCCTCTATCGTTCTGAAGAGGTATTCTTCCACGCTGGCAAAACCACTGCGTAAGCTTTTCTATCTGTCCTATTCTTCAGGGCTCTTTGCGAGAAAATGGAAAACAGCATTTGTCCAGCCCGGCCCAAAAAATGCGAATCTTCCTCTCCCTCCTCCTACCGACCAATTGCACTTACGTCCCTTCTTTCCAAGGTCATTAAAACGCTGATAAATCGTCAGCTTATGAAATATCTCGAATTCCGAAAACTTCTTAATGACCGGCAGTACGGTTTTCGCAGCAACAGGTCCACTGGTGATTTGATGACTTATCTAACCGAAAAGTGGAACCAATCTATCCACCATGGTGGTGAAAGTAAGGTTGTTGCGCTTGATATTTCAAAGACATTTGACAGAGTTTGGCATCAAGCTCGATGTTACCCTTCTTTAATGGATTATAAATTTAACGTTCAATTGAAGTCGTTTTGGACGGTTTCAAGTCTGCAACTTACCAAATAAATGCCGGTGTTCCCCAAGACTCCGTTTCGTCTTCGCCGCTCTTTCTTATTTTTATCAATAACCTCCTATCTGTCACTTCTAATACAATCCATTCCTTTGCTGATGACAGTACCCCCAGCTTTACATATTCGTTTTCTGGGCAACGCCCCTCATCTTCGGGCGTCGAACTGGAACGGCAACGTATGTTAAGCTCATTAAATTCAACAGAGCGGAATTTAATGCTTCCAAAACACAATGCTGTCTTCTGTCACTAAAGCGAAACCTCAATACTTTGCCATTATCCATGAATGGCACTTGCATCGCTGAATCCGAAAGACTTTCCATCCTCGGTATGTGCGTTAACGACAAACTTCGTTGGAATGACCACATATTCGATGTCGCCAAGAACGCTGCGAAATGTCTAGCCTTCATTAAGCGATGCAAGGAATATATTTCACCCCTTCTGATCTGGCTAGAATTTACAAAAGGCGTTTATTCGCCCAAAACTTGAGTACAACGCTCATAAATGGTCTGGTGAACCAATAACATATTTGGAGCTACTTGACAGGATCCAAAAACGTGCGGTAAAAGTTATTGGCAATCGAGACATCGCGAAATCACTTGACTCTCTTAGTCATCGTCATGATGTCTCCAGCATGTCATTGTTTTATCGGTACTTCCACCACAAGTGCTCAAATGAAATAGCCAGTTGCATTCCACCCCTACAACAGTTCAACCGCAATACTTGCTATGCCAGGAATGCACAATCAGTTCACCCTTAGGCCCATATTCGCGAGGACAGGGAAATACAAGGATTCGTTTCTTAACCGTACAACGCGAATGTGGAATGCTCTACCACGCTCTGTTTTTTCCTCACATTACAGTTTACAGACATTTAAAACCAACGTGCAGCGGTATCTCCCTTTTCCTAATCCTTCACTTTCCTAATGCTCGCACTGTGTTACTTTATTATAAGGGTATCCAAAATCCCTTTAGTGCGCGTATATTATAAAAAAAAAAAGTTTTATTATATTTGAGCAAATGTGAGAAAAACAAAACACTTTTTCTAATACATGAATATATAGTCGAACTCCGATAACTCGAATGAAATTGGTTGGCAAATGGCGCCAAGACTGAAATTTACATGTATTTTGTATTTGCGATAACTCGAACTGCTATTACTCGAATGTCTTGATAACTCGAAGAGAGTATTTAGCGTAACCTTCGATAAGTCGAATTTTTAAGATGAATTCCTAAATTCTGCGTGTTTTTACAAGTTTGTTTTATAACGCATCGCTGTCGAGGGCACTGTGTTTGTATGTTCCTATTGAGACCACGTCGAATTTAGTAAAGTACAGAATAAGTGTAGAATGAAACAGAAATGCTTCAACAAAAAGTGTATCCTTGTAAAAAAAACACACGTTTTTCAAACCGTTCACTAGCCGTGCTACTACATGGCGTAGAAAATCGTGATTTCGTTATGTGTGAATAAGAATTGTCAAAATGTTTGCCTAAAAGCGCAAAGAAGAATTATATTTATATATATAGGAGATATATGTCTGTTCTTAAATAAATGCATATATATATAAATTTTATATTTTACTTAATAACTCGAATTTTTTCTTGTGACAAGTGATTCGAGTTATCGAAGTTCGACTATATGTATCGAGGAGTTCATTCTCAAGGTGATAACCTCGAATCGGCATGAGTACGACAACTTTGGCACCGAAAATTAAAAACAGTTTTTGGTGGAGGGGTTAAATACAAGCATTTTGTATGTGAGCGGGGGTTCTATCTTGCGCCGTTTAGGCGGGAGGACCAATTAAAAATAAAAATTACTTAAATTGCAAAACAGTTAAAATGGCAACACTTACAAAATAAAATATACACATTCAGTTATTTCCATCAATATTTTTTGAAAAAATGACCATCAAACTCAAAATTTAAAAAAAAAAAATTCAAAATAGCGGGCTGATTTTTTCAGAATTGGAAAACCAAACACTAAATTTGTTGCTTGTATTAACTGCCTCAATTTTTTCCTAATCCAACACAGAAAACCATATATTGAGTCTTCTAAATATATGGTTTTGTCTTCTAGTTTTTGAGAATATTGAAATTTACGCAAACTGCTTTTGTATTAAGTTTGAATAGCAACAGTATTTGAATTCTGTTGCTATTCAAGCGATATTAAGTACTTTCTATGTCAACATTACCATGCGTGGCACGCTTTGTAGATTCAAAGCAATTTTCGCAATTTTATTTTTGAAAACTCAAATAAGTTCAAATGTCGAAGGATGGCCTTAGTTTACGTCAGCAAGTGATACAAGAAGCAGGATACCTACAGCAACCTTGAGAAGGCAAGAAGGCAGAAGATCAAGATCGAATGCGAGAAAAATCAGCATTTAAGATAGAGGGAAATATTTATGCGACGAACGCGAACAAAAAATTGTAAGTCATATCAACAACCGCTGGGGAAGCACTCAAGAAATGTTTAAGCTTGATGTGTTTTTTCTGATACCCTATCCTAAGGGTATATTAATTTTGACACATAGTTTGTAACACCCCTTAATATTCGCCTTGGACCCATAAAAGAATACATATTTATGATCAGGGCCAAATCCTAAGACTATTTAGCAATGTCCATCCGTCCGTCCGTATCAACTTTTAAATGTATGCTTGGAAGCTGATAACGGGTGATCCAAGTAGAGATACTTTTTTCAATAGCCTTTTTTGACAGAACACGTGTGAGTCATGTCATGCTGTCATGTTATTTTTGTTTAGTATTGTTTGGCATTTCATAATGGAAAGACTTACGCATGAACAACGTTTACAAATTGTTCAACTTTATTATGAAAATTCACGTTCTGTGAGGAATGGGTTTCGTGCACTTCGCTCAACTTATGGTCAACATAATCGGCCTACTGAGCGTACTATTCGCAACACCATCACCCATTTTGAGACCCAGCATTCATTATTGGATAATATTCGACCGAATAGACCACGTCCAGCACGCTGTGAAGAAAATATAGCGGCCGTAGCTGAGAGTGTACACGAAGACCGTAGAGAGTCGATTCGGCGCCGTTCGCAGCAACTCGGACTGACGTATGGAACGACTTGGCGCATTTTACGTCAAGATCTTAAATTGAAAGCGTACAAAATACAACTTGTGCAATAACTGAAGCCGCTCGACCTTCCCAAGCGACATCGCTTCGCTCTATGGGCTCTTGAAAAGTTCCAAGAAGATCCGACGTTTTCGAGGCAAATTTTGTTTAGCGATGAGGCCCATTTCTGGCTCAATGGGTATGTAAAAAAACAAAATTGCCGCATTTGGGACGAAGAGCAACCTGAAGAGATTGAAGAACTGCCACTTCATCCAGAAAAAACAACGGTTTGGTGTGGTTTGTGGGCCGGTGGAATCATCGGCCATATTTCTTTAAAAATTATGCCGGTGCGAACGTAACCGTCAATGGCGACCGTTATCGTGCCATGGTAATCGACTATTTGATGCCAGAAATTGAAGCTCGTGATCTCCGCGACATTTGGTTTCAGCAAGACGGCGCCAATTCCCACACATCGCATCAATCAATGGACTTATTGAGAGAACATTTCGGTGAGCACATAATTTCACGTTTTGGGCCGGTCGATTGGCCACCAAGATCGTGTGATATCACACCGTTAGACTTTTTCCTGTGGAGATATGTAAAGTCAAAAGCTTATGCCGACAAACCCGCTTCGATTCAGGCCTTGGAGGAAAACATCACGCGTGTCATTCGCCAGTTACCAGTCGAAATGCTCGAACGAGTGATCGAAAATTGGACTCAACGGATGGACCATCTGCGACGTAGCAACGGCCAACATTTGATAGACATAATCTTCAAAAAATAAATGTTAAAAAATGTTCTTTCAAATGATAATAAACATTCTCCATTAAATTTGCATTTTCTGTGTTTTTTTCTTTAAAAAAGTAGGGAACCTCGAAATGGATCACCATTTATAAGACAGACACCACGCCTACTTTTTGTGGGATTTTATCAAAATCTATATTTTTTTTATAAATTTCATAGAAGGAAATAAAATTATATCCATTACCTTCTTAATGCTTTTTTCTTTATGGTATATAGGGATATGGATAGGGTATCGTTCTGTTCGCCCCAAGCAGACTTTAGCCTTTCATAATGTTTTTTTATAATTTGGACGTGCAAAAGGGATTGTTAGCACCCTCAAAATGTTATAGTAACACAGCACGAGCGTTAAGGATTAGGGATTAGACGAAATGGTGAGAAACCGATGCACATTGATTTTAAATGGTTGTAGATTGTAATGGTGTTGAAAAACACAGTGAAGTAGAGCATTCCACATTCGTGTTGTACGGGAAAGGAACGAATCCTTAAATTTCACAATTCGACCGATTATAGGCTTTGGGGTGAACTGATGAGCATTCCTGGCAGGGTGAGTATTACGGTTGAAGTGTTGAAGGGGAGGATTGCAACTGGCTATTTCGTTTGAGCACTTGTGATGGTAGTATCGATAGAACAACGATAGGCAGGAGACATTACGACGATGACTAAGAGGGTTTTACCTTATTCTCAAAGAGAATTCCTTATAAATGAAAAGGATTCCAGTTTTCGTTTCATTAAAAAATGTTTGTTTTTATTGCGAAAATATAATTGAAGCAAAAACAAGGAGACCAGACCCGCCGCCTTTACCATCAGAATCATCTTCCGTCTTCTCATAGACAGAGCTATTAAATGCTGATTCCATATACTCGCAACACCAGCGTATCCAACTGCATAAAAATATAGATCTAAATTGAAAGCTGCAAGTCCGCATCAATACGATATATCTTTATGTTCACTTCACTCATAAGCATTATCAAAGACTGACAGATAGGTATCTTAAAGCTCAACGATCATCTCAAAAAAAAATTGTGAAAATGTCAAAGCGGATTCTTCTTTTAAAATGCTCTTAGCCGTGAAATACATTTGTTTAATTCAGTCGCAAATAGCAACCACTTCAACTAATTTTAATGTCACATTGTGCAACACCATTCACTTGTTTGCCTTCACCGAGCCTTACCCGCAACTCCATGACAGCCCAACCCGTTTTCCATTTGAAAAAACACACCAGGCAATGCGGCGGCGGCGAACAGTGGGTAAATAAGAGGAAAACAAATTTAATCACTTCCATTATTGCCACTATTACTGGTGTATCAACTTCTAGCCCCCAGCAGCATCAAAAGCTAAATCCAGCTTCATCATCCCACAATCAATTAAAATCAACATCAGCTGCCCACACTTTGGTGTCGCATTCACTTCGTGTGTTATTGTTACATGCAAAAGGAGCACACCTATCGCTTTTGGTGTAGTTGCCTGCGCCAGTTCCTTAGTCGATGTGGGCCACATAACTCATTCAGCGCTTATTGTTGTCAAAAGGTGTGCAAAATTGCAGCTATAAAGTGAGACCTCAATTTAAACTGCGCCGAGGTCCAACCAGGCTTATGATTGTTCTCTCGCTTTGACAATATTTCCACGTACCCGCGATGGAAATGGAACCGAAATGATGTTTCACTATTCCTCCAACCGTCGCCGACTTCAAGTGGTTCCAACGCGAGGAAGCACCAACAGCATGTCCGCGTTCAATTACTTTGCATGTTGATTGGAATTTAACCCGTGGTTAGGACGGTGAATGCCGTTCCGCATCGACGGCTAACATGGCATAAAAATTCAATTTGCAAACCACTGGGAAATTGAGGCACAGAAACCCAAAGGCAAAAAAAAATAAAAAAACCGCCACGACAATCATGTACGAGTGTCAACGCAACGTCAAAATGGTTTAGCATGCCACTACTCGACCTGCATATGCATGCACCCTTTCTATTCTTCAAAGCGCGCTTCCCGGCGCGGCGGCTGTAATATGGTCTCTTCTTCTTCGTCTTCGGTGTAACATACGAACAATCGGCTGGCTGGTTCATCACGACGAAATAAAGTCAGTCAGATTCGTCTTCGTCTTCGTCGTCAGGTATCCCGTATCCCAGATCAATGTGCAGGGCAAAACAAACTGAATTAAATGGCCAAGGGAGAAACCACAGGAAAGACGACATCATTGAGGACGAAGAGGATCCCACAGCAGATTGACATGATATCCACGAAAACAACGTCAACAACGACGACCACGATGATGATGATGATGGGGAAAACCGATCCTTGTTCCCTTCGAGTCGTCGTCGCTGTGAAATTATGTGACATCTTCAATCATAATGGGACCGAGCTGCTAGCTGCTCCACCATGGTAAATCCTGCCACAAGACGACAGTTTACCTCAAAACAAATCCCTAATTGACAGCACAGGCAATGTCGCGATTCGAATGAATCTCAGAGTAAGATCTTTGCATACGTTAACCTGCTGTTGCATCCGCAGATGGCGAATGGTTGAATGGTGGTCGAGAACAGGGCACGACCACGGGAATACAAGTACCAAGACAAGAGCGATGAATACGATGATGCTGCTGCTGATGATGATGATGATGATGATGGCAATTCAAACGTTGTATGTACATAGTGAGGTAAACTGCTCCAGCATGATCTCCGTCATGGGTCTGGCCGACTGTCGATCATCCCGATCTGATACTAGCTGCTGCTGCTGTTGCTGCTGCACTAGACGCATAATTACAGTAATATTAATTGCAGACTGCAGTGGCTATCATGGTAATGGAAGGAGGTGGATGATGAAGAGAATTATAGGGCCAACCATGGAGTAGTACAACCGTGGGATTTTAAAGCGAGTATACATAGTTCTAATATAAGAATGTGCGCTCTTTTTGATTGTGTTGTGAGGGACATATCGGATTGGAAGGATTTCAATGGATGATAGTTTTATGGAAGTTAGCCAATTTTTTATCTAAAACAAAAGCATAGTTGGCTCTGAGAATAGTTCAGAGTTTGCTTCCGAGAGTAGTTTCTTCTGATGTGCCCGGACATCGGGGCAGGTAATTCGACTCCAACTGTTCAATACACATTTTTTTGAGACTAGTTCTTCCTGACCTCAAGGAATGGGATAGCGATAGATGGATCGGCTTTAGGCTGAGTGAATCCTTCCCTCGTGATCCGGAAAATTATAGGATCACTAGCTGACCCGGCAAACGTTGTTTTGCCATATTCTACAGATAATTTTAGTAAAAAAAATTAATAAATTATTGATGTGGTGAAAATAACAAGACACTAAACATATTTTGTGATTCATTAACATCTTTTCTATATCGATAACTATAATAAGTTTACTAATATTTTTTGTTGCCCCATCTTTAGCTAACACAAACAAACTGGATGGTTTGCCACTGAAAAGCATGGTGTGCTCAAACAGAAATCCCTTGGCGTTGAGATTTATTGATAGTAATTGCAAATGCCAACCTATAATTGGAAATTTAAGACATATAAATTGAATAGGCACATCTGTTGGTATAATAGGGATCCGTGGTAGTAATATATTTTCACTTCGGAATTTTCCATTTCCAATAATGTCGTCGATAATGGGTTTTCATTAATTTTTTAATAACTAATCGTGGAATCGCGTTGCGAATTAACGATTGTGAAGAAATTATGATTTTATGCAGTTTCATCTATAGTAACTTTTCCATCAACAGTTCTTTCGAGAATGTTTCAGCGGATTGATCTTGATGCATTTAAACGCGCATATTTGTTTTTAGTTGTAATTTTCAACATTACACCGCAGTGGCGATGATTTAAAGCAAGCGTTGATTTCATCAGCATACATATGTATGTTGAACGTATAAAAAAATTAAAAATTAAAAACGTTTGGGGTGGATATAAAAATAATACAAAAACCTATTCTCAGACCTACCAAATGTAAAAGGTGTTTCTTTTTAGAGGTATAAAACTTCGAATTGAAATAAAACACAAGAAAATCGTTTTAATGTCCATCTATTTAGCTTAATTGGAAGGATAATTTTATGCCATTAACGTCTAAATACGATTTAGGGCATGTGGCCGCCGCGGCTGGTTCGAAAAATGACAAGTCTAGATGTCCAATTTTCAACCACTTTTTCAAGCATTTGGGGCTGTCGCTGTATGTCGGCAATAACGCCACGGGTGTTGGCTTCCAAGTCCCCTAACGTTTCTGGTTTGTTGGCGTAGGCAAGCGACTTCACATATCCCCAAAGAAAATAATCCAATGGTGTCAAATCACACGATCTTGGTGGCCAATTGACAGGTCCTTTCCGCGAAATTATGTTCTCATCGAATGTTTCCTTCAATAAATCGATTGTGACGGGCGCTGTGTGGCATGTAGCGCCGTCTTGTTGGAACCACATCTCATCCACATTGATGCCATCCAATTCGGGAACAAAATAGTCGGTTATCATAGCTCTATACCGGTCTCCATTAACAATAGATGACTCTCCAGCATCATTTCGGAAGAAGTATGGCCCAATGACTCCACCAGCCCATAGAGCACACCAAACAGTCAGTTTTTGTGGATGTCATGGCGTTTTAAGGGTCTCATGTGGATTCTCTTCACTCCAAATGCGGCAATTTTGCTTGTTGACGTAGCCATTCAACTCAAAATGAGCTTGCGGTAAACATCGCGAACTGAACCATTGTTTGCGAAATAAATTTGCACGATTCGCAAGCGTTGTTCATTTGTCAACCTGTTCATAATGAATTGACAAACCAAACTGAACATAAATGACATTAGAGTTGCCAAATTTGACCACAAAATGTCAGTTTTATCTCTATTCGAAAAACCAACCCCTCTAAAAAAACACCCTTTATATGTAAAATTTCATCAAAATCGGTGAAGACGTTTCGGAGGAGTATGGCAACTAACACTGTGACACGAAAATTTTATATATTTATATTTAGCACTGAGAAATAATGATAAATTCACTATGACAATTAAAACTAACTTGAGAGTTGCACTAAAAAATTAAAATGATACATTAATCTTATAATTCACGAAAACTGTATAGAAAGTGAGAGAAAGGAAGCCGGCTTCGTTCTCATCCCTACTCCGTGATGTTTGCTGGTTGAAAAGTGACAACGGGATACACTAATTGGTTGATAGAACTACACATGAAAATTATAGTATACTACAATTATTATAATCGATTGTCATCTTGTGGATCCGTGGATGGTTCTATTCCATATAATTTAAAATATAAAAATCGCGATTAAAAATCAGATGTTGATCGTAGAAGAGTGAAAACATAGAATTGTATGTATTTTTTAATGCTGAATCATGGAAAAATAAAAACAAAAAATGTTGTCCAAAAAATTTGGGGTGGACCACCCTTAACATTTAGTAGTATGAAAAAAAAAAATTTTTGGCCGGTTCTCAGACCTACCCGAAAAGAACACAAAATTTCACCTAAATTCGGTCCAGTTTGGTAACAAACACCGCAATATGAGAATTTTATAAATTAGATATATCTGAATCCGTAGGGTGGACATCATAACTATCTTTTGACCAAAGATATTCGCAACCATAACTGCTGCAAATATCTTTTTTAGAAGTAGAATGAAAGAAACAGTCTTATACAAATAATCAAAAATCCATGGTGCATTTAAAGCCTGCTAGGATAATTTCAAAAATTGTTGCGGAAGTAAGGGTTGGCTTAAGTCTGTTGTTCTAGACTATTGGTCTCTGGACTTATGGGTATCAGTGTACCGAATACTGGCATGAGCTTAAATCATGCAGATTCAAATCTTTTGGTTAACGGTCCTAAAATCAACAGATCTAATTATCAGTTTCGAAATAGCAACGAGACTTAAGATCCTTTTTAAGCATTGTCACTGGTTTCAGTCCTATTAACGAGCACATCAAAATCATCAGGGTTAAATGCTGGAGTCTGTGTGAGTGAAGCTTACAAAAACTATTTAACAGCTATAGCCCGATTGGCTACACTTTGTACAAATTTGCTCCGTAAATACTCCCACTGTTGTAACCAGGGTTAGGAGAGTAGTATTAGGCCTAACGCTCGGCAATCCAATTAACTGCGAACTAGAGCATCTAGAGACATTATAGAGACATTGACTTCTTCGACAATAGAAATATCTGTATCAAAAACTGTGTGGAAAACCTGAATCTATTCTAAATATAAAGAAACTTTAGATGAGGGAAAAGCCCCATCATAAGCGCACTCAAAGCAAGTCATGCCCTGAAGTTGGCACTTACATACAACCTTCAATAAGAAGATAAGAAGTTAAGTGAAAAGACAAAGCTTCACGAAATTCTAAGAAAAATGCCTTTGTTTTGGCAAAGTCAGGAGAAGTACCGACATCTCTAAAAGAAAGCGGGTATTACTAAAGACTGGATTAATCGGATTTACAGTTCTTAAAAAAAAAACTTCTCAGCTTTTATCTATCTGGGGGTTAAAGGGGAAAATAAATTGGGCAATAAGTTCCTTTTACTACCACTTTTGGCGCGGAAGAGCGGAATATGCGTATGTCACTTATTTTTATTAGCATGTATCAGTATCAGGAACCGTTGCAAACTATATTGGCTCAGCGATAAATAAACTACTATATGCATTAAATGCACACTCGGAGTGTCAGCATTCTAACGCATTTATTAAATATTACAGTTTTCTAAATTTCGGACTAGTTTCTTGCCATCCGGAGTCTGTAAGTAGTTGTTCTCCAGAATGCAACTCATTCGGCGTTGGTTTAAAGACCCACTTGTAGCTTATCTCGGATCTTCTTCTTGGGATTGAGAACTTCATCTGGCGTTCCAGTGTAACCATCGACAGAAATACGACCACCTGGAGCTGATTCACTAGGGACGATGTTTGGTTCTTCTTCGGTATGGTCGACGTTTCATAAATACAGAGAATCATGTTTTCAGAGAGAATGCCATGCATTTTAACTAGTTTCCGATAGCACATGACGGCGACGAGTCTTTTGCCCAACTCTTCCACTGTGACGATTTAGGGATCAGCTTCAGCGAAATCAACTTTGAGAACATACAAATTATCGGCGTCAGGATGGCGGTCAACCGAAACAATCTTTCCCACCCGCATATCCAGGGCCATCTTCGGCCGCATCGATGCTAGCGGCGGTTGCTTTTCCTGCCGCTGGATAAGCTGCGGCGCTTAGTTTTTGAAGTCCTGGCGACCCGAATGCCTTTCGGATGGGTTCAAGCAACATGTTAAGGTATTTCTCCATAGCGGCTTTCATATCACCCGGTTGCAAGTAGTTTTTAGCAAAACACTTCTACAACTGTTCGTACACCAAGAAGGTACCATTCTTCCCTTTTCTATCGACAGTGCAACCTTCACCATCGGCAAACAGAGATTACATGCTTAACGAACGACAACAGCACATCGTTTCCGGGCTCGCGAAAGCCTTTTCAACTTCTTCTTTACATTCGCTGGCTAATCGAGCAGATCTATATTTGAGTGCTCTTCCGAGCAGGACAGCTTGCTACCAGCCAAGCCTTCTTAGAGAAGGTGAAGATCTTTCGCTGATCCACGCCGCTAAACTGGGTGTCAACTTTCAGGTACTCCTCGTCTAGAGCTTGAAATCCTTGGGAACTCCAAAAGAATATATTAAACCGTAACATCTACAATCCTTAATTTAATTGGAAAGTTGAGCGTTGAAAAAAAATAAACTGTTTGGTGCTGGGGCGGACTTAGACAAGCATAAAGCAGCAGCCTTTTTTCGTTTCTTTTAGAGACGACAAACAGATTAGTGGACAAACAAGTAAAGGGACGAAGTATTAAAAACTTCGCCATCATTCATCACCGAAAAAGACCGTCCCGTACAAGCAGACGAAAACAATTCAAAGTGCCCTGAATGCAAAAGAGAAGCGACTTCTTGGATATTGCAAGAGCGTTCGACATAACCTCTCACGACACCATTAGACGATCCCTGAAACGAAAAGTTGGACATGTAAGATGCTGAGCTCTAGATTAGCAAAGTCTCAGACAGTGCCTGGAATTATTAAAATAAATCCAACCACATGATGTCCATATGGAAACCATCTGTGACGGAGATGACTTAAAGCAATCCGATATTGGTGAGAAGCAATTCACCTTTGAAGCCCCAGACTAACACCAGTCAATTAAGTAGAGCACCTAGGAGTATATATGTAGCAGGAAAGATATAGCGATGCAGCCCAAATAACCTGCGTAAAATTTAAATTTCAATCATGATCGCATACCGAGCGGTAGCATAAGCAAAACTAAGTAGTCTGTCCACAACGAAAGAAACTCTAAACAAACTGCAAGGGCCTATGTATCACCGGAACAATGTATTTCATTCTCAACTTGGGGGGTGTTCATGGAGCTAACTTTTCTGCATCTCTCGAGGTTGAGGAAACGACTGACGAAAAACGACTTAGAGGAATGGCAAGGGCCGAAATCGGAAGTGAGAAATGGATTGGTTATAAGCATATGCAAAACGTCGAGCACCCTCATAATAAAGTGGAGCAGAAGTGCTTGGACCGGGAACCTAATATTACGAGGCCCAAATGTGATCTAGAATATGAACTTAGGTATCTACACTCAGAAAAAAAACGAGCTAAAATCAAGAATATTAGTAATATTTCAAGCCTATTCGTTGACGAAAGTCTGGTAAAATCGAAAAATCTTAACTCAAGTACAAAAATCTAATTTTAAGCTCATTTTTAATTAGCTTAACATTCTTAATTCAATACTACCGGGTGATTTTTTAAGAGGTTTAGAACTTTTTTAAAAAAAAAAACACAAAAAATTCAAAAAAATGAATGAAATATTTATTTGAATCGATAGTTTGAACCTTGCAATTTAATGTTTAAAGATAATTTCATGCAAATGTTGACCGCGGCTGCGTCTCAGGTAGCCCATCCGCTGAGTCCAATTTTAGCATACTCTTTCACACATATCGGCCGGTATCTCACGAATGAATGCATGGATGTTGGCTTCCAGTGCGTCAATCGAAGCGGGCTTGTCCCTATACACATTAGCCTTGGCATACCCCCACAAAAAATAATCTAATGGTGTCAAATCGCACGATCTAGGCGGCCAATTGACCGGCCCGAAACGTGAAATTAACTGTTCACCAAACTCGCCTCGCAATTGCGCCATTGTTTCGCGTGCTGTGTGGCATGTGGCACCGTCTTGTTGAAACCACATATCATGCAAGTCAAGAACTTCCATTTCGTGCAAAAAAAAGTTTGTTATCATCGCTCGGTAGCGTTCACCATTGACAGTAACGCTGCGATTCGCATCATCTTTGAAGAAATATGGCCCAATAATGCCGCCGGCCCATAAACCGCACCAAACAGTGGCTTTTTCGGGATGCATTGGTAGCTGTTGCAATGCTTCTGGCTGATCTTCACTCCAAATGCGGCAATTTTGCTTATTTACGTACCCATTCAACCAAAAATGAGCCTCATCGCTGAACACAATTTTTCGATAAAAAAGCGGATCCTCGGCCAGCTTTCCAAGAGCCCATTCACCAAAAATTCGGCGTTGTAGTAGGTCGGCTGGCTTTAGTTCTTGCACCAGCTGTATCTTAAAAGGCTTTACGCCCAAATCCTTCCGCAAAATTTTCCACGTAGTGCTGTAACAAAGGCCTAACTGCTGGGAACGGCGCCGAATCGACATTTCGCGGTCTTCTGTCACACTAGCTGATACGGCCGCAATATTTTCTTCAATACGCACAGTACGTAAACGTGTTGGTGGTTTAATGTCCAACAAAGTAAATTTGGTGCGAAATTTGGTCACAATCTTCCGAATAGACTGCTCAGAAGGTCGAGAATGCCGATCATAAAATGGAAGCAGCGCGCGATGAACATTTCGAACCGAGCACGAATTTTGATAGTAAAATTCAATAATTTGCAAGCGTTGTTCATTTGTAAGACGATCCATGGTTAAATTGCAAACCAAACTGAAGCTGTTTGACAGTGACACAAGGTACTAAACACACGTCAGCTGTCAAAACCAGTGTTGCCAAAACCAAACCAGCTAAAAAATCACCCTTTATTTACTTATTCTCGAAAATGTAAATCACTGTTAACTCACTTACACTTTTAAAATCGACGAAGTAATGAAGAAAGCACACGACTAAGATCTAGACACTACGCGACGGCGAAAACAAATGAACACCTAGTAGATAGATAGGGATACATGTTTTCATGTGCGTGCATGCACTATAAGTATCGCTATTTTAACTTGTGTTTAACTGTACAATTTTAAGATTGTTTTGGCTTATTTTAAGAACAAAAACCTAGCTCAAGATTTTGGCGAACTTAATTTTTGAACATAATATTACTTTAATATACGGAATGTGTAATCTTAAATCAAGTTTTTTGTTCTTAATTTAAGAATAAAAATTTGTTTTTAGAATATAGTTATTACATTAAGAATTATGGGTGTCATATTAAAAATTAGCAGGTAAGAATAAAAAAAATTAAAAACAAGCCTGATCTTACTAAGTTTTAGCTTGCGATTTTTCTCTGAGTGTACTTAATTTGTTGTTCCCCAGTCCTTCTATTTTGGTTTAGTAATAAAATTTATAAAAACTAAGACTCCTTCTCTCCCACGAATCATTTACCTAACAAAATCTCTGCAATTGTTGCAGCTTTTCGTTTGTAAACATTACAAACCTTTACTTGGGGACCTTTGACTCTTTTTTTCAAAACCATGTTCACCACCTGTTGCCTTAGAATAAAATAAATTGGAACGTGAGAATAATCATCCATTGTTTTTGACAATGAATCCTGCAGCAAATGCTCCAGCCAGAAACCGCAACTGACAGATCAATACGCGATAGTAATTTGCATTGCATTGGCCCTGCCTCTGCAACCATGCTGCCAATATGTGCACAATTGACTGCCTGAAATAAAATATTTAAATTCGGTTGTCGTTAGTTTAGCTGCAACTAGAAACTGTCGTCTACCCTCGAAGGCGTGCATACAGCCGCCGCATCTGACCAGCTGGAACGGCTAAATGCCTTTGTCTGGCAGATAAATTATTTTCCCACAGCGGGGTTAGGAATAATTACCATTCGCGGCCCAAGCTACAAATTTTGCCCCACCACCGTTGCACCACCCCACCTGTGGACACAGATCCAAACTCACATATTTCGCTATTTATTCGCTGTTAGACCAATCCGAAAGGATGACATTTATGGCAGGCAGCGTGATTTGCGGACGTTTTATTTGGCTGTGTGATAGCGTCTCGGTTGGAAATTACCGCGAACATTATTTTATGACTCTTTGGACAGTTTGAACTGGCATTCAGTTCAGCGTCTTGTCTTGCAGTTACTGTTGCTGTTCCATCTCACTCGCTCTCTACAAAATCAAATATAGGAACTCCGTGCTACAGCGGCACGCGGATAGTGCGGACGCGGCGAGGGTGAGGTTTCTGCGATTGCAGCACCATAAATCATAGCACAACCCAACCCAGAGCGCGCCGCATTCATATGTGGACAGTTTTTGTGTAGGCTACAAGATACAGAAATTCTAAGCCATTGATCCAATCTGACAGATTTTTGATCTGTGCAATGGAGTCTGAATCGGACACACATGCCCATGGGGGTTCCTGGAGCTGGTCTGGTCATGCCAATCCTTGCCGCACAGTGACTATGGTACATTGAAATCGTACAAATCCTTAGCGTTCAAAGCCGACGAAGTAATTTGTTTTTGTTGAGGCGCGCGGGTGATCGCGCAAGGCGATTGTTTATTGCAGTTGACATTTGGAGATAATGGAGTTTTCGGTTGTTTTCGCCAATTCAATTAGCGGTGAATGGTTATCTTAGCTATAGCGATAGATTTGGTTGCAGTGCAAGGTCTCTTGCGGTGCATATTAATGGAGGAAATTTATTGAGCTGACATTTGGACTTTGAGTGGAATTAGCCGGCTAAATAATTCACCATGTTATTTGAATACCGGTCGGCCAGCGAAGATTTGCAATAGAATGGCTCCGGAAAAGACAAGTTTTGTTTTCAAATCAATAATGGTATTGAGTTTCGGCTTATTATTTTTTTCATTATTTTTTATGTCCCCGTAATAACGAAAAAATTGACGAAAATAGACAGTTTCCGGATTCTGAACTTATTCTTGTTAATTGCAAATTCGTTGCCGGAAATTCCCTGGTGGCCCATCCAAGTTTAATCTTGCTTTGTCTGGACAGATATTGCAGCGCATCGTAGCAGCATTTTTTTTTTTTTTTTTTTTTTTTTGAAAAATTTATTTACTTAAACTGTTTTACAATTAACAAAATTTTTTCTGCAAAGCCTAGGTGGCTTGTCTGCAGAAGATTGGATATTTTGTTGTTATTTTTGAGTTCTATTAACATTTTTTATTAATTTTACTTTATTAAATTTAAGAAAAAATAATAAATTGACAAAAATTAAGACTAAAAGTATTGAAAGATTTATATAAATTACAAGGCATTGATATTAAGATACATTTTTTTAATTTTTTTCAAAAATACTGTTTTAGGTAGATCAAGAAAATATGTTGGCAATTCATTGAACGTAGCTGGGACAGTTATTGCGTAGCGTCTACGTCCATACTCGTTCCAATACATCGGGACCATATATTTGTTTTGTTGTCGTCGTCTTGTATTTACTGTTTGTTGGGTCGGTGTTTTATAAGTGCTGTCATCTTTGAATGTTGAGAATATCTCCATTTTATGCAGTTGATTGATCGATAGGTATGATTTCACGCTGTCACCTTGTTGTCGTTGTGTTCTCATCATCATCATCTGAATGCTCCTGTGCAGCATATTGAGTTTTTGGAGCTGCGGCGCATTTCCCCAAGCCATAATGCCATATCTCAAATGCGACTCTACCAGGCCGAAGTAGCACTGCCGAAGAACTTCTGACGGGCATCTACTACTTAGATGAAAGAGAGCGTAGGCGGATTGCCTAAGTTTTTTTGTCAACGTGGTTATGTGATAGCTCCATTTAAAGTTATAGTCAACCATAACTCCCAAGTATCTGTACGTTGATACGTTATCAAGTACGGTCGAGCATTCGTCATCGTCTTGAAGTAGTCCGAAGTTTTGAACCTTGTGCAGACATTCCACGTTGTGAATTTTTATTTCTATTTTCTGCTTAAGAATATGTGGTGGACGGATGTGCATGACTTTGGTTTTTTTGGCGTTAATGATGAGTCCATTGTCATGACACCATGACGATATTGCGTTGAATTCTTTTTGCATAATTTTCTCCGCAGTTTCAAAGGATTTGTGATTAACCACAATTGCCGTATCATCTGCATAAGCATACACAGTGCTTTGCCTGAGGGCTAGTAGCAAGTCGTTCATATAAATGATGAAAAGCAGAGGACCCAGCTTTGACCCTTGCGGCACTCCATAGTATGAGAACTTTTCCATGAAAGTAACGAACCTCTTACGCCTACTTTTTCCAGCTGATTTAAAATGTTTTCATGTGATAAGGTATCGAAAGCTTTTTTAAAATCAATAAAAAGTACAATTGTGTGATGGTTTTTCTCTTGATGTGTATTTATTTTATTTGCGAAGTCTCCCAATAGTCGATTTATACTTTTATTTGGCCTAAAACCAAATTGATTGCTTGCCAGAATATTATATTTCTCAAGATATTGGTATAGTCTTTTGGCAACAATATCTTCTATTATCTTGTCCATTACCGAAAGTATTGATATCGGCCGATAGTTTCCGATATCGTTTTTTGTTCCATCTTTATATATAGGACGAACAATTGATGTTTTAAGACCTTCAGGGACGGTTGATTGCTCAAAGCTCATATTAACAAGTTTTGCTACTACTGGAGCCAAAACGTTCGCATTATATTTTAGGTCTTTCGGCCGTATGGCATCTTCACCAGGTGACTTATTATCTTTCAGTGAGAGGATAATCTTAAAGATTTCGTCCGTACTGACTTCACAGAAAAACATTGATCGCTGGACATTGCCTGATGGACCGGAATATGACTTGTTGCTACATGCATGTACTGTGTTTGTGATTTCAGACTAATTTTTCAGCAAACTGATAGGCTAAGCCATCAAAATTGTCTGTTTTAAAGTTTTTTGCTAGGACATTATCCAAATTTACCACCTTTTTGCCAAGTATATTGTTTACAATTTTCCAACTTTCCCTTGGATTGTTCCTTACTTTTAAAAATTGTTCCATGAAATATCTTGATTTTTCGTTGTTTATTTGTTTATTTAGATTATTTCGATACCGTTTATATTCGTTTTTGTATTCTTCGTTCCTGCGGTTGTTCTTATATCTGCGGTATAGTCGATCTCTCTCCAAACATGCATTTCGTAACTCGTTGGTAATCCAACTATGCTCATTTGATCTTCTTTTTCTTGTTCTTATTTTAGTTGAGGATTTGACAATTTGATTGAAGTGAGATTTGAAGTTTTCATAATATTCGTTTACCTCAGTAAACTCATTTAATACTTCCCAATTGAATAGGTTGACTTTTCTCGATATATCGTAACTGCTGATACATTCCTCAATTTGGTTTCCCTCAACTTCACTCTTTTCATTTGTGTTAATAGCGCAATATATTGCGTAAGGGTCCGAAAAGTTGAACTCGACTACTGCTGATTTTGCTTCGGTGTGCTTTGTTCGAACCAGGCAGTGATCTATAAGTGTTTCTGTATCTCTTGATGCATCAACACGCGTTACTGACTTGATCGTATTAACAAGTCCTCTCGATGCTATCATTGATAAGTAATTATTTACTGTTGGATTATACACATCCTCAGTATTTATATTAATATCGCCAATAATTATTAGTGTTCGTTTTATATTAACTTTATCTATATTTTGACTTAATTCATTAATAAAATCGTTTGCATTCATTCTTGGCGGTCGATATACTGCGAAAATGGTGGCATCAAAATTTCTTCTGTTGATATTTAATGTAATACATTCGTAAGTTTTATAAATGTCATTCGTTCTTCCATACCCGATATCGTTTTTTAAATAAACCATTATACCTCCTCCTCCCCTTTTTATTCTATTGAAAGGTTCAGCCTGAAAACCATCAATAGTGTAATACTTATTCTCCGCCTCCTTAATAATTAACTGTCATAGAGTCCATTGTGTCGGACGACAACGTTTGAAGAGCCGCTTGACACTCTGAGAAGTTATATACTTTGCCGCCGTTTTATCTATCGCAGACTGCAGCGCCATGGAAAACAGTTGAAACAGTTGGTAGCAAAACCTTTACTTTGTATCACTCACCACTTATTTGAGTACAGAATTGAGACTATTTAATGGCGTTCCATTTAGCGATCCATTTAGCTGACATTTTATTAATTTATCGACTACTCTCCAGTTCTGACGATTGCCCGTCTTTTTATCATTCCATCATCCTTACCTTGTTCGGTTTCAACTGCATTTCCTCCCCCCTGCAACTCGATGCCCTGAAACCTACCTTATTTATTAGTAAAATAAATAAATATTAGTCTTTAACAGCTCACCAGAACATTTTCTGTAGGCGCGAGATAGATGACGGGGTTTCCGAAAAGACTTGCTCTTCAAAACACAAAAAGGTAAAAGCATCTGCAGATGAAGCGAATGATGAAGAATATCCCCTAAAAAGAGACCAAATTATTAAATATGGACTCTACTTTCCTCGCCAAGAATACAAAAAAACATAAGGAAAGGCTACAGTCCGCTTGGGGCGAACAGTATGATACTCTATCCTTATGTACCCCAAAGAAAAAAAGCATTAAAAGGATGATGGATAGCATTTTATTTTATTCTATAAAATTTTTAGAAAAAACAAAATATTTTTTGAAAAAACGCCTCCAAAAAGTGGTTGTATGGGCGATATATTGAAAAATATATATTGTAAAACATTTTTTTTTCGATTTCTATAAAAATTTTCAAAGAAAACACAATTTTAGTGAAAAACGCACACAAATACGAAGCGCATTCGCAAAGACTGCAGGTAAAGATAGTGTGAACTTTTTTCTATTTTTCTCCAGCGCTTCTGGCGAAACGGTTCGACAGATTTGCTTCAAAGTTCGTATATAAGGTTCTTGGGGTTACATCTCGGGGCATTTTTTTATTTTTTGCTTTATCTTTGTGCAGTGGCTTAGTGGTTAAGTGCGTTGGGCCACTAAGCGAGAGGTCGCTGGTTCAAATCCCGACCTGTACCACCTGAAAGTTTTTATTCGCTGCCCTACCTCTTGCGAACGTCTGACAAACATCCAAGAGTAAGAAATGTCATGAGAAGCGCCTCAAAAATAAATTGCCATTCGGAACCGGCATTAAACTGTAGGTCCCTCCATTCGTGTCAAAAATATATCTTCGCACACACAGTGGTTGGAGAAGCTAAGCTTTACGTCCTGCATGGGCCGTTTACGCCTAATACCGGGTGATTTTTTAAGAGGTTTAGAAGTTTTTTTAAAAAAAAAAGCACAAAAAATTCGAAAAAATGAATGAAATATTTATTTGAATCGATAGTTTGAACCTTGCAATTTAATGTTTAAAGATAATTTCATGCAAATGTTGACCGCGGCTGCGTCTCAGGTAGCCCATCCGCTGAGTCCAATTTTGGCATACTCTTTCACACATATCGGCCGGTATCTCACGAATGAATGCATGGATGTTGGCTTCCAGTGCGTCAATCGAAGCGGGCTTGTCCCTATACACATTAGCCTTGGCATACCCCCACAAAAAATAATCTAATAGTGTCAAATCGCACGATCTAGGCGGCCAATTGACCGGCCCGAAACGTGAAATTAACTGTTTACCAAACTCGCCTCGCAATTGCGCCATTGTTTCGCGTGCTGTGTGGCATGTGGCACCGTCTTGTTGAAACCACATATCATGCAAGTCAAGAACTTCCATTTCGGGCAAAAAAAAGTTTGTTATCATCGCTCGGTAGCGTTCACCATTGACAGTAACGCTGCGATTCGCATCATCTTTGAAGAAATATGGCCCAATAATGCCGCCGGCCCATAAACCGCACCAAACAGTGGCTTTTTCGGGATGCATTGGTAGCTGTTGCAATGCTTCTGGCTGATCTTCACTCCAAATGCGGCAATTTTGCTTATTTACGTACCCATTCAACCAAAAATGAGCCTCATCGCTGAACACAATTTTTCGATAAAAAAGCGGACCCTCGGCCAGCTTTCCAAGAGCCCATTCACCAAAAATTCGGCGTTGTGGTAGGTCGGCTGGCTTTAGTTCTTGCACCAGCTGTATCTTAAAAGGCTTTACGCCCAAATCCTTCCGCAAAATTTTCCACGTAGTGCTGTAACAAAGGCCTAACTGCTGGGAACGGCGCCGAATCGACATTTCGCGGTCTTCTGTCACACTAGCTGATACGGCCGCAATATTTTCTTCAATACGCACAGTACGTAAACGTGTTGGTGGTTTAATGTCCAACAAAGTAAATTTGGTGCGAAATTTTGTCACAATCTTCCGAATAGACTGCTCAGAAGGTCGAGAATGCCGATCATAAAATGGAAGCAGCGCGCGATGAACATTTCGAACCGAGCACGAATTTTGATAGTAAAATTCAATAATTTGCAAGCGTTGTTCATTTGTAAGACGATCCATGGTTAAATTGCAAACCAAACTGAAGCTGTTTGACAGTGACACAAGGTACTAAACACACGTCAGCTGTCAAAACCAGTGTTGCCAAAACCAAACCAGCTAAAAAATCACCCTTTATATATCTGTTGAAATAACGGTACCTGCCATACAAAAATTTTTTTGTGAAACTTACTTATCACTATTTTTCTCGAAAGTGGTTCGATTGATTTCGGTCTTTTCTTGTACGAAGGATACTTGGGATAGGGCCATAAATACTGCATACTCAGTTTTTGGAAAAAAATCGATTAACGGTAATTTATAAAACGGGCAATGTCTCGAAAACTAATAAAGGGAACAACAGGAAGGAAAAAACACTTTTTCGTTGCTATAAACTTAAACAAATCTGCATACTTACATTTTTTAAAAAAAAATTTTGAAATTTCATTTTTCATATTTTCATTTTTTAAATTTAAATTAAATTTGATTTCTCAAAAACGGCTCCATCGATTTTGATAAGTTTTTGTATTTTCAACAATTGTGTTAAGAGTATCCAATGTGCGATATAACATCAAAATCCTATGTGCCGGTTTTGAGCAAATCAAATTTTTCAAAACCTAAAAAGTTGTTTAAATAAACTTGGTATGTGATCAAATGCATCCGTTCCTTTTGACGCGAATTGAAAACGCACATCGTGTAGCGAGAAAGTTTCAAATGCGCAGTCGTGCCCTTTATTTACTTAATGTTTTTTACTTGAACCGTAAATCTTTAACGGATACCACCGCGCTACTTCCATTTGTCCAGATTTCGGGCCCTGACATCTGCTTTGTCTTAGTATTGAAACCGAGGTTAGGTTTTTCATGTCGTTTCGTGGCAGATGGAATTCTTAGAACCTCTTGGCTGAACTATTTAGTCCAAGCTAATATAGTTTCTGGTTCTTTGGACTTCATCTTCATCTTGGTAAGCCTCATAGAGTTCACTGTTCTATCTTCTCCCTTTATTGCTGGGCCATATTTTTTTCCAAAAAATGTATTTCAATAAAGTTTAGTATCTGTTTTCCTGCCTCCAACACCTCCAAGGTTCCAAGGCTATGAATTTTAATCCAAAATATTGAAATATGCTTCGTCTAATAGTAAGTAGCCTTATATATTGAGTCCGCCAAATAAAGTACAGTCCTTCCAGTTAATAATGGAAAATAATTTCATTCAAATAGCTGCCTTGCCTGGTCATGTAGTAGCCTACACGATCGGTCCAATTTTTAAGTACATTATCGATTGTGTGCAGCTGTATTTCACCAATGGCTTCACGAATATTGTCCTTTAAAGCGTCAATTGTCTCTGGCATGTCGGCGTAATACTTATCACACTTATCTTTTACGGCACCCCACAAATAATAGTCCAACGGTGTCAAATCGCAGCTCCGCGGTGGCCAAACGACATCAGCTCTGCGGCTGATAATGCGATCTTCAAAAACCGGGCGCAAAACATCGAGTGTAGCTTTGGCTGTGTAGCACGTAGCGCCGTCCTGTTGAAACCAAATGTTGCCAATATCCTCCTCTTTAATTTTTGTGAGCAAAAATTCGTTCAACATGGCCCGATAACGATCGCCATTGACTGTAACGGCCACTCCTTGCTCATTTTCGAAGAAAAATGGTCCAATTATGCCTCTGGACCAAAATCCGCACCAAACAGTGACTCGTTTTGGGTATATTGGCTTTTCAATGTATGCGTGTGGGTTTTCTGTGCCCCAAATGCGACAATTTTGCTTGTTTACATACCCGCCAAGATCAAAATGAGCTTCATCTGAAAAGATGATTTTTTTGGAAAAATCGGCATATTCTCTAAGTCGATCGCAGGCCCACTTAGCGAAGCGAAAACGCATTAGATGGTCAGTTGGCTTCAACTTCTGAACCAATTGGACTTTTTATGGCGTCATACCAAGGTCTTTATGCAAAATTCGTCTCAATGATGTCTCCGAAAGGTTCAATTGTTGAGAACGATGGTGAATTGATGTTGATGGCGCTTCACGCACACTTTCTGCCACAGCAGCAATTTTCTCGGGTGTACGCACTGTTTTTGGCTTTTCACGCTTTGGTTTATCGATGAGAATGCCAGTTTCTTTCACTTTTTTCACAAGATAACGAACATACGGAGCTGACGGTGCTTCTCTTCTTCGAAAATCCGTACGCAATTTTCGCACACATTCTGCAACATTACCACGATTTTCAAAGTAATGTCGCAATATTTCCCAGCGTTGTTCAAGCGTATACACAACCATATTCGTTCAGCGGAAGGATAAAAGAACTTATCTGTCAAATCAGACATGAGCTAAGTGTTACCATTCGCGAAATAAGCACTAGTTGAAAAAAAAACCTTAAATGGCGGACTCTATAGCTTCAAATACTCTCTTTACACTCGACTAACAGAGTGAGTATATCATGACCGATCATCCAGATGCATCCAGATGATGAGTCATCGGGTATTTGCGGAAAAAAAACACAAATTCCATAAAATTGAAGCTAAACTTACTAATCAAGGCACGAAGAACATTTAACGCTGACCAAAAATAAGATTTCAGATCTGTTTTCTTTTTCGATAGGAAACTTCTTGGACAAGATATTTGACTTTTGTTCTGTCATTACATCGAGTTCTAAACTCTTGTTGTATATTGATCCCATAGAGCCCCTATCGACTGCAAATTCTATCCCGCTGAGTCATCATAAGTTTATGATTCTTGTGCTGACAGCGGAAGCACAAAACAAAACAAAAAAAAATTAGAAACAAATAAAATTGTCCAACTCACCCCTTTGGCATGTGGATTGCGAGCCACAATTGGAATTCTTAGACAACATTTCATTGTTTTTGCTCTCAAAAATACACATGACAGCTGAATGTGTGCTATATTGCACGAAACTTTTTTTCCGCTTCTGCACATATTAGTCGCACGCGAAGAAACCTCCATGCCATGTCGATTGTAGTCACCGTACGTATACAGTATATACTGTACACCCAGCAGGGAATGGCTGGCGACTGCGGTAGCCAACTTTTTACTTAGTTTTTCGATGATTCATGAGTTAAGTTGATGACGTGCGACCTCAGAGCGGTTGAAGCTTCCCGACTTAATATTTTCACAAAAGATTTCCCTCTTCCCAAGTATCTTTTTTCACATTTCTTTGACACTTTCGACATCTCTGCCATCTACCTACATATGTACCTGTATTTTGTCGTCATATATTTTTGCCAAATACTGCCGCAGAGGCTTTATGAGCTTTTGCTTTGAATGGACTCGGGGTAATAAAAAAAATGTAATCAAAGGAAAAATGTTATAACCTCACATGCAGGCAGTTTACGAGCGCCGACTGACTCGACGGGGGCTTCATATTAATGGGCGAGGGGAGGTGTGCACTTTGGTCACAGTTGGTTGCGCTTGGAAAAGTGTTCACCTCTCGGTTTATTTTTTTTTTTTGGCTGCTAACATATGAATTTTTCAGCACCTTCTTTTGGCCAAAATTAGTATTCAGCACAGATGTCTGCTTTACAACGTAAAACTTAATGTGAGGAGCTTGTTTGAAGGCGCTGTCCACTTGGCGTTGGTCCATTTACACCAGCTTTAGCTGTTTGAAGAGTGTCCAGGGACGTTTTTTATGTTCTTCACAGCAGGCTTGTGTTTTGTTTTTTTTATTTGTTAACACATTTGGTGCTTGTGCTGTGTAATTTGTTCTTTGTGTAGTTATAATTTGGTGGTGGTGCCCAACATTTTATTTGGGTAATTAAAGTCGGAAACATGATTGAATTGGGGGTTGTTAGTGTTGCAAAAAAGGAAGGATCTTGCAACGGTGTTGGCCGTATGCTACGTGAAGCATGGAATTAAACTATATTTTAACTTATTTATAATTTTAGTTAAGGTAAGTAAAGGATTGAAACAAATAAGTAATGGTTTCGTAAATAGAAAGAATGTCACTATTGTAGGGAGCGAAATCGAAAAAAATCAACATTGCTTCCCCTTTGTTCACCTTAGACGACAAATTTTCCAAAATCTTGCCTTTCTAATGTCTTAAGAAAAAAAACGATTCTTCCATCCATCTCGAGCTTTAGACAACCTGCTCATTCCAAATTACCTCCTGAAAAGAATATGTATAGATAAATACCTCAGTGAGAGAAATCTATACTATGATACGGAAGAGGGGCCTAGGAAATAAAATATTACTGGAGGGTTCCCGCAGGGCTTAGTGCAATGCCCAGTGGAATGCAAGAAAATGTACGATGGCATATTCAAAATAAAGAAAAGAAGCAGAGAAAGTCTACGCCGGTGACTAGCGGTAGCTAAAATGTTCGACGAAGTGTTTGAAAACTGTATTCAGACCATAAAAGTAGCCCTAAACGAAGAAAATGCTCGCGGAAGCCAACGAACATGAAAAAATGTAAACTAGCCCCTACACGACAAAAATTTAGCGAGCACGAACAAGTTTAGCGAGCATGTTCGTCGGTTAGGGCTACCTTAAAAGAGGCTCTGGAATTAAAGGCCGCAGAGTATGTTAGTCAGCAATTCATCGAATCGGGCACCCTCAAGTATCTGGGACTACTTCCAGATCACGGGCTAAACTTTAAAAAGCATTACGAAGTAGATATGCAGGGGAGAGCGTTTCTTGGGCATTCCCAGGCAGCGGTAATTATGTTCGCGCCCCCAAAATGTGCTCTAGCGACGGATCGGAAAAGGTACATTCTACTCTTCATTTAACGGCGAGATTATGATCAGGATTACAGGGATCATAACCCTCCCACTTCACTGCATTCCTACTGGTCCGCCTGTGGGGTTCGCCGGTTCGACCTCAAAACATATCTGCAGGCATCCCGGTTTTGGATCACTTCATCATTGAGGCCAACCAAATGCAGGTGTTTCTGCATTTTTGTGATCCAGGAGTTTTTAGGCCTGCCTTTCTTACGCGATTGCAAGGGAACGTTGATTGCCATTGACTTTTTGATGGTGTTCGCAGGATCCCTCCTTTGAACATGACAATACCAACTGAGTCGGTCGTGCTCCAATTTTTTCGAAATCGGAAGAGGTACATGAGAGGAACTAACTCGGCACATAGAATTGCATACTTAAGAGTACGCTGCGTTTTCAGAACGTTATTAAGGAAAGCCAGCAGTGTAATCTCTGGTCAAACGCTAATCGAGCTTGACCAATGAAAGCACCTCCAATAAGATGGACGGGTGCTGATACAAGATATAAAGGTATAGTCTAGTAGAAAACATGAGGAAGTTAACTTTTACCTGACACCGTTTTTGTCGGAACATAACTGTTTTCCGGAGTATACGTGCTTATGTAGATGCACTTGACAATTAAAAATATTAACATCGATAGGTTCTCCCTTTTGCCCAGAATGCTCAGACTATGAGGAACATACGAACATGGGAGTCTTTCATTGCAAGCGATTTAAAAGACTGAACGTTGCAGTCGGAAGAGAATTGGATGGACATTTGCATACTAGGGGATTTGCGAATAGTGCAAGTTGGTAGCAGCGCATCTTTAGAAGATTAGGTAGGTAGGTGAAGTGGCTGATTTCATGGCTACCATGAGAAACGCAAGTAACGCTATAGCGGCCTTAGGGGATGGGGTATTGGTTGTGTGTAATCAAATCCACCCGGTTGAGTTGAGAAAGGCTAAGATATCATTTAGGCCCATGCCTGAGATATGTGAAAAGTCGTCGAAGAATGGTTTTCCTAACGCCCCGCGTCTGGTCTCGGGCCAACGCCGGACATACGCAAAGGAGGTGAAAGACCGTTTCTCCTTCATGGACGTCGTTGCAGCTGTAGCAGTTGGTATTATGGGGTATGCCTAGCCTGGGAGCGTGGGTGCCTACTCCCTCTCGTCCTGTTTATGATATTTTGGGTTATAAGTTTGTCAGTTATTTGTTAGAAGTGACGCAGTTCATCAGATTCCTACACCTGGACTCTGCCCTCGCTCTGAAGTAGGTGCTGATTACTCCCTTTACGAAGGCCAACGGGGGAGAACACTCACCGCGCGAATTCCAGAAGGGAGGAGCTCCGTCTGCACTCTCGTTCCGCTATGCCCTGGAATCCAGATGAGAGAGATCTTAAACAGACGGCCTACCCTGGAAAGTATTTCCCCACATTTCTCTACGAGCTTAGACGTAGTCCTGGTTGATGTGAGGGCCTTGATTGCGGCCTGACTGTCGAAAATGGATATGTTTAGACTTGTTGTCATGCTATTTAGAAGAATCCTCCCCGCCTCCCTAATCGCAAGTACCTCCGCCTGGAAGACGCTGTACGAGTTCGGGAGCCGGAAAGATAAGGATGTGTGCAATTCGTCGGAGAAGACGCCCGACGGGAGATTAACAAAAGCAGCTTCTGAAAGCCCCCGCCCAATGCAAAATGCCTACTGGCGGTACCACGGGGAGGAAGAGTTGGATGCGGTGGTCTTTGGTGGAGTTAATGCCCCACCTTTAGTCCATCGATGAATTCCACATTTTTTTAACAAAAAACAAAATAAAAATTTTAAGAGTTAAAGGCGTGATTATTGGAATTAGTTTGGACTGACAAAAAAACAGCATTCGCTGCCCCACCTTTTGCCAGCGTCTGACGAACTTCCAAGAGTAAGAACTGTCATGCGAAGTTTCTCAAAAATAAATTACTGTTCGGAATCGGTAACTGTAGGTGCCTTCCATTCGTGTCAAAAAATATATTTTCGCATACACAATGGTTGTAGAAGGTAGGCTTTGGGTCTTGTAAAATTTAAAAATATTGCGATGCAGAACAAAATCTTTAAAGTGGTGCAGTTCATGCAGTTCATTCGAGTAACTCTAAATTGAAAACTGTGTGGGTACACATGTTTATGAAAAACGAAGTACTTATGGAAGCCTTATGCAATTTCCTAGCTCTGTTAGGTATGGGAGAGAAGTATTTGGTTGAAAGTTTATAGCCAGCAGCTTTATTTCGCTTCCTCAAATACAACAGTAGAACAGTTTCAGTTTTCGAAGAACTTCGTTGTCACCCTTTACTTTAAGCATGACCATATAGACGCACATAAAGGGTGATTTTTTAGCTGGTTTGGTTTTGGCAACACTGGTTTTGACAGCTGACGTGTGTTTAGTACCTTGTGTCACTGTCAAACAGCTTCAGTTTGGTTTGCAATTTAACCATGGATCGTCTTACAAATGAACAACGCTTGCAAATTATTGAATTTTACTATCAAAATTCGTGCTCGGTTCGAAATGTTCATCTCGCGCTGCTTCCATTTTATGATCGGCATTCTCGACCTTCTGAGCAGTCTATTCGGAAGATTGTGACCAAATTTCGCACCAAATTTACTTTGTGGGACATTAAACCACCAACACGTTTACGTACTGTGCGTATTGAAGAAAATATTGCGGCCGTATCAGCTAGTGTGACAGAAGACCGCGAAATGTCGATTCGGCGCCGTTCCCAGCAGTTAGGCCTTTGTTACAGCACTACGTGGAAAATTTTGCGGAAGGATTTGGGCGTAAAGTCTTTTAAGATACAGCTGGTGCAAGAACTAAAGCCAGGCGACCTACCACAACGCCGAATTTTTGGTGAATGGGCTCTTGGAAAGCTGGCCGAGGATCCGCTTTTTTATCGAAAAATTGTGTTCAGCGATGAGGCTCATTTTTGGTTGAATGGGTACGTAAATAAGCAAAATTGCCGCATTTGGAGTGAAGATCAGCCAGAAGCATTGCAACAGCTACCAATGCATCCCGAAAAAGCCACTGTTTGGTGCGGTTTATGGGCCGGCGGAATTATTGGGCCATATTTCTTCAAAGATGATGCGAATCGCAGCGTTACTGTCAATGGTGAACGCTACCGAGCGATGATAACAAACTTTTTTTTGCCGAAATGGAAGTTCTTGACTTGCATGATATGTGGTTTCAACAAGACGGTGCCACATGCCACACAGCACGCAAAACAATGGCGCAATTGCGAGGCGAGTTTGGTGAACAGTTAATTTCACGTTTCGGGCCGGTCAATTGGCCGCCTAGATCGAGCGATTTGACACCATTAGATTATTTTTTGTGGGGGTATGCCAAGGCTAATGTGTATAGGGACAAGCCCGCTTCGATTGACGCACTGGAAGCCAACATCCATGCATTCATTCGTGAGATACCGGCCGATATGTGTGAAAGAGTATGCCAAAATTGGACTCAGCGGATGGGCTACCTGAGACGCAGCCGCGGTCAACATTTGCATGAAATTATCTTTAAACATTAAATTGCAAGGTTCAAACTATCGATTCAAATAAATATTTCATTCATATTTTCGAATTTTTTATGTTTTTTTTTTAAAAAAAGTTCTAAACCTCTTAAAAAATCAGCCTTTATTTCCGCACTTTCGTTTGCATGTATGGTTCGGGTTCGGGTAGTGCTTTCAAGGACCTTTCGACTATAGACCGATGAGAATGTGAAACTTTTTCCAAACATATCCAAGCATTCATTAGTGGTCTCCCCACGAAATCATAGGATTCCTTTCAATTCATTTTATTGAAGCTCATTATTTACAAATAAATCTTCAACAAGCTTACAATTTGCCTCATTCAATGAACCAACCATACACACGTCGGTCGTCTAGACGCACTTAAAGCCCTTTCAAGTGGTGCAACAAAAGTATCACTAACGCAAACAAAATATCCAAAAAAAAAAACATTACAACTCATGATATGACCCTCCACTTCAGACACAAATCTATCCACCACCAGGCAGTCATCCATCCATCCAACCAATCAACTGTTATTCTGTTTCCATTAAACACCCAAACACAACTCAAATAAACAGCTAGCGAACCCTTCACTCCCACGCAGCCCAACCGGCTGGTTCGTGGCCAGACGAATGTCCCTCGATGACCACTTAGAATATCCTCCATCCGGACGCCGAGTCGGCCGCCGACGCACCCATGCCATGCAAATAGTGCTTGGCGAATAAATCTTTCGCACGCACGCTATACAGGAATCAATTTGCAACTCAACCCTTGCGCGTGTGCGTGATCGGAAAGAACGCACAGCCAATAAATAGAAAATTTGTTTTTTTTTTCTGCCTCATTCTATTCTCTGTCTGTCTGTTTGTCTGTTTGTCAATCGTAAATCACTTCAAGCATCTTCGAGCGGGGAGGGGGTGGCATATTACACTGTCTAACATGCGTTCGAAGGCGGGGAACTAATATCGACGTCATGTGCTATGCCACTGCAACAAGGGTGGACACACAGCCAAAAACACAAACAAACAAGGAAAATATTTTTCTTTTGGTATCCGTTCGGTGTCATATGGGATACAAAGAGCAAGACAGACAACCAGACATTCTCCACTATTCTTCGCTTAATGTGCGTTATCCTTGGAGCCGGAAAATTATGACTTCCCTTATGAGAGCGAATGGCTTCCTTCTGCCGAGATTTCGCTTAATAGTTTTCAACTGTATGGTCTCGGGCTCGGGGGTGGAAGTCAGCCACGCCGAAAGCAATTGTTCCCGGCGCGCACACAACGAGGATGCAATAAATTTTAATTTTTTCCTCTCTCATCCGTGGTTTTAGTTCCACCCCTTCCAAGGACGAAAAAGACGCCGCCGAAGACCCTTTCATCGGCATTTTTTTTTCCGCGGAGTTAATAAATGTGCCAAACTAACGGAGCAAAAATGTGCCGATATATGTGTAGTACCCATCGACCCGAGGGGTAATTGAATTTATGGATCGACAATTATTTGACAATGTGGCGCCAACAGTATTTTTCCTTGCGACGGAATGGAAGGGGAAGGGGGGGGAAAGCCAGCTCCCATGTTTGAGGGCATCTTGTCACCTGTCAGCACGAAAGACCCCACGGTGCATCTTGGAGGAGCACGAAGAGGAGCGACCGACGTGTGACGCAAACGGAGCACCCTATGAATACGAAAATCAATCAATCACTCGGATCAGTTGACAAACAATACTACGAGTAGGTGCCTAGTGTAGTTGTATAATATACGTCGATAAGTGCGGGCCTTTTGTTTGGTGAGTTGTAGCTAGCTGGTGCCTTGTTCCGACTCCTTGGTACTCGGTGCCACCTATAAATGGAAATAGCCTGCATGTTTGCGGTTCATTAAGGCCAATCAATGCGGTTGAGTTGAATAGCTCAGCTTCAGCAGCATTGTGTGATCGATCGACGGTTTTTATGCGCTCGGGTGACGGATGTGTCTCTTTGGCTGGTTGGTCCGCTATTGCTGTTGCTGTTGCTGCTGTGCTTGTTTGTACGGCAAAAAGGCAAAGCGATCCCGCTACGTTTTTATGGTGATTCGCCTTTTGAGAAGGCATTTTTTGTTTGTTTTGTTCATTTTTTTTTCATGTGACGTGTCACTAGTGATGGGTGGCTATGAAGCGTGATGCTGCGGAGAGTAGCAACAGTAACAACAGCACGGCCTGGTCGGTTAAGTGATTTCACTAAATCACTGTAATTGATTCCTATTGCTGGTATTTATGGCACCTTCAGCAGCCACATTTGGACTGTGACATGTAAGCCTGCAGTTGACGTCTGTTTGTGTTAATTAGATGATGGTTTTTGCAACCGATTTAATGCTGTTGATGGAGGTGGTATTAGTGTGGAGTGTGTAGGTGCTGAATTGGAATGTAGGCAGTGTTAAAGGTGCTTACAAGTGACAGTTGAGAAAAATTTACAACAGTTTACCATCGGATTTTGTAGCATTCTTACGTTTCGCTATTAGTATGAGAAGAAAGGGTACGAGCAGAAGTCACTCAACGTGCGAAATTTTGCATGGTGAATGCCTTATAGAGTCAAGCGGATTTTGACTTGTTTCAGACATTGGTATTTCTTCTGGTTTTGAAATTATTAAACGATGCATTTCAATTCGTAACAATTATTATTTATTTATTAGAATAGAGTTGAATCAGCCTATATCAAATCTCCACGGAAGCCTTATTGTTTAGATGGATTTTGGCTTAGAGGACAATTTTTCATGTGTGGAAACAATTGATTCCAAAATTTCGACAAAAATCTGACTCAGAAGGAACATTTTGGTTTTCTTGATAAACTTAGGCCAATTTATTTTAGTATTTCTATTTTATTAGACTGCGTATCTAAATTTGAACGTAATCTTCGTAATCATCGACATCCATTGGCTCTTCAGGAGTCTCAACGATACAATCTATTATTTGCCCTTCACTAAGGGCCTTGTTAATACAGGTTTTATTGCATCGCCGATATTATGGTTAAAAAATGGACTTAGGTTAGGTTAGGTATGTGGGTTGGTAGAGCAGGGTAGACCCTACTATACCACACTCAGGTCCTTGTGGACCCATTGTGATTCCCTTTTGTTGGGGGTTGACCGTCGGTGTCCGTCCAGCCATCCTGACGTCCTCAAGAACCTGTAAAGATTAGAAAGTATAACATCAGAAAGTTCTCGTAAATCATGGAAGTAAAAACTCCCAAGTGTTCTGTTTCTCAAGTAACAGAGGCTCGGGCAGTGACAAAGGAAGTGAGGTATGTCCTCATGGACCTCTTCGTCTCCGCAACCTCTATAAATATCGTCGTCCTTGAGATTTAGTTTCATCATGTGATTTCTTAAGAAGTTATAACACGTTAGAGCCCCTACCAGCTTAGACAGCGATGGCATGTCGAACTGTAGAAGTTTGAATGTTCGGCCTTTGTCATATGCTGGCCATAGCTTCCGAGATACTTCACAGGTAGTTAGTGCTTTCCACCTGTTATTGGTTTTCATACGTATCTTGTTTTCCACTCGTTTTCTGAGATTACATAGTGGAGGCTTGATCGACTGTAGTGCTCTATCTTTATCCATTGCGGATCCCTTTCTCGCCAGTTCATCAGCTATCTCATTGCCGGCTTTGTCACTATGTCCAGGGACCCAGCAGAGGTTCGTGGAGTGCTGCGAACAAAGAACCTTAAGCTCTTTGCGACAGCGGTGAACTAGCTTCGATTTAATTTCTATAGCAGAAATTGCTCTTATAGCCGCCTGGCTGTCAATGAAAATGGTAATATCATTACGTGGTATTGCCAGCTATCGCGATTGCCAGAATCTCTGCTTGGAAGACACTACTGCTATCAGGAAGCCTGATGGAGCAGTGTATATTCAATTCCTCACAAAATATACCAGCTGGATACCGATTTCCGCTTTGTGGGTTCATCTGTTCTCCATTCATCTCTGCTCGGAAAGGAGTAGGTGAATAGTCTATCAAAGTTCAGTTGGGAAGACATGCAGACAGAAGTGACATTATTCCCAACGTTTTTCTCTAGAATTTGTGCGTGCCCGAAATTGGATGGGTTCCATGTATTAGTTTGACTAATCCTCAAGGCACTTTTGGTTGCAGATTCTTCCATGAATAGGTCCAGAGGAGTTAGATTGAGAATTGCCTCCCAACCTGCCGTAGGTGTGGTTCTCATTGCGCTGATTGTTCCTATTCATGCTAGTCTTTGTATCTTTGTTATTGCCTTAGTCGCCTTGCCGGCGGCTTGCCACCAGACTACTCTGCCATCCAACCATGGCACCAAAAAATGGACTTAATTGGATCTAATACACCGACGGAATCTGGAATCTGGAGGTGGGACTACTGTCCTTGGACCTATGCCATTGAGATCTGTGCAAATTTAATATCTCAAAAGGGAATCAATGGTGTCACAGTACATAATCTTCTCAGATAGTCAAGCAGCACGATACAAGCACTGTCATCTAATACAGCAAATTTTATTACAGTAAAGAGCTGCTATGATGCCTTGAAAAACCTAGCCAAGCACAACAAGGTCTAACTTGGATGAGTACCAAGTCTCACTTGCGGACGAGAGCAGGATCCGAATCTGCGTTCCAAGGACCCGAACCCTACTGCAGAGTCAATTAGCCTGCTGCTTTGAGACTAATGAACAACTGGGAACAACAACTTCGTCTCAGCAACTGGGAAAGTATTTCGGACTTTAGACAATCCAAAAGATTAATTGAACCCTATTCGTACTAAGAATTCCTGTTATTAAGTAAGGAAAACATTATAAGGCTGGTGGGCTTCCGGACAGGCTACTGCAAATGAAGGTATCACCTCAACAATATGAATCTGTGCCCAGAGATGGAATGCAGGTACAGGGTGAAGAAACCTTAGAACACATCTTCTGTGACGGCCCAGCCCTTCATTTTTTAAAATGGCGGATCTAAAAAAAAGAGTTTCGTGCCTCAGCAGAGTTAAAAAAACACTGGAACTAAGGACAGACTTTCCCAAAGAATTCATCCATATTTTACCCGTCAATAGACACTTTAGGTCGCAGTGTCGGCCAACTAGGCAAGGGAAACATTTTAAAAAACAACAAAAAAGGGGCTTTGTCCAGCATTATAATACCGGTTTCTGCAAATGAGAGATTGGGTAATCCGTCTCCGCCAATTTGCTGAGCCAAAGATACGAGGCGGGAAAATTCATTCGTGTTTGAAGGGAAAGGATCTTTATCTTTCTCACATTCGGGCCAAATAACTTTCCAAGAAGCTGTTAAATAGATGGTCTTAGCTTTGTCAAGACCATGTCAAGTTATTTTGACATGATTAATGCAAGCATTAACTTCTTCTCTCCATTTAACGACGAGATTATGATCAGGATTATAGGGTTCATAGCCCTCCCACTTCACTGCATTCCTACAGCTCCGCCTTTGGGGTTCGCGGTTCGACCTCAAAAGATATCTGCAGGCATCCCGATTTTGGATCACTTCATCATTGCGGCCAATCAAATCCTGGTGTTTCAGGATTTGAGTGATCCAGGAGTTTTTAGTCCTGCCTCTCTAACGCGATTGTAAGGGAACGTTGATTGTCATTGCCTTTTGACGGGGTTCGTAGGATCCCTCCTTTGAACATGACAATACCAACTGAGTCGGTCGTGCTCCAATTTTTTCGAGATGGGTTCTTTGACGTGAAGGCTTCCTCGGATTCTGGAACTTATAATTTCTTCCAAACATCAATTCACTGTCAGCAATTTTATCCAAAATGTTTGGCTTTACCCAACAGGTCTTGAATATAGTAATTGTGCCTTTGTATAACGCTTATAAGCTAAAGATGTAAGTTTTCGGCCAATTAAGGCCAACCCTACTGAGGAACACGATTAATGTGGGCATTGCAGTCATTTCTGCGTCGTTTAGTCTTTTTTCGGTTTTCTTATGACCAAAAGTTGACACAAAAAATGCTACAAAGTCCCACCGGTAGTAAAAGCTTTTGGTCGTTTGTGAAAAACTTCAAAAATTCGGCCACTTCATTTTTCCCGACACTCATATGCAATGACACTCCAGCTGTCAGCTCTTCGGATTAACTCAATCTGATTGCTGCTCATTTTGTAGCTAGCTCAGTAGTAGGGGGTTGCAGGGGGGCAGCATGCCCCTTACACATATGCCATTGTTTATGCATTCATATAATTCAAAGCATTACTTTTAACAATCGGGCAAATGTCCGTTTATTACTTTTTGGGCAATTTTTCACTATGAACATTTGCCCAAAATCGCTCAAAGTAAAAATGAACAATCGCCCAACGTATTTTGGGTGATTATTCATTTTTTGGTTTTGGGCAATTGTAACTTGGGCGATTATTCGCACAGCCGCATTTCCACTTCATCTTTTATTTTTTTAACTGAAGGTTTTGAAATTTTGTTGGATGTTGGTGGATTTGGGAAGTGTCGTTTACGCCTTCAGATAAACAAATAAAATTCAAAACCGTAATGGACCTTAGAAGATTACCTTTTCTCTGAAGATGTGACTTCATGTTCTGCCTAATTGTGTAAGTCAATTAATGGTCAGCTTAGGTCGCACAAATTAACTGTCATTAGAAGCAGTGTTGCCAGTTTTAAAATAAACCCTGAAGCTATTCAAGGTATAAATCGCTGTTCTTGAAAATTATTTGCGAATTTCTTTCATTACGTTTCAGCCTTAACTTAACGTCTCAGCCTCGTCTCAGCCTAGCTTTGCGCAATAACAATTGGATTGAACATCTCTAAATGTGTTTCGTTCGAACATTCGTTCTGCACATTAAGTCTCCTTCCATGTCTGTTCGAACCAGCAACTCGTGATTCGGCATGATAGAGTACCTAGTTCCGACTTCGTGATTCTTAAGCGTGCTGGACTGAGTGTTTTAAGTAAACCCCGTTAATCGTTCCTCCTGTTCATGGCTGTAAACTAGCCATAATATGATATGTCTAAAAAGACACCTACCTACTTAATGTCAATGCTGTCATGCAATTGCACGTGCATTACCATAACAAGGTATACCACGTTATCTCCAAAGTTTATCAAAGTTTTATTCATGCATTACTACCACTGACATATGATCCGACTGCCAGAATGATATCCAATTAAATATTCAAAAGAAAAAAAAAAAAAAACAGAAAACATTTTAGAATTATGACTAGGTACGCGACACTATGACACGCAGACCTAGTTAGTTCCCCAGGTGGTGTCCCACGACGACAACTTCTACATGTGTAGTGAACTCGCATTTGCCATTGTTATAGGCCAACGAAATATTACACTTTTACGAAATTATGCCAAAAAGAGCGTTGTTGTTCCTCTGTCCGATTGTGTCCGCCCCGTCAATTCAGCGATCATAAAGACTGGTTAACATGACAATCACCATGCCATAAACACTCGCACTCTCCATGGTGCGCCCGTCGGACGTGGCCAAAAGCGAACATTAACGACACACTAACGATGGCAACGACAACGTCGACATTTAAGCGACACAATAAAAATAATAATTATCGCACGTCGCGTTTACGAGTATTGTGCGGCCGGGTCTGACTGCATTTGCAGGGTCCGCGTGGGTTGATCACCATGCGATGTGGCTTTTGTTACCGCGCAACTTACCTCCGTACACACGCCCAATCCCAATAGAACGCCGCATAACTCTGACGAGTGAGACTATTGACTTTTGAGGTACTATGTCGTCGCCCTTTCTCACAAGCATGGTGCTTTGGTGGAGCACAACGGAGCAGACAGCCATGGCCGTCATTACCACTCATGTTGTTGCATTATGTTTCCTAATTGTCTCGTTACATGTTTCCCGAGAGTAGGGAGTTTGTTTATGATGGTGACACAAAGTCAATAGAATTTCGGGCTCCAACCAAGCTGGATTTCAAGTCGAAGCTGGGAGTATGGGCGTACGTCGACATCGGTCACACTCAGCGTTACCCTCACCGTCCCCAACTCTGCCCTACACAAAACAAAAGTGAATGCTTTGACATTTTGTGTGCCGTTTTGCTAAATGATTTACGAGTGGTTGTGCGCGACAGTACTTAGTCTTAATAACGCGGCGGCTGCTGCTGCAGATAGGTGGCATTGACAACCACGTTTTCGACTTGGAGATAAATGCTGGAAACGATACCTTTGGTGAAAAGTCGGCAGGTGCTCATGAGTAGGGTTATCTTTCATGCATTTATCGCAAGTAATGAGGTGTATCAACTGGTTAGAAATATTGCCATAATCATCGAGTTTGTCAGGGATTAATTGTTCGATAATGGAATTCGCTTGTTAGAATCGTAATTTGATAATTCTATGAGGAAGGTTTCTCATGCCCCAAGACTATTTTTAAATATTAACCTTCTATAAGCTACATAAGTCCTATATCGAATTCCTCAAGCAAAAATATAGCGTTTGAGGAATTCGATTTCGATGATGACTGAAATCATTCATTAAACTTATTTTCTCTTCATATCTTGAGGGTCTCACTGCGGATATGAGTTCGAACTACTCGATCTGGAAAGTTTTGGAAAGCAGTAAAAAGCCAAAAACGCAAGGGCCTCTTATCGAAAAAGATAATGTCGAACGGGCGAAAGGAGACAAAGAAAAAGTCGACATATTTGCCGAGCACTGAGAAGAAACGTTTAAGCCCTTTGAGGTCAAGAGCTAATTGAAGAGACGGCCCTAGCCGGAATACCAGACAATTTTAAAGCAACTGTATCGCTGGATGAGGTCGGTGGCAGGTACTTAAAGATAAAGATAAAGATTGGATAGAAAAGCGCTAATCATGCTCGTTTATCTAATCAATGCTTCGTTTAGGCTATTGTACGTTCCACGACAATGGAAGGTAGCTGAAGTCATTATGGTTCCAAAGCCCGGTAAGCCTCCATATGACACGCAATGATCAATTTCTCTTTTACCAATAATTTTAACCGATTATCGAAGACCACCGATTCGGGTTTAGAATCAAGCACTTCACAAGGAGAAAAATATTTGCTCTGGCGTTTTTCTCGACGTCTCCCAGGCCTTTGAGAAAGTATAGCAAACATCCCGAAACCGAAGCAAATATATCAGATATTAAGTATATCAAAAATTAATATTCCAAATTTAAAGAAATCGCGGCAGGAGTTCCACAAGGAAGCTTTCTGGGTCCGATTCTATTTTTAATCCAGATATAATAATCGAGATATTCCGCAAGAAGAAGGCATAACTGTAGCTACGTTTGCGGATGCTACGGCTATTGACTGCGTTTTTGAGTGGACAAAAACTTGGCGTATTGTCCTTAATGAAACAAAATCTACGCACGTTAATTTTTTTTCAGAACTGTAAATACGCTTCCCATTTTTATGGACTCGGTAATTCCGTACGCAAATGAAGCTAAATACTTGAGAATGACCCAAAATTAAAGTGAAAATCGCATGTTAAAAAGAAACGCGAGGAACTCGTTGTCAGATCTACTCAAATGCATTGGCTGATTGGAAGATTTTCCAAACTCAGCATGCAAAACTAACTAATGGTATACAAATCAGGGGTTGTACCGAAACCAGTACCATCAATATTTTACAAACTTTTCGAAATAAAGTGCTAAGGAGATTTGCTATATCCGAAAAGGTGATATGGTGATATCTATCGTGACTTATAGGTATGGCAACCGTCTTCTTGGTCATGGCATAAATGAAACGAATCTAGTGCACGACTATAACGGATAAAACCACTTGAACTACCGCAATAAGATGTAACCGCGAGCAAATGGCGGTATTAAAAAGGTGGCGGTTACCTGCCTAACGCGTATAAGAATGAAAATTAAAACTACTAGATAGGATATAACCTTGTTGTAAAGGGTGATTTTTTAAGAGGTTTAGAACTTTTTTTAAAAAAAAAACACAAAAAATTCGAAAAAATGAATGAAATATTTATTTGAATCGATAGTTTGAACCTTGCAATTTAATGTTTAAAGATAATTTCATGCAAATGTTGACCGCGGCTGCGTCTCAGGTAGCCCATCCGCTGAGTCCAATTTTGGCATACTCTTTCACACATATCGGCCGGTATCTCACGAATGAATGCATGGATGTTGGCTTCCAGTGCGTCAATCGAAGCGGGCTTGTCCCTATACACATTAGCCTTGGCATACCCCCACAAAAAATAATCTAATGGTGTCAAATCGCACGATCTAGGCGGCCAATTGACCGGCCCGAAACGTGAAATTAACTGTTCACCAAACTCGCCTCGCAATTGCGCCATTGTTTCGCGTGCTGTGTGGCATGTGGCACCGTCTTGTTGAAACCACATATCATGCAAGTCAAGAACTTCCATTTCGGCCAAAAAAAAGTTTGTTATCATCGCTCGGTAGCGTTCACCATTGACAGTAACGCTGCGATTCGCATCATCTTTGAAGAAATATGGCCCAATAATGCCGCCGGCCCATAAACCGCACCAAACAGTGGCTTTTTCGGGATGCATTGGTGGCTGTTGCAATGCTTCTGGCTGATCTTCACTCCAAATGCGGCAATTTTGCTTATTTACGTACCCATTCAACCAAAAATGAGCCTCATCGCTGAACACAATTTTTCGATAAAAAAGCGGATCCTCGGCCAGCTTTCCAAGAGCCCATTCACCAAAAATTCGGCGTTGTGGTAGGTCGGCTGGCTTTAGTTCTTGCACCAGCTGTATCTTAAAAGGCTTTACGCCCAAATCCTTCCGCAAAATTTTCCACGTAGTGCTGTAACAAAGGCCTAACTGCTGGGAACGGCGCCGAATCGACATTTCGCGGTCTTCTGTCACACTAGCTGATACGGCCGCAATATTTTCTTCAATACGCACAGTACGTAAACGTGTTGGTGGTTTAATGTCCAACAAAGTAAATTTGGTGCGAAATTTGGTCACAATCTTCCGAATAGACTGCTCAGAAGGTCGAGAATGCCGATCATAAAATGGAAGCAGCGCGCGATGAACATTTCGAACCGAGCACGAATTTTGATAGTAAAATTCAATAATTTGCAAGCGTTGTTCATTTGTAAGACGATCCATGGTTAAATTGCAAACCAAACTGAAGCTGTTTGACAGTGACACAAGGTACTAAACACACGTCAGCTGTCAAAACCAGTGTTGCCAAAACCAAACCAGCTAAAAAATCACCCTTTAGTAGAAAGAATTTTGAAGTGATTAAGAATCTCACACTATTATGAGTACGTGTTGCTGGTCCTCGTAGTGTTTCATCGAAGATTTTCAGCCTACCCTTGGAAAAAAAGGAAAAAAGAACTAAACTTCAATGAAGGGGTTATGTTTCCATTTCCAGATATAAAAAAGGTATATCCTAAGGAAAATCCAAAACCGCTTTAAAAATAATCTGAAATTTTACTGGTTTATCGGGAATGAAAAATAATTGAACACGTGTTTCATGGAAAAATGTTGGGACATTTAAAACGGGATGAATGAGCATTGCCTGAAGGATTACGTTTTCAATTTAATATCTGTCTTCATCTGGATGGCAAGTTTGGATGACCGTCTGATCGCACCTTTACAAATCCCTTGTCCGTGCTGCCGAAAATACTGCGTAAACTTTACTTTCTGTCCTATTCTCACTTGCATTGCAGAAATCAAAATACTTTCTATTCTCGGTTAGTGGGTTTTTTTTATAAACCCCTGCCCGTATGGCTAACACTGATCACATTGGAATGTTAGCCTTAGAGACGAGTGACTTCACTAGTGAATGCCACAACATCCTTAGTTGCAGAGTTTCTAAGTTCTGCTGATGTACGGAAGTCTTTATGGAAGATCTGTCGTCTTAACCAATGAATGGCCGCACACTCGCAGAGGAATTATTCGGAAGTCTCATCGTCCTCTAGACAGAACAAGTTCTTCTGATGATACATCAGGCTACAATGGCCTGTGAGGTAGTAGAATTTCCTTGTAGGAGTAGGGCTTAATTAATCTCTTGGATTGTCTTAAACCCGCGACGATTTCCCAGTTGACTCTGCAGTAGGGTTTTGGTCCTAAGAATGCAGATTCTGACCCAGCTCTAGCCAACTCGTCTGCAGATTCCTTGGCTGCTATACCTTGGTGACCAGGTACCGATCCAAGTTTGACTTTGTTATGTTTGGCTAGGTCTTGCAAGGCATAGTAGCAGAATTTAGTGAATTCTGGCACCTTCGATTCCATTTTGGGAAATCAAATTAGCGCATGTCAATGGCATGGATTTCCGCCTGAAATACCGTGGGACACATTCCCATTGGTATAGAGACTTTGATGTTGGGTCCAAAGACACCAGCACCAACTCCAGTTTCTACTTCTTTATCCGTCGGTGTACCAGGTCAGACTTCTGGGACCTTCTAGTGTCGGAACACCATTTGCCCACTTAGACGGGTCTAATATTTCAACCTCGAATAAATTCCCAAACATGAACACTCTATCCATAATATCAGAGATGCAGTAAAGCATGTCCATGTCTGGGATTTCTTAAAGTATTTTCAGGTAACCCAAAAGGTCTACCGCATTTAACTTATATTCAAGTTGCAGCTTAATAGCGGCAGCTGTCTTTTTAACGAAGATCTGCATGGGTGAGAGCCCAACAAAGGCCTCAAGCGCTTTCGTTGGCAGGTGCACATCACACCTGTTATGCCGAGACAAGCAATACCCTGCAGTTTCTGGAGCTTATTTGCCGTTGTTCGTAATTTGGGCCACCAGACAACGGCCGCATATGAGATGATAGGTCTGACCATCACTGTATACAGCCAGTATATATATAATTCTGGGACTGAGACCCCAAGTTCTGCCATACTAATGGCCCACACGGCTCTGGTTGCGCGTTCGGTAGCGGACTAATGTCAAACTTTTTTGGAATTCCCACATTTTCGATGTCGAAGCGGATAGAGTAAAATGTCTAGCCGCCACCCCTTTTGATCTGAATACAACTTAAAAGGTGTTTATTTCCTCCAGCTTGAGTAAAAAGTCCGCATACGGTCCCGCGTTACACCGACATAGGTATTTGGAACTCTAGGAACTGAACTGTTGGAACATTGTGTAATGGCTATACTCTGCAATTTTTCCTGTCTGTCTTTGTTTAATCGGTATTTCCAATCTTCCTTGCCAGAAATTTAGATCAGTTTACCCTTAAAGTGAAATAGATTCATTCTCTGGTGATACAAAACAACATATGCCAACAAAAATTGGTCACAAAGTTACGGCCTCTTATTCTAAATGCAAATAGCTATGAGTGTCATTCAGTTTTCAGTTGCTAAAAAAATACAGGACGGAACATTCCAAAACTTATCACCCAACTTCATATTTAAGTTTTAAACAATCTAATTTCGTTTGGTAAATTGATACTCGTCTTCCGTCTATTTAAGCAACGTTGCCATCAAATTGACACAACAAAACTAATTTCATTATCTCGTCATCGTTTGGAAATAAAATACTCCCAGAAACAAGATCCACTCATCACTCTATCAAAAAAAAAAAAAAACTTAAGTGTAGTGGCATCATTCCGGAACGCATCACATCGGGGCAAATACACATGTGGCAACATGGCAATCCACATTAGTCATTCAATCCACAGCAGGCCAATTAAGCACACATTCAAATGAGATGTACAATAAGTGCTACATCCACCCCCTACCCTACCCTACCCTACCCTACCCTACCCTACCCTACCCTGCTGCTGCCGCTGCTGCTTAATCATTTTCGTTTGAGTGCAAAATTTTCTCATTTACCAGATGATTAAATGATATACGAGTGCAGAGCAGAGCAGAGCAGCTCATGTGCTGAAATTTTAATTATTTCATTCTCAAAACGGATGCTTTTCCATCTGCTTAGCCAGAGCAGCCCTCAAGTTTATTTCAATGAAAAAGTGAAAAAGTACTTCGAAACATCCCCCCACACTCACCCTCACCCTGGGGGTTCTCATCAGCGAGTCACTTAAATTATTAACTTAGCGCATGTAGCTATGTATCTACTACAGAAACTTATCCAGCTCCATAAATTCAGGGAAAGGGAGAAACTTCCGGAATTTGCACCTCATATGGTAGTGGTGGATCGAGAACAATGGGTTGTGGGAGTCGTTTTTATAGGTTCACCTATTCGAACAAATATTCGATTTCATTAATTTTGCATGCAACAGTAGCGGTACACATGCACGTTCAACACTACTACGACAGTGCAGTGACAGCAGCAGTTGAACTGCAAACATATCGGCCTGACATTTGAAAAATTCAAATTTGTCAAACGGCAAGGAATCCATTATTAAAGTGTCGACCTGTCGTCGCTCCTCAGTATTTGATCATAAATCCTTCATCATATCACTTCGATACAGGACGACCGGCCGACGCGGTTGGCACTGATACTGTTGGTCGTTGTGAAGTGAAACGAATGAGGAAAGTCGACACTTTGACAGGAATTTCGAAGCAAATATTCACACCAGAACCAACCCTTATGAAGTCGTCTGTTAGTAGAGAGACATTCGACAGGACAGGACAGGAAACGAATTCGTTAACTTATAGTCCTCGTACACGGCTGCCTGCTGAAGTGATGAATTAAACAGGGAACCGGGTTGCTGCTGCTGCTGCTGCTGTGGTGGGAAGAGAAGTTTTCTTTCTTTTATTTTGTCGAAGTGAGATGAACCCATTGTCGATGTCCATCCATAAAGCACATAGCCACATACTCACTCACATCAACGACGACGACGACGACGACGACGTAGGTCATGACATCTGGATGAATGTTTAATATCCTTCGGCACCCGGTTTGTAATGTGTTTAGTAATATTTCATCCGAGTGTGTCTCTCGCTTGGCAAAGAACCGGAAACATCTTCACATCCACCTCTACCACCCACACCATTGCCATTTCTATCTCCAGCATAACATCGGTGTAATCTTCCGAAGGATTAACTCTAATAGCTGGCAAATAGCTGATCCCATTAATAAAGAATCAAGTTTGCTGCTCATTTATTTTGCCAAAGTTAGGCTATGACGACGACGGGCGGCGGGCCAAGCAAACTTCAGCCTCTCACTTCAGCTGCTCATCTCCAGGAAGTAAGGTGGATATTATATCCTCGGATATGCCCTCCGGATATGAGAATTTACATACAAGTTGAATTGAAGACCGACTGACACCAGAGAGATGGGTCCATTTGAAGGCTAATGGCGAGCTATTAAATCACATCTAGAATTCCATTTCTGGCGGAGGAGAAACGTAACGTGGCCGGAGATTTTTCTCTTCTGTAAAACCAACACTCTGTCGAGTCGAGGGTGGTGGTTCCTGTGATGGTGACGTTAGGTGCTGTGCTGTGCTCCCGATGGCTAATCAACTGGCTCTAAATAATTATGCCTCATCAATTATTCAAATTCAATTTACTTGAGCAGAGTTCCTCCTTGCACAAACGGATGTGTGTTGCTTTCTTTGTCCTGGGTGTGTTGCGGTGATTTTTCTGCTCCTCATGGCTTTCAGGTATAGAGAAGACATTGAATGATGGAACTTGTGTTTTGACAGAAGCATAGAACTGGTACCGTATTAGTTTGCGGAAATTAATTTGCATGTAACTGGCTTTTCAACTGTGAGTTTTATTGGAGTCCATTTCCGTGAGAATTGTTTGTTTTGGCTAGATTTTTTCTCATTTTGGTGTGAATTCGTAATGAATTTTTGGGGAGAGCCATGTTGAAAGAGTGCTGAGAAGTCATTTTTTTTTCTTTGCCGTTAAAATTTACACTGTTCTTGAGGATGATTTAAAATTAGGTAAAGTTGTATCCGTTGTATCCGTTGATGTCGTTTGAGATAAGGTCCTTTATGGACCTACCATTAAATTTTTTTTTGATGGTTGTCTAATACGAAATTTTGTAGGAGCACTCTTTTCCTATAAAGCTCAAATTGAAAAATCGGCTATTATTTGTAACGTGCAGCTGCAATACTAAGTGAACAAGTGTACCTCAGCTTTAAAACACTATTTAATTTCAAAATAATGGCATTGTCACCCTGTATTTCCTACTGCGTTCATAGAGACAATGTTTTCGTTAAATATTTCATGTAGTTTCACGCGAGGTGATGGTACATCCCGCTGCAACATGTAAGCTATTTCCGCGTTTCTTTACTTTCTTTTCTCTATACACTTCGAACGAGCGTGACGTCTTTACACGGTAACATCAACCTGTTAAACGATTTAGTTTATATATATATAAATAATTTAATTTTTACTAGCGATAATAAGTTTATCCGAACTCCCTGTGAGAACACTGTGTTAACGCGGAACACAATAAATTCTAGAGAAAAAGAAGTGCATAAACCAGGTTATACCTTCTTAAATTCACTTTAAGTATAATTGATCGTGGCTGATCATATAAAATTAAATAGTTTCAGACATAGTCAGACTAGTTCTCTAACGGGTGCAAATACACGGTGAAGCGCAAATAAAGTTGACAATCTCCCAAACTGCTTTTGGTTGTTAACGAATACCCTTCCAATTGCCTCGCTCGAAAGTTGACATTCATACCGACACTAATCTGCCTGCAAGTGGGACGTATGCTAGCCACTCTGTCTGCATGTTCCCACGAAAAACAACAAGACAAATAAGTAAATCCGAAGATCTACATTATTTACTCATTGGAATTGTTTCATCAAGCAAATCCGCTGCCAAATACCAATCAGGTATGGATTGCAGGGATAACATAATCTGCTATCAACAATATCCAACCCCCACTCCTGTCTTATCAAAAACATCAAGCTCATCTCATTTCTGCTAATTACGGAACGAGAGACGAAAAACGAAAGTCAACAGAAAACAAAAAAAAAATCAGCCAGCAGCGTAACCGCTTGCAGTCATCAATCCTACCTATGCGACCACGACCACAGATGAGTAATTATACAGATAGTCGACTCTTCATACCTCTGTCCCTTTGAACCCGCAAAAAATTTTTAAAGATGGCGAAAAAATCCTCTCTCTCTCTATCTGTGAATACGTGTGAGCCTGACATATAGATTTGAAAAAAACGCCTGCCAAAAATATGTGATTAGTGTGGGGTGTTTTGTGACATTTCAAAATGTCAACAAAAAATGACAAACAAAATATTCATTTTCTGTTTCTTCGGACAATAAGTGAGTATTTATTTGTTTAAATAAAATTATAAAAATAATTTAAACATGTAACTCATAATCCACTTACATGCTTTTGTCCAAGTACACAGTCATCTTTATTGTGGAAGGTCCTGTCGGGCAGAACCTGTTACCTCACACTCAGATCTTCTTTAAATTCAAATGTCTGTAGAGAAAGATATTGATTGATTAATGGATATGATACAAAAATATATTTAAGATATGTATGTACGTGTGGTTCCACTGAGTCCTCCTCTGGGAACAGCCGACGTTTTTTGAAACCTTTAGTAGAAAGTTATTTTACTTTAAAAAAAATATCGTATATTTTCTATTAACAATTTTTCTCTTATAAGACTGTATTACACTCTTTTAGGAATAAATTATATGTAATTTTATACTTACCTTGGTTCAAATTCTCGGCTTCATCAGGTTCTTCGGTTTTAATTATCCCATATGAGTGATCCATTAGAACTATATTTTTGTTCATTATAATTATTGTTAAATAATATATTTAATGAAATAATTTGCTTCCGCAAAAATCAAAACTATTTTTGAAAGCGATTTAAAAAACAGTTATTGTAACTAGGTGTGGTGAATCTATATACCTTGTGAAATTTTTTCCCCACTTGCCGCGGATGTGTTTTAAGGTATTGAAATAATTTTCGTTTTCTTTTTCGTGCGTTTCCATCGTAATTTGTAATTAGTTTATGCTATGCCCAATTTTTTTTTTATTATTTTTCGGCTCACTGTATCAATTAATATTTTGATAAAAGTATGAACATATTCACAAATAATCAATATGTTTTGCTATTTTATTTAATACATATATTTCGCAATATTTTCATTAATGACATTTCGGAAATAATAAAAGAATTATTGGCAAGGCAACTATTTGGCATACCAAACATAATAAAATGCATTATATGAACAAAATAACTAATAAGAAAATATTATTTGTTAAATTGAGTGCGTACTACGTTTTTATCGTATGCTTAATGTCATGTTCACTAATCTACATAAGAAACGTTCATATGAGAGTGAGCGAGCGAATAGACAAACTGCGAAGAAATAACTTTTAATGCATTTTTAAACACAAAATGTTAACTTTATTATTCCAATTCTAAGATAATTACGTTATTAAATTTATTTCATCATGATGATGAATAATAATAACAATTAATAAATTTAATAACGTTATTAACTATGAATGGGAATAGTAAAGTTAACATTTTTCTATTTGAACAATTCCTATAAGCAATAGATTATATTATAGAATAGTAAAATAATTTTTTAAATGAAGGTGCGATAAATAGTTGAACAGTGAATTAATGAAAAAATCCCTTAACTCACAAACTAACTAAGCGATAGAATAAAACTTAACTTACGAGTTAAAATGTCTTATTAATAAAAATGCTGTCGTTTGGTAATATACTGGCAAATCTTTTATTACAATCAATCAAATTTTCTTTGTCTATAGAGCATTTTTCAAATTTAATGTAAACAAATAAATGTTTTTTAGATTTAAAAGTGCAATTTGGAAAATATAAATGGAGAATCGTACACAAAACAAAAATGAAAGAGAAGTTCGAAATTTCTGTAGGAATATCAACAAAAAAAAAATGTTTTCGTTTGCCTGCTAAGCCATCGTAGTTGAAAAACGTCAGCTAGTGTCAAATATGTTTATACCCTATCCTAAGGGTATATTAATTTTGACACATAGTTTGTAACACCCCTTAATATTCGTCGTAGACCCATAAAAGTATATATATTTATGATTAGGACCAAATCCTAAGACTATTTAGCAATGTCCGTCCGTCCGTCCGTCCGTCCGTCCGTCCGTATCAACTTTTGAGGCCTTTAAAGTCATGCTAGGAGGCTGAAATTTGGAGCGTATACTCCCTAGGGTCCCGAAATGGTAAAGTGTTAAAAGTTTTTAAATCCGCCCACTGCCACGCCCACAATTTAGAAAAAACCGTTTTAAGGCTTAAGTTAGAGAGATAAAGTTGTAAAACCTTCACAAGATATGTAGGTACTGCCTACCTTTATAAATTTGTCATATAAAGTTTTTTGCCACGCCTACTTTTTGTGGGCGTTTTTCACTAAAATGCTGTTTTCTTTGAAAATTTTCATAGAAATCGAAAAAAAAATGTTTAACAATATATTTAGCAAATATTTTTTCCAATATATCGCCCATACAAAGTTGTTGGCCACGCCCACTTTTTGGGGGCGTTTTTTCAAAAAAAAAATTTTTTTTCTATAAATTTCATAGAATGAAATAAAATGCTATCTATCATCTTCCTTATGAATTTTTTCTTTGGGGTACATAGGGATAAGGATAGGATAGGGTATCATACTGTTCGCCCCAAGCGGACTGTAGCCTTTCCTTATGTTTTATTCTCGAGTTTATACGAGTGTGAGACCATTAACCAACCAAATAATTTAATTATTACTGACAATTTAAAACTGCTTCAATTACCGGCAAACAAAATATGATACTCCTAAATTTATTTTTAACTTGCATAACTGCCAAAATGTTTACTAAACTCCTTAAAAATGTTTACCCAAAAAAAAATGTATTTTTAGGTAAAACTAAAATAATAAATAATAATTGAAAACATTCAACGTAATTTTATGCCTTTGCAAATTCACCATAAATTGTCGCATGTTTTGGACAAAGCCCAGTTTGACTTTTAATATGTCAACCTGAGATCTTTTTCAAAATGGATTCTTAGGCACAGTACTGCTATTGTGCGCGTGAGCTGGCTCAATTTGATTTGCATGTAAAAACATATACGAACACAGTACTGTGCCTTTTTGAAACAAATAAAAAACGATAGGCGGGAGAACCAAAAATCCTCTCAGTCGACTATCTGTATAATTACTCATCTGTGATCACGACACAGTATGTATGAATCAGAAGTATGGTCGATTTTTTTTTGCTTATATTTATATTTTTGCTTTTTATCGTGGTAATCATTAAAATGCCGAAGAGCAAGTAAAATTAAATATTAAATAATAATAACTAAATTGCGATTTGAAGTTAAGTAAATTGAATGCTAAAATATATAAAATATTTTACAAGTGCTACACACTTAAAACTAAGATTTAAGAGGTATAATTATAAAATAGTGTATTCCGTAGTTATAAATACTATTACTAAAGGGTGATCCATTTCGAGGTACCCTACTTTTTTAAAGAAAAACATAAGGAAAGGCTACAGTCCGCTTGGGGCGAACAGTATGATACCCTATCCTTATCCCTATGTACCCCAAAGAAAAAATTCAAAAAGTGGGCGTGGCCAAAAACTTTGTATGGGCGATATATTGGAAAAAATATTTGCTAAATATATTGTTAAACATTTTTTTTTCGATTTCTATGAAAATTTTCAAAGAAAACAGCATTTTAGTGAAAAACGCCCACAAAAAGTAGGCGTGGCAAAAAACTTTATATGACAAATTTATAAAGGTAGGCAGTACCTACATATCTTGTGAAGGTTTTGCAACTTTATCTCTCTAACTCAAGCCTTAAAACGGTTTTTTCTAAATTGTGGGCGTGGCAGTGGGCGAATTAAAAAAATTTTAACGCTTTACCATTTCGGGACCCTAGGGAGTATATACTCCAAATTTCAGCCTCCTAGCATAACTTTAAAGGCCTCAAAAGTTGATACGGACGGACGGACGGACGGACGGACTTTGATAAATAGTCTTAGGATTTGGTCCTGATCATAAATATATATACTTTTATGGGTCTACGACGAATATTAAGGGGTGTTACAAACTATGTGTCAAAATAAATATACCCTTAGGATAGGGTATAAAAACACAGAAAATTCAAATTTAATGGAGAATGTTTATTATCATTTGAAAGAACATTCTTTGGCATTTATTTTTTGAAGATTATGTATATCAAATGTTGGCCGTTGCTACGTCGCAGATGGTCCATCCGTTGAGTCCAATTTTCGATCACTCGTTCGAGCATTTCGACTGGTAACTGGCGAATGACACGCGTGATGTTTTTCTCCAAGGCCTGAATCGAAGCGGGTTTGTCGGCATAAGCTTTTGACTTTACATATCCCCACAGGAAAAAGTCTAACGGTGTGATATCACACGATCTTGGTGGCCAATCGACCGGCCCAAAACGTGAAATTATGTGCTCACCGAAATGTTCTCTCAATAAGTCCATTGATTGATGCGATGTGTGGGAAGTGGCGCCGTCTTGCTGAGACCAAATGTCGCGGAGATCACGAGCTTCAATTTCAGGCATCAAATAGTCGATTATCATGGCACGATAACGGTCGCCATTGACTGTAACGGCCACTCCTTGCTTATTTTTCGAAGAAAAATGGTCCAATTATGCCTCTGGACCAAAATCCGCACCAAACAGTGACTCGTTTTGGGTATATTGGCTTTTCAATGTATGCGTGTGGGTTTTCTGTGCCCCAAATGCGACAATTTTGCTTGTTTACATACCCCCCCCCCCGAGATCAAAATGAGCTTCATCTGAAAAGATGATTTTTTTGGCAAAATCGGCATCTTCTCTAAGTCGATCGCCCACTTAGCGAAGCGAAAACGCATTGGATGGTCAGTTGGCTTCAACTCCTGAACCATACAAAGTCAATACCAAGGTCTTTATGCAAAATTCGTTTCAATGATGTCTCCGAAATGTTCAATTGTTGAGAACGACGGTGAATTGATGTTGATGGCGCTTCACGAATCCGTACGCAATTTTCGCACACATTCTGCAAAATTACCATGATTTTCAAAGTAATGTCGCAATATTTCCCAGCGTTGTTCAAGCGTATATACGACCATATCCGCTTAGCGGAAGGATAATACTAATTATCTGTCAAATCAGACATGAGCTAAGTGTTACCATTCGCGAAATAAGCACTTGTTGAAAAAAAAACGTTAGATGGCGGACCCTTTAGGATGTTTTTGTTAATTCTGAGTGTCTTCATTTTATGTTCTGCGTGTGGCGACCCTCAAGGATCAGTTCTTGGCCCTATCTTGTTTGTAATTTAAATAAAAGAGATAAATGTTCGCCTTTTCCGATGACTTAGCTCTTTTCGATCATTCTCTGTACACGAATTATTTAGTATGGTAGATGTATGTGGATTTTTCTAATTGTCAGTCAAAAATGATGCCTTTGTCAAATCATTGAATATCCATTGAATGGAATAGCTTCACACGATTTTTGCTCTAACTCTGAAATTTACTTACTTAATTAGGCAGTGGCTCGGGGTGTACCTGGGGCCCACTCAATAAACCCCTCCAATTAGAGAAGTCTGTGGCTACCCACCTTCCGACAAACTCCAAGTTAGTTGGGGACCCTTGCACTTGTGCGCTTCACTTCTGAGCTTCTGAGTTTAAGTATTTTTGTGTCAATGAAGAACGAGTCCCTTCGCCCAGTATAGAAGAGATTGGCTTAGCTATAAAAAAGCAAAAGAACAACAAGGCCGCCGGCTCTGATGGTCTACCTGCAAAGCTTTTCAAATACGGAGGTGATGTTATGGTAGGGGCATGCACCAAATCATCAACCAAGTTTGGGTAGAGGAAAGCATGCCCGATGACTGGACCATCAGCTCCATATGTCCCATCTACAAGAAAGGCGATCCTATGTCTTGCAAGAACTATCGAGGCATATCCCTGCTTAATGTCGCATATAAGATCCTATCCAACGTACTGTGTGAACGTCTCAAACCTTTCTGCAACACACTAATCGGCACATACCAGTGTGGCTTCCGGCCCGGCAGATCAACTGTAGACCAAATCTTCACATGACCAACGAGTTTCAAGTCGAGACACACCATCTCTTCATCGACTTTAAGGCCGAATATGACAGCATTCATCGTCAGGAGCTTTTTGTAGCAATGGCCGAATACGAGAACCCGTCAAAACTGATCCAGATGTTCCGCGTGACACTAGATAACACGCGGTGCAATGTGCAGTTTGGCAGCAGCTCGTGGGAACTCTTTCAAACACGCACCGGATTTCGGCAAGGAAGAATTACTCTAGGAAACCGCTGCTACTTCGGTTTGGCAAAACAAATCGGTTCAAAATTCCTAACTCGAAGGAAAAAGTGTTTGCTCTACAGAACCCTTATCGTGCCAGTTCTGCTATACGGCGCCGAGTTCTGGACGATAAGCAGGAAAGGAGAGTTAATACTGGGATCCTTCGAAAGAAAAATCCTTCGACGGATATCTGGTCCTGTGTGCGAGGAGGGCGAATGGAGGAGAAGATACAACCGCGAACTCTATGAGCTGTACCATTTGAGGCCTCATTTGAGCCTGTTAAGGAAGTAAGTAATTATTCAAACTCAAGGCGAGATTTATCATCACTATGTTTAAGGTAGCACTTTGACCAAGCTTTGAATGGCGCTTACTTTTTTCATTACACTGGCTTAGATCCCTCAGTTTGGTCTTTCTAAGTAAGGTTGCTGCAGGGAAGGAATCTCATATATTTTGCCTTCTGCACTTGAACTTATTCGATGTTCTTTTTTTGTCAAGAATTTTCCAACCGATTTTCGGTGACAGTTTTCCTTGTTTTTTATGTTATACTTTTTCTATATAAATATTTCGGTCAGAAGGAGACTGTGCTGTCGAGTAATAGCTTGTCCCAATATGAATTTTCTTTGACTTCGTGAAACTGGCCACCAAATCCCTATTTCATTACCGCCATTGCTATATGTCGAGCTATATTCAGAAGGTCCAATTTTGCGTCACTTTTTCGAGCATTTCGGCCTGTATTCCACTAATTACGCGTGGTACGTTATCATGTAAGGCTTCAATCGTGTTCGGCTTGTCCACATAGACTAACGACTTTACATAACCCCACAAGAAATAATCAAGAGGGGTTAAATCGCATGATCTTGGCGGCCAACTCATATGGCTTTTTCGAGAGATAAGCTGCTCACTAAATGCATCCTTCAACATTTCCATTGTATCACAAGCTGTGTGGCATGTGGCACCGTCTTGATGAAACCACATGTCAGCCAAGTTCAACTCAGCCAATTGGGGCAAAAAAAGGCGCGTATCATGGCTCGATATCATGACAGTAACGCTTCTTCCACGATCGTTTTGAAGAAAAATGGACCGATGATGCCACCAGCCCATAAACCACACCAAATTGTCGTTTTTTAGGGATGCATCGGTAATTCTTGTATGGCATGTGGCTGCTCATCACTCCAGATGAGACAGTTTTGTTTATTTACGCATCCGTTAAGCCAGAAATGAGCCTCATTGCTGAACACCATTTTTCGATATAAATGCCACTTCTCTAAAAACTCCTGCTACTCAAGCCCAAATTTACCTCCTTCTCATTTCTTTATAGTTTCACTAATGTGGCATAAGCTCCCCTGAACATATATATGGATAAAGATTTACAATCAGTCCTTCTTAGCCAAAGTCTCTCACGACTCACAATGGGCTTAAGCGATTGCGACTTAGCAGCATTTGATTTTCAATTTCCTCTACCTCTTCTTCATCTTCTCTATTGATTCACAATATCCAATTAAGTAAAACAAAACATTCTCATTAACTTGCAGCACTCTTCAGTGAAACTATATGGTGGGCAGAAACATTTATGTTGTCGACTTACGACGAGTCTGGCTGACCATATAATTCCTTCCAAGTGTCTGTTCTTCCACTTGTTTGCACACTCCCAAACGAATATATACACTTTTTCATATGTCAACAGAATATTTACTGATCCGTTCCACGCAGCAATTCCATATCCATTTGCCGGTGCTGCTCTCGAAGACTCAACAACCGAATCCACTTAGTCAATCTGAAGAGCACATAACCACAAATGGATGTCTCAACCCAAACCATACTATCTGGATAGTCTTTTAAAACTTCATATCACCGCAATTCGCTTGTTTCGCGAATCCACACTCGAGTGGAAAGCGCCAACACGTTTTCTGTCATAATCCTTAACTCTTAAGCTGATGAGGGGTACCCAGTCCCACATCTCTCCCTCGCCCTCGCCCTCGCGGCGGAACACGACGAATCTTTATCCACTTCTTTGCGATGTTTGTTTTAATTTCCGAAATTAATTTGTTATTTCTGCTGAAACAATCATCTTCTCATCTCGGATCTCGGATCTCGAGATCGAATTAACGCGCTTAACTCACGCCGAAGTGTGTGTTTCATTCAAGTGATGACATTTGCACTTTACGCTTGCGAGTAATTTGCATTGCAATTTTTGACATTTGAATGGAGTAGAATATTTTTCGAGCGGATGTGTCGAAGTTGTGAGATACTTTCACATTCCATGGAGATTGCAAAAATAAAAGTGAGCTTCACGCGTCACACCCCTCAAAGTGACGACAAAGGCGCAGACACAAGCATTAAAAAAAACAGTCATGCACACCCATAATAGCATGACTTGGTCGTCCGACACAATCGATGTTGTGCGCCCATTTGATGTTGCAACATCAGCACACATGACTACGGGCCAAGAGGTGACAATCAATTTGGGAAATTATGCCAGCAATTGCTGCCACCTCTCACGTAAAGTCACACACATGAGCCAGTGACAACCGATGATAGTAGTTGCCTCGAGGCTGGAATAGCTGGCTATAGAGAGTGTCAGACAATCTCACTTTCACCGATGACATCGCCTGACTCGCTAAATGACATTTCTCTGAGTGTCAAATAATTGCTGGTCTGTGAAAGCGTAATGACTTTGTCGTGATTTTCGCCAGCGACACATGAGAGATTCTCTTTGGCGATTGCGAGATTTGTGAGAATGAGGAATGGTCAACGAGGAAAAGAGCTTCTTTTGATGCACAGGGTGTTTCGATTGATATCATTTTAATTTCGATTGTGGGGGGAGAAAATAAGAATGGTTACAAAAATTTTTAAAATTCTTTATACGGACATCAAATTGACAGTTAAGAAATTAAAATGCCTTTCAAAGGGACAGAGTTGACTATCTGGTTAATTACTCATCTGAGTATAGGTTCGCTAAATTTATAAATTAGAAATCGTCTTCCATTGGCGTAGATGTGGGTATCAACCCCATATGAGTCGACCAGTTTGCTGCACTTTAAATGTGCTTCACTCGAAATTAACAAAGCAGCTGACATATTCATTAAAACTGTCGAGATTTATCAGAATTGTCTCATCGGGTTGAAAACAAGAAGAAATATTTGATCTGTGGAGCCGACTTCGAGTCTGATTCTGAATTATCAGCCCTAACTTGACAATTCACCGAATGAATGTTCTCTAGTTTGAAACGGTTAAAAACGATTAAAAGGAAAAGGTCTGTTTGCTACATTCGTTCTGATTTTCTGAGTTTCTGACTTGGGTTAGGTTAGACACACATAGACCTATGTAAGGTCTAACATGGTACGACGTGGATCTAAAATTTCTGCTTACTCGTTGTACCAGTTTGAGCTGCTTCTGAAGCGTAAGCGTGAGTGACATTTTGGATCGGGCAAGCTTATATCGTGAAGATCACAGAGTGTTTTTTTTAGAGGTATAGAACTTCGAATTGAAATAAAACAATAAAACACAATGTCCATCAAAATTAATGTTTAATTATTATTTCGGGCATGTGGCCGCGGCGGATGGTTCGAATAAAGACCAGTCTAGAGGTCCAATTTTCAACCACTTTTTCAAGCATTTGGGGTTGTATGTCGGCAATAACGCCACGAATGTTGGCTTCCAAGTCCCCTGACGTTTCTGGTTTGTTGGCGTAGGCGAGCGACTTCACATATCCCCAAAGAAAATAATCCAATGGTGTCAAATCACACGATCGTGGTGGCCAATTGACAGGTCCATTCCGCGAAATTATGCACTCATCGAATGTTTCCTTCAATAAATCGATTGTGACGTGCGCTGTGTGGCATGTAGCGCCGTCTTGTTGGAACCACATCTCATCCACATTGATGCTATCCAATTCGGAACAAAATAGTTGGTTATCATGGCTCTATACGCGGTCTCCATTCACGGTAACTGACTCTCCAGCATCATCTCAGAAGAAGTATGGCCCCATGACTCCACCAGCCCATAGAGCACACCAAGCAGTCAGTTTTTATGGATGTAATGGCGTTTCAAGGATCTCATGTGGATTTTCTTCACTCCAAATGCGGCAATTTTGCTTGTTGAGGTAGCCATTCAACCTAAAACTCAACCCTCATCACTGAACAAAATTTTGCGATAAAAATCAGCATCGATATCAATCTCAACAACAAACCCCCAAACACCAAAATCACGAAGCATTCTCGCGGCTTTAATTGTTGCACAAGCTGGATCTTGTAAGGTCGTAAGAAGAGCTCTTTGCGCAAAATCTTCCATAAAGTTGATGGACAAAGCTCCAATTGCTGTGCACGGTGGCGAATCGATTCATTCGGGTTCTCTTCAACACTTTGCTCTACAGCGGCAATTGTTTCTTCGGTTCGCACTGTTCGACGTCTCTGCGGATGCGTATTATGACATAGAATAAACGTAGTGCGAAAACGATCCATGGTTAACCGAATTAATTGCTCTGAAGGACGGTTATATCGATCATAAAATGAACGGAGCTCGCGGTACGCTTCGCGAACTTAACCATTACTTTCGAAATAATTTTGCACGATTTGCAAGCGTTGCTCATTTGTCAACCTGTTCATGATGAAATGGCAAACCAAACTGAATATAAATGACATTAGAGTTGCCAGATTTGACCACAAAATGTCAGCTTTATCTCTATTCCAAAAAACAAACTCTAAAAAAAACCCCTTTAGAAGTAAGCTCCTAGATGAAGATTTCTTTCTTATAGCCAGCAGAGCATGCTAAAAGAAGGTGGAGAGTTGTCTCCCTCCTCATGAAGCTCCATTTTTTAAGTTAATGACACCAGTTGTAGCATAAATGTGCGATCTATTAAGGGCAATAAAACTATTAGATCGTTTTAGATCTAGCTTTTATCTAGCTATTATCTAGCTATTATCTGACTGAGTACCAAAAACTACATTTGACTAATCTTTTTATTTATCATGACATTGAAGTCACAATAGATCAATAGATGAGATTATAGATGCTTCGTTCCAGTATTCACAAAAAAGTCCCTTAGTAAAATAATCATTCATCGTCAAATGGTTTGACCAGGATATTGTTGTGGTCGCAGTACAAAGTTTCCTGCAAATAGAGGAAAAATAGATTAATATCAGGAAAAAGTAATCGTGCCGGGAGTGGTGGATGACTTTTCCGCTGCGGAGGAATTATATATCTTCAATGTTGTGTAAACATTATCCCGCCGCAGTGGAGAATTCAACGGCCACAATCAGCACGAATAAAAATCCTTACCTTGCTCCTATGGCTGATGTCCAGTGTACATTTTTTTTAATCTTCCATGTCCTCTTGCCTTGTTTTTTTATATGTGCCTTCGAAAATGAAATGAAATTAAATTATTGTTATAAAATAAGTAAAAATCTTACCAAAACGAATTCCCGGGACCACTTTCTGTTTTTTTTTTTCCTTTTGTTTACTTATTTATTTTTGTTGTCTGTCAAACGTCATTCAACTGGAGGTAAAAAAAAAATGTAATAAACTTATGGAATATAAAGGGTGATTTTTTAGCTGGTTTGGTTTTGGCAACACTGGTTTTGACAGCTGACGTGTGTTTAGTACCTTGTGTCACTGTCAAACAGCTTCAGTTTGGTTTGCAATTTAACCATGGATCGTCTTACAAATGAACAACGCTTGCAAATTATTGAATTTTACTATCAAAATTCGTGCTCGGTTCGAAATGTTCATCGCGCGCTGCTTCCATTTTATGATCGGCATTCTCGACCTTCTGAGCAGTCTATTCGGAAGATTGTGACCAAATTTCGCACCAAATTTAGTTTGTTGGACATTAAATCACCAACACGTTTACGTACTGTGCGTATTGAAGAAAATATTGCGGCCGTATCAGCTAGTGTGACAGAAGACCGCGAAATGTCGATTCGGCGCCGTTCCCAGCAGTTAGGCCTTTGTTACAGCACTACGTGGAAAATTTTGCGGAAGGATTTGGGCGTAAAGCCTTTTAAGATACAGCTGGTGCAAGAACTAAAGCCAGCCGACCTACCACAACGCCGAATTTTTGGTGAATGGGCTCTTGGAAAGCTGGCCGAGGATCCGCTTTTTTATCGAAAAATTGTGTTCAGCGATGAGGCTCATTTTTGGTTGAATGGGTACGTAAATAAGCAAAATTGCCGCATTTGGAGTGAAGATCAGCCAGAAGCATTGCAACAGCTACCAATGCATCCCGAAAAAGCCACTGTTTGGTGCGGTTTATGGGCCGGCGGCATTATTGGGCCATATTTCTTCAAAGATGATGCGAATCGCAGCGTTACTGTCAATGGTGAACGCTACCGAGCGATGATAACAAACTTTTTTTTGCCCGAAATGGAAGTTCTTGACTTGCATGATATGTGGTTTCAACAAGACGGTGCCACATGCCACACAGCACGCGAAACAATGGCGCAATTGCGAGGCGAGTTTGGTGAACAGTTAATTTCACGTTTCGGGCCGGTCAATTGGCCGCCTAGATCGTGCGATTTGACACCATTAGATTATTTTTTGTGGGGGTATGCCAAGGCTAATGTGTATAGGGACAAGCCCGCTTCGATTGACGCACTGGAAGCCAACATCCATGCATTCATTCGTGAGATACCGGCCGATATGTGTGAAAGAGTATGCCAAAATTGGACTCAGCGGATGGGCTATCTGAGACGCAGCCGCGGTCAACATTTGCATGAAATTATCTTTAAACATTAAATTGCAAGGTTCAAACTATCGATTCAAATAAATATTTCATTCATTTTTTCGAATTTTTTGTGTTTTTTTTTTAAAAAAAGTTCTAAACCTCTAAAAATCACACTTTAGTACCCCAACAGTTTGATAGGCGTAGTTAAAAAGAATTTTAAAAAGAGCAGGACGTTAGGGTTTTTAAAAAGGGTAGCCTGATCTGAGTGTTTTTTTTAAATAGAAAAACCCTTAAATAGGTAACGTCCATCGTGGGACAAAGGGGTCAATCGAAAATTGAATCCAAATGAAAGCCTTGGCCGCCGCATACATTTGCGCAATTTAAAAAAAAAAATCTACATAAATTACAGAATTTACACAGCTTTCACAAATTACAACATTTACACAATTTGAAACATTTAAACAAATTACAAGCGGCTTCGAACAAAAGATTCCCGCCGCATCCACGTATATAATAAAAACAAAAAATAACTGTTACCTGTCCATATAAAATTAATTAATTCAAACAAAGGACAGGCAATACAACTATAAAATTGCTTACATTAGAAATTTGTATGTTTAAATAAATATAGATACATTTATAGTAGATTTAAGTATATTTTATTAACAAAAATTTTTTTGATTAAAAATTTTTTTTTTGAGTATTTAATTTTTTTTATTTGGATTTTTGTTTTTTTTTTATATGTAATAAGTTTAGTTTCCTTTCGGTTTTTTATTATATTTATATCGCGTTTAGTGTACTATGTCCCCTATAGAGAGCTCGTTATAGGTAGTATTTTCGTGCTAAATGTATGATTTAGTTTATTTAGTTGCGTGACAGGTAAAAAGGTGCCTGAAAAATACGGTAAACGATTTCGCGGGGAAACAAAATTTATATAATTTTTTTTTGTGTATTTTATGTTAAATTGCCTTTTTTTTATTTTTTTTTCTTGTAAAAATTCAATTTAAAGAAAATTAAAATTAAACAACCCACACAAATGATACAAAAGGAACGGTGTTGATTTTTTTTGTTAAGGCCTTAAGGCATTATGGAGGCCTAATTTTATTTTCAGGGGGTGGACTAAGGTGCGCTAAAGCACTTTCGGTAGATGGCTTGAGCAGTCCGAGGCATCCGACTCTAAGGGGTAGTCCAAGGCCAAGGAGCTTTCAGGCTGGGTGGGTAATGGCCGCGCTGAATTCCACCTACAGCGCCCTCTCAATGTGGTTACGTCCGTCTGAATTATTTCAAAACAAAAAAAGTAAGTTTCGGCACGATTTATGTTTTTGTGTATAGGTACCGTTGCTGTGCAAGGACAAGAACCCTCCCATTCCGGCGAGCTCGGTCGAGCAAAGCAAGCGTGCCACGCTCCTTGCACACAACACATCCCTTTCCATCACTCTTTCATTGCCAGCATTTCCTTCCTCATCCGGTTTCCTGTCACTTTAAAAATCCAACAGTCCTAATTCCTACAAACCTGACCTATCACAATATATTTTCCAGTAACCCAATATTCACACATACATCGGTTTCTTCTAACGATCATCACACGTCTCATAATATTTTTAAGCATAAAACCTTGATTGAGTTCAATGGATTTCGGTTTTAAATAAACTTTATATTATCTGAACGAAGGTATGGCCTGTTAAAACATTTAAAATTATACTTAAGTTACTAGTTTTTTATTAAACGTTTAAAATACTTTATCCAGTACTGACTGAGATATGAAACTTTGAGGGTTTATATATTCTCCTAACTCTGTAGACGCAATTTCGCAGGATAGAAATTACACCATTATCGCTTTGAGGGAGATTATGCAAAATAAAAAGCTTATTTCTGTTGCAAGAAAAAAGAAGGCCTATGCCGTTATTGAGTAAATGTTACCACTCATTCTACTGTATTCATTTCATTTTGTATATTTTTCATTGTGATATCTCAGGTGGTTCAAAAGTTATGACCGAGTGAATACCTTAACAGAAAATGTGGCCCTTAAAAATGCAGTTATTCCCTGTCACCACAGATTCATAAAGGACCGTTTACAACAAATTTTACACGCTAGAGGTGCCCCAAGTTACATTTCAGTATTGATCATGTTCAGTAAAAGATTACTTTTAGTTTCCAAAAGGTTCAGAGGGCGAACACTTTTAGTTTCAATGAATGACTCTTGGAAGTTTAATCCCTGTTATTAAATCCAAATGTAAATTGCAACTACTTCTACACATCACGAAGCTACGAGCTTAATTGTCCTCTAAAACTGATCATATTTGTCTAAATGAGAAGTCAAAATTTGTTAAAAGTTAACTTCTCTTAAAAGCCTTACAGAAGCCCTATACAAGCTGTAGTCTGTTAAACCATTTGCGGAAGAGAAAAATTCGAACCATGGGTGGTTTCAAGAGTTCCTTTTTTCACTTAAGCGTATTTGCATCATATTAAACCCTGGAAGTACATGCTTTGTCGGATCGACGACGCACATTGTTGTTTTTTTTAAATTGTCCCAAAAAACTGTATCTGCGAAAATTATTATTAAAAAAATTTAAAAAAACAAATAAATGCTAGATGAACTAAATAATACCAAACAATCGACTAACAAAATGTTTGGTACATAGGTTTTGTGCACGACCACTGTGATAAGTGCAGTCATCGATTCGACGAAGCATATCATTTACGTACAAAAAAAAACTTCCTTGGTTAAAAAAAAACTATCAGCTAAAAGTGGAATATGGATCTCAGACACCCTATAAGTTCTGCGCTCTTTCAATAACTCAAAAAATTATGTTTATAAATAGTTTAGCAACAAATATTTAAGGAAGTGTATTGCTACTGAATTTATCATAACGCAAAGCGGCCTATAATTCTGCAAATTGCCAGGACTCGCTGAGCGGCAAGCGGAAAATTTAGCGATACATTGCCAAAATGTCTTTGCCAAAGGCTCATCGCTGCAGTATGCAGCAAAAAAATAGTTTAAACATATTCAGAATTATCTTAAGTTTAAAAATAAATAAGATTTGGTGTTAAAAAAAGTTAAATTAAACTCACCTGAAGAATTACTTCTTACTCCAACAATTGTCGGCAGTATTTTAATTTTTGAAATCTTTGAACCTATCAAGCCATAATGCAGGACTTCCTTAAACTTTTGAAATTAATATTTCCATATTAACTTTTGCCTTGTTCATTTCTTGCCGTCCAGCACTACACCAAAATACCAAAATACCGCTTACCGCTCAGCGACTGCGTGGCCTTATCATACTTTCTAATTTTATTTTTTTTGCCGCTTACCTTTTTTCGCTAAAGATAAACGGCCTTACTTATAATCAAACACTAATGTCGACTATTAAATTGAAATGTACAGCATATTTGAAATGGTACCAATATATAATTTGACCTCCACCTTTACTAGTACTAGAGGACTTTTTATTGAATCTATTACATTTTCTGTGAATCTATTTGTCAAAACATCTGATATTGTTTGTAATTAAAAATGAATTCAAGTCGGGATGAAGATATTTTTATGGATCTGATGCTAGTTGACGAATCGGCAACCTCTCGAAGAAGGAAATATAGGGTTCGCCATCTAACGTTTTTTTTCAACTAACTCAGCTCATGTCTGATTTGACAGATAATTAGTTTTATCCTTCCGCTGAACGAATATGGTTGTGTATACGCTTGAACAACGAACAACAACAAGGAGTGGCCGTTACAGTCAATGGCGATCGTTATCGGGCCATGTTGAACGAATTTTTGTACACAAAAATTGAAGAGGAGGATATTGGCAACATTTGGTTTCAACAGGACGCCGCGCCCTGTTTAAAAAAAAAGTTATTTGGCGGACCCTATATTATAAAAATCCAAGCGACCCATTTTTTTTAATGACACTGTCAATGTGACTTGTGTTGCCATTGTGCTTTAAGTGAATTATTTTGTTCATACTTTTAGTACTTTTTTATTTTTTGCGAAATATATGTGACACTGTGCTTCTTCTATTACTTTGTTACTTTGATATTCTTCCAGTTAAAAACTAATTTGTTCAAAAGAAAACTATTTAAATTTTTTTGTGAAAATTAAAAATTCGTATCCTTTTCCTGCGCTAATTGTTCTATTTCTTTATGCTTTGTATTTTCCTTATACATTTTTAATTGATTAAGCCGAACAACAAAAATCGTACCCAAATGCTCCGACGAACACAACATATTTACCCCAAAATATATTACTATACTCTGTCCAACATAAATTGGCAGTACAGGGAAGATAGGGATGTTTGCCTCTCATTCTCACTCTTTTGTTTTCCGTAAGGTGCTATTCTAACAAAAGCTCTTTCAGGGTTTCCGTACTAAGGATTTTAAATCAGCAAAAACCTGAAAGAATATTATGTTGGGTTACCATGCTTTTTTTTCAGATTGAAATTTTCATTTTAATTGTTTTATTAATAAAACTTAAAACAAATTTATCTTTATGTTATGATGTCAGTTCCTTCAAAAAGAACACTCTTTTGCCGACGATGGGCAAATTAAAAACTCAGTTTATATTTAAAAACCATATGCAGAGAAGACCTGCTAATTTAAGTGATGTTTGCATTGCGTTCCTACCTTATGCAGTATTTTATCCAGCGTCGTAAGTTCGTTATTTGGAAAAAAACTGATGCCTGATGGCACACTTATCGAAATCATATACCTTTCTTTTAAATCAGTTTGGTTTTTCTTCTTTGGTGGCGAGTTTTGGCCCATTCTCGTTAAGAACTCTATAAACTGTTCGTTTACCCAGAAACAGCGTCAACAATTTCTTTCTTCACTTAAGTCTTTGGACAAATTTAAAGTAATTTCTAACAAACAAAACAAACGCAAATAATATTTTTCCTTAAAGAAAACGGATTACAATTTTGTAACTGCTTTAAACATATTCTCCACACATTAAAAGAAATGTCAAAGATGAAAACAAGACCTCCACGATAACACTTATTATTAAGAACATTTTTTCAAAGCTCTAAAACCTAAAGCCCCTCAACAGAAAGCCAAGGAAAAAAAACCGAACGAGTTACCAAATGGACATTGGTAACTCTGAATTCACATCAATTAAATTTAATTTTTTTTTTTTTTTGCGGTTTAAAGATTTTTATTAACACATTCGTTTATCATATAGAATTTCTTACCCGCAGAGCAAAATGCTTATCTGCTGATGGTAGTTCAAAAATTTAGCTTTGAAGTGAATTTGAATTTCAAATAGTTTAATGATTTAAGTTTAAGATGAGTTCATTATTTATAGTTTCTACTGTACAAAATGCAATTGGAGTAAATAATTTTTTAGCTCTTTTTTTCTTTTCTTAAAATTTGGAATGACTTTTAAAGATTAAGGAAGTGTATTCATTAGTTTTGGGATAGCACATCGTAGTTATCGATTTCCGTAAGTGTGGTAAGTTTCTGGAACATCTAACATCCCTTGGGCTTGTCTTCTTGTGTTTAGCGTGTGGCGTAAATGTTGCAGAAAACGCTGGTCATCCATGTAGTGTACCGATGTTGTCATCCGGAAGATTGCATTGACATCTAGAACTTTAAGAGATGCATTACTAGATCTAAAAATTTTAACAAGACGATGTTGCAGGTTAGATATCTTATCCAAATCCGCGTTTCCCCAAGCCAGAATCCCATATCTTATGCGCGACTCAGCTAGCGAGTAGTACACCTGCTTTTGGACTTCTAGACTTGAGTTTCGCTTAAGATACACCATTGCAAAAATTGTACTTTTTAGTTGAAGACGCAGAACATTTATATGCTCGCGCCACAGGAAATGTTCGTCGATTGTTACTCCAAGATATTTGATGCTTCTAACTACCTCAATGGGTTCGCTGTTGGTTTTTAGTGAAGAGCAGTCATTTCGGTGATAAATGTGGACAGTTTCCGCTCACTTGGATGGGATGCGTATGTGCATCACCTTTGTTTTGTCAGCATTTATAACCAGTCCGTTACCATGAGACCAGTTGGAAACAGCGTTGAATTCTTCTTGCAATATCTCTACGGCAGAATTTAAGTTCTTATGTTTTACAACGATCGCAATGTCATCGGCATAGGCATAGGCAGTACATTTTTTAAATAACCGCGTAAGTTCGTTGGTACACAGGATGAATAGACTAGGGCCCAATTTGGAACCTTGTGGTCCACCATATTCGTTTGGTTTTTCTTTGCTCACCATATCAAATACCTTCAGCTTTATAGTTCTGTTTGTCAGGTAGCTCCTAAGCCAGTTTGTCAATACTCCTCTCAAACCATTTCTGCTGACACTTTCCAATAGCTTTTCGTGCGTTAGAGTATCGAACGCTTTGCTGAAATCAATAAATAGCACAAGGACGCGATGGTTTTTGTTTAGCCCACCATTTACCGTATTGGTGAACTCCCCCAATAAAGATCCGGTACTCTTACTTTTTTGAAAACCATAGTGGTTTGGGTGTACCACTTTGTGTTTGGTCAAGAAGCTATTTAGTCGACTAACTATTACTTCCTCCATGAATTTTTCCTCCGATGACAATATCGCGATTGGCCTGTAATTTGATCGAAGTTTTCACCAGCTTTGGAACATAGCCCTGATATATTCTTCGATTTATAATTTTTGTAATTACTGGAGCAAGATGCATAGCATTTATTTTAAGATCAACTGGTCTAATGTTGTCTGCTCCAGGACCTTTTTTGCTGTTCAATCGACACAACATTATATAGACTTCTGATTCTGTTGCATCTTCTAAGTATATGTTTTGTTGAAGTTGCCAGCTCTCATGGTTTGATGCTGTTTATAGAAATTGGCTTTTAAAAGTTGGATATTCTTATTAACAACATTTTTAAAGTGTTTATACTCGTTTTCATACGTTTGACTCCTCGGGCTATTTTTCCATCTCCTATAAAGCTCATCTCTCTTTTTACACATTGCCACTATTTCGGTCGTAATCCATGGTTTACGTTTCCGTGTTCTTTTGGTTGATTTGGTATTGCTTGCTTCAGTATATATAGATTATTAATTACTCTAACAAAATTACTATACAGTTTTTCAACATCGCTTTCTTCTAGCATATTATGCCAGTTTGTGTGCTCTATTAGCTCATTAACTTTTTGTTGGTTAATGTGTTTAACTTCAACTTTATCGGATGATTTTTTATTATTTATGCTTCTTGTTGCATATAAAATGGGGTAATGGTCAGAAAGATCAGTTTCAATTACTGCAGAGAATATATCCAGCTTAGTGACGCTTACATAGATATGGTCTATAAGCGTTGCAGTGTTATTTGTTATATCTACACGCGATGGTCGTTTGATGACGTTTGTCAGTCCTTTCGAAGCCATCATCTCCATGTATTTGAGGACAAGGGAGTTATTCTCATCTTGGATATTTATATTGACATCACCTAACAAAATATTTGACTTCTTTTCTTTGATGATTTCATTTAACTCATCAATGAACCTTGAAACACTAGAACTTGGTGGCCTATAAATTGCGTGTATGTGTTTTGTTTTACCTTTATGAGTGATTTCGTAATTAACTGGATTTGCTGGTATTATTTTATACATTATATCAACGTGAATAATGAATTAAATAGGCGTGAATAGGAGCTTCAGCCACAGGCCACACACATCAGTGCACACTCGGACACAGATGAGTAATTATACAGATAGTCGACTGAGAGGATTTTTGGCTCCCGCCTATCGTTATTTATTTGCTTCAAAAAGGCACAGTACTGTGTTCGTATATGTTTTTACATGCAAATCAAATTGAGCCAGCTTACGCACACAATAGCAGTTCTGCGCCTAAGAATCCATTTTGGAAAAGATCTCATGTTGACATATTAAAAGTCAAAACTGGGCTGTGTCCAATAACATCGTAATAACATGCGACGATTTATAATGAGTTTGCAACAGAATAAAATTTTGGTGAATATTTTTAATTATTATGTTAACTAAAAAATTTACCAACCAAGCATATTTTTTGGGTAAACATTTTTAAGCAGTTTCGGAAACATTTTGGCAGTTGCGCAAGTTAAACATAAAATAAGGGTTATCATAATTTGTTTGCCGGTAGTTAAACTAATTTAGCAGTTTTAAATTGTCAGTTATAATTAAATTATTTTGTTGGTTGATTTGTCGAATGTCGAGTAAAATAATTAAAATCAAATAATTTTTCAACGGAAGGTTTAATAAATATTTCAGCAGTGAATTTATGAAATATTCTGTAAAATTACTAAAATTGTAGGTATAATAAATAAAAGCTCAATGAATGAAATTAATGAGCAACGCGTGATGAGTTTACTGACAATTTCAATAATTTAACATAGTATTTCATACATTCACTGCTATTTTATTCACCGCTATTCACTATTCCAATTCAAAGATAATAACGTTATTTAATTTGTTAAACATGATGAAATAAATTTAATAACGTTGTTAACTTGGAATTGTAATAGTCAAGTCTACAGTTTGTGTTTAAATATGCATTTAAAGTTATTTTGTAGCAGTTTGTCAATTCGCTCGCTCGCTTTCATATGAACGTTCCGAATATGTATGTAAATATATTAAACGTTAATATGTTCAATAATAAAACAACCAAAGAATTTAATGTACATGAAAAACTAATCCAAAACTATTAACTATAAATATTTTACACCCAAACATTACTAATTTAGTAATATTCATGCAATAATAAAATAATATATACATTTTATCTCACTCTAATAACGAAAATGAAAAAATATAACAACGCAAGTATGTTTATTTTAAGGCAGATAAAAAATTGAGAACTATTTCTTATAAACACAAAAAATACTCGTATTTAATTGCAACAACTTCATTATTTATTATATACCTAACTATTTTTTTATAAACATTTCAATTAAAATATCTATTAAACTTGAACTACGTTAACTCAATACTTCGCAGCACTTCCCCAACACATCCGCTATAATCAGCTGTTTTTTGTTGTCATTTGGAATTCTTGCAAAACTGCCTGCGCTAATGACATATTTTTGACACATCAACCCCTCCATACTTTATTTGGCTGGCTCACACGTATTCACAGATAGAACATTTGAGAGAGGATTTTTTTTCCATTTTTAAAAATTTTTTGCGGGTTCAAAGGGACAGAGGTATGCTGAGTCGACTATCTGTATAATTACTCATCTGTGCTGTGCTCATGTGTGCTGAATAAGACGTGGTGAGTTTACGTCAGATGCAATTGGAAATTCACTTGAGGGTGGGTAAACACTCTATGAGGGGTTTCTTTCAATTAAGTATGGTGGAAAAATATGGCACGCTACTGATTTTTAAAAAGCTTCCCCATAAGACGTGCACTGCCAATTTATGTTGGACAGAGTACAGGTATACGTTGATTTGATACAAAAATAAATGAATGAATGGCAAAATTTGTTTGCAAAATGAATTAAAAATTAGAGTTAATGGAAGACATAAACATGGCTTTCTGACTATTAACATTTAACCCTGGAGTTAACGATTATCCAACAACTAAGAAAGTGAATAGATTTTACGTTAGCTGCCAGACTAAATTTGATTATTGGTACGTCCGAAAAAGACGCACTAAAATGACGTTTAAATAAACACTTTCACTGTTGCGTCGATCTTAATTTCGTTCAAGATGCGATAACAACTATTAGTTTGAATAAATTCATTTTTACCATTTACCAAGCCACCTATTCTATTATTTTCTTAAGCAAAGACTTAATTTTGACCATTCAAAACACCTTTGACGACCTATCATGATTAGAAATGAGAACTGTAATTTTCGTTTTAAGATCCGCAGAAGACTCCACGTCAACGTCCACATCCACTTAACACAACTCTTCTCATACAGTACCAAATATGTGCGTATGACCGAAGCGGCACAGCATTCCTCCAATCAACCGTTTGTCATATGATCATTGATCTGCTGCTGTCACGCACCAAAAGGACATGCATACATATAAGCAAACACAAATTGTGTTTTCCAATTTAGTCATTACTGGCGAAGCAACGACAAATCAAGTTTCCCAGTCGCATCCGTAAGCGCAAACACAACACTACCACTTAATTGAAAAGTGCAACATTTGCCACCTTCCTTACTGAGTATGCATATCTCATGATCTGCGGACAGCAAATGCAATATTAATTATCGCCTTCCTGGTTTTTGTGCCACTTCGAAATAGGCGCGCTGATGTTGCATCTCAAATGGCTGTCATCCCCGAGGGATCTGCCTGTTTGACGCGAATCTGCAATTCCGATGTGTGAAAACATGCGCTCAAATTAATAACACAAATATTCCGCCGCAGACCGAGCGTATCTGCGGTGGACAATTGGCACGGCCAGCAGACAGGATCACCACTTACAACACAGTCAATTACCGCGCAAAATAAATTCCAGATCATGACAAAAATCAAGGATGCATCGCCTTCTCCCCACGAAGTCTTGACAGCAATCTCTGAAACTCAATAAACGAATGACGACACCATAAATCAATAGCACTGCACGACAATGACAACGACAACGACGCAAACTCCGGTAACTTAGGCTATCGCAGATGGGGCCATTATTATTTATTAAATTTAATTAATCGCAGTATCAAAGCCGCATACCAATCAGCCAGCAGTCAGGCTAAGGACTACTACTGCACTACACTACTTACTTGTACGTAGTTTTTTGTAGTTGTTGTGGTGCGCGACCAGCTCGTCTGAACGGCTGGACGGCTGGACGAGTGCTACTCTTCAGTTCAGCCTCGGTGTGGACTGTGACAAGCCGGCGTTGTAATAACCGCATAGCTACAGCATAACTGAGTGTTGTGAGCCCACCTTAATTAGGTATTTATGAAATCAGTACGACAATCAATAATTTATCAAATCCAATAAATAAAGATGGGGATCTTAGGAACATTCGCCCAAGCGTTGCGTTGTTGTGTTTTGTTGTGATGCGGACACCGACCAACAAATAGTTCTTCCACTATGTAGGCAGTCAAGGCACTCCTGTACCGCTTTGCAATGACAAAAGGTGTCGTCTGCGGCGATAGAGGCAGTTAGTTGCGTTGATTTGTCGTATATGGGAGTGAATCGAGCCAGACGGTTACGTGGTGGTTAACTGGTGGAAGCAACCACTGTCAGGCAACCCACCTCGGGCCAGATTCCCATTACTAATAGTGCGATTCGATGTGGCATTGAATGACAGGTAGCAAGTCTAGTAATTCCCAATGTCAATTGCGCATTGCGAGGGCATAATTCATTGGCGGTGATTTGTGTTTTGTTGTTCTTCGTACCGCGACGTTGACTTTGGTTTGCTGAAAAGCCTCATGGGACATATTAAAGTATCGCAAAATATGGCGTTCGCTGGTGGAGTTCCACGTGATATTTGATTTTTATTTAGCTAAGACGAATGTCTATAAAGCTTTGGTTTTCTAAGAAAGCGGTGCTAGTTCTTTATACCAAACAGAAGGCCTTGGTGTTCTGGATAGCGTTAGGTTAGATTATTGGTTCGACGGGACGAGAGCAACTTTTCACCCGTTACATCTGGATGAATTAAGATATTTTGTGGAGCTTTTGGGTATAGGTGTAAACCTATACTCTGGAACCTATGAAAAAGAAAAGGGTTTGCAACCTAATGTGGTTCACTCAATTCATCAATTGCATGTTCAATGCACTCAATTCTATTGTGCTTTCAACTTAATTCAACAAACACCTTGGAGATGGTCAGATATCTTTGCTCAACGCTCTGATCAACAAGTTGATGGGTAGTAGGTTGTTTCGAAGGAACGGAGCTATATTCTGTGCTGCGTGCGAAGAGCCTTTAGCTCTAGATGTGGTATTGCGACAGTGCGAACTATTTAGCAGCTTCTTTCACTGCCAGGAACTCAACTGGGAAAATGATATTGTAGTCCCTATGTCCGTTTGAACTTAATGTTCTTGCACCAATGCCAATAGCTTGAAAGCATCAATGTATATTTAGTTCTCATTTGTCCTATGTCTTATATTTTTCGCTACGAGTTGACCAATGATCGGACAGCATTTCCGACTCCCAGTTTGACTTAGCCGAAGGGGCAACTATTTGCAACCGATTCCTGTGTAAAAAGAACAACATTGCGTATGGCATAAGACCCGGCTAGTGGAGTAGGGCTACATTAACTATGGTCCCAATGAACAATGGGCCCAAACCAAAAATGAGCAATGGATTTGAGGCTATTTTTCATATTTTTAGGGTCATATTTCGTTCTGTTAGCGGCCATTTTTCATTTTTTTAGTTTGGGGCCATAATTCATTATGAAAAATGACTCCAAACTTTGGCAAAAAGGTCACGCTCCAATGAAAAATGGCCCCAATTGAAACAAATTGGCGCACTTGGAAATCTCAAGATTATTAGTAAAGAGGACTTTTCTAAGTTAGCCGAGCCGCAAGTCCGCAGCACCTTGGTCCAGTTATTAACTATGTATAAGCAGTTCTAGTATGATGAATAAGCAACTGTCTGCATACTTAATCGTTGACGCTGATTTCATTTTTGTTAAGAGCAACTGGCAACTTCTTTTAATGTACTGCTAATATAAGAAAGTTTGAAACATATTCTGAAATGAGTTTTTAAGCACAACTTTCGGAAAATTGTATTATTTTTTTTATTTATTTATTTATTTAATTAATTAATTAATTCTTTATTTCATTTATAACTTTAATTTATAGAAAAGGTTAAAACAAATTCAAGGATATATTTACAAGAAAGTAGGGCATTTAAGTTATAAACTGAAATAGTTATGTACATTCTGTTGTCAGATTTTGACAAATTCAGATTTATTTATCGATGGGGATATCGATAAAATATAAGTATAAATTCAAATATAAAAAAAATAAAAAATAAAACAAAAAAGAAATCATACCAAAGGGTTCAGTAAATTACCAATTACAGCGTAGTTTAACGAGAAAAGCCAGCGTTTAACATTTTTAAGATATACGGATTTAACTCGCTCACATCTCAGACTTGAAGGAATTTTATTGAACAAACGAGGCGCAGTAACATATTAGAAGGTGGAAAAATGCGATTTATTAATTGTGGGTATATTGACGAGATTACTAGTGTTGACGCGCAAATTACGGTTTTCATAAACCCTAGGAGAGTTGTACCCGGACTTTTCAAAAAATATTTTTAAAACTTTATAGAAGTACAAATGTCTCAATGGAAGAAATCCAAGACTTTTGAACAATCCAAAACTAGGAGTACGACGGTTAACTTTACACATAATACGAACAGCGTGTTTTTGTTTAATTAGCAAAGGCTCTAATTTATTATAATGTGTACCACCCCAACAAGCTATACCATACTGAAGTTTAGATTTGAAAAGACCATTATAGACTAACTTTAAAATTGCAAATCACAGTATAGGCTGAGATTGTAAATCTGTCTAACAACATTGTTTAGATATTTTTTTAAGTACATAGTATGCTCCAACCAACTGAGCTTATAGTCCAGAGTAATACCTAAGTACTTAAAGCTGTCGACACGTTCAATTACAAAGCAGTCAGCAGAGCAGTAGGCATGTGAATCAAAAGTGGGTGAATTATGATTGTGTGTACAAGGATTAATAAAAAGGAATCTATTGCAATTCGCCGAATGGTACTGTAAAGGCATATCATTACAGATTTTACCCATAATGTTAAAAATTCATGATTTTTCATCATTTGTCACTTATGACCAATTTATGAAGTTTAAACCATTTCCGCAGTATATCCAGATCATAGTTCACATATATAAATTAAAATAACATTTACCATGATAAGACAAAGCAGTATCATCAGCAGAAGCTGTGAGTTTACCCCTAAGAGGTTGAAGAAAAAGCGAATTTACAAAAATTAAAAACAAAATAGGACCCAAAACAGAGCCTTGTGGAACACCTATGTTAATGAGATTTTTCTCACTTAAACTATTTTGAATCTTAACTCTCTGACTACGGTTTTCAAGATAGGAAGTGAACCAGTCATGGATAAAAACCTCTGAAACCCGCGTTATAAAGATTTTTAAGCAATATGTTGTGGTCTACCATGTCAAATGCTTTAGTGATGTCAATGAATAAGGTAGCAGGGATATCAGAAACATTTAAACTACTATAAATTTCGCCGCATAACTTCACCTACGCCTAGATGTAAAGAATGCCAAACAAGTAACGACGTTTTTGGCCACTTTTGCTTTTGCAAGCATTTGTACCCGTATGTCTCCAGCCCACAGACCCCCATAAGACGGGATAGATAAGAACATCTCTATACATCGATGAAAGAAGATCAAGTGCAGAAACACATTATAACATGGGTGATGCTACCCTGTGGGTTGACACCACTGAATATCATCGGGATCGTAAAAGAAAGGTCGTAGGAGGCCTCCTTAACCGGTAGAATCAACGAACCCCGCTGCCGGACCAGTGGGGATCCAATAAAAGTGGCAAATTTATGATTCCTCATTCGACAATCGAACTTCATCGCTGAACTTAATTTTTTGATACAACGGCGTAAAAGTGTGGCACACAAAACCATCATATGAGAATCAAATTGCAAAAATATGGTAGCGCTGTTGAAACGTCTACGTGTAAAATTAAAGAATACTGAGTAAAAATGACACCGACATTTTGCAAACTGTCCACTGGTTTGAGAAATATAATTGTCTAAAGTTAGATAGATAAATTGGTGCTCTCGAGACAATGCCGACAAACATTTACGAAGCGTTTAATAAAATTTCAATCTACTTGGACTCCCATGAATGTGTTTGTGGTTAAATTCATTCAACAATTTTTATCTCTTTTTGTCCACCACTTGCTGGCAGCTCTTTTTTTTCTCGTTACCCAGAATATCAACATGCTGTGGCACCTAGCAAAGAGTCATCTGATTTGCAGCTTATATTTCGTCAAAGTTCTCCATGTATTTTTTAACGCTCTTGACTTGAGCAAAACTGAGTCCATGACTGTCGAGGTAAATAGTAAAGTTTTTGTCGGCGAAACCATGTCTTTTAACTTCCCTAGTTGCTAGTAATATCTCTGCTTAAAAGGCTTAAAGAAGTCGTCACTAAACCTAAAAAAATTATTTACTCCCAGAACTTCACAGTACATGCCCGCGCCAGTATAAGCCCGCGGAACCGTCTATTACTCAACGCTTGCCACATTCGTTGCGATTAGGAATTTTGGTAGTGAATCTCCTTTTAAAGACGGAGGTTGAGAGAATGAGTCTGTGCTCGATGTCTCCTATTCACTGTCTGAAATTAGTACCGGGTTTAAGAATCAGTCTTTATACACATAATTCTTTGTCAAATGTGGCGAGGACAAAAACAAACGAATTAAGACATGAGAAGGCAATTTTCTTGATAACACTTTCCAGTGGATTTATTTTCCCTGTTATTGAACAGCGCTTGGTGTAAAAGCTAGTTACGCTTAAAAAATACACAGTATTAACCGAGAAGCATACAAACTGAACTCTGGTAGTTAGATCTTTATGTCTACAACACAGCTGTAGACATTAAAGATAGAAAGGGTTTTTTAACAAGAAGTTCCCATAGAGCGCTATGTCAACTCTACGGTTTGGCACCTCATTTTAGAGTCCCTTATGTAGAAAGAAAGGTGTCAATATTTACTCTTCAATATTCCTTACCCTAATAGATTTTTTTTACCGCCTATCTTCGACGTCGCAAAGGCTTTAAAACAGATAACGAAGCTTTAACGAAGATATAAAGAAGATATGTAATTCCAGTCTCCATTTCTCGTGGCAGCAATTAAAAGTTGTGGTAGTTCCAAACGAACTATATCTTCTCTCCATTTGATGACGAGGTTATGATCAGGGTTATAGAGATCATAACCCCCCCCAATTCACTGCATTCCTACTATCTTACATGTTGGGTTCGCCGGTTCGAAATCAAAAAATATCTGTAGGCCTCCCAATCAAAAGCTGTTTTTTCTCCAATTCTGTGATTCAGAAGTTTTTAGGCCTGCCTCTCTTACGCGATTGTAAGGGAACGTTGATTGCCTTTGCCTTTTTGATAAGGTTCGTAGGATCCCTCCTTTAAACATGACAATACCAACTGAGTCGGTCGTACTTCAATTTTTTCGAGATGGGTTCTTTCCCGTGAAAGATTCCTCGGATCCTGGAACTTCTAATTCGATCAAGCCTTGCTACTCCTGCTGTCATGCGAAGCATCTTCATTTCAACTGCTGTCAACTTGCCCTTATACTTTTTGTACATTGTCCATTTGCATTGTGAACCGTATGTAAGCGCCGGACGCACAACTGCGGTGCAGAGCAGAGTTTTGCTGCCACTTCATCCACCCTATGCTTATACGATGACTGATGTCGTCATCAACGGGTGCTTCGCTGTTGATAATTGATCTCAGACATTTTAACTTTTCACACTTGGGAACCACAACCCCATTCAAATAAATGTCTGGAATGGGTTGGCTTGGGTCAGAGAATGCGCAGTGCAGATACTCTGTCTTTTTTTGGCTAATACGATAACCATTCCCTTTTAAAACATCTACCCAAACATCAAGTGCTCGTTGCAGGGAGGTCTGATCATCACTTATGATGGCTCCATCGTCAGCAAAGAATAACTAATGAACTTTAGGTTCCGTCACTTTTCCCTCAAGCAGATAATCTAGGACCGTAATAAAGAGCAAAGGACTTAAGACACTTCCCTGATGAATACCGACTTTAATTGGGAATTCATCGGTAACCCCTGCGGGACATCTGACTTTTGTCTTCGCTCCCTCGTACATCTCCATGATCGTCTGTACCTAAGTAGGTTTTAGGAACTCCTGGTTGTCTTAGCGCTACCTGTATCAGATCGCTTGGTTGTCTATCAAATGCTTCTTCAAAATCAACCAGAATCATATGCAGATCCCTTAAGGAATCTCGGCGTTTTTTCATTATGATCCTTATACTTTGGATTGCATCTGTGGTTGATTTACCCGCGACAAACCGAGACTTAGGCGACCATCTAATACCCGCTCAACGATCTTCATGGTGTGTGACATCAACTTAATTGAACGGTAATTATCACAGTTTCGCGAATAAGTGCAAATGAAGAAAATAACCCTCCACTGATTGGGCATTGGATCACCTCTCATGAGTTTGGAGATAAGGATCATGAGCCATCTGAGCCCGATGTCTCCCATCTTTTCCAGAACTCACTGGAACTTTTTCCAATCCAACTACATAATAGTATTAAATGTAAGCTTGGCATTCTGCTTGATTTGTCTAAAAAAACAGCTTAAGTTTTGGAAGTATGAGACAAGAGTTGTGTGCCTAAAGAAAATAGAAAACCATGTTGACGTAAATAATCCCCAACTAGGACAGAGAAAAGACGTTATTAACTGATTAAACTCAATTAGGTTCACATTGAGAAAGGCGCCTATACAGAATCCTAATAATTTTTCTATGGAATTAATTTTTGCTTTTCGCAGAAACAGCTGCCATCAAACTCTTCTCCTTGAAAGCAAAAATTGCCAACTATCTGTCCTGTCGGCTGACCAAAGCCTTTGTGCACCGACCAGTGGCCGTATCTATCCGAATACTATCTGACTGACATGACATCCCCCACTGCACACACACACACACACACGCACACTTATCAAGAACAAAAAAATAAAAGAGAAAAAATTTGACAAGAAGAGAAAAACTGATACTTCAACATTCATTAGATTCATCATGTATCCTCTCTGACATGATCTCATCCACCTTCTTTGTCGTTGGTTCGCTTCAACATCGATTCTGAGGACGTCGGCGGTGGCAATTGCTTGCATAATACTCGCAACACCAGATATCACAAACACCATGTCCTGTGTAGCCACTAGCAGCGCTTAATCAAAGCCAAAGCTATATTCATCTATTTGTGCCGCACATTGTCCTAATGTCTGCCTCTGTGCAGATATAAAAATAAAAAACACAACACCAACTGACTTCTTTTGATTAATTTTCATAAGGCGAGTGGGCAACCCATCAAGTTGCCGCGCCGCCGACTAAAGGGTAGTCGTTTCTCTGGACGAGAAACCAACAAAAAAACACAAAAAAAAAAAAAATAAAGTGGCAATATCGGTCCTCCATTACATTTGTTCCAAGTCAAGGCGACATGACAGTGACATAAGTTCTTTTGTGGCTTCTCTCATCAACAAGAACGCGACACACCGAACTGATGATGCTGGTGACGCTTTGTCTTTTTCATCTTTGGCAATGACGATGGCGACCATAAAGAGATAGATCCAAATAAATTTCCACCAATTCCTGCGACCACGACAAGGAGGAGACGCGGATTGGATTCGGAAGGATGGGAACAAACAGCAACTAATCAGAAACCAGTAGCGGCGCAATTACAGATTTTTTATGGTCAGCGACGCGCAATTATCTTGACAACACCGGTGATGAGTCGCACTTCAAAGAGGTGACACAGCACCTCAACTTCTAATTCCTCTGTGGGTTGCAGAAAGTTGTCACAATAATTGCAAAAAGGTCAATGAACCGGCTCCGAATCCAAAAGTGTGTATTGTCAATCGGAGCGATTAGTGTCAGAGCAAGGCTACAATTTTCATGCAGCACCATCTTCAGAAATTCCAAAAAAAAAATCATAACGCAGAAAGGATTAAGCCACATCGTCAGGGGATTTGTTTTAATTTGCCTTATCGATGGGACGGGCCGTAATTAATTTGCATCTGCCCAGCACACTCGCCTCGGAGAATGCGATGCAGCTTCAGATAAAGGGAACACGGTTGGTGTCGGTGCCACAATCGCCGCTGAACGGTGATCAGGAGGAGACCTTCGCGCTTGTTCTGGCGGCCTTAAGACGACAGATTGATCTTTTTTCGGGCGCTGTTATTGTGGCATTATCATCTCGCTAAGTTATTGCCTTGATCGGATTAAGGCGGAAAGACACCGGTTGGGGCATGTGATTTGATTGGATTCACCTCCCTTGTCTTCGAGTCTTGTTTGCGGTTTCGTTACGGCTGAGATTGGGGGAATTCCACATTCGTCTTCAGGGCTTCACATTGGCTTAATAAATAATAATGACAAATTAAGAGCTTGCGATCAGAGCGGTACGCTTGTGTGCTTTGGTAAATATTATGTGTGTAGCAGGCGAGCGGGCATAATTCGCAACAATGTTGATTAATAAGTTGTAATTTATAGGGGCGATTTTTTACAGATTTTGGGAGTGAATGGCTTATAATCAGATGATCGATTTAATGTGGGTTTTCGACGCCGCGCACGTTGAGCAGTGGGAAAGACTAATAGGCGTTTTTAGGAAATGACACTTGAGTTTTTGATGATAATCGAAAGCGAAGAAGATGAACGTAATATTAGTCAGGTATACTAAAGGGTGATTTTTTAAGAGGTTTAGAACTTTTTTTAAAAAAAAAAACACAAAAAATTCGAAAAAATGAATGAAATATTTATTTGAATCGATAGTTTGAACCTTGCAATTTAATGTTTAAAGATAATTTCATGCAAATGTTGACCGCGGCTGCGTCTCAGGTAGCCCATCCGCTGAGTCCAATTTTGGCATACTCTTTCACACATATCGGCCGGTATCTCACGAATGAATGCATGGATGTTGGCTTCAAGTGCGTCAATCGAAGCGGGCTTGTCTCTATATACATTAGCCTTGGCATACCCCCACAAAAAATAATCTAATGGTGTCAAATCGCACGATCTAGGCGGATAATTGACCGGCCCGAAACGTGAAATTAACTGTTCACCAAACTCGCCTCGCAGTTGCGCCATTGTTTCGCGTGCTGTGTGGCATGTGGCACCGTCTTGTTGAAACCACATATCATGCAAGTCAAGAACTTCCATTTCGGGCAAAAAAAAGTTTGTTATCATCGCTCGGTAGCGTTCACCATTGACAGTAACGCTGCGATTCGCATCATCTTTGAAGAAATATGGCCCAATAATGCCGCCGGCCCATAAACCGCACCAAACAGTGGCTTTTTCGGGATGCATTGGTAGCTGTTGCAATTATTCTGGCTGATCTTCACTCCAAATGCGGCAATTTTGCTTATTTACGTACCCATTCAACCAAAAATTAGCCTCATCGCTGAACACAATTTTTCGATAAAAAAGCGGATCCTCGGCCAGCTTTCCAAGAGCCCATTCACCAAAAATTCGGTGGTAGGTCGGCTGGCTTTAGTTCTTGCACCAGCTGTATCTTAAAAGGCTTTACGCCCAAATCCTTCCGCAAAATTTTCCACGTAGTGCTGTAACAAAGGCCTAACTGCTGGGAACGGCGCCGAATCGACATTTCGCGGTCTTCTGTCACACTAGCTGATACGGCCGCAATATTTTCTTCAATACGCACAGTACGTAAACGTGTTGGTGGTTTAATGTCCAACAAAGTAAATTTGGTGCGAAATTTGGTCACAGTCTTCCGAATAGACTGCTCAGAAGGTCGAGAATGCCGATCATAAAATGGAAGCAGCGCGCGATGAACATTTCGAACCGAGCACGAATTTTGATAGTAAAATTCAATAATTTGCAAGCGTTGTTCATTTGTAAGACGATCCATGGTTAAATTGCAAACCAAACTGAAGCTGTTTGACAGTGACACAAGGTACTAAACACACGTCAGCTGTCAAAACCAGTGTTGCCAAAACCAAACCAGCTAAAAAATCACCCTTTATTAGGAATAGACATTATTTTACATCCGACGTAAGCATGAAATCTGCAAGTTTTCATGTTTTTACCGATCTAGAATTAGTGTAAATCGTATTTAAGAATATTACTTTAATAAAATTAATTAGTTGGAGAATAAGAAACAAACCACAATTTTGGATAAAAAAAGCGGCGGCAGATTTATTTTCAACATGCGAAACCAGACTGCTACTAAATAACCCCAATTTGGTCATCGAAGTTCGTTAACAATACTCAATGCTAACCTGGGCTGTCGTTTTTCAATTTTAAAGAGGAGCGCATTTGAAGATTTTCGGGAGCCATTTTAGTCAAAGAGGAGCCACCGAAAAGGCTCCTGAAGATGTTGGTTTCGGATCTTTTTTGGTCGTTTTGTTGATATTTTGCTTGGATTGTGAGGACGGCGTCGGCGGCGGTGGTATTATTTCTGTCTGCGGAGATAACTTCGGTTTTCTTATTAAAAATCTTAAATAGACAAATTAATTGGAGCATAACTGACGCTCTACGAAGAAATAAAAATCGTTACTTATCCATTTTAGCCAGCCTCAAACAAATTGTTCTTAGGAAATCTGCATAACCTATGACCATTCGAAATTTAAACGTCATAAACCGTGTTTGACATTGACAATGCATTAGGGAAGTGCATTTAATACTCGACATAGAGATGTGTCAAGTTGTAATTGGAGGCAAAAAATATGTGCTTAATGTACTAAACTTATAACTTTTGTTTTGTATAAATCCAATATTTTAAAAAATTTGGGAGCCATTTTGATATTTAGGGACCCCAGTGCTCAGCAAGGGAGTCAAAAGCTCCTAAAGGAACCATTCCGGCAGCGCTGATGCCAACTTCTTCTGGATGACAGCAAAATCTATACAGTTTGCGGCAGTATTGTAAAAGTCTTTTAAACGAACACTTTTCGCGGCTACAATTTGCAGGACCCGCTCCCAATTGTAAAGAAGTAACCCGCGTTAAAATTGCAGAAGTTATAAAAATGGACAAATACTACAGAAAACGGTTCTGAATGGCTCCTGATTTTTAACTCGAAACACATGAGAAGCGTTGCAATTAATAATCATTTGAGGGAAAGTTATCTTCCTACGTTGCACAGGGCAAAGCAGATCTCACAAGAAAATTGTAGAGCGGGTATAAGACGGCCGATTGCGACAAATAATACGGCCATTTGAAAACTTGTTGGTTTGTCGCGGTCAAATCAACCAGATGTAGTCCAATTCATATATAGGGATCATTATCCTATTGATTGGTTGATTTTGAGAAAGCATTGTATCGACAACCAATTGATGTGTTATGGGCAGCGCCAGGAAGATGAAGAGTTCGGATAATCGTGGACATGTACAAGCGGAAGAGTTTCTAATAAAAATCGGTTTGCGCCCAGGAAACTTATCAGGTCGTTTGCTATTAATTTAAATTCTAGATTAAATGGTTGAAGTAAAAGTAACGACAAGTGTTTGTGTTTGTTTTTTTGTTATGCGTGGGAATTTTAGAGTGGACGTGAGTAACATTCGTGGGTTGAGATCCAATTTTTTTTCATTGTACGCCCATGCGATTCACAATAAACCAGCTGTTTTGGCACTAAGTGAAACACAGGTCAGCATTGATTCCGATTTAACGGAGTTTAGTCTGCCTGGATATAACTTGGTGCCATTATTCTTTTCCCATCGTGGTATCGCCGTTTATATACGTAGTGATGTAGCTTACCAACTTCTACCTCAATATGGCCAATGTTCCATTCCGGAATTTAATTATATTTGGCTAAAATTTCATGTCCGTAGGCAATTAATTCACTACTGTTTTATTTACAGAAGCCCTAACCAGGACAGGCATTCAACTTATAATGAGTTTGATGCACTGTCTGATTCCATCACCAGAATTGTAACCCATTATCCTCGTACTGAAATCGTCATTGCGGGCGATTTCAATATACACAATTCAAGTTGGCTTCGACATTCTGGACAGACAACACCCGAAGGAAGGTATTTTGAGATCTTTGCTGAGGTTAATAATTTAACCCAGACTGTAAATGAGCCGACACGGATATCGGACATTAGCGGTCAAAACGCCAACACTCTGGACTTGTTTCTTACCTCTCACCCTGATAAATACACTTTAAACGTATTATCGCCTCTAGGTTTGTCAGACCATTGTATCATATCGGCGAATTTCTCGTACTCCAGCCACACAGTTAAAGAACAAGCTCCTAAAAGAACCGTATGGCAATACGAGGAAGCCAATTGGGAAGCTTTAAACGGTTTCTTTATGAGTTTTGACTGGTCGTTGTGCTTCCTCAACAACGACGTGGATGCCGCTGCCGATATGATTGCAAATTTAATTCACCTGGGTATGAAACGCTTTAACAGGATAAAGTGCATCAGACCTAAGGAAAACGCGTGGTGTTACTTGAGCTGTAAAGGAGCTATCAGGGCTAAAGAGGTAAGTTTTCGGTCATTTAAGGCCAACCCAACTGAGGAAAACCGAAAAAAGTTCAAACGAGCCAGAAATGACTGCAATGCCCACATTAATCGTGTCAAATTTTCTCCTACGACCAAAAGTTGAGGCAAAAAATACTACAAAGTCCCTCCGGTAGTAAAAACTTTTGGTCGTTTGTTAAGAATATTAAAAATTCGGCCTCGTCATCTATCCCGACACTTATTTACAATGGCACTCCAGCTGTCAGCTCTTCGGATAAAGCCAATCTGCTCGCTGCTCATTTTGCAGCTAGCTCAACGCTCCCAGATTGTGCTTTATCTCCCCCAGTACTCGAGCGCATAGAACACTCCATGGGACAAATCCACTTTCGCACCCGTACTGTGGCAAGAGTACTTCAAGATCTCAACATTCACAAATCCGCTGGCCCAGATGGTATTTCCCCTATAGTTCTGAAGAGGTGTTCTTCCACGCTGGCAAACCACTGCGTAAGCTTTTCTATCTGTCCTATTCTTCAGGGCTCTTTCCGAGAAGATGGAAAACAGCATTTGTCCAGCCCGTCCCAAAAAAAGGCGAATCTTCCTCTCCCTCCTCTTACCGACCAATTGCACTTACGTCCCTTCTTTTCAAGGTCATGGAAACGCTGATAAATCGTCAGCTTATGAAATATCTCGAATCCCGAAAACTTCTTCGCTTCAATGACAGCAGACATCATTGCGTTTTCGCAGCAACAGGTCCACTGGTGATTTGATGACATAGTGAAAGTAAGGTCGTTTGCTCTTGATATTTCAAAGGCATTTGATAGAGTTTGGCATCAAGCTCTCTTGTCGAAAATGCGTGCATTTGGGATCGGGATGTTACCCTTTTTCAATCGATTAGAAATTACCTTTCGGACCGTTCAATTCAAGTCGTTTTGGACGGTTTCAAGTCTGCAACTTACCACATAAATGCTGGTGTTCCCCAAGGCTCCGTTTTGTTTCCGACTCTCTTTCTCATTTTTATCAATGACTTCCTGTCTGTCACTTCTAATCCAATCCATTCCTTCGCTGATGACAGTACCCTCAGCTTTACATATTCGTTTCCTGGGCAACGCCCCTCATCTTCGGGCGTTGAACTGGAACGGCAACGTATGTTAAGCTCATTGAATTCCGATCTTGACAGCATTCTTAAATGGGGTAAAACCAACAGAGTGGAATTTAATGCTTCCAAAACGCAATGATGTCTGCTGTCATTGAAGCGAACCCCTAATTCTCTGCCATTATCCATGAATGGCACTTGCATCGCTGAAACTGAAAGACTTTCCATTCTCGGTATGTGTGTTAATGACAACCTCCGTTGGAATGACCACATATTTGACGTCGCCAAGAACGCAGCGAAATGTCTAGGCTTCCTTAAGCGATGCAAGTAATATTTCACCCCTTCTGATCTGTCTAGAATCTACAAGGCGTTTATTCGCCCAAAACTTGAGTACAACGCTCATATCTGGTCTGGTGCACCAATAACATATTTGGAGCTACTCGACAGCATTCAAAACCGTGCGGTAAAACTTATTGGCGATCGCGAAATCACTTGACTCTCTTAGTCATCGTCGTAATGTCTCCTGCCTGTCATTGTTTTATCGGTATTTCCACCACAAGTGCTCAAATGAAATATCCAGTTGCATTCCACCCCTACAGCAATTCAACCGCAATACTCGCCTTGCGAGGAATGCACATCAGTTCATCCTTAAGCCTGTATTCGGACGGACAGTGAAATACAAGGATTCGTTTCTTAATCGTGCAATACGAATGTGGAATGCTCTACCACGCTCTGTTTTTCCTTTGCATTATAATTTACAAACATTTAAAACCAACGTGCATCGGTTTCTCCCTTTCTCTAATCCTTCATTTCCCTAATGCACGCACTGTGTCACTTCATTATAAGGGTATCCAAAGTCCCTTTAGTGCGCGTACATTATAAAAAAAAAAAGAAAAAAAAAGTGGAGATCAAGTGGAAAGTGAGTATCGTAAGAGTCTGTGTGCTTGTGATTTTGAGGTATAAGCAAGGTATAAGATGACACAATTATCTAGTGTTTGGTGCAGATGGCTCCAAAAAAAATTTGTTAATCACCTCTTCACTGTATTTGTTCTGAGTTTGATCTTATTTGGAAAGCTTATTTTCTAATTAATCTGCATAAGAACGGTTAAAAAATGAAATACAATTAAGTATCCGCAATACAATACGCAATACAATTTTAAGGCAATCGTTTGCGAATCATTTTAATTTATATTATTTATTTTATTTTTTCAAACCAATTCGGGTTTTCCAAGGGTCGTTCAATAGCAACCTTATAACTGAAATTGAGTTAAGCTTGCATTGATTCATTTAGAAATAAAATACAAGTAAATTGCGTTATTGAAAAATTCATTAAGACGTTTTCATAAACAAATTCTGGCATACTTTCAAATATTTCACTAATAATTCCTAAGAGCAGTCATTCAGAGCCGATTTTATTGATACTACTTATATACAGTGGAGTCCATATACAGTGAGTGACAAAAGTGAGTAAATTTATATTTAAAAAAAAATACTCATATAGATATTTATTCGTGAAGCTCAAACTCAACTTAAGTTTATATCAATTTGAAGTGAGTATTTAAATATTTTCGATTTTGAGGTATAAGCACAACGTGTACACTCTTTTGACACTCACTGTAACTCGTTTTCTAACAAATTACCTTTAAAGTTCTAACGGGTGATCCAAGTGGAGATACTTTTTTCAATAGCCTTTTTTGACAGATCACGTGTGAGTCGTGTCATGCTGTCATGTTAGTTTTGTTTAGTATTGTTTGGCATTTCATAATGGAAAGACTTACGCGTGAACAACGTTTACAAATTGTTCAACTTTATTATGAAAATTCACGTTCTGTGAGGAATGTACAACATAATCGGCCTACTGAGCGTACTATTCGCAACACCATCACCCATTTTGAGACCCAGCATTCATTATTGGATAATATTCGACCGAATAGACCACGTCCAGCACGCTGTGAAGAAATAATAGCGGCCGTAGCTGAGAGTGTACACGAAGACCGTAGAGAGTCGATTCGGCGCCGTTCGCAGCAACTCGGACTGACGTATGGAACGACTTGGCGCATTTTACGTCAAGAAATTGAAAGCGTACAAAATACAGCTTGTGCAACAACTGAAGCCGCTCGACCTTCCCAAGCGACATCGCTTCGCTCTATGGGCTCTTGAAAAGTTCCAAGAAGATCCGACGTCTGGCTCAATGGGTATGTAAACAAACAAAATTGCCGCATTTGGGACGAAGAGCAACCTGAAGAGATTGAAGAACTGCCACTTCATCCAGAAAAAACAACGGTTTGGTGTGGTTTGTGGGCCGGTGGAATCATCGGTCCATATTTCTTTAAAAATTATGCCGGTGCGAACGTAACCGTCAATGGCGACCGTTATCGTGCCATGATAACCGACTATTTGATGCCTGAAATTGAAGCTCGTGATCTCGGCGCCACTTCCCACACATCGCATCAATCAATGGACTTATTGAGAGAACATTTCGGTGAGCACATAATTTCACGTTTTGGGCCGGTCGATTGGCCACCAAGATCGTGTGATATCACACCGTTAGACTTTTTTCTGTGGGGATATGTAAAGTCAAAAGCTTATGCCGACAAACCCGCTTCGATTCAGGCCTTGGAGGAAAACATCACGCGTGTCATTCGCCAGTTGCCAGTCGAAATGCTCGAACGAGTGATCGAAAATTGGACTCAACGGCCAACATTTGATAGACATAATCTTCAAAAAATAAATGCCAAAGAATGTTCTTTCAAATGATAATAAACATTCTCCATTAAATTTGAATTTTCTGTGTTTTTTTCTTTAAAAAAGTAGGGAACCTCGAAATGGGTCGCCCTTTACATATCAACAAAGTTTATCAAAGAACGAGCAACATGAATCCTTGTGAATGAACATAACATATGTGTGTATTCCTTACAACTGGGCATGCATGCGACATTCTAATATCCTAGGGGGAAATATGTGACGAGGGGGAGCAGCGTATGTATGCGAGCATCGAAAAAGACACTATTTGCACTTTTAGCAAATCTATTTGGTGAATTTTCTATGTTAATACATATCTCTCTGCGCTGCGCTGCTAAATAAGTTTATTGAAAATTTTAAAAACTGTATCGCTTTTCTCCGATTTATTTTGTGAACTTTGTGTAAATCTCGCTGTGCTGCTGCTTTAAGTTTATTGAGCATGTAACGTCTATTTCTGTTTGAAATATTCAGTTATCAGCAGAGTGGATTGCAATGCGCAGCTTCAAGTGAATTTATTCGTTATTTGATTTGAAGCTAATTAGAACAAAATTAAATTAAAACAGGGAAAAGTTTGAAAAGTATGTTTATAAAATGCGTACAATGCAAATTACAAACTGTTTGGAGGTAAGCAGAATTTTCTTACAAAATTTGGGGCCGTACGGGATACGCTAACATTTAAAATACAACATATTTTTAAAAAGCAATATTTAATGACTTCAAATTAGCTACGAATGGACAAGCATGATGACTGATCCTGGGAGCATAAGACAGAAGCTTTCAAATTACCTCATGTGATACAGGAAAACCCCAAATGCTACGACGGGGGTAGCACGCTGTGTATTATTGCTCCAGCAGGATATTCGCATTGTTCACGCCTTAGATCAAACATCGCACACGACAGGATATTGCGACGACTGGAAGTTGAAAATCAATTTCCAGAAGACGGAAACAATCCAGTTCAGAACCCCATTGGCTAATGCCACTAGGGATACCAGAAAAAACTGGAAAAAATTGGCCGTTATTGGACAGAATGGGCAGGCATTGGCGGTGAAAAACGTGGTCAGATATCTTGGAATCTGGCTCGACCAGTATCTGTATTTTAATAAACATATAGATGCTTGTCTTGCTGGAGCTAAGATGGCCTTTTCTCTGACAAGAAGACTGTTTCATAGCAGTCAACTTGCTTCTAGGGTTAAGGTCATATGCTACGTGGCCCTAATAAGGCCCATCATCGCTTATGGCTGTCCATTGTGGTTCAATATAGCGCCATCGTATATGGAAAGGATTCGGGTTTTCGAGAGACAATGTCTTAGGACATGTCTCGGGTTGTTTCGAACACCTGAATCTGAGTACATAAAATATTATCCCAACACGGTATTATATGATGGGGCTCACTTGAATAGGATTGACAATTTCCTCATTAAGGTGACTCGAAGGCACGTTGCGAGGGCGATGACCAACGATAATAGCCTGATCTTCGGGGCATACTACCCCAATGAAGCACACATGGAGAGAACGCTTCGATCTGGCTTTGTTCCGCCAGAGGCTTTTCTCCAAATTGATAAAAAAGGGCTGGTACAGACGAGGGATGGTATTCCGGTACTATACCACCGCTACCGCAGAGCGACTGATAAGCGGCTCACCTACGACGGGGACATCGCTAATGCTCCCGAGCTCCTTCGGTTTAGTACCGCAATAGGGGGGAGGGATCATATTGATACGGTTAAGTAATTCACCGACTATTGGTGGCTTGCGGAAAGAATGGAAGAGGTGGGTATGCCTTTCCAGGTCGGTGTGTTGCCTTAGGTAACTCCTCTTAATTTTAAGAAGTAATAAGTTTAAGTTGGTTGGTTGTGCTCTGCATGTCGGTGGCAAGGTGTGGTGTTGCTGAGAGGCGACTGACACATTTCGGTGTCAGTGGACTCTCGGTGACGCATGTGTGCTAGGTTGGCGGCTGCTGGGTGCTGCTAATGGTGTTGGGGGATGGGCACCGTTGCCTCTGTAGATGAGGCGGCGAGTGCACATAACCTCCGACTATACTTAGTATTAGTTTTGTAATTTTAAGTAACATAAGTTAGATTTTAAGTTTTTAATGTATAGTCTTAAGTAGTTTTTAGTTTTAATCAAAAATTAATATAGATGTCAAGTTTTTTAATAAATTTTCTTGTTAAAAAAAATATATATTGGAAATAAAATAAAATGTATTATTAATTAAGGCCGAAAGGTAATAGTATTAAGTGATATAGTTAAGTTTAGAGCGTCCGCATAAGGACGTTTATTGAAAAAATAATAAAAATGAATTTAAAATTAAAAAATACATCGCACACGACGCCTACGCACAGTGGGGTATTTGATTGTGAAACGGCATTTATTTCAAGTTATAGCTGCACGAAAAATTATAGATACAGCTGTATTTGTTCATCAACTATTAAGTATATTTTTAATGTTTCTAAGTTCGTGGAGTGTTGTGGGTTTTGTGGTTGAGCGTGTGGCCAGTATGCTAAAGGAAATTTCAACAGTTAATGGATGCAATTTTGTTCGTCGTTATAATATATTGGAATTCCCCGAATTCTTTTTTGATATACAGGCGTTTCTATAAGGTACTGCTATTGAATACTTTTCCCAGAAATGTACCTGTATGGCAAGTACCGTTATTTGCGACGATAAATCAAAGAAAAAGTTGTTACCCTGAAACCACTACATGCAAACTTTGAAGCAAATCTGTTGAACCGTTAAGCATACTGCTCATGGACTGACAGACCGACAAGCCAACGGATGGACATTTCAAGAAACACGTTTTTGGACTTCCCTATAGTAGTAAAACTCATTTATAGTTTGAGTTCGAAATTTCGATACGATTTTACTAACTTTACGATTGTACACAATATTATTTGTATTACACACACCTTCAGACGCTTGCATTCTTGCAATAACACTCAAATTTTCACGTAGCTATTGCCGATTAGTTTGACAGATTGACATGCTGTTATGCTTTTCTGATAGCTACGTTATTTTTCTTGAGATATTCATTTTAATTTTTTAATAACTCCAAAAAAAAGAATTGGAATTGTCTGCATTTTGTATGGTCAAATACCCCACTGTGACGTTGGGAAAAAGTTGAGATCGACATATCCAAATTAATCATCAAATTTTGTTTTTAATTACTTTACTAAATAAGTCGCAAAAAATTTGAGTGATGGAAATCTTTCTTCCAGTGATAAGTGTTAGCATTCCTGTCGAATATTCTCCCTAAAGGCTGCGATTGCTTGAAGCTCATTGACATAAGCCCACGCCTTCAAGTAGCCCCAAAGATGCAAATCAATCTTGCTGGCCTTGCGAAAGCGCTAAAACGGGAGATTACGTGACCTGAAAACGCTTCCTTCACAATATCAATTATGTCTCGTGCTGTGTGTGTGGTTGCACCTTCTTTTGTAACCACATGTTCGTCCTTTATCATGGCCCTTTAGCGTTCGCCAGTACCATTGCCCCTATTGCCGATAGCGTCCCCAAAAACGGCCCAATCACCCCACCCGAATGTGCATCTTTGCGCATCACAAGAAAATTTTCAGTGCCCCAGAAACAAAGATTTTGCTTAACGGCTTAAATGGGAATGCACCTCGTCGACACAAAATCGTTCTCTTCGTTATTGAGATTGCGAAGTAATTCACAACTCAACACGGAAGGCACTATCTTCAACAGATCAGTCCAAATGCTGGGGTATGCGGACGATATAGATATCATCGGTCGATCCCAGCGTGCCGTGATAGAGGCTTTCACGGCTATTGAAGAACGGGCGAAACTAGTTGGCCTTGAAGTGATTGAGGACAAGACTAAATATATGCTATCAACAAACAAAAAATCATCTGTCCACCGACTAGGACAAAATGTCACTGTTGATAGCAGCAATTTCGAGGTAGTTAAGGAGTTCATTTACCTCGGGGTAAACATGAACTCCACAAATGACATCTTAGTGGAGATCCGTCGAAGAATTACCATAGGAACCCGCTGCTACTTCGGTTTGGTAAAACAAATGGGTTCAAAACTCCTAACTGTACAAAGTACATGCTCTACAGAACCCTTATCCTGCCAGTTCTGCTATACGGCGCCGAGTGCTGGACGATAAGCAGGAAAGGAGAGTTAATACTGGGATCCTTTGAAAGAAAAATCCTTTGGTCCTGTGTTTGAGGAGGGCGAATGAAGGAGAAGATACAACCGCGAACTCTATGAGCTGTACCAATATGTGGATGGAGTCCGAAAAGCTAAAACTCGTCGACTACATTGGCTCGGCCAAGCTCAGCCAAGAGGATCTTCGAATCCCAGCCCCCAGGTTCGAGACGACAATGAAGACCGAACCTCCGTTTTAAAGACCAAGACATCGCGGGTGTCAGAGCGCTTCATCTAGACAACTGGAAGCGGCGAGCTCAGGATCGCAGAGGGTGGAAGGCAGCCGTATCTCAGGCAGGGACTCTTCACGGGTCGGGAGCCCGTTAAGTAAGTAAGTAAGAAGTAATTCACACGTGACTGACGGTGAGCAGGCGTTGTCTGTTAGTATACTGCGATAGTCCTGTTCACAAATGTCAAATTATGATTGACGTACGACGCCATTTGCAAAAAAAATAACATCTCCATCGACTGAATTTTGATGAAGATCCATGTTCAAGGGAGGGACTAAACACGAAAGTGAGGCAGGCCTAAAAGCTGACCATAACATAAAATCCGATTACTTCTCATCGATTAATTTTCATTATCTGCAAGTGTCGTTGTATTGTCCAAATAACGTTGCCATAATAGCTCTTTCACTCCAACCTCGTCACATTCTTAATTTGTTCACAAACTAGGTCACTCTTCGAATAGACCTTAAGAAAGATTAAACTATGTCTTTAAACTTCACAAGACCACATGCCAACGCCTGACAAATCCTTGAAATCAGTTCCGATTCATTAGTCGGTATGCATAAGATTTGGATCGCCAATCGCCGCCATCATAGCCAGCCACCATTTAGCCATTCGAATATCACATGAACAATATTCTAACCACGAATTCTGTGATCCAGTGCAAACAACACGTGTTCCGTTTCCCAATCCCATTGCGTGTTATACAACAGCATATCGTGTGAGCAGAGATATTTTTTATAGATCAAACTCTTGGCCCGCGGCACTGATTTAATTTTTTGTCCGCTCCAAAAGCCCAACAACAGGTGCATCTAAACAACAAAAAATATTTCACTTTCATTTCGCACAAAATGACATTTCGGTTGAGTTAAGTGTTGCACAATTCAACGGAGTATCTTATGAAATGTCATGTAGACTGTCATTTAGTGCCCAACACACTTACTTCTCGTTAATCTGTCGTAATCTAGCGAAGAATTTTAACTGCGAGTTAAGCCACGAAATGAGAAATCACTTGGGTCTGTTAATTGTTCCCTTTCCAGCTCCACATCTATGTAGGTATACACACTCTCAGATTCCAATTCCACTTGACGGGACAGCAAGTGTAAATTCGGTCCGCGTATGTAATTATTTCTTCGAAAGACCATCAGAGACATCTGTGGACGATTAATTGACCAGCTAATCGGGTGCTGCAGTCCGTTTAAGTTAATAATTGACTTAACGTCTGTTATAATTGCCCGATAGACAAACGACGCGACGGCGAGCTTACTGCACACAGCACACGGCACACGGGTGAGTTCAGTTCAGGAGGACTCGTAAATGAATTTTTACGACCTCGTTCATGTTGTAACGGTGTGGGTCTGCACTCTGCACAACGGCAAGTGTTTGTAATAACCGCACTGCAAGTGATCTGTAATTGCAGATATTTGACCGGGCTAACGTGTCGTTTTTATCGATGGACATTAATATGGGTAATTACAGGCGGGGAAAAACGAAGATGATACTTAGGTTGGTTGCAAGTGTCGTAGACTCGAGAAATATGACACAGCAGCAGCAGCAGCAACAAGGAGTGGGTCGGCACTTTTTGTGGTTATAGTGGTGGCGCCGGGGGTGTTTTTCGCCCAGGGTCTTTGACAAATATGAGGGTTTTAATATATTTTTCTAAGCGCGCAGCGAACAGACAGATGAGATAATTATTGTGCGTCTCTAGGATTTGATTGCGCGTTTGAGAGTCAAGTTGTGGTCAGTGTGTAATAGATGAAGTAATTACGTAAAGCGCATTCCGCTTGTTCAGTGAAGCTAGGTAGAGGATGCGATTAAAATATATGCAGTCGTACATGTGTGTTGGTATGTTTAACTATTAATATTAAGAAATAGTTTTGTGAAGTGCTAGTAAAAGCAAATGGTGGCCAAGTTAAGTATTGAATTTTCTTTCTCAAGCAGAAAATAAACAAAAGTAAAAAAAAACAAAGCGAACGCTTAATTAATAAAAGGATTTGTGTACAAGTATGGTTTTATTGCATTTGGTCGGGGCATAAGTTCATGTTATACAAGGCTATGGATTAGGAGTTCAGTAAAATTTCCAATATTCAAACTGCTTTGAGCCCTCAGCAGTAGGTTAGTGGTTAAGTGCGTTGGAGAGGTCTCCCCTACAATTCCGAACCGAACCACTTAAAAAGTCTTAATTCGCTGGCCCACCTCTTTCAAAAGTCGGACAAACATCCAAGAGTAAGAACTGTCCTGGGAAGATTTCCAAAAATTAATTTCCCTACAAAATCAACAATAAACTTTTGGCCCCTTCCATTCGTGTTTAAAAATATATCTTCGCACCCACAATGGTTTCCGTGCAAAACAACCGCTCTACTTAAACTCATAGATGATATACGTCTTGGTGTTGATAACGACTATGTTAGCTTCTTGGTTCTTCTCGATTTTTTCAAAGCTTTTGATATGGTCGACCACACTGCTCTAAGTAATAAACTGCATAATTCCTTTAAGTTTTCTCTGTTGTCAATAAAATTAATTAATATTCATCTATGTGGTAGAAAGCAGGCAGTATGTGTTAGTAACGTCTTGTCTAGTTTTCTGCCTTTTCGTAATGATGTAAGTAATCTTCAGAAGATACCAATGGCCCGTAGCATTGGTTATGCCCGATTCAGATATATCTAGTCTGCCTACGGCCTAAAACTCACCCCTCGGAGAGGCACTATGAGATCCGGTCGCGGGCGCTCATGGTAGTAAGAAATTTGTTCCTCTCATTTTTTTTTTCATTTTAGTGATGACTACGACTAAGTTACCTTAACAAGTAGTTTACACTTGGTAGGTAGCTTTCCAGCGAACGCACCTACTAATACCGTCATTACATGCGGTTTTTCCTTATGGCGCTAGGTCGAACGGTCTTATTCTTGTAGTCGGCGCTCAAGGTATGTCACGTCCAGGGTACGAATTATTTCATTATTGCAGTGACAATGAATGCGAGTACGAAGTCTGCGAGCTAAATTTGTTACTTCGTTACTCACGGTAGCAATTTCTAGATCTCTGTGAATATCACTATTCCTTATATACCATGAAGCATTCACGATTGCTCTTAGCGTTTTGGTTTGGAATGTTTGTATTATAGCCATATTGCTTGGTTTGGTACAACCCCAAAGTTGTATACCGTATGTCGAAAAAGGTTTCAGCACTTGCTTATACAGGAGCAGTTTGTTGTATACACTTGTCTTCGAATATCTTCCGAATAGCCAATACATTTCTCTAAGTCGGAATGCGAGCTCGTCGCGCATTTTTCTGGCTTCCACTTAAGTTTTGCGTCTAAGGTCATTCCTAGATACTTCGCCTCGTTTGCGTATGGTATTTGTACCGAGTTAATAAAGACAGGTAAGTTGTTTATCCTTTTGTACGTGAAATTGACATGCGTCGACTTGGTCTCGTTAAGGGCAATTAGCCAGGTCTTTGTCCACTCGCATACTTTATTAAGAGCCCGTTGGAGTTTTCCAGTGATGATTCGACTGACTCATCCATTGCGAGGATAGCCGTATCGTCTGCGAACGTTGCTGCGATGGTCCCTTCATCTTGTGGTATATCTCTTGTGTAGAGCAGGAATAATATTGGGCCGAGAACACTTCCTTGCGGAACACCGGCGTGGATTTCCTTGAATTCCGAGAATTCAGTCTCATGTCTAACACGAAAGAGTCTGCTTTCAAGGTAGGATTTCAATATTTTGTATAATTTTTTCGGTAGGATTGTCCTTAGCTTATACATTAGGCCTTCATGCCATACCTTGTCGAAGGCTTGTGATACGTCGAGAAAAGTGCTGGAGCAAATCTTTTTGCATTCTAGAGCTTTTTCAATTTCATTTGTTATTCGATACACCTGATCTATTGTGGACTGTTTGACCCGGAATCGAAATTGATGATCTGGTATCAGGCGTCTTTCTTCAATTACTGGTTGTAATCGTTTTAGCAGAAGTTTCTCATAAACCTTAGATATTATCGGCAGCAGCGAAATAGGTCTATGTGATTTCTTATAATTCGTATTCTTCCCTGGCTTCGGAACCATAATGACTTCGGCTACTTTCCATTGTCTTGGAACATATGAAAGTCTCAGTGAAGCATTTATAATGTACAGCAGCTTAACTAGTGCTCTTTTCGGTAGCTCCCTCAGAACTTCGCCAGTGACTAGATCCTATCCTGGAGCTTTGTTATTTTTCAACTTTCTTATTGTCATTCGAAGCTCGGACAGAGAAACGGCTTTTACTTTATAGTTGTCGGATTGCGTATGAGCATTCGGTTCTTCGTTAAAAGGTCGTCCATCGAACGGCCTGAATGTTTCTTCTAGATGCTCGGCAAATAAATCCGCTTTCTCTTTGTCTCCTTTTGCCCATTCGCCGTTATCTTTTCTTATTAGTGGCGAGTGCATTTTTGGTTTCCTTATGGACTTCTATAATTAATGAAAATCCGTTTGTAAAGGGTGATTTTTTAAGAGGTTTAGAACTTTTTTAAAAAAAAAACACAAAAAATTCGAAAAAATGAATGAAATATTTATTTGAATCGATAGTTTGACCCTTGCAATTTAATGTTTAAAGATAATTTCATGCAAATGTTGACCGCGGCTGCGTCTACCTGAGTCCAATTTTGGCATACTCTTTCACACATATCGGCCGGTATCTCACGAATGAATGCATGGATGTTGGCTTCCAGTGCGTCAATCGAAGCGGGCTTGTCCCTATACACATTAGCCTTGGCATACCCCCACAAAAAATAATCTAATGGTGTCAAATCGCACGATCTAGGCGGCCAATTGACCGGCCCGAAACGTGAAATTAACTGTACACCAAACTCGCCTCGCAATTGCGCCATTGTTTCGCGTGCTGTGTGGCATGTGGCACCGTCTTGTTGAAACCACATATCATGCAAGTCAAGAACTTCCATTTCGGGCAAAAAAAAGTTTGTTATCATCGCTCGGTAGCGTTCACCATTGACAGTAACGCTGCGATTCGCATCATCTTTGAAGAAATATGGCCCAATAATGCCGCCGGCCCATAAACCGCACCAAACAGTGGCTTTTTCGGGATGCATTGGTAGCTGTTGCAATTATTCTGGCTGATCTTCACTCCAAATGCGGCAATTTTGCTTATTTACGTACCCATTCAACCAAAAATTAGCCTCATCGCTGAACACAATTTTTCGATAAAAAAGCGGATCCTCGGCCAGCTTTCCAAGAGCCCATTCACCAAAAATTCGGCGTTGTGGTAGGTCGCCTGGCTTTAGTTCTTGCACCAGCTGTATCTTAAAAGGCTTTACGCCCAAATCCTTCCGCAAAATTTTCCACGTAGTGCTGTAACAAAGGCCTAACTGCTGGGAACGGCGCCGAATCGACATTTCGCGGTCTTCTGTCACACTAGCTGATACGGCCGCAATATTTTCTTCAATACGCACAGTACGTAAACGTGTTGGTGGTTTAATGTCCAACAAAGTAAATTTGGTGCGAAATTTGGTCACAGTCTTCCGAATAGACTGCTCAGAAGGTCGAGAATGCCGATCATAAAATGGAAGCAGCGCGCGATGAACATTTCGAACCGAGCACGAATTTTGATAGTAAAATTCAATAATTTGCAAGCGTTGTTCATTTGTAAGACGATCCATGGTTAAATTGCAAACCAAACTGAAGCTGTTTGACAGTGACACAAGGTACTAAACACACGTCAGCTGTCAAAACCAGTGTTGCCAAAACCAAACCAGCAAAAAATCACCCTTTAGCATAATACGTCATTCGTTTTTAGGTTGTAAATAGTAAAGTTGTAAACTGCAAGTTTGCTCACGTAGTAAAATGATGAGGTCTGTCCAATGGGACAGGGAAGGACCGCTTGCATGTCATATACTGCTACTTCAGCACTGCTCTTCTTGTCGTTATCTTTCTCAAGACGCGAAAGGTTCTTTTGAAGTAGATGTTGCTCGTATTGTTCTTGCATTTTTTCTTTTTCCGAAGCACTTGCGTTATCGTACGCCGAACACAGTTCACACTGGTCATTTTTCCTTTTACCTTGGCTTTTCTGACAGTTTTGAAGAGATAGCATGGTTGCTGGGCATGTAGACGTGGCTTGTACACCCCAGCATAAGTTGTTTCTTGCTAAACGCAGCATTAATTTTGCTCGATTGCTTCCTAAATAGATTTGAACTTGAACGTCGAACAAGAAAGGTGTCACAAGTCACAACTCAAAAAAAAAAACCTACTGAGTCACGTAAATTGCCAGATCTTGTCAAGAAAAGAGTCACAATTTAAAAAGAAACACTACGTTAATTAATAATCACTTTCATTCCTATCAAGAAAAATGGCATAACTCAAATTGTGTCCAAACATCGAACATGGCGTGTTACATATTGGGAATTTGTTAACACGAAAAACGCCATATTTTTGAATGTGTCACTTTTCTTGTCGTAGCGTGAACACTTGCCGGTAAATGACAAATGACATTTCTGCTTTTTAGTGGTCTCAACGTAAACTAGACTTGTGTCATTTTTCTAGCGAATAGAGTTTTGTTTTTCATAAAGAATGGTATAAATCGTGATCGACTACAAGAGTGATCGGACGTGTTTACCTGCTACTGTGTAAAATCTTACAGTTTTGCTATTTTATTTCTAAGTGTCCCACTATGGTTACACTACAGTGCCCTAGTTGTCGCGTAAATTTAGTTGACAATGACTTTTTAATTGCCAAAATTGATCAAATGCATAAAGAAATTATTGAATTGAAAGATTTTGTTTTACGCTCTTCATCAAATAATAACAATTGCACGAAGTCTCAAGTGGTTACGCGTTCGCAAACAACCGGTAGGGTCAATGCACCCTCTCGAACCAAAGTGTCCAACGCGCAACTTTCTACATCTCGTAATAGTCCGCGCACTCCCCGAACTGTTGCGGCTGCTGCTAATACAAAGTTAAATATAAAAAACTCATCATCCGCTGCCAATGCTGCCTCTGCTCTACCGCCAGACTCAGACGCGATTTTCTCGATCATCAATGACTCTGCTCGTGCTGAGGCTGTAGCCTCTGCTATTGTTACTAATGCTGCTACAATAAATTCAAAAACTGCTGCTGCTGATCCTGTTACGTCTGCTGGAACGTCTTCTGCTACTTGCGTTGCTGCCAAATATATACCCTCATCCGCTAATTCTTTGGAAAATAATCCAAATGTTTGGCAAACAATAAAACCCAAACATTCTCATAAGCGTGATAGAGCAATAGTTGGAACTAACAACAACAACTCTACAACAGGCCTAGATCTGCCGATTGTTACTCAATTCAAATGGTTGCACTTGTCGTCATTCAAACCTTCTACAACATGTCAGTCCATACTTACGTACGTTTCGTCTGCATTTAATGTGGACATATCTAAATTGAAATGCCACAAGCTGCTTAAAGAAGGTACTGATGAAAACGCTCTTAATCATATTAACTTTAAACTGGGTGTGCCGGAAGACTTGATTGACATATTTCTTAACTCCAATATGTGGCTCAATGGTGTTCGAGTCCGCTTATTTAAATTTCTTCCAAAAAACGAAATGCGCATTCCAAGCCTAAACATACTCACGTAATACACGCTGTTGCTGATGCTGATGCCGCTGCTGCTATCAATTGTTCGTTGTCTTGTGATATTCGCTCTCTCTCTCTATACTATCAAAATGTTGGGGGAATGAGAACCAAAATCGCTGATTTCTTCTTCGCTGCTGCTGATTGTTCGTATGACATTATCGCATTGACAGAGACCTGGTTGCATAAGAAAATTGATTCTATCGAATTATTTGCCGACAACAACGACGTCAACAACTTTGAGGTGTACCGGAACGATAGATGTTCTATTCAAACTGGCTTTGAAAGAGGCGGTGGTGTATTATTTGCTGTTCGAAAGTATTACAAGAGTATAGAAATTCCATTATCTGATTCTTCTGGTCTGATTGAACAAATTTGTGTGCGCGTAGATTTCTATTTGTCTGGATATGCTGATCTAATTCATGTTTATTTTTTCGTTTCTTATATACCTCCGAATGCAGATAATGGAATTTACATAGCTCATATTAAAAATATAACTAATATTGTTAACTGCTTAGATAGATCATCATATGCAATTGTATTAGGTGATTTTAATTTAACTGATGTTGATTGGGTTTTTTCTGATAATGACAAATATGTTCTTCCATTTAATGTCTCAAAAGAGAAGGAAATTCAAGTAATTGACACAATGCTTGCCACGAATTTCCGTCAATTGAATGGATTTCCCAACGCTATTGGTAATGTGTTAGATTTAATTTTTATAAACGAAGAGATCGAAGCTTCTGTAAGCCGAGTTGATTTTCCATTACTGAATAATAGTATTTTCCATGATGCGTTGGAAGTTTCATTTGACTTGTCGGTTTTAAAATCATTGTTTGTTGGTATTAAAAGTGATAAGTTGATTTGCATTCAGAGTTACCAATGTCCGTTTGGTAACTCGTTCAGCCTTTTTTTCTTGGGTTTCTGTTGAGGAGCTTTAGGTATTTAGAGCTTGGAAAAAAAGTTCTTAATGATAAGTGTTTTATCGTGGAGGTAATGTTTTGATCTTTGGCGGTTCTTTTAATGTGTGGATACGTTAATACGTTAAAATGCCATTATTTGCGTACGTTTTCGTAGCGCGTGGTCAGTTTTTTGATGTTACAACTATTTTTCTAATTTTTTTTAAGTTTTGTGCAATTTGTTAGAAATGGCGGCACGAGTACGATAACTTTGGCGCCAAAAAATGAAAACTGGTTTTTGTAGAGGGGTTAAATACAAGCGTTTTTTGACCTACCTCCTAACGGGGTCTATCTTGCCCCGTTTAGGAGGTAGGAGCAATTTTAGAAAAAAATACTTAAAAAGGAAAACAGTCTATTAAAAGACAATGGCAACACCTACAAAAAAGTACAGTAGCAATTTTTAAAGCCAAAAATCTGTTCTTTAAATTAAAATTATTTGTGTCAATAGTTTTTAAGAAATTCGCTAACAAACACACAATTTTGCTAAGAAAAACTTAAAAAAAAGTTTAGACCAATTTTTTTTTCAAAATTGTGAAGTGAAGTGATAACTTGGCTTTTTGTGATCAATGCTAAAAATCAATTCTGAATCGAAAACAAAAAAACGATTGGTTTTATGTCTTCTAGTTTTTGAGAAAATTAAAAAATTACTAAAACTACTTTTTTGTCATTTATTTTTTTTTTTGTTTTGGTATTTAATGTGATCTCACTTTAAGTATTAATGTTAATAATAGGTTTATCTTTTAATAACAAACTTTCGACGCTGGATAAAATACTGCATGAGGTTGAACGCAATGCAAACATCGCCAAAATGAGCAGGTCTTATATTATTATTTTTATTATTTTATTTTATTATTTATTCTTTATTTCTTTCTTTTAAAAACGTTATAAATAAATATGTTACCTGCGAAGCTCAAGGCTTATCTGCAGGTGATTGCGTTTCAAATATTTTCATGTTTGGAAGTATTACAATAAAAGTTGAGTTTAAATGTTAATACTGTTTTAAAAATCTAAAATTGTATGTTAAAGTATTAATTATTTAAAACAAAAAATTAATTAGAGTTAAGGAAATATACTTTAAGATCTTTTTTGCGTTTTTTGAAATTAACTATATTTTTTAGGTTAGCTGGTAGTGAGTTCATCAATGTTGGGATACTGTGAGCTAATTGTCTTCGTCCATATTTGTTAAATACTCCCGGTATTTCGAGAAGTTATTGTGCACGTCTTCTAGTGTTCTGATTATGACGAATGGGTTGTTGGAAACGTGAGTCATTGTAGTACTCCAGAGCTGCCGTCATCTTAAATATTCTCTTGACGTCTAGAAATTGAAATGGGTTATTGTTATTTTCTATAATTTTTACCAGACGTCGTTGGAGGTTATGTATTTTGTCCAAGTGCGTTTTCGATGCATTTCCCCAAGCCAAAATTCCGTACCGAATTCTCGATTCAGTCAGTGAGTAGTACACTTGCCTTTGGACATCTGTTGTTGTGTACTTTTTCAGATAAACCATCGCAAAAACAGCACTTTTTAACTGCAAGCGCAAACGCTGAATGTGTTCGTGCCAAATGAAATGCTCATCGATGATTATGTGTGGTTGGACAGCTTTCATTTTGATGAAAGATATTTATATCTGCCGTTCTTTGATTCGGTGTGCGTATGTGCATCAGCTTTGTCTTCTCCGAGTTTATCACCAAGTTGTGATCGTGGCACCATCTTGACACTTTGTCGAATTCCTTCTGCATTATTGCAATCGCCGTTTCGAGTTGTTGATGTTTGACCACTATTAGCAATGTCATCTGCGTATGCAAATGCAGTCGATTGCTCAAAAACACGAAGAAGTTCGTTTGTGAACAGAACAAACAATATAGGGCCCAGTTTGGACCCTTGTGGAACGCCATAGATGCTCTTCTTCTCCTCGCTGACTATGTTTGCAATCTTCACCCTAAATGTTCTATCAGATAAATAGTTATTTAGCCACTTTTCTACCTTTCCTCTAATTCCGATCTGACTTAGGCAATCTAGCAGCTTGTCGTGCACCAGCGTGTCAAAGGCTTTACTGAAATCCACAAACATAACTAGTACGTGGTGGTTTTTATTCAAGCCGGTGGTAATAACGTTCGACATCTCTCCCAATAGTCTCCCAGTACTCTTGCCTTTTTGAAAAGCATATTGGTTTGGTTGCAAAACATTGTGTTTACCTACAAATTTCTTTAAGCGATCAACAAAAATCTCCTCCATACATTTTTCGATCACAGGTAAGATCGAAATTGGTCTGTAGTTTACAATTTCTGTCTTAACTCCTCCTTTGTAAATAGGCCGTAGAATTGCTGTTTTAAGCGCCTTTGGTATGAAACCCTGATCAAAACTTTGATTAATGATTTGCTTCAAAATCGGAGTCAAAGTTAGAGCGTTACATTTCAGGTCAATTTGTCTAATACTGTCTGCTCCAGGACCTATATTCGGTTTTAGACAACACAACATGCTATACACTTCCTCTTCACTTGCTTCCTTGAGGAACATAGAGTGGACAATATTCCGTTTTTGATGTTTGGATGTAATTACGTTACAGATGTGCAAAATTCTAGGTACTTGTGTTGTGAAGTGCTCGGCAAACTCATTCACAATTGTCACTAGCTCCTTTTTCCCATCAAAGTTGTTGATAATTATGTCATCTATCGACTTTTTCCTCCTCCCAAGAACTTCGTTGACAACATTCCACGTTTTCCTGGGATCGTTCTTTGAATTTATAAATTGTGTCCTGTAGTAGCTCGATTTACCAAATAATATTTTTTTACTTACAAAGTTTCGATAGTGCTTATATTCACTTTGGAAATCTTGATTTCGCGGATTGTTCTTCCACCTTCTATACAATTCGTCTCTTCTTTTGCACATTTGGACCATATCGGGGGTGATCCAAGGTTTGTACTGACGTTTCTTTTTGTATTTGCTTGTATTTGTTGATTGTGTATATATGTGGTTAATTTCATCTACAAGTTTGCTATAAAGGCAACCTAGGTTGGTTTCCTCACAGCGTTGCTGCCAGTCAGTCTGTTCAATCAGAAGATTAACCCTCTGTTGGTCGATTCGTCCGCGCACTTCTTGTACACCTTCATTGCCGGTATCCTTCAGTGTGGCATACATCAGTGCGTAGTGATCTGATATGTCTGTTTCAATGACCGCTGACATAATTTCGCTGTTTGTAATGCTGACATATAAGTGATCAATTAGTGTGGCGGTGTTTGTGCCCGGAACTACACGAGTACTTTGTTTTATAACGTTTGTAAATCCCTTTGTTGCCATCATTTCCATGTATCCAATTACCTGTGAGTCACTTATATTATGTAAGTTTAAATTCATATCTCCCAAAACTATAAGCTCGTTTCTAACCTGAATATTCCCCTCAAGTTCTTTTATGAAGTCTCCTATATTTCGTTTCGGTGGTCTGTAGATTGCATGAATGTGCTTTGTTGTAGTTTTTTCTATTATTTCTGTCTATACTTTCATAAGACACGGTATTTGTTTCGAATCTTTCATATTTAATATTGTTTTTTATAAATAATGCTATTCCCCCTCCTCTGGAATTTTTTCGGTTAAGAAATTCTGGTTCAAATCCATCTATATAATATAATTCATTTTCCTTCTTTTTTATATTAATTTCGTTTAAGATAATAAGATCTATATAGCTTAAAACATGTTCTATTTCTGCAAGAAAAATGTTCCAATTTTTCCTCATGGACCGAATATTAAAACACACACAGCAAAAAGTTTTATTTTTAAGAAAACTTTTGTCAATGCTGGTAAAACCATTGATTACCTTAAAATCGACATCAGCTTCATTATTTGTTTTCTCCATTGTTTTCATTACTTTGATTTGTGTTTCTTTTTTACTCAATTTGTAAGCTATTAAATGAGTATTTTACTAACATCGCTAGCTGAGCTGATGTGAATCGAGTCCGTGTTCTCTTCTCTTCTTGCAAATACTTTGCCAGCTGTCTCCCACACAAATCTCCAACTGCACTCTCTAGCCTTGTTCTTCGCTAGCCAGAGCAAATGCTTGTTTGTTGGTGTCAGGTGGTTGTTCACAAACACAACTGCATCGCCCTGTGTCTCTCTGCTTACCTCATTGTTCTGCAAGTTTTCTCTTACCCTGGACAGTTGGACTCTTCTTTGCAATTTCGCTTTTTTCATGAAATTCGCCTTTCGTGCATAACTTGTAAATGAGACAATAATCGAAGATTTTATTGCATTTCTTTTGTTTGTTCTATAGATGTCTGCTATGTCGGTTGCTTCTATCACGCAGTTAATAGTTTTACCTATAGCTTGGATAACTTCAGTTAAATTTTCGTTTGTTGTCGGTGGAATATTCTTGACTTCAATGTTGTTTTTCAGCAGTTGTTGTTCCAGTGTGTATAATTCCATCTTTAGATTCCATAAGTAAAATTTGCTGATCTTTACGTGCATTACTTTCTTTAAGTTCCTTTATCTCGTCTGAAAGCTTCTTGAGAAGATCATTATTGTTCAACATGTGTTGATTGATTTGCTCGTATTTATGAGCTACAAATTCGCAACTTGATTTAATGTCAGCCATCTCGTTACGGAGTGTCTTCATCTCATATAGCACGGCAGTGTTGTTGTCATTATTTACTGGTGCTGCTACGGGTACGAATCCCTTTGGAGAGATTGGACTTCTTAATCTTTTCGGGGCAGGATGAGTAGGGGATGCAACATTTTGGTTTTCCTTTCTGCACATCCCGCAACGCCATTCCTCCTTTTTGGCTAGGGTCATCTTCCTATAGGATCTCACCGAAATAGTAGTGCAACCAAAATGCATTTTACGATCGCACCTATAGCAAGTCACGAAATCCCCCTCGGCAGGAAGGTGGGCAGAGCATTCGCCACATGAAAACATTGTTATTAATTTAAGAGAGGAGATGAAACAATATGCAATACCATATATCGCTTTATAAATTGTTTTTAAAAGCTTTTTAAGAAATTTCCTTGGAGACGACTGTAAAACACAACTGATTACTTCCAAATCTCCACTACTTATAGGTTTTAAATTTATCATATTCAGCGAAAGAGTATTCTTTTTGTTTTATTTTTTATAAATAAAACAATTAAAATGAAAATTAAATCTAAAAAAAGGTTGGTAATATTCTACGTAATATTCTTTTAGGTTTTTGCTGATTTGAAATCTTAAGTGCGGAAATCCTGTAAGAGATTTTGTTAGAATAGCACCTTACGGAAAACAAAAGAGTGCGAATGAGAGGCAAACATCCCTATCTTACCCGTATACTGCCAATTTATGTTGGACAGAGTATAGTCCTTAGTTTTCTGAGGTTAAGTGATGCAACGATCTGCGACGTTTTTGAGTAAGGCCTGTACTCGAATTTAGCACTAGGGGCTAGGTGCTGATGTGGTAAGTGCTGAACATCTTATCTCCTTATTAATAAAGTTCCTTCTGGTTTTTCTCAAACAAAGCCAGGTAAACTACTACAGTTAAAGGAAAGCACTGTGGACCCAGTTGAATCTGAGCTATTGTTATTATTATTTTTCCCATGGCGAGTTTGTTTAATTTCAAATGCAAATGGTTTTCACATTAGCGCACTTATCGAAAGTTATGCTAATTCCTAAGAGGAACCCGTAAATTTGATAATAAATCCAGGTACAGGATAACAAAGCCCTTCTAATGCATTGTTCATTAATACAATTTCATGCCGTACAGCTTAATAAGCAAGAGCCATCCATTCTTAGTACATACATACGGACACATAAATATATGTACATCCTCCATCTTTCTTGCCTCACAAAATTGTATTTCCATTAGTTCCCTCTCAAAGAGAAAAGAAATTGTAAAAAAAAAAAAATCAGCCTCCCCCTATTACTGAGTGCAAATCGGTAAATGTATTTCATTGTTATTTCAATTAGGCCGTAATCCTCCGCACCACCATCCCCTTGTTCGCAAAATTTCAGCACTTTTCCGTTGAAAACATCATCTCATTGAGCATAATTCTAATTTGATTATGGAGAGCTTTCCATAATTTCTCTGTAAAACGAAAACGACTTTCTGTCATCATCATTTTCAAAGAGCCACCCATGGAGGAGGCCTCCACCCAGCCAGCAAGCCAGCCAGCCAGCAAGCTAGCTCACAATTAAGTGATCCAGTGCTGCGATTGTGGTAGTATTCAACTGTGGAAATTCCCTTCGAATATGGTAATTTCAATTTAAATTCGGCAACGAAAATCGAATGGCACACATTGCTCGATGCCGAAAACAACATAGCAGCAAGTGCCAAAAACATTGAGAGAAGCTAATGATCAGCGCTCTTCCCAATGGGGTACACGAGCTATAAAACATGCCTCGTCCTGCTAGGATGATGGTTGCTACAGCAACAGCAACAGCATTCGAACGGAGGTGGGTCCGTGTTAATTATTGTTGTAAGCTACATGGAGCGATAGTAATTAGACAGAGTATTCGATCTAAATGCTTTTTGCAATGTTTACTCTTGGGAGCGAGCCCACCATGCCAATACCGCCGTACACTGTAGACTGTACACTGTACACTTTAGGTACACATCCTGGTATAGGCAGGCAGTCAGTTGGTTCAATTTGGAAAGAGCTGTTGGAAACTCGCCACGCAAATGACATCGGGCATAATCCTTATTGCTGCAGCATACCCAGCCATGAAGGCACGACCGTGCATATACGGCGCGTTTAAATTTGTGATATTTGTTGGCAGTGCCAAAGTCGAAAAGTGGGACAATTACACCAGCGTAAAGGAATTTTAATTTGGCTTTGCTAAGAGCTAGGTGATGCGCAGATTATCGTGCTGCATGAAAACGGCTGCTGATATTGTGTCATGCGTTCCATTCGCAAGTGCGGGATGTCCTTTATTTCATTGACAATTTCATAGACAAAATCAGTGTCGATATGGAAAAGGTAAATATGTGTTTGGAAAACCCGTAACATAATGTTGCACTTTTCGTAAAGATGTGAAGAATGCACACCATGTCAGCATTAGAAGGTTAGAAAGGAACATACATACAGTCTTACGAGCATGAAATACAGCACTTCAAGATGCCGACTACACTAACGACTTGAAGGCGTAGATCTTGAACCACATGGGGTGCTTCTTGCATGGACATAAATTCTTGGGGAAAGAAAATTAAACACCAAAATGTTTATGTTGTCATCTAGCAGCCATAAATGTATCGACCCTAGGAGCGCACATGTTCAGATGCTTTATACATATGTATATCTGTCTTATATTTTTTTTTTTTGTCAAAAAATAGTTATTCTTTTTAACGTGTTTCAACCCTCTTTTTTCACTTCAGAAACACATGAAGCCAGCCATTCTGCTCAATCAGTACACTCAATTTCAAACTACCTTATGGAATCTATACTGATAAATTGCATCCTTCAACAAGCCATCCCATCGCATCGTGCTTAGATGTTGCAGGACAACCTTGCCAATATCAATCAAAGGGAGTCAAGAGTAGGAAAGATTGGCATATATGGTCAGGCGACATGATGGCAAGCTTCAATTGAAACTTAGATCTGTGATGACGACGAACTTAGCCACGTCGCCTTTTTTTCGCCTACTGTTGGGGAAATTTGAAATTTGGCATTATTTCGTTTTCAAAATCGAAATAAGGCCACATTGGGTTTATTTCTAAATACAAAGCTTAATAAAGCCAAAAAATCGAAAGCAATACGAACCCGCTTAGTTTCCCTGTTAGATTTGGAGTAGGTGCGAAGTTGGGTATATGCGAAGATTTATTGGGTTTCAAAAAAATTTGCATGTAGCCAACCTCGATCCTACTCCAAGTCTAACAGTGAAACCAAGCAAGGGGGTTGCAGGGGGCAGCATGCCCCCTTACATTTTATAACCATCACGAATTGGAATAAGAATTAGAATTTTAAAAACGAAATAATGCAAAATTGGCTTTATTTCCGTTTTTGAAACGAAACAAAGCCAAACTAAGAATTTTGTCTTATTTCAAATTTGTATTGGAAATAATGCCAAATTTTTTGAATTTGGCCTTATTTGATTTGGCGGTATTTCACGTCACCCTTCTAAGGTGCAACTAATTAAAAACTGCCATCCTTTGTCTCACCTTCTTCTCCTCTCCCAACTAAGGTAATGCCAATTTGATTTCAATGGAGATGAGCTGCTACGAAGGAGAGTCAGTGAGGCCTCAATACAGACGGTGTACGATTTTGGGTGTAGTCTGCATCTAAGATGAAGACATACAAGTAGGTACGTACATGCTTTAATCGGCGAAGAAATCAACTTCTTACGGCGCTTACCGCTTTTTAGGAGAAGCATTTCAAGAGGAGCCGCTCTGTGTATAGAGGTCCCTATGTTCTTTATGCAACCTTTGGTGCGATTCAATCGAGTATGTGGCTGGATGGCACAGAATTGCCACTTAATAGAATAAACTTACTTAACCCACTAAAGGTACTGTGTCCCTTGCAGGTGCTGTCTGCCCTTGAGGAATTGCCTATAGAATTAAAGGTGTCTTCTTCTTTCATTAAGGAATTGAGTTACCGATGGCCACATACTTACTTACTTAGGTGGCGCTACAGTCCGGGGTGGACCTGGGCCTCAACCAATACGCCTCTCCAGTTAGCACGATCTTTGGCTAACTGCCTCCAGTTGCGCACTCCAAGTTGGTTGAGGTCCCCTTCCACTTGCGCGCGCCACCTAAGGCGAGGTCTTCCTCTACTGCGTTGTCCCTCCGGGTTGGATTCGAAGACTCTTCGGGCCGGAGCGTTGGTGTCCATTCGCTCTACATGTCCCAGCCATCTTAGACGACTAATCCGTATTTTTCTGACCAGGTCGATGTCGCTGTACAGCACGTAGAGTTCTCTGTTAAATCTCCTCCTCCAAAGCCCGTCAACGCAAACGGGACCGAAAATCACTCGAAGAATTTTGCGCTCGAAACGACCAAGGAGATCTTCATCCGCCTTTGATAACATCCATGCTTCTGCGCCATACAGCAGGACTGGGATGATGAGGGTCTTATATAGAGTCTCCTTGGTGTTTCTCGACAAGGCCTTACTAATCAATTGCCTCCTTAGGCCAAAGTAACAGCGGTTGGCAAGTGTAATTCTTCGCATGATTTCTGACGATATGTCATTGTCAGAGTTAATAGCGGAGCCGAGGTAGATAAAGTCCCGAACTACCTCGAAGTTATAGCTCTCTATCGTGACGTTCTGTCCGATTCGTCGATGTTGTGCGTCCCTTCTTGTTGACAGCATATATTTCGTTTTGCCCTCATTCACTTCTAAACCCATTTTTGCCGCCTCTGTACTGATACTTGCAAACGCACCAGTGACAGCTCGCTGTGTTCTGCCAATGATGTCGATGTCGTCGGCGTAAGCAAGTAGTTGCACAGACTTTTGGAAAATTGTGCCCCTGGTGTTGGCTTGCGAGTTTCGCACAATTCTCTCAAGTATGATGTTGAAGAAGTTAGATGACAGCGCATCGCCTTGTCTAAAACCTTTATTGACAAAGGTCCTCAATGGAGCAGCGAGAGTTCTCCATCGTCATCCTGCACAATCTGACGAGTTTGGCAGGTATGCCAAAACTAGACATGGCTCTGTATAGCTCGTCTCTATAAATGCTGTCATATGCGGCCTTAAAATCGATAAAAAGATGGTGAGTATCGATCTGGACTTCTTGGGTTTTTTCCAGGATCTGCCGAAGTGTGAAAATCTGGTCAGTTGTGGACTTACTGGGCCTAAAACCGCACTGATAGGGTCCAATCAGTTCGTTGACGAATGGTTTTAGGCGTTCACACAGCACGGCAGACAGGATCTTGTATGCGATGTTTAGCAGACTTATACCTCTATAGTTGGCGCAGTTAAGAGGGTCTCCTTTCTTGTGGATCGGGCAAACAATGCTGAGGTTCCATTCATCAGGCATACTTTCCTCTGACCAAATCTTGGAGACGAGCTGGTGTATGCTCTCTACCAAATCATCTCCCGCTGCCATGAAAAGTTCGGCAGTTAAGCCGTCCGGCCCGGCAGCCTTGTTGGATTTCAGTTTGGATATTGCTATCCTCACTTCATTTTGGTCAGGTGGGCGGGAGTCTTGGATTTCATCACCCATGTTGAATGGTTCATTCTGCCTGACAGCGGAATTTGTGTCATCATCGCCGTTTAACAGTCTGCAGAAATGCTTTTTCCATATCCTCAACACCGACTGTGTTTCCACTACTAGGCTTCCTTGTTCGTCTCTACAGGTATCTGCTCGGGTAAAGTTGCATTGATACGTTCTTTTTACCTTTTGGTAAAACTTCCGAACATTGTTCCTGGAGTAACACCAGGTGGGTAGATATTTCTCGTTAAAAGATCTCAGTCTTATAGGTGTAGCTTCTCCACTGCCTTTTCAATATCTTTTCTTCAAATGTGGGCATTCCCAATTTTATTGGAAATTGTGGTTTCACCATATCGCTGGGTACTTTAGCAGGTAAAGTTGGAGCAGAAAGAATCAAAAAAATTTCATAAGAATTTCCTTGACGAAAAAACAAATTCAATGCCGATTGTACAACTTTTGTCTTGCGAAGTATGTGGCTGTATACGCGTTACTTCTTTTTATGACTACACAGGAGAAAAATGGCTGTGTTTCTGTTTTCTCCAAACTCTTGTCATAATTTAATAAGGCGAAATCTAAATTACTACTGGCTTCTGGTTCATATTTAATGCACGAAATCGCAAAGGCACCTCCTAGCCAAATCCGTAATCTTGTATACTCGGAAAATTTCATAGAAAAAAAAATGGCTACAAATGAGTAAAGTTGATGAGATGCAACACTGAAAAAAATGGTTATAAACTAACGATTTTTCGTTTATTAAAGGTAATTCATTGGTTTAATGGACAAATTAATCAAAACGAATTTTTTTTAATGAAAAATTCTTTGCTTCAATGAATGAGTGTTCATTCAAGTTTTCCCCTTACACAAAAACGTGTTCCTAATTTTAATAAATGGGTTCATTCTTTAGTGAATTGTAAACATTAATCTTTCTTCATTGTTTTTACATATTTAATGTACATATCGTTGAGACAAAGAATAATTTCAATGAATAATTTCAACAAACAAACACAGAAAATAATGGAAGGGAATTAAAAGTTCAAAGTTATTTTGTTAAACAAATAACGGGTGATCCAAGTAGAGATACTTTTTTCAATAGCCTTTTTTGACAGATCACGTGTGAGTCGTGTCATGCTGTCATGTTATTTTTGTTTAGTATTGTTTGGCATTTCATAATGGAAAGACCTACGCGTGAACAACGTTTACAAATTGTTCAACTTTATTATGAAAATTCACGTTCTGTGAGGAATGTGTTTCGTGCACTTCGCTCAACTTATGGTCAACATAATCGGCCTACTGAGCGTACTATTCGCAACACCATCACCCATTTTGAGACCCAGCATTCATTATTGGATAATATTCGACCGAATAGACCACGTCCAGCACGCTGTGAAGAAAATATAGCGGCCGTAGCTGAGAGTGTACACGAAGACCGTAGAGAGTCGATTCGGCGCCGTTCGCAGCAACTCGGACTGACGTATGGAACGACTTGGCGCATTTTACGTCAAGATCTTAAATTGAAAGCGTACAAAATACAGCTTGTGCAACAACTGAAGCCGCTCGACCTTCCCAAGCGACATCGCTTCGCTCTATGGGCTCTTGAAAAGTTCCAAGAAGATCCGACGTTTTCGAGGCAAATTTTGTTTAGCGATGAGGCCCATTTCTGGCTCACTGGGTATGTAAACAAACAAAATTGCCGCATTTGGGACGAAGAGCAACCTGAAGAGATTGAAGAACTGCCACTTCATCCAGAAAAAACGGTTTGATGTGGTTTGTGGGCCGGTGGAATCATCGGTCCATATTTCTTTAAAAATTATGCCGGTGCAAACGTAACCGTCAATGGCGATCGTTATCATGCCATGATAACCGACTATTTGATGCCTGAAATTGAAGCTCGTGATCTCGGCGACATTTGGTTTCAGCAAGACGGCGCCACTTCCCACACATCGCATCAATCAATGGACTTATTGAGAGAACATTTCGGTGAGCACATAATTTCACATTTTGGGCCGGTCGATTGGCCACCAAGATCGTGTGATATCACACCGTTAGACTTTTTCCTGTGGGGATATGTAAAGTCAAAAGCTTATGCCGACAAACCCGCTTCGATTCAGGCCTTGGAGGAAAACATCACTCGTGTCATTCGCCAGTTACCAGTCGAAATGCTCGAACGAGTGATCGAAAATTGGACTCAACGGCCAACATTTGATAGACATAATCTTCAAAAAATAAATGCCAAAGAATGTTCTTTCAAATGATAAAAAACATTCTCCATTAAATTTGAATTTTCTGTGTTTTTTTCTTTAAAAAAGTAGGGAACCTCGAAATGGATCACCCTTTATAAACAATCCCTATAAAAAAAGAACGGATTAATTTTAGAGGTAAGTATGTCATGTGGCTTCAAAAATATTAAATTATTAATATAATCTATATAATTTTATTCACATTCAGATGAAACATAAATACAGCAATGGAGAAGAATTCTTCAATAGAAGTAAAGAAAAAAGTTACTATTAGTCCATTATTTAATTACATAAGTGTTTTTATAAGCTATTAAGACTTAAAATTTTGTATATTTTTATTTCATAAGGCACAGATGCCGTCCCTATGCATTGGAACAAAATAGATGAAGGTACCCAGTTACTGCCTAAAACCTTACACAAATTGTACAGATAACGTATATCCCTATTAGTTTAAAAAAAGACAACAACAAATAAGTTTTCAATAATTTAAATTACAGATAATTAGATAGAAACTGGAAAGCTTTTTTTAACTAAGAAAAAAAAATCGTGTGTTTTAAAGACCAAATTATCTTGATTCAAAGAATGAAGATCATCGATTTATGAACAAAAAAAATTGATTCAATGAACAAAATACATTAAATTATTAACAAGATTCATTGCTAAGTAAACATGTTCATCAATTAATGAACGATGATTCTTTATTTCAAAGAACATATTCATCGGCTGAATTTTAATGAAAATTACTTTGGCGCAAGGAACTTTTTCTTTATAAAGGGTCTGCCATATAACGTTTTTTTTCCAACTAGTGCTTATTTCGCGAATGGTAACACTTAGCTCATGTCTGATTTCACAGATAATTAGTTTTATCATTCCGCTGAACGAATATGGTTGTGTATACGCTTGAACAACGCGGGGAAATATTGCGACATAGCGACATAGAGAAGATGCCGATTTTGCCAAAAAAAATCGTCTTTTCGGATGAAGCTCATTTTGATCTTGGCGGGTATGTAAACAAGCAAAATTGTCGCATTTGGGGCACAGAAAACCCGCACGCATATATTGAAAAGCCGATATACCCAAAACGAGTCACTGTTTGGTGCGGATTTTGGTCCAGAGGCATAATTGGGCCATTTTTCTTCGAAAATGAGCAAGGTGTGGCCGCTACAGTCAATGGCGATCGTTATCGGGCCATGTTGAACGAATGTTTGTTCACAAAAATTGAAGAGGACGATATTGGCAACATTTGGTTTCAACAGGACGGCGCTACGTGCCACACAGCCGAAGCTACACTCGATGTTTTGCGCCCGGTTTTTGAAGATTGCATTATCAGCCGTAGAGCTGATGTCGTTTGGCCACCGCGGAGCTGCGATTTGACACCGTTGGACTATTATTTGTGGGGTGCCGTAAAAGATAAGTGCTACGCCGACATGCCAGAGACAATTGACGCTTTAAAGGACAATATTCGTGAAGCCATTGGTGAAATACAGCTGCACACAATCGATAATGTGCTTAAAAATTGGACCGATCGTGTTGGCTACTGCATGGCCAGCCGAGGCAGCAATTTGAATGAAATTATTTTCCATTATTAACCGGAAGGATTGTACTTTCAAATAAAAAAAGAAATTTAATAAAATATTCAGTAGTTTTTTTTCATAGCATTTTCACAAAAATAAATGTTATTTGGCGGACCCTATATTTATGTACCTTTGTGAAATCAACAAGGAAATTTTTAAAATCTTCCAAAAAGTAACGAACTATGCTCTTTTCCATTAACCGGTATGTGTTCATGGTTGAGGACTTATGTTTCCCCACGCAATCAACTTTTTCATTGCACCAACTTCAAAGTGCCATAAATAAATATTTTTAAAATGAGTCAAATAAAAGCGTTTACCCTTCGCAAATAGTTTTATTTCTAAAATGCATTTCTCCTTCAACTTATCTCTTCTTAAGTTATTTAAACAAAACAATTTCCGATGCATTAAAAACCGTCACCATGGCTGAGGTGATAGCTAAATATTTGCGTTCACCTCCACAGCGTTAATTGACGAAATGCTGCATCAAATCCCTATAGATGCATGCAGTCGTCGAGAGCAACAAAGCATTGCAATGACAGACATTACCGAGCAAGCAAACAAATGAATTGTGCAACAATTTTCAGGCGGAAGGATAAAACTGCAAACAGCAGATTCACCGCCGCGCAGCGCCCTTTAGAATGGGTAAGCTTGCATAAACTAAATAGAGGACAAATGGCATTTGTGCGTCCTGTACATCGAATTACTACAACAGACTTTGCTCGACACAAACACATAAACATACTTTAAGCTTTGAAATCCCTGGCAATGACAATTTGTTGACTATGTTACGCTTACGAGCAGAAACTACATCCAGTTCAGGAGTTCACTGAAATTTTCGCAAAATAAATTGCTGGAATAAGCGTCAAGTGACATAATCCTAAACGACGCGAAACTGCCGCTGCCGGACAAGCGAACACAACCGCCACGCTAAGTACCGACCGTCCGGGCCGAACGAGCAAGGACGAAAAGAGAAACGAGAAACGAGAAATGAGAAACGTGAAACACCACTGCACTGCACTCTGGCAAACGGCAAACGGCAACCAGAACCAGAACCAGGCATTAGTTTGACGTTGAGACGACAGACAATCGCTGCCGATTAAACAATTTCGATATTGCGAGGCAATAACATTGAAAACCGCTAAGCAATACAATTGGCAGATAACCAATTCGAATGGCCAAATAGTGTGGAATAGAGGCTGGGGGTGGGGATTAGGAATTAAGCTGGGTAAGGGCCGATGGCAACGAGTATCTGTGTCATCAGTGAAAATCCCTTCCTAGAATGGGTCATACGCTCTTGTGTTCGTTCAGTTCAGAGCAAAAATAAAACAAACAAAACTTTTTCTAAACGGAACACGGAAAAGCCATCGCAATTGGATTTGACCTGAATTCGATTCCGTCGGACACAATTGAGTTAGGGCTAGCGATGGGCTGGACGGGCCACAACACTATTCCGGCGGGTAGAGGTAGTGTCGAACAAAATTGAAGGCACCAGAGAAGCGTAATTAAATATTAACTTTGGATTCGACAAAACATAAAAAATATTCTATAAAGAACTAATTGGGATGCAGTTGTCCTTATCTGCAGAGCAGTGGTGATGGCGATTGGCTTTTCAATTGGTATTACATTTTACATGCGCATAGCAATTATTATTTCAGCTCAGCCAGTAGATTGTACTAGATAGTTCTGTTGTAATTAATAATTCCATTTTTATATTGACGGACAGTAATTGTTTCAAATTCTGAATTGAAAGAGATAATAGTTTTATCCTTGAATTGAATTATGGATTTAAACTGAGCAGATATTGCGTATAGGAATGAATTTGCGAAGCGGATTTTCGATGATAATAAGCTTTATGCTTTCCTTTTTTTGGAATGAGATAATTGACCCATTTTACAAAAATATTTTTTATCAATAATTGATCGATGTCAACTCTTTCACTGTCGCTTTCTCCTGAATTGTTGGCTAATGAGTACAAAAACACTGCAGTAGGTCAAACATAGGTCAAAATAGATCACTAATTCGGTGTTATTGATAAGCAAACGACTGAAATATTACAAATCATTTGAATCCTCTGTGTAGATTTGTTAAGCCAATTTAATTTGCTTATGTCTGCGGTTCCTTACGAATTATTGTTTTAAAACCATCCTGGATGGGCTATAGTCCCACATATTAACTTGGACATACCAGGGGTACCGGTATGACGTGACCGTTTCTATGTGAAAATAAAACACTAATTTTTAATCGGAAAGTAAAAAATATTTTATTCAAATTATTGGTCATAGCTAGCTACGCATTTTTGACATCTTTCAGACAAGTTATAGGTTCCACGCTAATAAAACTGTTCGCATTTTGAAGCAAACCAAATAGTCACCCAATTTTCGACATCCTCTCAGGATTCAGGATTCGAATTGCTGCTCAGCCAATTCGTGACCCATCGATGAAAACAAATGTTAGTCGGAAGGAGTCAAGTCTGGCTAAAAACAGCGGGTGGGGTAGGAGCTCCCAGCCAAGTGCTTTGATTGTATCCTGAACCAGTTTTGCTCTGTGTGCAGGTGCATTGTCATGGAGCAAAATTACCTTGCAGTCAATGGTTCAAATTGATAATTTTTTGTAGGTAGCGATCTGTATTAACGGTTTCACCAGGTCTTAGGAGCTCGTCGTACGCCACACCTTTCTGGTCCCAACGGACACACATCATTATCGATTCGATCTGTTTTTGCAGTCGAAATTGATGGTGGTCCCAGATTAGCCCATGATTTTTTCCATTCAGGATTCTGAATATAAATCCATTTTTTCATCGCCAGTAACAATTCGATGCAAATCTTATTTTTTTTTCGTGTCTTTGAAGCAAAATTTCACAGGTGGTTTTTCGGTTTTCCATCTGTCGGTTTTCATTCAATTCATGAGGCACCCGCAAATCATCATTTTCTGGTACAAAATAAGACATTTGTAACACGATGACAAGATATGATCTGATACATGATATGATGTATACTAAATGTGTTTAGTATCTTGACGCTCACTTCATTGGTTTTTTTAATTTTATTTAGCCATCAGCGACAGATTCCATAATTGAATAAAGGGTGATCCATTTCAAGGTTCCCTACTTTTTTAAAGAAAAAAACACAGAAAATTCAAATTTAATGGAGAATGTTTATTATCATTTGAAAGAACATTCTTTGGCATTTGTTTTTTGAAGATTATGTCTATCAAATGTTGGCCGTTGCTACGTCGCAGATGGTCCATCCGTTGAGTCCAATTTTCGATCACTCGTTCGAGCATTTCGACTGGTAGCTGGCGAATGACACCCGTGATGTTTTCCTCCAAGGCCTGAATCGAAGCGGGTTTGTCGGCATAAGCTTTTGACTTTACATATCCCCACAGGAAAAAGTCTAACGGTGTGATATCACACGATTTCGGTGGCCAATCGACCGGCCCAAAACGTGAAATTATGTGCTCACCGAAATGTTCTCTCAATAAGTCCATTGATTGATGCGATGTGTGGGAAGTGGCGCCGTCTTGCTGAAACCAAATGTCGCCGAGATCACGAGCTTCAATTTCAGGCATCAAATAGTCGGTTATCATGGCACGATAACGGTCGCCATTGACGGTTACGTTCGCACCGGCATAATTTTTAAAGAAATATGGACCGATGATTCCACCGGCCCACAAACCACACCAAACCGTTGTTTTTTCTGGATGAAGTGGCAGTTCTTCAATCTCTTCAGGTTGCTCTTCGTCCCAAATGCGGCAATTTTGTTTGTTTACATACCCATTGAGCCAGAAATGGGCCTCATCGCTAAACAAAATTTGCCTCGAAAACGTCGGATCTTCTTGGAACTTTTCAAGAGCCCATAGACCGAAGCGATGTCGCTTGGGAAGATCGAGCGGCTTCAGTTGTTGCACAAGCTGTATTTTGTACGCTTTCAATTTAAGATCTTGACGTAAAATGCGCCAAGTCGTTCCATACGTCAGTCCGAGTTGCTGCGAACGGCACCGAATCGACTCTCTACGGTCTTCGTGTACACTCTCAGCTACGGCCGCTATATTTTCTTCACAGCGTGCTGGACGTGGTCTATTCGGTCGAATATTATCCAATAATGAATGCTGGGTCTCAAAATGGGTGATGGTGTTGCGAATAGTACGCTCAGTAGGCCGATTGACCATAAGTTGATCGAAGTGCACGAAACACATTCCTCACAGAACGTGAATTTTCATAATAAAGTTGAACAATTTGTAAACGTTGTTCACGCATAAGTCTTTCCATTATGAAATGCCAAACAATACTAAACAAAAATAACATGACAGCACGACACGACTCACACGTGATCTGTCAAAAAAGGCTATTGAAAAAAGTATCTCTACTTGGATCACCCGTTACTATCGTTCAGACACCTTACATTAATATACTTAGTTTTCCCCTCTTTCGAAAAAATATGAGAAGGAAAAACGATAGTGACTGCACTTCGACCTAAAATATCTTTTGTGATATGTTAATCTGTGATGGCCGGTTAGGTATTTAGTAAGATTTTATACCGCGTGATTTTTTAAGAGGTTTAGAACTTTTTTAAAAAAAAAACACACAAAAAATTCGAAAAAATGAATGAAATATTTATTTGAATCGATAGTTTGAACCTTGCAATTTAATGTTTAAAAATAATTTCATGCAAATGTTGACCGCGGCTGCGTCTCAGGTAGCCCATCCGCTGAGTCCAATTTTGGCATACTCTTTCACACATATCGGCCGGTATCTCACGAATGAATGCATGGATGTTGGCTTCCAGTGCGTCAATCGAAGCGGGCTTGTCCCTATACACATTAGCCTTGGCATACCCCCACAAAAAATAATCTAATGGTGTCAAATCGCACGATCTAGGCGGCCAATTGACCGGCCCGAAACGTGAAATTAACTGTTCACCAAACTCGCCTCGCAATTGCGCCATTGTTTCGCGTGCTGTGTGGCATGTGGCACCGTCTTGTTGAAACCACATATCATGCAAGTCAATAACTTCCATTTCGGGCAAAAAAAAGTTTGTTATCATCGCTCGGTAGCGTTCACCATTGACAGTAACGCTGCGATTCGCATCATCTTTGAAGAAATATGGCCCAATAATGCCGCCGGCCCATAAACCGCACCAAACAGTGGCTTTTTCAGGATGCATTGGTAGCTGTTGCAATGCTTCTGGCTGATCTTCACTCCAAATGCGGCAATTTTGCTTATTTACGTACCCATTCAACCAAAAATGAGCCTCATCGCTGAACACAATTTTTCGATAAAAAAGCGGATCCTCGGCCAGCTTTCCAAGAGCCCATTCACCAAAAATTCGGCGTTGTGGTACGTCGCCTGGCTTTAGTTCTTGCACCAGCTGTATCTTAAAAGACTTTACGCCCAAATCCTTCCGCAAAATTTTCCACGTAGTGCTGTAACAAAGGCCTAACTGCTGGGAACGGCGCCGAATCGACATTTCGCGGTCTTCTGTCACACTAGCTGATACGGCCGCAATATTTTCTTCAATACGCACAGTACGTAAACGTGTTGGTGGTTTAATGTCCAACAAAGTAAATTTGGTGCGAAATTTGGTCACAATCTTCCGAATAGACTGCTCAGAAGGTCGAGAATGCCGATCATAAAATGGAAGCAGCGCGCGATGAACATTTCGAACCGAGCACGAATTTTGATAGTAAAATTCAATAATTTGCAAGCGTTGTTCATTTGTAAGACGATCCATGGTTAAATTGCAAACCAAACTGAAGCTGTTTGACAGTGACACAAGGTACTAAACACACGTCAGCTGTCAAAACCAGTGTTGCCAAAACCAAACCAGCTAAAAAATCACCCTTTATATTATGCCTAGATAGATAAAGTAACTTCTCGGCATCGTTTCTGAAGGTCTGTATAACCTTTTTAGTCTGTCTACGACCTGAGATGCGTCCCCAGTAGGAGATGCACACGCTTTTAATCTTAGATTGATGGCTGATTGTTAATTGGACAAAAATGTTCGGGTACTATAAAGGGTGAATCCGAGCCTTTTCTAGCCAATGCGTCAGCTTTTTTCTTTTCCTGAATTCCCTCGTGTCCGGTAACCCACCAGATTTAGGTCTTGTTCCTGGTACTGAATGCCTGAAGGGTTTGAAATCAGTGTCAATAATTTGCGAGATGAGGGCTTTCATAGCTGCTTAACTGTCCCTGAATATATGGATGTTTTTAATACCTGTGGTGTGTGTGTTCACGAGAAACCCAAGCATCAATGGAAGAGGTTCGGGTTCTGAGAAAACTTCTTCTGAATCTTGGAATCGTAGGAAATCTCATTTCCCTGGACACCAGTGCGACCTGGGACCCAGATAAGATTCACTGTGTTCAGCCTTCCGACCAAATTCCTAGAAAGCTTGAGTTCGAGTACTAACTCGGATGGGGTAAGAGGGTTGGGCAGCGCTTTCAATGCAGCCTGGCTACCACTGCAAAGATTCTAGCTCTCCACCTGCTGTTATTAGATATAGCATTAAAATATAGCGAAAAACTCCGCTTGGAAAACTTAATAAGCCTAATAAATTAAGGATATTCCACTTACCCCAACTTAATCTAATCAAAAACAAAGTGGTGTCAAAAATGGGTGTCAATTTAACTACCAACAGATGTCTTAGGTGATTTGTCTGTAAAAGAACTCGGCACTTCGCCTCCTGACAACAATTAGGAACTCCACGTTACAATTATTAAGTGTAAGTAAAAATGCGTTCAAGTCAATCAATCAATATCAGTCGTTACTTTTTATGTAAAACATTTGTTGGAAGGATGTGGTAAATTTATGCGATGCCTTTAAATATCAAATCGTTTTTAGATCACACTTCACCTAAATTGGCAGCGTTGCGAAACACTTTACAAGAATGTTTATTTCGTTTATCCTTTCACAGGTTGACTGGTTCGGGTTCCACTTGATTAATACACTGGTAGCGTCCACCTAAAAACATTCTAAAAGGAGCTGCCTCCGTATCAAATTGCCACACATCACTTGTCTGCATCTAAGGCACCTTCACTCCTCTCCTCTTACAGGCAGAGTCCAGCTCCAGCTCCAACTCCAACTTCAGCCAAATCGAAGTTATTTAATTTAACTGCACCTCTAAAGTATATCTGCATCTTGGTCGCCATTAATTCTCCAAACAGTTTCAAAGTTTAAATGCGATGATAGCACCTCATTCCTTTCACCTTAAATGCTGTGCTAGTGATGGTGACTTGGAGCTGCAGTGCAGCACCGTTTGTTCGGGCTCTTCTCTGCTTTTTGCTCTATGAAGCAAAACAGTTTTTAGCTCCTTGAACGACCTATTTGACTGTCTTCGGCTGCTGCTGGTTCAGTGAAAGATAAGGATCACCCAAATGGCCAAAGGTACACTATGGTTGGCAATTCACAGTCTCACTGTTGTTTACTGCTCGCTGCTGGAGCTGGAAGCTCTTTCTTCTCTTTCGCCACACATTTCCACTTGTGCGCCCCATTAGCAGACCAACAACAAAAAATGGACAGAAAAATCTGTACGAAAAAAAAAAACAGTCAAATTGAACTTCCAACAACAAAGTGGTGGCAAGTAACTTTTTCCTGAAATTACAAGAAGTCACTCGAAGAAAAGATCACTGCTAGTAGATAGGAATACATCCCACTACCCATCGCCATCCCCCCACTCTCTTGCAATTATCATTGCCAGCCAGCGCACCTCTTGTCCTCTTTTGCTGCGAAGAGGCAACATAAATCGCACTAAATAACAACTGTACGGTATTGGACAGACCAAAGTCAGAGCGAGTGGTGATGGTGATGGTGTCGCTGCGACAACTTCTGGAACACAGGAGACACTTCCAGGGTGGCAAATAATTGCCAAATGTGTCCCGTCGACAAGGAGTTCTCTGATTTCTGTTGTTATTACGTGTCTGCCTATTCCTGGTAGCTGAATGCGACTTCACTCCACTCCGTGCATGTATGCTCCTCATTTGCACATGCTGCCTACTGTCTCACTGTCTCAACGGAGCCACCGTGTTTGGTTAACCTCCTCGGAAACCTCGGGACTTGGTCATAATTAATTAAGTATCACACGAGCAACGTGTTTGCTTCTTGATTCGAATAGTCGCAGGAGGAGTGCGACGACCGAGGGTTGACTCGAGGTCAGTCTTGAAGATGCATCAGGAAATTATCTGTCCAGCTTCTGCTTGTAGTTGCGCAGCGTTGCATGTGTATGTTCGTTCCCCTTTTTTGGAAGATTTTTTGTTGGCGCTAATTTTGCCGAACGGAGAGCGGGAGGACACGATTCCTTCGCCTTTCATTTTAATTGTAATTTTAATTTTCGCGACGGAATTTTGTTAATTCATCCGTAAAACATCTTCGCCTCCTTTTTGTTTTTTGTTTGTGGTGTCCACAGCTTGCCACTTACCAGGTCTGCTTCCTCATCGTCTTCCTCCTTCAGTAAGCGAACAAAGTTAGGTAGGTACTGTTTCTGTCTGTTGTGTGGTGGGGCCAGTTGTTTGACCTTTTTCGTCGTCGTGGTCGTCGTCGTCATCGTTGCAGATTTGTGTCCAGTTGTTTCTTCTTTTTTTTTCGTTTTATTTTCTTTTCGCCTTTTTGTTTGTCGTACTCTTGTTGGCGGAGTTTTGTTCGCACTCTCTGTGGTCTCACTCTCTAAATTAATTCCTTAAACACGACCAAGTCCAAGAACTCACCACTGGTTGCTGAAAGGATACAGCAACAAGAAAAAAAGAAGAAAAAAAAACATTTAAAACTGAAAACAGCGCGCGATTCATGTACGGTTTGTCGCCTCATGATTTTTTAGCAAACCCAAAGAGGTGTGAAATTAAATTACCAAACCTCCCAAACATACAAAAAAACAAATAGAGGACTGACCAAAGCCAAAGAGGAAAAGAACCACATAGCAGATGCTCGGAATAAATTAACTGCAACAGGACCTCCACTGTGTGGCTACGTTTGCAATTTCAGTTCCATGTGACACTCGCTTAATGTCTTTTTTCGAAGACATTTTAAGGTTTAATGTGGCTTGCGCTCAGCAAACTAAGATTTCTCGAATGACGCTGACAAAAACGATCCATGAGTGGTTTTATGTAGATCCTAAAAGCAATGCGGATTAAGTACGTACGAAGCATGGTATCTGGAAGTTGTTCAATTGTTCAACTTTACGAAGCTTAAGGTTCAGTCTTGTCCGTCTACAATATCCCATCATATGAAATAGCCGTCGTTGACCAGTGTACTCCTCTGGAGGTGTGATTTGGGAAACATTTAGTCTTTAAAGGAGGTTTGTAAAGAACTAGCGTCGTATTCATTAGGGAAAATGGTAAGGTCCGCGGGTCTAACGACACCTCCTCGTCTGAAAGCTCTAACAAGGAAGAAGTCCACCACCTAATCTTCCCCTACCAGTGCCCCCTAATGCACTCAGATGCGATACGATTGGTGTTATCGGCGGAAGGAATTCGACTGGTGTGGAAAAATGTACTCAAAACATGGTAACCATCATGATGAGAACACTCAGATAATCTTACAACACTCTAAGTCTTCTACTGCACAACCCAGCGGAACACTTTCCATGTTTAATACTAAGCACGATATAGCATCTATATTGGAACCATAGGCGTCGTATAAACGCATCTATGGTCTTGGTAACGTTCGTGGCGTCGTTTGGTAGTCAAAAGCAAAAAGTCCATAAGAAACATATCTGAAATCAAAGAATGTCTTATGTATTTGCTTGTGGAAAGATCGAGACTTCTAGTTAATGTTTAAGGCGGGCTGAATCTTCCAGACTAGAAACACCATGATGGTAACTTACTTACTTATTTACTTAACTGGATCCCGACCCGTGTAGAGTCCCTGCCTGAGATACGGCAGCCTTCCACCCTCTGCAATCCCGAGCACGCTGCTTCCAGTTGTCCAGACCAAGTGCTCTGGCATCCGCGAAGGCTTGGTCTTTAAAACGGAGACTCGGTCTTCCTTATCGTCTCGAACCTGGGGGCTGGGATTCGAAGATCCTGTTGGCTGGAGCGTTGTTATCCATTCGCCCGATGTGGACGAGCTAATGTAATCGATGTTTCTTGGCTTTTTGGACTACATCCACATCTTGGTACAGCCCATAGAGTTCGCGGTTGTATCTTCTCCTCCATTTGCCGTCCTCGCACACAGGACCAAATATCCGTCGAAGGATCCCAGTATTAACTCTCCTTTCCTGCTTATCGTCCAGAACTCGGCGCCGTATAGCAGAACTGGCACGATAAGGGTTCTTAGAGCAAACATTTTTCCTTCGAGTTAGGAATTTTGAACCGATTTGTTTTGCCAAACCGAAGTAGCAGCGGTTTCCTAGGGTAATTCTTCCTTGCCGAAATCCGGTGCATATTTGAAAGAGTTCCGACGAGCTGCTGCCAAACTGCACATTGCACCGCGTGTTATCTAGAGTCACGCGACACATCTGGATCAGTTTTGACAGGATCTCGAATTCGGCCATCGCCACAAAAAGCTCCTGACAATGAATGCTGTCATATCCGGCTTTAAAGTCTATGAAGAGATGGTGTGTCTCGACTTCAAATTCGTTGGTCTTTTCCAGGATTTGCCTTATTGTTAGTGAGAAGATTTTGTCTACAGTTGATCTGCCGGGCCGAATGTCACACTGGAACGTGCCGATTAGTGTGTTGCAGAAAGGTTTGAGACGTTCACATAGTACGTTAGATAGGATGATGGTAACTTTGTGGACACAAAAGCGGCGACTTTTTCCTACTATAAATCTTTTTTCCTTTCTAAGCGTATTTGTATTTACTTGCTCAGAAGTGACTTTACATACTAGAACCTCTCTTCCAAAGAGCTGCAGCATATTCAGCCTTTCATATTTTTTGCCTTCAAAAATTGTTTGAGGTACAGTTTAAGCTTAATATTAATATTAAAGATACGTTAGGAATTCACTACAAGCAGCATGCGTACAAAATGACAAATCCAATAAGCCGGCTTTGATAGAATGATAGAATTACGACCAGAATGCGTAAGGCACTTAATCGCAGATACTAATCCTTTGCTGTCTTTTTGGGTATAAAGGGTGCGTTTGACAAATCCCACTTCGCGCCTTATACAGAAATGAGTCTGTCTTGGCATTAAATCCACACTCGTGGAATGGATCCTACAGATGCTTAAGAGCAGACATCTGACATCTTCGTTTACTTCCCTTCAGTTCTTTAATGTATTGTAAGTGAAGCCAGAAAAGCACATGTATGCGTTAGCTGGACGGCAAATCAATATCGACGCTAGGACCAGAGGTGCTGGGTTACTGCGAATATAATTTTCAGGAGAATAGTAACAGGTGCTGTCTTGCCCTTAGCTGCTGTCAAAGGCTGCTCTGCTAGGCTCCAAAATTGTGGATAAGGCTATCAGCAATCTTAAAATGTTGGGCAAATGCAACTACGCAACTCAAACCTGAATCCTTGGACATAAGAGTATCAGAGGTAATGACAGTGCTGAGGTACTTGCCCGGCAAAGGTTATTTACATATAACAATTGGCACAAAACTATCCATATGATTCTGTCAACAAAACTGAGTGATTAAGGCTACAGCATACCGAACACTGGTATGACATTGCATTAAGCCGAAATTCGAAGCTACTCGGATCGAAGAGGCGTAACTTTAGCTCCTTAATTTGCATTATCCCTGGGGTCAGTCCTTTCAACGAACATCTTAAAACAATTAGGGTTAGAATTTTGGTCCTATGTGAGTGCCATATGGAAGTTGACAAAGCGGCATCACACTTAAGTTGGGATTGTCCGGCTTTTATCAGCACCAGACTGGCTGTCTTGTGGGCGCAGTGGCTTAGTGGCTAAGTGCTGTGGACCAATAAACGAGAGGTCGCTGGTTCAAATCCCGACCTGTACCACCTGCAAGTTTTTATTCGCTGCCCTACCTCTTGAAAACGTCTGACATACATCCAAGAGTAAGAACTGTCATGAGAAGCTTCTAAAAAATGTGCCGTTCGGAGTCGGCATTAAACTGTGGGTCCTTTCCATTCGTGTCAAAAATATATCTTCGCACACACAGTGGTTGGAGAAGCTAGGCTTTTGGTCCTATATGGGCCGTTTACGCCAAATATTTATTTATTTTTTTAGACTGGCTTTCCTTGGCAACCACTTCCTCATCAACAAGTTAAACTAGCCAACCTTCCACCAGCGTCTTCACCGATAACAAGACACTGTACATTATCCCATCTTCAAAACGATTTTCTAGAATCAAGAAAAGAGAAGTTGAGCTAGTTTGGATGAATCCCGAAAGTGAAATACGAATTTAGTATATCTCGTAGATCTTGGAGTAACCTCATATAACCTCAGGTTTGCCGTCAAAAGCATACCTGCAAAGGGGAAACTAGTCATCCTTCTAGGTATAGTGCCAAGTAAATCTTTTAGGCAAACCTCTAAAGCGCTGGCCGTTGCGCGTAATATGTGTGTGCACTTTCACACCAAAGACTTGTCATTAACCCGCTTGTGTGGCAATCACAACACAATGCCAATACAACGAAGCCCAGTGTATATAGGGATTATGTCGGATTGCTTCACCGTGTCGTCCCTTTCATCATCACCACCACAAGCCAAAGCCATTCAACTATAAGCAAAGCATCCTACTCAGAGCCTGTGCGCATCATGTCGGTATAATGTTCAATTTAATCAGACTTAATGCACATTCAATGCAAGCATAAAGAAATCAGGATACCTGCCGAACAGGATATCTTTTGCTGCCGCGGGAAGTGAAGCCGCTACAGAAATGTTACTTCTTGCTTATGTCAGAGGATTAGATCTGTCAAAATCTGAAAATTTGAAAAGGCATCTCAGTCATAGGGGATTTTCATACCTATACCGGCCGCACTAACAAAAGGATTCATGCATTGCTTTGTTTACACTTCGACGAAGTTAAAATCACCAGCGTCTTTCTTCATGCATCGCATCCAACTCGGTTTTCAGTTTTCACATCAACTCACTAGTTGCTTGTTTGCAAAATGGCCCGAAGGGCTTTTGTACCACTCTCTAACCTCGCATTTATGTTCAAGGATAATGACTTGGGATTCTTTAGTTTTAATTTTGCCACAGCAAAGGCTTATTGCTGCTCCAAAAATTTCAAGAATAATTTAGAAGAGCAATGTCAGGTGGGTGTTGAAAGTGTGTGTGTGTGTGTGTGTGTGGCAGCTCCCGTTAATGATGATGAGGACTATGTCTACATCCATACCCATATGTACAGTCTCTGTTCGCTGCTCCTTGTTCTTGCCAACTTGCTTCAGGATTATTTTAAAACGCCATAAAAACTTTCCATAATGAGATTTTGATTGTGTGTGCAGCAGCAGCAGTAGCAGTAGCAGTAGCAGTAGCCCATTGCTCTGCGTTCATTTCTCTTCCCAGGATCGAAACGGATTGAGTTTTTGTTCGTTACTTCTACTACTAATGTTTATATAGGTGGGTGGTGATGGTTCGGGTTTGCGGCTGCTGAGTGAATGTTCAGCCGAATAAAACTGAGTCATTTATAGTTTTCGGACTGGACTGGACTGGTCCATTGTGGTGGCCTTGTTTAAACAACAAAGTTTACGCTCTAGTTTACAATGTGTGCTGCAATTATATGCACCTGTTCGAGAATTTGCTGGGGCAACCTATTTTAGTCCTTTAAAATACACTTTCTTTCATTCTTATTCTGTTTTTTTTTTTTTTTCCTTTTCGGGGACTGTATGTTTCTGCACTTTGGGGACAATATAGTTGGGCACATTATGTTGGTCGTTGTGTTCATTCCAGTGGACTTTGTAATTGCACTTGGAGTAGTATAGCTACATTTTAACTATTTTTTTTGTTTTCGTGTGCTTGGGGATCTAGGTCTCTCTGATTAACTATGTGAACATAATGTTAGGCCTTTGCAACAAAACAGTATTTACTTTGGGGTTTCGGAATAACGTGATGGTTTACGGATTTAAGTGGACAGCCTTGGAAGTTTCATTGATTTAAAGTTGGATTAGAGCCAACAATCAGCAAATCAGAAGGAGTTAAAAACTTGTTTTATAAAGGGTGATTTTTTAGCTGGTTTGGTTTTGGCAACACTGGTTTTGACAGCTGACGTGTGTTTAGTACCTTGTGTCACTGTCAAACAGCTTCAGTTTGGTTTGCAATTTAACCATGGATCGTCTTACAAATGAACAACGCTTGCAAATTATTGAATTTTACTATCAAAATTCGTGCTCGGTTCGAAATGTTCATCGCGCGCTGCTTCCATTTTATGATCGGCATTCTCGACCTTCTGAGCAGTCTATTCGGAAGATTGTGACCAAATTTCGCACCAAATTTACTTTGTTGGACATTAAACCACCAACACGTTTACGTACTGTGCGTATTGAAGAAAATATTGCGGCCGTATCAGCTAGTGTGACAGAAGACCGCGAAATGTCGATTAGGCCTTTGTTACAGCACTACGTGGAAAATTTTGCGGAAGGATTTGGGCGTTAAACCTTTTAAGATACAGCTGGTGCAAGAACTAAAGCCAGCCGACCTACCACAACGCCGAATTTTTGGTGAATGGGCTCTTGGAAAGCTGGCCGAGGATCCGCTTTTTTATCGAAAAATTGTGTTCAGCGATGAGGCTCATTTTTGGTTGAATGGGTACGTAAATAAGCAAAATTGCCGCATTTGGAGTGAAGATCAGCCAGAAGCATTGCAACAGCTACCAATGCATCCCGAAAAAGCCACTGTTTGGTGCGGTTTATGGGCCGGCGGCATTATTGGGCCATAATAATTTTTTTGCCCGAAATGGAAGTTCTTGACTTGCATGATATGTGGTTTCAACAAGACGGTGCCACATGCCACACAGCACGCGAAACAATGGCGCAATTGCGAGGCGAGTTTGGTGAACAGTTAATTTCACGTTTCGGGCCGGTCAATTGGCCGCCTAGATCGTTCGATTTGACACCATTAGATTATTTTTTGTGGGGGTATGCCAAGGCTAATGTGTATAGGGACAAGCCCGCTTCGATTGACGCACTGGAAGCCAACATCCATGCATTCATTCGTGAAAAATGCAGAATTTTATACGGAATTTTTAAATAAGTCAATAAACTTCTATAGTGGGCAATATTGGGTTATACGGATGGTACAAGATTACCTCATTGATCGAGGGCTGACATACGATATTAAAGAAAAGTTCACACATAAATCCAATATTTGCACGAGCAGTACAAGGATGCATTTTCGGGCTTGATCTATGCGAACGATATACATGATTCAAGCTAGGAAACTGAAGAAGCGGAGAGAAAGCTGAATAAAGGTATGCGCCGTGTCCTTGACCGTATGCAAAAACTTTAACTAAGACTGCCGGACGACTAAACAGAAATAGTCCCGATGTCAAGAATAAGAATTACTAGGACCATAGAGTCCAAAGTCGTCTCCGAAAGCAAATTGCTTTAACAAAGACAAGATGTGCCCTTAGGCAGCAATGTCTCGGAGCCAAGTGTACGAGTGATCCCCATCGACAGCCCCTGGCAGCTGAAATAAAATATATACAAGGAAAGAGAAAAGAAGGCTTGGGAAAGAAATGTCCCCAACAAGTCACTGATGATTACTCAACAACAGACGATGCGAACCATACGAATTCGATTTCGTTTGCATGGCCACCACGGGCACGCTTGCAGAAGTCCAGACGCTGAACCCAATTTTCGACGGTTTTCAAGCATAAATCAATTCACGTTCGATATTCGTACGAAGTTCATCAATCGTCGCTGGCTTGTTGGCATAGACCATAGACTTGACGTAGCCCCACAGGAAATAGTCTAACGGCGTCAAATCGCACGACCGAGGCGGCCAAGCGACTCGACCATTTCGTGAAATAACACGTTCTCCAAACTCGGTTTCAAATAAATTGATTGTGATATTCGCTGTGTGCCTTGTGGCGCCGTCAAGTTGGAACCACATGTCCACCAAGTCCATATCATCCAATTGGGATCAAAAATATTCGGTTGTCATTGAACGGTAGCGATTCCCATTCACAGTAACGTGCCGGTCTTGATCATCACGGAAGAAGTACGGCCCAATGATGCCGCCGGCCCATAAACCACACCAAACCGTAAGTACGTGTGGATTGCTGCCTGACCAATATCGCATATTTTGTTTATTGACGAAGCCATTCAGCCAGAAATGAGCCTCATCGCTGAAGATGATTTTTCGATGAAAATCCGATTCACGAACATACGACGCTTCTGGTGGTCAAGCGGCTTCAGTTCTTGCGTCAATTTAATTTTGTAAGGATTTAGGCCAAGATCTTTTCGCAAAATTCGCCACAACGACGTCACAGAGATACCCAACGCTTGAGAACGACGTGTGAGAGACACATTTGGGCTTTCTTTAACTGAAGCCAATATTCTCGACACTACGGGCACTTCTTTGTCTCACTGGCACGGGAACATTTTGTACTGTGCCTGTGGATTTAAATTTTTCCACTAGACCCTCAATTGTTGATCTGCTAAGAGGATTATGACGACCAAAAAGTGGACGTAGCGCTCTTAACGTTGAGGCCACTGACTCCGAATTTCGGTAGTAAATTTTAATAATTTCGACTCGTTGTTGGCTCGTATATCTTTCCATCATGAAATGGCAAACCTTACTGAAGAGCAATGTCAAAAGAGCGGCAAGAAATATGGCGTCGTTTGCTGTCCCTGTCGCTTTACTTTTGTAGCGTCCCTGTTGAAAAACCCTGTAGTTTCGTAGTGGAACTAAAGATTTTATTAGGTTTAAGTCCAGAACAACAAAGTTGTGTTATGCCTTTCCCTTGACGGTGCATTATCTCTTTAGCAAAAATAATTGTATATTTGTATCGCTACATTTGATTAATGCATATCACGAAACACTAATTAAAATTTAAATCCGACTTTTTAAGATAGGCATTTATTATTTTAAAGAAAGATGGAGTGGGACTATGTTTAACATGGCGGCTTAAGCTGCCAAAACATAAAATATGATTTCAATATTTCTCTGATAAACAAATATGTTCTTTACAAGGAAATTGAGAAAGCTTTTCTATCCTTTCCAACCACATGTGAAGGTTTTTTTTACTCAAATAGGATGAAAACGAAGATCGTCTAGGGGTCGGGAACCACTGGTCTACACAAACAGGACCATGAATCGTACCTAGAATTTTTCTCTCGAGGATAGAAAGGGATCCTTCATCCGACAGAGTAAAGGATGGGCTTCTGCACCATGTACCGGGATGATGATAAGTGTTTTGTTCAGAGTGTCCTTTGTTCTTCTCGATTTGGCTTTATTCCTCAAGTGGACCGATGGATAAATTCATTAAATACCTCGAAGTTATACCTATGTCTTGACCAAGATTGTGGTGGGATAGGTCGTATGTTGATGAAACCATATAGTTAGTCTTGTCCTTCACAACAACACAATTCTGTTCGCTGCTGGCTGCGAACATATTGAATGCGCCGGTAAATATGTTCGCTTTGATCTTTCTTCCACGTCGATGTTGACAGCATGCCTGCCTTTGAGACAGTGTCCAGTGATGATACCTATTGAAGAGTTCACGTCCAGTCTTTTTAGAGAGATCAAACAACTTAGGCCAAATCGTCGCTAGACCAACTGTGCTACTTGTCCACCTAAGGTTAGTTTTCTCAATTGCTTCTAATTTTGACATTAGTTTGCATATGGCAATTGGGATGCCTAAGGAACCTTTATGAGGTTAAATATCAGGCAGTGTGGTTTCGTCGGCCTTGCACCCGGCATCCATGAGGTGAATGTTGAATTGCTTTGACATCGCCTTGAGAACGGATCGGCATGCTAGGGCCAGCAGCTTTTGTCTGCTTAAGATGTCGAGTAGTTTTTAATGAAACAGGATGTCGAGTGCTGCCGAGGGAGTAATACGAAGTGTACCACTCATGCATTGACAAGCTGATTGCTGAACTTTGCTGCTGTTTGTTGCGATTTATCGCAATGTCTAACGCAATGACTGAGGAATACAACCAACGTGTAATGCGGGGTTGAAGACCCCATCCATTATCAATAGCTTTTTGCAAGAAAAAAGAGCACCTTTTTCTTTCCTAACTCTTTGTCTAACATTTCCAGCTTAGTTTTCATCCAAGATTATGCCCACATATTTTGCTTCGTCAGAGAAGACAAGGCTGGAAGGCTAGAATTTTTTACTTTCTAGTGAAAAGGACAAGTTCGGTTTTGTAGGGGTTAACCCCCAGCCCGCAACGGTCTGTCCAGCTTGTAAGCTTTTTAAGTGCATTCTGAAGGAGTTCTTTTAAGGTATTGAGATGCTTTCCTGAGACTTCAAAAGCAACGTAATCTGCATATGCGATCATTCTACAGCCTTCTCTTTAAGACGTATAAACCGCTCGTTCACCACTAAGTTTCAGAGAAGGAAGAATACAACCCCACCCTGCGGGGTTTCCTTACAGACACATCGTCTGGAAAAGCGCCCTCTATGTCCAAGTAGGCTGCCATTGTGATGGAGAGACTATTCGGTGGTTCATACCAGCGTATACAGGGCGTTCGTACAATATGCGTATTGTAAAGGTAATCTGTGGAAGTAGTCAAAAGTCTCGTGTCAATGTTAGTACGCAAGTAGATGTCTATCAATCTTTCCATTGGTTTTAAAAGGGAAGATAATAGTCTGATAGGTCTGAGATCTTTTTCCAAGTGATGGCGATTTGATCTCATTTTGGGCCTAGCGCTTGAATATTTCACTGCCGGTATCTTAACTGTCATCACCATTTGGCAACTTGTTCAAGTAGTTTTAATGTTTAACATCGACTGCGTATCTAAAATGCATTCCCTTTGCTATCTTTTAAGGGACCAGGACGGCTAGTGAATCCCACCGTTGATTGTTTTACGTTCTATAGCTCCTTTCCTTCCAAGTGAAGCATTTCTTTTCTTTCTAATGAGCATGTTTCCTTCGGTCGACGTAGCATCGACCTATTTGAAGATCTAAAATATAAATTTCCATTATCTTATTTAAAGATGTTTTGCAATGTTAAATTTTAACATTTAAGGCCAATTCAAAACTGTCAACATGCCAACAGCAACTCACATTAAAGCTCTTCGTAAAATACAATCGCAAAAATGAAAGGATGCCAAATATTTCTGGTTACCCCAAAAACATATTTCATTAAGCTTAATGCATCATCTTATCTTGCAGAGTCAGAAAAGAATATTTGTGCGCGCACATCGATGTGATTGATGGTGCACCGCATAAAATTGACAATCTCCTCGTACTCTTGATTGACTTCGAAAGCGATATCCCCACCACAGCCAACAAAGAACCAGAATAATATGGCAAATAAATCGAATTAATGAATCATAATTTAAATCCAATGCAATCCATGCCACGGTCTTGTGCACGGACATGGGGCAACCAATACCAACCAAACACCACACAAAACAACGATTTGACATCAACCAATCTCCCATCATCATCGTCATCGTTGTCATTGCCGTAGTCATCGTCGTGGTCATAGTCATCAGTACTAGAATCAATAACATTGCCGTCGACTGCGGGACTCCACTTTGTACCATCACCGGTACCATTGATTGCAAAGGAACCAGCTGCATTCGGAGACTGTTGTCGAAATGAGATCCCTATTGCCGGTCTAATAGACCGCTTTGTAAGTCAAACTCCATCATCGATTGCTCATTTTCAATTAATTTACAACATTCCGACGTCCGACAGACAGAAAATGTCGACGGCCATATGTCAATCTCACCCAAAGGACCGGAGGGGGCAGCATCGGCTGCCCGAGATTAATGGAAAGAAAAACTTGAATCAACGATGGAGGAGACATGCAGTCGTCGTTGTCGTCGGAAGAAATCATCTTTTCATAGCGAGCGATACACAATGGCCTGGGGAGGCATCGCGCACCGGCAACCTATCGATATCTGCAGATCATTAATTTCCAATCAATTAAAATTATAAAACGATCCCATAAAGCTGCAGTCGCAGAGTTTATTGCTGTGACCCATCGCCGCACCAGATGAGATGGAGATTGAGTCGGCTTGTCGAGTTGTTTTGCCTTGGAAACCAACCCACGAGCACTATCCAGGTAACCTGTTGTCGGCTGGCGGCGAGGCGGTACTAGAGCTGGTGCACGATCTGTCTTTTGGGTTTTCATATAGTCGATGGCTGTTATGCATCATTTGGAGACGACAGCGGATATCGTCGTCGACTACACTCAATATCCTTGCCAATAAAAATGAATTTAAGAAATTATGAAACGGTGAAGGCGAAGGGTAGCTGGTAGCCATCGGTTGCTTTTTTTTTTGTGTTTTGCAAGACGTCCTCGTGAAGTTTCTTTCCCCTTCAATATGGGTAAACTTGTCAAAGGTTTTGTCAAACATAAATCGAGGACTAACAGAAGGATATTAGGTAATGATGTTCGTGACCTAAATGATTTAGGCTATGCAGCTGTGGATGAAATCTGTCCTAATGAGGAGGCAAATTTGTATTATCGTTCTACCATCACAGTGACATTGGCGCAAATTTATAGAGAGCGTGTGTTGAGAAATGTCACTTTAATTTAATTTTAAAGTGGGCTGATAACATTGTATCAATTTAAGGACACATTATTTTACTATTGGATATAATTAAACAACAAAGCTGAACGCTTTTCTAGATTTCCTAGAATTTGTGAAAAATGTTGTTTCGTCATGTGTATGGCAAAGGGAAAACTAAAGCTCCTCAATAAAAGATAAAATGTGGTAAGGTTTGTGTCGACTAAAGGCTTCACTACATTCGGCAAAAAGTTACTTTTTCAAAGCTCACATACATACGCAGCTGCCCTGTCGTGGTCAGAGACTGACCTATGAACCTACATATTTTGACATTTAAAAGCTCTAAAAAAATATAAACAAAAACAAGAAGTATAGGGTGATCCATTTCGAGGTTCCCTACTTTTTTAAAGAAAAAAACACAGAAAATTCAAATTTAATGGAGAATGTTTATTATCATTTGAAAGAACATTCTTTGGCATTTATTTTTTGAAGATTATGTCTATCAAATGTTGGCCGTTGCTACGTCGCAGATGGTCCATCCGTTGAGTCCAATTTTCGATCACTCGTTCGAGCATTTCGACTGGTAACTGGCGAATGACACGCGTGATGTTTTCCTCCAAGGCCTGAATCGAAGCGGGTTTGTCGGCATAAGCTTTTGACTTTACATATCCCCACAGGAAAAAGTCTAACGGTGTGATATCACACGATCTTGGTGGCCAATCGACCGGCCCAAAACGTGAAATTATGTGCTCACCGAAATGTTCTCTCAATAAGTCCATTGATTGATGCGATGTGTGGGAAGTGGCGCCGTCTTGCTGAAACTAAATGTCGACGAGATCACGAGCTTCAATTTCAGGCATCAAATAGTCGGTTATCATGGCACGATAACGGTCGCCATTGACGGTTACGTTCGCACCGGCATAATTTTTAAAGAAATATGGACCGATGATTCCACCGGCCCACAAACCACACCAAACCGTTGTTTTTTCTGGATGAAGTGGCAGTTCTTCAATCTCTTCAGGTTGCTCTTCGTCCCAAATGCGGCCTCATCGCTAAACAAAATTTGCCTCGAAAACGTCGGATCTTCTTGGAACTTTTCAAGAGCCCATAGAGCGAAGCGATGTCGCTTGGGAAGGTCGAGCGGCTTCAGTTGTTGCACAAGCTGTATTTTGTACGCTTTCAATTTAAGATCTTGACGTAAAATGCGCCAAGTCGTTCGAGTTGCTGCGAACGGCACCGAATCGACTCTCTACGGTCTTCGTGTACACTCTCAGCTACGGCCGCTATATTTTCTTCACAGCGTGCTGGACGTGGTCTATTCGGTCGAATATTATCCAATAATGAATGCTGGGTCTCAAAATTGGTGATGGTGTTGCGAATAGTACGCTCAGTAGGCCGATTACGTTGACCATAAGTTGAGCGAAGTGCACGAAACACATTCCTCACAGAACGTGAATTTTCATAATAAAGTTGAACAATTTGTAAACGTTGTTCACGCATAAGTCTTCCCATTATGAAATGCCAAACAATACCAAACAAAAATAACATGACAGCATGACACGACTCACACTATATCTGTCAAAAAAGGCTATTGAAAAAAGGATCTTTACTTGGATCACCCGTTATTTGCCAACAAAAGAAAGCCAAACTTGAAGAGCAACATTAAAAATGCATTTTAATCAAGTAAGTAATTGACAAGTAAAGTATGAATTAAATAAATTTAGTTTTCTTCAGCTTGAACAATTGAGACACCTACAAAAGTTAATAAACGACATTATGAACAGCGTTTAAATTGTCGAAGAAGTTAATGCGCGCACGGAAATTAATCGCAGATGGTAGGTACACCCTATCAACCAGAACGTGAAATTTAATTCATATTAATATAACTTCGGTAACATAAACATAAAATGTTTTTCTCTGGCAAGTGGGTTAAAAAAAGTAATGAGATCTAAAAAAGAAATAAGTTTCCTGTATTTCCGAATACTTATTCAACATTTTAATTGTAGGGAAACTATTAAAATGTGAAAGTCAGCAAAGAACTGCCAAATTTGGTAGGCCAGCAGTGTCGTAACCTCGTCGATTAAAAAGGAAAAGATGATACCATTTTGAGTTTTCGGAATTTTAACTTATTTTTTTATGATAAAGCTTACCATTTCGCGTTTATAAACACATTTTTCTCCAATTCTCAACTTTTTTTTATAGGACAATTTAATCCTTGAAGATCTTGAAGATTTAAAATAAAAATACAAACAAACATTTTGCCGAGACTTAATTTAATGACCTATAAAAATATATGTGTATAAATGTCACTATAGAACGGGAAAGTCCATTTAATAATGCAGATTCTGTCTACCGTAGAAACATAAATGTACTTCTATTCCTTAACATACATTGCTGTAAATTGTAACAAACTAATGCTCATTTATAATTTAACGAGATTTTATGCAGCTACCAGCTAAGTTCTTCAGGAATTCCGCCGGGATACTCCCCTGTCAAGCAAGCCGTACAATACTCGGCCAGCTTTGGATTCGAACTCTTTTTATGCATTTGCACGGCCTTTTTTAAGCCATCCACACTCAAGTAGGCCAAACTGTCGGCACCTAAATTTTCAATGAAAATGTTTTAATTTAATGAGGACTTCAATTCATTCTTTACTTACCAACATGTCGGGCCAACTGCTCGGCATCGAGCTTATTCGCAATTAATTCCTCTCTTGTTGGAATATTAATACCCATATAGCAAGGGTACTGTAGGGGAGGACTCGCAATACGTATATGCACCTCTAGGGCACCGGCATCTCGCAGAAGCTTGATAATGGGTCCGATAGTATTACCCCTAACAATTGAGTCATCGATAAGTACCAGGCGTTTGCCTTCAACATTTTCTGATAAGGCACCAAACTTCTTCGCTACTCCCAATTGACGAAGACGTGTCGAGGGCTGGATAAATGTTCTTCCAACATATCTGTTCTTGCAAAGAACTTCGGCAAAGTGAAGTCCAGACTACATGGAAAATTTTAGCTTTACCTTAAGATTTTATAGAAGAAAAAAAAAACAGGTAAACACTTACCTCTCTGGCATAACCATGTGCTGCTGCTGTTCCCGATTCTGGTACGGAACTAACAATATCTGCATTAATTGGAACTTCTCTGGCTAATTGTCGACCGCACTGCAGTCGCACAGAATAGACTGTTTGTCCTTCAAAGATTGAATCACTTCTGGCAAAGTACACGTACTCGAAGATACAAAAAGCTTGCATCTTTGATTCAGGACGTTCAACAATGTCAATGGTACGAATACCATTCCTCGTCATTTCTACAATTTCGCCCGCCTCTACTTCGCCACAGCTTTCACTTGACACAATCCATCCCTCTGCAGGTGCATCCTCTATTTTACCTACAAGTAGAAGACGTTCACAATACTATTAAAGAAAACAAAGCGAGCTTTATACATCCGCCAAGATTGATTGGAACAATCTTTCCTATACACAGTGGACGGTTTCCATAGGAATCACGCACAGCATAGATCTTATCCTTAAGCATAATCAGCTCAGGCTTCCAGAATCTACTGGAAGAAATATTGCGATATGATGAGGAAAAATATATAATGTGTGTATATTTGTGAAAAACAAACCATACCAAGAAAATGTGTACATATGTATTATCAGTGTCCATTTCTAAATCAACAATGAAGTGTTTAGTATGGCCTTGCATCAGAGTCCTTTAAGCGTAAGATCAGTAAAGGTCCCAACCCATAGAATCCGTTGCTGAGTGCGCCCGTTTTTTTACCTGACAGCAACATAGAATACACGTAAATTTATGGAAGGTAACCTATAAACAACGCATTGACGGTGACGCAGGAAATTATAGACCAACATTGTACTTTTTCATACTTTGACAGTCTGGCGAAAAGCATTCCGATTGGTTGAAAAGCACGAACTAAAGCATTTGTCATTGCAGTCAGCATTGCCATATTGCCATATTTATCGCCGTTAATTCTGTGGTAAATTATGTTTGTTTCAAATTAAAATTCATCTTTCAACTAAAACGGAACTATATTAGTATATTTTCATTATGGGTATATATATTTTTGCTTATATTAATTATATTAACATAAAATTATAAAACTGAACCTATTACAAAAACATAAGGAAAGGCTACAGTCCGCTTGGGGCGAACAGTATGATACCCTATCCTTATCCCTATGTACCCCAAAGAAAAAAAAGCATTAGGAAGATGATGGATAGCATTTTATTTCATTCTATGAAATTTAAAGAAAAAAAAATGTTTTTTGAAAAAACGCCCCCAAAAAGTGGGCGTGGCCAAAAACTTTGTATGGGAAATATATTGGGAAAAATATAGGCTAAATATATTGTTAAACATTTTTTTTCGATTTCTATGAAAATTTTCAAAGAAAACAGCATTTTAGTGAAAAACGCCCACAAAAAGTAGGCGTGGCAAAAAACTTCATATGACAAATTTATAAAGGTAGGCAGTACCTACATATCTTGTGAAGGTTTTACAACTTTATCTCTCTAACTTAAGCCTTAAAACGGTTTTTTCTAAATTGTGGGCGTGGCAGTGGGCGGATTTAAAAACTTTTAACACTTTACCATTTCGGGACCCTAGGGAGTATATGCTCCAAATTTCAGCCTCCTAGCATAACTTTAAAGGCCTCAAAAGTTGATACGGACGGACGGACGGACGGACGGACGGACGGACGGACGGACGGACGGACGGACGGACATTGCTAAATAGTCTTAGGATTTGGTCCTGATCATAAATATATATACTTTTATGGGTCTCCGACGAATATTAAGGGGTGTTACAAACTATGTGTCAAAATTAATATACCCTTAGGATAGGGTATAAAAAAGATATCAGAATATTTTTTTGATATGGCAGTATTGACGACAGAGATGAGAACTGACAGCTGCAATCGCCGATAAAAAAAAACACAACAGTCAAAGTTCCAACGGATTGTACGGATCGGGCCCTTAACTAGTGCAACCTTTTTTTTGTAAATGCATTCGCTTTTTTTTTTAACTATCACAAAGTGTGTCACTTGTGAACTAACTTTCAAGTAAGTCACTTTGTGAAAAGTTGAGAGAAAAATACAAATTTTAAACGGTGTGGAAAGAGACAAAAAAATGTTCGTGTGTGTACTTCACTTTTTGCCTAATGTAGTTAAGCCTTAAAGCTCGTATATATGAAAAATTTATAATCTCGACTTTGGGCACTATACATTTACGCCAAAGTTGTTACAATCGATATAAAATTTTGCAAACTCTAACTATGAACTAATCCCTGGTCGTCGTCTCGATTTGAGTTGTGTAAAATTACTAACCTTGCGTCGTTTAAGGTCGTCCTAACTCTTGACTTACGTTGTCATATTTGTGGATTTTCTTATCCGCTTAAAATTGCTTCATTTAAGCAGTTTGAATTTAAAAATTGGCATTTTAAATTAAACTTAATCGGTTATTCCCATGGTTTTTTTTTTTTTTTTTGAAGAGTGGTATTTGTTGATTCTCACAAATTAAAATTTGACATTGTATTTGGTTGAAATAGCATTGCTATGTTGTCTTGCTTACAAAAAGGTTCCGTGGTCGAGCATTTTAATTGTTTTTTTGGTTAAGACATTTTTTTTTGTATAATTTACGCGCACTAAAGGGATATTAGTGAAGTGTAGGATTAGAAAAAAGGAGATACCGATGCTGTTTTAAAATGTCTGTAAACTGTAATATGAAGGGAAAACAGAGCGTGGTAGAGCAAATATGTTATTGGTGCACCAGACCAGATATGAGCGTTGTACTCAAGTTTTGGGCGAATGAACGCCTTGTAGATTGTAGCCAGATCAGAAGGGGTGAAATATTTCTTGCATCGCTTAAGGAAACCTAGACATTTCGCAGCGTTCTTGGCGACATCGAATATATGGTCATTCCAACGAAGTTTGTCGTTAACGCACATACCGATGGTAAGTCTTTCGGTTTCGTCGATGCAAGTGCCATCCATGGATAATGGCAGAGAATTAGGGCTTCGCTTCAATGACAGCAGACAGCATTGCGTTGTGGAAGCATTAAATTCCACTCTGTTGGTTTTACCCCATTTAAGTATGCTGTCCAGATCGGAATTCAATGAGCTTAACATACGTTGCCGTTCCAGTTCAACGCCCGAAGATGAGGGGCGTTGCCCAGGAAACGAATATGTAAAGCTGAGGGTACTGCCATCAGCAAAGGAATGGATTGGTTTAGAAGTGACAGACAGGAGGTCATTGATAAAAATGAGAAAGAGAGTCGGAGACAAAACAGAGCCTTGAGGGACACCAGCATTTATTTGGTGAGTTACAGACTTGAAACCGTCCAAAACAACTTGTATTGAACGGTCCGAAAGGTAATTTCTAATCCATTGAAGAAAGGTATCATCGATTCCAAATGCACGCATTTTCGACAAGAGAGCTTGATGCCAAACTCTGTCAAATGTCTTTGAAATATCAAGCGCAATATCAACCTTACTTTCACCACCATGGTGAATAGATTGGTTCCACTTTTCGGTTAGATATGTCATCAAATCACCAGTGGACCTGTTGCTGCGAAAACCGTACTGCCGGTCATTAAGAAGTTTTTGGGATTCAAGATATTTCATAAGCCGACGATTTATCAGCGTTTCCATGATCTTGGAAATAAGTGACATAAGTGTAATTGGTCAGTAGGAGGAGACAGAGGAAGATTCGCCTTTTTTTGGGACAGGCTGGACAAATGCTGTTTTCCATCTTCTCGGAAAGAGCCTTGAAGAATAGGATAGATAGAAAAGCTTACGCATTGAACGATAGGGGAAATACCATCTGGACCAGCTATACCTTAACTTTTGTTAGGTAAATGAACGGAGTGAGTTACTTTAAAGACCTAAAGTCAATGTCAGTTAAAGAGGATAAGGTTGTTAGTTTTAACGTCATTTCCAGATAGCTAGAAAAATTCAAAAGGAGAACACAGTTTCACATTGTTAAAGCTACCGGTGCAGATTTTAACGCAGCAAACAAATTTCGTGGGAAACTAAAACGAATTATTTCGGATGGAGCAAGTCTTTAACGTTGACGAAACCCGACTGTTCCACAAACGTATGCCGTCAAGAACTGTTTTATCTATATTGAAAAGAAAACTGCATCTGGACAAAGATAGGGTGACGCTGCTTCTTGAGGGCAACGCTTCAGGATATTGTAAGCTGAATCCATTTTTAGTGTACAATTTGGAAAATCCAAGAGCTAGGAAAAATATTTTCAAACAAACGCTCCCAGTCATATGAAAAGCCAATAAAAAGGCTTGGGCAACTGGTAGTATTTTTTCTGAGTGGGTTTTGTTTTGCGAAGAAAATAATTTGGCTTACAAAGCTTTGCTCTTTGTCGAAAATATTCCTGGTTAATTTAGACGAAACAAATCAAAACAACTTTTCTTCTACGACCTGCGGACGAAAGTGCTATTGCGATAAGAGATATTATATGGGCCGGGTTTTTCATGATCTAATTGCAGCAATTGATGGAATGTCAGAGCTAATAAAGAAATATTTTAACATTCTGAAAGCAGTTAAAAAAATCAATCAATCCTGGAATGAGGCTTCGACAAGGTTTGGAAAGAAGTGTGGGCCGAATGTACCTCTGAAGACAACTTCAAATTGAAGTCCTTTCGGACGTTGATGAGGTAGACATAACTGAGATATTCAATAAACATAAGGAACCGCTGTTTAATGAGGTTCTACTTAATGGAAATTGTTCCACCCAAAATATGGAAGTTCAGGATAGTACTTCAGAGGCTGTCCCGATTTTCGCTGGGAACACTATCTGCGAAATATATCGGATAAATAAAGATTTGAAACATAAAGGCAGCTTTGGATACTTCAAAGACCTGTATGCAGAAAAAAAGAATTTTTTAACGCAGAAGCAGATAGACATCGTTTTTTAAGCCAATTCCAGTAAAAGAAACTTTTGGATCTCCTTTGAATCGGGAACAAAGTTCTCAAGACCATCAGCAGCATGGCTATGATAGCCGATCACAAATAGTGATATCATCACGTGATGTTGCTGTCATTGAGACTTATTTGGCTGCCTGTTCTACGGCTAATACCTCAGCTGAGAAAGAAGCTATATGTAGCCGTAGTGTTTCGGGAACAAATTCAACGCCTGTGTCCATATTTAAGCCATCTGTGTTGATGGATATGGATTCCGCTACAACTTCATTCCTTTCGCACTTCTCTCGGCATGAAAATGGCATGTCACTTCCACAGACGTGTAGTCTAGAATCTTGTTCCTTGTGGGGTTTCTCTAGATACGCTTTGCTTAGGATGCATATGTGCCTCCTTACTCCTCAGTAATTTTCATACCGCTAAGCATATTTACTATAAAGTTTTTTTAGAGAGCATATAAGACGTTAGTCTTATCTAAGTTTTGCTGTACTGCGCCGGTCTCTACAGTATTAAAGGCCACCTTTATTTAGCAGAATCTTAAACATAAAGGGTCCGCCATCTAACGTTTTTTTTTCAACTAGTGCTTATTTCGCGAATGGTAACACTTAGCCCATGTCTGATTTGACAGATAATTAGTTTTATCCTTCCGCTGAACGAATATGGTTGTGTATACGCTTGCACAACGCGGGGATATATTGCAACATAGCGACATAGAAAAGATGCCGATTTTGCCAAAAAAAAACATCTTTTCGGATGAAGCTCATTTTGATCTTGGCGGGTATGTAAACAAGCAAAATTGTCGCATTTGGGGCACAGAAAACCCGCACGCATATATTGAAAAGCCGATATACCCAAAACGAGTCACTGTTTGGTGCGGATTTTGGTCCAGAGGCATAATTGGGCCATTTTTCTTCGAAAATGAGCAAGAAGTGGCCGTTACAGTCAATGGCGATCGTTATCGGGCCATGTTGAACGAATTTTTGTTCAAAAAAATTGAAGAGGACGATATTGGCAACATTTGGTTTCAACAGGACGGCGCTACGTGCCACACAGCCGAAGCTACACTCGATGTTTTGCTCCCTATTTTTGAAGATCGCATTATCAGCCGCAGAGCTGATGTCGTTTGGCCACCGCGGAGCTGTGATTTGACACCGTTGGACTATTATTTGTGGGGTGCCGTAAAAGAATAGTGTTACGCCGACATGCCAGAGACAATTGACGCTTTAAAGGACAATATTCGTGAAGCCATTGGTGAAATACAGCTGCACACAATCGATAATGTGCTTAAAAATTGGACCGATCGTGTAGGCTACTGCATGGCCAGCCGAGGCAGCCATTTGAATGAAATTATTTTCCATTATTAAACGGAAGGATTGTACTTTCAAATAAAAAAAGAAATTTGAGAAAATATTCAGTAGTTTTTTTTTATAGCATTTTCAAAAAAAAAAGTTATTTTGCGGTCCTTATATATGGTACTCGAAATGAGTTAGATTTATGAAACTTCATCCGTATTACACCATCAATCACGGTGGATTTAAATGGGGAAAGCGAATGAATTGCACAATTATTTATTTCCTCAATTCCGGTGTTGCTTCTTCAGTTATTGTAGAAATTATATAGTTTCTTAAAGGCAACAATCGACGGAGAATTTGTATATTTGGAAAACTTACTTTCATTCAATGCTTAGGCGCGCGAACTATTTGGCGCTCACAGCTAGAAAGTAATGAAATAAGCCCATTATCTATGTCATTATGAAAACCAAATATCTTCCGGTTAATCCACTCAATCCACATCTAATACAATCACGTCAAAGTCGGCAATGTCCGACCCCGACCCTGATTTCATTCCAAGCCGCGTGCTTAGAAGTTTCTCGAGTGTGCATTCACACTGTACGTGGGACACCGTTGCCAATAACTGTAACCAGACTTCCTAGAAAGGTTATAAACAATTTTTGCCAGTTTTGTGCAAAAATTCCAATCACCTTCCATACCAGAGCTGCGCGGACACAATCACGGTCAATGCAACAGTTCACGTACGATCGCGAGTACATTTTCCTGAAGCCAAAAATTCCAATCCAGAGTAGAGGAATATCGTTGGTAGTGGTGGTGGTGGTGGCAGCGACACGGCCAGCGGCTGATCATCATTAAATGGTGTACATTGGAGCTGCACATCAGTTTCCCATTAACCCATTGCAGGACAAAACACACATCGCTCGGCCATACAATCGGCATCCTACCGCGAGTCGACCATGTACTTGACGCCAGATATCAGTAATTGCCATCATTTGTATTATATGTGCGAGAGTGGGGTTGCTGCAGTCCTATCACTATCACACACAACCAAGACCAAGAGTAACCATTTCTTCCGCAACGAAACTTACAGAGATCGAACTGAATGATCGCCGAACGCGTCTACCACCCGAGGAATTTATTAAAAGGTGTCAGCGTTACCGAACAGAGACGCAGATCGCTGTTGTCTCCTCCGCACAACTCCTTTAGCGACGATGAGTGTGCGCGCACGCCTGGCATAGCGATCGTAACTTCATTCACCGCTTCAACGATGAGAGATGTCGTCGGATGGCTGTGGGGTTCTGCTGATTCTAAGCTTGTCTCCGTGTCGTTGGATCTGCCATTCTAGCTGGCTATGTGCGCGGCTAATGCGTTTTTATGGCGAATTAATTGCTTGTCCTGGTAATTTTGGATGATACTCCTTGTTGCGACTGTGGTTTGGCAACCACTTGAAGGCAAACATCGTCGTCGCTTTGGAATGGGGAAATGCGCGTTACATTAATGGCGAGCATTTGTAAGTTTGATTACTTCTTCATTTCTTGTCGCAACGCGCGTTCGGTAATGGGATTTAGTGTCGTGAACTGAAAGTGGCTCTGATTCTGCAATCTGCAATGCGCGGATAGTTGATAAGTGTTGATGTGACGAGGCGCAATGAGGTGCTGTAATTAGGTACCAACTCGCTGAGCTGCGCTGGGCAATCAAGACGCGCGTCGACGACGAATTGAGTTAGGTTTCATAATCTGCTGCAATTCAAGTGCGTGATGGCATTTGGTCTGATGATACATAGTCACGTATCAATAATTGAAATTTTACAAATTCAATGTGCAGACGCAACGGAAGTTTAAAGATGTGCGCAAATGTGGTGGGAAATAACGCAAAGGAATTATGTATTGACAGAGGCAAACGCAGGTTAGATGATGGTCATTAGTGAGATATATTTGTAGCTACCAGAAGATAGATTCTCGTATGAGAAGGTATTCAAGACTGCCAATGGAATAACCAAGATGACTCGAATAGCATAAATTACTGGCTTTGCTGAAACAAATAAAAAGTAAGATATGCGGAAAAAGTACTAGAGATATATTGTATATAGCAACTAATTCTTTGTTTAATTATTTAGTTAACGGGCTTCCGAACTTCTTAAACAACCTTCCATCCTCTGCGATTTCGAGTACGTTTGGTCTTTCTTGTCATCTCGGGTTTGAGGCTGCACTCAAAAAACCTTGAGTACTTTATTACATTTGATCGATGTGGCTGAGCCTATGTAGTGGACGTGGTTTAGCTTTTTGGACTACAACCACATCTTTGTACAGCTCATAGAGCACGTGGTTGTATTTTCTCCTTCATTTGCCCTCTTTGCATACAGAACCAAGTATCTGTCGACGAATTATTCTTTCGAAGGAACCTTATATTAACTTTCCTTCCCTGCGTCAGCGTCACTTACCGCCTTATAGCTGAACTTGCAGAATAAGAGTTCTGTTGAGCATGCAGATTGGCCTTCCAGTTATGAATTTTGAACCTATTTGATTTGCTAAACCGAACTGGCAGCGATTTCATTGAGTAAACAATCCCCGGTTTCCAATAAGTTGTAATTCGTGGAGTGGATGTTAACTACATCGAAGTTGCTGCATTCTAAAGTAACGTTTTATCGTTGTACCTTGTTTTACCTCAATTCATCATTAACTTCAAGACCAACTAACTTCGCTTATTATTCTGAGGCACTATCTGTTCCCAAAATGCGAAGTATGTCTAGAAGCGCTCAGATGAGCTGAGATCAGTCTTGATGCGACCTGGAATTGACGATGAATGCTGTCATATGCGGCTTTGAAGTCAATGAAAAGAGGATGGTTGTTTTCATAAACGTCAGACTAACAAAGGTCTGCGTTATCCATGTTCATTAATGCAGATTTACGATGCAGTACCGACTGTTCGTAAACATCAGCCATTGCAGACAGGCTTGCCAGATTTCTGTAAGGCTTTATCGCTCATTTTTATATTTTTTTCGCAAAAAACCGCAAAATTTAGAAAATTAAACCGCAAAACATCGCAAAGAACTTTTGACCTTCAAATTCACACAATTATGAAAAACAAAACAATATAGGTACATAATTCAAAATATAAAGGATACAAAAATACAATTTTTTTTTAAAATGAATTTATAAATTAAATAAAAATAAAATTCAATTAAAAATTATAATTTGAAAAAACACTAATGCATTTACACACAACAGCTTGACCTAATTACTAATCCTACCCTTAGATGACTCTGATCCAAATGCTTCTTTCATTCATGGGCAAATGCTTCTTGATTTTGGTTATGCTTTCTTAAAGCTTTCGTAAGTCAAAATAGGTTCTTAAGTCAGTTTCTTTTTTTTTTTTTTTTTTTCCCGAGGGTAGGTGAAAATCTTCCAAAGACACTATGAGGATAGCAAGCGCGTGCTCATAGTAGTGTCAGATTTTTACTGACTAAAAACACCACCCTTCTATAGAATGTTAGATACTGCAACTAAGATATAACTTATCAAGCAATTTTTCTATCGCGAAATAAAAAACATTTGACAGGTTACTTTCCACTGAAAGATCCTGCATGTTCCGCAATTAGGACGCGGTTAATCCTTATCTTGGTCGAAAGGTTTCGTTCTTTGTAGTCGGCGCAATAAATTATTCTCATCCAAAATGTGTCGGACTGTATTATTGATATGTCCGATTTATGCTTTCGCGCGATGCTTCTAGTTTCAGCTTCGATTGTAGGAATTCCGAGATCCCTGTGGATATCGTCGTTTCGAATATACCACGGAGCGTGGACAATTTCTCTAATCACTCTATTTTGAAAAGTTTGTAAAATGTTGGCATTTGTTTTCTTGGTACAACCCCAAAGTTGTATACCGTAGGTCCACACCGGCTTTAGCACTTGCTTGTATAAAAGCAGTTTGTTCTCGGTACTGAGCTGGGAATGTTTTCCGAGTAACCAGTACATTTCTCTATATTTGATATCGAGATCTTTACGTTTCATTTTCACGTGCGAATTCCATTTCAGCTTTGCGTCGAGTGTCATTCCCAAGTATTTGGCCTCGTTTGCAAAGGGTATTCGGGCCATGTTTAGAAAAATTGGCAAGTCATTAGTTTTCTTATACGTGAAATTCACGTGAACAGTTTTAGTTTCGTTGAGGGCGATCCGCCAGTCCCTCGTCCATTCATTTACTTTATTCAGTGCGGTTTGCAGTTTTGCAGTCGTTTCTTCGATAGTATTACCTACTGCAAGGATAGCGGTGTCGTCGGCGAACGTAGCGAGGGTAGTGCAATCTTCTCTTGGTATATCGCGAGTATATAACAGATAGAGAAGCGGCCCAAGGGCGCTTCCTTGCGCCGAAATTTCTTTAAGCTCCGAGTATTCGCTTCCATGCCTAACACGGAAGAGTCTATTCCCGAGATATGATTCTAAAATATCATATAGCCGAACGGGGAGATCTTGTCGTAATTTAAATTTTAAGCCGTCGTGCCACACCTTATCAAAGGCTTGTGAGACGTCAAGGAATACGCTTGAGCATATCTTTTTTTCCTCAAATGCTTTCTCGATTACGTCAGTAATTCTATGCACTTGCTCAATTGTCGAATGCTTGGTTCTGAACCCAAACTGGTGGTCAGGGATGAGATTATTATCTTCTATTTATAACCGGTTGTAGACGCCTTAGTAATATCCTCTCAAAAACTTTGGATATGACTGGGAGAAGCGAAATTGGTCTATACGATTTTACTTCATTTGGCGGTTTTCCTGGTTTTAAAACCATAATTACTTCCGCAACTTTCCATTGGCTCGGCACGTGTTTTAATCTGAGCGCAGCATTTATAATATATAGAAGCTTAATTAATGCTTTTCTAGGCAGAACTTTGAGAACTTCTCCGGTGATCAAATCATAACCAGGAGCTTTCTTAGGTTTTAGAGATTCAATTTCACGTTTTAGTTCCCTTAGTGTTGCATTCGTGAGTGTAAATTCGTCAAATAGTAATTCCGTCCCACTATTGGTACTGTCGTGAGCCGCTTGACCATCATACGGTTTAAAGGTTTCTTCGAGATGGGCTGCAAAAACGTCCGCTTTTTCTTTGTCTTCCCTTGCCCATTCATTTTGATTTATTCTTATTGGCGGCGCGGGGATTTTAGGCCTTTTGGCGCCTTTTACAGCTTTCCAAAGTGAATAATTGGAATCTTTTTTCGCTGTTAGACTTTCAAGGTAAGAACCTATCGCACGATTTTTAAAATCCTTAATAACTGTCTTCAACAAATTGCACAAATAATTAAAATGTGCTTTATGTTGCGGAGCGCGACTCTGTTGCCATTTTTTACGCGCCATTTTTTACGGTCAGTTTCTGACCACGAGGGGGAGTGTATACGCTGCTTTGAAACAGTCACTTTCTGCCGAATGAAGTTAAGCCCTTAACACAATATTAAGAATGTACATACATATATATGACTTTTTTAGCTTATCTTTCTTTAACTTGTGTTTTTTTTTTATTTTGATGCAATATCTTTATTAAATTTATAGCTATCAAAATACGTAGGTTTTCTGTTCCCTATATTGCTCTGTTACTTTGTGAAAGTTATAAAAACAAAAATACAAATTCCATACTGTGTGGAAAGAGAAAAAAAACATTTTCATGTATCTCACTTTTTTCCGAATTAAGCGTTTATATTGGTCTTGTCTTCAACGGAGTATTTTGCGTAAATGCTGAAGTTGAAAGCTTTCAGGATTTCTGAGATGGGTTTGAAATTGTTGAAGGGCTGCAGTCATTTTTTTTGTATTCGAATGACTCTGAAAATAAACCAACTTAGCTTTTAAGAAAAAACCTACCAAAACTTTATATTCGTCTGTGTAAACGTTAAGGAAATTAACAATTGGTAAAACGTTCTGCAAGTAAGAGATAGGTTTTCCGTTCTAAAAAAGATCTGATAAGATTTTAGCAGTATGACACTAATTAACAATTTTCAAAATGTGTTTAAGTTCCAGATCAAATAAGCGACAAAGACTTCGCGGTGATGAAGGACATGTATGTATATGGTTTTTTTTAATGCTGGCTATCTCTTTGGAATGTGTCAAATGTAAACAAGAACATAAATACGTTCAACACATTTTTGAGGAAAATATTTAGGGATTCGACATCATAAGTATTTTCGTAGTAATTAAAAAGAATTTTAATAATTTTTTTCTTTGTTATATATCGCAAAAAATCGGGAATAATATTAAATATCGCAAAATCAGATTTTGCACCGCAGAACTAAAAAAAATATCGCACGTTTTGCGATTTATTGCGCAATATGGCAAGCCTGATTGCAAATTGTGCCGCCATTATTTTTTGACTGCAAAAGAACGCGATTCGAAGGAAACATTTCACATTACATTATCATTACTTCAGAAATATTTTTAACTGCATGCAAATGTAAGTAGTTTTTGCAAATATTTTGCACTGGTGGTTTTTGTTTCCCAAAAAATGTTTAACTGTTTCTTAAAACAAACTATGGATAGGAATCTTTTAACCTATTTGTTCTGTATTTTTTGCATAGGAAAGAACTTACATTGAATGTAGATCTGGACATCGTAAACTGGCCTTGAAACACATCGTCGTTATACTTTTGAATTATGTTTATAAAGAATGAATTACTTTGGCCAAAACTTCCGGCGATGGGTCCTCACATTCTTGACGGATATTGTCTTTAAGAGCTGCAAGAGTCTGAGGCTTGTTGACATAAACCCGCGACTTCAAAAAGATGTCTGGAGCGGTCAACTGCAAATCGCCAAAACGGGAGATTAGGCGCCCGGGAAATGCATCCTTCAGCATATCGGTTGTGGCACGTGCAGTGTGTGCTGTTGCACCGTCCTGTTGGAACCACATGTTTTCCAATCACAATTCATCAAGTTGCGGCAAAAAGAACTCGTTGATCATTGCTCTGTAGCGCTCACCATTCACAGTAACCGTTTGGCCCGCGACGTCTTCGAAGAAAAAAGGTCCGATGACTCCTCCAGCGAAAACAGCACACCATACAGTGACTTTGAGCGGGTGTAATGGCTCTTCGTGGGTTACACGCGGATTTTCAGTGCCCCAGAAGCGTAAATTTTGCTTATTTACGTATCCGCTAAGATGGAAATGGGCCTCATCACTCATGATTATTTTTGATGAAAAATCATCTTCCTCTTGGTGGTGATTAAGGATGGCTTGAGCGTATGTTAGACGCGATTGGCGGTCAGCAGCTAACAGCTGATGCACCATCTGGACTTTGTACGGAAACATCTTCAAATCTTGTACCAAAATTCGCTGTAAAGACCGTCGACTGATACCCATTTGCGTGGCACGTCGTCTGGTCGATGTCGACGGCGCTTCCATGACATCTTCGGCTACAGCAGCAATATTCCCTGCAGAACGGCTACTCCGGGGTCTGCCACGCCTGGCAGCATCTCTCTTCTAGGCGAGCGGCTAAACGTCGCAGTGTTTCACCAGTAGGCGTTGGACGGCTAGGAAATCTGCGACGAAATTCATGTTGTGCCAAAGTCACCGACCGATTATTGCTCAAATAAATAGTCACCAATATTCCGCGTTCTGGAGCAGTGTAGCGTAACATTGTTTATTAACGTGTATTTCGCATGTGTTTACTACACAAATGTCAAAACAGAACTGACATTAGGGGCCAATCGCAAAATTTATAGCATTTTCTGATAGGAGGATTACTTTTGCGCCACTTGTTACTAGCGCAGATTTCCGACGTTTACGAAAACACCCGATGTGTCTCGACTTGATTAGTCTTTACTGGGATTTGCCTAGGTGTGAACATTTAGTATAAGGTCGGTCTACCGGAATATGCCTGGTAAGTTGTTGCAAAACATATGATCACCTTTCTTGTCGGTGAGGCATATGGAGCTGATGGTCCAGTCCAGTCATCATCGGGCTGCTTTCCTTCACCAAAACTTGGTTAATGATTTGGTTCATGCGCCCTACCTAACCATCAATTACGTATTTGAAGAGCCAGCATCCATGTTCGTAAGCTTTTTTAAAACCAAACCAATCTCGTGTTTACTGGAAGGCGAGACTGCTGCTAATTGACTTGACTGGACGGGACGTGGACACTCTCTCTACATGGGAGTCAAAATGAATTTCATTGAAACAAAAATTAAATCAAATTCGTTATCACAGTATATACCTCTTGTCTTGGTAATTTTTTTTCCACAACCAAAGCTACCCAACCCGCCTTGAAAATAACCTCTAAGGTAGGCAACAAGCTCTAATGAAAAGTTATCTACATAAAGAAATAACATCGAATGAACCTTCTTTTTTTTTAAAGCCAATTTTAATCTCCAGGGCACCGATACCCGACCTGATTTTGATTCAATCAAATGCTTACGACATGAGTACCCTAGATAAAATTAGTTGAACCATTTCTTATTAGTTCAAATGGCGAAGTTTTATTTCCATTTACGGTTAATTGCGACTCCAACAAAGTCAATACAAAGTTAAGTGCACGTCTGTGTGGTATGAAATTTTCTCCGTATCGTACCTCATGCATAGTTTGAGTTCGATTGCAACAACTTTCTCCTTAGTATAATTCCCGAATACCTACGAGAAAGTTAAAAAAGACAGAAAAGAAAAAAACACCCACCCAACGGTAAATCAAAACAAATGAAAGCAAATCAACATCCTTCACTAATTCCCAATTCGAAAATAATAAAAAGCAAAACAATTACATTGGTCTACAAAGAAATGTCTTCCCAATTGATTTGTTCAGATTGTTTATCCACCTCTCAGTCTTCCTCTTCCAAAGTCCAATGCATAGAATCTATACACTAATACGAGAGTCAAATTGAATAAAAAAAAATCATTTCATAGCATGAACCATGAACCTTCAGGGATTCATTCCAATGAGCTGGACCAAGGATACAAAAAAAAAAAGTAATGAAAACAAAAAAGGAAATCCATTAAAAGTTTCACTCATCCGCCCTAAAAATACAACCCACCAACAACAAGAACAAAAAAAAAACTGAATCTTTTTACAAATTCATGAAACGTAGTGTTCAGCCGCCCACTCAATAATTGGAAAAACAATCGACAGCCTTCGGGGAAGGAGGAGTTAAAAGAAAAAAAAAATAAAACAAATAAATAAATAAATCAACTGAAATCAGCCATTTCGAGGAAGTTAACTCACAGTTCCGTTTCTCTGTTGTCCGAACAGTTACAAAAATAAAAAAAAAAAATGCAAAATTAAATGCAACCCACGAAGAAAGGATAAAACAAACCGAACCGGTTTGACTTTTAATTTTAGTTTGTTTACTTAACTTGGGGTCTGAAAAAAAATTACGGGGAAATATTAATGACCTGTCTTATACCCATTTTCCAACAAATATTAATTCAACTAAATGCGACGAGATAGGCTGAAACAAAATATAAATTTAATTCATAGCAAAGTCCACCATAACTTGGTCAAGTTAATGTAAGTTAGGGAACCAATTGCATGTTCAACATTGAGGTATAGAACTTCGAATTGAAATAAAACACAAGTAAATAAAGGGTGATTTTTTAGCTGGTTTGGTTTTGGCAACACTGGTTTTGACAGCTGACGTGTGTTTAGTACCTTGTGTCACTGTCAAACAGCTTCAGTTTGGTTTGCAATTTAACCATGGATCGTCTTACAAATGAATAACGCTAGCAAATTATTGAATTTTACTATCAAAATTCGTGCTCGGTTCGAAATGTTCATCGCGCGCTGCTTCCATTTTATGATCGGCATTCTCGACCTTCTGAGCAGTCTATTCGGAAGATTGTGACCAAATTTCGCACCAAATTTACTTTGTTGGACATTAAACCACCAACACGTTTACGTACTGTGCGTATTGAAGAAAATATTGCGGCCGTATCAGCTAGTGTGACAGAAGACCGCGAAATGTCGATTCGGCGCCGTTCCCAGCAGTTAGGCCTTTGTTACAGCACTACGTGGAAAATTTTGCGGAAGGACTAAAGCCAGGCGACCTACCACAACGCCGAATTTTTGGTGAATGGGCTCTTGGAAAGCTGGCCGAGGATCCGCTTTTTTATCGAAAAATTGTGTTCAGCGATGAGGCTCATTTTTGGTTGAATGGGTACGTAAATAAGCAAAATTGCCGCATTTGGAGTGAAGATCAGCCAGAAGCATTGCAACAGCTACCAATGCATCCCGAAAAAGCCACTGTTTGGTGCGGTTTATGGGCCGGCGGCATTATTGGGCCATATTTCTTCAAAGATGATGCGAATCGCAGCGTTACTGTCAATGGTGAACGCTACCGAGCGATGATAACAAACTTTTTTTTGCCCGAAATGAAAGTTCTTGACTTGCATGATATGTGGTTTCAACAAGACGGTGCCACATGCCACACAGCACGCGAAACAATGGCGCAATTGCGAGGCGAGTTTGGTGAACAGTTAATTTTACGTTTCGGGCCGGTCAAATGGCCGCCTAGATCGTGCGATTTGACACCATTAGATTATTTTTTGTGGGGGTATGCCAAGGCTAATGTGTATAGGGACAAGCCCGCTTCGATTGACGCACTGGAAGCCAACATCCATGCATTCATTCGTGAGATACCGGCCGATATGTGTGAAAGAGTATGCCAAAATTGGACTCAGCGGATGGGCTACCTGAGACGCAGCCGCGGTCAACATTTGCATGAAATTATCTTTAAACATTAAATTGCAAGGTTCAAACTATCGATTCAAATAAATATTTCATTCATTTTTTCGAATTTTTTGTGTTTTTTTTTAAAAAAAGTTCTAAACCTCTTAAAAAATCACCCTTTAGTTTTAATGTCCATTACTTTTTCAAGCATTTGGGGCTGTTGTCAGCAATAACGCCACGAATGTTGAATTCCAAGTCCCCTAACGTTTCTGGTTTGTTGGCGTAGGCGAGCGACTTCACATATCTCTAAAGAAAATAATCCAATGGTGTCAAATCACACGATCTTGGATTTCCATTCCGCAAAATTATGCGCTCATCGAATGTTTCCCTCAATAAACCGATTGTGACGTGTGCTGTGTGGCATGTAGCATCGTCTTGTTGGAACCACATCTCATCCACATTCATGCCATCCAATTCAGGAAACAAATAGTCGATTATCATGGCTCTATACCGGTCTCCATTAACGGTAACTGACTCTCCAGCATCATTTCGGAAGAAGTATGGCCCAATGACTCCACCAGCCCATAGAGCACACTACACAGTCAGTTTTTGTGGATGTAATGGCGTTTTAAGGGTCTCATGTGGATTCTCTTCACTCCAAATGCGGCAATTTTGCTTGTTGACGTAGCCATTCAACTCAAAATGAGCTTGCGGTAAAACTGAAACTGAAACTGAACATAAATGACATTAGAGTTGCCAGACTTGAACACAAAATGTCAGTTTGATCTCTATTCGAAAAACCAACCTCTAAAAAAAACCCTTTATTTTTTGTTTTTTGTTAGTCTTTTTTTAATCTAATCAATTAAGTATTCCCATTTCGCTGTATTTGGTCTGGTGAAAGTTTATTAATTTATTTTTAAGACAACTAAAGCGTTTTTTAGTGGTATAGAACTTTAAGTTGGCAACACTATTTTAACTGGCGGACTTTTTATTTTGGTTCGCATTTTCAACATGAATAGACTGACACATGAACAACGCTTCCAAATTGTGCAAATTTTTTTTGAAAGTCATGGTTCTGTTCGAAATGCATATCAGCAAATTCTGTTTAGCGATGAAGCTAATTTTTGGTTCAATGGATATGTCAATAAACAAAACTGCCATATTTGGAGTGATGATAATCCTCGAGTGTATGTTTGGACACTGTTGCATCTACATACTTTGTGGGTAGGTGGAGTAATTAGTCCGTACTTCTTTAAAAAGGATGCTGTCCAGAACGGTACAGTCAATAGTGACCGCTATAGAGCCATGATTACTGAATTTTTTGTTCATCAATTAAACAACCATGGTGTGCAGGAGCTGTGGTTTCAACAAGATGGCGCAACATGTCACACAGCTCGTGTCACAATTGATTTATTGAAGGAAGCGTTTGATGAATGAAGTGAATCGGCCTCCAAGATCGTGCACTTTAATGCCGCTTGACTATTTTCTGCTGGATATGTGGAATCGCTAGTTTACGCTGATAAACCCGAAACGATTGACCACTGGGAGGACAACATTCGCCGCGTTATTGCCGATATACGACCACAAATGTTGGAAAAAGTCATCGAAAATTGGGCCTCCAGATTAGACTACGTTCGAGCCAGCCGTGGAGATCATATGGCATATTTTACTTATAGTGCCAGAAGATTATCTTTCGAATAAAGTAAATTTCATATCAATTTAAAATTATCTTTGTTTTATTCCATTCCAAAGTTTTATACATTTAAAAAAAAAACCCTATATATAGCTATTATGTATATTACATGTATGAGTTTTCGACATGCCACAACTTACATATATTGTTTTGTCAATATTTTGTCTACCCTCAGATGCTTTTCGTCAGACGACCTTTGGGCGACCACCACCGCTCGAAAGCAAACAGACAAACATTTTTGGAAAGGAAATCTATTTTAAATATTAAAATACGTAGTTCACCTTCTGAATGAAAAAGAAAGGTGTTTATTGATGAGGGTTATTTTTATAATTCCATTTTATTCCATTTGTAGAAGCCTTAAACTCTTGAAATTAATAAAAATTAAAGGAAAAAATAAGTTCCCAACTCTTAGAGCACGAATTTTCCAAGAATTAATTTTACATAACGCCATGAGCAAATAGCAAACCCTCACGCCAAACCCCAAATGGACTGTGATTGTTGAAAGTATTTCTATATTGTGTATACTTTGACCAGCGTCATTATTTGATTGCTAGGAGAAACCAGCGAAAATTATTTTGGGCTCCCTGAAATTACGCCTTTGGAAATTAAGCCAAAAAGTGTTTTGGAAACAAGGCCAAAATAATTTAGGCGTAATATTTCTGCAAAAACCGCCAAAAATTTAAAAGGCAAATACTCCAAAATTTTAGGAAAAAGAGCATAATGGAAATTACGTCAGAAAAAGCTCTTATTTTTTGTCATAATTTCCAAATTTAATATGGAAATTGAGCCCAAGACTAGTTGCAGAATAAATTACCTGCACCGATAGGGTAAAACCTTTTGGCGTTTTTTTCCTTTTCAATTTGGAAAAAAAAACCCACAAAGTTTTTTGGACGTTTTTTCCAAATGATCTTTTGGTGGTTTTTTTAGTTTTCTTGAATGGAAAAACCCTCAAAAAATTTTGGAAAGAAGGCCAAAATATTTGGGAGTTTTTTCCGAGGAAATAATACCTCAATTTGTGGTACTTGGTAGGGAGATTTTTGGGCTCTTTTCCCATTTTAATTTTTGGGCGTAATTTCAGGGAGCTTTATTTTCGGATTCGGATAATGTATTTAGTTTTTGTTATTAACTCTGGGCTTTGCCCGCAACTCCACTCCTATCCCCTATCCCTAAGGAATCTCTTAGAAACCGAAAGGTGCTGAAAGAATTTTCAAAATCGGGCTAGCTAGTTTCGGTTGACACCTTCTTCCTCGAGACAGACGTTGTACATTGTATTTTGTAGTATAATTTTACTTAATAATAAAAGTAATAGGATACGATCGATTACCAGTTTCATGAAGTCTAGAATTAAAAATTGCAAAGTGATATTGCAAGAAAATACCGTCTCCTCCTGACAGAAAAATACAAGGAGAAAACATTTTTTTTTCATTCGAAAACAAGACTTTCTGCGAAAGTGCCAAAGCACGCTACCAAAATGACAAAGAACCATGGTTGTGGACAGAGATAGCTAAGGTATGCAGAGTGACATATATAAAGAAAGCGGCATGCTTAAAATAGCGATGGAAAAAACTAGCTTTAAGTTGGAAAACAGGCGAAACAAAAGTGAGACCAGGCAGTAGCGCACCCAAATTCAAGGAAAGCATGGTGCAATTCCTCGATTGCTGATAATAACCAGGCAACATATGAGCTGCGACAACACAACTCGACCAAGTGCACAGATGTCTTGAAGCTAATTTTTCTTGTTTTTTTTTTTAATAGCCTTTTTTGACAGATCACGTGTGAGTCGTGTCATGCTGTCATGTTATGTTTGTTTAGTATTGTTTGGCATTTCATAATGGAAAGACTTACGCGTGAACAACGTTTACAAATTGTTCAACTTTATTATGAAAATTCACGTTCTGTGAGGAATGTGTTTCGTGCACTTCGCTCAACTTATGGTCAACATAATCGGCCTACTGAGCGTACTATTCGCAACACCATCACCCATTTTGAGACCCAGCATTCATTATTGGATAATATTCGACCAAATAGACCACGTCCAGCACGCTGTGAAGAAAATATAGCGGCCGTAGCTGAGAGTGAACACGAAGACCGTAGAGAGTCGATTCGGCACCGTTTGCGGCAACTCGGACTAACGTATGGAACGACTTGGCGCATTTTACGTCAAAATCTTAAATTGAAAGCGTACAAAATACAGCTTGTGCAACAACTGAAGCCGCTCAACCTTCCCAAGCGACATCGCTTCGCTCTATGGACTCTTGAAAAGTTCCAAGAAGATCCGACGTTTTCGAGGCAAATTTTGTTTAGCGATGAGGCCCATTTCTGGCTCAATGGGTATGTAAACAAACAAAATTGCCGCATTTGGGGCGAAGGGCAACCTGAAGAGATTGAAGAACTGCCACTTCATCCAGAAAAAACAACGGTTTGATGTGGTTTGTAATCGTCAATGGCGACCGATATCGTGCCATGATAACCGAATATTTGATGCCTGAAATTGAAGCTCGTGATCTCGGCGACATTTGGTTTCAGCAAGACGGCGCAACTTATCAATGGACTTATTGAGAGAACATTTCGGTGAGCACATAATTTCACGTTTTGGGCAGGTCGATTGGCCACCAAGATCGTGTGATATCACACCGTTAGACCTTTTTCCTGTGGGTATATGTAAAGTCAAAAGCTTATGCCGACAAACCCGCTTCGATTCAGGCCTTGGAGGAAAACATCACGCGTGTCATTCGCCAGTTACCAGTCGAAATGCTCGAACGAGTGATCGAAAATTGGACTCAACGGATGGACCATCTGCGACGTAGCAACGGCCAACATTTGATAGACATAATCTTCAAAAAATAAATGCCAAAGAATGTTCTTTCAAATGATAATAAACATTCTCCATTAAATTTGAATTTTCTGTGTTTTTTTCTTTAAAAAAGTAGGGAACCTCGAAATGGATCACCCTTTACATTAGTATACTAAAAAGAAAGTTATTGCAATCGTGCGGAAATTTCGAACTCAAACTGAGTATGAAGGATGATATTACGACTATAGAGAAGTCAAAAGAGTGGGTCCGCTAATGCCGTCCGTTGGTCTGTCTTTCTGTCCGGGCACCGTATGGCGAATCGGTTCGACGGAGTTGCTTCAAAGTTCGTATATGAGGTTTTTAAAGTAACTTCTCGCGGCATTTTTTTTTTATTTTTTTGCTTTATCGTTTGAAATAACGGTACCTGCCATACAATTTTTTTTGGTGAAAATCACTTATCACTATTTTTCTAGAAAATGGTCCCAAGAATTTTGGTTTTTTTTTTGTACTAAGGATACTTGGGATGGAAAAAAAATACTGCAGACTCAGTTTTTGGTAAAAAAATTCGATTAATGGTAATTCATAAAACCTCGGAAACTAACAAAGCGAACACCAACAAATTTTATTGTTTTTTTTCCATTGAGTCGAATAAATTGGCATACTTCGATTTTCGATATAATTTTTTTAATTTTTTTGTCATATAACGATTTTCTTAAATTTAAATTAAATTCGTTTTCTGAAAAACGGCTCTAACGATTTGGATAATTTTTATTTTCAACCATTTTGGTTAATATGTCCAATGTGCAAAATTACATTAAAATCGTGAGTGTCGTTTTTGAGAAAATCTAATTTTAAATAAATTAATTTGTCACAATTCATTTTCGACTCATTTACCGAGAAAGTTTCGTATGACGCAGTAGTGCACTTTATTTAAGATAGTAGCCCTGAGAAGAAAACAAGCTCAAGAAGAAGTTCCTGTAAGCTTCCTACAGACAATCATGTACATGTACGAGGGAGCAAAGTTGCGAGTTAGATGCAGAAGATCCAATGAAAACCTAGTGGGTCAAAAAAAAACCCATCTCAGAAAAATTGAATTGGTTCACGACCGGCGCTGTAGGTATTGTCATGCCATGTTCAAAGGAAGTACCCTGCGAGCGAAGTGGAAAACATGAATGTTGATAGCAATAGTTTGCATACGTTTTTTCTTGATTAAATGTCAAAAAGTATTGTACAAATTCCTCAACAGATTAATCTTACTAAGAAATCTACTTCCACTAAATCGTCAAATATTGTCCTTCAAAGATGTCAGCCCTCAAATTATACTGTCCTTGCTTAGCTATAACTGTAATCACAAGAACCAATCACTCGCTTATTCCAGCTTTTCTATGGAAATACAAAAATAAAATCATCTTTCCCGTAATCCATTTTTATTCTTTTTTATTTTATTTAGGATAAAAAAAAACTTCCCTCGACCACTAAGTCTGCGAAAACCGCTTACGTCGGGAGAAAGCATTCAAGTCCTTATACCTCCATTGTTACCAATGCCCAAGAAGAATCATAAGGATCAGCATAATTGCAATCTTCTTACCAAATAGCTGCAACCAAATCCCAAGGATATGCTTCCTTTCATACACCTACCGCCGGAAAAAGGACACCCACATACGCAATTGTAGTCGTCCTCGTCATTCACCTGAAGCAAGAAGAAACGAGCATATTCCATTCCATCCATGACCCATATATTTTTTTTTTTTCGTTATTCTCCTACCACCCAACCGCCCACAAATCCAATCTCATACAATAGCATCTCACAGCCTGAAAGTCCTTAATGCTGGCTGCTAACATCAACGTCATATATAATTCATAGGTAAACAGGAAACAGATACCTGCTTATCTGCACTAATGTGAAAACTTCTTGTCCTCGGATGACGTTAAAACGTAAATTGAAATCGAATGCTCTACTCTCCTATTATACGATAGTGGGTAACGGTTGGTGCGGTGCTTGGGCAGCCGATGAAATAAACTCCATCTTTACATTGTTGGATTTGAGTGCGGATACTGGAATTGAAACTAATGGAAAGCAACATAAACGCTGTGGAAACTGAACCGAGGGACTAATTGAAATAATAAATAAGACATATGTACTTTTGGCATATGAATGGCAGTCGGGCGAATTGAGTTTTGAAAACAGAAAGTGCTCCTGTGTAGATTGGACAAATTGATTAGGGATAAGTTACATTCTTGTTATTAAAAGGGGTCTTTGTAACTTGTTTGATGCTTGAAAAATAATAAATAACTACAAAGAGGGTCTGTGGTTTTCCAAGTTTCTAAAAGGAGTCTTATTACGCTTGCGATTCTTAAACAGAGTGTCATATGTTATCATTGATATCATTTGTACAACCAAAAAGCTTCACAAGCACATTTCTTATTTAGGCGGTTGTACAGTCCGGCGTGGACCTGTGCCTCCAATAAGCCTCTCAAATTAGCGCGGTCTTTGGTTAGCCGCTTAAAGTTGGGTAATCGCTTTAATCAAAGACTCTTCTAGCTGGAACGTTGGTAAACAAGTTCCAGTCATAAAAAACTTACGGACTTTACTTTGTGGCGATAATTTATGGGCCACCAATAAATAGAGCTTGTTGTAAAAGGAGACTAAAAATTGCATACCACGTCTAGACAATTTTAATATCCAGGTAATACCCCGCAGGTAGTAAAGCGATTCTGTACGCTGACCTGACTAGAGATCAGCGGTTATGTAAAAGGAAGTTGTAGAATGCGGCAGGTCGAAAAAATCGTGGATTCACAAATGTGACACTCCAGCATTTATTCAAAACGGGGGGGTCTGCCGAATTTTTTTTTTTTTTTTTTGGTCGAACCGGCAAAACTCACAGGCGATAAGGGATGCAGTAAAAGTAGGAAAGTTATGACGACTCATTACTGATCATAAACTCGTCGTCAATGGATTATTATTCTGCTCTCTCCCTTTCTTTGGTTCCGCTATTCTGGCTTCGCTCAAGAGTTCATATAACAGCCAATAAAAAATATAAAAGAAAAAATGTGCATCTAGTCTTAATAAAAGAATCATTTGCATTTGATTGGTTTGCTCGAGTACTATTTTTCCAGTTAACCGATATTCACACATAGACACATCGGCTTGGTTAACCGATCATCACTTGTCTCCTTTTTAATTGTTGCGTCACCGACAAACTCTTCCCAAAGAACGCAAATTTATTAACACATCACATTGAGTACTTTTAATAGAAAAATTAAATAAATTGTAGAACAAGCTACATGAAGCTTCAGAACACAACACGTAGAAGTATGTTTTCGGACAAAAAAAATGGGCAATTTATGTACATGTATCTTAGTTGACTTAATTTATTATTGAATATCGGAGTGTCTCGAACTTAAAATCAATTTTTTAAAAAATTAATAAAATCCGTTCAGGCGTTTGAAGTGCAGGTGTGATCAGACGGTCATTCGAACGTGTCACACAGATGACATGCAAACGTCAGAGAACTTGTTTAATTCGGTTGTCAACTGCGAACTTGCCATCTGCTAGATGACACTCGATCATACAGTGTCATTCGTTAGGTCATCCGAGTCTAAGTGTTTCACATGAACTTTTAAACGATGCAAACGTGTCCCGATGTTAGATGACACTGTTGGAAATCGAACGATCTCATCTGATACTTTGTCATTCGGATCACACGTTCAATGACATGGCGGATGACAGCGAGCACACTGGATGACCATTTTAGTACAAATTCTATGTCATGGTGAGGTCAGGATGTCATCCGGTCTGATCGCAGAATAATAAAGCAGCATAATTTCAAGTTTGTTTTCTATTTAAAGAAATGATTAGTTTCCTTATGTGGAAATAAGTTAAGTCCAACTTTGGACTCTTGATGTTCTAGTAAGTATCTATAAAATAATCACCCTAATTCGACGACATTTTATGAAATCGGTATTATATCTGCAGTTTTTAAGTTGTTAAAAGCCTTATCCAATATTTTTCGATAGTAAATTTTCAGATCACTTTTGTGAAAATTGTGCATATATTTAATGATTTCATAGTTTGAATATATCCAAGAACATACCGCAAATTTATTAATTTAAAAAAATGCTTACTCGAATTAATGCGGCAAAATGTAATGGTAGAAATGAATTGAAATTGAACGGTCGTTGTAAGCCACATGACGTCATGCTGTATTCCAGATTGCCTTCTTCTTTAATACCTACTTGATTGATGAAAATATCATTTTCCATATATGTCCTTGAAATCTTAAAAATGATCCTTAAAGCCTTGACAAAGCACACTTCTCAAAAATAAAAACCTTAAATCATCTGACAGTTTGCTGTTACACGTACACGTCTTAGGGGAAAGCTTTTTTTTTAAATCAGTAGCATGTCATATTTTTGCGACAAACTAAATTGAGAGAAACCCCTCAGAAAAAGTGTTTACCTACCAGCGAATTTCCAATTGTGCACATCTGATTGGCTGTGGCCTGTGGCTGCTGCTATTCAACGCCCATTTAATTTTACGCATTCAAAGTTACCAATGTCCGTTTGTTAACTCGTTCAGCCTTTTTCCTTGGGTTTCTATTGAAGAGTTTTAGGTTTTAGAGCTTGGAAAAAAAGTTCTTAATGACAAGTGTTACCGTGCAGGTATTGATTTGATCGCTGGCATTTCTTTTAATGTGTGGATGCGTTAATACGTTAAAATGCAGTTACAAAATTATAAGCTGTTTTCTTTAAGGAAAAAGACTATTTGCATAGGTGTCAGTTTTTGATGTTACATATATCATGGATAATTTTTTTTTAATTTTGTGCAATTTATTACTTGTTAGAAATAGCTTCAAAATCATCCAAAGACTTAAGTCCACGTATGCGTCATTCGAAACTTTCTTGGTACATGAAATGCGTTTTTGAACCGCAAATGAAACGAAGACGTATTTAAATCACTTTTTGGGTTTTTGAAAATAAGATTTTCTCAAAAACGGCACCTACGATTTTGATGTAATTTCGCACATTGGACACTTTTAACATAGTTGTTTGAAATACAAAAAATTATCAAAATCGTTACAGCCGTTTTTTGAAAAAAAAAACGAATTTAATTTAAATTTAAAAAAATTGTTATATAAGAAAAAAAATTAAAAAAAAAAAATTATTTCAAAAATCGAAGTAGGCAAATTTGTTCATCTTTATAGTAAAAAAAAGAACTGTACATTTTTTGAAATTCCTTTTTATTAGTTTTCGAGATATTGCCAGTTTTAGAAAATTACCGTAAATCGATTTTTCTTTTCCCAAAAACTGAGTATGCAGAATTTTTGACCCCATCCTAAACAACCTTAGTACAACAAAGACCGAAATCCTTGGAACCACTTTTGAGAAAAATAGTGATAAGTGATTTTCACAAAAAAAATTGTATGGCAGGTACCGCTATTTCAAAAGATAAAGCAAAAATAAAAAGATGCCCCGAGATGTAACTCCAAGAACCTTATATACGAACTTTGAAGCAAATCCGTCGAACCGTTTCGAAATACGGCGCTCGGACAGACAGACAGACCGACGAACAGCATTAGCAGACCCACTTTTTTGGACTTCTCTATAGTCGTTATATCATCCTTCATACTCAGTTTGGGTTCGAAATTTCCGCACGATCGCAATAACTTTCTCTTTAATAAAAAAAAAATCAATAAAAAAAAAATCATAAAAATTTGAAAAATAAAACAGTAGATGATATTTTTTCTGTGGTTAAACGATAAGTTTACAGACTTCTCAACCAAAATAGTACTAAAGAAAAACCAAACTGGTCTCAGAAGTAAAACAGATGATTTCGATAAGTGTTGCCACCAGGCAAATTCTGCAACAGTTTTTTTTTTTAATAACAAACTTTCGACGCTGGATAAAATACTGCATGAGGTTGGCCGCAATGCAAACATCACCAAAATGAGCAGCTCTTCTCTGCATACTGTTTAAAAGTAACCCGGTTTTATAGGTTTTAAATTTGCCATTCGTCAGCGAAAGGGTATTCTTTTGGAAAGAACTGACATCATAACTTAAAGATAAATTTTTAAATCCTTTTGTAAATCCTTCAATTCCCCTGCATTGTAAATCATAAATAAAAGAAGAATTCCTTTACGACAATTAGTTTTAGCATCATTAAAGTCAACATTACACTTTATTGTCTACCATTATCGACTTGCTTTCTTTCCTTATAAATATAGGAAGGGCGTTTTATATTCTAGGCATCCTTATCGCAATACCTCAAAAACAACACTCCCAGTTAATCTGAAATTGTCTCTGGGTGTCCATCATATAAGCCTTCTCATAATTGTTATGAATATTACCTTTTTCCTTTCTTTAATTTAGTTGTCCTCAGGACAGCACACATCCTGATTTGTATGCATTTCACTTCGGTCCACAATATCCCCCAGGATAACTTTCAAATTTTCACAAGTTGTCCTGGTTTCTTTTTCACATGTTTTTCTCGCATCTGGCTCCTTCGTGTTCTCAATCAAATACCATTTGGCCTTCCATCTTCATCCACATTACTCGCATGGCCCATTCAAAGGATAACAAACGAACTCAAGAACTATTTCCCCAAAGAACAGTCGTGGTTAGTGTTGTAGTTTTATACTTTTGTTATCCCAGCAGAGGTAGGTAGGTACTCATATGGGAGACAAACGATGACCCAAAATGTACAAAACGTCCTACTACAGCAGGGGCTGTAGCTGAGGCGCACAGGAAACTTTACCCTATTGAATCCTTTTGTTATTTAAGTTCGCTCTTTCCGGACTGGGGGTCGGTCGGTTGGGCGGCCTGTTTCTTTTTTTTAATGAAACTTGAAAATGAAAAGCATTCGAGATTTTTTTGCACATGAAACAGGCAATTTGAGGCAACGCATCCCTTCTACAATTGACTCTGGGAATCGAACTATGCCCCACTTGTGGAGATGTTGGTGGCGGGAGGCAAGTATAAACTCGTTGAATTTGAATTTGAATTTGAATTTGCTTCTGTCGAACCACAAAAAGAGAGATCATTGGGAGCTGAGAGCTGGCAGCAATTTGTTTTTTTTTTTTTTGTTTTCGCTCATTCATTCACAAGTTCTATTCATTTCAATGTTTCTACTTATCCCGAGGGATATTTACCCATTGTGTACATACAACACCAGCCGCCATCATTTCACCTTTCATTCTTTGGTGATGGCAATATTGAAATTGCGAACAGGGGCAATGAAACTGGGAACTTAAAAAAAAAAAAAAAAAAACACACAACAACATTCCGCATTTCGCATTCTCCAACCCGAAAGAACAACCTTTGGGCAACTAGTTCCATTCAAAGTTTTTTTCCAATATCCTTTTGCTGAATTTTGTGCGGGTAGTTTCCCAGTAAAAAGAACACAGATGAACAGGTGAAAACGCAACATGGCGGTTTTACATTTTTGGTGAATATCCTTCGAGAAGAATATAGAAATGAAACGAAAACACAATTACTTTAAATTGGCTCGTATCGGGTTGTGGAATTGAAGGTGACCCAAGTCCTCGGCTTCCTTGGGGGCATTTGAATTAAACTTTAGATTGACATCCTGATTGTTTTTCTTTTTCTTCTTCTTCATTTATATGCTGGTACTGGTACTGTGTGCAGTGACTTTGGATTTCAATTTTCAAGTTGGTGACTTGTGCCAAATCGATTATGCTTTCCATGAGTATATCCTTTAATTCATTAAGCTCATGTTCCACTTCACATCGAATTCAGTCGTTCTGTCGAGCGTTTTGTAAATTTGCCAGAACTAAGTCGGTTTTTAAATTGATTTTGTGATGCTTCAAGTGATCCTTGTTGCAGTAAATGCATGTGTATGTAGGTTTCTGTGGTTTAGCAAGGATATCCGAATGTGATAAATGTGACTTCCACACAATTGTGTGTGGCACAGTCCAATGGTGTTGCGATGGTATAAATCGGATATCCAGCAGTTTCCTTTGTCGATATCATCCTCCTCTTCTATTTTTAACTTTAAAATGTGACTCCATGTGCATTGAGAATTGGTTTCCTTATTTCATTGTCTACTCTGCACTCTCTGATGGCTGGCATTGGACGGAAAAATAGGTAATGTGTGGGAGTTTGCTGATAGGTTCCATCATTGTAGTTAGTACTTTGATAGTTCATTTCCAATGCCACTCTATTGGACGTTGGTGTTCAAAGAGATAAAACATGGATTTCTAGGAATTAAATAAAAAAAGATGTAAACGTCATGAACAATTTAGTATTTTTTGGACATTTATGTGGGATTTATTATTAGAAATTCAACTGCGTTCCTACAAAAGAGAACAAGCCTTGTACTAGCCCTTTTGTGAGTTTCTTATTACTACTTTACATTTATCGGCGAAGATATGACCAGAATTATAGGGATCATTTCACTCCCACTTCATTTCATCCCCACTGGCCAGCCTGCGTATTTCGCCAGTTTTACCACAAAAACTTTTACTTTCGTATCACTTCGTCACTGTGCCCAATAAAATACTGATGTTTGGGCATTTATGTCATTTGTTTGGATTTTTTTAAGCCTGCCTCTCTTTAGCGCATGTATAGGAGTTCGTGGAGTTCCTTTTTAGATCATGGCAATTCCAACTGAATTGGTAGTGCTCCAATTTGTTCGAGATGTTCGTTAATTTTGCTATCATGCGAAGCATCTTGATCTCAGTCCATGCATTTTGTACACCAACAACTGCGGTGAGCAATTTTGAGACATCGAAAAGATTTCTTAACACTGTCCTACCTGCACTACCATTACCTGGTCATCAACGGGTCCTTCGCGGTTGATTACAAATCCAAGATATTATAACGACTTGCACTGTAGAATCACTTTTCCATTCGAATAACTGTCTGGAATAGATCAAAGTGAGTCAGAGAAAGGGCAGTATGTTTTGGGCTAATACGATTTCCATTCTTCTCCAAAACGTCCACCGAATAATCAAGTACTCGTTCCAGAGAAGTTTGATCATTGTCTTATGAAGAATAACTAATGTTCTTTGGGGGCCGTCACTTTAAGCAGATAGTCGAGGAAATTGAAATAAGAACCATGAGCCATCCGGTTTTCTTCCAATACTCAGATGATATATCCTCAGGCCCGGATGCTTTTCTCTTTTTTGACGTGTTTGATCCAAATTCTTTGACTGCAACGTCGGTTACTTCTTCATAGTTCTTTCTTTAAGCTTACGATATAGGCTACAGCCATGCACTTTGCTTTGGAGCACTTCTCCTTCGTAGTATGGTCACTGGACTTTAAAATTGCTCTACTCCAAGGATTATAACAATATCGTTTTTACGGTGTTACTTCCGTAGTATAACATCTTGACAATTTTTGAACTAACGTCCTAAGTATCCACTCACACCTCAAAAGCTCCAACTCTTGATTCTTAGGCTTCGTCTAAGTCTATGCATTATTTTGCTATAAGGCGGAAACCCAATAGATGTATCCCAAGTCGAGAATATGATGTCATGTAAATGGCCGCCGCCACAGTTGATTGTCATTTGAGCCCTTTTTATGGCATTTTTCATTTGGCCAAAACTTCCGGCGATAGGTCCTCACATTCTTGACGGATATTGTCTTTAAGAGCTGCAAGAGTCTGAGGCTTGTTGACATAAGCCCGCGACTTCAAAAAGCCCCACAAAAAGAATCTGGAGCGGTCAAATCAGGCGATCTTGCTGGCCAGTGCAAATCGCCAAAACGGGAGATTAGGCGCCCGGGAAATGCATCCTTCAGCATATCGGTTGTGGCACTTGCAATGTGTGCCGTTGCACCGTCCTGCTGGAACCACATGTTTTCCAATCCCAATTCATCAAGTTGCGGCAAAAAGAACTCGTTGATCATTGCTCTGTAGCGCTCACCATTCACAGTAACCGTTTCGTCTTCGAAGAAAAAAGGTCCGATGACTCCTCCAGCGAAAACAGCACACCATAGAGTGACTTTGAGCGGGTGTAATGGCTCTTCGTGGGTTACACGCGGATTTTCAGTGCCCCAGAAGCGTAAATTTTGCTTATTTACGTACCCGCTAAGATGGAAATGGGCCTCATCACTCATGATTATTTTTGATGAAAAATCAACTTCCTCATGGTGGTGATTAAGGATGGCTTGAGCGTATGTTAGACGCGATTGGCGGTCAGCAGCTAACAGCTGATGCACCGTCTGGACTTTGTACGGAAACATCTTCAAATCTTGTACCAAAATTCGCTGTAAAGACCGTCGACTGATACCCATTTGCGTGGCACGTCGTCTGGTCGATGTCGACGGCGCTTCCATGACATCTTCGGCTACAGCAGCAATATTCTCTGCAGAACGGCTACTCCGGGGTCTGCCACGCCTGGCAGCATCTCTCTTCTAGGCGAGCGGCTAAACGTCGCAGTGTTTCACCAGTAGGCGTTGGACGACTAGGAAATCTGCGACGAAATTCACGTTGTTCCAAAGTCACCGACCGATTATTGCTCAAATAAATAGTCACCAATATTCCGCGTTCTGGAGCAGTGTAGCGTAACATTGTTTATTAACGTGTATTTCGCATGTGTTTACTACACAAATGTCAAAACAGAACTGACATTAGGGGCCAATCGCAAAATTTATAGCATTTTCTGATAGGAGGATTACTTTTGCGCCACCTTGTAGATCTCCACTTTGGCTCTCATTCTGATCTCATTATTTCATTCTTCTGAATTCTACTCGTTCTCTGAGGTTGCAGAGTGGCGATTACATCAACTGAAGTGCCTGATCATGATCTATTTTCGATCATTTTATTACTAGCTCGTCTGCAATCGCAGTGCCGGTTATGTTCCAGGAACCCAATAGAGATATATTTTGTGCTGTGAGCCAAGAGCTTTAAGCTCTATGCGATAGCGGTGAATCAGTAGAAGAATTAGATTTCAATAGCATGACCTGCCTTAATGGCCGCTTGGCTTTCAATGATAATAGTAATATCATTCTGTCGTATTGCCAACATTGATACAGTACGGGCCGCTTCGGTGATTGCCAGAACCTCAGCTTGGAAAACACTACCATGATCAGGGAGTTTAATAGAGTTGTATATGTTTACTTCCTCTGAGAATCGACCGGAACCTGTTCCACAATCTATCTTCGATCCATCTGTGAATATGGATATTGATTTCATTTTCGTGGGTTCCATTCTTCTCCGGTCGGGTAGGAGAAGGAGAATGGTCGGTGAAAGTCCATCTAGGGTTACATGTAGTCGGAGCTAACGTTCTCTCCTATACACATTTTCAGAATCTATCCGTGCTGGGTTCCAACTGACTGTTTGGCTGATACTCAATGCGCTGTGCATTGATCCATCAAAGGTAGCAAATTCAGAATCACTTCCAAACCTGCGGTTGGTGTCGTTCTTATTGTACCGGGTGTCCCTATCCATGCTAGTCTCCGTATTTTCGTTAATATCCTAAGATCGGTTGATTTCTCGGCATCTTACTATCAGATCATGTGAGTTTCGATCGTACAATTGCCGTGTACATACACAGAATAACTTTGACTTTTGGCTTCGACTTTTTGCCGAAGACGCGGTTACAGGCATAAAATGCATTTGCTGCATTCCTTCCGTGCATTATTTCCATTCATAGACATTCAACCTCCAGTTCAGTTTCCTACCACGGATAACACCTAGATACTTCGCACTCTCCACCACCGGAGTTCCGGTTCCAACTGCGGTATGTTCCTTTTCCTTGTGAACAGCACAAGCTCGGCCTTTTTGGGATTTACCCCATGACCACCTTGTTTTTTCACTCGTTAAGTGTCCGTAGTGACTTTTCTATAGTTGGTAAGAATTTGCCTAACGCAAGCAACATAACATTGTCTGCGTAAGCAATTACTTTAACCCCTCTGCTTTTTAAATTTCATTAGAATTTCATTGATGACGAGGACCTATAGAGATGAAACCTCCCCCGGGTATACCTCTGGATCAGGCATGGAAACTTCGGTACAATTATATCGAAATTAATATGTGTAAATGACTTATTACAGAGCATACAGCAACTTATCTCTAAGATTTGGTCGGATGAATGTATGCCCGATGAATGGAACCTCAGCATCGTTTGCCCGGTTCTCAAGAAAGAAGACCCTTTAAACTGCGCCAACTATAAAGGTATCAGTCTCCTAAACATCGCGTATAAGATCTTGTCTGCCGTATTGTGCGAGCGCCTAAAACCATTTGTCAACGAATCCCTGCCAAACTCGTCTTTCTGTGCAGTATGACGATAGACAAAGCTCGCTGTTGCATCAAGGTCGGTAAAACCTAACCGAGACCTTTGATGAAAAAAAATGGATTCAGGCAAGGCGACGCTCTGTCATGTGACATCTTTAACATCATACCTCATAGAGTTGTATACGCTGTATCCAACATCGACGAATCGATCAGAATGTCACAATCGACTGCTTTAACTTTGAGGCTCTGACATTAATCCCTGTTTCTTTGGGCGGAGAAGGCAACTATGTAGTGAAGCCCTCTTCCGAGCAACTTAGGAAACGCTAATAGGACTCTCATAATTTCAGTCCTGCTGTATGGTTGCGAAGCATGGACTCTTTCTAAAGCGGATAAAGATATCCTTGGTCGTTTCGAGAGAAAATTTATTCGTAAAATATTTGGTGCCGTATGCGTTAATGGTTTATGAAGTTGACAATTCAACGATGAACTCTGAGCTGTACAGCGACATCGACCTGATCAAAAGCGTCCGGATTGGGCGTTTGGGGACTTGTAGAGTGAATGAACATCAACGCTCCAGCCTGCCAGAAATCCAGAGAGACAACGCAGTAGAGAAAGTTCTCGCCTCAGTGGGAGCTCAACCAAATTGGAGTGCATAACTGATGGCTTATTTTTGAGGCCCAGATCCTACCATTTTCATTTTTTTATTTTATTTATTTTTGAGTGTTATTGAACTGTTTTTGTTTATGTTTAAGCGAATAAAATATTTTGGTTCCATATTAATTATTTTTTCATTCGAAAAACAGCATCCCTGCTCTGGATGCTGTAACTCTTAGGTCAGCGTCACCTAGTTCTCCGTATATATTCCTTTCGTTAAGTAGATTTATGATGACGTTGGTGAGATTACGATCAACGTTAGAATCTTAAAATCTTCTATTTACTGCGAGCATATTTTAACACATCTTAAGAATGGACGATTAGCGGTAGCTTTTTCTTAAGTGACTATTTTGAATTAGATTTACAGTTATAGGCCTACCAAATCAACTATTGATTTTCAGATTTTTCCAGGAGCAGGTGGAGCAGTAAACAGCTTAAAGTGGCACAGTGAAGGATTTGAAGTTTTGACTCCTCCCTCAGTAGCCCAACACAAAACTACCCACCTCCATTTTAAACTCTAAAAATACTGTCAAAACTCAGAGACATATAAAGGGTGATTTTTTCAGCGCAGTTTTTTAAAAAATCCAATAAAACACTCAAATTTGCATCAAATATTCAAAATTTTTATTGTAATCGATAAATAGGCCTTTGTCATTTACTTTTTAAAGACAACTTCATGTAAATGTTGTCCTCGGCTCCGTTTCAAATGTTCGGAAGGTCAAATTTTGCGTCACTTTTTTGAGCATTTCGGCCTGTATTCCACAAATTACGCGTGTTGTGGGATAACACAATAATAATTAAAATCCAAGTCTATGTGGACCAGCCGAACACGATTGAAGCTTTACTATCCTGTAAGGCTTCAATCGTGTACGGCTTGTCCACATAGACTAACGACTTTACACAACGTTAACAAGCGTTAAATCGCATGATCTTGGCGGGCAACTCACAGGGCCATTTCGAGAGATAAGCTGCTCCCCAAATTCATTCTTCAACATTTCCATTGTTTCACGAGCTGTGTGGCATGTGGCACCGTCTTGATAAATCCACATGCCAACCAAGTTCAACTCAGCCAAATGGGGCAAAAAAAAATCGCGTATCATGGCTCGATATCGTTCGCCGTTGAAGGTAACGCTTCTTCTTGAAGAAAAATGGACCGATGATGCCACCGATAAACCACACCAAACTGTCGTTTTTTTTGGGTTGCATCGGTAATTCTTGCTGCCATTACTCCAGATGCTTCAGTTTTGCTTATTTACGTATCCGTTAAGACCGAAATGAGCCTCATCGCTGGTCACAATTTTTCGATAAACCAGCGGATTTCCATGGAGCTGTTCTAAGGCCCATTCACCAAAAATTAGACGACAAATCTCAATAATTTGCAATCGTTGCTCGTTTGTAAGTCCTTCCATGATTAAATGGCAGAGTATACTGAAAAATTTTCAGTTTGACTGATGACGTTTTGACGCCATTACTGACCAGTACTGACAACCTGAAAAAATTTAACTCTTAGAAAATCCTCCGTTATATAATGTAGTTCAAATCGCAAACTATGATTTTATTATTCAACCAATTAGGTATGGAGACGTTTTAAGGATTCAAAAGTTATAATCTCTAGGAATGCAGCACTCATCGCGCTTTTGGCACAGGCTACTACCCCTGCGCTCTACTGATATGTTATATCTCATTTCGGGAACTGAATAAATTAATAGATTGGTCCATTATTCCATGTCAGTTGAGGCAATTCGTTGGAAAATATTTCCATTGTTTTCAGTCATTTCGGTTCGTTCGCCAAATCCTTTGTTATTTTAGAACAAACAGAAACAGAAACTGGTAGGAAAAGGTATTATGTTTTATCAGAATGTGTTCAATAAATAAAAGATATTTTTTTAGATATTTTTATTAAAAACATCAAAAATGCTTTTCCTAAAAATAAAACCAACCTTTCGATGCCCGCCGCATCGTTTCTCTATTAGATTCTCCCACCACCGTGTGAAGCACTCTAAATAAATAATTTGAAAACATCTATTCTACTGGCACCTAACTGGATTTCTATTTTTTTTTTTTAAATAAATAACACGAATATAGTTTTTCAATTTCCCCTTCCAGTTCAAACATTTCAATGGAAATAAAAACTAAAATGGAGAGCAACAAAAAAAAAATCATCGCGCATCATCGAAACAAAAAACCGATGCAGCATTTTTCCTCAAATTTAATTTGTCAAAAATTTGCATTTAAAAGCGGTCGATCAATCGGCAAAATTACACACACACCCATTCAGATTGTAGAAAATGCGAATTTCATTCGGCCACAATGGTATGCCATACACTTGCTTGCCAGTCATGCATATGGACATGGATGGGAGCGATAAAATAATACGCACTCCAAACAACAAACGACTCCTGTGCCGCTGTCGATAATCCCTCAGAAAAACAAGCTGCCTGACCAGAACCAAAACTAGCATGCAATTGCCATTCCTGGCCATGCATTCGAATGCATTTTTCCGCGTTATAATTATTTTTCGCCCCCTCAGAGCAGCGCAGTATGAACAAAAAATAAAAAATTGCTTTCATTCCGTTTGGATTTTTATTTTATCCGCTGAAAACCACTTACTCAGTTATCAGGAACTCACCATTCAAATGGAAGCCGCTACCGCACCACCAGGCTGCCCCAAATCGTTGCCAAAAATACGCAAACATTTCAGTGATCGAAACCGAAAATTGAACAGTCAAAAACAAATAAAGCTGGCAAAGGTCCTTTTCTGCCTCCTTCCAATCAATCGCAGTGGCAATGTGCGGTTATTGGGGTGGGGTGGTCCAAAACACACGGCCGCCAAGAGTGTAGGTACACTCGCACTCGTATACCTAGGGAAGAATGTAAATAGAATTTTTAAGTGTTTTTTGAAACGCAAAGCACTGTTAAATATTCATGCCGATTGGTTTTACTTGTTTCGCAACGCGTAGGTATATTGAATTTGGAAATGCAACGCATCCAGGCGTCGACGAGAGGGTCCGAATTTATTTTTCTCTATAAAATAACACTCAGGACGCTGGACGCTGGACGCTGGACACTGGACACTGGACACAGAAGAGGTAGATGCAAATTGAAAATTGATTCCCCGTCAGGTTGTAAAAAGGGATCTGTCGAGCGGGGAATTTCAAATGCAAATTTTGAAGTCATGCACTCAAGCTGAAATGGTAGCAATTCAGCTACGCTCCGATATGCACGGCACGATGCAACTTAATTGGCAATTTTACGGCGAGAAGAAGAAAATTTAATTAGGTTTCGTGTTTTCAGCTACGTTTTTCAAGAGGATGACTTCATTTTGTATTTGTCACTACCACAACATCCAGCCTCAACATTATAGCCGCGTGCCTGATAAAAAGCAACTCGCCGAAGCCGCCGTATCTGCCACTTGCTGAAAGAGAGTTTAAGCTCAAGATTCAAATATTGAGCAATTGATATTAGAGCAGGGTTCCAATCAGTCGACAGACTTTTCGTGAGAAAAGGAGTAGCAAGACTTTCCTCTTGTTAACGACATCAGCAATGGCATGGATGCCTACTGTCCTACGTAGATTACTAAGTTTTTTTGGATTTTCTTCTCTTGCAGTCAAGCAAGCTATTGCAGCGATATTTTATTATCCATAAGATATTTGTGGTAGTGAGACACTAAATCTTATCATTGCTTGGAGACCCAGAGTTCCACAGGGCTCTATTCTTGGGCTTATAAAGGGTGTTTTTTTTGTTTAGTTTGGTTTGCCATTTCATCATGAACAGGTTGACAAATCGTGCAAATTTATTTCGAAAATAATAGTTCAGTTGGCGAAGTTTACCGCAAGCCCTATTCATTTTATGGGCGACATAATCGTCCATCAGAGCAATTAATTGGAGCTTTGTCCATCAACTGTATGGAAGATTTTGCGCAAAGATCTCTTCTTACGACCTTACAAGATTCAACTTGTGCAAGAATTAAAGCCGCGAGACCATGCAATGCGTCGTGATTTTGGCTTATGGGCCGAAAATGAGATTGATATCTATGCTGATGTTCATCGCAAAATTTTGTTCAGTAATGGGGCTCATTTTGGGTAGAATGGCTACGTCAACAAGCAAAATTGCCGCATATGGAGTGAAGAGAATCCACATGAAACCCTTGAAATGCCATTACATCCACAAAAACTGACTGTTTGGTGTGCTCTATGGGCTGGTGGAGTCATTGGGCCATACTTCTTCCGAAATGATGCTGGAGAGTCAGTTACCGTTAATGGAGGCCGGTATAGAGCCATGATAACCGACTATTTTGTTCCCGAATTGGATGGCATGAATGTGGATGAGATGTGGTTCCAACAAGACGGCGCTACATGCCACACAGCGCACGTCACAATCGATTTATTGAAGGAAACATTCGATAAGCGCATAATTTCGCGGAATGGACCTGTCAATTGGCCACCAAGATCGTGTGATTTGGCACCATTGGGTTATTTTCTTTGGGAAGTCGCTCGCCTACGCCAACGAACCAGAAACGTTAGGGGACTTGGAAGCCAACATTCGTGGCGTTATTGCCGACATAAAATGCTTGAAAAAGTGGTTGAAAATTGGACCTCGAGACTTGTCTTTATTCGAACCAGCCGCGGCGGCCACATGCCCGAAATAATATTTAAACCTTAATGGCATAAAATTATCCTTCCAATTAAGCCAAATTGATGGACATTAAAACGATTTTCTTGTGTTTTATTTCAATTCGAAGTTCTATACCTCTAAAAAAATCAGCCTGTATTATTTTTACTTAATGTAAACAAAATCCAACAGCTTATAAAACATTGTTTTCCCCTTATGATTGCAATTATTTCTGTTCTGTCTATCAGATCTGATAAGTAGTGGGACTGAAATGGTGAATGAAGAGGCCTTCATTTCTAGGTAGAGCTCATTCAAAGACCCTCTGCATTTATAACCAGAGACTTGACATAGCAACTTTTTCACCAATTAAAGTAGGGCAGTCATCCATAGAATATGCCACTAAAGTTCGAATCTTGGTTATTGTCTTCAATGAGCAGAGCTCTTGCTGCAAAGGGTCATAGCGTCACCGGCCCACATAAGGTTTGCTGCCTTTTAAAAATAGAATGTGACTCGGGACTAATCCTTTTACAAATATTTTGTTACATAGTTACAAGGATTTTAGATTAGTAGGCACAAAATGAGAGAAGCGTTTGACAGGTTCTAGAGGCTGAACTCTAATTGTCGGAAGCAATCGGAAGCTACTGTCATAACCGAACGAAACGTGATGGGCTAGCCGATACCAAGGCTATTCCAAGAAGAGAACAAACAACCTTTGGAGTTGGGAAACACAAGGCTCAGTGCATTGATGGAGTGAGTCCTGATGAACTTAACCAACCCATCTTTCTCTGCCCGAAACTCTAGCTTCAGTTTTACAGCATTAAGTGATACTATGTGGTCGAAAGTTGTATCTGTCGGCGAGATATTATTTTTTTCAAAATCATTTTACCAGTCATATTCCCGCATATTACACATATTTTAAAGTCTCTAATTTCATGCATCTTTGCTGGATGTGCAATGGGAATTAGCCAAAGTCGTTCCTGTCCGAAAACACCTAAAGGTGACGAATTCAGATCGATCTCTATTGTGCCTTTCATGTCAAAAGTGTGAAAAGATATTGCAAAAACAAATTAGTCAATATCTCTTCACTAATATATTGTCTCCAAAATAAGCTGGTTTTCGACAGAACAACAGCTGCACTACTGCCTTTATAGGGCTATCCGATGATGTACGAATATAAAGCGCTTCATTTGTTGTCTTGTTAGACTTTTTAAAGGCGTTTGATATGGTTGTGCGCTCTACTTTGAGCCTCAAACTGTCACATATGTACAACTTCTCAATGTTTCATCAATGTGGGTGCAAGCTGTTTCAAATAAACCACGTGATTTCGAGCTTTCTTTCCATAGTCAGCGGCGTGCCATAGGGATCACTATTAGGACCATTACTTTTTTTTTCTTATATTTTAACGAACTTACTACTCTTATTAAAAATATCTCTGTACATGAGCTGTCTCTTGGATTAGATTGAATACGCTTCATTACTTTTTTTGCATTGATGAAGACCTCGAATTAATCGTGTAATGGTCATAAGAGAATGGTCTAATCCTTAATCCCAGGCGTTTTCAAGTCCAAGTTTATTGAAATCTCAAGTTAGCCTTTAGACCTATCAAACCTCCCTTCAATCCTCCCTAGTAATGTATGTTGATTAGTTAAAAACCCTTTGTATGACCTTTAGTCGTAATCTATCCTGGGATAAGCACATCCCATAAGCGATACGTAAGACATATAGAGTTCTTCAAACTTTATGGGTCTTCCACGCCTTCTCTCCGAAAGAGCCTCGTAAAAAGTTTGCATTTTTGAGTAATATTTAATATCATTATACCTTATATCTTTGGATTACGCAGATTTGATAGAGTCTCTCGTTATTCGAAACCTTCTCTCTATCTCTATAAAAAATTAAGGTTTCCTTCTTCGAACAGATCCGGTCGGCTAATTAAGCCTAGCTGCAACTGTCTTTTACCTGGAAGCCAATTTTGTATATACCCTACTCGCTTGTGCAACTAGTAAAGAAATAAAAAATTTAAGTCGAGACGAAACATCCTTTCATGGACTTTAAAGTCGGATATGATAGTATTTTAAAGAGCTTCACGTGGCAATGGCTGAATGCCCGTCAAGAGAGAAGTCTGATAGTCGGGGGATTTGGAAATAAAATCTTGCACTATCCAAGGATGATGGGTGTTTGGTTGTTGCTACATTCATCACTACATTCTTCGTAAAAGGGGGGATGAAATTTATAGAGAAGTTCAATCGATTTTAAAGTCTGTCTAGTATGTTTAGCTCCCAGTTTTACTAAGCCGATGAATAGTGATTCCGACTCCTGTATAAAAGGATCAAGATGTTTTAAGTTGAATATGGGTTTACCTAGTCCAGTACCGAATATTCGCATGTGAAGTGCGTCAGCCTACTGATATCACTGTCATAGGCCCCAGCTTCTTACCCTGATAGTTTTGAGGTTGATTAAAATGGTTGAAACTAGTGACAAAAACCAATATAAATAGAAATATATATATATGGCGTATACAGCCCTCACAGGACCCAAGTAAAAGCTTCTCCACCAACCATTGTCTGTGCGAATATATGTTAAATCTGTGTTAGCTATAAGTTTTTGGGAAGCTCCCATGACATTTCTTACACTTGTTTGTCAGACTTTCGCAAAAGTTGGGGCATTGAACAAAAACGTTGTAGGTGACCCTGGGTCGGGTTTGAACCTGGGACACCTCGCTTACTTGTCCACCACACTTAACCAATAATCCACTGCACTCACAAAAACCACTAATGATTGTGCTGTAATTGTGAATCATCTGAAAAAGTTTAGGTAACTTAATGTAGGGACAAACCTTGGGAATATAAAAACTGGAGTGGTAAGGGGTTAAACGGGGTTATCCTGGAACTAACTGGGAGCTTTTAAATATTCTTTTAACGTTGTAATGGGGACATGGGGACTCCAAAACGGTATAGGTTACCCAAGGAGGGGTCGAGTTGTAAAGCGGAAACTAGGTCCTTCACTGGAGTTACTCGGCTGATTATAACAACTTGTTTCAGCAAAGTGATGGTAAATACAGCGAGGAGCTGTCTAGTAGTAAACATGTAGGAGGAAGGAGAGACAATAACCCAATAAAATGGCACTCTGGAGTAAACGAAGAGATTTTTATCTCATATGTGTGGACCAAGGAACCGTCCTAAGTTATTTTTTGGTTCTTATTGCTGTCTTCGATTATCTGCTTAAAGGAAAAGTGCTATGCCCGAAAGTCGATCAGTAATTAAATTGCTAGTGATGGAGATTTTATCAGCGCTAAAAAGGTTCTGTATATCCCGAAAATGAACAGAGTATCTGTACTATCAATTTTTAAACCACTCCGAACTATTCCAGACAATCGATTGGGACAGTTATTCCCAAGTGTGAAAAGTTCAAATATGTGGGAACACTTACGAACTGCATGGATGACGGCATCATTCACCGTGCAAGCGTGAATTGAAGAAGTGGCAGAAAAATTTGCCATCTTCTGAACTTTAAAAAGGGTTAGTGTAGAAGGGACATGTCAAGTCTAACTTCCTCCGCCGTAGATTTAACCACATAATCTTGAAATGGATTTCTGACTCACCTTTGCATGTGCGTCCTTAAAATATCAGCTTCATTAACAACGGCAGTCATTGAAAGTTCCATTTTAATAGAAGTTAGCGCAGTGCCGTGCTTTCAAGTCGAGTGAATAAACCAACCACTTTAAATTGCAGACCAGTTAATGGTACTCCAAGTTGTTACGATGCCTAGGTACGTGCTGCTTTCCATTGATACGCGTTCAAATGCGTACAAAACAAAACAGAGCAACTACATACACTCAAATGCACACAATTTCATGTGCAGACAGGTACACAAGATAGCTACATCGTTGATGCATGTACTCTACTCATTCAAAGGCTACAACGGTGATGTCTAACCATGATGAGGAGTTCATGTCGCCTGTGTTATGTTTACAGCGGCATTGTCATCCTTTTTAGTATCTCCGCACTACAAAACCACTACACTCGCTTTTCCACCAAATTCAAATATTTATCCAATTTTAATTAAAATTTCAAATCTCGCTCCTCGCATCCATATCAAGGACCAAGGAGTACGGACTAAGGAAGGGAAGAGAAAATCGTTTCGAACTTTTCCATCATAATGATAATTGAAATTAAATGTAAGTATTGACAGAAATTCCCATCATAGGGTGGGGGGCCGGATGTACCCACTCCCCATACACTTCGACGATGTGATCACATGTGAAATCAGAATCATCAACTCGTCGAAGGGAGTGTGACGATGGATGCCAAGCTCTGGGAAAGCGATGATAGCATAAATTCAACCCCCTCTTAGGGTTTAATGACTGGCTGTGATGGAGACGCAGGCGGTGGCGACGATGACGATGACGATGACTATGACTGTGGTGATGTTGATGGCGCTAGGTAAATAAGAGCGAGGCACATCGTTTAGCTATGCTGCGGTAGAATTTCTTTGTACCCATGTCGATCTCTTGTTTGACATGATAACGCAGCTGGAAGCTACACCGCCACGTTTGCTCCTAACCCGGGTTGATGCGAGTACGACTATTCTCCGTTTGGTGTTGGCAAAATTATGAATCCAATGGATTTCTTTTTTTTTGTGCGTGCGGATTGCAATTTTTCTCATCGGAATTCACTCCATAGAAGGAAAAGCAAATATTTTCTCTCGTCATGTTTGGGGAACAGGATGACTTTACTCTTTGTTCAATGGAGACGTAGTCGTCGATGGGTGGTAGGTAGATTTTAATTTTTCGTTTGGAAACATGTATGTAGGTACGACGACACCAGAGGTAAAAGTATATGCGAATGAGTTTGCCAACAGTAAATACAGCACGGCAACGGATCTATATGCGAGCACATTGATTAGGCGAGGTATTTTATAAATGTAGGTTCCTCTGACATTTCCATCCTAAACTAGTGTAGATGGCATTGTTGTAGGGGAGGATGAATTTTTCGGGAACAATTATGTCCCTGTCATCGATTTCCAACCCTTGGGAATGGCATGGGCGTGTGCTCGAACAAATTATGTTGTTTTATGAGAGTTGTGTTTGCTATTGCTTTTACTCTGTCTCTCACTCTCTCTCTCTGTGTGTGTGTATCTGCGACATGTCACATTAAGGACAAGCAGTTTCTGTGGATTGTTTAGCTGTGCTTCAAAGAAATGTGTTTTTGGGAAAATAATTGGCAATTATTTGAAGGAAGAATCTGATGGCAGATGTTTTAATCAGCACTTGCTGTAGGCGATAAAAGTTAACACAGTCGCACGTAATAGGCTCTTGTAATGTAATGCTATGTATGTAACGTAACGTATGCGGAGATGTTGGCGTTAATATGCAGGCCTTGGATTAGAAGCAGAGGTAGGTAAATAATGTATCTGTCGCAGCCTTGGGGGATTAATGTTAAGTAATAGCGCCGACAAGTGTAGAAGTTTGATCCGAATTCCAGGGACTAGAAATTAAATATATATATTGTTATAGAAGTCTCTCGATAGCATCAACTTCCGATAATGTGAATTTCTCCAAAATAGAATTTTGGATCTCTTTGAAACGTTTGTATTTTCGCTTGGGTGTTCCCACAAGGATCATTACAGGTCCATTTTGTTCGATGAATTTGGTAAGATGTTTAGGGTGATAGCAGGTTAACGAAATCATTATAAGGTGACACAGGTTGTTAACAGTTGCAATAATGTGTCACCAGAACCATCAGTGTGGAAAGTCATTTCTTTGATTCTGCTAGGTCTCCGAACTGCGCAATGAGAAGACTGGCAAACGTCTAGAAACCTGAGGTTATCGCACGCATTTTTCCAACCACTTTTAGACTTTAAACATACGCAACCGACCTGATGCAATCACGCAAAAACAAAACCACACTTGTGTAGGCAACGACGATCTTTGAAAGTTACAAAGCGTGGTAAGAAGCATTTTTTGATTCCAATCAAAGGCAAGCCTGTCAGACTTGTATCAATAGACTAAGCCAGAAAGACATTGTTCAGCCAGAAATATAATAGAATTGTTTGAAACTCGTAATCAGGTAACATTTACCAAAACAATCGTAAAAGATAAAATTGTAGTTCGAAAACGCATTTTTTAGTTAGTTCATATTATCGAGGAACTACTGTACATATGAGAAGACATATTCAGTTGATTTGGGTGAATGCAGCTACTGACTACCTTCTAAGCGAGGGGTCCCAAGTTCAAATACGACCCAGTACGACCTATAGCGGTTTTTTTTACTGCCTAACCTCTTCTAACCTGTGGGTGCAGTGGTTAAGTGGTTTGGACCACTAACCGAGAGGTCGCTGGATCAAATCCCGACCTGTAGCACCTGAGAGTTTTTATTCATGAGAAGCTTCTCAAAAAATTATGTGCCGTTCGGAATCGGAATCTTCTGAAAATCTGACAAACATCCCAAAGCAGTTTGGGCCGCTAATGCTTTTCTCCTTTCATTTTTCTACTGCGGACATGACTAAAGCACAACTATTCAGCTTAACTGCCTAATCCAACTAAGACGGCCGCGCTCCAATTTTCCGAGATTAGGTCTTGACGCAAAGGCGATCAAAAACCACTATCTTTTCGATTGGTCCTGCGGTTTAAGTTTAGATTTAGCATCAAAAAAGTCATCCTTTACCATAGGCCGTTATTGCCTTGTTTGTTATGTTCCTAAGACCGGAAAGGAAAAAAAATTAAGTTTATAATCCAGGAGCCAGAATGAAAACGATCCAACGATATCGGGTCGACGTTTTTGTCTCCATCTATTTCCTTACATATAGTAGAGAAGAGGCAGTTCTTTAAACTGAGCTTAAAATCTTAAACTTTTGTACGAATGTTCCAGCAGAATGTGAGCTCAAGTTCTTAAACTTAATAAATAGTGAATAAAGTAGACACATATACAGTGAAGTCAATAGTGCCAAGATGGGTAGCTACGCAAGATTAAAGGTACCATACGCGATTCTCCTACGAAAGAAACCGATCCCATGAACGGAACATGCTGCCTGCGAAGAAAGAGTTGAAATTCTTTAGAATGCGAGCGATAAATTTAAGAAACTGTGGATCGTTTTCGCAATACGTTTACTCGAAAGCAGTCTCTGGACGTTCAATAATTATTTTGCAATACAGTTAACTCCCTCAGAAGCGGACACCGATGACATTGAGAAATTTGCTGGCTTATGAGAGGTGTCCGTTTAAAAGAAACTGAACTAAAGGAATGATATTTAAGAAACTCAGCCTAGGTCGAACAGTATTATACACAATCAGTATTATAGCGAACGTCATCGGAAAAACGCGTTGAAAAAAATTTCGCATGAAAATTTGTTTTCGCTTTTAAAAAACAAAAAAAAAATTAATAAATTTAAAATTTAAATTTAAATCACTTTTTTGGTTTTGGAAAATTATATTTTCTCAAAAACGGCACCTACGATTTTCATGTAATTTCGCACATTGCACTCTTTTAACATAATTGTTCGAAATACAAAAAATTATCAAAATCGTTGGAGCCGTTTTTGAAAAAAAAACGAATTTAATTTAAATTCAACAAAATTGTTACATGAGAAAAAAATTTAAAAAAAAATTATTTCAAAAATCGAAGTAAGCAAATTTGTTCATCTTTATAGTAAATAAAAAGAACTGTACATTTTTTTTAAATTGCCAGTTTTATAAATTACCGTTAATCAATTTTTTTTCCCAAAAACTGAGTATGCAGAATTTTTGACCTCATCCTAAACATCCTTAGTACAAAAAAGAACCACTTTTGAGAAAAATAGTGATAAGCGATTTTAACAAAAAAATTGTGTGGCAGGTACTGTTATTTCAAAAGATAAAGCGAAAAATAAAAAGATGCCTCGAGATGTAACCCCAAAAACCTTATATACGAACTTTGAAGCAAATCCATCGAAACGTTTCGCCATACGGTGCCCGGACAGACAGACATACCGACGGACGGCATTAGCGGACCCTCTCCTTTGACTTCTCTATAGTCGTAAAATCATCCTTCATACTCAGTTTGAGTTCGAAATGTTCGCACGATTGCAATAACTTTCTCTTTAGTATAGAAACTTAAAAAGCTCTCAAGTCTTTTAAGGAGCGCAAAACATGAAACAACACATAGCATAGCCAAAATCTTCTGTAGCTATGAAATTTTGTGTCAACATCTGTCTATTGGGGAGTCCGCTTATAATTGCAATATTTCTAGTGAAAAACCTACATTTTTTCTCGTAGACCTGTTAACTGGCCACTCCGTTCCCTTTGCGATTTGATGCTATTCGATTATTTTCATATGTATGTATTCTAGGGCTGCCACCCTACTCCTATAGCAGTAGATCTACTGCGTTTTGGCCCAAATGAAAGGCTACTGACAAGCAAACCAAGTCTACCCCTCTTTTTTGAATTTTTATTATAAGTTTATAACTTTGGCGAGGCCTCTATCCAAAGTTTGCTTTGAACGTATCCACCCAGGATTTCGAACGAAATTGCGATTTTTACAGATGGTTCGCAAACAGCGGAAGGAACAGGTTCTGGTATCTTCTCAGAAGAAGAGGGTTTCTATACGACTACCGGCCACAAATAGTGTCTTCCAAGTAGTGCTGTCTAAATGACGGCTGCGCTATTACAGATGAGAAGATCGACGATCTTCTTTGATGCTCCACTACTGACTTCCCCTAATCCACTTATTCTACTGAATGTCCACCTAGTCTTCAAATTTAACCTTTGAACTGCTGCCTCCGTTATAAAAGACGCCTCCGAACCAGTATCGATAAGTGTCCTCAACGTCAAATAGCTACCATCACCAGCCTTTACCCTAACTAAAGCAGTAGAAAGCAAAACTTGCGAGTTGGTGCTGACATGGTGCACTCTGTAGTTTTGGCTAGTTGACGGTAAATTGTTGTTGATATATGATTGACCTTGGGGCTGGTTCGGGTTGAATGATTGTGTTTGGGGTGCATTCAGATGATTTTGTTGTTGTTCATCTTGACTGGGCTCGTGGTTGTTAGCCGAAGACCAATTATTTATTGGTTGTTGTTGGGATTGGGTTAAATTGGTATAATCTGATGGATTTGGTGGGACGGGATGTAATAAAGAATTGTGACGCTGTTTACAGTGGTAGCAAGACTTCGAGCTGGGGCATTTGTTTTTGAAATGACTGTAAGCAAGACAGTTCTCACAGACTTTGATTTTAAAAACGGTTTGTTTACGTTGGCCTACATCCATTTCTAAAAATCTCCTACACTCTCGTAATGCATGTGGTCCTTTCAGGCAAACCTTGCAGTGTATTTGCCGTTTCTGCATCTGTCCACTATGTTGAACTTGAGTTGATAGTTTTGCCTTACTTACATATTTCGTGGAAGACTGCTGCTCCACAGCTTCCAATGTTCTGAACCTAGACTGAAAAATTCAAAAAATTCTTTAATTTTCGGCAGCTCCTTACTACTTCCCAACCTCTCTTTCCAAAGCTGTTGGGTCGTGTTACACAACTTCTGGAAAGTAATGAAAATCAAGATGGCGTCCCAATGCTGGACCGGCACCTCCAAATTCTGCAATGAGTAAATAATCTCCTGCGTAGTATCCAGAATGCGCTTTATGTTACTAGCTGTCTCGCTGCTCATGGAAACCCGACCAAACAAAAGTTTTAACTGTGTATTGACTAGCACCCTCTTGTGATCATAACGTTCCGTTAAAATCTCCCAAGCACGTTCATAGTTGCCGCTGTCAATAGCCAAGTGTTGAAGTAGCCTCTCCGCGTCGCCACTGACGTTGCACTTCAAAAAAATGCAATTTCTGTACCTCTGAAAGTGTTGTGTTGCTGTGCACCAAAGATACAAACATATCGTGAAATGACCTCCACGACTCATAACTTCCGGAAAATGTTGGCAACGTTATTACAGGCAGCCTTAATTCGCTTAGTTTTGCTTCATCTGTCGAAGTGTTCTTTGTTTTGGCGATGTCTTTCGGCGATTCCTCTGGCGTCAATTTGTCAATGGCATCTAACACTTCTGTCTTGTACTCAGCGTAGACATCTCGAATTGTTTCGTATGCTGCTTCCAAATCTGCAACATCTAGATCAGCTTCCACCTTTCCAGTACCAAGTATCTGCTGGTGATAGTGCTCTGCCATTGTCAACTGCTTATCCATCATTTCGATGCGTGTATTAAGGTAATTCCTTTTAGATAATCTGATTTTGTCTGCTTTCCCAAAATTTAACCTATCCTGCTTTATGCTTGCCAGAATATTTAATTGCAGTTTGCCGTATGACATTTTGCCTTTTTTATTAATATATTTTATTTTAAATTTTTTATTTTCTTATCACCTGCCGACAAAAATTATATCTGAACGCTTATGCTGGAGACTTTGTTCAAAATTGTTGTTGTAAAATACACAGCAGCAGGCAGCAACAACTTTGCTGTTGGAGTCTTTTATGTAACAATAATACACACACTACACACTTTAAAATTTATAAAAAAATTAAATTAAATTTATTAAAACTAGTTATTAAACTTTCTTTGTGATTCACTACGGATCGAATGGACCAAAAATGTTATGTGTCGATTTAGCTGTTTAACCACTAGTTTCTCTTGACCAAAGAAAACTCAACCCTTTGTGTTGTGTGGTTTCAAACGTTATAAAATTTTATTGGAAATTATGAACAAAGAAAGTTATCTTTACAACAGTTTGTGCACTCAATAAATCAATTTCTTTATATATAAAATTACATGTCTTTTTAATAAGTTACGTTAAAATGTTACTGTTTACTTTATGTATATTTTCATGTGTTGTATTTGTAAATATGTCAAATTTTAGGTGTTGTTAACAGGGTGGTTTATAATGTGGAATGTATTCGATTCAATTCGCAACACGGTATCCGGAAGAGATACCGCCATCTACATCGATAGCCGCAGTCAAGGCAATAGAATCAAGCAACATCAATTCTGATACAGTCTGAAGTAAAACACATACGTATCTAGTTAATGCGACTCAATAGCGCGTCGTCGAAGAATTTTTTTAGGAAAATCTTACATTTAGAGAAAATAGGTGGCAAGGAAATTGGATGCTTTATTAGGAAATTGCTTAGGTATTTCTGTCTTTTGAATGATCGCGATGGGCGTTTTAGTGCATAGTGTTCTGTGATGATTTCTTTTTTTTACCACCCCTCTGTTTAGCCTAACCAAGCTCCAGCCAGTTGCAAGCGCTCAGCAGGACCTGGGCCAAGCAAAGATTATTTGTCATTATTTTCATTATGATCGTAATAATTACTATTAAGAAAAGTGCTACAAATTCCACGCCACAATATCTAATATCATTCATTTCTTAGTTTAAAAAAGCATTCGAAGGATGACAGCACTGCACAGCTTGATTTACTGCAATCCACGACGGTTACATGCCCCAAAATCATATTCAATTGTCATAAAATGATCTGTTAAATTTAAAATTTGAAAACATTTTTCTGCGTCTTATTTCAATTTAAAGTTTTCCACATTAAAAAAGAACCAAAGAAAGGGGGGCATAAGTCCCTATGCCTTTGACCTATGCATCTGTCACTCGAGAGCTATTTATAGGTGAGCTTGCCATCACCAATTCTACCGGAACCGCATACACCTATATAAAATTCGTCTTAAAACTTCAGTGATCCAGTGAGAGTCCTTTCTTTTTTACAACAACTAATGTCAATATTTTACGAAAAAAAAAAAAAACGACAAGTCCACCCATCAATGTACCATGTCAATTTATAGATTCTATTCTAACTGTATTTAAACTTATTTCATTGTCGGAAAAGCTTCTACTTCCAACTGAAAGCACTCACTCGTACTATAATACAGATCGTGTATTTTTGAATTCTACTGCCAATAAAAAGATTACCCAGTCCCCAAAACGAAGCCATACATTGGCTTCCTTTCTAAGTATCCAAGTCGCAAATCCTTGTGCTGCCACAGCCCAACGAACACAGTACACCAGAATTGCCAATTAACAATAACTCTGCTCCGTTTATCTAAATTCCAATAATCCCAAAATAAGGGCGGATAAATCAGCTTGCTGTGAAGTAGAGAATAACACAGGAGACACTGCCAATAGCATTAACAGGCGCACCCATACCCATTTGCCTAACACCACTACCACCACGTACCACATCAATAAAGCGATTTTGTTTATTCCCTACATTCATCCTTTTTGTTTCTTAGATACTGCTGGGAGAGTAACGCAAACAGAAAAGAAAAAAATAAAAAAAAAACAAAACAAAACAAGACAATGACAACGACGCAAGAACGAACAGTAAAAACATATGGAGAATGGGGAAAATCCTTTGTAAATCTCATCTTATTATCCTTGCGGCACTATAAGTGTACACAAGGATATTTTTCTCTCTGCCACCATCAGCAATCAGCCAGCCACCCACTTTTACTGTATAATACTAAACAATATGGTATCCTTTTTGCAAAAACTTTTATCAGTGTGTATTTACCGGAGCAAACATCCAGTGATTAGCTGAGGCTGGAAATGATTTCAATTAGGACTCCAAATCCTTTTGATTAATTAATATGTTGGCATAGGATTTACTCTGAATTACACATGGAAGACAATTCTGGCGGTGGAATTACAACGAAAAAGGGAAAGAAATAGAGCAGAGCTAATGGAAAAAGAAAGTGCTGTCATTTGGGATTCCGCTTTAGTGCGCACTAGCGAGCGAGTGGGACGGGAATGTCCGTTCACCTTTTGCGTGTTAATTCCAAAATCACTTCCTCCTTGGAGGAGTGACCATGCTAATTAGCACCAGCCAGAGTGCATGTAGATGCATTCATTACAGATTACAACCTAATTTCTCCTCACGGTGGTATTGGGTGGTCGAAGACATCACCTCACCACGTCCCACGATCCTTATCAGTTCGGGTGACAGCCAATCATGCAACCAGGCAAGGCTGCTGCTGCAGCTGCAGCATAGAGTCCAATCTCAATCTCGGTGATCTCTCGACGGAACTTATAGTTGTTGTTGGGTGTCGTGTTCTCTTCCCACTATACAAAACACCACCACTCAACGGCGCAGCGGACAGGCAACCTGTTTTGGAAAAATACATAAACCGATACAGAATGGAACCGCACTGCATAACGTGCTCTGCGGAAAATTAGAATCCAATCGAAGGCAATCCGTGGAGATATTTAGATATCTTCTTGGAGCTGCACAGATCGATGGTGCTGTGACTAAGAAGCACTCTGGATTCGATGGGTTCTTTGTGACACTGATTGCATTGCATCACGATCGAGTACCACTACTATGTGGAGCCACTTCTTGTGCTGACATCTTGAATATGGTGCTGAATTCATTAGTAGCGAATGAATGCGTTGGTGGCTGCGAGGAGAGTAGAAAGACGATGTGAATGAGCAAGATAGTCGCATGGAACAGTAAATAAAACTCATGTTTCATTTACATCGAACTTAATAAGATGGACATTTTAATATTTTTGCTTAGTTAATAAAGGAAAATTGATATTCTTTAGAGTTATTTAATTACAATGTGTGGGTGCAGTGGCTTAGTGTGTATGTGCGTAGGGCGAGGGGTACCCAATCAAATTCGTAAATATACAACGGACAGCTATTTCAGTCGATCAAATCGTGTAACTTTAGACTTTAGAAAACGAGAGTAAATCATTACTTATTTAAAAATATTATTGAACTATTCTATGTATAATTTTTCTATAATCTTCACAGGATATCTAGCTATATACGATTGTGTAACCCCGATTGGGAATAATTATGAAGACGACAAGAAGGCGAAGTCAATACTGACCTGCTGGGACATCTGAGGACATTGTGTAGGATGCGTGGGATGTCTTGTGGTTAGTTAGATGCAAATTTCACCCGGAAGCCGTGAAGGTCTATTGTTAGTACCCTGTTTGTACATGTGATGACATGTGGCTAACAAATCCACATCGATCTATTGAGGAATAGTTTTATGTCGTCCAAACTTTTGAAGAACCGTATGTTAGGCTCATTAAATTCGTATGTGGGGTAAAACCAATGGAGTGGAATTAAATGCTTCTAAAACACAATGCTGTTTCCTGTCATTAAAGCGAAACCCTAATTCTCTGCCATTATCCATGAATGGCACTTTCATAGCTGAAACCGAACGACTTTCCATTCTCGGTATGTGTGTTAATGACGTTCGTTGGAATGACCATATATTCGATGTCGCCAAGAACGCTGCGAAATGTCTAGGCTTCCTTAAGCGATGCAAGAAATATTTCACACCTTCTGATCTGGAAACAATTCATAAGGCGTTTATTCGCCCCAAACTTGGGTATAACGCTCATATCTGGTCCGGTGCTCCAATAACATAGTTGGACCTACTTGAAAGCATTCAAAAACGTGCGGTTAAACTTATTGGCGATCGCGAAATCACTTGACGCTCTTAGTCATCGTCGTGATGTCTTCTGCCTGTCATTGTTTTATCGGTATTTCCACCACAAGTGCTCAAATGAAATAGCCAGTTGCATTCCACCCCTACAGCATTTCAACCGCAATACTCGCCATGCTAGGAATGCACATCAGTTTACCCTTAAGCCTGTTTTCGGACGTACAGTGAAATACAAGGATTCGTTTCTTAACCGTACAATACGAATGTGGAATGCTCTACCCCGCTCTGTTTTTCCTACACATTATAATTTACAGACATTTAAAACCAACGTGCATCGGTATCTCCTTTTTTCTAATCCTTCACTTCCCTAATGCCCGCACTGTGCTAATTCATTATAAGGGTATCCAAAATCCCAAAAAAAAAACGTGCTCCCATGCAGGATTAGCGACGTTCCTGTTGAGCAGGGCAATGGCCCACACACCCTATTTCGTCTTCATCTCTGCAGCTTCTGCAGAAGTCATTTGCAAAGAACCGATGAGCATCCGAATTTGCCTTCTGTTAAGGGGTTACATTGGTTATTCAGGGAAAAAAATTCTATTATCCACAATTTTTTTGTTTATATAAAAAATAAAATATTTTATTCAAACTTTTTACTGTCTTAAAGATACACATTTGAGAAAGAATTTCTGAAATTTTCATAGGAAAATATTCAAAACTCCGTCATTGTGAAGTCATTTCGGGAGATCCCTCGGAAAAAATGTGCGTTCGCGTTGACAATAGAACTCGTGACAGGATCATCAGAAGTGAAAAAAAAATGTCGTATTTTAATTAAGACCATAAAATGAAAATTGGATTTTTGGCAGACCTTTTTACAAGAAAATGTTAATTTTGTTAAATGTGTTCAAACATTTTTTTTTTTGAATAGTTGTGAATGAAAAAAAATCCTTCCTCCAAGCGTTTAAGATTTGGATTACCTCAAATAAACCTAGTGATACAATTGAGTGCACACCTTCCCAAGTCTGTATGTCGGAAACTTTTATTCGGAATGACTTTAAAATTTAGGATAATATTCTCGAGGTGTTGTTGAAAAAAAAATTGATATCCGATGATATTCGTCAAGTGGCTGCTGGCAGTGTTGATTAGAAATATACTTGTATCGTATTTTCCATGACATTCCTCGAAATTTTCGGTGATAACTGTTCGCATTCCTGTCGAATATTCTCCATAAGGGCTGCGATTGTTTGAGGTTTATTGGCATACGCCCACGATTTCAAGTTGCCACAAAGAAAGAAGTCTGGGATGGTTAAATCGAGCGATCTTGCTGGGAGATTACGCTACCAGGAAACGCTTCAATCACAATATCCATTGTAGCTCGTGCCGTGTTGAAACTTGTTGAGACCACATGTTCATCAAGCCCCGCTCATCCAATTCCGGCAGAAAGAAGTCATATATCATGGGCCTGTGGCGTTTGTCAGTAACAGTGACCGTATGGCCGATGGCACCCTCAATAAAATACGGCCCAATCACTCCTCCAGCGTGAACGCCGCACCAGACAGCAGTGGCTGGTTGGCTCTTTGTGCATCACACGCGAATTTCCAGTGCCCCAGAAACGAAGATTTTGCGTAATAATGTTATCGCTCAAATGGAAATGCGCGTCGTCGCTCGTGATGATTTTGGACACAAAATCGTACTCTTTGTTGTTGAGATTGAGGATGGCTTGACAGTAATTCACACGGTCAGCAGTCATTATCTGTTTGTATACTGCAGGAGGCTAGTTCACAAATGTCAAATATGATTGACGTGCGACGCCATTTGCAAAAGTCACAACATCTTCCGATAGGTCGATTAATTTCGCGAAACCTTATATTTATTAAGTCAATGTAAAAACTTCCGATTTTGACGTTTAACTACTCTAAATGATATAACTTCAAAAATATTACACAAATCTACGAAAATCACTCAATACACTTCAAAATTTATTAGCGCAAGAAATGCAAGCAATATCATGTAATTGTGGAACCCAACAAACGGTTATGACAACTTAAAACACTAGGTTGTTCAGTTTTTGATTTCAGAAAAAAAGGGTGTTAAACTTTCTACGCATGTAAGAAAACTTTTGGCAAAAGGTGAGGTGTTCAGCCAAAATATTTTCTGTGATGCGTACAACCGAGGTATGACCCAAGCCTCATCTATGGGTCAGTAGTTCCGTGGGGGGTTCTTAGTAAAGCCTATAATATAACCAAACTCAGAAAAGTTTAGCGAAAGGAATTTATAGGCAGCACAGTCGCTTTACAGTCCTTCGGCAATATTCTGTCCTTTCTATTTATAGAATTCCAACTAGATAATGCAAGGCAAGGTATACAGGGGAATGTTGACTCAGGTGAGGTATATATAGGTGAGAGTATGTTCTCTGAGAATCTGAACATCTAAAAATCCTACAAAATTCCTGATACTGCATAGCTCAGCCTATAGACAGCTATACTCATTGATGGCCGAACTGCCATTAAGGTTATTGCCTCAGTAAATATAACTTCCAGATTAGTGCTGTAGAATGCCGAAATGAACTGGCTTTGCTTGATCAGTTTAATGTAGCCCTGATTTGGGTATCAGGTCACATTCCGCTAGGGCCAGTCAAGCCAAATCTCCTCCGAATTTCTAATGAAAGTAAATCTCGGATGGAGATATCCGAGCAACAACTAACTTCCTTAGCAATACGCGAAAATACGTTTACTACCACACTTTTGCAAAACTCCTTACTGTGCTAGGCTAGTATTCTTAAGAATACTAAGACACTCTGTAAATGCCCTCCCTCGAACTAGGCTCCAGGCCCCAGGTTCTGATGTGGTGAGTGCTGAACATCTTATCTTCTTGGCACTGAAGTGCCAGTTAAATTGCTGGAAAAAAGTAGTTTCAGACTGTGTTTAGTTAGGGCGATTGCCTTAAAAAGTTTAAAGTTTTCATCTTTTATTTAGATGAGCGTATAGGAACATCTACATGGTGTCCTTACATTTTCTCTGTGTATTTTCGTGGCCAAGATATTTTCTTAACCCTACTTTTTATAGGAAGGCATAGGTTTTTTTTTTGGAAGGAATTTAGATGGAATGCTGTCGTGTTTCAGGCAGGGACTCTTCACGGATCGGCAGCCCGTTAAGTAAAAAGTAAGTATACGTTTTTTCCTTTACATGTTTTTTTTCCTTCTTTCTGTAGATGAAGAGGTGGTAGGCTCATTAGAACCTTCAACAGTGTGAGCTGTTCTAATTGTACCAGGCAAGCCTCTTTAGTTCGGTCTGAATAGGCCTCTGCCTCATTTTATGCCACCAGCAGGGTGTGTAGTATTTTGTTACCTACACTCACGTTTTCTAAATTAGTTGGCAGAATGCAAACCAAACAGAGGTAGTTCATTGTAGGTATCTAAATTATGTGCAGAATCAATGATTAAATAAATTTATTAAAATATATCTAGGTAGGTAGGTACCTACAAACGCAGAAATAATTAAATAACTGGCCTGCAATGTTATTTTAGATGCCAATTCTGTAAACAATGCGTGAAGGGCATCTGTAAGCACCAAAGCAAGCACTTCCGAAAAAAATATCCAAAATGTTTCGTTCAGATTAAATAATCTGCTTGTTTTGATAACAAATCATTTAGCCAGGTATGCATTATGTAGGTGAATACCTACTTGAAATGATTTCTAAATGAAATTCAATTAGAGTTGGAAAAATGTAATCCATCCCCTTCGATTGCACCACAATTAAATGAAATATTTAAGCAAATTTACCAAACCATTAAGCAAATATCATTTCTGGATTAAGTGTCCCGCATCCTTCCAGTCCAGCTCGTCGCAAGCGCAACCACAAAGCGAAAATCCAAAATATGTAGCTATGTAATTAATTCATTGGAAAATAACGAATTTCAAATGGGCACTCGGCCGATATGGTCGAACTGCAACTGCAACTACAGCACCACTCCGAAAGTCAGAATAATTACAATCACAAAATTAAATTCACATCCTTTGTGCGAACGCAACAGAATGGGACTTAACGGGGGTGGGATAGGATACTGAGCGTGGACCAAGTTGAAATGCATAGCTACAGTAATTATGCTCGTAATTCGTTTGTCTTTCGGCCGAGTGTTTGTGTACCATAATTGGATGGATGCATAAATTGAGTTACATTAAAAAGCATCGCATCGCACACACAAAGCGTCAACCGACATGAGTACTGAGTACTGACAAAAACCGAAAACAATAACTCTCCGCATCAACAAAGAAAAAAAAATATACGTATCTACCCAGCTATAGGGGCGAAAACACAATATTCCGTTAAACATCCAGAATTAACTGCGAAACGTAAATTACATTGAGAGTCGAAATCGCAGAATAATGTTGACGGTTTTATAATTACTTGAATGGACAGCCTGGGCGAGCGTCTCCTTAGTAATGAGAAATTAAGCCCCGATAACAGGACAAAGCGCACTTAATTATGTTAATAATTTTTGTTATTTAAATTGATTAATTATTATTATTTCGTTTTGCGGTCCTCTGGGTCCTGGACACATAAGCTGATTGTGGTAGATAGCCCGATGGCAGTGCGAGAACCGATAAGGACATTCGGATGGTGTCCAACGCCCAACGATTGGATTGAATATGTAAACACGGGCATTAAGTGGCTATTTGTTGGCTGTCTGCATCGCAGAAAAAAATAAATGAAAAAAAAAAAAAACAACGCGCCACATAAAAATAAAAATTAAGCGAATAATTAAAAGCACTTATCTGAGGGTTGCAAATTTTCCAATGGAATGCATTTGCATATTCTGTTCGCGGATTAACTATAAACACAAACAATAGCGATAACCTGAATTGTGTTAGTGACAGAGAGTGCTTGACACAAATGTACACTAAAGCCAATGCCTCACGATAACCGCTCTGGGATGAAGTTCTGTGATTTTAAAACTCAACAAGGGTTTACGTAAATGTTTTGTGCATTTAATCAATCCACTTGCAGAGTGTGTCCTTGATGTGATTTTTTTTTAAATTTCGGCATAGTAGACAGGTACTTTAATTAGGCAATCGAAGATGCCACCGAGATGTATATCCATCTCTTAGTTTAAAGTAACACAAGACTTAAAGGAGCAGCGGACTATTAGGCAGGGTTAAGACAGCTGTGCCGCCACAAAACCCTAAGCGCCCCCCGCGATTCCTCGGAGAACCAAAAAGTATCAAAAATCACAAACCTTTGAGAAAATAGGGCTTACAGCCGAACATTGTGCACTGCCTGTAGACCGCGATTGTGAGACCGCATTCTTCCCTACGGTTCAGTTGTCTGGTGGGAGGCGTTTAAAACAAAAGCCTATCTAAAGAACCTGAACTAGGTGCAGAGAATTGCTTGTCTGGGCATAACAGACAACTAGGTCTCGAAACGCTATTGAACCTGCAACCCATTGAGCTATGCACTAAGAACGTGCGGCCAAAGCCGAACAAAGTTTGGAAGCCTGAAATCCAGGTTTGACTTCGAGAGATATTTCAGAATCACTATACCCGAAAGGCAGGACTGGGACTCACCCAGTACCATAATTAAGGGTATATTCGTGTATACAGATGATTCAAGCATAGAAAAAGGTCTTCAAGCTGAGATCAACGCAGTTAAGAAAGGACCACCTACTACCCTATCGATGGAACTACCACCAGTGGAAATGACCATCTGTGTGGACAGTCAGCACCTAAAGTAATCGGGTCCAACATTGTAAGGTGTGTCACAGATTGCTTCTTGGTACTCAGGGATAGACGTTCACTCAGTTCTACTCGGCTGGGCACGTTGAATTGGAAGGGAACGAAAAAGCGGACAAATTGGCCAGATGCGGCTCTGATATGAACCCACTACTAGCGGATGGAGAAGTGCTACCGCCTTTCAACACTGCTAAGACTTTTATAGACGGCGCCACCACACAACTGGCTAAGGAACAATGGAGCAACACCAGCGGTTGCGTTGAAACCAAAAGATCAAAGTTCATAGTCTCCTTTAAGGGGTTGCATGGGTTTCACAGCTTAAAAAAATCGATTTTTTTATTGTCTTATTAATTTCTACAACATCTCGAGAATATTATCCTAAATTTTTAAGTCATTCCGAATAAAAGATTCGGAGATACAACCTTGGAAAGGTGCGCACTCAATTGAATCACGAGGTAATCCAAATTTAAAACGCGTTTTTCTCGAAACTGTGTTTTCAAAGTCGGTTGTCAAAAGTTCTCCAACACCACTCAACCAATCTTGATGAAGTTTTACACAGTTCTTCGAGATACAATTCACGAAGGATCACGAGGGATCACCGAAAATGACGTCAGTCACAACGACGGAGTTTTGAATATTTTCCTTTAAAAATTTCAGAAATTCATTTTCAATTGTAAATCTTTAAGACCGTAAAAATTTTGAATAATATATTTTATTTTTTATATAAAAAAAAATTGTTGAAAATAGTACTTTCAGAAATAACAGAAAAAATTGTAAAGATCCAAATAAAGATTTCCCACACTCAAAATATTTTTTTTTATTTAGTAAAAAAGTAATTCAAAGTCTCAACAATAGCAATATCTTACTACTAAAGTATTTACTAGAATATTATGTACTGAACTCTTTATGTATTGGCCACCACTGTATATCCATGTCAACTAAGTGCAACTAGTGCAACTTTGTTCACTCTAACCCTCGTTGAATTTCTTGGCGAACTTGGCATTGTTGATTAAAAAATCTTAAATTTGAACTTACCTTTGATTTCAACGGCAGCATTCCATTGTGACATAACAAAAAAAAAACCTTGAAATTTCCGTTAAAATAAACTTCAAATCTTTCTAACGAAATAGTCCGCATCCTTATAGATTCAGCAGCTTCAGCAATTTAAATTTTAATTTGCATAAGCGCCCATTCGCGACTCACCTATCCCAATTAGCATCATTCATTCAATCCAACTATTATTAGGGTATGCAGCTTAGATTGGTTTCGCAAATTGATCACTAATTGGTAGGTGAATCAGCGTAGGTACTATGGTATTTCTAATTGACCATGTAATTGCGGGAACGTTTGATACTCCAGCCAGCTTCAACGTTCCGAATATTTGAAATTCCAATTCCCAATCGATTTCTACTATGGATGTGCGCTACGCTACGCATGGAATGTAAGCATGACCATTCGTATAGTCGACAAATTCAATTCATGTGGAATATGAAAATGTATCTATACATAGTGCCGCCGCATCGGTGTGGTAAGACTAAATAGATTTTATGCAGATTAGATGCTTTAAATGAGATCCTCATTCCTAGTTTTATTCATTCTTTATTGAAGAGAATTTTGTTCTTTTTCTTCTTTTTTTTCTGTTTTGTTGTTCCAAAATAATGTCGCAAACATGTCATTGTGGAGTACAGGAGAAGACGAGAAGTAGATAACAAAGTCATTACGATCTAAGTGAAGTATATATATATTTTTTTTTTTTATATATTTTTGTGTACTCTGTGAATAGAGAGGATAATGTTATGTAGGTAATCTTTGTTTTGCCCGCGGCGACAGAAATTTAATTTCATTTGACTGCTTATGACATTTGATTACAACCCCGAGCAACGGGGTTATTGTTCTTTAGTGATACAGAAAATTCAAAAGTGAGAGATAAATATGATTAAATTTACATATTTTTGTGTGCGTTTATTTCTTCTGTTTGTTTGAAGCGTTGCGGACAAACAAGAAAAACGTACTTGCTGTTGGTACGACATACTTATATACGGATTCTTAAAGAAGATGGAGATGTAGCTGAATTGATGGGATGAAGAAAGTGTCTTAGTTTTCTGAAGACTTAAAGATTTTTACCGATACGCCCTGAACATAGAAACAATTTCAATTTTAAGGTTTTATAGGTATTTAAAATACAGTGAGCCATATTTTTCAGATTTTTGAAAACCTGCCATGTTTGAAACTAAAAATTAAATTTATGAAATCCCTAATATCCTTAAAATAAGTTCTTTCATAAGACGAGTCTCAATTTTGCTGAAAATAAAATTTCTTCTAATTATAAGGAAGTTTGGAATTCAACGCCTGACTTGTTAGGCAATTTCAACTTTTCAACAAGACAACTTGGCTCTTCTTTCAGATTTATGGTCTTAGGTTATGAAGTATTTAACTACGTCAGTCTTTTTTTTCCAAAGTAAACGTTTCAACGTAAAGGATATGCACAATATTAAGGGGCACAGTAGTGCCCGGCCAAGTTCTGTAGTACCCTTATTTAAACCAACTCAGGCCATGTTGACCCTCCCCCCCCCCCCCTCCAACTTCACCTACAACAATGCTAGAGACATCATTTTCAGGACTTATTGGGGCGCACAGCAGCAGGCTTCATACCAAATTTTAACTGTTTACCATAAGCAGTTCCTGAGTCATAAGGCCCCAAAATTAGCAAAAATAGAACCTTGAAATCAAAGGGGCGTGGCAGCCACCCACTTCTCTTAACTCAGTCCCTAAAAACCTACAATTATGAATTTGTACATGGTTGTTAGATTTTGAGGACAAACACGGGAGAAATTTAAATATTGTTTATTTTCCATTTAGGGGGAGTGCTAGCCGCCTCTTTTCCTTAACTTTGCACCCAAACGACTTAAGAGTTATGAAATTATACGTGCAAGTAGGACTTGACATGGCCGTTTAGCTTCGGTCAAAACTCCTACATTTTAAAATATTCCAAAATTTCCATGTATAGTGGCAAGAGTTCTTCGAGATCGCAACGTACATAAATCCGCTGGTCCAGATGGTATTTCCCCCATCGTTCTGAAGAGGTGTTCTTCCACGCTGGCAAACCACTGCGTAAGCTTTTCTATCTGTCCTATTCTTCAGGGCTCTTTCCGAGAAGATGGAAAACAGCATTTGTCCAGCCTGTGCCAAAAAAAGGCGAATCTTCCTCTCCCTCCTCCTACCGACCAATTGCACTTACGTCCCTTCTTTCCAAGGTCATGGAAACGCTGATAAATCGTCAGCTTATGAAATATCTTGAATCGCGGAAACTTCTTAATGACCGGCAGTACGGTTTTCGCCTCAACAGGTCCACTGGTGATTTGATGACATATCTAACCGAAAAGTGGAACCAATCTATTCACCATGGTGGTGAAAGCAAGGTCATTGCGCTTGATATTTCAAAGGCATTTGACAGAGTTTGGCATCAAGTTCTCTTGTCGAAAATGCGTGTATTTGGGATCGATGTTACCTTTATTCAATGGATTAGAAATTACCTTTCGGACCGTTCAATACAAGTTGTTTTGGACGGTTTCAAGTCTGCAACTCACCAAATAAATGCTGGTGTCCCTCAAGGCTCTGTTTTGTCTCCGACTCTCTTTCTCATTTTTATCAATGACCTCCTGTCTGTCACTTCTAATCCAATCCATTCCTTTGCTGATGACAGTACTCTTAGCTTCGCATATTTGTTCTTCGGGTGTGGAGCTAGAACGGCAACGTATGTTAAGCTCATTAAATTCCGATCTTGACAGCATTCTTATGTGGGGTAAAACCAATAGAGTGGAATTTAATGCTTCCAAAACACAATGTTTTGTCTTCTGTCACTAAAGCGAAACTTCAATACTTTGCCATTATCCATGAATGGCACTTGCATCGCTGAATCCGAAAGGCTTTCCATTCTCGGTATGTGTGTTAATGACAACCTTCGTTGGAATGACCAAAATTAAAAACCTATTAACTCAATTATAAAATATTATAGCTCTAAAATAACAGGAAGTTGTGCCGACTTGATGATATAAATAGTTACTATATGGGTATTTTTACTGGATTACTTTGGGGGATCTTAAGAAATCATGTTGTTTTAAAAAAAAACAATCCAACCTGTTCAAATCGTATATTATATTTTATTACGACGCTTTTTATTTAACAATATTTTCTTTTTAACGTTTCTTTTTTACAGTCAGGGTAGATCTTCCTGTGTTCTTGTACACAACGTAACAAAAATTATTTTTGTTCCTCCTGAACCGTCAATAAACCATGAAAATCTTGTATTAGTTTAACAGCCCTTTCTGCTGTGTCGTTAACCGCTCTGAGCATTGAAAACGTATTTTTGGCGTCTAGAAAAGAGGCGTTTGTTTCCCATGTTGAAGGACACTCACGAAGAAAACTGTCATCAATTCTGAGACGAGAGAACAAATCCTTACTCTTCATTGAAATAAAATCATTTATGTTTTTCTCTGAAATAAAAAAAATTTAGAATAAGTTAGAGTGAAATAACATTAGATATAGATAATAATATTAATATATCATACTTACCATACAATGAACCGCAAAGATCTTCATTCGATGGGATGTATCGTTTGCCAAAAGTTGATATTTTTTCTTTCGACAAATTCTTCATAATGTTAATTTTCAGTTTTTGGTCTACCTCATCGTCAAAGAGTGACAAGATCGCTACTTCATCAGTCAAATACCATAAGTGTTGGCTGAACTTCTGTAGAGCTGCTTTCGAAATGCTTTTGTCAATATATTCGTAAGACTTTAATGCCTTCAGAAAGCACAAATCCTGGTAAGGTGTTTTTACTGCCAAAATACATTGCACCCATGGCTTGACATTAGCTATCATAATAAACAAGCAAACGTCTACCAGAGCTGCCTTGTCTTTGCTAGTTAATTTAAACTGAGAACTCAGCAACGCTATTTTCAGTGAATAGATCGCACCTGGAGGCCTTTCAAACTGCAATCGCCTCTTCCAACTGGAAAATTGCTGGTTGATCCCAGCTTTTGGCCGAAAGATATGCTTGTAAAGGAATTTGTCAACAGGCCTAGCATCAAGAAGGCACCAAAAAACCTTCCAAAAAACTGAGAGCTTCAGATGTAAATCCTTCTACCTTCAGCCTGTATTATCAAAATACTGGTGGTCTCCGTACAAAACTGCGAGATGTCTTACTTTTCTCCTCGTCTTGTCAATATGATGTCATTGTTTTTACTGAAACCTGGCTCACTTATGAACATCATAATGAAGAAATGTTCAGCAAGGACCAGTACGAAGTTTACCGCAAAAACCGCTGTCCTGTTCTTACCAACTGTGAACGGGGTGGAGGTGTTTTGGTTTCAGTGAGGAAATCTTTGCACAGTGTCGAAGTAGTTATACCCCCTATAACTCTTGATGTGGACCAAGTAGCAGTAAAAATCAAATGTATTCTAGGTAATGAAATTATTGTTATTGTAAGTTATATACCACCTAGGAGTTCCTATCTTTTGTATAAAGCGCATATCCACAATTGTACTTTAATCTTAAATAATTTGGAGGATCATCAGCATGTCATCCTGCTTGGTGATTTTAATTTGCCTAATTTAATTTGGTCTTTTGATTATGAAGAGTCCAGACTTTTCCCTTTTAATGTAAATTTAGACTATGAGCGTGAAGTTGTTGATACGCTTTCCCAGCTAGATCTAAGGCAGATCAATCATTTGCTAATGAGTTTAATCATGTTCTTGATTTGGTTTTTGTAGATTCTGAGCTTAGTATTAGTATCGGCAACTCTATGATTCCACTTTTTCCTAATTCTATCTTTCATGTAGCTTTATCTATGGAATTTGAGTTTTATGAGTATTGTAGACCGAGTCCCTGTGTTACTAATCTTAATTTTAGGTATAATTTTGCTAAAACTAACTTCATGAACTTATCTAATTATTTAGAAGGTATTGATTGGATTGCCCTTTTTAATAACGGCAATCTGAATTATTCTTTTAATGTATTTATTAAAACAGTCAAAGTGGCAATCGATATGTTTACGCTTAAAGATAAGATTGCATCGTCAGCTAAACCTATTTGGTTTAACAATAGGATCGTTAATCTAAATAATAGGAAGAATAAGATGTATAAGCTGTTCCGAAAAAGGAACGATCCTGAACTTTTGTTAGCTTATAGAAGGCTGCAAAAAGAATTTGACGTTTTAAACAAATTTCTTTATAAACAGTATGTTCTTTCTGTGGAATCAAATTTAAAAACCAACAGTAAACGTTTTTGGAGCTTTATCAATAGCAAAAAACAATCTAACGGTATTCCTAGTTGCATACGTCATAATAATGTATCGTCTTCCGACCTTTTAACCATTTGTAATATGTTTGCTAACCACTTTCAATCTGTTTATTCAAGCGGTTCTTCCCCACCCTTAAATGCAATTGAAAACTTTGTGCCAAACAATTTTAAACGTCGGTATCCTAGAGTGCTCCATCCAGGAAGTTCAAATTGCTCTTTCTTTATTGAATTTAGATAAAAATCCTGACTTTGAGGGCATCCCACCAATTTTACTTCAAAAGTGTTCACATGCCTTTTCTGTGCCTCTATGTTTAGTGTTTAATTTGTCTCTGCAGACTGGTCAGTTTTTGAAGGTTTGGAAGAATTCATTTTTAACACCTATTTTTAAATCCGGATCAAGGCATGAAATTTGTAACTATCGTCCAATTTGCAAAATTTCGACCATACCACAGTTGTTTGAAAAAATTATTTATGAGAAACTTACTCCTCTCTTAAAAAGATACATCTCTCCGTTTCAACATGGATTTGTGGCTGGTAGATCTACCACCACAAATCTCTCAATATTTTGTAACACGGTTTTGAAAGGCCTTGAGAAAGGGTTACAGTGTGACGTAATTTATACGGATTTTGCTAAGGCTTTTGACAGTGTAAACCACGTCTTACTAATTTCCAAACTTAAAAGGTTTGGATTTCATTCCAATGTTCTTGAGTGGATTCGCTCATATCTGACCGATCGTATTCAATATGTTCGCATTAATGACGTACTTTCATCACCAGTGTATGTTACGTCTGGAGTCCCACAGGGGAGCCACCTAGGTCCGTTCTTTGCATTTGTCAGGACTAATCTTGAATATTGTAGTATTGTATGGAATCCTTGTTATGAGGTACATTCTATTAGAATTGAAAAGATCCAAAAACGTTTTACTAGGGTTGCATTTCGGAAACTACGCTGGAATATTGAAATGTCTACGTATATGACAAGATGCAAACTATTTGGCATCTTACCTCTTTTTAAACGTAGACAATACTTTTCGGTTATGTTTATTCGGGATTTAATAAATAATCATATCGATTGCCCTCTACTTCTATCGTTAATTGGTTTTTATGCTCCTTCAAGAGTTCTTAGAAATCGTTTACTATTTTATGTTCCTTATCATAGGGTTAATTATGGTTGTAATGAACCAATTTCGAGGTGCCTAAAAGAGTGTAATAAGTTTAGCAGCCTACTTGAGTTTGATCTTACCAGGGACTCGTTTAAAAATAAACTTTTTTTGGCATTAGGCCTTGGTGGTAGTACTTAAGTATTAAAATTTTGTAATTAGGTAATCTAACGAGAACAGTGAATGTTCTCATTTGATGAAAATAAATAAATAAATAAATAAATTTTGAATTTTCGCTCTTTATCTCCGTTTAAAAATATGATTGAGAGTTCTATCAACTCTCGATAGTCATCCCTCACTAATTTTTTTGTCAGTTCAATGCGATAGAATTCAAGCAGTGCTTGAATTTTGGAAGCAGTAAGGTATTTTTCCACGTTCTCTCTATAGCACTGGATCTTATTTGGGTCGACGATTTTCCAATTTTCTCTGAACTTTTTGAATATTGGGATATCAGGGCTTGTGGTCACTTGACTGATTTTAGCTTCAAAAATACTTTTTAGTACCAGTTCGTAAATGTGGTGTCGACAAGCAAAAACAAGAACCTCCCTGTCAAGTTTTTGCTCAAGGAGAACACAGGCACCATTTATACGACCAGTATTTGAGGCCGTAGTATCACAGCAGAGAATCTGTACTTGATCTTGAAGATTCCAATCATGAATTGCATTCCACACAGCCTGCATCTGTTCTTTGCCACTCGAACTCTCCAATTTCGGCACAGCTATTAGTTGTTCCTTATTTCCATACGAAATTACTATAGGAAGACGTTCTTCTTTACATTTTCGGGCATCCAGAGCAGGCAATAGTTTTCCGTCCCAGTGAACAGTTACAAAGCCTGGTACTTTATTTTGGAAATCTACTTTAATTGCTTTCGCACGCTCTCTTCTTTTTTCCGTACGTATTCGTTGAATGAATGACTTACTGATCGGAAAATCATTGATATTATGACCAATTGCTTCGATTGTAGCTTGAAGGATAAACACAGAGTCTCTCACACTGTTGGCATCTGTCTAATGCAGCTACTAATTTTGGAGTTATTAAATCATTCTGCTTTACCAATTTAGTAGAAATAGTAGCAGAAGTAGTAGTCTCGGGTTGCGTATTCTCGATCACAAATGACAAATCTTCCTGTGAACCAATATTTTCGCTTGAACTGGAAGATAAATCATCTTGTAAAGGTTCATGTGACGACGCCGCTGTAGAAGTTGATGCCGAAAAACATTTCATTTCATTCTCCTCTTTAATAGCCCTAAGTCGCGCCCTTTCCTCTTTGTTTGCCAGTTTTCTATCCACTCCAGCATAGTAACCGGGTCGACCTGGTTCTCTTTGGCGCTCCAAGAAAGTTGTATCTTCTTCAATTTTCATCAATTGAAGCCCATCGGCGTGTGCAATGTCAAACAAATTATCTAAATTGTTTGTAAAATGTTGTTCACGCCGCTTGAGCACGTCCTGTGTTTTGTTTGCATTTTTTTGTAAGTCTCTCCAAACTTGGTATAACTTATTAAGCTTTGTAACACAATTAGGAGTCGATTTTGTGGGTATTCGCGCCTTTTCCCAAAATATAACACACTCCCGAATAACTAGATTTGCACTTTCATTAACACTTAGTTTTACTTCGCGAATGTTATAAAAAAAACTCGGAGAACTTGTCCGTTGGAGGGAAGTTTTGAACCCGATATTTGATGGATTACATCTCCTACCAAAAATATGACCTTTTTAGCACTGCGTAATTCCACTGATATGTTTCTTGACTAAAAACAATACGCTCACTGACAAAAAACAAGAAATTAATAATGAACATAGACGACTAAGCGCGTGCTCGCCCTATATATGCAAGTACTGTTATGTTTTTGGAAGTCGGCACGGGTTGCTGTGATCCAAATTCTATGAAATTTGATTTTCGAGTGTTTTAATATAATAAGAAAAAAATGAGAGGGTATGCATTGAAAAAAAATTACTTTGAATTTTTTGGGACACCCTAATACATATGTATCTTAAATATATACAGAGCTGATCAAACTAATAGGGAATTCCACTGCCAATTATTTTTCTATTTTTCTTCCTTAGCCCTCTGTTTCTCTTCTTTCCGAACAGTTATCAGTACCGTAATTTACGCAGCGCATTGTATTTCATCTGACATTATTTTGATCAATTTATCATTTGTGTAGTTGGTGCGGCGGTGCAAAGTATAAAACAAGTGTTTTCTGGGCTGTTCAAAATAATAGGAAATTTTTTTTTGTTTGTTGATATTTTTATTAAAAAGCAGTAAAAATTCTTATTCTGTACGTGAAAACTGTACATTATTTTATAAATGCTTTTGTGAATTTATTAGGAATAGGACGTCATGTTCAGAGGAAGAAGTTCGAGACGAAGGAAAGACCTTGAAATTTATTGCCAACGCATTGGGAAGGTCGATCAACTTTGTGCACTTTTAAAAGTCCCAGCACAAGAAACAAGAGGTAGGCCGAGAAAAACGACTCCCACTGATGATTCCCATATTGTGCTACTAGCCAAAAAAAAACCCTTCTTGTCATCAAGAGCAATTGCCGCTGAGCTTGGCAGCATAATGAGTGCCCCAACTATCCGAAGAAGGCTCCTGCAAAATGGCCTTTCTGGAAGAATCGCTCGAAAAGTTCCACTGCTAAGCAAAAGAAACATACGAGCCAGAAAGGATTTCGCATCGACTGTTAGGAACAACTCCGAAGAGATATTTCGTAACATTCTCTGGAGTGATGAAACTAAAGTAAATTTATTTGGCTCTGACAGCGGGAGAAATGTTCGGCGGCCTCAGGGAAAAGAGTTCCACTTCCTGTTTACAACAAAAACCGGGGTTGTTTTTCCTTGCTTTGGTGTTCGGCCGATTATTCAAATAAAGGACATCATGAACAAAGAAATTTATCGCGATGTGATGTTACCAACATGCCGTTAAGATGGCACTTCCAACAGGACAATGATCCCAAGCACTCATCGAAATTGGTGAGTGCTTGGTTGAGTAATCACCAAGTGTCGGTGTTACCATGGCCTTCTCAATTCCCCGATCAGGTTTCAAATATTTACTACAATCTTCACAAATCCTTCGATTTTTCGTTTTCCCTATTATTTTGAACAGGTCTGTATCTTCAAAACGTGCCAAATATAAAAATGTAAATGATAATGGCGAAGAAGCAACCACCGCGAATCCAGGTTCCAGGTTAGAAATGTTAATCAGCACGATGTCCGTTTAGCAGCTGCTCCGGTTTTAAAGTCGACAGCCATTTGCTTGATTTTCTGGATCTCCAACTCCTAAAGCCGCTCTATTTTCCATGCAGGATATTCTTCTGCTTGATTTTCTGAATCTCCAACTCCTTAAGCCTCTCTTTTTTCCATGCAGGATATTCTTCTGTTGATTTGATATTCTTCCCTCGCTGTTCTAGATTTTCTCTCCAGCGCTGATTAATGTGCACGTTCTGCCACAATATTCCATTGAACGTACTCATTGACGAAATTGGCCCCAAAAATTCGATCAATTTTTCAAAATACAAAATGGGCCCAAACAAAATGAAAAATTTCCCCAAATTTTGTCAAGCCTCCATGAAAAGTGGCCCCAAAAATTTATATAGAAAACAACAACACAAACATTTCTGTGATTTGAGGTCATTTTTCATATTTTCAGGGCCATATTTCATTTTGCATTATGAAAACTTAGCCCAAACTTTGGGAAAAAAAATTAAAAATGGCCTCAATTTAAAAATGGAAAATGACTCCAAAAGTAAGAAAAAATGGCCCCAAAAGTATGAACAATTGACCCAAAAATGAAAAGTGGCTCCGAAAATATATATGAAAAACAAGGCGCGATGTATATGGGCATAAGGTCCATAAGCTTAATAGAAATCCCATAATGCTGAAAGAGGGTTGAAATCCATTGATAGCAGGTCGCCCAGTTACTGTTGCCATAGGCGCCTGCCTGATGATAAGAGCGTTGTAATCGCAACATCGGTGCTCCGCTCGGTGACCCTCATTACCCTCATTGACGGACAATATGACGGTAACCTACGGGTGTACCAGTAACCTAAGTGTTCTCCTAACAATCTGTCAATTAACAGGTGTGCTAGGTTTTGCAACATCAAAATTCTTCGTCTGACAATCGTTGATCGCATGTGAATCGTTGTCCTACCAAACCTATCAGTCAACCAAACAGAAACAAATTTAACGACGAAAATCGTAAAACAAAAATTCACACAGAGTCAGCCGCTTCTCCAACAAATTCAATGTTCTTCTTTTTTTGCCTTTTTTGAAAACCATCGAGCTCTCGTGCGAAGTGTGCAACAGAAGTACGCGCCTTGTTATTATTTTATTGGCCAAAATCGTTACTGTCAGTTCGCAGTAAACCAAGATCAAGGTATTGAACATAGATGTAAAACAAACTAAATTTTTTTCAGACTAAAAAGGTTAAGTTTCAGGTTAAACCAAATATTCAATTTCTTCTATAACTTAAAATTAGTTTAAACCATTATTGTAATCCTTAAGATTTATGGAATGCTTAGGGAAGCAAAGTCCAAAAAATAAACTGCAATTTCAGCCACCGGAGCACAATTTTCCAAAATCTCTCAATTAACCCCAAGTTTGAAGTTTTATTTATAAAAAAGGAATTTTCTTAAATCTTCAATAAATACAAAAGGGATAGACTCCTGCAGTAAAACATTTTTCTTAAAATATCTGCTTATTTGTTCTTAAAAATATCGGCTCCAGTTTTTTTTTCCAGAGCGAAGAGATTTTAAACGATGATTTTTGGTATCTGATCTAAGTTTAACTATTTAAGGTTCGCGTCGCGCACCTAATTCCTCATTTATTCTATTCAATATATTGTTTCGAATAATTCCTTAAATCATATTATGCTATAAACACAAATAATTTAATGGCAATTCCAAGCCCCATCCACCATCAAGTGTAAGCCATCCTCGAATAGTTTGTGTGGAAAATCATTTTCGATAGAAGAAATTTGGCAAGTGGTAGGCATGGGGGGTTTTCAAAAAGCTCGCTAATTACTACGTTTGCCTCAAGTTCAACAATCGTAATTGTGAAATTATGAAGCGCATCTCCCTGGGGCGCTAGACAACCATAATTACCGATGGGGATAGGAATGCTTTATTTTTTGCGCCGGCCATGCAGGTCACATTTGTAAACAGTCGCCAGCAACAAAATAATAAATTGAGAGCCTAATATTTGTATTGTGGAACCAATTTTCAATATTCACACACTAATTTAGTTGTAATTATCAATTGTTAATGTTTTGCCAGTTAAATGGCTTTAATTATCCTGACTGTTGTTCACACACATTTACTGGGTAATTTAATGTGGATTGCTCGCCAGGGGAGTGGGGTATCTATGGATTTCCAATTGCAATTTGAAAATTTAAGGTTAATTTGCTGATAGTCTGGTCGAAGGAGTGGCAATTTAAATAAATTTTTAGCATGTTTATGGGTAATGGTGAATTATTTTGTTAAAGCCATGTAATGGGATTTAATTGGTTTTAGATAAATTTGAAAACTTGAAAAGATTTAAGCGATAAATTTGAATTTCATAAATAAATAACAATTTGTTGAAGACAGTTATTAAGGATTTTAAAAATCGTGCGATAGGTTCTTACCTTGAAAGTCTAACAGCGAAAAAAGATTCCAATTATTCACTTTGGAAAGCTGTAAAAGGCGCCAAAAGGCCTAAAATCCCCGCGCCGCCAATAAGAATAAATCAAAATGAATGGGCAAGGGAAGACAAAGAAAAAGCGGACGTTTTTGCAGCCCATCTCGAAGAAACCTTTAAACCGTATGATGGTCAAGCGGCTCACGACAGTACCAATAGTGGGACGGAATTACTATTTGACGAATTTACACTCACGAATGCAACACTAAGGGAACTAAAACGTGAAATTGAATCTCTAAAACCTAAGAAAGCTCCTGGTTATGATTTGATCACCGGAGAAGTTCTCAAAGTTCTGCCTAGAAAAGCATTAATTAAGCTTCTATATATTATAAATGCTGCGCTCAGATTAAAACACGTGCCGAGCCAATGGAAAGTTGCGGAAGTCATTATGGTTTTAAAACCAGGAAAACCGCCAAATGAAGTAAAATCGTATAGACCAATTTCGCTTCTCCCAGTCATATCCAAAGTTTTCGAGAGGATATTACTAAGGCGTCTACAACCGGTTATAGAAGATAATAATCTCATCCCTGACCACCAGTTTGGGTTCAGAACCAAGCATTCGACAATTGAGCAAGTGCATAGAATTACTGACGTAATCGAGAAAGCATTTGAGGAAAAAAAGATATGCTCAAGCGTATTCCTTGACGTCTCACAAGCCTTTGATAAGGTGTGGCACGACGGCTTAAAATTTAAATTACGACAAGTTCTCCCCGTTCGGCTATATGATATTTTAGAATCATATCTCGGGAATAGACTCTTCCGTGTTAGGCATGGAAGCGAATGCTCGGAGCTTAAAGAAATTTCGGCTGGCGTACCGCAAGGAAGCGTCCTTGGGCCGCTTCTCTATCTGTTATATACTCGCGATATACCAAGAGAAGATTGCACTACCCTCGCTACGTTCTCCGACGACACCGCTATCCTTGCAGTCGGTAATACTACCGAAGAAACGACTGCAAAACTGCAAACCGCACTGAATAAAGTAAATGAATGGACGAAGGACTGGCGGATCGCCCTCAACGAAACTAAATCTGTTCACGTGAATTTCACGTATAAGAAAACTAATGACTTGCCAATTTTTCTAAACATGGCCCGAATACCCTTTGCAAACGAGGCCAAATACTTGGGAATGACACTCGACGCAAAGCTGAAATGGAATTCGCACGTGAAAATTAAACGTAAAGAACTCGATATCAAATATAGAGAAATGTACTGGTTACTCGGAAAACATTCCCAGCTCAGTACCGAGAACAAACTGCTTTTATACAAGCAAGTGCTAAAGCCGGTGTGGACCTACGGTATACAACTTTGGGGTTGTACGAAGAAAACAAATGCCAATATTTTACAAACTTTTCAAAATAGAGTGATTAGAGAAATTGTCCACGCTCCGTGGTATATTAGAAACGACGATATCCACAGGGATCTCGGAATTCCTACAATCGAAGCTGAAACTAGAAGCATCGCGCGAAAGCATTGAAACCGACTAATCGGACATATCAATAATACAGTCCGACACATTTTGGATGAGAATAATTTATTGCGCCGACTACAAAGAACGAAACCTTTCGACTTGGCAAGATAAGGATTAACCGCGTCCTAATTGCGGAACATGCAGGATCTTTCAGTGGAAAGTAACCTGTCAAATGTTTTTTATTTAGCGATAGAAAAATTGCTTGATAAGTTATATCTTAGTTGCAGTATCTAACATTCTATAGAAGGGTGGTGTTTTTAGTCAGTAAAAATCTGACACTACTATGAGCACGCGCTTGCTATCCTCATAGTGTCTTTGGAAGATTTTCACCTACCCTCGGGAGAAAAAAAAAAAAAAAAAAATAAATAACGGCTACCTGAGAGCAGACCGAGAATTTGCAGCCGCTAAACACCGCAAAATTTAAAACTTGAAAAATAAATAAATATTAGGCATTAACCTAGACCATTGTGTGTGCAAAGATGAGAAGTAAATTTGAGAAGCTGATAGCCAACATCGTCTGGGTAGTTTTGTTAATCGTTTCTTCTTCGGGTTTTTTTGCGGTCGACTTTGTGCTTTAAGGCATACCAGAATTTTGAATAATAGTTACTCGATGAATGCCATAAGCCAAGACATTTTCTAGGAAAAAATAGTGGCCCCAATGATTGAAACTCACGCAGAGTCATGGAAGACACTCCAGTGCGCGTTGTACTAAAAACCAAAGAGATTTCAGGATTACTCCTACAATTAAATATTGATGGTGGAGTTTCATCATATAGGCAGGTATCCCTCGAACCAGAGCTGCCAACTCAGGCATAATTATGCCTATATGGCTCGAAGCCTCGAGCATCTGTACAGCTCAATCGGAAATATCCTGAAATGTGCACAATTTTGAGGCAACAAATTTCTATATATTTTATTTTATTTCACTATTATTCAACGAAAAACAAACTATACTTACCTATACTCTGTCCAACATAAATTGGCAGTATACGGGGAAGATAGGGATGTGTGCCTCTCATTCGCACTCTTTTGTTTTCCGTAAGGTGCTATTCTAACAAAAGCTCTTACAGGGTTTCCGTTTTTCCGGTTTTTTGGATTGAAATTTTCAATTAAATTGTTTTATTTTTACAAAAATTAAACAAATTTATCTTTATGTTATGATGTCAGTATTTTCCAAAAGAACACTCTTTCGCTGACGATGGGCAAATTAAAAACTCAGTTTAATTTTTAAACCCGTATGCAGAGAAGACCTGCCAATTTTAGTGATGTTTGCATTGCGTCCTACCTCTTGCAGAGGAGGTTCGTTATTAATTTTTGAAATCAGTTCGGTTTCTCTTCTTTGGTGGCAAGTTGTGGCCTTTGGTACTGTTTTCGTTAAGAAGTCTGTAAACTGTTCCTTTACCCACAAAAAAAATATCACCTACTTGCTTCACATCTACTGTTTTATTTTTATAATATTGATGAATTTTTTTAGTTGCGTCAATAATTTCTTTTTTTTCGGCACTTAAGTTTTTGGATTAATTTGAAGCCACAAACCAAACACTAATAATCGTTTTCCTTAAAGAAAACAGCTTACAATTTTTTAACTGCATTTTAACGTATTTTCCACAGATTAAAAGAAATTTCAAAGATCAAAACAATACCTCCACGATAACACTCATCATTAGAACTTTTTTTCAAAGCTCTAAAACCAAAAGCTCCTCAACAGAAACCCAAGAAAAAAAAGCTAAACGAGTTACCAAACGGACATTGGTAACTCTGAATACACATCAATTAAATGGGCGTTAAATAGCAGCAGCCACAGGCCAGTGCACACTCTCATATGCGCTGAATAAGACGTGGTCAATCTTCGTCAGATGCAATTGGAAATTCATTAGAGGGTAAACACTCTATGAGGGGTTTCTTTCAATTTAGTATGGTAGAAAACTATGGCACGCTACTGATTTTTAAAAAGCTTCCCCATAAGATGTGTACCGCCAATTTATGTTGGACAGAGTATAGATAGGTATAGTTTGTATTTCCGCTGTCTTTTCTTTTCAATAAATTTAATGAATGAGGCCTTTAATACATCTAGATATTTTTTACTTTCATTCCATTTATTTAGTTATTACCATGAACATTTCAAACTCATTACACTGGTTAGAATGAATCCGATATATTTGGCTTCCCATTTTGACTTTGAAAATTCAAGCTGAACCATGGTTACCAACTCTCTCAAAGGCCCGGCCCAGAGAGTTTTTATTTTTTGCCATGAAAAGTGTTTGTGTCAACACAAAATATATGTAAAAGAGTCCTTTTTTACAAAAAGATATTAGTTGTACAAAATTTCAGGAGTTTTCGCTTAATTTCATAAGTATTTCAGAATGCGCTAAATTACACTATTAGGCGCATTTTGTGTGTCACTTAGTTGTAATGCGTCTGCCTGCAAGGACTTTCTTTTTGCCATTAAGGATAACATAGCCAGTTCGTTGAGAAATGTGAACGAAATAATTTTTGCATTTCTATTTCAGGTTCACACGGCACTGAAATCTGAGGTTTTCACCAAAAGATATCGAAATCTCGTTAAAGCATTCACACCGAACACTACCTGGGTTTTGTTTGACGTTTCGGAAATTGGTAAGCCGACTCTTGGGTGACTTGCAGTTGACTTGTAACACAGTGGACAATCAGTCAACCGGTTGTCAACTGATGGATCTTGAAGATTGTGTTAAAATTGCGTTTGCTTCGATAACCTCACCAGCGGAACCAGATTCTGAGGAGGTTTCATCGAAGCCCCATAAAACAATGAGGTTTTGAAATCTGAAAAAAAGCAGTGGGAAACCTCCTGATTTCGATGGAGGTTTCAGGAGTTATTGCGAAACCTCAGATTTTAATGCGGAGTGAAAAAGTTATTAGCTTTGGTAAGGTAAGACTTAATGCGCCCTTTGCCATTTTTTTACTGCTGCCAAACTATTTATTAATGTAAACGAATGCTAACAAATTTTCAATCGCTGTAAAGTGCTTTTTTACGTTTAATGAAATTATAAACATTTAAAACATGGCGGCCCGGAAAAATTTCGACTGGGCCCGCAGCCCGGAGATTATAGAAAAGTCCCGGGCCAAAATACCCCTGATGGTAACCCTAGTAGTTTTCGGGTTACCAACAGGGGTATTATATATTCTTTTGTTTGCTGAAATGGACATTATTAACCTGAAAAGGCTAATTATTTAACGCAAATTTTGGCGTAATTTCGATAACTTTGGTTGGCAGCTTTGCCTACAACACCCCGATGCAACATAAACATACTGCTCTTCGGAGTTTAGTGAAATAAGCAATGACGTATTTTGCGTGAAATTTTATCCCAAACTATTTTCATGTAAATCCATAGGACTCCTTTGTGTGATAAATGTTAAAAACGTCTGAATTCTTATGAAATCCGACTCTCAGAATTCAGCAAGACGAACAAGGAACCTCCTTTTGGTTCTCTCGCTTGAGGAATTGCATTACTCAGCAGCATGACCTAAAGTGTTTATTTCGTGTTTACTTTGTTTATTTCCTTTATAGGCCCTGGCACCCCTTATGCGTATGCAGAACGCCGCCTTGTGGACAGTTTCTGTTTAGACCTGTAATAAAATATTAGCCGCAATCCGCATCTGCAACCATTGTCCCGCTCATCAACAGTGCTCGAATCCACACGATGTCCGATGTTTTGTATATTGGCCCTGGGACAACAGGAAATGGCCCTCAAATCTCGATTTTTTGTATTCTTGACATAAATCCTAATTTTTACATATTGTTAAGGTTATAAAACATATACGATGTTACATAGGCAAGCTTATTTGCCTAGACAGGTTTCTTTGTGAATGTCTTCGGTTTGTTGAATTCTAAAACCGCGTATGACAGCATCTATAGAGACGAGCTATACAGGACAATGTCAAACTCGTCCGTCTGTGCAAAATGACGATGGAGAAAGCTCGCTGCGGCATCAAGGTCGGTAAACACCTAACCGAGACCTTTGATGTCAAAAAAGGATTCAGGCAAGGTGACGCGCTGTCATGTGACTTCTTTATTATCATACTTGAAGGAGTTGTGCAAAACTCAAGAGGTATTATCTTTCTAAATTCTGATCAATTACTTCCATACGCCTGGAAGAACACAGCTGTCACTGGTGCCTTTGCGAGTATAGGAACCGAAGCGGCACAAAAGGGTTAAGCTGTAACCGAGGGAAAACCAACGTATCATAACATAATATCGACGAATCCGACGGAATGTCACAATCAACAGCTATTACTTTGAGGAAGTAAGCAGAGACGAGGTAGCTCTGCTATCACATCTGAAAACGACATCTCCTCAGAAACCAAACAAAGAATAACGCTTGCTAGTCGTTGTTTCTATGGTCTTTGGAGGCAACTACATATGTAGTAAAGCCCTATCCCAAACAACTAAGGAAACTCTATATAGGACTCTCATAATACCAGTCCTGCTCTATGGTTCCGAAGCATGGACTCTTTCTAAAGCGGATGAATATATTCTTGCGATTAACTCGCAAAAAAAAACTGAGCCTTGGCTGGCACATGTAGCGCGAATGGACACCAACGCTCCAGCTCGCAGAATCTTCGAACGTAAGACGCGGAAAGCGTCGCCTTCCATGGCAAGCGCATGTGTAACACAAGGCACCTTATCAAACTTGGAGTGCGCAACGGATGAAATAGGCCAAAAACCACGCTAATTGCAGAGGCCTATTTGTTGAGATCCAGGTCCACCCGGACCGCAGCGCAGCATAAGTAAGCAAGTAAGCTTGATAAATTCTTCGAGTGATTTATCAACGATCATTTATTTCAATTCAACAAAATGACAGAATCAATTTAAACTTTCAACAGAAGTTAAGCCCTTAATTTTAGTGAATGACACTCAAAAAGGCCCCCGAACATTTGTTTTCTTCGTGGCAACTCTGATGAGCAACCATTTTCCGTACGTGCAGCTCAACCAGTATTTAACCGGTTTTTCAATAAGAGCACTACAAAAGTTGTGCGGCTTGTGGCGCCGTCTTGTTGGAACCACATGTCCTCCAAGTCCATATTATCCAATTGGGGCCAAAAATTTTCGGTTATCATTGAACGGTAGCGATTCCCATTCACAGTAACGTGCCGGTCTTGATCATCACGGAAGAAGTACGGCCCAATGATGCCGCCGGCCCATAAACCACGCCTAACCGTAAGTACGTGTGGATTGCTGCCTGACCAATATCGCATATTTTGTTTATTGACGAAGCCATTCAGCCAGAAATGAGCCTCATCGCTGAAGATGATTTTTCGATGAAAATCCGAATCATTTTCAAATTGTTGCTCAGCCTAATTCACGAACATACGACGTTTCCGGTGGTCAAGCGGCTTCAGTTCTTGCGTCAATTTAATCTTGTAAGGATGTAGGCCAAGATCTTTTCGCATGCCCAATACTTGAGAACGACGTGCGAGACACATTTGGACTTTCTTCAACTGAAGCCTCAGCGGCAGCAATATTCTCGACACTACGGGCACTTCTTTGTCTCACTAACGATTATGACGACCATAAATTGGACGTAGCGCTCTTAACGTTGAGGCCACTTACTCCGAATTCCGGTAGTAAATGTCACTGAAGAGAAATGTCAAAATAGCGGCAAGAAATATGGTGTCGTTTGCTGTCTCTGTCGCTCTACTTTTGTAGCGTCCCTGTTGAAAAGCCCTGTATATGCTTTAGACTAAGGCCTGAAGTTCTTAGCGATGGAGTAGTCATTCTTACCAACTTTGGTTATGATTTCCACTCTAAGCATTCATCAGGCAGATGGGACGTTATATTTTATTTAATATGTATAGGTACTGTGTTGCAACATAATTGGATAAATTCCAATGGTGCCAGGCGACTTTGCTACTACCTCAGTCCGTTCTCTGAACTTTACAGTATTCTATAAATTCCGACATAGAATCATAGGGGAAAAAGCAGATGCAATAATGAAAGTATGCTGCAACAACCAAATCCTAAGAATAACTTATTTTAAGCTTAGCTACTGAGACAGATTTCGACACAATAAGACAAGACACGGGCCTTTTTGACCGCTCTTCATAAAGTATGGCGGTGCCATGAACGTTACCAAGACCACAGGATGCAATTTTTGTACACTCATGGTTCCTTTATAGATGTTTTGTCAATAGAGAAAAATACTGCAAAAAAGAAGTCACTGTGCCAAATTTTAAGGTTTTTGAAAAATTGAACTTTCGTCGGGGTTCATATCGCAGGTTTTTGTTTCGCATTTTCCTTTATTTTGTATCTTTTTGGCTTTTTGTTTCGCAATTAACGTTTGGCGAAATTCATTTGGATTTTTAATTGATTCGACAAACTGTCTTTTGTTTTTCGTGGCATTTTCGTCGTCTTGTAAATTATTAACTCGGAATTTACGTTTACTTTTTAGTTACGTCATTCATTTTCGCTCATTTGACATTTCACGTTTGGGGATTCTACATTTCGCATAAATTATTTGTCAACTTCTTGATTTGGTTTAGGCGGAGAAAGGGTTAAAAATATTCAAAAATGTGTATCTAGCTTAAAGTGGGCTAAAAAACTAAGTTAGGAAATAAATAGGCCCAGAAAATCACTGACTTTTAAACCGTTTCATTAGGTTTACGTAGTTATGTAGCAGATAATGACTATTGAGTTAATTCTGAAGGGATGATTTTCTAAAGTAAAATAAACCACAGCCACTAAATCACTGAAAAATTTCGTCTCAATGCAAGTTGCCCATTTCTTAGCATTAAGCACAGCGGTTCCCTAACGCATTCAAATGAATATATAATTATCAAACGATCCATCAAGTTGCCAAAAAATTAAAATAAATGTTCGAATAAAGTCATTAAGATTGCGAATGCAGCACTCCGTCATCCATCATTAGTCCAAAAATATTCCATCTCTAACCAGCACTGCGCGAGTAAAAGTTTTTTTTTTCGCAAAAAAAAAAGAAAAACTGAGAAATGAAATGTCTATCCTTTCGTTTCGAAAAAAAAAAAATACATGCATATTCTATACAAATTGGCTCTTTCCCTGGGGACATTTACAAAAAAAAAAACACTCACACAACGACAGACACTGTCTTTCTTGTATGCAAGGATAAGATCAAAAGAAAGCACAAATGGAATGCATTTTTTAACTTCTTCTCGCATCCTTTGATGTAATCCCTAAAGAATTTTCAACTTTTTATTCTGTCGAATATCCCCAGCGAGCGACCAGCAGCGACGCAAAGATGAATATCCTCCCGCCTCCTTTGACAGGAATCCTCTTCCACTTGAACTACACACATACATACATAGAGTTTTGCGAATGATTTCCGGAAAAACTAACACTGCATTTGTTGGTGCTCGGTGCGGTCACACAATACAACGCTAAGGATGGAGTACGGAGACCTGCTGCAATCAAGTGCAACTAAGTGGCATAGCGCTGCTGCCTACCTTCGCTCCAATGATTTCGATTGTAGGGAATATTAAACGGAATATAAAGGATTCGAGAATCGACTCTCTGGGTCGGTCTTTCTCTTTGCACGAGATGGCATGGCACTTTCTCTCCCTCACTTTCTCTCAAAGGAATACATTTATTTCTGGGGCATGTCGAAATTGCTCAAGTTCTAGTGAATGTAGTACATACATATATAGAATCCTTTTACCAAACAAACAGTATACGTACATATGTACTGTAGAACATGTCTTAGTGCTTTGTTTGCGTACATGCTAAGTAAGGCCATGGAAAAAGACCTGTCTGTATGGTTCTGTCGACTTTATTGCTGCAAAACAAATAATTCCTTGTGGAAGATGTAAATTTTTCTACACTCAAACGTAGGTGGCTATGTGTATTTTGTGGGAGCTGTTCCGTGACCTAAAATGTATGAAACGACTTTTCAATTGGGCGTATCGAAGTGACTCTTTGTGAATTGCTTTAAGAAAGACTACACTTTTGGCGAGTAGCTTTTCACAAGCCAAAGGAATCGATATGGGAAATATAGGACGTAATATATTTATAATGTTTTTCCACTGATTGATTCGAGTGAACTGTAAATATAAAGAAAAGACATAACATATTCCCCTCGGAAATGTATCTGTGCAAAGATCTATATTCTGCTAACCCCAAATTCTGCCCCAAATTCATTTACCTGTTGCGACCTTTTAAGGACCACACAGTCAAGGCCAGACAACCTTGCCGACAGGCAATAAATTAAAGTACGGAATAGGAAATGAGTTTAGCAGTTTATCTTTTGCGGAACTATATTTAAAAGGCACTTATGTTTTAGAAAAGCCCAGGCACAATGTGTTGGAGAAAGCATGTCCGACGCCTGGAAAATAAACTTCATATATCGGCACCTAAGGTCAATAAACAGATAACTAGATTTTTACTACACTTATCACATAGGCCAAAGGAATCGTACGAAAAGTTTAACAGATCTGTACAAAAGCTGATTCCGACTTATTAGAAAGGTCAAGGTAATCGGCGGCTTGTATGCTTATATAAGGTGTGTCTTTTGCATTCCCAAAGGTTGCTGAACAACGAAACAACGAAACTATTCGAAAAGAGAGAAAATGCCTAAAAAGGAAAATATTGAATTTCATAAATATAATATTGAATATTCAAATGTAAAATTAAAAAGATAGACTTAACATAGACTTAACTTCACTGAAGGAAAATAAATATATGTACATCCAATCTGATTAACAGGGTTTTGCAATTTAAGATTTTTTTTCAACTTTTCAAAAACCTTTATGCCCTTCAAAAACGAATTAAAAATATTCAAAAAGTTTAAAAAAAAAAAAAGTTTACCCACCCAAAAAAATTGATTGTAAGATCGTTGAAAAACGCTATGAATTGATGAATGCATTCATTGTCACAAATTACCCGACATCCACAGCTCTCATTTTTACTATGTCATGGTTGTAGAATCTAAAAATGATTTGTGAAAATCACAAACTCATCTGTAGCTTAACACTCTTTGTTGTTAAACGCCAGCAAAATATGTAAAATATACCAATTTATTTGCAGAAACAACACATTTGTATGTAATTTCCACAACACTTTGCGACTAAAAAAGCCTTTATTTTGTAAAATCTACATTTCGATTTGTAGAAATAACAACCGATTTTTCATATTTTGACAGCCCTTTGCGGTGAAATGTACAAGGCATTTTATTTTCAAAAATAAAAATATATGAAGTTTTTATACATTTTGTTTTCAAGAAAGTAAATTATAAAATATAACATATATTACATTCATGTATAATATCAAATGACTTATTTCTAAAGACTTTTGTACCGTCAGTTAATTTATAGGTGGTTAGGTGGACTTGTGAATTTATTTATATGTAAAATAACATAGCTTTTAACTATTTTGGCGAGATCCACAGCAAAACAACAATAATGATGACTAAAATATAATATTTCATACTGATAACAAATGAAATATATTTCTTTATTTTCATCATCAATTATATGAAGAATCTCAAAAACGCGTTTTTCATTAGTTTTATACATATATATTTAAGTAGTTTTCAGCTTTATATTGAGTGATATAGTAGAAGTAATTGTTTTAAAGTTTAAGTTTGATTCATAACTTACCAATATATTCGTAGATGAATTAGATACAAAGGAGCTCCTAGTGGATGTAGGTGTCCCAGTGAATTCCTGTGACAGGGCATCAATTCAATTTCACTAGCTACCGTGCTGCATTGTGTTAACTAAATATGAAAATAATTTTACTTTCATGCTTTATTTGACATGCTTCTTGCTTTTTCCACTTATTTAATTCATCTTCAAACTCCAATTGACGACCTAGTTCGCTATCCATAAATATTTTCGATAAGTGCTCTGATTTAAGGAGCAGTAAACTTTGTCAGTCCAAGACCTTCAAATGCAGAAATGCGCTAGAAATACATATGTCTAATTTACAATGAAATAAGACTTATCCGCTAAGAAAGGCGTAACACTTTTGCACAATGTGAAATTATTAACAACTTCAAAAAATTTGGCATCTAACAACATTGAATTGTATACGACACTTTCCCCAAGAAGATTTTTTCCGTCTTCTGGATCATCTTAAATTCAAATATTTTTTAATTTCCACATTTTAGGTGTTAGAGGAGGTGATAGTAAGGTTGATGATTTAACAAATAAATCTCGTTGACTGACTGCTTACGTGGTTGTAGAATGTCAATGAATTAAATGTGAGATCTACAACACATTGTGAATTCTACATTTTTTAATCTGCATGTTTTGTAGATTTTACAAATTTTTGATGTAGAGATAACAAATAAATTTGACAACGCGCCGTCGTTTCTACCTTAAAAAAATATGCAGTGATTTTTAAATTTTTGGTGCACAAATTAAAGAAATTGCTGTAAAAAAGCTATTATTTGTGAATTTTATTGCGATTCCTGTTTATTTTACAAACTTGTCATTTATTGTAAAATTGACTACCAGATTTTGTAATATTTATAGCGAAGATTTTTTTGGGTCCCAAAAAATCATTCCAAGTTAGCATTGAGGCAAACAAACAAGGAGAATTGTCGGACTTGGGACTCCATAGATACAAGAATGATCTCTCAAGAAGACGCTTTGTCCTCAAAGTATTTTTGTTTAGTGCCTGACTCAGATCCTGCATATCTGCGAACAGTCCCGCGCTTTCTTCTTCCGAATACATCTGTCAGTAACAATAACAAGTGTTCTATACTGGCATAAAATAGACTTTTTATAGCCGCGAAAACTCGTATGCTCACCTTCTTGCTTCTTCTCTCAAATATTCAGTGTCGAAGGTGACATAGCTTCTACTAGTATACAAAAAAGCCTCGATAACTAAGAAATATTATTATTAATTTTGGATGGGCATCCAATTGCATATGATAAAAAAGTCTTAAGAGAACTTTCTTAAATCACTGGAGGAACTTTATTTTTATTGCTCTTAAATAAAGACAAAACTAGAGATACGAATATTTCCTGTACCCTCGTCTGCTCTTTTATACTCATCAAAATTTGACAATATTTTCATATTACAGTGAAACCTCTCTTGAACGGACACCAACGGTTACTGGACAATGTGCCTGTTTAATACGCATTATTACATTTATCACACGTTTATACAATATAGAAACTCAAGCGAAACGCAAACTCACTGTATTTCTTTTTTACGGCACAATTTAAAACATTTTTGAGTTTCGGAATCGTCATTAAACTCTAGGTCTCCACTATTCTTGTCAAAAAATAAATCTTCGCACACACAATGGTTGGAAAAGCCTTATGTCCTGTATGGGCAGAAAGAATACACTTTGGGTTTTTGAAGTACAGTTTCAAAAATAGCTTATTAAGGAGACTAAAAAAGCGTAAAAGAAATACATAACTTCCAGTCGCGCATGTGCCCTGGAAGTGTCAATTTATACTTCGAATAGGCAACGGTACTATTCAAAGTGGTAATGCAGATGACATATGTACCAAATGTTTTCAAAGTCGATTGTTTTCTAAAGCATAAATAAAAACTACCAAAAGATGTTAAATAATAATATTAACTTTCACAGATACACAAAGCTGTATTTTGCACTGAAACACCATCAGGGAAAAACGAACACAACACAAATAATAATAACGAATAAGAACGGTAAAACGTGAACCTACGTCGTCGATTCGACGAAGCATGTACTTCCAGGGTTAATAACTTCTTGCTTACTCCATTTTTTTCCAATACTACGAAAAAGCCCTATAAATAACCCTTGAAACGCACATGGGTCTTAATTCTAAGATTCATGGGAATCATACTTAAAAATATTTCCCAAAGTGCCCCTTAACAAAAAATTGCGTGAAACAAATTTTGGTTTTCGATAGATTCTTCAATATCATGAAAATCGAATTTAAATTCGGAAGGGGCTCTTCAACCCGCTGAGTTTGAGTTTGGGAAAATGCAAAAATAGTTCTATTATATTTCGCCTTGTTGCCTCCCTAAAACGGGCAATTGAGGCAAAAACAATATTTACTAAAACACGTGTCCAGTTATTTTTCATACGCGATCAGCATGCGTTTTGCGGTTTTGGAGTTATGGGTCTTTCGGATATAGTTATGCAGAATGCCACTAAAAAGCAAGGTTCTCAAAAACCTTTCCAATAATTGCTTCTTCTCTGTCAGCCTGAAAAAAGTACTGGGGGTCATAAACTATTATAAAGACAACTATACTTGGTGCAGTGACTCAGTAGTTAAATGCGTTGGACCACTAAGCGGGAGGTCGCTGGTTCAAATCCCGGCCTGTACCACCCACAATTTATTATTCGTTTCCCCATATCTTGCGAACGTCTCACGATCATCCAGGAGTAAGAACTGTCATGAGAAGCTTCTCAAAAATTAATTGTCGTTCGAAATCGGCATTAAACTGTATAGGTACCTTCCATTCGTGTCAAAAAATGTATCTTCGCGCACATAGTGGTTGGAGAAGCTGTATTAACTGTTTTACGCAGGATATTTATTTTCTTTTTAAATTTTATTTTAATTTATTATCCCATACATTTTTTGTGAAAATGTTGGAAACGCAATATTAATTTTAAGTCTTTTCCATTCCAGACGAAAATAAAAACGAAATCTTAAATTAACTCTATGCAACTACCCCATTTGCAGCAAGGCTAAATTAACTCTTTTTCGTCAAAATTGTTCGAAAAAAAAAACGTTTCCACACATCCATCTGTTGACTCCCAGTCCAAATAATTACAGCTCAATTCTGGAGGAACAGCGAGTAAACCGAACTCAGAGCAAACCCACCACTAATGATGATTATGGTCATCATCGAACCGCATCGGACACAAAACAAGACGTTACCTCTTCCGTTGACCTTCGCGTCGTCGGACAGAGTAGAACTGAAGAGTTCCTCCTAATGTCATGATTACCTGAAAGCATTTCAATGCATCACCACTTATGCGCCCGAAATTGGAGAGAAAACCAAACAAATTGTCTGCCATTAGAGTAGCACTATATAGATTAAAACTGCATCTGTTGCCAGACCTCACAGTGTGAGTCTGCATACCAAATTAGTGTCAGATCGGGTCAAATAGTGTTTAGTTAAGTGCAGCTGGCACGCTTTCACATGCGACCCTCAAAGCGCAAAGGTTCGTGTGTCAAGTTGGAACTAATTAATCGACAGACAGCGACAATTAAAGCCTTTGTGGTGCCCTAAAAAACACAAGGCACATTGTTGTCACGGAATCACGCCCAGAACCAGGAAGATTATCATCAGAAAGTTTTTCTCTCGCCTCTTAACAGCAGGAACATTTGTATTGTGTCCCAATATATGTATGTATCTGAGAGCCTGCCTCACCGAAGGAAATGCGCAAATAATTGGATCTCTTCTCGGATTACCCCCGGTTAACCTGATGAATTGCTAATATAAACATGGCGATGCAATCAACTTTGGGCCAGCTGGCGCACTATTGGATTTTTCGCAGCATATGTAGATGGTAGATGGAACAAGAGACCTGCCCATACATCATGGAACCAATCTCATTACAGATATTAATCGTCCTTTTCTCACACACTGTCTTCAGTCGCTGCTGCCTAAAAACAAATAACCGGCGAGGAACCGCAAAAATGAAATTCCCAATCGAACCAATCTCGACCTGTCCCGCACAGTGGGTATCATCTCGCATCGCGCATAGGTACACACATGTATTACACATAATCGATGAGTTAATATCCTTTGCCAAAGGAGCAGCCAGCACCTTAGTGGCTTCCTTGGCGCGTCTGGACTTTGATAGTCTCATTAACTTTTGTTTATGGAGCGATTAATCAAAGGCCCTATCTTGCTGTAGAATGCAGTCTCGCAGGCCCGCAGGATTAGATTCTACTACAAGCGGGCACACACACACACACACGATTAATTCGCCTGCGCAGGCGCAGCCCAGCCGGGGAGGAAGAAAAATTGAATCATTCCAATTGCTGAGTAGGTGAAAAAAGCAAAGTCCCCGTGTGCTGGCTTAATTGAAAACATGTTTCGTCTATCGTGGAGGAGTCCGTCCCTCTGTTGCGGCGATGCCATGGCTCAAACTCATTAGGAGAAGCACCTATGCTCGGGTTCGGGCATATCTTGTGCTCTCTCGCAGAACCCCCGGGGGAAATGGAATAAATTAAAGCCCACTTGACAAACCATTTGAATGTATATGGTGCTGGTGCTGGTGCTGATGCTGATGCTGGTTTGCTGTGTTCGCGGCTAGTGATATGTGGGAATCATTGGGCAATCTGTCCGACACGGTGCAAATGCTGCCAGATAGCTAAGCCGCGTACATACATACAGACATACATAGATAGAGGAGGAAGCGCGCGCATGCGCTCTAAGTGATTATCTCTTGCGCCGTGTGGCGTTCCTGGGCAAAGATAACTCGATTCGGCCTCGGAATATATCAATTAAATACCTCGGATAACTTGGGGGGGGGGTTCAATTCGATTTTATTTCTGTGGCCGAACTCATTTGCAGCATCCTGCGCACTCACTCACACACATGCAGACAGACACTACAGTGCACAGCATCTGAAGTAGAATTAATTGGTAATTTTGTATGATTTTGCTGGAGCACTGTGTGCTGTTTTGCTCTGCTGTGCATCCGCGATGATAAATCATCGTTAAGCGCTTCGATTGAGACACAATTTGACAGGCAGCGATTTTTGTTTCATGTTTAGCGAAATTTATTATCCATGGACCTAATAAATGAGCAATCGATATGCTGGTTGACACATGACCGCGTCATTTTGTTCTGATCTAAGTTGATAGAGTGTACGGATTGTGTCTGGTCATTTGAATTAATGATATGCGTCGACTTTCTACACTTAAGGGCTATAATTTAGTAGCGTACATATTTGTTCTTATTTATTGCCACCCCTTGGGTAAATAACTTGGGTAGATAACCTTTATGGTAGACGTTCATACAGACATAATGCAGGAAGCATATAACAGCGTGAACTAAAAGTTCGTAAATTCCTTCTTACCGATGTTGGGATTACATGGCGCTACCGCTGCTTTAAATACCAATGGGAGCCGATAATTCACAGTTACGTCTGGAAGTGGATAAGTGTGATAACGCAATCTTACAGGGTGATTATAGAATGACTGCTGGAATGCTGCTCCAAAGGTGTTTGGGGATATACTGGTAGAGATCGCCGCTCATTAGGGCTTCATTGAATTTTACTGAGCAAAGCACATCGGCACCTCCCTTAATTTCCATCTCTACTAATCGCAGAGACGGCTTGATTCTGAGACTTGTAAGGGAACACTCAGGACCTCTACGAGGTCTAGAAGATGTTAAGTCAATCATACCCTCCACGAATGAAATACCTCAGGTCATACAAAATTTGAATCTCCATGTCCTCATTTTCTATTCAAATGGAAGAGCAGCGGTACCTACTCTTAAAGATAACGCTATTATTGCAACTATTCAGATATTTTTGGCGAAGACTTGGGTGCAGTGGCTTATGGTCATGGTTATGGCTAATTCAAATGACGACCTCTACCACCGGAAGGTTATTATTCGCTGTCCCACCCCTTGCGAACGTCTGACAAATATCCAAATAACGTCTGACAAATGCCATTCGGAATCGGCATTAAACAGTAGGTCCCTTTCATTCGTGTCAAAAGATATATCTTCGCACACACAGTGATTTGAGAAGTTAGGCTTTGGGTTCTTTATGAGCTTTAACGGCTAATGCTAATATTTATGTTTAAGTGGTTAGGGAGAGGTTACCCTTAGGAAATATAAAAATGATGAGCCTTCCTTCCATCCTTTATTTTCAAACGAAAAACTCCAAACCCTTAAATAATAAGTATCTTGTCTGACTTTGGAGGTCACGATGGCTTCTTCTAAAGGCGAAGCACTTTCAGACATGGAGACGCAGAACTGTCTCAATAAGTTTTTCAGACATTCAACTTATAATCAGTTTGATAAAATAACGGGTGATCCAAGTAGAGATACTTTTTTCAATAGCCTTTTTTGACAGATCACGTGTGAGTCGTGTCATGCTGTCATGTTATTTTTGTTTAGTATTGTTTGGCATTTCATAATGGAAAGACTTACGCGTGAACAACGTTTACAAATTGTTCAACTTTATTATGAAAATGCACGTTCTGTGAGGAATGTGTTTCGTGCACTTCGCTCAAATTATGGTCAACATAATCGGCCTATTGAGCGTACTATTCGCAACACCATCACCCATTTTGAGACTCAGCAATCATTATTGGATAATATTCGACCGAATAGACCACGTACAGCACGCTGTGAAGAAAATATAGCGGCCGTAGCTGAGAGTGTACACGAAGACCGTAGAGAGTCGATTCGGCGCCGTTCGCAGCAACTCGGACTGACGTATGGAACGACTGGGCGCATTTTACGTCAAGATCTTAAATTGAAATTAACTGAACCCGCTCGACCTTCCCAAGCGACATCGCTTCGCTCAATGGGCTCTTGAAAAGTTCCAAGAAGATCCGACGTTTTCGAGGCAAATTTTGTTTAGCGATGAGGCCCATTTCTGGCTCAATGGCTATGTAAACAAACAAAATTGCCGCATTTGAGACGAAGAGCAACCTGAAGAGATTGAAGAACTGCCACTTCATCCAGAAAAAACAACGGTTTGGTATGGTTTGTGGGCCGGTGGAATCATCGGTCCATATTTTTTTAAAAATTATGCCGGTGCGAACGTAACCGTCAATGGCGACCGTTATCGTGCCATGACAACCGACTATTTGATGCCTGAAATTGAAGCTCGTGATCTCGGCGACATTTGGTTTCAGCAAGACGGCGCCACTTCCCACACATCGCATCAATCAATGGACTTATTGAGAGAACATTTCGGTGAGCACATAATTTCACGTTTTGGGCCGGTCGATTGGCCACCAAGATCGTGTGATATCACACTGTTAGACTTTTTCCTGTGGGGATATGTAAAATCAAAAGCTTATGCCGATAAACCCGCTTCGATTCAGGCCTTGGAGGAAAACATCAGGCGTGTCATTCGCCAGTTACCAGTCGAAATGCTCGAACGAGTGATCGAAAATTGGACTCAACGGATCCAACAATAAACAATTAACACTAAAAATAAAAATAAAATGAATATTAGGCGTAAACAACCCATTTAGGACCTAAAGCCTAGCTTCTCCAACCATTGTGTGTGCGAAGATATATTTTTTGACACGAATGGCGGAGTTTAATGCGGATTCCGAACGGCAATTTATTTTTGAGAAGCTTCTCATGACATTTCTTACTCTTGCATTTTTGTCAGACTTTCGCAAGAGGTGGGGAAGCGAATAATAAATTTCGGGTGGTACTAACCTCTCGCTTAGTGGTCCAGCGCACTTATCCACTAAGCCACTGCTCCCACAACACAACAATTAAACTAATTAACAAAAATGGAGTGAAAATGAACAGCTACGTTAGGGTTTAGGAAATGGTTCTTTAAGGAGCGGAGAAAATCATACAAATTAGACATATTTTCAGTTTGAGTAGGTAAACTATTCCATATTCTGGCACTCAAAACGAAGAAAGTCCTGCGAGTTTGCAAAGTTGAAATAGTGGGAATTTGTATGTTATTTGTTCGAGTTGAAATGGAAAAACTTATCTTTTCAAATAAATAAGACGGTATCCTATATTGGATCAATTTAAAAAGAAATTTTAATTTTATGAGACATTAATGATACTTTAAAAATGCAATTTTTTAAATGAGACTCTTGATCAAACCTTCTTAAAGAATGAACAAAACGAATACATGTTTACTGATTGAGTCTATTCCAATAAATAAAGGCATATCATATGTAAGCCTCAAAAGAGTTTTGGCCAATGTCAGCCTGATATTCTTTGGTAAATATATAGACATTTGCCATAAACGCCTTAGACCTCCATAGATTCTAGAAAGCACACTATTTACATGGACATTCCATGTTTTATTAAAAATAAGTCCTAAATTTTGAACAGTTGATTTGTATTGGATTATATTATATATATGGGAAAATATGATTCATGCAACGGCTTCTTGTATATAATGATATTAGAATTCATTGTAAGATCATTTTATGTAGCCCAAAGAGCAATTCTAGATAAGTCGACATTAACAATAAGAACACCATCTTCAAGAAGGCCCAATGGAAAAGAATAATAAATTTGAATGTCATCGGCATAGAGATGATATGAAGAGAAACTAATTACATCTACACTTATTTATATACCCACTAAAAAGTAAAAGACCTAGTAAGGACCCTTGCGGTACACCTTTTTTTAAATAAACATTTTAATCGCGCGTAAAATATTGTGATTGTCTAAATTAAAGGCATTGGAAACCTTATAGCAATGCGAATATCATCATGCACTTTTAAAATAGCAGAAATGCAGCTGTGTTTTTTTCTAAAACCTGATTGAAGGGTTGACAATAAATTGTCGAAGTCCAAAATATCGTTCAATTGACTAAACATTAATTTTCAAAGGCCCTCTGAAAGATATGGTAAAATACCAACTGGACCGAAGCTCGACATGTCGTTATTCTGGCCCTTTTTCGGTATTGGCATAATTTTAGCAATCTTCCAGCTGATGGCGAAGCTAGATTTGGTCAAACAGTCGTTGTATATGTTGACAACGTTGGGAACAATTGCTGGAAGAAGCAGTCGTGTAAACTTTGGTGATATTCCATCGTCGCCTATTGCATTGGAATTAATTGAACACAGCGATACAAAACATTCATGTATTGAAACACAGTTAAAGGAGAACGATCCAATGAGGTTGTCGGAAACATTGGTATTAGAAAATATATTTGTGTCCGATAAAGGGAAGAACTTATTTAGCTGGTTCGCGAAATTTAAATCCATGGTCATGGTTCTAAATTAGGTTTGCCGAGCGCGTCCATTTTTTTAAATTATTCCACAGAACTTTTGTTAAAATTTCTGGAGGTATCGAGTTAAGCAAAATAAAACTGTTTTTTTTTTTTTTGTATCTCTTATAGTTTTAGTTCTGCCTGTTTTATACCGATCCCAGTCGGTATAATCAATCTAGAGTATTTAAATACATTATACAGAAAGTTTCGTTCACAAATGAGGTTATTAACATCAGTGGTAAACCAGGGATGCTTAACAAGAAAGAAAGACATCTTTTCAGTGGAACAAATTTGTCATATAACTAATTAATTAAATGCATTAAAAAATCCACTTTAAAATCAAAAGAGTTCACGCTTCTTAAGCAATGCCAACTAATTTCAGTCAATTTATTATTCCGCCAATTATTTATTATACATATTTCTTATTTCTTATTTCTTACCCGGATAAATGTATTATCGCCTCCGATAGTTCGTCAGATCATTTTGTCGAATTTCTCGTCCCCAATCGCAAGAAAAGAGCACCTTAAACAACCGGATGACAATACAAGACTTACTTACTTAACAAATAAGCCTTTTAAATTTAGCGCGATTTTTTAGCTAACTGCCTCCAGTTGCACAATCTAAGTTGGTTAAGGTCCCCTTCTAAATATCTTTAACATAGAAAACATGGCGCAGTTTAGAGGGCCACCTATCATTTATCAGACATACGTTCTTCCGAACGAGTCTTGGAAGTGTGTTTGTGTATGCTCTCTACTAGATCATCTTCTGCTGGCTTAACTAGTTTGGCGGGAAGAGGATTTAGGTTCAGATATTGCTACCCTCCCTTCATTCTGGCGGGAACAGTGGACAAAATTCTTCGCTTTTATCGTCAATGTTGAATTATTCGCTCTGCCTGGCAAAGGAATTTGTAAAGCACCTCTTTTTTTTTCTCAATCGCGAGCTACGAATGTTCTTTCTTTTTTCTGCACAGAACCAATGTTCTTCCCTTCTCTGTTGCTCATAGAGCTCACGAGCTTTTTTTCTGCGCCGCTTTGTAGGCAAGTTGTTTTCCTTTCGCTTTTCATCAAACCATGGGTTTGTGGTGGCTTTTTGACATCTTTGCCACTGCTGGTCAGCACTCAAGGATTTCTCGAGAGGTTGCGGGATCGGCGACTTGTTCTTCGTTTCTGTGGCGTCTGAGATATCCATCCCTTCATAAGGAAACCGTGTACAAGCTATAGTAAAGCTAGGTGCCGCAACGAAATCCATTCCCAGACGGACGTGCCCTCCGAACTGTGCAGTTAACTCCTCTTAGAAACCTCTCTGGGACGCCTTAAACAAAAAAAGCGCAATATTCCAGTTACACAAAGCTTTCATTTTATCTAATACCAGTCCGGTCATTGATTATATCTTGAGGAAATCAATTTTGCCTGGGTACTAGACTTTTTAATACCCTCATTCTAGCAAGTCACCTTCATGTTTCTTTCAAGCACTGAATAAAAAAAAACCTACGCTCTTAAAAAGGTATCACCTCCAGCAAAAATGGGAGTGTAATCCAAACCATTCTTCTTTTATCCTTTGGGGTATTATGAGGCAAACGGACTACTAGCACAGAATGTCCTGCAGACTGTGCTGCGAAAAACAGAAAGACTTTGCAACTACTTAAAATTCACGTTCATGTGACAGTTGCACTTCGTTGGTGTTTTTTTTTTGTTCCTGTTTTTTGATGTTCACTTTGCAATTTATTTTCAGGACAACGAAGAAGACGAACAAAAAATCTTTAAAAACTCTTTAAGGTTATAGCTGCGATGGAACAAAGGATAAAACTGGAAAAAACTGTCTACCCTACCCGAATACGAGTATGTTACCGCGTTGTAACTATCTCTGCCTGGCAGCAATTTTCATGAATTCCAAGTAAATTGTATCCTCGTCGTGTTCTTTCAGTCGGAGACTTAGTCACGATTGCAATGGCAGAATTGGAGAAATTTTTGACTTTGTATGCATATGCATGCATCCTCAGGTGCCAGGATAAGAATACCAAATGGCAGGTGATGGAAAGACAATAATTCACATCCTTAGGAAAATGGTAATTTCATTGGACCGAAGTGGAAAAAAAAAATACATACATATATACATATCTACCTGTCCTAGTACATATAAACGTATTTGTATGTGCTGGTTTGGTGTGGTGAAAACTTCGTTATGCTAAATGTCGATATTGTCAGGAATTAGAAAGGACTTAACATAGAGAACTGTCTCACATGCAATGAGAGAGATTGTGCTGCCAGATCCCATTGGCGTGACCTTAGGGTATAAATCATTTGGATTTCGATTCAGGAAGTCATTCTTTCACATTCGAGATTCTTTTCATTTCGTTGGCGGAAAATTAAATTTCAGTCAGTTGGTCGGGTACAATGAGAGACTAAAATAGGAAGTGAATAACTTATTGGAACTTTGTCGCGATGCGACAGACAGCAAAAAAAACAGTTGTCAGAGTCATTTTTAAGTTTGGAAGGTACGAGGACATGCTGAACGTGAACATTTGTCAAATTAGATGGAGGAGTTTTTTCCTATTGGGAATCGGAGGAAAACCCTCATCAGGATAGACATTCACACAGACTTTGGAAAAGTTTACCGCATACAAAATATCTACCCACACGTCACCTGATAAAATACCACTACATCTGCTTCTTTAAAAATTCGACTACGTTTTGGTCTTAAATTAGTTTCAAAAAGGGATATCCAGGGGCCACTCACGCACTTAGATTACAGTGGAATTTTCGGCTTAATTTCATTGTAATTCCATTTGAATACAGTCAATATCTGATGAGCCAATTCAAAGTGTTGGAAAAAACGTTCAGCCCCTTGATATCGAAGGGGCCTTTCCCTACTTCAAAGCAGTTGCAATCCGATACAATCTGCAATGAACAGAATTCATTCTGAGTTAAAAGGATCAAGACCGGTTTAGGAATACCTAGTAGAGCAACTCCAAACACCAGAAGGGATCTTCTATCACCGCTCATATAGCCCCTGATAGTCGACGAACTTTTGAAAATACTGGAGCAAGAGACCTTTTTCGAAAAAGGTGTACTTAACTTACGCTGACGATGTGGCAATCATAATCTCAGCAAAATTGACCACCACTACAATTCCATCCAGTTCCGCACTCCTACTTGTGTATAAGTGAGTTTTCGAGGGCCGTGAACTTGCGTTTAATCCGTCGAAGATTGAAATCAAGATGTTTTCAAGGAAAGCGATAGTCTCCGCCTTAAAACCCCCGACTATGCGGGAAGTTAATCTACAAATATTAGGAACAGCAAGATATCTGGGGGTTATTTTAGATTCCAAGCTCAAAGAAAGGAAAAAAGTGGGGAACGAATCAAAAGGTACGGAGTTACGTGCATTAATATCTAAATGAAACCCCACGAATGAATCTAAGACTAATCAATTTATAGACCTTCATAGGCACGCAAAATATCTGTGGCAAGTGGTAGAGTAGACAAAAGGAGATCAACATTGTTGATAAGATTACATCGCAAACACACTCGCGCTCATGGAAGTCCTTATCGGACACTGTGTGATAGGGCTACATTTGGAACGGCAGGGCATGCTGCATGACGACTACTTACAGAAGATGTAGGGTTACTTACTTACTTAGGTGGCGCTACAGTCCGGGGTGGACCTGGGCCTCAACCAATACGCCTTTCCAGTTAGCACGATCTTTGGCTAACTGCCTCCAGTTGCGCACTCCAAGTTGGTTGAGGTCCCCTTCCACTTGCGCGCGCCACCTTAGGCGAGGTCTTGCTCTACTGCGTTGTCCCTCCGGGTTGGATTCGAAGACTCTTCGGGCCGGAGCGTTGGTGTCCATTCGCTCTACATGTCCCAGCCATCTTAGACGACTAATCCGTATTTTTCTGACCAGGTCGATGTCGCTGTACAGCTCGTAGAGTTCGCTGTTAAATCTCCTCCTCCAAAGCCCGTCAACGCAAACGGGACCGAAAATCACTCGAAGAATTTTGCGTTCGGAACGACCTAGGTGTTTCTCGACAAGGCCTTACTAATCAATTGCCTCCTTAGGCCAAAGTAACAGCGGTTGGCTGTTACTTATGTTATATATCGTCAGCGCTTGATTTCTGACGATATATCATTGTCAGAGTTAATAGCGGAGCCGAGGTAGATAAAGTCCCGAACTACCTCAAAGTTATAGCTGTCTATCGTGACGTTCTGTCCGATTCGTCGATGTTGTGTGTCCCTTTTAGTTGACAGCATATATTTTTGCCGCCTCTGTACTGATACTTGCAAACGCACCAGTGACAGCTCGCTGTGTTCTGCCAATGATGTCGATGTCGTCGGCGTAAGCAAGTAGTTGCACAGACTTTTGGAAAATTGTGCCCCTGGTGTTGGCTTGCGAGTTTCGCACAATTCTCTCAAGTATGATGTTGAAGAAGTTACATGACAGCGCATCGCCTTGTCTAAATCCTTTTTTGACATCAAAGGTCTCGGTGAGATTGTTTCCGACCTTAATGGAGCAGCGAGAGTTCTCCATCGTCATCCAAAACTAGACATGGCTCTATATAGCTCGTCTCTATAAACGCTGTCGTATGTGGCCTTAAAATCGATGAAAAGATGGTGAGTATCGATCTGGACTTCTTGGGTTTTTTCCAGGATCTGCCGAAGTGTGAAAATCTGGTCAGTTGTGGACTTACTAGGCCTAAAACCGCACTGATAGGGTCCAATCAGTTCGTTTACGAATGGTTTCAGGCGTTCACACAGCATGGCAGACAGGATCTTGTATGCGATGTTGAGGAGACTTATACCTCTATAGTTGGCGCAGTTAAGAGGGTCTCCTTTCCTGTGGATCGGGCAAACAATGCTGAGGTTCCATTCATCAGGCATACTTTCCTCTTACCAAATCTTGGATACGAGCTGGTGCATGCTCTCTACCAAATCATCTCCCGCTGCCTTGAAAAGTTCGGCAGTTAAGCCGTCCGGCCCGGCAGCCTTGTTGGATTTCAGTTTGGATATTGCTATCCTCACTTCATTTTGGTCAGGTGAGCGGGAGTCTTGGCTTTCATCACCCATGTTGAATGGTTCATTCTGCCTGACAGCGGAATTTGTGTCGTCATCGCCGTTTAACAGTCTGCAGAAATGGTTTTTCCATATCCTCAGCACCGACTGTGTTTCCACTACTAGGTTTCCTTGTTCGTCTCTACAGGTATCTGCTCGGGTAAAGTTGCGTTGACACGTTCTTGTTGTTCCTGTTGTTCCTGGACTACCACCTCTCTATTTCCTCGATCGCGCGCTTCTCATGGTCTTTCTTTTTCTTCCGGAGAAGCCGGTGTTCTTCCCTCCTCATTTCCTCGTAGAGCTCACGAGCCGCTCTCGTCCTTCTGTGTAGCGCCGCTTTGTAGGCACGTTGTTTTGCTGCATGCGCTTGCCGGCACTCTTCATCGAACCAGGGGTGTCGTGGGGGTGGTTTGGTGAAACCAAGCACATCAGTTGCGGCCCTTCTGATGGCTTCTTGGCATCGATGCCACTGGTCTTCAGCACTTGATGCTGGCAGCACAGGACTTCTCGAGAGGTTGAGGGATACTCGATCGGCGAAAATTCTGGCGGTTTGTTGCGCTTGTAGCCGTTCAACGTTGAATCTCCTCACAGTATTTCCTCGCTGTTGTGGTGTCTGAGATATCCGCATACGTACCTTGGCTACAACAAGGTAGTGATCCGAGTCTATGTTGGCCGCTCGGAAAGTTCGGACATCTAGAATACTAGAGGAGTGCCTTGCGTCGATCGCAACATGGTCAATTTGATTGACGGTTTGGTGAACTGGTGACCGCCATGTTCCTTTGTGGATATTGAGGTGAGGAAACCGTGTGCTAGCTATAGTAACATTACGTCCCGCAGCAAAGTCAATTAGCCTAAGTCCGTTTCCAGACGTGGTGTCGTGTAGGCTATGCTTTCCGATTGTGCTACCAAAGATGTCCTCCTTTCCTATTTTGGCGTTAAAATCACCTAGGACGATTTTTACGTCGTATTTAGGACATTGCTCATATGTTTTCTCGAGGAGCTCGTAGAAACATTCTTTGGTAGCATCATCTTTCTCTTCTGTGGGGGCGTGAGCGCATAAAAGGCTGATGTTGGCGAATTTAACCTTGATGCGGATGGTTGTAAGGCATTCACTAACGTGTCGAAAGCTCAAGACTTCTTGCCTAAGTCTGCCGCTTACAACGAATCCACATCCAAATAGACGCTGCTTCTGTTCCCTATAGCAATCACCGTAGTAGATGTCACAGTTTTTCATTCTTCTTTTGCCCGGTCCATCCCATCGCACTTCCTGGATGGCGGTGATATCTGCATTGTAGCAGGTTAGGGCCTCCGCTAATTGTTCGGCTGCACGTGGTCTATTCAGGGTTCGAACATTCCACGTGCAGATCCGAAAGTCATTGTCCTTTTTCCGTTTTGCAGGGTCGTCAACAGTGAACCCGTCCGTATCCGAGGCTTTTGGTTGCTTCGTAACCATGTGGTTTTTCCGTGGTTGGGTAGTTAACCCCACGCACAACCCCCAACCTGGAGGACCAGGCCCTAAATTGACCCTAGGACAGCGGGTCGGGTAATCCGTTGTCAGTAACCCACTTCAGGGATATGAGCGCTGCCGTTGGCCCATAAAGGGTTCATCCGCCACCATCTCTATTTCAGCACCCTGACTAGTGCTGAAAAAAACCTTACCGACCTTTGCTCTAAATATGTCAGAGTAGCTCGCTTTAGGCATCTGCCATCCCGACTGTTGACAACACCGTTGATTCAATATGGCGAATTCATCCGCTGTATGTCCTCTTTCTGAGGGGCTCATGTAAGACCTCTGAGACTCATCAGCCAGTCATTCCGACAGAGCATTATAGTGTTGCCACTTCTTTCGTGTTCAACACTCGCGCTTATAAGTTTAGCAAGTCAAGCCCGGGTGGGCGAGACCAGTATGCGGCGGTTACCACTCAGAGGTAAAATAAGCACAATTGATGTGTACGAGATAGTTACAACGACTGGGCATCGCCAAGTTGATGCAATCAGCGTCTACCCTATTCATACACACCCAACCACCAGAAGATGTAGGGACTTTGAGGAAAAAGATTTCATTGTGAATCTGTTATGTGACTGTCCAGCTCTAATAAAAATCTGCAGATTCAAAATACTTATTTAATGAACGCAAGGATCTGTGAAACGAAGAACTTAAGCTCTTCCTGAGATTATGCACACAATTTCATGTTTCGTTGCGTATCAAAACGTTATCCATCAAAAAGCACCCAATATCAATCAGAGTGCAGAACTTCAGAACTGCAGGAGTATTCATCGTACCGCCTTTCCCTTACGTTTCCCAACGATTCCAGTGGCGCAGCGGCAAAAGGAATCTCAATTAATTTCCATTTGACATCGATGACTGACCACCGCGCGATGTCTTCTGCGCCGAGGTTAATGTTCCCACAGTCGTATCTCTACGCAATGCCAACTTCACGCAACGCAACCAGAGGACCCTCGTTTATGCACACATAATTTGCATTTAAATTTTGCGCATCAACATTGAATGTAGTAGGTACGCCGCTGCTACCAGCACCAGAACCAGGAACGGCACCGCGCAGCGCAGCTACTAAATATAAAAACGAACGAGTTATTAGACACCACATTGTCAACATAAATCCATCATCGCGATTGTCATGCGGCAGCAGCAACATTATGAGGATACCATATCGAGCTACCTATCTCGCCTTCACATGAAGTGCCTTGTAGCTTGTTGTAGTATAATAGTGGTCTGGAAAACTACACACTGGATGGAGTGTGGAGATGGAGACAAGGACATGCCATTTACCATGCCATGACGATAGCGTCCCATACAAAGTTGGGCAAAGGTGGCTCGCGGTTTGGGAATTCCGGTGTGGCGGCATGGTGGTAGCGCGACTCGGCTTGTTCTGAGTGTATTCCTCATTCAATGAGAAATTTCTGTTCTGGCTGTCAATAGACATAGACATGGATGGAACGCAACGCACACTGCCAACATAAAATTTTAATTAAAATTTTAATTAATTCTATTTAATGCGCAAATAACATCCATCATTAATTTAATTTCGCGCTCGTTTTTGTGCTGCTCCATTGAAGTGGGGTGCGCGTAATAAGTCCTTGTGTTGTGCTTCGCTCATGGAACCCACTACCTACCTACAACTGATGGGTGTGGAGAAATCCCTTTTTGCTGTTGCTGGCTTTTTTGAATCATTTAGTTTATTTTTAATTCATGGAAATATGTTTACAGGAATTTTTATTGGGATGGATTTTGTAAGGGAATTCACGGAAATAAAACTGGAAAAATTTAGGTTAATCAGATTTTTGCACGTCATTCAGAATGCAGCATAAAAACAAATTACGTTGATGTGTTTAATGTTGGAGTGATGTACGGGTAATGTTGTTAATGCAATAGCTATGGAATGCATGTAAGAGAATTATTTAGGGCCAACAGGAGTATGTGTATGGTTTTGGTTTGTAAAGGGAAAGTTTTTATTTCATACCTGTACGTATTCTCGGGGTCAATTCCCGATTTTTTGATGATGCAATTATTTCACAACTTCACAACATTTTTAACTTTCTCGCATACATAAGAGGGATGATATTACGACTATAGAGAAGTCTGTCTGTCTGTCTGTCCGGGCGCCGTATGGCGATACGGTTCGATGGATTTGCTTCAAAGTTCGTATATAAGGTTTTTGGGTTTACATCTCGAAGCCTCTTTTTATTTTTTGCTTTATCTTTTGAAATAGCGGTACCTGCCATACATGTTTTTTTTTTGTGAAAATGACATCACTATTTTTCTCGAAAGTGGTTCGAAGGATTTTGGTCTTTTTTTTTACTTAGGATATTTGGGATGGGGTCAAAAATTCTGCATACTCAATTTTCAAAAGAGAAAAATCGATTAACTGTAATTTATCTCGAAAACTAACAAAGGAAATTTGCAAAAAAATTACAGTTTTTTTATACTATAAAGTCGAACAAATTTGCATGATTCGATTTTTGAAATAGTTTTTTTTTTTATTTTTTTTTCGTATAACGATTTTTTTTAAATTTAAATTAAATTCGTTTTCTCAAAAATCGCTCCAACTATTTTGATATTTTTTTTGTATTTCGAACAATTATGTTAAAAGTGTCCATTGTTGCCGTTTTTGAAAAAATCTAATTTTTCCAAACCTAAATATTGATTTAAATAAATTTTTCACCATTCATTTTCGATTCAAAAACGCATCTCATGTACCGAGAAAGTTTCGTATGACGCTCTTTGTTGTGTGAAAAGCGTAAAGTGTACTAGGCTCCTTTTTGTGAAAATTTTATGATCAAGAATAAGGGATCATAACTTTCCCACTTTAACAAGTTCCCTAATAGTTGGCCTATGAGGTTCGCGGGTTTGGCATTAAAAGAATTCCGGCAGGTCTTCCAGTTTCAAATAAATCACAACGGGCCTAATAGGCAAACGGTAGTGCGCTCATTCTCGTAGTGGATTACTGACAATCATTTCGAACATTATTGTGGATCTGGTCCACCGGGTTGGGGGTTTGGGGTTGATGGTTTGGGTTTAATTCCCTTCCACGTACATAAAAGGTAAGTTATATGAGAGCCTCGGGTATGAAGTCTGTTGTAATATAAAGACCCGGAGCTACAATGGACATAGAATGTTAGACCGGGTGCTACCCAAAAAATTGTTTCTGACCTAAGGCGGTATAACAAAGAGGATGGCTTAAAGCTAGTATACTTTGCAGCAGCTCATATAAAGTGATATTCAGCACTCGGTTCCTAAGACAGTGATATGCAGATAGTAAAACTGCCACCCAAATCGACACCGTGTTGATCGATGAAAGCACCCATTTATCATCTAAAATGTGCATACGTTTCGATCTGCAAACGTCGATTCTGACCACTTTCTTGTAGCGGTTCAGCACAATTGGAGTAGCCAAAGTCTACAGAGCGAGAAACTCTCCGCTGTCCACTCATAGTACCGCAAAATCATCACGGAAGTATTGGTTAAAAATCACCGTAGAAGTGGGGTCTGTGTTATGATGATGAGTGCGTCTACCAGAAACTTGTCACAGACCGTGAACATTTACAATCGCTGCAGCGCAAAACAAGGGCAGCTTATACCGAGCCAAGAGAAGGGAGGAAAAGAAAATCCTACGTAGAAAGAAGATGGCGTACGCAGTTACCAGTTCTAGGAAACCGACCGACGAGTCCAACCGAAGACCAGAACAATATACAGATATTCTACAAGAAAGCGAAACAACTGATGGCTGACCTCAGGCCCGGAACTCAGGCTCCTCGAAACTGTGATGAAAACCTAGTCAGCAAAGCGCAGGGAATTATAGACGTTTTCAAGTAGCATTTCCAAATGAGCAAGAAGATCCAAATCGTCAATCAAGTAAGGGTGGAAGAACCTATCTAAAATAACTTGACTATCAGGTACATATGGCCCATCTAGAAGAAATGCGATTCTATATCTTGCAAGTGCGTACTATCGAGGAATATCCCTTCTAAATGTTTGTTTGAATAATTTAAATCCAAGCCATTTTACAACACTAACTCGTAACTCGGCGTATCAGTGTGGCCTTGGGCCTTGCAAGTCGAAGATAACCCCAAATGTTCCAGACACATTCAAAGCCGCATATAATAGCATTCGACGTCTACAGTAGTGACGTGAAATAACGCCAAACGAAATAAAGCCAAATTCTAAAATTTGTGGCATTTATGGCATTATTTCCATTTCAAAATCGAATTAAGACCAAATTCTTAATAAATAATTATCTGAAAGTTAGGAAAATCAAGAAAGGTATTTTAAAACATAATGTCCTACCATCTTCGTTAAATTAAATTTGAAATTAAGCTTTATTTCGTCTGCAGGGTAGGTTAAAGGGTAAAGCACTATCTTTAACAGATCTGTACAGCTAATGGGGTATGCGGACGATATCGACGTCATCCGCCGCTGCTCTGAACGTAAAAGAGACTTTTATAACAAATGAAGAGCAAGGCGAATTTAGTTGGTCTTGAAGTTAACGAGGACGAAACCAAATACATGCTTTCAACATCTGTCCATGCTTAAAGCCTGTTTTTTAATTGGTCTGGGGTTGAACCTTATCCTGGAAGGAGAGGGCTGCAAAGTGATTGCCTATGCAGATGACGTTGCTATTGCCGTATCGGGGAAGCACCTTAACACCTTAAAAGAACTAATACAAAATGCTCTTAACAAGCTAATAAGATGGGCTGACAGTTGTGGTCTAGGCGTCAATCCCCACAAAACCGAACTTGTCCTCTTTACTAGGAAATACAAAATCCCACGAGTCGACCCCCCTTCAATCAGGGGTACCAGCTTAGTCTTCTCTGACGAGGCCAAATACCTAGGTCTCATCCTGGATAGGAAGCTCAACTGGAAATCTAATATGCAAGAAAGAGTCCGGAAAGCTACGGTGGCACTCTTTTCTTGCAAAAAAGCTATTGGAAAGAAGTGGGGACTACAACCCCGAATTACTCACTGGCTATATATCTCGGTTGTAAGACCGATACTAACGTATGGAACAATTGTCTGGTGGACTGCCTTAGAGAAAGCGATAAATCGCGATAAACTAGGCAGAGTCCAGAGATCAGCATATTTATGCATAGGCGGAGCGCTTCGCACCACTCCCTCAGCTGCACTCGACATTCTGTTCCATTTGATACCCTTTGACATCTTTAGCAGACAGACGGCTGCTACCACGGCCACTCGCCTCAAAGCAACTTCTCAATGGGCCGATAGTGAAATCGGCCACTCTGCAATTCTGAACATACTCAGAATCCCTTCTAGGAATATAGACTACACCACACCCCAACTGCTGTTCGACAAAAACTTCCAGATATCCATCCCCCCCAGATCCTTTTGGGAGGATGCCTTGCCGGAAGAAGAATCAATCCATTTTTACACGGACGGTTCAAAAACAAATGATGGAGTGGGTGGAGGTGTCTTCTCAGACAGGCTCAATCTCAGTCTCTCCTTCCGTCTTCCTAATCATTGTAGTGTTTTCCAGGCGGAAGTTATGGCGATAAAGGAAGTCTTGTCCTGGCTAAGAAAGAATGTGGTATCCGTAAAGGATATTCGAATCTTTTCGGACAGTCAGGCCGCCATCAAGTGTCTGGACTCTGTCTCTATTAACTCTTTAGTAGCCCTAGATTGCCGATCATCTCTAAAGGAGATGGCTGAGCAGTTCAACATTCACCTTTGTTGGGTGCCGGGGCATAGGGACATTCCCGGTAACTGCAAGGTCGACGAACTCGCCAAACTTGGAACTACCCTCTCAATCTTGCCTGAAAAGGGCTCCTTAGGCACACCAGTTTCCACGTGCAAGCTCTTGTTTAAACTGGATGCATTAGAAAAAACTAACCACAGATGGACAAATGGTACTACTTGTCTGACAACGAAGCAGATTTGGCCTAGGCTGGATCCAAGACGCTCAAGGAGCTTGATTACCCTTAATCGATCGCACATTGGTGCTACAATTGGTGTCATAACTGGACACTGTTTGTTAGGCAGGCATGCAGCAAGGCTTGGTGCCTATTCCAACGACTTCTGTAGGAGCTGTTTGGTTGAGGAGGAGGAGGAGACTACTCTACACCTTCTCTGCGCATGCCCTGCTCTCTCTCGAAAGCGAAACCTCCATATGGGGGCCTTCTTCTATAATGATCTTAATGATCTAAACTCAACCGACCCAAAATGTCTCTAACGCTTTATTAGCTCCTCAAAATGGTTCAACGTGTAGGCAGAAACTTCAGATCCACGTGGTATCACAATGGACCTTATATCGGTCTAAGTGAGTCGGACTTCTATCTGACTGCCACTTCAACCTAACCTAACCTAACCTGGGGTTGAACCAAGAATCAAACCAAAACTTATGTTATACCAAGTAGACTTTTAACAGGGATGCCTAAAATAAATCCAAAAACGGTTTGTGAAAAAAGAGTTCATCAAATTACAAATTGCAAGAACAAGGCACAATTGTGTCTAAGTTTGCGGATGATACAGCTATATTAGCCGTGAGTAATTCGGTTGAATCAGCAACGAATAAGCTCATTTGAGTGGACCAAAACTTTTCCTACTGCGCTTAATGAAACCAAATCCATGCACGTTAATTTTACTTACAGAAATGTTAATGCGCTTCCCATATTTATAGATTACGTACAAATTCCGTACGCAAATGAAGCTAAATACCGGGTGATTTTTTAAGAGGTTTAGAACTTTTTTAAAAAAAAAAAACACAAAAAATTCGAAAAAATGAATGAAATATTTATTTTAATCGATAGTTTGAACCTTGCAATTTAATGTTTAAAGATAATTTCATGCAAATGTTGACCGCGGCTGCGTCTCAGGTAGCCCATCCGCTGAGTCCAATTTTGGCATACTCGTTCACACATATCGGCCGGTATCTCACGAATGAATGCATGGATGTTGGCTTCCAGTGCGTCAATCGAAGCGGGCTTGTCCCTATACACATTAGCCTTGGCATACCCCCACAAAAAATAATCTAATGGTGTCAAATCGCACGATCTAGGCGGCCAATTGACCGGCCCGAAACGTGAAATTAACTGTTCATCAAACTCGCCTCGCAATTGCGCCATTGTTTCGCGTGCTGTGTGGCATGTGGCACCGTCTTGTTGAAACCACATATCATGCAAGTCAAGAACTTCCATTTCGGGCAAAAAAAAGTTTGTTATCATCGCTCGGTAGCGTTCACCATTGACAGTAACGCTGCGATTCGCATCATCCATCTTTGAAGAAATATGGCCCAATAATGCCGCCGGCCCATAAACCGCACCAAACAGTGGCTTTTTCGGGATGCATTGGTAGCTGTTGCAATGCTTCTGGCTGATCTTCACTCCAAATGCGGCAATTTTGCTTATTTACGTACCCATTCAACCAAAAATGAGCCTCATCGCTGAACACAATTTTTCGATAAAAAAGCGGATCCTCGGCCAGCTTTCCAAGAGCCCATTCACCAAAAATTCGGCGTTGTGGTAGGTCGGCTGGCTTAGGTCTTGCACCAGCTGTATCTTAAAAGGCTTTACGCCCAAATCCTTCCGCAAAATTTTCCACGTAGTGCTGTAACAAAGGCCTAACTGCTGGGAACGGCGCCGAATCGACATTTCGCGGTCTTCTGTCACACTAGCTGATACGGCCGCAATATTTTCTTCAATACGCACAGTACGTAAACGTGTTGGTGGTTTAATGTCCAACAAAGTAAATTTGGTGCGAAATTTGGTCACAATCTTCCGAATAGACTGCTCAGAAGGTCGAGAATGCCGATCATAAAATGGAAGCAGCGCGCGATGAACATTTCGAACCGAGCACGAATTTTGATAGTAAAATTCAATAATTTGCAAGCGTTGTTCATTTGTAAGACGATCCATGGTTAGATTGCAAACCAAACTGAAGCTGTTTGACAGTGACACAAGGTACTAAACACACGTCAGCTGTCAAAACCAGTGTTGCCAAAACCAAACCAGCTAAAAAATCACCCTTTATTTGGAACGAATAATGGAAATCGCACGTAAAAAAATAAACGGGGAGAGCTCGTTAATAAATATAATCAAATGCATTGGCTGCTTGGTCGATTGTCCAAACTCAGCATGCAAAACAAACTGCTTTTATACAAGCAAGTTTTAAAACCAGTTTGAAAGTATGGCTTAGAACTTTGGGGTTGTACAAAAACAAGTAACATACGAAATTTACCCCGTGGTATATCAGAAACAGTGATATCCACTGAGACTTAGGCATAACTACCTTCGAAGACAAGATAAAAGAATGGCCCTTGTGGCCATTGCAATAACGAAATGCTACAAATTGCACGAGACAAATTTAGTGCGCCGACTTCACCGGATGAAACCATTTGAACTAGCGCAATAAGATATAACAGCGAGCAATTGGCGATATTAGCAGGTGCTTTCACTGGGAGGTTAAAACTACTAGATAGGATATAAGCTAGTTGTATTATAAAGTAATTTGAAGGGAGGTGTTTTTAGTGAGTAAGAATCTCACGTGCGGTCGATCCTCATAGTGTCTAATGAAAGATTTTTCACCTACCCTCGGAGAAAAAAATCAAATTACCTTTATTACACTTCTTGTGTTCTCTATTTATTTATATATACGTTTTTAAAGGAATTCCAAATTCCAGACTTAGTAAAGGTCCAGACAGAGATCGTTTTTGGTGTAGAAGTTAAGGAGACTACACCTTGTTTACTTCTCTTTATTATTGAATGCCGCATCGATGTTCCCAGTTAGGGATTGTACCCACACCAAGCCAACGCACTAACATCTACACTGTCGCCACCATCTCCCTTAAGTATTCAAGTATAGGCACCACTCATTTTTAGTTTCTATTGATGGCTGGTGCCAGTGCGATTGACAATAGGGAATCTGCAGTCGGTGGCTATAATACACGAACGGTATTAAATATTATGTGCAGTCAGCAATCCGGGTTGCAAATTTGTCATATTAATGCTCAGAGTTTAGTACCTAAACTAGATGAATTTAGATTCCTATTTGAAGGATCGAAGGTTGACGTGGTTTGCATTTCTGAAACTTGGCTACATAGTGAATTGAGTGATAAATTTTGTTCTTTGAATGGTTTCCATAAACCTTTCCGGTGTGATAGGGTGGGACGTGTTGGGGGAGGTGCAGCGATCTTTGTGCGCAATCATTTGCAGTGTAGCCTAGTACGCAAGGCTCCGCTGGGTTGTGAAATTGATTACGTTTTCGTATTAATCACCTGCAAGACTAATAAAATTCTACTAGGATCAGTATATAGACCTAACAAGTATATTGATACATCGCCACTTGTGAATATTTTAGATGAGTTATCATTTATATCTCCTCTTATTGTAGTAGTTGGTGACTTCAATTGCGATTTACTTGAAGATTCGTCTCTGGTGGATAGTATGGAAACTCTAAGTCTTTTCCCTGTAAATACACTTCACTTCACTAAGCATCACAGCACCCTTCTTGATGTATTTTTCGTGAGCCATGTTTATAAAGCTCTGCATTTTAGTTAACTCTCCGCTTCCTGTTTTTCTCGGCACGATCTCATACACTTAACTCTTGAATGTGAACCCACCATTTTAAAGAACTCTTTTAATTTTCGTGATTTTAAGAATATCAACTATAGTCTGTTGGAAAGAGATCTTAGTTCTATCGAGTGGTTTCGCGTCTATGCATTGCATTCAGTAGATGAACAATTAGCGTTTATTGACGATAACATCCGTAATCTTTTTAACAATCACGTTCCTCTTAAAACTAAATCCGACGCGACGAAACTCCTCAAAATGATTTTTGTAGTGTTATTCTTCCAACTGATTTTAGTTCTACTACTGTTGATGAAGCAGATGTTGTACAAAGTTTTATTTCCATTAAATCTAATTCGGTTGGATTTGATGAAATTCACCCGGTTTTGCTAAAGCTATTCTCCCTTACATTCTCAAATCTATTACGCACCTATTTAACACTATCTTGATGACTGGAGTATTTCCTACTTCCTGGAAGCGTGCGAAAATCATACCTGTCCCCAAAAATCAAAATGAATGTCGGCCGATTGCTATTTTACCGTTCTTTTCGAAGGTGTTGGAAAAAATTTTAAACTCCCAAATCCAAACACATTTAAAAAATAACAATATGCTCTGTAGAAATCAGTCTGGGTTTCGTCCAAAGCATAGCTGTACAACATCATTAATTAATGTTGTTGAAGACATAAGGCAAGCTCTAGATGATGACAAAGTTACATTTCTTATTTTATTAGATTTCTCAAAGGCATTTGACACTGTGAAGAACCACAGTATTTTAATTAGGAAGCTTAAGAGAGAGTTCAATTTTTCATATTCTTCACTGAGTCTCGTTTCATCTTACTTGAACGACAGATACCAAGCAGTTGAATCAAACAATTGTGTATCCTCATTTCTGCCTTTAAGCAGAGGCGTTCCTCAAGGATCAATTTTGGGACCCCTATTTTTTACAATGTACATAAACGACCTCCCCTCGTGTACCTCAAGCTCTTTGGTTGACATGTATGCTGATGACGTTCAGTTACGAAAAAGCTTTCCTTTGGGTCTTTTAGAGAATGCAGCGTATGAAGTAAATGAAGATCTTAATCGCGATCGAATGGCCTCTGCCTAAATCCTTCTAAGTCAAAATGTCTGGTTATTTCAAGAAGGTCTATTGACACGTCTTACTTTCCAAAGTTATCTCTAGAAGACTTACCAATCCAATTCGTTGATTCAGCAAAAAATCTTGGCAATAACTTTCAACAAGACGCTCTCCTGGAATAATCACATCAGATTGACCATTGGAAGGGTTTATGGCAGCCTTCGCATGCTATGGGCTAGCCAAAACTTTACACCTCTCAAAACGAGAATACTTCTTGCTAGATCTTTAATTTTACCCATAATGCTATACGGTTGTGAAATATTCAGCAATTGTGACTATGAACACAGAAGAAAATTAAACCGTGCTTATAATTGTGTAGCGCGCTATGTTTACGGATTGAGAAAATTTGACCACATCTCACATTTCTCTAAGAAAATAAGTGGCCTAACGCTCGACAACCATTATAAGTTTAGAACATTAATATGTCAACCATCGTACCTTTATAATACGATTTTTCGACCGCGCTCTATTAGATCGTGTAACCTAAAGGGTGATTTTTTAAGAGGTTTAGAACTTTTTTAAAAAAAAAAAACACAAAAAATTCGAAAAAATGAATGAAATATTTATTTTAATCGATAGTTTGAACCTTGCAATTTAATGTTTAAAGATAATTTCATGCAAATGTTGACCGCGGCTGCGTCTCAGGTAGCCCATCCGCTGAGTCCAATTTTGGCATACTCGTTCACACATATCGGCCGGTATCTCACGAATGAATGCATGGATGTTGGCTTCCAGTGCGTCAATCGAAGCGGGCTTGTCCCTATACACATTAGCCTTGGCATACCCCCACAAAAAATAATCTAATGGTGTCAAATCGCACGATCTAGGCGGCCAATTGACCGGCCCGAAACGTGAAATTAACTGTTCATCAAACTCGCCTCGCAATTGCGCCATTGTTTCGCGTGCTGTGTGGCATGTGGCACCGTCTTGTTGAAACCACATATCATGCAAGTCAAGAACTTCCATTTCGGGCAAAAAAAAGTTTGTTATCATCGCTCGGTAGCGTTCACCATTGACAGTAACGCTGCGATTCGCATCATCCATCTTTGAAGAAATATGGCCCAATAATGCCGCCGGCCCATAAACCGCACCAAACAGTGGCTTTTTCGGGATGCATTGGTAGCTGTTGCAATGCTTCTGGCTGATCTTCACTCCAAATGCGGCAATTTTGCTTATTTACGTACCCATTCAACCAAAAATGAGCCTCATCGCTGAACACAATTTTTCGATAAAAAAGCGGATCCTCGGCCAGCTTTCCAAGAGCCCATTCACCAAAAATTCGGCGTTGTGGTAGGTCGGCTGGCTTTAGTTCTTGCACCAGCTGTATCTTAAAAGGCTTTACGCCCAAATCCTTCCGCAAAATTTTCCACGTAGTGCTGTAACAAAGGCCTAACTGCTGGGAACGGCGCCGAATCGACATTTCGCGGTCTTCTGTCACACTAGCTGATACGGCCGCAATATTTTCTTCAATACGCATAGTACGTAAACGTGTTGGTGGTTTAATGTCCAACAAAGTAAATTTGGTGCGAAATTTGGTCACAATCTTCCGAATAGACTGCTCAGAAGGTCGAGAATGCCGATCATAAAATGGAAGCAGCGCGCGATGAACATTTCGAACCGAGCACGAATTTTGATAGTAAAATTCAATAATTTGCAAGCGTTGTTCATTTGTAAGACGATCCATGGTTAAATTGCAAACCAAACTGAAGCTGTTTGACAGTGACACAAGGTACTAAACACACGTCAGCTGTCAAAACCAGTGTTGCCAAAACCAAACCAGCTAAAAAATCACCCTTTAGTACCAATCCGTTATAAATACTTAGTGTCTAACCGTCAATTCTTTGTGCATGCTGTCCGATTGTGGAATTCCCTCCCCCTTTTCGTCCGATTGATAAGTTGTACGACTCTGTTCAGGGCGAAGCTCAGGCAGTATTTAGAAACACTTCGATGATGAAAACTTGATATAGATAATTGTTTCCGTTTATGTTAATTTTTAAAATTTGCTTTTTGATTGATTATGTTTTACTTTTTTTTTTTTTCTCTCTTTCTTAGTTCCTTTTTCTTCAATGAATTAATTGATAATTAAATATTTAGAATCTAAATTGAAATATTAACATAATAATTATTGTAAATCTTTTCCACTCAAAATCCAATTACAGCTTACGCTAGTTTATAAGATTTTTGTATCTTAATGTGTAAGACTATTGCAGAATAAAATAAATAAATAAATAAGTGAAGGTAACTTCTGTGAAAGACAACTATTTAACCTCCAATTGTAAGGCAAAAAACTATTCTCCGATGTTTCCCACAAAGTTTTCTCCCTAAGAATAACAAACATACATATATATATACATACGAAATGCCATTAAATTGATACCTCCATTAGGCAACCCATTAACGACTGCAATAATGCTACCGAAAGAAATTATTTGCTCGAATTGCCCTCCGCTTTGTCACAAGAGCACCCCATCAAAAAGCGCCCTCCAATTGAAAATTACGTTGTTAAATGTTTTTACCTTTAGACCGATGTGGACGGCGCGTCGGGCCAACCAATGGACGCAGCGTACAAACGTTTCAATGCCCTCCCAACTTAACTTAATGTCATCCATCAACGTTGTTGTTGTTGTTGTTTTCTTTTTAGCCGCTCGTCGTGTTAGTTCCTGCATGGGCTGAGTTACCTCCGCATTTGGTTTTATTATAGAGGCCAGGTGAAAATATATCCTCCACATGCATCCGCACTTCAAGTCCCCGGTAGCCAGGTTCAGAGATTTATTAGCACGCATAAAACCTTACGAGTTTCGAAGTCGAAAATTATTGCTCACTTATATTTTATTAATGACACAAAATTGAAATTTTTATTTGATGCGTTCCAGGAGGCAGTTCAGCAGTCTTTATTCCTCTGCATGTGTATCGACTCCATGTGTTAGGTAGCTATGCAGGAAAATTAATGCAAAAAAAAAAAGTAATAATAAAAGAACTGGAGATTAGGGCAAAGTAATCGCACTATGAATTCTTAATCCTATTCTAATTAAAATCCGTAATCCTTTAATTCCCGGATACAATAGGCATTCCCTCTTCCCGTCAGCAATGGCGGTGGTGGTCAGAGAAAGAGAGAAAGTAATGAGACATACTACAGCAAAGTGAAATGAATAAATAATTAATTCCTTAAGACTCTCAGTGGTTGGTGGTGGAAGGGTTGAACCACTTCATACCCACTTGCACCGCAGGATGGAGGTTTCAATTACCAGCAAGACGTTCACCCTTTTTGTCTTAGCTGTACACGAAGGTTCGCAAAAAAATATTATTCCATTCAGAATTATGGATGCATTCCGATTGTCGTCATCGTTATGGTCTGAGACGACGACAAGCTGCATACATTAGTGTTCCGGGGAATTAATAATGAAATTGATCTCATAAAACAAAGGGGTAGCCACGGAGCAAGAAAGACCTATACTAGTTATATCCGAGAAGAAAGAAGGGATGTGCCCAGTTGAAAGAACGCCCAGGCCCAGACGCGACCGCATTTTGTCCCTCTGCGTTGTAGACCTGTGCTCAATCATATCATATTTCTTGACTTTTATTGCTGCTGCTGCTGGTCGTAGAGGAGGAGGAAGTTCCTTTTGTGTATAATGGTGGACTGAAGAGTTAGGTACTTTTATTCGCACAATGGCCGGACGGATAGAGTATAGTGGCTTCCTGAATCAACAAAAGAGAAAAGGAGGGCATGACAATGTCTTTATTTGACAGCAAATCTATATAACACACCGCTGATGGGAGAGTAGGCTTCTTGGGTTGTGTTTGCATGCATGCAACTGCTTTCGCGGTGTTGTCTTGTCATGGGCTGGTGCACCTGCAGCGATGTTTAGTTGTAGGTAACGCCTTCGAATCTAATTGTAGGAGATATACATAGGTTAAATTGTGTTAGTTGCAATTTGGGGCAGAACACAGATGAGGAATTACCCAGATAGTCAACTCGAGAGCGAATCTCTCACGTTGCCTACAAGCTAAGTCGAACTGATAAGCCCCACATAATTTGCACTTATATGGGCTTTTACGTGCAAATCAAATGGGAACCACGCACACATGAATCGAATTATATGGGGCTATTGACCGCCACCAAGAAATGCCATTTTTTATAGCAAGAAGTTGGAAACAGTTGATGAATTTCAGCAGATTACACCTCACAATTTGAGATGCCGAATTACCTCCCGACGCGTGCACACGCATTTCCGCTTGATTTTTATTTTTTTTTATAATTGTTCAGCGGTCAGGGTAAAAGAAAAAAAACCCTAATCGCGCGAGTTACATCCGGCAAATAACCCCCTCTCACCACACCTGTTCCAGAACCCCAGCACGTGTAACAGTTGACCGCTGTTACCTTTTAGTAATAAGTGATGACTTTGTAAATTATGTATTTACCTAGAACTGTAATTGCACAAGTGACCCCAAGAATTGCAACGCAAGCGTCTGGAATTTATCCAACGGATGTTCCAATTCTTGGAAATCACTGGTGCAAGTTAAGTATCGAATATTGATAATTTTTGTAATCAAATCATTGTTTGTTAATCTTCAGAACCGAAAGGTTCAATTTGTCCAAATAAAATATTTTTTTTAGTAAAACTGTTAAACTAATATTTTAACTGGCGCAGTCGTGTAGTCTGGCGGACGGTCGAGATAGATTCTGTGTATAAAAATAAAAATAAAAAGTAAAATTGCATTGTGCATAAGTAAACAAAGGAAAAGAATAAAACGCTGTGAATGAGAAATCAATCATTAGAAAGTAAAAGTAAATTACATTATGAATAAGTGAACAAAGAAAAAGAATAAGTGACTAAAACACTGTGAGCAAGTGAAAAAAAAAAGAGAGAAGAAAGAACAATCAGAATCGATCACCGGTGGGTTTTGACCCTTCATCGCTGGAGAACCACAACAAAAACAAGATGCTGACAAGACTCATATTAAACTGCTTACTGTAAGTGTTGTTGTTGTTGTATAATAAATCATAAAATAATAAAATAATAAAATAAGTTTCAAAAAAAAAAAAACACAATAAATTACATAAATTCTTAAATTGAAAAAATTATATATATATATCCATAATTAAAGAAACAAACAATTAAAGACTAATAGTAAAAGAAGTTTTAGTAAGTAATTATACATACATATATACATATAAGACAAATACAAAATATATCAAACATTTCTCTTCTCTATCCAATTTACCTGAATTTATTTATACCTTATATAATAATTTGATGATTTTATAATTTGATGTCACTGAAGCCAAAATCTAAAACAAGGTTCTTTCCCTACAACTTAAGGCAGTTGTCCAAAAGTTTAAATTCTATCCCAGAAGACACCGGCTCCCTTGATACCTCTTCTTCTTCCTCTTCTTCTAGTATAAATATGTCTACGGAAAAAGGCAACTCAGCTCCAACCCCAAATCCCCAAAATCCAAACGTAAATCACAATGATATTTTTAATTCATTGAGGATTCCCGATGCTATCAAGGATCTCCCAACATTCGAGGGAAATCCTCGATTGCTATACGAATTCCTCAATAACGTGGAGGAAATTCTATTGTACATACGAGGTACTGACAATACCCCGTATGGACAGATACTCCTGAGAGCCATCAGAAACAAAGTGATAGGACAAGCAAATGAGATCCTAAACATGTATGGGACGGCTCTTGTATGGGACGACATAAAACGGAATTTGATCCTACACTACTCTGATAAGCGGACGGAAACGTCACTTATCAGAGATTTACATGGTATAAAACAGCTCACAAGGAGCGTTGAGGCATTTTACAGTGAGATCATCGAGTTACAATCAGCTCTTTGTAACACGATTCTCATTCACGAACAAGACCAAAATGTCATAATGGCAAAGAAAGAATTGTACGCTGAGATGTGTCTCAATTCCTTCTTAAGTGGCCTGAACGAACCTCTCGGTTCCAGAGTCAGGACGATGCAGCCTGATTCGCTGGCCGCCGCCTTTAGCTGTTGCATTAAGGAACAAAACATTTCCTACCAAAAATTGTCGCAATCCCCAAAGTATAAGCCCTATAGCTTCCCTTATCAACATCAACATAGAGCGAATAACCCTTCACCTAATCAATGGCAACCCAATAACAGGTACACACACCCATCGCCTAGTCGTCAGTACCAACCTGGATTCCAAAGACAACAAAACCCATCACCTAATCATCAATACCAACCTAGATTCCAAGGACAACAAAATCAAAGACCCATACATCGATCTCAACCAAGTTCGAGTAATTACACACACCCGAATAAATTCAAGACAAGCCAACAAACGCGAAATACCAACTTTAACTTCAACGAAGTTAATAACCCTACCACAGACAAAACACAAACACAAGACTCAAACAGTTTCCAACAGTTAGATCGTTATTTTAATAGCGATTTAACTAACATTCAGGATTCCCCAAATTTTTTAATACCTGCCTCGAACAACCTACAGGATACATAGATCCGGCTCGACACCCCACAAACTTACCCTATATTAATATATCTTCTCCTTTCGGGAGACCACTCCGATTTTTATTAGATACAGGTGCATCAGTTTCTTTCATCAATCCAGAATACGTATCAGAGAGTAAACAATTACATTGTGAACCAGTCACTATAACTACAGCGTTCAAGAGCTACCAATTGGATAAACAAGTAATTTTACCCATCTTCTCCGAGTTTAATCAAGAGGGTTCCCTAAAATTACTCTTATTTAAATTCCACAAATTCTTTGACGGGCTTTTAGGTATCGACACCCTCCTTTCCTTGAATGCAAACATCGATTTAGAAAAGAAAGTCTTAACGACAAAGAATGCAACGAATCTCTTAAACATCGAGCCTAACCAGTCGTCCCGTATTATAACTATTCCACCCAATTCAAAGTCAGTAACCAAACTCCCTGTAGATAAGGAAAAGGGTAGTATCTACATGAACACGACCGAAATAAAACCACTTCTTTTCGTGAGTCAAGGTCTTTATGAAGCCAAAGACTGGCACAGCATCGTAGAACTAGTAAATTATTCTGATAAAGAACAGAGCTTCATGCTAGAATCCTCATTAAATGTGAAACAATACAATCCTGCGGAATTTTTCGAAATTTATAATTTCAACGAAGGAATAGACGAAACCATGCCCCAAAATAAAATGTCGGATATTACCATTAGAACAGACCATTTAAACACAGAAGAGCGTAAAAAAATACTAAAAATCTGCAAAGACTATAAAGAGATAATATACCACGAAGGTGAACCATTAACATTCACCAATCAGATAAAACACCAGATCCAAACAACCGACGACATCCCAATATATACTAAATCCTATAGGTACCCATTCGTTCATCGGCAAGAGGTGCAAGAACAAATTTCAAAGATGTTGGAGCAGGGAATAATAAGACATAGTTATTCTCCATGGAGTTCCCCCGTTTGGATAGTTCCAAAGAAAATGGACGCCAGCGGAAAACAGAAATGGAGAATGGTTATAGATTACAGGAAGATCAACGAGAAAACCATCTCTGACCGATATCCACTGCCTAACATAACTGAAATATTGGACAAGCTAGGGAAATGTTTGTATTTCACCACCTTAGATCTGGCGAGCGGTTTTCACCAGATCGAGATGGACAGTAAAAACATTCAAAAAACTGCATTTACAGTTGAAGGAGGGCATTACGAGTACGTCAGAATGCCTTTCGGATTGAAAAATGCTCCATCCACGTTTCAACGAGTGATGGACAACGTGTTAAAGGGACTAGTAGGAAAAATCTGTCTTGTTTACGATGATATAATCATTTATTCCACCTCACTCCAAGAGCATATCCAAAGTATAAAACTGGTTTTCGACAGATTACGCGAAGCCAACTTCAAAATACAAATGGATAAATGTGAATTTTTGCAAAAGGAGATAGCCTTTTTAGGTCACATTATAACTCCTGAGGGTATAAAACCAAACCCCGCAAAAATTGACGCCATAAAGAAATTTCCCCTCCCCAAATCCCGTACCGAGATAAAAAGCTTTTTTGGGCTTAATTGGATATTATCGGAAATTTATAAAAGATCTAGCAAAGTTAACCAAACCTTTAACAAATTGTTTAAAAAAAGGATCTGAGATTAAAATAGACCAAAACTATCGAGACGCTTTTGAAACATGTAAGAATCTGCTTATCAATGATCCGATCTTGCAATATCCGGACTTTTCTAAACCCTTCGTCCTCACAACGGACGCGAGTAATTATGCATTGGGAGCTGTGCTATCCCAAGGGCGAATTGGAAGCGACAAACCGATATGTTTTGCAAGTCGCACACTTTCCACGACCGAGTGTAATTACTCCACAATCGAAAAGGAACTCTTAGCCATCGTCTGGGCTACACGCTATTTCCGGCCTTACTTATTTGGGAGGAAATTCCAAATAGTAACTGACCACAGGCCCCTCACGTGGTTAATGAGCCTTAAGGAACCAAATTCTAAACTTGTAAGATGGCGCCTTAGGCTCGGAGAGTTCGATTATGAAATAACATATAAAAAAGGAAAGGCAAACACAAATGCGGATGCCCTAAGTCGCATCAAAATTACTAACCCAAATGAAGAACAAGAATTTTTCAATAATGATGACGACCTAGACACAGTTCATAGTGCTCAGGACAATTTGAACGACGGAATATGCATATCCGAAAAACCTCTGAACGAATTCAACATACAGGTTATATTGGAGACCAAAGACAAGGGATGCCCAATGACAACCGAAAATGTATTCAAGAATAAACAGAGACGGATCATACGCAGACCAACTTTTGACGAAGACATAATGACAAATATTTTCAAAGAATTTTTTCCTCCTAATAAACTGACAGCTGTATACACAAATGACTAAACCTTCTCGGTTGTTCAATCTACCTTTTCAAAATACTTTTCACAAAACAAAACTTTTCGCATCATACGATGTACAGACATTTTGACAGACATAAGGAATAAAGACGAGCAGGAAAAGGTCATTCGCAATTACCATGAACAATCCAACCACAGAGGTATAGTTGAAACATACCTCCACCTAAAACGCGAGTATTATTTCCCAAATATGAAAGATACAATTACGAAAACACTCAATAATTGTGAGAAATGCAAGTTGTTGAAATATGATCGAAATCCCCCGAAACCCCAATTCGTCAAGCCAGAAAATCCTTTAAAACCTTTAGAAATCCTTCATATAGATATATACACTATAAACCATAATCAAATACTTACACTGATCGATAAATTTTCTCGTTTCGCATGCGGATATACTCTAGCGTGTAGAAGCAGCGTCACTATCTTAAAGGCTCTAAAAAATTACATAAGTCTCTACGGCATACCGAAGAAAATGGTGTGTGATCAAGGTTCTGAATTTGTCGCGAACATATTTCAAGACTTCTGCAAACAGTTCAACATAATCTTGCATTTCACGTCATTTCAACAGACAAGTAGTAATGCCCCAGTGGAAAGACTACACTCCACACTAACAGAAATCTATAGACTTATTCTATCAAAAAGAAAGGAGCAAAAACTCACAACGGAACATGATGAGATACTTTCAGAAACCTTTATTACTTATAACAATGCTATTCACTCAAGCACAAAACACACCCCTTATGAAATCTTCTTCGGAAGGCCATACAAATTTTATAAAACTTTAGATTTCTCCAATGAGCACGAATACTTATCCAAACTAAATGAATTTCTTGACGTAATTTACCCCAAAATACAAGGTAGAGTAGACAAAATAACCACTAATAGAATCGAAAAACTAAATATGTCTAGAGAGGAACCAGAGGAAATCAAGGAGGATGAGGTCGTCTTCAGGAAAGAAGCTAGGAGGAATAAACTCACTCCTAGATTTTCAAAACATATTAACCAGAAAAAAAATAAATTTACAATATTAACGAAGGGTAATAAAAAAATTCATAAGGGTAAACTTAGAAGAAAAATAAAAATAAAACATAGGTAAATCTAGAACTTAGGTAATACGTTCAAGGCATATGAACGTAACATGGTAGCGTAATCAATGAATATGATTACCGAGGCTATCCACTTTGTTATTAAAAAAAAAAAAAAAAAAAAAAAAAAAAAATATATATATATATATATATATATCATAGATATTAAAACAATACAAATATTAATATAAACATACATTCAAGGCATATGAATGTAAACTTAGTAACATAATCACGGAATATGATTGTGAGACTATCCATTTTTTTTTTTAATTATATTGAACACTGCACTCAGCCACTATCTAACTTTCATTCCCTCTTTCCAGTTTCCAATCCATATCCTCTCAACTAACTGAAATCTACAATATACCTAGAAATCGAAGTATTCTAACGCTTCAACTAGGACCCGCGAGAACTATTTCCAATTTTCATAGCCTTATCCATGTCATCAACCTCGATGAATACCACAATAATATACAAGACATAGCCAAAACACTAAATCTTTTCGAAAGAAGAGCAAGAATAACTAACTCTGTTCGCATAACATCTCTAAAACTTAAAGAACTAGAACGAAAATTACTAACAATATACCCTACTATCCGCAATAAAAGAGGCCTGTTCAACGGACTAGGATCTGCCATTAAATTAATTACTGGAAACCTAGACGTTCAGGACGCTCAAAATATTAACGAACAGATAGAACATATTAATGCAAACATACACAACCTAACGAACACAATATCAACCCAGAACACAATTAACTTTCGTATGATAGAACGATTTAAGAACATTACTAACCACATTAACAAGGAACAAGAGACAATAGAAAACTTTTTCGAAAAAACAGCTAACAAAATCAAACGAGAAGAGGACACACTAATCGAGACCCAGTATCTTAACCAAATTAACTTTAATATCGATCTATTAACAAATCACATTTCCGACCTTGCTGAAGCAGTTGTTCTAAGCAGACTCAACATTATATCTAAATTCATACTAAACCCAAATGAACTAAAACTAATACAAGACAAATTAGAAAAGCAAAATATTAAAACCATATCAATGGAACAAATTTATGAATTCCTAAAGCTCCAAGCTTATTACAATGGCACAAATTTAATATTTAATATACTAATACCAAATTGTTCACCAACAAAATACCATATGTACCACATTATCCCACTTCCTATTAACGAAACTAAATTAATAATAACTAAACCATATATGACTTATAACGAAAAATATATACAACAACAAAACACACTTTGCCCTAAAGTAGCAGATACATATTATTGCCCACAACAAGAAATAGAAGAAGAAGTCACAACATCCAGATGTCTTGGGAACCTGATGAGCAACAAAATCGCCCATTGTCCACTTAATGATGTGGGCAAGATCAGTAGTGTTTCTGAACCTGAACCCAACTATATTTTATTTGTCAATGTACCCAGAATTTTAATCAACTCTACTTGCAGAATCCAAACAATGACAATAGAAGGCACAGCGCTCCTTCACTTTCAGAACTGCAGTATCAACATTAACGGAATCTCGTATGAAGACAATCCAAAAACATTTTGGGATGAAGTCTATGTTCCACCACCACCCAACAGCTATATCAACGCAGTATCAACAAGCGATGTACTGAGCCTTCAGAAACTTAAAGATTCTGATATTGAAACCGAAGCACAACTATACACACTTGGAACTAAGACCCTACATCTACACTACATCACCAGCACATCAGTTGGGCTCTCGTGCATCATCATCTTGGTGGGAATTATCATCATCATCATCATCATTCCGAAGAAGAAACAAAAAGATATAGACATCCCCGTGTTGCAGTCCTTCGCTCCAGCCCCAATGACGTCATTGTGGCCGTCGCTCTACTCTGAGAAGGGAGGAGTTACATCCGGCAAATAACCCCCTCTCACCACACCTGTTCCAGAACCCCAGCACGTGTAACAGTTGACCGCTGTTACCTTTTAGTAATAAGTGATGACTTTGTAAATTATGTATTTACCTAGAACTGTAATTGCACAAGTGACCCCAAGAATTGCAACGCAAGCGTCTGGAATTTATCCAACGGATGTTCCAATTCTTGGAAATCACTGGTGCAAGTTAAGTATCGAATATTGATAATTTTTGTAATCAAATCATTGTTTGTTAATCTTCAGAACCGAAAGGTTCAATTTGTCCAAATAAAATATTTTTTTTAGTAAAACTGTTAAACTAATATTTTAACTCGCGCGCGCTGATAGGCAAAAGAAAACGTGTGCTGTGCTGTGGTGTACTGTGCGCATAAACAATACAAAAAAAAGAAAAGAAAAAACAAAGTGCATTGTGTTAGGGCAATCCCTCTCGCCCCACTCCCATTCGTTTGCTGCTGCCTTGCTTGGCTATAGCAAGTGTCGTATGCTTTTGCGTGCACTTGCTATGGTTGGGTAGGGTATCATTTGGCGAATAGCGGGTCGCGTTGTGTACATTTTGTTGGCAGACTAAAGCAAATTATTGTATGGGCATAACACCTGCAGTGATTTGTTTTGGAAAGCTGACGTCAGGATCTACACGGTACGGCCCATGCGATTCATAATAAACCAGCTGTTTTGGCACTAAGTGAAACACAGGTCAGCATTGATTCCGATTTAACGGAGTTTAGTCTGCCTGGATATAGCTTGGTGCCATTATTCTTTTCCCATCGTGGTATCGCCGTTTATGTACGTAGTGATGTAGCCTACCAACTTCTACCTCAATATGGCCAATGTTCCAATCCGGAATTTAATTTTATTTGTCTAAAATTTCATGACCGTAGGCAATTAATTCACCACTGTTTTATTTACAGAAGCCCTAACCAGGACAGGCATTCAACTTATAATGAGTTTGATGCACTGTCTGATTCCATAACCAGAATTGTTACCCTTTATCCTCATACTGAAATCGTCATTGCGGGCGATATCAATATACACAATTGAAGTTGGCTTCGACATTCTGGACAGACAACACCCGAAGGAAGGTATGTTGAGATCTTTGCTGAGGTTAATAATTTAACCCAGATTGTAAATGAGCCGACACGGATATCGGACATTAGCGGTCAAAACGCCAACACTCTGGACTTGTTTCTTACCTCTCACCCTGATAAATACGCTTTAAACGTATTATCGCCTCTAGGTTCTTCAGACCATTGTATCATATCGGCGAATTTCTCGTACTCCTGCCACACAGTTAAAGAACAAGCTCCTAAAAGAACCGTATGGCAATACGAGAAAGCCAATCGGGAAGCTTTAAACGGTTTCTTTAGGAGTTTTAACTGGTCGTTGTGCTTCCTCAACAACGACGTGGATGCCGCTGCCGATATGATTACAAATTTAATTCACCTGAGTATGAAACGCTTTATCCCTAACAGGATAAAGTGTATCAGACCTAAGGAAAACGCCTGGTGTGACTTGAGCTGTAAAGAAGCTATCAACTATCAAGAAGCAATCCAACTGAGGAAAACCGAAAAAAGTTCAAACGAGCCAGAAATGACTGCAATGCCCACATTAAACGTGTCAAATTCTCCTACGACCAAAAGTTGAGGCAAAAAATACTACAAGGTCCCTCCGGTAGTAAAAACTTTTGGTCGTTTGTCAAGAATATTAAAAATTCGGCCTAGTCATCTATCCCGACACTCATTTGCAATGACACCCCAGCTGTCAGCTCTTCCGATAAAGCCAATCTGCTCGCTGTTCATTTTGCAGCTAGCTCAACGCTGCCAGATTGTACTTTATCTCCCCCTGTACTCGAGCGCGTAGAATCTGTTATGGGACCGATCCATTTTCGCACTCGTACAGTGGCAAGAGTTCTTCAAGATCTCAACATACATACATCCGCTGGTCCAGATGGTATTTCCCCTATCGTTCTGAAGAGGTGTTCTTCCACGCTGGCAAAACCACTGCGTAAGCTTTTCTATCTGTCCTATTCTTCAGGGCTCTTTCCGAGAATATGGAAAACAGCATTTGTCCAGCCTGTGCCAAAAAAAGGCGAATCTTCCTCTCCCTCCTCCTACCGACCAATTGCACTTACGTCCCTTCTTTCCAAGGTCATGGAAACGCTGATAAATCGTCAGCTTATGAAATATCTTGAATCGCGGAAACTTCTTAATGACCGGCAGTACGGTTTTCGCCTCAACAGGTCCACTGGTGATTTGATGACATATCTAACCGAAAAGTGGAACCAATCTATTCACCATGGTGGTGAAAGCAAGGTCATTGCGCTTGATATTTCAAAGGCATTTGACAGAGTTTGGCATCAAGTTTCTCGTCGAAAATGCGTGTATTTGGGATCGATGATACCTTTCTTCAATGGATTAGAAATTACCTTTCGGACCGTTCAATTCAAGTCGTTTTGGACGGTTTCAAGTCTGCAACTTACCACATAAATGCTGGTGTTCCCCAAGGCTCCGTTTTGTTTCCGACTCTCTTTATCATTTTTATAAATGATCTCTCTGTTACTTCTAATCCTATTCATTCCTTCCCCGATGACAGTACCATTAGCTTTACATATTCGTTTCCTGGGCAACGCCCCTCATCATCGGGCATTGAACTGGAACGGCAACGTATGTTAAGCTCATTAAATCTCATTAATCTCGACAGCATACTTAAATGGGGTAAAACCAACAGAGTGGAATTTAATGCTTCCAAAACGCAATGCTGTCTGCTGTCATTGAAGCGAACCCCTAATTCTCTGCCATTATCCATGAATGGCACTTGCATCGCTGAAACTGAAAGACTTTCCATCATCGGTATGTGTGTTAATGACAACCTTCGTTGGAATGACCACATATTTGTTGTCGCCAAGAACGCTGCGAAATGTCTAGGCTTCCTTAAGCGATGCAAGAAATATTTCACCCCTTCTGATCTGGCTACAATGTACAAGGCGTTCATTCGCCCAAAACTTGAGTACAACGCTCATATCTGGTCTGGTGCACCAATAACATATTTGGACCTACTTGACAGGATCCAAAAACGTGCGGTAAAACTTATTGGCGATCGAGACATTGCGAAATCACTTGACTCTCTTAGTCATCGTCGTAATGTCTCCTGCCTGTCATTGTTTTATCGGTATTTCCACCACAAGTGCTCAAATGAAATAGCCAGTTGCATTCCACCCCTACAGCAATTCAACCGCAATACTCGCCATGCTAGGAATGCACATCAGTTCACCCTCAAGCCTGTATTCGGACGTACAGTGATTCGTTTCTTAACCGTACAATACGAATGTGGAATGCTCTACCCCGCTCTGTTTTTCCTACGCATTATAGTTTACAGACATTTAAAACCAACGTGCATCGGTTTCTCCTTTTTTCTAATCCTTCACTTCCCTAATGCCCGCACTGTTTGACTTCATTATAAGGGTATCCAAAATCCCTTTAGTGCGCGTACATTATAAAAAAATAAAATAAAAACAATTTGGGTGTGTAAAATAAACATGCACAATATGCGGTGAATATGGATTTATAAAAACATACTTACTACACAACTAATAATATAACAAAAGATTATAATATTTATTTATTCTCTTTTGTTTTGTTTTAACCAATTTATTCTAATTTTAAAATAATTATGACTAATATAAATAACAAGTAAGTTGATCATACATTTTCGGTTAACAATAAATTTAAGTATAACTTTACAAACACGTTTTGTTATGAATGGTTATATTAAAGCATTTAAGTACTTTTATGCTACGTTTCCACCATAAAATAAACCGAGATTAAGCACAAAAAAAATACAAAATTAATCTTTCAGCGTTTCCATCGATAGATTAATCTGACGTTTGGCTCTCTTTATCGCATTTTTGCTTTAAAATTGAGGACGTAATTGACATTTCAAAAGCGAACAGATGTTTTTTCTTGAACGTCAAACAAAGCGAAAATAAAATTAAAATGTGGAAAAAGAATGAAAATATTTTTAGCACACAATTTTATTCTTCAAACCAATATCAAGGTTTTAATGGTTGCATTGACAGAAAACACCGCCGTCAGTGCTTAATTAATATTGGGGCAGCTAGAAGGAACAAAATTGCAGTTCAAGAAAAGATATGAGACATGTTAGCTGATTAAAATTTGTATGGTTAATCTTCGATTTAGTGCTCGGTGGAAACGTTGCATTACACAATTGGGCACAGGTTAAAAATGCTTTTTAATATAACGTGATCCAAATCCTTGCAAATATTATTTTTGTTACATGAAAAGACTTTTTAACAACATTTGCAATCACTTACTAGTAGTAGAAGTAGTAAATTGTTTTGTTTATTTTCATAAACATTTTTTTTTTTAAATTAAAAAACATTTTAACTTGACAAATAAAGTCGTCTGTTAGGAAGAGTGGCTTATTAATTCAATATATATATGTAACATAATGTGCATGCTTATTTATGAGTTGTATTCAACTACCAAGCATTTTCGATAGAAAAATGCATCAACAATATATTTATGCAGTGCATTCCAGCTACCTTCTCTTACCTCCTTCTTCTGTCTATCACTTACTATAAATTTTAAAATAAAGCACGCACTTGTATAACAAATTTCCAAAACCGCCTAAGAAAAGAAACAGCTAAGAAAACTAATTGACTAAACGTACAAATTTTGTAACACAAAATAATTTAAAAAGGATTAAAAATACTTTTTTTTATCGATGTACGGAACCCGAATATGTACATATATTCATTAAACTTTCATATGTTCAAAAAAAACAATCAAATAATAAATAAATAATAAAACAATCAAAGAATTGAATATATAGATATAAAAAACCATTGCAAACTATTTACTACAAATATTTTACATTTCTATACATTTTATTTCATTTTATTAACCAAAATGGAAGAAGTATAACAACCCAAGAATGTTTATTTTAAGGCAGATAAAAAATAGAGAACTTTTTCTTATAACCGCAAAAAATATTCCAATTAAATTGTAACAAATTTATAGTTACCCAATAAATTTGTTACAATTTAATTTAATTTAATTGGAAATTGTTTGTTTGTTTATAAACATTTACATTAAAACAGCTATAAAAGTTGAATCACATAAACTCAACACTTCGAATTTCCTATTTCCCATTTGTGAGTATTATACAATCACAATAGTTAAGGATCATTCACATGAGAGCGAACCGGCGAATATTCGTAAATTCTGACATTTCTTTTAATACACCACAGACCACAACTGCGTGACTGATGAGTCATCCAAGATAAGAGCGCATTCAAATATCCACTTAAACTAATCACTATGACGATGTGACGTCACTCGGTCGTACAAAAAGTGACTTTTTCAAAGCTCACATACACACGCTGCTGTCTCCTCATATTAATAAACTGGGCCAAGAATCTATTTTGACTTTTAAAAGCTCTAAGAAATCATAAACAAAAACAAGAAGCATTTGCAGACAGAGACTCAATGCAGGGGACAGAAGATTGACTTGTCTTTTTTGATGCATGAAAGATCTTGGTGTCCTATTTGACAATAAGTTAAGTTTCTTTTTGTACTTTGATTCTGTCATTGACAAGTCTAACTCTTTGCTTTCTTAAACGTGAATCGAGACATAAATAGCCTTAACATTATTTATTGCTCGTTATTCAGACCTTTTTATACCCTATCCTAAGGGTATATTAATTTTGACACAGAGTTTGTAACACCCCTTAATATTCGCCGTAGACCCATAAAAGTATATATTTTATGATCAGGACCAAATCCTAAGACTGTCTAGCAATGTCCGTCCGTACGCAATTTTTAGGCCTTTAAAATTGAGCTAGGAAGCTGAAATTTGGACCACATATTCCCTAGGGCTCCAAAATGGTTAAGTGTAAAATTTTTTTGAATACGCCCACTGCCACGCCCACAATTTAGAAAAAAACGTTTTATAGCTAAAGTTAGAAAGATACAGTGTAACAACCTTCACAAGATATGTAGGCACTGTCCTCCTTTATAAGTTTGTAATATAAAGTTTTTTGCCACGCCTAGTTTTTGTGGGCGTTATTTAATAAAATGCTGTTTTCTTCGAAAATTTTCATAGAAAGCAAAAAAAAATGTTTAACAAGATATTTAGCCAATATTTTTTCCAACATATCGCCCATACAAAGTTTTTGGCCACGCCCACTTTTTGGGGGCGTTTTTTCTTTTAAAAAAAATATTTTAATAATAGAATGAAATTCAATGCTATCCATCATCTTCTTAATGCTTTTTTCTTTAGGGCATATAGGGATATGGATAGGGTATCATACTGTTCGCCCCAAGCGGACTGTAGCCTTTCCTTATGTTTTTTAGAGTATTGCTCTGAAATTTGGGATTTGCCATATTTATATGAGAGAGTTAACGAACTTAGATTCGTAAGAGCCCAACAAAAACTTCAGGAGGTACCCGGTTCGTAAATTAAATATATATGACGATCTTCCTAATTATGGCAGAAGGTGCTATGTAGTTAAGGTGCGATCAGACGGTCATCCGGATGACATGCTAACGTCAGAAAATTTATTTATTTGAGTCGGGATGACCACTTTAGGATAAATTTTGCAACGAAATTGATTGTTGCTTGTCGAGAGCAGAATTTAAAAAGTCCATTTATTGATTAACTTAAAATTAATTAAATGTATGTATATTTGAAATAGTCTATAAGATGAAGATCGGTAGATCTTCGCGCAATAAACAACCGTCGCGTAAAGCGATACTGAGAGCTTACACTAAGAGAACGTAGTGTTTAGTGTTTTGCTCTGCGATGGTATTAAAAAATAAAGTGCACGACTGCATCATACGAAGCTTTCTCGCCACATGAGATGCGTTTTTCAATCGCAAAATGAATCGAAAATGAATGGTGACAAATTTATTTAAATCACTTTTTAGATTTTAAAAAATTTGATTTTCTCAAAAACGGTACCTACTTTGATGTAATTTTGCAAATTGCATACTTATAACATAACTGTTCGAAATACAAAAATTTATCAAAATCGATGGAGCCGTTTTTGAGAAAACGAATTTAATTTAAATTTAAGAAAATCGTTGTATGAAAAAAAAAATTATTTCGAAAATCAAATTTATTCGACTTTGTTGTATAAAAAAATTAGTAAAAAATTTTGAAATTCCCTTGTTAGTTTTCGAGATATTGCCGGTTTTAAAAATTACCGTTAATTGATTTTTTTTCCAAGAACTGAGTACGCAGAATTTTTGACCCCATCCTAAACATCATTAGCACAAAAAAAGAACCACTTTCGAAAAAAATAGTGATAAGTGATTTTAACAAAAAAAATTTGTATGGCAGGTACCGTTATTTCAAAAGATGAAGCAAAAAATAAAAAGATGCCTCGAGATGTAACCCCAAGAACCTTATATACGAACTTTGAAGCAAATCCGTCGAACCGTTTCGCCATACGATTCCCGGACAGACAGACAGACCGACGGACGGCATTGGCGGACCCACTTTTTTGGACTTCCCTATAGTCATAATATCATCCCTCATACTCAGTTTGAGTTCGAAATTTCCGCACAATCGCAATAACTTTCTCTTTAGTATACGAGAAAGTTAAAAACCTAAGAGTTGGACTAAGGAAGAACGAAACGACACTAGTGGTTGCTCCATGACCCGAGGTCTGTAGCACAAAATTGACATCAAAAGATCAAAGTAAATACCTAGTCCTTCTTGACAGCTAAATCCGAAAGCTCGTGTCGGGGTAACAGTCTAAATAGTTCCAGGAGGAATAACAAGGAAATAATGTCATTATAACATCCTCCTAAGTCATTGTGCAGCTCTAAAGGAACGCTGCGAATCCAGCATGGAGCACGATCCTTTGACAGCAGCAAGTGTCCGTACATGTACAATTACTGTATTCAAAATGGGCCTTCTATTTCTTATGACTGAAATACCACCTGGTGCAAAATAGTCCCCCTAACCAAACAATTCAGCAATAAAAATTACTGACATCTTAGAACAGGAACGCAAGGCTCAAACGTGAGACTCTATTTAGAAAAGTTTTAATGTAAATATTTTAAACGAAAATGTTAAAATTCAACATTAATTTCTTTAAATTCAAAGGAAACCGGAAAAAAAATCCTTTTACTCCTTTTGAACACTTAGGCTTAATAGTTAAACCCAATCGCTATCTTAAAATGTAGCTTGCGAAGTGCAAAACGAGTATATCACAACACAGTCCCTAAGGCCGTGCTTTTTCAATTCATTCGACATTCCTACAAACATAATTGGCTACATTTATAACTAAGACTATAGACATCCTCTTTCTCCTTATCGAGAGCCTCCCTGCATTAGTTTGCATAATTCAGCATTCAAAAATCTGTCATTCTTTGTCTAAACTTTAATCCATAGTCTCTCATCACACAACCTAATTACATTCCGTCAACTTTGTAAATCAAACAAAAGACGCACAAGAAGAAAAGTAAAAACAAAAAAAAAGCGCACTGCACAAAACGATTTTCCGTTGAACCATAGCGAAACACTCTTAAGTACGTAAAAATCCTTTCAAAGCACTCGCATCCCATTTGCCATAATTGAAATCACTTCGAGTACTTTTCGCGATTCTAAATCGCGTTGCATTTTGAAATCCTTTATATGCTAATGTAATTATCCAAAGTACATTCTATTGCCACCATCAGCAGAGGCAGGGAGGCGATTTCTTATATTCTTGGTTCGCTCACCCATTTCCAAGCATCAGCGCAGCGGAAGGACAGCCAAGGATAATAGTAATAATCTGAAGACATAGATAACCACGAGAATTTCCACTGTTTTCCTCGTCGCGTCGTCGGTTGTCGTCGTGTTTACTGTGGAATGAAAAGGATCAAAAAAAAAAAACAAAAAAAACACATTCCTTGTTGAACACTTATTCAATTTCTCTAAAAGGACATCACCATCATCGTCTTGGTCTCGTCAAAAGAAAGTGTCCTTGTGCGTTCGTTGTGGGAATCATTATGCGATTTTGCATTATTTTGTATACTTATTGTGGTTTTTATTATCTTTACTTTGGCCCCCTTCGCTTTGTTGGTCCTTGCAAAATAAGTCAGCTTGCGCCCACCCGTCCTTATTAAATTCTTCATCTCTGGGGGGTTCCCCCTTTTTTTTTTTTTTTGGTCTTATAATACTGCACTCGACCAAGAGTCGTTTGAAATTATTTTTTAATGCACTAAAAGTCATTTGCATCCAATTTCGCATTAACTTTGACTCTAAAGGTACTTTGCACACTGAAAAGTTAGTCCTTTAGTCCTTCCATCCAGAGTCCAGTTTGTCCGCCTGCGGTGGGAATAAGAACATTATAAGTACTCTGATAGTGAGGTGTGGTGTTCTGGTAGAATAGCGGTCGTGATCATCATAGTTGTGCGACATAAAACAAACATTAAAAGTGTCATCGTGTGTTTTGTGTTCTGTTGTAATTGCACAACGATGCGACAGAGAGAAAAGGACACTCACTACGCGCCAAGGAGAAAGTTTTCTCGTCATGAAAAAAAAAACAAAAAAAAATGGTTTCATTTGAATGGTGCACCAAAAAGCTGTTGTACATCATTTTGCATAATTTTCCCATAGAAATCTGTGCGATGGCGCGCTCTTGTTCCATTTTGTCCACTTCCTGGAGTGCTTTCACCAAAACCAACAAAATTTCACAACAAAGTGGGTTAAGTAAAGTCGATGATACACTCTGGTGTTGGCCAAATTACAGTGTAACACAAATTGCGCCCAACCAATCGTAGAGGTGGGTTTCGGTTAATTTAATGTTGAAGTGTAAATGTCAACAAGACTGTCTGGTCCGGAGCAACTTGGAATCAATTTGGCTATCTGAATATTGAAATCTGCAGTCAAACAGAGCCAACCAGTCAATTAGATTGATATCTAAATCCCTTTAGATGTCGGCGCACCTTCATTTGATTGGCTTAATATATTTAACTTGATTGAGTAAGTTGTTGGCAATCAATCCAGTTGAAGCTCGCGGCAATCTTGTGCGCTCGCAGTGGCGCGAGTTAATCCTCTGCGAATGCGGTTAAGTCAATGTGACAGTCAGTTTTTTTTTATCATTTTTTTTTTTGCATGACTTCGTTAGGAGCACGAGCAATGCGAAAGTGCATGTAATTTGAATTTGAATTTGAGATTATTTCAACTGAATTCCAAACCGGATTTGGTATTTTGTGTCCGGATGAGTCTGCCTGAGTGCGCATTTAGGTAGAAATAAAGTGCACTTCTGGTTTGAAGGCAACTTTTGCGTTGCGTTTTTTAAATTATATTTTTCGATAGCATTTGTACTATATAATGTATAGGATTTTAGTATTTCTTTATTCAACCTACGATCTTCCAATCAACAAATTTTGAAATTCATATACAAAAATATATTTTATAGATATTTATAAAATTTAATAGTTACAATAAATTCTTTGATTAATAATAGAATTTAACATATTTTCAAAAATATTTCTGGGCAAAAATATATAAAGGGTGATCCATTTCGAGGTTCCCTACTTTTTTAAAGAAAAAAACACAGAAAATTCAAATTTTATGGAGAATGTTTATTATCATTTGAAAGAACATTTTTTAACATTTATTTTTTGAAGATTATGTCTATCAAATGTTGGCCGTTGCTACGTCGCAGATGGTCCAATTTTCGATCACTCGTTCGAGCATTTCGACTGGTAACTGGCGAATGACACGCGTGATGTTTTCCTCCAAGGCCTGAATCGAAGCGGGTTTGTCGGCATAAGCTTTTGACTTTACATATCCCCACAGGAAAAAGTCTAACGGGGTGATATCACACGATCTTGGTGGCCAATCGACCGGCCCAAAACGTGAAATTATGTGCTCACCGAAATGTTCTCTCAATAAGTCCATTGATTGATGCGATGTGTGGGAAGTGGCGCCGTCTTGCTGAAACCAAATGTCGCCGAGATCACGAGCTTCAATTTCAGGCATCAAATAGTCGGTTATCATGGCACGATAACGGTCGCCATTGACGGTTACGTTCGCACCGGCATAATTTTTAAAGAAATATGGACCGATGATTCCACCGGCCCACAAACCACACCAAACCGTTGTTTTTTCTGGATGAAGTGGCAGTTCTTAATTCTCTTCAGGTTGCTCTTCATCCAAAATGCGGCAATTTTGTTTGTTTACATACCCATTGAACCAGAAATGGGCCTCATCGCTAAACAAAATTTGCCTCGAAAACGTCGGATCTTCTTGGAACTTTTCAAGAGTTCATAGAGCGAAGCGATGTCGCTTGGGAAGGTCGAGCGGCTTCAGTTGTTGCACAAGCTGTATTTTGTGCGCTTTCAATTTAAGACCTTGACGTAAAATGCGCCAAGTCGTTCCATACGTCAGTCCGAGTTGCTGCGAACGGCACCGAATCGACTCTCTACGGTCTTCGTGTACACTCTCAGCTACGGCCGCTATATTTTCTTCACAGCGTGCTGGACGTGGTCTATTAATGAATGCTGGGTCACAAAATGGGTGATGGTGTTGCGAATAGTACGCTCAGTAGGCCGATTATGTTGACCATAAGTTGAGCGAAGTGCACGAAACACATTCCTCACAGAACGTGAATTTTCATAGTAAAGTTGAACAATTTGTAAACGTTGTTCACGCGTAAGTCTTTCCATTATGAAATGCCAAACAATACTAAACAAAAATAACATGACAGCATGACACAACTCACACGTGATCTGTCAAAAAAGGCTATTGAAAAAAGTATCTCTACTTGGATCACCCGTTATATACATTTTACATTTTTTCACAAAGAGATAGATTCACGCTGACCATACAATGTATTATGACGACATACAAATAACAAGGGCCTCGATCCTGAACCCTAAGGTGTTCGTTTTAGTTTGTTCAAGAGGACTTGCAGGACTTGTTGTTGTTGTTGTTGTTGTCCTGTCATCTATTGGATCGACTATGACATCTTTCTTTGGAATAATGGTGACTCTCGTCTTATTCAAATAGCTGCTATTTCTACGATAGATTGAACCATCATCGGTTTGTACCATATACAATCGTGGCGTGTTAGCTGGTTTTAAAACCTTTCCAGAGATCCAGTTTCGATTAGGTTGTTGAATACGATTTTTTTTACCAGGTTGTCAATGGTTGTCTTTGGTGACTTCCTCGGTCAGCATAAAAATTGCTTCTATTCCTGGCTTCAATGAGGTTGTGGTGTACGTTTTGTATACAACGTTAGGTATAAGCAATTGTTTGATGGATGGTAGTGTTGTTCTTGTTTTTCTGCTCATCAAACGTTGATTGGGCGATAACAACTCTTTGCTTCGAGGTGTGCTGCGGTAGTTGAGTAGTACAAGATAAACATCGGATTGGTCTTTTTGGCATTTCTTTAGTAAAGATTTTGCTACCTGGACGAATGTCTCCGCAAGACCATTGAATTTAGGGTACCTCGGGCTTGATGTCTGATGAGTAAAGTCCCATTTTTTTGGAGAATACTTAAGGAAAATCGTTGGAGGAAAATTGGGGACCATTGTCCGATTCCAAAATACACGGTATACCATGGACTGCAAAAATCGGAATAGCTATCTGCAACGAGAAGATATTCATTAGTTTTAAAATAAAATATATCTACTGCAATTATCTCCCAGGGTAGCTCAGGAATCCTTTTCATAATAATTGGCTCTTTCGGTTGAGAGCGTTGTTGACTTTGACAAATACTGCAGAATTCAACAAATTTCGTGATGTCGGTCGTCATTTTGATCCAAAAAAGTTGTTCTCGTGCACTGCTGGGTGTCCGTTCAATGCCAAAATGACCTTGGTGGACTTTTTGCAACATCTCCATCTTCATGTCAGCTAGAACAACAACTTTGGTTCCCTTTAAGAGCAGACCTTCATTGCTGCTGAGCGATTCTCGAAACGTCCAATAATTTTTTATCTCTTTCGAAATGTATCCAAACGTACCGTAGAACATTTTGTAAATTTTTGTTGATTCTTGGAGTCGTTTTTTTGTTATATCGGTTAATTGTAAAATTTCGTGTACCTCAAGCTCGTCATCTTTTTCGGTGTTTTTCAAGTTTTGACAGTCACGGCTGAATGTATCTGCGACGGGTATATCTTTGCTGGTTGATACTGAAGAACTTGGAGCATGATTTTCTGTAACCGAGTGGGAGCACTGTGTATAGGCTTCTTGAAAATCGTTTCCAAAGGCTTATGGTCGCTTTCGACGGTAAGAGGTTTTCCGAATATTAGGTCATGGAACTTATCACATGCAAATTTAAGCACTTCTTTTCTTTCTTTTTATTTCTTCTTATTCTTTTCTTTCTTTTTATTCTTTTTTTTATACGCCACTGGCTGGTTATCTTGCAAAGCACCTACACTAGACAGACTGGCATCTACTTGAAGCTTAACTGGATGGTTTGGATCATAGTGTTTTAGTAGAGGTGTTTTCGATAAAGACGACTTGAGGTTATTAAAAGATTCTTCTTGTTTTGCACTCCACTGCCATTGAGTGTCTTTTTAAACAAGTTGTCGCATCGGATCTGTAATTTCCGATAAATTATTTATAAATCTTTGAAGTTCGGTTTTATTTGATTTTAATGGATTCGATCTTTTCGGGATCTGCTGCCATTACGTCCGATGTGTCCTTAGAATCGCGCTTTCGTTGAAGCAAATGTTCATACATGCCACTTCTGACACCATGTGATACCAGATGAGATGAGAACTCTACGACAGATTATAATCAACTGACTTTTCTCCTGGATTCGATTGCATTCCAAGTAAAAGACAATTCGAATGATAAAAATGATGCTCCTCAATTCCATTATTGTAAAATAATTGACTAAGAGCAAATTTTAGAAATTTCTTTTGAACTCTTTCGATTCTTTGAACATTCAAAACGGTAGTAGAACCCCAGGCAACGCATGTATACTCCAAAATAGGACGAACGATTTATAGTATAAGGATCCTTATTTGAAGAGTTTCTTTTGACAAATCCTAGAAGAGAATTTGCTTTAGATACAATGGAATTATTGTGTAAATGAAAAGTTAATTTGACATCAAAAATTACAACAAGATCCTTATAATCTTCAACAGTTTTTAACTGGACATTATATTCAGAATAGCATATTTTAAAGAGTTCTATTATAATTCATACAAGCGCACTTATCAACATTTAACATCAAGTCATTTAATCTGCACCACTCACCGAAAGAGTTAATTTCATTTTGCAGCAGAAAGCAGTTGAAATTTTCGCAAAAAAATTGTTGGCAAATCATTTATAAAGAGTAAGAAAAGGGATGGACCTGGATGGCTTCCTTCCGGAACACCAGAGGTTACTTGGATTTCTTTGGAAAAATAGTCACCTTGCTTTCTACCAAATAAATATGTTTCAAACCATTTCAATAACGGGCCATAAAAGCCACATCCCCTTAGTTTTTCGAAGAGAACGATGAGGTTAAAGGCTTAACTACATTCCGCAAAAAGTGAAGTACACACACGACTGATCAGTTACTGATCTTACGCTTGGATGACTCTGGATGCAAGTGTTTCTTTCTATCGTTGGCAAATTCTTCCTGTTTTGTTTATTCTTTCTTAGAGCTTTTAAAACTCAAATTAGATTATTAGTCCAGTTTCTGAATACGAGGGGCAGCAGCGTGTGTATGTGAGCTTTGAAAAAGTCACTTTTTGCACTTTTTGACGAATGTAGTTAAGCCTTTAGACATACCTCTAACTTCCAAGTGGCACACTTTGGGAAAGTTAAAAAAACTAATAAATTTACAAAAAAAAGGATGCACTAGTTACTGATCTTACCCTTAGAGGACTCTGATGCAAGGCCGTACTAAACAAACAAACCTTTTTTTGACATTTTGTCACTTGTCATTTGATTGTTTTCATTATTTCATGATTTAAAAATGGACCGTGATATGTACAAATTTTCTTGGCAAGATTTGTTTTTCACATATACAAGGTGCTATAAATTTTGCGATTGGCCCCTAATGTCAACGCCTACTGGTGAAACACTGCGACGTTTAGCCGCTCGCCACGAAGAGAGATGCTGCCAGGCGTGGCAGACCCCGGAGTAGCCGTTCTGCAGAGAATATTGCTGCTGTAGCCGAAGATGTCATGGAAGCGCCGTCGACATCGACCAGACGACGTGCCACGCAAATGGGTATCAGTCGACGGTCTTTACAGCGAATTTTGGTACAAGATTTGAAGATGTTTCCGTACAAAGTCCGGATGGTGCATCAGTTGTTAGCTGCTGACCGCCAATCGCGTCTAACATACGCTCAAGCCATCCTTAATCACCACCAAGAGGAAGATGATTTTTCATCAAAAATAATCATGAATGATGAGGCCCATTTCCATCTTAGCGGGTACGTAAATAAGCAAAATTTACGCTTCTGGGGCACTGAAAATCCGCGTGTACCCACGAAGAGCTATTACACCCGCTCAAAGTCACTCTATGGTGTGCTGTTTTCGCTGAAGGAGTCATCGGACCTTTTTTCTTCGAAGACGTCGCGGGCCAAACGGTTACTATGAATGGTGAGCGCTACAGAGCAATGATCAACGAGTTCTTTTTGCCGCAACTTGATGAATTGGGATTGGAAAACATGTGGTTCCAACAGGACGGTGCAACGGCACACACTGCACGTGCCACAACCGATATGCTGAAGGATGCATTTCCCGGGCGCCTAATCTCCCGTTTTGGCGATTTGCACTGGCCAGCAAAATCGCCTAATTTTACCGCTCCAGACTTCTTTTTGTGGGGCTTTTTGAAGTCACGGGTTTATGTCAACAAGCCTCAGACTCTTGCAGCTCTTAAAGACAATATCCGTCAAGAATGTGAGGACCTATCGCCGGAAGTTTAGGGCAAGGTGATGGAAAATGCCATAAAAAGGGCTCAAATGATAATCAACTGTGGCGGCGGCCATTTACATGACATCATATTCTCGACTTGATGTAAAAAAAATTAAGAGACCAAATAAAAATAATCCACAAGAAGAATCAAAGGTTTTCATTTTTTTTTTTTTAATTATATTTACATAATTAATTATGTACATTATATATTCTAATGGCTATTTTCTATATTCTATATAGAAACTGATGATGAAAATTTGTTCATCCTTATCCACCAAAATCCAAATCCCACACTTTGGGATACAAGAAGTAGTGACTACCGCGATGTATTTATTTCTTCCAGTAGATTCTGGTAGTCACCTTGAGCTGATCTGTTCTGGTTGATAGAATGTACCCACCATCTGCGATTAATTTTTGTTCGCGAATCAACTTCTTTGACAATTTCAGTGATGTTCATAATGTCGTTTATAACCTCCTGCATGTGTCTCAATTGTACAGCTAAAGAAAACTAAATTTATTTAATAAATTCTTCACTTTTCAATTACTTAATTGATTATAATTCATTTTTAATGTTTCTCTTAAAATTTTTCTTTCTTTGGTTGGGAAATACTTTTTGTCTTTGTTTATGTTTTCTTACAGCTTTTAAATGTCAAAATTGGTTCTAAGGCCAGAGTCTGACCACGAGGGGGCGGCTGCGTATGTATGTTAAGACTTAACTCTACTAAAAGCTTTTACGAAGTCTGTGAAAATTACATGGACTTGTTTACGGTTGTCTAAGGACTCAATACAAAAATTTGTGAATTCCACTAAATTTGAAGAAGTTGATCTACCCTTCCAAAAACCATGGTGATATATACTAACATGCTGTTTGATTGCAAAATTAAATTTATCCTTTACAAGACTATCTAGAAGTTTGAGAGCTTAGTAGTCAGTCTATAATTAGATAATGCCTCAAACTAGATTTAAAAATTAGTTTTATGGTAGATATTTTCCACTCTTCAAGAAAGACTTCATTAGAAAGCGATTGATTAAATAATTCTGACAAAGAAGAACAGAGTGAACTGGCACAATAACATAGAACAATAGGAAAAATTCCCAAAATATCCGCTTTTCTACTGGGTTTCAAGTTAGATAATGCAACTTCAACTTCACTAACATTAAACGAAAAACAAGAACAATCAACTTCAGATGGGGCAGATTAGACGTAGTTGAAGTCAATAGACGTTGATGAAGTCGAATTATAAATACTTTGAAAATATTCCCCAAACATATCTGCAATATCCTTAGAATCACTAGATTGTTGCACAGATTAGTGCACCCTATATAAAACTTAGGTAAAGCAAGACAAACCTCTTCTATATTGGAAACAAGTATATTTTTCATTGATCTCTATACGTGCCCTATCAGTCTCTAAAGCAAATGCTGATTCGCTGCTTTAAGATGTTTGTACAGTTTGAACGTATGTGATAGGTTTAGGAATTAGGACTGTTGGATTTTTGAAGTGACGGGAAACCGGATGAGGAAGGGAATGCCGGACATGAAAGAGTGATGGAAAGGGATGTGTTGTGTGCAAGGAGCGTGGCACGCTTGCTTTGCTCGACCGAGCTCGCCGGAATGGGAGGGTTCTTGTCCTTGCACAGCAACGGTACCTATACACAAAAACATAAATCGTTTCCGAAACTTACTTTTTTTTTTGAAATAATTCAGACGGACGTTACCACATTGAGAGGGCGCTGTAGGTGGAATTCAGCGCGGCCATTTCCCATCCAGCCTTGGTCTTCCCCTTAGAGGCGGATGCCTCGGACTGCTCAAGCCATCTACCGAAAGTGCTTTAGCGCACCTTAGTCCAGCCCCTGAAAATAAAAAAGGCCTCCATAATGCCTTTAGGCCTTAACAAAAAAATCAACACCGTTCCTTTTGTATTATGACACCTGTGTGGATCGTTTATTTTTACTAAATTATTTAAATTTTTTTACAAGAAAAAAGGAAATTTAACATATAATACCACAACACAAAAAAAAATTATATAAATTTTGTTTCCCCGCGAAATCGTTTACCGTATTTTTCAGGCACCTTTTTACCTGTCACGCAACTAAATAAACTAAATCATACATTTAACACGAAAATCCTACTTATAACGAGCTCTCTATAGGGGACATAGTACACTAAACGCGATATAAATATAATAAAAAACCGAAAGGAAACTAAACTTATTAAATATAAAAAAAATTAAATACTCCAAAAAAAAAATGTTTAATCAAAAAAATTTTGTTAATAAAATATACTTAAATCTACTGTAAATGTATCTATATGTATGTTTAAATTTCTAATGTAAGCAATTTTATAGTTGTATTGCCTGTCCTTTGTTTGAATTAATTAATTTTATATGGACAGGTAACAGTTATTTTTTGTTTTTATTATATACGTGGATGCGGTGGGAATCTTTTGTTCGAAGCCGCTTGTAATTTGTTTAAATGTTTCAAATTGTGTAAATGTTGTAATTTGTGAAAGCTGTGTAAATTCTGTAATTTATGTAGATTTTTTTTTTTAAATTGCGCAAATGTATGCGGCGGCCAAGGCTTTCATTTGGATTCAATTTTCGTTGAAATTTGCCTTTGACCGCCGATTGACCCCTTTGTCCCACGATGGACGTTACCTATTTAAGGGTTTTTCTATTTAAAAAAAACACTCAGATCGTGCTATCCTTTTTAAAAACCCTAACGTCCTGCTCTTTTTAATTACTCCTATCAAACTGTTGGGGTACTATATTCCATAAGTTTATTACATTTTTTTTTACCTCCAGTTGAATGACGTTTGACAGACAACAAAAATAAATAAGTAAACAAAAGGAAAAAAAAAACAGAATGTGGTCCCGGGAATTCGTTTTGGTAAGATTTTTACTTATTTTATACCAATAATTTAATTTTATTTTATTTTTGAAAGCACATATAAAAAAAACAAGGCAAGAGGACATGGAAAATTAAAAAATGTACCCTGGACATCAGCCATAGGAACAAAGATAAGAGTTTTCTTCGTTCTGATTGTGGCCGATGAATTCTTCAGTGCGGCAGGAATCCGATCGACACAGATGCACAAGCCATTAAGTGCATTAATGTCGAAACATCAAAAGTGTCGTAAATGTATAATTCCTCCGCATTTATTGTAATCTACATTTCGTTTCTTTTCAGGAAAGGATTTACTACGACCGCAACACGTATTCTAACAATACAATCTCTGTCGCACTAGGCTCAAGGTATTTTGAAAAATAGGAAGTATTGGCCGAATTTGAGCGGTGTTGCTACTGCAACAAAATGAAAGATGACAGATAACTTTGACAGGTGTCAGATGCCAAGTGGATGATAGATGACGGACTGCAGATGACAGCTGATAAGTGACAGTGGTCAAGTTGACCACAATTTGGGAGCGAATAGGATCCTGTTGAAGTTAAAAAAAACATAGTATTATGGAGTTGTATTAAGTTAGGTTGTTTCATTATTTGGGTTCTTGAAGCTCACTTTTTGAAACAAATACGTGCCCAAGCAGAAGTAAAAATGACTTGCTATGACTATACTTCACTTCAATTTCCTCAATATTTCACAATTTGTGGGATTGTATATCGATCCAAATCTTAATATCGATCTAAAGTATTGCAAAGGTACCTTGCAGTATAAATAATAAAATGGTAATATGTTTCGTGAAATTGCAGTTTTTGTCATCCTCAACATTAGAACCAACTTTCCTCTTCACGCTGTTATTGCTATAATATCACTCCTCATCCCACTCAGAAATGTGACCGTGACGCATTCAGGCAAATTCATAGTAACAGAAAAAAAATATAGCAAGAAATCCTATAAATATTTGAAAAGAAAAATAAAATACACTAACAACAACCCGAGCAAACAAAAATGCACCCAGACTGTAGTTACAAATGGCAACACCTTAATGCGGTTGGCTAAATTCTCTCATTTATTTTAACCTTTTCGTGCAAGGCGCTAATATTCGTGAGAAAGCAATTTTCTACAGTTCTTTTTTTTCTGTTCTGTTACTTGCATCCGTCCGCTTACAAATGACCAAAAAGATTCAACTGCTGAAGCAGCAGCCAGTGGGGATGTTGGTGCATAACAAAAGCTTACACCTGTGCACCCGCTATCGTGGCTGTCGCTGTGTGGTTGTCCTCATCACCTTATGACAGAGCGAACATAATAATCCTTTCTTTGGTATTATGTTTAAGTATGAATGGTTACTTCGTGTTTGCTTTGCATTCGTGGGGATTTTTATTTTTATCTATTTCACTGGAGTAGGGTAAATTTGATTTGTTTTTTTTTTACAAAATGTTGGTAGTAATTTATAAAATTTTTATGACACTCATGTGGGGTTTCATGGCATTTAAAAAACTGAGCTTTCATACCTTACCTGTTTAACAAGTTAACGGATTTGGGCTGGTTCTCGAAAAATTATCCTGGTGAAGCAATGACTGTTACTGGTGCTTGATAACCGAGTTCGTTCTCTCATGACAACAAGGCATTGCCACATGCCATACAGCCCGTGAAACAGTTCAATTGCCGCATTAGACATTTCCTGGTCGTGTAATCCCCTGTTTAAGTGATCAGAATATTGCGCTCTATTTCATGTCACTTAAAACCACTTGATTTATTTTCATGAGTTTGTTTCAAGTCAAGGGCTGGGCCAAAAACCCCAAAACCACCAGTGCATTGCAGGTGGCAAATTCTACCTTAAGGAATTCAGTCACATTTATTCCAAATTATTCTTCGAAAATTAGCGGCCGTAGTTTGTTATTATGCGTCGACCGTAAAAATACGGCGACGGTGGCGGTGACGGTGGAGAATGGCAGAAATAGACAAAGCTTCAGTTTGAGGTAGGTAATGTAAAGGGATTTTTTGAACCCTATTATGAATAATAAACACAGTGCGGGCATTAAGGAAATCTAAGGATTAGATGGAAAAGACGGAGATGCCGATGCACATTGGTTTTGAATCTCTGTCAACTGTAACGTATCGGAAAAACGAAGAGTGGGAGAGCATTCCACATACGTGTAGAACGGCTGATGAACGAATCTTTATATTTTACTATGCGTCCGTGTGCTATGAAATACAAAAATTGAAACTAAACAAAGCTCCTGGTTACTATTTACTTACGGGACAGGTCCTAAAAGAGTTGCCTAGGAAAGCACTTACTATGTTTGTTTATTAAATGCTTCGTTTAGGCCACGACAGTGGAAAGTAGCTGAGGTCATAATATTCTCAAAGCCGGGAAAATCCCCATATGACAAGAAATCGTACAGACCAATATCTCTTTTACCAATTATGTCAAAAGTATTAAAAGAAAATTTACTTAAACGGTTACACCCGATTATCGAAAAGCGCCGATTAATTCCTGATCACCAATTCGAGTTCAGAATTAAACACTCTACAATCGACCAGGTTTATCGAATAACCAATAAAATTGAAAAAGCCCTTGAGGAGAAAAAAGTATGCTCTAGCGTTTTTCTCGACGTCTCCCAGGCTTTTGATAAAGTATGGCAAACGGGATTAAAATATAAGCTAAAATTAGCCTTTCCCAAACAAATATATGAGGTCTTAAGTTCTTTAGTATTTAGCGGACAGACTTTTCCGTGTTAAGCACGGAAACGAATATTCCGAATTTAAAGAAATCGCGGCAGGAGTTCCACAAGGAAGCGTCCTGGGTCCGATTTAATTTCTAATCTTTACTCGAGATATTCCGCAGGAAGAAGTAGCGACGTTTGCGGATGATCCCGCTATATTGGCCGTGAGTAATACGGTTGAATCAGCAACAATTAAGCTTCAACGGGCTATCAACAGCATTTTTGAGTTGACAAGGACTTGGCGTATTGTCCTTAATGAAACAAAATCTGCGAATGTTAATTTTACTTACAGAAATGTAACTACGCTACCCATTTTCAAAGACTCCGTACAAATTCCGTACGCAAATAAAGGTAAATATTTGGGAATGACACTTGATGCGAAACTAAAATGGAAATCGCAAGTAAAAAAGAAACGGGAAGAGCTCGTTATTAAATATAACCAAATGCATTGGCTGCTTGGTCGGTTTTCCAAACTCAGCATGCAAAACAAGTTGATTTTATACAAGCAAGTTCTGAAACCGGTTTGGACGTATGGTATACAACTTTGGGGTTGTAACAAAGCAAATAACATCAACATTTTACAAACTTTTCAAAACAAAGTGCTAAGAAGAATTGTAAACGCCCCGTGGTATATCAAAAAATAGTGATATCCACAGAGATTCGGATGTGGCAACCGTCGAAGATAAAATAAAATCATTTGCCCGTAAGCAACAGACTCGCCTTCGCGGTCATTGCAATAACGAAATGATATATATTTTGAACGATACAAATTTAGTGCGCCGGCTTCAACGGATAAAACCATTTGAACTAGCGCAATAACACTGAACCGCGTGTTTTTGGCGGTACAAGCAGGTGCCTCCGATGGGAAGCTGCCTGGTAAACGAGAATATAAATTATTAAATCTAAACTACTAGATAGGAAATAACCTAGTTGTAGTATAAAGTAATTTGAAGGGAAGTGTTTTTAGTGAGTAAGAGCGGTAAGTGCGGTCGGTCCTCATATGGAAGATTTTCCAAAAAAAATATGCGTCCGAATATTGGCTAATGAGTGTTGCGTTTGAGCACTTGTTGTCGAAATACCAATATTACAATGGCAGGCAGGACACTACTGGGGACAATGCTTCATAGACACATTTCAGACACTGTCAATTCAAAAATAAAGCAGGTAAAATAGCATATTTCAAATTGAACACTAAAATTAAACTTGATTTTGATGTAAAAAGAAAACAAAGTTGTTCTTGTTGCTGCCATTTCAGAGGTGTATTTCTTTTTCTATAAAAAAAAAATTGTGTTTGTTAAACACTTCTGTGCCTTTTCAATCCTTGAAATTTACTCTTATATTGAAACTTGGGTATACTAAACCTGTGAACACAATCCCGATTGTCTAATGCCCCTATTTATTTAGTATAGAGTCGCTCTAGTAACTTTTTAGCCTTGGAAACATTTTTATCCGGCAGAAATAGACGCGTTTTATGTTTCCATTCATCACATTTGAGAATGTTTAATGTATAAATGGAATTACCTTTAAGTCCTCAACATGTGTTAACAGAGAGAATAGTCATCTGACTTTAAAAGAGCGAGAAATTTGGATTTTGTTTGTTCGTGTTGGTTTGGCTTGCACCTGGCCGCAATAGTCATGTATCCCTGAATGCAAATTAAATTGGCAATATTCATGCTGCTAGCGAATAAAGTGCATCTTCTGAATTGAGTTAGATATAATTATATTACTGTAGTTTGGTTGGTTAAGAAGGTTGCGCTGTCGCTGTGGTATTTAAGAATACAGATTTTTTTTCAGCTTCTTTTTTTAGAGATGAGAGAGAGATCATGACTTTCTACTTTTTTACTCCATCTCTACTGATCAGGATCAAAATCATATGTGTTAAGGAGTTTGAATGTCATTAAACAGCTTTCCAAAAAAGTTTGCAAGGTCGCGTAAACCATTAAATAAAACATATCCAGAGTTTCTGTCTTTATAATAAACAACGATTTCGTCGTCGTATTCATTAACTGCGCCTTAGGAATCTTGACAGGAAAAAAAAACCTGCGGTAAAACTTAGGTGAAACTAAATCTCAAGAATGACGACTTTTGTAGAGGCTGCGACAATGAAAAGCTCCACGAGGACACCCCTCACTATTTCTGTCATTTGAGGAGTAGAACACTTGGAAGTTGTTCTAGGTGTCTCACTCTCTAATATTTGCAGGTTTCTGGAGACATCAGGATGGCGTGATAAAATTGAGTAACCACGAGCGGAGGGAAAGAACCTTAAAGAAGGCCACAAAACCGGCGTATCCCCCCATTTAAGGACATCACAATGGGCCCACAAGGACCTAAGTGTGGCAGGAAAGAAACTATTCCTTCATGCCAACCCATCTAAGCTAACCTAACCTAAGACTTATGAGCGATCGAGATATCGCGAAATCATATCTTAGTTACCGTCGTAATCAGTGACGTGCGGCATCAAGTAGATTCAAATGTTTAATTAAAATCTCTCGTAAAACTTACTCCATTGTGAAGCATGTCATTTCCTGTGGGTCTGAAAAGTACATGCTAAACAGTCGTAGCAACATCAAACATCCCTAAATGGGGGGCCTGCCAAGAAATCGTTGAGGTTAAACTGGCAGACCAGTGCTAATAGTGTCAGTGTTTGTGTCAAACAAATAATTACATAAAAAAAAAATAATTAGAGTCAAAACCCTCATAGCGTATGTTATGTTCTGTTCACGAATTCGTTCATTTTTATATCTTTAATAAGCGTCGCATATTGTTTTCTAGTTTTTTTCTCAGCGTTTTTGCAACTTCTTTATTACGCGTCCAAAAGATAACCGAAATGGAAAAAGTGTTTTATATCCCCCAACATTTTGAATTAAGTAAATACAAATTTTTATTATCCTCCATTTCTTTTCTTTGAACTCACACCAACACCCACCATACAATATTACCCCATCTACCTACAACTGCTTCTGTTCTAGATGCAGCTAACTACAATATAGGGACGGATGGACGATGGCAACAACAACAACAACGTTGTGGTCACTGTCGAAACGCTGGCTGCGCTTCGGCGGAAGAACCTCAAGCCATTTGGAAAATAAGTAAACAGAGGACATGGTTTCGCTAAAGGGGTTTTATTTTTTTCAATATAGGAGCTAGCGAATTGGTTGATGGTGTGATGCACCACAATTTCTTTTCTCTGGAATTTAAGGAACATTTTCGTTTTGCTTTGCAAGAAGGCGGATATGTATTTCATTTGTGTGCAGTGTTGTTGATTCAACTTTGCGTCTCTCCCTCGTTCATCCGTTTTGTCTGTGTCTGAGTGTGCAGTGCAAGACTATTTTGCTAAATTACGCCATTACAATGGTGATTTGTTTAAATGAGAGAAATTTTTTGTTGTATAAATGATGATGGTGGCTTTGCAATGTATGAGGTGGCAGAGGGAGTTGGCGGCTCAGATTATAATTGTATGACCACGATCGCAATGTAAAATCGGAAATTGCTTCATTAAGATGTACATGGTGTTATTGTTCGTTCAACTAGGCTACCTGTTGTGAGTAAGGTGCCTCTTTAGAACACCTTAATGGGGTTATCTATCTGCCAAAATGAACATACACAAACTAAGAATGGTATACTTGAAGCTCTCGAAAAATTATGGACTATGAAAGAAACATTTGAGTACGTGGATGATGTTGCTGGTATGAATTTTGTTTAGTAATCGCCCACCAGAACGTGATACCTACTTAAGTGGAAACTAATGAATTTAGAGCAATAAGTGATGGTGGTAACAGGTAAGTTGCAAGTAGTTAGAAGCACATTGTATGAGCTCAAAGGAGTCAGCGAACAATTTTCAACTCAATTGGGTGCATTTTGCTTAACTGACTTTTACACTTAAATTCCTCGGAGTTTTCAATAGAAAAATAATCTACTTAGTCTTTGGTCGAAAATGTCTTAGTCTTTGGTCGAAAATGTCTCGAAACATATTCTTCCGATTCTTTGAAAACAAAACAAAGGAAAACAAACTAAAGGGTGATTTTTTAAGAGGTTTAGAACTTTTTTTAAAAAAAAAAACACAAAAAATTCGAAAAAATGAATGAAATATTTATTTGAATCGATAGTTTGAACCTTGCAATTTAATGTTTAAAGATAATTTCATGCAAATGTTGACCGCGGCTGCGTCTCAGGTAGCCCATCCGCTGAGTCCAATTTTGGCATACTCTTTCACACATATCGGCCGGTATCTCACGAATGAATGCATGGATGTTGGCTTCCAGTGCGTCAATCGAAGCGGGCTTGTCCCTATACACATTAGCCTTGGCATACCCCCACAAAAAATAATCTAATGGTGTCAAATCGCACGATCTAGGCGGCCAATTGACCGGCCCGAAACGTGAAATTAACTGTTCACCAAACTCGCCTCGCAATTGCGCCATTGTTTCGCGTGCTGTGTGGCATGTGGCACCGTCTTGTTGAGACCACATATCATGCAAATTAAGAACTTCCATTTCGGGCAAAAAAGGTTTGTTATCATCGCTCGGTAGCGTTCACCATTGACAGTAACGCTGCGATTCGCATCATCCATCTTTGAAGAAATATGGCCCAATAATGCCGCCGGCCCATAAACCGCACCAAACAGTGGCTTTTTCGGGATGCATTGGTAGCTGTTGCAATGCTTCTGGCTGATCTTCACTCCAAATGCGGCAATTTTGCTTATTTACGTACCCATTCAACCAAAAATGAGCCTCATCGCTGAACACAATTTTTCGATAAAAACGCGGATCCTCGGCCAGCTTTCCAAGAGCCCATTCACCAAAAATTCGGCGTTGTGGTAGGTCGGCTAGCTTTAGTTCTTGCACCAGCTGTATCTTAAAAGGCTTTACGCCCAAATCCTTCCGCAAAATTTTCCACGTAGTGCTGTAACAAAGGCCTAACTGCTGGGAACGGCGCCGAATCGACATTCGCGGTCTTCTGTCACACTAGCTGATACGGCCGCAATATTTTCTTCAATACGCACAGTACGTAAACGTGTTGGTGGTTTAATGTCCAACAAAGTAAATTTGGTTCGAAATTTGGTCACAGTCTTCCGAATAGACTGCTCAGAAGGTCGAGAATGCCGATCATAAAATGGAAGCAGCGCGCGATGAACATTTCGAACCGAGCACGAATTTTGATAGTAAAATTCAATAATTTGCAAGCGTTGTTCATTTGTAAGACGATCCATGGTTAAATTGCAAACCAAACTGAAGCTGCTTGACAGTGACACAAGGTACTAAACACACGTCAGCTGTCAAAACCAGTGTTGCCAAAACCAAACCATCTAAAAAATCACCCTTTATTACCCAGAAAAATTATATCGAAACCAAGTAAGGACATGGTGGGATACAATATTAGTTAATAAAATTTTGGAAAATTATTTAAAGTTGAAATATTGTACCGTCTTGGTTGCTGTTCAGGCATTTGGCCACCAGAAATCTGGAGCCTAACAAAAAAAATTAAGTAAATAAATATTAGGCGTAAACGGCCCATACAGGATCCAAAGCCTAGCTTCTCCAACCACTGTGTGTGCGAAGATATATTTTTTGACACGAATATAATGGACCTACAGGTTAATGCAATTTATTTTTGCAAAGTTTCTCATATCTTACTCTTGGATGTTTGTCAGACGTTCGCAAGAGGTGGGGTAGCGAATAAAAACTTTAAGGTGATACGGGACGGAATTCGAACCAGCGACCCCTCGCTTAGTGGTCCAACGCACTTAACCACTAAGGCACTGCACACACATAGGTGCCGAATACCTATGAATAAAAAAAAGGATCTAAGTTTTAAGAAAAATCCGAGTAGTCCGAACAACATCGTTTCAGTACTCATGGGAATACAAAGAAACAATCAAAATTGTTAAAGAGAATCAATGGATAAAGAAAAGGATTTATTGTTGAAATTCGAAACAATATTCGTTACAACATCGACAAAGTTAAAAATGACGACGCCAGAGCCCACTCAAAGCAACTATGATATTAAAAGTAGATAAAGCTTGTCTTCAATTGGAATACAAACTATGCAAACGTGTCGGCAAAAAGGAAAGCCCCAGCAAAGTGTAAAGGAGAGCATGTATCATGAGCTGAAGGAAATATCTTCTTCGCCTAGCCACAACAGCCACAATGCATAAACAATGGAATATGCATATAATGTTTGCGGAAGCCAAATAGAAAAAAATCTACCAAATTAAAAAACCCATGTACCGAAGTTTAAAAAATCTACCAAGTAAGTAGTGGGATGCCCGATGACTGGACCATCAGCTCCATATGTCCCATCCACAAAAAAGGCGATTCTATGTCTTGCAAGAACTATCGAAGCATATCCCTGCTTAATGTCGCATATAAGATCCTATCCAACGTAGACCAAACTGTAGACCAAATCTTCACAATAAGGCAAATCCTGGAAAAGATTAAAGAGTTTCAAGTCGAGACACACCATCTCTTCATCGACTTTAAGGCCGCATATGACAGCATTCATCATCAGGAGCTTTTTCTGGCGATGGCCGAATTCGGAATCCCGTCAAAACTAATCCAGATGTGTCGCGTGACACGCGGTGCAATGTGCAGTTTGGCAGCAGCTTGTTCTCAAGCAGATAGTGCCCAGAGCAGGTGTCAACAAGGAAGGCACTATATTCAACAGATCAGTCCAACTGCTGAGGTATGCGGGCAATATAGACATCATGGGTCGATCCCAGCGTGCCGTGATACAGGCCTTGAAGTGGATGAGGACAAGACTAAATATATGCTATCAACAAACAAACAATCATCTGTCCACCGACTAGGACAAAATGTCACTGTTGATAGCAGCAACTTCGAGGTAGTTAAGGCGTTCATCTACCTCGGGGTAAACATCAACTCCACAAATGACATCTTAGTGGAGATCCGTCGAAGAATTCGCAGCTTCTTCTCATTGGACAGTCGAGCTCTGAATCTAGCTGCAACAAGAAAATGGTCAGAGTCGACGTTTGCCCCGCGGTAAGTGTGCACGTTCAAGATGTTGGATGTGTGCCTCGCACGCGTGCGTGCTTAGCACATGGTCAATTTGGTTCCGTCTGGAGAGCGCCAGGTTGCTGTGTGGATCCTTAGTCGCGAAAACCTAGTGCTACTTATCACCGTATTACAAGCTGCTTAAAGTCACAAAGGAGTTCATCTACCTCGGGGTAAACATCAACTCCACTAATGACATCTTAGTGGAGATCCATCGAAGAATTACCATAGGAAACCGCTGCTACTTCGGGTTGGCAAAACAAATGGGTTCAATCCTGTCAGTTCTGCTACACGGCGCCGAATGCTGGACGATAAGCAGGAAAGGAGAGATAATACTGGGATCCTTCGAAAGAAAAATCCGTCGACAAATATTTGGTTCTGTGTGCGAGGAGGGCGAATTTAGAAGAAGATACAACCGCGAACTCTATGAGCTGTACCAAGATGTGGATGTAGTCCGAAAAGCTAAAACTCGTCGACTACATTGGCTCGGCCACATCGAGCGAATGGACAACAACGCTCCAGCCAAGAGGATCTTCGAATCCCAGCCCCCAGGTTCGAGACGACAAGGAAGACCGAACCTCCTTTTTAAAGACCAAGCCATAGCTGATGCCAGAGCGCTTGGTCTGGGCAACTGGAAGCAGCATGCTCGGTAGAGCAGAGGTTTTAAGGCTGCCGTATCTGAGGCAGGAACTCTTCACAGGTCGGGAGCATGGTAAGTAAGTAAGTAAGTAAGTAAGTAAGTAGTGTCAACACCTGGCAAAGACAAAGAACGATACGAGGTGCCCGTGCCAACAAATCTACGTGTTCAACGTAGCTAGTACGTACGGCGTAGTGGCTAGTGCATCGGTAAGGTATTCAACCCTTAGCCAGATTGAACAAGAAACAGATTTAGAACTCATCTCCATTGGCGTGACGATATATAGGGTCCGCCAAATAACGTTTTTTTTTTTTTAAACAGGGCGCAAAACATCGAGTGTAGCTTCGGCTGTGTGGCACGTAGCGCCGTCCTGTTGAAACCAAATGTTGCCAATATCCTCCTCTTCAATTCGTTCAACATGGCCCGATAACGATCGCCATTGACTGTAACGGCCACTCCTTGTTGTTGTTCAAGTTGTTGTTGTTCGTTGTTCAAGCGTATACACAACCATATTCATTCAGCGGAAGGATAAAACTAATTATCTGTCAAATCAGACATGAGCTAAGTGTTACCATTCGCGAAATAAGCACTAGTTGAAAAAAAAAAACCTTAGATGGCGGTCTCTTTAGTATGATAGATCAAAAAATTATCTTGATCTATTACTTAAAGCCCAGTTGCATGCTAAATGAAAACGAAAATATTCATTGGGGATCACCAGTGGATCCCACAAATACGTCAAGCTGTCGCTTTCTAACTTTCTCATGCTCGTTAGTATGTTAAAGAAAAAAAAGTTGCGAACATGCTAACATATCGGAATTAACACCCATCGAACGCACAAAAAAAAGGGTCCTGCAATTCCGGCCGTCGTTCTATAAATATGTTATAAATTTGGTTATAAGTTCTTATGATTTCATTGAATAATTTCAACAAACAAACACAGAAAATAATGGAAAGGAATTAAAAGTTTAAAGTTATTTTGTTAAACAAATAACGGGTGATCCAAGTAGAGATACTTTTTTCAATAGCCTTTTTTGACAGATCACGTGTGAGTCGTGTCATGCTGTCATGTTATTTTTGTTTAGTATTGTTTGGCATTTCATAATGGAAAGACTTACGCGGGAACAACGTTTACAAATTGTTCAACTTTATTATGAAAATTCACGTTCTGTGACGAATGTGTTTCGTGCACTTCGCTCAACTTATGGTCAACATAATCGGCCTACTAAGCGTACTATTCGCAACACCATCACCCATTTTGAGACCCAGCATTCATTATTGGATAATATTCGACCGAATAGACCACGTCCAGCACGCTGTGAAGAAAATATAGCGGCCGTAGCTGAGAATGTACACGAAGACCGTAGAGAGTCGATTCGGTGCCGTTCGCAGCAACTCGGACTGACGTATGGAACGACTTGGCGCATTTTACGTCAAGATCTTAAATTGAAAGCGTACAAAATACAGCTTGTGCAACAACTGAAGCCGCTCGACCTTCCCAAGCGACATCGCTTCGCTCTATGGGCTCTTGAAAAGTTCCAAAAAGATCCGACGTTTTCGAGGCAAATTTTGTTTAGCGATGAGGCCCATTTCTGGCTCAATGGGTATGTAAACAAACAAAATTGCCGCATTTGGGACGAAGATCAACCTGAAGAGATTGAAGAACTGCCACTTCATCCAGAAAAAACAACGGTTTGGTGTGGTTTGTGGGCCGGTGGAATCATCGGTCCATATTTCTTTAAAAATTATGCCGGTCGGAACGTAACCGTCAATGGCGACCGTTATCGTGCCATGATAACCGACTATTTGATGCCTGAAATTGAAGCTCGTGATCTCGGCGACATTTGGTTTCAGCAAGACGGCGCCACTTCCCACACATCGGACTTATTGAGAGAACATTTCGGTGAGCACATAATTTCACGTTTTGGGCCGGTCGATTGGCCACCAAGATCGTGTGATATCACACCGTTAGACTTTTTTCTGTGGGGATATGTAAAGTCAAAAGCTTATGCCGACAAACCCGCTTCGATTCAGGCCTTGGAGGAAAACATCACGCGTGTCATTCGCCAGTTAGCAGTCGAAATGCTCGAACGAGTGATCGAAAATTGGACTCAACGGATGGACCATCTGCGACGTAGCAACGGCCAACATTTGATAGACATAATCTTCAAAAAATAAATGCCAAAGAATGTTCTTTCAAATGATAATAAACATTCTCCATTAAATTTGAATTTTCTGTGTTTTTTTCTTTAAAAAAGTAGGGAACCTCGAAATGGATCACCCTTTATAATACTTATGAAACTGTCTGTTGTTATGATTTCACCCAAAAGCAATCTGTAAAATTCTTTTTGCTTGTTTTTTTTTTTTGCACTGAATCAATCCAATTGTATGTGGTAACATTTCCAAAGGATTGATTCAGGATAGACGCATTCATGACATACATAGAAATCAATGTTAGATCTGCTAATATTGCCCATTTGCATCGATGAACGATGATTCATGTAATGGCATTGTAGGTTTGGAAATAATAAATAATCCCGCAATCGATTCCGTCAATTTGCAGAAGTCTGGTAGCAACCTTATACAATTCTTGGTTTCATCTATTGCAATTTTGCTGTCGCCCATGTCCAACAATTTTTGCACTACTCCTACGCTTTCTATTGATGAGTCGCCAAAGATAAGACATTTTGAAACAAGTGTTGAATTAATCTGCAGGTGTTGACCTTGGCAGCGTTTGTCGGATATCACCCATCAATTTTGTTTTAGAGGAGTTGGTGTTTAGCCCACCTTTTTGCATCTACGACCGAGGTGAATTTAAAGCAACGTTGATAAACCGTCTCTGTGTGACATGCAATTGCAATAGAAGACAACGCGGCTGTAAAATGCAAAATTTAATAGTGACTTTCCGAAATCCCTTTTAACATCTACGAACACGCTCCACATCAAAAATATTTTTAAGCTAATTAAATAATTCAAAACTTGTTCATAAACATATCTCAACATGTATCCTAATCCCCCCGCCCCCGAATAGAAAATATCAATTTGAAATAAATTCCCTTCCGTTGTTTCCATATCGCGAAGCTGGTCCTTCTGCTTTAACACATTGGCGGCCTCCAATAATGATTTTACTAATTAAATATCTACTACGCCCAACATGGATAGTAATTCCAAATGTAAATATTGCCAACTAATCTGCGAGAACCTCACTCATCCAACCAGTTAACGACTGAAATAACCAATATTTACTATCGAGAACCAAAGAACTCCACTTTGATTGTTTATAATCAGCGAGTCATTAAAATACGATCCCATTGCACGCACGTATATATACATGTTGCTGGCTGGCAAACTGCGGCCAGGATACGATTTGATTTACCTAGAGCTCATCCTGCGTTCGCTAATCTGTAAATAGAATTTTCTGAGCGTGGTATCTGATGTCCGTCGGATTACGCGACGGATGGACGAAGCACGCCGCGGTATTTCTATTCTTTTTAATCGCGCATACATCGAGTATGATGGTATGAGGGTAAACTTATGCGTTTCCCGTTCGTTTGCTCGGATGGAGTTTAATTCTCATTAATTAGCAATCATAATGATTTTAGAAATTTCCTGAGGGATGCGATGGATGTTTGCTATTAAATATACGGAATTGCTATTTAGCAAACTTAATCTCCTGTGGAGCAACGTTGTAAAGTCATTCAATCGTGAAGTTAGGTGGTATAGCTGGGCGTATACGCAACATTTCTAGGAATGCCGTTGCTATTGCCTTCCAGAGTCGGCATAAAACACTTGGTACCTTCAATGTATTCGTGAAAAATATAAATTATTGAAAAAGATTTTCTGACCAGAAAAATGTTGTCGATGGCATTTAATATATGTCTTTGTAAAACTAAGCTAACCAAGAATTAAAATCAAAATTTACCGTAAAGTTCTGTCAGAGTTTAAGGGTGAGTGGAAAGAACGGACAAAAATGTGTTCTTCTTCTATAAAGTAATTATTATCTCAGAAGCGGAATGTCCGGATAACCGGACGCGGACGTAAATTTCCAAAGCCACAGTGGATTTTAGTTCTCTCTTGAGTATACAAAATAGAACTGGGACACTGTGTTTCGTGCGCTGTTTTGTTGTATATCTTAAAAAGTTAACCAAAACGAAAACAATATGTTAGTATATGTGGCACCTACTTACGGGCTCCCGATCAGTTGAGAGTCTCTGCCTTTTATCCTCTTCGATTCCGGGCACGCTGCTTCCAGTTAGCCGGACCAAGCGCTCTGTCAACCACGATGGATTGGTCTTTGAAACGGAGGTTCGGTCTTCCTTGTCGTATCGAAAATGGCGCTGGGATTGGAATAATTCTCTTTGCTGGAGCTTTATTGTCCGCTCGATGCAGCCGAGCCAATGTAGTCGACGTGGTTTTTTTAACTACATCCTAATCTTGGAACAGCTCCTAGAGTTCGTGATTTTATATCCTACTAGATCAGCATTCGGCGGCGCCATAAAACAGGATTGGCAGGATAAAGATTCTGAATAGCCTTCGAGTCAGAAGTTTAATACCCATTTGTTTTGCCAAACCGAGGTAGAAGCCTTAGGGTATTTTTTTTTTTATAATGTACGCGCACTAAAGGGATTTTGGATACCCTTATAATGAAGTAACACAGTGCGGGCATTAGGGAAGTGAAGGATTAGAAAAAAGGAGATACCGATACACGTTGGTTTTAAATTTCTGTAAACTATAATGCGTAGAAAAAACAGAGCGTGGTAGAGCAGTCCACATTCGTATTAATGAACGAATTAAGAAACGAATCCTTGTATTTCACTGTCCGTCCGAATGTAGGCTTAAGGGTGAACTAATGTGCATTCCTAGCATGGCGAGTATTGCGGTTGAACTGTCATTGGTGCACCAGACCAGATATGACCGTTGTACTCAAGTTTTGGGCGAATGAGGGGGTGAAATATTTCTTGCATCGCTTAAGGAAGCCTAGGCATTTCGCAGCGTTCTTGGCGACATTGAATATGTGGTCATTCCAACGAAGTTTGTCGTTAACGCACATACCGAGGATGGAAAGTCTTTCGGTTTCGTCGATGCAAGTGCCATCCATGGATAATGGCAGAGAATTAGGGTTTCGCTTCAATGACAGCAGACAGCATTGCGTTTTGGAAGCATTAAATTCCACTCTGTTGGTTTTACCCCATTTAAGAATGCTGTCAAGATCGGAATTCAATGAGCTTAACATACGTTGCCGTTCCAGTTCAACGCCCGAAGATGAGGGGCGTTGCCCAGGAAACGAATATGTAAAGCTGAGGGTACTGTCATCAGCGAAGGAATGAATTGGATTAGAAGTGACAGACAGGAGGTCATTGATAAAAATGAGAAAGAGAGTCGGAGACAAAACAGAGCCTTGAGGGACACCAGCATTTATTTGGTGAGTTGCAGACTTGAAACCATCCAAAACAACTTGTATTGAACGGTCCGAAAGGTAATTTCTGATCCATTGAAGAAGGGTAACATCGATCCCAAATACACGCATTTTCGACAAGAGAGCTTGATGCCAAACTCTGTCAAATACTTTTCGGTTAGATATGTCATCAAATCACCAGTGGATCTGTTGCTATGAAAACCGTACTGTCGGTCATTAAGAAGTTTTCGGGATTCGAGATATTTTATAAGCTGACGATTTATCAGCGTTTCCATGACCTTGGAAAAAAGGGACGCAAGTGCAATTGGTCGGTAAGAGGAGACAGAGGAAGATTCGCCTTTTCTTGGGACGGGCTGGAAAAATGCTTTTTTCCATCTTCTCGGAAAGAGCCCTGAAGAATAGGACAGATAGAAAAGCTTACGCATTGGTTTTGCCAGCGTAGAAGAACACCTCTTCAGAACGATAGGGGAAATACCATCTGGACCAGCGGATTTATGTATGTTGAGATCTCGAAGAACTCTTGCCACTGTACGAGTGCGAAAATGGATCGGTCCCATAACAGATTCTACGCGCTGGAGTACAGGGGGAGATAAAGTACAATCTGGCAGCGTTGAGCTAGCTGCAAAATGAACAGCGAGCAGATTGCCTTTATCGGAAGAGCTAACAGCTGGGATGTCATTGCAAATGAGTGTCGGGATAGATGACTAGGCCGAATTTTTAATATTCTTGACAAACGACCAAAAGTTTTTATTACCGGAGGGACCTTGTAGTATTTTTTGCCTCAACTTTTGGTCGTAGGAGAATTTGACACGATTAATGTGGGCATTGCAGTCATTTCTGGCTCGTTTGAACTTTTTTCGGTTTTCTTCAGTTGGATTGGCCTTAAATGACTGAAAACTTACCTCTTTAGCCCTGATAGCTTCTTTACAGCTCAAGTCACACCACGCGTTTTCCTTAGGTCTGATACACTTTATCCTGTAAAGCGTTTCATACCCAGGTGAATTAAATTTGTAATTATATCGGCAGCGGCATCCACGTCGTTGTTGAGGAAGCACAACGACCAGTTAAAACTCCTAAAGAAACCGTTTAAAGCTTCCCAATTGGCTTTCTCGTATTGCCATACGGTTTTTGTAGGAGCTTTTTCTTTAACTGTGTGGCTGGAGTACGAGAAATTCGCCGATATGATACAATGGTGTGACGAACCTAGAGGCGATAATACGTTTAAAGTGTATTTATCAGAGTGAGAGGTAAGAAACAAGTCCAGAGTGTTGGCGTTTTGACCGCTAATGTCCGATATCCGTGTCGGCTCATTTACAATCTGGGTTAAATTATTAACCTCAGCAAAGATCTCAACATACCTTCCCTCGGGTGTTGTCTGTCCAGAATGTCGAAGCCAACTTGAATTGTATATATTGAAATCGCCCGCAGTGACGATTTCAGTACGAGGATAATGGGTTACAATTCTGGTGATGGAATCAGACAGTGACAGTGACAGTGCAAACTCATTATAAGTTGAATGCCTGTCCTGGTTAGGGCTTCTGTAAATAAAACAGTAGTGAATTAATTGCCTACGGACTTTCTTTAAGGGACCTCTACCAATATGTCATTGATGTTTACCCTAAAGTAGATATCGTCTCAGCGGATCTCCGTACCGAAATGCGGTGCATATTTGAATAAGTTCTGATGAACTGCTGCCAATGTGCATCGAATGCTTCCTAAGGTCACGCGACACAGCTGGATCACTTTTGAAGGGTTCCAAAATTCGGCCATCGCCGTGAAGATAGAATCTTATATGCGACATTTAGAAGGGTCATGCCTCGACAGTTCTTACAAGACATAGGATCGCCTTTCTTGTAGATGGAGCATATGGAGCTGACAGTCCAGTCACCGAGCATGCTCTTCTCTTGTTTCGATGAGCCTGCTTTCCGGTCTTAAAGACAGCAGCCAGTTGTTTGGTTTTCTTATAGAAACCTACGGGTGTTGTTCCCATCGCAGGACTCTTCGCTCATCTTGAGTTGAGAGACTGAACTTTCTCTCCTCCCTTCCTCTGGCTAGTTATAAAGTTTGCGTCTTCTGTCACCTTCTTACGGGTATTTTTCTCTGGGGTTGCTGGTAACCTAGGATGGCTACCTCTTTGATGACGTCGCGATGCTGGGGCCAAAAGGTTGTTAGTGACAGTGCTAGGTGGATGCACGGTGGTGTGGTTTCTACTCAGTCCTGGTTAGAGCCGTTTTAGATCATAAGGGTGTATTAATTTTGACACATTGTAACATCCCTTAGTATCCATCGTAGACCCCTAAAAGTATATATATTTATGATCAGGACCAAAACCTTAAACTATTTAGCAATGTCCGTCCGTTCGTCCGTATCAACTTTTGAGGCCTTTAAATTTATGCTACAGAGCTGAAATTTGGAACATATAATCCCTAGGTTTTCAAAATACGCCCACTGCCATGCCCACAATTTAGAAAAAAACCGTTTAAAGCTTAAGTTAGAGAGACAAAATTTTACAAACTTAACAAGATATGTAAGTACTGCCCACCTTTATAAATTTTTCATATAAAGTTTTTAACCACGCCTACTTTTTGTGGGAGTTTTTCACTAAAATGCTGCTTTCTTGGAAAATTTTGATAGAAATCGAAAAAAAATGTTTCACAATATATCGCCCATACAAAGTTCTTGGCCACGCCCACTTTTGATGATATTTTTTTAAATTTTTTTTTTTTTTATCTATAAATTTCATAGAATGAAATAAAATGCTATCCATCATCTTCTTAATGTTTTTTTTCTTTGGGGTACATGGGGATAAGGATAGGGTATCATACGGTTAAAAAAAACTCAAACAATCAATCCGAAATCTCAAAATGGATGGAAATCAAAATAGCACCAAAACTAAAAAATTTAAAAAAAAAATAAAAACAAAAACTTTTTTTTTTAAATATTAAAACTTGGTACGGTAACCCTTGTTTTCCAAAACTGCCGTTAGCCTTCCGGGGAAACTTTCAACTAGTTTCTGGCAGCGATTTATCGGTATAGAATACCATGCCTCTTGAACTGATGACCATAAATCCTCCAAATTTCCAATTTTCTTTTTATTTGTTGTTGTTTGTTTTGTCTACATCGTTTCAAAGGTTCTTTTTTGTAATTAGATTGGGGCTTTGTGGTGGCCAACCCAACACATGAACTTGGCTCTCTCGAAGCCAAGCTTGGACCGATCTGGCAGTGTGCTTTGGATCATTGTCGTGGACAAATTTCCAAGTTATCGGCAAATTTTCAAACGCAAAGGGCTACATGTGAGTCTCCAATATTTCTTTGTATTGAAACTGATCCATTCTACCAGATATTCGTATTATTGGACCCACTCCAATGTTGTGCCCAACCTGTTGGTATGGGCGCAACACACTCATTTTGCCATACCTGGATATGTCAAAAGTGACGTTGGTTGCTGAGAATTGAGAGCGAGTAAGCAATTTGACAACCAGATATTGGACATTTTGTGCCCGAATCTAAGAGCTAGAGAGCGGGTTGAGAGAAAACCCTTATATTGATCCCATTTTTGTTCGGTGGAAACGTGTAGAAATTTATTCTTAATCTTTTGCCTTTAATCTCGGTTTATATTTTGGGCTACCATTATGTAAACAGGGAAGATGTCTACATTTTGGTTAAAAATATATGTGATAAATAGGAATGTTTACTTGATGGCTATTTAGGTTTCCACCACAGTGACGCAGTCGTGCACTTTATTTTATTTAAAACACGTTGATTGTCCTCTGATTAGAGTTTACTCCTTAATTAAGACACCCAATACAATCTTATATTTGGATATATTAGCCCCCACTGGGCATATATACAACAAAAACAATATATATCCTATTTTAAGATTAATCCCCAGGTAATCCCCAATTTTATTAGCACTTTCAGTGTGAACCATTAAATATGGTCATCAATTAAATGCAATTGAAAAGAAATTCATTGCCCGGAAATATTGCTAAAAATGCCTTTAAAAAAAAAAACTCTCGTCGGGCCGGCATTGATATTTGATCTCAATTTAACTATAGCAATAAATTTAAGCGTTATCCTTCTCCTATAGTAAACCAGAGCTGGTTTTTATTACAGAACCTTAGCTGCGTGCGATTAATTAAGCCTTATCCCCTCATAATACGGTCAACACAATTTTATTTTCAAACTTAATTAAACAAGCACTGAACGCGAATGGGAAGAGCGGACAATGCCTAACAACATCCTTATCATTATCTCACATCATTCGGTGCGCACGAAGATCTCGCCTCGCCATCGAAAAAGCTAATAAAAACACTACTGCACGTCACACCACCAATGATATGGAAGTTAATCCATTTCCACATAAAAAATGGCCACATAAAAATTGTTGCAATAAAAAATAATCCAACACAAGGACATAGCTATATATAAAAGGGATGCATTCACTTCGCATAGAGTACGGAACAGATAGTCTCACTCCTATCGTATCAGACAGGTGAGGGCAGCGCACTGTCGCCTAAACGGCAGAGTACTTTGTGTTGGGTGTTTTCCTCCGCGCTTTGTTTTGAATAGCATGCCCACCACATTCGAGTGTCGCCATTAAGGACATATGAAGCCAGTCTCAACAGAATGGAAAATCTGCTTCAGTGCAGCACTCGAATGGGGATAGACGTCTAAATGTGTGGCAATAAAAGTTTATTACTGCGAAATGGTTGAGTGCCAAAATTTCTCCATCTAGATTTTCTTTGTTTTTTTTTTTTTTTTTGCGGTGAAGTGGGAGCAGGCAGAGCATCCTATGCTGGGCTTATCATTAAGACCGGGGTTTGTTAATGCAAATTTCCCAAAAAGTTACCCACAGCACGACGTTGTAAAGTCATCATCACATCTTGGTGCGAGCAAACATGCCGTTGAAACAAATAGAATTGGAGGTTTCGAATTCGCAACCCTTGGGATAATTTGAATTCGAAATTGTATTGAATGAGTTTTCGTTCGTTGGTGAAGCTGGAAGGTGGATGGATGGATGGGTGGTGGTGGCAATGTTCGCTTTTTCAGCTTCACTGATCTATTTGAATTGCGTGAAAATTTTGTGAGGAAACTTTCCTTTTCTAAGAGACTGGATTGGGTAATGAAGTGCTAACAATGTCCTCGAAGTTCACTAATTGACACATTCCGATTGGGCTTAGGTTCGGGGGAGGGGTGGGTCTGGTGGTTATCACGGAGGGGGGGGGGGGGGGGGAGGGTTGCTTTCTGACCTTTTTCGACTTCCAAAAATCACTTTGGGTGCACGCGCGCTCAATGCCGAGAAGCCTTTTGCACAGTCGAATGGATTCCGGGTCTCCGATTTGTGATTCCTTTCTCTCTTTCTCTGGGTCATGAATTAATTAACGATTCGCTTCTGACTGTTTGTCTAGGAGGCCAAAAGGACGATGGCACACAATGAATCAAAATGATATCCTGAATGGAAATGGCAAGGCATGCAAGTGAATTGGAAAGTTCTCATTATTTTCCATTAATTCATTGCGAGCGGCAGGAAAGTCAGAAATTATTTAAATTGCAGAAAAGTTATGAGCGTAATAAAACCTTGAAAGCATAGGCGAACGAGGCTCATTAATATTATGTGTTAAATAAAAACTTGGAGCGCAGAATGAAGGGAATGTAGAAACGAACACCAAACGACCTTGTTTTATCCTCGGGTATGTATAGTTACATCCGTTGTTATGGCTGTGGAATGGCCTGGTTTGCGGACGGAAATCGTCAACAAAGATGTCAATCGTAGAGTTAATGTAGATGAACTACGTCCGTGTCTACCTTGAAGTTGCGTTTTGTCATAGGCGGTGGATAGGTGTTTGTTTGTTGGCTGTATATATGCCAGAAATACCAGAAATAACTGCAATGCCCACATTAATCGCGTCAAATTCTCCTACGACCAAAAGTTGAGGCAAAAAATACCACAAAGTCCCTCCGGTCGTTTGTCAAGAATATAATAAATTCGGCCTCGTCATTTATCCCGACACTCATTTGCAATGACATCCCAGCTGTCAGCTGTTCGGATAAAGGCAATCTGCTTGCTGCTCATTTTGCAGCTAGCTCAACACTGCCAGATTGTGCTTAATCTCCCCCTGTACTCGAGCGCATAGAACACTCCATGGGACAAATCCACTTCCGCACCCATACTGTGGCAAGAGTTCTTCAAGATCTCAACATACATACATCCGCTGGTCCAGATGGTATTTCCTCTATCGTTCTGAAGAGGTGTTCTTCCACGCTGGCAAAACCACTGCGTAAGCTTTTCTATCTGTCCTATTCTTCAGGGCTCTTTCCGAGAATATGGAAAACAGCATTTGTCCAGCCCGTCCCAAAGAAAGGCGAATCGTTAATTAATTCAATAATTAATTCAAAGAAAGGCCCGTCCTCTGTCTCCTCCTACCCACCAATTGCACTTACGTCCCTTCATTCCAAGGTCATGGAAACGCTGAAAAATCGTCAGCTTATGAAATATCTCGAATCCCGAAAACTTCTTAATGACCGGCAGTACGGTTTTCGCAGTAACAGGTCCACTGGTGATTTGATGACTTATCTAACCGAAAAGTGGAACCAATCTATTCAGCATGGTGGTGAAAGTAAGGTCGTTGCTCTTGATATTTCAAAGGCATTTGACAGAGTTTGGCATCAAGTTTCTCGTCGAAAATGCGTGTATTTGGGATCGATGATACCTTTCTTCAATGGATTAGAAATTACCTTTCGGACCGTTCAATTCAAGTCGTTTTGGACGGTTTCAAGTCTGCAACTTACCACATAAATGCTGGTGTTCCCCAAGGCTCCGTTTTGTTTCCGACTCTCTTTATCATTTTTATAAATGATCTCTCTGTTACTTCTAATCCTATTCATTGCTTCCCCGATGACAGTACCATTAGCTTTACATATTCGTTTCCTGGGCAACGCCCCTCATCTTCGGGCATTGAACTGGAACGGCAACGTATGTTAAGCTCAATAAATTCCGATCTCGACAGCATACTTAAATGGGGTAAAGCCAACAGAGTGGAATTTAATGCTTCCACAACGCAATGCTGTCTGCTGTCATTGAAGCGAAACCCTAATTCTCTGCCATTATCCATGGATGGCACTTGCATCGACGAAACCGAAAGACTTTCCATCCTCGGTATGTGCGTTAACGACAAACTTCGTTGGAATGACCACATATTCAATGTCGCCAAGAACGCTGCGAAATGCCTAGGCTTCCTTAAGCGATGCAACATCTGGCAACAATCTATAGCCGTTTATTCGCCCCAAACGAGTATAACGCTCTTATCGGGTCTGGTGCTCCAATAACATATTTGGAGCTACTTGACAGGATTCGAAAACGTGCGGTAAAACTTATTGGCGATTGCGAAATCACTAGACTCTCTTAGTCATCGTCGTAATGTCTCCTGCTTGTCATTGTTTTATCGGTATTTGCAATACAAGTGCTCAAATGAAATAGCCAGTTGCTAGGAATGCACCCTTATGTCAAGAATGTCAGTTCACCCTTAAGCCTACATTCGGACTGACAGTGAAATACAAGAATTCGTTTCTTAATTCGTTCATTAATACGAATGTGGACTGCTCTACCACGCTCTGTTTTTCCTACGCATTAGAGTTTACAGACATTTAAAACCAACGTGCATCGGTATCTCCTTTTTTCTAATCCTTCACTTCCCTAATGCCTGCACTGTGTCACTGTGTCATGAGGGTATCCAAAGTCCCAAAGTGTCATCTCGTCCGCGCTTACTTCAGGACCAAAACATTTTACGTGTTCTTCAAAAGTCCTAAAAGTCTTTGAAGATAATAATGGGTCGATTCGACTTGATACACGGTGTGTTGCCTTTTGGTGTTGCGAATCGATAGCTCATTTAGCTAGATTTGAATTGTTAACTAGTATTAGCGTGACAAGATTTCCAAGTTTAAGTCACCCTACTCCTATAGCAGTAGATCTACTGCGTTTTGGCCCAAACGAAAATCTACTGCGCAGTAAAACAAATGTACCTACTCCTCTTTTTGAAATATTTAAAAACCAAACATTTCTTAATAACTTGAAGAGTCCTTTATCCTTTATTGTTTAACTCTGAAAAAATCCACTCAGGACTTTAAACACACATCTTTAGTTTACTCTGAATGCATTAATGCATATAAAGAGTTTTAAAAATCTTTTGATGTTGAAAGCAGCAGCATCTTCCGCACATTGACTTTAGAGAGAAAGTGTTGTAATCGTCTCTTGCAGCAGTGAGATCCTTTGCAATATTACTTAAATTTATAATCTTTTGAAAACCAAATCTTAACAACAGCTATAGCTGGTTTGCAATAACTTTTCCACAGAAATTCCACAGAAGATTTGAGCCAATCAAATCGTGGGTGGTACTTTGCTATCAATTTTACCAAATTTGGATGAGTTGCGGTTTTCAAGCGAAAATAAAGAAGTGCTGAATTGCCAATTTGTTAGGCAATAAGCAAGTAAGTAAATAGCATCCATTGAAAAAGCACTGAGTGAACAAATATATTCAAAAATTCCAAAATGTATGCTTTTCAGAAGCGCAACTGCTGTAAGAAAGTTCTCATTAGTGAAATTAATTAAAACAGATTTAAGAAACAGCCTCAACATAAAGACACTTTAAAAATGTTATTATAAAGGGTGATTTTTGGAAGTTATAAAACTTCAAATTGAAATAAAACACAAGGAAACCGTTTTTATGTCCATCAATTTGGCTTTATTGGAAGGATAATTTTATGCCATTAATGTCTAAATATAATTTCGGGTCTGTGGCCGCCGCGGCTGGTTCGAATAAGGACAAGTCTCGAGGTCCAATTTTCAACCACCTTTTCAAGCATTTGGGGCTGTATGTCGGCAATAACGCCACGAATGTTGGCTTCCAAGTCCCCTAACGTTGCTGGTTTGTTGGCGTAGGCGAGCGACTTCACATATCCCCAAAGAAAATAATCCAATGGTGTCAAATCACACGATCTTGGTGGCCAAGACACCAAGAAATTGTGCGCTCACCGAATGTTTCCTTCAATAAATCGATTGTGACGTGCGCTGTGTGGCATGTAGCGCCGTCTTGTTGGAACCACATCTCATCCACATTCATCTCATCCAATTCGGGAAGAAAATAGTCGGTTATCATGGCTCTATACCGGTCTCCATTAACGGTTACTGACTCTCCAGCATCATTTCAGAATAAGTATGGCCCAATGGCTCCACCAGCCCATAGAGCACACCAAACAGTCAGTTTTTGTGGATGTAATGGCGTTTCAAGGGTCTCATGTGGATTCTCTTCACTCCAAATGCGGAAATTTTGCTTGTTGACGTAGCCGTTCAACCCAAAATGAGCCTCATCACTGAACAAAGTTTTGAAAAATTTGCACGATTTGCGAGCGTTGTTCATTTGTCAACCTGTTCATGATGAAATGGAAAACTAAACTGAACATAAATGACATTAGAGTTGCCAGATTTGACCACAAAATGTCAGTTTTATCTCTATTCGAAAAACCAACCTTTTAAAAAAAACACCCTTTATTACCTAAAGAGCTAACAAAATTCAAAATGATTGTTGGAGGAACCAGACTCATCAGGCATCATTGAATTATTTGCCTTCATAAATGGCGAATACAAAAGAAAGTAGGGCCTGAGTAATCTAGGTAATATCATATGTATGTATGATATCACTTTTTATCTCAATTTCATTTAATATACTTCCATTTTTTTATTTTTCAACATTTCAACTCAATATATGTATTTTTGGTTAATTTAGTTTATAAAACTATTTTAGACGTTATAAATGTATGTTATTTGTTTTTGCTAACTTTATATATTTCTTTATGTTGTTGAATTTGTCTTCAAAAGGTAATTTTGAGTTAAATTTTTTTTTAATCATGTTCTCCAACATCTTTTGTTCAGCGCACATCTGATTGGCCGTGTCCTTAGCCTGTTGCTAATCAACGCCCATTCAAATGTATGCATTCAGAGTAGCTGTTCAAACATCCCAATCTTCCCTGTACTGCCAATTTATGGTGGACAGAGTATAGGTCTGTTTTTTTTAAACACAGTTCATGGTTCATTTAATAAAGAAAATATTATCAGAACCATTTACGTGTGGTGCGAAGGGCTAACAAATTTAGGTCACATTTGCAAACCTGTGATAAACACGTTTTAAACTTGCACTGTTTATATTTTTCCCTCATTTCATCGAAATACAAAAATTATACTGTTCGCCCCCAGCGGATGATTGTAGCCTTTCCTTTTGTTTTTTATTTTATTTTAAGAATTATGGAAATCGAATTCTTATCGGCTAAACCTCCTCCCACGCGAGTCCGCCTTGAGGCATTCATTTTACCCCTATACCTAGTATACCTAAAGTTAAAATCAAAATCATAACTGCCTCAGTTGCTTACTTCAAAGCTCAATTCTATGAAGGATTTAATTTTTTTCAATAAACAAATTTTTATTTTTGCTAAAACTTTTATAAAATACTTCTATTTATTTTTTAACAATATATTTTTTTCCTTTACGCATACGATGGATCACAGAGAATCAAAAATAAAAAATCATAAAGCTACTCAGGTGGGTGTCCTTCTCATTTTTTCTTAATCCTTATTAATTTGTGTTCTCATTTCAGCAACCATCATTTGTTTCCCAGCTCGCCTACTGGACAGCCATCTTCGGAGTGAATCTCTATGACCTGCTCGGCCTGTGTCACTTAGTACCCGTGCACACCTTGCATCTCCATTGTCCTTTCATAATGTCGGTAGTTCAGTTTAGAAACAATCGCCACAAGAAAGTTTCCGCCGTCTGAAGTGTTTCCTCATACAAATGAAAAATATTTAATTAAAATAATTTAAGCCAGAATAAGGATTGGAGCTTTTTTTTTTGTTTCGTTTCGTCCCTTGTTCTTCGCCACAGCTCTTATAAGAGGATTAAAGTTATGTGCTGGGCTGAAATGCAATGCTCAGCTCAGAGGATCATTTATCTATTGTCCGTGCCACTGGCTGGACGAACGAAAATGGACTTTGCTCTTTGAGGTCTTCCACACCAAGGAAGCCAATAACGGGAGCCACTGTCATTGTAAACTGGGTGTTGGTTACCCATTCACAGCATCTCCATATGCGACATTCATGCTAGGTGATGAAGGAGGTCAGATTTTATGGTTGCCATCGTAATTGACCCCATGTGGCTGGCTGTGGGAAGGGGGTTCTTCTTTCCCAGCATGACGCATGCACAAGCATTCTTTTTCTGTTTCTGGGATCCGCTTATCGAAATTACATTTGCAGCTGGAATAGGATTTAAGCATCCTTGTCAGAGCGAATGCACATAAGTTCTTTTTTTACTATTTTAAGTGTTTTCCACAGGAAGGGGGGGGGGGGAATTGAAAAAGGATTTATTTAAGAATCATTTTAAATGTAATTCGCCACCGAATCGCACATACTTCAGTGGATGGAAATACTATTTTTCGTAATGGATTGAAAGTCCTTGAAGCATCCTCTGAACGCCGTCGTTCAAATATTATTTATGATTTCACCAACTCATGCAATTATTGCAATCCGTCCGAAGATTCAATTTAAAGGCTACATCATCACGCTGCCGGACCGCAATCGGTTTGATGTGAGTACCATTCGGTTTGGGAATCTCATGATCGCATGGAATTTATTGGCCAATTATTGCGATTTATATATGAAAGAACTTTTTTTTTGTTATTTTATTATTTATGTGGAGAATGCGTGTGTTCTTTGTATACGTATGTGAGAAGAGTACTCTCTTTCTAGAGCAGCTGGATGTTAATAGTCGCTTCAGGAGAAGCGACGATATGTGTGCTCTTCTACTGAACAGTGGCTGTGGTCGATGGCGGCGGCAGGATGAAAATTATGCATCGTACATGGGATTTATGTGATGGTTTTGATGATGTATGAGTATTGGCCTGCAGGACATTTGAAATTTCGGTCATGTATCATGATGAAAGAGAACTTTTGGCTAACGTTATATGGTTGTGTGCCTTAGGTTGTTGTTGGGAATTTAGCTAAATTTAAAGACATTGTTTTTGGTAATTACAAGACTAGCTTCCGATTTGTAGTTATAGACATTTGTACACACATGTCAGTGTATAATCCTTTGCGTTGTTGGCGAAAATCTAAAATTCCAGATTTGTCACTTTGTTAAGCTGGTTGACAATAATTAACGAGTAACAAATATATATACTGCTCCGAATGACGCTACTGCCGATATGGTGCTGCATCTTTGGAAGAATTAAAGCCGCCGAATACCATCTACAGGATTAACAAATTCAAGTGAAATGAGAGCGGCCTGTTAATAAGCGCTGCACGGTGGTAGCTTTTGGTCGAAGGGATTATGTAAAATACTTAACGTTCAATGCTTCAAGAAATAAATTACGGCCATTTTGGAAGAACCAAAATATTTTACGTTAAGTTTTATTTTCCATTGGGTATGGCCCAAAAACCAAACGACTAATCTCACTAATAGTATGTAGCAAACATAAATTTTATTGTACAGTAACAAATATTCTACTAAAAACAGACTGAATCCTTCGTGTTCCTTTTCACTTCTAGCTGTCAAATTGCTTGTCAACAAAAGTCAAAAATAAATTATGCCTACATATTAAAAATGAAATTGTTTATATTATATTTAGATAAATTTTCATTTTTTGAAAACATCTACTGCTAGAAAGCTGAAGGTTTACAAGAAAAGGGTAGGTTAGGTCAAACAAGGTTAAAAGAGCGATCACACAACACTAGGGAACAATCTGGGGAACCAGTTGAATTTACAATCAAAAATGCAGATGAACCTAACAATTTGCAGATGTCGCAAATGCGGAAACATACTATCCGAGCCTCTTCGCGTGTTTCCCCAGGAGCCAGTACCCTGTCATAATTCATATAAGGTATTGTTCCCCTAGATATTTTACTATCGAAATGCCGCCATAGAGCCTTAGATACCTCAAGACTTGAACACCTTATATTGGCAGACCTTATGGTTTATTCCTCAAAAGTGGCCTATATTAGGCAGAGGAGAAGTTTGATGTCTTCAACCTTACTATTAACGAGTAGCCCTTCTATTTTTGCAAGCTCATCCGCCGGTTCATTTCCCTTAATACCGACACTGGCAGGCACCCAGCAAATTCCCACTCGGTTCTGACTTCATAATGCAAGCATTGTGCGACAGCCCCGGACAGTATCAGAATTGATATTGATTGATTCCATTGCCTTAGCCTGGCGATATCTCTTCTGAATAACGATCACATCTGCATTAGCTCAACCCTCTGATTGGAAAACTACTTGTTTTTGGTAGTGTTATAGACATGTTCCTCCAACTTTTTGCGCATCATGTGTGAACTGATTATTGCATTTGTATGCAAATCCTCCCACTCTGGATATGTTATATCATGTCGAAGTCAACCAAGGAAGGAATTTCATCCGTTTTTTTGGATTGGATTGCCTGTCGTAGCTCCGCTAGGCCCATATCCCATGTCCGAAACAAATCAAGCGATGGTAGGTGCAGAAGGGTGTGCAGTGCTGCCGTATGGATGGTCCGGAGTGCACCCATGTAATAAAAGTGTGATATTCTGGTCGGACAACACCCGGAGGATTATTTATCGAGATCTTTGCTGAAATTCTTTGATCCAGCTTGTAAATGAGCCAACACGAATACCGAATATAAGTGGTTAAAACGCCAACACTCTAAAATGTATTAACTCCTCTAGGTTCATCAGACTATTGTATCATATCACCATAAAGCCAATTAGGAAGCTTTAAACGATTTCTTGATTTCGATTTCTGCTGCTTTAGCGTTAACAAGATAAAGATTATCAAAACAAAGGTAAACGTATGATGTGACTGCAAAGAGGCCATCAGGGTAAAAGCTTAGGAAAGCAAAAAAAATGTGAAAATGAAATGACTTCTCTTCTTAATTCTCCTACGACCAAAAGTTTAGGCAAAAAAATACAGCTCTTCGGATAAAGCCAATCTCCTTGCTGCTCATTTTGCAGCTAGCTCAACGCTCCCAGATTGTGCTGTCTGTACTCGAAGAACACTCGATTGGGCAAGTTCACTTTCAAGATCTCAACATTAACAAATCCGCTTGCTCAGATGATATGTATGTATTTCCCCTGTCGGTCTGAAGAAGTGTACTTCCAGAGCTTCTTCAGGGCTCTTTCCGAGAAGATGGAAAACAGCATTTGTCTGGCCTGTTTAAAAAAAAAGAAGCAAATCTTCCTCTCCCTCTTCATACCGACTAACTGCACTTACGTCGCTTCTTTCCATGGTCATGGAAATGCTGATAAATCGTCAGCTTATGAAATTTCTTGAATCCCGAAGACTTCCTAATACAGTATAATCTCGATAATTCATACCCCGATAATTCGTTAACCGCGTGTATTTGAAATAAAATATCGGTCCCTTGAAAAGGTTATGCGTAAAAAAAAGCGGTGCATTTCAGTCCCCACGGTAATTCGTAATGTATCATATACGTAAAATCATTAAACGTATTATTATGCATAAGTTCCTGTTGAGAACCGTTCATTCGGAAAAAAATACTTCAATTCTCTGAATCACGATTGTGAAATCTGTGGTGACTTAAAATAACGCCAAACGAAATAAAGCCAAATTCTAAAAATTTGGCATTACTTCAATTTCAAAATCAAAATAAAACCAAATTCCTAGTGTGGCTTTATTTCGTTTCAAAAACCGAAATAAAGCCAATTGGGCAATATTTTCTTTATTGGGTCATACCCTAAAATAAAGAAAATTAAGGGGGATACTATAGTTTCCGAGGCGACATGATTTGAAGATGCAACTTTATAGAACTTTGGTGGAAAATATTGTAGTTCGAACTCCTTAATATATGTAATTGTTTTTGTTTTTTAAGTGAAAATATTGGCAAAAATGTGACGTCATCTCATAGAGATTTCATATTAAAAATTCGATTTTTAAACCCTTATATCTCCTTAACTAGGCGAAAACGAGACTGTTGTTACATCTTAACTTGTGATTATTTCATTGAGATCTATAAAGTTGCATCTTCAAATCTTGTCGCCTCGGAGACTATAGTACTGCCAAATGAAATTCTTATCTGAGAATTAGGAAAATAAAGAAAGGTATTTCAAAAAACATATGTCCTACCATCTTCGTTATGAAATATGGGGGGCATGCTGCTCCCTGCAACCAGAAAGTGGTCTTATTTCTATGTTTATGTGGAAATAATACCATACTTTTGTTTTTCATCTTCCATAAATGTTGTACAGTGAAACCTGCGTAAGTTGGCTAGCTGTGGAGCAAGAATTTTTGGCCAACTTAGACAGGTGTCAAACTTATAAGGGTGCCCATGTTTTTTTTTTTCATATTGAGCGTTTATTAAAACTAACTGTACTGAAAAAAAAGGAGTTTTCAGTACATCGTATTTTAAAAAAGCCATATGCACTTGTTAAATATGTGCATAAAACGGAATGAGGGCAAATCACCCTTATGCTCCTCGATTTTTGTTTCTTGTTTTTTCCTAATTTCCCACGAAAGTCAGAGCAACACTGAAGTCATTCACAAACTAAAGGAGTGTATTGTTACGAACATTATTTTACCGCTCTGCCTGTCTGCACATTTTGTTCAGTGCATTTTAAGCTCACACACAAAAATGCAAACATTTGAGGAGGAACATTTGTATACAATTTTTTTGGTGCTACTTGGAGAAAGTCATTATTAAATAAAGCCTAACTTTTGGGCCTTTATTTCATTTTTATTCTGGGGCTTTATTTCACGTCACCGAAATTTGTTTATGAGAAAGAAAGAACTTAATGTTAAAACAGGAAGTTAGATGAGAGTGAGAGTAAATGGTCTCACACTTGAGAATGTGTGTAAGTGTAACATTTTGAATGTGGGACCACCACTTCTAATGGTTGCTGTTTCTGTTTCTAGGTTTCAATTTAATGCATTCACAGACTGACTGTTTCTAAAAGGATACATATGTAATATGATAATTCTGTATAATATATGGAGTTTTCTTTTGTTTATTTTATGTTTTTTGTTTTACAAATGTATCCTATATTTTGTATTTGAATTAAAAATGTATCATCTTGTTAATCTCGTTATTTTTATTAAGCCCCACATAATTCGTAATAAAGTCCCTCGGCACTACAATTTATCGGGATTGTACTGTATATGGAAAAAGTTGCTCATTAACCAAGCAACTGCTTGATTATGTTTTAAAAAAACTTAAGGAAAGGGTACAGTCCGCTTGGGGCAAACAGTATGATACCCTATCCATATCCCTATATGCCCAAGGAAAAATGCACTAAGAAGATGATGGATAGCATTTTATTTCATTCTATTAAACTTTAAAAAAATATATTTTTTTTGAAAAAACGCCCCCAAAATGTGGCGGTGGCCAAAAACGTTGTATTGCATTTAGCCAATAGTTAGTTAAACATTTTTTTTTCGAAGAAAAAAGCATTTTAATGAAAAACGCCCACAAAAAGTTGGTTTGGCAAAAAACTTTATAACGGGTGATCGAAGTAGATATACTTTTTTCAACAGCCTTTTTTGACAGATCACGTGTGAGTCGTGTCATGCTGTCATGTTATCTTTGTTTAGTATTGTTTGGCATTTCATAATGGAAAGACTTACTCGTGAACAACGTTTACAAATTGTTCAACTTTATTATGAAAATTCACGTTCTGTGAGGAATGTGTTTCGTGCACTTCGCTCAACTTATGGTCAACATAATCGGCCTACTGAGCGTACTATACGCAACACCATCACCCATTTTGAGACCCAGCATTCATTATTGGATAATATTCGACCGAATAGACCACGTCCAGCACGCTGTGAAAAAAAATATAGCGGCCGTAGCTGAGAGTGAACACGAAGACCGTAGAGAGTCGATTTGGCACCGTTTGCGGCAACTCGGACTGACGTATGGAACGACTTGGCGCATTTTACGTCAAAATCTTAAATTGAAAGCGTACAAAATACAGCTTGTGCAACAACTGAAGCCGCTCGACCTTCCCAAGCGACATCGCTTCGCTCTATGGACTCTTGAAAAGTTCCAAGAAGATCCGACGTTTTCGAGGCAAATTTTGTTTAGCGATGAGGCCCATTTCTGGCTCAATGGGTATGCAAACAAACAAAATTGCCGCATTTGGGACGAAGAGCAACCTGAAGAGATTGAAGAACTGCCACTTCATCCAGAAAAAACAACGGTTTGGTGTGGTTTGTGGGCCGATGGAATCATCGGTCCATATTTCTTTAAAAATTATGCCGGTGCGAACGTAACCGTCAATGGCGACCGTTATCGTGCCATGATAACCGACTATTTGATGCCTGAAATTGAAGCTCGTGATCTCGGCGACATTTGGTTTCAGCAAGACGGCGCCACTTCCCACACATCGCATCAATCAATGGACTTATTGAGAGAACATTTCGGTGAGCTCATAATTTCACGTTTTGGGCCGGTCGATTGGCCACCAAGATCGTGTGATATCACACCGTTAGACTTTTTCCTGTGGGGATATGTAAAGTCAAAAGCTTATGCCGACAAACCCGCTTCGATTCAGGCCTTGGAGGAAAACATCTCGCGTGTCATTCGCCAGTTACCAGTCGAAATGCTCGAACGAGTGATCGAAAATTGGACCATCTGCGACGTAGCAACGGCTAACATTTGATAGACATAATCTTCAAAAAATAAATGCCAAAGAATGTTCTTTCAAATGATAATAAACATTCTCCATTAAATTTGAATTTTCTGTGTTTTTTTCTTTAAAAAAGTAGGGAACCTCGAAATGGATCACCCTTTATGACAAACTTATAAAGAAGGGCAGTGCCTACATATCTTGTGAATGTTGTAACACTCTATCTCTCTAACTTTAGCTTTAAAATGGTTTTGTCTAAATTGTGGGCAAGGCAGTAGAGGTATTCAAAAAAAATTTACCCTTAACCATTTCGGAGCCCTAGGGAGTATGTTGTTCAAATTTCAGCTTCCTAGCTTTATTTTAAAGGCCTAAAAACTGTGTACGGACGGACGGGCATTGCTAAATAGTCTCAGGATTTGGTCCTGATCATAAATATACATACTTTTATGGGTCTACGACGAATATTTACGGGTGTTACAAACTATGTGTCAAAATATCGCTTAGGATAGGGTATAAAAATTCGTCTTAGGAAAATTTAAATATTAAATCAATTGCTACCGGCCGCACATTTTTTAGTGGGGTAACATCCTGCACTCTCTATGCCGCACTTCTCATTTATAATTTTTTTAAGTTAAGGATTAGTACGAATTTGTAAGGTTCTATTAGGTCCGTTTCTTTACTTAAAAATTAACAAATCAAAGTAATTTGTTCAGTAAATAAAAAATGAATAAACAACTTGGTATATTAATAAATGCCATACCCACTTCTGGTATCTTTGTTTATAAACACAAGCCATACATACATATTTGCCATTTAACTATGAACGAAACAACAATGAATAGAAAATGTATTATATCAATTTTTTTTTCTGTACTTTTATTTACATGAAATAATATATTTCGTTGAAATGTGCTATCTTTGACATTTTAGAGTCACAAAGCCGCCACAACCTGTCATGGGAACATAAATAAATTGTAGTCATCAGCTTGCTTCTTGCAAATCCCACCGTCGGCAATGGCATCTGCTTCCCAAAATGTTCGATAGCTTTGTCAACGTAATTGAATTGAATTACATAGATTTCTAGGCAAATAGATTTACAATGAATTTTGTCCTTCTTTAAGGACTTGCCTAACGTTAATGTTTATTCTAGAATCGTTCACATATTGACGAAAAGGACTCCAGAAATTTTCATCGGCACATTGCTCATACAGCTGTGTATCAAGCTCCCATTCACTGTTTGGAAGTTCGACTTCATATTTTAGTTTTTTTAAATTGGGTGGTTCACATGACGCTTCTAAAAAGACAACCATTAACAACAGGTACTAAGACACACGTCCTTTCGAATTACCTTCTTTGAATTTAAATTCATTCCAACTTTCACAGCTCGCCTTCATTACCCTTGGCACTGCATGATAGCACAAGCGGCTCTGCTTGGACATTATCACTATATCGCCACTCTTGAGGAATAAAGCAGTTGGCTTCTCTTCTTTGGTGGTTCCACCGATAAGAAATACTGCGGTTTGACCAAAACTAGAAGAAGTTGTTATTAGCAGATATCCTAACTAAAGACTAAGTATCTTACCTAAACGAAAATAATGGTGCTTCCAAATCTGATTCTGAGTGATCTGTATGCCCAGCTAGTGTTGTTCCTATCGGATAGTAGTTTACTATAGCCGCTTCTGCGGAGTATTTGCCCAAGCACAATGCTTTGGAAATATATGCACTCAGTTGTGCCAAATCACCAGGAAACTTGTTCTTCATCTTCTCACTGTATACCTTGCTGTCCCAATCGTGATGATATCCCAACGTAGTCCACCGCATAGCTACTTTCATTCTTCGTCTTTCATCTTTGTCTTTGCAGTTGTGGTATGAGCTCCACCAATCATCAATAACGGCATTAGTGAACAGATTTGCATTTAGATTTACTACGTTTGGATTCTTTGGATAATCACGTAGACATCTGGCCATCCAATATCGCTGTCCTTGCGGGGTGAATGGATTTTGAATAAAAATTAGGCCCGGACGATCAGATAATTCATAACATTTCCAAGTGTTAACGGGCTTTAGGCCAGGCAGGACTTCAAACACAGAATCCACATTAATTCTAACTTCGGTGACACCCTGTAGGGAAAATATAAATAGAAAATGAGACATCCGGGGATATTTTATGGAAAATTATTAAAATTTACTTTCAGAGTAGTTTTATCGAAATCAACCACATCTGTGAAATCCGGCACTGGCCACTTTGCTTTGTAGAATTTAAAGGTTTCTTTAAACATCACCAGAAAAGATAGAATTATAAGTGAAATACTCTTGCAAACTTGTTGACATTTTTCTATACTTTTGACGTTTCTGTCTTCCTTGTGATAGGCAGGGATGGCATATGGGCATGCGGTTTGGTGTTCTGTTATCTACATTTGCATGTGTATTTTTCATAATTCATGGTCTTTATTGGGAACCATTCGTATGAACAGGAACCAATTTTTGTTGTTAAATTTGTTTTGCATTTCATTAATTGCATATAAGGATGAAGTTTTGTTTGCAGTGATCATTTAGATGACTCGACGTAGGGAAATCAACTGCCGAATTCCTTCAATTGGACGGATGTTATAATTTAATCCTTGTATTATTGGGTGGCATTTTTCTGTGAATAAATATTTTCAAAATAACTAGTTATTTTGTTTTTACATGGACATAGGATGTACATAATCTTATTCATATTTCTTAAAGCAATTGTTTTGACGTTGTGTATAGAAAATGTTATGCTACGTTTCCACCAAAAGATAAATTGGGATTAAAGGCAAAAGATTAGCAAGAAATCTTCACATGATTCCACCGAAAATGAGGGGTTTCTTTCAACAATCTCTCTGGCCCTCAAATTTGCGCACAAAATGTCTAACATCTGGAGCTGGTTGTCAAGTTGACATATCCAGGTATATTAAATTGGTATTAAGTGTGTTCACATGCTGATTCTTTTATGTAAAAATAGTTTTTTTCTAGATTATTTTTTTAATCTTGTGTTTAATAAATTAAAATTTGTATGTTTAATCTCGGGATTTAAGGAAGATTTATGAAAAAAATGACTGTGTATATTATTGTATTCTCAGATTCTATTTACGGGTGTACATGCTAGAAAATTAAACTAACACATTGCACATCATCACAATGAAATAAATATCTATAAATCCATTTTACAAATTTTACCTCACAAATAATTAAGATATGAATTTCAACGACAAAATACCTGAATGCATTCATGCCATTAAAACACTTCCCCACTTTGGCTAATTTATACGTCATTTCCTCTACTACAATTAATGTCAATTTTAATGTTGACAATTCTTCCTCGTGCAGTGCATGCAGAGCAAGTGTAAACAAAATTTTAGCCATGGCGAAACTCGACTTTGGTGAATTGAAAAACGATGTTAATTTCACGACAACAGTTAATAATTTTGCAAAAAGTTTGGACGAAATCGATGCATCTATTACCGAAGCAATCAACTACAAGGATTATGATGAATTGACGACAGAAGAAAAGGTGAAATTTGACAATTATATTGCGTACACAACAAATTCACTGTACTGGATGTACGTGAAACTCCAAGGCATTGATCCGAATACTGTAAGTACCAACTTCTCTAGAAAGAAGACTAAATTCATTTACATATTTTCACTATTCTAGCATGGAATAAAAAAGGAATTGTCACGAGTACGTCAGGCGATGATAAGGGACAAACAAGTGTACGAACGAAACACAATACGTCCAGTTTTAGACAAATCTGCTGCAGGGCGTTTCATTAAACATGGTTTACATGACCGCTCGAATCGAGAGGGCGAGGAACAAGAGACAAATGCGCCGCAGAAGCCCTTAAATAAAAAAATTCGATTTAATAATGATTCAGACTGAGTTAGATGCTTATAATTTGGTCAGGATTTTACTCTACTGCTCATTTTTCAAAGTCAATTTATTTTTTTTAATTCTGCACTGATTGGATTTTGGAGAAAGGACAGTAAAGTAAAATGATGCCATTCTTTGTACAAAACCTTTTATCTTAATAAATGAAATAAAAATGCAGCTCAAAGTTTCTATTTTTTTTTCATCAGAAAACAGAATTTCTAAAAATGGAATAAAATTAAGTATTTAAAGTCATTTTTAAACACTTATGTGTGATTTGTTTCAAAATTTCATATAGAAAGTTGGATGTCTGACAATTCCTCAATGCCTTGGAAGAAGAATATTTCATGTGTAATGTTCCTCAAAAGACCGCCTCTACAAATGTCGGCAATTTAATTTCGTCGGGTGGCACCTACAAGCTTACACAGCGATGCTCTGTCGTACTGTTAAAGCTTTGATTGCGGAGTGACGGTTTGATCGACAGATTTCATGATTTCGGATGCTTTTCTTGCTACAGAGGCATACCTTGTACTATGAGCCATGTTCTTTAAGATTAATAAAATCTGGATGAACCGTATTGAACCGTATTTTATATCAATAGCATTAAATCCTTTTATGCCCGCTTAACTGTCATTTAATATGGTAACATCATTCTATGGTATGATACAGTACGGGCTGGTACGGCGATTGAGAGACCACAGATTTGCTTATGGCTCCTGGCTTTGAATTCAGAATCAGAAACGGATTGTGTTGTATTATGATCAGCTGCTCCTAATTCAAAAAACAGTTGTCAAGAAAATTTGTTGCAACTATTTTAATAAGTAATAGTGTTAAGACACTTCTTCCTGAAGATTGTCAAAAAATGAGGACATTGTCAAAAATAAAAAAAAATGTATGTCGATTTCCATTCACCCAGTCGAAATTGTTCTAACCAAATGTTTCCAAAGAACATTCATTACATGTATATGCACTACCCGCATCCTGTCACTTTCATTGAAGAAGATCATCCAAACTTGTCATCCGGATGACACCCTGACGTCATTATAACGTAGAATTTATCCTAAAGTGGTTATCCCGTCTGAAAAAAACAAGTTTTCTGACGTCAACATTTCATCTGGATGACCGTCTGATCGCACATTTCGTAGTAGTGAGAACCAGAATGGCAAATGGGTGAATGGAAAACGACATAATATGATTGCATGGCGTTTTGGTAAAATAATGACCATTTCGATGTCAAATGACCATATTTTGCAAATGAAAACTGTCAGAAATGGCAATTATATGACCACTTGTCATGTAGTCTCATCTTACCTTTAGTTTTGTGCAGCAAGTTGTTTCTTCTGTAACTTTGCGTCTCGTCTATATATCATAGATTTACCCCCTTTTAATCGTGGGTAAAAGTGGTGTCCCCCAGGGATCTATACAATGGCCACTGTTTTCCTCCCTTATCAATAGCTTTGTTCAATGAGGCTGTCCAGCTCAGTGCAAAGCATGTAAATTACAGGTTTTCATGTTCAATGAGAAAAATGTCTGTCCAGCTCATGTTTGCTTTTTGTTCAATGACTCTGCCTGGACTCTGCTCCGAGCAGAATTTTTGCACTTGCTTGCTTTTGAGGTAGAACAGATTTGTGAGAAACGTCAAAATTAGTTGTGGTTGCAAATAAATTCTTTTTTCGTCGAAGTGAAAAGTTGTTTGTTGAATAATTAAATAGAAGAAATCGAACAATCTTCTCTTAAGGGCAATCGGTTGTTGTAACGGTAAGTAACAGTAAGTACATGATTAATGTTCATTAATTCACGATTTATACTAAACTTGTAAATTTAAATAATTATCCAACAATCGAAAATGAAGTTCTTATTTTTGACAACTTAAATATGGCTGTATTTTTCTGTTCTACCTTTGATCTGACATTTTCCACAAGTTTGTTCTGCTCTGCTTTGCCTTTTTTCTCATTGAACAAAGCTAATGATATTTATAATGGCATCATAAACTGCTCAATTCAATTGTACGCTGATGATGCTCAGCTCGTTGTAATCAGGTGCCCTATGTTTTTAATAGAGCCCACCGCACAGTCAATTAATAATGATCTTGTCGATATAGTGCAGTGGTCACAACGAAATGAACTGATATTAAATAAAAATAAAACGAAGTGCATCGTGATTTCGCAAAAGTCCTCAGATCTTCACACAGTACGTGGATTTGGTCAAAAACCTGGAGTGACCTTTAATCGATTTTAGACTTTTAAAGTTTGTGGGCGACCCAATCCCTTTCACTATTTAAAAAACACATTCTTAAAAAAATAAAAAAAAAAGTTAGAGCTTTGGTAGAATAAAAAGTTTTTAAGAAACCGACTTTTATTAAAAATTTCAGAATAAAACTCTTAACTCATTTTTAACATTGATTGAGCATTTCCTTTAAAGCAATTCTATCCACTTTACCAGAGCTCGTTAGTAGTGGCATTTCGGGAATCACTTTAATGTACTTAACTATCCGCAACTGCTCTCTGGTCAGTTTCTGTCTGATGAAATCTAGAAGATCAACTTCGATGTTCTTCTCTGACAATGTATTTCCTTGTTTAACTACGAAAATAGTTCCAACTTCGTCAGCTGGATTCTTTGGATTTGGATGTCCAACCAAAGCAGATGTTAGCACATTCGGATGGCTGTTCACGATACTTTCAACGTCATTTGGAATAAGCTAAACGCAAATAAATATATCTTTAAGTAATTAGAACTTATTGACAATGACAGAACTTACAATTATACTGCCAGAGCGTAGTAGATACTTATAGCGTGTAGCAATGTTCAGCAAATTGTCCGAATCAATGAACCCATAATCGCCTGTGTTAAGCCAGCCACCTTCCATGAAAATTTCTTTATTCGCTTCGTCATTATTTAAATATCCCAGAAAGGGTACACTCGAATTCAAACACACCCTTCCCATTTCATTTGGACCCAACGGTTTGTCGTCATTATCGATAATCTTCGCCGATAGCCCTTTAGCGAAATTACCCCCATTCACATTAGGCTTGCTGAAATATTCATCAGAAGCTATGCAACCGGCCAGTTCCGTCATTCCATAGCATTTTACTACCCTGCATTGGGGAGCAACCTTAGCGGAGAATTCTACCAAAGAATCGTTAACCACCTCTCCACCAACTAGTGCGGTCTTTAAAGATCTTAGACTAGATTCCATCGCATTTCTTAAAATACTAAGATACACTCCGGGAACGGTAAAGAAATGAGTAATATTTTGCGCTTCGATTATGTCACATCCCAAAGTCCCGGAGGGTGGCTTCGCGGTATAGACGCGCCTTACATCGAAAAAGACTGCCTGCATCATCAACGAAACTTGACTAATCCATCGGAGAGAACTAAAGCAAAATATTATGCTGTTTGGCTGCAACTCCCACCAGCTGTGCAGGCCTTGCATCATCATGGCGTGTGAGTGAATAATAACCTTCGGAAAGCCAGTCGAACCAGAAGTAAGCATTAATGTTGCTGCTGTAGTTTCAGGATCTCCAATTTCAGGTGGCTGGAAATTCTCCAATTCCGCAGTGGACTGAAAAAGCACATCATTATCGTATTCAATGCTCAGAATATGCTTCAACTTTGGAAGACTAAGCCGTTCCAGAGCTTTGAAGAGTTTAATCTTGTATTCCTCTTCGTAAATGATTGCGGTTGGATCGAGTAGTTCCAGTGTGTGACTGATTTCATCTATAAAATTTTGCATTTTGTGATTGAATCGAATTGAATTTATGTTCTTTCTTACCTTCCTCAAACTTTGTATCAAAGAAATTTATGGGTGCTCCAAGCGTATAGCAAGCAAATGTAATCGGTGTTGTTGCCACATTTAGCAATGAGTACAAAACGACAGTATCACCCTTAGTTACACCGAGCTGCATCAGGTTGTGAGCAACTGTAATTGTTTGGCGGCGTACATCTCCCACTGTTAGTTGCGTACCATTATCGTAGTTCACTTCAAGTACCCTCTGTTGATCGCTGTCTGCAAGTTTACCCAAAATTGCTTTGCCTAGGGCATTGTAGCTTATTTGCAGGTCTGGTGCCCGCCACACTTTTTCCGATTCTATATATTTAGCTTCCATTTACCAACTGATTACGATACTACCGCAAATGCAGTACTTGCTGAATTTGTTCGTGCAATTCATTTATATTCCCCCACTCAAATTGAATCTTCAATGAATGCAATAATCATGAGTGCAATAAATAGTAGAAAACAAACAGATAGTACTATCTGGGTATATGGCTCTCCTCTCTTACCTCAAACTGTGTCATAATTTTTGAAAGGGGCTTAACTCGCTTTCATGCAACTAATTCGACTAAGGAAGCGGCCTTAAATTTGTTAAACTTAATGGGATACTAATAAACAAAATTTTATAGTCAAACATGCAGAAAATCAGTTATTTGTGGGACTTGAAGTAGCTAGTTAAAATATAGTCATGTTAGTCATGTTTTAGTGTCGTACGACAAAAGTCGTATCGTCTTAATTCTCTTTTGGGCACGCACCATGCTTCCATACGTTCAGATTTTTCACGGTCCGTGCCTGTTTGTTTCAATTTTCAAATTTCTTTTGTTTTCTTCATTCGTTCTCCAACATTTATTTATTCTTGATTTTGATTGGTTGGTTTCTGTCTAACGCGAAGCAAACACGACCGAGTAGAACACATGAATAAAGCAAACCACAAAAATTAACGAAAGAAGCGCAAAAGAAAATACAGGAATCGGATGAGAATTGCGGCTCATCCGTGTTTGGCTATCCCCCACACTTTTCATCCCCTTTGTCATCAAACTCACGACACGTACGACGAAAGTCGTATCGTGTAAAACATGACTTAGCGAGGGTTTTATTCGCTGACCCAAAAAAGGACCTACCATTCCTGTCAAATACATATCTTCACACATACAATGGTTGAAGAAGCAATGCCTTAGGTCCAAGATGTGATCAACGTTCATGACATATTCGGATCAGAGATCAGTAAGCTCCTACCGATGACGTAAAATACCTATTAATGAGTTTGATGACCTCCTCGCCGGTGTCTACGATCTAATCCGGAGTACTAAGTCATTTTGATTGGCTTCCACAAAACGACAAGAGATACGAGCTTCCGAATAATCGTAACATGTACACTTTAAAAGGAGAAAACATCGACTCTGACCAATTTCTTGTTGTGGCTAGATTCAGAGCTCGATTGTTCAACGAGAAGGATCTGCTAAAATGGCATGTTCGAAATGTCCGATCGTCGTCTTCTTCGGACTTTATAAGCCACTTGGAGTAGCCAAAGTCTACAGAGTGTGACTGAGAAGAGAAACTCCGCGATTTGCATTCGTCTATTAAAGAGCTGTAGAACTGAAACCACCGTGGTGTAAGGAATGAGTATAGAGCTAGGGGAGAATAGATGAAAAGAAGATCTTTGGTAGAAAGAAGAGTGCTCACGTAGTGTCTCAGCTCAAGGAGATCGAACAGTCATGCGATCGACACAACGTTCGAGGTTTTACGAGGAAGTTAAACAACTGGTTTATAACTGAAACGCAGGCACTTTGAAATAGAAAGTAAGTCATTTCGAAAGTAAGATTTCCAGCAACTGCTAAACTGGGCTTCATGTGAGGGGGCGAAGAGGAAACCCACAGCCACCTAATGAAGAACGTTTGACATACCAACAGAGCTCTACAAGTATGAAGGTTATGTTTTGCCAAGGCCCATGCACCAAATCGACAACCAACAACGTGAACTCCATACCTTAAAGAAAGCTGATCGCATTCATAATTTGTCCTCCAGTCCGGCAGATCGTAACAATTTCTAAAAAAGACCAATAAATTTCAAGTCAAAAGCTGCTATTGGCCGAAATCGGGAATGTTGATTAAACTAGCTATGTCTCGTGACGCTGGAAATCACAGCAGCTACTTTGAGTCACTTAAGGAATTCAGCTACCTCGAAGGTAAACAGCAACTCCACGAATGACAAATTAGTACATTAGGTCCATCGAAGAACTACTACGGTATGCATGTAGTTAAAAAAGTCAAAGCACGCCGAATACATTGGCTCGGCTTTTCGAGGATTTTCGAATTCCAGTCCCCAGGTTCGAGACGACAAGATAGACCGAACTTCATTTTTAATGACGAAGCCATCACGCAGAGTGCCCGGAACGTTCCAAATTTCTGCATTTCCAGCTTAAATTTACGAGGAACGAAACCGACGGACGGAGATAGATTGGCATAGTTTTTGATTTTTATCAGAAGTAAATGTGCTAAATTTATATACCTTTAGAGTTTTACACTTTACGTATATGAATTTTCTTATTGAGCCAAACCTTCTTTTGAACGGACTTAGGGTATGTCACCATTGGTTTTAACCATTCCGTTGTGTTTCGTTATTTTATTCACTGTGCATGTTCAAGATAGGCGCTAGTTAACTTCTTCTACTTATCAAATCAGTATTTGTTAGCTTTCAAAGCTGCAATAATAAATGCACATTATGACATTCGAATTCTATAACAATTACGTAACTGACAAAGTGTCTATCAAATTGTGCATTATTCAAGACCAGATACACACAGAATGATTGCGTGCGGGATCAACTACTTTAGATGATTAAGAGCGTGTTAATAATTTATGAACAGTATGCTATAGAATGAATGCAGGTACTATCGGGTTTATATTTTTCATCAAGTGCAGGCGTACATTTGCGTAGTTTAGTTCCGATTTCTACTTAGTTAAACCAACACGCTTAATCATGTTGTCAACTACGGTAAAGGAAGCATTTTTTGATGCAAAGCAAAAAATATGGCACGGAAGGGAGACCAATTCACTGTTTGATAAGGATATCTCCCTCGGCCAAGCTACTTTGTTCGCTCTCTATAGAAATCCGCAAAAAGTTATTCAAGTAAGGAGAAGTTTGAATCTAGAAACCGTAATATATGTAACTACATTTTCTTAGATATTTGACCCAACTGATGAGCGGTTGACATGTCAAAAGCTAGCTCAATCTGCCGTTCTACTGGCGCAGCACTACAGGGCCAAGTTCAGTTTGAAGCAGGAGGATGTCATCGGGATAATGGCCACCAACACAACTTACATCGCACCAATTGCTCTTGGTGCGTTTCTAATTGGCGCTTCGATAAACCCAATTCATCACTCTTTGGATCGAAACACCGTTAAACACATTTTCGGGCTAACAAAGCCAAAAGTGATTTTCTGTGATGAGGAAGCTTATTGCTCTTTAACACAGGGTTTAGATGACATTGGATGGCAATGTGAAATTTACACAGTAAAAGGTCACATCGATGGAGTGCCGAATGTGCAGGACCTTTTAAAGGAATCTATACCGGATGATTCGTTTTTGTAAGTCCGCCACATTGTCGTCAAACAACCATAAAACTTTTTGTTACTTTACAGCCCAGAGATTCTTAAAAATGGTGGAGATCAATGTGCTGCTATTATTTGTTCATCTGGGACAACGGGCCTTCCCAAAGGTGTTTGTATTTCGCATCGAAACTTGTTAAGTAAATGCGCTAGTGACTTGTAAGTGTAGGCATTACCCTGTGAACAATGAAAGACAGATTTTACTTATTCTAGAACATTTCCCAAATTTGACGATGTGTTGCTAACGTTTAGTACACTTTACTGGATCTCCGGACTATGGATTATGGTCCGATCGTTCATTGGAGGCGCGTTGCGAATTATAACAGATCAGCCGTTTTCGCCAGAACTCTTCCTTGAATTAATTGAAAAATACAAAGTTACTCAAATTCTTGGACCGCCGTCACATGCTGCCGTAGCAGTGGAATGTCCCGATGTAACTCATCGAGATCTTTCCAGTATTCGAACCTATGTTTGTGGAGGATCGGCGATATCTACTGCCCTCTCTAAAAAAGTCAACGAATGTCTGGGATGTCATCGTCTATGCGAAGCTTACGGCTTGAGTGAATTGGGGGGGCCAACAACCTTAAATATATGGCCTCATAGAAGAGAAGGTTCTGTGGGGCGGTTAATGCCAGATACCCGAGCAAAAATTATTTCGAAGGACGGCAAGTCGCTTGGCATAAGAGAAACAGGAGAAATTCTATTATGGAGCCCGTTCAAGTGGAGCGGCTACTTCGGATGTCCAGAAATGACTCGACTTATTGTCGATAGTGATGAATGGATAAAAACTGGCGATATTGGTTACTTTGATGAGGATGGATTTTTATTTGTGTCCGGACGACAGAAAGACATTTTGAAATATAGAAACTTCCAAGTGTCCCCTATAGAGATTGAGGACCTTATCTATCGTATACCTGGAGTTGTTGAAGTTTGTGTATTTGGAATACCAGACGACATTGCATGTGATCTACCAGCAGCTGCTATCGTTACGTCGCCAGGATGTTCCTTGAACGAGGAAAGGGTTTGTAAAATTGTCGCCAGTTCATTGTCTGAAGCAAAACATTTACACGGTGGAGCATATATTTTGAAAGAGCTGCCAAAAACGCCATCGGGAAAAATTCTGAGGCGGGAACTTTTGTCTATTGTCGCTGGCGGGCGGGGATAAAATTTTACAATATGTTCAAATTTAGTGCAAATTCATATATAATTTATAACGGAAGTAAGGGTGTATTATTTCAATTTATTTATTGCTTACTTTTAAAATAATATTTGAGAAGTGTCTCCTTAAAACTGTGTCATTTTTTTAAATCTTTTACTGCACTTTCATTAAAAAAACACAAAAAATATATATTTCTAACCCTTTTTTTCTCATCTAAAGAAAACCCAACACGAAGTAAATGTTCGTTCACCAATGTAAGTATTTTCTTAAATCATTTGAACTATCGCCGTAGGGGGTGTGCAGAAGTTAAAAGAAGATGAATTAAGTTAAGTGTTTAATGAAGCCAAAGATCGCACTTACTCATTGATTGACTTCTAAATGGAGCGCTCAGACACAACTACAGGTCCATTGTACTACCATTCAGACCCCTCACATAAAATGAGAAGGAGCTTCAGTGATGAAGAGCTTAGATGTTAGGCACTCACCACGTCAGCCCCGAAAATCCGCCACCTGATGCGAGCATAGGCCGGACAACTGCAGAGAATATGTTCTGCTGTGTCATCCTCTTCACCGCAAGCAGGACAGGTAGTGGTGTCGCTTAAGCCCAACACATTTAGCAAAAGCTTGGTGGCCCGAAAGGACGCCTACAAGCAGCCTACAGTCGATTCTCCTCAGAGATAGAAGAAAAGATGCAGACCTTTTGCAAATGTCCGGGCGAAGTAGTTTGGTCTGTCTACATCCACCGTGTGTGACCTGGGACCCAACAAATTTAGAGAAAGCTTGAGTTCTAGCACTAACTTGGACGAGGTAAGAGGGTATAGCAGCGTTCTCTAGCCCTTAAACTGTTGTTCACAATTTAGCGCATAGCCATTAGGATGGCAAAAACCTCCGCTTGGTGATGCATGTTTAGCCAATGGGTCCGGTTTTGAAGCCATCCGTGAAAATACGATGGCATTCAATCCATGGTTCAGAGTCTAACCGAAGCCATTCCGTTACCTGTGGAAAGTTGACGTGGTAGTTTTTTCGCAGAAGGATTTCTGGTGCATCAGACGGCATATCCATAAGACAGGGGTCAAAGGATAATTCTCGAGCAAGTTCTTTAAATTCTAGTGCTCATGGTACCAAAATCCACCTCTCTTTAAGCGAAAGATGGTTTTTAGCGAATATATAAATCGAGGCGGGGGGGGGGAAGATTCAAATCATCTAGAGCAGAGCCCAGGGTGTTAGGGAAGGCCCCTGTGTAGCCGAGACATGCCGTTCTTTGGAGTTTGGCAAAATAAGCAGTAACACGTTTCCGAAAGCCTGTTCCACCAAACAAACGATGCGTATGAGAGTAGCGGTCTAATCATGACCGTAAAGATCCAAGGACCCGTTTCGGATACAAGCCCCATGTCTTACCAAAAACGCATTTATAATACCAGAAAGTCGACAGTGCTTTTTTGTTTTCGTTTTGACATGATTGGACAATAGAAGTTTTTTATCGAGGTTTACACCCAGATATTTGACTTCATCGGATATAGGGGTGCTGACACCTTTAAGCACGAGATCCAGTGACGATTCTCCTTCTCGTACAGTGGTTTGAAAAGGATTCACTGAAAGCCTTTTACTACTGCACCAAACATCGATCAAATCTAGGGATCTCTGCGCCTGAGAGCAGACCGCCCCTAGATTTGAACCGTCAGAAAGAACGGTGTCATCATCCGCATAAGCTTGGGTGTAGTTTCCAGGAAAATTGAGAGCCGTAAGCAAAGAGTCTATCACCATACACCATAAGAGGGAAGACAAAACACCGCCTTGAGGGCAGCCCCTATTTACCCCTGTTAAGACGCACTCACCACTAGCTGACTTGTCCGGCTTTGCCAAGTGTAAATTAGATACCTATGTAGGGTAGGAGAATTCCAACAGAAGGGTTTACCCAAATTCATTTATGGATAAAAATGGGATGGGAGCGGGTCGAAATGCTGCTTTCAAAATTTTGCATTGCAAAATCTGTCTTTACACACTGCTGTCATTCTGCTGTACAAATTTCTACTTTTTAAATCTTAAGCAATAAAATTCTGGGTATTCTCCTTTTTTTCAAAAAGTAATGCCAGGTTAAGGGCACTTAAGTCCTAAGATCATAAACTTTTTCACCTCTAATGGGAGGGTTTTTCCAAATTCCATTCTTTTCTAACGTCTCAATGAGAATAGCTGAGTGTATTAAACCAACCACAATTGAATAAAAATACATATACCATAAATGTAATTCAAAAAATGCATTATATATTTTCCTTTCCTCTCATCAACATTTACTTTTGCTGTTTTTCCTGCATGCTTTTTGCATGTCATTATACAATACAATTTTATATTATATAATATATATATTTGTATAAATAAATAATAATAGTAAATATTACATAATATATTAAAAAAAAAAAACATTAAAAGATAATGGGCTAGTAGTAAATTATCAAAATCAGATTTTTTATTTATTTATTTTTTCATATATAAAACTATTTAAATTTATGTCATATTTTGTTATATAATATATTAGTGTTGTCAGTTTATCTCATTTGATTAAAATTAACGTTTGTTGTCCTACTAATTATTTAAATTGTTTTTCTTTGCATTTTTCTATTAAATAAAATATTTGCTTCTTTATTTTAATTATTTTCTTTGTATTGTTTTATTTTTGTTTTTTTTTTGTTTAGTTATTTTGCTTTGCTAATAAAATTTGAATTTGTTCTATAATATTTGTTATTAGTAAATTATATATTTGCTTTGTGTAAAATTGATGTACATAATTTTTATTGTTAAACATTAATTAAATTTATTTAAGCTTAATATTAAGCAGCAGTATCGGTGCAAACTTTAGAAATGTAAACGAAATGCGAGTAATTTGTGTTATTTTTTTTCTTTTATTATTTTTTAACTAATCAAATGTGCTACTCTTTCGTCGTCGTTCGTATATTGTTTTGGGGGGAAAATAAATTTAAGGAAGAGGGTGCGAATCTTTTAAATTATTATTGCTGCACAAAATAGATTTTTTTTTTGTAATGTTGGTGCACTCAAATTTTAGTACGGAATTTTACATTGGTAAAGGATACCAAAAAAATAGAAAAAAAAGAAAACAACATACAAATAAATAAACTTAACTATTCTATGCGCACATGTTAAACAAACATAAAAAAATGATCTCAAATAGATTAAAATGCGAAAACAATTGGGTTTTATTTTCGATATACTAAATTTTAGTACACAATAATCTTAAGGCTAAAAGTCTGGCATTTACAATGTTAAATTTTGTTGTTTGTGTATAAAAATAGCCAAAAAATGTTATAAAAATGTTGTTTTTTGTTGCCTTTCTTTATATACTTTGCAGTTGTATAAACTATTGTTGTATATCTGGCAAGACTACTACATTGATTTTGGTGCAGAATTGTACTAAAAAGTTAGCACACCTTTATTTTCTAATTTATGCAAAGTACTCTAGCATTGAAGGGGAGGATCTTGGTTTTTTTGTTTATATTATTTACACATTAAGAGCATGAGGATTAAGAGGTGATACACGCAAGGGATTGCGGGGATAAATTGTGAAAGTGTGTAATATAGAGATACGTCCACGTTCACCTTCATCATTCTCATCATCACAGTCATACGCTGCATAGGGATCGTTCTTTTTTTTTTGTTTTCTTTCTTTAATGTTTATGGATTTTTATTCGGCCTTTGCTGTAATGCTGTTCGCTCGGGTTTAATCGGACTAAAATTCGTGGTCGGTCAAAGATCTTTGAGAAGCGCACTCTTGGCATTCTTTAATTTGTCCAGTCGTTTTAAAAGGTGATTATTAGATGTTTCTAGTTCCTCTAATCGCTCAGTTGCTTCACGGTTCTGAAAGAGTAATATAAATGTGTAGTTAGTTATTTTAGCATTTTTGTGTAAACTCCTTCAGTTTACGTTTTATGAGATAAATATGTGAAAAGGGGCAAGCGGATTAAGGTTTTGGCGACAATGATCATTATTTGAGGTTAGTTGGGTTTAAAAATGCACACTGCAAATCTTGTAAGTAAATAAAAGCTTATTGGAGGCCTGAGTAGCAGAGTTAAGAGAGGATAAAACAGCACTAAATATGTAGGGAATCAGGGGGCACTCTTCTTAAAAACGGCTGACTTATCACATTACAAAATAATTGTTTTTGTTTTTGATTTCACATTGTCAGTGTGCCAGTGGACATGACAAATTTAAATCATAAATTAATAAGTAATTTGGAAAAAATTGTATCAAACATTGTTAAGAGTTATAGAGAACTAATTTCGTGACAAATTTGATTAAGTTTTATATGGACGAATCAGCTCTTTATTTAATTCATGGCGGCCAACTCGCATGTTGCCCTTAAGTGTGCTCGACGATCTTTCGTATGGATCAATATTTGGAAGTTCTTCCAATTCGATTCCAGATGGGGCAAAGTATTTTTCGAATTAAATGACCAACATATAGACCAGCACCACACAAAGGAATCTGATGATCGGCCGTGGCAAGCCGTGAAACAGCTGTAATTCCAGCCTATTCATTGTTCGTGGTGGCAATCACAAGTTGTTGCTGTTTCATTCAACCATTCAATATATAATTGACGGAAAGCTTGGCAGCTAATAAAGCCGCGTGATTATACACGAAAAGGAAACGCAGACTCTTCCGAAAGAAGCCACAAACATAGCGAAGTTGATCGCACTCGCCTAAATATTGGAAATTATCTGCATCAATCCTGTCAATCAGCTTTATAGTTTCTATTTAGATCATCTCGATCAAAGATTTTAAGTCCCTTCTTATCTATTTCACTACCACTTGGAAACACTCGGAGATACACAAGTTTAAAAGTCCAAGCGCAGTGCAGAGCTGATAGATTTGGTTCTCCTCATTTCTTTGATGTGCAACAAAACAAAAGCATGTAATGTTATAATTTGGGTAACACGAAGTAACGCTAAAAACATCGTTTTGTCTCAGGCAAACCCAAGCTCTGATCATTCGTCTCTGATCTAGTGCTACAAACGGCAAACTTAGAGCAGACTTATGTCAGATCTTCGAGTTTGTCTCCGAAACACCGCCATGGAAGATAGGCTAGTTCGTTCTCTAAACATAAAAGGTCGTAAAATGTATTAAATAACTCCTACTTGTTCTTACAAAAAAAAAAAAAATTACCAAGAAGACGCATATCATACTGAAAATTTTTGTATGACGGGTTCCAACATCGAAACCCACTCTCACAGCTTTTGCTACTGCTTTGCTTTATCAAGAACTTTTAAATCCTTTGCTCAGAGAACTTCATATCCCAGTCCAACGTGATGCGGCATAGTCATCCCCTTGATAGCACGACGAGATTATCCATTTAGTAAAAGTCACATATCCCAACAAAATATCCTGTATGACTTGTTTTTGATGAACGAAGGTGAGGATCGACGACACAAGCATTGCACGGAGAAATAGCTTTCTCTAAATTATTTATCAGTCGCATCTTTTTCCTTTGTTATTAAAGAAAGAGCTTTTCGTGTTCAATTTAATTTTTAAAGGCAGATAATAGTACTTGGTAATTTTATATTCTTTGTTCTAACCTATTTCGGACAAGACTATGATCAGGAATAAGGGATCATAACTACTTGTTTGTATGTCGGTGGGGTTGGCCATTTCGATCTCAAAGTTTCGGCAGGCCTTCCAGTTTCGAATAAATCAATCAAAATATATTGTTACATGTTGTTGTTACATACATTACGCTCTTCTTATTCAGTTTGTTCAGTCGTTTCAACCCCTTAACTGACATGCTCACTTGCAGGCTGACATTAAGGTATTAAATGTTCTGCTAAGCTCATGGATTTTAAAACTGCCTCCTCTTTAGTTCCCTTAATGACAAGACATTTTAAAAAGTGTGGCGCTTCAGGAATATCCTTATCCTGTTCCTACATGAGACTATTAAACAACTCCTAACGGCATAATACAACACAATCTACGACGTTTTGGGTTTCGTATTCCTCTCAAGTATTAGACGGGAATAATAACTCACTTTATAATCTTTAACATTCCCTTTCATCAAACAGGGCTTAAAAAACGAATAAAGTTATTATGGCAATTGAGCACACTATTTCCATTCAAAATAAAAATCAAACAAAAGAAATAAAAAATAAAAAATAAAACTTAAAACACAAAAGCTAAACTCGAATACCAACACCAGAGAGAGAGAGGGCACTCATTGGCAATGGCACTCATCCCAGAAATGGATCACCAATTCCTGGAAATTGTAATTGAGTAAGAGAAAAAGAAAGAAGCGTTTGCATTAAAAGGTTTTTAGTACCATCTATATTAATTTGCTGAATGGTTCTAAGACAAACAAACAAACAAAAACCTACCTCTCGCTGAAGCTTTCTCCTTTCAATCTTCAGCTCAGACTCGGCTTTCTCAGCCGCTTCCGCTGTACTCTTATACCGTATAACTTGTGTTTCTGATCTAGCTAAGCTGGCTTGTAGACTAGCGATTTCTTGTTCAGCCTTCTGCAGTTTGTATTTGTAGTCGGATATAATTTTGTTGGCTTCTCCTGCAACGGAAGTGACTACTGAGTTTAATCCATAATTCGAAATGTACAATCTAATCTTAACTTACTTTGAGCTTCGTAGTCATCATCGGATCCTAGAGGGCCGTTTGTCGAGTTGCCTCGTCCTCGTCCCTGTGTTTTAACATTTTCTAGCTGTTCCTGTAAGTTTGCGACTTCGGCTTGAAGTTGCTGTTTCTCTTCGCTAAATTTCTTAAGTCGAACATCTATGAAACAATTTAAGGATAAATAAAATCGACAGACACAAATTTAAGAGAATGATAAACTTACCCAGCGAACCTTGGACAGAACCTAACAATTGTGCATTCTCTATAGTGACTAGAGCACGTTTGGCATCTGAGCCATCCTCATTTTCTACCGCTACAATTACCAAACCCTGTTCAGCTATGAGCGCATCACGTTCGGTTAGTTGACCCTGAACCAGCTTTAACTCTTCCGATAATTTGTCAAGATTTCGCTTCAAGGCATTACATTCGCGTGTTTTTTCTTTGAATTCACGCTGCAGCTGGGCAAATGATTCTTCCATTTCCTCGAGTTTATCCTTGAGCAGTTGAATTTGATAGGATTGTGAGGCTCGTTCGTTATCCAACTGTGCATTGGCTATCATCGCTTTCCGAAAGCGTTCCTCAACGTCCTGTTCAAAGAAGAAACAAAAATTTACCACTGCTTTTTTAGTCCAGTTATATTTCGTTAACTCACCTTGAGTTCATGCCTAATATCACGTAAGCTGCGTCCTTCCTCCTCCAGGGAATCTTCACTGCTTCGGCGGGATGACATCGAACTTGCACGCACGGAATTGACAACGCCCGCAACACTGGCCGCTGTAAGACGTGACCTGGCGAGAGGATCAATTCCTGCCGCTGTTTGCATATCAAAGACCCGATCAGCATTTTGTTCTTGTTCTTTTTGTTGGCGTTCCAATTCGCGCATGCGAATTTCCCGCGCTTCTGCACGTGCCTGCCGTCTTGCTGCCAGCCTCGCTTCAGCCTGCAAAAATAAAACAAAATTCCGTAAGTTATCGATAGTGGGTAGTTAGGGCTTATAAGAGGAGGTGTGGTAGAGGAAGAATATGATGCAAGAGACCACGCTTATGCTTTCTACTTAAGGCGATTATGGGCTCACTTATGTCGTTGTTGTTGTGTCTCAAGAGCCATCGGATTGAGTCTGCAGAAGTATTTTCCGCCTTCAGCCAACAATTAATTGCATCACAGACTGCTATTCCCTTCAAAAAAATATAACCACCTACATCTATCTACTCGCACATAATATGACATCTCACTGAGATATTAATAAGATAATTGGGGTTAAACAAAGCGGAAAATGGCTTCTAACAAAGAGTCAATGCCGTCGCACGCCAACAATTTAATGAGTCCGCTAATGCTTAGTAGTTAAAAATTAATAACAAACAACACAACAAACAAACAAAAAAGAAAACACTGTGCGTATTAAATTACAGGCGCGGGTATTACACACGTATTGTACTACAGCTTGGGACAGAACCCACAAGTCGTCGTCGTCGTCGTCGCCCTCACTATGGTACAAAGAAGCAAAAACGACTGACATAAATTGCGGTAGGTCTAGGTTCAAGTATATTTGACTTCTCCGTCAGCATTAATGGGAATTAAATAATGAATGAAGAAATAGAATTAATTATGCAGATGTGGAGCTCAGTTGTTTAATGAAACAAATGAATATCAGGTTTGATCGCAAACACTCTCAAACCAGCAAATTTTTACGAAAAATTACGAATTTACGAAAAGTAAATATGAAAAGTCGACATGCTAAAAATTTAAGTCCAATAAATAGAGATAATTTTTTGTTGATGCTCTTTTTATGTATACCTTGGAAGTTTAAAAATCAGGTAACATTAAATTGTTAAACGCTGATTTTCTTTATCTGAGAACATCTTTATCTGTTACAACTTTTGGTGCAGAATATACTCGATTCAGATGTATCTTTAAAATAATTCCGTAAATTCATAGCAAGGAAAGATCCGTCAGTTTGTTGTGTTAATGAAGCTGTGAAGATGAATAGAATAATAGCATTGGGAAGAAGGGCCCAGATTAGGTGTCTGATCAGTTAAATTGACCCGGAAATATATAACGCATCTTAACGAAATAATGAGTTGACTTTGAATGCGTTCCTTGGAATAGAAGACGCTTTCAAGGACATCAAAGCATCAATCATCAATCATCAATATCTCATCTTAATACCAAGTAAATAAATGGCGACTTGTCTGGACATCTCCTTCGTTCACACCGTATTAAGGCATACTTTATTGGCGCGACCATTAGACAAACATCCCGAAGAGAAACACCTCGACATTTAAAGAACTATTAAACATACTGAAGAAGAAAGGACTTATTTTAGGTGTACACCCAAAGATATTATAGTTTGGGGGCACATATTAGACTCCTCTGTCGCATACAAACATTTTTTATCGTTTAGAAGAAAGTGTAATTTATGTCTACGCAACATTGAAAGACAATCTTGGAAACACTTTACATTACAAAAGACTGCAGCAAAAGAAACATTAACTACAGTCGAAAAAACATATATTGGACCAACCGTGGCAGAATGTGGGTGGCGACGGTTTAGGGGTTAGTGTGTTGGCTTTTGGCCCGGGTGGTGGTGCAGGTTTAATTTGCAACGTAAAACGAACAAACCAATTCTAGTTTTTCAATCAAAAAGAGGATTTTTGCCTAGTAGAATGGACCAATACCGACACAGAGTGATTTGGATTTCCAGAAAAATAAAGTGCACGCCTGCGTCATGTGAAACTTTCTCGATACAATCGCTTCAATCGCAAAATGTGTCGAAAATGAATGGTGACAAATGTATTTAGGTTTAGAAAAATTAGATTTTCTCAAAAACTGCGCCTGCGATTTAGATGTAATTTCGCACACATTGCACACTTTTAACATAATTGTTCGAAATACAAAAAATTATCAAAATCGTTTGAGACGTTTTAGAGAAAACGAATTAAAATTAAATTTAACAAAATCGTTATATTTCAAAAATCAAAGTATGCAAATTTGTTCGACTTTATTGTATAAAAAAATCAGTAAAATATTTTCAAATGCCTTTGATTAGATAACCGAGATATTGCTGGTTTTAAAAATTACCGCTAATCGATTTTTCTTTTCCAAAAACTGAATATGCAGAATTTTTGACTCCATCCCAAATATTCTTAGTACAAAAAATTACGGAAATCCTTGAAACCACTTTCGAGAAAAATAGTGATAAGTGATTTTCACAAACAAAATTTTATGGCAGGTACCGTTATTTTAAAAGGTAAAGCAAAAACTAAAAATATGCCCCGAGATGTAACCCCAAGGACCTTATATACGAACTTTGAAGCAAATCCGTCGAAACATTTCGTCATACGGTGCCCGGACAGACAGACAGACCGACGGACTGCAATGGCAGACCAACTTTTTTGGACTCCTCTATAGTCGTAATATCATCCTTCATACTCAATTTGAGTTCGAAATTTTCGCACGATCGAAATAACGTTCTCTTTAGTTTACTAATGTATACGAGAAAGTTAAAAAAATTAAATGACGAAAGCACACGCACGGAAGAAAGCATTCCTGATAAATGCTGCCTCAGCATCGATTACCAAACAGAATGTCACAATAAGCCTTTTGTAGGAAATTTCACTGAAAACTCTTTTAGCCCAGGTCCAACCAGGTTTTGCAAAAGTTTAAAAGTGTTTTATTTTTAAATCCAAAAGTGACGGTCTCTTGTGTATTTTTAGTAACGTTTTGCATCATTTTAGGTATAAGTTTCTATGGCGACGGTATAATTGCTTTGTTGATAAATGGGAGGATTTTCTATAAGTATTCTTTCAAGTACCGTGAAGATCGATCGTACCATAATTTTCTTTGGTTTTTATTGCTTGTCTCGACCATCTGCTTGGATAAAAAATGAAGGATCCCACATTAGTTATTTTTTTCTGACGATGGAACCATCACAAAGCTAGGATCGAATTTCTCTGCAACGAGCACTTGACAATATCATTGATCTATGATCAGCAGCGAAGCAATTGTGGATAACCTTATATATACTTTGCATGACAGCAGAAGTAACGAAGCTTAGTCGAATTAAAAGTTCAAAGATTGGAGGAAGCCTTCTTTTGTTTGCATGCTTCTGTGGAAACGGGAAATGGAAGCAGCATTTTTTTCTCCACTTAATCCGTGAACAAAAGCTTTCGCTCACATTTGTAGTTTTTGACTATCTTGCCTACAAAACTGTGTGGAGTTGACATTTCGCCAGCAGTCGTTTAAGTGTAGGCAAAATGACAGGTGGAGTGTTTTGTGAATTAAAATTCATATTTCATCAAAATGCCGCATACAATCATTTTAAGCACCGTGGATGGGTATGAATGACTGAATTGATGCTGAATCAAACATGAGTCGCACGAAAATTAAAATAATTGCAACTCCGTATTCAAATGCAGAACCAGCCATTATCAAAGTAAATCTCAAGGCGCTTTTGTATCGATCTCGTATACATACCAATGCAAATAAATTAAGAGCCAATAAAAAGTATCTATTGCCCACTGTGCCCTTGAAAATAAGTTGTTTTGTTTCAATGTTTGCATATGCCCGCATGACATTGTTTGCATTTTTTTTCCACCACATGTTTTGGCTGTTTGTTTTTGTTTTTCTTCTCAACATCTAAATATAATGTTTGAATGTTATTAAAAAATTTAATTGTTCTGTCATAATCACGTTTGTATGGGTTTTAATTAACACCAGACTTTGTCAAGTTCAAGTTGAACAACTTTTCGAATGACAAAAACAGCAAAACATCAATTAAAAAACCAGCATGACGTTTTTGTTTCCATAATTGTTCTATAACCATCATCGTAAGCAGATCAAAAACAACAAATGCAACATTTTGTGGCATCTCTAGGTTCGCATCATCAATGCTTGTGGAATAATAAATCGATTCAAGCCATATAAGAAAAGCTTAGCAGTGCTAGATGTATTTGGAGAGAACTAGTTTCTCTTTTAAGTATTACCAACCAGCATGAGAGACAGGTAATGGATTCTCCTTCGATGGAAATGCAGAAAATATAAAATAAAATGTCAACAAACTGTAAATATCAGCTTTTAGTTCGAATGCAGTCTGCAATTGCTACTTCAAATATTCTAGTCAACTGTGTATTGTGCAGGAAAATACGTTCATGGAATTTGAAATACATTGAAGATTTTATGGGTATTTTGTAGATTTCCATCGTGGAGTAGCGGTAATAACGTTATTTTTAAACGCAATGATTCATTTTGTGGCACAAAATCAATTATCAATTCGCGCGCGTAGCATGTTTGGGTGTTTTGATAAGAATATTTATTTAAGTGAAACCAAGGAAACGTTTTAAATTTACAAACAACGGACAGAGGGGGAGTGTAATGCAGTTTAATAGGTTAAGTATTTACGAGTTGAGTTGACAGATAGCGAGAATGATATGGGAGCGGACGGAGTGTAACTGTATTGATACGTAAAATAATGAATGTGTACATATTAAGCTTTCGGATTCTTAGCAGGCAAAATTAATGTTATGCGCTAAAGAACATTAGTGTTTGGAACGAAATCAATCAACACATACAAGCAGATAGAGATAATCTCGGAACATGGCGAAATTTGTTTATATGCAAAGAACTGTCTCAGTGATATGGAAAACCAAAAATCTTCTAAAAACGCGTTGATAGCAATACAAAAATCTTAAACTAAATCTCTATCACTTGGACTTGAGGAACAGAAGACTTAAAAGCTGAAATGCGGTTGATTTGGTTATTAAAATATCCATTCATTGATTCCATTATGAAATGACAATGTTAACTTAGCATGTTTGACCGTGACACATGTCACGAATCACCTGTGAGCTTTGAAAAATAAAAAAATTGGAAATCAAGCAGCAAAAAGTCACCCTTTTTTAAGCCTTCTGGAGATTCAACCAAAGAGAATTGTGTGTTAGGAAATCATTTAAGCACCAACCGATAAGTCGCTGAAGTCGTTGAAGTACAAAAAAAATTCTACAACTTTAAAATAGTTGTGTTTTTTCTTTAAACCCAATAACAGGGTGAAATAACTTCAGATAATTTTATCTGTCAAACTAATTGTCAGATTCCAAACTGTCAGTGTCAGTTGACTTTGCAATGTTACATGATTCAACAAAGCAACAACATTTTAGAAATTAGAATTAAAAATAATGGTTCTGTGCGTCAAATTTATAGAACACTTGCAAGAAGTTACACCTGACATAATCCATCATCTGAGACCTCCGTTAGCCGCATTGTCCGAACAGCGTTTTTTTTGTAAGACGAAGTTGCACCGAAACGCAAACGAAATAGTGTTAAAGAAGATTAACATTTTTCGATGCGACGTCGTCTACAACAACTTGGTATCTGTCCGTCCATTTTATGGAAAATTTTACGTGAAGAACTTGGTTTGAAGGCCTACAAGATCCACCTCATGCCAAATTTCGGAAAATTCGGTTTTATCGAAAAATTGGTTTAAGAAGCAAAATTTTTGAGTGAAAACAATCGAAACATCCTAAAAAATGTACGGTTTGCTGCGATGCGATCTGTGGGCTGTTGGAATCAACGTGCCATTTTTATATTCCAAAATAAGAAATATCATCTTGTTACGGACAAATGTATTCGATATAGAGGCATGATAAATGCGGCAGAGATGTGGTTCCAACAAAATGGTGCTAGGTGTCATACAGCAAAGGATAGGATAGTTCGAACTACGCATAGTTTCGCGAAATAGACATTTTAATTATCGGCTCAACTTTCCTTTCAGGTAGTAGGAATTTGTACGTACGAATACATTTATTCGATATAAAAACCGTTCAAAATAATAAATTCAAAATCCGAATGTGAGGACACAGATATTTATAATGATATAATTGATTTCAAATTTACACTAGGTTTGTTCCAACAGGAGCTCAAACTATCAGCAAACTGTCAGGAGCAGGCGCAGTCTAGTTTTGGCGTTCCAACACGGCACAAACGCAAACTCAAACTATCATAAGGCTGTTCCAACACGATTTCAAACAGTCAGCAAACTTGTTTCTGATAGTCAGAACAGTCAGAGGATTTTTTGCGGACTTAAAATCAGAGACATGCGCAGTTCGTAAAATTCTCTCTCAGTCTCAGTTGCCTTGCCTTGTCGTTTTCAGTTTAGTTTAGTTTTAGACTTTAGTTCGTGCCTCCTTCTGTGAAGGCGGAGCTTATGAAAAGGAAATCAAAAAAAATGAAAGGTTTGTATGAAGTAATTTTAAACATTTTGTTTACTATGAATTTTTTTGCCGCAAGGACATAATTCCCAATTTTTGTCTTTTGGGACTTACCTATTTTTATACATTTTTAAGGGAGGGTTTCTGTTTATTTTTGTACTTCTCTTGACCATTTAATTGAGGGAACTTAAACTTATGATGAAGCATTCACTAACGTCTCTCAGACTATAGACTTATTCTTCGACTTATGGACATATTCTACAAATAAAAAATCATTCTAGAGTAGGGTCTACCTCCGATGTTTAACCCAGTTACCGAAGATTTCAGAAAACCTTCAGTATTTTATTCTTTGATGTCTACTTTAAGGTTTCTAGGACATTTCCCTAATATGTCTTTGAAAAAGCTCATTGAAGCCTTAAAAAAGCACATGGTAATAGAATTTCCTTTGATTTGTTACGTATCGAATCTTCCAAATCTATATCCATTTTCAGGACTTGAGCGTACAACTACACACGATTGAGTTTCAACATGAGTAAGACTCAGTTGTAGTCAGAGCACTGCAAAAATCGTTCCAACACGCAACCAAATTTGTGATTAGGTAATGTTCGAGCATGCGCAGTAAAAAATCCGAAACTAATCAGAAACTAGTTTGTGATTCGGTGTTGGAACAAACCTACTTTTTGCACTGAAATGACAGGAAAATATGGACGTGTGGTTTTCTTTTTGGATTTTTTACACTTCTCTTTGTTTCAATGATCCTATGCGAGGTTTATATTGGGATTTTTGTAAGGATTTATAGTTTTTTTATTGAACTTTGAAGAATTTTTGGATTAAACCTGAGGAGGTTTTAAAAACTTCCTTTTTTTCATTATTTCGCGGCGAATAATACACTGTTGCTATAGGCGCCTGCCTGACAAAAAGCACATACCCCGAGCGAAGCAACAAAGTTGCGTGAGCTGTACCTGCCGCCTGCGGAAAGGGGGTTGAAATCATTTAAACCCGCGAAGCGTGCTATAGAAACACTGTTGCCATATTATATTCATCAATATTTATGCCATTTGATTGAATATTTATATGTTTTTCACGAAAAAAAATTGAGGTTAAAACAAAGAATTAAAAGTTTTTTTAACAATTTATTTCTATTAATTTTAAAAAAAATAAACTTTCAAAGATAATTTGAGCCGACTTTCCTTCTGTCGGCTCAAATTATCTTCCAAGATCATGTAATTTAACGCTTTTTTGTTTATTTTCGCTAACAAATAAACAACATTGTTCAAAGCTAACATTATTCGTGTTATAAAGAACATATGGCCACTAATACTTGACAAAGTGGTCGATAAAATAATTGCCTCTCGAATGACACTCATCAGATCCAGCCGTGAATATAAAAATCTAACTCGGCGACTTTACATTGTTAAAAAAGCTCCTTGAGCTTTGCTGTTCTTCAAATGACTATAATTCAATTGGAATATCGCTTTCAGTTTCTTCACGTTCCTGATCATTAGCTTAACACCATTGACCACTTTAAAAGTAAGAAATAAAAAACAATTCCCAAATAGAGAAAGCTCTAAATTTGTACTCTCAGACAAGGTCTCTATGCTCGACATTACGGTCAAGGAAAACGATTTCACGAATTAACTGCGACTAAATTTGATAAATGAGCGAATATAATCGCATGTACAAAACATTAATGTATAGTTAGGTAAAATTCACCTCACAACACCAAGTCATGTCAAAATTAATGATTAATGACATCAATGCACCACTCCAGAGCTCCCCAACTGGTTTGGTTTAGTTAGAAAAACAGACTGGGCTGTGTCCCCTTAGGACAATTATTTCATTTTTTTTTTCATACATATCTATATATTTCTTTTGGCATCGACACCGCAAATAGCAGCAGCTTCGCCATCAACGGAAATACCACCATAATTAGCACCAGTGTAAGAAAAAAAAAAAGACACTACCAGAAAGGAAATAGAAGTAATAATAATAAAAAAACAAACAAAACGATCTATTCGCTAAGAACGTGCACCTTTCATTAGGTAAATTTTCCTTTCAATTAACGCATTATATCTGCTCCTCCCATACCCATAGATGTGAGATGACATCATAAGTAAACAATGGCAAAAATATTTTCGCATATCTACATAATCTGAACCCGTTTGCTTACTTGCTTACTAAAAATGCAAATTAGTTACGTACAATTTGATTGGCCTGTCCTAAAAATTGTACAATCAGCTCATCATCTTCTTCTGCCACATCGTCGTCCAGACCATCGCTGCTATATCCATTTGAAGCATTCTCACCGCTGTCAACAATTTTGCGCGGTGTCATTGGACAAAATCCAACGGTGGCGACTGCCCTAGCTTGATCGAGATTTAGATTTGCGGGCTTCGATACGACTCCGTTATTTACTGTATTGGCGACGGCAACAGTCACGTCACCAACGTCACTCACTTTGTCAACACTGTCGTCACCGTTTAACGCACTTAATTCACTATCACTAAAATCGAACTCTTCGCCAATTTCATCATAATCCGGTGACTTTTTCAAATTATTATTCTCCTCCTTCGCACTATGCTGATCATAGATCAATCCATTGGATTGTTTCAACACTTCCGACATTGTCACGGTATAGTAATTCACTGCGTGGAATAGTATTATTTTTTCTCAAACCCCATTCGGATACGCGAGACGAACGCAAGTCTGTGGATAAAACTGAACTGGAATTTGTATCTTACGCGTTGCCATTCATTTATTTTGCTTTACGCGATCTCGTTCGCTGTCGCCGACTGACTAACGTCGACGGCAAGCTTAAGCTGCGACTTACGACGACAACGAGACAAAGTTGTTTTGTTTAAATCGTACGTACTCCCTTCCAAAAAAAAAAAAAGAAACAGAGTAAACAGAGACAAATACGATTATTTCGCAGACGGATTTCTACATTGGACTCGACTTGGCTATCTTATCTGTGTGATATGGCCAGAGGTGCTATTATCTGCTCTGATAAGAAACACCGGCTAAGGCTTACTGCAATTAATTATATATCTATTGACGTTGTCATGGGTTAAAAATACACATACACTTATCGGTTAATATAGGCGCTGTCAAGCTTGGATCAAACGAAACTTGAAATTTTAGCTCCCGCAATAGAAAAATATGCCGCAGGTCATGTTACTTAATGGTTTCGTTGTTGAGGAAGAGAAGGTGAATTGGTTAAATGGTGCACATTCTTCTCAGCGGCCTCTTCATATTGTGTACTTAACAAAGAGATGTTATGCTGCCGCCTTGAGATAAACACCGAGAAGCTAGCGCTGTTTACCTTGCACTGCAATGCTGTGATGGCAGCAATAATAATAATAAAGTGTGAGGTTTCTTTTGAGATAGCAAAATAGTCTCGATAAGGTTGTTGCACTTCTGGGACACTTTTTTGCGATGGAAAATAATATCTAATGCACGGGAATGTAACATAAGAGAGAAAAAGTCCTTCACACTCTATTTGTTTGGGACGCTATTTTGTTGGATATACAATAGTTTTGTTAACGACATTGGCCAAAATTTGTTACGTGTTTCAGCGTTAACTGTTGATTCAATAGTCATTTCGAACATTTCGCAAACGCAATCATTTTCGTAGCGTAGATGTGGATGTAGTCCAAAAAGCCAAGAAACGTCGACTACATTGGCTGGGCCACATCGAGCGAATGGACAACTACGAATCGAATCCCATCCCATGTTCGAGACGACAAGGAAGACCGAACCTACATTTTAAGGACCAACCCATCTCGGATGCCAAAGCGCTTGGTCTGTACAACTGGAAGCAGCGTGCCGGGATCGCAGAGGATGGAAGGCTGTTGTGTCTCAGGCAGGGACTCTTCACGGATCGGGATCCCGTCAAGTAAGTAAGTAATCTATAAAGTCTCACGTAATTATAAAGGGTGTTTTTTTAGAGGTTGGTTTTTCGAATAGAGATAAAACTGACATTTTGTGGTCAAATCTGACAATTGTAATGTCATTTATGTTCAGTTTGGTTTGCCATTTCATCATGAATAGCGCTTGCAAATCGTGCAAATTTATTTCGAAAATAATGGTTCAGTTCGCGAAGTTTACCGCAAAATTGTGTTCAGTGATGAGGTTCATTTTGGGTTCATAATTTCGCGGAGTGGACCTGTCATTTGGCCACCAAGATCGTGTGATTTGACACAATTGGATTATTTTCTTTGGGGAGAAAATGTGAAGTCGCTCGCCTACGCCAACAAACCAGAAACGTTAGGGTACTCGGAAGCCAACATTCGTGGCGTTATTGCCGACATACAGCCCCAAATGCTTGAAAATTGGACCTCTAGACTTGTCTTTATCCGAACCAGCCGCGGCGGCCACATGCCCGAAATCATATTTAAACATTAATGTCATAAAATTATCCTTCCAATAAATCCAAATTGATGGACATTAAAACGATTTTCTTGTGTTTTATTTCAATTCGAAGTTCTATACCTCTAAAAAACCGTTTATTTAATAGTTCAATTGATTGCCTTCAAAGCAATTAACGGTCATTTATTTTACACCTATCAACAAATTATAATTATAAGAATGCTATCGTTAAATATTTCAATTCATTCCTAGAAATCATTTGAAATCCTCAGCATTTTGTATGTAGATGCGTTTCCCATTTAGGTTTTAATATGCAGGTAAAGGGGGAGGAGTAACGAAGAAGAGGGATAATAGCCTTTATCTAGACGTTCTAATTGTGTTACCTTCACATCACAGATCAATGCAGCTAATGGACCGGGCTATCTCGGTTATAACTCCTTTTAACTCATCTTAACTCTCATTAGTTCCACAGACGAATTTTGAAAAATATTTTAGGAAACCGTTCATTGCATATGCGATGTGTCCTATAAATCGAACGGAATAGTTCGTTAAATTAGGTGCAACTACAATATGTGAAGCAAAGGCACACCTAAGTGATGATAACAAGCAAAATGTTAAAATCTGCATTCTAAAACGTGATATGTTTCTAATTAATAAGTAGACATGTTGCATTTCCATGTCACGTAGCTTGTTATATTTACACTCTCATCGATGATCTGTAAATGACATTTACCACTTCACGACACGATGTGCACACATTGTTAGACTCCGTCAGACCGGGGGATATGAGTGCCGACTTATTCGAAACTTTCTACCAAGAGAACTGCTTAATGTAAATACATAATTCAAACAGAGAGTATTGAATCAGAGTACTCAGTTAAAAAAAAAATCTTGTGTGAAATGTCTTTAAGTTTTTAAACAGCCCTTAGGTTTACTGTGTGATCATTAGCTACTGATTGAACTCACCCAAAAAAATGGTAAAACAAATGTGTGTCTCGTGCTTTTTCTTAAAAAAGCTATTGATAGTATTTTTTTGACTAGTGTACAAGCGAACGTCGTCACGGAAGAAAAAGATCAAATATTTCACTAAATAGTGTTTCTGGACCAATGAGGAGGTTAAAGTGGACATCTTTGAAAGTATCATCTAAATGCGTAGTCTACACGACAGCACTTCCGAAAACGGACCCATGCCGATTTAACAGGGCAAATCATTGTCGTACCGAAAGCAAACTATTTACGCACCTTGACACTCGCCCAGCCATATGACAGTATCTTTGCGAAAGAACAAAAACCCCTTTCAATCGGACCACTATACCTTTTGTAGCTACGGTAAGCTGGTCAAATATGTTGAAAACTTCGGCTCCACTTGCATAGAAGCTTAAGGGGTTACATTTTATTGTCTTATTAATTTCTAAAACATCTAGAGAATATTATCCTAAATTTCAGTCATTCCGAATAAAAGTTTCAGAGATACAAATCACGAGGACTTGGTCGAAGGATTTTTTTTTTCAATCACAACTTTTTAAATAAAAAATTTGAGCAAATTTTACCAAAACTTCCATTTTTTTTGTAAAAAGGTCTGCCAAAAATTAAATTTTCACTTTTATTTTTTTCCTTCGTAGACCTTTTTTTCTAGCGAATCCATGTAACCTATTAAATGCGTCAAGGAATGCCTTCTGGAACCAAGAGAAATCCGCCTTTAGTCAGTACAACTTTGCTGGGTTAACGAACGTGGCAGAGTGGGGGGAAAGCAGATAGCTTGCGAGATGCGACATCACAACGAATTGTAGCTCCACCACAACTAGCAGTTTGTACTCCGCCATTGATAGTAAGAAATCGAAGACTCTAGTTTCCTGTAATAGGAACCAAATCTGAGTGCTTATAGCGGTATTGAATGGATATTGCATCATTGGAAACACACTTAAGAGGCGATGAATTTTTACTTATGACTTATTTCTGCAGAAACTGCAGGGAGGAGGAGGAGATTGAATCTGTGAAACATCTCTTCAGCCACCGCCCAGGACTCCGGGACGCCGCTTATCATGTATGGGACCACGGTTCCTCGATACTTTAAGTTTCAGCAGATTTATTAACATATCAAAATGGCTTCTTAGTCAAATGTCCTATCATGTAATACAAGGGGATTCACAATGGGTCTTTTTTAGCTTCTAGGTGATACTGCATCTTCGACAAAATAACCAAACTCAACAAAGTGAGTGTAATAAAGTAAGACACCGACGACTTCTTATTTCTCTACAAGTGAGCTTTTTTTTTTGGCAGAAAACCGTTTTTACCATAAAAAAATAATAAATGAACAACTTAGGGAAGTACAGACTTGCTTCGTTGCACTAATCTTATCTGCATTGCATATTTAGTTGCGTAGATAAGACCATATAACTCCCAATCGTTCGATGTTTATAATACCGCCACGAAAAAAAAAATCATTCCAAAAGCAGTTTAAAATAAGCTCCAACTGGCCTGAGTCACATTTTCGTTGGTAAACAAATAAATGAAAAAAAATTAACAAAATACCTTATATTGCTTTTGGGTTTTTTTTTTGTTTTACATTTTCTCGATTGAATTGCGAAGTGGCTAAAGGTCGTCTGGTCGCACTGAGAGACATGAGCTTTAACTTTAGCACCGAAAGCACACTGTACCTTGCTAATCGGTTGCGAAAAAAAAAAGTTTCAATTGGCCTTCAAGTGGAAAAAAGTGAGAAACACCGCGCTCATACGATTCAATTGGGGAACGCAAATCGCGTCGTACCAAAAAAAAAACAACAAAAAACTACATTCGTCGTGTCGTATCACCTCATACTCTCGAGATAAAAATACGGCGTCAATGATCTTTGGTTAAGCAAACGTTGTTAACTCTTCAATAACATAACCTATATTTGGTGTCTGTTAAGTTAATAATTACACAAAGAACGATATCTGAAGAGAATTCTTTGGCATTTTATCTTATCACCTTGTTAGGGCTTTGGAAAACATTTAAAATTGTCGGTGAAAGTAGTGCGAAAGGGGTAAACGGAAACAAAAGCATCATAAACTGATAATTTTATCATACACTTGACTGATTAATTTTATAGGAAGCCTAATTAACAGAATGGAGGTTTGGTAAACAACTGCACCTTTACAAAAATAACCACAGAAAAACCTAGTGTAGGAAGCACACATTCTGGATGGATGAATAATTAAAAAGCGCGCAGTCATCTGAAAGCATATTATTCACACTTGATTAAAAACGTACCTAGAAACGTACAGATGACGCACTTTTATTTTGGAAAAATGTTGTGTAATATGTTTCCTGTTTAGTCGAGAGCAAGCTGTATCTGCAAACAGATTTTAAGTGAATGTGTGCAATTTTAAGATCTCATGTCGTCACATCGTAAAAAAAAAAATGGATGTCACACGAAAAATTGTGTGTTGGTGTCAAAGCGATCAAGGCGTGGGATACATAACGTTTTAATTATGAGATCCAATAGAGAGTAAAGAGTTCATCGATGTATAACGAATTTGGTACTTTTATGGTAGACCGACCAAATGAGAGTTCTGTTGCAATCTTACATTTATATATTCCTTGATATTTTATATTATATTCAGCAGCGAACGTTACGTTACGGACCCGTGAATACTAAGATCTTGGTTTGCGTGGTAACAAAATCTAACTCGTACAAGAATTGAAGCCACAGGATCACCTAGCAAGGCGTAGATTCGGTAAATGGGCCCAAAACAAGATTGCCGTTGATCCCAATTTTCATAAGCGGATTTTGTTTAGCGAACGTTACGGACCAGTGAGTACTAAAATCTTGGTTTGCGTGCTTATAAAATCCAACTCGTGCAAGAAATGAAGCAACAGGATCACCTAGCAAGGCGTAGATTCAGTGAATGGGCCCAAAACAAGATTTCCGTTGATCCGAATCTTCATAAGCGAATTTTTTTAGCGAACGTTACGGAACCGTGAATACTAAGATCTTGGTTTGCGTGCTTACAAAATAAATCCAACTCATACAAGAATTGAAGCCGATCAGGATGAAGCTGAACAGGATCACCTAGCAAGGCGTAGATTCGGTGAATGGGCCCAAAACAAGATTTCCGTTGATCCGAATCTTCATAAGCGAATTTTGTTTAGCGAACGTTACGGAACCGTGAATACTAAGATCTTGGTTTGCGTGCTTACAAAATTCATTCATTCAAGAATTGAAGCCACATGATCACGTAGATTCGGTGAATGGGCCCAAAACAAGATTGCCATTGATCCCAATTTTCATAAGCGAATTATTGTCCTCCAATATCGAGCAATTTAACGCCGCTTGACTATTTTCTGTGGGGATACGCCGATAAGCCCGAAACGATTGACCACTTTGGAGGACAACATTCGCGCATTGTTGCCGATATACGGCCACAAATGTTGGAAAAAGTCATCGAAAATTGGACCTTCAGATTAGACTACGCCTGAGCCAGCCGTGGCGATCATATGCCAAAAAACATATTTAAATTATAATGCCAGAAGATTATCTTTCGAATAAAGTAAATTTCATGTCAATTTAAAGAATGGTCCATTTACATGGTCCATTCGAAGACAACACGCACTTGGACCTAGAGGTCCATTGTCAAATAAACCCCCGAACTATAAGTTTACTTGGGAACTTAAATTTCATGTCTTCAGTACATATTTAAATCTGTTGAACTTTGGACCTACTATAGACGTACACGTTCGGTCATTTCACTTTGCGGACAGATGAACAGCAGCTATGTATGTTTGTGGGCCACCAAAGGTTGATACTGAGGCTTGTCGGGCAAGAACGTCAGACTAGAGTTACAGAGTTTCATCTACCTAGTAACTATTGACAAAATCAGAGCTCTTAAGCTGATGATACATTCCAACAAAGTGGATTCAATACTCTAACACCTAGAGGCAGACTCAATCTTACAGAAGGTGGGATTGTCAAAGGAATTCCTGAATACTGTGGCCATTTTAGCGTTACTGAGCCGCACAACAGTGGGAGGGTAGTAGAATGAAATATACTTTTGTCTCCAGTCGCATCACATATACATATGTGCAAAACCGTAATTAAAATTGTTAAAACTTTTTTACACAAAGTCGTGATTTTCCATTATGAAAAAAAAAATACTGCAATTAGCTTCGGAGTTATCGAAGTAAAACAACATTTTGCCTGCGGCTAAATAAAATTTATAAAATAGTATTTCTCATTGCGTGACACGAAATAAGACTGAAATTTAAAAATATATCATCAGCAAAGTTGATTCCCCTTGTGGCGTATTAAATAACCAAAGTCTTTGATCGGACAAAATTAAATGCGTCGGGAAAAAAAAATGCTTGTCTTAATATTGCTACCTGCCAACGCAGGAAGTTTTATTTGAACAGCTACATTAGCGACCGCTTCCCATTTATACAAACATACAACACACGATAACATATCCCCCTGGAGAAATATTCTGATAATATATTCATGTAGTGTTGTCCGACATAACCAGCCGGTGTACAATGAGTCACAGGTTTTTTTTTCGCATCGTAAAAACTTCAAGTTTATATTCCCAATGAAGAGAGAGAGAGGTATTTCCTGTAGCCCTGAGATTTGAACAAACCGTGTAGAGTTGACTTTTAAATAAGATAATCGTATGCCAGTATCAGAATGAAGCAAAAGAATTAAAAAAAAAAATTACAACTGCCTAAAGGTCAACTTTGAACTCACTGTAGTCAGAATATGTGTCTAAACATTCAACCTTCAGTGGCAATGATGTCATACGTGTAACGAGAATCTTTGGTTTTTTTATTTATTTCAACATGTCGGTAAATCAAACTCATTCTATTTAATTTCTAATATACATCTGTTGACTTTGACGTTTGACTGTTTCACCTGGTGTTCTTGGTAATCTTTGCCAGTTTCTAGATGGCGTCATTTTTTGCGCTTCAAGTCATTGCAAGAATTATTCTTCGCCATTCAATGGATTCTTGTTATATGCAGTTATCGGATACTACACGTTTTTTTTTATACTAAATGGCAACAAAATTGAGAGAAGATTTTGTGTTACAAAAAACTAAATTAAGGAGGCAAATGACAGCTCTGTTTTGTCGCTAAATAATCCAAGCTCGTTGCAAATTAATGAATGTCTGGGAAAAAATGCTTTGATTGTTAATTCACCCACGAACTGAGTTAAAAATTGCACAAAACACTCCTTAAACCGCGCGGCATTAATCGTAAACAATATTGTTTAATCAAAATCGGCTTACTTCTATGAATCACGAACGGAAACTAAACCGGGGTTTTTCGGTTTTTGGGTGTTTCGCCGTTGGGACTTGAGAGAGTCAGATTGTGTTGAGTATAATATATGCGAGCACCTCAGTCGGTCGGTAGGCGCGGCGGCGACGGCGGCGGCATGGTGTGGAGGTTGTTATGGCAGTTGGTTGTTAGACAAGCAAACTTCCAGACAATGCGCTACCCGCAGCACTCTCACCAAATGTTGTTTTTTTTTTTTTTGTTTTTTTTTTATTTGCTGAATTTATTTTTGACTTCTTTTGGCCCAACAAACAATAGAGTTTGGATTTGTATTTTTGTGAGCGCGTTTGTTGAGTGATTTCATAAGTTTTAGGCTTCTGTGGCGTTTTATTTATTTATTTGATAATTTTACTTCAATTTTTGTTGATGATAAAACTACTTTTAAGGCAAAACTACCGTCTACTACATATGAATAGAAAGAACAAACAAACTTGTTTTATTTTATCAGTTGTGATTGAGTAGTTATGACCTTGCACTATATTTACTTGAGAAATTGTACTTAAGTCGAATTGTGATAAGTAATATGAATTTTTATGACTAGAGTGGAATGTGCGGAAAAGATAAATTCTACCTACTTTACTTAAACACATTCCAAAATGTTTTACTGATTGAGAATAATTTATAATATTTTGTTTTATTTTAAATTCCAAAAGTGGGTTAATGATAGTGAAATTTTTTCAAATCGGGGAACACTTTAGGTGGGAAATTAAGCATCTACCAATATTGGTAAAATATTTCGCATTCACATAAAATCAAATTTTTGATTTATAATGTAAAATAAAACACATAAAGTTGAAAATGAACTTAAAATATTTATTATCGGTTAAAAGAACAGTTCATGGCATTTAATTTTTGACTCTTTCGAGCATAGCGACTGGTAGCTCACGAATAACACGAGTAATGTTGGCTTCCAAAGCATCAATTGTAGCTGGCTTATTGCTGAAGAGCTGAGACTTTACATATTCCAAGAGAAAATCGTCCAAAGGTGTGATATCGCGCGATCTAGGCGGCCAGTTTTCCGTTGCAAAACGTGAAATTAAGTGCTCACCAAAATGATTTCTCAACAAGTCCAATGTTTAACGCGCCTCATGGCTCGTAGCGCCTTCTTTTTGAAATTAGAGCTCACCGAGACCATGGGCTTGATTTCAAGAAGCACATAGTCCCTTAAGGGGTTACATGGGTCTCACAGCTTTTTTTTTATTGTTTTATTAATTTTTACAAAATCTCGAGAATAGTTTTGGAGATAAAGCCTAGGGAAGGTGCGCACTCAATTGAATCACTAGGTTTATTTGAGGTTATTCAAACTTTAAACGCGTTTTTCTCGAAACTGTGTTTTCAAAGTCCGTAGTCAAAAGTTCTCGAAAAGCACCCAACCGATCTTGATGAAATGTTACACAGGTCTTCGAGATACAATTGACGAGGACTTGGACGAAGGATTTTTTTCAATCATAACTATTTAAAAAACAAAAATTGTTGAGCAAACTTTACCAAAATTAGCATTTTTTGGTAAAAAGGTTTCCATTTTTTTCCCTTCGTCCAAATTCTAGTTTATGGTCTTAACTAAAAGACGTTTTTTGTTTTTTTACTTCTGATGATCCTGTCACGAGTTCTACTGTCAACGCGGTCGCACATTTTTTTCGAGGGAAAACCGGAAATGACGTCACAATGACGGAGTTTTGAATATTTTTCTTTGAAAATTTCACAAATTCTTTTTCAAATGTATACCTTTAAGACAGTATAAAGTTTGAATAAAATATTTTATTTTTTTATACAAAAAAAAAATTGTTGAAAATATAACTTTTTTCCCCGAATAAACCCATGTAACTTCTTAACATGGCGCCATAACGGATACCATTGACGGTAACATTCTGATTTGCCTCATTTTTGAAGAAATATGGAAACTCTCAGCTACAGCTGCCACAGTCTAACCACTTCGTGCTGGATGTGGTATAACCGGTGGAGTATAATCCACTAATGTAAACTGAGACTCAAATTTGCGAATGGTATTGGCAATAGTGGTGTCAGTAGGTCGATTATGCGCACCGTAAGTTCCTCGAATGGCACGAAAAACATTTCTCACAGACCGCTGATTTTCGTAATACAGCTGAACAATTTGGGGACGTCTTTCCATTTTTCAAATCATTGACTCAGAGACAGACATTGACAGATTTTGTTTCGGGGATTGTTTTTTGGTTTTGTAAGGAAATAATCGGACACTCTTGGACTAATGGACAAATTTTGAAAGGTCAGTATCTAAAATCTTTCCTTTTTTCATATAAGCCAACTATAGCGAATGGTTGGAGTGGTATCGCAAAGAATTTCAGACCAATAAGTCTAACATAATTTTTGCTACAAAGTATGGAAAGGTAGAAAGGCAGGTGCCCAAAGTGCACTCGCTGAGAAAGAGCATTCGGTGAGCTCTGGGCTGGGTGAGTGCACTTAAAACCAATGTTGCTGTCTTTACGAAAAGATGGACATCGATGAGTTTTGATTCATTTAATACCTAAAGGCTTAATATGTTTGAGTAATTCTCGATAACAAGCTCTTTTGGTCCAAGCATGTCAAGACGAAGAAATGTTACGCATTGCCGGTTTTGTAGTTGCCTTTGGCATAACATGGGGTTTTGTTACCCCAAATAGCCTTTTCGACATTGATTATGAATATGATATTGAATAAGCTTTCACTCGAATATCAGTATTTACGAAAAAGAAAATTGTTTTTTACTACCGATTTAAGTAGTCGATCGCTTAAATAGATGGTACTTTGTCATAAAATATTACACAATTTGCTACATTTTAAAATTAAACAACCCTAACCTGGGCGGAACATTGAAAAGAACGAAATGTTTGCTAGATTTGATGAACCCCCTTGAGAAAGTAGTAAATTTAGAATTCTAATTGGTATTGAAATAGGATTCGGAGTATTGCTAGGTTTATGATTTATTTCATCGTTTCTGTTGCGTTTCAGTCAGATCATTTGATTGATTTCGATCAAAGTATTTGGGATTGTGATTGGTTTCGTTTTTCTTTTAATTTTATTTCGGTCTCGATCATTCAAAGTAAGCATTTGAATGGGGTTGTGATTGGTATGATCGCTTCCATTGCTTTTCGGTCAAAGTATTGATATGATATTGTTATTCGTTCATCTTATTACATTTCGTAATCGTTCGTTTTAAGCATAGAAAGTGGGATCGATAGATTTGGAATTGTAAATTACAAAATCGAATCAATTCGGATTGAAACAGCTCTACTCTGAACTCAGTCAGAAGACTGAAAACTCTTGATTTCGTTTTCTTTAAGTGCGTTTGCTTTCTTAAAATTTCGGGTAAATTACTAAAGTATCTTCGTCTAAATAAAAAAAGGACCCGTTTCTAAGTCTGAGTGCTTCGGTGGGTGTACAACAAAAAAAAATGTCTGTGTGTTTTGTCCTGCTCAGTGTGAACAGTAAAGTTTGGGGACTTGAAAGTTAAGTGCCAGTTCCGATGTAGTTTCCGGTGTAAACTAAGCTAATTATAGTTCAGCTTCTTATCATACCAATACCAAAAGGAAAAATATGTTGTTTTGTTTTTAATTTAATTTTTTATCTCTTCCATCATAGATCATCACTAAAAAACAAACCGTACATCTGCATATTAACTTTATTTTTATTTATTTAAATATTGCGGAAACTGTAGTTGTACATTTTAAAACTAAAAAAAAATCAGTCTAAAATAAAGGAATACATCAATGAAAATTAAATGAATTTGAAGAAAGTAACGATTCAATTTGGATGGCCAATTCATTAATTTAAAAATTTTGCCATTGTGTACTTAAAGTGAAGTGAAGTCACGGAGAAGTTCATATGAAATGTTTTAGTTAATGTTATAAATAAATTATTACAAAATCTAAATTAATTGACTAAAGGCCCCTATCGCTAAAGGCCTTCATTGGTGAGGTGTCAGCTCAAGTCAACCCGAGTTACATTTAAATCAAACCGATTTGGCGAAACTGGTGGAACGAACTGAACTGAACTATTAAATGCGAAAGTTTCAAACCGACCTTATTAATACTTATTTGGAATTCGACTTGGGTTCGGTTTCTCACATTGTCGTTGTTGGTTTCCTTTTATTCTGTACTGGATAAAGTTCATAAAGCCGATTTGGCTTGTTATATAAACCGAGCCAAACCGAGTTGCAAACTGATTCAATATATGTTTTGTATTTGTTTTATGTCGGTATAATTTTGTTATAAAAGCAACTCGGTTTGCTAGAATTCCAACTTGGATAAACTCGGTTTGAGAAATTTTCGATTTGGCCCATCACTAGCCTCAATAGCTTTAGGCAAGATCCTTATATTCTCCGCTGTAGGTGGAAGTGTTTGATTGCGCTTCTTCAGGTTGTGCTATATCACGATGATTGTTTTAAGTTTATTGCTTCACCAACTTTAGGCATAACCAGTTCCGTTGAGTATTAATATAAAGATTTCGCACGAATTAAACACTAATTGTAGCACTTTACGAAATTTCTTCACCTCTCTCCATGATTGGAAGCAAGGGTAAAAAGTGTTAATCAGATGTTTTGAAAATTTTCTAAATGCGAAACCCAACATTTTTAAAAAAATCAATTTTGTTTTTCCCTTTCACCGCAACACTTAAACGAGGATTTCCGCCTGGCAGTGCAATCGATCTTTTTCGAGTCTGAGTGCTCTAGGAATTGGACTCACAAACAGAATATATATTGATCATAAACCGAATGAGCTTTTCTATTGATTCATTTGCCAGATTTAAATTTATTACTATTTAGGAAAATTTAATTTAATTTAAACAATTTTATAACCGAATATTCAAGGAACAAAACGTTTTTTGAAATTTTTAAATTCGGGAGTTACAACATAGCTTCTGTGCGCTAAGACGTTTTTACAACTTTTTCCCTTTTACTATAGCTCTTGCTATAGCAGCAACATTTTACAACAACAATATAAATTTTTAGATTGTTGGGAAAAGAATGACACCCAAATGGGTTCAAACAAATATTTGTTTCATCAAAGTTAGCATGCTTAAAATTTTCTTTTTGAAATTGTTTTGTAATTTTTATCCTTTAACTCGTATAAAAAAAATAATTAAAAATAGGGCATTTTTGTAGTCGGCTTAAAAATTTGGTTTAAATGTAATTTTATTTAACGAATTTGTTGGGCAATTTGTCTTTACATTTGGGCTTTGTGATGCTTTCATTCTCGACAATTTGGACAATAAGCCGGATTTTCGCAGTCATGACATTTATGGGTTATGACATTTTAACCTTGGTCGATCCAACGCCGTTTAAATCTTAAACCAATCTCACATCTCACAATTTTTTTAAGCAACTTTTTAGGGCGTTTTAACTTTTTTTCGATTTGGGCGTTATGGTTTTGTGCGATGAGATCTAATGCCATCTTTCAAATGCATGACACATTTCGAAAATCTAAAACAACGCCAATGCGGTTAAGTTTTTATTCAATCGAAGGAATCAATAAAAGTTTTCATTCAGTTACAAAAGAAAAAAAAGCCTTCAAAAAATATTCGAGACCATGACGCAAGTCGATAGTTTTTTGATTCATCAATGAATCAGAGATTTTATCGACTTTTTCAGTAAATATTATTTAAAATTGTCCTAACCAACACCAGTTTGACATATTTTCTATGCCGACACAACTTGTCTTAAAATGATTCACATAAACCCCAACTTCGAATTTTTTGAGCTTAGTAAGGCTTTATTCGTTCAAAAAAAGTTTTCTAATTTTCCATCATGTGAAAAATTTAATACATCTGTTCATACATACATATATCATATAGAGAGCACCAGGCGTGCACTTAGAAAAACATTCCGGGCCATTGCTCCGCACAACAGCTTTGCGCCGGCCAAATAACGAAATGAAAAAAAAAAAGGAAGCAGACTTCTATATCGATTTTCTCAAACCCCACACATGCATCTTCACCACCACGAATGGAAAAATCAATAGCTCCAGACAAGACGCAATATAATTCATCGTAGGTACTTACAGATTTCCAGGTACCCTTGTTGGCTACACCTGTTTTTAGGGAAGCATGTATTTCCAGACAATCACTAAGCGATGGACCCCATTGCTTTGCAAACTTTCCTATCAATTTGCTGTCCAATTTTAACTGCACCATCACTGTTTAGTTTTTTTTAATTCACCAACTGTTTGAAACTGCTTCGGACAATACAATATCCAACTGACAAATGGCTGTGTTATAGTTTCAGGGCAACAAATAAAAAATCACAAAAATATTAGTAAGACTTTAATTATCACTATTCCACCTTGGGTAGCATTAGCACTCCGCCACCGTTATTAGCACATTGATTGTGTCATGGGATACTTGTTTTCTTTGTTGGAAAATTAAATTATCTGAAACAACCGGCGTTTTGTAAGGTAAGCTCTTTAAATTTTGCGGAACCGAACTGAACACCACGATGGACTCTTTTCGACTGTGCGTGCGTGTTAAGGGCGATGCTCCTCTGAAGATCTCATCGCATCATGCGCTGCTCCAAAAAACCACGGAAGATAAAAATAAACAAAAAGCAGCAGGGAAAGCGTCGAACACAGCAGCACGTAATGTGTAGAGAGACACTGGAACTGTGGCGCACTTAATTGGGGGAGATGTTCCTCCTCTTTGCATTCCCCTAGCAATTTTCGTCAACGATTTTTTTTTATTATTATTATTTTTTCTCTGCAATGCAGTCGACGTGCCGCGCCAGCCGTTTTGCTGGATGTTGTTTGCAACATGTCAGACAGAAATTGCAATTGCATGTTTAGCTACTAATCCTGGCAAGCAACCCTGCTAAATGGGGATGTTTGGCGGGGAGGGATTGCAATAAAATTCTTCGGATACCCCACGCAGGGATACGACGAGTGCCGCACGAAGATGAAAATTGTCTGTCTATCGGTCTGGCGTCTGATGCGGTTGTGCTTCCTGTAGAAGGCATTCGATGTTTCTTTGTTCTAGCAACATTGTTTACAAGTTTTGCGCCGGAGGGAACAGTGATGAAATGTTTAAACTTCCCATAAAGCGGATATTACTTCCGTTTGTTAGAATGGACTATTTTTGAGTGGACTTTTTGATTGACATACAAACAAATAAAATTTATTATTACTGGAAATACTTAAATGTTGATGCATTATGATACTTTTGGAAACTCTGGAGAAACGTGAAGCGCTTTTTGGCGGGAACAGTATGAAGATGAAGAAATATATTTTTTAAATGTCGAAGTTTTGATTTTTCGAATAGAGATAAGACTGACATTTTGTGGTCAAATCTGTCAACTCTAATGTCGTTTATGTTCAGTTTGGTTTGCCATATAATCGTGCAAATTTATTTCGAAAAGAATGGCTCAGTTCGAGAAGTTTACCGCAAAATTTTGTTCAGTGATGAGGTTCATTTTGGGTTCATTTGGCTTAAAACGCCATTGCATCCACAAAAACTGACTGGTTGGTGTGCTCCATGGGCTGGTGGAGTCATTGGGCCATTCTTCCGAAATGATGCTGGAGAGTCAGTTACCGTTAATGGAGACCGGTATAGAGCCATGATAACCCACTATTTTGTTTCCGAATTGGATGGCATGAATGTGTGATGAGATGTGGTTCCAACAAGACGCTACATGCCACACAGCGCACGTCACAATCGATTTATTGAGGGAAACATTCGATGAGCGCATAATTTCGCGAATGGACCTGTCAATTAGCCACCATAATCGTGTGATTTGACACCATTGGATAATTTTCTTTGGGGATATGTGAAGTCGCTCGCCTACGCCAACAAACCAGAAACGTTAGGGGACTTGGAAGCCAACATTCGTGGCGTTATTGCCGACATACAGCCCCAAATGCTTGAAAAAGTGGTTGAAAATTGGACCTCTAGACTTGGGTTTATCCGAACCAGCCGCGGCGGCCACATGCCCGAAATCATATTCAAACATTAATGGCCTAAAATTATTCTTCCAATAAAGCCAAATTAATGGACATTAAAACGATTTTCTTGTGTTTTATTTCAATTCGAAGTTCTATATCTCTAAAAAAAACACCCTTTACAATTCAGGAGGAATTGCTCTAATTATCACAACAAAATGAGATCTCATACCAAATTTTAGTTTGAAAATCATATAATTTCTATTTCTGGTTTTTAGTCAATTTAAAAAGTAAGCCATTTCTTGCATTTGTTTCGCTGTAGAACTATTAACTGCGTTTAGACCCCAGATAGCTGAACTTGCCAGACACTAACTCGGTCTTAATTTAGCTTATTCACGAAGGAAGTGTTTGCTAGCATTGACAGTGTGGTTCTGGCAAAAAGTCGCACTCTACATTCATTAAGTTAAAAAGGAATGTGCAAATCTTCTAATTTCGAGTTAATTGGTTGTTTTGATTAACCTTTTGACAGTTTTATGTTACACCAAAATCTAGAATTCCATGTGTAAAAGGAAACCAAACTATTTTGCAATGTTTCAGAAACCAAACCTTCTAATTGTACGAGAGCAATTAACATTCAAATGTGATTTCCCAATCACGGCCCAATCTGGCATTGTTTTGTTAAGATATAATTCATGCGCAAAAATTTAGTGATCGCTTAAAGGAGGAGATACCGATGCACATTGGTTTTGAATCTCTGTCAACTGTCGTGTATAGGGCAAAACAGAACGTGGTAGAGCATTCTGCATTCGAATCTTTGTGTCTAACTTTATGTCCGAATATTGGTTTAAGGGTGAACTGATGGGCATTTCTGGCATAACGGGTATTGCGGTTGAACTGTTCCGACAAAACAATTACAGGTAGAAGACATTACGACGTCACTAAGAGAATCAAGCGATTTCGTAAAGTTTCGTACAGCCATTAAGTTTTAACGCTCGTTTTTGAGTCCCGTCAAGTACCGGACCGGATATGAGCATTGTACTCAAGTTTGGGGCACATAAACGCATTAAAAATTGTTGCAAAAACTGTACTGTCGGTCATTAAGAATTTTCCGGTATTCAAAACAATTCATAATCTTTTCCATGACCTTGGAAAGAATGGACGTAAGTGCAATTGGGAGCCTTGAGCTAGCTGAAAAATGAGCTGCAAGCAGATTGGTTTTATCTGAAGTGCTGGCATTCTTAATATTCTTGACAAACGATCAAAAGTTGTTACTACCCGTGGGACTTGGTAGTATTTTTTGCTTAAACTTTTGGTTATTTCTGGTTCGTTTTGCAGTCATTTTTTCGTTTAAAATTTCGTTAAAATTTTTTTCGGTTTTCGTCATTTGGGTTGGCCATTTAAAAAGATTCGAAGAAACTAAGGAAGAATGTTATTTCTTTGGAGAAAGTTCCATAAACAAGTGCTTTATATTTAAAGGACCATGACACGACACTTTTAAACAGATGCAAACGACTTTTATCGGCAGCATATGGTAGTCTGCGAATCATTTCTTGTTGAAAAAATAAGAGAAGAAGCGTCCTAAGTGATGGGCAGAAGGAATAAATTGAAATAGCTGTAGCTAAGTAAAATTGTATTTCTGTAATTTCAGGCATGGTGCCGAATCGCTGCCTTACGAGGCAGAAAAGATAAAGAATAAAGTCCAAAACTAAAAAATTACAAAAGAAAACCCAAATGGGAAAGAGGAAAACCACGGAATTAACAAGAAAATAATGTACTTCGTTTTAATAAAAAGAAATATCCGGTGCATTAGATAGGTTTGACGTGTCTTTGCTTTAACGTGAACCAATTCTGTAAGTCAGTGAGTGTGAGATTTAAAAGTCAAATCAATTATTTTTAAATAAAAAATTATAAAACCTTGACAAATCTTTAATGTTTAAGGTCATATACCAATTTTGTTGCAACTTTGCTCTCGCATCTAACAGATTCTTTACTAGCTCTTTATTAAAACATATAAACTTAAGTCTTCGAAAGTGAAATAATTTTAACAATATTATTGGAGTCCAGAAGGCAACGACAAAATCTCACTAAACGTGGCTTCACAAGGGAGTATATGCGGAAAAAGGTTAGGTAGGGTTGAAGAAATAAAACACCTCTTTATGGTGCCCTGGGAATTCTAACTCAAATGCCCTTGAGAAGTAGTGGTAACTCTGCATGTAATTAATAACCGGTGACAATACTTGCAAAATGACTTTTCGCCAATATGTAAAATGTTCTCTGTTATTTTAAGATAACACAGTCGAGTTGTGCGTGCACTCATCAATTGTTTGATTCTGTTACAGGTTTCTATTTAGTCGCCTGTCTTATATTACAGGGTGCGATTTTTACTGTTTTATCAGCTTGGTTTGGTTCCACGGATGATCCCATCTTTGCCAGTTCATCAGAGTTTTACGCAGTTCATCAAGCCTTATAAAGGGTGGTCCAACAATAATGCACTATGTAAACTGTGAGTCACACCTTAACGTCTAGATTTTTGCCCAACTTAATTTGACATTTCTTTGTTTGGGTTTTTGACAAATTCAACCATCGAGAGGTACACATATTTGAGCAGCGCGTTAAGATTGTTGAAGACTTTTACGGAAATGGGCGTTCAAAGGCACACTTTCACCTCAGTGGATTCGTTAACACCTCACCTCATCCTCATGGATTCGAATCCCTAGAGATTGTCGAAAAGCCGATACATCCACAAAGAGTAACTGTTTGGTGCGGTTTATGGGCTGCCAGCGTTATCGGGCCGTACTTCTTCCGTGAAGGTGTTCGCTATCGCGAGATAATATCGGCCTTCTGGTGGCCCGAAACTGGGGATATGGCCTTGGACGATATGTGCTTCCAACAGGATGGTGCCACTTGCCACACTGCCAACGAAACAATAGCTCGTTTGCGCGAGAATTGTAATTGGCCGCCACGATCATATGGATTTGACACCGTGAAACCTTTTTCTTTGGGGATATTGTAAAGAAAAAGTGTACGTTAATAAGCATAAGCATGAGCATAAGAACAATTCAAGAGCTAACTAATGAGATAATTCGGCACGTTAACGACCTCAATTATGTCTCAGAGTCATTTAAAATATGGACCATCGGATAGAGGTATGCCACCGAAGCCGGTGCGAGCATTTCGCCGATATTTTGTTTCACACATAATTGGCATAGACCCTTCTATCATAATTAAAAAATATTAAGATATTTACAATTAACATCATGCGTTTTAGTTGGACCACCCTTGCTTACGTTTGACGTTAAGTATCTTTGTAAGTGGCATTTTAGCAAATGTACGTCTAATACCATTTTGAATTATGCATTTGTATTTGTGTAAAATTTAATATGTGGGTATACATCTAGACTTGCACTAAGACACGAACTTGTGGGTGCACTTTTTGTGGCAGCACGTAACCACACCCCAACAGCGATCTAAGTATATTTATATAAAAAAAACTGAATTAAAATAGAATCCCCCGAAACTTTTTAACCCTTTTAAAAAAATTCTCATTCTTACATTTTCATGTAACGAGTTCCAAACAAGAAACATTCCGAAACTGCTTAATCCTAGTCAGATGTAAATTTCACACGAAATTCAGCTTGTTTCACAGGTTCTACTCCTTCTCGAGAATCCTCGGCACGTCTTCACTGGTGGCCCAAACAAAAATCCATGTACACAAATCGGAGATTTGAAATTTCCTGTTTTAAGTGTTTCACAATGTGACAGCTTTCTCATGAACTACATTTTCGAACAAAAAAAAAAACGATAGTCCACTGGCGACATACGGTGTCGCTTCCTCCCATCTCCGTCTCATTAGTTACCTCATAAAAATCAAACGTGTGGATGGACGAATTGGATTAAAGAAAAAGTCTACACTTCCAGACTCCCACCCGGTAAACGAGAATACAGCAAGAGAGACAAAGCCCCGTTTTCCCTCATTTCGTGTCACAACTCACACATGTACCTACTTACCGCTGAAAAAAAAAAAATATTTTACGGAAGAAGGAAGCTCTCAAAAATTTGTGTCAAAATGGGAAAAATTGACAGTCTCCCGTCATCTGAAGGGGAATGGAAACATTTTCAATAAAACAACAGAAGGGCGGACGATTCAAACTGATCGTACAGTGTCTCAATGTCCCAGCACTGGAAGAAACCTAATTTAAATGAGACTCTGCCATTGAGGTTATTTTTAGAATTTAATGGTCCTCTTCAGATATATGAGACGGGCGTGTGAGTGCGTCTAAAAAACGAGTACAATTTAAATTCATGTGCACATTACTAAGTTTTTTTTTTGTTTATGGTTGTTTTTTCACCTCGTGTCCTTAAATTTAAGTGCAGTAATTTTTCTGCTTTCCCCTTCGGTTCGTGACTCCAGAGAGAAGATGCATTTCTCTTTTTTTTCCTCATACATATACCCTCGTATAACAGAGTGACACTGAGGGGAAATCGATTCGAAATAGGTTGGATATCATTCAAAGAGATTTATTAGCGTTTTCGGATATTTATCCAAAACAAATTCATGGATACTCATTAATTTGGTTTTGGACGACAAAAGCTATTTTTGTCCATCCCAGATCGCACGAGTCAAATTGCAATTCGGTCTAAAACGGGAATTGATGTTGTGTTGTGTTTTTCTTTTTGTTGTATGAAAGTAGATTAAATTTTGATTCACATTTTACATAAATCGCTTCAAATGGCGGGGGCTTGGCATTAAGAATTTTGTTTTTTTTACTTTCTTTTGAGTATTCATTAGCATACTTAAAAGAAAGTTATTACAATCGTGCTAAAATATCGAACTGAGACTATAAATGAGGTTTAGAACTTTTGGGCTTCAATGTGAATGTGTTTTCTTTATTTTGCTTAATCGTTTCAAATAACGGTACATATTTTTCATGTGGATTGTTAAATATCGATTATCGGATAAACTTTAAACATAAAAACACCAACTAAGAGGGGGCCGTGCTCCAATTTTTTTGAGATATATTTTTTGACTTGAAGACCCATAATCAGACATTGCTTACCGTATGTACAGTGTTGGCCAAAACTAAAGCAACTTTTAAAGAAACGCAAAGACCAGTGATAAAACTGCTTAAATTAAAATATATTTCACACAATTCTTATTTATAAATGTAGCGATTACCTTCAAAAATTAGATTATAAAAGGAAATCCATTTACTTATAACATGAAACAAAAGAAAACATAAAATACTCTAAGTATGCCGATTTTCAGCTGGCCAAAACTAAAGCAACTCCATAACAAAATTTAATTCATTTTAAAAACGTTATATTAAAATTGATATTTTGTTGCGAAACCATAGGCAAACTCTGCAAAAGATTTGAAATTATGGAATCAGGGATACTATCCCATGCCACCTTGACTTGAGCGAATAGGTCCTCCCTGTTTCGACACTTATCGCGAACTATTCTCCGATCTACGATCTCCCATAGGTTTTCTATGGGATTGTGATCCGGAGACTGTGCAGGCCATTCCATAACCTCAACCTTTCTATCTTGAAACCACTTTCTAACGTTTGCGTTTCTTTAAAAGTTGCTTTAGTTTTGGCCAACACTGCAAGTGCCGGACGGACAAATTAGGTGTAAATGCTTCCTTTTAGCTTAGGCTGCATTTTACAGTCTCAGAAGATGGCAGATTTTCCTGTCCTTCATCCACATGATTGATGTCCTTATTCAAAGTTGCTTCTCTGTTGATCATAGATCTGAGATAATTGAACTTGCTGCTCAGATGGGTCATAGAATGGTTTTGGGATTAAACGATACCCATTCTTTTCTAAAATATCCACCCAAACACCAAGTGGTCTTTGCAAGATATGTAGTCTGATTGGCGCTAAAGAATAACTAATCTTCTTTCAGCAGCTAAGCGATAACAAAAAAGAACTCTTCGGACTCCAGGAAGGCAATTAACTCTTGTCTTTGCTCCCTTGTACATGTCGATGATCATCTTTACATCTTTAGAGGCAGCTATCGTCGAAGAGGGGTAGTGCGTTCGTTTACGAAATTAAGGGCCTGATATAGTTTTGAAGACGCAATATCGGGATTTTTTAGCCAGGCTCCTATATCTTGTTTTATCAGCAAACAGCTAAAAATTATTCGCAAACATCCGCATTGCAAAAAAAAAGATGCACCAAAACTTACAACTGTTCTTACAGAAAGTAGACAAATTACCTATCTATAGTAAGTATCTGAGCATAAAGAAACTTTAAACGACTTATACGATTCATAAGAACAAGAAAAAACATATATATATATCAAATGAATGATTATTCTCCAGTCCAATTCAAGAAATCCAGGGAACAAGATCATAGGTCAATTCCAAAACCAACCGTAAATCGACAAGAATTTATGTGGCCCAAAAAAAATAATAAATAAATAAATGAAAACTTTCACAGCAGAGAAGCGAAAAATCTTAACTCGCGCCCCGGTCCTATAAAAATAGCTATAAGCTTCCCTATACAACCCGGCTACAATCTAATCACAATTAATCAAAATAATATAAATGATGCATTTGAAGTTCTCATAAATTGTGAAGGAGCATGAAAAATCGTAGTTGCACAGTTGTGTTATGTTTTGGTCCCCCTTTCCTATACTTTTAATAATAATCCATGTCTTTGGAGTTTTGTTGTGTTGTTATCTCACGGCAATGATGACTACGACGACGACGACGACGACGACACCCCAACCCTTTTCAAAGATTTCTCTCTCTCTTTTTTTTCGAAAACAAACGGTCCCCCTAGGTTTTACATTTTGTGAAGCACAGCCTTCATGCAGGAAACGCTAAAGGTACTTAACATTCTTTTTTGTTAGAACCGAACAGATCTAAATCCGAAGCAGAGAACAGTTGTTGCAATCCATATAGCAAAAACCACAAGATATAGGGGTTCCATGATGATCGTGCTGATGATGAAGATGATGATGAGCAAACGCAAGTTATTGCAATCGTAATAATTATGTATGCTGTCTATCAGGAAAGAGCAGGAGATTCACCTTTCTAATTTTAGAACAAATTCGGGGAGTAAGTAAGTAAGATGTATCCGCATATGTGCGCATAGATACGAAATCTAACACTGTGCCAAAGATCCCCCAGCGACTGTTAAATCAGGGATTTCTATTTGATTTTTCTCTTGGCAAATGGAATGCGATGACAAAGTCCAAGTTGGATATGCTGCTTTATTGGGAGATTTAAGTGCCACATGAAAGATATGACGATGACAGATATATAACCTTAACCTTTACATAGTAAAAAGTAGAAAATATCTCACGGATGGCAGGAGTAGGATTTGCAACTCATTTGTCGGAGTCAAGCAGAAGGGCGGGCATGCTAGATGGAACCATTGTTTAATTTTTTTTTTTAATGTTTTAAAAATGTCTTCAAGTCTTCAACCGAAAATTCGAGAATATAAAAACAAAATCTTTGGCGGTTTTTATAGCAGCTATGCAAGGCATGCATATAATTTTAGTCATAAGCAAAAAGTTTTCATTCTCTGTAGCTTCGAAAGGTATCTTGATTGGTTGGCCAGCGAACCTAGTGATACATACTTGTTTTGTATGCATAAAAGTGCTTCGCTATGGACATTTATTTTTTAACTTTGAAAGTAAATGGTAGCTTTATGAATGGTCTGGGAGATTTGCAATTACCGTGTGTTCGCTACAGTATTTCTTTACTCTCTCCGTCAAAAATAAATACCCCTTGTCTCATATAATAATAACTTCTTGCCGAAAGATGGCCATAGTTCAATCTTAGAAAACGTGTTCAAACACATTCATCGAAAACAGGGCTTTAAACCCAATGCAATACATTTTTTGATTTCAAGTGAAACCGACTTAAAAAGTTGTTAAAATACTTGTTGAATGGCCCTGAATTCACTTAGTAGCCAATAATTACTTTCGCCGAAGCCTATGAACAACATAGAGTGAAGCGCCTGCTGGTTTTCTTTTTAAATTTTAATTTTTAAATATTGTTAATGTATTGAAAAGAATAAACTTTTCGATTAGTTGTGATATATAGTTTTATTTTTGACAAGAGTGGAGCATTATTCCGATCGAAAGATTTTATTTAGAAAACAAAATTTTAAACCTAAATTCACGTTCTGTGAGGAATGTGTTTCGTGCACTTCGCTCAACTTATGGTCAACATAATCGGCCTACTGAGCGTACTATTCGTAACACCATCACCCATTTTGAGACCCAGCATTCATTATTGGATAATATTCGACCGAATAGACCACGTCCAGCACGCTGTGAAGAAAATATAGCGGCCGTAGCTGAGAGTGTACACGAAGACCGTAGAGAGTCGATTCGGCGCCGTTCGCAGCAACTCGGACTGACGTATGGAATGGAACGACTTGGCGCATTTTACGTCAAGATCAAGCGTACAAAATACAGCTTGTGAAACAACTGAAGCCGCTCGACCTTCCCAAGCGACATCGCTTCGCTCTATGGGCTCTTGAAAAGTTTCAAGAAGATCCGACGTTTTCGAGGCAAATTTTGTATAGCGATGAGGCTCATTTCTGGCTCAATGGGTATGCAAACAAACAAAATTGCCGCATTTGGGACAAAGAGCAACACGAAGAGATTGAAGAACTGCCACTTCATCCAGAAAAAAACAACGGTTTGGTGTGGTTTGTGGGCCGGTGGAATCATCGGTCCATATTTCTTTAAAAATTATGCCGGTGCGAACGTAACCGTCAATGGCGACCGTTATCGTGCCATGATAACCGACTATTTGATGCCTGAAATTGAAGCTCGTGATCTCGGCGACATTTGGTTTCAGCAAGACGGCGCCACTTCCCACACATCGCATCAATCAATGGACTTATTGAGAGAACATTTCGGTGAGCACATAATTTCACGTTTTGGGCCGGTCGATTGGCCGCCAAGATCGTGTGATATCACACCGTTTCCTGTGGGGATATGTAAAGTCAAAAGCTTATGCCGACAAAGCCGCTTCGATTCAGGCCTTGGAGGAAAACATCACGCGTGTCATTCGCCAGTTACCAGTCGAAATGCTCGAACGAGTGATCGAAAATTGGACTCAACGGATGGACCATCTGCGACGTAGCAACGGCCAACATTTGATAGACATAATCTTAAAAAAATAAATGCCAAAGAATGTTCTTTCAAATGATTATAAACATTCTCCATTAAATTTGAATTTTCTGTGTTTTTTTCTTTAAAAAAGTAGGGAACCTCGAAATGGATCACCCTTTACGATATGATACTTGAATTCTGGGGTGGAATCGGCTATGGTGATAGTGATAGTTGATTGTCGTTTTTGATTATCAGCTATCATTTGATCTGCGTAAAGCGATTACTAAAAAATGATTGATAATTGGCAGCTCTCAGTGTTCTAAACGCTACTTCCTTGCCGACGCTGTCATTCCGAGCAGCTAAAACAATTAAAATCGAAATATAATAATTAATGCTACAGCAAAAAAAATGATATTTATATATATGAATTCTTTTATCGGGTTTGGAAGTTCGAAGATATTTGCTTCTTCTTAGTAGTTGGAAATTTTTGAAATTATTTTCTTCATTTTTCTCTCTGTTTGAGCCCTAGAAAAGTTCCAATGAAGTAAACAATGCTTTTCACGAATTTTAAAATTTGACTTAAAGTTTCTGTTTTAATTTATTTAATAAAATTTAATAAATTTGTTCACCAAAGAATTTATATTATTTAGAGTTGAAGCCGAGGTGCATACCTATGAAAACGGCATACATAAATGTATGAAAGCAACACCTTAATAGCTGTCACACGAAATCGATATCAAAAAAGCGATTGTCAAATTGATAATCAATCATCTTACATGGAGCAAAAGTGATGATTTTGATTGTCAACTATCAACAATCACCTTAGCCGATTCCACCCCTGGTAAAGTGTTTTTCAATTAAAAGTAACAATACAATTTTGTATGTAAATTAAACACAGATCGAAATCGAGCTGAAATTTATGTAGTATGGTGTAGTACAAATGTTAAATTGAAGTATGGAATTCGGTCGTATGAACACCAGCGCTGCCGGAATTGCTCCTTCAGAAGGTTTCGGCTCCTTTACTGGGCACTGGGCTCCCTAAAAATTAAAATGGCTCCCCAAATTCTTAAAAATATTAGATTTATAAAGAAGTTCATTCTAATGCATAAAGCAAAAATAAATATTTACCTTCTATTTAAACCTGATAACAAATAGTCGTTGCATACGTAATTTGCTCATCTCTATTTCGAGTATAAAATGCATTTCCAAAATCCATTGTCAGTGTTAAACACTGTTTATGGTTGGTTTACATGATCACACAAACCTACCATGCATGATGAGTAGGAGGTGCAATAGTCTACTTGAGGGAAGGGACAGCACTACTAAACATGCAAAAATGAGAGATACTTTTTTTTGGTCGGTAGCGTTACTTTGCGTGGTAGCAGCCAAATACAGACTGTTTGATATGTGATCTCACTTGTTCTAAATTGCTTTCTCGAATGAAACACGATAATTAGCTAATATCTTTCTTTATTCACTGAAGTACATATTTTGATTTTATTTAAAATGAACTATCTATTCTGGCACATCCGGGTTCTTCGGTGTATATGCAATTAGAGAGCGCTATTCTAAAACGAGGAAATAGGTTTGACAGCTAGAATTTAGGGTGCCTACAGGTAAGTACTACCAAAAATGCTGTGTTTCAACATCAATCTAATTTCTTTACAAACAGCAGAGAAAACTCTCTCTCTCTCTCATCGCGTGCAAAAATTGCATGCGTGTCCATACAAAGTAACCATTATGCCGTTTAAATTTCGAATGGGCATAGGTAATGCGGTTTTTCTAAGAACAATTTGTTTGTGTCTTGCTAAAATGGATAAGTAAGTTGCTGAATGATTTTTATTTCTTCGTAGAGCGTTTAGTTATGCTGCAAACAATTTGATTGTTTTTATTAAACATTTTTAATAAGAAAATCGAGGGAATATGCGCAGACAGGAATACACCACCGACCAAAAAAGATTCGAAACCAACATCTTGATGGGTTAATCCATATGAGTTTATCCACTCAAGGGATACATTTTCTGTGGCTCCTCTTTCACTGAAATGGCTCCCCAAAATCTTCAAATCGACTCCTTTTTGAAATTAAAAAACGACAGTACTGATGGACACTGCAAGTGTTTTTTTTAGACCAAATTTTATACCACTCTTTCCCACATATTAGACGAAACGAGTTCGAGTTCGATATTGTTCCTGAGCTTCTTTAACGATATTGGCTTGCTGGCATTAATAAACGACTTAACGAATGAGGTGGCCATTCGACCAGGCCATTTCTCGATATTACACGATTATCGAACTTCCCCTTTGATAGATCAATTTTTTGACGTTGTGGCATGTGCCACAGAAATCACATATCACTTATGTCATTTCTAATTCCCTAATTCTAATACCCCCAATTTAAAAGGTAACTATGATATATTTTTGAATAAGATCAAATCTGGTTTTGAATTATTTGTACCAAAAACTCGTCTTAACAAAAGGTTTAAAATTCTTTGGTCAAATAAAAGATTAGTTAATTTACGTAACGTAAAAAGGAAAGCTTATTCTCGTTATATATCAAATAAAACTAATTCTAACCGTGAACCTTTTTTTGAGATTCAGGAAAGAATATGAATTTTTAAATCGGTTTTTATACAGGCAATATATGTTGTCTGTAGAATCGTCGGTTAAGCGTAACAGCAAATCGTTTTGGAATTACATTAATTCGAAAAGAAATACCACGGGCTTTCCTAAGGTAATGGTATTCGAAGATGTAAGTTCAACAGATTTGAAAAGTACGTGTAATTTGTTCGCTGATTTCTTTGAGTCAGTGTACAATAAGTCGCATGTGCAGGTAACGGGAAATCATAACATTATGATTCCTGAAGTTCTGGACATCGGTGTGTTGCAATTCTCGGATGACGATTTAATAAACGCGTTAGAAAAACTAAATTTAAATAGCAACCCTGGCCCAGATGGGATTCCTGTGGTAATATTAAAAAAATGTTTATCATCCGTTTTTCATCCACTTAAAATTATTTTTAACCAGTCTCTTGTGACTGGGAACTTCTTAAATGAATGGAAATATTCGTTCACAACACCTATTTATAAAAGCGGTTTAAGGCAAAAAGTAGTAAGCTATCGGCCTATATCAAAGCTTTCTGCAATACCAATATTGTTTGAAAGTATTGTTAAGGACAAACTCTTTTTCGCGGTAAAAGAAATTATTTCAAATAGTCAGCATGGCCTTGTTCGTGGTAGATCATGTGCTACTAATTTAGCTTTGTTGACTAATTATATATTTAATAGTTTTGATGAACGATTACAAGTTGATGTACTTTATACTGACTTTACGAAAGCGTTTGACAGGGTGCATCACACACTTCTTTTGGCTAAGCTAAAGTCTTTGGGTTTTCATTCATCAATGCTAAAATGGTTTCGTAATTACCTGACTAATAGAAGGCAAATGGTTAAAGTCAATGGTTTGACTTCTCGCGTTATAGAAGTTACTTCCGGTGTTCCACAGGGCAGTCATTTGGGCCCGTTGCTATTTATATTATTTATAAATGATGTTCATGAAATATTTCAATTTTGTAATGTTTTGACTTTCGCCGATGATTTGAAATTAATTTCGCGGATAAAAAATGTATCTGATTGCATTCGTTTTCAGTCAAATATTAATAGATTGTCGGATTGGTGCAATCGTAATGCTTTGGAACTTAACATTTCTAAATGTAAAGTTTTTTCGGCATATCGTATTAGTACTACAATTTTGCATAATTATTTTATAAATGATCTTAGACTTCAGCGTTTTGATGAAGTGAAAGATCTTGGTGTCATATTTGACAATAAGTTAAGTTTCTTTTTTCATTATGATTATGTCATTGCCAAGTCTAACTCATTGTTAGGCTTCCTTAAACGTAAAAGTAACGACTTTAGAGATATAAATAGCCTTAAAATTATTTATTGCTCGTTAGTCAGACCTTATTTAGAATATTGTTCCGTAATTTGGGATTCGCCATATGCAGTTCACGAACTTAGATTCGAAAGAGTCCAAAAAAACTTCACGAGGTACGCGGTTCGTAAATTAAATATGTTTGATAAGCTTCCTAATTATGGCAGAAGGTGCAATTCAATTGGTCTGCAAACCTTAAGTTTCAGACGCGATGCAACTTCCGCCATGTTCATTCGCGATATTCTTAATTATCATATTAATTCACCAGAATTGATCTTTCTTTTAAATATATATGCTCCCCGAAGGTCACTGCGGGTTAGAAGCTTATTTTATGCAGATAGGCATAGAACCAATTATGGTAATAATGAGCCTATTACAAGGTGCATAAGCACATTTAATGAATTCTGCAACGAAATTGATTTTTGCTTGTCGCTAGCAGATTTTAAAAAGTCCATTAATGCATTAACTTTAAATTAATTATATTTGTAATTACTTGAAATAGTCTATAAGATGAAGATCGGTAGATGAAGCTTAGTCGCGCAACAAACAACCGTTGCGTAAAGCGATACTGAGAGCTTACACTTAGAGAACGTAGTGTTTTGTGTTTTGCTCTGTGATGGTATTAAAAAAAAAATTAATTCAACTCTGAAAAATCACTGTCACTTATCGCACGTACATTACTCTTTCAGCACATTTGGGTTTCCCGCTGTCCATAGTTTGCTCAAGAGGTTAATTTTATCGATACACAAAATTCACCACAATGAATACGAACAAAATTAGCATGTTTCAAAATTTTTGAATTCTAAATAGGTTAGGTTAGGTAAGGTTCTGTTGAAGTGGCTACCATCATAAGACTGAGACACTTCGACCAATATTGGTCCGTTGTGATACCAAAGAATCTAGGAAGAAACTCCTTCTCCCAACTCGTTAAACCATTTGGAGCTTCTAACGAAGCGAAGGACACTTTTTAATGTAAATTTTGGGAAGATCACTTTGAACTTCATAGAAGAAGGTTCCGAGATGGATATTTCTTTTTCTGGTGAGAGCAGGGCATGTGAAAGGAGGTTGTTGGATAGTTTCCTCCTCCTCTTCGTCCATACAATTTCTCCAAAAGTTATTCGATAATGCGATAATGCCTTGTTGCATGCTTGCCTATGAGAGAGTGTCCTGTAAGACCATCAATTGCGATCACATTTGTCACATTTTCATAACGTTTAGATTCAGCTTTGGTCAGATCTGTGCTCCGACGACACATAAACTACTTAATATGTATCGCGAGTTCGTTTAAAGTGCTGAGGTGCCTACTTACGAAGTGTTTAGTTATGTCAAAATAACATTTAAAATAACAATTTTAGTAAATTCAGTTTCATATGTAGAAAAAAATCCATAACTTAACTGTACACATGCGCAGTATGCATTCTCACGTCGAGCAAAGATATCACTTGCGACTTGCGTAGTATCGCTTTTATTTTAAAAGAAGTCAGTTTTTACTAGCTATGCATTCCCAGATAGGAACATATAAACGCCCATCATTCTTGTAGTTAATGTCGAAAGTTTTTTTTTATTTGCGTCGAATGCTTTTACTAGACACATCCTGCATTTTTCAACATCAAAGAATGCTACTTCCCTTCATTCAAGTGCATCGATTTCATTGATTGATCTATTTATTCACATTGACAAAGCATCTTTCTTTGTTTTGTCACATTTTACAGTCTGCATTTCAGATCTTGTCGCGGAAAACCGAGTGGGCTGGGTCGTTCGCTTTTGGGTCCAGCGCACGCAAATCCAGATAAAATTTTGCTCAGATTTCCATTTCACAGCAGCTAGCGCCTGTTTCCATTTTTGGCCGATGTGTCATGTCATGTCTAGACGGAAGTTAAAAAAATACAAGACATACACATCTAGACTCTAGAGATAGTTTTTCCCGCCACCTTGTCTCCCGCTGGCATCGGCCAAAGACTCTCATTTTCGCACACTGGCACTTTGGGCACTGTTTGCCTGAGGGTAAGCGCTACATACCGCATGGATAAATGCTAATTGCGTACAATTGAGTGAGTCTGGTGGTGTTGATGGTCCCCAAAAAAAGTCCACAGTCACACTACACAAACGGCATGGCATCCATTCGCTATGGCCATCTTGGAACAGTGTGAGATGGGATAAAATAAAATAAATTGCATTTGGATGGCATGGAAAGAAAGTGTTTATTTTTTTTTGACAATCTCTAGGAATTCCGTTAATCAAAAAATTAAGTCCACCAGAGGCGAGTCTCTATTTTTAGGAATGTCTTTATTCGGCTAACGAGACAGTAGAGCTGGAATGAAGTGAGTATGTGCCTCTGGCCAAAGTATGCAGTATTTCTATTTGTATGCGGCAGAAGACTTCCTTGCTGAATGATAGATACTTAAATAAACTAAAAATATAAAATCAGCTGAACATTTTAAATTAAAATTGATTATGTAACGAAGAAAGCATGACAAAGTAATTATTTGATCAGCAGGAAGTACGTTGACGAACATTGTAATGCTGATGACGCCAGCATATGTGTAATGAACTTTATCCGCTGTCGATTACATTTGTTCTGTGACAATTTGGTAGCTTATCGAACAGGTAACTTTGAACAATCATCTTACAAAACATTTCCGCTTGAATCTATTAAATCTGTTCTTTGTGGCGCGCTTAGTTGGACAAAGCTTCTAGGCTCATTTGTTGTCTTTATGCATTTGACGGCCGAACGCCAACATTACTTGCTTGATGAATCAACACGAAAAGTCTGAAATTGTTACTATCAAACAAAGTGGAAATACCACAAGACCCACTTCCTCATCCGTATTTGTACTTTTATTTCTAATGGTAACAAAACTAAAAACATGCTAAAAAAAATCCTAAAAACGATCTGTCAGTGGTCATTGTTTTCTCAATACTACTGTTATGAAAAATGTTTCTACACATCGCTAAAATAAATAAAATGCATATACTTTAAATTCTCTTCTGGCTTTTCTGAGATTCCAATGAGATTACGTCAGATTCTCTCAATGTAACCACATCACGAAGCCACTAATAAGCAAATAGATATTCTCTGTCTGTATTCTTCATAAATTGTGGTCATTGGGTAGCCGTTAAGCTTACCTCAGCCTTCAAAAAATATCAAAAGGCTAATAAGTATTCTCGGCCAATAAAACACTTTAAAAGCAACAATATTTTCTTACGTCATTAGTCATTAGTTTTTGTTTAGATGGTCCGAATAAAAAAAAATACGACAAAACTCTGTGATATTGAACAAAGTACTTTGACTTCAAACCGAACGCCTAGCTGTGATCCACATCAAATCTAAATTCCAAAATATAAGTCTAATATGTGCATACACCCCTAGCGACGTGCCAGAAAACCATATCAACTAGGTTCCTATGGAACCTCCTGGATGGAGCCTACGAAGCCTGTTCAGAGAAAGATGTCAAGGTTGTGCTCAGGTGCTTCAATTCTGATATAAGTAAGCATACCCTCTGTCGGAAGGCTTCTAAATAGGTCACTCAAGACCAATTCATGAAACGATTTGAATCTTTACAAATACAATCAAAGAGATCGAAAACCGAAGAACAAAATATATTTCTCTTGTAACCATATTTCCACTTGATAACAATTAGTTCCACTAACTGGAACCGTGGAAGGTAAGAGACAGGCAACTCGACGTATCTGGTATATTGCTTCGATTGTGGTTATTAAATATGCTACTGCATCTTTTGAGCGTTTCAAGTTGCCTGGGACCACAAAACGGCAACAGGCTGCTGCTAGTCTTGAAAAGAATCTTCAAGGCTTGCTCGGCACTGGCCTCCATCCATCTCCCTGGCGAATGGCTAGAGGGAGATGAATAGGGCCCATAAGTCTAGCATCATTTCTGCTAAAAGCTATAGAAAAACTAGTTGAGCTGCAAGTCCGCAAATTGCTTTTGAATGCCTTACTCACATTGTGAACGGCAACATATCTATCAGCGAAAGGCGCTTCAGAACATTGTTGGAAGGAACGAGATTGGGCTGGATAGGAAAGAGAACGCGCTTGGCATTTTCATTGATATTTTTAAAAGCATGCTTTTGACAATGCTCAAACCGTTAGGCTTTCCATTCTCGGTATGAGTGTTAATGAGAACCTTCGTTGGAATGAGCACATTTTCGATGTCGCCAAAAACGTTGCAAAATGTCTAGGTTTCCTCAAGCAATGGAAGAAATATTTTACCCCTTCTGATCTTACTAGGATTTACAAGGCGCTTATTAGCCCAAAATTTAAGTACAACACTCATATCTTGTTCAGTGCACCAATTACAGACTTGGAGGTAAAGGGTCCGCCATCTAACGTTTTTTTTTTCAACTAGTGCTTATTTCGCGAATGGTAACACTTAGCTCATGTCTGATTTGACAGATAATTAGTTTTATCCTTCCGCTGAACGAATATGGTTGTGTATACGCTTGAACAACGCTGGGAAATACTACGACATTACCTTGAAAATCATGGTAATGTTGCAGAATGTGTGCGAAAAATGCGTACGGATTTTGGAAGAAGAGAAGCACCGTCAGCTCCGTATGTTCGTTATCTTGTGAAAAAAGTGAAAGAAACTGGCATCCTCATCGATAAACCAAAGCGTGAAAAGCCAAAAAAAGTGCGTACACCCGAGGAAATTGCTGCTGTGGCAGAAAGTGTGCGTGAAGCGCCATCAACATCAATTCACCGTCGTTCTCAACAATTGAACATTTCGGAGACATCATTGACACGAATTTTGCATAAAGACCTTGGTATGACGCCATAGAAAGTCCAATTGGTTCAGGAGTTGAAGCCAACTGACCATCCAATGCGTTTTCGCTTCGCTAAGTGGGCCTGCGATCGACTTAGAGAAGATGCCGATTTTGCCAAAAAAATCATCTTTTCAGATGAAGCTCATTTTGATCTTGGCGGGTATGTAAATAAGCAGAATTGTCGCATTTGGGGCACAGAAAACCCGCACGCATACATAGCCGATACACCCAAAACGAGTCACTGTTTGGTGCGGATTTTGGTCCGGAGGCATAATTGGGTCATTTTTCTTCGAAAATGAGCAAGAAGTGGCCGTTACAGTCAATGGCGATCGTTATCGGGCCATGTTGAACGAATTTTTGTTCACAAAAATTGAAGAGGAGGATATTGGCAACATTTGGTTTCAACAGGACGGCGCTACGTGCCACACAGCCGAAGCTACACTCAATGTTTTGCGCCCTGTTTTTGAAGATCGCATTATCAGCCGCAGAGTTGATGTCGTTTCGCCACCGCGGAGCTGCGATTTGACACCGTTGGACTATTATTTGTGGGGTGCCGTAAAAGATAAGTGTTACGCCGACATGCCAGAGACAATTGACGCTTTAAAGGACAATATTCGTGAAGCCATTGGTGAAATACAGCTGCACACAATCGACAATGTGCTTAAAAATTGGACTGCCAGCCGAGGCAGCCATTTGAATGAAATAATTTTCCATTATTAACCGGAAGGATTGCACTTTCAAATAAAAAAAGAAATTTGAGAAAATATTCAGTAGTTTTTTTATATAACATTTTCAAAAAAAAAAGTTATTTGGCGGACTCTATACTCTACAGATCTGAAAAATGCGCGATAAAACTTTTTGGCGATCCAGATATTCGTTTCTCTGCCGCTCTACCTCCGTCTATTTTTCCTAACCACTACAAATTTGCAAGCATTTAAAATCAATGTGCATCCTCTTGTCTAATCCTTTTTTCCTCAATGCACATGCTGGGTGCTATTCTAAGGGTGCTAACAACCGCTTTTGTAGGTGCAAATTATATTTAAATAAAACAAAAAAATGAAGCCAAATCTTAGGTAAGTTGCTAGCTACAAAAAGGAATAAGCCTGGTGAGAGAAGATACACACGTAAACAATGTGCAGCGGAAAACAAGGACAGTCAGAGAAGAAGGAAGGAGAAAATTATCTTGAGAAGAAGGACGACAACGTACACAATTTCCAAGCTCTAGGAAATCAAAGAGGTCTTATAGCAGAGCTTTTCAAATACGGAGGTGATGTTTAGGTAGGACGAATTCACCAAATCATAAACAAAGTATGAACGGAAGAAAACATTCAAAACAACTCGGCTATCAGCTCCATATGCACCATCTATAGAAAAGGCGATCATACATCTTGCAAGATGCGCAATCATGTGACTTCTTCAAACTTTATGGTTTCCAATATTTGGTAAAAAGCAAAATGATCTTTGTTTCATTTATTAAGTGGGTGAACCTCTTTATTTTTTATCAGTTGTATCCTGGTATACAAGGAAGGTGTACCTGGCTTATATCAGCTGTCCCTAACACTGGAGTCTGATATACTCTAAATAACAAACTCGCCATGAAGCCAGATATTTTAGAATTTCAGCAATGTGTTTTGTTTTTATTTTTATTTTTATTTTTATTAACAACTATCTAAATATATATTATTGCCCCCCAAATTATTTTCTGCTGATTGACGCTACGGATAATTCAATTAATATCACCACCGTTATGTCAAATTAGTGTCGACGTTAATAGTGTCGGGCGTTTTCAGATCGTATTTGATAGTCGGGTAACCTGTCGTCTAACAACCGTCCTAAAGTTTTGATGTGCCCTCCACAATCGGTGTTCCTTAAAAATGGGAGAGGTTTCATGATCATGGATACTTCGATTATGGCGACATAAAAGGCACCACTCGCTCCGAAACAAAAAAACGAATCAAGACCAATGATCATTATTCCAAAAAAAAAAAATAGCCTCATTATGGATACAAGGACTATTTTCTCTCCCTAAATTAGAACGAACTCTCCCCAGAACAAAGTGCATATCTTTTTTGATTGATTCCACTTCAGTTGTCCAATGTTTCAGCGTTCACCTACGATCCGTCAATCAATGATCCCTAACAGATAGCACAGATATAATTCAACGTCTTCGGCAAGTTTAACATTACTTGCTGGAGCAGGAGACCAAACACCAAAATCTCTATTAAGTTTGTTTTATATTTAATTACATTGTGTTGTCTCGAGGGACTCGCACTGTTATTCGTTTGATCGACCCACTTAATGAAAATTAAATTTGATTTTTCCTGCGCAATGATTTCGAACTTTAAAAACACGCCTAAGATCGAGGGGGACACATCGTAATTGTGACTTTTCACGGTGCGATAGCGATCCCCCAAAGGAATCTCAATTTTTAAATTTACACTGTTGGCTTACAAGATTCCCTCGTCGTTGGCGCGTCCCTCTAAGTCCAATTTGTCTACGTGCGTGTTCAACAATATTTCCGGCGTGCGACACACAAGACCATACATACATAGAGATATGGGTATCCAAACAAGCGAGGGGGAAACATCATCTCTTACATTGGTAAGGTTCTCGCCAATCGCTTGTCGAAAGCAAATTTCGGAATTTACATCTTTTATGAGGACGAGAAAGAAACCGGAGAGATTTGATTTGAACGAGAAAATAGTTCAGTTTATTGCGGGCGGCGCAGCGTAATAGCTAATTGATTTTTGACTCTTTGGAACCGATGGAATGCAAATAAAATACGACAAAGGGACCATCGCATCGTCGTAAAGGACAACAAAACGGAAACTGAAAAGCCCCCCAAAAACACAAACACAAACACAAACGATTTTAATGGGACATAAAGTATAGATACGACCGCTTCTTGGTGTTGTTTTTATTGGATTAGCTTAAGTGGCACTTTTATATGAACACAAAGCCCGCCTAATGGATAGGAAATACATACTTATATAGAGATATACATATGCACTAGTATGAAGTTGAGCACTTACCTCTTTTGCGATCTGATCGAGCGCTTGATCTTCTGCATTGACTCGAGAATTGCCTCGACGCCTTCCAACAGCGCCGGGGCTATCCATTTTGAAAGACGTTTGAAATTTTGGACTAGACACACAAGTGAGAATTTAGATACACGTAATACACTGCTTTGCGACACACTAAATGAAAAGAGAAGAGAACATGATGTGAATATGATGTAGCGGAATGATGGTAAAATATGTATTTCATTTATTTTTAATGAAATTGAATATATGCGGACATTGACATACTTAATTGTTTGGCAAAGGAATAAAAAAGCGGCATGACAAGGCAATGAAATTTTGATTTAAAAAAACATTTGCACCCATTAAAAAATCATTCGAGTTTTTTTTTTGTTTTTACTTATACATAAAACGAAAAATATATGGAACTACATATTTAGAAAATGCTGCAGAAAATTAACATTTACAGTTTGTTGTTATTTCCTTTGCGACGAAGATCGTGTTATCATATTAACCTACCAATTTACTACATTTCTAGCCAGCTTTGGATCACTTTGTCACTGGGACAATCAAATGTTGCTGTTGTTACATTTGTGTGATCCAACTGCATAAAATCCTGAGTGTTTCACAATGCATCCCTCCGTCATTGGAATTGGATATTTTTATTTTTTTTTAGCAGACAATCAATTTAACAGCTGAGTGTAGATTTGTGGATTTGCAAAGCGAACCTCATACAAGGTGGCGCAAAAATAACCTTCCGATGTTTTTTGGCTGTAATTTAAAAACAAAAATGAAAAACTTTGATTTTTCTTGTGGATTATTTTTATTTGGTCTTTTAATTTTTTTTACATCAAGTCGAGAATATGATGTCATGTAAATGGCCGCCGCCATAGTTGATTGTCATTTGAGCCCTTTTTATGGCATTTTCCATCACTTTGGCCAAAACTTCCGGCGATAGGTCCTCACATTCTTGACGGATATTGTCTTTAAGAGCTTCAAGAGTCTGAGGCTTGTTGACATAAACCCGCGACTTCAAAAAGCCCCACAAAAAGAAGTCTGGAGCGGTCAAATTAGGCGATTTTGCTGGCCAGTGCAAATCGCCAAAACGGGAGATTAGGCGCCCGGGAAATGCATCCTTCAGCATATCGGTTGTGGCACGTGCAGTGTGTGCCGTTGCACCGTCCTGTTGGAACCACATATTTTCCAATCCCAATTCATCAAGTTGCGGCAAAAAGAACTCGTTGATCATTGATCTGTAGCGCTCACCATTCACAGTAACCGTTTGGCCCGCGACGTCTTCGAAGAAAAAAGGTCCGATGACTCCTCCAGCGAAAACAGCACACAATACAGTGACTTTGAGCGGGTGTAATGGCTCTTCGTGGGTTACACGCGGATTTTCAGTGCCCCAGAGCGTAAATTTTGCTTATTTACGTATCCGCTAAGATGGAAATGGGCCTCATCACTCATGATTATTTTTGATGAAAAATCATCTTCCTCTTGGTGGTGATTAAGGATGGCTTGAGCGTATGTTAGACGCGATTGGCGCTCAGCAGCTTACAGCTGATGCACCATCTCGTGTTGTGCCAGTCTCTTCGAGGCGAGCGGCTAAACGTCGCAGTGTTTCACCAGTAGGCGTTGGACGGCTAGGAAATCTGCGACGAAATTCACGTTGTGCCAAAGTCACCGACCGATTATTGCTCAAATAAATAGTCACCAATATTCCGCGTTCTGGAGCAGTGTAGCGTAACATTGTTTATTAACGTGTATTTCGCATGTGTTTACTACACATATGTCAAAACAGAACTGACATTAGGGGCCTATCGCAAAATTTATAACATTTTCTGATAGGAGGATTACTTTTGCGCCACCTTGTACTTCTGTTCCACTAAAGTTTATTTTACAAAGTCCTTTAGACCTCCACAAGCATTAAACATTTCTTTTTTTTAAGATTTTTTGAGTTTATTTCGTGATATTTTAAAGTCAATGAAAATACAACTATTTTAAATGTTAAATATTTGATTATTTTTTTGAGTGCTGAAGAAAGTAAAATATAGTAAGAAAATGGCAAGCTCGGTTAAAAAAAAAAACTTGACCTTAAATGCTCAAGCAAACAATTTTTATCGCCTTTCAATGACTTGAGAAAGGCTTACAATATCATGCTATTTTAGTTTGACATGGCATAGCCTTGCTATTGCCGAACTTTCCGCGCAGTTCATGGTATTCTAGTATTCCAGATTCCATTGTAAACCACTTGTTTCCAGATTAGGTCTGATGACAAAACCACACCGGTAGTATTTATTTAAAGCTGAACATTTCTTCAGGAAAGTGTTGATGGATAATGCCGAACCTTTTGATATAAGATTTGAAACCGATCATGTGGTCAGAGGAACAAGGCTTTGCATGAGGTTAGGCCCCAACTTGCGAGCATTGTATAAAAAGCTAAACAAGATCGTTTTTTTTAACAACGTAGCTTTATTTTCTTCCACATAATAGAAATAATGAGAAGGTTGTTGTTTTTTTTTGTGAAGGAAATCCAATTCCTAAGCTTGATATTGTTTGTTTGTGCATTGTGCTCCCCGTTGGCGTTGGGAACCCCAACACTGCATTCCGCTTAGTGCGTTGGTGGTTTTTGCTTCTAAAGTGGACCGGCGACTAAATCTTTTGTTGTATAAGTCGAAATTGACTTACATTTTACTACATATTTCTAAATTTTGTTTAAGAGTAAAAGCCAGTAAGCCTTCAATTTTGCACAAGTTTAGATTCAGTGAAGAAAGAGTAACCGACAAAAAGAAATGGAAAATAATTATAAATATATACGTGAATCAAAAGAATTCAGAAAAAGAATAATCCACCGATGAACTCAAACCACCACAAAACTTTGAAACTTAAGGTTGCGTAGTCATTTCATCATAATACAAGTGAAGTAATAGCGACAATGACACAAAATGTGCTTCTTGCATTCTAAGTCAGCAGTTGCTTATTCTTTTGAAGACCTCACATATATGCATACATTTTTAACAGGTTTTTATAAAATAATTCAACTGTCATCGAGCCAATGATAGGCGAAATCATTTTATAAAAGTTTTTCAGTATTTTCAAGTTAAAGTTTTGAAGTTTAAAATATTGTAACCTAGCCTGAAGCATTTGCGGTGATTACATCTCTGACCATCCTTGGTAGTCGTTTTATATGGTTGTCTCCTTTTGTCATGTATAATGGCAAATGTCATATAGTAGCAATAAGACAGATGATCATGGACATGTACGAGGGAGCGAAGGCAAAAGTCAGATGTCCCACAGGAGTCACGAATGAATTTCCAATAAATGTCGGTGTTCACCATGGAAGTGACTTTGCTCTTTATTACGGTCCTAGATTATCTGCTTGAGAGAAAAGTGACGGACTCTAAAGTGCATCAGTTATTCTTTGCTGACGATGGAGCCATCATAAGTGATGATCAGACTTTCCTGCAACGAGCACTTCATGTTTGCGTAGAAGTTTTAGAAGGGATTTGTTTAGAGGAATGCACATCAGTTTACCCTTAAGCCTGTTTTCGGACGTACTGTGAAATATAAAGATTCCTTTCTCAACCGTACAATACGAATGTGGAATACTCTACCACGCTCTGTTTTTCCTTTGCATTATAATTTACAAACATTTAAAACCAACGTGCATCGGTTTCTCTCTTTCTCTAATCCTTCATTTCCCTAATGCCCAAAGTCCCTTTAGTGCGCGTACATTATAAAAAAAAAAAAAAAAAAAAAGAGTATCTGTACTGCCCATTCTCTCACTCAAGCCAACCCATTCCAGACATTTATTTGAATGGGGTGGTGGTTCCCAAGTGTGAATAGTTCAAATATCTGGGATCAATGATCAACAGCGAAGCAACCGTTGATGACGACATCAATCATCGTGTAAGCGTAGGGCGGGTGGTGGCGGTTAAGTGGCAGGAAAACTCTGCCATATTCTGTGACCGAAAAATGTCCCCTAAGCTGAAAGGAAGGCTCCACACCGCAGTTGTGCGTCCGGCGCTCACATACGGTTCACAATGCTGGACAATGTACAAAAAGTATGAGGGCAAGTTGACAGCAGCTGAGAAGAAGATGTTTCGCATGACAGCAGGGGAGTAACAAAGCAGTTTGAGAATCTGAGGAAGTCAAAGAACCCATCTCGAAAAAATTGGAGCACGACCGACTCAGTTGGTATTGTCATGTTCAAAGGAGGGATTCTTAGAACCCGTCAAAAAGGCAATGGCAATCAACGTTCCTTTAAAATCACGTAAGAGAGGCAGGCCTAAAAATTCCTGGATCATACAAATGCAGAAACCCCAGCATTTGATTGGCCTCAATGATGAAGTGATCCAAAATCGGGATACCTGCAGACATTTTTTGAGGTCGAACCGGCGAATCCCACAGGCGGACCAGTAGGAATGCAGTGAAGTGGGAGGGTTATGATCCCTGTAATCCTGATCATAATCTCGTCGTTAAATTGAGAGAAGAATGGCAAATGTCAATTTAATTAAGTTTGGTAGTAATTCTTTTGAGATCACGTTGCCGGCCGTATAAGCAGCATTTAAGTTTGTGGAAATTGGAAATAAGGTCTTCAAACAAAAGAAAAGGTTTGGAAATTTTATTTAATATATTTCTCACAAGGCTTTATAAATTTGTTATGTATTTTAATAGACAGTCAGAGTTGAAATCGCCGCACAAATTGGAGATTGGGTTAAAGTTGTCAGGTGTTTAAGTTTAATCTATATATTTACTTCAGTAATTTCTGTATTTTTAAACAAATGATGTTTCAGAAAATAAAACTTAAATTTTGGATTCAAATATTTAATGTCCTATCGCAACATTTCCAAGCAACTTCATCGAAGCAACAAAACTTTATTGTTATTTTTCATTTTACCAGTGGCACTCTTTTTGAACTTCAGAGCCACTTTTGTCAATATGTCAAGATCAATAATTCGGAAAAGCAAAAAAGATATCAATCGACTTATTCGTTCTCCTTCCACTTGGCATTGGAAAAGCGGGTTTACAGGTGTAAAGCTAGTCCCAGGTCTGCAATACATCATTGATGTATGCTGCAATTTTACACTACACTACTTTTTATCTAAAACTTAGAAAAAAAAATTACAAACATTGACTGTGGTCGTAAAATAAATTATACAAGATTAATACTTCCCGAGATTTTGACATGTGAACCTGAGACTTTGACATTTGAACAGAGAAACTGAAAGACTATTTCGCTGCGAAATGGATCTTGTTTGCCATTAATTACATGCTCTAAAAATACTCCTCTTGTTTACTTAGATTTTGGGTCAGAAATCAGTGTTGTCATTTCTACCACAATGTGGTAGATCTACCACTATATCTGCTTAATTGTCTAATCTACCACATCTACCGCTGTGCTCGAAAATTCTATCACTTTTTATCATTCTACTTTAAAACGCTTTTTCCTATCCATAACTCTTTATCTACATATGAAAGTTAAACTCAAAGCCCTTCTGACTGCATGTTTCTTAACAATTTGTGACGTTCACCAGTCAAGTAAAAACTTAACCAGAAATAGAAAACTTTGTGTTAATATTCCATGCGTTTTTGAATCTAGTCTAGTCTAATTTAGGCTGATGTAGGTTTTGTCGTTAATTTGCTTAAAAAACCTTGCAAATTTTCGTGCTCTTATCTCCAAATTGGTGTTCAAAATACTTAAAAAGGTAAGAAAAATGCTTCAAGATTTTACCCAAAATACTTAAATACGAACTTTGCAGTAAGTCCCTCGAACCGAGCAAAGGCTTTTGGACAAACGGACTGAGTCGCGGTACTCTAGTTTTGGATTTCTTTATAGTCTTAATATTAGATATCGCTCATTCACTTCACAAATTCTCAAACAATTAATTCTGTTCGTTGAGTCACGTTTCCATCTTTAACACTTATTGAATGGACCATATCATTTCGTTTTTATACCCTTAGGATAGGGTATATTAATTTTGACACATAGTTTGTAACACCCCTTAATATTCGTCGCAGACCCCTAAAAGCGATCAGGACCAAAATCTAAGACTATTTAGCAATGTCCGTCCGTCCGTCCGTATCAACGTTTGAGGCCTTTAAAGTTATGCTAGGAAGCTTACATTTGGAATATATACTACCTAGGGTTCCGAAATGGTAAAGTGTTGAAATTTTCAAAATACGCCCCCTGCCACGCCCACAATTTATAAAAACCCGTTTTAAGGCTTAAGTTAGAGAGATAAAGATGTACAACCTTCACAAGATATGTAGGTACTGCCCACCTTTATAAATTTGTCGTATAAAGTTTTTTTTCCCACGCCTACTTTTTGTGAGCGTTTTTGACTAAAATGCTGTTTTCTTCGAAAATTTTCATAGAAATCGAAAAAAAATGTTTAACAATATATTTAGGCAGTATATCGCCCATACAAAGTTTTTGTCCACGCCCCCTTTTTGAGGGCGTTTTTTTTTTTAAAAAAAATAATTTATTTTCTATAAATTTCATAGAATGAAATAAAATGCTATCCATCATCTTCCTAATGCTTTTTTTTCTTTGGGGTACATAGGGATAAGGATAGGGTATCATACTGTTTACGACATATCCATCAATAAACCTTTTTGCTGATATCTTTTCAAATCTACCACAAATTGTTGGGATCTACCACACTGTTTTCTTCAAAACTACCACATTTTGCAATTTCCATGTGACAACACTGGTCAGAATTGAACTCTTTTTAATTCGAAAGAGGGCTCAGAGACTGAGTATTAAGTTCAGAATTAATTTCTATTAGACCTACTGGACTATTGCTGCTACTGAACACATTTTCACAAGACCCAAACAGAAACTGAAATCTGACAAGGCTGAAGTCCGAACTATTTAAGGCAGCAGGAGCAGAGAAGCAACTAATTTCCAGAATTTAGTCGGAAGAATGTTTGTCTGATAAATGGAACATCAGCATTGTTGCTGGTTAACAAGGAAGGTGGTAACAGTCTCCTTAATATCTCGTATATGTTTTCTGCCGTATTGTTCGAGTGCCTGAAACCATTGTCAGCAATCTGATTGTACCCTATCAGTGCGGTTTTAGACAGGGTAATTCGACAATTGCCAAATATTCGCGCTATGGCAGATCAGAGAAAACTTAAACCCCCAAGAAGTTCATATGGATTCCCACATTTTTCTCGATAATAGCCGCATACGATGTGATCTTTAGAGACTATAGAGCTATATAGAGCCATGTCCAACTATATAGGGCCTGTCAAACTCGTCCGTTTGTGTATGATAACGATGGGAAAAGTTCGGTGTTACCTACAAACCGCGACATTTGATGTCAAAAAGTATTTAGGCAAGGTTTAACTTTTGTATAAGACCTGACTTCGTCTTCTTTATACGTACGATTTTCATCTCCTCCTCGTACTTCAAAAGTTTATATGTACAACATTCGTGGGTCCCGCATGTTCGAAGAATATAAAATAGATAATTTCCACCCAGAAAATGCAATTCAAAACTTTCGAAAAAGTTCTTAAAACCATTTTACTTCCTGAGTCAATAATGTTTCTTCATACCTCACGTCCTAAAAAGTTACTTAACTTTTTTTATTTCTGCCAAATATTCAGTCAAGTTTGTGTGCTTTCTTATAAGTTCGACCTCTTTATTGAACTATATCCCTTTCATTATGTCAGCACGTTACCATTAGTTCCACATTCATAAGTATGTGAGCTGAGTATTTTGTCACCAATCCAAGTATGTACCAAGTTTCACCTTCCCACACGTCGGTCACTGCTGCAGCAGCAATTTCTAGTCCACATTATTTATGCAATACAGGAAACTCCTTCGTACGTCACTGCAACTGTTTTTGATTTAAAAAAAAAGAGAAAAAAAAAATACCACAGTCGATCGCCTTGATTTAGTTCAACATTTCTTCCCTCTTCGCTTCAACGTGGGAATGATGCTCTCGTCAGCAATCAATAAATTATATTCGACTGAAGAAATGCGCTCGTCCGGTGCCAAGACGAATTGCTTGTCGTCTATCAAATCTATGTTCGATAAAAGGAAATACAGAAATTCTACTCGTAAAGTGTATCATTGGCATTGTTGCTTCGAATCTTGATAGGTTGTTTGTCTTTTCTTTTTGCAATTTGTATTCTGGTTGTCTTAATCGTGTTGGCTTTCCAATGTCATTTGATAGTCAGTCAAGAAGAAGGCGACGCGACAGTAGAGAAGCATTCACCGAGATTATTTTTCTGAGGTTTATTAATAGATTCTCGAAACACACATCCATGTCGCATGTCTCCGCGCAAAGTGATAATGATGCGTTTCGAATGAAGATGTTCTCCCATCATACTGCCTGATGAGGCGCATGTTGACGACGATGACGATGAAGAAGGCCAGTTCTCCCGTGCACACCGCATCAAGGCAGAAGCAACACACACAAAATAAGGCCAAAGAACTTGCGCAATTTGAATATATAATTAAACATCAACATAATACTTGACAAAAAGAATGGACACTCTAGACCCGCCGGAGAAAAAGCAACAACACAAAACGTTGGCTGGTGAGAGGAGAGCAGACCACAGCACAGTGGTGCCAATTGGAGGTAAGAAAGAGTAGAGCACCGAGTTGAAAATGTGCCGAAACATATTAGATTTTGATTTTGAACGCTGTGATGTGTGCTCTTTGCGAAGAAGCTATCATGACATAATTTTGTCGCGTGCGCCAATTGGTTGGTAGAACTGCAGGATGTTGATGCTGTTTTGGGAACCGTTTTTAAAATGATGGACAATAAAAGGTATATAATGACCACAACAATGCTGTTTCACGGCTTGTCACGGCCGATCATCACATTGCTTTGTGTGGTGTTGGTCTATTTGTTGGTCATTTAAATCAAAAGCCTAAATTATTGTCAGGCAATCACACACACTATGCACAGCGTCATCGAAGCCATAAGTTTAGCTCGGTCTAAATTATATTGTTCATCATTCCAATTGAAAGACTAACATTTTTCGATGACGTTGCATTTGAGACAAAATTTAACAAAGTCCAAATACAAGAACATATTGCCGTTTAAGCCATAATCTTAAGCGATCCATACAGAAATTTACCCATATGAAATATAATAAAGTGGACGACTGCTTCATATGAAACTTTCTCGGTACATGATATGCGTTTTTGAGTCGCAAAATGAATCGAAAATTAATGGTGAGAAATTTATTTGAATCACTTTTTTAAAAAAATTGTTTTTTTTTTCAAAAACGGCACCTACAATTTTTATGTAATTTCGCACATTGGACACTTTTAACATAATTGTTCGATATACAAAAAATTATCAAAATCGTTAGAGCCGTTTTTGAGAAAACGAATTTACTTTAAATTTACCAAAATCGTTATATGAAAAAAAATTTAAAAAAAAAAATGATTTTTTTGATCTAAGCATGCAGATTTGTTCTTCTTTATAGTAAAAAAAAAATAATTTTTTTTTAAATTCCCTTTATTAGTTTTCGAGATATTGCCAGTTTTATAAATTACAGTTAATCGATTTTTTTCCAAAAACTGATTATGCAGAATTTTTGACCCCATCCTAAACATCCTTAGTACAAAAAAAGACCGAAATCCTTGGAACCACTTTCGAGAAAAATAGTGATAAGTGATTTTCACAAAAAAATTTGTATGGCAGGTACCGTTATTTCAAAAGATAAAGCAAAAAATAAAAAGTTGCCCAGAGATGTAACCCCAAGGACCATATATACGAACTTTGAAGCAAATCCGTCGAACCGTTTCGCCATACGGCGCCCGGACAGACAGACCGAAGGACGGCATTGGCGGAACCACCTTTTTGGATTTCTCTATAGTCGTTATATCACCCCTCATACTCAGTTTGAGTTCGAAATCTCGGCACGATCGCAATAACTTTATTTTTAGTATACGAAAAAGTTAAAAAACGACATGAGGGTAAATTTTAGACCACATTCTAGGATTTAGTCTTAAATTGCGTTCGCAAAGTGACATTAGGCTAAACTTTTTTAAGACTATAAGAACAATTGTGGGCTGTCGCCTATGCTAAATTACAGTTTTGCGAAACAGATAGGCCATAGCTCCTCGCATTCTTGAAGAATATTCTTAAGAGTCTGAGGTTTTTTGACCTAGACTCGTGAGGAGGATAGCGGTTCATGTCTTGTTGGCGGGTATTTTGTATCTGTTTACCTCACAAATGTTTAAGTAGAATTGACATTTGCCGCTAGCTGTAAAACATATAGGATCTTCTGATCTTTTGCGCCAACGGTGTAATAATTTACATCATTTTTTTTAAGCTTAACCATTGATTACAGACCTACACAGTCTTCTCTCACTAGAGAAGAGACATGGCTCAAAATCGGACGAGCATCATACCGACTTCCTTTCAGAAACATTTCCAAAATATTTCTTTCCTTTTTAAACTGTTTCTAAAAAGTTAGGAATGGAAGCCAACGGAAATGATTGGAATTAGCGCGAAATTCCTCAGACTTCATAGCTTCATAAAGTTTTAGTTTGTGTTTTTCAATGTAACGTCAATCTGTCTTTGAAGTTGGGCAATAAGGGCTTGAGTCACTAAATGTAGGTTTTCAGAAAACTAAATTTAAAATTCATATACGTTTGACGAATCCAATTTATTTGCTCTTTAAACCTAAAGTTAAAGATATTATATTTGTTTATTTCGTATAGGAAATAACTTCAACTTCACAATTATAAAAAAAATTTCCTGAGCGCTTTTCAGCTCTTTAGACAACTTTCTTTTGCTTTGTATTTCTAAGTCCCGTGAGTAGTGGTCTCAAGACGTCGTATAATCGTATAAACGCTTATTCTGATTCGGGCAGCCGAGCATTAGCCAATTAAACTAACCAAACATGTTTACGGTTAAAGTTCGTAAAAATACCACAAACAAATACCTTCAACTTTGGCGCCGCATATTGAAAATGTTAGAGGGTTTATAAAAAAGCATACACTAACACATCTCCGAAAAAAATTCAATCTTCAGCGCCAAAATTATCGTAGTTGTGCCCTCTAGAGGAATGTAAGAGCATGCTATGCCAATGTTTCCATCGATCTACCACAACACTGTTCCATTTAATTCTGTAAACTTGACTACTGCACTTCAATTTGTTAATGATAACGGATGGAAAAGTAGAAAGTTGGTCAACTTTTAAAGTAATAATAAATATTAGGCGTTAACAGCCCATATAGAGCCTAACCTTTGGTATCCACAAGCAATGTTTCATACAAACAATGTAACATTCTATGAAAATACTCTTGCTTTTGCTTACAGCTGAACATTACGCGCTCAACATTCGTCGACTACGTACTCAACTCGTTCAACGAACTTTCCCAAACTTTATTCAACTCATATAAATTTACGGACTCGTAGACCAACTCAAGTCGCAATTCGGTTAAAAACTCCTCAACTTAGTATTGAAAGCGTTGCGAGCACCGCACACGTAGCTGATTAAAAAAATAAAATAAATAAATATTAGGCGTAAACGGCCCATACAGGACCTAAAGCCTAGCTTCTCCAACCACTGTGTGTGCGAAGTTATATTTTTGACACGAGTGGAGGGACCTACAGTTTAATGCCGATTCCGAACGGCAATTTATTTTTGAGAAGCTTCCCATGACATTTCTTACTCTTGGATGTTTGTCAGACGTTCGCAAGAGGTGGGGCAGCAAATAAAAACGTTCAGGTGGTACAGGTCGGGATTTGAACCAGCGACCTCTCGCTTAGGGGTCCAACGTACTTATCCACTAAGCCACGTAGCTGATTCAGCTGATCCGTAATAAAAAGAAAAAAAAAAATATGTGTTGCATTTGTTTATAAAATCGTTGCTCAACTCGATGCTCACTTGTCTCTCCTCTAACGGGCAATGAGATGTGCAATGAGAGTTCGTTGAATAGGTAATTGATGAGTTAGGTCCATTGCGACTTTCCAACAATTAAAGCAGAAATGTATGTTTCTTTTTTTTTTCTTTGAAATGTGACAGATAGTTAGCTATAATATATAGCTCGAAGTTGGACCCGAAAAACATTTTTTTTAATGATTTTGAGCAATTTGTTTCTGCTGTCAGACCAGTTTTGTCTTTTCATTCACCTAGAAATTTTGTTTTTTAGATTCAGATCAGTTTCTGTTTGTGCGAACTTCAAACCAAATGCAAGATTCAAATATAAGTTAACTCGCACTTAAACCAAAATGTTTGACATTTCTCTCTTGTCACGAAGCGAAAATATATATTTTGAAACGAATGAACGAAAACGATTTCTTATAACAGTTACTTACTTTACTTAGACTCTTGGAAGAGGTGAGGCGAAAATTAAAGTGTATATGAAACTGGGAGCGGACTTTAATCAAAATTTCAATAAATGGTATGCAGAGTAATTTCGTGAGAAAAACGAATAGAGATTTTAGTTTTTTTTTTAAGCAAATCCACTTTTATAAGCTCCCAATAAGAACCGACACTTTATCACCGACTATTTCTGCCACCACTATGCGACTCAGTAAAGAAAACAATATGAAATACATTACTCAAGGTAGAGAGAGATGAAAAAAAAAACAGGTATTCTTGTAAATCTAATAGAAAGTTGTAGGCGGAAGAAAGGTGGAAGGACAGGAGATGAATCGTAACCGCAGCTAATAAAAAGGAACAGATAGGTCTACCGCAGCAAATCAAATCACTTTATTGCTCACAATAAAACAAGCATAGGTACCTACTTACCAATTTTGCAAAATGTGAAAACAACTGGATGCCTTTATGAGGAGTGACAGCGATTCGACGACAGCGACGACGATGGTGAACGATGATTTTTATGTTCTTTGCTCAAAAAAGGAAATCTTACGATTCCAGCTGCTGCTGCTGCTTCTGATGCTGATCGAGTGGAGGGGCGAACAATGACACACGCAAAACCGACAAATCAACCGACCGACCGAACCGAACAGAGGTGTGACAGGCACCTCAAGCACACCGAATATAAAAAAGAATTTCCAAAAGAAAAAAACTGCGAAGGCGGAACCTTTTCCTTAATAAAAAAATTATCCACAAATTCACTCTTTTATGTAATTGCCGACAAAAAACATTACCCTGCTTTGCACCCCGTTTTGTCAACAAATTGCACTGCTCTTGCAAATCCCTGCCAATGGTTTTTTTATCACCTAATTCCAAATATGCCGATGTGAGAAAAATTCTTGGATCCTTTTATGAGCGAACAAAAAAAAAATCCAATGAGATGAAGATAGATATTTTTTGACACCCCAGCCAATAGGGAGAACGAGGACTGTGAATATTTAACCGGATATTCACGTCTAGTGATCACTAAACTGCATTATATCTCGTGGAATTCACGGCGAAGGAAGTTGAGTATCCATTTAAGGGGTGCTTGCAGATTTTCACATTTATTATTTGAGTGAAATTTATGATTTCCTGCGGTTTTCAAAACTGTCACGAATATTTTTATGGCAGAAAACAGTCGCCATCATGAAATTCTGCGATGTGCAGCAGAGTGACCAACTTAAGCATATAAATAGAAAATTGAATACGTTTACATCGAAAAGTTTTATGTAAACGGAAACTGTTATACAAATTTTAGATAATTAATATGATGGAAATTAACATTGCCGACCAAAAATATCTGTCAGTATCTAACTGGGAATGGACTTTTTACATTCATACGTCTTGAGTTTTGGGTTTTGTGTGTTCCTGTAAATCTGTCTTAGGAGAAATATGAACATATTCACACATTCATATATTGTAGTTCACGCGAAACATTGTATTGAATGTTTCTATGGTTGGTTAACATGGCCACGCATGCAATTTTTGAATGAGATTAGAGAGGTAAATCAGTTTATCTATCATCAATGATTTTAAAGATGTTTGAGTGAGATCAAAGATCAATCTCTTAATTCGGGAATCACGTGTATGGTCGAATCAGGCTAGTTTTATGAATTTACTCCTTTACCTGACTTGCCCCTTTGGGTAATATTAACTTTCGACCAAAGACTATTTTAATAGTGCCCTGCGCAAATATAAAAACCAGAAAATAACTACCTGTCTCTGCGATTTCCCAAACACGAACAAATTGGAAATTGGGATCTTTCGCATTTTTGGTACTTGGTAAAATCTAGCTGTTCTAAAATCTAGTTCCCCCACACACTGTGCATTTAAGCTCGGAAGTGTGCTATTTTACTGGTGAGTGGCCAGTGCAATGACTTATTTGCGAGAAATCCCAGATTTAAATTCGCCCCAATACCACCTGACATTTTTATTCGCTGCCCCCCAACTCCCGAAAGTCTGACAAAAATCCACAAAGTTTACATCCAAAATATAACGTCTGCTTAAAACTAACACCCTACAATACCGACCTCACACATTTAAATTTTTTAAAGTTGCCTAGCCTGTCTTGTCATGCAGTTAGTATCGGATTTGGTAGACTTCTCGCATTTTTCTACCCATATAAAACAAATTTCGATATACGGTGCAAAATGTTGAAAAAACTCACATTATTCCTAGTTTTAATCACGTCTGGCGCCTTTGCTGTGCTGGAAAACGAAGCCGACACTCTCGTGCTACTGGATAACTTGGCAATTCGGGAAACACACTCGATTTTCTTCAAAACTTTGCAAGGTAAGCGCACCCACCCTGAATGCGGCAAACAACCGGCAAAAAGACACGTCACGCAATGTAATGTCGGCAATTGATTTTCTTTTATTTTATTTCTATCACAGAGCGTGGCTTCAAGTTAACGTTCAAGTTAGCTGATGATGCTGGATTGGTTATTGCCAAATATGGTGAATATTTGTATAAAAATGTGATTATCTTCGCTCCATCTGTGGAAGAATTTGGTGGGGATCTCAGTGTTGAAAAACTAACCCAGTTCGTGGATGACGGTGGCAACGTATTGGTTGCTGGTAGCGATAGCTCAGGAGATGCACTGCGAGAATTTGCCTCGGAATGCGGCTTTGAAGTGGACGAAGAAGGTGCTTCAGTGATTGATCACTTGAACTATGATGTGTCGGATTCTGGAGACCATACAACCATTTTGGCTGATAGCAAGAACCTCATCAACTCCCCGGTGATTGTTGGCACAAGGGACGTCAGTCCGTTGTTGTACAAGGGAACTGGTTTGTTGGCTGATAAGGAAAATCCATTGGTGCTGCAGTTGCTTACCGCAGAAAGCACGGCGTACAGCTATGTTCCTGAAAATCCGATCAAGGAGTATCCACATGCTGTTGGCAAGGGAACGCTACTCATTGCAGCACTTCAGGCTCGAAATAACGCTCGTGTGGTGTTCTCCGGATCATTGTTCTTTTTCTCCGATGAGGCATTCACAGCTGGTGTCCAGAATGCACAGACATCAAAGACTTACAAGAACTCTGGCAATCAGCAGGTCGCCACAGCCATTAGCAAATGGGTGTTTGGTGAGACTGGTCGCCTTAGAGTGGCTTCCGTTTCGCACAACAAGGAGGGAGAGACCAAGCCGCCACAATCGTACACAATCACCGATCCCGTTGTTTACACAATTGGCATTGAACAACTCGAGGAGGGTTTATGGAAGCCATTCCAAGCAAACGACGTTCAACTGGAGTTCGTTCGCATTGATCCATTTGTCCGCACTACTCTAAAGGTGAAGAAGAGCGGAGTCTATGAAGCTAGGTTCAAGATTCCCGATGTATACGGCGTTTACCAGTTCAAGGTCGACTACGACCGAGTGGGATATACGCACTTGTATAGCTCAACCCAAGTAAGTACCAAGTGGCGTGAGGTTGGCGATGTTGGATATTATTAAACTTGGTCTTATTTCAGATATCAGTTCGGCCATTGGAACACACTCAGTACGAGCGATTTATTCCAAGCGCCTTCCCTTACTACACGGGGGCTTTCTCCATGATGATTGGTGTCTTTGTGTTTTCGTTCGTGTTCCTGCACTTCAAAGAGGATGCCGTTGTTAGTAAGGCCAAAGGGGATGACAAGAAGAGTCAGTAATCTTAATTTGTAATTAATTTTCATTTTTTCAATAATAAAGTGGAAAACGAATTTTACTGTTGTGATTGGTTTGGGAAATTAAATGAATGTGGGTGTAGTACAACTGAAAAAACTACTTCATAAAGACGTTTTTCTTGAACCGTGGTCTAATTGACGAAAGGACGTCATAATTCCTCAAAAACGAAAGATTCGCCGCCTAATAAAAGGTAACTTTCTTAATTTTCACTCCGCTGTCCGCCATTGTTTGTAAGATTTGAAATTTGAAATATACAATGTAAATAAGGTGTAGGAATCCAATTGGTTTTCTTAATTTCATGGCGGAGTATACTTAAAAATACATGATTCTCATTATCAAAGCATAAATGTGCAATGTGTCATAAATCCAAGTTACATATTAAACTATTGATATATGGATGGCGTATCCTAGTGGTGAGCGTTGGGACCCTTGTACATACACAGAATTGTGAGTTTGCATGGCAATGAAAGTAATTTTGCAAAATCTTCAAATGAAATTCAAAAAAATTAATTTTTTTACATGATTTTATGTTAATAACATTTACCCAATGTATAGAAAACATTTTAAATTAATTTTGCTTAAAATAATCCTATTCAAGGCCGCCATTAAAAATAATTTCGAAAATATAGTACTTTTGAGTTCATGCTGGTGCCACTTGATACCAGTGACAAACCAAATTCCCTGACAATTTTGACGCTAGACCCTTATTCACAGTTACCAACTCAGATCAGGACACATGTTTTTTTCTTCAACATTTATTTTTTTGGTGGGATACCTAATTGTTTCAGATTCCAATTTCGAATAGCTGAAGTTAGTGTTTAGCAAAGACGAGAACCAATCAAATTACAACTCCAAAACATAGATGGCGCTGATTCTTGATATGCAACTTTGATTCATAACACATATTCTGGTGTTAAGTGTTAATGACCCTGAAAAGCTGCACGCCTCAATACCCTCCCAAACCAAAATCGAAAAATTCGTGAAAACGAGCGGAATCGGGATTGCAATATTTTACCCCCCTATTAAGAAACTAATACATGATACAATACATTTTTTGTAGTAAGAATGCCAAAACCGTCAAACTGGGGGCCATTGGAAGTTGATTTACAATTTAATTTGTTTATGCGTTAATAAAATTAACGCTGAAGTGCTGTTTTTTTTTGGTCAATAGAAGTTTTAACATTTTTCTATAGCAGCATTCGCTTGTTAAATGAGCAACTTTGGATAAATTATAAATTAAATTTTATTGTTCTAAATTAAAATAAATGTTATGGATCTGTAGTAGAATACGACTGTTGGTAATAAATTAACAAACTCTTAACGCCTTATAGATTCTAGCCAGATCAGAAGGGGTGAAATATTTCTTGCATCGCTTTAGGAAGCCTAGACATTTCGCAGCGTTCTTGGCGACATCAAATATGTGGTCATTCCAACGAAGGTTGTCATTAACACACATACCGAGGATGGAAAGTCTTTCGGTTTCGGCGATGCAAGTGCCATCCATGGATAATGGCGGAGAATTAGGGGTTCGCTTCAATGACAGCAGACAGCATTGCGTTTTGGAAGCATTAAATTCCACTCTGTTGGTTTTACCCCATTTAAGAATGCTGTCAAGATCGGAATTCAATAAGCTTAACATACTTTGCCGTTCCAGTTCAACGCCCGAACATGAGGGGCGTTGCCCAGGAAACGAATATGTAAAGCTGAGGGTACTGTCATCAGCAAAGGAATGGATTGGATTAGAAGTGACAGACAGGAGGTCATTGATAAAAATGAGAAAGAGAGTCGGAGACAAAACAGAGCCTTGAGGGACACCAGCATTTATTTGGTGAGTTGCAGACTTGAAACCGTCCAAAACAACTTGTATTGAACGGTCCGAAAGGTAATTTCTAATCCATTGAAGAAGGGTAACATCGATCCCAAGTGCACGCATTTTCGACAAGAGAGCTTGATGCCAAACTCTGTCAAATGCCTTTGAAATATCAAGCGCAATGACCTTGCTTTCACCACCATGGTGAATAGATTGGTTCCACTTTTCGGTTAGATATGTCATCAAATCACCAGTGGATCTGTTGCTGCGAAAACCGTACTGCCGGTCATTAAGAAGTTTTCGGGATTCGAGATATTTCATAAGCTGACGATTTATCAGCGTTTCCATGACCTTGGAAAGAAGGGACGTAAGTGCAATTGGTCGGTAAGAGGAGGGAGAGGAAGATTCGCCTTTTTTTGGGACGGGCTGGACAAATGCTGTTTTCCATCTTCTCGGAAAGAGCCCTGAAGAATAGGACAGATAGAAAAGCTTACGCAGTGGTTTTGCCAGCGTGGAAGAACACCTCTTCAGAACTATAGGGGAAATACCATCTGGACCAGCGGATTTGTGAATGTTGAGATCTTGTAGTACTCTTGCCACAGAATTTGTCTTACTCTTGTAAGAGAATTTATCTCCACATACATTCCCTATAACAGCCTTAACAATTCTAATGAACAAATTGAGAGAACAGTCCAATTTTAATCGGTTTGTAGCAGCGTTTCCGGGACTTCAAATTCAGACAGTAGGTACATACATCTCAATGGGAGATTGAAAATGCTTTAAAAAAAATTTCGACAAGTCAATTTTCCATATGAAATTAAACTTTATTACATTTTTCCTCTGTTGACTATTTTTTTTTTTTTTTGTTTTATTTTTTCATTTTGTTTTGTCTTTATCTTTATAATTTAAAAAAATTCTAATTACAAAGTATCATAAGTATATTTCTAAACTAAAACAATAAAATAATGATTTATAAAAAAAAAAAAGTATTACTTATTTATCATTTTTGTGTATATTATTTATATAAATGTATTGTTTTGTTTTGTTTTGTTTTTTTTAGATTAGATCACGTTTCAGATGAAGCAGAAAAAAAAACAAGGAACACTTCATTAAAAGAAAAGGAAAAAGAGTTTACTTTTATTTGGGATGATGCGAAAAATACATTTGATTTAGCCGATTATTTTGGTCAAAGTACAAGTCGAACTCACAATTAAAGTTGACTTCAGTGCATTTAATATCAAAATACCTACAAAATGCTATATAAAATGGGCGATATGAAGGTGGAAAAACTCATCCAGTTATTCTTTTTATTTTTTCCTTAACGAACATTGTTACGGTTACATACTAAAATATGATATTTATTAATCTTGATGTTTCTGTGATTTTGGAAGATTATTTAAAAAACAATTATATATATATATATATATGTATGTTAAGACAAATTCTTCGACTAGTTGGCGTCGACCACAAAGGGTTCCATGAGTAAAAGATTGATTTTAATGATTGCACATGTTGTGTGATGCAGGAAAAATTATTTTAAAAGCACACAAGGATGTGTGTACGCCCTAAGTCGATTTTATCAACTTTGTGGTGAACGCATTTGTTGCTAAAGGGAAACAAAACTTGATATGAACACATAAAGTACGAAAAAGGAAGGATTTATACACCCATTTAAGAGCTGGACCAATGTATGCAAATAAATTGACCTACCACCAGCGACATTGACACTAGACCCTAAGCTTTGCATTTACAATAAAAAAAAAAAAAAAACAAGTCTTTTGTCGGAGCGCAAAGTTGTAAGTTTACAATTTAGAGCGTAATCTAAGCAATTTCATTGCATGTAGAGTGTATTCCATTTTTAGTTTCTCACGATTATATAAAGTAACGTACATACTTCTTTATTTTGCATGTCAATTCGCGGCATTGCACTGCCTAGCAAAACTTTTCAATTTGTTTGGTAAACACTTAGGAACATTTGCTGATACTGTTCTTCAATCACGAACACTAAAAAGTGATTACAAAACATAACTACAAAAAAAAAATTCTAAGTGCAATTTAGGCACTTTACTAACTCAATATTTTTTCCCCATGAAATAAGTTCGACTTTTGACAAATTTTAAATTCCAATAAGTAGAATTAACTTTATTGTTTATGTGAAACTTAAATCAACATGAGCAGTATCAGCAAACGGGTCTTATCCGTTACTATGTATGGCGATAATGTGTGAAAAATAAAATGTAGAAGACAAGGAATATTGTTCGTTTTAATTTTTTTGTTTTGTGTGGCTTCCTTGTTTTCGTTCATGTTTTTTTTTTTTTCGATTTAAGTTTTGTTTTTTTTTTTTCGGTGTAAAGTATTACAAATTTATATTATGCTTCTCTTAAATTACCGTTATTGGTTATTTTTGTATAAAAGAGACTAAGAGTGGGGGGCGTTTTCCCATTGATGAATTACAAAAAATAGAATAGATGATTTGTTTTAGCTTTGTTTTGTTGTGTTGTTGTTGTGGTTGTTTTTGTTTTTGCTGCGATACCCCGCCGCCGTACATTTAAGAGCAACAACCTTTGTAGGCTGGCTGACTCGCTTGCCGACGATCGACAACAACACGTTCTGGATTTTCGACGGCTTCACGACCGGCGGTTTTATCTAAAATAGCTTCTGCCAATTCACAGAAAGCCCGTTCAATGTTGATATTTGATTTGGCGGAGGTTTCCATAAAGCGAATGCCGTGCTCTCGAGCGATCTGAAATGAAAATTTGTGATCACGAAGTGTCCAAGTTCTAAGAAAAAAAAAATGTTTGTTGGTGCGGGGAAAAAGTGCGTCATAGAATATTTTTAAAATGCACAACTGAAATTTGATGAATACGGTTGCCTCTCATGTGCAACACTTTCTGCTGGCTATCATTACACTTATTTGTGCCTCCTAACACCTTAGACTCTGAATTATACAAACTTACTGCGACATTTTAATGCTTTATATAATGACCTAGCTCAGCCGGCAATCGTTGTTATGCCCCTAAATATTTTTTATTTAAATAATTCCAATTCATTTTAACTACGATAGGTGGCGTAATATTAAAAATTATAGCAAAGTCGACCTGTTATTTTTTTAAATAAAATAGTATTTTAATTTCAAAGTAAAAACCTAATTAAAAAAAAAATTAAATGTATTTTAATTTTAAATACTTTGTTTGTTAATGCTGGTATGGACAATATTTTTCATTTTCCTTTGTATTTATTTATGTAGATATATACATTTTTTTAATGACCAACTTGTGAGCGGAAATAGAAATAGAGAGGTGTGACTCCAGGAACAATGTTCGGAAGTTTTACCAAAAGATAAAAAGAACGTGTCAACGCAACTTTACCCGAGCAGATACCTGTAGAGACGAACAAGGAAACCTAGTAGTGGAAACACAGTCGGTGCTGAGGATATGGAAAAACCATTTCAGCAGACTGTTAAACGGCGATGAAGATACAAATTCCGCTGTCAGGCAGAATGAACCATTCAACATGGATGATGAAAGCCAAGACTCCCGCCCACCTGACCAAAATGAAGTGAGGATAGCAATACCCAAACTGAAATCCAACAAGGCTGCCGAGCCGGACGGAGAGCATGCACCAGCTCGTCTCCAAGATTTGGTCAGAGGAAAGTATGCCTGATGAATGGAACCTCAGCATTGTTTGCCCGATCCACAAGAAAGGAGACCCTCTTAACTGCGCCAACTATAGAGGTATAAGTCTCCTCAACATCGCATACAAGATCCTGTCTGCCGTGCTGTGTGAACGCCTGAAACCATTCGTCAACGAACTGATTGGACCCTATCAGTGTGGTTTTAGGCCCAGTAAGTCCACAACTGACCAGATTTTCACACTTCGGCAGATCCTGGAAAAAACCCAAGAAGTCCAGATCGATACTCACCATCTTTTTATCGATTTTAAGGCCGCATATGACAGCATTTATAGAGACGAGCTATACAGAGCCATGTCTAGTTTTGGCATTACCTGCCAAACTCGTCAGATTGTGCAGGATGACGATGGAGAACTCTCGCTGCTCCTTGAGAGAATTGTGCGAAACTCGCAAGCCAACACCAGGGGCACAATTTTCCAAAAGTCTGTGCAACTACTTGCTTACGCCGACGACATCGACATCATTGGCAGAACACAGCGAGCTGTCACTGGTGCGTTTGCAAGTATCAGGACAGAGGCGGCAAAAATGGGTTTAGAAGTGAATGAGGGCAAAACGAAATATATGCTGTCAACAAGAAGGGACGCACAACATCGACGAATCGGACAGAACGTCACGATAGAGAGCTATAACTTCGAGGTAGTTCGGGACTTTATCTACCTCGGCTCCGCTATTAACTCTGACAATGACATATCGTCAGAAATCAAGCGAAGAATTACACTTGCCAACCGCTGTTACTTTGGCCTAAGGAGGCAATTGATTAGTAAGGCCTTGTCGAGAAACACCTAGGTCGTTCCGAACGCAAAATTCTTCGAGTGATTTTCGGTCCCGTTTGCGTTGACGGGCCTGCTCGTACAATAGGCCGTGCGATTTAAAATTCCAACATGGATTTTCCAATTCCAAACTTCAATATCTCATCGTTTGGTCTAACGACTTTTTTTATCTTGATGGCAAACACTAAAAGAATTGGAAATTTGAATCGTTGAAATTGTATGAAGTATGGCATCATTTAAAATTTTCCAAATTTTAACAATTTGAAAGTAATTTCTTGCAAAATGTTATATACGAAATGTGATATCTCAAAAACAAAAGGTTGGAATGGTTATTTATTTGATTTTTTAGAGACTTTAAAATAGAACGCTATTCGGTTTTCTTAACGTAGACTTGGTATTACCGTATGTGGTTCTACAATCGATTTCGCTTTCAGTCATTAGGTTCCAAAAAAGTCCATAGCAGGGTTAAGGTAATTGCTTTAAGGGCGCCACCAAATGGTCGGTGGACTTAAAACTACAACATATGCCCAAGCCTATTGGTAATTAGGTGAACGTTTCAAATTGCATGACACGGTGAATTTGGAGGTACCAAACATTGAACATTTTTCAAAAACTACTTCATGTTTAAGGACTTCATTATGATAATTTGCTTTATTTTAAAAATATATGTTTCTCAATTTGAATTTTAAAATTGTACGAGATTTGCTTTTAAAATGTACTCCAAGCTTCATTCGCTAAATTAAACACCCTGCATACAAAATCCATTATGTATCTTAAGTAAATAGAAGCTAACAATGAAATGTAACACTTATTTCATAAGTATTCTATGTTATGCTAGCTTTAAGTCAGTCTCAATACATCGCTCGAGCAATTAACTTTATTGTTTTAATTTTGTGTGTCCCCCTTTTGAATCTTGCATGTCTTACAAAATATTTTATTTTCTAAAAGAATTCACATAAAATTCACACCAAACTATTGACGAAATTTTCCTGCGATCGTAAAACATGATTTTGGCCAAAACCAGTGAAAATACTTTCCAAACGTGAAATAATGCAAATTTTTTTATGAGTTGATCTTATTTAAGGCGTCTTCTCACTTTGAAAATTCAAAAAAATTGAATTTTTTTTTTTAATTTTGAAAGTAAAGGGTGATTTTTTAGCTGGTTTGGTTTTGGCAACACTGGTTTTGACAGCTGACGTGTGTTTAGTACCTTGTGTCACTGTCAAACAGCTTCAGTTTGGTTTGCAATTTAACCATGGATCGTCTTACAAATGAACAACGCTTGCAAATTATTGAATTTTACTATCAAAATTCGTGCTCGGTTCGAAATGTTCATCGCGCGCTGCTTCCATTTTATGATCGGCATTCTCGACCTTCTGAGCAGTCTATTCGGAAGATTGTGACCAAATTTCGCACCAAATTTACTTTGTTGGACATTAAACCACCAACACGTTTACGTACTGTGCGTATTGAAGAAAATATTGCGGCCGTATCAGCTAGTTTGACAGAAGACCGCGAAATGTCGATTCGGCGCCGTTCCCAGCAGTTAGGCCTTTGTTACAGCACTAAGGATTTGGGCGTAAAGCCTTTTAAGATACAGCTGGTGCAAGAACTAAAGCCAGCCGACCTACCACAACGCCGAATTTTTGGTGAATGGGCTCTTGGAAAGCTGGCCGAGGATCCGCTTTTTTATCGAAAAATTGTGTTCAGCGATGAGGCTCATTTTTGGTTGAATGGGTACGTAAATAAGCAAAATTGCCGCATTTTGAGTGAAGATCAGCCAGAAGCATTGCAACAGCTACCAATGCATCCCGAAAAAGACACTGTTTGGTGCGGTTTATGGGCCGGCGGCATTATTGGGCCATATTTCTTCAAAGATGATGCGAATCGCAGCGTTACTGTCAATGGTGAACGCTACCGAGCGATGATAACAAACTTTTTTTTGCCCGAAATGGAAGTTCTTGACTTGCATGATATGTGGTTTCAACAAGACGGTGCCACATGCCACACAGCACGCGAAACAATGGCGCAATTGCGAGGCGAGTTTGGTGAACAGTTAATTTCACGTTTCGGGCCGGTCAATTGGCCGCCTAGATCGTGCGATTTGACACCATTAGATTATTTTTTGCCCGCTTCGATTGACGCACTGGAAGCCAACATCCATGCATTCATTCGTGAGATACCGGCCGATATGTGTGAAAGAGTATGCCAAAATTGGACTCAGCGGATGGGCTACCTGAAACGCAGCCGCGGTCAACATTTGCATGAAATTATCTTTAAACATTAAATTGCAAGGTTCAAACTATCGATTCAAATAAATATTTCATTCATTTTTTCGAATTTTTTGTTTTTTTTCTAAAAAAAGTTCTAAACCTCTTAAAAAATCACCCTTTACATATCATCACAAATGTTATATCAAAATTTCATAAAGATCGGACGAGTCTAACTATATTTTTGGGCGACCGTTAGGTGACTACTTAAGAGATTTCTTTGACGCCGCTCAAACTTTAAACGCATTTATCTCAAAACAAGGTTTTTCAGTGCTTTGTTGACTGCAAAAAAAAAACGCGTTTATTTTTTACTTTTTCGAAAAACGAGGTGCCTAGAGTGAGAAGACGCCTTAATTGGTTTTATTTCGCGGTACAGAAATTTCCAATTAAATAAGTGGCTCATTCGATATCAACATGCAGAAATCTTCCAATTTCGTCAATGCTTCATTATTTGCTCTAAATACATAATACTAAATTCTTAATCGGGTTTCTCCAACTGGAGTGTAGATTTGATTTAAAAATTACTTCAGAGCTAGACGAAGATATGGCTGACCATAAATACCATTTTGTGTTGTAATTTTGTTTCGGTCTATTCGCTTAACTTGCTTATTTTGCTTAAAATGAATAATTGCTTAGTCCAATGTACGCTGTTCCATAGTCACAACGTGTAATATAGACGTATTTATGGTGTATTTTGTTTAGTGTGGAGACGCCTATAATGATCTTTTAATGATGAAATGAAACTTATTCTTGTTTACTTCGCTACCCCTGACATTGAATTCGAATTAATAAAATGTTATTGCTCACCGCCTCGCCACGTTCCTTGGACACATTACGTTTTTCTACCATGTCACTCTTGTTACCCAGAATCATCTTCTCAACGTCTTCATTCGCGTGCTATAAACAAACAAACAAATATTAAGCACAAAAAATACTTTCACTTCTTTACACGAAGCGTCATTACCTCGTCTATATTCCGCAACCACTTAACTATGTTCTCAAAACTTTTCTCATTCGTTATGTCATAGACGAGCATTATTCCCATCGCACCACGATAATACGAGGTGGTAATTGTGTGGAAACGTTCCTGACCGGCAGTGTCCCAGATTTGTAATTTGATCTTTTTACCTCTGAGTTCAACTGTTTTTATTTTGAAGTCAATTCCTAAAAACGAAAAAAAGGTGTTAAACATGAAATTGCATACGTGGGGATAAGTAACTGCTTTGTTGATTAACGTTGTTGGTCTAATTGAATCAAGCACACTGCAGAAATTTAATTAAATACTTTGAGGTTGGCGAAACATATATTGCGTTTATTTGTAATTTGTTTATCGTGATTTGTGATTTGCATAGGGTTTTGATTGGCTTGTTATATATATATAAATACAACAGTTGTTACGGGTAACTATGGGCAACATGGTGCCCAAATATCATGGACATACAGCCGTTGACAACTAATAAGAAACGATTGCTTTGTTACTGTGTTTACCCATATTACGATGTCTATTGACAACATAACTGTGCATTTTTTGCTCTTGCTATCTTCTTTCTTTCTTTCTCTTTTGGTATGTATTTATTTGTTTTTTCCATTAATAAAAGGTAAAGGCGAAAGGCTATTGTTGAGCTTAACAGGGCTGGCCTCCCATAAAAACGCTTTGCAATACAGCCAAATTGTTCTAAAAAGATTGTATTCAATGCAATATCCCATTTTTGAAAATATGAGACCACAGAAAATGTAGCACGTCAAAAGAGACAACGGAAAACCTCATATCGCTTGACAAAAACATGTTCCCGGCTGTCGAAAGCGGACCCTAAAAAGAGCGCCAAGGTCATTCATGGTGAAATTATGTATGGAACTGGCGTAGATATATCAAAGAGAACGGTCCCACGTCGTTTGGTGGAAGCCGGACTTCATGGAAGACTCGTACGCATGAAACCGTTGGTCAAATTGACTCAAATAAAACTCATCATAAATTTGGATTGTGGAGCGAAGAATCAAAGAAAAATCGGTGTCCAAAATGTAAGGAACTTGATCCCAAATACACTTCGCCGCAATCGAGGCCCAATTCATCCTATTGTGGAACTATGACTAAAAAACAATACGTTGACATATTGGAAAATGAAATGCTACCATGGGCCGAAGAAAACTTGCCGGTTATTTGGTCTTTTCAGCAAAATAACAAAAGAGTTTTTTGAACAAAACGCCATGCGAGTACTTGACTGGGCATCGCAAAATCCTGACCTAATAAGCGATGTTAAAAATGTCGTCAGTACGCAAAACAATACGAACAATTTGTATGCGATTTCAGTGGAGGGATGCTGATGCCTTATCCAATCAATGCAAAGACGATGTGGAGCTATGTTGAAGCAGAGAGTATTTCCGACAAAATATTATTTTTCTCGCGTTTCTAATTAGGTGTCTCAGTCAAATCTGAGATCTTAGTATAAAATTGGGTTCAAAACCAAATGTGTCATCCGTCAAAGTGCGAAAGCATATTGTTTCAAAGAGAAAGAAAAACATAGGGAAAGGCTGCAGTCCGCTTGGGGCGAACAGAAAGAGCATTAAGCATATTTCATTTTATGAAATTTATAACAAAAAACCGCCCCCAAAAAGTGGGCGTGGCCAAAAACTTTGTATGAGCGATATATTGGAAAAGATATTGGCTAAATATCTTGTTAAACATTTGTTTTTTCGGTTTCTATGAACATTTTCGAAGAAAACAGGAATTTAGTGAAAAACGCGCACAAAAAGTAGGCGACACAAAAAACTTTATATGACAAACTTATAAAGGAGGGCAGTGCCCACATGTCTTGTAAAGCTTGTAATACTGTATCTCTCTAACATTAGCTTTAAAACGTGAGAGAGTATGTGGTCCAAATTTCAGCTTCCTAGCTTAATTTTAAAGGCCTAAAAATTGCGTACGGACGGACAGACGGACGGATATTGCTAAATGGTCTTAGGATTTGGTCCTGATCATAATAATATATGTGTCAAAATTAATATATCCTTAGGATAGGGTATTTTAATAATAGCCATCGGAATATGGGTAAACACAGCAACAAAGCAATCGTTTCTAATAAGTTGTCAACGGCTGTATTTGAGTGTAAAATCAAACACCCTTATTACTATGGATTTTTGACATACGATACAATTTATGAAACAATCGAAAGTTTGCTAACTATAGCTTTGTTCAATGAGAAAAAAGGCAAGGCAGAGCACCACAAATTTGTGGAAAATTTCAGATCAAAGGCAGAACAGAAAAATACAACCATATGTTAGTTGTCAAAAATAAGAACTTCATTTTCGAATGTTGGATAATTATTTGAGTTTACATGTTTAGTATAAATCGTGAATTAATGAACATTAATTATGTACTTACTATTACAACAACCGATTGTCCTTTATCAGAAGATTATTCGATTTCTTCTATTTGATTAATCAACAAACAACTTTTCACTTCGACGACAAAACAATTAATTTGCAACCACAACTGATTTTGACGTTTCTCACAAATCTTTTCTACCTCAAAAGCAAGGGCAGAAATTCTGCTCGGAGCAGAGTCCAGGCAGAGTCATTGAACAAAAAGCAAACATGAGCTGGACAGAAATTTTTCTCATTTAACACGAAAACCTGTAATTTATATTCTTTGCACTGAGCTGGACAGCCTCATTGAACAAAGCTTATGTATTGTGAGTCAATTGATAAATTTTACTTCCATTCTGAATATTGCATAAAAACTGCATTCTGAATGGGTATTAATTACGTTTGACGTTCGAATTTTGCAATTGTTATTTATTATTATTATATTATTTTCTTCGTGATTGGCGTTGATTGTGCATATTTCTTTATTTCGTCAATTAATTCTTTTAGAAAATGTGAGTACTTTGTATTAAAAGGCGTTTCAAAGTAATTAATACAATACTCAAAACAAAGTTGAATGCAACTGATGGTGGCTCAAATAGGATACAGCAACTAACCGACACTGAAGAAGCTGTGAGTCGCCTCTGTGAGCGGACGACTTTTAGCAAGTTGTCGAGGAAAAGGTCTCTATGCGGTCATTAAAGGCCGCTTGGAAAACTGCAGCAGCAGCTTTGAAAGACAAAAATGATAACCACCGATTGACATTGCTAGAAAAAGACTTGTTTATTTAACAGAGATAAGAATGTATGAAAATAAGACAATCGCAAGACATAATGGTGATGACGGATCACGGCTTTGTCTTATCGTTTACTTCGACAATAATCTCAAGGTACAACATTAACATTTACGAAAATTCGATAGGAACGAAAATAACAACCAATGACGTTTGATTAACAGACCAGTCCTTAATTTACTGTAGAGAATATCTAGAAAAATAATTTACTGAGCGAGACAAAATCATTCATTTTGAAAACACTCCCTAGTCTCAAAACCGGACAAATCTTTTCTTCCTCTTACCGATCAATTGTACTCGTGACTCTTATTTCCAAGGTCATGGAAACTTTGATTAATATCATGAAATATTTTGAATTCCGAAAGCTTCTTAATGACCGGAACTACAGTTTCATAGCGTTAATACGTGCAGAGGTAACACGACTACGAAAAGCACGTCACCATTGCGACTGATATTTCTAGGGCATTTGATGTGTGTCAAGTTCAGAAATAAAGAAAAGCCCATGCAGAAAGTGGCATATATATCGCTTGTGTTTTTTGCTTCGAATAAGGGTAGCTTAAAACTAACAACTAATTCTAAATGACATTTGATAGTGAAGTGTTAAAATCATAGTAAATCTCGATATAAAATGAAAAAATTAACTTTAATTAACTTAAATTAACTAACAAACAATCATCTGTCCACCGACTAGGACAAAATGCCACTGTTGATAGCAGCAACTTCGAGGTAGTTAAGGAGTTCATCTACCTCGGGGTAAACATCAACTCCACAAATGACATCTTAGTGGAGATCCGTCAAAGAATTATCCTAGGAAACCGCTGCTACTTCGGTTTGGCAAAACAAATGGGTTCAATACTCCTAACTCGACGGATAAAGTGCATGCTCTACAGAACTCTTATCCTGCCAGTGCTGCTATACGGCGCCGAGTGCTGGACGATAAGCAGGAAAGGAGAGTTAATACTAGGATCCTTTGAAAGAAAAATTCTTCGACGGATATTTGGTCCTGTGTGCGAGGAGGGTGAATGGAGGAGAAGATACAACCGCGAACTCTATGAGCTGTACCAAGATGTGGATGTAGTCCGAAAAGCTAAAACTCGTCGACTACATTGGCTCGGCCACATCGAGAGAATGGACAACAACGCTCCAGCCCCCAGGTTCGAGACGACAAGGAAGACCGAGCCTTCGTTTTAAAGACCAAGCCATCGCGGATGCCAGAGCGCTTGGTCTGGACAACTGGAAGCAGCGTGCTCGGGATCGCAGAGGGTGGAATGCTGCCGTATCTCAGGCAGGGACTCTTCACGGTTCGGGAGCCCGTTAAGTAAGTAAGAAGATCATTTGCTTATTAACATATTGTGTGTACGAGAGTCGGTGTTAGCAAATCAGCCATTGGATAGTGTATCTTTTTAAGTTCTTAATACATCCACTGCTTTTGTAGTAGCATATGGAAACTGCGACTTTATTCAAACCTTGTATGTCCGGTGTAGTGCAATTGCAGTGCTTAATATCTGTTTCAGTTAAAATGACAACAATCAATATCATGACATCAATGGGATAAGATTGGCATTCTCCAAGTATTTGCCGAGATACGAGTAAGTCAATCCATGTCTTTTGAAGTCACCAAAATCCTAGAGCACTCACACTCGGTATTAGTCCATTATACTTCCATTTTTGGTGTAGTGGTTGAAATGGGAGATGGTGTTTGTTTCTCTTTATTAATGGGTTTGGGATTGAACCCGCACACCACCCGGGTAACAAACCACAACCCCTACACCGTCGCCTGTCCCAAATACATAACCACACCTGTAGTTGAAAAGAAGTGATTCAAATATTTGCCCGTACTGCCATTCCTAAGCAACAAAAGTAAATATGAAAAACTTCTTCGAACGCAAACGTCAAACACATAAATGAACGCAAAGCTTATCATTTATTTTCATTGAGCAAACAGAAGTTGAAGGGGGGAAATACCAAGGCTAAGGGAGTAGCCAGCAAGGTAATCTGAAATTTATCACCCCAAAATAACAGGGAAAGTGGAAGTTTAAATTCCCATCCACTGATGAGCTAATGCTTTACCACATACCTATTATTATAGCACGAGTGTGACCCATTACGAATTAAATTAGCAAGCATTTTAGTCGGCTAAAGATAAACAACGATGGGTGTGATATCATTGCATAGATAAGTCGAGTCTAGCGAAATCAAAATTAAATTCTTAATAATTGTTATCAATAGCAAGTAATTTCTGTTATTGCATGAAGATCCAGAATATGCAAAGAAACATTTATTTGAAGTTTAATATTCCAAGTTTCAGCTTGTTGTTGTTAAGACAACGGGCATAAATGAACATTCAACAGTGCTCATACTGACCCCAGTGACATCAATCAAAACGTACGGCAATACGTGAAGCACTACACTCCCAATGCATGATTAATTAGAACTAAATACAGACGGAGTAATGAATTCCACGCACATAGACAATGATATCTATTCACATCTCTAACTGATCGATTCTAAAACGCAATAAGGGAAGACAAAATATGCGTTCCAACCGCGATCGACAGACACAAAATAGGGAAAACATTGAAACCAGTTTGTATGAAGGGTAACAGCCCCCCAATCAAAGAAATCGAATATGTAAATGTTAAAACAAAAAAAAAAACACAGACTAGCTACCACTTTTTACGCGATGACAATAGATTTTCCTAACTTACTGGATCATCCGACTATTGTGTCGGGTGTGGGTGTAACACCCCGTCTACCATAATACATGTTATTTCCAAAGCCCACCCAAAAAGTCCTTTGATCCTTACCTATTGTTGAGATGAATGTCGATGTAAATGCATCATCAGAAAATCGAAACAGAATGCAGGTTTTTCCAACACCGGAATCGCCGATTAACAATAATTTGAAGAGTAAATCGTAGGTTTTCTTTGCCATCGTGCTGTCGATGTTTTTTTTCGGGGTATTTTTTATAATATAAAAAGTGTTTTTCTTCGCGAGAAAAAGTTAGTACGAAATTTTCTTGTAAATTTGTAACAATGAGTCAAACGTCAGTTTAAATACAAGGGAATAGAAAGAGATGTCGGCTGGTTTAGCTGCAAATTTTTTTTCGGAATAGGTGGTACGACTGAAGGGCTACAGACTGCAGCTTAGACGCGAACCACTTCCTAAAACAGAATTCTGTGTGTGAAATATAAATATATGAATTCACGGTGTATACGTTAGAAGTATGGATATTTTCTATGCTTAATTTTCCAACAAACAAAACGTTATAATAGTTTGTTCTATAAGCGTAAAAAAGCGTTCCAAGTGTTGTATACCAGCCCTTCTTTTATTTTAAAAATATATTTCCAGTTCTGTCCAACGTTTCCGAAAACAATAAATTGATTTGAGCTATCGAATTGGTTCGACAAATAAATCACTTTCACTTCAAGCGGTTTCATAAGAACTTGCAGTTCTGTTAAGTCTGACATGTGCTTTGGCACACTCAGAAAGAAAATGCGTTATGATGCAAAATTTTAAAAATTAATTTTGCCAAACACTGTACTTTTGAAACTTGAAAAATTGCCGCCTGGAATTGGCATTTGATTGTAGCATTTATAATTCCATTTTTATCAAACATTTTAAATCCACAAATCGAAAAACGAAATCAAATTTACAAATAACGTAATAATACAAATAAAATGGAAATGTAATAACAGTTAATACAAATTACAAGAAATTCGAGTACACTTTACAAGGACTATTTTTGACAACAACTTGTAAAGGAACACGTTTTGGAAATAAAGAGGATTAAACGGAATAATATATTTTATTTGATATGAAACCACTGTTTGAACCACACAAATTCTTGCTTGTTCGCTGACAGTGACAGAAACTAATTTTCTATCCTCTTTCTCTCACCAGAAGAAGAATTTGTGTAGCTGGCGTGCATATTGAGATCTCGATATTTTTCTATTGCTTTCGACAAGGCGCTATACCACAATTTAAAAACATATAACAATTACAATAAAGACCTCCAGTTAAAATACTATCTATTTTTTGATACAACCGGGACTAGGCTGATTTCTGGTCATTTACCTGTGGTCTAATCTTAAGCCTCATTAACATTTATCATTTTGGATGTTCATCATGGAATAATCATCCAAAGTAATGTGTGTAAAATGCTTTCGTTATCCTTTGATCCAAAATGTACATGAACGATGAAGCAAATTGACAACCCGAACAACAACTTTTGATACGTTCATTTTAGTCCCACAATTAAAATCACTTCCACTATTTTACTGTTTCAGTGTAAAAGTGTATTGAAAATATACGTTATAATTCTGCGTCATCGACTTTTATTTAATACTGAAATCATCGAATGGATATCCATACCAACGGAATTACGGTAACAACATATACAAAAAAACATCACTGGCAACTCATTCTATCTGTCAAATGCGATTAATGTGGTTCGGAATCTGTGAAAAATATTGACGAAAAAACAATGGATAATATTCCGCGGACTCACGAAGGTAATTCTATTGTTTTTCACAAATATCTGCATCAAATCTTGTCTACATAAAATCAGCTTTCTTTTGATGTATAATTTGCTATTGCAATTCAAAAAGTGATATTATAATACTCGCTTACAACTTTTTGCGAGAATGCTTTGACGGCCATGTTGAAATTATGAAATTCGTCTCGCAAACAGAAAAATAGTACTCGAAATAACGCACATTACCCCTTTTAATTTATTCTTGTTTAGATATCGAAGCGCAAATTAAAGATTTGCAAACCAAAAAGAAAGAAATCCAATTGTCAAATGCAGAAGGTGTCGCTTTGTTGGACAGTGGTGGCTTTTTCGATACCGAACTTTATGATGATAGTGGGAAAGTTGGGAAAGGGCGCTATGAAGGCTACAATACATCAATTGCCGCAAATGACGAAGCGGAGGAGGATGAAGACGATGGATTTCCCGTACCTCAAAAGAGAACAACATATACAGCGCCCAAATCTGTCTTGAAGGATGTTGTGCAGGTTGGTTCCTATTGTTCTATATCTTTTGTTTTAAAAAATGTTAATAACTTGCATTTTTATAGGGCAAAGAGGACTTTGATCCAATGGCTGAACGTCGCCGTCCCACTATTGCGGACAGGGAAGACGAATATCGTCAGAAGCGACGCAGGATTTTAATATCACCGGAGCGAGCAGATCCCTTTGCTGATGGTGTGTATTTTAAAACGTTTCCCCTTTTTATACAAATATTATTTGACATAAGGTTCTGTGTTTAGAAACAAGTTTATGTATATTTAAATTTAAAAAAAAAAAAAAATATGTTTGTATATTTGGAATGAGGTTAATTGCGTTCAAATAGCAAGATATTTTGTATAGTGTACACGTGTTTGGATAAAGGAATATGGATATGCAAAAGCATCAACTGGAATTAGTATTGAAACGAAGAGGAGTCGTAATTGACTGATGCAAAATCTCGAACCACACGTTTTTGTCTTCGTTTACAACTAGCTCAATTGCATTCAGTGTTTGAGAAGTTGAATTTTTGGTAGATATATAACAACACTTCGCCAGGGGGTTTCCCTGCTTCCTTGCTAGTAGAATATCAAAACTATGTACGAAAGTGGCGGTGTGGTACGCTTTAATTAGTTATTTCTGTCACATTATTTGGCAAATGAGTAGCACCATTAAAAGCATTAAATAATACACGAAACCTTAATAATTTTTTATCCTAAACAAAAAATGTTTGGTAATGTATTTGTTGCACCTACTTTTGCAGTAGAAGAAGTGCGTGAAAAGTACCAAATGATTTGATTTTGATAAATATTCCTTTTCAGTTGCAAGTCTACTGCATGTTTATGGTAATCCTTTCTGACTGTTGGAATATGTCACTGTTGGCTAATCCGAGTGAGTTAGTGTGAAAGGAACTTGCACTGAACTTTTAACTTCAACGTGTGCAATGTCGTTATTGATTGGTAATCCAAAAGAGCATATCTCTTTATTTATTAATAATGTTCATCTTACATCGCTACTAATTACCCAATTGATTCGACTGTGTCAAATTCCTTCATTCAATCCAAACAAATTCAGAGATGCGTTCACCAGTGTACAAACTAACGTTTTTTTTCGTTGTGTTGGTTTGTTGCAAGCGCACTGCGAGTACTCTACACCAAGTTGATCAACTTGACTGATTTTTGCTTAAAATGGTGCTTCTGGTTAATAAGCATTGGTTGTTGAGAAAGAACACTCGGCAACTGACACTAACATATGTAAGGAACACATTTTGATTGTTTTGGTTGTCACATTTCCCTATTTTGGCTTAGTTTTGCAGTTTATTGTAACAGTAAATGCATTATGCTTAAAACACAAAATTTGCTCCACGTTTTTAATTTTGTGCAAAATATATACAGCGATAGCTGTATTTCTTTCACTTTTCATAAAAATGCAAATCAATAATAATACGTTAAATGATATCGCTTAAACCAACGAAAATTGCAAACGTCTGCACATTGTTGTGAAATCGTTGTTCATCGTAGTTGATGCGTAGTTATCTTCAACGAGCAACACAAGCTAGTCCACTACTTGTACACTTGTTGAGCAATACAACAGCAATACATTAGTTGGGCAAAGTAAAGAGCCTTGTACATTAGAGTTGAATATGTTGAACATGTTGATTGATAAGTGAGGCACATAGTGGATGACCCGGGGGCTAACTATGCACTTCGACAGCGAATCGTAAAATTTGCGATTCATTCATTCAACATGGCAACTATGCAAAAGCGATTGTTTCGAATGTCTACTTTCCAAGGCATTTCCAGATTTCGCTTAATATTTAAAAAAAAACTTTCCTATTAATCTGTCAAACAACTTTTGAATGTTGGAATATTTTATTTTAAACATTTGTTGTGGTTTGTTTGGCTGCCCTAACACTATTTTTCGCTGTCGTTTATTTTAATTTTATTTTTTGGTAAATTAACAAATTAGTACGCCATCAAAATATCTGTCGCCTTTGAAGGCGATAAAATGGCGTTCGCATATGCATAGTTGCGCGAATGTAATAGAGCAAAGAGCGATAGCTTTCGCCGGCAACTGAATAGCAACAATATGCGAAATCGGAAAAAAAATTCGTGGCGAATCATATGCTACACATGGATGCTTCCGGACATGGAAAATGTAGCAAATTTAGATATAAAAACTGACAGTGTTCCAAAAAAGTATGAGATATAATACCTCAGCTGGTAGGACACTGAAAATGAAGCTGTACCTATATCTTTTTTCATTCATCTTTCAGTTTTCACCCACTTGTACTTTTCTTAGTTGGTTCTGATTTAGCTTTTATTCGCTAAACACAGCTTGTATGTATTACATTTTCCTCTTTTAACTTCATCATTGCCAAAGGGAGTTTAGTGGTTAAGTGCGTTGGACAACTAAGTGGAGAGGTCGCTGGTTCAAATCCCGACTTATACCACCTGAAAGTTTTTATTCGCTGGCCCACCTCTTGCGAACATCTGACAAACATCCAAGAGTAAGAACTGTCATGAGAAGGTCCCTTTCATTCGTGTCAAAAAATATAGCATCGCACACACAGTGGTAAGAGAAGCTAGGCTTTGGGTCCTGTATGGGCCGTTTACGCCTAATATTTATTTTGAGAAGCTTCTTAAATATTCCGTTTGGAAACGGCACAAAATTGTAGATCCCATTTCTTTGAGCCAAAAATATAACTTCGCCCTCAAATGATAGGAGAGTCTAGACCCATAATAATAAAATGCAAAACACGTCTGTTATATTTATTTAACCCATTCAACCTTTGGAGCTCGCCGATTCGAACTTCGTGGTAGACAGACCCTATGCATTAGTAAGAACTTATTCTCCATAATAATCAAAATGATATATTTAATGAAACTGACCTTTAAGTCTCATTAAGAGCCTTAACTGGAGTCCATGGCAATATATGCTCGATTTTTTGATGAATCGTACATATCGTCCGCCTTATCCCAGAAGCATGAAGCAAGAAGCATATTTCAGTTTTGGTGTCTGAAACATTGAAAACTATTTTGGTTCCCTTGTACACATGGCATTTCAGATTTTGGTACAACATAGAACTACCAAAGATTAACCAAACCAAAAGTGTTTTCCAAAACACGTTTCTATACATTAGCTTGCCTAAATTTTGCAAACATCCAAATCAAAGTAAACCTCCATGCATGCACAACCGAGTTCCAAATATAATACAAAACGAAAAAAAAAAGTTCTTAATTGTGTGTGAAAGGTGATTTGAGTGAATGCGAACCGTATGAATGTATCCGAAGCAAAAGACGAAGATTATTAATATTCACAAACGTTTTGCAAACAGGTCAACGATATTAAATATCATGGATGCCCATCCACAACCATTGTGGAGTAAAAAATATATAAAAATACATATTTTGCAAAATCCTGCACGATTCATCAGTGGAGAGCCGCTCTCTGGGCACCACCAAAAAGGGGAAAACGTACCAAACCCAACCACCCAATTCAAATTCTCCACAAATCACAACACGCCAAAATCCCTTCTCATCCCTTCCTTGTGCGTTTTCTCCTTTTGTTTCAGTATGAATGTTAAGAATGATTGCTAATGTTGAACAAAATATTAATCGCAAAAGCATTATTTCAGGCTTTGTTAACGAAGTTAAAAGAAAAGTATATCTAAATGTATGGGATCTCCTCTAAACACGTACGTATAAAACAATAAAAATATGAAATTGTTTAAATTTTTGACTTGTATACCGGCACAGGACGGGACCACATTTCATATTTTTATTATAATATTATTTAAGGATATCAGCAGAGCGATAGAAACAAAAAAGTTTACTGCCAGAAAACAAACAAACGGAATTTACTTGAGCTCTGCTTATATCCAAAATAATATTTTATTTCTAAAATTGATGACAAAAAAAAAAAAAAAAACACAGACTTTGTATTGGAATTGTTTTTGTAATTTGAATAAACGCAGCAATGCCTCCTGTTCGGGTTCTTTTTTTATGTTTCAGGTGGCAAAACTCCAGATGTTGGGTCGAGGACGTATACAGATATTATGCGCGAGCAACTGCTCAAGGGAGAGGAGAATGAGGTAAGTTCTTTTTGTTTTCTTGTGAATTTATCAATTAACCGATTCATATTTTTGTTGCAGCTTCGAAAGAAGATAATTGAAAAATCCAAAGATGGCACTTTGAAGGCGGTTAATGGTGAGGCAAGCAAACAGCCAGAGCAAAGAAAACGCGGACGTTGGGATCAGACAGTGAGTGATAGCTTTGTGCCAGCTAAGGTTGCCGCCACTCCAAGCAGTGCAGCTACACCCAATTGGGAAGATGTGAGTGTTAATCGTTTTTTATGTTTTCATTTTTAATCTTGCATCTTTGTCAACAGAAAACACCAGCAGATCATAGGTGGGATGAAACACCCGGCCACAAAGGAAGCGAGACACCGGGAGCCACTCCAGGACTGGGTACACGAATGTGGGAGGCAACACCGGCTCATCCAATGACACCGGGTCATGAAACGCCGGGTCATGAAAAGTCTGCCAGACGAAATCGTTGGGATGAAACTCCAAAGACAGAACGCGAGACGCCAGGTCACAGTGGGTGGGCAGAAACGCCAAAGCCTGATAGGGGTCCAAGTGACAATGTCATAATTGAATCGACGCCCGGAGCATCGAAACGGCGTAGCCGTTGGGATGAAACTCCCTCAAATGCCACCCCTTCAATGACGCCCTCAGCAATGACACCCAACATGACCCCAAGTATGACACCACACGCTACGCCCGGTCATGCCACTCCAATGCTTACCCCAGGTGGTTCAACTCCCATCGGAGTAAAGGCCATGGCAATGGCCACACCAACACCGGGAGCTCTGGCCGCAATGACGCCCGAACAATTGCAGGCGTACCGCTGGGAGAAGGAAATCGACGAAAGGAATCGCCCATTCACCGATGAAGAACTCGATTCGATGTTCCCACCGGGATATAAAATTCTGCCTCCGCCGGCGGGTTATATTCCATTGCGAACTCCCGGACGTAAGCTAATGGCTACACCAACTCCAATCGCTGGAACTCCGGCTGGTTTCTTTATTCAAGTCGAGGATAAAAATGCCAAGTTCATGGACAATCAACCAAAGGGTCAAAATCTGCCGTTTATGAAGCCCGAGGACGCACAGTACTTTGATAAGTTGTTGGTGGACGTTGACGAAGACGCTCTGAGCCCAGAGGAGCTAAAAGAGCGAAAGATTATGAAACTTCTGTTGACAATAAAAAATGGAACTCCCCCGATGCGCAAGTCAGCATTGCGTCAGATCACAGACAAAGCAAGAGAATTTGGAGCCGGCCCGCTATTCAATCAGATTCTGCCGCTGCTCATGAGTCCTACGTTGGAAGATCAAGAGCGTCATTTGCTGGTTAAAGTCATCGACAGAGTACTCTACAAGTTGGACGATCTGGTCCGACCGTATGTGCATAAAATTCTTGTCGTCATCGAACCACTGCTTATCGATGAAGATTACTACGCCCGTGTTGAAGGTCGAGAGATTATCTCCAATTTGGCTAAGGCGGCAGGTTTGGCTACTATGATTTCCACAATGCGCCCTGATATTGACAACATCGATGAATACGTTCGTAATACAACCGCTCGCGCGTTTGCAGTTGTGGCATCAGCCCTGGGTATTCCTTCGCTACTACCCTTCTTGAAGGCGGTCTGTAAGAGTAAGAAGTCGTGGCAGGCTCGCCACACTGGCATAAAGATTGTCCAGCAGATAGCCATTCTAATGGGCTGCGCCATTTTGCCACATCTTAAGGCATTAGTGGAAATTATTGAACACGGTTTGGTGGATGAACAGCAGAAGGTACGAACTATCACCGCTTTGGCTATTGCTGCCTTAGCTGAGGCTGCTACACCCTACGGAATTGAGTCTTTCGATTCGGTCCTCAAACCACTGTGGAAGGGTATCCGAACCCACAGAGGAAAAGGTTTGGCCGCGTTCCTCAAAGCCATTGGCTACCTTATTCCACTTATGGACGCCGAGTATGCCAACTACTATACTCGTGAGGTAATGTTGATTCTCATTCGTGAGTTCCAGTCACCCGATGAAGAAATGAAAAAAATTGTGTTGAAAGTCGTCAAGCAGTGTTGCGCCACTGACGGTGTGGAAGCACAGTACATCAAAGAGGAAATCTTGCCGCACTTTTTCAAGTTTTTTTGGAATCACCGAATGGCGCTTGATCGTCGCAATTATCGCCAATTGGTAGACACCACAGTTGAAATTGCCAATAAGGTGGGTGCTTCAGAGATTATCAATCGTGTGGTCGACGATCTAAAAGATGAAAACGAACAGTACAGAAAAATGGTCATGGAGACAATCGAAAAGATTATGGGTAATTTAGGAGCGGCTGACATCGATTCCCGCTTGGAAGAACAACTTATCGATGGTATTTTGTATGCATTCCAGGAGCAGACAACTGAGGATGTGGTTATGCTGAATGGCTTCGGCACCATTGTCAATCAACTGGGCAAGAGAGTGAAGCCATACTTGCCTCAAATCTGCGGTACTATTCTCTGGCGTTTGAATAACAAATCTGCTAAAGTGCGACAACAAGCCGCCGATTTGATTTCGAGAATCGCTGTAGTGATGAAAACATGCCAGGAGGAGAAGCTTATGGGTCATTTGGGAGTTGTGCTCTATGAGTACCTTGGCGAGGAGTACCCAGAAGTGCTGGGATCAATTCTCGGGGCTCTGAAGGCCATTGTCAACGTTATAGGAATGACAAAAATGACACCACCTATCAAAGACTTGTTGCCTCGGCTTACGCCAATTCTTAAGAATCGTCACGAAAAAGTCCAGGAGAATTGCATTGATTTAGTTGGCCGTATTGCAGATCGTGGACCTGAGTACGTATCAGCCCGAGAGTGGATGCGTATTTGCTTTGAGCTGCTTGAACTACTAAAAGCCCACAAGAAAGCAATTCGTCGTGCTACAGTTAACACATTTGGGTACATTGCTAAGGCAATCGGTCCCCACGATGTGCTCGCCACCCTGCTTAACAATTTGAAGGTTCAGGAGCGTCAGAATCGTGTTTGCACAACTGTTGCCATCGCTATTGTTGCTGAGACATGTCGACCATTCACCGTGCTTCCAGCACTCATGAATGAGTACCGTGTGCCAGAATTGAATGTGCAAAATGGTGTGCTCAAGTCGCTTTCTTTCCTCTTCGAATACATTGGCGAGATGGGTAAGGACTACATCTACGCTGTGTGTCCTCTGCTAGAAGACGCTTTAATGGACAGAGATCTGGTACATCGACAGACGGCTTGTGCAGCTATAAAACATATGGCTCTTGGAGTGTACGGCTTCGGATGTGAAGATGCCCTAATTCACCTGTTGAACTATGTGTGGCCAAACATTTTCGAAACATCCCCGCATTTGGTACAGGCGTTTATGGATGCCGTCGAGGGACTAAGGGTCTCTCTAGGGCCTATTAAAATCTTGCAATACACGTTACAGGGTTTGTTTCACCCTGCGCGTAAAGTTCGTGATGTCTACTGGAAAATATATAATTCGCTGTACATTGGTGGCCAGGACGCTCTGATTGCGGGCTATCCACGAATATCAAATGACCCTAAGAATCAATATGAGCGGTACGAACTCGACTACAAGCTGTAAAGCGTTCACAAAATAAAAGTAGTGTTTCCGCCTCATGTTTCGTTAGATACTTTCATTCGTGATTTCAATAAAAAAAAAAACAAATGTATTGATTAATATTATTAAAATAAAAATGCTATTTGAAATTTCTGAATTGGAAATTGTTTTTTTTCCGAAAGCAACTAGATATGTATTTTCTATTATTCAAGGCTAGATTGTACTATACTCCAAGATAAATTGGTAGTACACGTCTTATGGGGAAGCTTTTTTCAAAATCAGTAGCGCGTCCTATTTTTACAACATTGAAAGAAACCCGTCATAAAAAGTTAATTTCCTTATTTCCATTCAGAGTCACCAGTGTCCTTTTGGTCATTCGTTCAGTTTTTTCCTTGACTTTTTGTTGAGGAGCTTTGAAAAAATTTTCTAATGGTAATACGACTTTTCCTAATTCGAAATGCTGACTATGGAAACGCTATAAGAGCTTTTGTTAGAATAGCAACTTACGAAAAAGCTAAAGAGTGATTGGAGTTGGACAAAGTATAGTATAGCGCGAACCAAATGACGATCATTCTTGAGTTCAGGTCTCATACTTTCTCTAAGGATCTCTTAAATTTTGAAAGTTACACAAACAAATTCGCAGTTTCTTGGATCGAGTGCGAGTATCCGTTGGTACTAAGAGCCAGGGATGGAAAATTCGTTCCCATGGTATTCGATACAATTAAGTATGATCAGGTACAATTGGATTTTTATTTTTGTTACATAGGTATATATATATAATTTTTTCTATTCCAAAAATATATTTCAGTAAAATTTTGAAAGAGTTTTCAGTATATTCAAAATATGTAAATTGCCATGCATGCTAGGAGAATCTGTTTAACAATAAGGAACAGCTCAATGAGAAAATCAGTTTCCACAGGCACTTCCAAGCAGTACCTACTATACTATAGGTTCTGAAGATATTCTTAAATATATTCTTCTTTAATTTACTAAAATATATCAGATTTTGTATGTGAGTGAGCAATTTTTGCTACACACTACACACTCTTGCATTCATAACAAAAATGTAAGTTGCACAAGAAGCATTCGCAATCACACAATCAACATCATAAACCCTAAGTCCGTGAATTAAATATTCATAAATACAATTAAATTCCAAAGTTGCCCGTAAATACTTCTTTACACTTCGAGAATGTTTTATGCGATATCAACGCTTGCCCTCTCAATTTCTTGAAAGCGAACTTTCAAATACTTAAGGACCCGGTATTATATAAATGTGTTTGTTCAGTCAATAAAAACAATAACCCATTTAGTTTTTTTTTTTCAAATAAAATTTTTTTGGTATAAAAACGGTAGAAGTGTACTTACACTATTATTATGATTTCTCTTCTAGATTTCACCTGAATGCACTTCTTTGTTTTACTTGACGAACATACTCCCGGAATTTTTTATCGCAGGGCTATCAACCACCACAAACAAAATTTCAACTGACAAAACTGACATTCCGCTGAAAAAAAAACGCGATATGTGAATCAGCATCGGTACCCGAGCCATCTGTCGGTGTGTCGCGATTTTTTTTTATAAATTCTATCCATCAGTTCAGAGAGAGATTTTTTGCAAAGCAATTTCATATTGAAATAGCAGCAAATTATCATCTTTTTGCAAATAGTTATAATTTTATACTCAACTTTGAATACCTGAATCACACAACACAAAACAATGGCACTCAATCCGCAGTACCAGGACATCGGAAAAGGATTTGTCCAGCAGTACTACGCACTCTTCGATGATCCCTTGCAAAGAGCCAATGTGGTCAACTTTTACAGCGTAAGTGTTGTGAAATTTGTTTTTGATTCCAATAAAATATCTAACAAACTGGGTGGGACATATCACTCCAGCAGCGGAGAAACTATTTATAGCCAAACCATAACCTTAAATGGATAGAAACCATTTAAGCTATCGGTAGGGTTAACCCTCTTTCACACATCCTATAGGGTATACATCAGTGGTGAAATCATGAAAAGATTGTTCTGGAAACAGACATCATCTATCTTACGATTAGGTTTGTGTTCTCTACAGGGAACATTCAATAATGACCAAAACAATTGAAATGTAGTTTAGGCTACTGTTGCTATGTATTTAAACAAGAAACAAAATAAATATATTTTCAGGCTACAGATTCCTTTATGACATTCGAGGGTCAACAGATACAAGGAGCTCCCGGAATTATGGAAAAACTATCTGTAAGCAAAAAATTTAAATACATTCTTTAGTTAAAGTAATTTAAATGTTCACTTATCTTGCAGAGTTTAACGTTTCAAAAAATCAAACGAGTATTGACTGCCGTGGATACCCAACCAATGTTTGACGGCGGTGTTCTAATTAATGTTCTCGGAAGATTGCAAGTAAGTGAATGGGCTTCATTGTGATTAATTTTTTGTCGAGGAATTGTGTATTTTTATTTTATTATTTGTTTGCTATTTTTTTTTCCAACTGGATTGCTCTGCGCTGTTAACAGACAGATGACGATCAGCCACATGCGTATATCCAAACATTTGTCCTGAAGCCGATTGCAACAAGTTTCTTTGTGCAACACGATGTCTTCCGACTGGCACTACATGATCTGTAGCCATATCAAAGCAAATTACCTAAATATCTATTAAATGCAGTTGTACTGTTAAACTGTTGAAAATAGTTTAGCAGTGTCCGAGGGAAAAATTAATTTATATATTCGTACGTAAACGAAAATATGTAGCGAGCAAGTACTTTGTTTGTTTGTTTCCCTTGCTAAAATTTATTTAAATATTTTATTTTATTTTCGATTCTTTTAACAAACAAATTAATACCAAATTCTGTTGTTTAGAGAGACTAGTCATGCACTTTTTTGTTTTTAAACTCAAAAGCACTAGAATTACTGGTTAAAAGGTTATTTTATTGCTTTGTAAGGTGACTAAACATTAACATTTGCATCATTGACTTGTATCATGTAACATTTGACACAAATTTGCATTGATTTATTTTGCTAGTTTCTGCTCGAGTTTTTGTCGTTATGATGCATTTTTTCAGAGAAAATTTTTAAAACTTTCTTCCCTAAATTTCCGTCGGAATTATAAAAATCATAATGCTCTGTATTAATTGCATTCCTACTGGTCCCGCTTTCGTATTACTTTGTCACTGAGGAAAATCAAACGCTGGTGTTTGATATTATATGTGATCCAGAAGTTTTTATGCCTGCCTCTTTTTTGAACTTCTATAGGAACGTAAACATTCCCGATGAATTTGGCGGGGTTCTTAATGTCCCTCCTTTGAATGCATCTACTGAGACGGTCGTTCTCAGATTTTGGAATGTGTTCTGTAATACTTTTTTTGGATCTCTGAACTTATAACTGCTGTCAAGCAGGCTCCGCGTACACTTTGCTACACTTTTGCAACGTCTGTATTCGATCTCAAATAAGAATATATGATTGTGACAGCATCTGGTAAACAAGATGATCACGATCACCCTTGAAAATGAAAACAAATCATATTTCATAATTTTCGTTTATCAATTTAAATCTTTAGAATGGCCTAGTTCAATTAACAGCCCTTTTGACGGTAAAATGATTAAAGTGGACCTGAAATTAACCTAATGTCTTTATATATTTAACATTTATTTCATTCCAATAACCCCGACCCATCCGCGGAAGCAGGAAACATGTAATCGCTTGGGATCGCTTGTTTTATATTTTTACCGTTCAAATCAATTATTAACGTTACATTGTCATTAAAATATTGTTTTAACTTTTGTTATGGTCGTCGCAGCTATGTAATTAATTTTTCAGCGAAATTTTTTTCGTTTTGTAATTTATTCAATAATTTTACTTCGAGTAATCCTGAAACCTACTTACTTGCTTTATCAACGGGCACCCGCTCAGAATCTCTACCTGAGATAAGGCAGCCTTCCATCGTTTTCAATTACGGCCACGCTACGTTTAGTTGAGTTAAGTCTTTGAAACATAGGTTCGGTCTTCCTTCTATCAAGCTGGTGATATTATTCTGCTTGTTGTTCGGTCTCTTCAAACTTTCCCACAAAGTTATCGGATGTATAAATCTACATGGAAATTGAGTTAGAAATCTCTGCTAAAGCAGCGGAAGAAAAAAGTGGAGCTCGCGTGTTGTGCATAAAAAAAACCGAGCCTTCACTTTTTACTATTATAGTGATGCATAAGTTTTTCGTAAGCTTCTTTACTCGTGGAGAATGTTTTCCCTTCACTGGCTTTAGAAGATCATACATATGTTGTAAGCAAGCCAATTCTTAACAGCATATGCTCTAGATGCTCTGCTGAATTTTCATCCCATGGATGGTTGATTTTGGTATAAGTGGAGTTTTGATGTCACTGCGAACGAACTATCCTACGACTCCTATTAACTGGATAAATGATGCCGGAACTTCGGCTGCGCTATTCGCCAGGTTCAAAATTGGTTTCGACATAATCTGAGCCAAATTAAAGATGTAATCAAATATGCACGCATGGCTCCAAAACTTGTCAGGCTTCAAGTGCTGGTGCTTTCGTGGAATGTGATTTAGTCAGGCATTTCTAATCCAAAGCCAATATGCATCGGTCTTCCAAGCGGAAATATTTGGTATTCCAATGGCTATGTCAAATATCTGCCTTCAAGGTAAGCGGGAGCGGAAATCATACTAGAAATTTGGCGTTTCAACCCAACTTTATCCGCTTTTGCGTATGTCCATGCTTATTATTGCGCCGTTTATAATAATTCATCGGTTTTTCGTGACAAGACTGTCTTTTAGTTTCCCCGATAAATCGTCGGATATCGACAACGGTTACCTTAGGTTTTTCTTTTCAGAATCTACCGCAGTGTTTATATTCATAAAATTGTGGGATTATCGGACATGCACTCAATTATAGCAAAAAAAATTTGTTCAAGCATTTACATCATATCGGGATTTCCAATAAGGTTTTCACAACTTTTTATTTTAAGTAAAACGCAAGCCTTTGAGATATTTCGAAGATTTTATTTTTAGTTTGAAGAATTATCAAAATATTTATGTTTGCGATTCGACCAATTTTAGTCCATGCAATTGACCAAAAAAATTACGTTGCATCATGTCTCTTTAGCGATTTTCATTGACTGTAACATGACATTTTGATCAACGAAAAAAAAGGCCCAATAATTCAAAAATAATTCTTCATAAAAAAATAACAGTTAATTTAATGATTAAATAAACGAAATTATTGTAACTCATATAACGCAAAATAGTTGACCCACTCTTTTATCGACGCAAAAAAGTTGGCCTAATACAAAAATAACTGTCTTTTACCACTGAGTGACGTCACCTTTGTTTTTAATAACGTCTGTAATTGCCAAGTCTAACTCATTGTTAGGCTTCCTTAAACGTAACAGTAAAGACTTTAGAGATATAAATAGCCTTAAATTTATTTATTGCTCGTTAGTCAGACCTTATTTAGAATATTGTTCCGTAATTTGGGATTCGCCATATGCAATTCACGAACTTAGATTCGAAAGAGTCCAAAAAAAACTTCACGAGGTACGCGGTTCGTAAATTAAATATGTTTGATGAGCTTCCTAATTAAGGCAGAAGGTGCAATTTAATTGGTCTGCAAACCTTAAGTTTCAGACGCGATGCAACTTCCGTCATGTTTATTCGTGATATTCTTAATTATCATATTAATTCACCAGAATTGATCTTTCTTTTAAATATATATGCTCCCCAAAGGTCACTGCGGGTTAGAAGCTTATTTCATACAGATAGGCATAGAACCAATTATGGTAATAATGAGCCTATTACAAGGTGCATAAGCACATTTAATGAATTCTGCAACGAAATTGATTTTTGCTTGTCGCGAGCAGATTTTAAAAAGTCCATTAATGCATTAACTTTAAATTAATTATATTTGTAATTACTTGAGATAGTCTATAAGATGAAGATCGGTAGATGAAGCTTAGTCGCGCAACAAACAACCGTTGCATAAAGCGATACTGAGAGCTTACACTTAGAGAACGTAGTGTTTTGTGTATTGCTCTGTGATGGTATGGTATTAAAAATTCGACTGGGAAGAGTTTCCACTAAATTAAAGCAGCATTCAGGAGTGATGCCATTCCAAACTTCTTGGATCTTTTCCTTCAATTCATTCAAGTTTTTAGCCGGATTTGTTCTTAATTCTTTTTTCATTTTTCCCCACAGTCTCAATTGGGGACAGGACCGGGCTATTTGGAGGCCACGTTAGAACTGGAATGGTGTGTTCTCGAAGCCAGCTCATATTTTGCTTGGCTGTATGACATGACATGACATGATGCGCCATCTTGCTGAAATGCAAAACTGCCATCTTCTGTTTGCAGCCTCGGAATCGAAGGTAAAAGTTGGTGCTCTAGGATGTCTTGATACCTACTTGCATTCACAGTACCATCGATGAAGCGAAGGTCACCTACTCCTTGAGCTGACATACATCTCCATACCATTACTGAAGCGGTAAATTTAGTTTTTCGTCTAAAGCAGTCTGGGTGAAATGCTTCAGCTGGCGTTCTTAAAACTCTTGATCGTGAGTCTCCAACACAAAGTTCGAATCGAGACTCATCGCTCCATATTACACTTCTCCATTGCCTTAGCGTCCAGTTTTGATGATCACGGGTCCACCTTAAGCGCTTCTGTTTTTGCAAAGGAGTTAAAAGTGGTTTTTCTTTTGCCTAAGTGACGGTTTTTTAGAAGAAGAAACAATTTTCTAAGTTAATAAAACAAAAACAATTTGGTTAAAAATTACTTTATAAAATTTGTATCCCATTTTCTTCATTTCTCGAATGCAGGTGTCTCTTGAAACTTGCTTTTTAATCACATTTTTCCACTCTAAGGTCATATTTGCCGTTGTAGCACGACGATCTTTCTTGAGAATTTTTCTTAAAGCCCTTCTGTTACGATCGTTAGCAATTGATGGTCTTCCAGTTTTCTTTAGTGGGTTCACATTTCCAGTCTTCTTGAATAAATTAATAATATTTCGAACTGAAGACCCTGATATTTCCACATTTTTTCCGATGCCGAAAGGTTTTTTTTGTACGCTTTTATTATTAAATGACGTATGTCTTCCGATAAACACTTGCCACGCGCCATAGTGAACTTTGATTGCGAATGCAATCAGTAAATGCCTGACTTGAGACATCCGCACTTAAATAACGCAACAATAAACGGTAAATGTCAAGAGCGAAAGACATTATCCAGCTTAGGCCAACTATTTTGCCCCGAAAAACTAACGGGCCAACTTTTTTGCAAAGAAAAAAATGGGTAAGCAGTTGAAATTTGTGGCAACAAACATTTACTGTATTAACTTTTTGATTGCTTTGTAAAGAACACATGTTCATGGATAATATTAAGAACAACTTTTTATTAATTATGCATCATAATAACACATTTCAAAATGTATGTGATAAAAAATACAATACTAGGCCAACTATTTTACGTTTGGGCTCGTATAAAGTCGTGTTTCTTGAAGCATATGAGGGTTTCCACCTCAACTATTTGGTGACGAAGCTGTTTAACCACAATTACTGAACATGATTTTGCTATAAAATTGGTCTTAAAGGTGCCGTCACCGATAAGAAATTTTAGTAATAAATTTTAATTAATAAATTGTAAACGTTCTTCGATCGTGAAATTCACCATGATGAAAATTTTGTTTTTACTTGAATGTTTTGACATTGACCTGAAGGATGCGTTCATGGTGAAAGTTCAAAGCCAAAGTCACAACTGGAAAATATCTTATATTGAATAGGATTTTGTATATAACCGTTTGAAAATCCCAATTGAAATAGCTATCATAAAATAGGTTAAATGTTTTGTTATATCTGAACACTATAATTAGGTCATATTTGTTGTTTAAAAGCCTCAAAAGCCTTCCCAGCTTAACCGGGGCTTATTGTAAATGGTCGCCCGTCGTTGCGACAGCCAATTATTGCAAAGACAAAGTAATTATTCATTGGCCCAGAAGATAATATTCCACCAATTATTTGTACATTTAATTTTTTGAGTCTGTTTAAGGACTTTTATGTTGGTAAATATTTGTAAGAACCCGGATCAAATATCTTTCTCATTGAACTATTCATACTCAGCGTTGCTATTGTACTAATATTTTTGTTGGAAGTTCTTATTTTTTCCTTATCAAACACAAATAACACTATGTATTTTTAAAAACAAAAACTATTCATATTTCATATTCCTCGATTGTCATAAACACGCATTTTTTACAACAATATTTAAATTATGTATTTTTTTTGTTTTAATGTATTCCAATTACTATACAAAACCTTCTGTGCAATATTTTTTTGCATGAAAAATACTGTATACGCTTGTTTTTTAAAACACCAATAAACATTTCAAACTAAAGAGAATATATTTTTTTTTTACAATTTCAGTGTGATGACGATCCACCACATGCGTTCTCACAAGTATTTGTCCTTAAACCACTGGCGGGAACATTTTTTTGTGCGCACGATATCTTCCGTTTAAATATTCACGACTCAGCTTAAATTAAATCAAACTATATGATCAAAATGCAGCAAAAAAAAAAAAAAAACAAACAACAGAAAAGCGTTCTTAACAGTTATATGAACACATCCATATAAAGCAACACACATCTGCCTTTTATTTTTCAATTTAAAGAATCTATAAAAAAAAATCAGCACTTTATTATTTCCTTTTCTTTGTTTACGTAGTCAGTCCTATAAATTATAAGCACCCTCCATAACCATTTAATAAAATAAATTATTTTATAGGAGAATAATAATAAAAGAATAACTAAACTTGCCCAAAAATGCAAGCTCTTAGTCGCTGAGATTAAGATTCTGATTATAAAAAAAAAAAAAAAAAATTGCTCATAAGTTTTTTTTTTTTTTTTTTAATTTTCGATTTCAATTCAAAAAGAGTGGAATGCTTAAAAATATATAACTAATACCTTAATTGTAAAGAAAAATAAAGCAAACTAAATAAAAGTTAAATATTTTTTAGAGAAAGTAAAAATGAATTGATTGTGTTTTATTTAAGTAATCTTGATTGGTGGTGGATTTTAAAAAGATGGCTTAGCCTTGGGTATTGCGTATTTGACAGACAGAATGACTCTCCCTTCAATTTAAGAACTCAGCACGGGCATTAAGACAATGAGAAATTGGAGAGACATGTTTGCAAACTGCAGTGGCAGGGGAATCAATTGGTAGAGCATTTGACATGGGTTTTGTGCGGCATAGGAAATAATTTTTACTTTTCACAGTACCACACACCTTGTTGCCAAGCTATTTAAAATATCAAGCGCAACGATCTTACTCTTACCATAATGTAGATTCGATTGCTTATTAATAAAAGAACATTAAAAATGGAGTAAGAGTTTTCAGAAAAATTAATTGCAGATATGAAAATGTCAAACATTGTGAACAATTTACTCAAATTTTGGAGGCAGATAAACGCATTCCAAATTTTAAGGGGTTAATAATTTTTTGCATCGGCAGAGAAAACAGGAACATTCCAACGACATTCATTTTTGGGTACTCGTAGCTGATGCAGAATTAATACAATTTTTTTGTTTGGAGTTGCCCTAGGAATGCGTTTCTTATGTCGTTTTCGTTTGGTAATTCGGAAGACTTCCGGACTCTTCTGAAACTATTCGTTCGGTACTAAAGTGAAGCTCCTCTCCTGGAAAGAAGAGAAATTCGCTTCTGAATTTGAATTCAGAATCAACCCATAACCATCATAATCGATAAATGTCATAATTTTGCTGATGTATTCGAGATTAGCTAAATGTTATTACCAAATTACACTAAACAAATAATGAAATAGTATTTCGAGTAATATAAACTGGCTAATACTATTTGTCTTCCACCCCATTCATGGTCATAATGTTGGCAGTGATTCGGATGGAAATATATGTAAATATATACACAAATACAAATACAAATAAACCTCAAACTCAAATGGACTACATATGTTTGCTTGTTCGATTGGCATCCTGGATCGAAGAGCTCTTTCCGATCAACAAACGGAAAACGACGTTAGAACACACAATTACCTTCAGAACACAAAACAGTTACCTTCACAACACACAGTTACCTTCTCACCAAAAAAACCCTCCCGTTTGCCACCTATGCCAATACCACGGCTGGATTCCAAAACGTCAAAAAATGCGCATTATGAATGCACGCTGCTTTGCTGATGCCAAGTTATAAATTCTTTTGCGCTGCTTTGTATTTGTTATGCATCATAATCAGTCACTATGCTCTGCTTGCTTTTGTTCACAATGCGTTTTAGAAAAGTATGCATTGCATCATTGTAGGCAGTTTGCATTTTGGAACGCTTGAGTAAGCAGTAATGCAGAAGGACTGCGTTTTGGAACTCAGCCCTTGTCCATAAGATTTACAGTGTCTTATTATGTAAAAACTTATTTCAAACTAATTTCTTGTCTTTATCAGTTCCTTAAGAAATAAAAAAATAAAAATAAAAATAAAATAATTTAAAATTCTGTCAATTATTAACTTAGAAAATAAAATCTAACAACTAGAAACCGGTAAGGTCTAGTCATGTTTTCATAAACCCGTCCGCATCCGTCCTACTTTTTAAAAAAATCTTTGCCCTAGCCTAATTTCTAAAAGCTTAGCCGAAAGCCCTGGTATTCATGTAAAACTAATCAAAAGTAGTTACAAAAATTCCACTGCTTATGGCTGATTTCCGCAAGCATTACTGTGTGTTCAATGCTCAATCAACTTTAGTGTAGTTTCGGACTAGGCTGGACAGTCGGTGGAAGAATGAAAACATTGAAAATAAAAGTAATGCGTCTGAAAAGAAGAGCTTTATCGATGCATACTGCCAGTCATTACTTACAGAGCGGAGGACTTAACCCCAACTAGGTGCAAGAGACATAATAAGAAACGAATAAATCGGAAGATGGAGTCTCCGATGTAACCGTAGAAATTGCAATATTGAATTGGAGATGGGTAGGACATCTGAACCGATAACAGATGGAGAAAAATCATTTTAGATTGCACCCAAGGGGAAACCTGAAATACCACCAGCTCGATGAAGTGGTGGTATAAAAAAGTAATGTAAAACTGGATACTGGATAAATCTAGAAGAAATTTACGTTCGCGTTAAGGCACAACCTGATTTATAATCACTCTAAACAAAAGTACATAAATAAAAGTAATCAAATTGAATGCTCATTGTTCTGTTTTATTATTTTTTCTTTGCTTCTTTTTAAGAGTTTTCATCAATAAATTACATAAAATTAATTCTATAATTACGAATTATAAAGAATTATAAATATGTTTTCTTTTTACTTCACTCGCAAGCAGTATGCCTCACGCTCCCATTAAAAAAAATTATCGATTTTGTCAAAAACTCAAAAATAAAAAATAAAAATGCTTCAAAATTTGCATATAACAACCTTTAACAAAATTAAAGAACAAAAATCTTTATTAGTAAAAAATAAATCAAGAAAAAAAAATTACATTTCCCAAGTTTAAAAACTAAGGCGAGGTTTAATTCATATATATAGCATTTCCTTATACATATCTGTATAATAGTTAATTTATTCTTGTTTGTCCAACCTAAAATTAATTTTAAAACTAAAAAAAAAAAAAACAAAACTATAGCTGCTGTAGTAACAGTAGTTCTTTGGTGTATGTGTATAATGTACTTGAATCGCACGTAAAAGAAAAAAAAGAAAAAATTTAAATAAAAAAAAAAATTTGTTCGATACAACAACTAAAACTATTCTCTGAAAGCAAAGTAAGTACACTCAAGTCTTCAATTCAGTTATAAGATTCGAAATTAAATGGCAAAGGGATCAAACAAAACTTTCTACAGTATAGAACCCAACGATTTTCTGAGACTTCTTGGGAAATGAAAGAAATTATACAAAATTTTATCACAAATTCTTCAGAATCAATAAATTGTAAAATTTAAGACTAGTTTTAAAAAAAAAAAGAAAAATTATAAAATAAAATCAAAAAGAAAAAAAAAAAAATTATATCAAATCAAAGAGATCTCGTATTAGATACTCAGCCAGAGGCAACTCTTCACAAATTCCGTTGCTCCAGTGACAAAGGAAACAAACTGGAAAATAACTAGGTAACTTATGCGCATACTACAATAATTAATAATATAACGTCCGCCTGCATATGTGTGTTTTTTTTTTTTTTTTTGTGTGTATAAAGAGTTTAGTGGTGCTCTTTTGTTTTTGTTTGTTTAGTATTTTCTGTGCTTAAAATTCCGCGAAGAAAATCCTTTGAGCGAGCGCATTGCCATGGCTCGGTTAAAGTGACGCTGCATTTTCGGCTCAAACTCTGATTGCTGGCCGCAGGCGTCTGAATTATCCGAAGATGTTATTATGACAATAAAAACGGCAACAACCTGCGAACGGATTTGATTTATGTTTAAGTTGAAATATTACTGTGCTGAGGGAACCTACCAAAGCCGCAATAATTAAAATTGTGTACACGTGCAACGGCGATGTCGGATTATTTTCTACGTCCCGTAATGCCTTGAGTATTGGCTCATGCTGTGGATACAGTTCCAGAGCGTGACGGAGATGCAGCACAGATTCCTGAAAATGTCCGTATGCTTTGAAAATTTCACCAAGCGTGAAGTATTGACGCCATGCCGAGCGATCTGGCGGTTGAACTTCCAGAGATCTAAATGATAAATTTATTAATATGTAATTTTTTTTTTGGAATACCTTTACAATTCTAAAACTACCATAGTTACCTTCTTGTTAAGTGTATGGCATCGTCGAGATACTGCAAATTATATAGTACTCTCGCTAAGTTGAGTAGGACCTCGGCATTCGTTGGTGATATTGCTAATGCACGTCGGAAGCATTCTATTGATTGTCTTGCATCCCCCCGTATTCGCCAATAATTACCAATTTGATTGTACAAGTGCACAGAACGTGGCTTGTCCTTTTTGGCGCGTTTCAAACGCTTCTCCAGCAAATTGATGTCGAAACTCTTAAGAGATTTTTCATCTTTGTTTTTAAGGAACAAGTAAGCAACCTGAAGAACATTTTTTTTTTATTAAATCATTATATATAAAATGGATAAATTTTTGTTTTAAAACGTTTAAATGTTATTTTACAAAGTCAGCAACAGATTATGCCGCTTATCTAGTAGAGTGTGGTCCGCAGGGTCAACCGCGATGAATACAAAACGGCGCCTCTGAGCAGCCCCTGTTTACACATGTCACTACATATCGGCCGCAATCCTCACCTGAAACCATCGTTCTGATGTGAGATGTCGCATTGTCAAAGGCAGGCCTCACCTTACAAATTTGCCAATATCAATATTGTCGTATAAAGGATCCTATCCAACGTACTGTGTGAATCTGAAACCTTTCTGCAATACACTAACTGGCAAATATCAGCGTGGCTTCCGGCCCGGCAAAATGGTTAATCTACCTCGGAGTAAATATTAAACTCTATGAATGAAATCGAAGCGGAAAACCAACGAAGAATTACACTAGCAAACCGTTTAACTACGGATTGGCTAATATATAGGTTTAAAACTCCTGACTCGACGGCTCTAGAGACATTTTATCCTGACAGTGCCGCTATACGTATACGGCGTTGAGTGCTGGATTATAAGCAAGAAATTAAAGTTGATATCGGACTTTTTTGAAAGATAAATTGTTCGAATGATTGTTAGTTCTGTCTGCGATGAGTGAAAATTAACGACAAGAAGGACACCAAGACCAAAGAACCAATCATCGCAAGAAATTGAAGGCTACTGTGTCTCAGGGTCTTCACGGGTCGGGTTCCCTTTAAGTAAATTAAGTACATTCAGCATAGTTTGCATAAACTATCTTCTGTTACTGAAAAATTACGCTTAAGCTGTCAGCCTTTGTTCGTGGGGGCAATCTCAAGTTTTTATTGTTTCATTCAACCAATCGACAGACACTTTAACTTCTAATTACTTTTTAAACAAACTCCCAATGAATGAATAATTCTGGGTAAGAATATCTTACTCATCAAGCTCGATGAGATAGAAATCGTTCACATTTTCAATTCGAAGGTCATTTGGGCAAAGAAAGAGGTCTCTTAAATAAATCACTCGTAGCTCTTGCATAACCAAACTGCGCCAACACCACCATTTAATGATCTCAAGTCGGCAGACTTATCGACACATTTTTTTTTGTGTGATTGCTCTGAATCTAAATAACATTCCATTTTTTACAAATCCAAACATAATAAATACTTACATCTGGCTCTGGTATCATCGGATGATTAAATCTCTGCGCTACTCCTATCAAGTAATCATAATAAGTGAAATTTACAGGCTTCCCACAGTCCAACATTTCGTCCGTTTCTCGATTTGCTTTCTTCAAGGCCGTCTTACTCACCGTCACAGCAGACGCTGTGGGGGGTGGTTCTTTCAAGTTCATCGCATTTCTTTTTTCACCTCTGAACAAAAATAAGAAACAAAAATGTTATTAAATTTCATTCATAATTTTTAAAACTAATATTTTCACCAACCCTTCGCAAGGTATATCACATGACCTCTCAATAGACTGCTTGCTCCATGTTGAGCCGTACGCAACCGTAGAGGTGATGATGTTGAACACATCATCGTTCTTGTACTTTTCATTGATAGACGGACTGAGAAGGATGATGTCCTGCGGAATGACAAATCAAAATTTAACTTGTTGTTAATCATTTAAAGCAAAAGAACTATTCCTCGTACATTGTCTTCATCAATGCGTCCAGTTATTTTTCCTTCATCGGTATTAAGCTTCCAAAGTGTCGAGGTCCTCGAATTGGTTATTGGAATCTGCAGGCAAAGAGCGCACACGGCCAGGTAGGCCATAAAAACATTCAGATTCATGGCGCTTTGCTATTGAAATCGCTTCGAAGACAAATTAGGTAATTAAATGGTATTCACGTGAACCGAACATTGCTTGAAAGTTATAGTGGTCTTAATAGGTGACTTGTTTTAGCGGAAATTGTTTATTTAACTTTTTTTCACAAATGGATTTTTCCCCTTGCAGCACTTTTGTCAAAATTTAATCTTTTTTTTTTGGCATACACAAATATTTTGGTTTGACATTTGCAAAACTGTTCGAAACTGAGCAATTTGAGCTAATGATGATTAATGAAGTAGGTCACAATAGTGATACACGTTTTTTTCTTCTTTTAAATGTGGCCGTTGTGCATGGATCAAATAACATTATTATGTATGTGAACATTTTGATGTGTCACTATAGCAGCTTCCTATGTAAAGTGGGCGAAATAAAAAGATACTCAAGCTGCGTGACAATGTGAATAATAAGGTAATTGGTATATTCCATTAATTTGTTGGATAATTTCTGCGTTACTACGTCACCTTAATACCACCTCCATATCAAACCTAGAAGAGTTGCTTCTGTTAAGCAAATATACTACTTAGTTTAGTGAATTTCCCTAAAATGTGATCAAAGTGACGTTGCCAAAATATGCGCAATATATTACTTTGCAATTTTACTTTAACAAATTTATATAGGCTGATAAAGTTATGTAGTGGCAAACACCGAATTTTAAAGTTATATATAGAATTTACATGTGTTTCTTTCTTCAAAGATTTGAGCGCCTCCTTCAGGTTAAAATATTGTACTATTTTATTTGGTATAACCCAGTTTCCGTAATTTGTTAATTTTACAAACACTGTGTAGCTACAGTAGAGAAAGAAACTCGCCTTATTTCTTCTGTACCCACCTTATTGGTGACCAAGATGTACCATAGAGATAATCTATAGATCAGCTTCTTATTATTGATTTTAAAGCCGCATACATGATAGCATTGATATTCAGGAAAAACTGATCAAGCTAACACAACAGCTACGACCTGTGGCGCAATGTTCACATTGGAAATAGCTAATCTGAACGTCTTAAAACACGCACAGGATTTCAGTAAAGGTATGCGCTATCATGTCTTCAATCTTGTATCTTGAGCAGATACTGCGCAGGAAAGCCGTCAATATGCAGGACCCGTTTAGCTACTGATCACTGCCACTTCGGTTTTGCAAAAGGACTCGTGTCTATAATCGACATTTTATCTGCGCAATTGATAGTGCATACAAGCATTCTACAGAGCAGTAGACAATAGATGGGCAGATGGTCCGTAATAAATCTTTAGAGCCGTTTTTGAGAAAATGAATTTATTTTAAATTTAAAAAAATCGTTATAAAAAAAATTATTTCAAAAATCTAAATAATCTGCTTACTTCAACTAAAATCATAACAAAAATAGTAAAATTTTTCGGAATTACTTTTATTAGTTTTTTTTAGATATTGGCAGTTTTATAAATTACCGTTATTCGATTTTTTTGCAAAAAACTGCGTAAGCAGAATTTTTGGCCGCTTCCCAAGTATCAAAGTACAAAAAAACACAGAAATCCTTGGAGCCATCTGCGAGATAATTAGTGATAAGTGATTTTCACAAAAAAAATGTATGGCAGGTACCGTTATTTAAAACGATAAAGCAAAAAATAAAAAGATGCCCCGATATGTAACCCCAAAAACTTCATATACAATCTTTGAAGCAAATCCGTCGAAACGTTTCGTCATACAGACGATCCGGTGCCCGGACAGACAGACAGATAGACATCCGACCGACGGGCGGACGAATTGTAGGCAGAAGGTTTAAAATGAGGAAGGAAGATCACGGATGTTCTTACTCTTTATGATCGGAAGCAGCGTGCTCGGCACTGTAGCGGTTAGTAGGTTGCAGTATTTCAGGCAAAGATTGTCCATTGGTAGAAAGTCCGTTAAGTTAGTTAGAAGGTAAACAAACTTAAAGTTTAATTGAATCGATAAAATGATTGTGTTGGAATTTTTATAGCTTCTGATTTATAGAACTGACAAATTCCCAATGTCAGGTAATCTTTGAGGAGTAAAAATGAGGTAAAGCTTTATGACGGCATTCACTAAATTGACCTTCTTTTAAATATGTTGGTGAAAATATCCTACCCGTTTAGATAAGACACTTGCGGTTGTCGCCCAGACCATCACTTTTCTTCGTTTTGGTATTTTTCAACCTTTATAAAACATCAAATGTGACGTTTTATAATTGCATCTAAACAGCAGCATCTTCAAATCACAAACACACCTCTCTTGATAAGCTGTTTAAATATTATTATTTTATAATTTCATCAGCCTGTGCGTAATCTGCAAAGATTTAAAAATAATCTCAACTAGCACCTGATATTTTAAACACACATGAATGATTCGGCAAAACTTCATCTAAGCAGATAAGAATATTTTTGTAAAATATATATAGGGCTTCAGAAGATACATTTCTTATCACTTAAGCAAAGAACATTTTTACATCAAGAACCTTGGAATCAAACTGGACAATGTCTACCAAATTAATTCCGGCAAGCACACACTTTGACTCAAAGAACAAGATATGGGAAGGACCTCACCGAGATGTGGTATCAGGAAGCGAATCTTCATTAGGAAGATTCATATTAGAAAGTCTCTACAGGGAGCCGGATCATATAGCTCAGGTGCGTAAATTAATAACACATGTAACATTGTCATAAAAATAAGCAGAGCCGATTTCTCATTTCCTCTCTCTTTAAGATCTGTGATAATAATGCGCAAAGGTATACTAACAAGGATATTGCTCTGCTCAGCATACGTATAGCCCAAAATCTTGAAGAAATGGGTCTGCAGCAGGAGGACGTTATTGGTGTATGTGCAACAAATACCGACTTCATTGCACCGTTAGTGTTTGGTGCTCTTCTGTGCGGAGTCACGGTGAGTGGACTAGATCCCTCATTTGTCAAAGGTAAGAAACACAGATGAGTAATTAACCAGATTAGTCAACTTGAACCCGCAAACAATTTTGATGAGTGGCCGCCAAATACAGAGTCAGCTTGTTTGGTGGTATTTTCGAAAATGGACGAGATTGCTATTGGAAAGCAGTTATCATGGGGCGGCAATTAAAACCCATATAATTCCGTATATGTGTGCAAGATTCCCATTTGATTTGCACGTAAACTACTACGTAAAAACAGCTGAGTTTACGTTTGAGGGTGAGCTGATATACTTTCTTGGAGTTGAGTATCTGGTTAGTTACTAAAATGTGGTAGTACCACCTACGATTTTTGCTCTAACTTATAAATTTACCCAAATTATTTAGATGATATTCGACACGTTTCCTCCATTACCAGACCAAAGTTAATGTTTTGCGATGGAAAAGTATATGATAAAGTGCAAGCTGCACTGTTAGAGATCAACATCAATATTCCCATTTACACGTTGAACGATCAGGTGGAAGGAGCTAGACAAATTCAAGAACTTATAGCTGCAACTGGAAGGGAAAATATGTTCAAAGTGAAACCACTAAAATCAGGACTAAAACAAACAGCTGTTATTTTATGTTCGTCTGGAACAACAGGCCTTCCAAAAGGAGTATGTGTATCCCACGAAACCTTACTTAATGGAAATATGTTGTAAGTATTCAATGTTTCGAAATTGAACCAACTATTGACTTCAAAATTTTTTAGCAACTTATCGTCTGATGATAAACTTCTGTGCTTTAGTACGTTATACTGGGCCTCCGGTATATTGTGTCTGATTCAGGGGACTCTTTGTGGCTGCACAAGAGTAATCACCAATCAGACATATAGTCCTGAATTATTCTTGAGAATGATTGAACAGTACAAAGTCACAATGGTATTTACTCCTCCATCACAAATGGCCCTAGCAATACAATCACCAGAGATAAGGTGTAAAAACTTATCATCCCTAAAATTATACTTTTGTACCGGAGGTGCCCTTCCATCGGGAGTTCTTCAAGCTTTCTTAAAGCATGTTGAACATTGTGAAGTTATTGTGGGCTACGGCATGAGTGAACTTGGAGGCGCGTGTTCGTTTGGGTTACCTACAAAACCTGGAAGAAATGGACACTTGATACCGAATCACAAGGTGAAGATTGTTGATGAATCTGATCAAAACTTGGGAATGTTCGAGAGAGGTGAAATATGCATTAAATCACCGTTCAAGTGGGCTGGTTACTATCAAAATCCAGTGGCAACCGATGCGATTTATGATCAAAATGGTTGGATTCATTCAGGTGACATTGGCTATTTCGATGAGGAAGGATCTTTGTACGTTGTTGATCGTAAAAAAGACATTTTGAAATGGAACGGCTTCCAATTTTTTCCCACGGAGATTGAAGAGATCATTATGGAAATCCCAGATGTAGTTGAGGTATGTGTCTGTGGAATCGCAGATATTATTTCTTCTTTTTTGCCAGCTGCAGCAGTGGTAAGGGTAAAGAATTCCAAGTTAACTGAAGCCGACGTAATTACCTACGTTGCAGAGAGGATGACCCACTTTAAGCATCTACGCGGAGGAGTATACTTCCTGGATTTATTGCCAAAAACCCCTTCTGGAAAGACAATTCGCACCAAAGTAACAAGTATTGTCGAGTCATTTCAAAGAAACAAGTCCGAGTCATCTGTGCAAGGATTTTCAGATGTTTTAGTATCCGCGTAAATGTGACATTACGTGCTTGGGGAAAATAAAAATTGTTTGTATTCAAACTATGCTTTAATTTGTGATTTAAAAATGCTTCCACTTTAATGTCAGGAAAGAGCAGAAACTTTGAAGATTGAGATTACACCACGATCGCAGTTAAATATGCTATTTTTGGGGAAATTAGGCCTATTTATCGATTCTGGAAATCGTTCTTAGTTATGTTATTGAAACAAAATAAAGTGCACGACTGCGTCATACGAAACTTTCTCGGTACATAGATGCATAGATACCACCCAAAAACATTATATACGAACTTTGAAGCAAATCCGTCGAACCATTTGCCATATGGTGCCCGGACAGATAGACAGTCAGACAGACAGACAGACAGAGAGACAGACAGACCGACGGACGGCATTGGCGGACCCACTTTTTTGGACTTCTCCTTAGTCGTAATATCATAATCATACTCAGTTTGAGTTCAAAATTTCCGCACGATCGCAACAACTTTAAAGTATACGAGAAACTTAAAAATTGACATGTAGAATGACGTTTGCCAATCGCTACATCTTTCGGCTGTGAAACAGTAACATACGGTACCAACGTTTTTAGGGTACAAACACAAGACGTTCCTATTCTTCTCAAGTTAAGGGTGCCTGTTGAATATTAAGCAATCAATTCCTCCTGAATTCTATTCAATTGTAATCCTAAAGCTTGGTTGATGAATTCGACATCTAAATTATCACCGCTGACAACAACAATGAAATCAGAGCGTCCCTATACTTATATGCATAGGGGAATAGGACGGGCTGCATAATCTGTTGGTTTTATTTTTAGCTTTGTGTTTCTTTCCTTTTCTTTGGGGTAGACAATGTCTATATATATCTGGGCAACTATATAGTAATGTAATACTAGTAATACTAGTAATACTAGTCCTGCTCTATCTGGAGTATGGACTCTAAAGTCCAATGATCATGAATACTAAACATAATTATGTGTATGAAGCAAACCCATAAGTTGATTGGACTCTAAAGCATGGTCCAGAGCGGATGAACATATCCTTGCTCGTTTTGAGAGAAAAATTGTTTTTAGTAAATATGGTCCCGTTTGCGTTGACGGGTGCTGAAGAAGATGACAAGCTGTACATCGACATCGGGAGAAGACCGTCTCAATTGGAAAAGTTTATACAAACCAGGTTTAACCTGAACTTTTAGCAGCGCCGCGTCGCCTTAGTTTTCAATCCTATTCAACTTACTGTATGAACGTCTCATTAATTGGTACTTACCAGCGTGAATTCCGGCACGGTAGATTGACCGAAGATCAATTTTTCACACTCAGCCAAGTCCTGAAAAAGACCAAGGAATTTGAAGTCGAAGCACACCATATTTTCATCCATTTCAAAGCAGTATTTAATTGCATTTATCATAAAGAGTGTAATTGTTTTTGTCAAAATTTATTATATATTTTTTAATTGAGGAGCGTTTAGACAATTATGACCCGTGTGGATCTCCTAGTGTAACTGTTTGAGTAACTAATGTTAGCGAAATTCAGAGAACTTTCATTGGAAGATCATTATAACAACGTATCAAACTTTTTCAAATGATACCCTTTTCGTAACGCAGACTGAATAGTAAAATTGTTTTTCTAACAGCATCGTATATCCGGCCCAAAAGATGTGCCTGACAGCGTTTTCACTAAGAGAAAAATATTGGGGGCCTTTTTGAGGGCCATTTGGTAAAAGTAAGAGCGGCTTTACCTGGAAAGTTTAAATTCCTGGTGCCTTTGTGTCTGAAAATAAAATTTCATACATAAAAATTTGAAAATTTGTAGCAGTTTTTTTGAGCAGGTCAATGTCGCAATGTCCAGAATCTGTCAATGAATTCGAGACCAAATACCGTATAAATTAAGAAATTCTCTCAAAACGACGAAGAATATCTGCTTTAGAAAGGTCTTTATTTCGGATTCATAGAGCAAGACTCGGATTATAAGGGTCTTATCTGGGTCTGAGATTATTACTTAATTACTTAACGGGCTCCCGACCCGTGAAGAGTACCTGCCTGAGATACGGCTGCCTTCCACGCTCTGCGATCCCGAGCACGCTGCTTCCAGTTGTCCAGACCAAGCGCTCTGGCATCCGCTATGGCTTGGTCTTTAAAACGGAGGTTCGGTCTTCCTTGTCATCTCGAACCTGGGGACTGGGATTCGAAGATCCTCTTGGCTGGAGCGTTGTTGTGCATTCGCTCGATGTGGCCGAGCCAATGTAGTCGATGAAATTTAGCTTTTCGGACTACATCCACATCTTGGTACAGCTCATAGAGTTCGCGGTTGGATCTTCTCCTCCATTCGCCCTCCTCGCACACAGGACCAAATATCCGTCGAATTATTTTTCTTTCAAAGGATCCCAGTATTAACTCTCCTTTCCTGCTTATCGTCCAGCACTCGGCACCGTATAACAGCTCTGGCAGGATAAGGGTTCTGTAGAGCATGCACTTTGTCCTTCGAGTTAGGAGTTTTGAACCCATTTGTTTTGCCAAACCGAAGTAGCAGCGGTTTCCTAGGGTAATTCTTCGACGGATCTCCACTAAGATGTCATTTGTGGAGTTGGTGTTTACCCCGAGGTAGATGAACTCCTTAGTTGCTGCTATGAACTCGAAGTTGCTGCTATCAACTGTGACATTTTGTCCTAGTCGGTGGACAGATGATTGTTTGTTTGTTGATAGCATATATTTAGTCTTGTCCTCATTCACTTCAAGGCCAACTAGTTTCGCCTGTTCTTCAATAGCCGTGAAAGCCTATATCACGGCACGCTGGGATCGACCGATGATATCTATATCGTCCGCATACCCCAGCATTTGGATCTGATTTGGGATTATTAGTTTCCTTATTTATTCGGACGACTTTTTCATAAAAGGCAACTATGCACTCAGCACAAAAATGCAGTGATTGGGCGTTATTCTTCGTTTGATACCTTTTGTTCTTGTTAATGTTAACTTAGCATTCTTGCCATTAAATGTTATTATTATGTGATTTATAATCCTGTACTAATTATAAGTTTATCTTGATGTACAGAGTTTCTGAAATTAATAAATATCAAATAAAGATATGTCGTATTAGCAGAGAAAGCGGCTTTAAAATCGATAAAAAGTGGTGAGTATGTGGGTTTTCTTCAGGATCTGCTCGCACAATACGGCTGCCAAGATCTAATATGCGATGTTTAGGAGACTGATACCTAATAGATGTCGAAGTTTAGATGGACACCTTTCTTGTGAAATGAACAAACGATGATAAGGTTCATATAGGTTCATAATTCATCGGGAAGTGAGTTGGTGCACCCTCTTTTTCGAGTTATCCCCTGTTGCCACAAGCAGTTAAGCGTGTATACCATCCAGCCTAGACACCCTGTTGGACTTTAGTTTATATATTGCTGTCCTTACTTAATTTTGGTCGGGTAGACGGAATTCAACAAAATGAAGGCCAACATTGTACATGATTTATAAGAAAACCTTAATAATTTGTCAAAATAAGGCTTCCTGTAAATTCATATCTAGTAAGATTTTGAGATCTAAGGGCCATTTCCATTTGGCCCAGAGCCAAGGGCCAAAACGCAAAACAGAGGGCCAAATGGCCCTATCGGGTACATTAACTTTAATAGAGTTGCACACAAAGAAGTTGCCTTCGAAAGCATTGCACGACACATATCTGGTAGTGTACTTAAAAAAGATAAAACCTACTAATCTACTTTAAAGCCGATGCATTCCTCACGATCTGCTGTGTTTGTAACTGTTCATATTTGTACTTCGTTCTGCTATTATTACAAAATAAATTCGGAAAATACGATAAACATGATATTGTTAGTAAATTCCCAGTTGTCGCAGCTTCGAGTATCCCCTTTCTTGGGACTATCAAACATATTAGAGAAAAAGGCACCCAATTTATTACTGCTATATCTATTTTACAACAAATAAATCTCACTATAAACTAGAAATAACAAAAACTATGGAAATATGTATATGATGAAGTTATGCAGACACCGAAACGTTCACAAGTCCATTCGTTGATGCCTGAAACTTCTTTCTTTGCTCATACAACGCACTGACAATATTTGTGACCTTAGTACGGATATTTTTCCCCGAAGCTGTCTTCGGTATGGAATCCAAAAAGTATACCCCTCCACGTAGATGTTTAAAGTGTGCCAACCTCTCTGCAACATAGTTAATTACATTGGCCTCTGTTATTTGGGAATTTAGTGCCCTAACAACTGCTGCAGCTGGCAGGAAGCTGGATATGATATCTGGGATTCCACAAACGCAGACTTCCACCACTCCAGGCATTTGTGCTATGATTTCCTCGATCTCCGTGGGAAAAAAGTGAAAATTGTTGTATTTCAAAATGTCCTTTATACGATCAACAATAAACAAAGAACCATGCTCGTCAAAGAAGCCAATATCACCAGAACGAACCCATCCATCCTGATCGTAAATTGCATTGGTTGCCTCTGCATTTCTGTAGTAACCAGCCCACTTGAATAGCGGCTTAATGCAAACTTCTCCCTTCTCGGATATTCCCAGCTTTTTGCCAGCTTGATCGACAATCTTAACCTGCAAATTCGGTGTCAATTGTCCATTTGCTCCAGGCTTTGTGGGTATCCCACAGCAACAAGAACCTGCAATTTCACTCATGCCATAACCAACATTGATATTACATTCTTTCGCATATTTTAAAAACGTGCGAACAAGCGTAAATGGAACAGCGCTTCCGCCACAAAGGTACAACTCCAATGATGATAAGTTTCTCCACTTTATGTCGGGCGATTGGATCGCCAAAGCCATTTGCGATGGGGGAGTAAAGACAACGTTAACTGCATACTGCTCCACTATTCGCAGAAACAATTCAGGGGAATATACCTGATCAGTGATTACTCTAGTGCAGCCACACAGTGTTCCTTGAAGTAGACACAAAAGACCGGAGGCCCAATAGAGTGTACTGAAGCATAGCAGCTTGTCAGAAGGAGTTAAGTTGCTACAGGATGTTGATATCATTATAAAATGATGAATGTGCGACTAAACTTTTAAACGTGGATACTTACAAAATTTTTGCATTAATTAAACTTTCGTGCGAAACGCATACGCCTTTAGGTAGTCCTGTAGTGCCTGAAGAACACAAAATTGCAGCTGTTTGATGAAGTCCCAATTTTAGTGTTTCCACATTGAATAACTTTTCTCTTCCAGTTTTGGAGATAAGTTCTTGAATTTGATTCACTCCTTTCAAGTGATCGTTCATTGTGAAAATTGGAATGTTTAGGTTGGCTTCAGACAGAGAATCTTTTACCTTTTCATATACCTTACCGTCGCAGAACATTACTTTTGGCTTTGTTATCGAGAAAATGTGTCGGATGCCATCTGAAGAAGTATGCAGGTCAGCCTAAAAGCATAAACGAATAAACAAACTGACTCACCATGATCAAATGATGGATCGAGACTGCTAATAATTGTCCCGCAGAGGAATGCCCCAAAAACCAATGGGGCAACAAAATCGGTGTTGGCGCCACACAGTCCAACAACGTCTTCCTGCTGCAGGTCCATTTCCTCAAGATGTTGAGCCACCCGAATGCTCATAAGGGCGATATCTTCATTGGTATACTCTTTGGCATTATTGTCACAGATCTGTAAAATTCCAAATTCCATCAATTGGTACGCATCTCTTCAATTTAATTCAATTTTAATCAATCACAATTCACCACTAGTGACATACATATGTAAGTGTCAATTGCATCAATACTATAATAAAACAATTGATTGAGAATAACAGACCTGAGCTATGTGATGCGGATCTTGTAGGAGGGATTCCAAAATCGATCGACCTAGCGAAGCTTCTGGACCAGTTTCCACAGCTTGCTCGGGGCCTCTCCATATCTTTTCTTTGGCGTCGAAATAAGTCCTTGTGCAACATAATTTGGCAGCCATTTCTACAGTTCGATGTCGATCGATAAAGTTCTTTTCAGCACGGTCTCTTGCACTTAAGTGATCGAAAATGTATCTAGGGTAGCGGCTTTTATTGAATGGTGTTCAAGTGCATGATGCAAATCGTAAAATGTAAATAATTGCGATTAATTGTTATTGACGATCCATTTTAATTGTATTCACATGAGAACTGTCGAGTGCAAGCAACTGCAACTGCATGTAATAACGTGCATGCGCGCGAGTTTTCCAAGATGAAAAAGAAGCAATTGTTATCGGAAAAGCCTATAGCACAATAGATGAGGAGAGATTTTTTGCCGAATCATTTTAATGTGATAACAGAAATAGGTACTTATTGATGTACGTAGGTGATAAAGCAGTCTCTAGTTATACATGTTCTCTTTTCTTAAAGATGATAATATTTACCCGCAGTAAATTTGATAAGGAGGTTATTGATACTCGCTAAGGAAAATGCATATTACAATGAGGTTACTAATTACCGTACAAATATCTAATTAAACGAAAAAGGGGTTACTTAAACACGTTAATCTTTAGAGGCTTAAACAGCCTTGGATACTTAATTAAACTATCAATACAAAATATTTACATACATTAAGTAATCAAATTTCAATGCGACCACAACTAGCCAGATTTATTTTGCAATTTTCATTTCAAGCAACATTATATAATACGATACGGAAAAGCAGGAACACATAGACTACATAATATTTCACCTTAGGTAATGTTGTAATTGAGGCGAACTTAACGTTTTATCTCGGCTCAGACCTTCAACCAAAATGAGAATGTCAACCAATATTCTGTGGTTGACAACACACATTGGAAATTGCAAATAGTTATCTGCATTTAAACTTACGTGATTTATAATGGAGCTACGATGGAGCCATCATCAGCAAGTACCAAACTGTTTTTTGGTGCGCGTTTTGGAGGGGATTGCAATACGTAACCTAAAAAAGTACTGTCCATTTTCTGACACACTTTCCGCACACTATTCTATCCATTTATTTGAATAGAACAGTTAAAATATCTGGGATCTATGATCAACAGCAAAGTAACCATGGAAGACGACAACCATCATCGTGTAAGCGTAGGGTGAATGAAGTGGCGTAGGTTAAGAATGCAGTGTATTCCGCCTGTAGTAAGTAGTGACTAAAGGAGTGAGTATACTTTTTTATGTCATATATTTTTCTATCAGGAGCTGAGAAGAGAGGAGTCTGAATTCCGAGATACTTCAAATAGGTAGATGTGTAACTGAAATAAGAGGTAGGTAGTAGAGAGCTGCATGGCTTTACTAACAAAATACCTTAAATTGAATGGCCTCGAATTGAATTGAATTGAGTGAGTGCGAGGCACACAATGAAACGAATGAGTAGCAATGTGAGCGCGTGTTGTGTCGCACACCAGACGGCATTCAGCGAAATGAATGAGAATAAATGAAGTGTTAAGCGGAATTAACAATTTGGCACAGCCACAGACCCTCGAATTACTCGAGTTTTTGTGTGCCTTCATTTCGTTCGATTCAAGAGACTTAAGCAGTCAAAAGAAATGGACGAAGAAAAAAACGGTGACGAGACTATATTACTATGTATAGTAATAAGCTAAATAAATACGAAGAGAAATTACATAGACGGTCGTTTTTTCCTGTCTTCTTTTTCTGTATGCGCGACAAGCCAACAACAATTAAAACCCCGTTTTGTCATTCGAAACCATTCGAAACGTAACCTCATATTCTAACGCATTCAATTCATTTTCTTTGGTTTGAATGTTGTGCGTCCGAGTTCTACCTGACCGCACTCACTCACTCAAACATATTCGACTTCGCATTCTATTTCATTCAACTCATTTTTGGCATTGTTCATTTCAACGTGGTTTTTTGCCATTCATGCAGCTTCTAGTTAACATCCAAGTAACTCTAGCAACACGTAATCCAGTTTAATGCTAACACACAAGTGTGCATGCGATTCTGTAAGTTGACACGACTGAAGATCGCCAGTGCCGCAAAAGGAAGATCAAATTGAAACAACAGGAGCATGCACGTGCTAAATGAGATGGTCCTAAAAACTCGCTGATTACACTTAAATAACAAATGGCCTCAGTGATTTATCTGGAACTGGGAGGCTTAACGATATATATTTTTTTATGTCGAATCAGATTTTCTCTTTCAAATAATGAAAATTGCAAGAACATCCAGCAATCTAAATGAAGTGACGAACAATGCAATTATAACGAAATTAAGCCTTTTTACGGCATTTTAAAATGATACATAAAATTCTTTTGCTGCTATCGTCAGTTAAAATCCAATTAAATCGGTTTCTTATTAAGAAATGCTTTCATGGTCTACGCTCATGTCATTTTCTAAAAAAATATCCCTGCAAGTCGGTCAAACATGATTTTTTTTCAAAGTGACATACAATTACTTAGGCTCCCCAAACGAGTAGGTTTCGTACGACCCAGTATTGTAAAATCTAGTGGGGGGCTAAATTAAAGTTCTATATTATCATCCGTATTATTAAACACAAGTTAACCTTAAGTCATAAGTTATGTGTAAAATGCTATTAATAAAACAAATTCGGGACTAACTGACGTTTTTCAACTGTGAGTTAGCTTAAATCTTTGCTTTTTTGTTATTCCTACAGAAATTTCTTTGGTTTTTTGTTTTTACGATTCTCCATTTTTATTGTCCACATTACACTTTTAAATCCAAAAAACATTTATTTGCTTAGATTAAATTTGAAAAATGCTCTAAAGACAAAAAAAAATTGGATTGATTGTAACAAAAAAGTAATAGATTCGCGTAAATGTTATACTAAACGTCAGAATTTTTATTAATAAGAAATTTTGACTCATGAGTTAAATCTTATGCCATCGCTTAGTTAGCTCGTGAGTTAGAGGTGAGTTAAGGGATTTTTATTAATAGGTTTGTATATACCTACATATGTACCTTCCTATCTATTATACACACCGTCGGAAAGCAAGCGAGTGGGGCGAATATAAAAAAAAAATCCTATCGAAAAACATGACAAACGGTTGAACGGTTGAACGGATTTAAGAATTTATTTTGTTGATTAGATTTTTCAGATTACGGCCAAAAAACCACGAAATTTTAATTCAAATTAATACAACTTCGACAAGTGGGTTATAAAAAGTAATGAGATCTAAAAAAGAAATAAGTTTCATGCATTTCCAAATACTTATGCAATATTTTAATTGTAGGGAAACTATTTAAATGTGTAAAGAACTGCCAAATTTGGTAGGCCAGCAGTGTCGTAACCTCGTAGATTAAAAAGGAAAAGATGATACCATTTTACGTTTTCGGAATTTTAACTCTTTTTTTATCATCAAGCTTACCATTTCGCGTTTATAAACACATTTTTCTCCAATTCTCTACTTTTTTTTTAAATAGGACATTTAATTACTTAATCCTTGAAGATTTAAAATAAAAATACAAACAAACATTTTGCCTAGACTTAATTTAATGACCTATAAAAATATATGTGTATAAATGTCACTATAGAACGGGAAAATCCATTTAATAATGCAGATTCTGTCTACCGTAGAAATATAAATGTACTTCTATTCCTTAACATACATAGTTGTAAATTGTAACAAACTAATGCTCATTTATAATTTAACGAGATTTTACGCAGCTACCAGCTTAGTTCTTCAGGAATTCCGCCCGGATACTCCCCTGTCAAGCAAGCCGTACAATACTCGGCCAGCTTTGGATTCGAACTCTTTTTATGCATTTGCACGGCCTTTTTTAAGCCATCCACACTCAAGTAGGCCAAACTGTCGGCACCTAAATTTTCAATGAAAATGTTTTAATTTAATGAGGACTTCAATTCATTCTTTACTTACCAACATGTCGGGCCAACTGCTCGGCATCGAGCTTATTCGCAATTAATTCCTCTCTTGTTGGAATATTAATACCCATATAGCAAGGGTACTGTAGGGGAGGACTCGCAATACGTATATGCACCTCTAGGGCACCGGCATCTCGCAGAAGCTTGATAATGGGTCCGATAGTATTACCCCTAACAATTGAGTCATCGATAAGTACCAGGCGTTTGCCTTCAACATTTTCTGATAAGGCACCAAACTTCTTCGCTACTCCCAATTGACGAAGACGTGTCGAGGGCTGGATAAATGTTCTTCCAACATATCTGTTCTTGCAAAGAACTTCGGCAAAGTGAAGTCCAGACTACATGGAAAATTTTAGCTTTACCTTAAGATTTTATAGAAGAAAAAAAAAACAGGTAAACACTTACCTCTCTGGCATAACCATGTGCTGCTGCTGTTCCCGATTCTGGTACGGAACTAACAATATCTGCATTAATTGGAGCTTCTCTGGCTAATTGTCGACCGCACTGCAGTCGCACAGAATAGACTGTTTGTCCTTCAAAGATTGAATCACTTCTGGCAAAGTACACGTACTCGAAGATACAAAAAGCTTGCATCTTTGATTCAGGACGTTCAACAATGTCGATGGTACGAATACCATTCCTCGTCATTTCTACAATTTCGCCCGCCTCTACTTCGCGGACATACCTAGCCCCAATGGAAAGGAAGCCACAGCTTTCACTTGACACAATCCATCCCTCTGCAGGTGCATCCTCTATTTTACCTACAAGTAGAGGATGTTAACAATACTATCAAACAAAACAAAGCTAGCTTTATACATCCGCCAAGATTGATTGGAACAATCTTTCCTATACACAGTGGACGGTTTCCATAGGAATCACGCACAGCATAGATCTTATCCTTAAGCATAACAACTAGGGAATATGAAAGGGGAGCAAGACGCATAAAGTGACGAATTCGCGCCGGCCAATCCGGACCGTTTATCTACAAAAACAATTAATATAAATAAATTAAGTTGATTGAGGTATGAAGTGAATGTAATATTTTACTTCGGACACATTCGGGCTGCAGCATAGTGATTGGGCAATGAGCTCACTGTCGCTGTGGGTTGATAGACCAACTCCTCTACCAAGAACCTTGAATTTCAAAATATGATTAGTTTTAGCAGTGATATATTTACATACACAGTTAGCTTACTTCACGACGCAGCTGTTCACAATTGACCAACTCCCCATTGTGAGCAATTGCCAGGGCACCATGTGCTGTGTGAACAACAAATGGCTGGCAGTTTACTACCTCAGACGCGGCTGATGTAGAATAGCGCGTATGTCCAATTCCAAGGTTTCCCTTAAGCTTTTTAATCGAATCATCAGTGAACAGGTTGTTGATCATACCCATTCCCTTGTGTACATTGAAATTTTTCGAGCATTTTCCCATGCTCGTGACAATACCTGCAGATTCTTGGCCACGATGTTGAAGCGCTACTAAGCCAAGGCAAATGACTTGTGCAATGTCCATCTAAGAAAAAAATGTATGATTTTTAATAAAAATATTTAAATTTATTGAACTGTGTTGAATTAAAGAAACAACCTGGGTTTGTTTACAATAAAAGCAATTTGTGATATATAGAAATTTTTGTATAAGAGAACTTGGTCCTTCCTTCCTTTAACATTTAAATCAATCTGTTTGTAAAAATTCATAATTCTTAAACACACAAGGTAAAGCGACTTATGTAAGTCGATATAAGACAAACATTAACTACAAGTCGATTTTATAATCTTATGTTGACATAAGCCGTACTTCCATATTAAGATGTAATGTCAAATAAATTTATGTCCTCATAAGCTTAAATTACAATTACAAAATATATTGAAACAATTCAAATTTTAAGTATAAATAAGCCACACTTTTATTTTATAATATAAAATTAATATTTAAAGGCACAGCTCTTCCTAAGGGAAATGTTGAAAATCGGCTAATACAATTTAGCTTATTGGTTAAGAATTGTAAGATAAGTTAGATAGTCCCACTTTTATTTACTCAGCCTATTATTTATGTTTTTTTTAAACAAACACGTGACAAATTATATATTGCGTGTTTTCTATTTCGGAGCGATTAGCCGCCTTTTTTCCTTAACTTTTTTTTTATAATGTACGCGCACTAAAGGGACTTGGATACCCTTTGAAGTGACACAGTGCGGGCATTAGGGAAATGAAGGATTAGAGAAAGGGAGAAACCGTGTAGGAAAAACAGAGCGTGGTAGAGCATTCCACATTCGTATTGCACGGTTGAGAAAGGAATGTTTATATTTCACAGGCTTAAGGGTAAACTGATGTGCATTCCTAGCATGGCGAGTATTACGGTTGAAATGCTGTAGGGGTGAATGCAACTGGCTACTTCATTTGAGCACTTGTGCTGGAAATACCGATAAAACAATGACTGACAGGAGACATTACAACGATGACTAAGAGAGTCAAGTGATTTAGCGATGTCTCGATCGCCAATAAGTTTTACCGCACGTTTTTGAATCCTGTCAAGTAGCTCCAAATATGTAGTTGGAGCACCGGACTTTACGTGTTAGTAGCTTTGTATCGGCAGAGGCTATGAATATAATATCGTCCTCTTAAGTGTACCCGGGTACTCTGTGCGGCATACACAAGGTGTAGATTTGTATGGTAACAGAAGGCTTAAAAACGTACATAAGTTAGGTTAGGTTACAAAAGGGGTGTGGTGGCAATGTTATTCCCCGGTAAAACATCCAATTTCTTTGAAAAAACGAAGAAGGCCTTTACAAATCGCGCGGGTATTCCCACGAAGAAGCTACAACTACAAGATTATTTTTTATTTAAGTTTGAGCTGTGTATAAAATAAAATCTGAAAATATCTGTATCTGAGTCTCTTTTCATGTTTCCGCAGAAGGCAGTGTCCTGTCAGTATTCCTATTACTGTTCCTGCTTACTGTCCTAGATGTTTTACCATCGAAAAGTGTCATTCAAGGTTTGACCACCTCAGGTTGGCAGTCCTTATGGCTTTTTGTTCGATGCAAAGGTTAGGCTACTCGATAATTGTGGTTGCTGACATCAGCCATCCTTTCTTGACAGCTCATCCGCCTGTGAATTGCCCTCAATAACACAGGGTACATAATGTTAAGGAAGGGTTAAGTTATTATGTAAAAACTGATCTTGCCTAAGAGTCTAACACTAAAAAGTAGTGAAATCTTAAAGGGAACGAAAAGTTGGAAGAAGAATGTTTACAAAAACGGACACATTACTAATAAAATTAATTTATAGGGTACATACTCCACAACATACATACATCCGCAAACAAGCTTGCTCTACATATTATTTATGCAGACTGCGCAGCATTTGTTTTGCATCGGAATTTGTTAGGCGCATTCAGGTGGTACGGGTCGGATTTGAAGCGGGTACCCCTCGTTTAGAAGTCCAACGCACTAACTACTAAGCACTGCACCTACAAATCTAGGAAATGGAACGTATGGAACGGAAAATCCAAAACGACCTTATATTAAAGCAAATGTAAAATTTGGAACCACTTGTTCGAGGGAAGTGATATTTGACCTAGTTTAATCGAAAATCAATAAAACTTGTTGTCTTTGATTTGGATTTTTTTATTGGGTTTTACTTCTTCAAATCTGACGTGAGTCGTTTAACTTGCAACCTACTTGCATAATCGTAACTCAGTGCAGAAATAATCCCAAATTAAGCAAAAACACACAATACTGGTCACTTCTCTTACATTTTTGACGTGTGATAAGAATTTAAAAATTCATTAACTTTTAAATTTTTATTTAAAAGTATTGATCTACTATTCGGACTAAAGCGTCCATAGCTTGACTTAGCTTTTGTGATGTTTAACGTGTAATTTCGAAATAAGCAAATAACACAAAAAAAAAATCATACTAATAATTCACACATATCAATTATTTCTTATGCTGATGCAATGTCAATCGGAAATTTGTTTGACGTTAACTAATCGCTAACATAATCATTTCCATATGAAAATCAGATCGAAGATCTAATTTTTCCTCCGTAATACTTTTACCATCGATCAAAGTAGATATGTTCCTAAATATAGAATTCTGCTGACATTTGCATCTTTGAAATAATATCTAAACACAAATTGTGGAATATTTTACAAAGATAATTGTGTAGCATTTTTAATTTATTTTCTTTGAAATTCGATCTTTAGATAAAAAGAAGAAAATCAACCTCGAATAATGATTGTAGGATCGATGAACCTGAGGTTCTCTGAGAATGTTGTGCCAAAAATTAATTTATTCGGCATTTATATAGAATCAAGTCATTGTTTCTTAGATTGTAAATAATTAAACAGAAACGGTTTTGTTGTCAAGCAGAACATGATAACAGAAACCAAACAGCGCTAGTTTCATCGGCTTCATAAACGGGTGGGCATCACATTCGAATGTTTAGTTTGAAACCTCGTGTTCTCATTTTATTAAAAAAAAAATCTTAAAAAAAATTGCCTACTAACGCGACTCATATAATTTTCATTCATAAACATGAACGTCTTGTGTGGGTTGGCAATTAATCAAGGCGGCTGTCAACAGAATAAAACGCACGATTTTAAATTCATCACATCCAACACACTTAGTACTGATAATAATAATAAAAAAAAACTCACCTGCGTAGGCCAATCGCCACATGCTATCGCTCCAAATACTCCACATTCATGCGTTAAGCCAGTCACGTCTTTTGGGTGTCCGACTGGTTTACCTCCTTGCTTTAATACTCTCAGGCTAGGTTCTTGTTGTTCTTTTGAATCTGAAACTAGTTAACGACATCCGTTTCATACTTGGTGCAACCTTCAACCTACATACTTATGTATACATACCTCTGCCCAGACAATTGCTACTTCGATTTGCAGCTGATGAGCCGCAATCAAGACATCTTTCACTCTTCGCGTCCATATTAATTCTGTCAGCTGTTAAACTCTCTTTCTCTTTGAATGCGGGAACTTAAAGGTGGGTAGGTAGTGTATTTGTCGTAAGTCAAACTCAACTGATTGATTGAAGATTGAAATGGAAATCGATTTTAGTTCCGCTGAGCAGCCAATCTAGGCCTAATCAGCTGCAACGAGATAAGAAATCAAAATTATGTACATATGTGCTGCTTGCTCGACCAAAACAAAATACAAGGCGCAGGGTGAAATTTGTAAAAGTCTAGAAATCTAGAAACCCAATCCGACTAAATGAAAAAAATTAATCAAAAAAACACCTTATCAGAGGAATATAATAAGATGATCGACCATCTAGCGCGGACCACAATGGTAGAATATTTATGTTTGTGTTATTGTTTAATTTTAATTGGTTATTGCAAGTCCTATATGAGAGGTCCTATAGCGTATAGCGAGATTCAAATTAATGACGACTACAACACTGTAAGCGATTCGAACTCGTTGCCGTTATCTGTTTTTGTTGTTGATATTTTGGATGAGATGTAAGAACTGTTTTCAGCATACAATAAATAAACAACAACTAGTGTTGCATGTAAATGGAAAATTTACAAAACACAAAAGTCTATTAGTAGAGTTTAGATCACTCGAAAATATTAATTCAGCTGTATCTTTGCAAAGGTTTTTGTTGAGTTTTTAAACAGTAAAAAAAACTGATGCAATTTCAATGAATATGAATTCATTTTGTCTCTACGATAGAGCAATGTCGTTATAGACTTATGAGTAGGCACTTTTTATCATTTATTTATTTTTTTGTAAATATTTTTCACTTCCTTATACGAGTACCTCTTGATTTTTTTAATTTTAAAAGGGTCAACAATCTATCAAAGCAAAAATTGTACTGCAAATAAATACATTTTGACGAAAACATTTAACTGCGGATATCGAGGAGCAGATATTGAGTAGGTACGAGCACCTACCTACATGTTGGTGCAGGTAGAAGTAGAATATAGTACCACTTACATGCATTTCAATGTGAAAGAATATTTTCACTAAAATCGCATAACAGAAAAGACCTTAGTTCTCAGAAGTAATAAAAAATATTTTTTTAGGTGTCTAACTTCTTAGAATATTTACTGGTAAGAATAGCAATACCATTTTGTGTGATCGTAATGTTCAAAAGAAAAAGTTTCTTTAATGTCTAGAAAAGAAAACAGTCAGAACAAACATCTATAGTAGTCCCTCGTTTACGTGAGTTCCCGATAATACTAATTCCTCTAAAATGCGAATCGACATTATTATCTCTATAATGTGAATTTAAGACATTTTCTAACTCTATAATGTGAATTAAATTTTTTCTGTTATTTTTCTAGACACCCTACATAATAAATGTCTTCACATTTTTAATGCTATTATAATTTTTTGGATAACACTTTTCATAACAATGTGATGGATAAAGAGTTCTTGTAGTTGGCAAGTATCCTTTAAATGTGACAAATATGATATTATGTCAAACTTGGGGAAATGTTAAGTAACATAAATAAAATTTAGACGTAAACAGCCGTGACATGACCTAAAGCCTAGCTTCTCCAAACATTGTATGTGCGAAGATATATTTTGACACGAATGGGACTGTGCAACTGTACGCTCCAGTTGGTACAGTAGGTAATGCCGATTCCGAACGGCAATTATATTTTTGAGAAGCTTCTCGTGACTTTAACAATTTAGTATGTATATTGTTTTTTCTCAACTAATTACATGTTGAAATCGTTGTTTCAATAAATTTTGTTGATAAGAAAGTTGCTTAAATTAGTTGAATTTGCATCGGAAAAAAAGTTCCTGCCATTTGAACCCCCCTAAAATCCGAAATTAGTTCACATTATCGAGATACTACTGTACATACATATTAGAAAACAAAAGTTATTACATGGACGATGTTAAAGTTACAAGCTCAGACAAATTGCCTAAGGTTTTAAGACTAAATACCAGAATTATACGGATGAAGCCTTTGACTTAAGTCTAAATGAATTTTAAAGAAATAGTTCTATTCTTTTTAATTTTCAGTGACTGACAAACCTACCAAATCATTCAAAACATTATCTAAAATATAAAAAAGTACCTACAGTAAATTTGCGGCAACATTTAAATTTTCAAATAATCGACTTTCTTTTATAGACACATTTTCCGCATTTTGGACAGTTTGGTTCTAACTATTTAAACTGATCAAACTGGCAAAAATCTTTAAGTTTTTGAGTAAATACATTTTATTTATAAAATATATATAAAACTACATACATATATTAAATAAATTATTTTCAAATCAAAAATAATATATTTGTAATATTGCAATATCTTCAAAAACTTCAAATCTGCTTCAAAAATGTGTATTGATGAAAATTATGCTGGAGCTGTGGTATTGTTCAAATTTTGTTCGGCGTTTGAAGTAGACACCTTCGCCCAGAAACTATTAAAATTGAGTCAAAAATTTCAATTATTAGTACAACTTTATACCTAATGCAAAGAATAACATTCCCGCAAAATCAGTTGAAAATATTGATTTTATAACTCAGTGTATGTACGAAAACCCAGGTGAGTCGGTTCCACGTCGGTGTCAGGAATTTAGCATATAAGACTGATTTAGTATATATGATTATGCATTCATTAATTAATTTAATTAATGAATTAAATGCATTCCATTACTGTTAAGCAGATGATTTACATTGTCTATAGTGTAACTTATAGGAAACAAAAGAATAGAATCTAGACCATTCTCCATTTTGTGATTTTTTTATATATTATATTAACTTTTAAATTAATTAATTTTTAATTAAAATATGTTCAGTACCTAAAACTCACAACTAATATATATTTTACTTTAAAAGAAAAAAACTACATTATGTACTTAAAATTATGTTATGAACTCTTGGTGAAATCTGCATACTTTAAATTTTAAAAAATTACCTATGACGATTTATTTTAAATGTATAGTCTAGAGTGAACAATATATAGAAACAGACCAAAACCTTAAATGCTGATATTTGAAAATGTGTATACTATATTATTTAATTTAATAAAATAGATTTTCTCCAACAACGGATGTAAGAATTAGTTGTTCCAAAGTAGTTGAATAACGATACTAATGCCAAATTATGATTATTTAATAATGCACTTGCAAAATGTTAAAACGAAATAGTTACAATATTCAACAATTTTTTTTAAAAAAAAATTTATCTAAATAAAAATTAATTTAAAATATATTTTCATTTATAAACAAATATGTATTTCAAGCTCAAGTTAATAATACCTTCAACTACTTTAATTCACAACATATTGTCTCCTAACAAAGCCTACAATATATACATACATATATTGGGTGCCTACATAAAAAAGTGATTGTTTCTAAAAACTCTTTTCATTGACCGCACTGATATTAGAAAGCTGGTTATTTAATTATTATCTTAATTAAAATTATAAGGTTTTGTTTTTTTCTTATTAAAAAAAAATTCTATCCCTAGAAGTCATTTCGAAACAGTTTAAGAGAAAACTATTAAATTTTATTTGAACTTCCAAACAGTAATTAATAAAATAGATACATTGAAGTAACTTTTTTCTTAATCGACAAAACAAAATGTAACTACATATGAACATGAAGGTACCTAAGCTATAAAACTGGTTTGGTGGCATGATACCTACCTAACTACATATCGACTATCGCAAAGTCTTTACTACATATTTTATTAGACCATGGTTCGTCAATTTATAATATTTATGCAAAACATGATTAACTTCTGCAATCCAAACAAACGCACATATAGCTATGCTCTCCAAAAATAACTCTACTACTTGCATATGTATGTCTGCCAATGCTAGCTAACCTTCATTAATGGGCACTCAGCAACAAACAATAAGTATAACTACAAAAGAAAAACAACAACATAGCACTGCATATGCCCTAAATAGAACATGTAATGTTAAAGATCTCCGAAACATATTGCTTTGTGAAAACCACGTGCGCTCAAGTACGTAACTTATGTAAACTTTTTTTTGGAAAATCATCATACAAACTAGTTTTCATTAGAATCGAATTTAAATAATATAAGACATTCCATGAATGAATGGATAACAACAATTGTATGTTTTCTTGTTTTTATCTTAAACAGCATTTTACTTACGTTCGATCAAAGGGGTGATTATTACTGCAGTAGCTAGCCCTTTGATATACACAAAAATTTAGAAACAGATGAGTTCACTGGGCGATAAAACTGGTCCCGTAAAGGGATTTTAAAATTAGTTTTAAATTTGTTGACCGCCAAAATTAAAAGCACGATCGATTTCTTTTACTATTTGTAGCACGCACATTAATAAAAATTATATACAGTATGTTCCGCGATTAAGCATACTACTCCCGCACTAGGCACTAGCAGCGGAGTCTGCGTTGCGAAGTTGTCTGATACGTGTGATGTATGTTAAGACCATCGAAAAGACTTTACGAGACGACAAAACTTGCATGAATTTATTATATGTACTGCACCACTGGTTAAAGCGGGCCCCCGTTGCCGTCGCATATATGTGTATCTCTTTTTGGCTAGAGAGTTTACAATGTGAGTTAATCAACTATTTTGAATTGAAATCGAAAAACCCAACAAAGCTGATGGTGTATAAATGTATTTCATACTCTTATGCTCTGCAAGAATATACTAACACCATGGCGTAGAAGCTTGATGGTTTAACTGAGCTTAATAATGTTTTGATTTAAAAGAGTGAAATGGTTGAATTTGTAGATACAGTTGGGCCACAAAAATCAACTTTAATATTACCTAATTGAAAACGATGGGTTATGAAAAATTGGTTAACAATTCAGAGGAGGTTCGATTTAGTAGGACTCGGTTGTACTTGTGCTAAAATTTTGAACTCAGACGAGGTATGATTTTACAACGAAATGTCCAAAAAGTGTCCTTCTCTCTGACTTATTTGCCTCATAGTTATTTTTTAAATTACATCTCGACATTTTGGGTTTTTTCAGACACGTAAAGTTAAAGTCGTTAAAGTTGTGGGTGCGGTGGTTGAGGGCGTTGGACCAATAAGCGAGAGGTTGCTGGTTCAAAGCCCGACCTGAAAGTTTTTATTCACTACACCACCTCTTGCGAACGTCTGACAAAATTAAATTGTCGTTCGAAAAATTTTTTTATTTTACATAGAACTTCTTCTTCTTCCCTCCTTTAATTGACGAGGGATTGATCATAGTGAATATTAATCATAACCCTCGCAGTCTCCTGTATCCATACCGTGCTCGACGTTAGTTACAAGCTGTAGTAGTTAAATTTGGTCTGTTTTAAGCGCCCCAAACTTGAAAGATTGTAGGCCTATATCGGTAGCCAGAACGGTGACATGAAATATTGCCAAACGAAATAATGCCAAATTTTAAATAATTCGCCTTTGGCAACAGTACTTGGTGACCCGCTACGCAGGATTAAGTTACATTAAACAAATATGTATATAACAAATTCGTTATAATTATTGCTTTTTTAGATTATGTAGTTAATATTGGTCCACATCATCATCACCAATCTCTGTGCAAATGTCTAATGTAACTTTGTTGGCCATTCCTGATAAAGTCGTAACTACAAACATTATTTACTGTGGAATCGATGCGAATGTATAATACATTAAAGCTTCGACAATCGAGAGACACCGTAGACAAACTTTTTCGGGGTTTGATCTTGATTGAATTCTTAATAGAATACACCCCTTCTACTACAGCATTGCTTACTGGAAGTTTAAGTAATTGATAGCAAACAAACTAGTACTTAAAAAATTACTTCGTTAGACCCGTTCTTTACGTTAAATAACGCTAAAACCAATCAAATTAACAGAAAATAAAACCAAGTGTAGCCCAAAATTGCGTGGCGCGCTCATGAAAAAATGTGAAAGAGACAAGCCCAAAAATCGACAAAGCGCCCAATGTGACAGCCCTGATCGAAGGTGGAGTTTAAATTTGTGGTGCCAATTCTAATATTTTAAATTTCCTTTTAAATAGTACCCAAATAGTTTTTTAGTAGATACATTATCTTGCGCATTATGTTAATTTCATCTTGACCTAAAAAGAAATGTAAATCAGAAAAATATAAATAAAATATTTACATAAACATTACATGACTAAAAGTTCAACCCTTGCTCATGAACTAGATTTGATTTGCTGATCTATGCATGTACGTATTTTACTAGTATAGTTGCGAATCCCCAGCAGAGATGCTTATCTAACAGATAGTGCGGACCTCTTGCAACCTCTGACTGAAATGATTATTGTATATACTTACGTATATGCTCTACTCTACATCTGAATAATATTAAAATCAAAGTCTGTTACCAATGAGATCTGATTGAATGTCAAATTCCTATTGAGGATCATGATGATCTTCGAAGAAGGTTTCCTGCTTAAGCAGAGCAAATATAAAAGAAAAGTATAATGCAGGTATAATTGTCACAGTGACGCGAATTGCGTCAGCAATCTATGCATTTATTTATTTTTTTTAATTATAAGAGAAAAGCAAACGAAGCAAAATATATTAGTGTCTATTTTTGATTAAAAATATTTATATAAACAAGTCATTTACATTTCTTTATCAATAAATAAGTAATAATTTTGATTGCCACATTAAAAAAATACGTTACAATGATTTACTTGCTTTTTTGACTACAAACCTAATAACTGAACTAATTTTATAAAACATGTTATAAGTTGTATGAAAAAGGTTGTTAAAGCTAATTTCTTTAAAATGAATAATTTTTTTAAGTCTGGTGATAAAGAATACAAACTTGTTAGATAAATTCTTTGGGACCTTTTGAGTTCAGTTCAATATGGTATTCAAAATTTTTTTAACACAAATAATGCAAATGCTTTTATAAAATTTTCCCAAACACAACACAAGGTTTTAAAATACTATTTACTCTTTTAAAAGGTCTTTCCTTTGTTTTCGAAGTCTAATTTTAGAGTGTGCATGAAACAAAAGGGCTCTTTGTAAAAATGTGGATTAAAAATGAGATAAAAGCTGTTAAAAATAATTGATTATGAAAGAAAAACATCGTATAGAGCTGATGAGAGTAAATACTTATAGAATGAATGGTGCAAGAAACGCGATATTAAGTTTTCTTAAAACCCGTGTTCTTAGTAACAATGTATACGAAAAATAAGAAATTTTATTTGCCTAAATTAAATATCACCAATTTCGTCTAGCCGTATTGGATAGAGTTTCAAAGCGTGGATTGTTGATTTATTACCATCGGAAACCGGCGACATTACTTATCCCCAACTAAAATAATCAAAATTGAATTTGAATTTGCAAAATCTTGGAAGCCTACATATTTATATTTCAATAATGTTTCCCTCAATATGATGATTATTTCATTTGCTGTATGACACGTAGCTGCTGGATGGCATTCAATAGGGGAATCAAATATTCATTAATCATAGCTCTGTAACGAATACCATTGACACTCCGATTAGGCTAATTTTTAGAAATATATGGTCCCTTTACTTTAGCTGTCCACGGATCATATATGTATTTCATTATAACTGCAAACTGCAAACACTAGACCTAGAAACGTAAAGCCAAAAAAATAGAAAATTGATATATATTTTGATTTAAGTCGTTTTCTCTTGGTAATCGGAAGAGCTCTTCGATCCGGGATGCCGATCGAACAGGCAAACATATTTTATTTGAATTTGAAGTGTATATGTAGCTGTATTTGTGTATATGTATTTCCAACCGCCTAACTGTCAATCTGACGACGATGAGGGGGATGGAAGACAAATAGTATTAGCTTTTGTAATATGTTTATATTACACCCAATATTATTTCATTATTTGTTTAGTTAAATTTGTAAATAACTTTCAGCTAATCTCGTCAAAATTGAAGAACTATTAAATGCATCAGCAACAAATATGACATTTATCGATTATGACGTTTATGGTGTTTGAATGTGTTAGTGCTTCGAGTTGTGATTCTGGATTCAAAGTCAGAATCGAATTTCTATTCTTTCCAGGAGAGGAACTGTCATTTTAGTACCAAACGAACAGTTTCAGAAGATTCCGAAAGTCTTCCAGATTACCAAACGAAAACGACATTAGTTGGCTAAAAAAATAGATTTTGTTTTAATGGTTTCTGATCAATTTTTCAGATCTTATTTTTCGAAAGATTTACCCCTCTCTCTATAACATCAATCCAAATGGAAGAATTAAAGCAACAAACATGATAATTTAATACCAGTACCTTCCAGTATTCTACTACTGATCCATTCACGGATCTAGTGTAACTAATGTTGAATATTTTTAATAACCGGAATTGACAAGCTTGAGAATCGAATTTAATAAAAACAATTTTACTTATCCGCGTAATAACAAAAAAGTTTTCAGTGGAGGGGTAACATCTTGCACTGTCGATTCCGCTCTCTTTTATGAATTTTTTCGAGCTAGGGAACGTAAAAATTCGTAAGAATTCATATAAATTATTACTGCTGGAATTTTTAAGTAAAGGAACGCTCAAACTTAAAAAAAATTATTTAAAATCTGCAATTACTAAACGAAAACACCATAAGTCATAAGGTTTCAAACTATTTCTGAGGGAAAGTCTATTCCCATTACTTTTTAGTGCAGAGCCGATTTGAGAAGTGAATATTTTTAACTTTATCGTTAACCATATCTTCAATGTGTGTGAGTCAAACTCAAAAAACATTATGGCCATAGGAATTATAAACACGTGCTTCCTCACGCTCACAAAAGACATATGTACAAACAAAATTTGAAGTTAGACCAAGATAGAGCATACTGCCTACCTAATACGCCGCTCCACGCACTTTGCCAGTTGTTGGGTTTTTTCCTTTCAAATAGAGTTTCTTCATAACATTGCATTGACCTGGAAGGGGATGGTGGAAATTTTTGTCTAGGTAACAAAAGAATGTGTTCCTCTGTCTATTTTACAGAAGTGCAGTGCAACCATGAATCTGCTGCAAATTATCTTCATTGGTTCAGTATCAGGAAATATTAACCTTGCATTTTGATTAGAGTAACATTAGACTTAAATAAAAACAAAATTTCAATTGAAGAAGTAAAGGGAGAAAGAGACGACCTTAGATAACGAATAAAAAAATATGTTTTTAGCCGGTATTGGTTCGCTTTTCGCTACTATAGTACCCTTACTCTCGTATGTGTGTGAGAAATATAGCTCTGGCTTGAAAAAGCGATGAAATTGATCAAAGATGTGCTTGGATTTAGTATGCTCTAGCTGCGATCGGTTGTTAGTTGTTGTTTGTTTTTGCCGGCAAGTTATAGTATTTTGATTGGAAATTAAGTAAAATGGTTTCGAAAAGTAAGTACAATACCAGCCTTTACAAGCTTTCATTCATTCTGAACCAAAAGAAATAATATGTACATTAGAACGAAAAGAAAGAAATCAAATTTTAAGATTCGAATGTTGCGAATATGTTTTACACACTCACACTCACACTATTTAATAAAAAAAAAACTCTAGTTGAAGGTTATACTTTGGGCAAAATAATTCAGGAGGGTAAAACCAAACAAGTTTATGACCTTCCCCAGCACCCTGGACTTTGCCTGCTGCTAAGTAAAGATAGAATTACTGCTGGAGATGGGGCGAGGTCACACGATTTAGTTGGCAAGGCGGAAATTTCCAATAAGACAAATGGACGAGTTTTCAAGATACTGAATACTGTGGGTAGGTGTGCGATAGTGGGCTTGGTTTCTCTACCACATGGTAACTATATTTATTGTTTATTCTGTTATTGTATTGACGTAGGTCTGAAAACGGCGTATGTGAAACCATGTTCGGATAAGGCTTTTATCGCTAAGAAATGTGCCATGATTCCGATTGAGTGGGTGACAAGACGTCTAGCAACAGGATCATTTTTGAAAAGAAATCCGGGTGTAGCGGAGGGTTACAGGTATGTATGCGTTAATTGTTATTGTTTTCGTTATCTATGTGGGTCATCAAATATTTCCGGTTACTTTTTATTGCTTGTTGGTGTTTATGTTGTTTTAAGGATTTGATTGAGCTTTGTGATTTGGATCTACTTTCTGTGTATGAATTTAGGCCTTAGAGAGTGTAATTTTTGAACCTTGTCTCGCAAATTTTGATATGTTTAGCTTGAGGTTTTAACATCTATTTGAATGAATTACATTTGTACTAAAAATTAAAAAAAGAGTAACTCATTAATCTTGTGAAAGTTCGCTTCCAAGGGTCACATTTTTGCCCAACAAAAAATTTATAGATTTAATAGAAAGAAATAATTACTAGAGACGCGGGGAAGCTAATGCAAAACGCCCTGTAGACAGGTGAACCAGGCAAAATATTTTCATCTTTCATAGAAGTGTCACAGTTCCTTTTACTAAAATAATTACATAAACTAAGGTATAGTTTCACCTAACGACACGACCGTTGAGAACTAACACTAAGACAATATCTGGTACTAACCATGGATAAAATTCTGAACTAGAACTCTCACTACTTAAATAATGAACTTCACGTCATTAAGGGAATGCTCCAACTCTCTGATATAAAAGATGCAATTATCAATATATAACAGCTATAAATGCCTTAGATCGCAGACTACAAATCAGTCATGCACTGCTTCAACATCTTCCAAAAACTCGGTACTATGATTAAAAGCAAGCTTTTGTAGATTCCTGCCCATGGAGATATTGATAGTAAATGAAAAGGGTGTTTCTGGCCGGGCACTAAAACTCTATTTGATGGACCTGAACTCTTCAAATGCGCCCCTAATTCAGCAGTTACTTAAGCTATTAAAAGTTGGGAGCATTTTTAATATTTCTCACATTTGGAAAACAAGCTATGTCAAATACAGGTTAAGCGAGCCGCCCAGCCCTTGAACAATAATTACAGCAGATATCTAAATTTTAGTCGGCATGATATCAGTATATCAGTAGGATTTTTACGGGTAACCACGAACTTAAACCATTACCCAAATAAAGTGAAGGTATTCGACTTTGGCTTGAAGAAGACGAAAAAGCTGAGCACATGTGAATATTGAGCCCTATATGGCAGAATATATCATTCAAAAAGCAATTGCCAATGACACAAACGACCTTTGTCTTGGAACACCCGTTGATCCGCAAAAAAGATTATAACGTTTTCCAATAATTGTCCGTAAGTCCGTTCTCACATCACTGGCTTAGAGCTCTTTATTTTTGATCTAGAAATGTAAAATTTCGAAAATATGCTAGACGCCCGAAACATTCAATCGCAATCATTTTTCAAATATACCAACTGCCATCCCCACAATCTACCAAAATCGTTTAAAAGTAAAGTTGACAGAATGAAGGAAAAGTTTTTTTTTAAGTAAATTAAACTAAAACAGAAAAATAATACATAAACCCTACAAAGCTGTTTTCAACGTCTATTTCTTGGAGGCTTATAGGGCTTTTCCTAAGATTTTTAATTAAAAAAATAAACTTTGAACACAAAAACCGTACACAAATTTTGCAATAACCTTTTATTACTCTTTATATATATATTTATTATTCGTCAACAAAATTTAATTAATCGACTTTGATAAAGAAATGCAAATGACTTGTTTATTTATTTTTAATCAAAAATAGACAAACATATTGTTGTTTGTTTGTTATTTGTTATAATCAATAATCAATTTAAGATTTCTGACGCAATTCACCATATTGTATGAGTTCAAATAACAACAGTATTATGTATATATATATATATATTTTTTTTTTAGATTTGCTCCACCAAAGCAGGAAACCTTCTTTAAAGATGATGCCAATCATGATCCTCAATGGTCCGATGAGCAGATTATATCGGCAAAGTTAAAATTCAATGGAGTTGTCATTGGTAACAGTTATTAATTTTTATGTCATTGAGTCAAATATTAATCAGTTCAGAGGTAGCAAGAAGGCTGCATTATCTCTCCGAGCTTATCAGAAGCTCTGCTGGGGACTCGCAACGAAATATATTTGCAATTTGCATCAGTCAGCGCCTGGCTTATGAACTTTTGCAATCTCTGAAATGATAGGAATGGAGCTGTATTTTTAAATTTTTTTTCTTTTTTTTTAAATCTTTCCAGGCCAAGATGAGATTGACATAATGCGCAAGATGAGCATAATGGTGTTTGAAATTTTGGAAAAGGCTTGGGCAACACGGAATTGCGCGTTTATTGATATGAAAGTCGAATTTGGCATTGATGATGACGGTAAGATTTTGTTATAAATTATAGATAATATTATTGAGCCAATTCACGTGAAAAAAGCGAGGAAGTTATGACTGTTTGGAAAATAACTTAAGGCATCAAGTTAAGTGGTGTTTCTTAAAAAGTCATTAAAATCGACATAAGATGTTTTACCTTCAGGCTGAGACCCATTTTTGACCCATTTTTTTTAAGACCTTTACATTTTTAATCCAAAGTTGATTCAACCATAACTTTTTAGAGTCCTATAGTTTTGAGTCCCGCTTAAGTATAAGCATTTATTAAATAGTCCAAATTTAGAATTCCAAAAAGTTGACGGAATTAACAACAACTTTGTAATTTCTTTTTTTTTCCAAAATGTTTTTTCGGCCGATAGTTGGCAAACTTAACAATTACAAGGGCGGCCAACTAAGCTACATTATTTTAATTTTATTAACTGATTTCGAACCGTTGGGTCTACTCAAATATGTCTTGATGTTCATTAAGGAACCGATTAAACTGCATAATGAAATAAACAATTAATCAGCCCTAGCGTGGTAACTGTCGAAACTGAAAAATCTTCGATTTCATACGAATCAGACGATTTCTTTCCAAACAGTTGTTCGGAACATTGAAATGTCGTTTTCGATTGGTAATCCGGAAGACTTCTGGACTCTTCTGAAAGTGTTTGTTTAGAAGTACTAACACATTCAAACACTATAAACGTCATAATCGAAAAATGTCATATGTGTTGCTGATGCATTAAATAATTCTTCAATTTTGGCGAGATTAGTTATTACCAAATTTAACTAAACAAATAATGAAACAATACTGGGTGTAATATAAACATATTACAATGGCTAATACTATTTTTCTTACATCCCCTTAATCAACATCAGATCATTTACACTTTAAATTCAAATGAAATATTTTTGCTTGTTCGATTGGCATCCCAGAAAGGAGAGCTCTTCCGGATTACCAAACGAAAACCACATAAGGCACAATTGCATTTCGTTGCAGTGCGACCCAGTGCTTCTTTAAGTGACGAAAAAAAAATTATTTAAAAAATCGAAGTAAACATATTCGTTTTTCTTAAGTATAAAATAAAATAGTTCCATATTTGGAATTCCCTTTATTAAGGTACGATTACTCGGCCATTTTTGCGAGTCATGACGCTCTGATGTAAAAATCACGTCACCAAGCAGTCATTTAAATGACGCTCGTGTGATCGCCATTTTTGGGCTGACATTTTCGGTGTCATTTAAATGACTACGAAAATGGCGGACCAAATGACATGAATTTTGTTTCATTTAAATGACGAAAACAAATGGCCGTGTGATCGCACTTTAATGACGCTTAGGACAAATGACTTAACTTTTTGCCTATTGTGTCATTTAAATGGCAGCCTCTATAAAATGACAAGGCACGAAATTTCAGCTATGCCATTTTCCAAATGACAAATGACGCAGCATTTAATATGATATCTGTGATGATTTGGATTTTTGTCTCGTGGCGAAAGGACATAATAATTAATAAACTGTTTCATATTGTTGTGGTTGTGTTGTTATGTGACGTCAGCATCAATTGCAAATGGTGGAATGCTTTTTTTTCCCACACCCATGATATGGGCATTACATTAAAGGTTTTGAAGAGTAGAACAAGCAAATATTGACATTCTTGAGAAATATCCTTTTTAAAGGATTCAAGGACCTTTTTCGATGTTCCAAGGACCTATGAGTGAAAATTCATAGCAACAAAAATTTAATACGTGATTTTATAGACATTTACAAAAAAGGTCCTTTTTTAAGGATTCAAGGACCTTTTTCTATGTTCCAAGGACCTCCGAGTAAAAATTGATAGCAACAGCAATTTGATACGTGATTTTATAGACATTTACAAATAAGGTCCTTTTTTAAGGATTCAAGGCCCTTTTTCGATGTTCCAATGACCTCTGAGTGTATGAAGTCACATAGCGCATTTGGTTCTACTTGTCAAACCCTTTCATTTAAGGCCCATATCATACGGGTTGAGAAGAAAATATTAATAATTTCTTAATGGCTAATTTTTTTTACACCACAATTGAGGCAGGTTGATTATCCTTATATAAACATAAATGAATAGGCTTAGTATCGAACCACTTTCGTACCGGTAAGTTTTTTTTAATTAAGAAGAGTCGTACTTAATGACAATAGCTGTATTTTTGTCAGTGGTCTTAAAGGTGACATTTGTCATTTTGATAAGGCATGTGATCGCCATTTTTTTGCTCGTCATTTAATGGCACCTCAACGGAAAATTTTAAATGACTCGTAACGTCCGTCATTTGATTTTGGGACAACTGAATTTGATAACGAAAAAGGGGGCGTGGCCAAAAACTTTGTATGGGTGATACACTGGAAAAAATATTGGCTGAATATTTTGTTTGGTGGGTCAAAACTTTTGCTAATAGAACACGTACTCGTGTACCTTTCTGTTTATTAACCACCCTGAATCTCGAACGAAATAAAATAATAAATATTAGAAGTGAATTTAAGAACCTAAAGCCTAGCTTCTACCCATTGCATTTGGGAAGATATACTTTTTGACACAAATGAAAGGAAAGGACAGCGAATAATGACTTTCGTTATCCATTAAAATCGTAGTAAAAATTTATTTAATGATGTGCGAGTACCTAACTATTTCCCGATAGTACTCTCTTAAAACTACATAATATGTTTTCGCTTGTTGAAATTAATGGTTTTTAACTAAACAAATTACATAGGTAGGTCATAATCTAAGGTTTAGGCGAATACGTCCAAAAGTTTTCTTTCCCAAAAACAAAGCTAATCAAAAAATTTTCAACGTTTCGTCTTACGGAATGTCATCCGTATTTCTATGGCTTTTCGGAAGAAATAGGTATTTCAGGCTAACACGTTTTTGTTGTTCGAATTCAACACTCCATTTATGTCCTTGTCAGATTGTAATGTAGATGCATTTAATGATAAAGGTTTAATAATATCAAGGAATAAATGGTTCACTAGTTAAGTATATCCCCTTCAGAGAGATATCAATCTGATTATTTTAACATAATTGCCTGCGGTCTGATGCGCAATCAATTAGCAGTCACCATATCCTTAACCCTTTTTCATATTTTATCTTTACTTGTCTTTTCAGGAAATATAATTCTTGCCGATATTATCGACTCCGATTCATGGCGTCTTTGGCCTTCGGGGGATAAAAGGCTTCGAGTGGACAAGGACGTTTATCGTCAATTGGCATCTGTGTCCGAAGGAGACTTGGACGTTATTAAAAAGAACTTTGCGTGGGCATCAGAGCAACTTGTCGGAATTGTTCCAAAGAATGATCATCTTGTTGTGATCCTTATGGGGAGTGGATCTGATGTAGCTCACTGCGAGAAAATAGCTAAATACTGCAAAGATTTGGGCCTCAACACTGAGCTGAGGGTAACATCCGCACATAAGGGTCCCGAGGACACTTTAAAAATTGTACGCGACTATGAGAGCGTGATAAGTAAATTGGTGTTCATTGCTGTTGCTGGTCGATCGAATGGTCTTGGGCCCGTACTTTCCGGAAGTACTACGTATCCGGTCATCAACTGTCCACCCGTAAAGCCGGATAATGTTCAGTTGGATGTGTGGTCAAGTTTGAATTTACCCTCTGGCTTAGGATGCTCAACAGTGTTGTATCCAGAAGCGGCAGCACTTAACGCAGCACAAATATTAGGACTGAGCAACTTTATTATTTGGGGAAAGTTACGGTCGAGACAGATTGATAATTTAGTTACTTTAAAGAAGGCTGATAAAATTGTGCGAGGTGTTAACACCGTGAGCTTCGAATAATTGTTTTTTTTTTCTATTACTTATTACTATACACGCAACATTTATGCATACAACTATCAAATAAATATATTCTTTTTTTATGAGATGATGTTTTATTCGAATGAAGCTTTTTGAGAAGAACATTTGCTATGAGGTAGGTATACCTAGGTAATGACGCAGAAAGCTTTTTGGCCTGAGTCATGAACTTGACACATGTTTTGCTAGTTGACTAGCTCAGCTAGCCAGAATATTTTCTTCAGTATGTTTACTAACCTACATATGTGCGGACTAGTTCTTTGTTGTTCATCTCTATCTGAGGAATGTCAATAGTGTTTCGTAAATTTAATCAATTTATCCAGCCATCATCGGGTGTATTTGGTGAGAAAGAGATTAATGTTAAAGCACTTTTTTTTCCCTTAAAGTTGTGGAAGATAACGAATATTAAGTATTTCACAATTGATAAGAAAATCTCACTGCAGATTTGGGGAGATATATATTGCGGTTGTGTTGTCTGTGTACAAAAGATTAAGGGCAATGACTCGTTTTCTTCAAAAATGAAATGGATTCAAGCCGAAAGATTCCCACTTAAATGCAGATAAGATCGAGAGAAAATGTCCGTCAAAAACTGACTTATTAACTTTAAATTTACAAAAATTCCTCCACTACATGATTAAATAAATTGAAAAGCATGTTCAAATATATGTGGACAACTTAACAAGTTAAATAATACTCAAAAACATGTTAAAAAGTGATATGGCAGAGCCTTCTACTACTATTTCAAAATTACCTCCATAAATAGTGTTTGCCCTCACTCACTTCATTCATATAATTTCAATTTCAATCCTATGGCAAATCTTCCAATTATGGAGAGTGCATTTGGGGTTTGCTTAACCTCCCAGTGTATACGTTGTAAAATAGCGCGATTAATTCGGTTGTTTACCCTGATAAATGTATCTCACCTAAATAAAATAAAATCGAGATTGGCTTCAAGCTCTTTAGTAAATTGTTTTTACTTTCAGTCCGCGAAATGTGTTCAAACAATCATTCAGTCCATAGCGCAGCTATAACCGAGGTACACGATGTTCCAATGAGTGTCATCAAGCGACCTATTCCACCGGTTTTGGATGAAGCAAAAGTCCTCTCGTTAATGGAAACAATAAAGGTAGTAATGCTGCTATATCATATGTATTTTTGTATGCAGAAGAAATAATTTAAATAAATTTTCTACTTTAATTTCAGAATGAGGAAACTGAAGGCAATGTACCACCAATAGATGTTCTCTGGCTTAAGGGCAATGAGGGTGGAAATTATTACTACAGCTTTGGTGGATGTCACAGATTTGAAGCTACTAAACGATTGCAGAGACCAACTATTAAAGCCAAACTGGTAGAGTCTAACCTAAGCGATTTACGTCATTATATGGGTTCCAGTACGCCCTCAGAATTAAAGTGAGGGTTCTCAATAGGATTTAGTGATTGATCAGTGGGTCGTAAATATTTGCGTTAAATTTTTATCTTGTATTTATTTGGTGTTAAAATAGAGTTGATGTTCATTTTGTAAGAATGCTGAGCCTTCTTTTTACCACCATAGAGCCACAAAACGACGGAATTTCTGTACTGTCCATTCTCTGACCCACTTCGACCAATTCAAGACATTTATTTGAATAGAAAAGTTAATGTGCCAAAAATTCGAATATCTGGGAATGACCGTGGATGACGATCAATTAAATATCATGTGAGCGTATGCTGATTGATTTGTCAGGAAAGCTTTGTTTTCTATGAACGGAAAATGCCCCCAAAGGTGAAAGAAAGGCCGCAGTTGTTCTCCAGCGCTCAAATACGGCTTACAATGTTCGACAATGTACAGAAAGTATGAGCGGCTGAGTTGAAGATTCTTCGCATGACATCTGGAGGAACGAAGCTAAATCGAATTAGAAGAAAAAAATGTAACCATGACTATCTCAGTTGGCATTGTCATGTTTAAGGTCACAGCAAATGATGGCTGTGAGAGAAAACCAAGATGAGTTGAAAGCTGATGACACAAATAAAAGTCTGGCAGCTCATGACCGCGACTTTTTTGGGTATTTATAGTATTATGTTAAACATTTAAAAAGTTTGAATCTGTTGGTTCAGAAAGGAAAAGAAAAAGAAACAAACGATTAGAGTCAATTGGAGCACTTTTATTTATTCATTTTGCAAACTATTCCGCCAGACAACAACTTCATTTCGAGTTAAGTATTTTGGTATCTTTTTAGATCTCACACCTTTGAGCCCTTAATTAGGTTCTCTAAGCTAGAGCGTTCTTTTATACAATCTGACGTTAGCACCTCCACCGAATTGGACGAAGTAATTAGGATGTCATCTTCAATTCGTATTCCCAGTCCTCGGAATTCTTTTGGCACATCTAGGCGATCTGATGCAATATAGACGCCTGGTTCAACAGTGCACACCATTCCTGGCTGCAGTTGCATACTTCTAGACATTAAAGGAGTGTCGTGAACATCCATTCCCAGGTAGTGGGACACATGATGTGGACAGAAGGCGTAAGCCGCCTGGAACAATCAAAATCTGTAGTATTTACGGATATCAACTTGACATACCAACCTTTGCCACTGCTTTGCTATCGGTTATGTGAGTTGGTATAAGACCAACTTCTTGTAAGTACTTTCCCAGCTTTATGCACATCGTTTCGAACAACATGTCCAAGTTTTCACCGCCTTCCCGCAGCAGAGTTCCTACGAAGAAAAACGTAATTAAGAGAACAGTAATAAAGTCATCTTCTTACCGATAAGTTCCTTTTGCAGAACCAGAACAACATCATAGAGTACCCTTTGAGCTTCGGTGAAATCTCCATTTACTGGCCAAGTCCGTGTTATGTCACTCGTATAGCCACCGTACTCACAACCTGCGTCCATGAGAACCAGATCACCATTCTTCGTCAACTGTGTGTTGTTGATGTAGTGAATTGTGGTTGCATTAGTACCAGCAGCAACCACTGGTGGGTAGGCTAAATGACTGGCATTTTTCATGCGGCATTTGTAGTCAACCATAGCGAAAATATGGTGCTCTGAGTGACCGGGTCTAGTCTCCATCATAGTTTCATTTATTGCCGCTGAGGCAATTTTGCACGTCTTTCTCATCAAATTAACCTCTGCAGGTGACTTAAAAAGCCGCATACTATGCAAGAATAGTTCTGGAGATTTGAGAATGCCTGTCGGTTGAAGAACTTTCAAGTGTTGCGTTAACTGTGGTTGATCTGTGTTCTTTTCATCGTACCAAATCGCTGTGCGCCCACTATTGTTTTTTGTTTTTCTGCAAAGCATCTACTGTACCTTTTCCATTGCATCGAATTACAACTCACCGATCAACCTCAGATTTGAATTCGTTTACTGAGAATGCTTCGTCCACTCCAAAAAGTTCCAGTGAATTGTCCACACCAGTTCGCGGTCCATCCCACAGCTCGGCGTGCTTATCCTTTGGTCGCATAAATAATGTAGATGTTGTTCGTGCAGCTTCGTCGATAGTCATCACAAGTACAGAATCCGGTTCGAGGCAGCCGGTCAAGTAGAAGAATTCCGAGTTTTGCCGGAAGACATAGGGAATTTTATCGCTCATGTACTTCTTAACAGACGACGGAATGATGACCTAGTTTAAGGAAAATATTGGAATAGTTCTTTTAGTAATTGCCTTACTTACCGTGTGATTTCTTATACTTGAATCAGTGTTAAAGGTATGCCTTTGGATACCTTGCATGAGGCGAGCTCGACGTTCCTTAAACTCTTCAACTTTAACACTAGGAACGATTTCACCGTCTTTAAGAAGGTGAGGATGTGTCCATGATGTCGGTTGGCCTAAGTTTTCCTCAACATTTTGACTGAGAGCTTTCTCCTTAGCAGGCACGATTTTGACAGTGGACGAGAAGCGAGCTAGAAATGTTAAATATGCTTGGAATTGTTTCTGGAAATAAGAACAAGACTTACACGTTTTAGGGGTAAATTTTGTTAGACTGCATTTCGCGAAATTTTTGAAATGAAACATATTCGAAAAGTAAAGCCAATTGAGTTGATTTTTTTTTGTAAAGGATTTCGAAAAACTATGTTCGTCGCATTTTTTACTATCTGTTTTGATTTGATTGAAAACAGCTGTGGATAAAAAGTGGTGTGCTTGACGTTTAATGAAAAATCTGCATTTGTGCGTTTAGGGCTCAAACGCAATGGAATTTTCTTGTGATAAAAATGAGAAAAATACAAATTTTCTCATGATAAGTGACTGTTTCACTTGTTTTTTTTTAAATATTTTCAGTCGTATTAATAAAAAGTTTAATTTAATGTTATCAAAAAAATGGGCAGTACTATAGTTTCCGAGGCGACACGATTTGAAGATGCAAATTTATAGATCTCAATGAAATAATTACAAGTTCATATGTAACAACAGTCTCGTTTTCGCCTAGTTTAGAAGATATCAGGGATGACGTCACTTTTTTGCCAATATTTTCACTTAAAAAACAAAAACTATTACATATATTAAGGAGAACAATATTTTCCACCATTAAAAGTAAGGTGTGCTATTAGGAATTAATAATCTCTCATTTGTATTCTATTATAATTTAATTTCTTAATTTTTATAACTATAACTATATGTTTTCGTAGTGCATTGCGGTTAGCACAAAATAGTAGAAGTTAGAAAGTGAATGCAAACTAAATTTGGATGATTTCTAATTAGCTAAACAGTAACAGGGTGACCCGCTTCGCGGAAAAAAGGGATTTCAACTCTGGCCTGTCTCCTCGACTGCTATCGAACGACCTTCGGCCTCACATGCAGGTGCTCAGAGAGTGCCAAGAGCGCCAAGGTGCCAAGAGAATGCATATGCAAGAAAAATAACTTCAAATTAGTCTTATTTCCCAACATAATTTGTAGTTATTTCCTAAGAGTATTCCTCATTTTTTATGGTAAAAAATATTTGTGATTGAACTCCTTAATATATGTATTTTTTTTTATTTTTGAAGTGAAAATATTGGCAAAAAAGTGACTTCATCTCATAAAGTTGCATCTTCAAATCTTGTCGCCTCGGAAACTATAGTATCCCCAAAAAATGCTCTTTCTATATAAATAAAATAACAATGACAATAAAATAAAACTGAAGGATTGTACAAAAATAAAGATAAAGAAGAGATACATTTCTGCACGAAAAAAAGGAAGCAAATTATGAAATTTACCTTGAAATCCATCGGTCAACCTACGATGGTGTGTTAAGTTAACTCACAGTTGAAAAACGTAAATTTATTTTTTAAATAAAATTTTACACTAAACTCTTGACTTAAAGGTTATTCATCCTTTACTCGCGTGTACATATCTTGTTGTTCACTAACTTCTTCTTCTCTCCATTTAACGACGAGATTATGATCAGGATTATAGGGATCATAACACTCCCACTTCACTGCATTGCTACTGGTCCACCGCTGGGGTTCGCCGGTTCGACCTCAAAAATATCTGCAGGCCTCCCGATTTTGAATCACTTCATCATTGAGGCCAATCAAATGCTGGTGTTTCTGTATTTGTGTGATCCAGGAGTTTTTAGGCCTGCCTCTTTTACACGATTGTAAGAGAACGTTGATTGCCATTGCCTTTTTGACGGGGTTCGTAGGATCCCTCCTTTAAACATGACAATACCAACTGAGTCGGTCGTGTTCCAATTTTATCGAGATGAGTTCTTTGTCATCTTGTTATTGACTACCTAACTTACAATTTACTTTCTATAAAGCCAATTTTTTAAAATATATTAAGCTATAACTTTTAAACTGTTAAAAGCCACTTTCGCGCATTGCAGACCTAAATTTGGCATATGCTGTTTTTATTTAATGTCGATTTACATTCACCCATTCACCCATTCGCCATGTTGGAACTGTTCCAACTGCTGTTCTAACAGCTGTCAGTGCTGATCTAGCTTTGTTGCGAGTACTGTTCCTGTTCTCACTACTACCAACACGTTCGACATATGTCCACGTCCATGCTGAAAACAAACAAAATGACAGCACGCGCGAGAAATGTCGAATCGGCTTGGGGATAGTGCATATACATTACATGTATGCATGTTCTTTCGAAACTGAAGTGTTGTAATTTTGTTTAGAACTACTCCAACTGGGTGATTGGAAATCGACATAAGACACTGGAAAGAACCCGAAATGTTGTCAGAAAATTTGATTGTGTATTTTTATCACAGATGTGATTATTATCAACAGGTCAACAAAGATGCATTTTGGTTTTAGATGTTTTAAAATCCATGTGTTTAATTATTCCAATTCAACTAGTTGCACTTCGAATTGAAAATTTATTTATCTAGCTGCACGGACACGAATTTGCACAACTACAAATAAAAAATAAATATAATTAAAAATCTGTATTTGCTGGGCTGTATTTTTAATAAGAAACTGGAGTTATTATTTATATTTACAATCAGTGGCTCATTAGTCTCTTTCAAATATTTTTTCGCGAATGTTGAGCAATACATTTTGTATTCGTAATTTCACTATTAAAACTGTGTCCGGCTGTGACTTAAAATGAGTGATCAAATAATATGAATTATATATTTATTCTTGTCTGATTAAGAGAACATTTTTGTGAATATAAATGCATTTCCTTGTCTTTTACTTCCATCGTAATACGTAGCAGTCCGACTATAAATGGGCCTTAATATTACATTTAATTTGTCTTTTCAAAGTGCGCTCCTGTAAAACCATATCTGTGTCAAAAAGTTGACATATGACATTTGTCTTATCATTCTGCGGTTTGAACAGCACTGTTCACGATAAAGATTTTAACAAAACAAATAAAAGCGATTAAATTATTTTAATTTTATCCAATTTATTTTATTGCTTCCATTCCGTGGTGTAGTCAAGTCATCACTTAAGCCGTTATGTCAATCTACAAAGATTTGCCAGATGTAAGTAATCAAGTTGAAAAAGTTTCATCATCAATATTTAAGAACCATTTTGTTCCCAAAGGAACATCCAAGGAAGCTTATTCCAGAACTATGTAGGCAATTCTATCATCTAGGATGGGTCACTGGTACCGGCGGTGGAATAAGCATGAAACTCGAGTAAATGCAGTCGCACTTCTTGTTTAATTAACATCAACTCATTTCCATGTTTTTTTTTTCATTATTTTAATATTAGTCATGAAATTTATATTGCTCCGTCTGGCGTCCAAAAGGAACGCATACAACCCGAAGATCTCTTCGTTCAAAATATTGAGGGTAAAGACATTCAACTGCCACCGGAATACAAAATGTAAGCACTCATTTAATGCGTGACAAAACCCTCACAACCACCTTACACTTCTAGGTTATCGAAGAGCCAATGTACTCCGCTCTTCATGCTGTCGTACCGACATCGCGGTTCGGAGGCTGTTATTCATACCCATTCGCAGCACGCTGTCATGGCCACTCTTCTCTGGCCAGGCGATGAATTCCGTTGTACCCATCTGGAGATGATTAAAGTGAATTTGCAAAGTAAATTTAACACGAGTTGTATATGATTTGCAAAGTTTTTTTTTCCCAGGGTATCTATGATGACGAAAAAAAGCGACATCTTCGCTACGACGAGCAACTGGTAGTGCCCATTATTGAGAACACTCCGTTCGAGAAGGATTTAGCCGATTCAATGTACGCTGCCATGATGAAGTACCCGGGCTGCAGTGCAATCTTGGTGCGTCGCCACGGCGTCTATGTATGGGGCAACAGCTGGCAAAAGGCCAAAACGATGTGGGTTGTCTTTATCTAATGCATTTTGGCTATTTTGTTTTAATTTACATTTGTTTTGGTTCCTCTCATTTCAGGGCTGAATGTTATGACTACTTGTTCTCGGTTGCTGTCGAAATGAGGAAGTGCGGATTGGATCCCGAGAAGCTCACGTTGTAGTGATATTTATTTATACTGTTTAAATGATTTTTTAACTTTCAAAGTTTCAATCAGATATTTACAATTTACATAAGCTTTCTATCCGGGAAAATGCATTTAAAGTTCATGCAATAAATCATAAAAAAAATTGCGACGTAATAACCATTTTTTTTGGTTTTTCGCGGAATGACAATTTTACTGTTCTTTGAATTTTACTTCTTGTTTGTTGCCTAATAATTATTGTTAACCTCAATTACAGTTTTGTTAAAACTATTTTGATTTCGGTCTTTCTTTTTCATCTATATTGAACTTGGGTATTTGCAATGTATAAAGCGGAGCACTAGATTTTCTACAGAAGAGAATCATTGGAAGTCGATTTTATAATGCTGGAATTTATTTGCAATATAACAGGTATGCGTATGCTCATCTTCACATGTATGTATTATGAGTTTTATGTCCTTTGTATTTGTGATGAAATACATCACAATTATTAGTCATATTTTCAAGGCATTCATCGTGATGAATTCTACAAAATAATGCAACTACACCGTTTGCCTTCAAGGTATTTGGCTGAATATTTATAAATAAGACTAGGATAAGGGTTTATAAAAGCTCTATTAAGGGGGTAGAAGAGCCTTTACAGGCTCTTCTCATGACTTCACTTTAACCAACCGGTCGGCCTTAGATTTTATATTTTATGTTAGTACTTTTCTGTACTGATTAAATGACGGTAGAGACAGAAAGTCTTTATTTCTAATCAGAGCAAATATTTCGATTCTTACTTACTTACTTACTCAGGAGGCGCTACAGTCCGGGGTGGACCTGGGCCTCAACCAATACGCCTCTCCAGTTAGCACGATCTTTGGCTAACTGCCTCCAGTTGCGCACTCCAAGTTGGTTGAGGTCCCCCGGGTTGGATTCGAAGACTCTTCGGGCCGGAGCGTTGGTGTCCATTCGCTCTACATGTCACAGCCATCTTAAACGACTAATCCGTATTTTTCTGACCAGGTCGATGTCGCTATACAGCTCGTAGAGTTCGCTGTTAAATCTCCTCCTCCAAAGCCCGTCAACGCAAACGGGACCGAAAATCACTCGAAGAATTTTGCGCTCGAAACGACCAAGGAGATCTTCATCCGCCTTTGATAACGTGCATGCTTCTGCGCCATACAGCAGGACTGGGAAGATGACGGTCTTATATAGAGTCTCCTAGGTGTTTCTCGACAAGGCCTTACTAATCAATTGCCTCCTTAGGCCAAAGTAACAGCGGTTGGCTGTTACTTATGATATATATCGCCAGCGCTTGATTTCTGACGATATATCATTGTCAGAGTTAATAGCGGAGCCGAGGTAGATAAAGTCCCGAACTACCTCAAAGTTATAGCTGTCTATCGTGACGTTCTGTCCGATTCGTCTATGCTGTGTATACCTTCTAGTTGACAGCATATATTTCGTTTTGCCCTCATTCACTTCTAAACTCATTTTTGCCGCCTCTGTACTGATACTTGCAAACGCACCAGTGACAGCTCGGGGTGTTCTGCCAATGATGTCGATGTCGTCGGCGTAAGCAAGTAGTTGCACACACTTTTGGAAAATTGTGCCCCTGGTGTTGGCTTGCGAGTTTCGCACAATTCTCTCAAGTATGATGTTGAAGAAATTACATGACAGCGCATCGCCTTGTCTAAATCCTTTTTTGATATCAAAGGTCTCGGTGAGATTGTTTACGACCTTAATGGAGCAGCGAGAGTTCTCCATCGTCATCCTGCACAATCTGACGAGTTTGGCAGGTATGCCAAAACTAGACATGGCTCTGTATAGCTCGTCTCTATAAATGCTGTCATATGCGGCCTTAAAATAGATAAAAAGATGGTGAGTATCGATCTGGACTTCTTGGGTTTTTTCCAGGATCTGCCGAAGTGTGAAAATCTGGTCAGTTGTGGACTTACTGGGCCTAAAACCGCACTGATAGGGTCTCGATCAGTTCGTTGACGAATGGTTTTAGGCGTTCACACAGCACGGCAGACAGGATCTTGTATGCGATGTTGAGGAGACTTATACCTCTATAGTTGGCGCAGTTAAGAGGGTCTCCTTTCTTGTGGATCGGGCAAACAATGCTGAGGTTCCATTCATCAGGCATACTTTCCTCTGACCAAATCTTGGAGACGAGCTGGTGCATGCTCTCTACCAAATCATCTCCCGCTGCCTTGAAAAGTTCGGCAGTTAAGCCGTCCGGCCCGGCAGCCTTGTTGGATTTCAGTTTGGATATTGCTATCCTCACTTCATTTTGGTCTTGGCTTTCATCACCCATGTTGAAATATTTCGATTCATGTGGGTTTTTTCAACTGGGCTCACGCTTTGTGGTGAGCTGAGGGATTCTCTCTCGAGTTGACTACCTGATTAATTCCTCATCTGTGATTCTAATGTTAAATGTTTTAAGGACATGGTATTATTGGATTGGCATAGGTCACACACGGGAGGGATTGTCTTGGTGTGTGAGATTCGAAGTATCCGGAAGCTCGTTCGGTAGATCACTGGATCATTCCTTCGGGTTGAGAGAGGAGAGGTGCTGCGAGTAAAGTTTCCATTCCTGTTTTCTCTTAATTTCACAGTAGCCAATTCCATTTAGTCTACTTTTATCGGTTTGTAAAGGGTAGTGTCTGTGGCTGTAGGAACCACTCATGCCTTCTTGGAAAATATGTAAAAGTAAACTGGTTCCTTTTTAGAGCGGACACTGTGGTTCTGACTACGGCTAAACCTTTAACCTCGTCACTTTTGGAGCCCTCTGCAGATTATATCCCTAGTTGTAATGGGCAGGTTACATTTTGTATTAAAGAGCTCGAAGTTTTTTTTTTTGTGTAACGTCAAATGCATTGTGTCAAAGTGTCCACAGAGGGCGTATATTCAAAGGCAGCGATTTAACGACAGGGGTTAGTTCTATTTTTTTTCGAAGAGCGGCGGTGCTATGTAGAGGACAGTTTTTTGAGTTTCGTTTTTTTTTGCGTGATGCCGGCGCCAACGATAAGCATGTTTTTAATTGGTGAGGTTCTAAACACCATAAACTGGTCCTAAAATCTGCGTGATATGTGGAGTTGAATATATTTAATGTTGATTTCGCTGGCTTTCCGTAAATAGCCAGACCATAGTCAATGTTAAATAAGATAATTGTTTTGGAACCGTTTGGAAGTTGGTTAAAATAAAGAGCCTTTTTTGACAAATAAAACATAACTATGGTAAGCCTGGTAGCTAGATTTTTTCGTTAAAATATACATTAATAAGTTATTTACAGTTGGTATTATTGCATTATTAAAATATAAAAAACTGGGGCAACAACAAGTTTCCACGATGGATATAACTGGCGATCAATTAGGTTGGGAGGGCAGTGAGGCATATAAAAATATGTATGTAAACTATATACTATATTCCATATTATTACAATTTGTGCGACTTGGAAAGCACAAATATATCTGTGCTAATTAATTCCACCAACAGTCATCTTGTCTGAATTGTAACACCTATTTATACCCTATCCTAAGCGTATATTAATTTTGACACATAGTTTGTAACACCCCTTAATATTCGTCGTAGACCCATAAAAGTATATATATTTATGATCAGGACCAAATCCTAAGACTATTTAGCAATGTCCGTCCGTCCGTCCGTCCGCCCGTATCAACTTTTGAGGCCTTTAAATGTATGCTAGGAAGCTGAAATTTAGAGGATATACTCCCCAGGGTCCCGAAATGGTAAAGTGTTAAAAGTTCCGCCCACTGCCACGCCCACAATTTAGAAAAAACCGTTTTAGGGCTAAAGTTAGACAGATAGAGTGTTAGAACCTTCACAAGATATGTAGGCTCTGCTCTCCTTTATAAATCTGTCATATACATTTTTTTTGCCACGCCTACATTTTGTGGGCGTTTTTCACTAAAATGCTGTTTTCTTCAAAAATGTTCATGGAAATGTTCATGGAAAGCGATAAAAAATGTTTAACAAGATATTTAGCCAATATTTTTGCCAACATATCGCCCATACCAAGATTTTAGCCACGCCCACTTTTTGGGGCGTTTTTTCAAAAAATATATATTTTTTTTAAATTTAATAGAATGAAATAAAATGCTATCCATCATCTTCCTAATGCTTTTTTCTTTTTGGCATATAGGGATATGGATTTGTTCGCCCCAAGCGGACTGTAGCATTTCCTTATGTTTTATACTGGAAATGTAAGAACTTTAGAGATCATTTTCTATTAATGAGTTAATCACCAATTTACACCCGGACTTTTTTTTATAAGAACATTTCACGAGTCGCGAAGTATACAAAGTGAAAATTTAATATGAAAATACAAAACCCAGTTTATTACTATTCGAATAGCTTTGTGGAAGTGGACATTTTAACTTTGGTGCAATTAGTTAAGAAAACGTATTATATTCAGTAACCGCAGCATGTGCGAAATTTACCTCTTGGACAAATAAATTCGAACAAACGGCAAGGAAATTAAAATGAATTGAATTGACTGTGCTAAGCTAATTTCTAAAGATTATTACTAAGCGTAGCTACGCAGTTTTTAATTTTTTACAATATGTATAAATAGAAAGTTATGGCAAATATGGCGCTGATAATACGTGCGCTGATATTTAGTGTTATGTGAAAACCTAGTTTGAAAAAATGTTATCTTCGAAGATGTATTTTTCGAAGGCGCGGCTAATACGGTGATTATTCAAAGTTGGTTCTTGTAGGGTATGTACCGAATTTTATATGTTAATAGCAATAAAATAAAAATGTACTGTTTATTGAAAATTTAGTACGACATAAAAAGATGTGAAAGTCACACCAAAAGCGCAGCCTAAACAAAATAAAGTGCATGACTGCGTCATACGAAACTTTCTCGATACATGAGATGCGTTTTTAAGTCGCAAAATGAATCGAAAACTAATGGTGGGAAATTTATTTAAATCACATTTTAGGTTTTTAAAATTTTGATTTTCTCAGAACCTACGATTTTGATTAATTGTTCGAAACACAAAGAATTATCAAAATCGTTAGAGCCGTTTTTGAGAAAACGAATTTAATTTAAATTTAAGAAAATAGTTATATGATCGTTATATTAAAAAAAATTATTTAAAAAATATAAGAGATCTAAGAGAAAAATAAGACATTTGTTTGAGTTTATAGTATAAAAAAACTGTACATTTTTTTTAAGTTCCCTTTATTAGTTTTCGAGATATTGCCCGTTTTAGAAATTAACGTTAATCGATTTTTTTTCCAAAAACTGAGTATGCTGAATTTTTAACCCCATCCTAAACATCCTTAGTACAAAAAAAAGACGGAAATCCTTGGAACCACTTTCGAGGAAAATAGTGATAAGTGATTTTCACAAAAAAAAATTTATGGCAGGTATCGTTATTTCAAAAGATAAAGTAAAAAATTAAAAAAAGCCCCGAGATGTAACCCCAAAAACCTTTTATGCAAACTTTGAAGCAAATCTGTTTCGCCATACGGCACCCGGACAGACAGACAGACAGACGGGCGGCATTGGCGGACCCACTTTTTGGGACTTCCCTATAGTCATAATATCATCCCTCATACTCAGTTTGAGTTCGAAATTTCCGCACGATCGCAATAACTTTCTCCTTAGTATACTAATGTATACGAGAAAGTTAATATATATAATTTGTGAATTCTTTTAAAACTACATAAGTTCTGGGTTATGAAACTTGTTGAAATTTTCAAGCTCTTTTGTAACATATATGTTTTTGTTGTGATTTCAATACTTTTTGGAGAGATTTTTTTAATTATGGAAATCGCTCAAAATTTTTGTAATTGTATGACGTTTTGCGCGGTTTTTACGCTCTTTTTCGAGGAAACATGATTTGTTAGTTTCTTGTTAGTGTTAAAAAAAACTTACACCATCATTAACTTCAAATACTATCTCCACGTTTAATTTTATAGCTGACAAGTCTTTTGGATACAGATTTAGAGAAAAAATGGCAGCTACCACGCCCGTAATCATCATCATCAATAAAAACATAAGACAAAGTTGAAATTATTTTGACTTGACCTACACAGCGAAAGGATGAACGAATTTTAGTAGTTTTTTTTACCAATAGGTAAAAACCTGCAAGAGGCAGGTTCTTGCATTTAAAAATATTTGATTTTCAGTACGAAAGCCCAAGTAATGCAATAATTAGACTTTACAAATTATTGTTCAAAAAAAAATACGAACTTCGTCTAATTTAATGAAATTTATGATCAGGACCAAGTCCTAAGACTATTTAGCAATGTCCGTCCGTCCGTAAGAAATTGTTAGGCCCTTAAAATTAAGCTAGGAAGCTGAAATTTGGACCACTGCCAGGCGCACAATTTAGAAAAAACCGTTTTAAAGCTAAAGTTGGAGAGATAGAGTTTTACAACTTTCAGGGGTTTTATAAGTCTGTCATATAAAGTTTTTTGGCACGCCTACTTTTTGTGGGCGTTTTTCACTAAAATGCAGTTTTCTTCGAAAATTTTCATAGAAAGCGAAAATGTTTAACTAGATATTTAGGCAATTTTTGTTTCAACATATCGCCCGTACGAAGTTTTTGGACACGCCTACTTTTTGGGAGCGTTTTTTCCAAAAATATTTTTTTTTGAAAATATAATAGAATGAAATAAAATGCTTTCGATCATCTTCTTAATGCTTCTTTCTTTGGGGCATATAGGAATATGGATAGGGTATCATACTGTTCGCACCAAGCGGACTGTAGCCTTGTTTATAGTTTTCTTTGACGTCTATTCGTGTTTTTTTAAGAGCACATACAAAGCCTGTGGGTAATGCAAAAGCAAGAGCGAATTATTTCTCCTCTTGTCTTATTTGTCTGATGACAAGCTTATTCATGTATTACTGCAACGTCAAGCGTTTTATCAAGCAATGTTAATGTATAGTGTTTCAAAACGTAGTGTAAATGTTGCGATGACATACCCAAATGTCGTTTCAAAACGTTAAAAATTTCAATGCCTCACGTATGCAGTTTTGCAAAGCATTAAAAATGCACCAGTTAACAAAACGGCTTAAAAATCGAAACGGGACACAAACAACCTAAACATTTTTCCTAAAACACATCAATTTCCCTACAAAAGCCAGAAAGGCCTCTGAAGTTTGTACCGTCTATTTCCTCCAAAGCTTCGAAGAAGTATTTCCCTAAGAATTTCCTACGACTGCGTGAAATTGCCAAAAATCTTACCTTAGGTTCAGTTTGAAACAGATTTAGTTAATTTGAAAATTTATTTAGTAATGTAATTTTTAATTTCGATGTACATTAATTTTTTTTTGCTCGCGTATTTTATTAATTTTGAGAGTGCCTCACAAAATAAATGCAAACAATTTTAAAATAAATAAAGGAATGTAATAATTAGTAGGTATGTTCGTGTATGTTCATTTTAATTAAAGCCAAAGTGGGTCTTGAGCGAACCTTTCCAACACTTCCGGCCCGGTTCACGAAAAGTTGAGAAAGAGCAGCAGAAATAACATCAAAAGCTTAAATTAAATAATCGTATTTTTAACAGTATTTCACTAAAAATTTGTGTTCTGCATTTTAAGGTAATTAACTATAACGTTTCTTTTCGTAAGCGATGGTTGTTTTAATAAGAGTTTAGCTGTATTCGCTGCTAAACGGAGATGATAGATAATTCCTAAACTTTTAGATAGTCTTGTTCAAGATACTTTTAATTTTGTATTCAAACAGCATGGTTTTTGGAAGGGTAGATCAACTTCTTCAAATTTTGTGGAATTCACAAATCACAGGACTCACATTAAGTCCTTAGACAACCGTACACAAGTCCATGTAATTTACACAGACTTCGTCAACGATTTTAGTAGAGTAAACCTTACCGTTCTTCTTGGAAAACTAAGGGAATATGGATTTTATGGGTCGTTATTGAACTGATTTGAAACAAATTTATGTGGTAGAAAGCAATATGTTACTATTAGTGACCAAATGACATAAACTCTTTCTGTGAGTGATGCAGATTAAATGACTTGATAGCTTTGTTCGGTGAGAAAAAAGGCAATGCAGAGCAGCACAAATTTGTGGAAAATGTCAGATCAAAGGTAGAACAGAAAAATACAGCCATATGTTAGCTGTCAAAAATAACAGCTTCATTTTCGATTATTGGATAATTATTTGAATTTACAAGTTCAGTATAAATTGTGAATTAATGAACATTAATCATGCACTTACTGTTACAACAACCGATTGCCCTTTATCGATTTCGATTTTTGTTCGATTTCTTCTATTTAATTAATGAATGATTTTCACGTTTCTCACAAATCTGTTCTACCTCAAAAGCAAGTGCAGAAATTCTGCTCGGAGCAGAGTCCAGACAAAGTCATTGAACAAAAAGCGAACATGAGCTCGACAGAAATTTTCGTCATTGAACACGAAAACCTGTAATTTACATGCTTTGCACTGAGATGGACAGTCTCATTGAACAAAGCTGATGTTACATTTTAATAATTGCATTCGCATGAATTATAATAGAACGCTTCAAAATTTTTGTCCGTGCTATTCTGTACATAACGTCCAGCTGCTGTACATAACGTCCAGCTGAAAACTATTTAAGATTAAAAGAAACTCCTCAGATTTTAAGGATCCTTATACTCTGAAGGCTTTATTTTGCAGCATCGTTTGTCCGAATATCCGGTATGCGGAAAAATAGCTATCCGTTACATCTCTAATATACACACTACTCTTCAACTTTCTCTGAGCATCTTTTCCCTTCCTCTACCTCCTTCTCTCTACTTGAATCCTCCCTCCGCGGAAAATTGCACCTTTAGACAGGTAATTTGGTTTGTGATATACATTTTATTTTAGGTATTTTTAAGCACTTTCTCAATTTGCGAACTAGTTTATTGTTTTGTTTATTATTATCGTTTGCAAATAAAATGAGTACGCGAACGGACGTAGAACAGTAGATGTTCGGATGTATTTAAAAAAAAATTAAACAAACGTTTTCATCGTCAGCGGGCGTCATTCACTTCAAAATCAGAGAAGGCGTTTTTGCTTGTTCGATTGGCGTTCCGGACTGGGGGAGTTAGTCAAAGGCAACAATATGATTTTCTATGCAATATTTAGCAGGAATAATGCCTTGAAAATTTTGTTAAGAAATAGAATCGCTCTTATGGCCGATGGGCGAGAAGAGGCATATGCAGCTGACAGTTCGTTCTTGCTATCTTCTTTGTAATTAATTGCTAAATGCAAAAGCAAGACTTTAAAGACATTTTTTAAAGATTTTAGATCTTGAATAGTCGTACCGACATCTTCTAAATTGGGAAGTGCAATTGACTGGACGAGGGCTCTCTTCTTCTTGCTCTACCCACAGCAACTAGAACTGAGATTTCCATTACTATTTCGAAGAACCAGCGTTCGTGGCTTAAAGTTTTCTTGAAAACTGAGAATGCTTATTCCTACACAGGATATCGTCCTCCGCTCTTCTCCTTGTAAGTATACATATTTTCTAGCAAACCTAATACCGAGTGATGTGAAATTTGTCTTTCTCCGGTAGGCGTGTTAAACCTTTCATTAAAATGGCTAATTGATTTGAGATTCCTTGTACAAAAAGTTTTTTCAAAGGTATCTACGATTTATTAGGTAGAGTTGAATACCTGCTCCATAAAGAACCTAATAAAATTCTTCATTTGAAATAGAAAATAAAAAAATAGAAAAATAAACTCAAATAAGCCATTAAATTTCGGTACCTAACACATAAAGTGAATCTCGTTTATAAGAACTCCCCATAGCTATTTTTATAAAAATATACTCATTGCAGACCCCAACTCTAAAGATACACAAATTCAAACATACCTTCGTAAAGCTATTTAACTTTCATTTTACGACCTGACAGTTGAGCATAACATTTTTTTTGGGTAATTTTTTTTATGATTTAACAAACGAGTGGTATGAGGGCAAAGAAGTGGCGGCTGGAAATGTAATTTAATTCTTTATTGAAACAATGATAGATGCATTTTTTTTTTGGTAAATTTGACGATATACACTATGTGCGCACTCTTTAAAGCAAGGTGTAATCCAAAGGATCTGGATGACAGCATAAGAATAAATAATTTAAATTTAAAGAGAAATACGGCTTCATGTTTCATGGTTGCTGCTCATGTTGTTTTATACCCTTTTCACTAAGTTGTTCAGCTCAGATTGGTGCCATATTTTTAGCACCTGCAGTGGTAGGTAGACACATTAATCGGGACAATTTGTTTACCCGTACTTTTGTGTCCTATTTCGATGTAAAAGTACTCTAAATCCTTAAACTCATTGTAGCTATTTTTTGGAGACCCAATTTCGTTGTGAAAATGCTTTTCAAATAAAAACATGACGACATAGCTTTTTTCGGGTTTGTAAAATTATACACCCATTCGATATCTATGGCCGTTAAACCTCTAACCTTGTAGCTGTCGCACCTTTCGTCTTAAATCAGATTTTTCATACTATAATTATTTAGGTCTTTGGCTAACTGCATCTTCAAAGTTAGTACTTCACCCGTACGTGCTATTTGATAAGATGCTTTCTTCTACTGCGTTGTCCCTCCTGATTGGATTCGAAGATTCTGTGGAGCGCAGATGTTCATTCGTTCTGCACGCGCAAGCTATCTTAAACGCCTGATGAGCACATTTTTTTTTAACCAGGTCGATGACGCTGTACAGCTCATTTACTTCTTTAGAAACCTTTAACACAAATGGATCGAATATCTTACGTAGAATTTTTCGCTCAAAATGGACAAGGATACTTTCAATGGTTTTAGGAAGAGTCTATGCTTCAATGGATCTGAAGCATAGATAAGGGCTGCGATTATCAATACATTTCTTCTCAGCCATCGATACAATCGATAACATCGATTGGCATTCATTATTCGTCGTTTAATTTGTGAACCGATGTCGTTTTCAGATATGAAAGCAGATCCGAGGTATCAAAGATTCCTACTAACTTAAGGTTATAGCGATTCCGATCGGCATATACTGTTTTTTGCGCTGGATCTGTTTCTGCCGATTAGTGGCAGCTTGTTGTGTTGTTCCAATTTCGGCGAAGTATACAAGATGTTGGCAGGTAGGTTTTGCAAAATTCTTTCCAGTATGATGTTAAAGAAGTCAAATGATAACACGTCGCTCTGATCCTTAGATCCCATGAAAGGTATCGGTAACGATGTTACCTTTCTTTCTAGTCATGCTTTCTTCATAGTCATGCTACACAAATGGACGAATTTGGCGGGGATGCCGAAACTAGACATGTTAAGCCCGTCTCGATAGATGCTTTACTTCGAGTATCAATCTGAACTTCTTGGGTTTCCTCCAGGAACTGCTGTAGAGTGAATATTTGGTCAATTGTGGACTTACCCGGCCTTAAAATGCACTGATAGGGTTCAATCAGATACCTAAAAATACCTACACGATGTTTAGGAGACGGATACCTCTAGAGTTGGCGCAGTTAAAAGATGTTTCTTTCTTGTGAACCATGCAAACGATCAAAGGACGGTGCGTCATAGAGACATTTTAGACACTGTCTACCTAGAAAATTAAGAAGGAAAACAACAACAACAAAGCTTATAGGAAGAGAAAAATTTGTTAAGGAGCCAAAACGCATTTCTGTCTTGTCTACATCTACACTCCTCTGTACTCTGTCTCTTTGCTCATTAGACAAAATAACTCTTATTTTCAGATTATTCAAATTATAAACCTATTTCAGGGCAATATATTGAAACTGAATCAACTGTATAGTAGACACAATCCAGTCTGTCTACTTTCCCTATTCAATTAGTATATAGCCACTCTTGCAACTTTTTACCCTTGCAAACATTTTTATCTGTGGAGCACAGGTGTTCATTCGTTCTGCACGCGCAAGCTATGCAGGCGCGTCTTTTGGTTCCATTCATCACATTTGATAATGCGTAATTGTAACTGAAATTGTTTTTGAGTCCTCAACATATTTTTAAAGAGAGAATAGTGGAATCTCAACATTCAGCTCTTGCTTATAATAACTAGACACATACATACTCTGTACATCATTGGCTTTGGTTTGGTATTGTTGTTTTGGCTTGCGCCCGGTTGCATGAGTCCTGTATACCTGAATGCAAATTAATTAAGCAATATTTATGCTGCTAGCCAATGCTATGTTTCTTTTAAATTGATTCAAATTTAATTTTCTTACGGGAGTTTGGTTGGTTGAGAAAGTTGCGCTGTCGCTGTGTTTTTCAGGAGCTTTTCAGCTACTTCTTCTAAAATATCCGAGGATGTTTCATTTTTCACTTTTTTTACTGGATTTCTACAGATGGGGTACTTTTATTGTACTTAAACAAATTTCGTCAGGCCTCTCATTTTGACTTAGGCCAATCAAAATATGGTTGATTAGAATTTTCATCATTATTATTAATTAAACTGGTGTGAGTTTCTTCTTTCTTCGATTCTTCTGTCGGGATCAAGATAACATATTGAGGATATGATCAAGCAATGTAAGACTGAGAAGCACAGGAAAATCATTATGTCTACCAAAGAAATGTTGGTTCCGCACGTAACTGCAAACGATGCAGAGTGTAAGAGCAATATCCTGCTGCCATAAATAGTTCTACGGGCAAACCTCCCAGTTATGGCGTTAAAAGAATTTGTGTCTTGGCTCAAGAGAAAACTGATATCAACAGCCAGAGATATTTGTATCTTTTCGAACAGTCAAACTGCAATCGCTGAAATCAGTTTCCATAAATTCTGGCCTTAAGCCTTGAATACGGATCATTTCATGTAGGAATGTAACAGTATTTTAATATTCACCTCTGTCGGGTAACAGGTCAGAAAAACGTTTTTCAACCTATGCATTCCAATCACCGCATGTAAACTGATTTAAAATTAGATGCAAGACCAACTATAGCTGGACAAAATGTCAAGCGACAAAACAGATTGTGCTTTAGTTTTATCTGAAACACTCCAAGTGTCTGTTCTCACTAAATAGAGTGCACATTGGTGCTTCAATAGGTGATATTACTGAGTGCTATCTCATAATCTCCATTTGCGAGCTTTCTTCTGTAATGATTTTGAAGATCAAATATTGACATTGAAACTCTATCTTGTTACATAAATAACTGGTTTAAGGAGTAGGATGGGAACCCTCTATATTCGTGTGGTACCCCAATGGACCTTGCTGCCACTTTATCCTAACCTAACCTAGACTGCCTTCCTCAATGTTGAATGCTACTCAGCACCGACTGTGACTCCAAAACAATGTTTCTTTGTTCAACTCTACAAAAGCCTCTTTTCTGCAAATATTCGTTTTATATCTCGACAATAGTTCGACAGTATGAAGGCCCCGACCCGTTGCTGCGTGTGTTCGCTTTTTTGCCTGACAGCAAGATAGAATACACTTATGTATACTTATGGAAGGTGACCTATAAACAACGCATTGACGGTGACGGAGGCAATTATAGCCAAACTTTCTATTTTGTTAAACTTTGAGCAGCTGATTGTTTGAACAATTAGAAGAACGAAAGCATTTGTCATTGCAGTCAGCTCAGCCTTGCCATATTAGCAGATTATCGTAGCTAAATGTCCGTTTTATATTATTTTTTTCAAACTAAGATTTATTTCCAACTAAAACAGAAAGATATTAGTATTTTTTATTATTATGGGTAAATATTTTTGCTGATACGTTATATATTTAAACGATTTGTCCTGATGTAACATAAAATTTGAACACTGAAAGACTTAAGAAAACACCAGAAGCAGGTTATTCTTTTGATATGGCAATCTGCATCGCCGGTAACAGCTGATTTGACAAATAAAAACAAAACAAAATGCAGCTGTCAAAGTTTCGACGGATTCTATGGGACGGCCAATTGATGAATTTTAACGTTTTAACGCACGCACGGCAGTGACGGATTCTATGGGCCTTGAGCCTATTTACAATACAGGAAAAGCTTGTTTTCTCTTTTTCCTATATTTTACTTAGATCAGTTTAATTTTTCCATTCAGCTTCGGTTTATCCTCCTAACTAATCCCATTGGAGATATGAGTAAGTAACCGACCTAATTGGTAATTAATTGCAATACTAAATATTACGTACACATCATAGGTCAATCGAAAGCTACAACCTTCAACATAAAACACACTGCGGTTCACTACCAACATGGAATGAAGTACCACTCCATGCCAACAGGAGGGTGTGTCCACCATTCAGTATTGCCGCAATTAAAAGCAAACCGACAGACGACCCCGCAATTTTCTGTAATTAATTACTAATATCCTTAAAAATCGAGGCATCGATTCTGTTCCCAATGCAATACAATTCCCAGGCAATGATGATGAATGACTTTCACCTGAGTTGTGTGTACTCTATTCATTGGTGTTCCAACATTGCTGGGACACATTTCTGCTTGCCTGCTTTTGATGCGCAGGTTTATCCACCCACATGCACCATAAAAGTTGTTGTTCCTGCAAACCATTCACCACCATTCCCATGCTATTAGACATTGGGTGCTGGGGAGATATCTAGAGGCAATGTCAGTTCTTCTTCTACGAAGCACTCAGTGTCAGTACAGGACGACGAACATCCTTCGAAAGGAAAACTAAACTATAAACAAGGACCAACTCAACAGGTTCAATTCAGTCGACGTCGTGCCTTCTTACTGAGCGGTAGCTTTCATAACTGGGTTAAGATTTCGTGGACTTGTTAGCGCTTGTAAGTTATGTTCGTTGACAGAATTTAATTTCATTCAGACGAAAATAAGTGTCGCCTTGTGGAAATGTTTGTTTTTCATTGATAGTGCGAGAGGATGTGAATTTAAGTAGAATTCGGTTGAAAACATAATTTTATCCTTGAATCCTGTGAACTCCTGTTTGTTGTCGGTCCATTAACCTTTTTCATGTGAGGCACTTGTTTAATGATGCAAATTTCAGTTACAAATTTCGCAACGGATTAACGAGGATTTTGTGAATTAACTAATCTTGTGGATTATTAAGGGATTTTTTAATGAAGCGACTAATATCCCAGGACTAAAGAGTGTCATGGAATAATTATTTAATTGACAAATAAACGATTATTGGATTAATTTGGGAATATACATTTCTAGTTACGAGCAGAAATAGTGGAAGGAATTACATGTGAGTATTGTGGGTTGATGTTAAATCTTATTAGCTTTTAGTTAAAAATATTTTCAGTAAAAAAGGGGCAATGTGAGATTTGAACGATATTCGATAATGAAAGTTATTTATTTTTTAATTTATTCAAAAATTTAGCAATTTAATTTAATAATCGTTAATTTTATATATTTAGATAAAATTATAAAATGAAAATATTTAATATAAGCATATCTTCGGGCAATTTCGTACAAAAAAAAGGCAAATGCGCGACTTTGGATTTTGATTTTTATTAACATGCATCTACACATGTAATAAAATGTGTAAATGGCCCCATGTAGGACAAAATTATACGAGAGATGGTGTTAGTAACATTAACAGAGCCCAAAACTATGATATTTGAGACTGTTGTCTATCTGAATCATGCAAAAACTAATGCACGAAATTTAAGAGGGTTCAAGGGTCTAACATAAAATATAGTTTCTGTTTTAAAGCAATCGGCCATGGTGTCGTCTTGCATACCTAGTATTACTGTAAAAATGAATATAAATTATTTACACCTTGCTTTCTTAAACCTAGCTTCTCTTAATATTTGTGTGGGTGACTTTTGTTAGAACTTCGCAAGAAATTGGGCTATGCAAAAACTTGTTGGTGATAATAGGCATATTTGAATATGTGAAACATCAGCCCTTAGCCCACATTACGGACTTCATTTGTGCTTCTAATTAATTTTGTTATTGAACAAGTTACGATTAAGTATTGGACGTCTTCGGTAGACCACCAAAACAAAAATTTCCAAACGTCGAATGTGCTTCTTGGACATGCATTTATGCAGTACTTAAAAACGATCAAAGTTGGAAAAGGTTTTTGAGTGCGGCACATTTTGTAGGCTCTTAAAATATTTACTGTCCACAATCACGCGACTTACATCTCTCTGCTCGGGGTAAGCCAACTAGCTAAGTCTCTTTTGCAAGACTTTAGTTATTCACTTAGATTGTTTTTGAAAAAAGATTAAAATTAATTTTTTATTTTAAGTAAAAGTATCTATTTATATACCAACAATTTATGTAAGTACCTATTTATTTTTGTAGACACTTTTCTTAATTATTCTACATTTTATTTTATCAAAAAATCATTTTCGAGGTTTTAGTAAATATTAAATTAGCACTTGGGGAGAGTCAACTATTTGCATTTTAAGTTTTGAAATTTTACAATTTTTAAGTATTGCAAATTTATTAATTGAACTCTGCATGAATAAAATTTGAATTTAAAATACAATTTGTGTCTCTTAAACATTAAAACCATACTTTTTGTTGATTTAATAGTTTTAGTAGTTGCAGCATGTTACATAAATATCCATTCCAGCTGCAAATTTTCACTTAAAACTTTTTATTGGAAAGAACATAGACCTATGAAGCCCTTACGTAAAAGATTAAAAATCTTATCTGAGATACGTTGAAAATGTTGCTGTTTCTATGAAATATATTTAACAGGGATGGAAATAACATTATTTGAATGTACTAAAAACTCTTTCAAATTTGCACTGAAATCTATTTTTCGAGTGAAATAATAATGTATATGTTTTATTCTTTAGAGCATAAACAAAAATAGTTCATTAATTTGCATATATTAAGAAAAAGACATAAAGGAATGTATGTTAGTAAGGCAAGGCTGTAATCTAATTTTAGTTGAATATGACAGGCATTGAATTTAGTGAATATTTCATTCCGGGGGAGTCCCCAAAGTCCTTACAAATGATGAGGTAAGAGAAAGTTGAAAAGTCTGGAATATAGAGGTCAATACAAAAAAAAGTAGCAAGCTATGGATTTTAAGAATGACAGGAAGCGAACGTTGGAAATACGAAGGAAAGGTGCTTGAAGTAATGTTATCATGTTCTTATAGCTAAGGAGTTTACTTACAACTTGAAGATAGAAAAGCATCTAAAAAGGAAATTAAACAAGGACAAGGCTCGCGACAAAGTTTATCTCGACGCTAGACTTAAATGCGGATAACATTATATGAGTGTAGCATATGGATCAACTAAGGTTTCCAAAGATAATTCTGCAGTATGCAGTGCGGCTGAAGACACTTTTCGCCAAAGATTGAAATCTGTTAGCTGCAGACTACGGAATTTAAATGTACCTATATTGCCACACTGACAGATGATTTTTAATATTTATTAATTTAAATGTTCATTAGAATTATGTATTTAAGAATTTGTTAAATTGGGAAATGTATTTAATACATTTTAATTGAAGCATAAACTGATCTATCTCTTACTATATTAAAGGAATGACTAATTTTTAATAAAAAAAAGGTTGAAAAACGTAAAATACCAGCAATTTGGAATACGTACAATAGAAAAATAAATTATACTGAAATAAGACAATTTTTACTTTTGTACAACTCAGTTGTATTCAATTCGATACAATTGTACCGAATTTTCCATCCCTGATGTATATGACATGTATGAAAAGGAAATCTTAACGAGACCTAAATAATTGCCTGTTATAATTCAGGATAATGTAAAACAAAGAGAATCTCGATATACACGATTCGTTTTTTGAATCATATTATATTTGTATTTTATGGCCTTTCAGCGCGTTTCAATCAGTTTTCCTTTTTAAACATATGAAGCGGTTTACATAAGATTTGAAAGATTGAAAAATCCCAGATATCTTCTACACTTTTCCTTATTTGAAAACGACATGTCATCTGTTATTAAGTATTCTAAATTCCACATTAATGCTGACCATGTCTAGCCATGTCCTTCAGTTTTTGTTGGAGGTGCTGATATATCCTGCTAAAGCAAAATACTTAAAAAAGGCACTAATCATATTTTTGAGGTTTGAAAGATCCCATGTTGAAATAATGTCAAGGATTAAAAATCTGCGAATAATGTTTAACAGTATGCTGTATTAGAGCGACCACATAGATGGTGTAGTTGCAAATACATGTTCACTGCCCTGTTTTTCTTTCGCTTGCCACTTTTTATCTGTTTAGTTTAAAACAAGACTGGTCAATGCTTTTGATTATACCTATGACTGAGTTATGGTTGCTCTGACACGTAACGTGAACTACAATTAGTAAAGTCCATTGCCAGGGGCTGAGTTACCGCATCAGATACGTAACCAAATTACCTCATTTTAGCATTACTGCTTCAGTTATCAAGCACGGTATCGAGTTTGATTGTTTGACATTTCCTAGTCAGTGAACGTGATTCAACAGATCTGAAGGTGTCGTATGCCAATAAAATGGCAGAAAAGGTGAAGTTTTTATTGGTTTTTGTAAATTGTTTCTCACAAACACGAATTTAAATTATTTACAGAACAAATTTAAACAAAATAATTATGAATCAGAAAAGTATTATAGCGGCGAAAAATATTTTTTTAAACTTCGCCCAGGAAAAAGCAACATGACTATGGGAAGAGCTAACAAGGTTTTTATTTTTTAAATTTCAAAACACTCAAGTCACAATTTTACATAAAAACGCGAATGACAGAACACAAAATGTTCATTATCTTGATGCAAGGCCTAAGGTACTAGAGTTTTCCTGCTTCGTTTAACATACATACATTTTATATCGCATACTTCTCCTTCCTTTTCTAAAAATCTGGTTTTCATCCGTAGGAAATCATTTCGTGTACGCTGGCCCAACTCTATCTATCTACAATTTATTACTCTTTTTTAAAAAAATGTTTGCTTACAATATTTATACAATTGTTTTTCTTGAGTCTAGGATAAATCTAATATTCTGAGAGCACTGATGGGGCTTTGTGCAAATGTTGTGCAAATGTTGTTTTATAATTAAATTTTTATTTAAAAAAGTATTTATAATTATGATTTACGCTGGCCCAAGCGCTACAGAAACAGGCACCTTCAAATATTTTTGGCACTGAGGTACTCAAATATTATTAATTTGGCACTCCAACAATTTTAAAAATAATTGAAATCGATTAATTTAAATACAAATTTCGCTAGGTTTATAATCATAATAAAATAAATGAATTTCCTTTATAATAAATAATAAAATTATAAATTTTTTTTCTCTCTTATGTAAGCCACCAATCTAATGATTGACTAATTTTATGAAACTACGATGTTTCAATTGAGGAAATAAACAATATAAAAATAAAACACAAATGTAAGGAGGAAAGTATTGAAGCGGCTTAACATTGAAGATAAAACATTGGTTCAACTACAGAAGCTGAATCCCCAAAATTTAAGTGACATTATGGTTCCCTTATTTGAATTATTTCCACAAATATGCGATAACAAGGTATATGAAATTGAAGAGGAATGGCGGTCCGTCCTTCTGTAGTCAACTTTTGGGAAAGCTTTTTTGATGTCAGAAACTGGTTAGGAGAACTAATGCTTCCAAATTACAAAAAAAAAAAGAATAAATATATTATTAATAAATAATATATAAATATACTATTGTATTATTGTCAGTGGCTTAGTGATTAAGTGCGTTGGACCACCTGAAAGTTTTTATTCGCTGCCCCAACTCTTGCGAAAGTCTGACAAACACCCAAGAGTAAGAAATGTCATAAGAAGCTTCTCAAAAATAAATTGCCGTTCGGAATCGGAATTAAACTCTAGATCCCGCCATTTGTGTCAAAAATATAACTTCGTACACACAATGGTTGGAGAAGCTAGGCTTTAGGTCGGCCCATACAGGACCTAGCGTAGACCTACCTAAATTTACGCCTAATATTTATTTTATTTACGCTGTCTGACAGCAGGCCATACATTTTTCATAAATTTTGTTTGGGCTTGGAATCATGTTCCCGTCTTTCCAAGGAATATTTTCCTTTCATACAATTATTTTCGCTTTATTTGTTTTTTATTTAAGCTGAATTTGAACTTCATTGTCTTTTCTTCCTTCTTTTTTTATAAAATCTTTCAGTATTTAAATAAAATCACTTTTGAATCTTGTCTTTAGTTCTAACTTACATCTACTACCTGTATTATTTTATAAATAAATATATATTTTGAACAAATTAAATAAATATATACAAATAGTAATTTAAGGAACTTGCAAAACATAAAGAAAAATAACATCCTTGAAAGCCCATAGGAAATACGTGCAGCTCATTTATTTTTCTATTCATTATGATAAATTTCACTTCTATTATGTTAAGCCGCTTAGTTTAAAATAGTCCCCCAGCAAAAGCAGTGGTACCCATTTAAAGAAATTGGTTCGTGAATTATCGTGTTTTTGAAATTGTGCTAAAGCGGGTGGATGGATGTAGTGTAATATACAAAAAAAAAAATAACTTCAATATAGCTATAGTGGGAAGATACGCTGCAAGTTAAATGACTACGATTGGTGGTTAGGGATGTGCGCTGCTGAGTCAGTCAGTTGGGAAAGATTTATCTCTTATGCAATATGTATAAATGTCATCACATTTACATACATTCCGAAAGATGTGCACAAGCCCATTCGCCAGGGTGATGATTTGTCAGCAATTTCTATTTCTTGATGGTTTTTGTTTTGCTATTAAGCATTTTTTGCGTTGCCTGTCAGAAAGTTATAAGTGATGAATAGCCGAAAACAGCTATGTAAATATTCTGCACTACACCAAACAAGGCTTCCTGTCATAAAATGTCAATAAATAGTTGAATTGGTTTCGAACTAACTATAAGAGAAAGTAGTATATATCCCCAGACATCAAACAAGGAATAACATATATTGCTTAGTAAAGTAAGACGAACTGTGAGTAAATAATCGCATAATATTCCTCTCCCGGAAGATAATACTTCCTGATGGAATTTTTCCAATGGCTAAAAGTCAGTCAGCTGATAAAAAGCAGTAAAAAACAAATCATCCATAAAAAAGAACTACCCTACTGTATAATGTAGATATAGACTTGTATTTTGTATTTTTTTTTTTGCACAATTTTATTAAACTAAGTGCGTGGACATAATTACATCTGTTAAAGGACATTATAATTTTTTTTCTTTTGCCTTTCTGCAGAGGGAAGAAACACATTATATGTGCGGCGTTATGAGTGTTATGTGTCTATTAAATGTCGTAGATTGGAATCGCATTGCTGCCGCCAACAGAAGTCTGGTCACACAGATGTAAACATTTGATATAATCCAAAGGACTTATGCCATTCATTTAGAATAAAAATGTTCCCTGTTACATGAAGGGCTTTCAACTTATAATTAGAATTTTTTTTTTGAGACTGCCCGCAGGCAATTTCGCGAACAATGGGGGGTGCAAATCTGAAATTATTCCATAAAGTAAATTACATACGAGTTAGAATTTAGTTAGCGAAATACATTTAAATAGTTTTCTCTGTGAGTAAAATGAAGTAAACAGTATGTGTTATATTTAAAGTTAGAATTTACTACATGGTGGTGAGCACACGCATCACGAATAGTACCATGATTTGTGCGGTTTTCGTATATAAGTTTTAAACAATTTTTTGTAAAATAAATTATAGCATATTTCAATTTCTCTGAGTATTATAAGAAAATTTGTGGCAACAAGTACTTGTGTATTTGTGAAGTAGTGAAGAAGATATTTATGTTTCATTTAAATTAATTAAATTTAAGGAACATTACATTTTTATAGTTTTTTGTTATTTTGCATCAAGTTGAAATAAAAATCATTTTACAGATTTTTTTTTTAGATCTTTGGGTAGAACAGCAATTGTTATTGCGCAATAATAAGAAAAAGTATGAGAGCCCCTTTTTCAAATAGATGCAGCTATTTAAGAAAAAAAACATACAAAAATCTATAAAAATTGACTGTTCCTTCTCTTCTCTTGCTGAGACTTAAAAGGAATCATGGAAAGGGCTTTGGGTAAGATGAGCGCCTAGGATACAAGGTGTGTTCTAAACGCAAATCCAAGTAAAACTGAACTGATGCTTTTCAAATTATTAAAACCTATTAAGAATTATAAAACTGGACAAACTTATATAACCGCCAATTTTCCCCATTACAGTGGAGTGCTCGACGGTCTCAAGTCTGGCTCTCCAATTCACCTGTACTCGTGTATTTTTAAAAAAAAATGGTAAATAAGTATTATGTTAATATCCCAGCCATAAGCTCTGTATGCTAGTTTTTAGATTAATCCGAGGATTAATCTCATATATTTATGTTCAGTTAATAGATAAAAATAATATTTTGATTAAGTCTTAAACGCTTCTACATGCATTGTCTTCGAAGTGAAGATTTTGTGGGCGGTCATAATGCACACTTGCTTCAAGTAAGAATTTTGATATACTCGGCAAGAAACCGAGAAGAAAAGTGCGGTTAGAAACGGATTAGATGTGTATGTGGCAATCCACTGATGATCCCAACCACCACATCTGGGTGAAACGCCTTTGAAACTTTAGGTCGCAAAAATCATGTATTGATAATAATAATAACTAAAACCAAAATACTAACCTTCAGATATCCTTGTCTAAAAAATAAATACCTTGGGTACTTCGAGCAAAAAACGAACTTTGCCTTGGTTCTCTAAATTCTCACTTACGGGTCCCTGGTATGTAGCCAACATCACATGGTGGTCAACAAGACCATACGGGCACAGCCAAATTCTAGTAAAACTACCTGGTGTTGAAAAGAGTTCCACTGAATATTTTATATCCAACTAAAAATTTCATATAACTTTTTGTGTTAGCTTCCTTTCCAGGTTCTCTTTCTAACCTGGATGGGAAGCAAACAGAACAAGTCAGGTGCCGTTACAAAAAAATTCGAAATAACTATCTTTTCGGACGGTGGTGCCGGCGGAGTTTTCTCAACTTATCTATAAATATGTAAATCATATTCCAGGCAGTCCTTGCTAACAGGAAGGCGGTACTTTTAAACTCAGATCCATCCAAGAAAATAAACGGCGAGCTCTCGATTCAACTTCGACTACATCCAAGCTTTTGTAAACAGGTAATCGAATAAACCAATAAAAAGCAAATTATTTAAGATGCTTTCTTGGTATACGCCGACTTGTCTGTGACTACAGAGTGACCTGTCTATAGATTTCAAGAACTTCTCGTTGTCTTAGCGCCACCCATATCTGGGACCGAATTACGCCATTAGTGAGCGAGTGAATAGCTTTCACTATCTGAATATCGAATAAGAAAATTGGAATTATGTTATACGAAGCATCACGTTTCGAGCGCTTTTTGTGTTTGTTCTAGGAAAACTCTAGTACATTTGGTCTTATACCAAGAAAAATGTAATTTTGTGTTCTGTCATTCGTGTTTTTATGTGAACTTGTGAGTTGAGTGTTTTGAAAATTAGAAAATTAAAACCAGTTTATAAACTTTATCAATAAAAATGGATATTTTGTTATTTTTTTCGTCGACCGAATCGTCTGGAGAAGAGTTTGGGAAGCTTTTTTTCGCTAGATCGGGGTTCAAAGCCATAAAATCGGCCATAATTCTTTCCCGAATAATATTTATTATGTTTAAATTAATTCTGCAAATAATTTAAGTTCGTATTTGTGAGAAATACTTTACAAAAACTTATAAAACCTAAACTTTTTCTGCCGTTTTATAAAGAGTGTTTTTGTTAGAGGTTGGTTTTTCGAATAGAGATAAAACTGATATTTTGTGATCAATTCTGGCAACTCTAATGTCACGTATTTTCAGTTTGGTTTGCCATTTTTATTATGAATATTTATTTCGAAAATAATGGTTCAGTTCGCGCAGTTTACCGCAAGCTCCGTTCATTTTATGGTCGACAAAATCGTCCATCAGAGCAATTAATTCGGTTAACCATGGATCGTTTTCGCACTACGTTTACTCTATGTGAAAATACGCATCCGCAGAGACGTCGAACAGTGCGTACCAAAGAAACAATTGCCGCTGTGGCGCAAAGTGTTGAAGAGGACCCTAATAAATCGATTCGCCACCGTGCGCAGCAATTGGAGCTTTGTCCATCAACTTAATGGAAGATTTTGCGCAAAGATTTCTTCTTACGACCTTATAAGATCCAGCTTGTGCCGTCGTGATTTTGGTGTATGGGCCGAAAATGAGATTGATATCGATGCTGATTTTAATCGCAAAAGTTTGTTCAGTGATGAGGCTCATTTTGGGTGGAATGGGACACATGATACCCATGAAACGCCATTACATCCACAAAAACTGACTGTTTGGTGTGCTCTATGGGCTATGATGCTGGAGAGTCAGTTACCGTTAATGGAGACTGGTATAGAGCCATGATGACCGACTATTTTGTTCCCGAATTGGATGGCATGAATGTGGATGAGATGTGGTTCCAACAAGACGGCGCTTCATGCCACACAGCGCACGTCACAATCGATTTATTGAAGCAAACATTCGATGAGCGCATAATCTCGCGGAATGGACCTGTCAATTGGCCACCAAGATCGTGTGATTTGACACCATTGAATTATTTTCTTTGTGGATATGTGAAGTCGCAACGTAATGGGACTTGGAAGCCAACATTCGTGGCGTTATTGCCGACATACAGCCCCAAATGCATGAAAAAGTGATTGAAAATTGGACCTCTAGACTTGTCTTTATTCGAACCAGCCGCGGCATAATGGCATAAAATATCCTTTCAATAAAGCCAAATTGATGGACATTAAAACGATTTTCATGTGTTTTATTTCAATTCAGCCCCTGGTATCTTGCTTGTTTATCGAATGCTTTTTCAAAATTAATCTACGCCATATGCAAATATTAAAATGAATCACGATGTTTTTCCATTATGATCCTTATACAGGGTGTCCGCCGGGAAGGTATACTACTTTGTTTGTTTATAATTTTTGATTAAATGAAAGAGAATGGATCTTGTATTGATAAATATTTTATTTAATGTCGGCAATTATGTATGGAATATAATATCAGGTAAATGTCCGTCTCTGTTAGTCTCACAAATGTGAGACCTTTCGAGCTCATTTTTCATTACATTCTCGTACATTTCACGGTATTTCATTAATTTCATCACGAATATTTTGTTTGATTTGCTCAAGCGTTTCTGGTTTGTTTGCACAAACCTTGCTTTTCAGATATCCCCACAAAAACTGTTGACCGTGGAGGCCAATCAACATCACCATTTCTTGAAATAATTTGTTGTGGAAAGAGGTCTCGCCGTAATTCCATTGTAATCCTGGCTGTATGCGATGTGGTACCATATTGTTGATACCACATGTTAATCAAGCTCAAGGCATGAAGTTGTGCCGTTAAAAAGTTTTCAATCATATCACGATATTGCTCCCCATTCACAGTTACCGTTACGCCGTCTTCATTTTCAAAGAAGTAATTCCACACCATACTGTAACTTTTAATGGATGCAAAGGTGACTGATGAACAATTTGAGGGTTTTGCATTGCCCAGAACCGACTATTCTGTTTATTCACATATCCATTCAGATGAAAAAGTGCCTCGTCACTCATTATAATTTTTTTCATGAAAATCGGGGTGGTCATGGGCTAGCTGTAACATCCTATTTGCATATGTACGGCGGCGTTAATGGTCTTGTGGAAGAAGCTCTTTTGTCAACTGAATCTTAAATTCAGTGCAAATGCAAATCCTTGTGCAAAATTGTCACCAAAGTTGTTCTTTGAAGACCAAGCTCCTGAGCACGGCGTCGAATTGAGGTTCATGGATTGTTTTGAACACTTCCTTAAGCAGCAGTAATGTTTTCAGCCGATCTTGCAGTACGTTGTGGTCCATGCTTGGGCCTATCATCTACAGACCCTCTTTCTTCGAAATCATTCACTACACGATAAATAGTGTGTTTTGTAGGCACGTTGCTTCTCCCAAAAATTACACGCAACTTTCTCATAGTCACAGTAATCGATGATTGATTTTGATAAAGTGTTTTAACGATTAAAAAACGTTGGTTTATCGATTATTTTTCCATAATAAATTTGCCACGTGTCTACTTCACGACTGCCAAATATGAACTGTCAAGACTAATGTTTACCAAAATGGCGGCAAAACTAAGTATTATACCTTCCCGGTGGACACCCTGCACTTTTATTAACCCACGACAAATCCACACAAGTCATCCGATAGCCATATTATTTATCGCAGTTGGCCGTAAAATACCGACCAACCGATTTTCATCTTGTGTTACAATAGCTTACGATAGAACGATAATAATCACAGTTTCGCGTACATATATCTCTTTCTCCTGCGCAAATGAAGAGGATCGATCCAATGCCTTCACTAATTAGGCGTTGGATCTCAACTATGAGACTTCATATCTCCCATCCTTTCTTAAAACTCAGAGGGTATCTCTTCCGGCTCCATTGCTGAAATTCTATCAAAGCTAAATTTTTCGCTGCTCTCACCTTTAGCAACAGTCTTCTCCTTCCGCTACAAGAAGACAAACCGCATACTAAAAATAATTTCCTATATTTTTTAGAAGCTCCTTCATCCTTTATTCGCTAAATATGATGATACCTCCATAATTATGTTGATATATGTATAAATATCACACTTGTCCTTTGTATCAGCTCTTATTTAAGTATCTTCAAATTTTAAGGTATTCCCGAATTTTGTATGCACATCCCATGCAAGATAATTTCCGGTACCTCTACCTTGATGACTATACATTTCTTTGCTGGGTATTGTTAGAATGATTTGTCCTTTAATATACTCGTTAAATTTTAAAGTAAGTACTACTAAAGTTCCAATACACAAGTCCCAACACATTAATTTCCGACAAGAATGCTTCGGATATTCATCACTGTTTCAGAACACGTACTTCACAACAACGTTAAGATAACATTTATGATATATCTCATGGTATATTTTATTGGCATTTCCCCCTTTTCATAGTCGCTTCTGATTTTTTTTTTGCGATAAGTTCAGAGCTTCATGCCGAACAAATTTCAAGTATTTACCCGCACTACGCTTCTATTTCAGTTGTATCTATCTACCTAATACTGATATTGTATCAACGATGTCATGCAATGTTAATCTGTTAGTCAAACGGTTCCGACGTTTGTTATAGTTTTTATTTATTTTGTTCACTTACTTAATGAATTAATATTTATAAGTATCAAAAGCTATGGCAAATTTTTTAAATATGTCGTGTGAGGATAAAACTAGTGTTTTTGTATTTTAATGCATTCAAGTGGATAAATAAAAATTAAGCTTTAAGGTGACAGTAAATAATAATATAAAGGTTTTGTTAAGTAAAAAAATACAAGTGGCCGAACGTGGAGTGCTTGATTATAAACCCGAAATAAATAGGTACTCACTACATGTAATACATTTGTTTCCTATACTTTTTACCAGCTAGAATAAGAATAAATATTATTGTGTTTGACAACTTAAGTCTTTTAGCTTACCTTTTTTCGGCTACAATGGTCTATTTAGTAAGCATGCTATTAAAACAAGTTCAATTAATCTTTTTACCTTATGTTTCGTCGGCTTCTTTTCGATGTTAAAATAGTGTCACAAAAGTGTCAAAATCGCCAGAGTAAATAATATCGATTTAAAAAAATTACATCTTTTTTTAATTCCACTTTTACTCGTCAGGCAAACCGACGTATTGGCCTACGGATACGGAAAAATTGAAATTGAAACTAAACAAATCTCCTGGATACGATTTAATTACGGGACAGGTCCTAAAGGAGTTGCCTAGGAAAGCACTTACTATGTCTGTTTATCTCATAAATGCTTCGTTAAGGTTATTATACGTTCCACGAAAATGGAAAGTAGCTGTCTTCATAATGGTCCCAAAGCCGGGAAAATCCCCATATGACAAGAAATCGTATAGACCAATATCTCTTTTACCAATTATGTCAAAAGTATTTAAAAAATTTTTACTTAAACGGTTACACCCGATTATCGAAGAGCGCCGATTAATTCCTGATCACCAATTCGGTTTATCGAATAACCAATGAAATTGAAAAAGCCCTTGAGGAGAAAAAAATATGCCCTAGCGTTTTTCTCGACGTCTCCCAGGCTTTTGATAAAGTATGGCATACGGGATTAAAACATAAGCTAAAATTAGCCTTTCCCAAACAAATATATCATATATTAAGTCTGTGTTAAGCACGGAAACGAATATTCCGAATTCAAAGAAATCGCGGCAGGAGTTCCGCAAGGAAGCCTCCTGGGTCCGATTTAATTTCTAATCTTTGCTCGAGATATTCCGCAGGAAGAAGGCACAACTGTAGCGACGTTTGCGGATGATACCGCTATATCGGCCGTGAGTAATATGGTTGAATCAGCAACAATTAAGCTTCAACGGGCTATCAACAGCGTTTTTGAGTGGACAAAGACTTGGCGTATTGTTCCTTTATGAAACAAAATCTACGCATGTTAATTTTACTTACAGAAATGTAACTACGCTACCCATTTTCATAGACTCCTTACAAATTCCGTACGCAAATAAAGGTAAATATTTGGGAATGACACAAAGAAACGGGAAGAGCTCGTTATTAAATATAACCAAATCCATTGGCTGCTTGGTCGGTTTTCCAAACACAGCATGCAAAACAAGTTGCTTTTATACAAGCAAGTTCTGAAACCGGTTTGGACGCATGGTATACAACTTTGGGGTTGTACCAAAGCAAATAAGATCAAATTTTACAAACTTTTCAAAACAAAGTGCTAAGAAGAATTGTAAACGCCCCGTGGTATATCAAAAAATAGTGATATCCACAGAGATTTGGATGTGGCAACCGTCGAAGATGAAATAAAATCATTTGCCCGTAAGCAACAGACTCGCCTTCGCGGTCATTGCAATAACGAAATGATATAACGGGTGATTTTTTAAGAGGTTTAGAACTTTTTTAAAAAAAAAAACGAAAAAAATTCGAAAAAATGAATGAAATATTTATTTGAATCGATAGTTTGAACCTTGCAATTTAATGTTTAAAGATAATTTCATGCAAATGTTGACCGCGGCTGCGTCTCAGGTAGCCCATCCGCTGAGTCCAATTTTGGCATACTCTTTCACACATATCGGCCGGTATCTCACGAATGAATGCATGGATGTTGGCTTCCAGTGCGTCAATCGAAGCGGGCTTGTCCCTATACACATTAGCCTTGGCATACCCCCACAAAAAATAATCTAATGGTGTCAAATCGCACGATCTAGGCGGCCAATTGACCGGCCCGAAACGTGAAATTAACTGTTCACCAAACTCGCCTCGCAATTGCGCCATTGTTTCGCGTGCTGTGTGGCATGTGGCACCGTCTTGTTGAAACCCCATATCATGCAAGTCAAGAACTTCCATTTCGGGCAAAAAAAAGTTTGTTATCATCGCTCGGTAGCGTTCACCATTGACAGTAACGCTGCGATTCGCATCATCTTTGAAGAAATATGGCCCAATAATGCCGCCGGCCCATAAACCGCACCAAACAGTGGCTTTTTCGGGATGCATTGGTAGCTGTTGCAATGCTTCTGGCTGATCTTCACTCAAAATGTGGCAATTTTGCTTATTTACGTACCCATTCAACCAAAAATGAGCCTCATCGCTGAACACAATTTTTCGATAAAAAAGCGGATCCTCGGCCAGCTCTCCAAGAGCCCATTCACCAAAAATTCGGCGTTGTGGTAGGTCGCCTGGCTTTAGTTCTTGCACCAGCTGTATCTTAAAAGGCTTTACGCCCAAATCCTTCCGCAAAATTTTCCACGTAGTGCTGTAACAAAGGCCTAACTGCTGGGAACGGCGCCGAATCGACATTTCGCGGTCTTCTGTCACACTAGCTGATACGGCCGCAATATTTTCTTCAATACGCACAGTACGTAAACGTGTTGGTGGTTTAATGTCCAACAAAGTAAATTTGGTGCGAAATTTGGTCACAATCTTCCGAATAGACTGCTCAGAAGGTCGAGAATGCCGATCATAAAATGGAAGCAGCGCGCGATGAACATTTCGAACCGAGCACGAATTTTGATAGTAAAATTCAATAATTTGCAAGCGTTGTTCATTGAAGCTGTTTGACAGTGACACAAGGTACTAAACACACGTCAGCTGTCAAAACCAGTGTTGCCAAAACCAAACCAGCTAAAAAATCACCCTTTATATTTTGAACGATACAAATTTAGTGCGCCGGCTTCAACGGATAAAACCATTTGAACTAGCGCAATAACATTTAACCGCGTGTTTTTGGCGGTACAAGCAGGTGCCTCCGATGGGAAGCTGCCTGGTAAACGAGAATATAAATTATAAAATCTAAACTACTAGATAGGAAATAACCTAGTTCTAGTATAAAGTAATTTGAAGGGAGGTGTTTTTAGTGAGTAAGAATCTCACACTATTATGAGCCCGTGCGGTTGGTCCTCATAGTGTCTTATGGAAGATTTTCTACCTACCCTCGGAAAAAAAAACAAGTTCATAAAAAAAAAATTGTTTGATGGCAATATAAAGACAGAGGCGATGATACCAAAGGTTATATGAGTTTTTATTATTATCAATTAATTTCCACATCGACAATTAAGATCAACATCCACAGGTTGGTTTTTGTAACACATGAGATATGAGGAATATCGTTTACTACACTGAACCAAAAGGGTATATAAATACAAAGAAAAAGTTATTTTCGCAAAAGTAATTTTCAGTAAAATTTAACTGATTTAACATCAACGGAGGAAGGGGGAAGAGTCCTCCTCTCCTAATACAAGCAATACTTAAAACTAACATCAATTACTTAAAGTTAACATTTAAATTCTTAAAAACTACTTAAATCTAATTCGATTAGGAGGTAGAGATAGGTTTTGATGCTCTCTTTGCTCAAGTGGAAGTCGAAAAGGCTTTGCATAATATTAGTTAAACGTAGCATACGCGTGAGGGGTTCGTTTCTTCCATAACTTGTTCGATGGTAGTTGATTCTGAAGAGAGGTATCAATCGTAGACTAATGGGGTTAGTGTTAAAGGAAATTTTTTGGAGAAGCAAAGGACAATCGATTTTCATGGATAGAAGCTGATGTATGAAGAAAATATCAGGAACTCGACGACGTTGTTCAAGAGCTTAAGATGGTCATGATAGCTAGGGAGGTTATACCATTCAACGCAGGGAATGGTATAAATGGAGAAAATGGAGAGAAAATCGGAGGTATCTATGCTGGAAAGCTCCGATTCGACGGGGATGAATACGCATTCAGTTGAGAAAAGTTTTTGTGGCACAGGTTGAAAATCTATTAAGATCCTTTTGAAGTAGTTTTGAGTCGAAGGAGAAGGATTTGTTCCTATATATGTTTTTAAAAGACTGATATTAAAGAATCCTTAATGATGCAGCCGATGTCATTTATTGTGAGAATAAAAATCAGTGGGCCAAGATGGCTACCCTGTGGGATGACAGAGGTAGCAAGGAAGGGATCCGATTCAAAGGAACAAAATTAAATAGGATTGAACCCAAGCAATGAATTTTGGTTGAAAGCCTAGAGCATTGAGTTAAAAAAGGGTAAGTAGGTGAGATTTTGTCGAAGGCTTTGCTGTTCGAGGGTGCGAGTTCCCGAGACAAATTTCAATAGATTAGTAGTTTTTGCTAATCTAAAGGAAACCATGTTCGAAAGAAGAGATAATTTGTTTACATTAAAAGCATATTGAATCGAATGTTCTTTAGAACAAAGATTCATCGTTCATTAATTAATGAACGTATTCATTAAGTAATGAAACTTGTTTAAGATTTAATGTATACGGTTCATTATACTTCATTCATTGGATCAAATAACTTCATTAATCTATTTATTTTTATATATTTAATTAATTGAATAAATGTAATTTGTTTTTTTAACATTCTCGTATATATTAGTATACTTAAAGGAATGTTATTGCGATCGTTTGAAAATTTCGGACTCAAACTGAGTATGAGGGATGATATTACGACAGAGAAGTACAAAAAAGGACGCCAATGCCGTCCGTCAGTCCGTCTATCTGTCTGTCCGGGAGCCGTATGGCGCAACGATTCGACGGATTTGCTTTAAAGTTCGTATATAAAGTTTTTGGGATAACATCTTGCGGCGTCTCTATAATTGGTTCCAAGGATTTTGGTCTGTTTTGTACTTTGGATACTTGGCGTGGGCCCGAGAATATTGCATACTCAGTTTTTTTTAAAACATTTATAAAACCACCAGTAACTGAAAAACTAATTAAAAGAATTCTACATAATTTTACTATTTATACCCTATCCTTAGGGTATATTGATTTTGACACATAGTTTGTAACACCCCTTAATATTCGTCGTAGACCCATAAAAGTATATACATATAATTATGATCAGGATTAAAACCTAAGACTATTAAGCAATATCCGTCCGTTCGTCCGTTCGTCCTAACGCATTTTTCAGGCTTTTAGAATTAAGCTAGGAAGCTGAAATTTTGACCACATATTCTCTAGGGCTCCGAAATGGTTAAGTGTAACATTTTTTTTGAATACGGACACTACCACGCACACAATTTAGAAAAGACCGCACTTCCCTCCTTTATAAGATTGTCATATAACATTTTTTGTGTGCGTTTTTCTTCGAAAATTTTCTTAAAAACCGAAAAAATGTTTAACAATATATTTAGCCAGTTTTTTCACAAAATATTTTGTTGTTTATAAATTTCATGGAATGAAATAAAATGCTATCCATCATCGTAATGCTTTTCTCTTTGGGACATATGGGGACATGGATAGGGTATCACACTGTTCGCCCCAAGCGGACTGTAGCCTTTCCATAAGGAAACATAAGTTTTTTATGTACTTTTAAGTTAAACAAATCTGCGTATCTGGAATTTTGAAAAAAAAATTTTTTTCAAATAAAAATTGTCTTAAATCTTTATTAAATACGTTTTCCCAAGAACGGCACGGCTCTAACGATGTTGACCTGTTTTTTTGTAATTTAAACAATTAGGCTAAATATGTCCAACGAGCAAAATTACATCAAAATCGTTGGAGAACTTTTTTGAGAAAATCTAATTTTTCAAAACCTAAAAATTGATTTAAATAAATTTGGTACATAATCAAATAGTATCATTCTGTTTTTATGCGATTCAAAAACACATCTTTTGAGCCGAAAAAGATTTGTATGATGCAGTCGTGCTTTAATTATAAGATATTATCAGCAATTTGGATGGCATCTAAGCTCCCTGAAATATAATTATTTGAAATTTAAAGCCGTTGTAGTTTATTACTAACTTAAGTTACATTGCATTGCCTTAGTTTCGCCTGTTTTTCTGAAAGCAGAAATTTTCTCAATTTTTTCGCCCTTTGCCTGTATATTCCCGATGAAAGTAAATGAAATTAATATTAAAAAAATCATGGCACGATAACGGTCGCCATTGACGGTTACGTTCGCACCGGCATAATTTTTAAAGAAATATGGACCGATGATTCCACCGGCCCACAAACCACACCAAACCGTTGTTTTTTCTGGAAGTGGCAGTTCTTCAATCTCTTCAGGTTGCTCTTCGTCCCAAATGCGGCAATTTTGTTTGTTTACATACCCATTGAGCCAGAAATGGGCCTCATCGCTAAACAAAATTTGCCTCGAAAACGTCGGATCTTCTTGGAACTTTTCCAGAGCCCATAGAGCGAAGCGATGTCGCTTGGGAAGGTCGAACGGCTTCAGTTGTTGCACAAGCTGTATTTTGTACGCTTTCAATTTAAGATCTTGACGTGAAATGCGCCAAGTCGTTCCATACGTCAGTCCGAGTTGCTGCGAACGGCGCCGAATCGACTCTCTACGGTCTTCGTGTACACTCTCAGCTACGGCCGCTATATTTTCTTCACAGCGTGCTGGACGTGGTCTATTCGGTCGAATATTATCCAATAATGAATGCTGGGTCTCAAAATGGGTGATGGTGTTGCGAATAGTACGCTCAGTAGGCCGATTATGCTGACCATAAGTTGAGCGAAGTGCACGAAACACATTCCTCACAGAACGTGAATTTTCATAATAAAGTTGAACAATTTGTAAACGTTGTTCACGCGTAAGTCTTTCCATTATGAAATGCCAAACAATACTAAACAAAAATAACATGACAGCATGACACGACTCACACGTGATCTGTCAAAAAAAGCCAGTGGAAAAAAGTATCTCTACTTGGATCACCCGTTATAAAGGGATTTACTTTGAGCGTTATTGACTGTAGTTTCCTGATTAACTGTGGAAGTCGGTACCTTTTAGAATTTTCATTTATATGCAGCAATTCTACGTTTTTGGTGATACCTTCAAAACGGATATTTACTCGGAAAATATTACTGCCACGATTCCCGTATGCTTAATCCTCTTTTGCAATTCCCTAAGGCATAACTGTTTCGTTTGCAAGAAACAAACCTAGATGTATATATAGATAATAATAAAATAAAAAAACCACTGACTTGCGGCACTGCTCATAAAAATTCTCTTTATTACATTTGCTTAAATTGAATGGACTTAAAGGCTTCACATTTATTTTACAAATCCCACCATATTACAACAATAAATAAAGAATATTCAGCAAGGGATTTTGTCTACCTCGGCTATTAAAACTGAAAACGAAATCTCTTGCTAATAGCTATTTATTTGTACGTAGCAGTCCTGCTCTATTCTAAGGCATAGCATGTTTTCGTTTCCTGGAAAAATATTCGCAAGGTATTTGATCGGGTTTACATTGACTTATTCCTACGAAGACTTTTCAAAGACATCTGCTAAATAAAATGGTTCCCGCAACTCCGTCTGGCTAAGTATGGCTGGCCACCGTTTTTATAGTTTTAGTTCATTTAATGTTTTTTTGAGTACGCTAATAATCCTTTTTTGTTTTAAGTTACATTGTGCGAGATACCCACGTGCATTTGTGAAATTAAAATTATGATGGATGGGAGAAACAGAGCATGAGAAAGCATTTCACATACGTGTTATACGTCTGAATAGGGGCTTATTGGTTAACTGATGTGCATTTCAGGCAGGCTGGGTTTTGTGGTTGAAATCTTCTAAATGAGCAATGCAACTGGCTATTTCATTTGAGAACTAATGGTGCAAATAACGATAGACCGATAAACCGATTTCACGGTTTTCAATAAGTTTTATTGCGCGTTTTTGAATTATGTCAAGTAGGTCCAAATATGTCATTGATGCGCGTTTGAAGAGAGGAGGCCTTAACAAGTCACGCCATTTTGTTGACATCGAAAATGTATCCAACGAACGCACATACTGAGAATTTAAAGTCGTTCGGTTTCAACAATGCAAGTGCCATTAATGCATAATGACAGCTTATTCTAGTTTCGCTTCAGTGACAGCTTTACGTGTTGTGGAAGCATATAATTTCCACTTTATTGGCTGCACCTCTCTCTACTATGCATACTTATGGAAACTGATTTCATATTTTGATGTAAGAAGTTTGATCCATTTAAGCAAAAGTTGTCAGGAAGGTATTGGTTTTTAGGGTTGTTTTTTGTTTATATCTCTAAATCGGCTATCCGACTTTACCTCTATAGGTGTTCTTACATTTAGGGATATTACGTATCTACTTAAATGGGACCCTGTCATATTTCTCGTCACTGTATTAGCTAAGGAGCTGTTCGGTCTTCCACGTAGTATGATGAATGAACTTTTTGTTTATCTCCAGCTAATTCAGTGCCGAATTACCTCCCGACGCGTGCACACGCATTTTTGTTCAATCACAGAGTTCCGCGGCCAGTGTGCATAGGAAACAAAAACAACGCTAATCGCGCGCGCGCTGATAGCTCAAAAAAAAGTGTGCTGTGCTAGTGTGGATAAATAATCAAAAAAAACGAAAAAAAAGTGCATTGTGTTAGGGCAATCCCTCTCGCCCCACTCCACGGCACTTGCTATAGCTGCCTTGCTTGGCTATAGCAAGTGCCGTATGTTTTTGCGTCCACTTGCTATGGCTGGGTAGGTTATCATTTGGCGAATAGCGGGTTGCGTTGTGTAGATTTTGTTAGCAGACTAAAGCAATTCATTGTATGGGCATAACACCTGCAGTGATTTGTTTTGGAAAACTGATGTCAGGATCTACACGGTACGGCCAAGATTAGTCAGCGTCGGAGTTGAATTTTTTTTGTGTTTTTTTTTTTTGTTATGCGTGGGAATTTTAAAGTGGACGTGAGTAATATTCGTGGGTTGAGATCCAATTTTTTTTCATTGTACGCCCATGCGATTCACAATAAACCAGCTGTTTTGGCACTAAGTGAAACACAGGTCAGCATTGATTCCGATTTAACGGAGTTCAGTCTGCCTGGATATAACTTGGTGCCATTATTCGTTTCACATCGTGGTATGGCCGTTTATATACGCAGTGATATAGCCTACCAACTTCCACCTCAATATGGCCAATGTTCCAATCCGGAATTTAATTTTATTTGGCTAAAATTCCATGTCCGTAGGCAATTAATTCACTACTGTTTTATTTACAGAAGCCCTAACCAGGACAGGCATTCAGCTTATAATGAGTTTGATGCACTGTCTGATTCCATCACCAGAATTGTACTGAAATCGTCATTGCGGGCGATTTCAATATACACAATTCAAGTTGGCTTCGACATTCTGGACAGACAACACCCGAAGGAAGGTATGTTGAGATCTTTGCTGTTAATAATTTTACCAAGATTGTAAATGAGCCGACACGGATACCGGACATTAGCGGTCAAAACGCCAACAATCTGGACTTGTTTCTTACCTCTCACCCTGATAAATACACTTTAAACGTATTATCGCCTCTAGGTTAGACCATTGTATCATATCGGCGAATTTATCGTACTCCAGCCACACAGTTAAAGAACAAGCTCCTAAAAGAAACGTATGGCATTACGAGAAAGCCAATCGGGAAGCTTTAAACGGTTTCTTTAGGAGTTTTAACTGGTCGTTGTGCTTCCTCAACAACGACGTGGATGCCGCTGCCGATATGATAACAAATTTAATTCACCTGGGTATGAAACGCTTTATCCCTCTTAGGATAAAGTGTATCAGACCTAAGGAAAACGCGTGGTGTGACTTGAGCTGTAAAGAAGCTATCAGGGCTAAAGAGGTAAGTTTTCGGTCATTTAAGACCATCCCAACTGAGGAAAACCGAAAAAAGTTCAAACGAGCCAGAAATGACTGCAATGCCCACATTAATCGTGTCAAATTCTCCTACGACCAAAAGTTGAGGCAGAAACTACTACAAAGTCCCACTGGTAGTAAAAACTTTTGGTCGGTTGTTAAGAATATTAAAAATTCGGCCTCGTCATCTATCCCGACACTCATTTGCAATGACACCCCAGCTGTCAGCTCTTCGGATAAAGCCAATCTGCTCGCTGCTCACTTTGCAGCTAGCTCAACGCTGCCAGATTGTACTTTGTCTCCCCCTGTACTCGAGCGCGTAGAATATTCTATGGGACCGATCCATTTTCGCACTCGTACAGTGGCAAGAGTTCTTTGAGATCTCAACATACATAAATCCGCTGGTCCAGATGGTATTTCCCCTATCGTTCTGAAGAGGTGTTCTTCCACGCTGGCAAAACCAATGCGTAAGCTTTTCTATCTGTCCTATTCTTCAGGGCTCTTTCCGAGAAGATAGAAAACAGCATTTGTCCAGCCCGTCCCAAAAAAAGGCGAATCTTCCTCTGTCTCCTCCTACCGACCAATTGCACTAACGTCACTTCTTTCCAAGGTCATGGAAACGCTGATAAATCGTCAGCTTATGAAATATCTCGAATCCTGAAAACTTCTTAATGACCGGCATTACGGTTTTCGCAGCAACAGGTCCACTGGTGATTTGATGACATATCTAACCGAAAAGTGGAACCAATCTATTCACAATGGTGGTGAAAGCAAAGTCGTTGCGCTTGATATTTCAAAGGCATTTGACAGAGTTTGGCATCAAGCTCTCTTGTCGAAAATGCGTGCATTTGGGATCGATGTAACTCTTCCTCAATGGATTAGAAATTACCTTTCGGACCGTTTAATACAAGTTGTTTTGGACGGTTTCAAGTCTGCAAGTCACCAAATAAATGCTGGTGTCCCTCAAGGCTCTGTTTTGTCTCCGACTCTCTTTCTCATTTTTATCAATGACCTCCTGTCTGACACTTCCATTCCTTTGCTGATGACAGTACCCTCAGCTTTACATATTCGTTTCCTGGGCAACGCCCCTCATCTTCGGGCGTTGAACTGGAACGGCAACGTATGTTAAGCTCATTGAATTCCGATCTTGACAGCATACTTAAATGGGGTAAAACCAACAGAGTGGAATTTAATGCTTCCAAAACGCAATGCTGTCTGCTGTCATTGAAGCGAACCCCTAATTCTCTGCCATTATCCATGGATGGCACTTGCATCGCCGAAAAACAAAAGACTTTCCATCCTCGGTATGTGCGTTAACGACAAACTTCGTTGGAATGACCACATATTCGATGTCGCCAAGAACGCTGCGAAATGTCTAGGCTTCCTTAAGGGATGCAAGAAATATTTCACCCCTTCTGGTCTGGCTAGAATCTAAAAGGTGTTCATTCGCCCAAAACTTGAGTAAAACGCTCGTATCTGGTCTGGTGCACCAATGACATATTTGGAGCTACTTGACAGGATTCAAAAACATGCGGTAAAATTTATTGGCGATCGAGACATCACGAAATCATTTCACTCTCTTAGTCATCGTCGTGATGTCTCCTGTCTGTCATTGTTTTATCGATACTATTATCACAAGAGCTCAAATGAAATAGCCAGTTGCATTCCACCCCTACAGCAATTCAACCGCAATACTCACCATGCTAGGAATGCAGATCAGTTTACCCTCAAGCCTGTATTCGGACGTACAGTGAAATACAAGGATTCGTTTCTTAACCGTACAATACGAATGTGAAATGCTCTACCCCGCTCTGTTTTTCCTACGCATTATAGTTTACAGACATTTAAAACCAACGTGCATCGTTATCTCCTTTTTTCTAATCCTTCACTTCCCTAATGCCCGCACTGTGTTACTTCATTATAAGGGTATCCAAAATCCCTTTAGTGCGCGTACATTATAAAAAAAAAGAAAAAAAAACTACGTAACCAACACAATGCCTGGAGTTGATGCTCGTTTATCTTATTTACCCCTTGCGTAAGTAGTAATTTTGTACACGAAGAAATGAAGACTATGTGAATAATATATGTATGTATCTGCTAAATGTTTGAATACAAAAACATACTATATTAGTATGTTAATTGGTGCGTAAAAACATGTCCATTTTAATTGTAGTTTTATTCCCAGTGTAATGTTTTTGCACAAATTTTCTAACAAATATTTTGCCACAGGGTTATAACACGAAAAATAAACTGCAGCAGATAAACAAAGGATGTAGTAGCTATACCTATAAATAGTTCGCTGCGACCCAGTTTTAAAATTTATTTTCAAACAAAAATCGTCATCCGGTTTGTTTACCTAAGTCAACAGAGCTCACATTTTATTTTCATCGGATCCGCAAAATAAAAAGTTTCTCTCGAAGAGCTGAAAAGCTTTCATATTCGGATGCTGGATTATTTATTAAATAAGTTATCAGTGGTTGCGAATTTATATTTTATCATAATTAAAGTTCACGTCTGGGCCAGTCGAAACGGTCCCCCTATTTTAGATGCATTATTAAATCGAATCATAAAAATTCATTTTGAAAATATGAAAATCTATTTGATGTTGTTCTAAATGCTAAAGTAGATCAGATGTTTACTTTTTGGTTGGTTTTATAAACCATTTGTGTGTTAAATTAAAAAAGGGCGGTTTTTACAGTTTGAGTTTAAAATTTTAGCAAAACTATTGACCAGGAAGGACCTTAGATCGTTTTATGAAAAATGGTAATTACTTGCTTACTTTTAGGCGTCGATTAGTCAAACTAATACATGGAACCCATGCAATTTTGGGCACGCACAAATTCTAGAGAAAAACGTTGGGAATAATGTCACTTCTGACTACATGTCTTCCCAACTGAACTTTGATAGACTATTCACCTACTCCTTTCCGAGCAGAGCAGAGAACAGATGAACCCACAAAGCGGAAATCGGTATCCATCTACACAGATGGATCAAAGATGGAATGTGGAACCGGTGCTGGTATATTTTGTGAGGAATTAAATATACACTGCTCCATCAGGCTTCCTGATAGCAGAGATTCTGGCAATCGCGGAAGCGGCCCTAATGGTGTCATTGCTGGCAATACCACGTAATGATATTACCATTTTCTTTGATAGCCAGGCGGCTATAAGAGCAATTTCTGCTATGGAAATTAAATAGAAGCTAGGTCACCGTTGTCGCGAAGAGCTTCTTTGCTCGCAGCACTCCACGAATCTCTGCTGGGTCCCTGGACATAGTGGCAAAGCCGGCAATGAGATAGCTGATGAACTGGCGAGAAAGGGGTCCGCAATGGATAAAGATAGAGCACTACAGTCGATCAAGCCTCCACTATGGAATCTCAGAGAACGAGTGGAAAACAAGATACGCATGAAAACCAATAACAGGTGGAAAGCACTAACTACCTGTGAAGTATCTCGGAAGCTATGGCCAGCATATGACAAAGGCCGAACATTCAAACTTCTACAGTTCGACAGGCCATCGCTGTCTAAGCTGGTAGGGGCTCTAACAGGTCATAACTTCTTAAGAAATCACATGATGAAACTAAATCTCAAGGACGATGATATTTGTAGAGCTTGCGGAGACGAAGAGGTCCATGAGGACACACCTCACTTCCTCTGTCACTGCCCGAGCCTCTGTCACTTTAGAAACAGAACACTTGGGAGTTTTTACTTCCATGATTTACGAGAACTTTCTGATGTTACACTTTCTAATCTTAACAGTTTCTTGAGGACGTCAGGATGGCTGGGCGGAGTCGGGTAAATGCAAAAAGGATGACACAAGCTGACCATGATGCCACAAGGACCTGAGTGTGGTATAGTAGAGTATACCCTGCTCTACCAACCCACATCATAGTCATAATGATAAATACCTTACTTGTGTTATTTCGACGGATTCGGGGCTCAGCTGAAAGTGAGGTGCTATTCAAAATCGTAAATCTGTTATGACTCGGTAAAATGCAGTGACAATTGCAATGCTCCTTTCCAAAACATATACCTAATTTGTACAAACTTTCTATACAACGACTTCAATGCTTTATATATACATTACGCGTAAACGGCCCATACAGGACCTAAAGCCTAGCTTCTCCAACCATTGTGTGTGCCAAGTTATATTTTTGACACGAATGGAGGGACCTACAGTTTATTGCCGATTCCAAATTTATTTTTAAGAAGCTTCTCATGACATTTCTTACTCTTGGATGTTTGTCGAACGTTCGCAAGAGGTCGGGATTTGAACCATCGACCTCTTGCTTAGTGGTCCAACGCACAATGCTTTGTATACTTATCCATTTAAGTGACTTGGTAAATAAAATACGCCAACTCGGACCGAAGGAAAAATAGAAGTTAAAAGGCCGTTACTATCGACGGGAAGTAAGGAACTTTGTCTTCCTGGGCACTGCTATCACATCTGAGAGCGACATTTCTTCAGAAATCAAACGAAGAATAACGCTTATCAGTCGCTGTTTCTTTGGGCTGAAAAGTGAACTATGCAGTAAGGCCCTCTACCCAACAACTACGGAAATTGCAAGCACTCGCTTAAAAATTATTCAAACAGTACAGTCCATCTCAGTCACTAGCACAGAATATAGAAATACCAAGAATCGCATCTCAATAAATGTTTCTACTAAAATATTGTGTATGGCGGGATCCAACATTAAAGCCCAATCTCATAGCTTTTGCTATTGCTTTGCTTTATCAAGAATTTTAAATCCTTTGCAAAAAACTTTATAAACCAGTCCAACGCGATACAACACACACAGCGGCACAGCGATAGCACGACGAGCGACGGAGATACCTCTTTATATGCCTATCCATTTAGGAAAACTTGTATATCCTAACAGAATATCCTGCATAAACTGTTTTTTTAAGGAAAGATGGCAAGGGTCGACGTCATTTTTCAGTCGGCGCTTTTTGTGTTCAACTTCATTTTCAAAGGCAGATAATACTTCTGGCTGGTAATTTTATATTTTTTGCTACTATGTAGGTATTTCGTGAAATAAGAGCTATTGAACGCATTTTTTCGTAGCTGTTACTACAAACTACCCAATGACAGCTGACAGACAACATTTGACAGGTAGGAGTTGTAACGTGATCAATGACAGCTGCTAGGTGACAGATAAAAGATGAAATTTCAATGTTTGATGTAATTTACTGAAATTGGTGAATGTACTTTAAAATCATATTATGTGATGTTTTCTCCTCACCATTAAATACAATTCGTTTTTGTTGGCTATACAAGTTCTTGTCAAAACAGAATTTATCTTCTTAATTTAAGTCGCAATTCAAATGTAAGTTCCACAATAAACAAAAACATTCTGACACAAAATTAGCTACCACGTGCCACCTCAACCTCAAGTCATTTGCTTCTCCAAGCTTAAATAAGTTAATTGTCTTCGACAAACAAAAAGTGTCAATCGAGAATACCAATTAATCCCATAAGTGGATGGGTGAAAGTATCATAGTCGACGACAACCGACGACATCCAAAAAATGTATAAGGTTACCATCAATTTAATTGCTTTATTGTTCCAACGGTTGAACGGTTCGCTCCTCCTTGTTCGTGTCAATACGTATTGTCAACAGGGTTCAAAGTCATTTCCAGTTAATACCATATCTACTACGTGACCCCAACGCAATGGTTCAAAAATATTTCCTTAAAAAAAAAAAAAAAAACACAAAACCCGAACGAGATTAGTTTCACCACTCCGTTGTTAGGCGACGACACGATGATTGGTATTTTTGTTTACTTCTTTGCGCCACTATTGGGATATCCTCTTAGAAGAAGTATATCAATTCTCTTTTGTTTTGCCCCATATTCACCTATAGGGTTTAAGGCATCTTCGGACAGGAATGCAAATGAATCCTTTTCACCGCACTACAACGTGCATCATCACAAACAAAGGGAGCTTAACAAAATCACTCCGATAAAAGTGTAAACAAACCAAACATCGTCGTCGTTGTCATCGGCGGCGGCGTCGGCGTCAGTCGGCGGAAAGAGTTACCTAGATGCATTTTAAATTTTCTCCTTTCCCCATATTTTGTAAGGGAAATTTAATTTGTAAGTCTCCTCGATGTCCTCTCTCCGGATTGCTGGTGCATTGGCTTCTAGTGTGCCTTTATATATATGTACATAATATATAGGTGTATGTTGTTGTCGTCGCTGTTAAACCGAAAGGACAGATCTCGCATGAAAAAGTCGGGCTGTCGCCACACCATTCCAATGATGCGAGGATGTGTGCACGTCACGTGTATGCTGGCTGCCGTCGTCCTACGAACAAAATAAAATAAGTAAAAATGAAAAAGTTACAATATGCAATTAGTGTTTCGTGGGTGGCAATAGTGGGGGAAATAGATGTTTTTTTTTTGGTTTTTTTTTGGAAAGGCAAAACCATTTAGGAACAGATGTGTAATCGGCACTCTATTCAAGCGAAGGGTATGATTTGGATAGGGATTTAACGAAGGGTGCTTCTTATAAAGATGCTGAAGGGAGCTTTTGAAATAACTCTAATTACGTGCGCTGCAATAATCATGCTAATTATTCGCTCACTTTATGCAATCTATGTTTCAAGCAGCTACATTCAATCCTATGATAAAGAATGTGCGCATGATAGAGATGGAACTAAACACATTTACGTTACAATTTGTCTAAGAAACATAAACAACGGCAACAGTCAGGTTGGGCCGAACTTTTTGATACCCCATCTATTTCGTGCGTAATGCTTCCAAGATAAAGTACATGAAAACATTTATGTCTGGATGACATTTGATTTAAAATGTTAAGGGGTGGGGAGAATGGGGTCAGTGTCGACTTTTTCTAAACTTCAGCCTCCTACTTAGGGATACCAACAGGGGTACTTTGGCCCGGAGACTCCGAGAATTTGCTCTAATCTCCGGGCTGCGGGCCCAGCCGAAATTTTTCCGGGCCGCCAGGTTTTAAAATGTTTATAATTTCTTTTAACCTTAAAAAGCAGTTTACAGCGACTGAAAATCTGTTAGCATTAGTTTACAGTGATAAATAATTTGGCAGCAACAAATGTACAAAGAACAAAATGGCAAAGGGCGAATTAGGTCTTACATAACTTAAGCTAATCATTTTTTCACACCGCATTGAAATCTCAGCTTTCCATCGAAATCAGGAGGTTTCCCAATACATTTTTCAGATTTCAAAACCTCGTTACTGTATGAGGCTTCGATTAAACCTCCCCAGAATCTGGTTTCAATGGTGAGGTTGTCGAAGCAAACGTACATTTGAACACATTCTTTCAGATCCACAAATCAGTTGACAAGCGGTTGACAGATTTTTAACTGTGTTACAAGTCAACTGCTTGTTGACTTCAGCTTACCAAGAGTTGGCTTACCAATTTCTTCAACGATGATCACGCGAATTATAGGAGGATATAGGGATTGTTAGCTATCGTTAGCTAGATTGTGGACTTATACTACACTTGCAACTAGAACGCAATACTTGTTTATTCGCTTTTATTTTTTGCCATTGTTGACCGAAATGTCAAAAAAAACCCAGGTAGTGTTCGGTGTGAATGCTTTCACGAGATTTCGAAATCTTTTTTGTGGAAACCTCAGATTTCAGTGCCGTGTGAATAGGGTGTAATTATAATTATGGAAAAATTATTTTGTTAACATTTCTCAACGAACTGACATAGCTGGCTATTTTATCCTTAATGCCAAAAAGAAAATCCTTGCACGCAGATGCATTACAACTAAGTGACACACAAAATGCGTCTTATATATATATATATACATATTAGGCGTAAACGGCCCATACAAGACCTAAAGCCTAGCTTCTCCAACCATTGTGTGTGCGAAGTTATATTTTTTGAAACCAATGCAGGGACCTACAGTTTAATGCCGATTCCGAACGGCAATTTATTTTTGAGAAGCTTCTCATGACATTTCTTACTCTTGGATATTTGTTAGACGTTCGCAAGAGGTGGGGCAGCGAATAAAAACGTTCAGGTATAGGTCGGGATTTGAACCAGCGACCTCTCGCTTAGTGGTCCAACGCACTTAACCACTAAGCCACTGCACCCACAAAAAAATGCGTCTTATAGTGTAAAAAATTACTCTTTTACATATATTTAGTATACGTTGACACAAACAATTTTCTTGGTAAAACAAAAAAAATCTGCGGGCCGGGTAGAGTTAGAGTTGGTAGCCATGCTCCTACTCCAATATAAAAGTCCTTCAAACCAGTGATATGGCTTTTGATGCTGATCACAAACGTTGTGTCAGAATTCAAACACTCATTATATTGACATGTGAAGTGATTGGACCCCTTTTCCCAGACTTAAACGTCATGTTTTCGTTTGGATCTTATATTGTTGGAAATGTATTGCGGAGAGGAAGTGCATAATATAATTTTTATGTTAATGCATTACCACTATATCAAGTAATTATTCAATAAGTAATCCGAAAGTAATTGCAACTACAACAACATCAAAAACGGAAATAATTATTGGATATGGGTGCTGTGGCTTAGTGGTTAAGTGCGTTGGAAGACTATGCGAGTACCAGTACCACTTACAAATTTTTATTCGCTGGCTTCTTGCGAAAGACTGACAAACATCCAGGAGTAAAAACTGTCATGAGCAGCTTCTCAAAAACTTGAAATTCAAAATAGGCATTAAACCGTAAGATCCCTTCACACACACAATGGTTGGAAATGGGCCCTCTGTTGTTGTGTTGTGTTTTTTTTATTTCTCTGATCTCTCTATGGCAACGCAACAACAAAGTATCACACATGAGGCGAACGAAAACTATTCAGTAATTTCAGCAGTAAAAATTAATATATTTCATGTCTTTCCCCTTACAGACGTATAACACAATTGACGTGCACTTCCAGTGTTTATCATTGAGCGAGCATTAAACGCGATTAAAACTCCCATCGTAATGTTGAATGGAAAGTGCAGCCTCAAGCAGAAATCACCATCAACGACAGATGTGGAAATAAATATTAGTCAGACCGTTGTTGCAGGACACAATCATGAGGATAAAATGTCATTAAGGTCGATTAGTTCAGAAGACATATCGAATGCGCCGGCTGGTAGATGTTGCAGTGCAGCCGCCAGAAATCCGGCGATAAAAACCGGTCGCCGGATACAATTGTTTCAGGTGAGTCATTTTTAAATTATTCCAAAATGCTGAACGAAATTTATTGTTATTGCTTTTGCGAGTGTATATGAGAGTAGGTAGAACGAACCAAATTTATTGGTATTTTCTTTTTAAGACTTTATAGTTTATGGTTTCAGATTTCACCTATCATGGGAATTAAAGCGTCGGTCTTATAGGCGCTGATAGCTTTAATTTCGCCTTACCGCCCTTCCTCCACAAATGGTTGGAAAGCAGTAAGGAAAATAATAGATAGAAAATTTAAAATCTGAATTTTACAGACGAATGTTATTTCTTATTTTTTGAAAAAGTAAAATGATTTACGTGACCAAAATGTTTCATACAAGTTTTTTTCAAGGTTTTTGGTATCAACGTAAATATAATTAACAGACTTTGGATTACATTTGCAAACTTTTTCTGTCATCTTATAACATAAAAATGCAAATTTAATTATAAATATATTAAAATTATTTGGTATGTAAATATTTCGGTTCTGAACTTAGCAGTGGAAGATTATGATTTACTATCTTCTTTACCCAGAGCATCAGGGGCTGCAACAAGTGTCAACACTACACTAAAGTGTAACCTTTTTACATGCTTATGATCATCTTGTATGTTTTCAGAATCTGAATTAACGATGTCCATTCCTACTGAAACTGCAAATCAATATATAAAAGACACTGGTGTCGGTGTGTGCACTCATACCTCGAAAACGGATCGTTAGATTTCTACGATTTTGGGCTTGATGGATTTTTATTGGCCCAAGGAAACAAACCATGGAGGAAAATCTCACAAAATATATAAAGTCCGGAAATATACGGTTTTTAGTAAATTTTTTTTGAAAACAATTTAAATGAGAACGACTACGATTCGTTGACGATTCAAAGAACACTGCAATGACAAAAGTAAAGATTAGATAACAACAAATAATTTTTCCCGAAAAATAAGAACCATTTCTGAAGGTATTCGGAATCCTAAATTTGAACTTCCACAGAAAAACATAAACATGAATAAATTTAAATTATTTTTGAAAATTTCGAAAATATTATCCTTTTAAGGAGTTTTTTTTACATGAGATGCTTGATACCGATCCCTTTTTAAACACCAGCAGTAATCTGCAATTATATTTACATTACATCTACCCATATCACGTTCCTCCATGGTACGAATTCCACGTTGGAATCTCTCTTCTTGTGGTTATGTAGGCAAAACATAAAGCTAATGAATAAAAATTTAGATAAATTTATCATTTTAAAATACTAACGGGTGATTTTTTAAGAGTTAATTTATTCAGGTTGGCAGCACTGGTTAGTAATGGCGTCCAAACGTCATCTGTCAAAGTCCAAAGTTTTCAATATAACCTGCCATTTAATCATGAAAAGACTTACAAACGGGCAACGATTGCAAATTATTAAAATTTATTATCAAAATGCGTGCTCTGTGAAAATCCGGTGTTTTATCGAAAAATTGTGTTCAGCCATGAGGCTCATTTCTGGCTCAATAGATACGTAAATAAGTAAAACTGTCACATCTGAAGTGATGAATAGCCACATTCCATACAAGAACTACCGGTGCATCCCGAAAAAACGACAGTTTGGTGTGGTTTATGGGCTGGTGGCATCATCGGTCCATTTTTCTTTAAAGACGACTGTGGAAGAAACGTTATCGTCAACGGCGAACGATATAGAGCCATGATACGCAACTTTTTAGATCCTATTCTAAGGGTATATTAATTTAGACACATAGTTTGTAAAACCCCTTAATATTCGTCGTAGACCGATAAAAGTATATATATTTATGATCAGGACCAAATCCTAAGACTATTTAGCAGTGTCCGTCCGTCCGTCCGTCCGTACGCAATTTTTAGGCCTTTAAAATTAAGCTAGGAAGCTGAAATTTAGACCATATACTCTCTAGGGCTCCGAAATGGTTTTTGAATACGCCCACTGCCACGCCTACAATATAGAAAAAACGTTTTCAAGCAAAAGTTGTAGAGATAGAGTCACAAGATATGTAGGCACTGCCCTCCTTTATAAGTTTGTCATTTAAAGTTTTTGGCCGCGCCTCCTTTTGTTTCCTCCTCCTCCTAAATGTTTAACAAGATATTTAGCCAATATTTATTCCAATATATCGCCCATACAAAGTTTTTGGCTACGCCCAAGCGGACTGTAGCCTTTCCTTATGTTTTTTGATCCAGTTGCCTTAGTTGAACTTGGTTGACATGTGGTTTCATCAGGACGGTGCCACATGCCACACAGCTCTTGATACAATGAAAACTGTGAGTTGGCCGCCAAGATCATACGATTTAACGCCTCTTGATTATTTCTTGTGGGGGCATGTAAAGTCGTTAGTCTATGTGTACAAGCCGAAACCGATTGAAGCCTTACAGAATAACATAACACGCGTAATTCGTGAAATACAGGCCAAAATACAAATGACACAAAATTGGACCTCATGAATGATAAAACGGAGCCGCGGACCACATTTACATAAAGTTGTTATAAATGGCTAACGCCTATTTACAATCGATTACAATAAAAATTTTCAATATTTGATGCAAATTTGAGGGTTTTATTCGATTTTTAAAAAAACTTCGCTTAAAAAATTACCCTTTATAACAGGAAAACTAAAAAACGATTTTTTTTAATTTAAATTCTATCACCTGTGATGAGTGCTCAATAAAATAAAATAAATATTAGGCGTAAACGGCCCATACAGGAAGCCTAGCTTCTCCAACCACTATGTGTGCGAAGTTATATTTTTTGACACGAATGGAATGGACCTACAGTTTAATGCCGATTCCGAACGGCAATTTATTTTTGAGAAGCTTCTCATGACATTTCTTACTCTTGGATGTTTGTCAGACGTTCGCAAGAGCTGGGGCAGCGAATAAAAACTTTTAGGTGTTACAGGTCGCTTAGTGGTCCAATGCACTTAACCACTATGCCACTGCACCCACAACGACAGTGGGCAATGATTCACAAAAAAATGATAAACGACGTTACGTTGGCGCAATGATTTTGCAATCAGGCAAATTTTCCTGTTATTCTAAAGATCAACTGCAATTGAAAACGAACATGCGAGTTGCTTCACGAAGAGTTCTCCATGTTATTGTTTGCGATGGGCAATGTCGTGATTCAGTGGACTTTGTTAGTCACCGGTCTGATTAAATTTCCACAGAATTTTTTATTTTTTTTTTTTTGAGGAAAATCCCTCAGAATTATATTATCCTTAATTGGCTGAGTGGATAAGCGATCTTGGCTTTATAATTTTGTTGCCCAACCGAAACTTTTGAACGGCCCGCATTTGATTGTGAAGAATCTCAATTCAAATGTCATTCAAGCATAGATTTAAGGGAAAAATGTTCTCATTCCTCATTCCGAGGATGTTAGTGGAATCACTCTTGTTTCACTCCTTTGTTTCTCACATGGTCAATGTGGCGTACTCACGTGGCTGCAAACCTTCCGATTGTAAAGGGTGATTTTTTAGCTGGTTTGGTTTTGGCAACACTGGTTTTGACAGCTGACGTGTGTTTAGTACCTTGTGTCAATGTCAAACAGCTTCTGTTTGGTTTGCAATTTAACCATGGATCATCTTACAAATGAACAACGCTTGCAAATTATTGAATTTTACTATCAAAATTCGTGCTCGGTTCGAAATGTTCATCGCGCGCTGCTTCCATTTTATGATCGGCATTCTCGACCTTCTGAGCAGTCTATTCGGAAGATTGTGACCAAATTTCGCACCAAATTTACTTTGTTGGACATTAAACCACCAACACGTTTACGTACTGTGCGTATTGAAGAAAATATTGCGGCCGTATCAGCTAGTGTGACAGAAGACCGCGAAATGTCGATTCGGCGCCGTTCCCAGCAGTTAGGCCTTTGTTACAGCACTACGTAGAAAATTTTGCGGAAGGATTTGGGCGTAAAGCCTTTTAAGATACAGCTGGTGCAAGAACTAAAGCCAGCCGACCTACCACAACGCCGAATTTTTGGTGAATGGGCTCTTGGAAAGCTGGCCGAGGATCCGCTTTTTTATCGAAAAATTGTGTTCAGCGATGAGGCTCATTTTTGGTTGAATGGGTACGTAAATAAGCAAAATTGCCGCATTTGGAGTGAAGATCAGCCAGAAGCATTACAACAGCTACCAATGCATCCCGAAAAAGCCACTGTTTGGTGCGGTTTATGGGCCGGCGGCATTATTGGGCCATATTTCTTCAAAGATGATGCGAATCGCAGCGTTACTGTCAATGGTGAACGCTACCGAGCGATGATAACAAACTTTTTTTTTGCCCGAAATGGAAGTTCTTGACTTGCATGATATGTGGTTTCAACAAGACGGTGCCACATGCCACACAGCACGCGAAACAATGGCGCAATTGCGAGGCGAGTTTGGTGAACAGTTAATTTCACGTTTCGGGCTGGTCAATTGGCCGCCTAGATCGTGCGATTTGACACCATTAGATTATTTTTTGTGGGGGTATGCCAAGGCTAATGTGTATAGGGACAAGTCCGCTTCGATTGACGCACTGGAAGCCAACATCCATGCATTCATTCGTGAGATACCGGCCGATATGTGTGAAAGAGTATGCCAAAATTGGACTCAGCGGATGGGCTACCTGAGACGCAGCCGCGGTCAACATTTGCATGAAATTATCTTTAAACATTAAATTGCAAGGTTCAAACTATCGATTCAAATAAATATTTCATTCATTTTTTCCAATTTTTTGTGTTTTTTTTTTTTAAAAAAGTTCTAAACCTCTTAAAAAATCACCCGGTATTTGTGCGCGCCCTAGAATAGAACGAAAGATATTGTTGCGGAAGGTTGGGCAATGCAATCATTGGTGTTCGAATGAAACACATCAACATTGTTATACTTTAGTTATTTCCATTGCATTTGTGCCTTGGAATACAGAATTTGAATTGACCGAACTACATGAAGCAGCATTATTATTTTCATTACATTAACGAATTTGGGAGGAACGAGATACGAAGCGGGCCAGCTAGTCAACATATAAATGTTTATCTCTGCTTCGTTGCAAAGTTATTATCTAGAATCATCTTTAGCGTTTTACTTCCTCACTTCTTGCGAATGTCTCATAAATATCCGAGCTCCTCAAATGTTCCAGTCTGAATAGGTATTAAATAGAGATATAAATATGTACATACGAACATAACGCAATTTTAAACTTTTCTGAAAGTAAGATGTAGGATCTTGGTATTGCTATCATGTTATGCACTTTCACAAAGTTTCTGAATTGTCGATATCGACAACGCAACCAAAAGTTGGTCTCACAGATCCGTTCCTCTGCAGCCGACTGCGAAAATGGGTCTTCAGATTTGATTTAAACTTAATATTTAGTGTTTATTTTTATAAACCAACCAACAACCAACATTCTGCAAATATTACTTCTACAATTTTGGTTAATTTTTTTTTAATTTCAAAAACTCCATTGAAAAAAATAAGCACTCCGTCTGCCCTCTGAGCCGAACAAAACACTCAATACTTTCTCATTGTCCGTTCGAGGTACTTTGGATTATTTTTAAATTCTGGATTTCATTAACCAGTGTACGTCAGAGTACGTTGATTAATGAATTGTCATTAATATTTTTGTTTAATTTTCTCAGAAGTAAAATAAGTTTCGCAGTATTCAATCGAACCGTAGCAAACTTTCAGTGAAACATTTTTTCAGTCGTAACAAGTATTCAGTAGCATTTGAAGCGAAGGTAATCTACATAAGATTATCGAAACACTGCGTCGTTACATTGCATCTCAAAAAATGCAGACATGCACATGGTAAATGAGGACTATATTTTTGCTTATTAGCGCGTAAAGGCTTTAAAGACTGACTTTTTCGTTCTCTGATTAAATGACACAAATTTGGATGAAATGGCTATAAACGCTTGAAAAAGAATTCGAAAACTTTGCTCTCGAATCAAATCCAAAGAGTTTCAACAGAAATAAATGGCATTATAATAGAATTTTATGTGCCTTGTTTAAAATCAAGCATTGGAAAGGCTATAACAAAATTTAACAAAGCCGCATTCTCACTTATGGGTCAATATCATGGTGGCAGGCTGCTAGTTCAAACGTATAATAAAGGGTGATCCATTTCGAGGTTCCCTACTTTTTTAAAGAAAAAAACACAGAAAATTCAAATTTAATGGAGAATGTTTATTATCATTTGAAAGAACATTCTTTGGCATTTATTTTTTGAAGATTATGTCTATCAAATGTTGGCCGTTGCTACGTCGCAGATGGTCCATCCGTTGAGTTCAATTTTCGATCACTCGTTCGAGCATTTTGACTGGTAACTGGCGAATGACACGCGTGATGTTTTCCTCCAAGGCCTGAATCGAAGTGGGTTTGTCGGCATAAGCTTTTGATTTTACATATCCCCACAGGAAAAAGTCTAACGGTGTGATATCACACGATCTTGGTGGCCAATCGACCGGCCCAAAACGTGAAATTATGTGCTCACCGAAATGTTCTCTCAATAAGTCCATTGAATGATGCGATGTGTGGGAAGTGGCGCCGTCTTGCTGAAACCAAATGTCGCCGAGATCACGACCTTCAATTTCAGGCATGAAATAGTCGGTTATCATGGCACTATAACGGTCGCCATTGACGGTTACGTTCGCACCGGCATAATTTTTAAAGAAATATGGACCGATGATTCCACCGGCCCACAAACCACACCAAACCGTTGTTTTTTCTGGATGAAGTGGCAGTTCTTCAATCTCTTCAGGTTGCTCTTCGTCCCAAATGCGGCAATTTTGTTTGTTTACATACCCATTGAGCCAGAAATGGGCCTCATCGCTAAACAAAATTTGCCTCGAAAACGTCGGATCTTCTTGGAACTTTTCAAGAGCCCATAGAGCGAAGCGATGTCGCTTGGGAAGGTCGAGCGGCTTCAGTTGTTGCACAAGCTGTATTTTGTAAGCTTTCAATTTAAGATCTTGACGTAAAATGCGCCAAGTCGTTCCATACGTCAGTCCGAGTTGCTGCGAACAGCGCCGAATCGACTCTCTACGGTCTTCGTGTACACTCTCAGCTACGGCCGCTATATTTGATGGGTGATGGTGTTGCGAATAGTACGCTCAGTAGGCCGATTATGCTGACTATAAGTTGAGCGAAGTGCACGAAACACATTCCTCACAGAACGTGAATTTTCATAATAAAGTTGAACAATTTGTAAACGTTGTTCACGCGTAAGTCTTTCCATTATGAAATGCCAAACAATACTAAACAAAAATAACATGACAGCATGACACGATTCACACGTGATCTGTCAAAAAAGGCTATTGAAAAAAGTATCTCCACTTGGATCACCCGTTATAATCAAATTCAGAGAACGGCGTGCATAGGAATTATAAGTAATAGTGAATTAAATATTTTGAAATGGCAGTGTACATCGAATGTTGAATTTTTGGAATGTAGACCTAAATATTTCCATCGCAGGTTCATAATGCGATCCTTGCTTTATCTAATGTCTTGGTATAGTAAGAGTTCTATAAAAGTCATTCATATGAAAAAGAAAAGGCGTTTTCAAACTTTTCTCGCTTTTTATTTTCTTGATGGGGGCAATTGTGGTGCTTCTATGGGACTCACGTTTAGTCCAATTTTTATACACCATGTAGAGTGCAGAGCCCTCGGTCCGAGATTGTGTCTTTCAATTTACCTCCCATTAGCCAACTTTAGATGAAGAAGGCTCACAAACTCTTTCATACCTAGAAAGATGTGGCCAAGTAACAAGGAGGCTAAAACAACAGACTTTTATAACAGAACTCGAGAGAATAATAACGGGTCACTGACCTATAGGAGCTCATGTGGGCAACATGACTGAGCCAGTTGTAATGTTGAAGGGAGGTGACTTACAACTACAAATTTCGATTCCAAGCGGAAAATCTGATAAGCCCTGCAGCTGCAGTAAAACAAAAGTTCAGGTTATACTACTTGGACCATACTTGAATAAAGGGCGATCCTATGTCTTGCAAGAACTATCGAGGCGTAAAATAAAAAAATAAATATTAGGCGTAAACGGCCCATACAGGACCTAAAGCCTAGCTTCTGCAACCATTGTGAGTGTGAAGTTATACTTTTGACACGAATGGAAGGGACCTACAGTTTAATGCCGATTCCGAACGGCAATTTATTTTTGTGGTGGGGCAGTGAATAAAAAACTTTCAGGTGGTACAGGTCGGGATTTGAACCATAGACCTCTCGCTTAGTGGTCCAACGCACTTAACCAATAAGCCACTGCGCCCACGCCCACTATCGAGGCATATTTCTAAATGTTGCAAATAATATCCTACTACACTATTCGGCAAAACCAATGAGGCTTCCGGGCCGAAAGGCCGTAGAGCAAATTTTCAAACAAAGGCAAATCCTGGAAAAGATTACCTCTTCACGGACTTTAAAACCGCATATTATGATAGAATTCATCGCCAGAAGGTTTACATGGCCGAGTTCGGGATCTTTTAATTTTAAATTCATTTTTATTATTTCCAAAAAAACTTACATACTAGACAAAAATGATTAAATCTAACTTAAAATTAACAGGATACTTATTCTTACTGGTTACTGGTCCTCATGCGGACGCTCTAAACTTAACTGTATCACTTATTACTATTACCTTTCGGCCTGAATTATTAATACTTGTTATTTCGTAACTATGGTTTTTGCCAGAAAATTTTTAAAAACTGGCAAACTTTGTAATTATTTTTTTTCTTAAAATACTTAAATCTACTATTTAAAGCTATACATATAGACAAACAAACAAACAACTAAAAACTTAAAACTAATTATACAAAAAAACTATTACTAATTATAATCGGGGGTGATGTGCACTCGCCGCCTCTTTGAAAGAGGCACCGAAGGCCCACCCCCAACACCGTTAGTAGCACCCAGCAGCCGCCAACAAAGCACACATGCGCTACTGAGAGCCGACTGACACCGAAATGCATCGGTCGACTCTCAAGAACTTAAAACTACTTAAATCTAAGAGGAGTTACCTTAATGTAACGCACCGACCTTTAAAGGTATGTCTACCTCTTCCAATGTACCCTCCGCAAGCCACCAGTATTCGGTGAATTGCGTGTACGTATCAATTTGATCCCTCCCCGCTATCGTGGTACTAAAACGAAGGAGCTCGGGAGCATTAGCGACGTCCCCGTCGTTGTTGAGCCGCTTATCAGTCGCTCTGCGGTAGCGGTGGTATAGTACCGGGATACCATCCCTCGTCTGTACCAGCCCTTTTTTTATCAATATGGAGAAAAGCCTCTGGCGGAACAAAGCCAGATCGGAGCGTTCTCTCCATGTGTGCTTCATTGGGGTAGTATGCCCCGAAGATCAGGCTATTATCGTTGGTCATCGCCCTCACAACGTGCCTTCGAGTCACCTTAATGAGGAAATTGTCAATCCTATTCAAGTGAGCCCCATCATATAATGCCGTGTTGGGATAATATTTTATGTACTCAGATTCAGGTGTTCGGAACAACCCGAAACATGTCCTAAGACATTGTCTCTCGAAAACCCGAATCCTTTCCATATACGATGGCGCTATATTGAACCACAATGGACAGCCATAAGCGATGATGGGCCTTAGTAGGGCCACGTAGCATATGACCTTAACTCTAGAAGCAAGTTGACTGCTATGAAACAGTCTCTTGTCAGAGCAAAAGCCTTCTTAGCTCCAGCAAGACAAGCATCTATATGTTTATTTCGAGTTCGGGATCCAGGCATAACTTGTGTGTCGCGTGACAAGAACAGGCAAAGTTAGTCGGTCTTGGAGTAACTGAGAACAAGACTAAATACATGGTATCAACAAAGAAACAAACACATGTCCACCGTGACTAGGTGGACACTGTCACTACTTGGAGGTAGTTACCGCTGCTTCGGTTTGGCGAAACACATGGGTTTAAAACTCTTTACTTGAAGGACAAAGTATATGCTCTATAGAACCCTTATTCTGCCAATTCTGGATACTAGGCTTCTTCGATGGAGGAGAAGATACAACCATGAAACTGAATAAGTTATACCAATATGTGGATTTAGTCCAAAATGCCAAAACTCGTCGTCAACTACATGCTCCAGCCCCCAGGTTCAAGACTACAAGGAAGACCGAACATCCGTTTTAAAGACCAAGTCATCGCTGAATAACTGGAATCAGCGTGCCCGGGATCGCAGAGAATGGAAGGCTGCTGTGTCTCAGGCATTAACTCTTCACGGGTCGGGAGCCAGTTAAATAAGTTATACAACGTGGATTCAAGAAGCCTCTAATGAGTGACCAATATAGCTAAAACTATACCCGCAGAGCCTATCGAAATCTACATCATCAAAGCAAGTGCTTAGTTTATTGTCAAAAAAACATGTTTTCCACAACAATAAAGAGATACGAAATGCCGATGCGTCAATCAAAGTGTCCTCATCAACTTAAGATTTGCTTTCAATTGCAATCCCAAAAAAACATCATAAAAATGTGATAACATAGAAATAAGATTCACTGATTGATTTATAAAATCAAAGATGACGCACAAAGGCGGAGAAAATCAAATAATATTGCCGCAATGTGTTTGAATTGAATCAGATATCCTTGAGAGTCGTCGTTGTCTTTCCTAAAATAGTTGCTGGGTTGAGATGATATTCGCCATCAAGTTGATTCTCACAAGTGCTCGTACATACGTACATATATCCTTGAAGGCAAAAGAAATTAAATTTCTTTTCGCAGCAAAAAGAATTATAATGTTATCGTCGTCGTCGTCGTCGTCAGCATTGGACAGACAACGAGTCAATATTGAACATACCGAGAGAAATAGATTAATTTTTGCTGGAGGGCTTTCAATACATCATTCTGGTTTTGTTAAATCATACGAGTACATTCTATTTTAAGCTACTTGCCAAAACATATTCGTCCTTTCGCTTCGATTGTTCACTTCAAGTTGAATTCAGCTTACGTTATTGTTGTTGCTGCTATTTTTATTTACAGTTTGACATATTTTGATTTGAAAGCTTGTCAAATATTTTGGGAATATTATTATTTGAAATTTGAATGTTGTTTTCATTCCTAAAGATTTCAATTTAGACATTTTGATTGCGATTTAAACACCCCACATGTCGTCGATTTGACCCTTGTCTAAATCATTTGCGTCTTAGTGTCACTTAACGTCTAAAATTTAATCAGAAAAAATTCATCGAACGAATCTCGAATGTCCCACCCTTGTTGCCAAGAAACCCGTCACACTGACATTCCCCAATGTCAGCCCCTGTCAGTGACCGAACTGCCAAATATTAATTTACAGCTGTAATTTATGCCCTGGACCCGTTCTAATCTAACAAGTGACAACACAACCCGACACAATTACTATTCACTTTGATTACCATCAATAATCGTCTCCCAGTTGGAGACATGTCTTAACCTATTAGGACGAGAGCACGTGCCTCGTACATCTCTTAATTAGGCAAACGAACGATAATGTGTTTCAACACAACGCAATATCTTTCCGTTCGCCAAACAATGGCCGCTCTTCGATATCGCGCCAATTACTCGTAATTACTTTCAGCGCGCTACAAGAAACCACTTAATGAGTCATTCTTTTCTATTTTCAGATGATCGTCCTGCCATTTATTCCCATTCTGGCGTTGATTGTCCAAACATCGCTTATACTGCAGGAGATCCTAACCTATCGCTCCGAGGTGTCTGACATTGAAACTCAGGTAAGTTTTGTGTAAACAAATTCCTAGTAAATTTCCACTTCTTCCTCCTCTTCGCACTTCTCCTTATCAGATTCGATTGAATGTCGTGAATTTCAGGAGGGTAATTAATATTTATCGACGACGTGACTCGATAAATGTATAACCACCTATCAAAGTGAGAGGACATGGAACCACATCAGGCGAATAAGGGACTGCTACGTAAATTGAAACGACTTTAAAATATTGATACATTATCTCCGTCATGTCTTCGAGGATAGTTATCTCTGTTTAAGTTAAAAATCATATGAAGGATGTTCCAAGTAAGGATTGCAATGATGACAGCAAGATGATAAAAATCTTGTGCTTGTCAGACGAATAGATGCTAACTAAGACAAGGAAGAATGTTTACCACTGAGGTCAAAGTAATTCATAATACCTTGGCTGTGGAATGTCACTTGATAACCATGAGTGGATGCTTATTTTGTGCTCGTTTTCTATTTTGCTTTCGTAAGCTTCGGGCAGTCATCCATAACTCATTGTCCTTAGTCAGCAGCAGCGGCGGTAGCAGTAGCAGGAGAAACTTCCTGTGGCAGGAGCGTTGTTGCATATGATGAATGGACACAGTCACCAGGAACTAAGTTGACCTCTTTTTTTGAGCTGGAGAAGACTACTGGCCCGTGTATGCAAAATGCATACACAACAGGGCGCCAGCCATACTTTTTCGTGCAGCTGAATAATACGTGAAATCTGCAAATCTGGATTCGTTCCCAAGGACTTAGTTTCTTTGTTTTCTCCCCGTCGAAGGACAGATGAATATAAATGGGCACGGAAAAGTCAACCTCAGATAGATGCCATTCCATTCCAGCAGCGCCATACATTAGTAATGTCACGCATACGCCACAGTGTATGTATCGCAGATATTGATTTGAACTGCATACAAATTGATTTTAATGCATGTACGAGGATGAGGATTGAGGATCTATTAATTCATGATGGGATATCTGGGAAATGAAGGGACTCTATACTTATTTTGTGGTTGCATAGGATCGCGCATTTCATCTAAAATCTTAAAAGCAATATAAGACTTGAAGGCCCTGCCCGTCTTGACTCATGTGTTTTCAGCAGGGAAATGTGGCAAAATAAGCAAAAGTTCTTGTCCTAGAGTGATAGAACCTGCACAAGATATGTAGGTATTGTCCTCCTTCATATAAAGCTTTTTGCCACGCCTAGGCGTTTCTCACTATGTTTTTTCAAATATTGATTTTTTTTATAAATTTCATACAAAATGAAATAAAATGTCATCTACTATGTTGTTCTTAACACCTTTTTATTGGAGGCATATATGGATATGGGTAGAGTATCATACTGTTCGCTCCAAGCGGACTATAGCCCTTCCTTATGTGTCAGTTGCTTTCTATTTATTGTCCTCCAAGAGCGACGTTGGGAAAAAATGATTTTAGAGGCATATTTGAGTCACTTGGAAAGAATTTTGTAATAGGCGGAGATTACAACGCGAAACACACCTTCTGGGGCTCCAGATGTGTCTGACGAAAAGGTCGAATTCTACTAGAAGCCGGTATGGAGTCTGGGGTCGACTTTTACTCGTCTGGCAAACCCACGTATTGGCCTTCGGATATGGCAAAAACACCAGACCTCGTAGACTTCTTTATCGCAAAAGGTCAAAATTAAAGAAAGTTTTGATCTCTCTTCTGACCATTCGCCGGTCACTCTGATAATTAGCAGCGGAGGTTTACGCGAAAAGGACGGTCCACCAAAACTACCGGCGAAAGAACTATATGGGACTTCTTTAGAAAAGACTGCATAAATAAAATCGATCTGAAAGTATCCCTTCGAACACCATATGAACTCGAAGACGAAGTGAATCAATTCATCGATGCCTTGCAAAGTTCAGCGTGGAACAATACTCCTAATAAAAAGAGAGTAACTACAAGTAACAAATTAAAATATCCCCGCGAAATTACTGATTTAGTAAAGGAAAAACGAAGAGCGCGTAAAAGATGGCAGCAATCTCGTGCTCTGCAGGATAAAATAATTTTAAATAATCTTTCCAGCAAACTCAAAAGAGACATTCGGGACTTTAAAAATCGTGAAAGCTCTATGTATCCCGAAAGTCTAACGGCGGATAAAACATCTAACTAAGCACTCTACAATGGAAAGCTATGAAAGGCATGAACAAGCCAAAGATGCAAGCGCCAAAGATGCAAGCGCCACCGATCCGGAAAAATAGCGGGGTATGGGCGAAAGGAGACAAGGAAAAGGCCGACATATTTGCCAAACACATTGAAGAGACGTTCAAACCATTTGACGGTGAAGCGTTGGTTGACGATACTGTTTCTACTACAGTATCGCTGGTCGAACTCTGTTTTGAAATGCAAAAACTTAAATTAAACAAGGCTCCTGGATATGACCTAATTACGGTACAAGTCCTTAAAGAGCTGCCCAGAAAAGCACTACTTAAATTTGTTTATCTCATAAACGCTTCTATTAGACTTTTGTACGTTCCCCGGCAAAGGAATATAGCTGAGGTGATAATGGTTCCTAAGCTAAGCAAACCTCCAAATGACAAAAAATCCTATATACCAATATCGCTTCTACCAATAATTTCGAAGGTATTTGAAAAACTCATACTCGGATTCAGAACTAAGCACTTTACAATTGACCAGGTTTACAGAATTACCAACGAAATTGAGAAAGCAGGAGAAAAAAAAATTGTTCTAGCGTTTTCCTTGACGTCTCTCAGGCCTTCGACAAAGTATGGCATACGGGATTAAAATATAAACTAAATAAAGCAATTATATGAGATCCTAAGCTCTTATTTAGATGACAGAGTCTTTCGTGTTAAACACGGGAACAAGTACTCCGAATTCAAAGAAATCGCAACGGGAGTTCCACAAGGAAGTGCTCTGGGCCAGATTACTATCACGACAAAAAAGCTTCAACGATTTATCAGCAGAATATGCTTGTGGACAAAAACTTGGCGTATTGTCCTCAACGACACAAAATGCACGCACGTTAATTTTATTTACAGAAATGTAAGCAATCTACCCATTTATATTGACTCGGTGCAAATTCCGTACGCAAACGAGGCTAAATACTTGGAAATGAGGTTGGATGCAAAATTGAAATGGAAATCGCATGTTAAGAAGAAATGCGAGGAGCTCTTTACCAGATTTAATCAAATGCATTGGCTGACTGGAAGATTTTCTAAACTCAGCATGCAAAACAAGCAAGTTCTAAAATCGGTTTGGATGTACGGTATACAACTTTGGGGTTGTACCAAACCAAGTAATGTTAACATTTTGCAGACTTTCCAAAATAAAGTCCTAAGACAAATCGTAAATGCTCCGTGGTATATCAGAAACGCCGATAGCCACAGATATCTAAGTATAACTACCGTTGAAGATGAAATACGAAATTTCGCGCATAAACAACACACTCGCCTAATTGGAATACAATAGTGCTGTACTACAGATTCTAGATCAGAGAAATCTTGTGCGCCGATTACAAAGGATAAAACCTTTTGAATTTCCTTTCCGTAGTCTTGTCCACGAAACGCGCCCGATTTTCGGTGTTTCGCTACTTCGTTTCTTGAACAAACAAGATGTGCAATTGCCTTTTAGCTTACACATCCAACGTTTAGGTTTGGCCCGATAGGGCCTTTTTCCTCAATCGTAAGCGGCCCGTCCTATATAGCCTAGCTTCTTCAACCATTTTGAGTGGAATGGTTCTACAGTTCAGAAGCTTCTCATGACAGTTCTTACTCTAGGATGATTGTCAGACCTTCGTGAGACAGCGCCGAGTCGGATCTGAACCGGGCCCCGTTAATTTTTGTTGTTTGATTTTTCATTCACCAGACATCTTCGGTCGTGTTAACCCACTTGCGGAAGAGTTTTAAATTGTGCTGCTAGGCTCACCTGAATGTTAAAATTGGATTAAGAGGTTACATGGGTTTCACAATTTTAAAAAATCAATTTTTTTTTATTTTCTTATTAATTTCTACAACATCTTGACAATATTATCTTAAATTTTCAAGTTATTCCGAATAAAATTTTTGGAGATACGGACCTGGGAAGGTGCGCACACAATTGAATCACGAGGTTTATTTGAGGTTATCCAAATTTTAAACACATTCGTTTTTTTTAGAAACTGTGTTTTCAAAGTCGGTAGTCAAAAGTTCTCGAAAAGCACTCAACCTATCTTGATGAAATGTTACACAGGTCTTCGAGATACAATTCACAAGGACTTGTACGAAGGATTTTTTTCAACCATAACTATTTAAAAAACAAAAAATGTTGAGCAAATTTTACCAGAATTAGCATTTTTTGGTAATAAGGTCTGCCAAAAATCCAATTTTTCTTTCACTTCCATTGATCCTGTCACGAGTTATACTGTCAACGCGGACGCACCCTTCTTTCGAGGGGTTACCGCAAATGACGTCACAATGGCGTAGTGTTAAATGTTTTCCTTTGAAAATTTCAGAAATTCTTTTTCAAATGTATATCTTTAAGACAGTAAAATGTTTGAATAAAATATTTAATTTTTTATATAAATTTTTTTTTTAGTTTGAAAATAGGCATTTTTTTCCCGAATAAACCCATGTAACCCCTTAAAGTAGCTTTTCCAATTAAATCGCGCCTTTTACGATGAACAATTTTAGAGGATTATGCTGCAGGAATATTCTTTTTCCGTCATTGCACGCGACAGCTCGTTACATGAAATTAATTAACTAAAAACTCATCATTGTTTTACTCTTGAAAACCTTAACTTATCACCATCAATAACCTTCAGATCCCATTATAAGATTAACATATCCATTTAAATCCTATATCCTAATATTCCTTCTATTCTACAATGCGTAAAACGTAAAATAAAAACATGGAAATTTAAATTCTCCTCCAGGTAACCATCGCTACAGACCTCGGAAAAGTTGTAACACGATTGCAACTAGAACGTTCAGAAGTGGCATTTTTTATATTCACCAATGGCAGTACCCTAAGGTAAAAAAGAAAATGGCAAAAGTAACAATCGAAAAAAATATATATATAAATCATTTCAGATCGAATTTAACTCAACGCTTTGCCGTCACCGATCAGGCGTTAAATAACATGAGCACATGGAGTGAGGTTAGTGTGCCAACATCCCCCGATGACGAGGACTTTGAAGTAATGCTGAATAGGAGTGAATTCCAAAATCGGCTAAATGATTTTCGGTATGTGACAGCATTGATTTGAATTTAAAGGAATTTCATTTAGCCTTTTGTCTGTGCCGTGGAGTCTTTTATTATTGCATTAGCATGCAAATTGAACTGTGATTTCAGTTGGAACTGACTTTCCTCTAATTAAAGGCGGGAAGAAATGTTAATTTGGGGTTTTGTATAAATTAATGTTGTTGTAGTAGGTATGAGCGAGAATGTATGTTTCTGCCTAATTGCCTGGTCGGATATGCGGAAGCTTTATTGCAGCAACACCTTATTTCTCAAAATTTGTTGTTGCTAATTCTGTTTACCAGCAGTTTCATTAGAATGTTTCAGATTTGAAATTAACATCTCTTTCTTAGAATAACATTCATTTCATTTTATCCACTCCAAATTGATATGGGTTGTTTTTTTTTTTTGAGGTATGGAACTTTGTAATGGATTAAAACAAGGATGATTTTTTTAAATTGACACGAAGTCTTCTGGCATTATAATTTAAATATGATTCCCGGCATATGACCGCCACAGCTGGCTTGGATGTAGTCTAATCTGTGGGTTCAATTTTCAATGACTTTTTCCAACCTTTGTGGCCGTATATCGGCAATAACGCGGCGATTGTTGTCCTCCAAGTGGTCAATCGTTTCGGGCTTATCGGCGTAGACTAGCGACTTCACATATCCCCATAGAAAATAGTCAAGCGGCGTTAGATCGGACGATCTTGGAGGCCGATTCACGGGTCCGTAACAACTCTTGCAGTCATTAATCATGGCTCTATAGCGGTCACCATTGACTGTAATGTTTTTAAAGAAGTACAGACCAATTATTCCACGAACCCATACAGCACACCAACAGTCATTGTTTATGGATGTAACTCCAAATACGGCAGTTTGGTTTTTTGACGTATCCATTCAATCAAAAGTGAGCTTCATCGCCAATCAAAATTCGCGCGATGCGTATTTCGAACAGAACGATGATTTTCAAAATAAATTTGCACAATTTGGAAGCGTTGTTCAGGCGTCAGTCTAAATAAATCACTTGACAGTTGCAAACCTTTAAAAAAACACCCTCGCTATAAAAAAATCAAATAAATCAATTTCAATTCAATTAAATTCTACACCAAAGATTTTTTTGTTTAATTCGTAAAATTACGAATGTGGCCCCACTTTCTGAAATATATGTCTAATAGTTTTTCGTTTTCGATGAACATATAAAGTTTTCTTTACAATAATAATTACTCATTATTTGTTTGTTCTCTTGCATGGTGCAAAATTTCAAATCAATTGGACTAACAGGTCTCAAGTAATCGTGTGTTCCAGTGATCACTGATGTGTAAAACTTCGTGGTAGTCCGTGAATTTGTCTACCTGGGCACTACTATAAATGCGGCTAAGAAAGCAATTGAGTAATAAAGCCCCATTGAGAAGAACCAAGGAGACGCTGCACAAAACACTCATTATTCCGGTCTTGACTTATGGCGCGGAACCATAGACTCTTACCCCGTGGAATGAAAGAGCTCTTGTTGTATGCGAGATTAAAGTCGTACGAACTCTGGTTGTTCGTTGTTTCTCAAAATTAGTCATCCAAAAATTATTCTTCATCTCGATTCTTGAATACTTCCACTCTACCCGATGTGTCTCGAGGAATAGCATTGTTCTGTATATTGTCCTCATCACCTTCTTCCTTATCGGTAAGAACACTTGGTTGTGGGGAAAGTGTAACTCATTCTATCTCTGTAATATCCTCTTCTTCAAGTATTACAGCACCCACTACTTCTTAAAGATCGAGGTAATTGGTGTGACTTACTTACTTTAAAAAAAAAAGGAATAATTTACCTTTGATGTTATAAAACAACTCCATCTATAAACAGAAATTCTTAAAAGTTTACGGTACGCTGTCATTTATGTTTTCTATAGTTGGTCGGAGATTACAATAAAAATAAAGTACACGACTGCGTCATACGAAACTTTATCGATACATGAGATGCGTTTTTGAGTCGCAAAATGAATCGAAAATTAATGGTGAGAAATTTATTTTAATCACTTTTTAGGTTTTAAAAAAATTGATTTTCTCAAAAGCGGCACCTACGATTTTGATGTAATTTCGCACATTGGACACTTTTAACATAATTGTTCGAAATATTATATTAAAATGGTTACAACCCTTTTTGAGAAAATGAAATTAATTTACATTTAATAAAATTTAAAAGATTTGTCAACATTCATTTTCGATTCATTTTGCGACTCAAAAACACATCTTATGTACCGAGCAAGTTTCGTATGACGCAGTCGTGCACTTTATTTCTAATCATTCTCGTTCCAAGTAAGAGTAAGAGTCGAATAGAGTCCATTTAAATACTGACAAGTTAATAATGAACAAAATTTATCATAAGAATACGCATTTTTCTGTAAACCTATTTTTTATAAACCGATTTTATTTATTTTTTAACTTCTTCCAGTCTCCACAATCAGCAATTTTTACGCAGCACTACGGCTTGAATATACAAATTTTAATTTTTTCGGCCCTCTCTATACGATTGAATTTGGTCATTACTTTTTGACTTGGTGACATTGTCTTTTTATACCCTATTATAAGGGTATATTCATTTTTACACATAGTTTGTAACACCCATTAATATTCGTCGTAGACCCATAATAGTAGATATATTTATGATCAGGACCAAATCCTAAGACTATTCAGCACTGTCAGTCCGTCCGTACGTCCGAACCAATTTTTAGGCCTTTAAAATTAAGCTAGGAAGCTGAAATTTGGATCACATATTCCCTAGGGCTCAGAAATGGTTAAGTGTTATATTTTTTTTGAATACGCCCACAATTTAGATAAAACTGTTTTTAAGCTAAAGTTAGAGATATAGAGTCTTACAACCTTTACAAGATATGTACGCACTTCCATCCTTTATAAGTTTGTCATAAAGTTTTTTGACACGCCTACTTTTTGTGGGCGTTTTTCACTAAAATGCTGTTTTCTTCGAAAATTTTCATAGAAACCGAAAAAAAATTTTTAAAAAGATATTTAGCCAATATTTTTTCCAATATATCGCACTTTTTGGGGGTGGTTTTTCAAAAAATATTTGTTTATTCTAAATTTCATAGAATGAAATAAAAGCTATCCATCATCTTCTTAATGCTATTTTCTTTGGGGCATATAGGGATATGGATAGGGTATTTTACTGTTCGCCCCAAGCGGACTGTAGCCTTTTCTTATGTTTTTTATTCCATTTGGTAATTTTTCTATGAAATGAAAAAAAAAAAAAATCGATAACAAATTTTATGTTTTCAAAAATGAAATCTATACCTAAGGACTATACACAAAGCACTTTTTTTTCATCGTATGATGTAAACAGTGCGTTAATGTGTTCAATTGAACGCACTTCATAATACGTGCACTAAATGCACAAATACTGAATGTATTCATTTCCTTTCTTTGAGAATTTTTTTGTAACTGTTTTTTAAACATAATTCAAAATAACATGTACAATATATATTGGCTTACATAAATCTATGTACACTTACTTTAAATTAAAGTATCCTTTTTATGTTTACGTATAAGTCACATCCCAGTATTGAAAAAAGGTCTATAACTTCAGAACGATTAGATATATGTAGCTATAAAAACCACTCAACATATATTATAGACGTAATTTAATTAAAAAAAAAATGTAGGAAGGTTCGTGTGATATTACAAGCCCAAAAAAGAGTTATGATGCCCTAAATTTCTTTTCAAATGCATTATTTAACATTGAAGGCTATACCTCGAAACCACACATTTTCACTTTAACTTGATATTATTTGCGTTGGGGTGATAGTAGACCCCACTATCATGTCATTTTATTCTTGTCGGATTTCCATTTATTTCACCATATAATTTATTTGTAATACTGTTATATTCTGATGTGACTTATACGTAACTATAAGAAAGGATACTTCAATTTAAAGTAAGTGTATGGCCGGAGTATGTTCAAATAATTGGGATGAATTCATTGTTCTGGGTTTTCAACTGTGTATTTCGGACTTAAATTGTTTGGTAATTTTTGGCTAAAGTTGGTCAACCGTATACTGAACACCTTAATTCCAACCGTCTCAGTAGCTTAAAGATTCACTTGTTTGGAACAATATTATGATTCCTCTCCATGTGACCGGTTTCTAAGCATCGATTTTCTAAAATATTTCTTCGTTAAATTTCCAGCAATGCATGCAATATGTGAGCATATTGATTGTAAATGATTAGATCGACCCCCTTACCCAAGATTTTTATAAATTTTTGTACATTTTAGGACTGTGCGAATAGTCGCCTAAGTTAGTCCCAAAATGAATAATCGCCCAAAAAAATCTTGGCGATTTGGGCAATTGTTCATAATGAAAAATCACCCAAAAAGTACTAATTGAATATTTGCCCAAAATTGAGTATTGGTCGATTGTTCATATTTATAAAACTATCAATTTGGACCGACGTTTACAGCTTTCAATTACATGAGTGCATAAACAAAGCCATATGTGTGTCACTGCAAGCCCCCTGCTTTGTTTCACTGTAAGATTAGGGGCGAGTTAGGGTGCATGCAAACATTGTTTATACCCAAACATTTTTTGCATATAAAAACTAAGCAGAAGGTTGCAGTGAAACCATATTCCATTACCTATGCATTGTAGACTAACATATATATAACTAATTACAATATTACTGTTTGTTGCTTAAGACCCCCCCTACGAATTTGCCAGCCGCTTGCAGAAAGAAAGTTGAAAACCCCCAAAAAATGGTTTGGGTAATTGTTATTTTTCGGATTTCGGGGGATTCCGTCTTGACAACGGATCCAAATGTTTGGGCGATTATTCATTTTAACTTAAACGTAAGTTGTAAACGTTCATATTTTTCGTTGTTTTTGGGGGATCCTTCATTATGAAAAACTGCGCCATATTCTTGGGCGATTTTTCGTACAGCCATGTTTTAGAGGATATTTTTTTCCGACAATTCGTTGCCGTAAAGCGGTCCAATGACACAATTTTAAATCATTCCCTATCAGTCATGGATAAAGGCAAGGCCATTCATTAAAATTATTTTTTAAATGGTTTTAAAAATATTTTTTTTAATGGCAACTGTTTTACTTCCACTCATCTGGTTTTTAAACTTCACTAGCTTAGTTCAGCTGCAGAGTGTGAAAATTGACCTACGAATTATTTATTTATTTATTTTAGTTACTATTTTTACAGCCAAATATAGTACATACAGAGTGTTTTTTTTTAGAGGTATAGAACTTCGAATTGAAATAAAACACAAGAAAATCTTTTAATGTCCATCAGTTTAGCTTTATTGGAAGACTTATTTTATGCCATTAATGTTTAAATATGATTTCGGGCATGTGGCCGCCGTGGCTGGTTCGAATAAAGACAAGTCTAGAGGTCCAATTTTCAACCACTTTTTTAAGCATTTGCGGCTGTATGTCCGCAATAACGCCACGAATGTTGGCTTCCAAGACTCCTAACGTTTCTGGTTTGTTGGCATAGGCGAGCGACTTTAAATATCTCCAAAGAAAGTAATCCAATGGTGTGAAATCACACGATCTTGGTGGCCAATTGACAGGTCCATTCAGCGAAATTATGCGCTCATCGAATGATTCCTTCAATAAATCGATTGTGACGTGCGCTGTGTGGCATGTAACGCCGCCTTGTTGGAACCACATTCATGCCATCCAATTCGGAATACAAAATAGTCGGTTATCATGGCTCTATCCCGGTCTCCATTAACGGCAACTGACTCTCCAGCATCATAGCCCAAAGAGCACACCAAACAGTCAGTTTTTGTGGATGTAATGGCGTTTCAAGGGTCTCATGTGGATTCCGTTCCCCAAAATGCGGCAATTTTGCTTGTTGACGTAGCCATTCCACTCAAAATGAGCCTCATCACTGAACAAAATTTTGCAATGAAAATCAGCATCCACATCAATCTCATGTTCGGCCCATACACCAAAATCACGACGCATTGCATGATCTCGCGGCTTTAATTCTTGCACAAGCTGGATCTTGTAAGGTCGTAAGAAGAGATCTTTGCGCAAAATCTTCCATAAAGTTTATGGTCAAAGCTCCAATTGCTGTGCATGGTGGCGAATCGATTCATTCGGGTCCTCTTCAACACTTTGCTCTACAGCGGCAATTCTTTCTTCGGTGCGCACTGTTCGACGTCTCTGCGGATGCGTATTATCACATAGAGTAAACGTAGTGCGAAAACGATCCATGGTTAACCGAATTAATTGTTCTGATGGACGATTATGTCGACCATAAAATGAACGGAGCTTGCGCTAAACTTCGCGAACTGAGCCATTATTTTCGACTTAAATTTGCACGATTTGCAAGCGTTTTTCATTTGTCAACCTGTTCATGATGAAATGGCAAACCAAACTGAACATAAATGATACTAGAGTTGCCAGATTTGACCACAAAATGTCAGTTTTATATCTATTCGAAAAAACACCCTTTATATGTAAAAATACCACTGCCTTAGAATTCAAGTAAATAGCTTCTGAGCGAGTCACTTCCTTTTAGATTGATAAAAGTCCAACGGCGTCCGCGAAGGTTATAGGTACTTTCAATTAAACAAACAGACAATGGCAGCACATCTCTGATACAATTCAATTTCCAATCACGTTTTGTTGTATTTTCAATGTGTTAGAATTTTCACTATGTCCATATTACAGGAAAAAAATTAGTTCCGAAGAAAGTTCCATGTCGGAGGTGATGAATTGGTATGCTGCCATCAACAAGGGCATGCTTCATCATTTGTCTGAGCAAATCAAGGAGACCGACAATAGTGGCGTTTGGAGGTATGTATGGCCTTTGGAAATTCTCAAGGACTCGGTCGGGAATGATGAATTTTAATTGAAATGTAACACTTCATTGAACAGATATCTGGTGGGCTTTAAGAATCTTCTAAAAAGTATCGAATGCCAGGGAATAGCCTCTTCGTACGGCATAAAGTACTTTGGGCGAGGTGTATTGGGCACCGAAGCGTACGTGTCGTACATTCGCTATGATTTCCTAGCCAAGGAGCTTATCAACTCCACGATGAACTACGTTCCCTCGCTAAAATCGATGTACGTGAATTTGTCAAAGAACATGAAGGATTTTCAGCAGCTGAAGAATTGGTACGAGCAACTTTTTCCACAGAACCGATACTGAATTTTTGTTTCTTCCCCCTCTCACCGTCATAAGGAGTTCAATAATTCTGCGAAATAAGAGGATAGAGCCGAGAGTTGATGATGCTATTGATTACTATGATCTTATGTTGACCTACACCATCGAGCTGCGAGTGCTACAGAAGGAATTGCGCAGAAAAATCAAGTAAGTCCTATAATTTGAAATCGCATTAAATCCTGTCATTCGCATGACACTTTTATTTGATTTAGGGACTACGTGGAGAATACTTTAGTTCAAGCCAGCAATAGGGAGGCTGTGGGAATCGCCATACTTGTGGTCGTTTTGTGTGTATCACCGATAATTATTATCCTAGTAAGGAATGCTGCTGCCACAATCCAAGTAATTACAGACCGCAAATAATGAAAGGCAATGATAGTAACTGGGTTTCGCCTTTCAGATGTATGCCATTCACTTGGCGCAGAAAGCCAAGGAGCTGAAGCGTGAAAAGCGTAAAAGTGATACTTTGCTCTTCCAGATGTTGCCGCCAAGTGTCGCTATGCAATTAAAGCATACTAAGCAGGTTTGTCCTTCGATGTTAACAAAAGTATATATATGTATATATGTATATATTTATTGAAATGTGCATTTGCAGGTTCCTGCTGAGTCCTATGAGGCCGCCACTATTTATTTTAGTGACATCGTTGGGTTCACGGAGATTGCAGCCGAATGCACACCTCTTGAGGTTGTCTATCCACTGAAGTGTATCTAATTGTATGCTAAAGGATATGTTTTTCCCTCTCCTTTTCCTTTTTATTTAGGTGGTTACATTCCTGAATTCAATTTATAAAGTTTTCGACGAAAGAATAGAGTGCTATGATGTTTATAAAGTGGAAACGATTGGAGACTCCTACATGGTTGCCTCTGGGTTACCAGTTAAAAATGGTAAGGATTTCCTTTCGCTGGGTGGTGAAATTTATTGCTGGCTACAAACGGCTGGGAGTTTAAAATTATTTCTTTTAATTTTTTGTGCGGTTCGACTTTTATTGGCCTGCGATTGTTTTTTTTTATTACCATTGAACGTAGCTTTGCGCTTTCATTTAATTTGACTGGGGACAGGAGAACAAAAAATACTCTCTTACGTGCTTAAGGAAACATGTGAACAGTTTTGTCGCTGGTGGCTGCTTTCTTGGGTAAATTTAAGTTGCTAAAATGGAGATGTTGTGTAAGCCTCGGCCAAATATACTGTCCCACATAACAACTTTGGTGGTTCCAGGCCTAATGGTCAACGACTATGAGACTGTTCATGTGCCCATCACTCCCAATCCAAAAGCTAAAGATATCATGACTTCTGTTAGGTGTCATCAATGAGAGATACATTTTGTCGAAGTGTTAAAATTATATAGTTGACATTGTCGGAGATTTTGACAGACAGCAGACAATGGCATTCCACGAAGCTCCAAAATCGGGGGCGTTTTCAAGAACCGCAGCATTTTCGGCGCCACTGAAAGTGGCTTGGTTGTTATATGTTTATGATTCTGGTTACTATACTCATCTTTGTATCATTTGGGATACATATTCTTTATACTAGCTATTAATGGTGTTAAATCATACATTAAACTTAGCGATATTTTAATAAAGGCTAATTTTTTAAACGTAGTTTTTCTAAAAATCGAATAAAACACTCAAATTTGCATTGTGACTTTTTTGAGCATTTCGGCCTGTATTCCACGAATTACGCGTGTTATGTTATCCTGTAAGGCTTCAATCGTGTTCGGCTTGTCCACATAGACTGCTGCTCACCAAATTCATCCTTTAACATTTCCATTGTTTCACGAGCTGTTTGGCATGTGGCACCGTCTTGATGAAACCACATGTTAACCAGGTTCAACTCAGCTAACTGGGGGAAAAAAAAAGTCGCTTATCATGGCTCGATATCATTCGCCATTGACGGTAACGTTTCTTCCACGGTCGTCTTTGAAGAAAAATAAACCGATGAACCACACCAAACTGTCGGTTTTTCGGGGTGCATCGGTAATTCTTGTATGGCATGTGGCTGTTCATCACTCCAGATGCGACAGTGTTGATTATTTCATATCTGTTGAGCCGGAAATGAGCCTCATCGCTGAACACAATTTTTCGATAAAACATCGGATTTTCACATTTTTCACAGAGTACGAAGTTTGATAATTTCGATAAATGGCAGAGTGCACTGAAAACTTATTACTTTGACAGAAGACCTTTGGACGCTATTACTAAACAGTGTTACCAACCAGAAAAACTTAACTCTTAAAAAATCACACTTTATATGCTGTTGATATGAACATTTTTAAATCTTACAATAGCTAGGATGACCAAAATCTTCTCCAAACCGACACCAATAGTTTCCCTACTTGGTGTGCTACGAATGGTTTGATCCTTACCCCATCTAAATGCCAACATAAGACATTTTCAAGAAAGAGCATTCTTTCCTGCTCATCATATGCTTTGCCATGTCGATAGTTTTAAGGGCCTTGGAGTTTATTTTGAACCCAAACTTACCTTTATAGAATATATCAATTTTATTGTGAATAAGTCAAATTCTATGTTAGGCTTCATAAAGAGGTGGTCCAAAGAATTTGATGAGCCCTACGTTACTTAGGCATTGTACAACTGCTTCGTTCGTCCGCATCTTGTGTAAGCTTCACAAGTTCGGCCTCCGTACTACAACATTCACTTATATCGAATTGAAGCCATTCAACGTAGCTTTATTCGATTTGCCCTAAGAGGTCTTCCATGGAAAGATCAGTATAATCTTCACCCCTACAGTCAAAGTATCTAACTTCCTCAAATGTTCGCCCTCTCTTAATATAGACTGACTAGTGATATGATTTTCTTACAGCAGCTTATAGCAGGTCATATAGATACCCCTGATCTGTTGTCTTCCATTGCATTTAACTTCCGTGAAGGTGCTCACAACTTACGATGTGTGAATTTATTATTCAGTCCTTATCACAGGACGAATTATGGCAGGAATGAACTTTCTCCTTCTTCAAATGATCATGTGATTGATTCGCATGTTAGTAAGCTGAAACTTAAAAATATTTTGCATAATCATGTTCTGTCTTCTTAGTTAATTTTATGTCCATTGTGCTTGTGTTAGCACTTTATACGTATATGCCTGTTATATTTGCTTAATATCTGTATATACTAACACCTGCGCTAAGTGGTGAGCCTCTGGTGCACTTTTTGTGCCGGCAGATTTCTGCTCATGATAGTTACTTGCGTTAAGCACTCCAAAATGCAGGTCTGAAATTAATTATTATTTAAAAAAAATATATGTTGATCGACACAATGACCCAAAGCCCGTTAAAATGAGTCACCATTAGTTGAACTTTATGCAACTTGTATTGTCCGTTTGGTCTCAAAATCCATATAGACGCCCGAAGTAGTTTACTGTCATCGTCAGACCTTTCATGCTCTATGACATCGTGGCAGAGTCGCATCGAATGCTTGTCGACGCATATGGTGATCATGCTCTATCAAAAGTAACATGCAAAAGATTTAACGGCTCAGAGATAACGATTATGATGCGAGAAATGAAGAACGTGGAAGACCATCAAACAAGTTTAAAGACTCCGAATTGCGAGTCAGACAAAAAAATTATCAATTTGAACTATACATTGATCGAAAAACGACCACAATGGGCCAGAAGACACTGCAAAGTAATTTTACTAATTTGACTGATCCGCACTTCAAAACGTACGAGGAAGTCGAAGATTGAGTGATTTGTTGGTCTGCTTCAAAAGACGAACAGTTTTATTCACGTCGAATCCATAAATTGGGACAATTTCTAAACTTAATTGATATCTTTAATAAACTTTTGGCATCTGAAGCAGCTTTAATATTTAGAGAGTCTGAAAAGCGGTCTTGTCATCACACCAGACGCATGCACTTTTTTCCAGATAATAATGTCGGTGCTTCTGGACCATTTCGATATTACAGGTAATTGCAGAGCGGATGTAATAGCCAAAGAAGGCATCCTTGATTGCTCTTAATGCAGCTACAATGATCGGTGGAATGAAATCAGCACCTGAACATTATCCAGACTAGTCTGGGTGGACTAAGTTTGATGTAAAATTAACGCGACTTCTGCAAAAGCTGCAAAGATGTCAGGGGTGAGAGAGAGAGAGTGGAAACTATCACACATTTTCTATGCAACTGTCCTATACTTGCTAGATTGAGGTGATCACTTTTGCGAAGTTTTGAGCAACTTAACTACTTGTTCCATCTGCAAATTCCAAATGGCATTAATGGGCTAATTTTGTCAGTCAGCCCACACAGCAGTTCCCTTAAGGAACATGAACAATTTCTGGGATTTCAGACTAAGGTTGATTGAATTAGACATCTGAGCTGATTCCGCTCCAAAACAATAAGTTTGCATCAGTCACTCCACTCTTCTCCCATAGAAAGCTTCAGGAGTGGTATGATTGCTTTTCGCCCTTCAAGGATTTCAATAGTACTGATTGAAACTACCAGCTCCGCCCTGCCCTCCTTATATGGTATCACCATGGACCAGCAAACTAATTCGAAAAGAGTAGCTTCCATAAAATTTTCACCTCTCTTTTTTCCACAAAATTTTTTACATTGATTTAGATAACATCAATTTTCTCAAAAATACCCCAACGACGTTAGTCTGTTTTTTTCTTATTATTTTCCGCGGCTTCATGAAATATTGCCCCACGAAAAATAACCCCAAACGAAAAGCAGCAATTGGCCCCAAAAATTAAAATTATTTTTCAAAATTAAAAATAGCCCCAAAAGTATGAAAAATGGCTCCAATAATAATTTTCATTTTGTTTGGGGCCATTTTTCATTTTTTAGTTTGAAGTGAAATTTCATTATGAAAAATAACCCTAAAATTAGCCGTTTTCCACATTAAAAAATGAGATTTTAATAAATTTTGTGTTACCTTTTGAAATAAACTCAAAAAACTTGTTCATCGCAGAGATGCAGAAAAAGTTTATTTTTTCAAGTTAAGATCCTATGACATATAACACCTCGAAATTACTTCCAGGAAATAAACATATTACGGAGATCTCCACCATGGCATTGGACCTCTTGGATGCCTCAAGCTTTTTCAAGATTCCCCGAAGAAGTTCCGAAACTTTACAAATACGTTGTGGAGTTCATACTGGCCCCGTTGTTGCAGGTATTGTGGGGACCAAAATGCCTCGATACTGCTTGTTTGGTGATACCGTTAACACAGCATCACGCATGGAATCCACTGGCGAGGCGCACAAGATTCACATTACCGAGGAGATGAATGACGCCCTCGTTAAAGTCGGAGGCTTTAAGACCGAACATCGAGGATTGATCGATGTAAAGGTAGGTTAATGAATACACAAATCGCAAACAGAGCTAATCAATTATGCTTTTCAGGGCAAAGGACTAATGACTACCTACTGGCTAACTTGCAAGGACGGTCCAGTGGTTCAGCGCGAAGAAATCTCCTGGTATGCCGACATGCAGCCGGTATTTCTACAAAACCTCAAGTGCGATGGATACGTGAAGAAGAAGTGATGATCCTACACCGAAGAATTCCTGTCGACCTGCTGTCTATTTTAACGTGTACTCGCTGTGTAAAGGCGGACCACGTTCCTGCCACCTCAAGAGACATACACTGAGCATAATTAAGCATTATTTATTAACGTAACTGTAATTATTTAGAATAAATGTTTTAATAAATGTACAAAAAAAAACCGATGCTCGTTGCAATCATACGCTTCCAGTATGCGGTGCACAATTTGAATCCCAGCGACCTAGCTTAATTCGAAAATTGGCTACGGTTCAAAAAGTAAATTTTATTTTATACTTTTTTTTTGTCCGACGTAGTCATTTCGCCATTCGAATCCGGGCAAGTCGGAGCATCGTTCTGCGGATAACTGGAATGAATGCTTTTCTAATGTGGTTTTGTTGCTGGCATCGATAGTTAGGTCATGTAGTTTCATTGAAAAGGATGTTGTTTCACTTGTGCAGGAAATAACTTTCGTTTCTTTTCTATTTTCTTGTTCCTATTTGCCGTTTCCCTTGAATGGCGTTAAATTTATGAGATTGTTTTTGGACAAATCTTTTTCTTTTTCTACCATATTAGGCTTTCATTGATTGAGTCATTTTTGTTTCTGTGTGCTGGTTAGTCAAGCTGAATTTACATTTCGGCTTTTGTGATGGTTGAGGGGATTTTCTCAATGGAAATGTCTGTTTGCTTTAGTGAATTACATTTTAGGTGGGTGAAGCCACAAAAAATCCCAAAGAAATTGTGTTGCGGAAATGCCTTTGAAATAGAAAGTGTTTTCTGTCGATTGTTTCTTTTATATGGAAATTCTGTAAAAAAAAAGTTTGCGCTTACTTTCAGATTCAGTTGTCATACGAATAACAAAAGGGGTTAAATGATTATTGGGGATTTGATCTCCTTTTCACCGAAAAGGAGAACCAATCTCTCAACCAGTTAGGTGAAATGTAAATTGCAAGTTGCACTTGATTATCAAAGTTATTTGATAGATTTCCGGCATGAAGCTCCTTAACCGGAAAGGCGTACTTTTGGAATCGATATCTCTTTCAGAAAATGAGTTTCAGATTTAACTTCTGGCAAACTTTACTGTCACTTCTAAATTAATTCACTCCTTCGTTGAAAATAGTTTCTCAACAAGTTATTGAATCACTTTAACTCCTTAGTTATATTTCCCGCCTTTTCTTATGAAATCATTATCACGTACTTTACTTAACAGTCTTCAGATCACTGGCACAATGTTTACAGTTATCACAACTAAGTCTTTTCGCACGAACTATGGCCTGGTCCTTAGATTTCCCTGTCGGACCTGAGGGCTGGGATTTGAAAATCCTCTTAGCTGAGGCGCTATTATTCATTTGCTCGATATAGCCGAGCCATTGCAGTCGACGTGTCAGCTCATACAGTTTGCGTTTGTATCTTCTACTCCATACGTTCTTCTCGCAAACATGACCAAATATAGGGTCCGCCAAATAACTTTTTTTTTTTTTGAAAATGCTATAAAAAAAAAACTACTGAATATTTTCTCAAATTTATTTTTTTATTTGAAAGTACAATCCTTCCGGCGGTGGCCAAACGACATCAGCTATGCGGCTGATAATGCGATCTTCAAAAACAAGGCACAAAACATCGAGTGTAGCTTCGGCTGTGTGGCACGTAGCGCCGTCCTGTTAAAACCAAATGTTGCCAATATCCTCCTCTTCAATTTTTGTGAACAAAAATTCGTTCAACATGGCCCGATAACGATCGCCTTGCTCATTTTCGAAGAAAAATGGCCCAATTATGCCTCTGGACCAAAATTCGCACCAAACATCGGTAGCACTCAGCGACGTATAGCACAGCTGACAGGATTCATTTGCTTTAGAGCATACCTTCGAGTCTAGGACTTTGAACCTATTTGTTTCGCCAAACCGAAGTAGCAGCGGTTAACTAGGGCAATTATTCTCCGGTTGTCCACTGAGTTGTCATTCGTGGATTTGATGTTTACCGCAAGTAGATAAACACCTTAATAACCTTAAAGTTGTTTAATATTTCCTAATTAGGTGAACTTGTTTGTTGGTAGCAAGATTTAGTTTTTGTTTAATTTAGAACTAGATCCGTCTGTTTTTTAATAGCCATGAAAGCCCAGAAGGTAGAAGAATCTGCTGAATATAGTGACTTCCGTATTGACATTGCACGATTGGAATATTAGCTCATCTAAAGCCGCTGTCAGCTGCATCAGTTTTGGCGGGAACTCGAATTTAGTCAATTTCGCCATGATGAATACTTTCATATGCAACTTTAACGATTTGCCTAAGTGTTTAAATTTGGTCTCCAAACAAAAGCCATACTGCCATATGCTAATTAGTGTGTTCCAGAAAGGCTTAAGACGGTCACACCTTGCATTTTACCTGATATTTAGCAGGGATATGCTTCTTGCGAGACAAAGGATCGCTTTTCTTGTAAATACGGCACACGGAACAGTTGTCCGGCATGCTTTTCTCCAACCATAATTGAACAGCTCTGCTAGTTGATTTTAAGCTTTTTTCTTTGACTCTCACTACTTGATGCTCGTTTTGCAACTTCCTGCATTTCCCTGCTTGTCGGAAGGTTTCCTTTAGTGCTTCCGCCCGAATTTCTGGCCTTGAAGGATGCGTGACTTTCTTATAAAACCTCTGAATGTTTCCTTGAGCTGGCCTACTCTCTCTTCTTTTTATGGCAAATCTTCTCCTCCTTTCTTCTAATGGCTTGGTACTTTTACCTTGCTTTCCGTTGCAGCGTTTTTAAATGTGCATCTTCTGGTAACTTCTTCCGATATACGTATACACGCATCATCCCAGATACAACTACCCTGGTTTCGGCTGATACTGGAACTCCTGGTTATTGTAGTCTCTGATAGCTAAATGGACATTAGATAGTTTCTCACTTCGGCGCTCAAGGTTAGCTCTGGTTAAGTGGTAAGTTGGTAAGGCATTCAACCACGAATTTCTTCTTATGGTTGTCTTCTGACAGTCGAGCAAAAATAAAATGGTCAGAATCAAAGTTTGCGCCTTGGAAAGTGTGTGCGATCAATAGCTTAGATGAGTGTCTCGCAACCGCTATCTCATGGTCGATTTGATTAGCGATACGAACGTATGGAGCCGCCAGGCTGCTTTGTGGATCCTTGGACATTTAGTGCTACTTATCGAAGTATTGCGATTAATTAGTTGGTAGCAGTTTTTGTCTAGGCTATGCTTATCAATCAACCCACCAAAGATATTTTCTTATTCAACTTTCTTAGTGAAGTCCTCGAGAACAATTTTGACATCGTTCTTCGGACAGGCTCCGTGCAGAAGGTAATAAAAGTTCTTGATTGGATCTTCAGTCTCGTCGGTTAGGCTAATGTTTTAAATAGTTCCTCTGCTGCGAATCACAGCAGGGTCACTTATTGCCCTGAATTCTATAACTTTAGACCTAATGAATGTAGCAGTAATAGTTATACAGAGGTATAGCACTTCGAATTGAATTTTGCTTATTGACGTAGCCATTCAACCCAAAATGAGCTTGCGGTAAACTTCACGAACTGAACCATTATTTTCGAAATAAATGGCAATGGCAGTGGCAAACCAAACTGAACTGAAATGACATTAGAGTTGCCAGAGTTGACCACAAAATGTCAGTTTTATCTCTATTCGAAAAACCAACCTCTAAAAAAACACCCTTTGTAAGGAAATTTTGTTCCTATCTATCGTTCTCCTAGATCGCGGTTATATCTGCCTAGTACCGCGTGAGGACAGACTCAAGTTATTGAGGAGCACCAGGGATGTAGTGTGCGCGCACATTTCACGGCCAGAACCTGGCTTTGACTCTAGTACCCTAGGCTGGTAAGTCCTTTACCCGTAACCCGTGTCAGGGATTTCCTCCGCCACCAACTCTTTTCGAACACCTTTGCTTAGTGTTGCAGATCCTAATAGACATGGTATTCAAGTTGCACTTGATTATCAAAATTATTTGATAGATTTCCGGCATGAAGCTCCTTAACCGGAAAGGCGTACTTTTGGAATCGATATCTCATTTAGAAAATGAGTTTCAGATTTAACTTCTGCAAACTTTACTGTCAGTTCTAAATGTTTATGTCACTTCATATCTATATCGAAGAAGCTCATAAAGGGAATAGTTCCATTAACTGGAACCACGCCATCGTTCGGAAACAGTTTCACTTATCAACCTCCCTCTGCTTTTTTCTGCTTGTTTTCTAATCTCCACTCGAGGCTCTAGGCAGCCAGTAGTCACCAAGATGGAGGTTAGTAGAGTTGATGGCGAAAACGCCAAATTTCTCTCACAAACATTAGTTTTCCATTTAAACATAACAAACAGTCAGTTATAGCGACTACATTTAAGGAAAAACATAAGAATCCGTTCCCTCTTCCATATTCATAGATCTTATCTGTGACACACTTTTGGCTGTTCATTATTATGCCCACCAGAACAACTTAGAACTATACATACACTATCATTGATAGTATTCCCTGCGCAGGAAAGTTGAGGGTGCAATTTAAAGTTTACCCACATTTCGGAGTCGAAACTTCTACGGGTAACAATTCGGTTGCCAATGTCTTGGCCAATTCCCACACACGCTACTGAATGTAACATGTTACCGCAAATTACTAGCTGCTGCATTTGGATCCATGAACCAATTAAACAATTTACATGCACACTCGCCTTTTCCCGGTGAAAGTGAATCCTTCAACTCACATGTAGTTGAGTGCTTCCAGGTGGAATACTAATTTTTGACTTGCAGCAAGAAATTTGATATATTTATGTATATTAGATACATATTAACAAGGACTAGTTGAAATTTGCACATGCCTTCGTGAATATTTTTAAATTTTAAATCATTTTGTACCTAGCACTTAATGGGACATTCGATTTCACGCTTAGACACGGAACGTGCTTGCTAAAAAGTGAAGAGATTAATTTTACTCATTTAAGCTGTTTCGTTGTTTGTCGAAGAGTGCTTAAAAACACATGTCAAAGACAAGAAATGCCTTACGAAGATTGACACTGTTTGAGCGGGTGTTACATTTGACCTTGAGAAAGTGCTTTTGTCTCCTCCACCACCACCATCGATAATGTAATGACTCTTGAATAGAAAGCATTGGAAGGCGGAAAATATTATATCAACAGAGTATCTTTTACAATGAGTAAAGGACACGTGTTGTTGGAGGAGATCAATGGATTCTTTGTTAGTAAAATATTAAAATTATGCAGGTTAGTGAAGGTTCTGGACTTTTGAAAGTGATAATACAATGACTAACTGTGTGTAGGATACCGATATGTTTATGCAAAAGCATGTTCGACTTTTAAATGTTTTTTTTGGGGGCCCCCCCAATTTGTTAAGTCCTATGGGATCTATTGAATTTGGATGGACTTGCTCTTGTTGGCGATTGTTAGTGACTAGGGAACAGACCTGTAATAAAATCGATGACACGGAGTAGGTTACTCTCAGGGTGGAGTAGTTTCCTCATAGCTATCGGTCCTGGTTATCGATGGCAATCTACACAAGCTTAGGGAAAGGTGTAAAGATATAACTCACAAATTAAATAATGCAAATGTTGTGTTCGAACTCATTCCACCCCAATTTAATACGCAGCTAATAAAAAAGACACTACGCACAATGTTACAGTATTCTCAAAAGGGGGGCGAGCAAGAGTATTGACTAGAATTATTTGGGAGTGAGGATAAGAGTATTAAGGGGCACGGTAGTTCCCAGCCAAGTTCTTTAGCAACTTTGGCACTTCCACTTTAACTTCACTTACAACAAAGCTACATTATTAAAATTTTCAGGATTTATTGGGCTCAATTTACCGCAGCGGGCTTCATAATGTTTAACATGAGCAGTTACCGAGATTGATACGGATAAACAATTCACCGACTATTGGTGGCTTGCGGAAGGAGTGGAGGAGGTGGGTATGCCTTTCCAGGTCGGTGTGTTACCTTATAAATACAAATATTTTAAAAAATCTTTGTAATTGTAGTAACACCATTTTTATTCAATGTGCAGTGTGTGACAAAACTTTATGTTTTCATGCTTCTACGATAAATATCATCCGGATGAATGTTTTTTTGGATGGAATTTGATACGGAAAGTGAATAAAGCGAAAAATAATCAAAGTTGCCTGCCCGCTACTGTTTGCCTTAATTTATATTTCTGGCACTAAGAAGTTATTGGCAGAATTTTAAAAACTCTAAAAAAAATCAAAATAAAATTAAAAAAAAAAAGTAGGTCGGGCAAGCATTGAACATGCAACCATGCGATCAGTTGATTGGGCACACTTCCACTGATCTACGCCGCTTCTGTTACAAATAGTAAAAATTATTTATATTTACTTACTACCAAAACTTTAAAGCGATTTTTCTCGAAAAGGGGGGAGAAGTGCGTCTTACCCTTTTACCCTGTTAGACAAGGGAAGCTGGCTTATAACATATATAAAAATTATCGGAATCCGCGATTCCCAAGTTTGATACTCCCCTTGTTAGTATTAGCTTGGTAGTTATAAGTAGCATTAGTTAGATTTTAAGTTTTTAATGTATAGTCGTAAGTAGTTTTAGTTTTTTAGTTTTAAATAAAAATAAAACTAATAAAGGAGTCCAGTTTTAAAATAAATTTTCTTGTAAAAAAAATGATATTTAAATAATAAAAATTGTATTATTAATTAAGGCCGAAAGGTAATAGTATTAAGTGATACAGTTAAGTTTAGTGCGTCCGCATAAGGACCAGTAATCTAGAATAAGTATCCTGTTGATTTTAATTTAGATTTCATCATTTTTGTCTAGTTGGCTATAGACATATTGAAAGAAAATAAAAAATGCATTTAAAATTGAAAAAAAAATTTTGAGCAGTCCCCGAGTTAAAAGGCCCCAAAATTAGCAAAAATAGTAACTCACTGACAGATCATCAACTTCGAATCATCGTCTTGGAAATTGGCACAGTATTAGGGTTTGTGGAGAGAACCCAGGGAAAAGTATAATATTCGTTGGTGGCAGCCGCCCACTTCTCTTAAGGTGTTGCATGGGTTTCACAATTTCAAGAAATCAATTTTTTACTACCTTATTAATTTCTACAACATCCCAAGAATATTATCCTAAATTTTAAACACATTCCGAATAAAAGTTTTGGAGATAAAGGCTTGGGAAGGTGCGCACTCAATTGAATCACGAGGTTTATTTGAGGTTATCCAAATTTTAAACGCGTTCGTTTTTTTAGAAACTGTGTTTTCAAAGTCGGTTGTCGAAAGTTCTCCCCCTACGTCCAAATTCTAGTTCATGGTCTTAACACGATTTTTTTTTTTCACTTCTGATGATCCTATCACAAGTTCTACGGTCAACGCGGACGCACCTTTAGACCAATGGCGGAGTTTTGAATATTTTCCTTTGAAAATTTCAGAAATTCCTTTTAAAATGTATATCTTGAAACAGTGAAGACAGTAAAAAGTTTAAAAAAAAAAATTATAATTTTTTATATAAAAATAAAAATTGTTGAAAATAGACCTTTTTTTCCATGTAACTCCTTAACTCAGTCCCCAAAAGACCTACAATTATGATTTCTTACATGCGGGTCGGCTCTTAAGAACAAACACGGGAAACAATAATATATTTTTTATTTTCCATTTAGGGGGCGTGCTAGACGCCCCTTTTCTTTAACTTTGCACCCAAACGACTTAGCGTTATGAAACTATACGTGGAAGTAGGATTTGAAGAACAGACACCGAAACAAATAAAACACTGTGTGTATTCCAAAAAAAGATGTGCATATATTTTGAACTCATTACACATTTAGGAAATTTTATATGTCGGTAGTTGTGACAAGTATAAAAATTTAAATAACATTTGTGCAATTTTTAATAATTATAATACAAAGTTCTTTTTTAGATCTTAGTATTTTTTGTGCCTGACTTGTAAGGCAAAAGCTATGTTTGTATAAGAGAACTTGGCTATTCCTTAACAATTATGATTTTGGTATGATATTTTTTAACACAACCGTCCATGCAACCCACGTTGGATGTTATGTTATCCACGTGATGCCTGATCAAACCAACCATATTTAACTGAGTACGATCTAAAGAATTGTTTGTTTAACGGTGAACAATTGGCTTGGAGGATCTGCGGAATGCTATGGAGTTGCATTTCGCTATGTTAAGAAAGGGGATTTTAAATTGTGACTTGGCAACTTTGAATTTTCATAGTGAATACACCATTTATTTAATGACCAATCTGTTAAGGTCAAAACATTCAGTAAAAGTAGTAAGGTTCACGAACGAAGAATGTTAACAAATAATTAAAAATTTATCACCAAAATTCTGAGTCTTAATTTTGGAAAAAGATGACCAATTTTATCGAAAAATTATCTTCAGAGATGAAGCAAATATGTTATACATATATAGAATACTTATAGCGATGAACGTATTATAGCGAAAAATGGTCTTGTCGATTGGCTACTTAGATCGTGTGATTTAACAACTCTAGACTGTTTTTTTTGGGTTTACTTATATATTTGGCATAAGAACAGCACATCCATCAAAAACAAAATATAAACTTATTAAATAAATCTTTACTTTTACATAGGCTCCTAAAAGCTTTTTATATCTAATAGCGTTGTGTTATTTTTTTATTTCATTTGGTAAACTATTAAAAATATTTACTATACAATATTTTATAACATGTAAAGTCTTAAGTTACGCAAATGTTGTACATCACTTACATATCGTCGCTTCAAAGGTAAAACTGATTAGGTACAAAATTTGTAAAATTGATTTTTTAAGAATATAAATATAGTTCACGTTTTAGAACTGGAAAAAATTAATTTTACAATTCTTACAGGATATACAAAATTATAATAGTTAGTAAGTGCAGGCATTTTGGGACCTAAATCTGTCTTTAAATTAAATTATTTCCTTTTGTCCATTTTGTTAGTTAATGAGTTTTACCGTTGAACAGACGATATGTTATATATTCATTTAATTAGTTAGGTATTTAACTTTTTATATAAGCAATATCACATTATACATTAATCCAGGACAATTTGAAAAGTCTATTGCACAACAGCAATATACGCTTACATTTATTTTGTAATTTGTCCAATCTATTTAACATTTGATTATTGCACATAAACAATATAGTTGAACAGTATTGAAAATGTGGTTTTTAATACATTTTTTTCCTTATTCTTACAAAAAAAATAATTTTTTTTTTAAATTTTTTTACAGATATTTATAATCAAATTGAATATTAAAACTCAACATATCATCAATTAAAATACCAAAATACTTCATCTTTTTAACTTTTTCAATTTTAACATTTTTTATACAAATAATACTAGAGGTACTTCCATTAAAAATCATTGCTTTAGTTTTGTTTATATTTAGTTTCAACATAACAACATCTACATTAATTTGTTGAATGCACTCATCAACATAAACACTGGAAATAAACAAAAGGGCATCATCAGAAAACCTGATCGATTAGAGATTCACAATTGTGGTTTTACCGAAAACCCGATTGATAGCATGAAATTAAGTTGAATGATTCAAGAAAACTTTGTAAATAACTTTTTCGATAATTTTACTTACGAGTTTCATCATGTCATACATTTTCTAATTTTTACTACCAGTTTCATCATGTTCACAGGTCTTAAATCTTCTAATTTTTACTACCTTTCAGTAGTTGAAGAACGAAGCACTTTTCGTTAATAACGAATTACCACACATATTGAATGCATCCCAGTACATTTTAAAATTGAAACCATACATATCTTTTTTATTTCATGGATTTTAGAATAATTTCTAAGTTACTTACACTTATTTCTTTGAATAGAAAATTCAAGTAATAATAGTCTGGTTTATATTGCAATAATTTTGGTTGGCGTCGTTAAAGGAGCAAGAGATAGCAGACGTTTCCGTGTGGCCGAGTTATCCAAAATTAGCTCTAATGAATCGATGAGGTTTTGTTTAAAGTATATTACTTTTTATCTTTCTCCTTTACATCAGTATGCTAAAGGCAAAGAGAAAGTTTTACGAACGTGCGGAAATTTTAAATTCAAACTGAGTATGATGGATGATATTACGACTATATCATATGTCAAAGTGGGTCCGCAAATGACGTCTGTCGGTCTGTCTGTCCGGGGGCTCCATGGCGAAACAGTTCGATGGATTTCATATACAGTTTTTTGGATAGCATCTGGCGGTAATTTTTTCATTTATCGTTTGAAATAACGGTACCTTCCATTCAATTCTTTTTGTGAAAATCACTTATCATTAATTTTCTGAAAAATGGTTCCAAGGATTTTGGTCTTTTTCTGTACTTTGGATACTTGTAATAGTGCTAAAAATACAGCGTACTCAGTTTTTGAGAAAAAATTCAAATAACGGTAGTTTAAAAACCGCCAATTTCTCAAAAACTAAAAATGGGAATTCCTAAAAAATTTTTGTTTTTTATGATGTTTTACTTCGATTTTTAAAATAATTTCTTTCAAATTAAACTCGTTCTCTCAAAAACGTCTCTATTGAAATAAAATTTAAAAAGAAATTATTTAAAAAAAAACGCAGATTTGTTCAACTTAATATCATAAAAAATAGTAAAATTTTTGAAATTTCATTTCTTGGTTTTATAAATTACCTTTCTTCGAAGTTTTCCAAAAAAAAATCTCATTATGCAGTATTCTCGGCCCTACCCTATGTTTGCCAAACTGAATAAAATCGAAGGAAACTTCTTAAATTCACATTAAAATTAAAGACTCGAATTGCGAAGTAAAATAACCGGAACCACAAAAATTTAGACAAAAATACTACATACTATTTCGCTAAAGATGCTTCACTTAATCAATTGTCATTTCATGACCATGAGCATACTCGGTCATAAATAATCTCATTAAAGCTATTTCCGGTTCTGTGTCCCTCCCCGATTTGTATGATTTATGTGTTTACTTATGGTTTTCATTTTGCAATGAATGCAATTTGAAATGCACTTAGCTATAATGGGAATTGAGATACAATTGAATAAGATGAAAATGGAAAGGAAAACTCCATTCCATAAGCAGTCAACAGAAGATAGCCCATCAGGTCAAGAAAGCTGACATAATTATTGAACAATAATCATGATCGAATTATTAATGCCACAGGCAAATTTAACTGGATACTAAAATCGGCTTAACTATAATATCGACTTATTCTTTTCTTTTTATTGAGAAGTGATATTTATTCAACACGTAGGTATATCATTATACTTTTTATTTTGCTAGCTTTTAGACCGGAATGGAGACTCTTCGAAATAGCGTAGGAAATCTGGTTATCTATTGCAGCAGCTGCTAAACGGGCATCATGTAGAGAAAGTGATAGGGTAAGAAGAGAAGCTACGTCAAATCAATTAAGAACCAGTTGGGAGCTTAGGGACAACAAGCCCACAGACTCTGATGGTTTACCAGAGCTCCATCAGCTCCATATGCCCTATATACAAAGGGGGCGGTTCTACGTTTCACAAGACATTGTCGGTCGCTTCCAGTGTACTAGGGGCTTTCATGGCGTTTGAAAAACAGGGGCAACTAATTGGCTTTGAAGTATGTAAAGGACGACAAGAAGAAATACCGAGTAGAACAAAACGACCTGTTGATAGCAACAACTTCGAGATAGTAAAGCAGTTCATCTACCTTGGCGAATCATCAAGATAACTTCTGCGAACGACATTTTAGTGGAGATCTGACGAAGAATTACCTTCGGAAATCATGGGCTACTTGGGTATGAGGAATAATATTAAGATCTTTTGAAAGAATACTTCTTCCACGGATATTTAGTCCTGCGTGTGAGAATGGCTAATGGAGAAGAGAAGATACGAAATGTGAAATTCCAAATTTGGTCCAAAAATACAAAACACGTCGACTACATTGGATCATCCATATCGAACGAATATGAATCTGCCAGGCTTAGTTTGGAGAAGACAAGAAAGACATACATATTGTTTTAAAGGCGCCATCGCGGATGCTAGCGCAGTTAATTTATATAACTGGTAAGCAGAGTGCTCGGGATCGCATAGGACAAATGCTGCCGTTTTTCTCGGGTCAAGAGCCTGATAAGTAAATCACTATGTCTCTTCGTGCGAGGAGGGCGGATGTAGAAAAAGATACAACCGGAGCTGTAAGCTTTCAAGAACAAGTATGTTAAGCTCATTAAATTCCGACCTTGACAGTATTTTTAAGTGGAGTCAAACCAATGGAGTAGAATTTAATACTTCCAAAACACAATGCTGTCTTCTGTCGTCAAAGCGAAACCTCAATACTCTGCCATTATCCATGAATGGCACTTGCATCGCTGAAACCGAAAGGCTTTCCATCCTCGGTATGTGCGTTAACGACAAACTTCGTTGGAACGACCACATATTCGACGTCGCCAAGAACGCTGCGAAATGTCTAGGCTTCCTCAAGCGATGTAAGAAATATTTTACCCCTTCTGATCTGGCTAGAATATATTCGTCCCAAACTTGAGTACAATGCTCATATCTGGTCTGGTCTGGTGCACCAATAGCATATTTGGAGCTTCTTGACAGGATTCAAAAATGAGCGATAAAACTTATTGGCGATCGAGTCATTGCGAAATCGCTTGACTACTTCCATCGAAAGTGCTCGAACGAAATAGCCAGTTGCATTCCACCACTTCAAAAATTCAACGCAATACCCGTCTTGCCAGGAATGCCCATCAGTTTACCATAAAGCCTGTATTCGGACGCACTGTGAAATTTAAGGATTCGTTCCTATGCCGCACAACACGATTGTGGAATGCTCTACCTCACTCTGTTTTTCCTAATCATTACATTTTACAAACATTTAAAATCAATGTGCATCGGCATCTCCCTCGTTCTTCTAATCCCTTATTTCCTTAATGCCCGTGCTGTATTACTATAAACATTATAAGGGTGCTAACAATCCCTTTTGCACGTGCAAATTATAAAAAAAATAAAAAAAAAATAGTACGAGTACAGACTCCAGTATCTTGTACAAGCAGTTCTTTAAGGAGGTACTTCCTTCAAACTAATTTAGTTTGTTAGTTGTACTATCTTTCTTCAATGTAAAACTTTCTTCTATCGATTAAAATAATCACCAAGTTATGTTTTAAAAAAAAACACAGTATACCTTTTGAATCTTTGGAAAATATGCAACTCCTTCGGCTATACCTGATTTCGCTCGAAGCCGAATATGCGGCGTATTTTGTTGTATCTCCTACAGAAAATATTTATATAGCGTCAGTTGCTTAGAAAGAACTAATCAAGTTAAACAAAATTACTTCAATGCAATGCACCCGTAAGCTGTGTATGTCCTTGCAAGGCACATGACCTTTGGATCTGAAGGCATGCAGTAAGCTCCAACAGATTTTTGTCTTCATACAATTTGCCTCAATCGAGGCTGTCTGCTGTATCCTAATTGCTCAGGGGGAAAGCTTTTACGAATTTCGGTTCGTGCCTCGGATACATTTTTCATCAAACATCCAGCACTGATAAGGACATAAATTCCCTTCGCTGTGCGCATGACTTCCCGCAGTGCATTGGTCTCTATTTGAAGTAGTTTTTTTTTCTGCTAATATTTACCAGCCCAGCCTCAGTTTAAATTAGGAATCCGGTCCAGAGGCCATGTAGTGGAGCTCGTTGTCGTATCCCACCGCCACCGCCTCTAAGATTTTGCACTCTCCCCCCTCACAGTAACTAAAAATTGTTTTGTTTTGACTTGCCAGTAGTGACTGTCAGTGACGGTGATTTATCCTTTCAAACGTCTCCTTTCGTATAAGGGTTTTTTGTACACAGAGAAGGAAGCTCCCGGCGAAGTGCGTGCGACAGACAGTTTTGTAAAAAAAAAAAAAAAAAAAATTATAAATTTTCCTATGTTTCCTTAATTAAATACTCGTGCCTATGTGATTGAGTGGTTGTGAGTTCGTATAACGCCAAGTGCTTAACCATCTATGGATACATTATTCTCACATCATTTTTGGAAAGTTCACGCTTTGTCAAACGAATTTAAAAGAATCTCTGATTTCTGGAGCAACTTGACTCTAATTACATGCGAGGTACTTCGCTGCCTCACTGGATTACATTAAAGTTGATTACTTTGAAAGTGGATTGCAGAAAGTTTCACCAACAAGAGCAACGCATCAGCATTATGGTTCTCTAAAAGTGAGTATCAAGAATAGGTACCTACCTATCTTAAGAGGAATTGAAGTTCTTTTCTGTCGGAGACTCCGTCTCGGGTGTGGGGATTATTACTCTAGGTGTCGTATCCTGATGATGTTTTGTATGTGTCTCAACTGTCGTTTCATACGTGCCGTACATTTTTTATTAGAAAATAAGAACATGGAAAGCAGGAGCAGCAGAAGTCATGTCTGTTATAGAATTTAATTTACCTATACACATCTATCTATCTATTGGGCATGCAAAATTAAATCTGCCAAAGGGACATAAGAAGATAACATGCATATCATGTCTGTGAATACAAAATTTGCATATTTTTTTTTCGAATTGCTGAAGAAAAAAAAAACAATAAGTAAAAGTGCGATTAGCGACAGAACAGGCACCCTTTGTTGATTATTAAATTTTTGGGAAGATTCCGTAGAAACTTGAATAAATTGCTGGGATCTTTAGTGAGGAATAGTTTTGCTCCGTATGCAGGGAATGTGAGAGCCTTTGTTTACCTTTTTAGCATTTTCCATACTCGTACTCGTATTATAGACGTATGCTGATGTTATTTTGTATGCAAATGGGTATACCGTATGCACATACAAAGCGAATTATTAAACAAACTTTGCAAGCTGTAGACAGTTTGTTTGAAATGAAAAACGTTTTTCACATTTTTTTAGAAATAGATGTGTCATTCGTATTAAAGTCTATTACTAGTAAGGTGTAACATGCCATTTTACATGTTTTCAATTTATTTATTTTTCAGATGTATTTGTTTTAGATTCATAGCTCTGTCTAGTGCTCTGTTTTAACCCCCAGTTAACAAACGTTTGTAGTGTAACTTGTTTTGTTGAACTTCTCTCAGCCTTGTTTATCAACATTTAACGAAAATAAGTGGAGGATAAATAAACCAGAAGCATACCAGGTGAAATTTTTTGACGGTTAGATGAAACACAATCTTAATTCATTTATATCATGTCACAAGTCAAGTGCGTCTTTTTTTTTCTTTCCCCGAAGGTAAGTGGACGGCCACGCGTGCTCATAAAAGAGCGAGATTCTAACTCACTAAAAAACACCTCCCATCAAAAAAATTATCATACTACAACTAGGCTAATGTTTAGCAAGCAGTTTTAATTTAAATTATTTAATAACGTTTGGCAGGAAACATCCCAGCGGAAGTATCGCTATTTCAAAAGCTTTTATCCTTTGTAGTCGGCTCACAAGATTTCTCTGATCTTACATTTGTAAAACATTGCAATGTATTGTTGTGTGTTGTTTACGCGCGAAATTTCGTATTTCAACGTCCACGGTAGTAATACCTAGATGTCTGTGGATATAAGCGATTTGGATATACCACGGCTCCGTGGTTCACGATTTTTCTAAGAACTTTATTTTGGAAAGTTTGTAAAATTTTAACATAATTTGGTTTGTTATGTCCAAACAGGTTTTAGCAATTGCGTGTACAGGTAGGTATAGAACTTCGAATTGAAATAAAACACAAAACATCGTTTTAATGTCCATCAATTTGGCTTTATTGCAAGGATAATTTTATGCCATTAATGATTAAATATGATTTCGGGCATGTGGCTGCCGCGGCTGATTCGAATAAAGACAAGTCTAGAGGTCCAATTTTCAACCACTTTTTCAAGCATTTGGGGCTAACGTCTCTGGTTTGTTGGCCTAGGTGAGCGACTTCACATATCCCCCGCTCATCGAATGTTTCCTACAATAAATCGATTGTGAAGTGCGCTGTGTGGCATGTAGCGCCACTTGTTGATGTAGCCATTCAACCCAAAATGTGCCTCATCATTGAACAAAATTTTCCGATGAAAAACAGCATCGATATCAATCTCATTTTCGGCCCATTACATTCGTTGTTCATTTGTCAGCCTGTTTATAATGAAATGGCAAACGAAACTGAACATAAATGACATTAGAGTTGCCAGATTTGACTACAAAATGTCAGTTTTATCTCTATTCGAAATACCAACCTCTTAAAAAACACCCTTTGTAAAAGCAGCTTGTTTTGCATGCTGAGCTTGAAGAATTTTCAAATCAGCCAATACATTTGATTAAATCTGATAACGAGCGACGTGCAATTTCCATTTTAATTAAGCATCTAACGTCTTTTCCAAGTATTTAGCCTCGTTTGCGTACGGAATTTGCACCGAGTCAATAGAAATGGGTAGATTACTTTTTTTTCTGATGGTAAAATTAATGTGCGTTGATTTTGTCTCGCCAAATTTTTGTCCAAGCGCGTATTTTATCGATCGCCCGTTGAAGCTTATATATCGCGGAGTGAATTAAATCGTCTACGGCTAATATGGCCTTATCATCTGCAAAGGTCGCTACGATAGTATCATCTTCTTGCGCAATATCACGAGTGTATAAAAGAAATAAAATCGGGCCAAGAACGCTTCCATGTGGAACTCCCGCCACGATTTCTTTGAATTCGGAATACTCGTTCCCGTGTTTAACACGAAATAGTCTGTCCGCGAAATGAGAGCTTAGGATCTCATATAATTTTTTTTTGGGAGAGTTTTTTAAGTTTATTTTTTAATCCCGTATGCCATACCTATCGAAAGCCTGAGAGACGTCAAGAAAAACACTAGTACAATTTTTTTCCTCCTATAGTGTTTTTTCAATTTGGTTATAAGTGCTTCGTTCTAGATTCAATTTGGTAATCCCGTATTAATCGGCGTTCATAATCAGATGCAATTGCTTAAACATAAGTTTTTCGAATATCTTCGACATTGGTAGAAGCGATATTGATCGATAAGATTTTTTGTTTGGAGGTTTTTCAGTCTAAGGAGCTATTATAACCTCAGCTATCTTACATTTTCGGTGAGCGTACAACAGCCTAATCGAAGCGTCAGATAAAAAATCTTATTTAATGCTTTTCTGGGTATTTTTTTAAAACCCTGACGCGTAATAAGATCATATCGTGGAGACTTGTTAAATTTGAGTTTTCGTATTTCATGACACAGTTCGACCAGCTATACTTTTCTTATCTGAAATGAAAGTCTAGTGCGTCTGAACGCGTTTTATTTTTTTAATGAGTTACTGCTTTTCAGCTTCATTTGGTTTTGATTAATCGTTTGTCAAATGTTTCTTTCAGGACATTAATTGTATCGCGCGTTGTGTGGTATATGACGTTGTTCTGCTGAAACCACATATCTGCAACATTAATGTCTACCAATTCCGCCACGAAAAACTTAGCTTTCACGTCTTCTCTTCTTTCGTCTTCATGTCTTTTTTAAAGACATATGGGCCAACGGCCTGCCACTGTGGGTTCCGCGCTTGTAATAGAAAACAGACAATTCAAGTTCGTCACTTTGGAAAAAAAAATCTTCTAAAGACTCGCGGTAGCCACTCCAACAAAATATGTATAACAAACTTCCTAGGAAAACATATGGAAAGGCTAAAGTCCGCTTGGGGGAATAACATCCATATCCCTCTATGACCCAAAAAAAAATCTGTTAGAACATAATGGAGGACATTTTATTTCATTTTCCATGAAATTCATTAAAGAGCAAATAATTAAAAAAAAAACGCCTTCCAAAAAAGGGCGATGCCAAAAACATTGTATCAGTGATATGTCAGTAAAAATTATTGCAAAACATATTGTTATACTTTTTAACTTTCTCGTATACATTATGAGTATGATTATGATATTACGACTATAGAGAAGTCCAAAGTTTTTGGGGTTACATCTCGGTGTATCTTTTTAAATTTTTGCCTTATCGTTTGAAATAACGGTACCTGCCATATAATTTTTTTGGTGAAAATCACTATTTTTCTAGATTTTGGTTTTTTTTTTTGAACTAAGGATACTTGGGAAGGGGCCAAAAATACTGCATATTCAGTTTTTAGAACAAAAAACGAATAACGGTAATTTAGAAAACTAACAATAGGAACTCAACAATTATTTTCTGTTTATACTCAATATTAAGTCGAACAAATCTGCACATTCCGATTTTTGAAATAAGTTTTTTTTTAAATTTTTCATATTACGATTTTCTTAAATTTAAATTAAATTCATTTGTGTCCAATGTGCGAAATTACATCAAAATCGTAGGTGCCGTTTTTGAGAAAATCAAATTTTTCCAAACCAAATATGTGATTTAAATAAATTTGTCACCATTCATTTTCGATTCAAAAACCCATTTCATGTACCGAGAAAGTTTCTTAATTTTTTTTTGTTTTCTATAGAAATTTTCAAAGAAAACAATATTTTCCTGTTTCAAAGAATTGAGGTACTGCTGGGCAATCAGTGTAGAAGTGGATTGCTTCATCTGCTATACATCAAATAGAGACTTGGACGTTTTTTGTTGAATTGATGTTTAGTCAATGTTTCTAAGAAAATTTCGAATATTAATGATAGCTGAGTGCACGAAACCTTACTGAAATGTCAAGAAGCTATCTTCATCAAGCAATTGGATGTTCATCCTAACGCGACCTTTCAGTAGGATTTGAAACAGAATATCTACAGCTGAGAAGGGAGTAGTTTGAAGAGCTGCACTCATGCATCGGTCAGAATGTTAGCAATTTCGTTTTCAAAAATCAAAAATGAAGTGTAAACCGTGACAGCCAAGCTGCATTAAAAGCGCTGCTAAGCCCTGGATTTGATCGAAAGGCTGAACACAGTGAATATTGTCTGGCACCCAGGTCACACCTAGTCACACTGGGATTCAGGCAAATAAGCTCCCCGATGAGCTTTCTTGGCAAGATTCAGAAGAAGTTTTCTCATTACCCGAAACTGTGTCGGATCTGCCTGCAATGATGATCTCTTAGGATAATCGACTGTAGGCGTCCTTTCGGGCCATTAAGCTTTTGCTAAACACTAAAGTGTGTTAGGCTTAAGCGACACCACCACATGTCCTGCTTGCGGTGAGGATGATGATACGGCAGTATACTTTTTCTGCAGTTGTCCGGCCTTTGCTCGCATTAGGTGGCGGATTTTTATCACTGAAGCTCCTTCTTATCTTTCTTCGAGACGGGAAAACTAAGTACATTAATGTAATGTATCTGTATGGTAGCACAATGGAACAGTAGTTGTGTCTGAGCGCTCCATCGGATAATAGCAATCTCCGACGAAAAATCGTTAACCATTTAAAAAATCCAGAAGCATAAAATCGCAGGAGTAATGTGATCATTTGACAAGACCAGTTCTCGAGATTAACCAACTACCGAACATTTTCCTTAAATAGATGAACTGCTTTACTAGCTGTGTGGCATGTGACAACATCTTATTAATCACTGATTTCAAGTTCATCCAATTTGACATTATACGGTGACATTTTATCGATGCAATAGAGTCCCTGAAAATGATTTTTGTGAAAATTCTGGATTTTCTTTAAATTTTTGCTTAGCTCTGCAACCGTAGAAGCTTTGAAGCTTCTGTTCATCAAGAGGCTTCCGTCATTATTCTCAAAATTAACCAAAATGTGGGCTGAGTGGTTCCCATTCCCAATTCCTGTGGCGCATTTTTAACTGAAGCACTTACGGTAGTGGTATTTTCGATGCTTCAACCAGTGCTCTATCTCCCTGCCATTTAAACTATAGCACAGCCTTTCTGGTAGGATGAATATTTCGATCGTAAGTTAAAATAAGAGGCAGAGCTCTTTAAACTACGACTACGAACTACGAGAATTTCGGTCGCTTGTTAATTTTCACATGATAAAAATTTAAACCTCGACTGACGTTTTGACATTGACATTAAGGGCGTGTTTGCATTGATATACAAATTTCGTATGTTTTTATTGAAAAACGCAATAATACGTAACATAAACTACCACGACGTGACTCTTGCGATGAATACATAAAAGGTTTAGTGGTATTTAGACGCTCATAGTATAAATAGATGTCTTCTGTGGTTATAGAATTACGCGTACCGCCAGTCCTGGAAATTGTTATTTTTGGTATTGCTTCTTCTCACTTACTGGTCTCTGCCTGTTCAAAATCAAAAATCACTAAAAGCAATCAAATGCTGTTGTTGTTACATTTGTCTTAGGCTTGGGGTTTTTCTCAGACCTGTCACTCGCGATTTCTAACGCAATACGTGCGTGCTGCTGTTATTTTTGTATTATCTTTCTTTTATGACATTTATGATATCCAGTCTTGTCAATGCACGTATGCACACTTACGGTGTAGATGTTCAAATTGCCCACATGTGACATCTCTCCTTTGCCGCCATTTGCGGTAAACACTTTTTAATGAGGGTTTCGCTACAGAAATATTTGTATCTTCCCTGTTTCTGCACGGGTTATTTTTATTTAATTTCAATTCAATTATTTGCCAAAGAAAACGATAAAAAAAAACAGCTCTTCAAAAAAACGATAAAAACTAAATAAATTGTAGGCGCATAAAAGTTGCAAATCCACCAGAGCGTATTTAAATTTTCAACACAAGTTGTTTCCATTTTTTTTGTCACTTCGTAATAAAATTACTCCAATCCAATGCCAGGGATGTGTTAAACGGCTAACGAAATGTTCGCCAATATGGTGGCCTACCAACGTAATTAGATCGAAATTCTATTCTATTGTTGTCGTGCGATGTGTCGGTGGTTTGAATACAATTTTGCAAAATTTTACCGATTTAACACAGATCCAATAGGACCTAACCCACCTACTTCTACGAAATGAAAGTCAGGTGTACACAATGTTCTCTTTGGATAATAAATACCTATCTATAGTTCGTATGCCTTTAATGGAATTCTGTGGGACTACGAAATTTTGCATCCCCTTTCCAACAGAAAACTGAAGTTGGCACCAGCGATTGCGTTGCGACTGGTTTTCAATTTTTCCAACAACCAGAAACCAGGATAAACTTTAATTAAATACGATAAAATTATTTTAACATAAATTAGCAGCACAGTCTGCAAGGCTACGAGATGGACAGGACAGGGCTAATTTGAATGGAATGCTGGGATAAAAAGATTGATGCACAGATACCAGCTTTGTTTGCGTTGATTTTTTTTGTTATTCGCTTTGTAATTTGGGACCGCATGAACAAAGGATGTTGATGTCCTTTTAAACGCCTACGAGACTAATTTACATAATAAAAAGCTATATTAGCATCGACATACAAAATAAACATACGTTCGGCGTTTCTCTCGCCTGTAATAAGTATGTTTGTTGTTGTTGTTTTTTTTTCTGGTGTCAGTCGGCACATATGTACGTGTATGTAATATGAGCATCAATCGAAGCCATCAATCACGTGTTCTATGTAGCCTTAGTGTGGTTTTTATCAGGGGGGATGTTTCCAAAATAAATAATGGTGATGGATGTTGGAGGATTTTTGAGAACATTTTTTTTTTTGCACGCTAAAAATGCGGAATGGGCGAAAATTGATGGCGAACACGTAAATGGAATGTCCTGTGGTGAAACGATGTGATTTAAATTTCGCATTGTTCTTCATGGTCGGATTAAAATGAAATACTTAATGTAAAATGTTTTGTTAAAGCGATTTTTTAAAGAGTTAATTAAAGTTGTTTTTGAACACAAGTTGGGGCATATGCCCACAACGGCTGGATGTAATGACTTACACCCGAGAGACAAAGTTTTCAAGCATTTGTGGCCGCATGTTATCAATAACATGAGAAATTTTTGCATCCAATGCGTGGATTGAACATAACTCGAAATTATGTATTTTTAAAATGTTTCCTTCAATAAGCTGATTGTTTCTTTTGCTGTAGGTAGGTATGGCACGTAGCGCCATTTTGATGGAACCACATTTCATCCACATTTATGCTATTGATACAACAACAAATAAGTCATTAATACTCTATAGCGAATATTTTTGACCGTAACACGCAGATTAGACTCAAAACTGTGCATTTTTCGGGATGTAATGACATTTCGATAGTCTCAAGTCGATGCTGCAGCGCATGCATAATTCGTTTGTATAACAGCAAGCTGTGACATGCTGTGAAAGGTCGTAAATTATGGAAGAACTTGAGGAAAATGGGTCTTGGGAAACAAGAAAGAAAATTGATGTCGATGCCTTGAATCGTGATTTCGTCGTTTTAAGCAAGAGACAGTTTCCGTCAGATGGGTTTTTCGAAGTTCTTTCGAAGTTCTTTCGAAGTGTAATGCAGCTGGTATTGACGGAATTAATTCTCAATTTATGAAATTAATCCTGCCTTTAACTCTGCCTTATATAACACACATTTTTAATACGATTCTAATGACAGGTTCATTTCCAACCCAATGGAAGTTAGCCAAAATTGTACCAATTACGAAAAATACTGTACTTAGATGTACACAACATTCTCTAACCCAAACAGTCTGGTTTCCGCCAGATGCATAGTTGCACTACCGCCATAATAAACATCGTTGAAGAGACTTGCTTTGGATGAGGACTTTGTCACGTTCCTTGTTCTTCTTGATTATTCCAAACCGTTCGATACAGTGGATCATGCAAACTTATGTCATAAATTTTCAACTTTGTACGGGTTGTCGTCCTCTGTGGTACGTTTGTTGTCATTGTGTCTCTGTGGTCGAAAAGAAGCAGTTTATATCGACAATTCAACTTTTTGTTTCCTCCAGACCATTAGAGGCGTCCCCCAGGGTTCGATTTTAGGACCTCCTCTTTTAATCTCTGTATATTAATGAAATCCCAATAAATATTACAAGATCTTCTATTCAAATGTATGCTGATGATGTCCAATTATATAATAGTTGCCTTCTTGCGCTTATTGAGAATTTTGCATACACAATTAACAATGATCTGGAACAAAATCTCGGAAAGCAATGGACTGCTTCTTAATACTCTGAATTCCATATGCATCGTTCTTGGAATCTAGAATATTTTCCCAATTTATACCTGAATAATTTAACCATAATTTATGTTGCGACTGCAAGAAATCTTGGTGTGTTTTTAGTACAACGCTGTCTTGGGATCTGCACATAAATACTGCCGTAGATATATCTTACTCTATAGTCCTCGCAGTATTATACTTCACTAAAAACACGTTTGCTGTTGACCAAAACACTTATTATATAGATACTAACTTACGGATGCAAAAAATTTGTGTAGATGCAATGCAGAATGTAATAGCGGGAGAAAGTTTAATGTAGCCTTTCATAATTCTGCGCGTTACATTTTTGGATTGCGTAAATTCGATTGAATTTCCAATTTCTCACTTCAAATCTACAATATTACCCTCGACCACCTTATGCGCTATAGAAACCTAATTTTATTGTTAAATATAATTCAGACACAACATCCCAGCAATCTCTTTAATAGGCTACACAGGTTCGGTTCCTCTAACAGATCTTTACAACTTGTTCATTCACATAATTTTTGTCTTACTTCGGAGCGACAATTCTACGTCAACGCCGTCTGATTGTGAAATTCCCTACCGAGGTATATACCGAGGTATTTATTCAATTCGTAAAATTTATTTTCAAAATAAATAATATAATTAAGTGTAATTTATGTTTTTATGAAGATATTGCATATATCTAGTTTTTCATCTTTTTTTTCCTTTTTTTTAACTAATTTTTTTAAAGGAATACTTAGTACAGGGTTTTTAACAGGGACGCTACAAAAGTTGAGCGACAGGGACAGCAAACGACGCCATATTTCTTGTCGCTCTTTTGACATTTCTATTCAGTAAGGTTTGCCATTTCATGATGGAAAGATATACGAGCCAACAACGGGTCGAAATTATTAAAATTTACTACCGAAATTCGGAGTCAGTGGCCTCAACGTTAATCGTTAATCGCCATAATCGTCCTAGCATATCAACAATTGAGCGTCTAGTGGGAAAATTTGAATCCACAGGCACAGTACAAAATGTTCCCGTGCCAGTGAGGCAAATAAATGCCCGTAGTGTTGAGAATATTGCTGCTGCTGAGGCTTCAGTTGAAGAAAGCCCAAACGTGTCTCTCGCACGTCGTTCTCAAGCGTTGGGCATCTCTGTGACGTCGTTGTGGCGAATTTTGCGAAAAGATCTTGGCCTACATCCTTACAAGATTAAATTGACGCAAGAACTGAAGCCGCTTGACCACTAGAAGCGTCGTATGTTCGTGAATTGGGCTGAGCAACAAATCGAAAAAAATACGGTTTTGGCCGGCGGCGTCATTGGGCCGTACTCTTCCGTGATGATCAAGACCGGTACGTTACTGTGAATTACCAAGTTTGGAGAACGTGAACGTGAACGTGAACAGGTGAATTTCCTGTTGGGCTACGTCAAGTCTATGGTCTATGCCAACAAGCCAGCGACGATTGATGAACTTCGTACGAATATCGAACGTGAAATTGCAGCAGTATCGGCCGATTTATGCTTGAAAACCGTCGAAAATTGGGTTCAGCCATAATGGCATCGAACGTACTTTCACAGGAATAAAGAATTTCATTGATATTCAAAACTTTTTTTGCTCTTATTGAAAAACCCGATATTTATTTGAACGAAAAATGTCATTTGAACTTGAATTCTATAATGTAGCTTTTTTCATTGTTACTGTACACACACAATCAAATTTCTAAAATGGTTATCGTCGTTGAGGAGTGTATGTCACCACGATACAGTTGCAAAGACTAGTGAATACAAATTTCACTGACAGTTTGTAATCTGTCAGTCTGATGGGTTAAAGAAACGATTTTTTGAAGGGAAATTTTATTTGAGGGAACTCTTGTTTAATATTTTCAATTAGTTCTTATGTATTTTTAATTTAAAGATTTTTTAAACAATTATCCTAGGGAGCAATATCATAAGAAAATAACTTACGCCAATTGGGGTAAACGACATAAAGCCAATCTCGACCAAGCAAAGGCCTTACGTTTTTTTTACTATGGATAAAGTAGTTCCAATTCATTGATACTTGAAAAATTCGGCAAACACACTGCAACCTTAATGATTTTCCCTGTCACTTACAGCAATGTTTGAAAAGTTTTCATTAATTCAATATTGCTAAATTTAGACATATACTTATCCTTAAAAATTACAGAAAGCAGGCTTCAGAATCGACTTCCATTATGACAGGAACAACATAAATGGCGACTGCAGCAGTGACTGCTTGACTGATTTTATTTATTGCATTTGTAGAAATAAGTTTTACATAACCTTGCCTTCCCTTGCTGATCGTTTCTTTGACGACATTTGATGGAGAAGAGACTAAATTGATGACACTTGAAACACTCCCACTGGAGTGCTGGGCAACTTTGTGATTTATGCACTCTGCCGCATCGATGACATACTCTTGACTGACGATTCTGACTTTGGTTTTCTTGGTGCTTGTCTTCCTGGACGGATTGCAAATGTTTTTATGACTTCACTTCTGGATTCACTTTTTGTTTTCTGACATCCCCCAATTTATGGCAATTTCACAAGTGGTTTCAAAAGTTAGTTTTGATTATTTGAGAAATTTTTCAGCACAAATTATTGTCAGGAACACCACAAAAAAATTTATCACGTAATTCTCCAAAATATCACTTATGTGCTAAATTGTTCAATTTGACTACATATGTACTCGACGATTTCCATTTTATTTTGATTAACTTTGTAGAACTGATATTTCGTTTACGGCAGGCTCCAAATAATATGTTAGAATTTGAACCAACATCGTCTGTCTTTTTCGATGGGTCATCAGAAACAAACATTTTTCCTAGTACAAATAAAAAAAATATGGACCACTATATGTTAAGAGAAGTGGTACCTTTATACATATTTTCCTGTAGGTATTTTCATTTCATTTCATTTTATTTATTTGTTCAGAGAGAGCTTTGAGATAGGAGTCTCATTGATAGCTCTTAAAATATACAAAAATAAATCTTAACATATCTTATCCGTTAAAAAGAGAGAAGGTTAACAAGAAAAGTATTTAAATTAAAAGTAATTCAAAAAATAGTATAATGTTATTCATAAAGAAAATGCAAAGCGATATCTGGGTTCTGTAGATGGGTTTTTAAAGAACTTACAAATTCATTTAAATTTGGTATGTTTTTAATTTGAGTTGGTAATTTGTTCCAAAATCTGGTACATAAAAGGAAAAATGATCTGCGAGTTTGCAATGCTGAAGTTCTGGTGATATTGATATTACATGTTCTTGATGATGAGGAAAAATGAATCTTTTCGAATAGATAAGTTGGAGTTCGATTGTGTATTAACTTAAAAAGAAACTTGCACATTTCGAAAACGAAATGAGATATTAAGGAAATGCCAAAAATACAGTTAGATAAATTTGATACATGATCGAACCTTTTTAAGGAATGAACAAACCGAATGCAAGAGTTAAATGCTACATTTAATTCTTGTTTGCTTATTGAGTCCATTCCACCGTACAGTGGAGCACCGTAAGTTATAATTGGCGATATGAGTGTTTTAATCAGAGTCAATCTTGTAGATTTTGGCAGATACAAAGATATTTTCCACAAACGTCTTAGACCACCATAAATTCCACCAATCACCTTATTTACATGATCGTCCCATGTTAGCGTTTTGTTGAAAACAAAGCCTAAATTATTGACAGTCACACTGTAGGGGACCACATGTTTATTTAAAATTATTTTAGGAAAATAAGATTCGTCAAGACACTTCTTGTAAATTATTATACTTTGCGACTTTTTTGGGTTAAGAGTTAATTTGTTCTGTATAGTCCAATTATATATACTACACAGATCATCATTAATCATTTCATTTTCGATAATTAATTGTTTCAATCGCATTTCTTATTCTACAAAATAATTTCACATAACATATGGGTGTATGTGGATAATTTTCGAAGATATTTTGATTGGGACAATTATCGAAATAACTGCTTTAGTAACTTTTTCCTTTTGACATATGGTTTCTGAATCTCACATTTGTTAAGACGAAAAGTGAGAAGAGGAGTGCACTTATTTTATTGAACTGAACTTTTACACGTTCAAATACTTATTTTATGATACACACATTTTTCGTATTCACATATTTTAATAAATTTTCCAAGATGTTCTTCGATTAAATAAAATGAAGGGTGTTCTTTTTGGAGGTATAGAAATAAAACACAAGAAAGTGGTTTTAATGTCCATCAATTTGGCTTTATTGGAAGGATAATTTTATGCCATTAATGTTTAAATATTATTTCGGGCATGTGGCTGCCGCGGCTGGTTCGAATAAAGGTCAAATTTTCAACCACTTTTTCAAGCATTTGGGGCTGTATGTCGGCAATAACACCACGAATATTGGCTTCCAAGTCCCCTAACGTTTCTGGTTTGTTGGCGTAGGCAAGCGACTTCACATATCCCCAAAGAAAATAATCCAATGGTGTCAAATCACACGATCTTGGTGGCGAATTGACAGGTCCATTCCGCGAAATTATGCGCTCGTCGAATGTTTCCTTCAATAAATCGATTGTGACGTGCGCTGTGTGGCATGTAGCGCCGTCTTGTTGCAACCACATCTCATCCACATTCATGCCATCCAATTCGGGAACAAATTAGTCGGTTATCATGGCTTTATACCGGTCTCCACGGTAACTAACTCTCCAGCATCATTTCGTAAGAAGTACGGCAATTTTGTTTGTTGACGTATCCATTCAACCCAAAATGATCCTCATCAGTGAACAAAATTTTAAAGTTTAAACTTTTTTAAACTTCGCGAACTGAAGTATTATTTTCGAAATAAATTTCATTCATTTGTCAACCTGTTCATGATGAAATGGCAAACAAAACTGAACATAAATGACATTAGAATTGTCAGATTTGACCACAAAATGTCAGTTTTATCTCTATTCGAAAAACCAACCTCTAAAATAAACACCCTTTATTTTAGAGGTTCGTTGCTTTAGAACTTAAAGAGAAAATCGTCTTTTTCTAAGACATAGATAAAAAAATGTAAATTTGAATTTACATATCCTTAAATCTATAGATTATATTAAGTACTACATTTTTATAACAATATGCAATGGGGGGCAAAACCGTCCAGAGGTTTTGCATTTCTAATTCTTCCTCTCCATTTAACGACGAGATTATGATCAACATTGCAGGGATCATCACCCTCCCACTTCGCCGTGCATTTCTAATTAAAATAAAAAATAAAAATAAAATATTAGATAAAATATTCGTGAACCTTATTTGATTTCGCAGAAAATGTTATTTTATATTATTATAAATATTGTCTAAAGCAAACTTGTTAAGGTGGTCAGTGTGTACATATCTTGTGAAGATCTTAACACTAAATTTCCCCAACTTTAGCTTTAAAGGGACATTAGTATATGTTTCAAATTATAGCTTTCTAGCTCAAAAAAGAAGCAGCTTCTCTTGATGCTGATCCAAATATACGTATGTGAGCTTAGGGGTATTTTTTTTTTGGTCACAGAAGATAGCAGAGTATTTCTGTCACATCATCCACCCCACGCTTGCCCGACGATTGATGTCGTCATCCACGGTTGCTTTGCTGTTGATCATAGATCCAAGATATTTGAATTTATTCTCACTTGGAAATCAGTTTTTTATCTCAATAAATTCTGAAATAGGTCAAAGTGAGTCGGAGACTGGGGACTACAGCTACCCATTACATGCTAACTAAAAATAATCTTTGTTCTTTGATAATAAATAAATAAATAAATGAGGGAAGCTATATATTGAGGTCTTATACAAGAAGTTTATTCAATCTCAAAGCAAATACGAAAACTGTAAACTTAAACTGTTGTGGTAAAAAATAAATCCTTTTCGGCTAAGTCCTGTGTTTTCATTTACTTAGTCATGTGGACAACAAAAGAATCACATATGCTGAGAACAGACTCGAAATTTGTGTTGACATAATATTTAAAACATACACTATGCCAAAAAATAGCACACATGACATGACTTGCTGCGGATAACCACAGTGAGTGTTTCATGTATATCAACAAATAAATAACAATATCTAATCCACAACACGTTCTTTATTAAGGTCAACCTAACCAATTCAACACGTGTCCCGGATCAATAGTTACATTTTCATCATATCGTTTGAGAGATCAAAACGAAAATCTCTTCGTTTTTAGCCAATAGCTGATACTCCATCGAATAATTCCCAGTAGTCTTCGTACTCGTTGTGTCGTTGGGAAAAAACGTTGCCAATTTCAGATTTTTCCTTTTCCCTTTTTCATTTGTAATAATTGACTAAGGCTGACACTTCTTTCCAAAAAAAAAAAACAAAAAAATCCGTTTGGCATGACAGAATGCTGTCACATCACCCCGCGCGCCGGCCATTGAGTTGGGCACGAAACAAATCCACATGTTGAATCATAAGAGCACTATTAACTCTGAAAGCGTCAATGGGATTTGTGTTGCCGGTTTCATTGGTACGTGCTTTTTTCCCAAAGGCTTAACTGTCTGAATAGTGTGATTTACCCGAAAATTGAATTTTCCACGACTTGATATGTGGATAGTTTGCTGGCCAGATTAAAAGTTTGAAAGAAGGAAGGCTGGTAGATGGAAAAAAGAGATTGAACTACAAAATTTCCGCCTCCAATTACATCTATTCGAGAGAAAAACATATATTTCCTCTTAAGTTTTGAAGAGCTTTTGAAGTTTCCTTTCCATTAAAACCATCTTCTGCTTGGTTGGCTGACATCGCGGCACAAATGGTAGCCTAAAACAATTGCATGGACCGCAATTATATCCAAATCTATAGTTGATCAACATCTGCGTATTGATGTCGTGTAATCGATTCTCGGTATGTAGTTTACGGCTAGCTTAATCTTTAAAAGTTTAAAAATAATTTTAATTTGTTAGAATTATAAGGCAGTTGATGGTGCTATAAGTAAAAATCTTCTGTAGTTGAAAAAAACCCAAACAAGTTTTGAATAAGGTTCAATAGAAGATTACCTGTAGCTTGCAAGGTTAGGTTAGGTTAAGCAGGCTCGTGACAACTATGCCGCACCAAAATGGACCCAACCGACCCATTTTAAGAAGTTGTCAAATTCTACACCAGTTCTCCAAAGCAATTTATTTTTCTACAAAAACTAAGCAGTTTAGCTAAACTGAAAGTTAAACATGAAAATTCTATAGATGCTTCCAGAAAATGTTAATTTCTTAAAGACAAGTTATAGAGGCTTTTTGAAGGCTCAAGCTTCTGTTGTGCAATTTTTCGCCATGAGCGACCAAAGCATTTTAAATAAAACCAATTTTTTCTGCCCTTAATAAAGGATGACTAAGGTTTTAGACTAAGGAATTGAGGTAGCCCCCGAAAGAATAACAGAGTAGTGTCAGGGTGCAAGATCGCGGTGGCCAATTGATGAACGTTTGCCGTGAGATGACAAATCGTTGCAACGATTATATGGCATGTTGTGCCGTTGCATCTGGCATATTTCGATGTTGTCGAGCTATGGCTACAGAAAGTCGGTTAACATCACTTTGCATAGGAGACTGTTGACGGTATGGGTGTCTCCTTCGTGAATTTTGCTTGTTGACTTAGCTGCTGAGCGAAAAATGGGCTTCGTCCGAGAATATGATTATATTTTTCTTGCCGAAATCCGGATATCCGGCCAACATTACCAGCGCCCAAATTCGTTTTCGTTACAAGCCGTAGGGATTATTTTCATCATTTCGCAACAAACTCTGTCGGTCGGTGGCTTAAGGTCCGAAAGATTGTACTCACACTTAAACATTTTCACGATGCGACGAATCGCATGAAGCCATGATAGCGACCTATTTAGAACTGAGTCAGAATTTCGATGATATTTTGCTGCAAGTTCGGCAAGCGTGAAACGATGGAATAACATGAAGATGCAAAAAGAATTTCACAGCTGGAAGTCATTGGTAACTTAAGGGGTTACATGGGTTTCACAACTTAAAAAAAAACGATTTTTTGAAATTCTTGGATCTTGATGAAATTTAACACAGGTCTTCGAGATACAATTCATGAGGACTTGGACGAAGTATTTTCTTTTTTCAATCACAACTATTTAAAAAACAAAAAATTTTGAGCAAATTTTACCAAAATTAGCAATTTCAAATTAATAATTGAAAATAGAACTTTTTTCCCCGAATAAACTCATGTAACCCCTTAAAAAGCTGCTGAAATTTAATAATTAGAAAAACTATCATTGCTATTTGGCCACAAAAATTGTTGTGCCCTGAACTGAATTTTTGTTTTTCAGCAGCAAAAATGTTTTCTTATAGCTACAATAGTTCAGGAATCCAATTCTCAAATTCCGCTCGAAAGTAACTAGTATACAAGCAAATCCACCTGAAATTTTCGAATAGCAAAAAACAGGTATTCTCAAAGCTTTATGGATTTTTTTTTCACCTTTGCGAAAATTGTATTCATTTTTCACGCTCCGCACAATAAGACGCTATTAAATAATCTATGTAGCACTCTTAAAAAAAATATTCAGGGACAATTTCAAAATAAAAACTGTATCCTTGGCTGAACTGCGTTATAAAATACAAACATTGAAATTAAACAAAGCTCTGCACATGTCCTTAAAGAGTTGCCTAGGAAAGCACTAATAATGCTCGTTTCTGATCAATGCTTCGAGAAGGCGGTGTACATTCCACCGAAATGATAGGTAGCTAAAGTCACTATAGTTGCAAAGCCCGGAAGCGTCCATATGATAAGAATATTCGGAATTCAATGAAATCGCACCAGGAATTCCACAAGGAAGCGTTCTGGGTCCTATTCTATTTTCAATCTATTCTTGAGATATTCCGCAAGAAGAAGGCACAACTGTAGCTACGTTTTCGGATTATGCAGCTATATTTACCATAATTATTATGGTTGAATCAGCAACGAATAAGCTCCAATGGGCGACTGACAGCGTTTTTAAGTGCACAAAAAATTTTGTACGGGACAAATTTAGTGCGTCGACTTCAACGAATAAAAAAATTTGAACTAACCCATTAATAGTATCACGAGCAATTGTCGATAGTCTCAGGTACTTTCGCTGGGAGGTTGGCCGCCAAACGCTTATAAAAACGGAAATTAAAACTACTAGATAGGATATAATCTTTGGCCAGACGAGTAACATTCGAAGAAAAATTCTCGTATGCGGAATTTAAAAATTGGAAATTTCAGTCTTTCACATGAAATATTTGAGAATTGATGCCAGAAGTTGCTCTACATTCCAAACGCTAACTTCTATTTTGACGGCACATAACTTCAATGGGAATAGACCCAGCTAGTATTTCATGGTTAATTCATAGGAACTCTATAAATCCCATTCTAAAAAAGATACTAATTTTAAGTCTCTAAATATTGAGAGGTAATTCAAATAATGTCCCGAAATTGATATATCCCAAGGATAAATTAAAAACATATTATTTAATACAACCTCGCTCTCGTGTTTTTCATTTACCCTAAATTGTACAGCTTCCTTATCCCAACAACACAATGAGTGGCTTTTATTTGAAAATGTTAGAATCAGATAACCGAAAAGCGGAAATGGATTCATCGTTTCCGTGCGCCACTTAGCTTATATACCATTCGGCCGAACACATTTTCTGAATGACCCACTTTTGATGGCAACAAGTTTTGAAGGACAAAAAGGTGTCAAACGGTTTTCAATCGGAAAATTCCACGAATAAAGCGAAATAAAAGCGAAAACTGGAGGCAATTGAGGACTTTTGTGTTTGCTTTTAGAACAATTTCAAAATGCTTGAACACGTCCCCTGCAAAAATAAAACATCCTCGTTCTCGTGGCGTTTGTTTGTTTTGGTTATATATACAATTTTTTTTTTACTGTGAAAGACTTTATTGTGACTTCGAATGGAACAGCATTGGTATAATCAAGTGTTCTTGACCTAGAAGTTGAAAGTTATTTACACTTTAGGAGTATTTTTATGGATTAAAATTTTCATTGATTCTAAAGAGCTTTTGTTTGAATTTAATTATTTAAGTTTTTTTTTTTATTATTTTGGGATACAAGTCCGCGGCGTAATAAACAGAACCGAAGGTAATATATTGTGTGTGAATATAGTAGGTACAAAGGAAAAGTTGCGACATTGCTAATAATATTAACAATAACAACAATATCAGAAATATTAGAAATGTCCGTAACTTGGACTGGTACTTGATCTGTGTTGATACCACAGGGTATCCTATCTGGCGAAAGGTATTTATAATGTCAATGTTAGTAAAATCACTTGGATCTTTATAAAAGGAGGGTTCAAGATGGAGATGGGTATCTACAAACGAGTCAGGGTATAGTTTTCTAATTTCCTTTGTTCAAGTAGCGTAACCCTTTTCAAGCGAGAGAGTTAAAGTGGTTCGTAATCCGGCGAGTTTATCAGCCTTACAATTCCCAGGATTATTGCTGTGCCCCAATACCCAACAAAGAGTGAGTTAAACTACTCCACTGTCTCCTAAACAGACTATAAAAAGACTAGGGCCACGGTGAAGTCTATAAAGATTGACTACACGGATTTAATTGCAGCTTGATTCTCCGAGAAAATACCGATATTCTTTGGGGATATCATGTTTCTCTTAAGCCAAGATAAGACCTTTTTGACGGTCAATATTCTCGTCTAGAACACGCTACACAGGTCAAGAAGACAGAAGAAGAGACTACAATTATCTTTATATTTTAATCTTTTGGTGTAGAATGAGAGATTGTGTCTTGCATGAAACGCCCTCATTACAGAATGAATCGGAACGGAATGGTTATATAGAAGGGTTTGCCAAGCAGAAGCTAGGGTACGGAGAAGTCAATTTTTCTTGTAAAGGTCACACATTTTTTTACGGTGGAAGCGTGGTTAAAATCTGCCTTGCCGCCACTCTACTGGATACATTGAGGGAATATTGTAGAAAGAGAATGTCCAGCATATAAAACTAAATCGCATCTTTGAAGTTTATCGTTATTAATCGTTTTATCTAAGGCAGTCCACCAGACGACCAACCCATGCCAAATTTTTAGCTAGCGAGTAATGTTAGGCTGCATGTTTTTTTTGTTCCCAATGGATTTTTTGAAAGTAAAAGATTCTACTGTACCTCTTTCCTGAATAATAAGCTTCCAATTTAACTTTTTACCTAGAATCAAATCCAAATATTTAGCTTTGTCAAAGAAAGCTTACCTAAGCCAATGGGTTAGTATGTGGAATTGTGTATTTCCTTGAATAGAAGACCAGATCAGTTTTGGGGAGATAACACCCAGGTTACATTGAGCTTCTCAATTGAGGGCTGATATTGCATTTGTGATCGCAGAGATGTTTCGACATTGTTAAAAGCGCCTTCTAGAAGCATATTAAAAGCCATTTTCACTGATTTTCCTTTGTAGTTCGCTTGTTGTACTGTAGAAAGACAGAAGTGTCTTATCAATATTTTCGCGCAAAAGGGTTTTAATAAGGTCTAAATTTTCATTTTCAAACGTTGCTCGGTCTTGAAATTTACCATGCCAAAAAAATTTAACTTAGCATGCCAAGGAACGTTGATTGACAATTACTTTTTGACGGAGCATGTAGGATCCCTCTATTGAACTTTCTATTACCAACTGAGCCGGTCGTGCTCCCATTTTGTTAAGATGGGTTCTTTCAAGATTTCAACTTCTAATTCGATCATGCTCCTACTGTCATGCCAAGCATCTTCATCTTAGGTCAATTTCCCTTTATATTTTTAAATAAAGTGCTCGACTGCGACATACGAAAGGTTCTCGGTAAATAAGATGCATTCTGGAATTGTCTTAAAAATAATGATAACATTTGATCGAAAACCAAATTTATTTCACATTTCACATCACTTTAAGGTTTTAAAAAATTAGATTTTCTCAAAAACGGCACCAACGATTTTGATGTAATTTCGCTCATTGGATACATTTAACATAATTATTAAAAATACAAAAAATTATTAAAATCGTTAGAGCCGTTTTTGAGAAAACGAATTTAATTTAAATTTAATAATATCATTAGGTATATGAAAAAAAATTAAAAAAAAAATTATTTCAAAAATCGAAGTTTGCAAATTTATTCTACTTAATAGTATAAAAAATATGTTTAAATTGTTTGGAGTTCGCTTCGTTGGGTTTCGAGATATTGGCGGTTTTATAAATAACCGTTAATTGTTTTTTTTTTTTTTACAAAAACTGAGTATGCAGTATTGTTGGTCCCATCCCATGTACCCTTAGTACAAAAAAAGACCAAAATCCTTGGAACCGTTTTGTAGAAAAATAGTGATAAGTGATTTTCACCAAAAAAATGTATGGCAGGTACCGTGTTCCGCGAGTATACTCATGTATACGAGAAAGTTAAAAAATATCCAACCATTTTTTGAGCGCTAGACAAACAACTGCGGTCTAGAGCCTTCCTTTCAGCTTAGGGAACATTTTTCGGTGACTGGAGATGGCAGAGTATTCCTTCAACTTCATTCACCCAGCGCTTACACAACAATTGACGTCGAAGTCTACGGTTGCTTCGCTTTATGCAAAGTAAGAAGTTAATTTTCCCTCCACTCTTGAGGCCTTGGAGTACCTCTCCTGAGTTCTGAGTTAAGAAACATTAACCAACTGTACCCCTAAACCAAGAAATTAAACTATTACTACTTTCCATCTGACAACTTTCCGTCGCCAAATGCTACAAGAAACCGTAGGGACATTAGACCATCACAGTGAAATAAGACCATCATGCTGCCGATAAGATATCGCTGACTAATTCTGGGGCAAAGTAATACCAAGTAAATTTCCAGTTGCTGGCTTATAAATCATGAGAATGTATAGTTTACGAGTTGCTACAGTAGAACATCCGTGGCATTTTCTTAAATGTATCACTTAAAGTGCATGCGTCATAAATCAATCCAACATAATAGAATTTCCAAAGGAAACCAGAAAATTGCTAACGAATATTCTACTCGTGACTAAACTTTTCAAATAAAACTGAGAGGACTTTTTTTTCTGCCAAACTCTGCTCAAAAATTAAGCACGCATTTGTACTTAAGATTCTTAAATGGAAAACTTTTTACATAGGTACCCATCATGAGCACATAAAATGTGGTGAAAAGCCACTCGGATAGCATGATTTAGGTGTTGAAGGGAAGCGTTTTATGAGCCATTATTAAAAGTGGATAATACTGATATGCAGAAATTTACAACATCAGCAAAAAGTTTCGTTTTATGTGCGATTGATGATGGCAACACGTGACATAACAGTATGAGGTAACAAACAGCGTTTACTTTGCGCTCTGTTTCATGCACATTCTTTCACATTCGCAGAGCTAATCCTTTGGTAAGTAGAAGAACGATGAGAGATGCCTTGAACGTTCGGAATGCCATAAACAATTGAAAAGTTTGCATAAAAATATTCACGCTTCAGGACATTGAACGCTTTTCCATTATGAATGTATGATGACATTTATGTGTACATAGCTCGTAAAAGGGGTGGATTTTATTAGGATTTTTTTAGTTCAAATTGAAATTATGGCCTTGAGTGGTTTGAACTTAAATAATGAATTTTATAAAAGTGGGCTATTTAAAGAATTCGGAGCATGTCATTAAACGAAAAAAGCTGTCATTGTGAATGAAAAGTTATAGAAATTCTTAAGAGTTGTAAGTATTTGCTTGAACTTTTCACTGACTAAGTAAAACAGCCGAGACATGTGAAGGTAAAGGGTGATTTTTTAAGCGTGCTCACCAAATTCATCCTTTGTTTCACGAGCTGTGTGGCATCTGAAACCGTGTTGATGAAACCACATGTCAACCAATGTCAACTCAGCCAACTGGGGCAAAAAAAATCGCGTATTATGGCTCGATATCGTAAGCCGTTGACGGTAACGTTGTTTCCACAGTCGTCTTTGAAGAAAAATGGACCGATGATGCCACCAGCCCATAAACCACACCAAACTGTGGTTTCTTCGGGATGCATCGGTAATTCTTGTATGAATTATGCTTTTCATTACTCCAGATGCGACAGTTTTGCTTACTTACGTATCCGTTTAGCCAGAAATGAGTCTCATCGCTGAACACAATTTTTTGACAAAACAGCGGATTTTCACATATTTCACAGAGTACGAATTTTGATAATAAATTTCAATAATTTACAATCGTTGCTTGTTTGTAAGTTTTTGCAGTATTAAATGGCAGAGTATACTGAGAACTTTTCACTTTGACAGATGACGTTTGGACGCCATTACTCCCCAGTGCTGCCAGCTTGACAAACTTGACTCTTAAAAAATCACACTTTACACCTTTTTTCTCGTTTTATCCGAAGATGGGGATCATAACCCTCCCACTTCACTGGCTGCCTACTGGTCCGTCTCAATTGCAGAGTAAATACTTCTCACAAATACCGACCTAAATCAATTTGTTTTATTTAAAAAAATAAATATTTCATGGCTATTTTTTGACAGATGCCAACCGCAAATTTAATTTTCCATCTGATTAATTGGCCAACATTTAGTTATCCGGTTAAGTGGCAAAAATAATAAATCAATCATTTGTCTTTGTTTATTTGTTTCGCTATTTCAACAGCTGCATCAATGTACATATAATCCTTTCGGCGAACCCTTAATAACTTTAGGGACAAGGTCAAAAGTTTATTCTCATCATCGCTTTAATGATTAATGAAAGCAATTTATCTTAATTGTGGCAGGTTATGGTGGGTACGATGTGTTAATTGCAAAACATGGTTGGTGAAATTGGACCAATTTAACAAGAGTATGTTAAATAATTTCATAAATTTATCGCCCTTTAATTTTCCTATTTAATACAGCTGTTTAAATTTAATTTTTTGCAATAATTACATTTAAAATTGTAAAAAACCCATATCGGTTTCACAACAAGTTTCGTTGTATTACCCTAATAGAGTAGCTACGGTCAAGTTTTTTTTCGCTCCTATCTACATATATGTTGTGTCTCAAACTGAATTACTTTGTAGGCGTGACACTTACGGTTAATTATTTTGGAAAATTGACACGGGATCTACAATTTATCGGTCTACTTAGATAGCGTCGGAGTTGTATATTTTGTTGGCTTCAACTTATTGCCAATTTAGTTATCAACCGCCGCGCTTGAAGTCCTACTAAATCTTATCCCCTTCATCACTTTATTGAGAAAGAAGCGATGGTAAACGCCTGCATGCGCATCTCATTGGATGAAGGCAAGACAGGAATCCATTCTGACCTTGCACAAGAGCTCTGTAGAGACACATCACACTGGCAGTATACTATTCAGCCATAACTTCAAGGTTACATTCCCAGAACGACAAAGCTGGGAACAGAATAGACCCACATTTGCAAGGAACTCACTAGTCTCATGTGCGGATGGTTCCAAGACAGATGAAGGAGTTGGAGCGGAAGACTACGGAGCGACCACTGAATCTTCCCTCTATACCAGCATGGCAGAGAACAACTCCGTATTTCAGGACGAAATACATGCAATAGAGCTCTGCATCAGAAAGAATTTCAACAGGAACGTCACTGACAAGCACAGCAAAGCGGTACTACTTGCTATTTGCGTCTTTAAAATCTCTTCTAAACTAGTTTGGGACTGTGTCCAATTACTCACAACACTAGCTAGCACCAATAGAGTCCAACTTATCTGGGTGCCTGGATATAATGGCTTCGATGGGTATGAAAAGGTTGATGAACTACCAAGGAAAGGATCTGCGGCACCATTTACGATGCTCAGACCAATCAGTGGCGTACCCATCAGCTCCATTAAACTCTGCATCAAAACCTGTCTAGAAAAGAAATTGCTTAATTACTGGAGGGAAACTGAAGTTAACAGGCAGGCGAAACTATTTCTACCATACCCTTCTCAAAAAATTACTAAGCAACTCCAACAGTCCAGAAGGCAAATCCACACAGTCACCGGACTCTTGACGGGACCAAGGTAGAGTAAAAAAAATACCGGGAATTGCTGAAGACAACACTTGGCGAATGTGCTATGAAGACTAAGAAACAGCACAGTAGATTCTGTGCCACTGTGATTGCTTAGTAACAACATGTCTTCGGCTTCTAGCTAGTACGTATCTTGAGGCAACTGACATTACTGCCTCTTCGCCCAAAGTCTTAGACGAATTTAATCCGGTTTTCTAAACGAGGACATCACAATAGGCCCACTGTGGTGGCGTTGATATGGGTACCAAGTCCCACCTTATTTCCCAATCTAATCTTACCTAGTGTCAATATTCGTTCCCCATCGTGGTCTCTCTGTTTATAATCGTGGTTTATTTATGTAGCCTACCGACTTCAAACAGAATTCCCAAATCCGAAACAAAATTGAATTTGGCTAAAATGTTTAAGTACGTAGGCCATTAATCCACTACTGTATCTTCTATTGATTTGGGCCGTATTTTAACTTTAAACAAGTTTGATGAGCTGTCCGATTCCATTAAATTTTTCAATGCACACAATTGTCGTTGGCCTCGACATTCCGGATAGACAATACCCGAAGAACGGTCGGATAGCAAAATGAGAAAAATTAAACGGTTTTTTAAGAATCGATATGCTGCCTTGATAATAAAAATAGTTCACTTGTGCGAAAGCAATAGCAACAACAGTTCCACTGACTTACCAGAAACTGAAACCAATCTACTATCTATCTAAAATGTGGTGGTGACAGTGAATCTTTGATGACTTTCTGCGATGAATTAGAAATTGCTTTTCGAATCGTTCAATTCAAGTTGTTTTTGGATGGTTTTAAGACTAAAACTCACCAAGTAAAAGCTTGTATTCCCCCTCCCTTAATTAATTTTTATAAACGATCTCATCTCAATTCCACCGCTAATGTTGCGAAATGTCTACTTGAGAGGACTCAAGAATATTGGCGATCGATACATCGCTAAGCTTCTTTACCCATATAGTCATTGTCGTATTGTCTTCATCCTGTCAAACGATATAGCCAGTTGTACAACCACTCTTAAGCCAATAATCGGACGTACAATGAATATGAAATTTTTTACCAGGACCCCGTCTTTTTTTACACATTACAGTAACAGACATTTAAATCCAAAGTAAGTGGGCATGTTATCCTTCAATATCTCAATATGTCATATTTTATGTAATTAATGGCATTTATTTTTCAATTAAATCACTCGTTAGATCTTCTTCACAGATGGTGAATTAACCAGATAGTCAACTCGAGAGCGAATCTCTCGCCTTGCCTACAAGCTTAGTCGAACTGATAAGCCCCACATAATTTGCACTTATATGGGTTTTTACGTGCAAATCAAATGGGAATCACGCACACATAAATCGAATTATATGGGGCTAATGGCCGCGCCCATGAAATGTCACTTTTTATAGCAAGAAGTTGGGAACAGTTGATGAATTTCAGCAGATTACAACTCACAATTTGGGTGTGTAAAATAAACATGGTCAATATGCGGTGAATATGGATTAATAAAAACATACTTACCACACAACTAATAACATAATAAAATATTATAATATTAAGAATAAAGCTGTGTTTTAACTAATTTATTCTAATTTTTAATGAAAAATAATCAAAATAATATTGATTAACGTGACTAATATATAATAAGTAAGTTCATCATACATTTTCGGTTGACAATAAATTTAAGTATAACTATACTAGCAAGGATTTCGTAGATTATGGATGGTTATATTGAAGCAGTTGAGTAACTCTACACAATTGAACACAGGTTTAAAACGCTTTTTAATAAAACGTAATCCAAATTCTTACAAATATTATTTTTGGTTCATCAAAACACTTTTTTAACAAAATTTGCAATTACTTCCTAGTAGTAGTAGTAGTAGTAGTAGTAGTAGTAAATTGTTTTGTTTATTTTCATATAAAATAAAATTACAAAACATTATAACTTGACAAATAAAGTCGTCTGTTAAAAAAAGTGGCTAATTAATTCAATATATATGTAACATAATGTGCATGCTTATTTATAATATGTACTCAAATACCAAGCATTTTCGATAAAAAAATGCACCCCCAATATATTTATGCAGTGCATTCCAGCTACCTTTTTTTCTCCTTCTTCCGTCTATCGCTTACTTTAAATTTAAAAAAAAAGCATATTAACTTATATAAAAAATTTCCAAAACCGCCTTAGAAAAGAAAAAGCTAAGAAAATTGATTGACTAAACGTACAAATCTTGTAACACAACATAATTTAAAAAGGATTACAAATACTTCTTTTTCACTTTTTTTTATTCATGCACGGAACCCGAATATGTACATATATTCATTAAACTCATTAAACTCATTCATTGAATAAAAACAATCAAAGAATTTAATATATATGTATAAAAACCATTGCAAACTATTTACTACAAATATTTTACCCCCAAATATTACTAAGTTAGTAATATTTATGCAATAATACAATAAAATATGCTTCTTATCTCATTTTATTAACCAAAATGGAAAAGTACAAAAACCCAAGAATGTTTATTTTTAGGCAGATAAAAAATAGAGAATTATTTCTTATAACCGCAAAAAATATTCCAACTAAATTGTAACAACTTTATTGGGTAACTAATTTTTTGCTTCTTTATAAACATTTATATTAAAATAAAATAAAAAGTTGAATCACATAAACTCAACACTTCGCAGAATTTCCTATTTCCCAACACATCCGCCGTGACCAGCTGTTTTGTTGTTGCGATTTGGATATATTGCAAAACTCCCCACAATTATTTTTGGCGGGTAATCTAGTAAATTAGATGTGTCTGGCTCACACGTATTCACAGATGGGAAAATTGAGAGAGGATTTTGCGGCTGTTATTAAATATTTTTTGCGGGTTGAAAGTGATAGGGGATTGCAGAGTTGACTATCTGGTTAATTCCTCATCTGTGATCTTCTTATTCTCTGCTTCTTTCGACAAAGTTATGATCGCGGGAATATAGGGATGATCCCTAGCCCGTGGGTTCGTCGGTATGACACTTAAGGTAGGCCTTCCTCTTTTGTATCCCATCGTCACTGAGGCCATATGCTGTTCCTTTTGCATTTATATGATCCAGGGAGTTTTTAGGTCTGTCTCGTACGTTTGTAAAGAAACCAGGCTTCAATTTGCTTTAGATGGGTTCTTTCACATGAAGGTTTCCTCGGTTTTTTGAAATTCGAATTCAAGCAAAGTTCGCTGCTCCTGCCGTCAAGCGAAGCATCTTCACCTCAGCTGCTTGCGTTCTAACTTTTTGTAAATTATACGCTGGACAAACTACTGCAGTGTAAAGCCTTCCTTTCAAATTAAGGGGTCCCCAACATTTTAAGATCCCCAAAAGATCAAAAGATAGCAGAGTTGCCAGTTCCAACAAAGTGGGTCCGCCAAAGCCGTCCGCCGGTCTGTCTGTCTGCCTGTGCGGGCACCGTATGGCAAAACGGTTCCAGAGATTTGCTTCAAAGTTCGTATATAACGTTTTTGGGTTACATCTCGGGGCATCTTTTTATTTTTTGCTTTATCGTTTGAAATAACTGAAAATTTTGTTTTTTTTTGTACTAAGGATGATTGGGATGGGGTCCAAAATACTGTATACTCAGTTTTTGGAAAAATAAAATCGATTCACGGTAATATATAAGACCGCCAATATCTTGAAAACTAATTATTGCAACTCCAATCAAATTTACTGTTTTTTTTTATCCTATTTATAAATTTGAACAAATTTGCATATTTTGATTTTTAAAAATATTTTTTATTTTCTTATAACGATTTTCTTAAATTTTGATTAAATTCTTTTTCTCATGGCTCTAACGATTTTGATAATTTTTTTGTATGTTGAATAATTATGTTAAACGTGTCAAATAACATCAAAATCGTAGGCGGCGTTTTTGAGTAAATCAAATCTTTCAAAACCTAAGAGGTGATTTAAAATAAATTTGTCACTATTCATTTTCGATTCATTTTGCGATTCAAAAACGCATTTCATGTAGCAAGAAAGTTTCGTATGACGTGCACTTTATTTTTAAAGCGTATTTGCTTATGTAACATATTTATTTTATCGACTCAGCGCATCTGTTCAGCTTTAATTCTTCACATCTGTGCGTGATAAGTAAATCCAATTATGTATCTTATCGACAGTGTTGATGCCTCATATATTATTTCCACCACAGCGCGTAGTACAACAGATAAAATACCACAATTCCACATCATTTGACTTAATCCCGACAGAATAATGGATTTGCACGCTTTAACGATACGTACTCTGCTTATTTAGCAAAATAAATAATATAATTCCCCAAAATTTTACCCACAACTGCTATTTATACAATATTGATCCTTGCCGCTCGTACCCGTTTCTGTATAATGTGTGTTCGGTATTCATACAAAGCCCGCATTTGACTGTGGCAGCAATGGCAACAAAGTGCGTCGTAGTTATACTGCTGGTAGGAAGTAAGTATCTGTTTGTCTGCAAAAGCTTAATGAAGTGTTTTGATATATGTATTTGCGGCTGGGCGAATGAGTTGGCCACAAATCAACAAACTTGCCCACTAAACTTCAACAACACAAGGCAGGATCTGGCTGAGTGCATTTTCGAAACAACTAAACGAGTTATTATTCAAGCAATTGGTTTCATGTTTAACTTTATGATATTTTGTGCTGCTTTGCAGGGATGCCTGTTTGGTCAGTGACCAAATAAACCGCATCACCGCAGGGGACCAGTACAAAGATAACACTTCGGCATGACCATCTCGGTGGGTGCCTAAATTTGCATATCCTTTTGCCGCTTGGCTTCACTTGAACATTGCAATAATTGCATTATTTGTCGTAAAGGATATTTATATTATAAACTTTCAAAGAGGAGAGAATTGAATTATATTGTTAATGTCTAGCAAATGTCTCTCTCGATAATTGTCTTCACTGAAAATACTATTCAATATTCGGATTCATTGGCTAAATTTACTAATTCATTAAACCAGGTTTGTGTTTAACACAGTTGCTGAATTTGTGTACGTTAATCCATATTGTATATAACGGGCACCCGACCCGTGAAGAGTATCTTCCTGAGACAGAGCAGCCTTCCATCCTCTACGTTATCCAGACCAAGCGCTCTGGAATCCGGCATGGCTTGGTCTTTGAAATGGAGGTTCGGTCTTCCTTGCCATTTTGAACTTGGGGCTGGGATTCGAAGATCCTCTTGGCTTTAGCATTATTGTCCATTCGCTCGATGTGGCCGAGATAAGGTAGTCGGCGTGCTCTGGCTTTTGGACTTCATCCATATCATGGTACAGCTCATAGAGTTCGCGGTGGGATCTTCTCCTCCATTCGCCCTCCTCGCATACAGGGCCATAAATTCTTCGAAAAAATTTTCTCTCAAAAGGGTTAAGTATATGAACTGCTTTCCTGCTTATCGTCCAGCACTCTGTGAGGTCAGAATATAGGATTAATAAGTTTTCATGGGTGTTTGAAAAGGAACAAAGACAGTAAGATTATGGTACTAGGATCATCTACCTAGTTGCCAAAGGTTGTACGCAGAAGACTGGATTTCTGTTAGAAGTTTTCGTACTTTGACCGCTACTTTACAGTTCGACAAAAATTCGCCTTGTCAGTTAAGCACAGACTACATCTTTATCAAATAAACGTTACCAGCGCATAATTGAGGGTCGAGTTAAAAATAGAGCGTAATCTGCCAACCACAAGGATTTATCAGTTCGAAGTGTCCAGGCAGTCAGAACATGAGTGAAGAAATAAGTAGGATGAAATTCTAAAAAGGATCCGATTCAAGACGAATTCCGGCTACGAATTCTGTGTTTACACAAACAAAAGAGAAAGATATTAACATCTTCGTGATATAACATGAAAACATGTAAAAGTCTGGAGATCCAAAGCAAAGGACTATTTCCGTATCTCAGAAGCTACAATTTCATCTTTCGATAATTGCGAACTGATTTATTGCAAAGAACGACAGGTTCGTGCCTCGTAAACGACCAAAACGTACTACAGCCCAGCTTCTCCAACGGTTGTGTGTACGAAGTTATATTTTTGACACGACTTTAATAGCGATTCCGAACGCCAAATTTGAGAAGCAGAACCTTGGTAGTAGTCCAACGCACAAACCTCTACACGAAGTGACAAAGTTTGAAAACTGTGCCGATTGTCAACTCGCTGATGAAAAGGAGTATTTCGGATTTATTCCGGATTTCTGTATTCCGTCAACAAGTTGTCACAGTTAAATGCAAACTGTGCTATGTATGCAGCATCTGTGTCCATTAATTCACATAGTATATGGTCTGCCTTAGAATCTAAGCCGCTCTCCATTATCTACGTTATGTGTACGCCAGGTATTCAGATCAAGCACTCTGGGATTCGCGATAGCACAGTGATTTTGAAAAAAACTAGCTGGAAAAAATAAAAATAAAAATAACATGAAATGTATGAACTGAAAATAAGCCATAAGTTATGGCGAAAAAACTTATGTTTTCAATAATTTTTTATCAGTAATTTTATTTATTTTATAAAAGAAACAACACTACATTGTTATATCACATTTAAACTTTATTTCACCCGAATTTAAAAAGAAAATATTAATTATATAAAATGTTATTGCTAGCTATATGTTTCGGCCCCTGTTCATTCTCAACAGTTCACTTGAAATTATTGAAATAAAAATAAATAATTTTCCAATTGTTAATTTCGAAGCTTCTTTTTTAAATTAAACAAAATGGCGGCCTCAGCAAATTAACTTTCAAATTTTCAGAGAAAAAATCCATGTCTTGAAAAAACATAAAATTCTTCGATCATTCAAATTTACCGAGCGATTAAAAACATAGTTTTGAAAAAAAAACCTGTTTAAAGTTTTACGATCGGCAGAGAGCCCACCGTTCTTTGTTGAATAACTCGAAAATTATTCGTCAGATTCTCTGGAAATTTTCAGTGCATTTTATGATATTATACTTTGAGAAATATTAACTGCCCCTAACCCCTTAAGTTAGCAGCTCAAAACGCAGTTAAAATTTGTCATAAAATTCCTATGTATTGATCTGCAATGAGATTACTATTCTTTGGTTTTTGTTTTATATTGATTTAATTCATAAATAGCTTTGCTGTAACGATTCTCAATCGTTAAGAAATGCGTCTGTTTCTTCAGGTAGCTTCTGCATAAAGAAACAAGAAAGTGTTTTAAAATTGCATATGATAATAACTTTGATCAGTTACCTTCTTTAAGAATCTTAACTTTCAATTTGCTATATTCTATGTTTGAAGTAAATCTAAACTAGAGCGTGTTTTTCCATGTGCCTCTCCTTAAGTGCTGAGACTGGGGCGAGGAATCGAAATTTAATGAAACAAGTGTCCAGTTGTTTTTCAGGTCCCATAAGCAAGTAAAATTTCGTAATACAATGTTCAGAGGTTTTGGAGTTATGGCTCTTTAAAAGGATAATCGAATTTCTCAAATACTGTATTTGTTTTTCTATCATCGTCCAAAATTTCAAATCAAAATTGGATCGTGAGTTCTGATGATTTCCATTACAACGTTAAAATTGTGAAAAACTTCAATTCTAAGTGCACGTCTACAGAGTAAGCGAATATTCCTTCCAACTTTTTTTGGGCTGTGTGCTGCTGAGTTAGTCAGTCGAGTCGAGGAAGAAGAAACAATTGCATACTTCCTGTGCATTTGCTTCGCACTTGTCAGCAATTTCTAAGCAAATATCTTCGAATATCTGAGCGATCTGAGCCACATAGGTATTTGCTACATTAGCAATTCCATTGCAAAGTGTGCATTTTTCTACAAAACTAATTCAACAGTGGTGAAAGCGGTTTGATTTCATTAGTTACCCCACACTGCTGTTTTGATTCTCTCTACTTTTCGCTTTTCCCTGTAAAGATTTCATAAGTACATGATGTTTGATTGCCACCTCACCTTGCTCTCAAGTCAATTTACAACCATCGGACAAACTAAGGTCTCCCTTCAGCTATAAATTCCCCCTTCATATTGCATGACAATATATTTTCTAACTGTGAATTGCATATTGAAGTTTATGATTCCCATATTTAAGGGAATTCTTTTTTTTAATTATCTTTAGTACTGTACCGTGTACGCAAGGAGTTGTACAACTCTGCCCCAAACCGCACATCCTACGAATTGAAGTTTAAAATTTGATCTCAACATTTTTTTCCTACTTTACCTACTGCGTACGTCTTACAATACAAAGCCTCTGCTGTAAGGCCTGTTTCAGCTTTGATCTCATCCAAATTAATGGTGGACTTTTCATATCCACAATTGGTGGACATTCTATTCAACATAAGTCTAAAAGGACGATAGTTTTGTAAGGAGTCTTTATCCAACAAAACTTCATACGTGCACTTAACTTGAAGAGAAATGCATAATAAAAATCGCTTTAAAATCTATCCATCCCCGGGCGAAAATCCAATTTTGACAATTTAGCAGAACTTGACTAACCAAAACTTTTATTCCTTCACAATTTGGAAACTTAAACCAAAAGCAATCTAGAAACTGCAGAATGCCAGAACGACCGCTTCGCTTATAAAATTTCTTAAACTGAATGACAATCTGGCTACTCATGGGTATAATGGGTCAACATATCGAATTTCCCTCGCGATGTTGATGCCAACGAAGGAGGAAATACTTTTGACTTCCAACTCAGTAGCTGTTATTTTTTATATAAAATCACATTTCACAGGATAACTTTTGCTCGGAAACTTTTAAAATTCGTCCTTCAGCTATAAATACTATGTGAGTCTGTTTACATGTGTGTGTGTGTGTTATGTTAATGGTTTTCCCTCTTTGAGAGTTGATAAATTTCCCTAATTCCTAGACCTAGTTAATGAATTGCTTTAAAAAAAAAAGGAGATTCTATTAGATTTCGAGGAGTGTCCTCGTCGATAGACGCTCTACGAAATTTGTGCTCATATAAAGCAGACATAGAAGCAATCAATTTTTCGGACACTCTCAACCCGCCTTAGTTCACAATTTATCAATTGAATGATAGATTCGTAAGTGATTCATCATTATCCTGCAGACTGATGGGCCTCCTTCGCCAGACAACAAAAAAGGATTCACAGCACCAGCACCAGCAGCACAGCTTGTCCAAATGGACAAGTGATTCGTTTGATGGCCCCTGTCCTGGGTATATCGATTTACAAGGATAAACATGCAATCATTTTGGCAACTCGGGCCTTGGTCCCTTGATGATGACGACATTTGGTAAAGAACAACATAATAAAGGAATCAATAATTGCAAATTACGTACATGTGAACAGAACATCTCAGGATACACAGACAATTTCGTTGATCACACATGCCACCAATCGTTGCTTAGTCGAAGTGGTGCTTCACCAGTCTAAGTCCTTTGATGTGTATCGTCTTCGGGAATATATTGAAAATCGTTTCTTATCCCGAAGATGGTGTTTTTCGTTTTCGGTGGAAAAACATCTTGGCAAAAACGACGACTAAAAGAAGTAAAAAATCAAATATGGAAATTTGATTGCCTGATGTTCGGTATAAATAGGACATCAGCAGAGGAAGTGGAATGCTAGGATAATACTTTGTGTTTTTATTTATCGCTTTGTTTTTGATTGAAAAATTGGAGGGAAGATTGAAAAAAATCGTGATGACATTAGAATACTTGGTTGGTTAGTAGAGGGGTGAATGGAGGTTGTGTGTAAGGATAATAGCAGCGTTATTGGTTGGCCTAATTAGCACAATTAAATTGAACTAATGTAGCCAGCTATTAGTTTTAGCTGAATTGTAAAAGTCAACAGGTTGAACTTTTTTTTATTCATGCCATTTTGACATATTAGCGCGGCCATTGATATGTTTTACTAACTTACTTACTTATCCGGCTTCTGACCTGTGAATATTGACCGTTTAGCAGTTGCTGCAATGCTAAGCAATGCTGCTTTAATACATCTACTATTCCTTGCGCGTCGGTGACTAGGTTTCCATCGCTGTTTCGAAGAGCCTGACGATCGCAAGACTCTTCGATCCCCTTGAGCTGAGAGACTGCGTACTCTCTTTTCTTCGTACGCAGGATCGTCTTCTCCTTTCTTCTCCTGGCTCGATACTCTACTCTTCCTGCCCTTGTTTTCCATTGCTGCGTTCCTATGTGGGCATTTGTTGTCACCTTTTTCCGGTATACGCATTCATCATCATACCACGGGCTTTTTCTCTGGGACGGCTGGTAGTCTATGAGCTCTTAATCTAGCCGCTTCAAGAAAGTCGTCAGAGCTGACGTTTGCCCCTCTGTCAGTGTGCACATTCAAGTTCTTGGATGCGTTCCTTGGAAGGTAGATCTGATGCGGATCACAGCCAGGCGATTACTTATCGCCTTGAAGTCAATAACATTTGACCAGAGCCGATTTCCCACGACGAATCCGCATCCTAACAAATGTAACCTTTAGTTGCAACTGTAATTTTTATCGCAATTTCTTCTTTTCATTGATCATGATCCTATCCGTTGTATCTCCTTGATCGCGATAATGTCGGCCTTGTACCTCGAGAGAACAGACTCAAGTTTTTGAGTAGCACCTGGAGTGTAGAGTGTCCGCACATTCCAGGTACACATTCGCATGTCCGTTAACGTTCCGGGTCTATTTTGCCTTTGAGGTTCATTTATATCCGAGAAACCCTCACAGGTTTTGACGATTACAACAACGATTACAACCTTTCCTTGGCTCAGATCCTGGCCGAAACCATTGTTTATTTTTGGCAAAGCTGATTGCTTACGCGGCCAATGTTTAAGTGTCATCGGATTGGGATTGTAGGATATTTCTCGAACAGTGTTAAAAAAATCAAAGGTTGGAAAATTCATCAGAGCATTTAAGGCAAAACCAGGTATGATAAAGAAAGCCCCGATGCAACCTATATATATTGTTCTTTGAAATTAATAATGACGTATTTGAAGGGATTGGCGTATGAAAGGATTGGCCTAATCGTTGTCGTCCAGATTCAGAAAACCCAAGTTACAAGATATTGATCCTCCATTGATAGCTGCAAGTGAGATTTTTAGTACAGAGATTTTAATACAAAAGAGGATTCGTTGAGATCCCATTTCTAGTACACCAATCCAAGAACATGTCCAACACCAACTGCGCTTTTGCACATACACTATTGTTGTTGTTTTTATGTCCACTACTTGTCCTAGTGATCTCAGACGGCTCATCCGCATTTTTCTGACCAGGTCAATGTCGCTGCACAGCTCGCAGAGTTCGCTGTTATATCTCCTTCTCTAGATCTAGATCTAGATTTGCGTTAAAAATGCCCAAGGATATCTTCTTCCGCCTTCGCTAATGACCATGCTTCTGCACAGTATAGCAGGACTGGGATGATTAGGGTCTTATACTGAGTCTCCTTGGTGTTTCTTGACAAGGCCTTACTTTTCAATTGCCTTCTTAGGCCAAAGAAGCAGCGATTTTCAAGTGTAATTCTTCACTTGATCTCTGCCGTGAGGTTATTTACAGACTTTATAGTGGAACCAAAGTAGATGAAGTCCCTTACTACCTCGAAGTTATACCTGTCGATTGTGTTTTTCTGTCCAGTTCGTCGATGTTGTATGTCCCTTCTGGGCGACAGCATATATCTGTTTTTTCCCTCGTTAACTGCTAAACACATTTTAGCCGCTTCTGTTTCTATACAAGCAAACGCACCAGTGACAACTGCGTATGCAAGTAATTGAACAGATTTGTGGAAGATTGTGCATCTGGTGTTGGCTTGTGAGTTTCGTACAATTTTCTCAAGTATGATGTGAAAGAAGTTACATGACAGTGCATCGCCTTGTCAAAATCCTTTTCTGACATCAATGGTCTCGATGAGATTGTTTCATACCTTAATTGACCTCCATTGTCACTCCGCACAATCTCACGGTTTTGCAGGGATGCCAAAACTAGACATGACTCTATATATCTCGTCTCTATAGATGCTGTCATATGCGGCCTCAAAATCGATAAACAGATAGTGAGTATCGATCTGGACTTCTGGAGAAAACCAGGATCAGCCGTAGTGTGAATACTTGATCGGTTGTGGACTTCCCTGGAATAAAACCGCACTGATAGGGCCCAATCAGTTCGTTGACATATGGTATCAGGCGTTCACACAGTACGGCAGACAGGATCTTGTATGCGGTGTTAAGCGATGGTTCGTTCTGCCTGACAGCGTAATTTTGGTCGTCTTCGCCGTTTAACAATCTGCAGAAGTAGGTTTTCCATATCTTCAACACCGACTGTGATTCTACTACAAAATTCCCTTGCTCATCTTCACAGGTCTCTGTTCGGGTCTTGTTAGCAAATATTATTCTTGGAGTAGCACCTCTCTATTTCCTCGATCGCGTGCTTCTCGTGCTCTTTATGTGTCCTTCTGAGAAGCCTGTGTTCTTCCCCCCTCTTTTCCTCGTAAAGCTTACCAGCCGCTCTCGTCTTTCTCTGCAGTTTTTATTTGTCCACTACTGTACATTAGCTAGACCCGATCCGACAGAAAGGACACAGACGTCATTAGCACAAGCCTGCGCTAGAGAAGTTCTGAAGCGCAGTCTCGCAGGAATATGCTTCAGAAACATTTCATAAATATTTTTTAAATATTTTCTAAATATTTATACAATGTTTCGTTGGTCTAGACATATCCTGAAAAACTCTAAAAATGTTTAAGGACTTAAAACCTATTTGTACCATCTGAAAAATAATAATATTTATGTTGATAAGTAGGTACTCCCAAACGAATAGCTGGGGAAAACGTATGGGATTACGATTTGCACAATTGCATAGTTGTCGATGGGTTTTTAATCCAAATTGTATCTCAATCTAAATCACAGAACACTGTGCTAACCAAATACACATTAGTCAAGTTCCTTACATTCAGGAATGCCGCGCCCTTAATTGTACTGTAGTAACTCATCGCAAATACCTGCTTATAAAGGATGAATGCACCCACACTGCATGGCTCATCATATAAAAACCAAAGAAAACAGAGTAAGGCTAAAGAAAACGGCGCTGATAAGTAATATTCCATTTTCCACCATTAGTTGCACTTTTTGTTCTTCATAATGTAGATGTTCTCAAGATGCTTAAAATACTCTCATGATGCTATCGCATAGCTATAGTGGTTGGATAAAAACGAAAGAGGATCTGCTTTACTACTTTTGATGGTTTTGAACCACCATTTGCAGTAATGTGGAGGGAAAACAAAATCATTGGGATAGGTTAAGGGTAGAGTTGTGGGTTTTAGTTGAGGAGAGGAACGCATTTTGGGAATCACATTTTTATTCAATTATTATCGTATACTTAGTGAATGCCCGGTCTAGCCCGTGTTAACAAAAATTGATTTTACTTCCAACTCGGATTGAAATAACAAAACTCTTGTATTGCACAGAAATTGTAAATATTTTTTTTTTTATAATGTACGCGCACTAAAGGGACTTTGGATACCCTTATAATGAAGTGACACAGTGCGGGCATTATGGAAATGAAGGATAAGAGAAAGGGAGAAACCGATGCACGTTGGTTTTAAATGTTTGTAAATTATAATGCAAAGGAAAAACAGAGCGTGGTATAGCATTCCACATTCGTATTGTACGGTTGAGAAAGGAATCTTTATATTTCACTGTACGTCCGAAAAAAGGCTTAAGGGTAAACTGATGTGCATTCCTCGCAAGGCGAGTATTGCGGTTGAATTGCTGTAGGGGTGGAATGCAACTGGCTATTTCATTTGAGCACTTGTGGTGGAAATACCGATAAAACAATGACAGGCAGGAGACATTACGACGATGACTAAGAGAGTCAAGTGATTTCGCGATGTCTCGATCGCCAATAAGTTTTACCGCACGTTTTTGGATCCGTATGTTATTGGTGCACCAGACCAGATACGAACGTTGTACTCAAGTTTTGGGCGAATAAACGCCTTGTAGATTCTAGCCGGATCAGAAGGGGTGAAATATTTCTTGCATCGCTTTAGGAAGCCTAGACATTTCGTAGCGTTCTTGGCGACATCAAATATGTGGTCATTCCAACGAAGGTTGTCATTAACACACATACCGAGAATGGAAAGTCTTTCGGTTTCAGCGATGCAAGCGCCATTCATGGATAATGGCAGAGAATTAGGGGTTCGCTTCAATGACAGCAGACAGCATTGCGTTTTGGAAGCATTAAATTCCACTCTGTTGGTTTCACCCCATTTAAGAATGCTCTCAAGATCGGAATTTAATGAGCTTAACATACGTTGCCGTTCCAGTTCAACGCCCGAAGATGAGGGGCGTTGCCCAGGAAACGAATATGTAAAGCTGAGGGTACTGTCGTCAGCAAAGGAATGGATTGGATTAGAAGTGACAGACAGGAGGTCATTGATAAATATGAGAAAGAGAGTCGGAGACAAAACAGAGCCTTGAGGGACACCAGCATTTATTTGTTGAGTTGCAGACTTGAAAATGTCCAAAACAACTTATATTGAACGGTCCGAAAGGTAATTTCTAATCCATTGAAGAAGGGTAACATCGATCCCAAATGCACGCATTTTCGACAAGAGAGCTTAACGCCAAACTCTGTCAAATGCTTTTGAAATATCAAGCGCAACGACCTTGCTTTCACCACCATGGTGAATAGATTGGTTCCATTTTTCGGTCAGATATGTCATCAAATAACCAGTGGACCTGTTGCCGCGAAAACCGTACTGCCGGTCATCAAGAAGTTTTCGGGATTCGAGATATTTCATAAGCTGACGGTTTATCAGCGTTTCCATGACCTTGGAAAGAAGGGACGTAAGTGCAATTGGTCGGTAGGAGGAGGGAGAGGAAGATTCGCCTTTTTTGAGGACGGGCTGGACAAATGCCATCTTTTCGGAAAGAGCCCTGAAGCATAGGACAGATAGAAAAGCTTACGCAGTGGTTTTGCCAGCGTGGAAGAACACCTCTTCAGAACTATATGGGACTATATGCGTGGGAAACTATATTTTTTAATTCGATAGGTTTTTATAGGTTTATTAACTTGGTAGTAATTAAACAAAGGTCCCTATAGACAATGTCATTATAAGCCATTTTGGTTGAATTGCAAATTTAATAAAAAAAACATGTTTTTCGTTTCCTTTCTCGCATTACAATTTTTGTTTGGCATTGGTGTAACCATGTCGAATCTTCAAAAAAACAAAACACAACTCTTTTCGAATCTCACTACATTTTGCAATTTTAACATGGCAATGCTTTAAGCAAATAAAAACCAACAGCAGTAGACCCAACCCCGCGTAAAAAAAAAATATAATTTTTTCTGTTCTTACTGTACCTTCAACATATTCAACACCCCCTGGCTCTACACCGAGTAAAATTTTTAAATCAGAAATTTTGTCAGCGCTTTAAAGATACGTCTATTTCGATATTTTGAACATTTAACATGAAATGATGAATTTTAGCTTTATCCGAACTTATGTATGTATGTATGTATTTATACAACACAGCTTCAAACGTTTCCATGTTGAATAAAAAAATAAGTGGGAGAACTCATACCAACAATGAATTCTCCTTTTTTGTAGAGAGAACGTAACTGTCGATAAAAGAAACATCGGAACATATTGTTACTAATTGACTCGTATTTGGGATCATAAAACCTTTATTTACTCATTTGGCTTCATTTTCCTCTCGAATATTGTAGCTATTCAGTTGTAACGTAACACAAATCTCTTTGTCATTAATTGTGCAAACAAATTCACAAGTAATTTGACATAGTGATTTCCTACTAAAGGGAGTTTTTTTAGAGGTTGGTTTTTCGAATAGAGATAAAACTGACATTTTGTAGTCAAATCTGGCAACTGGTGATGACGTCAACAAGCAAAATTGCCGCATTTGGAGTGAAGGGAAAAATCATATTTAAACATTAATGGTATAAAATTATCCTTCCAATAAAACCAAATTGATGGACATTAAGACGATTTTCTTGTGTTTCATTTCAATTCGAAGTTCTATACCTCTAAAAAAACACCCTTTAATTTCCAATAGGTATCAATCTTATATTTATCTCCAATCTATTGCAAAATGTCGCACTTCCTTTATGACTGTGTGAAAATAAATATTGTCGTGCCGCTTTTCAGGCGCCTTTACTCGCGCTACATCTAGCGTCTATTTTTTACGTTTGGAGTACTGAATTATCTATCAACTATGATCTACTCGCATCTAGATGGAGCCCGATTTTATGTGTAACATCGTTTTATGTCACAACCATTATGATTCTTTAGTGTTCCATTTTCCAATCGATATGGCGCTGTAAACTTAAAGTGCTTATAAGAAGCCTTAGCCATGAAACTAGAAAAAAAATATGTCCCTTTTACCTATATTCCAAATTTAAGCTTCGTATCCCTAGCAGTTTGTGAGTAATTTTGGGTCGAAAGGAAATGCAGTGCAGAGGACAGAAAATTGACTTAGCTATTATTATATGGAGGACCGATAGTTAAATAAAAAAATTGATAATCAATGTATTTATAACAGGAGAGCTATGTAGATATACTATATACATATATCGATGGATAATAAGTTGCAAATATGTGAGAGTTATACCTAGATTTAGGGCCCTTAAGGAATCCTTGATATTTCGCAGCGTTCTTTATAACATCGATCGTGATCTTTTTTAAAGGTTGTCATTATCACACATAGATTCGAGTCTTAGAGATTCACTTTAATGAGAGGAGGCTGCAATCTATTTTTTAAGCATTTAATTCAACTTTTTTGATTTTTCCCTATTCAAGGATGCTGTTAAAGTCGGAATTTAATGAGCTTAACATACATATGCTCCAATCCAAAATGCACCCCAGAAGATTAGAAACGGAAGTCAGGAAATGAATATGAGAATTAAAAGCTTGGGAAGAAATTTTCTCAGAGTCCCAAAATATACAGTAGCAAAATCCAGTTTCATGATAGGATTTATAAAAGGAAATCCTAAAGGCTTCAAGGATCTGTTCGCATTTAAATTATTATATGTGAGATTTTGGAATATTGCTGTTTTATTTGGTATCCCTACTATTTTATTCACTCCAATAGAATAGAAAGGATTAAGAGGCGATTCACTAGGAATTTGTTTTATTATTGGAATTTTGTCAGAATTTCTTTTAATGCAAGATGTTTGCTTTTTGGTCTAAAAACACTTAAAACGCGGCGAAAATATTTTGCGATTATAATTTATCAAATTAATTATCCTGTTTTGTTAAAAATGATCGGAATTAATTGTCCTTAATATCTATTTAGATCTCACAATACTTTTCGTACACCTTATCATAGAGTAAATTATGGATGTATTAACCCAAGAATACAAAAAGGCTTGATGTGGGAGGGAACTATCACCCACATGCGTTGTTTTCTGCAGAAAAAGAAGCTCCATTTTGGAGCCTTCTTTCTTTTATGAAGATCCAAGCGATCTTTCAAATATTAGTAACAGAAGTCGCCTTCGCTTTATTAGAATTTTCCTAAACCTAACCTATGCTGGTAGCCACTTCTACCTTAACTAACCTTATATTGCCTGTAGATATGATCGTCGCCCTTGATTATTTTGTTCATGTCATTTTTATACTTACTCTGTATCAATGCACAAACTTCTTTAATTTCAACAAGATTTTGAGACTTTCAAACTTATAGTTCATTTCTAAAGAGTTTAGATTATTTATAAAAACTAGATCCAAAATTTTAACCCAAATGACTATGGACATCGACATACATTCTCCAATTACTTTAAAGTTCAGAATTTAAACAAAAATGTCAAGTTCTGAAGAACAATCGGTTTTGGACTCCAAACCTCCGGCATTTAAATATGGTTCACTCTTCCATTTCTTGAACGTAAGGGCCGTGCCTGTATTTATTAGCAGCCCTTTTCTCGTACAATTGTTTTTCATAATTTTTATTTGGTTACGGCTTGTCGCCTTTTAATAAACTACCATCAATAAGAGACTTAACATCTTGTAGCAGGCTTGAAAAGTCGCGGAATTAGAATCAGTTCTATCTTACAAGCGTATAACATAAGGTTTAACGTTTACCACGCCCATGAGATAGAGGTTTCCATATTTGGCACGTGGACTGGGATTTGGATGATTTTTCTTGCTAGTGGCGGAGTGTAATTTATTAAACCCTTTAGTTTGACACCAGTTTCATAAGGCGTTTTGCATTACTTAGAGTTGGATTGGTTCATCATTGCCTCTAAAGCTGGTTATTACGTTTTTAGAATACCCTTTTATGCTTTTTACTCTGCAAAAAAGCTCACAACTAAAAGTGCATCTAATTAACAGCTCTGCAAGTAAAAATAGTAAACTTACATATAAACTGCCGCTGTCCTGATAAACACGATAAAAAAGGACATCTGGATAGGCAAAGAGAATAGAGAGCATAAGAAGCGCCCGGAAGCAAAAGGATCCTTTTTCAGGAACACTACGCCAGTCCATTCCCCAGAAATTAACAGATACTGGAGAGCATACACCGACTTATTTTTAAGATTTGTTTAAAGACTTGTTTAGAGACTTGTAAAGGGTGTTTTTTTAGAGTTTGGTTTTTCGAATAGAGATAAAACTGATATTTTGCAGTCAAATCTGGCAACTCTAATGTCATTCAGTTTGATCTGCCATTTCATCATGGACAGGCTGAAAATGAACAACGCTTGCAAATCGTGGAAAAATTTTGGGTTGAATGGCTACGTCAACAAGCAAAATTGCCGCATTTGGAGTGAAGAGAATCGACATGAAACTCTTGAAACGCCATTACATCCACAAAAACTGACTGTTGGTGTGCTCTATGGGCTGGTGGAGTCATTGGGCCATACTTCTTCCGAAATGATGCTGGAGAGTCAGTTATCGTTAATGGAGACCGGGATAGAGCCATGATAACCGACTATTTTGTTCTCGAATTGGATGACATGAATGTGGATGAGATGTGGTTCCAACAAGACGGCGCTACATGCCACGCAGCGCACGTCACAATCGATTTATTGAAGGAAACATTCGATGAGCGCATAATTTCGCAGAATGGACCTGTCAATTCGCCACCAAGATCGTGTGATTTGACACCATTGGATAATTTTCTTTGGGGATATGTGAAGTCGCTCGCCTACGCCAACAAACCAGAAACGTTAGGGGACTTGGAAGCCAACAACAACAGCCGCGTCGGCCACATGCCCGAAATCATATTTAAACATGGCATAACATTACTCTTCCAACAAAGCCAAATTGATGGACATTAAAATGATTTTCTTGTGTTTTATTTCAATTCGAAGTTCTATACCTGAAAAAAAACCCTTTATAACAAGTCAGCAACACACACATAATCTCTTGAAATGTGACAGAACTTCACAAAAAAAAGTCTTAATTCTTTAGCTCACTCTAATATCGATGACAGAAATTCATATTTTGAAAAATACGAATCTGAAGCAGAAAATCGATCACAGGAAAAGCAAATGAGAATCCTTCGCAGCAGTTTGAGCATTACTACTGAATTATTAACCACAGCAGTCATCCACTTGCCCTTATTTTAATGACTAAGATAAATTCTAACCACTGTCAATCAGTTGACAAAAATAGTGTTCATTTTGTACTATCTGCCAAATATTCTCCTCCAGAGATACAAGGCTAGAAGGTGCATAAAACACACTTAATGGTTATAAATGACAATTTTAAGAATCATTTTAACCACTGCCATCATGCCGTCCTTTGGTTCTGATAGTTGTTTGCTTTTTTGACCTTTAATCCAAGTAACGAGAGCTCAGTGTTCCATGTGACGTTATGGCTGCAGCATGTCGCTTGAACATTGTGCATGACCAAAGCATGCTGTTTGTAAATTCTCAAAAACACAAAATGGGTAATAACTTTTCGCTGTAACAGTAACAGTTCTGTCTGTCTGTCTGTCTGTCAGATTCCTGCACATTTAACAACCAAAATATTGCACAACATCCCTTCCGCTTCTCCGTAAGTAGCTACCTACCCCCGTAGGCGCTCATATCTAACCAAAGTCCTTTTGGTCAGAAAAGTTTTCTCCTTACCGCACAATTAATAAAAACGAATAACATTGCAAGAGTTTATGACCAGGTCATTTCGCATCGTCCTCTCTGGCCCGCAGCTGGCAAATTGTTGGTCGAAACTAGTTTCCTATGCATGATTGCATTTAAAATAGCTTTACCCTCTTTTATCTTCCTCATCCGTGAACCATGGGTATTCATTTTGGTTGTTTGCCTCGAAGGGATGAATAAATTACACTGAAAAGTGAATCCACTTAATTCTGATTATTAACGAGAGTCTGTGGGTGGTTAGCAACAACGAAAGCGAAGAACTTAATGAAAATATAAGGCGGAATGTTTCGTGTCGGTTGTAAGCGCTTAAGTATCGTGGAGATTTATCCCTTGTAAACTGTTAGCCGGGGGTAACACAAATGAATGCCAGCGTTCAGCTAGTCATTTGTTTCACCAAGTGCATGTCATTTGATAAAACGCAATATTTTTCGGCAATAGCACGGTTGTTGGGGCGTGCCTGATGATGGTGGGATTTTTGTCAGTTGCGAACAACTGCGGTGAATTTTTATTCCCTCTTTTGTGTAATAAATTTTGTTGAACGGTTTAAGGATATTTTGAAAAAATGTTAGGTAGATAGAACCAATAGCAATCAGTTGTCAGATATAAATTAAGTATGCAATCGACATTCACCTTAGAAACCATGACGCTGAATCCTAATCATTGATGTCATCACCTAATGCGATAAGGCACGTGCTGAAACTTCTCAGTGCACGAACTTTTTATAAGTTCGAGCTCAGGTGGAGCGTGGTGCCATCAATAGATGGTGGAATTCATGTATCGGAATCGCATTACGTATATATCATTAATTTTTGTTTACTTGATCTCAAACATTTTAAGGGTATGTCAACTTTTCCTTAGTTAAAAATAAAAAAGCTTTCATCATCCATCACAGATATTTAGTTTGCAAAAATTCGATGACTGATGACTTGACATTTGTTCATCAAGTTGTTCTCCTCTGAACCCTCCGTTCATACTTAGCATAGTTCCAAATACATATTCGTGCCAAGAACATTGGTAGAAACGTGAGCTAATTACTATTCAAATTAGCAGCGTGGGCGAAAAACTCATTCTCGTTCTTCAATAGAATAGGGAGAAAAAGGGTGTTAAAACTTAACTAATGACAGAAAATCTCTAACAGGAACAAAAAGCGTAAGACTGAAGGTTATATTCTGTCTGCGACTTCAATTACATTTGTCTTGGCATCAGCAGTCTTTCCTAATTAGTCTCTCACCTATATATATATCTATATAATATTAAATAAAAGTGTGTGTTCAATTATGTCCTTCGTTATCGTTGAAGACGCCCGGCATTGGTTAGTGATGATGGCGATATAATATTGAGACCATTAGTGCTTTGTAGTGAGGGAAAATTTCAACGAAAAGTTGGGATGCAATACTTTATTGGGGGAGATATGCTCGCAATTTCGAAGCAGTCGAAGTCAACTGCTGTTACAATCTTGACCTAATTACACTTTGCACGGTTTTGTTTATGAAATTTAAATGATTACATCAAATGATTCATACGTCATAAAATAATATCACAACGTTGCTCAATTTAAATGATTTTGTTCTTGTAAATTAATTTCTGCCACCACTGTTCTTGCTATAATGCATTAAGCGCTTTAGGTTAGGTTAAGGTTTGGTTAAAACATTTTCAATAAAACACACCAATTTCCCTACAAAAGCCAAAGAGGCCTTTGAAGCTTGTACCGTCTATTTCCTCCAAAGCTTAGAAGAAGTATTTCCCTAAGAATTTCTTACGACTACGTGAGATTGCCTCGCATTCACACAATATGTGCGGTATATCCTCAACAGCCTGAAGATCGCCACAGAATCTGTAGATGTGATGTCTGTATTTGACTTTCAGATAGATCGCCACAGAATCTGTAGATGTGATGTCTGTATTTGACTTTCAGATACGCTTTCATTATGTAATGTACATTTGATCAACATGTACTTTGTTCTTTTGTTAACTTTCTCGTATACATTAGTATACTAAAGAGAAAGTTATTGCGATCGTGCGGAAATTTCGAACTCAAACTGAGTATGAGGGATGATATTACGACTATAGAGAAGTCCAAAAAAGTGGGTCCACCAATGGCGTCCGTCGGTCTGTCTGTCTGTCCGGGCATCTTAGGGCGAAACGGTTCGACGGATTTGCTTCAAAGTTCGTATATAAGGTTTTTTGGGGTTACATCTCGGGGCCTTTTTTTTTGCTTCATCTTTTCAAATAACCTGTCACACAAATTTTTTGTGAAAATCACTTATCACTTTTTTTTCTCAAAAGTGGTGAAAATTACATTTTTTTTTACTCCAAATATGAACAAATTTGCTTACTTAGATTTTTGAAATATTTTTTAATTTTTTTTTTCATATAACGATTTTGTTAAATTTAAATTAAATTCGTTTTCTCAAAAACGGCTCCAACGATTTTGATAATTTTTTGTATTTCGAACAATTATGTTAAAAGTGTCCAATGTGCGAAATCACATCAAAATCGTAGGTGCCGTTTTTGAAAAAATTTAATTTTCCCAAACCTAAAAAGTGATTTAAATACATTTTCGATTCATTTTGCGGTTCAAAAACGCATTTCATGTACCGAGAAAGTTTCGTATGACGCAGTCGTGCACTTTATTTTTTCATTGGAAAGCCGCAGTTATCATGAGTCAGAGTGACTTTGCCAATATGTCATTTGCCTAATTATTGTCTCGTTCACTTAGATTTTGGACGAAACAGAAGACAGTATAAGTATACAATTTAATAAACTATATAATTGTTCGCAGGTGTCTTTTCAGTTTTTCTACTCTTTTTTTAAACTTCAATTCAGTAGTTATCGTGGTGTAATTCGTCAAGCTATATTAACTGCGGTTAGTACAATTTTAGTTATTGGGAATTTAGAAAAAATTCACCATTCTCAACAAATTGCGCAACAAGCGAGTTGGACTACAGAGCATTGGATCTCAGGTTAAAATTTTTCCTTAACAGAAAAGAGCTATTTGTTTTTTTTATTGCGGAACGGTCTTGGGGCAAAGTGAGAGGGTTCAGAGGACCACTTTTTGAGCATAGCAAAACTAACTGAGCTGTTCGTTCTCCCCAGTTCTTTTAAAATTGTTGAACTTCTTTTGCAATTAAGATTCGGTACTCCTGCTGTCCTGCGAATCATATTCATCTCCGCTGGTGCTTACTTGCGCTCACATTTTTTGTACATTGTCTGAGGGGGCATTTGCAGAGCAAAGTTTTCCCAGTCTTACACGATAATTTTAATCATATACTTCAAATATTTGAATTTTTCACAATCCGAGTTCACTTTTCCATTCAAAGAATGTCTAGAATAGGTCGCAGTGAAATGTGCGGTGCAGATGCTGTGTCTTTTTTGGGTTAATATGATACATATTCTCCTCCAAAACATGCACCCACATATCAAGTGATCATTATAGGGAAGTGATGGCTCCATCGTCAGCAAAAAATAACTGAAGAACTTTAGGGTGAGTCCCTTTTCCTCAGCAGATAATAAATGATAGCAATAAAAAGCAAAGGAATTAAGACGCTCCCCTGGGGCATACCAAATTTGAAACTCTTTAGTGACTCTAGAGGGGCACTTGTCTTTTACTCCATCTGCATATGCACGATCATTTGTACGTAAGTTTTAAAAAGCACTTATAGGGGCCGTTCGATGCTCTCTCAACGATCTTAGTGATAGAATGGTAAATATTATGCAATGTCTCTCTCCCTCATCTTTTTGCAAAATTCTAAGAGTACTTCGTTCGGGCCAACACTGCTTTCCGTACTTCTTCAACTGCAATGTCAGTTAATTGTTAATAGTCAGAAATTTCTCCTGAAAAGTATAGCCAGGGAAATAGATCTTTTCAAAGTGGCTAAAAATGATGCCTCCATGCGGAGTTTATCTACAATGAATTGGGATTGGGCATTGTTATTAAACTTCAGCCAACAATTTTCCTGAGCATTTCTCCTTCTCTGTAGCCTCTATTTTAGGTTTAAGCCTTTTTTCACAGCATTTAGGTGGCCTAGTTCATATTAGCATATATATTCGTTCCAGCTAACTATACAGGCTGCCATAAACTTTGCTTGTATTTTTGATACACCTCTTCTGCCGATAATTTTCCAATGTCTATTTTTCAACTCAAGCAAGATCCTACATGGCAGTCTTCATAGCCTTCGTTAGACTACCCGCAACAGCTTTCGCCCACAAACGAAGGTGTCTTCTTTTGGCTTATTCTCGACGGTCCTTGAGGAAATCTAAACAGAAAGCATCTTTCATTCGGCAGTGGGAACAATCTCCCAAGCTACAATCGCCCAAAACCAAAATATGAATAATCGGCAAAAAAAGCACTTCAATTTTGGGCAACTGTTCGTATTTGCCTAAGATTGAGTTTCGGGCAATTGTTAATTTTTAAAAACTACTATTGCAGCTTTGAATTACATGAATGCATAAACAATATCATATCTGCAACCCCCCTGCTTGGGCTCACTGCTTGGGTACGTGCAAAGATAAATAAATTTTGTATACACCCAACTACGCGCCTACTCCAAATCTAACAGTGAAAGCAAGCACGGGGGTTGCAGGCCGTTTGAAACAGTTTGAACGATTGCTCATTTTCGGATTTCGGGCGATTCCGTCTTGACAGCAGATTCAAATATTTAGGCGATTGTACATTTCAACTTTTGGGTAAATGGTTATAATTTTTCGGGCCTTAATCCCTTTTTTGGGGATCCTGTGCGATTGTTCGCACAGCCTTTCTAATCTACTCGCGCCTACTCGTCCTTATCCTCTTCCTTTAGAACATGTTAAAAGCTTTTGTCCTAATGTCAAAGAAACACACAACATTTCATCCACTCTGCAGCTCATTTGTCCAACGTCCCGACGTGCGACCCTTTTGTTTCTCCTAAGTCTGCGCATTATTTTGCTGTCCAATAGCTCTACCCAAAACATTTCTCCTCGTCCCAGGATCACATTTATTTAATGCGCGTGCTTTTTTTAACGCTGTTTAAGCGATTTTATTTTACATGTGTATGCTATTGATATTTGCTATTCTTCGATTTTGATTTTATGACACTGGTAATCTCCTAGAGCTGTGTCAATAGTGATTGATTCGATTTTTTTGACCCGATCACAATATTGAATTGGTTATTGCAACTGCATTACCACATATCAATAGTAAACAGAGGCAATACATTTTTCGCGCAACTGGCTGGTTTATGTATCTTGATATGCCACTTTAAGAAAGAGCAAAACAAGTATAGTTCTGCAAAAAATGTGTTCCAAACGTATGCATTTATTTGGCTGTATTCACTCTTACAATCCATCTGAATCTGTCTATCTAATGAAGGATGATTGGGATTTCTGACGGCATTGAAATTGAATGATGCAATAAAAGAGTCCTATCTGTCATTGAATGATTAATTGAAATGATCGATTCATTTTTTCAACCAATACTTGACTGATTCGATCATTAAATTTGAATGATTGACACAGCTTTAGAAGCTCCGCCATCAGCCATTCCAACATCCGTTGGTAACACAGCAGTAGAAGTGGACGCTATATTTGAACTCTATTTTGTGAGATGGCATTCTAATCAATAAGCATTACTATCAAGATTCAAGCCTTCGTCGAAAAATGAACGTAGACTGCGCGGGCTGAATTAGGCCTTATGAATTTAAACAAGATGATAAGAATTTAGACGGCCATATATCATTTTTAAAATTAATTTTGGACGCCCACTCAAAATCATTTGTGGCAAAATTTCACGCGGTCATAATTCCATGCTCCATCTCCTTTACACAAACAATTTTAACTCAGAGTAACCCATGAAATGAGCTTAGTTCACAGAAGCGACTTTCAAAACAGACGTTCATTTTGTTTGTCGGATTATTTACTCCAGAATGAAATTTTCCAAAATGGTAGATAATTTACGACAACAACTTGACAGACTTTAAAAAGTTACTAAAACCGATACCCGAAGACTTCAATGGCTGGATACAGATGCACATTCATCTCATCTGAAAATGGATTTAATTAAATATTTAATCCCATCTATTTCAAACAACTACCTAAGTAAAAAATAATTTAAAATGGATATAATATTCTATGTTTAAATGTATAGATAACAATGATACGCCCTAGAATAAGGCAATTGTCACAGTGCCAGCTAGTAGTAACCGTTCTAATGTATTCATTGCATTCAAATGTAAACAGAAACAAGATCTTGTTATCCCTATTTATTGTTGTTGTTCAGTTTTCCAACGAACGTACCAGAACGACGACCCTGCACAGTCGGCAAAGATGTCATCCTTTATCCCTTTGCCAAACTGTCAAGTGCAAATTTTGTGTACCTTCGTACTTTCAGCTAGATAAACAACCCATAAAGCGCGACTGCGAATACAGGAAGGGAGTAAATTTAAAATGTCTTCGAAATCCAGTGAACACGCATACATACCTCATGCAGGTTAAATCGATGTGAATAAAGGATAAATGTACAGTCAGGTATCGCAAGTACTTGTTATCCCTCCACCCCAATAAACCACGACATCCATTTCATATTTAAGACACACTTTGCTGCACGACATTACTGTCATGCTCTGCCGCCCATTATATCTGACCTTATCGATTCACCACACATGATTTCATTTTCGATTCATTAAGCTTAGAACGACCCGTTTAGACAACTCTATTCAATGGGATCTGTGCTGTGCACTGAGGACTTATTAATTTGCCTACTCAACATTAAGTCTTGGCGACTACGTGGATGGTCTCTTGAACTGTAGCAAATGATGTGCTTTTTCATGCAAAGTGAATTGAATCTTTCTTTTAGTCACCGCAAAACTAAAACTTTGACCCATCCACTTAGTCAACTTTTAGAGTAGATTTAATTTAAGGAAGAGACTGCAAAACGAACTAGTATACCTACATAGAAGTCGTTAAATAGGTCCCATAAAGCACCGCTTAACTTTTTAAAGGAGCGCTCGGGGCGGTTGAAATAAAACAAAAAACAACAAAATATGTATGTGCCATTTTATCATTTTTATTTTCAAAGTAACTGTCGCCATTAATGTAACCTGCCTGTTAGGTAGGGGGAAATGCATTCCATTTTCTCTATTGTTCCTTTTAACTTTTCTCATTCCGGGTGGCACTTTTCAGAGATTCTCATTCACCGCCCTTCGGAAGCATCACGTTTCTTGTTTGTGTAAATCATGTCCTTTTACGAGTTGTTGGTAGGTTTTGTAGTCACATTTTGTTTTCGGTTTCGTTTCATCGTCATGTTTTTGTTGTCTTCTTGGGAATTGCTTACTTCAGGCAGTGGCGAAATCCTTGGGCGACATGCGGTGTCAAGCACTTTATGGTGGTATTTCGCATTAAAGTGTAGCTGTTGCCCATTTTGTATACCGCAAAATGTCCTTAATCCGAAATACAATTGGAAATGGATAATCTCAATCAATAAGGTGGTTTTATGTATTCATGTGGATATAAGGGATTTGCATTATCATGTTGTAAGGAAATGTTGTCTATATGTTTCTAGGGAGTGAAAATGCTTCCAAAATTTTATGGTGTAGATGTCTATTAAATTGAGGGCTACAGTTTTACCTTTCTTTAAAACAACAGAAAATGTTTGCTTAAATTCCAAAAGACTAAGGAGAAGTCAAAAATGTACATATGCATCAACAATTTTAATTCTATTTATTTGGTAGCCGATCATCTTATAAATAAAATCCTTCATGCAACATTACCAGGGCCAAACAGCCGATTGATTTCATCTTATTCAACACAGGGACATAAAAATGACAAATGAGTACGAAAGAACATTGCTGTCTTAGCTGGTTAGTGCTTTAACTGGCCATCATTTTGGAAGAACCCACTTGATGAAATTGAATCTCTAGGCTGACGACATTTGTGGAGGCTGCAGAAATGAGAAGCTCCGATAGGATACCCCTCACTGGGTCAGAACACTTGGAAGTTTCTTCTTCCAAGACATTGAAGAATTGTCGGATATCTCAAGGTGCGATCAGACGATCATCCACACGTGTCACTCAGATGACATGCTGAAGTCAGAGAACTTGTGTAATTCGGCTGTCATCTGCATGCCATCTGCGGGCGTGTTATTTGTTAAATGACAACCGATCATACAGTGAAAATCGAGCAAATTCATCGAGTGGGACCTTGTCATTCAGATATCACGTTCAGTGACATGCCGGATGACGGGCGATCACACTGGATGACCACTTAAGAATAAATTCTACGTCATAGTGACGTCAGAATGATGATAACAAGTTTGGATGACCTTCTGATCGCACCTTCACTCAATAATCTTTACAGGTTTCTGGAGACATCAGGATGAATTGATACAATTGAGTTGCAACGAGCGGAGGGAAGGCCACAACATCGACGTATCTCCAAGGAGGATACTGTTTTTGCTTCTCAACCCAATTAACCTGTCTTGCTAAGGTTAGGTTACCTAAGGTTAGGTTAGGTTAATTGGGTTGACAAGGAAAAACAGTCTCCTGCTTGAGAATGTGAAGCGATTCACAATTAAAATCAAAAGAAATACAGATTTGTTCGAACTTCGAGGACCTCCTTGACATAGGCTGAATCAGGGTAGGCTACATCAGCTTGAAAGCGTGAGTGGGTTCAAATCCCTTAGACGCACATTGGAGAAAGAAGATTATATTCACTTTTCACAACTTTTTCTTATACCATGCATTGGTGGTCTGAAAAATGCAAAGTTAAGAATAAGTCAATAGCTTCGGATACGGACTATTTCACACATGGTAAATCTGCGACACCGGCGTTCGGATCTGGACTTGGAATCTTAGGACGCCTGCAGTCAAAGAAGTAACGAAGGCCCTGGACTATAGAGTGAATTACTATGAGGAGTGTTAAGGGGAACAAAACCAGAACAAAGACCTAGCGAGATGAACAAGAAACATTGTAGTGGAGTCGAAGTCGGTACAGAAGGCAACAATTCCGTCAACTTGATCGAAATTAAGTGAGGTATGCAATATCTAAAGAAATGTCAAACTGGGCCAAACTTATCGCCAAACTGTATAGCAGGAGATGACTGACTCCAGAGTATACGCGACTCATTTCCATGACTTAGTCGAAGGAAAGTAAATCGGACCTCAAATGATAGCATGGAGAAAACCGAAGAAGTTCAGATCGATATCACCTACACCTTATAGATTTAAAAGCCGCATATGGTAGCATATCTAGAGATGAGCTATACAGAGCTTATTCCAATTTTGGCGTCCTCGACCTTTGTTCATTTTTGTAAGATGGCGATGGAGAAAGATGCTACAAACCTGAGATCTTTCATGCCAGAAAAGTTGTAGACAAGGGGACGCACGCTGTCATATACATTCTTTAACATTATACTGAAAAGTACTGAGCGAAACTCACATACCAGTACACAAGGTAGGTACGATCTTTTCAAAGTTTGATCAATTACTTGAACTTCAATTATCGATACAGAAGCGGCTAAAATAGATCTAGCGGTTGAAGAGATTAAATGTAGTATGCACCTTTATTGTCCCAGTCTTGTTCTATGACTCTTCATGGATTCTTGCTAGCGCCGATGTAGGATATTCTTGAAGTGGCCTAAAAATTATTCGAGAACAATGTATACGAGCTGTACCTGCAGCGACAACGAGTATCGGCATAGTTTAAAAATCTGTGATGCAGGGTGATCCCTTATACTTAGGGACAATAGAAAATATCTAAAGTGAAGAGCACAAATGGAAAGGTATCTTAGCGAAATGGAGTGTGCAACTGGAGGTAGACCTCGTTAATCGGAAAGATAGATTTAATGTTTGAGGTCCAGGTCCCTCGTGTTATTTCCGTCACCTATAACAACGCACTAGGCTATTGGCCAACCCTTGGGAATAGCATGTCTGTTTTATTTGCAAATCAAATTACACCAATGGCCACAAATCCAGCCAAAGGTGGCTTTTCGTTCGAATGGCAAGCAAACAAGCAAATACCCAACACAAATTAGCAAACGTTAATATCAAACGATACACGGGTAACATTATGAGACCACACTTATTCGCCATTAGGACAGCTAGCAGGAAGTATCCATTTGATAGTAATTTACCCCCATTGCGCGTTTGCCTCATAGTGCTGCTCTTTAGGCAAACATGTATGCTCGCACGCACGCATATCATTCCTTCATTAAATATGTAAATTGATACTTTGTCTGTGTAATTTAGGTTGCGAACTCTGAGATTCTATTAATGATTCCCACCGGGTGATGCGATAGTGCCGCAACATATAACGAATCGCGTTAATTTGACAAACTGAAACTACCCTTGAAAAGCAATTAAATTGTTCTCCCCATCGCTGCACGCCGCGCACCCCATCTGGCCAATTCCATTCAATTTTTAGGGGAGATTTCCATTTGAGATCCATTCCGAGGAGTTATTTCAAACCTATTTGCCAAATTGCATTTCATTGCAAAGCCAATGAAAGTTCACTTCTGCAACGCAAAATTAATGACCTGCTTCTTCAAAGTACCTTTAAGTCAGTCATCTGTTGGACGAAATCCCAAGCATTCTATACAGTCGCTCCTTGATAAATTGCTATTACGGGTCCCACCTCATTCATCCTCCTACTTGCCGTGCCATCTTCCTTTAAATATGAGTAACTATTGTCGTTCTCTTTATGCATTATCCATTCGTGCAGTTTTACGACGACGATGATGGCAGAGCACACCGAAATCTTAGTCAATCAGGAAGCATGGAGTGCATTAATACGTTCTTTAGTTTATGCCTTAAGTTGCTGCTGCATGTTTTCCTTGAGAGATAACAGAAGATTGATACATTGCTCGATAGCCCGGAGTAAAAGCTTTCCTTGTCCATTGTCAATTCACTTTGGTAAAAAAACGAAAATATTACATCCTTCCGGTTCGAAGAAAATGCTGACTTAGACACATAACGGACAAGCATCCTCCAAGGAACTTGGGGGAAAATGTTGTTTTCCTCCACCAGTAGTCAAAGTCATCCTGCACACATCATTATCATCATCATCATCATCGTCAACAACAACTTCAACATCCGATTCCTGAGAGGCAGAGGCAGTGTACGTGCTACACACATGGCGGCGTGTATCGATTAAAGAAGAAATTGAAGTCAAATCGTATTGCATAAAAATTTTGTGAGAGAGGAGCGATCCGCATCGGTTACAGTATTACTAACTCAATAGCATCACCTTCATCTTCGATGATGCAATGCTTTTTGTGAAACTTATTTTTTTTTTGGCCAAAGATAGTGCCTGGCAGCCGCAGTTGTGGCTTCTGTGAAGTTCATTCGGAACTATTTAAAATGAAATTCGACTGGGAATTCAATTTTCCGGTTGATTGAAAGAAAACTGAACAAAAAAAATTAAATTATTTAGTTTAGGTGTTGGGAAAGTGGCATTGCTTCTAGAAGACCCGAACAGGTATGTGATAAACTATTACTAAGGCATCAAAGTTGAGGGCGTATACGCAACTTTTTTTTCAATGAGGAATGCTTTTTGTGTCTTACGCGCTTTGAATTTCAATGACATGGTTTGCTAAATGAAATATGCGCATGAAGCAGTCAATGATAAATGAAAACATTTTTCCAAAAATATCCTACTTGTTGTTGGGAAAAATGGCATGTGACCTTCTACACGAACCACACGAATTTAAGTTTGCTGTTAGGGTTACCAACTACAGTAAATCCTAGGCCCGGAGATTTAAAAAAAATTGTTTTGTCCTCTTTTTCGTCTCTTTTTTGAATGATGGACATTGCTAAATCGCCATAACATTTGATGCTGTGATCAGAAATAAATAAACTCTTAGAGGTCTACGACGAATATTAAGGTTTATGAAAAACTATGTGTCAAAATTATTATACGCTGGAGATGGTATATAAAAGAAGACAATAACACATATTTATTTTAAAAAGAACATACAGGGTGTTTTTTTTAGAGGTATAGAACTTCGAATTGAAATAAAATACAGGAAAATCGTTTGAATGTCCATCAGTTTGGCTTTATTGGAAGGATAATTTTATGGCATATGACCGACGCGGCTGGTTCGAACAAAGACAAGTCTAGAGGTCCAATTTTCAACCACTTTTTCAAGCATTTGGGGCTGTATGTCGGCAATAATGCCACGAATGTTGGCTTCCAAGTCCCCTAACGTTTCTGGTTTGTTGGCGTAGGCGAGCGACTTCACATATCCCCAAAGAAAATTATCCAATGGTGTCAAATCACACGATCTTGGTGGCGAATTGACAGGTCCATTCTGCGAAATTATGCGCTCATCGAATGTTTCCTTCAATAAATCGATTGTGACGTGCGCTGTGTGGCATGTAACGCCGTTTTGTTGGAACCACAATCATGCCATCCAATTCGGAAACAAAATAGTGGGTTATCATGGTTCTATACCGGTCTCCATTAACGGTAACTGACTCTCCAGCATCATTTCGGAAAAATGGCCCAATGACTCCACCAGCCCATAGAGCACACTAAGCAGTCAGTTTTGTGGATATAATGGCGTTTCAAGGGTCTCATGTGGATTCTCTTCACTCCAAATGCGGCAATTTAGCTTGTTAACGTAGCCATTCAACCCAAAATCCATTCAAAACTCATCACTGAACAAAATGTTGCAATGAAAATCAGCATCCACATCAATCTCATTTTCGGCCCATACACCAAAATTATGATGATGAAATGTTCATGATGAAATGGCAAACCAAATTGAACATAAATGACGTTAGAGTTGCCAGATTTGGCCACAAAATGTCAGTTTTATCTCTATTAGAAAATCCAACCTCTTAAAAAAACACTCGTTATATCAAACTAGCGGATCCTGTGCCTGTCACTGTCCTGTGGAAAATCACATTAATACAGGACTGAAATATTTATTTTATTTGTTCTTCTTTTTATCGTATTTTATGAGTTGTGGTATAAGTAAACAGAACTGATAGCTTCTCTAATTGTCCGTGGGTAAAGCATGGATAAACTAAGCCAATATCACACAATTCCAGCGATTGTCCTTATTTGTTGTCATAGCGAACTCAAGACATATTGGAAATTGCAATCTTTTGAACTCAAAATTTAAATCCGGTGGAATTATTGGAATACGTGGAATCAATACATATTTACCTGTAAATGTGCCTTTTAAAATCGTTTCTTCAATAAGATGATCTTTTTGCCTGCTAATCTTGTTCCGTTGCACAATCGAGCCTGATTTAAATTGCGAAGAAAAATAATGGGTGCACTTTCAATTGTAAACGATAAGGGGGACGGCCAGTTCAATCCAAGGAATTAAGAAATTCCGTCGGATAATTGGCAGCCTATCTACTGATTGATATGTTACAATCTCACCAGGCATATCACTTAAAGAATCCTCATTTAATTGATCGACTGCAGTTGAAACCGAAAAGCAGTTGAAACCGATAGTTGTTTTGTTTGTGCGAAATTACACAAATTATCTGCCAAAGGTATTAATCTACTAGCACCATCAATACGAATTTGTCTTATCGAAAGTAGATGTATAAAAAATTCGTCAGCCGATGGATGGGTCATTTGCTATTAATTCATCTGCTGGAGTTCAACGGGAAATCACTGGCAGTGTTTGACATAAATCACCAGCCAATAATATCAAAGCGCCACCAAATATTTATTGATTATTACGTAAATCTTTCAAAAACCTATTCAAAGGTTCCGCCGATCTCTTATGTGCCATTGTACATTCATCCCACACCATTAATTAGCATTTTTGCAGAACGCTTCACATTCACAAATTTGTAGAAACGTTACACGTTGGATTTTATATGGTAATTTAATGGTAATTTAAGTGCGGAGTGCATTACCTTCTGTGATCAAACTGTCGCTAAGGAAATCAAAAACGTGTTTCCGTTACCATCTTACGCGTGTAAAAAAAACATTCCTCCGCTTCTGTTTTCTACAGCATACTCCTGTTGGTAACCCTAGTTGCTGTTGACCTTTTTTCCTATTAAACTTTTTTGGGGATACTCATAATGTTTCCTGTTTACCACCAAATGTAGGGTAGGTATTATCGATTTTCTGATAATATGCAGTAGCAGCAGCTATCGAAGTCCTGAATTGCGTTAAAATTTATTTTAAATATCTTCAATTTAAAAAGCGAAAAGTGAATTAGAAAAGTAGTCAAAAATGCTGAAACCTGACCTCTCTTTCATTTATCTATGCTCTTTGTGTTCTTTATATTTTTTTTGTTTGTTTTCGTTTTAAGTGGACAATGAATTACTTTGTAGACGACAAGTCCTTTTTCTCCTTCTTTTATAATAATTGTATATATTTATATATTTGCTCCTCGCAGATAGCCAGCCAGCTTATTGTGAATTTCAGATAAAAATTTCTTTTCAAAGAGTTTTATTTTTGTTTCTTTTTTATTTCTTATTTATGCAAATTGACTTCGTTTCCATTCCCAAAGGATGACTAGTACAATTTTGTGTTGTTGCTGTTTTGAGAATTAATGTCACAATTTTGTACATGTCTTCAGAAGTGTGTTGTCGTTATTTGCTTCACACATTCATTATTTTGTTTTAAACTTTTTTGTTTTTGACTTAAAAACATTCTGTCAGTACTTTTGTTTGTCAAAAAAGTTTGACAGAGATTAAAAATATCCGGGGAAAGGGTTCAAATAGTTTTTAGGGAATGATAAGCAACTGAAATCAAAACTTTTGTATAAATTAGTTATACATATTTGAAGAACTTTAATTGAAAATTGGTTTGTTGGATAAGGTATTCACTGACCGATATCAACTTGCCTTGACTTGAAAAAAAAAATCTAAACTTTAAAAATCTAACTTTAAGAGACGAGATTATTCACGGATAATAATCCCCTCAAATAGCAGCCAAAATCCTGTCGCATCTAGTAAAATATTGTGCATTTCCGTCAAAAACCAGTGACATGTCATAGCGAAAAGACATGTCACCAAAGAGGTAGACGAAACTACCCCAGATTATAAGGCACAATAGAAAAGGAGGCATTGCTCTATGACATGTGAAAATACTGCAGCGAAAAACAAACGCAGCAAGGGAAGAGTACTGAGCCAGGTACCACCTGCCTAAAAAGAAAAGAGAGTAGGCAATCTCCCGGGTCAAAGAGATCAGAGGGTGTCGCAATATACGAATGATTTTTAAAAAAACTCAAACGTGTGGGTGGCTATTTTTACGGAAATTTAAGAAAAATCGAATTTAGTTGGTCTGGAATTTAACGATGTTTTAATGGTTTCAACAAACAAGCAAACAAGTCCACCGGCTAGAACAAAACGTTGCTGTTGAAAGTAAATTTTTTGAGTTATTTAAGGAGTTAAATCATCATCATCAGCTTCATTTCTGCAAACGATTCAGCAAAGAATTATCCTTGGACGCCGCTCCTAATTTTAAAGTCAAAGTGTTTGCTCTAAAAAAACATATTACAATTCTGCAGTATGATTCTGAGTGATAGACATGAAGCACGAAAGGGCGAATGGCGAATTAGGAGAAAATACAACCTCGAACTCTGTGAGTTTGTGTGGATGTAGTTCAAAAAGCCAAAACACGTCTACTGCATTGGCTCGACCACATCGAGCTTATGGACAATAATGCGACAATAATGCGAAAATAGCCGTTTTTTATTAACACAAATGATCTATATGGATTTTGAATTTATATGCACTACAACAAATACACATGATCTTACTAAAGGGTGATCCATTTCGAGATTCCCTACTTTTTTAAAGAAAAAAACACAGAAAATTCAAATTTGTCGGCATAAGCTTTTGACTTTACATATCCCCACAGGAAAAAGTCTAACGGTGTGATATCACACGATCTTGGTGGCCAATCGACCGGCCCAAAACGTGAAATTATGTGCTCACCGAAATGTTCTCTCAATAAGTCCATTGATTGATGCGATGTGTGGGAAGTGGCGCCGTCTTGCTGAAACCGAATGTCGCCGAGATTCAGAGCTTTAATTTCAGGCATCAAATAGTCGGTTATCATGGCACGATAACGGTCGCCATTGACGGTTACGTTCGCACCGGCATAATTTTTAAAGAAATATGGACCGATGATTCCACCGGCCCACAAACCATACCAAACCGTTGTTTTTTCTGGATGAAGTGGCAGTTCTTCAATCTCTTCAGGTTTCTCTTCGTCCCAAATGCAGCACAAGCTGTATTTTGTACGCTTTCAATTTAAGATCTTGACGTAAAATGCGCCAAGTCGTTCCATACGTCAGTCCGAATTGCTGCGAACGGCGCCGAATCGACTCTCTACGGTCTTCGTGTACACTCTCAGCTATGGCCGCTATATTTTCTTCACAGCGTGCTGGACGTGGTCTCTTCGGTCTCAAAATGGGTGATGGTGTTGCGAATAGTACGGTCAGTAGGCCGATTATGTTGACCATAAGTTGAGCGAAGTGCACGAAACACATTCCTCACAGAACGTGAATTTTCATAATAAAGTTGAACAATTTGTAAACGTTGTTCACGCGTAAGTCTTTCCATTATGAAATGCCAAACAATACTAAACAAAAATAACATGACAGCATGACACGACTCACACGTGATCTGTCAAAAAAGGCTATTGAAAAAAGTATCTCTTCTTGGATCACCCGTTATTTATCGAGATCACGATTTGTGATCTGGAAACTTGTTTTACTATTTACCACTAGGTGCCTCCAGCGTTAATAGGAAAACAATATTCCGTTACGATCCATTTTTCCATACTTAAATTGTAAAATCATTGAAAATCGTAAAAGAAATGAGATATTTCTATAGCCGAATAAATAACGATACAGCTTCTATTTTTATTGATTAATATGGCTACATATTATACTAAAAAAAAAGCAAACGTGGTAACCACCCATTTATTCTCATTCAGTTATGAAATTTTACGTCGGTAGTTTTTTTAAAGGCAAACAAAGATCTATATAAAACAAATTGTTTTTTTTTCTTGAAAACGGGCGTAATACAATTTTAAAATTTTCCAAAATTTCCATGAGTCTTTGTAAAAAGTATTGAAATCAGACTAAAACTATACATGTTAAAGAATAGCCAAGTTCTCTTATACAAAAATCGCTTGTAATGACATTTCTTACTCTTGGATGTTTTTCAGACGTACGCAAGAGGTGGGGCAAGGAATAAATACTTTAAGGTGGTACGGGACGGGATTTGAATCATCGACCCCTCACTTAGTGGTCCAACGCACTCAACCACTAAGCCACTGCACCCACAGATAACTTATAAAAAGTTAGTAAAAATCAGTTGATGAATTTGATGAAATTATGTCAAAATGACATTTAAAGTGTAAAAGTAAAATAAGAATCAGTGATTGACGATTTTCATTCATCCATCTCAAATATCAAAGCTGACAGCAGTTAGAGTAAGCTCTGACATTGTGGATGGGGCATTGAAAATCAAAATTAGTGGAAGTGGAACACAAAATATTTTTCGGAAAATTTTTTGTTTTTTCAGATATCCATATTTTCATACTTATATACAAAACTAGCGGACCTGCTTTTCTAGGCGAAAAATGGACCAATAATGCCACCACTCCACGATCCGCACACTTTCGGCTACGGCAGACACATTCTCGTCTGTGCGCACCGTCCGACTAGCATACCATTCTCACAAACTTTTGCCACAAACTTGCGTACAGTAGACGCGGGGAGTGCTTCATTTCGAGCAACATTTCTTTTGTAAAAGCCCACTGTTTGGGTTACGCAGGACTTAGGGGCCAGTTATAGCTATCATTGAAAATTTTGTTTTCGCATTTTAAGACGACTAAGCAAACAATAATGGCTTTAAGCCTTATTAAAATAAAGCTAATTACTTATTGAATTTTTTTGACAAACAAAAAATAAGAATTCAGTATCTTATTTAAACTTTTCTTTAAATCTATTTTTTTTATTTCTGTGACAGAAATCGATTTCAATGAACAGCTGATAAGCGTTTCTATAATTTGGAACACAACCGCTCCACTGATTCTCTTTCTATTCTCATCTGTCAGTTTTTCTTACAATGATCAATTCTAACCTCACTTGTTATACCCTATCCTAAGGGTATATTAATTTTGACACATAGTTTGTAACACCCCTTAATATTCGTTGTAGACCCATAAAAGTATATATATTTATGATCAGGACCAAATCCTAAGACTATTTAGCAATGTCCGTCCGTCCGTCCGTATCAACTTTTGAGGCCTTTAAAGTCATGCTAGGAGGCTGAAATTTGGAGCGTATACTCCCTAGGGTCCCGAAATGGTAAAGTGTTAAAAGTTTTTAAATCCGCCCACTGCCACGCCCACAATTTAGAAAAAACCGTTTTAAGGCTTAAGTTAGAGAGATAAAGTTGTAAAACCTTCACAAGATATGTAGGTACTGCCTACCTTTATAAATTTGTCATATAAAGTTTTTTGCCACGCCTACTTTTTGTGGGCGTTTTTCACTAAAATGCTGTTTTCTTTGAAAATTTTCATAGAAATCGAAAAAAAAATGTTTAACAATATATTTAGCAAATATTTTTTCCAATATATCGCCCATACAAAGTTTTTGGCCACGCCCACTTTTTGGGGGCGTTTTTTCAAAAAAAAAATGTTTTTCTATAAATTTCATAGAATGAAATAAAATGCTATCTATCATCTTCCTTATGAATTTTTTCTTTGGGGTACATAGGGATAAGGATAGGATAGGGTATCATACTGTTCGCCCCAAGCGGACTGTAGCCTTTCCTTATGTTTTTTTTTTTGTATTAACTTCTTTTTGTTTTGTTAGATTTACCTTTTGAAATTTTGAATAATACAAGAAAATAATATTTTAACACTGTTTCACTTGCTTCCGATTTAATTTTTTTTTGCGTTTTTCTCCCGTCAGCGACCATAACAATCTAGATCTGTTTCATTTCACTGACAGGTACTTCCACTGACAGAAATTTTTCAATGATTGCTATAACCGACTTGTCAAAAAAATAAAATATCTGTTCCACTGATTTGTTCCAATGATGCAGTTCAATTATAGCTATAACTGGCCCCTTACTTTGGAAATAAGTTTTAAATTTTCCCATCGTTGTTCAAGCGTAAAACATTTCTCATTTCATTCCGCGGAGGTGAGGTCTGACTTTTAGTCAAGATTAAGAGCGGGAAACAGCTGTCAGTGTCAAAATAACCTATGATTTCAAAAGAAACCACTAGATGGCTCACATTTCCCAATGAACACTTCGGTATAAGTCATAAAAAAACAACTTCGTATGGATGACATTTCATTTCGTTTGTTTTGAAATTTAGTAAATAAACGCATATTTGGGAATGTAACGCCTCACAGTAAGGCGTGGTAAAAAACTTTATGGTGGTGAAATATTAAAAAATTTTGTCAAATGGCTTTTCGTTTTCAAAGAAAATTAAAAAAATACGGCAAATCTATATACAGATGTCATGCACGTTTTTCACATATTTAAATCTCTCCATAGTAATTGTATTCAATTTTTTAAAAAAAAAAAATCGTTTTTTTTCCACAAAATTAAATTATATATGTCTCTCAATAAACTTTTCAATAAATATCATAGGTTATCGACCCACTCTTAGTCCATTTGGATAAAGGTTTATAGTTTTTTAAGAATAGTACTTTCTAATATCTTAGATGAAGGAGAAATTCATAATAATCATCAGCATCTAACAAAACTTAAAATAATAATTAAAATCCCTTTTTAAGATTTTACATCATATTCATTTGAATAAGTCTAACTAAAAGCAATTTCCTATTTTCCTCCTTTCATAAATTTACCTCCAAGAAAACCCACAAATAAATTCCATCCTATCTGAGCCAAAAAACATCATGTTAGTGATGTGCCCCAGGACTATTCAATTCCTTTAACACAAGTTTTTGTATCCTTTGTAGATTCTGCAATGAAATAACAGAAAATGGCAGTAACATCATCATGACCGCCCACTACTGAACTACTAACAACCTTTAGAGGACGGGACAAGAGAATCAACATCCGGTACAGAAGACTAAGGACTTTCTGCATTCAACGCACTCATTCTACCATCAAGGACCCAATTAAAGCAGGGCATACATCATGCCAGCCGGACGAGTTGCTGGTAAAGTTGGCTTCTCCAACAACTACTACGATGGTGAGTCCATGAGAATTTAACCAAAATTTTACACCACCACTTAACTAGTCTCCTTTCTTTGTACTTTGCAGGACGATCGTATGTCGGTATAAACGAGGAAATTATGTGGGTCAGCATAGGTATGGGCATCACTATAGTCATCCTGATAACCATTGCACTGTGCTATATAGCGCGAGAGAAATGCCAAAAACGTCGGGAGTACTATGTGACTGCCTAGCTGGTTGTCTACAATATGCCCAAGGATAGTAGCCAAGATAATCGAAGCCTCCTAATGGAGAGATCTCTTTATGAAGCATCAGCCATTCACGTGTTGGATATGAATAATTTGATGGAAACTAATTCAACGACAGCGATGCACGGCAAAAGGACATGGGGATGAGAGATGTTAGCCAGTTTTTTTTTTGTTTTTAAAAACCTTTCCAATTTGGTCAACAAAAATTGTGTCTTTCTCGAAGTGTGTATGTGTGTGTGTGTTTGTTATTTTGGGTTATTTGCGGAGCTAAAAATTCGCGTCAAGGACGAAAGAAATTAACAACGACAGTGATAGAGGATAATGTCTGAATAAATATCAACAATGCTCCATTATGGAGCTCCAAATTTTGTCGTAGCTTTCAAGGGTTATTTAGCTTTCAGTTTGTTGTTTAAGTTGCAAAGAATTTTAGAAGGTTTTCATTAAGGAATCAGTGAGCTGGGAAAATATTTCATCCAGCCTTTCACATTATTACTTGCTGAAATATATCTAAGAGAATGCAACTGAATTTGGATTCCATTAATCATAGATAACTTGAATGCGTTGACCATGCTTTTGAGTAGGTACTCTAAAAATTGAGTGATTGTTAGTTACTTGTCAACAAAATTGGCTTTTAATCAACTATTTCGAATGCAATCCATTGAAGAATATTTTAGTTGTAAAAATATTCCAGGAATTTATTATTCGTAAACACTTTTTTATTGCATTACTTGAAACCACAATGAAGCAGGTGTAGTTTGAAAAAGCCTTAAACAGGAGTCTAAATTTGTCCTTGCTCTTAAACCATGGGTACAAAGCGATTAATTACCAATTTTTGGAATTTTTCTCCCAAGGAGTTATTGGCTTAGTTAATTATTATCCTGTGAAGTGTCACTTAAGAATAGTTTAACAAACTCTACGACCATTGACATATAGTCCATCTTCATATTCTAAACATATATTACAAACTTTAAAACAAAATTTAGATATACTGACAAATGTGGGGTAGACACAAAGAAGTGGCGCTTCTAAAAGAACATAAATAGTACTGTGGTTGACCTGGATACTGAAGTCGGTTGATCTAAGATGTGGAAATCATGAATGTTATTAGTCGTCCCATATTAGTCCTCATTTGGAAACTTCCTCGATTGAGTCGAAAAAGGGTTCTCCTAATGCGCCTTAGCTAGTGCCAAAGTAGTGCCTGAGAGTTTTAGTATTTTGGTGGTATATGTTTTTCAATTGCTTTTGCCTTTATGTAGTTTAGCAAGATCTTCTTGGACATTATTCAATTTCTGTGTTTGGCTTTTGTTAGGAATTCTGAGGGACGAATGTGAACTGATTCCGCAAAGTTAGTAGTTTTCAGTTGAGCTCTGACTGGCCTGCTCTTCAGAATGTACTTTTCCATATTCGTTGCTATGACCTGAAACTCAAATCAGGGTTACCTTGAGCTGATCATAGTGGGGCCTCACAATATGTTAACACTGGTTTTGGCGTTATATTGACTGATGCGATAGCCTTAACATGGGGAACCTTCCAATGTGTAGTTATCTTTTGCCTCAGGACTCGCGGATGGCACGTAATTCCGCAAGTCTATGATTTTAAGATGTCTAGATTCGAGTGCCAGATCAGCTGACTGTGTATTCTTGTAGGGAATTAACTTGGAAGTAATGTATTCCGTTGAGAGTGGTTCTCTTAATAAATAAGGCAGAACCGCCTTCCAGTGTCTCTAATACTTGTTATGTGAAGGCATAATCTGAATATCAGAGCCAGCAGACTTGTTGTTTTTGAACTTTTTAATAGCCATACGGACCTTTTCTAAACTTCCTGGTGGAATTTCTTCTACTTAGACTAGACACGGTTTCTCGCTCTCGACATGATCCTTGAACGTAGTCTTTGAAACGCGCTTTAATAACTAAGATTATATTACAATTTCGAAGAGCCTGCGTTCCGGATTTGAAGCTGTTGCTCTTCGATTATCTTGGTATTCCCTCTTATTCTAGGCTCGTTAGTCGCTAAGGCACTTTCTGCAAACCTTGGCTACTCCAATCATGTTGAGGCAACCAATTTCTCCCTTTGGGCAGTTCCGCTATTAAAAAAATTTCATTCAATTTGTGGCACGTTTTAGATGTTACATGGATGCCTTTGGATTGATTTGGTTAACGGTTAACTATCTGGAGAGCGACATGTTTTTCGTGGATTCTTAGCTTTATGACTGATCTGCTAAAGAGATTTTCTGAGAACATATAGTTCTTGGCGTTAGAGTCTGAGAGAATGATTTTGATATCGTACTCCCAGCGAACTCCGAAGGCACCGCCCAAGGACAGCCTTTGAGGACTTTTGATTTCCCACGACGAATCCGTAACACGTACATCATTTTATGGCAACTGTAATAAATGTCGTATGTTTTTTTTTCTTTTCTACATACCTGAACCTATCCTATGTTTTTTCTGGACCGCGGTAATATCTGCTCAGGTTTTGAGAAGCACCCATGCTGTAGAGCACCGATGATGTAGAGTCGCGATCTTTATAGAGCGTAATGAGTCCATATATAAGGCTCATGCCTCTTTTTTAAGAAAATTGTTATTAGGTGGTAAAGAAGTTACCCCACAATCTGACTAGTGTTGAAAATCCATAATGACCAAAGCTCCATATATGTCAAAAACGCTTACTTACGGTTACTGCCATCATGACCGTTGACGATACAGGTGATTCCATCTGGTGATTTAACTCGCCTTTCATCCTCTTTCTGAGGTGCTCATATTAACTTCTGAGCCTCATCTCAAACAGTGTTGCTATTTCCTTTCTGTTCAACACTCGCGGATATAACTTCAATATGCCAAGTTCGGTTGAACGAGACCAGTAACCGGTGGCTAGCTAAAATTCGCACAAATTATGTCCACAGTTGATGCCCATCACTGGGCATCGGTATCGGTCTACAGCACTCAACCACCAAATTAATATCGAAACAAATTTTACCATTTCCAGAATTATGCACAAGGATTCGAATCACACTCCATTCGCCATCAATTATTGTATAAATATTTGAAATAGTTTCACTGTTTCGCTTTCGTTTCGATTTAAATCCTTTATTTCCTGACACAAACGTGTCTGCTTTCGAATTCTGCTCTGGGCACAACACTGCGCTATCAGGACACTTTGACAACTCGTATATTCCCAATATAGAAGCACTGAATAAATGATGCGGTTCGCCACACACAAAGATGCCTTCTGCGGATTGTGGCAGAAGGAGTAAAAATAAACTTTTATACTTCGATAAACTTTATCCAAACAGCTACAGCTACATGCACGATGAGTTACACTCCCTTGCTCACTTCCGTTTAGCCAAGCTTTTGCCAGTTTACTTTGATCATAGAGGAACTTTTTCACCATATCACTTAGAATTTTGATTCAATGCGAATAAGTAATTCATAGAATGTCTTCTTTAGACATCGTGGAAAGGCATAAACGGTACACAACAGAGTTGTTGAACTTTTTAAACGTGAATGCTTTGTCATCTCAATTGCATGAGATTTATTGATCATCTACTAGACACGCCGAGTGAGACATCCATCAAAAGTCCTCTCGATAAATCAAAATGCTACCCCGACGCGAATGCGAACTATGCATCACAAATTGTATGATTAAGTGAACAGGAAACTAAAACAAAGTAACAAAATACCGACGAATATTCTGATATCGATTTTCTGAAGGATTACATCAGCAGGTATTCGACCTCAGCCTTGGAATAAAGTTGATTACAGCCACACTCCCCCACCCAAAATGTGAAAATTAAATAAGATTAAAAAAATTAATATTAATAAATGTAGTTGGCAAGCCCGAATGACCATTCAAAATAAAATGCTTCGAATTTAAATGTTGGCTAAAGTAAAACACTCAAATTGAATGTTTAAATTAATTAATTTAATAAATAATAATTAAACTGTAGTCAATGACACATTTACGATAATTCTGAGATATATAATGCACTTGTAGATTAATATTTAAATTTTACTGTAAATTAATATATATATTTTTTTTATGAAAAAAAATAATGTTAATTTAATTTTAACTTTGTAAATAGAATTGAGCTAAATGTTACGAGACAACATTAGAACCAAGAATATGTTATTTAATGTATACTACATGATATTTACTATATTAATAAAGATTTATTGTTATTGGTAGATGATGGAACCTTTACCAACAATTTAAAATAATATCTGCGTTCTTTTTTTTCATTAAATAGACAGCATAAAGCAGTCACGTATTTTATGGAGGATACTGACGTCGTGATATTGTTCAATGCTTTCCTTTGGTGCTGTTCTTTGTTAGCCATAGAAAATGCATGTAATGACAGCTTCAGGAGCTGGTTGTCAGATTCAGTATTATAGTTGGAAAAAGTGTCACATGCAGGTTGCAGTTAAGACAATGCCAGCGATTTCATTTAGATATATTTTTATGCGGTTGTTAGTGTAGGTACTGCTTTGCATGCACCGTAGTTTCGTATTATTTTTGTAAAACTTTTAAAATTTTTAATAAAAAAGTTATTGTCGACATACTTCGTTAGCATCGCGAAGGGTTCGCCAATCGTACCTTTATGAAATATGAAAGACGTTTTCATAGTGTATACCGTAATTGTACTTGTATTAAGATTGGACTCATCTGAAGATAACAAACTATTACAACAGAGTGCTTTCAAAAGTAATTGAATTCTTAACAATTCGCTCATATTTTTGTACCGATGACACAAACATACTGTCACTTTAGTCGGTATAACAATGAGTCTTTTCGTTTATGTCATGAAATTTCTCCTTCACGATGAGGCCGAGTCGATGTTTTGAAATTTTTGACAACATCTTTATCTATCTCTTATATATATCTTCTCGTCCATTCTCCCTTCTCGCACAAAGGAAAAAATATTTTTTTGGAGAGTTTTTCTTTCAATATTAATTTGTTGCTCCTGCTTATTTATTCAAGTACTCGGGACCAGTGCTGACGTGTTTCATTTTCACAGAAGAGCGCATTTGAAGATTTTAATGAAAGCGGAACCGCGGGAAAGTATCAAATATTTCCTGTCTACGATCGTATATACTCTTCGAATAAATAAAAACCGTTAAGCAACTTACCTATCCACTTTTACTTATATTTTCGCGAAGCCATTCTTTTATGGGAAACTGCAATTCCTATACACATTTGAAATTCAAACGTCATGAAGAATGTTTGACATTGACAATGGATTAGGGAAGTGCATTTGATACTCGAAATAGAGATGTGCAGATTATGTGTTCAATGAATATTTGTGATCAAGATGTAATATTATATTTGAAACTTTGCTTATTATTTTTGTTCTTTGGGCAAAGGAGCCATTCCGAGGCGTTCTTGGCAAAGGAGCCATTCCGGCAGCGCTGCTCGTTGCCTTATAGCAGAAAGAAAAATTGTTCTGCGGAACATGCAATTTGATCTTTAGAGTCAGGAGTTTAGATGAACTCCCTAAGCACATCTAAGTTGCTGTTATCAGTAGTGACATTTTATTCTAGGTGAAGGAAATGCTACTCATTTACTACAAGGGCAACTCCGCCTGTTGTAAATAGCTATGAAAGCCTCTATCATCGCGTGTACGTCGCGCGAAAAAACTAGTTTTAGAGGAATTTTAAAGTCGATGCAAAGATGGTGTGTCCTGATTGGAAATTCTTTGTCTTTTCCATCATCGACCTGCTGGGTCGGAAGCCACCCTGGTACTTTTCGATGAGTGAGTTGCAGAAGGGTTTGTAATGTTCCCGCAGTGTCCAGAGCACTTAGACTCGATTAAATTCCATTGTACTTCCTCCTTTTATTGTAGTGGTTTTATTATTAATGGACGACGTGGGTTGTTGTGCCCCGTTGGGAATTAAGCCTGCACTTCCCGGGTCACAAGCCAGTACACTTAACCTCTATACCGTCGCTCACTTCATATATATATGTATTTTACTTTGGAACGCATCTTCTAGACCTAGTGGTCCAACGAGGCTTAACGAGGCTTAGCCACAGAGCTACTAGTTTAAATCGCAAGCAATGCGAAGAAGTTGAATTATATTAAGTTCATTTTTACGTCAAAGACCATATTATCAATCCAACGTCGACCTTTCCCCAATTGGAATCAGTGCTTTAGATTGAACTTTCCTTAACTTGTAGACTTTGGTGTGCGATTCTATAGCCACGCAGAAACTCTTCTTGGGGTCATTTCATTTCCTTAGTACTACTAATCGGCAGTAAGTTACCGGAACAAAATGATTGAACGGTTTTAACTGCACCTTGGTTATTTGACTTAACCAACGATGGCCGGGAAGCATAGAGAGTTTTCTTTAGAAGATGTTGGTCAAGGATGGAGTTCCAGTAAGGCAAAAAAGTTTATTTGGAGTACCACAAAAAAGGAATCTTAATCTGGCTTGGTGAGCGCTATAAATTTAGCCTCGACTTCACGTGGTAGCAATAAAAAGTTGTTGTTTTACTCAACACATTTAAAGTTAAATTCAAAATAGTTCTTTTTCTAAAACTTCAATAAAATATGTACATTATGGTTGATACTACAAGCATACCATTATATCTCTTAATATTGCGTCAGTCCCTTCTGCTTGAATGTACCTACGTAGATATAAACAAAACTTTTATCACACTCACAATATTTGCCCTGTACGTGCACAGCCCCAAGGAACCTATTAATATTCCTGTAACGCCTCTAGTGCACCACTCGAGCAAAATTAATAATATATTGTTGTGCATTATCTCAGCTAAAAAGGGTCAATCCTTTGAGTTTCCGCGAATTTTCGGCAACTCATGAGAGAGCTGATAGCTTATACACGTGGCCGTGGGTTCTGCGGCCTTAATGTAATTTTAATTTCAAATAAGTTGAGTTATGCGACCACAGAGTGTTTTTAGCTGCGGTTAGCACCAGGGCACATCACCATGTTCTCCCCAAGTCCCACCGCTAGCTGCTGGGCGGAAATATATTCTAAAAAATAAGATTAATTTGCAGAATCATACACGAACAAACCCGTCGTCGCCACCACCTACTTCTCATAAAATATGCACACAGACGGGTAAAGTTTATCGAAGCGACTAAAGTGCTCATAATCCTTCATAACGCCCTCATGAATGTTTTATTCGATTTGGGAATGCTAAGAACCGCTTGAACACTTTGTCATGGTAATGCTTGTGCTCGCACATTCGCAGGTGTAGATATAGGCTCAAAGGTATCTCCCTCAATGGGACAATAATGATCTTTTCAAAGATTTCATCGGGAAATAACTCTGTGATTTGAGGAAGTGGCGCTCATAATTAAGACCTTTCTATTTTGTAACATTCACAAGTCACTCATTTGTCTTTTGTTCGAAAAAGTGATGAAATGCTGTTCATTGCAACCTTTTAAGTATTCGCTGACAACGATGCTCTAATAAATTCAATGAAAAGGATTCGAATTAGAGGGACAGATACTGATTATTATAAAAAGATAACCTATTAACATGAATTTTCATACTTAGGTAGTAAAGACTAAAGCAATTTTGCTGATTTATAAATGAAATTAGCTTTCTTTACGGGAAAAGTTTGTACGAACTCATACAACACAAATTACGGTAATTTACTTTAACAACTCTATGTTCCTCCATAGAATTGAGAGGGACAAAGTTCTCGTAGACCAAACTATTTACAATGGTTATGTATGAATAACATTTTTATTTGTGGGAAAATATTGCGTTAAACGACGACGGAATGAAAATGCAATTCCTTTGAGCCTGCCATTGAAACGAGTCCTTTGCAGTGTGCAAAAGCAAGAAAAAACACTCGTTAAATGGTTAAAAAAATAAACGAATTTTTGCGATAGAAAATACCTTCATTCTTTCAAAGTGAATACAAATGTCGAGAGCATTAAGTGGATGGATTGAAGACTGGTTGAATAAAAAGTATTTTTAAATAAACCATTTCAATTGCGACGCTCCTGAATACCCGTTGTTGGTATATTTGATGTTGTTCTATTCAGGTAAACGAATTATGAATAAATAAAGTGCATGACTGCGTCATACGAAACTTACTCGATACATGAGATGCGTTTTTGAGTCGCAAAATTAATTAAAAATTAATGGTGAGAAATGTATTTAAATCACTTTTTAGGTTTTGGTAAATTAGATTTTCTTAAAAACGGCACCTACGATAATTGTTCGAAATACAAAAAATTATCAAAATCGTTGTAGCCGTTTTTGAGAAAACGAATTTAATTTCTATTAAAAAAAATCGTTATATGAAATATTAAAAAAAAAACTTATTTCAAAAATCGAAATATGCAAATTTATTCAACTTAATAATATAAAAAAATTAGTAAAATTTATTGGAGTTCCGATTGTTAGTTTTCGTTATATTGGCCATTTTATAAATTAGCGTTAATCGATTTTTGTTCCAAAAACTGAGTATGCAGTATTTTTGGCCGCCTCCCAAGTATCCTTAGTTCAAAAAATACCAAAATTCTTGTAAGCATTTTTTTTAGAAAAATAGTGATAAGTGATTTTCACCAAAAAAATTGTATGGTAAGTACCGTTATTTGAAAAGATAAAGCAAAAAATTAAAAGTTGCCCCGAGATGTAACCCCAAGAACCTTATATACGAACTTAGAAGCAATTTCGTCGAATCGTTTCGCCATACGGCACCCGGACAGACAGACAGACCGACGGATGGCAGTGGCGGACTCACTTTTTTGGACTTCTCTATAGTCATAATATCATCCCTCATACTCAGTTTAAGTTCGAAATTCGCGCACGATCGCAATAACTTTCTCTTTAGTATACTAATGTATACGAGAAAGTTAAAAACACAAGGGCTTTCAACTGGGTGAGCACAAATTCAAATGAAATTCTCTAGGGTTGCGAAGGATGAACTACAGTTTGCTTAAATGAATGCCAGAATAGTGATAAATTTGGATATTTTAATTTATAAATAATATTTAGTGTGGAAACTCGGAATTAGCAACTATACGCCCTAGTTTTCTTTCTCTCTTATTTTTTTGTTTTGTGCTTAAGGAAGGTTGGTTTTTAGAAATGGAAATTCGGATGAATATATCAAAGTGGACCATGTGTGGCCTTAATCATTTCATATCATAGCGGCTTCGCTGGTGGCGCGCATCCGAAACGTTATATTTTCCATATTTCTGGCGCATAAATCAGGCTGACTTTTATTAATGACATGTATTATGTTTGCTTTCGAGGGCAGTGGAGGTTTGTGGCATAGAACTGCGACTTAAGAAAACTTATTAAGATGAAGTCTAACAATTCACATTGCCACCGTATTGCCACCACATGTAGCGCTGTCCTGTTGAAATTAATTGTCGTCGGCGTCTATATCATCCAATTGGGGCCAAAAGAAATTGCTTAGTATCAATCGATAGCGCTCGTCGTTAACGGTGATCATTTGAATGCGTTAAGTTTCTTCAAAGTTTTTCTGAAGAGGAAATAAATTATAATTAAATTGGAAAATTCTTAGCCTTGTCCAGGAATCGAACTCGAGACCATTCGCGTACCAGCCCAACACGCATGCACTGGGTCAAACTGAATACTGAGTGATTTTATCATCTCAAATATTATAGATGTATGTAGTTATATAAGATGTTACGACCTTGATTGCGACAATAATTTCATCTTGTGTGAAAAAGTAGATCTACTTGTTAGTAATAATTTAAAAATTGAATTTAAGAAGATATAGGTATTGTTATATTATATTATTTGGCCCAGCCGACTTTTCCTCTTAAAAAAGTAAAAGCTAATACATTATAACACAATATAACTAACATTCGAAAACCTTGTGTTATATTTTTGGTTTCTTGGTTTTACATTTATTATTTATTGCGCTTATCTAAGTCTATGAGATCCTTCCCTGATTGAGGAAATAAATACCTAAATAAATAATAACGATTAATTATTTAATTTCCGTGGTATTTTTTCGCCGTTATAATAGTGTCACAATATTAATTGTATGTAATGCTTCTATTCAGAAGCCTTATAGAGAATCTTGTTATTGACTTGGAATAGCAAGCTTTAAAGAAGTTATTCTATTTCAGACCCCAACCAACTAACTTCTGAAGGCTTCATAGTCACCTTGTTAAATAAGAACATCTTAATCTTCTGTAAAGCTTTTGAAATTTTTTCCAAACTCCTTTAAAGAAACTTTTTCTAAAAGTATATCTCGAAAAATAGTAAACAACCGTAAATTAACCTTATACCAATACAATAGAAGCAATAGCATATCAAATTCAAATTTGGACCTTATAGAAGGTATATTGTTAGTTGGGTATAGACCGATGATGCCGCCAGCCCAAAACCCACACAAAACATTGACTTTCTCTGGAAGCATTAAGTGGATTTCGTGTGCTTCCAGAAATGAGACGCGTCGTTAAATGGACGATGCGTGCGAAATGGCGTTCAAATAGAAGACCCACTTCTTCATGTTGAATGGGCAAGACAGACTTAATAAATGCCAGCCAGTTTGACAGCTGTACCTTTAACAATATGGCCGGAAACACCTATCTAAGCTCGGAATTCCTAATTGTAAAACCCTTTAGTAGACCTTAACATGATAAACACTGTGGTATGCAGCTAGGAAGAACACTGCTGAGTGTGGTCGGAAATTTCAGAAGTCGTTAACGTTTTCTTTTCAGAAAACACGATCCGTTAGTCAAATCAAATTGAAACTATGTGCGCGTTGATAGAGAAGCAACAACCATTTGATGGCTAGCTGTTTGAGAACAAATAATTCTTTTGAGGAGGTTATGTAAAAAAATTCATATTTCTTAAGAACACTTAACTTCAAATACGCTGAAGCCAATAATATGAAAAATTAATCAAAGTATATGGAAAGAAATACTTCAAATATCCTCTTCAAACACAGTCACCTTGGATGATTCTTAATATAAAGTATAGAGTTTCAAAATCTGTACCGTCATCGGTCGGAGATTGAAGAAGGCTTTGCTAACCAAGGTTTTTGTCAATATTTTAACATGGAGCAATTTTAAATTCTTTTGTTCGGACACAGGGAAGTTCCAATAAAAATGTTCTCCTTTCTTCAATATATGGACATCGATTTTTGGAAACTAGTGACGCAGAAAACGAACTTGTATTCTGCACAGAAACGAGACATAATATCTGTTAAAAGAGATTACCTAGAGCTAATTCGTTCAGCAGAAGTTCAGATAATGGTGGGAACCCTCAGATATCTATGTGTACTTATTGGAAATGAAATCACTAGATACGGTTTTTTTAATCATTTACATTTGGTTAAAAATATTGTCAACCGTTCAGGCCAAACTGTTAAGCTTGCAAAATTCTAAGTGCTAAAATGTATCTTAAAATAATTTCACAGCATTCAAAATCGCAACATACTATGTCCATAGACGAACAGATGATTCCGTGTTCTGGTCGCTGTGAATATAGACGATACATGCGTTCGAAATCCAATCCGTTGGGATATAAAAAAACTTTGTTTTGGCATCAAGAGATTGGCTTATTATTGAATTTTGAAGTCTTTGTTGGTGCTAATACTGTACAGGGTTTTTTTAAGAGAAATAAAACACAAGAAAATCGTTTTAATATCCATCAATTTGGCTTTATTGGAAGGATAATTTTGTGCCATTAATGTTTAAATATGATTTCGCGCATGTGGCCGCCGCGGCTGGTTCGAATAAAGACAAGTCTAGAGGTCCAATTTTCAATAACCCCACGAATGTTGGCTTCTAAGTCCCCTAACGTTTCTGGTTTGTTGGCGTAGGCGAGAGACTTTACATATCCCCAAAGAATGGTGTCAAATCACATGATCTTGGTGGTCAATTGACAGGTCTATTCGCAAAATTATGCGCTCTTCGAATGTTTCCTTCAATAAATCGATTGTGACGTGCGCTGTGTAGCATGTAGCGCCGTCTTGTTGGAACCACATCTCATCCACATTCATGCCATCTAATTCGGGAATAAAATAGTCGGTTATCATGGCTCTTACCGGCCTCCATTAACGGTAACTGACTCTCCAGAATCATTTCGAAAGAAGTATGGCCCAATGACTACACCAGCCCATAGAGCACACCAAACAGTCAGTTTTTGTAAATGTAATGGCGTTTCACGGATCTCATGTTGATTCTCTTCACTCCAAATGCGGCAATTTTTCTTGTTGACATAGCCATTCAACCCAAAATGAGCCTCATCACTGAACAAAATTTTGCGATGAAAATCCGCATCGATATCAATCTCATGTTCGGCCCATACACCAAAATCACGACGCATTGCATGGTCTCGCGGCTTTAATTCTTGCACAAGCTGGATCTTGTAAGGTCGTAAGAAGAGATCTTTGCACAAAATCATTTAACGTTGGTGGACAAAGCTGCAATTGCTCTGCACGGCGGCGAATCGATTCATTCGGGTCCTCTTCAACACTTTGCTCGACAGCGGCAATTGTTTCTTCGGTGCGGACTGTTTGACGTCTCTGCGGATACGTTTTATCACAAAGAGTAAACGTAGTGCGAAAACGATCCATGGTTAACCGAATTAATTGCTCTGATGGACGATTATGTCGACCATGAAATGAACGGAGCAAACTTCGCGAACTGAACCATTATTTTCGAAATAAATTTGCACGATTTGCAAGCGTTGTTCATTTGTCAACCTGTTCCTGATGAAATGGCAAACCAAACTGAACAAAAAAAACATTACAGTTGCCAGATTTGACCACAAAATGTCAGTTTTGTCTCTATTCGAAAAACCAACCTTTAAAAAAAACAACCTTTATCAACGGAAGTTATGACTCAATAGGGACTGGGGGAATGAATCGTCAAAATATTGTGCAGAACAATAATCGAGAGCTTAGTTTGCAGATAGGTTTTTAAAGAGCTCGAAACTGGGCATTTAACAACAACATGGAGGACCAATAGAATTGGACCAGTGGAAGAGGGTCGTGGGATGAAAAGGTACGAAACAACGATCAAATCTGTGTTGAAAAATGGAAGGACATAAAGGCAGTGCCAATGCAATCGACATGAATAAAAAAAATGCGTGGTATTATGCGTGTATAATTCGACTTAGGTATGAAGACGATATAGACTTAGCAATAGAAATACTGTAAGACCTATTTTTCCATGTCGGTTTATAACTAGACAACATTTTTCAGATCTCTTTATTAAGAGTAAATTTATTTCGGTTGTTTAGTTTTATCCATCCAAGGTATAGATGCAAACGTAAATTGTTCATTTATGCGGATCGACTCTGGAACAATCCCTGCACCAACAAAGAAGGGCGAGCACAGTGAACGCACAATACGCATAATTCAAAGCTCTAACGACTGCACTGAAATAAATTTCATTAAATTAGGTGCAGAAGAAGTTCACATTTTTTTGGTTCAAAGTCTAATTATTGAATTATTTGGTCTTTCAAACACAAAATTGAATATTTTTAAATGCACGAACCTGCTCCTTGTGAATACCTACTATTTTACCAAAATACGTTCGCTGTGTAGGTCCATTCAAAAGAATTTCCACTTTGTTTTATATTATTACTAGTGATGATGTGCCCGAATAAATTTTGTATATGCAAACAAATAAATCTTTACAAATGACACGTACTCTGAGTTTTTTCTATGGAAAGCACCTTTGCGAGTTGACGTAGCTTTTTTCATGGTCTGAGTACAATGCTATGTCAAAACGTAAAAATCGCTTCCGCTTTTCACTTCGATTTGTAGATGCGTTAAAACTCACATGCAGTATCTTTCACCAAAAAAACCTTTCTACCAGAAAAATTGATTTTAATTTGACACTTCAGCCGAAACTGTTCGGAATATTTCGCATCCCAGGACCGTTGGTAGTACTCGATACATGATTTGTCTGTAGAATCGATACAATGATGTTCGGAATAATGATGTTCTTTATTCACCCCAAACCCTCATCCAGACGGATTTTCACTGAAATGCATTTTTAAAGATACCAAGACAAAATGAAAGTTGATATTAAAATACCAACACAGAAAATGCAAAAGAAAAAAACCCTCTATTTTCCATAACTTCTACTGTTGAAGGCAAATATATAATAAAGGATATTCTGCCTCGAGTGCAAATCCAAACAAAATACTACGATGCAGCAACAACATTTGATCTCCTAGTTATCCATTCAACTCGGGAAAAATGCAAATTGAAATATAGAGACGTGGAATAACTTGTATAAAACAAGTGTGTCTTCGAGCTCAGAGAGTATCTCCATCCATGAATGATTGAAAGTCAAAACTCTTTTATCGGAAGGATGTCCTTAATGCACTTCCTTTGGCTGAACTGAAATATGAACATAGCGTTGCGTTTTTATTTCTCCATCGATCAATAACGTACTCTGCCATTATCACGCGGCTAATATTTCACTCATTACCGACGTTGTTTTTCCTGAAAATTTCGGATAATGGTCGACTGACATTAATGGCCAACAAGGACATTTATTGCTTTGTGCGCAGGCAATTAATGTTTTCGGAAGGAACAAAGCATGTGGTAATTACTACCTGGCAAAATATATTCGAAAATAAATAATAATTTTAATTAAACAGTGCTGATGTTGACTGAATTATTAATTGTATGCTGAGTTTGTGCAAAATAATTGTTGCATGAAAATAATAACAGTGAAAAGTCGTGGTTTAAATATATTTCGTTTCAACCGAAACAAGAAAATGACATTTGATGGCGCAATGGGAAGCGAATGTGTATGTTATTGGATTTCATTTTGGTTACATCAACTACATGAGTTTTGATGAATAAACGCCCATGCCGAGTTATGGATTTATTTACATAAATATATTTTCCCTCAGAGAAACAGATGGGGATTTTTTTAAATTTCTCGTAAGCATACCAAAGCGGAAGTTATTGCAATCGTGTTTAAATTTCACACTCAAATTGGTATGAATTGGGTATGATGTGACCTACGCAGATAATTCGAAAAAAGTCCTCATTTGTTTTGGTGGAGGGATTTTTTTTTTTGTTTAATATTTTTGTTTTGTAAAATATGAATATTTCATTCTTTACTTAAAATAAGAACTTGATGATCTGTTTTGGCAGCCAACCTCATGTCGCGTTTTTTGGAAATGCTCAACATAAAAAAGTTTGTCAATCTGGTGCCAAACACATGTATATCCTTCACGTGGAGAAGCAACCTGTGTGCCTTCCTCCGGTGGCGACGATACCAACAAGTCCCAAATAATTGACAGAATCAAATGTGAAGTAATCGCCAACTATACCAGTGTTGATGTCGACTTTGATAGTATCATTAGTCTTTACTTGGTCCTGCAGTCGTGTGTAAATATAAATGGGACTCCATTGGTACCCAATTAGCCGAAACATCCTTTAACATCGTTCATTAAACAGAAGAGTTCGACAGTCTTTTTAATGGTCATGAATTCAGCTGGGTATGTTGAGTCAGTCCGTTCATTTGATTAGACGCTGCTTAACAATTCCTGTCCCATATAGGCTTACTCAAAATGAGTCCTAAGGAGAATACTCAAAGAAAGGGACTCTCTCAGTTTGTGTGGTAGATCGTTTAATGGATGAGGGGCTAATTTATTCAAAATCCATGCTTTTGGTACACTTCCAGGATATGACTCATGCAGAAATTGTTTCACGAGCTGTATTGCATGTGGCACCGTTGTGTTTGAATCACAAGTCGTCCACATCAGTATTATCCAATGTAACAGCACCAGTAACTTCCACTGCTTGACCAGCTCATTTTCAGAAGTATGGTCCATTGATGCTCCCAGTCCAAAGTCCACACCACCGTGAGAATGTTGCAAGCTTAAATTTAAGGTTCATAGCGTATTGCCTTGTTGTGAGTTCCCCATGCCCCTCTGTAAGAGCAGCAATTTGAACTACATAGAGTGTTGGTATATTGTGAGGTCCCGTTCCTCTAACTGAAAACTGTCGCAAATTCTGCTTCTTCTTCTTTCCTTTTATCTTCACGGTAATGATGAGAATTATTGAATTATAAAATTACCCTCTCACTTTAATACGTCTTTACTAGTCTGCTTGTTTCTTTTCCGTTTTCTGAGGCCAATTAAATGCTGGTGTTGTTGCATTTGTGTGACTACTGCGGCCGGACATTTGGAAAAAGTCAGCGTCTTTCCTTTTATCTCTCAGGAGAATCGACTGCAGTCGACCTTTCGGGCCACCAAGCTCTTGCCAAACACATAAATGTATTGGGCTTGAGCAACACCACCACTGAGTAGGATGATACCGTAGACCACTTCCTCTGCAGTTGTCCGGCCCGTGCTCGCATGAGGTGGCGAATTTTCAGGGCTGAATAGGCGAGTGCCGACTAACTTAGCTCCTCATCGCTGAAGCTCCTGCTCATCTTTTTTCGAAAGACGAAAGATGTAAGTCGCCTGCATTGTAGCACAATGAATCAGTATAGTTGTGGCTGAGCGCTCCATCGGATAGTAGCAACCGCCGACAAAAGAAGAAGATATTTGTTTTTATCCGTTAGAACGATGATTGATATCGCCATTTTGACGGAGCTTGCAGCGTCGCTTCTGTAAACATGGCAATACCAACTGAGCCGGTCATGCTCCACATTTTTCGAGATGTGTTCTTTGACTTAAATGCGTCCTCCGATTTGGGAACTTCTGTTGTGACCCGCATGTGAACAACGCCAGAGCGTTCCTTTCAGTTTAAAGGTACTTTTTCGGTCACAGATAAAGCAGAGTTTTTTAGTTTAGTTTTAGTTTATTGATTAGGCATTGGATCGCCTCACAAGTGGATAAAGGAATGAGCCATCTGTACCTTATGTCTTCAATCTTCTTCTTTAAAATCATAGAAAATATCTGGTCCGACCCAACCTCCTTTTAGAGTATGTGATTCCTTTTCTACTATTCCTTCTTCATAGTTAGTAGTATAATAGTTAGTTGTGTCTCTTCGAAAGTATAGCCTGAACATTCCTCCTTTGCTTGAATTGGGCGCACTTCCTCGCGTTATTCCAATTCCAAGCGAGCAATATAATTTTTATTGTGCAAGGGATCCTTTAACCAAACTTTGAATGCCGCTCTCTTTTCATTTTTTATAAAATAATATTTTTTTTCTAAAACGGCGAAGTTTATGCCAATAAAAATAATGCAAATCGAATTTCAATTAAAAATTAAAAAATTGTAATTAACTTTGCCATTTGATATATAATTTCTATAAAATGCTATTAAATGCAATATTTATATTTATATTATATTATTTATTCCCAAATATTAATTCAAGCTCTGCTGGTCATAGAGATAATGCGTCTGGCATGCGGTTTTCTTTGCGAATCATTTCCAGAGTGGAGAGGTAGTGTCCTTATAAGTAATTAAAAAATGCTGACAATTGGATAAACTTTTCTGCACCTATTGATTACAGATTAAAAATTAAAGGAGTAAAGATTTGCTTCCGCAATATGTGCAATTGATTGTTCGCAGGTTCCTATCATCAAAAATCCTGTATAATGATACCACAGCATGCAAGTTCCGGCCACAATCAATCAATGCCATTTTACTGGGTTATTCAGGATATGCACTTACTTCCTGGCTTTTAACTCCAAAAAATCATTTTCTAAGTGTTTAACTGAAGAACCTTCAATACATGCAACACATTTTCATTCTTCACAAAAAGAATGCAATTTTAAACCAATAGCCCTTATATTTTTGTATATATTGGTTGAAATGTGTTTTAGAACAATGCAAACAGAAAAACAGATATTGGTTTGAGATATGAAAGCACTTATTTCGTTTGCAGAATGAGGTGGTGTGAAGTGTTATTTATATGAAACGTGAGGTGGTGCTTCTTTTTGGAGCACCTCTTCTGCTCTGTATGGATTACCTACTCTAAGCACGTGCTCTGTTTTATTTACACATTTCTATCTATTTCTGAAATACACCTATAATATCAAAAACTGTTGGATACCTAGGAATGACGCATACATAGTTATTTCTAAATTCTTCGAATAACGGTAATTTAAAATATGGCCAATTTCACAAAACTGATATAAAACAAATTTGTTCGATATTTAATAAAAATATATTTTCTAATGCGACACCAAGACTTTCCCTACAACGCGAACAAAGTTTCATGCGACCCAGATGTGTACTTAATTTATATTTATTTTACTGCCAGACATCAAAACTGATGGATAATAAACTTGTTGTGGCATTTCTGACTGAGTTGTTTAGTTAGCGAATTATTATTCTTTGGGGACGACGCATGAGGAGAGTGGTTATTCAAGTTGATAATCAACAAATCAGAAACGAAAAGAAGTGATATGATTCCTAGGAGAGTGGAATAAGGACTAAATCCAAATGCATGCACCAAACACAGTGCTATAAAAAAAACTTAAGTTTGATTGCGCTACCATAATTCTTAACTCCTCGTATGGATATATAATTTAATGTTCAACACGTCAAACGTGGTAGTAAAAGCAGATAGTACGCAGATAGCGCAGGAGGGGAAATGCGGTCGTAGGGAAGTTGAGAGGAAGCAATGATGTAGTCAATTCACCTTGCATAAGTCTCATGGCTAAAGAAAAAGATGTAGAAATTCTGTGTCTTTTGAATGACATAAAACACATTTAAATTAGTAAAAATAATATGCCAATTTAGGTCTTTTTATCCTAAGGGAAGACCTGCATCTCGATATTACTCAAGAAAATAATCAACGATTCTACTAGCCGGGGGTTGATGTTCATTTGCTTTCAATATCCTAGCCATCTAAGCGGTGTTATTATTCAGTTCTTATTCGTCGTTTAATCAGAATATATTTGCCTTAGGTTTGACCCCTAAAATGGAGAATTGGGACAAAATTTATGTAATGTACTTACCACTTATATTTATATAAAAATCCCGTGTCACTTGTGGTCGCACTCCTCTCAAACGGCTTGACCGATTTTTATGAAATTCTTTGCTTATATTTTTTAGGTATGAGAGTAGGTCGTAAAGTATATTTAATACCGCTAGGGCACTAGAGGCATACGAAATTGAACAGCACACTTTCTGTTTCAAATCTAATATTTTACTTTCGATTTATACTTCGATTCGATTTCTTTGATCATTTCGCTTTGGAGTTCAAACGACCCGACGAGAAACACCATGAAATGCTCGATTGTACCGATATTTCGGGAGTGCTCTGCACCGATATAGCGCTGCGATATTTTCTCTCTCAATAGAACACAATAGTCACTAACGTTTCACGTTTGTTTATCGAATAACAATCCGCACTGTCATTTCCGGCAGCATAAACGTCAAAAACACTTTCGTTTAAATCGTTGTATTCGTTCTATTTTATCGATAACATTCGTTTTATTTTATCGATCGTCACAAGAATCAAACATACTTACATTTGTTATTTTTATTTAACAACTGGTCAACTAGTAATTTATACAATTTCTTATTATTATGCTCAGCGGTTTTATTCATACATAAAAATGTATGAAAAGATAAAACTTAAATACTTATCCAATAATTTGTTCATTATACGACTTGCAAAATTAAAAATCAATAGTAATTTCGTGATGATGTTTCCCAAAATTACCCAAAATATTTTATACAATGAACCAAAAACGTACGTCATATTGAAAACAAATGAAGAATTTGTGTTCATCAACTTTTTGCATAGTTCAATGTGAGTATTCAAATTTTCGCATTGTCAATGTGATGAACACGGTTATTAATTTGAAGAATTGAATTTTTATAAAGAAGTCAAAATAAACATGCAAATCAATCACATGATCATTCAAATTATAAATTCTACTCATGCGACTACTAAAGGGTGGTAAAACGAAAAAATAAAAACAAAAAGTTGTTGTTGCATTCAACCATTCAATATGTAATTGACAGAAAGCTTGGCAGCTTTTAATAGCCGCGTGTTTATACACGAAAAGGAAATGCAGAAATTTAATATAAAACAGTTGACCTGTGTCAACTCTTTCACTCACTCCCCTTCTCAAATCAGTACAACGAATTGTTGGCTAATGAGTCTCATGGGGAAAAAAGAAAGAACCCGAATGAAATGGAATGCACTTGTCGGCGCTTAGAAAAATGCTGTTCGGCCATTGATATCGATAAACAACAAAAATCCTACTCAGCCGAGCTAAACTTGTGGCTTCGATGGCGTTGTGCATAATGTGTGCGCTTGCTTGACGAGATTGCTGGTGTAAAGGTACGATTACACGGCCATTTTTGCGAGTAATTTAAATGACGCTCGTGTGATCGCCATTTTTGGGCTGACATTTTCGTCGTCATTTAAATGACTAGGAAAATGGCGGACCAAATGACATGAATTTTGTGCCATTTAAATGACGGAAACAAATGGCCGTGTGATCGCTCTTTAATGACGCCTAGGACAGATGGCTAAACTTTCTGGCTGTTGTGTCATTTAAATTGCAGCCTCTAAAAAATGAAAAGGCACAAAATGATAGCTATGCCATTTTCCTACGCAAATGACTAATGACGCAGCTTTTAATATGATATCTGTGCTTTCATTTGGATTTTTGTCTCGTGGCGAAAGGACATACTAATTAATAAACTGTTTTCTTATTGTTGTGGTTGTGTTTGATACGTCATTTTATAGACATTTACAAAAAAACTCACATCCCTGGCTCGTAGTCAAGATCGTCTTCACTGCTTTCTAGCACACATGCTGCTAAAGACACCGCCTCCGCAATTTCCACCATCATCGCAAAAGATTTTTTGGACTTGTTTTAAAAATAATAATTTGTTTTTTAATTAATAAAAATCTTACTAAATGACAATAGCTATATTTTGTCATTGGTCATTTATCATTTTGATAAGGCATGTCATTACCATGTGATCGCCATTTTTTCGCTCGTCATTTAATGGCACCTCAACGGAAAATTTTAAATGACTCGCAGTGTCCGTCATTTGATTTTGGAACAAAAATGACAATGTTAGTCATTGCGTGTGATCGCCATTTTTTCGCCAATGACCAATGACGCTCTAGTACGCCATTTTTTCCTGACGTCACAGTGTCATTTAAATGACTCGCAAAAATGGCCGTTTAATTGCACCGTAAGTCAAGTTTCGATTCCTGATGGGGGAAAGTGTTTTTCGAATTAAAGATCCACGCAAAGGAATCTGATGATCGGCCGTGGCAAGCCGTGAAACAGCTGTAATTCCAGGCGATTCCATTGTTCGTGGTGGCAATCACAAGTTGTTGTTTTTTCATTCAACCGTAAATAAAACAAAAAGTTGTCAGAGAATTATCTTAATATTTTTTATTATGATAGAAGGATTTATGACAATTATGTGTGAAAGAAAATATCGGGCAAATGCTCACCACGGCTTCGGTGGCATACCTCTATTCGATGGTTCATTCTTTCAATGACTCTGAGACATTACTGAGATTCAGTGTCGTTAAAATGCCGAATTATCTCATCATTTAGCTCTTGAATTGTTCTTCGCTTATTGACGTACACTTTGTCTTTTAAATATCACCAATGAGAGAAGTAAAAAAATAAATATTAGGCGTAAACGGCCCATACAGGACCTAAAGCCTAGCTTTTGTAACCATTGTGTGTGCGAAGTTATATTTTTTTGACACGAATGGAGGGACCTACAGTTTAATGCCGATTCCGAACGGCAATTTATTTTTGAGAAGCTTCTCATGACATTTCTTACTCCTGGATGTTTGTCAGACGTTCGCAAGAGGTGAGGCAGCGAATAAAAATCTTTCAGGTGGTACAGGTCGGGATTTGAACCAGCGACCTCTCGCTTAGTGGTCCACTGCCCTCACGGAAGTCCAACTGTGTTAAATCACATGATCGTAGCGGCCAATAATAGTCTTGCGGCTACAGAGCCAGAAGTTGTACAATTCTTATAAGAAAAATTAACTGGGTATCCATCAGAGTTCATAAAACCTCCAAAACTTTTTGGGTCATTTCTAAGAGAGCATTCCAATATGCTTAAATGTTCATTTAAAAGGTATGTAATAGTGTTTTGAAATCATAAAGCAAAATGCTGAAAACTGTTCCAAATTAGATTGAAAGAGACTTTTCGTATACACCTTCCACGCCTTGTTACATGATTTTTTGTAGATTTTAACTCTTTGGCGTACCAGGGTGGGAAAATTTGTCCATATCTGGATAATTATACAAAAATGACTTTATATATAAAGTTTTTCCTGAAAGTTTAAAATGATTATACTGCATCTTCAATATTTGACAATAAGGGACAAGTTTAATATATTTATTTCTTTAGAAAGCCTATGAAAATATGCCTTCCGAAAGTCAAAAGAATACCAACGATAATACGAATTACTATTTTCGTACAAATGTCTTTCTTAATAAAAACATCCAGGAGAGGACTAACAGAGTCAGAAGGAAAGGTTAAATTTAGAATTCGATTTTTAAGGCTTTTTATACAGCTAGTTCGCTGTAAGTCAACAAATAAACGATAGCTCTTGTTGTGCAGAGTTGATAGAGGGAATAAACCCTATATGAGGAAAATTTAAGTCGCCAAGAAGTAATGCATATAAGTGAAAGACATATTGACTTTATGGTTAAGTCGCCTCTAACAGTTTGCGCAAATAAATTAGATTTAGATTGCATTTAATTTGAAAACAAATTCTAGGAAATCAGAAACTTGGTTCAAATTAGTTGAAAGAGATCACAAGCTTTTCCAATATTACATATGTCAGCTTGATTTTCAATTATCTGACTTGGAATGCACCTATAGCAGCCACAATGTACCAAATAATCCACATCGCTGGAGTTCTTGATGTCGAGTACAAGTTCTTCAGCTGAGTCCATCAAAGTGTCTTCTCCGTATTCCGATAATATACTTTACCAACGAAATGTATCAGTATGCCAATTTTTTTTAAAGAATTCAATATATTTTCCCGTAACACATCGTCTACTTGTCTAGTACTTGAATGGATATTTTTTTCACTTTAACAACTCGAGAGATTTGTTTCCATCTGCGAAGATGTTGACGTGTTCTTAAACGGTCTTTTCCTTCAATTCCTGTGAGAATATATTTTTCATCCTCTCTCAGAGTGCATGTTCATGCTGAGTTTCAAAAATGTTCTTTAAAACTTTATTGCTACTCTTTGCATGCATAATTTCCCGTCATTTGATGCATAAATAACATTTTCGTATTCGTCTTTGCAAAGTTCCCCTAAAATTCAAACGAAATGACATTCTGTCAAACACCACGATAATTCCCAAACAACTGTGGAGACATTATGGCCAAACACAAAAACAGTCTTAATTAATAAGTTCATTAGGATAAATACTACTTAGGAACGCAATGTATACATAATTACCTATAACGAGATACATCTCAAGGAATCTCGCTCATCCCTCGGTTAAGACAATAGAGATGATACCCTTGGAGTGGAGTGGTGGTGGTTCGCTTCGCTCCAAGCGAATACAAAATTACAACCGATAAAGGGAATGACTGACATATTTGTCACAATCTCTGGACGCGACACCTCGTCTGTATGGCTATGAGAAAATGTAGTCCTAGCTCGTTATACCTACATATATATTGAGTCGGTGAGTCGGTGAGTCGGATTAGATTGTATAATTTATTAATGTAGCATTAGATCGCAGCAATTCGCCTGCTGCTACAAGGATTTCGAAGCAAACACCGTGTCAAGGTGACATTTTTGCGACCGCAGAGAAGAAGGTAGTTACGTGTTTTAGACTTTAGTCCTACTCAAGTAGGTATCACGTATAAGTTACGTGTGCATAAGGCAGTGAACGTATACGTTTATTTTTACACCATTTTCCTAATATACCTATGTGTTATCCTTTTCGTGTAGTGGTGAATTCAGCATAATCTTGTGGAACTATTGTGCTATTTTGTTTTGCTTTCTGCTTGAATGGGATTTGGAAATCCCGCAGAGCGGAAAAGTTATACAAACGGGGAGAGAAAGCAAATTTCAAGGTAAAACAAGACCCGTGGACCTACATACATATGTAAAGATATAAATGGCACAGAGAGCTAAATTGGTTTTGCAGTTTTTGTGTTTGTGTTTGATGCAATGTTTTTCCCGTCAGCGTATCTGTTTATTATTTTTATCCACTTCAGGGTTTCAATTCAATTTAATGACAGGCAAAATGGCACGTTGTCGTGTTGTGCAGCGGGAGTATTTTTAACATCAACTTTTCTCGTTAAAAGTCAAAGAAATATAGAAAGGATGTACAAGAATACGTATAACAATTTTTATTATTTTCTTTTGTTCCTTATTGGGTGCGAAGCAAAAGAATTGGAAAGGAAATTGCAATTGCAAACTTTAAATGTTGTTTCTTCTACAATTACCGTGGACGTTTTCATAAAGTAAGAAACATTCTAAAAAAAAAAACATTTCTTCCTCCTTACAACAGGAAACAGATCGCTTATGAGCTATGTCCTGACCTTTATGTTGTAATAACATTTGAAATAGTAGCCACAACTGTCAACAAGAGTAACTTATCTTAGTGATATCTGGTAATTACAATCCAAGCCAATAAATAAAAGGTTAGGGTCCATTATCACAGCACAGCAGACGGTTTTATTGTACTTAAAATACAAAACAAGTGCCAAAAGAGAATTTACAACCTAGCGATAAATAGGTATGAGATGCTGGAATGATGTCTACAGATTCTCTACAGTCTACAGGGGAAAGGTGCTATTTGTAAACCATTTAATATCCTCAATCCAAGAGAAAATAAATTGAGATGTAATCTTCTCGGCAAGTGCTGAAAAATGTTTTGTTTTTCTTTGTAAGACTATTTCAAAAAAGTTTTTGTTCTAGCGCAAATGTTGAACCTTATCCGCCACCACTGGGTCAATCAATGTTAAAGTTAAGGAACAAGTAAAGTAAATTCCACAACCAACGTTCCTGCTTGGAGGATAATTATTATGCAGATTTTGTTCGAGGATGGTCGAAGAGAGGACGGATAAGCATGACAAATGCTTAAAGCGTTTTGTAAAGTTGAATCTATTGAACAGAATTTGTTAATTTAAATGCGTTCTGCCAGTATTGAAAAAAAGTATTTAGATTAAATAATAAAACAAAAATGTTGTTGTCCTAAACCCTCGCCGCCGAAAAAAGTATTAACCTAAAAATAAATAAAAAATATTAAAAAAATCAATTACTTCTCGGTGTTGGTCTGAAATCCTTTATACACGGGTATGGGAAGGCTAAGAAGCAAATTGGAGTTTTGGTTACTTTTGTTTTACATAAATGGGGAAAGTAGATCTAAAAAGAATAAATCGAAAGAGAGAAGGAGTCAATTGTAAATAGTGACCGTGAAGCCTTAAGGGTCAACCTTAATGGACTTAAGGGGTTTATATGGGAAAAAAATTATATTTTTCAAATTTTTTTTTATATAAAAAATTAAATGTAAGGATTATACATTTAAAAAAGAATTTCAGAAATTTTCAAAGGAAAATATTCAAAAATCTGTTATTGTGAAGTCATTTCCGGAGATCACTTCATCAGAAGTGAAAAAAAAAAATTCATATCTTAGAATTTGGACGAAGGGAAGTAAAAAAAAGTGAAAATTGGATTTTTGGCAGACATTTTTACAAAAAAATGCTTATTTTGGTAAAATTTGCTCAACATTTTTTTTAAAATAGTTGTGATTGAAAAAAAAATCCTTCCTCCAAGTCCTCGTGAAGTGTATCTCGAAGAGCTGTGTAAAATTTCATCAAAATCGATTGAGTGGTTTTCGAGAACTTTGACAACCGATTTTGAAAACGCAGTTTCGAGAAAAATGCCTTTCAATTTTGGATTACCTCAAATAAACCTAGTGATTCAATTGAGTGCGCACCTTTCCAAGGCTGTATATCCGAAACTTTTATTCGGAATAACTTGAAAATTTAGGATAATATTCTTGAGATGTTGTAGAAATTAATAAGGCAATAAAAAAAAATCAATTTTTTGAAACTGCGAAACCCCTTAAGTTTAATTAGACTTACGTGTGAACTGAACCGAACCCCAATCAAATTCATTCAAACACTTGAGTTAGATAAAAACCAGAGATACGGTACGAAATAGTTTCGGATCAGCAAAGTACGAAACTAGATGCACAATTTTAGTTTCGTACCAATTTCGTACCGGCTAGTTTCGAAAACGGTCGTATCAGTTTGGTACCCGAGTTTCGTAATCCGAAACTATTTTCAATCATAGGTACCCTCTCGTTTCAGATCACATCCCTGATAAAAACTCCTATTCTGTGAAAATATTAAAGTTCAATTTACATTTAGTGCAATGAAATAAAAAAATTGAATGTCAAAAATAAGTGATTAAAAGAAAAGAACATAAGGAAAGTCTACATTTCGCTTGAAACCTCATCCAAATACCTAAATGCAACCAAGTGAAAGGCATTAAGAGCATGATGGATGACATTTTATATCATTTTTTTGATATTTATAAAACAACTTTGTGAAGGAAGCCCGTGAGTACATATTTCTTAACCTCTTTCTCTTCATCTTTAGTTCTAGAACGGTTTTTTTCTTCATTGTGGGCGTGGCAGTGTGCTTATTTTACACTTTACTCTTTTGAGACCTTATTTAAGCTACCTACATTAAACTTTTAATGCTGCTCATAAATATATATATATACACTATGACGTGTATTACCTAAAAGGTGTTATAAACTATGAGCCAAAATACTATAGCCTTGGGATAGCTAAATTTAAGTTAAAAGTTGGAACATATACTCCCTATTTTTTTAAATACGTCCAATGCCACGTAGTTGAGAATCCCCTACCTCTTTATGTAATTTTGAACAACAAGATAAATTAAGACCCGTTAATCCAATGTATTTGAGATATTACACGCTGGCAGATCTTAACCAGGTCCTTAAGTTCAAATCCGCAGAACATTATAATCTGAAATTTTACATGCAGTTGTTGAATGAAAGATCGAAGATCATTTGATCATATTTTCTTTGCCTCTTGCGCCTTCAGAACCGTTTTCGTCATTCTGTCTTCCATCTTAAAAACTGCTGAAAACCTTCAAAGTGTTCCATGAATATTTCTGAAGGATGGTTAGTCTGACATTAAAATATCTACCTCTATCTGGATTACCCAATTTGATGCTTTGCTGCTGAGCGCCTTTTTATCCAGATTTAGTGATTTGCATTTAGTTAAAATAAAAAAAGGTAGGTTAAACAGTATATTTTCAACGTTTAAACAACTGTCGAAATCCCAAGATTATAACTAAAATAATTTCATTCAGCGCTCATGGTCTACTAGCTGAAGAAAATACTTGATGACATTCATGTGGTTCTTAGATTATCTTTAATTGCATCCATATGTTTTGTTGGGTAGATAAAAAACAAAACAAAATTATTAGTCGTAAACGGCACATATATATAAGACCTAAAGCCTATCTTCTCTTCTTCTATATGTGAAGGTATATTTTTACAGTTCAATGTTGATTCCGAAGCTTCCCCTAACAATTCTTACTCTTGGATGTTTGTTAAATTTTCGCAAAAGGTAGGGCAGCGAATAAAAACTTTTAAGTGATGGTGAACGGCATCCTGTTGGTTAAATAAAGGTAGATAAAAAACTTTCAGAATAATTTCCTCACATATCAAATCCTATATTGTCTGTCTGTAAAAATTCGATCACTGCTATTTATTTAGCAACATACATCACAAGAGAAAGGGGCCCCTTCAGAGTTTGTTTAACTTTATTAGTTTAATAGAAGCAAGTACTTGAAAACGTACGTCAATTATCTTAAGACTAACATGAAAATTACAATTAGAAATTGAATGAGCCGTTACTACGAAGTTTGCCAAGGACGGTAGCGAAAGTCTAAAAGGTTTTGAATACGCGTTAGCGGTTCGTTTTTTGAAAGAGAGGTATCGATTGAAGATTTTTGAGGGACGTTTTTTGGAAAAGCACAGGGCAATCGAAAATCTGTCAAAAGAAGTTGATGCTCAAAGAGAACGAAATTCTGGGAATTCTGTGTTAAAAAGCTTAAAACGGTTATGAAAGCAATAGCTAATCGAAGGAATCTTCTCTTGAAAGCTACGGATGATGCAGGATGATATATTACTATGATTTTTTTTCGTACCGGAATGGACTAATGTAAAAGAGTCCTGAGTGATGCAGTCGACGTCATTAATTGTGAAAATCAAAATTGGTGAACCAAGGTGACTACACTGTGGAACACAAAAGGAAGCTAGGAAGGGATTTGATTCAGAGGATCTCAATCTATAAAGTAAGATTGGCGATTTTAAATATTCGATTTTGACGAGGGGACTACAAGCCTCGAAAGAGTTAAGAAATCCTAAGACAAATTATATTAGAATATGTTGAACTACCCTCAAGGAAACCATGTTGGTAAGGGGAGACAATTTGCTTCCAGTGAAATAACATTGAGTCGATGGTAATACTTTCGAAGAGCTTAGGAATGCATGTGAGTTTGGCAATAGGGCGATAGGTGGAGATTTGTTAGTTATTTTTTTTTATGGATTGGGCTTATGAAAGAGCTTTTCAAAAGAAAGGAAAGAAGGAAAAGAAGGAAAAACTCCATTTGATATAGAAAGCTGAAATAAGGATGTTTGAAGTTTAACAAAATGGCAGGCGCAGTTTTTAAAAATGATTGCATCAGGGCCTCCAGAATAATATTTTTTTAGATTGTTAAGTTAAGAAAGATTGTTTAGAATATCTTATGTATGAGAGGTAAGATTGTCAGAAGAACTGAGAAAAAGTGTTTTCTAATAATATTGCGGTCATCAGATATCGAAACCAAGTAAAATAAGGTGAAAAGGTAGCTATCAGACTTTCTTTTAACATTAAAAAAATGAAAGAAGCGCTTGAGATCGGTTACAGTACAAGAGTGCAGTAGGTAAAGCTATAGTTCCCTAAAATAATCGCAGAGTCACTGTCATAGTTTTTTAGGTCCAAATCAGAACGTGATATAAGGTTTAACCGCCAAAATGCCAAACTTATTTCTTTTGTTTGTTATAAGCATAGTTTATATGCTATACCTGGTGGACGTAGAAATTCTATTTTGAAGTCACTGGAACAGACTAACAATTTACAGCTAAAAATTTTAGAATAGAAATTAGAGATAGCGTTTTTAAACTCTTAAAAAGTTGTGGCGAAGCATAGGATAGTTGGTATTGTAAATGTGGAAACTAAATGGACATTCAGATAGACTCTGCTTATGACAGTCAATAAAGAAGGCGAGGAGAAGATGTGGTTTGTAAGTTTTTGGAATGTTTGAATCTCCAACAATTAAAACGACTGAAAAAGCTAATCAAACTCATCGATAGTCTGGCTCTCAATCCCACACAAATTACTGAACGCGTCAAATGAAATCCAAACCATGTTTTTTGCCTACATAATTTTCGGAAAAAGGCTGTCAACTAAAAAAATTGCATAACTTGCTAGACTGCTTGAGGCCTTGGAAACATTCGCATTGCCAAAATCTTGTCCTGTGAGGGTCATATATGTAACACATGCGTGACAGCAACCTTACTCCTTAAAACCAATTTATTTCCTGTAAATAGTTCATAATATTTCTTAGCTACAAGAGCTTATATCTCAATATAACTCCCTACTTAAATCAGAACATGTACATAATATATCTACGTACGAACAGACATATAGTAATGGAAAAATGCGTGCAAATCTAATCTAAATCTAAAAGAGCAGTGGTTCACTTTCCCAACAAAGTCATGCTACTCGATGTTTTATGCTAACTTCTACTCATTATAATTTCTATTAAAAGTGTTGCGGTTCCACCTAGCTACTTAAAATCAAAGATACAAAACACGGAATTCCCATTTATGACGGAATAATTAACGTACGCAACAAACCAGTTTCAATTACACTAACAATCGCTAAGAGAGTAAACAAATTGCAACTGATCGTGCTAATGTCAACCAGATTGGCTGACTAGTTAGTATTACCCGTTAGGCCAAAGTGAAACAATCGCGTGCGTGAAAAATGCAACTCAGCAGCCATCTAGTACGGTTAGCAAGTGCCATAGCCATAGTTATTTTCAATTTCATGTGTATACGAAGTTGTTGCGGCTCCGAAGCCCCTGTCAAGTTATGTAAATTAGGAGATTGCACCGATTACCTGTCATGTCCGATTTTGAGGTCAGCCCTAAGTTTAGCAATGTCGAAAAGTTCAATAGACGTTATCAATACCGTGAAACAGCACCGATGCGGCGTCAGTGAGAGTGTAAGTTGGCACATTTACCGTTGTCCTAGGGCGTCTCATTCAAAGTCTACGTTTCTCTCAGAAAAGTGTGTGTTGTACCGATCTGGCTGCGGATCTCATCAGGAACAATATTCTCGTCAATTTTACGGATGAAGCTAGCGCAATTGGTCTGGCGCAGTTGATGACAACACCGTGCGGCAGATCAGATGGATCCGATCGAATTGCAAATGGAGTAACAGCATTTCTCTTCGAATTTCCATGGATGGCTTTATTGGAATACAGCAGCGCAGGGGGAAGTAGATTTCTATGCGCTGGAACATTGATTAGCAATCGATATGTGTTGACAGCGGCACATTGCTTCATTTCACCGGATTCGCAATTGTAAGAGAGTTGTTGTCGCACAACTTTGTACATAGTACTATGATATGGTTTCTTTTCTAGAGTCAACGTGCGATTGGGTGAGTATGACATCAGCAAAGAGATTGACTGTGATAGATATGGTGGGGGAACGATATATTGTGCTCCTCCTGTTCAGAACCATCAAGTCGAGGATGTTCTCATACACAAGGACTTTGAAGCGGGGCTTAAGAACGACATTGCCCTTATTAGGCTTAAAAATAAAGTTGACTTTAGTGGTAAGACGTGGGCGGTGGGGAGTAGATGCAGTACAGTACAAATTTCTTTTCAGGGCGAATATCCCCAATTTGTCTTCCGATTTCGAAGGAATCGCTAAGAATACTTGACAGAGCTACCGTCGCAGGATGGACTTACGGTAAGAATGTAGATAGCATTCTTCATAGTTGATTGCATCTCATAAAATTAAATCTCTTTTAGGAAATAGCTTGGATGTTTTGAAAAAATTCAATTTGTCAGTGGTGACAATTGACATCTGCCGACAGCTGTTTTCCAGATACTTGACTTCAGCTCAAATTTGTGTGGCCAGTAGAGAAGGAGTGACTGCATGTGAAGGCGATTTCGGTGGACCGTTGTTTACTCTTGACACAAGAGGCCCCCATCGATTTATCCAGTACGGTGTGCTATCTGGCGTTGGTCGATCTTGTGGTAACAATAATACTGTTCCAAGCATTTATACGAATGTGGTCGATCACATGCCGTGGATAATAGGAAATCTTAAGCCATAGTAATCAGACGAATATTTTTGAATAAAAATAATGGGGTCCTTACGTTATTTATTTCTTTAACGAGATGATGATGCTCATGCGGCTTCATAGTACATAGTACCTAATTCCAAGAGAAAACAAAAACAAGACGAACATTAAATATACAAAGGATGCTTTCAACAATGATACGACCGACAAAAAATCCCAACAAGGATCTAAATCCACATCTAATTACTTGTATTCTCCGTCCAGACAAAGAGGACTTATTCTCTTGCCTTATGAATGTCTTCGTCTCGCATTTACGTCTCCATATTCATCGTCATTGATTTTTCATAAAAATAAATCCTTCGCACATCCTCCTCTGGCAGAACAAAATTTTATGGAACTTTATGAAGTTGTTTTAAAATATTCTGAATCAAAAAAGCCATACGCGTTAATGTTGGCAACTTCTGGGGGCAGTATTATTGGTCTGGCCGCATCTGCAGGCTTAGGTACGCAAAACAGAAAGCACCAGGTAACTTGAAGAAAACTTTTGCATTGTGAATAATTAAATTTCAAAATTTAAGCAGAAGCCTTGTAGGCAGACTTAATTTTGGAAGAAAATACATTCATAAATGTACGGTGCAAAAATAATTCCATTAGCCAGCGTACAAAAACTGACAAATGTCTATGTGTATGTGTGTGAAAGTTTGTAGGTTTTAGCTACTCCCAAATTATTACTATGGGAGGCTATTTCATCTCTTTAAGACTATTACAGCGGGTAAGAATATTGTGGTCATGAATTCAAAATCTTTTACTGACTGTGATTAACATCTAATTGCGAATATTATAGACCATGAAACTGTATTGTATTTTTAGGAACAATCTGCCAGTGAAAACTGTTCTAGGCAAGGATTGTGAAGTGAACATTTCAATTAAGTTCTGTTATGACAAGTATGACCTCTTAATTAATTTTTCTGAGCCAGCTAGACAAATTTATACACAAGGCCGTATGCCATCATGGAAGTGGAAGGTTTGTATAATATGGTGCTGGTATAATTTCAGTTTAGGACGCCATAACCATTAAAACTGGTTCATTAGATAATTTCAAATCTTGTGAAAGGTCCGAAAGGCGAACACTAACCGATGATTATTTATCTTTCAAGCCTCTGAAAGGAGTTGAATTACAATTTTAATTTGCTAATTAATAAAAGTTCCACTCAAAGAAGGTCCTACTTTAGACTCTTCTAGGCAAGGTATAGGTCATATATACTTACACGCCTTATTTCAGACACTCCATCATCTGTAAAGTGCTTCTTACAAAGTTAAACCGTAACAAATTTAAGGCAAACTCTGCATAAAAAATCTTTAATAACTACTACAAGATAGGGGCTCCCTGAAATTACGCCAAAAAATGTTTTGGACAAAAGGCAACAGTTTTTCCTTGTCAATTTGGAAAAAATTCCAAAAAGTTTTTTTTGTTTTTTTTGTGTTATTTGAGGGAGCATTTTTTTATAGCTGCATATACAGCGAAGCAAAAAATGTATTTAATTTATCTTTCCGAAGGGGTAGGTATCGCTTAAGAAACTTCGTTGCTCCGAGACAGAAAAAAGGATTATTTTGGCGAAAAAACAATATATTAATAATGAGTCGTAGCATGCAACATTCTGGGGTTTTGTTTTCTGTTCTATTTAACTTTTTGGCGATATTTTCTTTTAACAATGTTTTTATCCGTTTTTTTAAATGGAAATAATGCCTAAAAGATTTGTGGCACAAAAAAAAATGGGGCATTTGAGCCAAAATATTTGGCCGATTTTTGCAAGAAAAAATGACACAACTTTGTATGGATATTTTTTAACTTTTTTCCATATAATTTTTTTTTTTTGGAACTTTAGGGAGCGTTCATTTTTCTTTTACCAATCTAGTATTTTAATTTAAGCCCCACTAATAAAAGTTTTATAGAAAATTTCTTTTATATATATTTCACTCAAAGAATGTTTCAATTTGTGCTCTTTAAGGCAAGATATAGAGAATTTCTGAAGGCATTTATGAGAGCTAATAGTTGTACTTATTGGCTTGGCCAATTATTACCTTTAAAATATATCAGGGTGACAATAATTGTAGTTTTTGTAAGTTTTGTTTTTTTAAATTTATTTTCAATAATTAAGTCATTAATTAGAAAACTTGATCCACGCGGAATTTAATAATTTCTTATGTATTATACAAGTGATGGAAATCATTCTACAGATTAAAATGTTATATGTAGTTATTCAAAGATGATATTTTCTCAGGGGTGCCATAAATTGTAGTAAAAGTTAGTAAATTGTAGAAGCGTAGTTTTTTTTAAAAATTATTCGATCGACACTCAACTTTGCATCAAATACTCAACATTTTTATTGTAATCGATAAATAGGCCTTTGCCATTTACGTTTTAAAGACAACTTCGTGTAAATGTTGTCCGCGGCTCCGTTTCAAACGGTCCATTCCGAAGGCCTAATTTTGCGTAAATTTTTAGGGCATTTCGGACTGTATTCCACGGTACACGCGTGTTATGTTATCCTGTAAGGCTGCAATCGTGTTTGGCTTGTCCAAATAGACTAACGACTTTACATAACCTTACAAGAAATAATCAAGAGGCATTAAATCGCATGCGGCGGCCAACTCACAGGGCCATTTCGAGAGATACGCTGTGTGGCATGTGGCACCGTCTTGATGAAACCACATGTCAACCAAGTTCAACTCAGCCAACTGGGGCAAACAAAAGTTGCGTATCATGGCTCGATATCGTTCGCCGTTGACGTTTCTTCCACGGTCGTCTTTGAAGAAAAATGAACCGATGCTGTCACCAGCCCATATATCACACCAAACTGTCATTTTTTCGGGATGCATCGGTAATTCTTGTATGGCATGTGGCTGTTCATCACTCCAGTTTTGCTTATTTACGTATCCTTTGAGCCAGAAATGAGCCTCATCGCTGAACACAATTTTTCGATAAAACAGCGGATCTTGCACATTTTTTACAGAGTTTTGATAATAAATTTCAATAATTTGCAATCGTTGCTCGTTTGTAAGACTTTTCATGATTCAATGGCAGAGTGTACTGAAAACTTCTGAAAGAAACAGTGCTGCCAATCTGAAAAACTTAACTCTTAAAAAATCAACCTTTAGTTACGCTTACCGTCCTCTAAAAGATGAGTACTTAACATCGACCATAACCAGGCCTGCAACGTCAACGCAAATAAGAGTGTGCACCTAAAAAATACGAACTCTTTAAGCTCCAGATGCTACTGAAAAACTTAAGTCTTTCCTAACGCGTTACCCAGGCATTATTTAACGACAGAATGCTGCAGTGTTAGGATGCGGATTCTTCATAGAAAAATGGCTTAGGTCAAAAGTTATTGACTTTAAATTGATATGTGATCGCCATGGCTAAGGATCCACACAGCAACCTGGTGATCTCCAGAAGGTCGAACCGCCAGACAAGTCGACCATGCCGATGCGCTTTCCGAGGGCCAACCGTCGACTCTGACCACTTTATTGCTGCAGCTGGACTCAGAGCTCGACTGGCCACCGAGAAACATTTACCACATACGCCAACAGTCAGTGCTCCCAGTACCGTGCTATCATCAGCTGAGTTCCTTCAACGAAGGAAATTATCTTTTTCTTTGCACCAAAACGCGTCGATTACATTGCCTCGGGTAAAAGTGTTCCTGCCAAAATGTTGTCCACCCAGCAAATAAACAAAACAGAAATATTAAATTTTTTATAGGTATATTTAACACGAGCGAATGTACGTTGACCTTGGAAAACCTGGTCCCATTGGACGATGAGTAACATTCCGTTGTGCCGTGGGAACCAATACTGACTAAGCATATGTGCAGCGCATTACAATATGGCTTGGTCAGCGACTTGTTTGGAGTAATGGAAGGTGACAACGGGCAGTTGGGTGGATTGGGGCGACAGTCTTCGGGCGGATCTTGTCTTTGTAATAATTAATTGAATTAATCAAAAAGCGAATAAAAGTAATGATTCTGAGAGTAAAATAAAAGTAACAGCATTTTCATTTAGAATACCGGACGGTGTTAGTCCGAAGAATAATTTTTTATAATCCGCGTCCGCGAAATCTTTAAGTGTATATTATCTATGATTTGAACCAAGCACCCCAAATATTTGGCATTGATAATAATATACCTGCTGCGTCGATCAATGTAGGAACGTCGACCGAAGGAAATTGAAATATCCATGTGAGCTTAGCCTAGCAGCACATAGGTCAATTTTAATAACTATAAATGGTTTTCATACTACAAAACTACAAAAGAATATAAGAATTAACTTTGTATTTACTAGCAAACCCTAACAATTGGGAAATTTTAAATTTTCTCAAATTATACAGACAAAATTGAACAAACGATTGTTATAAAGTTGAAAAAAAACTTAACGTTCAAACTGTATATAGTTGAGCCTCTACTAGTCAGATTTTTGAGGTTTTAAAATGTATTTTGAATCGTTTGTCTTCATAAAATATTACCATCAGTATTCTATTTTTATAGGAGTTCCAATTTTGAGAGTAACGCTTTATATCAATATGTAAATCAAAACCTAAGCGAGAAGGACATGTACTATAATAGTACTGTTTACATTTTGTTTTGACATTTTATTTTGACTTTAGTCAGTTCAAATTCGTGTGCTAAGAATGCATAATATTTATAAGAAACTGTCTTCTTTAAAGTTTCAGATTTTCGTTAGCACACTTTGCTGCGCATCGTCTAGCCGTCATGGAAGCACTTTACAACAAATTAAAAGTGTCAATGTTACTTAGAAGGAAAATTTACGTATGTAGGTACATTTTAAAAGAACAGTCACATATATTTGTGACACACTGTAACTCTCAACAATGTTAAAAAAATGTAAATTGAATCCGATATCTATTAGTCTAAAATAGTGGCCTCATGATCGTTTGATCCTCCCGTAAGTATACAATTTCCCGTATATTGTATAAGACATTAAGTACAGCTTTCGATTGCTGTTAAGCTTCATTTTATATTTTATAATAAGCCATCGTTAAGTGAATATCACTGATCTTTGGTTTTTTAGTTCGTTTCCTCCCTACACGTATATAACAAGTGAAACGTTTTTCTTTTGTGGTACAATAATAACAGTTACTTGCTAAATCGACCTGCAAGTTGTTTTTTTGTAGTAGTACAGGACAAAGGGAAAAGATACTAATAGGGCTTCGAATATGACCAAAGGACCAAATTTCAAATATGTTTTTGTAGCTGAATATTTTGCTTGGAAGACTAATCCATTAGTTATATGAAGAAACACAAATAATCCTGTTTAGGTTTTGTCTCTGATTCTCTACGTAATCATTTTATAAATTCTCTATTCTCCCAGCATTTGTGTAATGAAAAAGGTCCTCAAGATCAAATATACCATCAAGCAGCAATTGCTTCCAAATATTTACCTACTTTTCTTTTGTTAAACGACATACCTTCCTCCCTGCTGTTGTGTTGTGTTGTGTTAAATTTGAAACAGGTAGCTATATATGTATGTCCTTCTCCCCAGCAATGTTTTCACTTCGCAAAAATTGGACGATGAAATTGTGTACCAGCGGCAATTGTGTCATCATACAACAAATAAACAAGACAATTGTGGAAGACAGAATGGAATTTATTCCGGATGCCTTTCAGGGGCTCCACTTCACAGGGCCCTTAGCACTCTAATTTGAGTACGAAAATCATAATGTCAAAGCCATTAAAAGCAATTGCAAGTCATACGGAGAAACGTCTATTTAAATGACCAATTATTGGGTGAAGGGAAACCAATTGAAGACTTCTACCACTTCAACTCCCACTCACCTGACTATGCATGAGCATGGTCACATACTTGCACACCCACTCACTTTTCTCTCATGTGAAGTGAAGTGAACTGGAAAGATGCAGTCGGGCAATGACTTATTTTTCAGCAGAAACTCCACGGTAAAGTGAAAATTCTTTCCCCAAATCGATTTTTCAGTGTTCCAAGGATCCTCAACGAAGAGAGCTCAAGCTAATTTAGTGAAAGGTGTCAGGAGCAGGTAAATAAACATAAAAGCGAAAACCATTGCTTCTGCTCTATTCTGCTCTAGTAATTAACCTTATTACGGGATAAATGCTTTATTGATTTTTATCGACGACAGGATATATGTTTGTATTTTTGTGTATTCGGATTTACATACAAATATATTTTTATGAGATAAAACGCGTGCAAAAGATAACCTGACTTTTACTTTATTCATGGCCCAATAAATGCCATTCGTGGATCTATAAATCACTATTAGATTTCCTACCCGCCATTGACAATCCTTTCCGGTGGGATGAGACGGGCTGGCTGCTATTTCAATACCGAAAATCTGTTGATATGTCATTGTCGGCTTTATGCGCGAAGGGCACAGGATGTATGTAAATTTAGGAGATGTAAAGCACAAAAAGCCCCAATAACACTTCTATGTCAGACATGTTTTGTTAAATGTTTTTTTTTTAATACAAGCCTTGGCTAGATTTTGTTTGTTTGTCTATTATATCTAGGGGAGGATTTTGTATATATGTAAAAAAAATCTATAGATAATATCTTAAATTGATAGAGAATTTTTGCAAGGGTTTTTGTTAGACAATCCAATAACCGGAGGATTTGGTTTGTGTTTATGAATATATTTCTTTGTTGGTTGTTATGCGTGTTGAATTGAATAGCGAAAGTAGATTGTATCTATCGCATGTGTATCTGAAATATTCTGCAAATTATTATTGGTTTGCAGGGTGGCGTAAAAGTTTTGTATACGTGATTGCTGTAGGCAGTTATTGAATTTGTAACTTGAAACATAAATAGATAGATATGCTTGTTTTAGTATTTGTTGTAGAGAGTAAAAACTAGAGACTACAGCGCCATAATCAATTTGTAGGATAACATAAAGGAGGCAACACCAGGTCTATTTCAATCATAGTGATGGACGTTTTTTGAAGCCGTTACTAACTTTCATTTAAAAAAAAACATGAAAATCTATTAAATAGTCATTTACTTGTATTCAATCGAGAGAATGAACTTGGATCTAAATACATTGGTTGGATTTGGAGACAGTTTTCCAAAAAAATTCGTTAAGCATGTGTGGCCATATGTCTTCAATAACATGAATAATGTTGGCTTCCAATGCGTCGATTATTATTGGTTTGTCAGCATAAACTAGCGACATTTCGTCCCCGAAAGAATATACTATAAAGAGAACGCATACTATATGCGTTCATCGAATGTTTTCTTTAAAAAGTTCATTGTCTCTTGTACTATATCGTCTCTTTTCCTCGTAGTGTTATCATTCTTCCACATTTCTGCCATTCATTGGGGGACCAAAATAGTCACCAATCACGGCTCTATATCGAATATTGTTCACCGTACACGCTGGTTAGGCTCATAATTGAAAACTATAATTTCAATAGCCTACAGTTCGCATACAGACTTGAAAAAAATACAAAGACTAGAATGTATAAGGACAGCCATCACTACTATATACATGGAGGAATCTGCAACCAAGAGTGCTCTTAGTATTAGCCAAACTTCCACTTGTAACCGTGGTAATTTTGATCATGCACATACTTTAAGTAAATACATTGGAAACATTGTCAGTTCTGAGAAGTCTGACAGTCTCCCCAACTGGACTTTAACAGACCATTCTCCTTCTACTTCCCTAGTAGAGATAAATGGGATAAGAATGAACTCATGAAAAGTAAATCGTTATCCATCTACACAGATGGATCTAATTGTAAGATGGACTGTGGAACCGGTGCCGGAATATTCTTGGAAGGACTAAAGGTAAACTGTTCAATCAAGCTTCCTGACAACAGCAGTGTCTTCCAAGCGGCCCATAAGATGTCGTTGTTGGAAATATCACGAAATGATATTATCATTTTCATTGACAGACAGGCACCTATAAAAACAGTTTCTGCTGTTGAAATAAATCAAAGCTATTTCACCGCTGGCGTGAAAAGCTGAATGCTCTCTGCTCCCAGCACGCCATAAATTTCTGTTGGGTACTGGGACATAGTGACAAAGCTGGTAATGAGAGGGCTGATGAATTAGCGAGGTATGGGTCTACAAGGATCGAGCACTTCAGTCAATCAAGCCACCACTCTGCGATCATAGGAAATGAGCGGAGAAAAAGATTCGTATGAAATCTAACAACACGTGATTTCAGAAGTAACTACCTGTGATGTATCAATGAAGCCCCAACGGGACATAGCTTCCTAAGAAATCACGCAATGAAATTAAACCTCAAGGATGACGATTTATGCCGAGGATGTGGTGATGAAGAGGTCCATGATGACACACCTCACTTCTCTGTCACTGTCCGAGTCTCGGTCGCTTGAGGAACAGAACACTTGGAAGCTACAACTTCCATGAATTACATGAACTTTCTGATGTCTCACTTTTTGATCTTAATAGATTTCTGAGGATATCAAGATGGCTGGTCGGCGTCGGGTAAAGGGACACGAAGCCTAGCCATCTCTAACACCAAAGCCTAATCCCTCCCCCCCCACTCTACAAAAAGACATCACAATGGGTCCATGAGGTCTTCAGTGTGGCATAGCAAGTTTTCAGTTGACGTACCACAATTTTGCCATTTTTAAAGAATATACCCTGCGAGCCCTACATATCAGTGTACACAGGGTTAGTTAAATGATATCTCGTCTAGCGACTTCCTGCAATGATTCACATACCTTGATTTAACCACATTGACTGCATTGCTTGACTGTCAGAGTAGATGGTAATGGTCCTGTTTGCAAAGCTGTGCCTTTTCATTTCCACGGCATCGTTGATTCTAAAGGATTTGCCGAATCCCAGGGATTCACAGAAGATACCTGTGAATGTGACGACGTCCATTTTGGAATATTCAGTGTATATAGCGATCTCGTCATCTCTTGCAACCGTCTTCTCGCTCCGTTTGCTTCTTTCCGGTATTCTGCTATTGAATCCCCTGTTGAAAGCGAATGTCGAGTGTATATAATCCGTAGAGGGCGTGCCTACAGAGGTGTGTCGTCCATATGGTCTTTGGGTCCTTTTTGCGGTCTTGCTGCTGCAGAGAATAAGCAGCACCTCCAAAGCTGCAGTAGGTGCTGTCTTAAGATACCCTTTAATACCATGTGGAGGTAGAATAAAACCTTCTCAACCTTCTGCCGACTGTTGTGCAACAGGCACTTAGTTCCACTTACGCCCATTTAACACGGTCTTCTATATTCTCTCTATAGTTAAGAGTTAAGTTTGGAGTTTAAAATAAAGCCCAGGTATCTTGCTGAACTGGAAATAGTTAGATCAATTCCTCTCATTTTTGGTGTCCTGAAGGTTGGAATTAGACTTATCTGGTAAACAGCAAAACTTCTGTCTTAGACGGATTTATTACCAGTCCACATTCTGCGACCCAGTTATCAATAATTAGGGGTGCGTAGCTGAGTCGATCGCTGAGGACAGCAAAACTTCTGTCTTAGACGGATTTATTACCAGTCCACATTCTGCGACCCAGTTATCAATAATTAGGGGTGCGTAGCTGAGTCGATCGCTGAGGACTGAGGAAAATTTGCATGGAACCAGCCATATCCGCATATGCGTTCACAATGAAGCCTTCCTTCTCCAGTGACTTCAAAAGCTATGTCCATTTCATAATTGTCATAGGTAACTCTTAAACCGACGTGTGCCTAGCATAAATCCAATCCAGTCGCAAAGGCTGCACTTCTAGAGGAGAAGTGTGTATGCTTCTATAACTAGGAATGCACAGAAAGCATACTCCTTTTGTTGTAAGGATTTTTCCACTACTGATACTACAATATGCAGAATAGTTTCGACGGATCAATTTTGTATGTACAAATGCTGTGATTTTTATAGATAGTAATCGCCAATTTGATCGGTCTGAAATCTTTTGCTGTGGTGTGGCTTGCCCTCCCTGCTTTCGGAAAGTTGATCCCTTAAAGTAAATTTCTACTGAAAATTATCGGCTATGTTAAATCAGTAAATATACACTGTAGAATGAGTTAAGGCTAAGATAGTTAAGCCTTTCATATTCAAACCCGTTCCTGTCAACAAATTATTAAAATTTGGTATCTTGTGAGATACACCGTATATGACCTTTAATTTCTTTAAAATGTAATTATTATAATCAGATTCGAACATTTTATCGTATGTTATTGCCTATTAACTCTGCAAATTTACTTTCCGAAGATGTAAACTGTGGAACTCGTTACACACGTATTTATAGATTCATGTTTATTTTTTTTCTCTTTTTTTATAGAGTTCAATGATTCCTGCAAGATTTTTTAAAAGAATAAGGTGTATGACGGTGTCATGCGAAACTTTAACAAGTTTCCTAAATTTTTTTTTCGAAATGAATGAAATGTGAATGTGTTCTATATGCTGTTATGTAATATGAACACAAAAGCGGGCCGAAAAAATAATAATAATATTATGTTTGAGTTGTAGTCCCAGGGATATATTGATCTCCAACGGGTGTTGGAAAATAGTTGTTGGCGGATGAACCCTGAATGGGCCAACGCCAGCTCTCACATCCCCTTAGCCGAGAACATGATGAAGGATAAACAATATGTTTACTATAGTTTGAATGATCTTTTAAGGCAAAATATAAAACAATCATTTGCAAATCTATTTTCCGAACAAATTTATTCGCGATCCTAGTTGTTTCATTTCAAATCCGATAAGGAAATGGGTTTTTTGTAATACAAATATAAATATCTACTACATTAAAACTACAGTCAAAATTAAAATAAATACTTTCGCAATTAACAACATACACAACAACGCTCAAGTTTTGTTTCTCGATAACTGAAACTTACAGATGCGGTGGCGTATGCTGTAAGAATTTCGTGCGTGATTGCAAACGTCCTTTCACAGTTTTCTCTCAACTAACAGCTAACGTATGTTGGTATAATTTTAATGCAATTTACTAGTAATTTTTTTTTAAAGTTACTTACGTAAGTACGTAACTCACGTAAGTAAAACTTAAATGTGTAATCCTTGCCTTAGACTAGCGATCTTATCATCTGACTTGAATCCATCTTCCATATACTAATGTATACGGGAAATTTAAAAATAGCCGATTCTAAAAACTTACTTGGATCTGAGAGCCCTTCACTAACTGTTAGATAGGTAAACCTATATGAAATTAAATTGAAATTTTCAGAGAATATTTTCGAAATATCATACTACAAGACAATGCAATAAACAAAAAAAATCGGTTTCTTTCAAAATTCTGACTACCATTATTAAAAATAAAAAAAAAGCACTCAGTGCTAGGTGTTACACCAAAAACTCCTTACCTATACGAACTTTAAAGTAAATCCATCAAACGCTTCGTCATACCGCTTGTTGGACAGATAAACCGTTGCGATAGACGGAATTGCGCGACTCACTGCTTTTGATTTTTTTAAGCCTCCTCGCTTACAATTTGAGTTGAAAATTTGAGTAAAGTTGCAATAACTTTCACCTTAGTACATCGGAAGGTACCTAATCATTTATACGAGAAAGTTTAAAATACATAAATAAGCTTTAAGGTGTTTTCGTTTGCACAATGTGTCTAACATAATGTATTTCCTGTCAATTGCCAACAATTTACGCTTCAAGTCACACTTATAATACTCTCTAGGACATCAGATAAAACAATTGCAAGTCCATGAATAATTCAGACTGTTGTGCCTTGGATGCCCGCCACATAATGGTTTACACAACAAAAAGTAATCAGTCTCTGACGTCTTGTCCTGCATTTATTATCTCATTTCCAGGCCGCAACAATTTCTTCGCTGTTAATAAATCTCATCCTCAAGATGATGTTAAAATTGAAAAAGAAAAAAAAAATGTCTTACGTAGGTAGGTACATTGCTCTCAGTTTATCTTCTTAGTAGACCGGAAGGTGAATCTCTCTCTCTCTCTCTTCCTCTTTCTCTTTCGTTTACCTTCTTCCACTTACTTAACCCAGAAAATTCAATAAACTCACGCTTTGCGAATATTAATATTAAAATCTCTTCAAGTTTGCCGTTATTAGACAGTTCCCAGGCGGAAGCATCCAATATCAACCTATGTACATGTACCGCATACATGAGCCGTATGCCTGTCACAATAAGTCGTTAGCGTACAATTTTCTGAATTCGCAATAGCTTTATTAAATTACAAGCTTGGCGTCAATAATGTCGCGACAATCTTCCTTTTCTTTTCTTACAGGATAATACCATTATTCTAGATGAGCGGACTTTCTGTTGACACAATCTTGTTGAAAGCGGCAACCGACATACCGACGACAGGAAAGATTTGCCAGCTCATCCCGCTTTGATGGATTCAAGTGAAATTATTGCGGTTGACAATTGTGTCGCGCAGCCCACAAGAAACCGGAAACTATTTTTATCTCAGCAATAAGCCGAAGCGGCGTAAATTGATTACCATCTAAGTACAGTGAAAGGGTTTCCTGTCTCGTTTTTTATGTGATGCGATTTATTCCGTTCTAGGACTTCTCCTATTACCCATAAGTGCTGTAGTGCTTCAGCTCCTTGCTTTTGTATATACATCCATCGCAATCCCTGCAATTGTCATTATCCCCATGTTGGGTTGCTGAACAACCCTGATCTTAACCTTATGCAAAAAGCCCAACAACGGTCCATACGCTATGGAGATTTAAGCCGCCGGACCGTAAAATGCCAGCTTCCATGCTCCATGCTCCATAGAAATTTCCACCACCCACGAAGGATGTGCGTTTGTCTAGAGATCCTGTATCGGCTCCATGTCTCGATGCCGCCTCCCTGCTCCTTTATGGTGGCATTTGCAATACTGGGCTGAGAGCTCCTCTCGAGCTTTTCATAGTAAAAGCTCTTCAGCGGCAATCACAGTGGGTTACAGAATTTGGTGTCATGCTCAGTTTGGCGCCAGTTTCCATTGATGATGTGGTCCAGGACAGGACTGTGCTACCTCGTCGAGTTTACTTTAGTTTGATAAAAACCTCTCGTGCGTAGAGTCCTGCTCGTTTTTTCGCAACACCAAATACGTGATACCATCTCCGTTGTATGTGCTAATAGATGCTTCTTTTATTTTTGCTGGACTAAAGCTATAATTAGATTAAAGGCTTTGACTTACCGGCCATAAATAAATAGTTTTGGGTCCTCGGCACCTTTTTTTTTATTTGTTTTTACCTCGTGCCAACAACGTAAAGTGCGAGAGTGCGGTTTTGTGTGTGGATAAAAAAAATATATACAAAAATAGAAAGAATAAAAAAAAACCTAAAGCGGATTTGCCACGGAACAATAGTTTGCTGATTTTGAAAGCGTGCACCGAGTGTAAGAATCCAATTTTCTGATAACGCTCTAGGGAACCTACATATATCCATAGCACAGACAAAGTTTGGATCTTCTTCGTTTTTCTGCCAATAACCCAGTTGACGTTGGATTTTGGAGGGATTTTTTTGTTTGTTTGAGTTCCTTTGCTACTGATGGTATGTGGGATAAATCCTTTATTTTTTTTTTGTTGAATTTCATAATTTATACATGATCGATGTTTTATAAAAATTTTACCATACTACGGCTAATGAAGTTTTGTATGACTTAATTTTTGGTTTGCTCGTAAAACAGGAATATTTTTTAATTGTCATGTCGAGGGATGACAATCGGGTTTTTACTGTCGTCGAAATGTGCATATGTTGGTTAAGTAATTAAAGAACAAAATGGATTTTCGCAAAACTGCGGGTAATTTGGTTAATTGATTTTGCATATACATATGCTATGTGGACACTTGCATAATTAGGTACCAATTGTATCTCATAACAAACACCGTATGGTGTTTTAAATAAAGCTTATTGCTTACATATGTATGATGCAAAAGTTATAATTTATTTATTTATTTATTCAACACATATTTGTTTTATGGTCAAATTGTTTATATATTTATTAAAATTTATCGAATGCAGCAAAACATCTGTGTTCTGTCTTAATTGGCAGTCCGTTTTTCTTCGTTTTGTGATTGGGGATGTTGCCATTTTGACTTTTGACATTTCGGACAATTTAGACCGAAGCTGAAATGGTCAAATTCTTTTTGACCAAAACTAATTCGATATGAGACACAAATTGTAGTTTACAGCTAAATGTTGCTTATGTTTACCAGGAGAAAATAAAAGGGCTGCACTGCAAAAATATTTAACATTTTGAGATTGAAACTCAATGAGAATAGTACGTCAAATTTGTTAACTTTCTCGTTTACTTCGTTTCGAACTCAAACTGAGTATCAGGGATGATATTACGACTATAGAGAAGTCAAAAAAGTGGGTCCGCCGGTCTGTCTGTCTGTCCGGGCGCAGTATGGCGAAACTGTTCAACGGATTTGCTTCAAAGTTTGTATATAATGTTTTTGGGGTTACATATCGCGGCATTTTTTAACGGTTTCTACCATACAATTTTTTTGGTGAAAATCACTTATCACTATTTTTCTAAAAAATGGTTTCAAGGATTTTGGTCTTTTTTGTACTAAGGATACTTGGGATGGGGCCAAAAATACAGCATAATCAGTTTTTGGAAAAAAATCCGATTTACGGTAATTTATACAAACGTAAATTTCTCAAAAACTAGTACGATTCCGTAAAATGTTTAGGTTCGATATTGTTTCTGAATTCATCTAACTTTGTTGGCTAAATAAACCGACGACTTTACTTCATAAAAATAAATCCAATGACGATAATTCGCATAGACATGGTATTAAACTAATTCAAGACTACACTATTTACCAAACATACCATTCAATATATAGATTATTTGACCAGCTGTGCGCAATATTGCATCACCTCGTTGGAAGAACATTTCAAGTCCACAAATTATTATTTTCTTTTCTTCCTAGGTTTGCAGCTTTTCCAGAGGTCAACGTTGGAGGTGGTCAATCTTTAAGCATTCATTTATATTGCACAACATCCGCTAATGTACTTTTCTTAAGGAGGGTCCACATTTTTAATTATAGAAGTCAGTTGGATATTCTCTAGTCCAGCATTAGCTTGGATAAGGGATTTGGCAAGCAACATTGATGCATCGACCATTAGAATCCAATTCATCGACTTCATAATTCCCTGGGACATCGCTGTAACGAAAGTTTACTGGAATATCGCTTTGCACTGCCAAACATAAAGTGGCTTGACATCACCATTTCCCATTTTTGAACTACAAAAAACGTTAAAAAATTTTCTGAGATTCGAAGATACGCTTAGCTGGATTGTCTATTCGCTCGATGTGGATGAGCCAATATATTTGAATAGTGGTGGCTTTTTAGACTACATCCACATCTTGGGATAGCTCATAGAGTTCGCGGTTGTATATTTTCCACCATTCGAGTTAGGAATTTTGAACGCATTTATTTCGCCAAACTGAAGTAGCAGCGGCTTCCTAGGGTAATTCTTCGTCGGATTTCTACTAAGTTGTCATATGTGGAGTTGTTATTTATACCAAGGTAGATTTATGCTTAACTACCTCGAAGTTGCTGCTATCAACAGTGACATTTTGTCCAGGTCGCTGGACAGATGCTTGTTTGTTTGTTGATAGCATGTATTTAGTCTTGTCCTCATTTACTTCAAGACTAACTAACCGAGAAGACGGAAAACAGAATTTGTACAGCCAGTCCCAAAAAAAGGGCCTCCTCCTACCGATTTCACTTACGTCACTTCTTTCCAAGGTCATGGAAACGCTGATCAATCGTCAGCTTATGAAATATCCTGAATCGCGAAAACTTCGAAATGACCGGCGGTACGGTTTTCGCGACAACAGGTCCACTGGTAATTTAATGTCATATCTGACCGAAAAGTGGAACCAATCTATTCACCGTGGTAGTGAAAGTAAGGTCGTTTCGTTTCATATTTCAAAGACATTTGACAGAGTTCGGCATTTTGTCGAAAATGCGTGCATTTGGGATCGATGATACCCTTCCTCAATGAATTAGAAATTTCCTTTCGGAACGTTCAATTCTAGTTGTTTTGGACGGTTTCAAGTCTGCAACTTACCAAATAAATGCTGGAGTTCCCCAAGGCTCCGTTTTGTCTCCGACTCTCTTTCTCATTTTTATAAATGATCTTCTCTCTGTCACTTCTAATCCTATTCATTCCTTCGCCGATAACAGTACCCTCAGCTTTACATGGGCAACGCCCCTCAGCTTGAACTATAGCGTTGAACTGGAACGGCAAAGTATGTGAAGCTCATTAAATACCGATATTGACGGAATTCTTGCGTGGGGTAAAGCCAATAGAGTGGTTGAGTCTGTCATTGAAACCCCAATACTCTGCCATTATCCATAAATGGCACTTGTATCGCTGAAACCGAAAAGCTTCCCATTCTCGCTATGTGCATTAACGACAACCTTCGTTGGAATGATCACATGTTCGATGAGGCGAAATGTCTAGGGTTCCTTAACCGTTGCAAGAAATATTTCGCCCCTTCTGATCTGGCTAGAACCTACAAGGCGCTTATTCGCCCAAAACTTAAGTACAACGCTCATATCTGGTCTGGTGCACCAATAACATATTTGGCGCTACTGGACGGGATTCAAAAGCATGCGATAAAACTTATTGGCGACCGAGATATTGCGAAATCACTTGAACCTTTTATTCATCATCGTAATGTCTCCTGCCTATCGTTATTTTATCGATACAACCATCACAAGTGCTCAAACGAAATAGCCAGTTGCATTCCTCCCCTCTAACACTTCAACCGTTATTTCAGGAATGCTCATCAGTTCATCCCAAAGCCTGTATTCGAACGAAATGTGAAATATAAGGATTCGTTTCTCTGCCGCACAACACGAATGTGGAATGCTCTACCCCACTCTGTTTTTCCTGCCCACTACAATTTGCAAACATTTAAAATCAATGTGCATCGGTTTCTCACCCTGTCTTCTAATTCCTTATTTCCGTAATGCGCGTGCTGTGTTACTTTCAACATTATAAGAGTGCTAGCAATCCATTTTGTAGATCCAATTATACAAATTTAAAATAAAATTCATGCATCGTTTCGAAAGTATGTACTCGTAATAAAAAGACAACATACTTTATCCTTTTGGCCATAGAATCCTGACATTTTTTAATAATACCAAAGCTACACAAGTTAATGTTCATTCCTCATATTTATTTGAATACCATTTCGTACTTCGCAGTACCTTCCAAATTGACTATATCCCGTTGTTACGCGCACATTTCAAGTAATAGCTCAATTATTTAACCTCAATTAACCGACTCCATCAACTGAAACCCATCTCACTGCTTTGATCTTTCACCAGAAAAACAAGAACATTTAAAAGAAGTATTAATATTTAATATTTTATCTCAGTTCATGAGAAAGCCAAAAAGAATTGCCTTGCCGTCTCCTAGCAATTCTCTAATTAAGTACAAACTTCTTTGAAGCCAAGACCCCTCCGTGTTTACTGTCCTCCTAAAATGAGTTTTATTTATCTAGTTGTATTGTATATTCCGCGCCATTAATCCTGAATCTCTTCTCATTTCCATTCGCATGAGGGGATAATGTTTTTAGTCTCGATTTCACATTTGGCGCCAAATATCATATTTGGTCCTTTTAATGTTTGATTCGAAAACTATTGGCACTAATGTATTCTCCTGCCAGCACCGATGAAACAAGAAAGTGGTACCTATCAAAAATTGAAATATTACAATTTACTGTGGCTTTAAAGCTGGCATGGGTTTTAGTTTTAACTGCCACAACAGCGGTGCGTCAAGAAGCTTTATAAATGATTCATATTCAGAGAATTAGAATTCAAATATTGCATGTTCCTCTTCCTATACAAGGACTACGTGTATCTACTTGCAGATGTATACACCGATTCAGTGAAAAATTCCTGTTGAAATGAAGATTTTATTCATGATGAATAGTATACTTGTGGGGGCTTACTAGATTGAGTAGGTATACCGTATACCTCCATAACAAGAAATAAATCTCTACTTTGCTTTTTTTCGATAATAAATATGACTACATTATTCCCACAAGCGTGTGCCTACAAAGCAGTGATTTAATATTATGCGTTATTTTGATCAACCGATCAAAAATAAATAAATTGCTTCAATAAATTTTATCCATCTAAATCTATGTCAGGGTTCTTGCTTTTTAATAAAACAATTTATGTTTCTATTTATTTCGAAGTTTCTGTGCACTGTTTTCTTTCACAGATGGCTACTGGGTTTGTATGCACATTTCTTTTTTATGAAACACATTGCGTCCGTTTCTTTTTTTTTCTGGTTAAGAGTGCAATATGTATCATATCCTGTCTGTTTGCTCACATCCTATCCAGCGTTTGCTTGTGTGATATTTGGAATAAACACATATTTCAATAGTGTTTAGCTCTCTCTCTCTCTTTGGCTGCATAGAAAAGTTGCTTTAACAATTTAATTTAATCTATTTATTTCTTTATTCTATTTGAAGGAAACTTTCTGCAGATTGGGAATGTGTGAAATTGTTTCAGTATATATGTACATATAGCCGCGTTATTATATCTCCACGTTTTTCGCTGTTTAAAGTTTTCCGTTTTTATTTGATCATTGACAGTATCCAATAGTACTATATGACTTTCTACGAGAATATTCTTGAATTTGCGGTTTGCTGATGAAATTTTATGTCTTTTCATATAACTTCGAATGTAGCTACATTTTTTTTTAGTTTTAACCAGTCTCTTCCTAAATGAGTGGAAATATTCTTTCATTACACCTATTTGTAAAATCTTTAGAGCATTCTTCAATGCTATCCTGTCTAAAAGAAGTCAATGGTTATAGAAGTTACTTGGGGTGTTCCACAGGGCAGTCATTTGGGTCCGTTTCTATTTATATTATTTAATTATGGCGTTCATAAAATCTGTCCATTTATAAAGGTTTTGACTTTCGTGGATGATTTTTTCAGCAAATCGTATTAGTACTTAAATTTTGCATAATTATTTTATAAATGTTCTTAAACATGAACAAGATATTGGTGTCATATTTGACCAGAAGTTCAGTTTATTTTTGCATTATGATGATGTCATTGCCAATTCGAACTCATTGTTAGGCTTCCATAAATGTAATAGTAAAGACTTTCGAGAAATAAGTAGTCTTACTCTTATTTGCTGCTCGTTAGTCAGATCTTATTTAGAAAATTATTCTATAATTTTGGATTCATGAACTTGGATTCGAAAGAGCCCAAAAAAACTTCACGAGCTACGCGGTTCGTTAATTAGATATGTTGGATGAGCTTCCTAATTATGACAGAAGGTGCCAATTAGTTGGTCGGCAAAGCTTAGGTTTTAGACTCGATGCAAATTCCGTCATGTTTATTCGAGATATTCTTAATAATCATATTATGATCCCCAAAGGTCACTGCGGGTTAGACGCTTATTTTATACAGATGGGCATAAAACCGATTATGTGTATAATGAGCTACGTGGATAAGCACATGAATTTCGCAACGAAATTTAATTTTTACTTGTCGCGAGCAGTTTATATGAAGTTAATTTATTCATTAACTCTAAATTAATTAAATTCCTATTTATTTAAAATTATCTATAAGATGAATATCGGTAGATAAAGCTTAGTCGCACAAAAAATAACCGTTGCGTAAAGTGGTACTGAGAGCTTACACTTAGAGAACGTAGTGTTTTGTGTTTTGCTCTGTGATACTATTACAAATCGGGGCGGCATCACGCAATGGGCCCCTTGTTTTAAAAAGGAAAATGAAGAAACAATAATTTTTAATTGTATTAAAGCGACATAATAAGTTGTAATGTATAACTATTTTAGAGAACATGTTTTCGAGACTTAATACTACCTAATATTACTGAAGTTATTGACTTATCGAAAATCAAAATCTTTTTGTTTTGGCATCACTTGTTTATCAAGTTTGTCAAAAATGCTGTTGAGATCTGTAATCGCTGATTCTATGTCATTGTCAGAAGTGTCTATCAAACACATCGACTGAACAACTTGCGATATTATCCATTGCATCCTGTGAAAGTTCTTCTGGTAGTGTTTTTTATTCCTTTCATCTTGCGCGCCTTTCCATATCAATAGCCATTATTTCAAACTTTTAAGTGGCAAAAAGTATAGCATTATTGACAGCAACTATATTACTACATAAAGTCTTCGAGCAAAGTGCAATAAAACTTATCCATCATTTAAATAACAACAACTTCTGAAGTATCATCGTCCAACTAGCGGTAGTTAATACGATTGCAAAAAAAAAAAAAACTGAAAATGGCCTCCCCCGTTGGTGGGGCACGGACCGTACCGTAACAAGTTTAGTGTAAAGATTTTTTTGAAAAGAAATTTTCTTGAACGTTTTTATGATATTTGCAACCAAAATAGTCAAAAGGTGTTCCAGCTCGGCATGATTCCAACGTGTTAAGCAGCTTTTGTCATTGTCATGACTTCAGCTTTGGAAAACGGTACTGTATTTCGAAAATTGTGAAAAACCAAATGCATGAAGAACTATATTTTTTAGAGGATTAAACGTAACTGAAATGGGCAAAAATCTGTGCGAATGAAAAAATAAAAAGTTATAATTGTAAATGCCATTAATTCAAACATGATTTAGTTAAATAAACAATCAAAATTCATACGTATGTTTCCTGCTTTTAGAATTCTTCGCATGTTTGTTGAATAGGTTTCTTATCAAACAAAATAAAAAATATTTTATAAATCTTATATGTGGGCTCTTTTTCCTACCTACTGTGCATTAGCAACTTTCCATTGTACTTTTTGCAGTGTGTGCTCTGCATACAAATTTAAAATCCCGGAGTTTCCACAGGAACTGGACTAAAAATATAAAGGGGTTTTTAATTTAGTATGGCTTCCAACACGGCTTTGGAAGTGATTCTTATTGCTTTAGTAGTGCAGCCCCTTATTTGGTCATTGTCTTATAATTGATAACGTCTTGTAAAGCCAAATCATAATACTTAATTATGTTGCAGGTATAAGTACGTTTCTCTGTTCTTTTCTTTATATTGATGCTCACTTTTCAATATTTGGCGCAATCAGAAATTTTAAGAGAAGTGTCATCCGTTGAAGGCTTAGATACTAAAATTTAATTTATTATCTTTCTTCCTTATAAAGAAGAATAGTTCCGTCTTCTGCTAATCTCTCTCTCTTATTGATGACGGGTGGATAGGATTTTTTCTGTCGCTAAAAGCGCCATATCGTCTGCATAAGCGAATTTGTTGACTCTACTTAATTTTAGAATATTTAAAATCGCAGTAAAATTATTTAACTTTAAGTAACGTTAAAGATTTCAACACAAGCAAAATAGGGTAGCAAAGGCGCACCTAACTTTAGCTAGTAAGTAGTTCATAAAATATTTTGCGCACGAGCTATCACCTTTCTTTTGAATGCACCTACGCCTCCACAAGATATATATATTTATATTAATTTTGACACATAGTTTGTTACACCGCTTAATATGCGTCGTATATTATCTGGCCTTGCCTACTTTTTGGGGGCGTTTTTTAAAATATTGAAGATTTTCAAATAAATTAAATATAAAATGAAGTAAAATGTCATCCACCATGTCTTCAACGCTTTTTATTGGAGGCATATAGAGTTATCGATAAGGTATCATACTGTTCGTCCCAAGCGGACTGTAGCCTTTCCTTATTGTTTTTTACTCTTTTCAATTCATAAAAAAAACATGTTAAAATACCCTATTACTACCCACATCATCAGAGTTACGGCATATTTTTTCTTCGAATCCATGCTATTAAATTGTATGTTAACCACTTTCCCACAAATACTTTTCGTAATTATAACGTTTTAGGTATGAAATAAAATATCAAACGAAATTCTCCTTTCTTTTAAGTTCTTAATGAATTTTTTCTGTAATTTCTCCGTAAAGGTTGAGTGTGAGCCCTTTATAGACAAAATATATGTGTGTAGACTTAGTAGGTACTAAGGCAACACATTAGTGTATATTTATAACATAGAATTTCTCCGTAGAGTAAGGTTGAATGTGAGCGCTTTATAGACAGAAAATGTATGTGGGCTTAGTAGGTACTAAGGCAACACGTTATTTGGAACATCCTCGTTTTATAAAATTTGATTTCCAAAAATTCCGCGATAAACATTGTCCATACAAATGGACAAGAAGATACTTGTATATAGATTTGTTTATGGAATTTTTTTCGGCTATGTCTATAAGAAATTAAATCGAAAAACAGAGAAAAAGTGTTTATGGAAAAAACTTTGTACAGAAGAATTTGTTAAAAATCATTCATGATCATTCAGAGCTAGGCCTAAAACCTCCCATAAGGGCTAGGCCTAGAGACTCTAAAAATTTACTTTGTCTTATTATCCCAAACTATAATATTATCACAAACACAAGGCTGTTTCTAATAAATAAAGTAAGATTTTTGCTGTTTTTTTGTTTAATATAAAAGTGTTACTATTTTTATTATCTTAGTAAAGTATTCAAATAGACTAAGGTTCCGTAACACCATTCAGTATAAATTTTCTCTGGAAATTCAAGCTGCAAATCAAATCCATGAAATCAGTCTTAGTAAACTTTATAGCAGGGTACGGAAACGCACGCTCACGAGCAGTTCGAATTGCACAGAAACCTTTTTTTTCTTATGCCAATCCAATTCCTTATAAACTAAGCGTAACCTATCTATTGCACCGCAACACTCCAATTACACAGAAAACATATTTTTCTTACACCAATCCAGTTCATTTTCTGGTTTTGCCAAAACTCACCCACGTGCGCGTGCGTTTTAAAGACATTCCTGGGAATTGTAAGGCTGATGAACTAATAATATGACTCTTCTGAAAAAAGAGAGTAAGGTATACCAAGCGCTACTGGTAAAATGTCGCTCAGACTGGCTGCTACTGAGGAAACAAACATTACGTAGATTAGTTGAATCACATGTCTAGCGACGAACCAGATCTGACGATGCAGACAGCACATTATCACGGCAATAGTTAACCCTTGCCGCATGGAAAAAGAAGAAAGAGGCAACGGTCCTCCACCTGCTGTCTCCAGAAAAAGAAAGTTCCATATTGGAGCCTTCTGATACGAAGATATAAGTGTTTTATCAATATAACCAATATAAGTCCTCTTCGCTTTGTTAGAAACTACAAATGGGTTTACGAGTAGGGACGAGATTTTAATTTTACCCAACCCAGCTCCCTACTTTTAATGAACTGTCAATAAAGAAGCTATGATGGTTTGCTCCAAGTTTTTAGTGATGTAAAACCAAACTATCTGAGAAAAACCGATTATAGTACGAATGAGCCAGTAGTGACTGCGATGGAAAATAATTGTTGAGGGAAAAAATACTACAAAGTCCCACCGGTAGTATGAACTTAAATCGTTTGTGAAAAACATGAAAACATTACGTATTCGTCACCTATTCCGACACTTATTAACAATGGTATTCCCCAAGGCTCTATTTTGTCATTATTCTCATATTATCTGGGGCTTGCTGTTACTTCTAATCCTATTTATTCCCTGGCCGATGACGGAAGACGCAAGTTTTCATATTCGTTTCCTGGTCAACGCCCCTCATCATCGGGCGTTGAACTGGAACGGCGACGTATGTCAATCTCATTAAATGCTGATCCTGACAGCATTCTTGAGTGTTATTCCACTCATTACTCATACATACACCAAAAGAGTGAAATTTATTTATTTTAAAACATAATGCTGTATTCTATCATTAAAGCGAAACACTAATAAATACTCTGTCATTATCTATTAATGACACTGACACTGGCATCGCAGAAACTGAATGACTTTTCATTATGGGTATGTGAAATTCCATTCTTTTAGGCTTCCTTAATTCCCTTTGATCTGGCAACAATTTATAAGTCGATTATTGGCCCCAAACTTAAGTACAACGTGAGGTACAATTTATTGGCGATAGAGACATTACGAAATCGCTTGACTCCTCTCTTATAAATCGTCGCCTGCCTGTTATCATTTTATAAGTATTCTACCTACTGATCCGCCTGTGAGGTTCGGCAGGCCACCCAGTCCTGAAAAAATCACTGAGGCCAATAAAATCGAAGAGTTTTAAGACCTACCAACCTCTTTTATGTTCAATCCACGTCTGTTATTGTGTTCGATCTATCTTTTACTAGACGCGGTACCATTGATGATACAAATGACCAGATGTAATATCTCCCCCTCCATTACCTTTTATGACAAGCGCTGAAGAGATATTCGTATCTATTCCGCCTCCACACGGGAGACCGTGATCTGCAGGAATAAAAATGTTAAGCTGATGCGGCCCTAATAAATTTCAGCAAAGGCTAGTAACCAGAGATTAAAACTTATTCATTGAATCTTCGGGCTAAAATATCCCGGTTGGTAACCCTATTCCCACCGCTCAAAATTAAACACAGATATATTTTGATTATGAGCGTGTTGGTGGACCATCTATAAAGTAAATATACGTAGGCATCTTTTAAACTTCTGCATTCTAACCTTACTTTTAGGTCTCCAAAATCAGTGTTTAAAGTGGCATAACTTTTGCTGGTCACAAGTACTATAATATACTTTGCGACAAGTTACAAACTGTGCATACAAATTAACACCTTTAGAATAGGGTATACATTATGTAAGGGTATGATGGTGAAAGTTACTGGACCTACTTTGGTATTCGAAATTTTTTAGGTTTTATCATATGCAGTGCGACTTCTCGGTCACACCTTAGGTTTTTCGTAAGGGCTGTTTAATCCATCGATATATCCTTAAAAAAGTAAATACCTAGATGCTCACATTTAAGGAAGACCCAGATCTAACTAACTTACTTTTCCTGTTCCCAGCAAATTCATAAAGTTCTCCATACTAACATGCACTATCCGGAAAGGAAAACATCCATTTACACTCTACCTACATAGTTTGTATTTAAATCCTCAAAACCTTGTGCATATTGCATGGGCTGAATTTACTCCTATTAACTTTGTAAATATGTTTTACCGCTTGTTTTATGAATAACTAAAAACGTCGAGTATAAAGTTTTCTCAAATGGAATTAAGTTGACAGTTTTTGTGTTATTAATGTTGCAAATTGCAGTGACTGCATTCAATGTAGAAAGGTGAAAGTTACTCTAATGCCTTACTAACTCTACTCGAATTAACAAAGTATCCCAAGACAAAAGGCAAAATGTTTTATCCTGCTCGAGCAATGAAAGAAGCACCGAAATAAGTTCACATTCAAAAGTAGGACGACGGGATTTCAAGTTAAGAACGCGTAAAATGTCAAGCTATTCATTGTTTTTCAAAAAAGACATTCAAATCAGTTCAGCGCCTAATTTTATTCCTGGCTGGTGGAACTTACTTTCCAATGATTGTGTGCCATGATTTAAATGCATTAAAAAAGGCACAAAGTGAGTTCAGTTGGCTCACAGAAAAACACTTAATGAATACAAAATTAGATATGTACATATTTTTTCCAATAAGGTTATATACAACCTTTACTTTGTACAGGGTGTTCCAGAAAACAATAAATTGTTTGAAAATATTGTATCCAATTCCGCCAATTCGGAGGAAGATACATGCGAAGTTTTAGAAACTTATAAATTATAACACAAAAGCTTTAGCCAAACTAAAAGCTTTGAATTAAGATATGCAACGGTACAAAAATTAGGAGCAGATTCAACATGTGTTAGAAGGTGATAGTCACTTTGCTGAATGACGAAAGTCGCTTTAATTGTTTATTTTAAGCGTGGCTACGTCATTGTGCTGCTGTTTTAAGTTAAAATTAACGTAGATAAATCGGAGGTGAACTTTTGGGCCGTGTAGTTCCTTTTTGAGAGGTTGCTTGATATTAAACTGTAAAGAAGCCACAGATTGGTCATCGAATTATTTTTTCGTCTGCTTTTTTATTAGTATCCGCTGTGCCTTGGTTTCCGTCAACGAGAACGTTGCGTTCATGGGTTGACGGGTTATGGAGGCGACGATTCAGCTATGAACTCTAAGTGTCCCAGCCATCTCACGCTCATGTAGAGCGAATAAACACCAACGCTCCAGCCCGCAAAATCGTCGACTCCAATCCAGAGGGATAACGCAGTAGAGGAAGGCCTCGTCTTAGGTGGAACGCACAAAAGGAAGGGGACCTCAACCAACTTGGAGTGCGCAACTGGAGCCAGTTAGACAAAAACTGCTCTAATTGGATAGACTTATTAGTTGAGGCCCAGGTCCACCCCGGTTTGTAGCACCCCGCCTGGTTCTCAAATGAGGTGAAATTTATTCATTGTGGCTAAAACTTGAAAGCTATTCCAGACTATGATCTTTTGATATGATCTTAAAAAACTTAAGTGTAAGTAAAGCTACCCCACTTACAGAGGATGTATACATTATATTATTGATTCATAGATAGATCTCCTTAAATTCACCCGGATGCAGTGAATAAAGCATTGATTTTGGCCTAAAACCCTGAACTGCCTGGTATATAATTTAGTGTAAGATCCAGTTCCAATTCCTACATCTGTTTGGAGTCAATCTGGATTCATGAGAATATTTAGCAAATGTTGGTTTATTTTATTTGATCTGCGTATAACCCTTCGCCTGGGACTGAAGGTTAGTTTGGCTATACTGAATGGTATCTGAAAGAGTTTTCATTTTGTGATGAGTACATTTCAGGATTGTAGAAATGCTTGCTATAGTCTGTAGCGCTGCAGCAGGTGATGTGGTCTTTGTAATCTGAAGGCTATACATATATAATAACTTTTTGCGCAACGAAAACGCCAGAATTTGATTGGCCTCAGTGACGAAGTAATAAGAAACTAGGATTTTTGCGGACCAGTAAGGGTGCTGGGCTGTAATTAGGTAATGTTCCCAATAAAGCTCCTAAAAAATCCCTAAAAAACACTGATTATTTATATTGTAAAATGTACAGCTATCACCACAATAAAGCTGTAACTCATTTCAGCCCCTTTTTATTGGTAAACGAATATTTCTAAAGTCTAGACAACATAAAAAATTTGTTACAGTAGTGGGGTCTACCATCACCCCAACTCAAGGTATATCAAGTTAAAGTGAATATTTACAATTTTAAGGTATACCTTCAAAAATATTAGATATAGCTTCAAAAATACCTTAATACATTTTGTAGACCTAATTTAATAACGCAAGAAATGATAATGGTTTTATGTGATTTTACAACCCCAGAAAAAAGTTATGAAAAGTAAAAATGAAAAAAAATCATTTTTCTTAAAACCAATTGACGCTAAAACTGTGCCCTTACCGATGAATTCTGTCATCTTTTTTCTATGAACTGTTATCTTACATCTTGAAATCTGCCATCTATCATATTGTTGGTTACTTATCTGCTGTCAACTGACAGGTCTTCTATCATATTGTTGCTGAAAGAAACACTGACCAAAAATTCGATCAATAGCTCCGATTTCTCAAAATACCTAGAGCCTAATGCGACTGAGAGTGAATACTTAAAATAGTTCTTAAACGATTAAAAATTGAACGCATTTACGGAATTAGCCTTAATATGTGTATCTAAAAAATTGAACATTTCTTCCATACACGTGCTTTTTGACACCTGCTTATTTCTTGACAAATGCTCTATGAACTAGGCTTAACCTATTTTTGTGATAACAAAAGACTTATATTCAATTGTTTTAATATATATACGTTTGTATTTTCCAGAGTAATGGGAAACAATCTGCTCGCAAACCGGGACAGGCCCACCCTGTTTATCATATATTTTTATCTTCCTCCTAGGCAAATGCCAACCAATGTAACTTCTTCTATATATGGGTAGATTGATATGGTAACGTAATTCTGTTTATAAAGCAATGTTGCGCATAAAATCGTTTACCTAACTTATTCTTTCTATTCCTATTCCTACCTGCAGATGTGCGTAGCGTATATAGCAATTCAATTTTGTTTTTCGTTATAAATACCTTAACAGCCGGGGGTTGAAAATAGACTATTAGAAGCCAGGCTAGCTCAAATTTATGCGTACAACTTTTCCACCAAGTCAATGTTGACATGTTATTCTTGGAAACTCGACTCTTCGGCCTGAACTTTTAGTATTTTGTGTCAAATAGAATCCGGTATCCGTTCCATGTTAATCTTTGCTCAATAAAACCCAACCTCACTAATGGATAATTGTTATCACAAGCCATCGTCTGTGATGATGGCGAATGATGAATAAACATCAACAAAATCCGCCTTTAACCATTTCCGTTTTCCATTACATGTACATATTTGGGAAAAAAAAAATCAATATACATACTTCTAACACATACAGCTAACGCGCGTTTTAATAATTGAGTGATTTCAATCTTTACCCCCAATTCAACGGGAAACATTCTACAATATAACCCTGAATGTCTGCGCAAGTTTATGGTTTTCACGATGAGTGAACCCATAAATCTAGTCTAATAAGCTATCATAGTTAAAAGAAATGCTTTTTCTTATTAAATGCAGATGAAAGTAAAGTTGTATGGCGTCATCTCCGAGATCGTAAGAAGTTCAAAATGAGTCTTGGGGGTGTTGCGAATCGACTGTTTGGCCCCCCACATTTATTTGATTGATTTGCAAATTTGAAATTTCAGCGATTTACAAAATCACAAAAAAAAATTCAATTCATTTTCAAAGTTAAATTCTGATTTGTAGGCGAATTAGCGTCAAATTGTTGACATAAATTATTTGAACAGCTGAAAGCTTTGATTATCATTATTAATTACCAAATATTTGCCATGGGTTTTGTGGTATTGGTCGTTGTGGTGCCATGGTAGTAGGGACATATGCTAATTGAATTTAATTGCAGTCAAATCAAATTGGAAATGTCAGTCAACATCAATCATAGATAAACAAATTTATTATAGTTAAAGGACCATGAACCAGTTCTAGACAGACAGATTTATAGAATTCAATGGATCTTAAAATGGACTAAGGAATGACGAACGAACGAAGCTGTTGCTGTTGTGAACGACGTGGAATTCATATTTTTGGATCTTCTTAACTTTCTCCTGAACTGATGCAAAATTCTTCTTAGTACAAACTCATCTTAATTGTGTTGGTGTCACTGCATTTTGCAAAGAAAATGTTGTACTAAAATAAATAAGCTTAGATAAGAAGAGGCATTTGTTTGACTGGATATGTCAGCGTCACAAAATCTGGCAATACATGTTCCTTTTTGTATATTGCCATTGTCATTTTCAGCTCTAAATTGATAATTTACATTGCTAGTTTCATTTTATTGAGCCTTCGATTTATATATAAAAAAGTTTGTTCTAAGGGTTAGATTAGACTGTATGCCAAGCAGTCACATAATTGGTCATATTTGCTAGAAAACTGCTTGAATTGCTAGCATATATTCGCATTCAGTATGAACCATAAATGACTCAATGTTGTAAATGACAACAGATTTGACCGCTATTTGGTCATTCAGTGTAATCACAACAAAATTTTGTATGCAGCCGAATGATGTAAGAGCACAATTTATAAGAAAAAGAGGAAGAGATTAATTGCATTGGTTCGACTACTACGAGAAAGTAGCTGAACTGCACTTGCGAAATTCTTATAAGGTTGTTCTACATAACAGGTTCCTCGTCTTCTTCTTTTTAGCACCTCCTAAGCCCAAGTACTGCGAGGTTTGCGATCTATATTGCTAGTGCCGTTAAGTTAATATTTATACCGTTAGCTGTGCCGCATACAGTTCGACCATCAAACAAAAATATGTTGTGATAGCTCTCGAATGATCTGTATGACCACGAGAGCTGAAATGACCATTTAAAAAATTTAGTCAGCCAATCTCTGAAGAATATTTTTCGTTTAATACCATATAGGGTAGTTGGATCATGTCATAAAATGTGTTCACCTTTTTGGTCTTCTTCAAGACAAAGTCGGCACTTCGGAGAGTCGACTGATGACCCCTGACCTGTTTTTGATCTGTTTTAGCAATGTATTTGGACTAATTGACCGCTGATTTAAGTTTGCTGCAGAAGGGTTGAAGGGTGAAGCAGTCCAATGATATGCAAGTTAAGAGCATTTGTAGCTCCTTGACTGGCTGTGAATAAAAGAATATTTGCATCTGTGACACCAGAGTCGTAAATATGATTGGCAGGTTCGTTTTATACTTCTGTATGAAATAAACTGGAGCTGCGACGAGTGATCCACAAAAGTAAAAGGAACTACTCTCTGGTGCACCAGTCTAGGACCGTCTTAATGGCATTTCGTATACTTGTAGTGGTTCGCTGGCTTATTTGCAATTGTGATTATGATTTAAAATGTTATTGTGAAGTACCCTAACATGCCTAAGTTGCCTAACTGATAAAACCGATCATCAATGACCAAATACCACAAGAATAACGATAGCACTTCTCCCTGACTTTATCCCTCAGTTCCTTTGGAAAGGAAAACTAAAATTTAAGTATGCCTTCGTAACTTTTTTTTCACACAAAATTAATTTAAAGCAAATTTTCACCCCTATCACGAGCTACGTCGTAATAGAAAAATGTCTACGAATCCCGAAAAATCTATTACAATTTCCCTTCGTAGTGGAAAAATTGCTACGAAATTCGAAATTCATATTATCACCACTCCCGAAAAAACTTAAATTAGTTTGCACTTCTCTACGACATGTCTTTTTCTGTCTTAGACTAACAGTAATAGTTTTTTCAACAAAATGTATGTTCTTTTAAAAATATTTTAATCATTTATATATAATTAAATATAATAAAACATGTTTTAAATTCTTCAAATTCATGAAGAACCTTGATTGGGCCATACTTATTTCGAAACCGTTCCCGGTGCCAAGCTGGTAGCTGCCTTCAGCTATAAGTCTCAGCGCCACACTCAAACAAATAACAAATTGTTCATTACATATATGTATATTTTTAATTCAGTCAATGATACAAATCTATAAGAACTCATTTAAATCACAAAATATTAAATTTTTACTAGAAAATAAAAATAAGGTAAAAAATTGTTTTGGGAAAATTAAGGGATTTTTTTTGCGTTCAGGGATTTTTCTTTCTATTTTTACCGTATTAATTTTGACATAAATCATCTGACTTCGAACATGGAACCTAGTTTTTTCAATCAGGCAATGATTTTTTCGAATCCCTTCGTTTCTTTTAATTGCTTTTTTGTCGGGATTCGTAGCGGAATTTTGATTCGGAGATTTCTCCGAAGCGAATTTGTGATTTCGAAATAAGTTACAATATTCAATCGCAACTAAATTTCTCTTTTTTAAGCTACTTAATTTAATTTGATTAGTGTCGAAGTTTCCCGTTCAAAATGTCGAAAGCAAACTGCTAAAAATGCCATATACGTAATCAGACTGCCATATCCCATACTTGTCATGTCGTTCATAAGCTTGTGGCCATATTGTAGTGCATGACACTTGTAATAGGAACTCTCTATTAACTGCCAATCAGCTATCTCACGAATTGCAAGGGGAAGCGCTTGTCGTGTACATTTAAAGACGCACTACCGTCTTATAGTCAAATTTTTATGTTGCTCTCATATTTTATATGATGAGCTCATGCCAAATAGATTTCTGTGATGTCACAGAAATATGCGACGTTTAATGATAATATTGTTTCTTGGAAAATACTTTCAATATCCTTTGGGATAATGTTTCTATTTTATTTTTGTGTTATTTCGCTACTAAGCAAGTTTGCCTCGTAGCCTCGTGTACACATATTTTACAGAATCGAAGAGCAATTCAAAAACAAATTCTATGATAAACTTTAACAAAAAAAACATATAAACCCTTTGGGACTACGAAACAGCTAACTTACATTACATAAAACATCTATATTTCAGCGCTGACGTCACAAACAATAAAAAAATAAAAAAAGATTATATGTACATATTTCAAAAAAGTTGACACCAGTCCAACATCTCAAGGGATTCACAAACCAAAAAGTTTATTTCAGCTCACTAGGATATAATAAAATGAAAAAAAAAAACAAAAAATTACGAACACGTTTATGTGTGTCTCTGTATGTACATCAAAATTCCCCCGAGAATACTTTTTTATATTGCACAATAAAAGTTAAATCCAATAATCCGACGAGGAGCTGAAAATAACCACTTTGACGAACCGACATTTTGTTCTTGGTCAAACTGGTGGGTGGGGTGCCATTTAACACTTAAAATACCATCAGATGGTTTTCTTATGAATAGTTGCTATGGTCAGAGTGATCCATTTCATTAAGCATTCCTCCACTAGCGCATCATAAAATGAACCCGTTAAAGAAAGGATAGCTTTTGGGGGAAAACGCTATTAAATCCGCACTTTAGATTGCACGGGATAATAACAATCAACCATTCCGAAATGCATTTCCATGCAAATAGTTACGCACTTGAGTATCGAGTTATATGGTTGCTGAAGTTGTCTTTCTTAAGATTGACATTGTGCTCAGAGTTTCGTAACAATGAAAAAGCTACAGCGGGTCTTACACTTTTTGGGCAATAAATGCATGACGACTTGCTTTCTTGTAGAAATCTATAGGGTGTTGCCAAATTAAACAGGAAGTAGTTTGTTAACCCTATACTGCATGAAAAATAAAATTTATCGGACTTACTTTGTATACACTTTTTTTAAGTTATTTGTGAAACAAAATTTCTAAAACATAGGCCGCTTTTCAAATGAAGCTGCAACTATGCATAGAAAGCAACAGAAAATCGTTGGTTGTTAGAACTGTTTATTTCTTCCGTAAATTTAATCAGAAACTGTAATCCCTACGAAGCTGAAATTTTGGATTATAGGTCGATTTTTTAAATTTACAGCGCGATCTATACTGGAGAATGGATAACTCAAGAAGTAAATATAATAGTTATGACATAATTCGAAGTTATTCACATAGAATATAGCGGTTTTTAGATTGGAGTAAACAATAGTTGATAAATAATCCAGTACTCCAACCGTAATTATACGTTATTGATTTTAATACAGTAATAAAGGAAGTGCGATATTTTAGAAGTTTGAAGATAAATAATTTCAATTCAATTCAATTTCATTTTTTTCTAAACTAAATTTACTATTGTTTGTACATTTATATTTGCAAAGCCATATAGGCCTTGTCTGCAGAAGATTATTATTATTTTTTGGGTTCTAATACATAAGATTTATAATTAAGATTTTAGAATGTACGTTTTTTTTAAGTTAAAATTTTTCAAAATTCGTTAGCTTTTTTTTAAAAAAAATTGGCTTTTGTAAGTTGCTAAAAGTTACGGATAGTTCATTGAATATTGTAGGGATTGCTACGTCATATTTTCGCCGTCCATACTCATTCCAGTATTACGGGATATCGTATCTATCTTCATGTCTTTGTCTTGTGTTAACAATTTGTAGAGTCGGGATCTTGTAGGTGGTGTCATTTTTGAATTTTGTATGTATAAAAGTCTCGTGCTGCTGTCAATTTGATGCCAATCGATATTATGTGTACGTAATTTATAATCGATATATCAATTACTGTATCCTTGCTACCGTTGATCTTAAGTTTTGTTTTATGGTGCATCTCCCCACGCTAAAATTCCATTCCTAAGGTGCGATTTAATAAGTCCGAAATAGCATTGTCTGAGAACATCTGGTGTGCATAGCTAACTAAGGTGGAATAGGGCATATCCAGATTGCCGAAGTGTCATTGTTAGAGCCTGCAAGTGTTTGCTCCATTTTAGATTATAGTCCACTATTATTCCAAGGTATACATTTGCAATAATCGTAGGACAGTTATCCTCATTTTGTATTATTTTATATTTTAATAGATATTTTATATTTTAATATATGTGGTGGTCGGATGTGCATTACCTTTAGTTTTTGTACATTTATGATAAGGCCATGATCATGACACCATCCGAGATTGCTTTTACGTTTTTATGGCTTGCAATGATGGATGTTTTAGAGTTAATAGCAAGTCATTCACATAAATATATAACCAAAAAGAGAGGTACTAACTTGGATCCCTGTGGTACGCCATATTTCGCATCCTCCTCTTCGCTATATTGTTCCTGCATTCGTACTTTAAATTTCCTTTCCTTTAGAAAAAGGTAAGAAATGAATGGATTCATATTGGAAATTAGTGGGTTTCGAAATACTTATGAATTATTTTGCACAATTAATGACGAAGAGTGTTACGTTACAACTGAATATTTACAATATGCGTAAATTAAGATTTTATAATTTCAAATGCGAGTCAATTAGTCAGAATATGTTCTTTTATCGATGATTAGCGTTCTCTCTACAAAAATATGGAGAATTCATTAAAAAATTGTTGGTATGAGTAATTCTCCCATTAATCAAAATTAATTTTTTTTGCTCAACGGGGGAGACCAACAGATGCAATGTTAAAGAACTATATAAATTATACTGTTACTTAGCATAGATCTAAAATGTGTCCTATCTGGTTAAATAGTTAAATTTTGGAAATGTTGGGCTTAAAATCCTATCCATAATGTCAGCATGTAATTTGGAACCATTTGAAATGTTAGAGGTTCAGTAAGAACAAAAATTGGGGTTACTTCTGTTGGTTTTTATTTGGACAAATCAAGCCAATTCTTAGTTTTTTACAGATACGGGATGTTTACTTGTTATGCCAGAGTATATATTCAAAAACATAATTTTATATTACATTTTCAATTCAGCCCACATCACTTTGAACGACATTATCTATAGGCACATTTGGTTTATTACGAACAAGTTCGTAGGTCTTAGTTGATCTAAGGTCGATATAAACCTATTGACTTAAAATATAGTTTCCAACGTAATATTCAATTTTCTATAGAAAACAAGATATTTGTCATTTCAATCCGAGTATAATGAAGTAAGCCGTTTATGTTAAACTAATTTCTATTAACACTAATTTCCTTTAAAGATTAGTTGGGTTTTGAGGCACTATGAACATTACAAGTGCGATAAGAATGGCCTGATACTCTTTTAACGAAGTGACACAGTGTTGGCATTAGGGAGGTGAATGATTAAGAAAAGCGAGATACCAAGGTACGTTGGTTTTAAATGTCTGTAAACTTGAATAGTCATTAAAATCCTAAATAAGCTCGAAACTTAGGTTCTTCAACGATGTGTGGACCCATTCAGAGCGGCAAATTTGACAAACTTTTCATGACAGTTCTTCCTCTTAGATGTTTGAAAAACGCGGGACAGGAGAACGCTATTTGCACGTGTTTGGCACATCCCCCCTACCCCTACATTTCTAACAGCAACACCACATTATGGTGCTTCGATACTTGCACCCAAGGTAATTCCTTGACGACTTCGCATACATCTCAGGCGTAAATTTCAATAATATCATATTCCACATGCTGGTTTTGAGCTGCAGTTCTCACAGGTCACAGTGGTGGGAACAAAACGCAAATTGACCTTCCCAGTACGAACTTCAAGAAAGCAGCCACTTTACCTACCTACATACCCACGGAGAATTTGAACACACGACCCCTTGCTTAGTAGTCTAACGCCTTAAACATACTCAGTCACCTCACTAAAGTTATCCACAGCAAGGATACCGAATACAATCACTGCACCAAATGCAAGGGCATAGATACTACCAATCAAATAAATATGTCATTCTGCAGCTGGCACCTTATCACAACTGTTTTACTTTTTCCCCTCAGTACTTAACGTTTGCAATCGGAAAACGAAATGCACTTAAGATGCAAGCATACTGTTTCCCATTTGCATCATTTCACGCCGAAAATGTGTTTCCCTCCATCAGCAACGACAAGAAGATCCCACCAAGGATACACGTTTATTCTGGAAATCGTACGATATGCATCAAAGCATTTGATTATCCCCTTGGATATTGTGCGCTTTTATAGTCTCATTCCAAATGCACAAGCGTTAAAATGGCACGTACTGAACTCAAGATCTGGAAACCTATGTTATGTACACTTTGTACATAAACTTTTGTGGTACTAAATGCATTGGGAATGCATGACTCTCTCGGATGACATATTTAACAAAGGATATGTGATATCCCTTACAAATTACACACGAGTAATGTACAGGTATTTTGAAAGAGAAAAGTGCAAATCCATGAGGTAATCCATTTCATGTTATCGTATGGATTAGCGACCACTTTACTGTGTTGCTATTATCCGTGAAAACAATCCGAAGAATAAATGACAAAAGTTTGCCATGTCTGATTTCAGTGTAAACGAATTTACTTAAAAGTTTCGAGCCCACGCCCACTATAGCAATATTTACTTTCAACTCAAAATCTAAGCAGAAGCTACGGTAATTGCTCAAGTTTGTGTAACAATATTGCGCGGCACGTACCTACTACGTAAAAGGTAGGGATTTCTAAGTGTAAGTTTCGTTAAGTTTGTGTTTATTTTTGGAAATCCGATTCGATTTTCAATTAGTCGATAAGGAGTGGAGGCTCACTTTGGCTCCATCGAAAGCGCGGGAAAACTCCAACATTTTCCATCACAATGGTGCTGCCGCCGGTTATTAAGTATTTTTTGAAATTGAATCTCAGGCTCGCTCTGGATTAAATTGTAATTGATTAATCTCATGGGGAGGTGTATAATGGATATAATGGCTGCTTGCGCTGGACGTTGTTGATTACCAGTGTTGTCGTTGAAATGAAAGCATTTGCTGAAGTTATACAAAATGGAACACATCAACAAAGGTAATTTATCTAGAACTTAGAACAATTAGAAGTTTATTTCGACCCACATTAAAGTGCCTACATTTCTTCACTCTGGTCGTTTATTTTTTAAGTCTTCAAAGAGATTATTTTTCTTGAATTAAATGTTAAATATTTTGCGTTCATTTGTTCTTTTCTTCTTTGGAGTCAAAGAAGTTATGATCTTGGGCTAACTATGCACTTCGCCGGACAAATCGCATAATTTGCGATTCACTCAGTTCGTTAGTAAAGAGGACAAAACTGAACTTGTTACTAGGAAATACAAAATCGCACATGTTGGCTCCCTTCAATCAGGGGTACCAGCTTAGTCTTTTCTGACGAAGCCAAATACTTAGGTTTCAACCTGGAGAGGAAGCTCAGATGGAAATCTAATATACCAGAAACGTTCCGGAAAGCTACGGTAGCCCTCTTTTCTTGCAAAAACAACTATTGGTAAAAAGTGGGGACTACTCACTGGCTATATATTTTAGTTGTAAGACCGATACTAACATATGCAACGATTGTCTGGTGGAATGCCTTAGAGAAGGCGATAAATCGTGACAAACTAGGCAAGGTCCAGAGATAAGCATGTTTATGCAAAAGTGGAGCACCACTCCCTATATATTTTTAGCAGACAGACAGCTGCTACTACGGCCATTTGCCTCAAAGCAACCTCTCAATAGACCGAAAATAAAAAAGCAATTCTGAACACACTCAGAATCGTTCTAAAAAATATAGAATACACCATACCCCAGCTAACCATTCCCCAAATCCTTTTGGGAGAATGGTGTCTTGCTGGAGGAAAAATCGATCCATTTCTACACAGACGGCTAAACAAAAAAAATGATGGGGTGGGTGGAGGCGCCTTGTCAGACAGACTAACTCTTAGCCTTTCATTTCGTCTTCCTAATCATTGTAGTTTTTTCCAGGCGGAAATTATGGCGATCAAGGAGGTTTTGTCCTAGCTAAAGAATAACGTCGGATCCGTAAAAGATATTCGAATCTTTTCGGACAGTCAAGCGGCCATCAAGTGTCTGAACTCTATCTCTTTTAACTCATTAGTAGCCCAATATTGCAGATAATCTCAAAAGGAGATGAGTAGACAGTTCAACATTCACCTGTGCTGCGTGCCGGGTCACAGATACATTCCTGGTAACTGCAAGGCTGACAAACTCGCCAAACTTGTAACTACCCCCCCCCCCCTTCAATCTTGCCTGAAAAAGGCTCCTTAGGCATACTAGTTTCCACATGCAAACTGCTGTTAAGACTGGATGCAATAGAAAAAACAAACCACATATATACAAGTGGTACTACTTGCCTGACAACGAAGCAGATTTGTCTTAAGCTAGATTTAAAACGCTCAAAGAGTTTGATCACCCTCAATAGATCGCACATCAGTGCTACAATTGGTGTCATAACTGGACACTGTCTTATAGGCAGGCATGCAACAAGGCTTGGCGCTTATCCAAACGACTTCTGTTGGAGCTGTTTGGATGAGGAGGAGGAAGAGACTACTCTACACCTTCTTTGCGCAGGCCCTGCTCTCTCCCAAGGACGAAATCTCCATATAGGAGCTTACTTCTTCAATGATCTTAACGATCTAAACTCGACAGCTCAAAATGGTTCAACGAGTAGGCAGGAACTTCAGATCTACGTGGTATAACAATGGACCTTACATACATCTAAGTGAGTCGGACCTCTATCCGACTGCCACTTCAACCTAACCTTACCTCAGCTCGCTTCGCTGCGAACAGATAAACTGCTCAGTTGTTGTGGTTTGATTTTCTGCCCTACCTCAGGATATTTTTCGATGTCGATGTCGTTCGACGTCGTCAAAATGTCATTCGTATTTGCATTGTAGGATCGCTTCTCTTGAGTTTGTAGACAATAACCATGTCATGAGTCTTATGAACCCGATGTCTTCTTTAGTTTTAAAATTCATAGGATATATCGTCCGGTACAACATACCCATTAACTTACTTAGGAGGAGGCGGTACAATCTGTGGTGGAGTTCGGCCTCTACCAATTGGCCTCTTAATTGCGCACTCCATTGACTGAGGTCCCATTCATTCTATTTCTGCGCGCCACCTGAAGCAAGACCTTCCTCTACTGAACGAGATGCTGTCTATCCGGTATACACGTATTAAAGTTCGTCGCTATAGACGTCTTAAAGTCCGTCGTCGCCTCCAGAACCCGTCAAACGCGACCAAATATCTTCCTTTGCTTTAGAAAGAGCATACGCTTCAGACCCGTCCCTTCTTGTCATCAGGTATTGGCTTTTGGATTTTATACAAGTATGATGAAAGAAAAAGAAAATGGTCGATTGGGTCGTGTCCGAACCTTATTCAGCAACGAGATGCTGTCATATGCGCCAACAAATTCGATAAAAAGATGGTGAATACTGTCGCTGTATAAATGTTTGGTTAATTGTCGATTTTCCGGGCCGAAAACCGCACTGGTAGTCGCACAATATGGCAAACGAGATCTATCTTTCTAAACGCTATGTTAAGGAGACCGATTCCTCCATATTTGGGGCAATTTAGAGTGTTTCCTTTCCTGTGAAGTGGGCAACGATGCTAAATTTACATTTATACGACACAAATTCTTTTACAAAATTTTTGAAAATTAGCCGGTATAGTGCGGCGGGTATATCTTACGAAAATTGACTCGCATAAGTCCTTTTCCACACGTAGTGTCATGTATGCAATACTTTCTGATTGTGATACCAAAAGTGTCCTACTCTCATAATTTGATTTTAAAGTCATACTTTGCAAATAGATTCTGGTCATAGGAACCGAGGCTGCTGATCCCTTCGTTACAATGTTTTTTTAATTGGTTGGGAGCAACTCCCAACCTTTAGAGCCAAGCTCTTTCTTGTCCCCCAAGGGACCTTACATTCCAGAGCTAGTAACCCCTTTCCGGAATGTGGGTGATGGATACGGCTCATTGAAAATTGTTAGTGAACTACGGTAAAAAAATCTCCTGAACAATTCTCCTTTTCTGTGCGACTATTCTTAAGTTGTTCGAGTTGAAAGAAAGATTGCATCCAGCTCAACTTGCATTTTGGCGAATTTCTTCTTGCCTAGACGTCTATATTTTGTGGGTGGTGACTGTGTAGAGTTATCACAGTCATCCTCAGTCGATTGCAGTTGTCATAGACTTATTTAGGCTTTATATGTTAGTTACCCGAATTTATTTTTCTTTAGGACCAAACTTCTACAGAGTTTTCAAAAATCAAAGATGCAAAAAAATGTGCCAGCAGGTTAAACATTTTCAATCTTTTCCTTGAAACTGAAAAATATAAAAGTATTTGCGAAACGACAGCACCTACTGTTTTGTTTGCGGAAGAAAAGTCGAATACAACTCAAATACATTATTGGGGGTGCAACCATGATAAACAGTACTACAATCGTGGGAAACAGCACATCCCGTACCAAACAAATAACAAAAACATGATTTGAGATTATAATATCTTAACGTGCGGCTACTAACAGCAACGACAAGGAAATCGTGTGGTAAACGATGTAACCTTTACCGTCTGATGAATGGTAGTACAACAAATAAAAAGAAAACAAATGATTCTTTGTTTAGCTAAATCATCCAAAAAGAAATACATAATTGGGACTCACCCGACTGGAAAAAGGGATAATTAGGGTGCCAGCAAAATCGAATCACTGTGGTAACTTTTTCAGCATATAATTCCTTTATACGAATTCTTGTGTTGGTGGCTAAATAAAAGTCCTAAGAAAGTTAGATACCTAATACGTATAATAATTATAACAGACGTCCTTCGTCGTTGTGTGACAACGTATTTATTTGATTAACCTTCAAGGAGATCTTAAATTATGAGAAAGAAAAATGTGGATACTTTACCAGTAGAACTGCTAAACGTCTTGTATTTGTTTATGAGTATTGCCACTTGATAGCCATTGTTCAATAGGTACTTAAAGCCTACCCACCTAATTGATGTATGTATTCTTCTACTTATTATGTCATGAGGAACGGACTGTTAGGGACTGTGTCTAGATACATATCATCTATATACTACTATATACTATTACAACTAATTAACTTCCATGACACTTACGTACTTACTTTCTAATAGCAGGGGTCCTTTTTATCTTTAATGTCCCTACATCGCATCATCAACAGTGGTGGCAGTTCGTATAACTTTTTAAGTACCTAACAGCGGCGCACTAATAACGCAACTTATGAACACACAAATTTTGTCGTCTGTGTATTTGGTATCCGAAGTTTTTCGCCCACTATAGGTAATAACTAAATTTGTAAGCGGATGTATTTTACCACAAAATAGTTGCTGCCCTAATTCTACCCATAACCTTATACATAGCGCTGGGAGTTACCATGGTCATTATTTAATCAAAAAGGTCGACATATTTTCATAAAATATGTTTATTTTTAAATTATTCTGATCATATCTTTAGGCCACGGTCTATAATTCAAAATATTTAAAGCTTCCTATGATGCCTAAGCTAAATTTAATTCGTTTTCTCCAAATGAAAATAAAAAAAAACAGCAGCCGATTTAAGATAAAATGTCGGCACCAATTCATCTCATTATTTTTCTTAAAAGTATTAGCTTAATATTATATTAAATGATTTGTTCGGTGTGACTGTTAAAGTTATGAGCTTGTGCCTACTATGTGCAGCATTAGGAAAATGGGATTAAAAAGCTCTACGACCGACAGAGGGGCGACTACTCGGCTTATTTGTGCTTTCGGATTAGTATAGGCTACTTAAAGACTTTTTTACACGTGAGCGGATCTGCGAGAATATTCTAATATAAAAAATCAAAAATAAACATATAAATAGTGCAATAGATAGTGCATATAAAGTCTGTTTTTTTTTAGGTATAGAACTTTGAAATGGAATAGAAGAAATATGATTTTTTTTTAAATTGGCATGAAATTTACTTTATTCGAAAGATAATCTTCTGGCATTATAATTTAAATCGTCAATGGTTTCGGGCTTATCGACGTAGACTAGAGACTTCACATATTCCCACAGAAAATAGTCAAGCGTGAAACTATGCGGTTATCAAACGTTTCCTTCAATTTGCGGCACCAGCTGTGTGTCATGTTGCGCCGTCTTGTTAAATCCACAGCTCTTGCACATCATGGTTGTTCAATTGATGAACGACTCAGCGATCTATAGCGGTCACCATTAACTGTAACGTTCTATACAGAATCGTTTTAAAGAAGTACAGACCAATTATTCCACCAACCCATAAAGCACACCAAACAGTCAGTTTTTGTGGATGTAACGGTGTCTCAACATACACTTTAGGACTATCATCACTCCAAATACGACAGTTTGGTTTATTGACGTATCCATGCAACCAAAAGTGAGCTTCATCGCTAAACAATATTTACTTATGAAAATTGGGATCAACGGTAATCTTGTTTGTAGCCCATTCATCGAATCTCGAATTCTTGTGCACGAGTTGGATTTTGTAAGCACGCAAGCCAAGATATTTCTGCAAAATCTTCTATAAAGTGGATCCTGTTTACGATGGCGGATAGACTGATAGACGGATAAACTTCCTCTACGCTACGCTCTGCGGCAGCAGTGACTTCTTCTGTACGCACTGTACGACCTCTATTTGGATTCGTATTATAATTTAGAGTAAACGTGGTGCGAAAATTTTCCATAGTTAATCGAATTAATTGTTCTGACGGACAAAAACACCCTTTACAAATGACCATTAATAGTGGGTGTGACAAGAACCTTTATAAAGCAAAGTATTTTCTAGGGTGTCAGAGCGTACAAATTATTTTACAATAACTTAAACTATAAATTGCGTCGAAATTAGTTTTAAAAATGTTGAATATAAGCCAACCAGCCCGTTTTTATGGGCTAGTTATAGCTATCATTGAAATGCATCATTGAAACAAATCAGTGGAACAGATATTTAATTTTTTTGACAAGTCAGTTATAGCAATCGTTGAAAAATATCTGTCAGTGAAAGGCCGCTGGTGATCTTTGAAAGCAAAACTGACAGATGAAAATCGGTTCCAAATTGTAGAAAAGAATATCAGATGTTCATTGAAATCGATTTCAAGTTTAAATCAGATTTAAGTAATTTTGTTGTAGCTTTATTTTAATACCGCTTAAAGCCAATATTGTTAGCTTAGTCGCCTTAAAATACGAAAACAAAATGTTCAATTATCCATTTCAATGATAGCTATAACTAGCCCCTTAATCAGCCTTATCGCGGAATCCGCCGGGAGGAACGTTTCACTCAAATTCATAAATCGTTATCGTGCTTGTTGGCTGTGATTTCAATTTGATTTGTCTAAAATGTAAGTATTCTATGGATTTATTTTCATAAAATATTTTATTTACCAGTCCTGGTTGGAGCCTGCATTCGTTGCATTCATACATCCATATTATCCACTGCTTATGGTCGCATATCTGATCATCAGCTATAATAGCATTTAATAAATAGCATTTAAAAGATTATGATTGTGTTTCAAACTCACGTTGAATCTAAGAGATGCATTATGTCTTCTGCAGTGCCTCCTAATAATGCGCGTTTTTCCTGTCGGGGGATGCTTTATCCTCATTGTTAAATATATTCAAATATGCATACGTTATCCATTTTGCTACTGATTGCTACTGATTTTACTTATTTAATTTAAATTTAAAATTATTTTCCAACTTTCACTTTTGTCATTTACTACAAAACAGACGGATTCCACGAAGCATATGACAAGTGAAAGTGTATCGAGTAAGTGAAGGGAATCTCAGATATGGCGTTTTCCACGATAGGGGTGATTATCTCCTATTCTATGTGCATCTGCAAAATTCTAACACCAGGTCGTAGAAGACATGTTAAAAAAATTATTGTAAATTCGAGTTTTCATTTAAATAAAGTCTATTCCAATCTTAATCTTATTTATAGTCGCCAAGGACTAACTTTAGCGAAAGGCTTAATTTTTCAATGAGTAGTTGAGGTTATGCAGCGAACATGCTGCGAAGGACTATGGGAAGCTACGTTGTAGGCACTGATGTTAAAAATGGAGAAATTGCGTTAAAATCAAACCGTGTGTAAGTTTCGATTGTCATTCGATTATCATTAGTACTAAAGCAGATTTAAACCTCTGACACTTCGCTTAGTAGACTCATGATGATTTCCTCCAGAATACCCCAAACAATCATTTATGTAAATACTTTATAATAAGTCCTTAAAGCGTATTATACATAAAGGTCACCGTATTAACACGTCAGCGCGTTATCATGCTTTAATATATCAATAAAGAGCCTACCACCTTAAAGGGATACTTAAATCGCCTTAGGTATATTCGGTTTATTGTGTACATGACAACTATATACATACCTAGAAATCTACAATGAATATCCCATTTTGTTAACAGTAATTTATACTGACAAGTACTTTCATTAAAATACATAAATCTTAACTTCCCGCCGGGAATCCCAACTTGTTATAATTAAGCAAGCTTAACATTCAATACTATACGCCTCCAACTGATGGCTTTTCTTTGACTTTCACTGTTTTTTTAATTTTAAAAATTCCATTTGTTACGTGACACCGTGTTGATATACAAATCAACAAAGTTCTGTACTGCGGTGAGGTGAGTCAGTGGTGGATTAGCATTAGGGGCGCACGTCTGTTTTGTTCTCTAAATAATACTTTCGTGAAAGGCTTTCGAAAGGGCTAGGCTCACGCACTCAAATGTCACTCTGAATGGATTTAATGGACTACATTCAGCATATACTTACTTAGTCAGGTTATCCGAAATAATGTTTAGAAGTTTTGTATCATTTGAATTATTCTTTGACCCTGTCAAGCGAATTTTTTTGCCATCATAAGGGCTAGCGCTATATTGTTAACAACAGGTGGAGGGCTAGAAGCAGTGACAGCCAAGCTGCAATCAAAGCGCATCTCAACACTCATACCTCGTCCAAGTTAAGTAAGTGTTAGAACTCAAGCTTTCTCTAAATTTGGTCGTAAGCCTGAACACAGAAGAAGGTTTGTCAGTCATGTCAGTTTGTAGTCATGTCTTCCATTAATACTTAGGTTTGTCGTGAACACAAGATTCGGTGGCTGGACTGTGATGGTGGCAGACAGGCCAAACCACTTCGCCCGGACATTTGCAAAAAGTCTACGTCTGTCTTTCTATCTCTTAAAAGAATCCACTGCAGGCTGCTTATTGGCGTCCTTTCAAGGCACCAAGCTTTGCTAAATATTTAAATGTGTTGGGTTTGACGAACACCTGTCCTATTTGGGGTGATGAGGATGACACAGCTAAACACTTCCTTTTGTAGTTGTCCGACCATTGCTCGCATAAGGTGGCGGATTTTCAGCTCCTCCTCATCTTTCTTCAAAAACGGGACAACTTAGTACATGGTGTATGCATCGTAGCGCAATAGACCAGTAGTTGTGTCTGAGCGCGCCCAAAATAAAAGTGGGCCCACTGCGACATTTGACTTGAATTCGCCCCTGTGCTGAGTCCCATCAAACTTAATTCCGCCTTCAACCATTACAACTCTCATTCGGCATCCAAATGGGATTTGATTTGAGTGTTTATCCATTAGAAACAAATTGTGGCGCGTGTAGAACTTTGAGAGTTCCAACATTTTTAATCATTTGATTGATTTGGCTCACCTCCGAGAAGATACCAAATTCATACAAACATATATCTAATAAAAACATTAGTCAATCACACTCTGGCATACAAATTGGTATCACAGGGCCACCAGACAAATGCATAAAGCTGAAATAAATTTTAAATGCAATTAACAAAGTTTCACGCAAATCCATAAATCACCTAAAGAGGAAACTTTTTTCCATCTGCACCACACCATTGTCAAGGGTTTCTCCCCTTGTGGCACTCAGTGGTACGTATTCTCCATTATTACGAAGAACATATCAAGAATTAATATTTGATATTTATTTGGTTGGGAAATTGCACGTCATCGGTGTAACCGAACCGCACAACAAACTCAAAGTAAGCATGAGCAATGAGAGCAAATAAATGATTGGAAGCCGGCCATAAGTCTCCGCAGGCAGGTCATATATTTCATACTTATTATACGTATGAGTTCGTATGGAGAGTGGGAGGGGGAAATAGAGGCTTCAGTTGCAAATAATTTGTTTCGGTTTCGGTTTCGGCACGAGCGAGGATGCACTTTAAGGGTATTTTCGTTCTGAAGATATCCTCTGCTTCTGCGGTCGTATTGAAATGCAAATGTTGTTGGTCTTTTGGGTTAACCTCATTTCATATGTGTTTTTCTCGAGTGGTTACTTTCATGGAAGAAGTAAGGATCCCTCTTGCATGTGAGAGTTGTAATCAATTAAAATGTTAAACAGGTCTCTGAAATGGGTCAACATGTTGAAAAATTGGAATCGGAATTGGAAATACTGAAAAGGGTTTGATGGCGCGAGGAGTGAAAATTCATTTAAAGAGGAATCAGGAGGCTAGGTTTGATTAGGTTAGTTAGAAGCAAAACTTACAGACTTCAACCAAAATTTGGTCAATTTGTAATGTCCTCCCTGTTTGCTTTTGTTTTATAGGTAACATAGAGGGGCAGTAAGGCTTGATAATCTCAGTTCTGCTCTATCTGATGCATGGACTTGGTCGTTTAGAGAGGTAAATTCTTAGTACGCTACTAATTGGTTTCGTTTGTAGTGACGGATTCTGGAGGAAATTATTTAACGAACAAGTGAAAGGGATCCTTAGTCATTCATTCGCAATTGAAGGCAGTTAGCCAAAGACAATGATAATTGAAGAGTGTTTTTGTTTATTTGTTATTGTTGCACCCCGGACGGAAGCGCCGTCTTATGTTACGTCTGTTTAAGGAGACCAAGGCTTAGCGTGTTTTGCTTCCAGCTTCAGCCAGTGATTCTACTCGTCCACATAAGGTTTGTTCTTTCACAAGCAGCCAGCTTTAGCAAAAGCTTGTAAAGTAGCGAATTTTCAACTTCAAATTTCGTGGGTAGGAGAAATAAAGTAGAAAGACGAAGGTAAAATCTAAAGCTTAGGCTATCAAGACACTTCCCCTTACCTCATTACCAGTTTTATATTCGTCAGTGTAGAAGGGGATCGATGTATTTTACATGAATGTGTTCTTCTCCCAAAATGACTTAAATGGTGTAAAAGAATTCATCAAACAAGTTTTCGAAGTTCCATTCAGGATGCTTTCAGGATGCTTTGGTAATCGTTAGTCCTTTATATTAGGCAGTTTACCACATATTTTGTTACAGCCAGTGAGTAATGCTAGGTTTAAGCTTCTTTTGTTCCCAATGACTTTTGTTGCTACTTTGAGTCTTCTTTTGCTTCTTGTTTTGGATATTAGGCTTTTAACTTTTATCTTAAACAAGATCTTATGATAATGCCGATTATGGATGATATATGGATAATAATATCACTACGAACTGCCCACCCCGTTGACTTTTTAAGAGATAGAGAAGCGTGAAGGAGTTATTTTAAAGTATTGAGGTGCTTTGTCAAACCTAGGTATCTCAGCAGTGGTCTCTGGTTCAAATCCGACCCGTGTCACCTTCGCTGAGCCACGTCTGACAAATTTCCAAGATTATTAACTATTATGACAAACTCATACCGTTCTGAGTTAAACTGTAGGTCCCTCCAATTCGTGTCAAAAAATAATCTTCGCACCCAGAATGGTTGGAGAAACTAGGCTTTAGGTCCTATATGGGCCTTTTATCTCAGTGGCTAAAGCGATTCTCTGTTGAAAATAATGTCCAATAACCGTCTACTCGTTTTATTTATATTGTTCTTACCTTTTATGCCAAAGAAGATTCATATATTTGGCCACCAAATAGTTTCCATTGGATTGGCTTTCAATAATTATTTTTACACACTTTGAGAGATTTATTCCAGATTGAAGAGTTTTGTTTAAGTAGTTTTGAGCGGTCCTAATTCTGTGTTCTACCAACAAAAGGAAACAAAACAATATATCCTAGGTCTGTGAAGAATGAATCCCCAGGTGTGGTGTTCCCCACTGCGTGTGATGTGGTAGAGACGTGACTGATCTTTTCCCAACTAATTTGTTATAGTGCTTATTTACTTTTCGAATGCTTCTCTGGTGCTCAACAGCCTTTCTAAAACCAACTTCTACCGTTCCTGTGGTCCTTATTGGTCCGCAATTAGAAAGTTTCATTAGCAGTAAGAGTGCTGCAGTACTCTGCGGGAAACGCCCATGAGCAGCGGAAAAAAACGGACCATCAGTATATTGACTCGCAATAATCAGACAAGGCCAAGTGATCCTAAGGTCGGCAGGTAACCAGATACTATGTTCGCGTTTATTTAAACTGGCCCCAAGCTAATTCTTCGCATTGTTCTGAGAGGCCATGGAATTGGAAACAAGAGACTAGTGAGAGTAGTGTTACCTCTGAAATGTTTCAGAAAGAGTCCAAAAAAGTGTCCGGCAGAAAAAACGCTCAACTTGTACATCAATTTCAAATATTACAACCAACGTAACGTCTTTTCAAGACAAAATAAAAATATAAGTAAATTATTTTATAAAGGGTGATCCATTTCGAGGTTTCCTACTTTTTTAAAGAAAAAAACACAGAAAATTCAAATTTAATGGAGAGTGTTTATTATTATTTCAAAGAACATTCTTTGGCATTTATTTTTTGAAGATTAAGTCTATCAACTGTTGGCCGTTGCTACGTCGCAGATGGTCCATCCGTTGAGTCCAATTTTCGATCACTCGTTCGAGCATTTCGACTGGTAACTGGCGAATGACACGCGTGATGTTTTCCTCCAAGGCCTGAATCGAAGCGGGTTTGTCGGCATAAGCTTTTGACTTTACATATCCCCGCAGGAAAAAGTCTAACGGTGTGATATCACACGATCTTGGTGGCCAATCGACCGGCCCAAAACGTGAAATTATGTGCTCACCGAAATGTTCTCTCAATAAGTCCATTGATTGATGCGATGTGTGGGAAGTGGCGCTGTCTTGCTGAAACCAAATGTCGCCGAGATCACGAGCTTCAATTTCAGGCATCATATAGTCGGTTATCATGGCACGATAACGGTGGCCATTGACGGTTACGTTCGCACCGGCATAATTTTGAAAGAAATATGGACCGATGATTCCTACGGCCCACAAACCACACCAAACCGTTGTTTTTTTCTGGATGAAGTGGCAGTTTTTCAATCTCTTCAGGTTGCTCTTCGTCCCAAATGCGGCAATTTTGTTTGTTTACATACCCATTGAGCCAGAAATGGGTCTCATCGCTAAACAAAATTTGCCTCGAAAACGTCGGATCTTCTTGGAACTTTTCAAGAGCCCATAGAGCAAAGCGATGTCGCTTGGGAAGGTCGAGCGGCTTCAGTTGTTGCACAAGCTGTATTTTGTACGCTTTCAATTTAAGATCTTGACGTTAAATGCGCCAAGTCGATCCATACGTCAGTCCGAGTTGCTGCGAACGGCGCCGAATCGACTCTCTTCGGTCTTCGTGTACACTCTCAGCTACGGCCGCTATATTTTCTTCACAGCGTGCTGGACGTGGTCTATTCGGTCGAATATTATCCAATAATGAATGCTGGGTCTCAAAATGGGTGATGGTGTTGCGAATAGTACGCTCAGTAGACCGATTATGTTGACCATAAGTTGAGCGAAGTGCACGAAACACATTCCTCACAGAACGTGAATTTTCATAATAAAGTTGAACAATTTGTAAACGTTGTTCACGCGTAAGTCTTTCCATAATGAAATGCCAAACAATACTAAACAAAAATAACATGACAGCATGACACGACTCACACGTGATCTGTCAAAAAAGGCTATTGAAAAAAGTATCTCTACTTGGATCACCCGTTACATACTTAAAAAGAAATCAGTTCATTTAAGTTAAAACTAAGTAACAAAAATGTACAAGCTATAGATATAATCTTTTTATTGGGAATGTGTTCCTGTACGGGTGATTTTAATTCTAGTAAATTTAGAGAACATTAATGCACACGCTACTATGTGACAATGTTAGTATTTTAATATCGAAATTGTATAAATGTTGAAAAAAATACTCTTCCAAATGGTTTTTCAATTGACAACCTCAAACCAAATCCTTCCAATGTCTGTTCAAAAGAACTTTTAAAATAACCATCTAGCCTCTTCGGTTTCATGTCTAGTAATTTGTATTCTTCGATAACTTTTTCGGGACAACGAAAAATAGTTAAAATCTGTTGGTATTTTAATTACATTTGAATGTTAATACTTAAGCACTCTTACTATCGTTTACTATCGCATACATAATGCGTGAATTTATTTGGTCACAGATTAATGCTGATGCAGTTTCCAGTTCTATTTTCAGTATGTTTACCTGTAAAGTAGATGTGTTTTTATAAAACGTTCAATTAGGTGATTCAATTAAACGAGTTGAATCCTTAGAATTTTTGTCAGTAATCGACGAATGCAGTATAAACTCAAAACAATTTGAAATTGTATGGTCAAAATATAGAAAAAAGCGACCGTTATTTTTTAAAGTAGTCCAATTTCGTTGACTTTTAGAAAGATCAGTCGCGGAATCCAGGTGTTCGAAAAGAGTCAAACTGACTTTTAAAAGTCCACGAAGGTAACACTGTAAGTGTAGGATTGGAAGAAAGATCTTGTTTCAGACTTATATGAAAGGCTTTAAGATCAACGAAATCCACATCTATGGATTTTGCATTCACTCCCCTTGCACATCAAACCAAGAATCCGTCGTTAAATCATTCGTTCGAAGCAGTCCAGTAATTGCCCTCATTCTATTTACAAATAGAAGTGAATTCTTGGCGCCATAATGCTGGAAGGTTATTTTTTCCTTCAACTCTGAAGCAACTCTAATATTTTATTAAAAATTAATTAAGTAATTCCCGCAAATTTCCATTTTCTAAGAATTTATACTTTTATCGTTTTACGTTTCAGCAACGTCTCAGTTTTTCGTATTTGCACATTTCTGATATATTTGATATAAATATTTGATTCCTCCTTCAGGCACGTCCACTCGCAAAACAAGCGGACGCCAATACAAACATAAATTTGTTTTATTTAAACGATTATCACTCAATTTTAATCAAGATTGTCCCAGACATGAAATGAAAACAAATAAATTTACCCCGCACGCGCTGTACTCCATTCGTAACCCTACCCCGGACAATATTTTGACTTTGAGCCTGTGTACAATGTACATGCATACAACATCCGTACAACGCCTCAGGATCAACAAGGCATCAACAGAATTTAAATTCTTAACTAGTTTGTAGCACGTCTCCGTCTTTGGTTGATTGAATTTGAACGTTCGTCGTCGGTCGTTGGGGTTTAAGAACAAATAAATATATTATGAACTGAACAGCGCAGCGGTTGATTAAATTGAGTTCAACTTTATTTTACTCGCAATGCAATATGTATGTCAGTTGAGGAAATGTTGAGCAAACACTGTGAGTACCTACTTGTGATTTGGAACAATTCCCAAGATGACCTTTTATTTTAAATGGAAATCCTAAACATGTGTCCTTTTAGCAACTTTAAGACTCATATACACTATTAAAGTCCGTAGATGGAACACGAAGTTTGTCCTTCGACAAAAGCTCAAATTCCTGTTGCTAACCGCTCTCGCCCCAACCACCGCCACAGACATTTTTTAAAAGAATACATTTTTTTTCGTTTTGCTTCATTCCAACTGCTTGTACTATTTACTGCGGGTACTTATGAGATATCCTTGGAATTTTATCATTTTATTAACAATTTTTTTTGTCTCGTCAAGGGTCTTGTGTTAAGTAAGTAAACATAGGTTGGGTACTGTTGGTATAGACATCAAAAGCTTCGTACGTCTTCCCTGCAAAGGGAGTTGAAAGTGAAACTTATTTCAATACTCACTTCCTTTTATCTTTTATATCTTAATTTACACATACATTCTTGTGAACTCATAAAATTACCCACAAATTAATCTTTCCAGGCTACCATGACGTGTTGCAGGAACTAAACTGTACGTTCTCGTCATATTTTATAGCCCGCAGCCGTTTCGAGGAAACACATTAACCAACAAACAAATTACGAAGCAACATGCCTGTGGGAGGTAGGACTGCCGGAAAATTCGGTTATTCGGATAACAGTTATTACAGCGGTAAGTAAAGTAATCCAATTATGTAGCAATTACTGTATATGTACACAACATAGCTGTGCAAGTAATCCGTCAACGCAATTTGCATGTGATACGCATGTTGGTTAGGTACCTACCACAAGGGAGAAGACAAGAGTCTGCTCTTTAAGACTCATGTCGGCAAAGCCACTAAGAGGACTCATTCGCATGTTGTTGACACATCTTCATGGATTATTAGGTGTTGTGTCCCTATCTGACTCTGATGTGGGATGATAGGCAAGGGTAAGTGCTATGTCAAGTGGGTTGTACGGCAGGCAGCCTCATATTAAAACGATCAGTAACATTCACGACAGATGATGATGACGGCAACTAAACAACTTCAAATAGGCTATATTTAGGTGCTGCGAATTGCTATGGATGTTTGCAACACATTTAGTGGTTGCCTTTGAGTACGAGTTGTTATGTGAATGAGAGGATGTGTGCGATAGACGTGTTCAAATTCGTAAAAAATTTACCCTACACATTGAGTGGAGTATATTAACGGTGTGCCGACAATATTTTTGTCTCCTCCCATGAGGCTACAAGACTTGATTTGTTTCCATTGCACGTGCTATCGTTTTATGCTGTAAAACGTTAGATATAGGCCGAAAAGAAATATGTATATCCTCTATCTCAAGTTAGGTATGTTGTAGATAATATTTATGGAAATCTATAACAGCGCTCATCAATGCTTATTAGATGTGAACGAATATAGGACTATGTTCTTTGAAGAGCTAAAAAAAATGACTGCTTTTAAAATGAAAGATTTAATTTTAACAATAAACTGAACTAAAATTTGAAGTGCTTCAATTATATACAATTTTATATTTAAAAACATTGACACATTTTTTTGGCATCCTTTTTGTAAACATTGTTACCGGGCAACTCCTTCAGTTTCATCAGTTTTGTACTTTGACTCCTTTGACCCTTCTTTAATTCGTCTTCGGTATGGATCCAACCACTTTTCTCAAATTTTTCCTGCACTTTCTTACCTTTTCGCTACATAAAATAGGGTTAAGGGAACATCAAATGTGTACTTAAATAACTCTATCTAGGTACATAGGCTAATCAAGCCTCGCTTAACCGAGTTTATTGAATGTTATGTAAAAATATATCTAAAAATGGTGATGTCATCAGAAGTCGGATGATTAAATTTTCATTTCTACATGAATATTTTAACAATAAAACGATCAAAGTTACATGTTTCTAAATAAAGAATGGGTTCTAAAGGAAAGCTGTAAGAAAAGTCCTCAGCCTTAAAAACACCTGTCCGGAAGTCGCAAACAAATATTCACAGCAATTATGAGTGACTATGTTTTCTGATTATGGAATACGGGAACATTTCTCACTTTTAATGCCTCCAAGCTCTTCACTGAGGACGTGTGAAGAACTATATCTCCTTCAGAAAAATGCCAATATCTCAACAATGGATACCTTGGACAAAAGAATGACTGTAACGATGTTCGTCAATTTTTGTATTTTGGACCCGTGGTTCAAAAGTATTCCAGAAAGCCAAAATATGCCAGAAGTATTGATTTCCAAATACAGGGTGTTTTTTTAGAGGTATAGAATTACGAATTGAAATAAAACACAAGAAAATCGTTTTAATGTCCATTAATTTGGCTTTATTGGAAGGATAATTTTATGACATTAATGTTTAAATATGATTTCGGGCATGTGGCCGCCGCGCCTTGTTTGAAAAAAGACAAGTCTACAGGTCCAATTTTCAATCACTTTTTCAAGCATTTGGGGCTGTATGTCGGCAATAACGCCACGAATGTTGGCTTCCAAGTCCCCTAACGTTTCTGGTTTGTTGGCGTAGGTGAGGGACTTCACATCCAATGGTGTCAAATCACACTATCTTGGTGACCAAATGACAGGTCCATTCCGCGAAATTATGCGCTCATCGAATGTTTCCTTCAATAAATCGATTGTGACGTGCGCTGTGTGGCATGTGGCGCCGTCTTGTTGGAACCACATTTCATCCACATTCATGCCATCCAATTCGGGAACAAAATCGGTCTCCATTAAAGGTAACTGACTCTCCACACCAAACAGTCAGTTTTTGTGGATGTAATGGCAAGGGTCTCATGTGGATTCCGTTCACTCAAAATGCGACAATTTTGCTTGTTGACGTAGCCATTTAACCCAAAATGGGTCTTATCACTGAACAAAATTTTGCGATGAAAATCAGCATCGATATCAATCTCATGTTTGGCCCATCCACCAAAATCAGGACGCATTGCATGGTCTCGCGGCTTTAATTCTTGCACAGGCTGTATCTTGTAAGGTCGTAAAAAGAGATCTTTGCGCAAAATCTTCCATAAAGTTGATGGACAAAGCTCCAATTGCTGTTAATTGCTCTGATGGACCTGATGGATTAGGCCGACCATAAAATGAACGGAGCTTGCGGTAAACTTCGCGGACTGAACCATTATTTTCGAAATAAATTTGCACGATTTGCAAGCGTTGTTCATTTGTCAAACTGTTCATGATGTAATGGCAAACCAAACTGAACATATATGACATTAGAGTTGCCAGATTTGACCACAAAATGTCAGTTTTATTCGAAAAACCAACCTCTAAAAAAACTCCCTTTATTTAAAACTCTCCTGTGAAATAACGTTTGATGCACTTAATACATACTGACAATCTGTATCCATATATTAAAATGGATCGTGGTTTGTTTGGATGTTTAAAACATGAAAACGATTAGTCCAAAGTGGATACTTTCTCCTACGATTGCGGATTGGTTCGTAATTGCTACGCCAAGGTCTAGGACAGGTGCTCTGTCGACGGACATTTAGTTTTTCGGTCCATTTCATTTAATCATCACTTTGCCGAGCAGGAACATCGCTCAAATTCATAAAATAAAATAAGTTTTGAATAAAATAAACTGCTGTTACTTACTTACTTAGGTGACGATACAGTCCGGGGTGGACCTGGGCCTCAACCAATACTCCTCTCCAGTTAGCACGATCTTTGGCTAACTGCCTCCAGTTGCGCACTCCAAGTTGGTTGAGGTCCCCTTCCACCTGCGCGCCCCACCTTAGGCAAGGTCTTCCTCTACTGCGTTGTCCCTCCGGGTTGGAGTCGAAGACTCTTCGGGCCGGATCGTTGGTGTCCATTCGCTCTACATGTCTCAGCCATCTTAGACGACTAATCCGTATTTGTCTGACCAGGTCGATGTCGCTGTACAGCTCGTACAGTTCGCTGTTAAATCTCCTCCTCCAAAGCCCGTCAACGCAAACGGGACCGAAAATAACTCGAAAAATTTTGCGTTCGAAACCGCTGCTGCTAATAGTTGTATTTGGAATGTTGCCACATATCACTTTAATAAAATCTTGGACTAAATTGATGCTAAAAATTCAGTGCATCATATAATCGAGTCTGTTCAGCCCAACACTATTATAAGAGCAGACCACAGATGAGCAATTAGACAGATAGAGGACTTCCATATCTCTTGTCTTAAGAGGACCAGCAAACATTTTCTAAAAAAGACGGCAGGATTCTCTCTTAAATTTCTTATCTGTGAATACGTGCGAACACAAGAAAGTGTTATTGACTGTTACATTTATGTTATTTGAAGCCCAGTTTTACATGACAGTTTTTCCATAATGGTTGCGTGGCACAGAAATGCAAAACATTTACACATGAAATTCTGTGCCTTTTGGAGCAAACAAAAAATGAAGGCGAGAGAGCAAAAATTCCTCTAAGTATCTGTATAATTACACATCTGTAGGTCTGACCACATTTCTTAATTGTGGTTCGTAAAAGACAAGGAAGACGAATAAGTTCAAGTTGATATATTTTAATGGAAGCCTTACATTTGCTTTAAACATAGGTCTGAAGAATGACATGCATCAATATTGACAAATGATAATGTTTTCCTGCTACACCTGGTAGACGAAAAATGAATATGTGGAGCCCTATACAAGTTTGACAGCTATTTGATTTACATATGGCTTCAATAAGAACTACAAGTTGTAGATGGAAGTCAGGGTTGGCCGAAGTGTCACTTTTATGAAAAAACTACAACTGTTTCGTCTGCTACGTAAGTTATGTTATTTATGTAGTTTAAAGTAGTTAAATGTAGTTAATGTAGGAGACGTAGTTTGAACTGTCAAATGATCTGTCAGTTGTCATTTTTGAGTTGAATTTTAAAATCAAAAGTGCAGTTATTTAATTAATACTTTATTTTAGATTGCAACAAGACGCAATTTCTAGTTGCTTAATGTCCTACCCTATTCGTGAAAGAAAAAAGCAAAAGAAATATGGATAACGAAAAAATTGGTGTACAGCGCTTCAAAGATAAGAAAGACAAAAATTCTTGAACTTCGTTGTTTGTTGTAAGGTATAAAGTTTGAATGTAGGTAATAAATTGTAGTAGTTAAGGTAGTTAATGATGTATAAAATGCAGTGTAGTTAATTCGACCAGCACTGATAAAAGTTAATGAAGTGAAATATATTTTAATTTACAAATTCACACACATATCGTCACATATTTAAACGATTAGAATAGTTTTCGTTAGTAGAAATAAACAGAACATAATGTGAAATGCGGTTGAGAATTTTAAAACGAGTTTTGTTCCACTATTTAGGTTGCTAGTTTAATTATTATAATGAGTTCTGAATATGATGTTTATATTCTTATGTTATTTAGCTTTCATATCCATTACTAAAGGATTTCCTTTACACTTTGAATTTTCTGTAAAAATACGCACACTAATAAAGGAGCTGTTTTTGAATAAATTATAACTCCATATCATTATTTTATTAGTATACATTATCTATACACTTTCTTGTTTCCAACTGAAAAATTGACTAACCGTTAAGATATATAGCCAAAAATTACTACCAGGGCTAAAGCCTCCATTCGTCAATACCATTGGTGCTGACAAATTGAATGGTATGGGACACCACCGGATGTTATACCATCACCATCAGCATCACTTCACGCATGGCTCTCGGTTTCGGATCTCACAAGAGCACCTTTACTGCTGAACCAGAAATCGTCTGGAGTCCCAAATGCAAATTTATTTATTACTTAAACCAAATAAAAAGTATAATCCAAGTGTATTATTATTTGCGTATAAATTTGAATAATTTATAGAAATTCAATTATTTTCCTTCGCAATTTGTTTCAAATTTCAATCAATATTTCATCAAATACTGACCATGATCTTGATTTGGACACTGTACCTACTTGTGTTGGTAAGCAATTACTTTTGAAAAATTCAAATCTAAAGCCCCGAATTGTGAATTTTTACAAACATCACGACTTGTATTTAAATACACATTGCTGACTGTTTACCTACTGTTGGGCTGGATTAAAAAAAATTGGTATCCATGGTCTACATGGCCATTTCATTAATTAGTTTGTGGTTATTTCTATAAGTATTTTTTCTAAGCATGATTTATGATTCATAAACACGATTTAACCATCTGTGAATAAGGTGTGAAATGTGTATGTATTTAACATGTAAAGGTTTCATCACATCTTGCCGATTTTATTATTTGTCTTAATGTCACCTGACATCGAAATAATCCCGTTTGAACCACAGATGAGTAATTATACAGATAGTCGACTCAGCATACGTCTGTCCCTTTGAACCCGCAAAAAATTTTTAAAAATGGAGAAAAAATCCTCTCTCAAATGTTCTATCTGTGAATACGTGTGAGCCAGCCAAATAAAGTATGGAGGGGTTGATGTGTCAAAAATATGTCATTTGCGCGGGCTGTTTTGCAAGAATTCCAAATGGCAACAAAAAACAGCTGATTATAGCGGATGTGTTGGTGAAGTGCTGCGAAGTATTGAGTTAACGTAGTTCAAGCTTAATTGATATTTTAATGTTTATAAAAAAAAAATAGTTAGGTATATAATAAATAATGAAGTTGTATAATAAATTCGAATAATTTTTGTGTTTATAAGAAATAGTTCTCAATTTTTTATCTGCCTTAAAATAAACATACTTGGGTTGTTATATTTTTTCCATTTAGGTTATTAGAGTGAGTTAAATGTATTTATTAATTTATTATTGCATGAAAATTACTAAATTAGGAATGTTTGGGTGTAAAATATTTATAGTTAATAGTAATGTTTTTTATTGAACATATGAAAGTTAAATATATTTATAAATATATTCGGAACGTTCGTATGCGACATATGCGACAAAATAACTTTAAATGCATTTTAAAACACAAAATGTAGACTTGAGTATTCCAATTCCAAGATAACAACGTTATTAAATTTATTTCATCATGTTTAACAAATTTAATAACTTTCTTATCTTTAAATTGGAATAGTAAATAGCAGTGAATAAAATAGCAGTGAATTTATGTAATACCATGTTAAATTATTGAAATGGTCAGTTAACTAATCAGGCGTTACTTATTAATTTCAGTCATTGAGCTTTTATTTATTTTACCTACAATTTTATTAATTTTACAGAATATTTCATTAATTCACTGCTGAAATATTTATTAAACCTTTCGTTTAAATTATTTGATTTTAATTATTTCACTCAACATTCGATAAGTCAACAACTGAAATTATTTTATTAGTAATGACATTTTAAAACTGCTAAATTAGTTTAACTACTGGCAAACAAATTATGATAACCCTTATTTTATGTTTAACTTGCACAACTGCCAAAATATTTACGAAACTGCTTAAAAATGTTTACCCAAAAATATGCTTGTTTGGTAAAACTATTATTTTAGTTTACATAATAATTAAAAACATTCACCAAAATGTTATTCTGTTGCAAATTTATTATAAATCGTCGCATGTTATTACGATGTTATCGGACACAGCCCAGTTTTGACTTTTAATATATCAACATGAGATCTTTTCCAAAATGGATTCTTAGGCGCAGAACTGCTATTGTGTGCGTGAGCTGGCTCAATTTGATTTGCATGTAAAAATATATACGAACACAGTACTGTGCCTTTTTGAAGCAAATAAAAAACGATAGGCGGGAGAGCCAAAAATCCTCTCAGTCGACTATCTGTATAATTACTCATCTGTGGTTTGAACGTAGAAGACTATTAGAGTAAATTGACTTTGACATTACTTTATTGAAGCTAAACAAATCTACTCATGTAATTGATTGTGATATGATGACTTAATGACATTTTATTTCCGTTCATGTGATTCCTTCAGGCTAGAATTTATTTTAACGAAGGAAAACTGCTAAAAAGACTACAAAAATATGTTATTGTTTGTTGTAATTTTTCTGTTCTAAATTTTGTTTGTATGTTTTTAGACAATGTTTTTTTTATCTACGATATAAATACAGTTGTGCGCTAACGCGTATATAGGTTGAGATACCTACTTAAGGTTATTGATATAATTTCAGTATAGATTTTAGTGGCTTCAGCACTATTAAAGAGTGTTCTAAATTGTGCATGCTTTTAAAAGGAGAAGAAAGACGTCAATTAAGGGACACTCCCAAATTAGTCTAAAATTATTATTATATTAGATAGTTTTCAATGTATTACAAATGCAGTCACTGTTCGAAAGTGAAACCACTGTAAAAGTTTTTATTGATTTGATAGTGTAAATCTGAAAATTTCGTCAAAATCCATGACTTGAAAGGTAGATTACATGCTCTTTAGAGCGTTGTCCTTGGCAGTTGGACAAAAGACAGAAAGGAGAGTATGAGATTTGTTCTTTTGAAATAGAAAGTTCTCAGATTGATTATCATTTTGGAGCATTTATTGTTGGCATGTATTTAATATCCTCACAAATATTTGATTCGCTTCAGGCACTTGTGGTAAAAGTTGTCTAAATTCTGCAATCGTTTTGCAGTTTATTATTTTTAAAAGGTAGTCTTAAGCAAAATGTGTATGTTGGCAATCTGCCGAAAAATTCCCTGCTGGTAAAAATAGTGTAGACTTTTACATTTACTATTCAAAATATAAATTTAACTAACCAATCCCAAATTGCGAAAAATATTAGGTAATTAACTACCTCTGAATGATTAAATCGATCAAAATTAATTTTACAAGTACTACTCGTACTACTGATCAAATCAATTAAATTTTGTTATTAATTTTAAACTTTTGTTGAGAACGTAATTTGACATTTTAGAATCTTAAAAAAGATCCTCATTTTTGCATTTGTATACCGTAAGTTAAAGAAACTGCGAAACACATCTTTGTTATCACAACGTTATAGTTATAAATTAAGCTTCACTTAACAGAAATATATTTGTTATTTATTTTTGTCTTCGAAGTGGAGATTTACTTGCTTCAAGTAAGAATTTGGATATTCTCGGCAAAATCGAAAGAAAAAGTGCGTATGGATTAGATGGCAATGCACTGTTATCGACTATCTTAAACCAGCACATCTGGGTGGAGGACTTTGAAACTATAGAGGTCGCTAAATCATATTATTTAAATAAAGCAAATGCTCTAAATAATAATAAATAATGTATCAACTAGTAATAGTTGATGACGAATATCTACAATTCTTGCTACTTCAGAATTGTAAGTCACAAAAAGAAGTTGTAAATAAAAAAAACGGCCGCAATTTACATCTAAAGCAGTTAATATATGACACGCATTTGCTATTTAGTATCAAACATAACCACAAATTGGTAAATATATGTATCTGATAATTCTGATCGCTTCATCGATAATACAAAGTTATGACATTCAAGTATCAATTTCTTTATTTTGCAAAAGTTTTTAAAATTGCGAACAAAAAGTTGCGAATTAGTAAATCCTGAGCTAGGGTATGAAACTCCATAAACTTTTCGTGAATTGCGGCTCATTTCTTTTGATTTGATCCTAGAATTCTATCCGTAAAGGTCGGTTTTTCTTACAATGAAAGATTCCTAAGAAGTGAAAGAACGTAAAAAACCTCCACGGACACACTTAATGTATAAAAAAAAACTGTTAACACAAGGTGACACGGTACGCTACGATTTAAAAATTAAACAAACAAAAAGATCTGTGTCCCAATTTTTAAAAGACTATTTTATGATTACAAGGAGATATTTCAGAAACGCAATAATTAAAATAACATCTCGTTTCAATGAGATAAACGTAGGCTAAATCTTAAATTTTACGACCAAAGGAAAGATAAGCTCTTGGGTATAGTAGTAAGACAGCTAGTGAACGATTTGAGTAACATGTTTTTTTTACAATGATTTTTTAACTAGTAATTTTGGACCTACAAATCAAGAAAATAACGGTCTGTTTTTTGTAGTGCAATAATTACCCTATTGATATGAAATAAACACCATTTTAAAGCCTTAAGCTTCTAGTTTTTAAATCTGCTAGGAGAATATTTTTATTAGTTATGTATATTATCGCAATTATAGGAAAATGAGTAAAACAAGTATTTCTAATTTGTGTCCTATGTTAAGGTCCACAAACCTGAAAATATTACTTAAGTAAAACCAATATATTACTCGGATAGCTTGTTCTCACAGCTTTTTTATTTTAGGTCTCTCTACGTCAATTAATGTCTGAGATAAACCCACTTTGAATGGAAAAGCATGGTTTTTTCTTTGATCATCGATAGCTCAGTAACGAATTATCGCACGCTAAATCTAAGGGCAGTTTTAGAATCTTGAAAACATTTCCTACAAGATTCTTTCATAATTTTTTTTACATATTTTTATGTACATTGGCTCCAACGAATACGATATCTAATATATATTTCTGCAAACATATTACAAAACGGAAGCTTCTACTTTTCGCATTTAATCAAAAAACCATCGGAAAATTATGAAAAAAAAGCTCCGGTAATTTTTGGCATCAGGCGGTTCCTTGAATTTTTTATTGAAGTTTCATTCGACTCTAATTCTATACTACTTCATTTAATTTGACGTGATTACCAGTCATGGTCCCAAATGGGCTTTAAAATGGTGTTTATTTCATATCGATAGGGTAATTATTCAGAAAGATATTGAACTTCAAAAAACGGGGCTCCAGTTCTCCCATTCATGGAAGCAGTAGCTGACTTAGGGATGGTCATACTACGTCGATACATCGAAATACATAGACGTTACTATTTGAAACATCGAATCAATCCGATGCATCGTATGTTTCCGATGTATACCGATGCATTGATTTATTTCATTCGACGTATCGAATAAAAGTATGCTCTGTAGAGGTGCCTGATTAGAAATAAAATTAATTTCATTTTTCGTTTTTTCAACTTCAAGGGTGGTGCAAATGCAATTCAAGAAATTAAGGACCTCTTTAATGAAATCTGAATCCGATTCCGACAAAATATGTTTCAGCCTTTGGAGCAACCATCACGAACTAGTTCACCGAAACTGGAAGGCGAACAAAGTGAAGAAAGTGTTTGTGATGAGCTGTCGGTCTACTGAAGGGCACCTGTTGGTCGCCTTAGTGAAAATCCATTGGAAGCCTGGTCCGACTATAAGCTGTAATTTCCAAAACTAAAATTGCGTAAAAATATTTAACTATTGTAGCCAGTTCCTCAGTTCCTTCAGAAAGACTGTTTTCGAAAGCTTCACAGGTATTGAAGCAGAAAAGTATAAGAATCCAAGGAAAGCGGGTAAATAAAATACTATTTAAGCTAAGTTTGGAGCGGAAGTATTGGGATATATACAAATAAACATAGTTTAATTAAACTGATTTCCATTCAAAACTTTGTATAATGTCTCATTTTTGAATTCCTATGTTAAGCTCATATAAAACAATATATGTATGTTCTCAGTCGATACATCGAAATCATCGATGTTTTTCATCGATGCATATTTAAACATCGATGTGACATTTCGCGTCATTACATCTAATAAAACATCGATGTATTTTTTAACGGCGACGGATTTGCTTCAAAGTTCGTATATAAAGTTTTTGGGGTTACATCTCGGGGCATCTTTTTAATTTTTGCTTTATCGTTTGAATAACGGTACCTGCCATACAAGTTTTTTTGTGAAAATCACTTTTCACTATTTTTCTACAAAATGGTTCCCAGGATTTTGGTCTTTCTTGGTACTATGGATACTTGGAATGAGGCCAAAAATACTGCATACTCAGATATTGGAAAAAATTCGATTACTGGTAATTTATAAAACGGGCAATATCTCGAAAATTAATAAAGGGAACTTCAAAATTGTACAGTTTTTTTTATACTATAAACTCGAATAAATCTGCTTACTTAGATTTTTTAAATAATTTTTTTTCTTATAACGATTTTCTTAAATTTAAATTAAATTCGTTTCCTCAAAAACGGCTCCAACGATTTTGATATTTTTTTGTATTTCGAACAATTTGTTAAATGTGTCCAATGTGCGAAACTACATCAAAATCCTAGGTACCGGTCTTGGGAAAATCTAATTTTTCAAAACCTTAAAAGGGATTTAAACATATTTATCACCATTCATTTTCGATTCATTTTGCGATTCCAAAACGCATCTCATGTATCGAGAAAATTTCGTATGAGGCAGTGGTGCACTTTATTTAATGAGCATCCCTAAGCTGAGTCGTCTGAAACCATCAATTGCCTGTCAGACCGTTATTTTCTTGATTTGCAGGTCCAAATTTACTAGTCAAAAAAATGTTATCCTTGTAAGAACACTTTACTCAAATCGTTTCCTAGCTCGTGCACTACAGGAGGAGCGCAGCAAACAATATATATATTATATATATATAATACATATATATAAATTCATTAAAAAGCCATTCATGCACATATTCATTAAATGCAACCACATCTGTAGTTTTTTATCTGAAAAAAAAAACCTTTCACAGAACTGCACACTCCAACTAGTGAATTAAAACATTTTCATGTAAAAGCAAGCAAAAACTATCATTGATAGAATGAATAGATTAATTCAAACTCAGTGTAACCAACTCAGTGCTACATTATATTAAAAGGGTAACTTTAACCATAAATTATACGATACGAGTATAAAAATCAAACTAACAAAAAAGTAGCTTTGCCAATTGATTTTGCTGTTGGCAAAAAGTAGTTGGATACAATCGCTTCATCGAAACGTTTTTTGCTTCTCAACATCAAAGCGAAATTTGTTGCCACATCATTTTGCATCATTTGTCCAGGGGAATTAATGGTCTGACATTTATTATTGTGTGTTGAAAGTTCGAAGGGAGACGTCGTCGTTTGAGCGATGTTCAAGATTTTATTCTACTCGCTGTGTTGGTTGAGTTGGGATGAAGCATCATTGACGTTACACTTTATTGAGTGGAAAGCACAGCATTTTCTTATTCATCCATACAATGTTGTTTGTTGCTCTATTGAGGTTCAGGGAGAATGCCAAATGAAAAGTAATGTTTATCTTAGAGAAGGATAAATGAATGGGTCACAGATGGTGCTTATTGTGGTAACGATGCTGATGTAGTGTAGATACTGGCAATAGTTGATACAATATAAGGGCATTTCATCTGTATACTGTTTATTTGTTTAATGAATGTTTATGTCTACTAGTTCGACTTTGGTATTTTTATTTACGTCAACTTGAGTGACCTAAAGCTACGAACCTTGCAAAGGGTTTTAGCCAATTGATTTAGCAGCAAATCGATTTATTGAATTTGATGCCAACGTGTGCCAATATAAATGGTGAAATAAAACAAAAATGACAAAAGGGGAGATTATCAGAGAGATGGATTGGAAAAGGAACGTACGTCAGAGTTTTTTTTTTTCTTTTATAAAAAAGTAACCCGAAGGGGGTTTTTTGATCTATTTGGCACATATTTCGTCTACAGTCGAATCAATCAATATTAAGTAAGATGTCAAAGAATTTTGTTTGCTTGTCTGCAAGGAAGGAGTTTAAGAGAAATTAAAATAAAGAGTTCATCTGGGTCTAATATCTACTTACAGTGAGTAGGGATACACCCGACTTCCTTAATCACAAATTGTGTCTCAGGTCACATCACATACACGAGAAATAGACGGCAGTAAAAAGTCTTGCATTGAAAGAGAAGTAGAACTTTGTCGAACTGTCATACAGGGTGTGGCGTAAAAAAAAGGAAAAAAATCAATTTATCAAAATTTTTTATTAAACATTTTATATTTTATGTGTGCATCGCATATTTTTGTTCGTTTTATGCTTAATAATATGATAGAAGACGCACATATAATTATATGAGAAATTTATGAATAAAATCATTTTTCAAATGTTAATTCATCTCTAAGTTTTTAAGAAAATACATATTGGGAAAACAGGAAATAATTTGTTGTTCAAGATTCTCTATCCTCATATTATTTAAAATCTGAAATAAAGGCGGAAACGTTAAGGTGGGGACTCAAATGAATTGAAATTCAATACTCTAGGTCTAAGTATAAGTTAATAAAATGTCGTTAGTTGTTACATTCGTTACTTTTATGCAATCGTTCTCTTACAAATTTATTGGAACAAAACGAAAAAGAAAAAGCGCAATACCAAAACCACATTCAAAAATAAATAAAATCGTTACTAGATTAGGTATCAAAAGGAATGTTTTTATTTCTTATGTTTCGTGCCCTAAGAGAGAAGGAATCAAAGGAGAAAAGATCTACATTCACTTCTCTTTAACCAATTTAATCCACAATCCATCCGCATTTCCCATACACATAAAAAACAGGTGCAACATAGGGACCCATATCGCTACTATAGGTAGCAAATAAAGAATATTTGCATGTAGTAGATACTTACTTTAGATACTTTCGTAACTATACGTTACTTTTGGCAAACATGAGAAATCATTTCTTTGTCTCTTTGTGAACTAAAGTGATGGAAAAGAGCATTCGATACATTTATGTAATGGTAACAATTCCATGCGAATTACGTTTACGTTTTGAGAGTAAAAAAACATTACTAGTTAAATAATGTAATCCTTGTTAATCCTTAATGAATACGCACGATTTGCTACAGCTCTATTTGCTTCTTTTAAAGCAATAGATTTTCTTCGTTTAACCGTGATTTCTGGGTTTTCATTCATGATTCATTTTAAGATGACCAATATTACCTTCATAATATTATACTCATAAATATTACTTTATTTTTAACTCAATGAAAAAATTAACACTTTTAAAATATCCAAATTAGGTGTTTTCCGACCATTTTAAGTGGAGCTTAGACTTGCAATATACATATCTTTTGAGAAATGTATTTCGCAGATAGTGAAATATATCGAAACTGGATTATGCAGTAAGTGTTGGTTATTAGTGAAATTAAGCAACTTTGCTTTTAAGACATATAAAACAGTCTTATATTTCTTTCCCCTCTTGCTTACACACCGAACACTTTAAATAATGTTTCCCCATTTTTTATTTATTGAAAAAATTAAAATTTTATTTTATTTAAATTTTTCGCCCTGATACTCAACACCCTTTTTTTACCAATACATGGAACAGCTGATGACCATTCAACTTCAGCCCGCTTTTATAAAACAAATAAACAATTTTCTCAACTAATTAGTGTGACCATCTACTGTACAATTTAGAACCTAAAAAGTGTTGACAATAAAACTTAAAATCGTCCAATATGATATATAACAAAAAACTAATCATTTACCATAATCACAAATAAAATAAACTTTAAAAAAGCAGACCTGGTTACCTGGTTATGGTTATGCCAATTCATATCCGACTGGCTAAGGGGAAATACTACTACACTGACATTCACTCTAGCGCGCAAATATTCAACAGACTCTCGCAAATACAGATTTTAATTAAACATCTTCCCTATTTCCGAAGAGGTAATTCCCAATTTTACTGCGTCCCTACTGTTCAGCCTTTGAGGCCCGGCGCGGCGGCTTGAAACCGAAAAGTTTCGACAGTACTCCGACTTTCGAGAGTCTGCTTCCAGACCAAGCTCTGCCATTTTATTTTCTCTTTGGAATGAATGCTCTGTGTATAATATGTACGTATTGTTTTACCTTCAAGCTGAAATTCTCATTTCTATGTAGTATTATTTATTGATGGCTTCCATGATTGTTCCTCGCAGGCTGTTGAACCCGTACCGCACATGTTATTTACTGCTTTAAAATTGCAATTGCAAGGTCAGCAGATGTTCGGGTTGAAATTGATAAAAGGCTTTGTCATTTTGAGTTCCAAAATCCCAGTAAGTTGTTATAATTACGCCAGCGGTCACAATATAAAAAATATTGGTTACGTTAAACTAGGTTAATGTATCGCCCTCTTCGCTAAACTAATGGTTCTTACGAACTAATAGTGACATCTTCCCCGAGGGGAAAAAGTCGAACACATTCGCATCTTCACTCCTTATGATCAGATTTTTCAGAAACCTTTAACGATTGGAAACAGTGGCATCGGAGTCTTCAATAATCTGGAAGTAGTAGCTTTCAAGTGATATGTTTCTAGAGTGACAGTAACTCAGAGAAAGTGTGGTATATTCTAGAGATATCATCATGCTTGAGATTAAGATTGCATGGCTTCTATGAGGACATTAGACGCCATCTTTGACAAAGATGCTCTTTAATACTTAAGAAATTTATTTGTCCGGGATTCATCATACTTTACCCACAGCCTCCTTGATACCCGATCCTTTCTTTGGATTGGTTGGTTTAATCGATTGAAGTGACTATTCTTGGGTAATTGCAGACCCTTTCCTTATCGGTTCATTGGCCCGCTCGGTCAATGTGTACCCATGCCCAGAAACACGGTCTATGCTGCGATCCAAAAGAGGTTTGAGTTCATTAGTAAAGGGGCGAACAAGCGTCTACTTTATTTCAATTGCAGACAAATTCGGCGCTTATTAACGCCTGACTGTCCTTATTTCTACTTATGTGATAGCTGGGACTTCCGATGGGAACACAGTAAAGTGATCAGAAAGCCTAATAGGTGTACTATATTTTTAGTTCAACTGTAGCCTGTTAAGCAGTCCATCTTCAGGTTACTTGAGATGACGATTAAATTTTCGTGGGTTCACTCGTAACGAGCCGATCTAAAGTTTTAGTGGGTATACATGTAGTCAGAATTTGGGCATGCCACAGAACCAAACTCGGTCATTGTGTATTCATTGGCTTTTAGTGATACTTCTATAGTAAATCCGCTGCCTCTTTATGCAACCATCTTGGAACGTGAAGATTGTTGTACTTTTTAGTCGGTAAGAGAAGTTATTATAAATAGACTCTAATATTCTAAGTACAAATCCTAACCTTCTTGGCAGTGTCTCTTCCATTCGAACTTATTTAAAAAATAAATTAAATCACCTTCCCTCTTCCTTGCCCATATCGCATTCATATGGAATAGCACTCCTTAAATTCACAATGTCCAATTTCAAGTTCAAAAACTTTGCGCTTCAAATTGGATGGGATAGATACAGAATACTAAAAAAAGATTTCAATACTTTACTATCCTTCGTGTTTGCTTAAGAAGCCGCAAAGAGTGTGGTAAATAAGCTTTTATTGCCACTTTATATATATATTCGTTTTTTGCGAGTCACTCCTTCTTCCGAATAATAGCATAATATTCGATTTTCAAAGGTCCTCTGTAAATATAACACTAGAGTATAATGATTTTACCCGAAGCGCGTGGCCAAAAGTTTACATAAACTTTCGCCCACTTAAAATAAAGCAACAGAGGACGCAGAGAAAGAAAAAACCTTTCTTAAAGAATGACTGAATGAGACATGATGACTAAAAAAAAATAAAACAGGAAACTTTAAAATAAGTTATGAAAAGTTATCCCGCAGGGTAAATTATTGAAGTTAAACTTCCTACACACAGACTCAATTCGAAAATCCTTACCAAATATTTACCCATATGTAGCTTCGGATTGTCTATATATATACTTATATTTCTGAAGAAACATACTAAATAAATTCATCGTTAAACCTTCAAATTTAATCTTTGAAAATCCAGAATAATATTTTACCAGTTTAAGCCATGGGAGAAGGATAACACTAAGCAAACACGAATTCTAACCCTGCACAACACCCTAATTAGTTACGGCTCCATTCGGCTGAGTCAATGGAGGGTCGAAACCGATTGAAATTCCTATGGGCATTCCATAGTCCCGCCACACTACGAGCGTTAGGTTTCACCAGCAGATTACTTGGAATTCATATCGTTGCTGCCATTATTCGCACATCAAATTAAGAGTATAGTATGTATTGGGTTTCATTTTCATGTGCGTAGAGTGGAGGTTTTCCTTTTATTTTTTTTTTTAAGAGTGGATCTGGCAGCCAGTAGATAGTACCATAAATCAGATGAAAATTTGCGTTGGTAATGGGGTTTCTAAAATTACGTGTAGACTTTGTAGGCTCTTTTTTTTTGATCGGTTTCAATGAAAGACATCCACCCCGAAATTAGAGTGGTTGCTAGTAGTGTAAAATGGAAAGTATTTTTTTAAGCTCTGTCATCGTGTTTTATGAAACATAACTTTTTATATGTATATGCAATTCTCTTAATAGCATCACACCCATAACATCTGCTGGTTCGCATCGTGCATGAAATCTTCAGATTCAGTTGGCACATCGCCAATAATTCTTCGAATATCTACCGAGACAAAGGATAACATTTTGAATTTTGTTTAAAAACCAGTATCCAACCAGAATCCATCAAGGACTTTTTATCTTCCTGCATAAGACTACAATACGGCTAATGGTGATGGAATTTATATTCTATGGGAATGCGAACTTGATATGGAAACATGTATGTATGCAAGTACTTTTGACAATGGACCATGGAAAATACGTTAACAAAGTACTTATCAAATTAACTTTGCGTTTTACCAAATCATCACTAACAATAAGACTTTTTTAACATATACAATTTTATCAAAATAAAGCATGAAATACGATCTTAATGCAAAAATTAAATTCGAGCAGGGTGCCTATATTAACACTTTTTCAAGCACGTAGAGGGGGCTCTCACTCACAACATTGGGCAGAATGATTGCTAAGGATGTGTCGAAAGACATAAGGGTGGGCTGGCTTCCCACTGCCAATAACATGTGGTAGATCAACGGTACATAGCGGCCCGGTATCCATGGGAGACTCAGGGAAGTTAAGTGCGGATAAGATAAGATAGTGTTAGGGTAGTTTTAAGTCAGTTTAGCTTTGGCATCTTTTTTTTAAACGTAGGTAAGGCTCAGGTTAGTTAGACTGGTTTTGCCTAACTTTCCGTTCTCTCCCTCTTGGGTATTGGCAAAAGGCCTTGGACATTTTCAATTTCATCTTTTTTCTCTTTTCTCTTTCTTATCTTTTCTGCCCATCCGAGCTCTACGTTAAGTAACTTCTTTCTCCCTTTAGATTTCTTTTATTAGTTTTTGGAATGGATAAAGTGTTTGTCGAGCAGGTGGTATAAAGTGAGGAGACAAGAACTACCCAGTCCGACGAGCTGAGCCGAGCATCCACGAGCATGCCGCGTTCCCCTCACCTATGCCAAAGCTCCCCCCGTGGCTCAACCCTGATCCACAACAAAATGGCAGAATTTATCCATTTTCTCACGACTTTCTGACAACACCTTTATGGGCATTGAGGGTCCATTCGATGCACTCGCTGAGAACTTTTATTAAGCCACAAAAACTCTTAAGGGCACGCGATATAAATACACGGCTGTCTCAAACGAAAATTCCAGAGATTTAGAAAAAATTGATTTTATTTCAGAATTGTTACATATGTATATGTATATGTACATTCATTTATCTTATGTGAGATCTTTTTTGTGAGATATTTTCGTTACAGTTAATAGTATAATAAACCATTTGTATGGTCAGTGTTACTTTAACAACAATAAAATAAAAACCATATGAAATATCACAAATGCCAGATGAAATATGAGAGATGACACATATCAGATGATAGATGGAAGCTGACAAGTGATAGATGACTGATGTCATATGACAGCTGTTAGGTCACTGTGACAGGTAACAGATAAAAATTCGCATCACTTTTCAGGTTTGCAATAATCGATATTTGGGTTAGGTAAGGTTTTTGGGTCCGCGATTTATAGCGATCTGCTCCTCGCCTCACTAAGATACTTCTGGACCCATTGTGATACCATTCCGTGGGAGGTTAATGTTTTTGGGTCGGCGATTTATAGCGATCTCCTCCTCGAGTCACTAAGATACTTATGGACCCATTGGGATACCCTTCCGTGGGAGGTTAAGGTTTTTGGGTCGGCGATTTATAGCGATCTGCTCCTCGCCTCACTAAGATACTTCTGGACCCATTGTGATACCATTCCGTGGGAGGTTAATGTTTTTGGGTCGGCGATTTATAGCGATCTCCTCCTCGAGTCACTAAGATACTTATGGACCCATTGGGATACCCTTCCGTGGGAGGTTAAGGTTTTTGGGTCGGCGATATATAGCGATCTGCTCTTCGCCTCACTAAGATACTTCTGGACCCATTGTGATACCCTTCCGTGGGAGGTTAAGATTTTTGGGTCGACGATTTATAGCGATCTGCTCCTCGCCTCACTAAGATACTTATGGACCAATTGTGATACCCTTTCGTGGGAGATTATAAATAAATAAATAAATTCCACCTGCAGTAGAAAGATCGAAATCCTTTAATCGCGCGAAGCGGACCTCCCAGGTACTGTTGTCATAAGCGCTTGCCAAATTTACGGAAAGAAAAGTGAAACTCCTCGCCGCTGCAACTTTTATAAATACTGTCATCGTTTGAATAAGGCTCGAGGAGCGACGAGGAGTTCCGGCGAGGAGTCCTGGCGAGGAATCACACGAGGCGTGGTTTCCTAGAAAATTATGCACTCTTGCACCGACCAGCTTAGACAGGAATGATCGGTCTTACTGTAGCAGCTTTTTGGTCCTAGTTTTATTTTACTCTGGACATAATTTGCGTGCGTATTTAAAAGGTGGTTACAAATTTGCACATCCTATTAGCTTTCATTCTGATATTATATTTCTCTAAGATTAGAGAGGAGCGGTTTGAGCAAATAGCTAGTCAGCCATATGATTGTTAGCTATATCCCTGTGTTGTATGCCAAGAGCCTTGAGCTTGGATTTTATTTCAGTAATAATAATTGCCTTTATGACTTATGAGTATGATGATATCATAACATGGTATTGCCAAAATTGATACGGTAAACGACGCTTCCACAATTGCCAGGATCATTTCTGGAAAAACTTTCGTTATCAGACAATCTGATAGAGCTGTGTATATTTAATTTCTCTGAGAATAAACAACGCCCTTTTCGTGGTTTATTAATATTTCATGCTTCTATGCTCGGGACGATTTGATACTCCAAGAGCGACTCTTGGAGACTCAGGTCGAAAGAATCAACATCAATTTTATATTGAACAGCACCAAAAGTAGTACATACATCGTTAATAGTGAAGTGACTTCCTGTTTCAAAGTTGTAAATTTAATTTAGTAAGCTTATTTAACCAGTTTTACATATTCTTTTGTACAAATTTGTGCATAAAAACTAAACTTATAACTTTTTCTCCCGTGTTTATTGCATTTATGTGATCCAAGCGCTTTTAGGTCAATCTCTCTTTAGCGCATGTACAGGAAGGGGGGGATTGACACTGCCATTTTGATGGAGTTCATAGGTTTTTTCCTATGGCAATACCAACTGAGCCGGTCGGGCCCCCTACTTTTTTTCAAAATGGCTTAGTTAACGTGAGGGCTTTCTCAGATTTGCTTCAATCAAGCTTTGTTACTCCTGTCCTTCTCAATTTCCCCAACAGAAACTTAAAACAACTCTTAAAAGAAAGAAGGGCAGGAGAAACAAACCCAGTTTTTTTTTTAAATATCGAACTCACTAAAGCCCCTAAGACCTTCACACTCCTGTCTCAACCTCGATATCAATTTATATTTGGACAAACTATAAAGAGTCCTTCGATTGACAAATGTATTCCAGTCAACCTTACTATTTACCTCTACCTTCTCAAAAACGAATCTAAAAATATTTACCTTTGCTAAAATATTCGACAATAAAAGAACCAATATCCTTATTTAGGGAAAGTACATAATTCGCCTAAAAATGACTACATACTCTGCATCATTGAAATGACTTCTTTATGAGATCTATAAAATATTTAAGTGCACCGAAATGTATGTTGCCCATTTACAGGGGTGACAAAGTGTCTGCCATTTTCTGTTCTTCTTTTTTTTTCTTGCAGTAATTTTTCATTTTTGTGGAAAAATAATATCTAAATGAAATTGTGTCCTTCTAACTTGTATTTGCTGTGAGAAAATGGAAAAGTTTTTTTTTCATCCATTAAAGACGGCATAGTGCTCATAATTAATGTAATTACTTGGTAAACACAGAGAGTTTCCGAAAACTCAATTCGTTTCAACACTCAATTTAAATTTTCCAGCTCACTTCCATTCAAATGTCTGACTAATTTGCCCCAAGTCAAAGGCGTCTGTTGGTACCAAAGTCACTTGCAATAATATTTAGACGAGAATTTAACTAACGATGGTTTTATGGGTAAGTGGGACGAGGTTTCGTTGCCTGCAGTAATGCAGTGGTGCCAGTGCCATCTTATGGGGAGAGGCGGTAAATTGAAACACCCCCACGGCATCAGGAGGCATAACCTCATGAAAACATTTATGAAATGTCAATAATCCTACGTATCCAGAGGGGATGGAGTTTGTTAAATCTAAAATTTACACACCCTCTCCCTACTTGGGATCATTTATTGTTGGCTCATCGTATAAGCGGGGTAGGTACGGGCACTGGAAAGTTGTTTGCTTCATAGTCCTCCCAAAGGCTCCTATTCTCAGTCTGCTTAATTAAAAAGTTAATTAATCTGGGATTTAAGCACACTGAACTGTAGTTGAGATTATATTTTTGAAATTACTGGATGAGTATACTTTTTGTGTAAAGTTCACATTAAATGGTCAATGAAATTGCACAAGCGATTAGAAAATATTCTATCGTCACCCCTTGAATGGGGACGGAACTGTGTTATTGAATAAAACCAGGATAAATTCATGTTTCCGAGGATCATCGGGTGTAAGTAAATTAGCTCAGATTATGTGAGTATATATATTGTGATGAAGGCATCCGTGTGTATGGATGGGATTAGAATGGCACTATAAAAACCAAAACCGCCCCGCATAATATACAATACAAGTCAATGTTGGCCATCAACCTTTTATGTTTTTTTCCCCTGTCAAACTGGAGATGTGTGCGCTGGATGTCGCATTAAAAAAAGGATGCTATCTCATTTTTATTGGATTTTTGTTACACATAATGGCAAAAGTGAAATAAATTTAATAACGTCGTTAGCTGTGTCCCGAAACAAGAAACAATCTCTTGCGAAAGTTAGATTATATTCGTTGAGTTAGATTTATATCTATAATTATTATTATTAGAGACGACAAATAAAAGGCCAATAACGTGAAACAATTTCTACAATTAATTTACTGGTAGTATCATATTTCTGAAAGGACATTCTTAAGTGGTCCCCCGACAAGGCAATTAATTAAAACATAATCGAAAATATTTCAAAAATGTTTCAGCAAAATGACATTTCGCACGTGTCATTGAAAATTTATTAAGGACTTTGTGACAAAGCAGATAATCAAGAAGTTAATTGCATTGAAAAAGAAAATCAAAAATATTTTAAGGAAGACAGCAAAACATGCGAAATCAGAGCCAACATTAACTGAACATGTTTTTGAAGTTGAGAGGCAATTAGGTATAATTGATTCTACTTAGTTGTGAATCGACGGGATTTTTTTTTGGAGGTAGTACCTACACATTTCCGACGTAATTAACTCAGATAGATAGATGTTTATGATGTAGCTGTATGGTACATATTTTTGATAGCTGAAATTAGAGCCACTCAACGTATCTTTATTCGATTTGCCCTAAAAGGACTTAACTTCAGCCAACATATCCAACTATTTACTTCAAATGATACTGATCAAATGATATGGTTTTCTTACAGCAATGAAGAATGGCGTTGCCAGTATGACATTTTCGTTGCAAGAAATAATACTCAAATATTGTCATATAATTTATTGAAACATGCTCACCAGACTGTAAATGTCGCATCGAATAAATTCAAAAAGGATTTGCTTCGAGAGGATAAGGCTTATTGGAATTAACACACATAAAATAACTTTTATACCCATCGCAGCCAAGAAAAAAGTATTAAGAAAAATCATTTAAATACACGCCAAATAAGACTTTATTGACTGAACGCTGAACTTTTAATTTTCTATTTAAAGTATGCCTTACGTCAAAATAAAATTATGTTTTTTTTAAATACTATGTGTAGTATAAATAAATAGTTTTGCCACTTGGTGTGATAAAAATGGATTAATTTTCGGTCATGGAGCTGGAACGGCTACATGTGTTATGCTCATTAAATTCCAATCTTGACAGCATTCTTAAGTGGGTTAAAACCAATAGAGTAGAATTTATTGCTTTTAAAACACAATGCTGTCTTCTGTCATTAAAGCGAAACCCCAATACTCTGCCATTATCCATGAATGGCACTTGCATCGCCGAACCCGAAAGGCTTTCGTATGTGTTCGGTATGTGCGTTAACGACAAACTTCGGCGTTGCCAAGAACGCTGCGAAATTTCTAGGCTTCCTCAAGTGATGCAAGAAATATTTCACCCCTTCTGATCTGGGTAGAATCTACAAGGAGTTTATTCGCCCAAAACTGGAGTACAATGCTCATATTTGGTCAGGTGCACCAATAACATATTTGGTGCTACTTGATAGAATTCAAAAACGCGCGATAAAACTTTTTGGCAATCGAGATATCGCCAAGTCGGTCGATTATGTTAGTCATTGTCAAAAGAAATTGACAATGCCTGTCATTGTTTTTCCATCATAAGTGCTCTAACATAATAGTCATTTGCATTCCAACCCTTCAACAATTCAACCGCAATATGCCAGGAATGCTCATAAGTTCACCCTTAAGCCAATATTCGCTTTATTTTTTCAGCACATTACAGTTTACAGACATTCAAAACCAATGTGCATCGGCCTCTCCTTCTTTCCTCTAATACCTTCATTTTCTTAATGCCCGCACTGTGTTTATTCATAATAAGGGTTAGGTATATATAAAAAACAAAAACCTATTCCTTCCAGTTTTTATTATTTCTTATCTCATTATCATTTTTAAAAGTTTTAAAGATCTCGGAGTTTTTTTTGACCCCAAACTTAACTTTATTGGTCATATTAACTTTACTGTTAAGAAAATAAACTACATGCTGGGCTTTATTAAAAGGTGGTCTAAAGAAATTGACGAATTCTACGTTACTTAATCTTGAGTATGCTTTACAAATTTGGACTCCGTACTATAATATTCACTCAATTCGAATTGAAGCTATTAAACGAAAATTTATTCGTTTTGCCCTAAGAGGTCTGCCATGGGATGATCCATTTAACTCTCATGTCAGTACATTTAAATTATAAATGTGTTTGCGTTATCATGTACTGGTGTCATATCACATTTTATAGCGTTTGTGTTATCAATATATGTTTGTTTTATGTACGAATGTATATACTAACACCAACACAAAATGATGAGCCTGTGGGAGCACTTTTTGTGTCGGCAAATTTCTGCTCGTGACAGCTGCTTGCAATAAGCACTCCACGACACAGATCTGATAGTGTAATAAAAAAATAGTAGAAAGGAATTATGGCGTTTGAGTTTTGCAATTTACATTTTTTTTGAATGACCTTTGTTCTATTTAATTACTCCTTGTGCACTTCAAATAGGCTCTTCAAATTCAAACATATATATTTTTCGTGAGGCTTAAATATTTCAAACTTTAAAGAGGTTGGGAGACCTCTTGAAAGACTCTTCTAATAATTTTTTGATTTGCTACAAACGTGCCAACTACAACCAAATAATACAACTGATTTTTTTATCAAAATCAGGAAAATCCCAGTAATCCATGTAGTTCTCCCGTGAGTCGAAAGCAGAAAGCGTCCAAGCGTATTGCAAGACGAATGGAGGTTGCCTTTGGAACGGCATTGAATTTTGTTTATATAATTGAGCGGTACCCTTGTTCATATAATACTTTTTTTCGCAATGCTAAACTTTGAAGAAATCCATAATTGAAGCTTGTATGAAGCTTGTATTAAATTTCATGGACAATATCGCCGAAGCTTGGTACCGATTGATACAGCGGTTAATGAAAAAATGAAATAAATTCTAAACCAAGCTAAGCTCATATTATTTTTCAGTTTCCAGACATCTTAGATAAGTATATGATTTAAGGCATACTATTCAGCATGCATCCACTCGACGTAGTTAAAGTTGACTTTATATGGGGTTAAAGAAAGTCGTGGTTCCTCAAAATAAAAATCAAATATATGTGTATAAATTCACGAATCTGCTCTTCTGAACGCCTTTTTCAGGTGTAGGTGTTTGCAAAGGAATTTCAACTTTGTTTTATATTATTAGGGTATATATCGGGATTTTCAATAAGAGCCCCACAGGAAATAGTCTAACGGCGTCAAATCGCACGACCGAGGCGGCCAAGCGACTGGACCATTTCGTGAGATAACACGTTCTCCAAACTTGGTTTCCAATAAATTGATTGTGACATTTGCTGTGTGGCTTGTGGCGCCGTCCTGTTGAAACCATGGAATACCGCATATTTTGTTTATTGACGAAGCCATTCAGCTAGAAATGAGTCTCAACGCTGAAGATGATTTTTCGATGAAAATCCGAATCATATTCAAGTTGTTGCTCAGCCCAATTCACGAACATACGACGCTTCTGGTGGTCAAGCGGCTTCAGTTTTGCGTCAATTTAATCTTGTAAGGATGTAGGCCAAGAACTTTTAGCAAAATTCGCCACAACGACGTCACAGAGATGCCCAACGCTTGAGAACGACGTGTGAGAGACACATTTGGGCTTTCTTCAACTGAAGCCTCAGCGGCAAAAATTTTGTACTGTGCCTGTGGATTCAAATTTTTCCAATAGACGCTCAGTGTTTGATCTGCTAGGACGATTATGACAACCATAAATTAGAGGTAGCGCTCTTAACGATGAGGCCACTGACTCCGAATTTCGGTAGTAAATTTTAATAATTTCGACTCGTTGTTGGCTCGTATATCTTTCCATCATGAAATGGCAAACCTTACTGAAGAGAAATGTCAAAAGAGCAGCAAGAAATATGGCGTCGTTTGCGGTCCCTGTCGCTCTACTTTTGTGGCGTCCCTGTTGAAAAACCCATTATTTTATAAACAACTACCTAGCCGTCTCCCGCCCACTGAGCGCGTTTGTCACTTTCCACCAGTTAATGAAGATCGTTTATCAACTTCAAACCATCGTATAACTTTTGACCAAAAAACTTTTTCCAGCGACTTAATAGTCGAAGAATTGTAAGAGGGCGATAGACATTTTCCGGCTTTGACAAACAAATCCCCATGGAATGGTCATGGTTCAGTAGTTTTCACGTTTATCACGGGGGAAGAAATAAAACGTTCACTATCTAATATGTACCTACATATATAAAAATCATCTCGTGTCGCGGGGTCGACCGATTTTTGTGAAAATTTTTGTGTATATTTGATAGGTCTCAGGATAGACGGTAAGGGTTTTTTCATACCGCTAGGTCATTAGAGGCTTCCGAAATACTGAAAAATTACTAGAGAAGAACTGCGACATACAACAACAGCACATTTGCAGTCTAAAATTAAATGTTTCCCTTTTTCCTTTGTGTCCAAGGGCTTGATTACATCGACGTTTCTGAAGTGCTTCGCAACGATATAACAATCTGAAATCCCCATCAGTGCTTGCTCAATATCAGATTTGTCGTAGACTTAAAAAAACAATTAAATATATAAATATTTTAAACAAAAGTTATTTAAAAAGAGTAATAGATTGTGACGTATAGATATTGTTTATCGAATGACTATGCTCACCGTCATTATCGGAAGCATAAACGTCAAAAAACACTTTCGTTCCAATCGTTTCATTCGTTCAATTTTATCGATCGTCAAAACATTCAAACACACATAATATATTGGTTATTTTTTATTTAACAACAAAAATATTCAATAAAAATAATTTAAATGGCAGAACAACTTTCGAAATAAAAAAGTAATATATTTCGAAGGTCTGATAAGAACAAAAGTTCGAGTGCCGCTTCAATTGTGAATATACACGACTATGTATGGTTCCATTATTTCTAACGGTGTAATAAAGTTCCTAATTGATTCTTAACATTATACCTCATGAAAATTGATCCATAAAATTTGAGATTAATGTGTCCATCACTTTCTTTTTTAGAAATATGTTACGTTACGAATGTACTGGAATGGGACACTTTATCCTTTTACTCTAATAAACCTCCTCTCGTTAGTACTTAATGTATTTTTCCTTCTCCCAAATTCAAACAAGATACAAAAACTTCTTCACCTAAAAAAAATACCAAACATCCGGCACTCAGAATCAACTGACGCCTACTCCGATACAAATGTGTCAACCTAATTTAATTTGAACGCCTTTTATTGCCAAAAATATCCTCTTTTAGTTGCACATTAGAAAAAAAAACAACTACCAAACAAACCGCACATATTCCATTTGTCATCCCACATTAAACATATTATTATGAAGCACTTCCAAGAACGTCAATATTATCGGAATCCATTGAACATTCAGTTATCCACCGGCACTTCAATCCACTTCCAATTAAATTAAATACAATTTGTCATTAACGATTCGCGCTACATTCAATTTTATTGCATAATCTCTTCTCTTTTTTTGGGTCTCATTCACAGGACGCTCCTACAAGAGCATCAACGATGAAATAATCTGGGTGAGCATCGGCATGGGCATAACCATTGCCGTCCTCATAACGATCGCACTCTGCTACATCGTCTACGAGAAATGCCAAAAGAAGCGAGAATACTACATTAACGCATAACAACCAACAACAACGACGAGGACGAGGACGACACCCAGCTTTAAGGAGTTCGTATCTGTCGGATACGGATACAAAGTGACTATCTCCAATTTGGTAGAATTTGATTTTTGTTTCACTGATTTCACTGATTTCAAACGGAAGGATGTAAGGATGAAGCACGTTTTGTAGATTTAATTGTGCGTGCACAGTGAGAAACATTGACTTGAAAATTGTTTGTCTGTCAATGATGAACCATCACGCAGAAACAGGACAAATATTCTGGGACCAACACAAAACAAAATAATGAAAAAAAAAGAATAAGGACAAAAAAACTTATTTTAAAAATCAATGTTAGATGTAGATTGTAGAATGAACTTATTATGATATATATTATACATTTAAATGTTTACCACTATTTTATTTTCTACACTGTGTAAAATCAATATCCTTGTGGTGCCTCTTCTTGGATTTTATTTTTATTTTATTTTTTTTCTTATAATTTGTATAAAATTTCCAACGCAACTGATTGTTTCGAACTTTTCTTTATTAAATTACTCCCGCAAGAGACGACGCACCTACTTTTTTTGTATGAATTCCAGAGAAAAACGAAAGGATGTGCTCGAACAACAGCAACATCGTCAACAGAACACAACATCTCCTCACAAAAACGGGTTTCTGGTCTTGTTCATTTCCGACAAGTGGGAGTTACAATCTGAAAATGTCATCTACCATCACCTTCCTCTGCTGTTCGCTTTACATACATATGTAACTAGAACAGTGCGCTACTTTGTTGCAAATCTTCTGGTGCTTGGATCTCTCATGTATGATTTACAAAGAGCCATTGTGTTCATTTGCAAATGGTTCCAGTGGGAATAGGGCAACCTTTAAATAACATTTCCACTCCCAGATTTGGGGGCGGTTTAGTCATTCTATGTGAAAATATTGAAATACCGCTCCAGTAGAGCGGATGCATTCCAGAATGCCACCCGCATTATAGGGTATTTAGATAAATTGGTACTTCTGGGGTATCCTTCGTACTAATATTCTTTAATACCCGTTTCTCAAGGACTCTCAATAAGATGATGGTTTATGGCATTTGTTTTATTGTGGAGCAAAAAAAAAAACTTTCTCTTCAAAATTTGTATAATTTTTCTCGCACTTTTCCTTTTTTCAGCGAAACAAGAAAAGCAATTTGGATAACGAACGACGCCAATTTGTCTAGGACATTGTAGAGTAAAGTTTTTTTTTGTATATTTGAAAAGTCTTGTAAAAAACATGAATCATTCAGAAGCACACGCACACATATATTTAACACAGACACACTATCGCTCTAAGCTTTATTGTTCATTTGACACTGCCAATGCGTACAAACTGGTCGAACAGGCTCTTTCCTTTGGGGCAACCACTGAAAGCTCTGTAACAATCTACACCCTTTGATCCCATTGCAAAGGAATCCTTGTAGAACTCCTCCATTGAACGTTCCGGCCTAAATGAAACAAGTTAATTTGCATGACCTCGTACTATCCGGTCTAACTCACGTTAACAGGCGCTGATATATCCTGTCAAATAGTCCCCCGACATAGTGAACTTGTGCATTCTCACAAATTGCCCTCTGCAGGCACTGCCGCCCATTCATACCCTTCCCGTTCATGTAGTTTTCAATGATGGCGTAGAGAAATGTCGCCGACAAGTCAGTTGGTTCAGGGGGCAAATCTGGAAACGTACGAGATGCCGCTGGCGCTGCTTGAAAATGGGAATTGTTCCACCAGTATTGAATGCTTGTTGGGAGTGTGTGCTGCCACTGCATGTTCCATGCAGTAGAAAGGGCTCTCCATTGGCGCTTTTCTTGCAAATCCACGGGCATAGCATAGCTTACAAGGTACTGGAAGGGGTAGTTTTTTTTTTAATTATCAAATATTCATCATACATGTACCTACGTAACGGGCTTCAGGGTACCTACCTTACAAACACCAGCAGTTGTATAAATAAGAAAACGTTTCTGTCGACTCTTCGCCCAATTTGTGATGTTGTGTGGCTGTCGATGATGGTGGGTGGTGGTGCATACGCAGTAAAGGTAAAGTATCGCGACGGCTAAACATAACTTTCTGTAAGTGATTTGAGGATTTAATTTTCAAGGTGTACAAAAAGGTTTTGTTGTACTTACAGAATGTACATGGTGCTGTGACTAGGGTTACACTGTTACTGATATTCCAGCCAGCGGCGAATTAATCTCGCTTTAATCGTGCATATCTGACATACAAATTAGAAAAACAAACAGACATTCTAATTAAATTAGAGCTTATTGAGACGTCTCATGTTAACCTGACATATGGTCACACGGATATCGTTAAGCAATAGGAGAGACTGGGAGGCGTTGGAAGAAACTCAATCGATACAATATTTTTAATAAAACACATTTTCAATAATGCTTGGCATTTCAATATGACCTTGGCGCTGGGAAGTAAATCAATAAGTCTGAAGTTTGGTTTAGTTAAATAAGTTATTATATTATGTATGTTGAAATACTGCAAAACGAGCAGGTACCTGAGTGGCTTCTATTTAAGTAAAGCTCTTTCTTATATGTAGACAGCTAAAAGTTACGTTTAATGTTATAATATTCAATAAGTAAATTCAAAAAAAATTTGGAATTTTCAGCGCAACCAACCCATGTCTCTCCTAAGCACATGCCATGGGTCACTGCGCAACGGTACCATGGATACATAATTATTTAAATTGAGGTATGACAAATTTATAGGGAAAAAACTGACGTATTTCAGGCCACTCATACAAAATTAATATAGTTAGGTGTTCATTTGTTGGATTGATTGAACTATATACCTATGTATTGGGCTTAGTTACATTGCTAATTGGACGTAACCCCGTTTTTTGTTTTTTGTTTTCTGTGGAGAGAAGTTACTTCTAGGCAATTTAACACCAAGGTAAAGTTAGCATAGCAACACAATTAAAACAACTGGAGATTACCGAATTGTAATAAAAGAATAACAAGAGCAAGTACGTGTAAAACAAAGTTGCTTAAACTCGTCATTATGGAAAAATACGCACGAAGAAGGGGCACTAATAATGTAACCTAATGGTTGAGATCCTGAGACGAGCAGAATTGCTCGGGAAGTCTAACGAAGACTATGAAGATTGACATAGAGGACTATAAGCATGTGCAAATCATACCGCCTTGTGCATTCCGTCTTCGTCAAACAAAGTAATGAAACTCAGATTGATTCCTATATGGTTGTCAGTTTTATAAAGCCTAAGGTAAAAGATTGCTATGTAATTATGGAAGAAGCGATCACTCTACATCATCGTTTCCTCCAGACAGAGAGAAGAATACAAATTTTAGGATTCGTTCACGTCAAAGTTGGTGTTATCATGTTCAAGACCCTACGAACCCGGAAGAGGGGCAGGCTTAAGAATTCCTAAATTAAACAAATTCAGCAACACCAGGCATTTGATAGACCTCTTTAACGAAATGAAAGCCTGCATATATTTTTTTAAGGACCAACCGGCAAACCTACAAGCGGAGTAGTAACAATCCAGTATAGTGGTAGGGCTATAGTCCCTATAATTTGTTATGTCTGATCATAACTTATTCGGAAAAAATGAGAGTAGATGATATTTGTCCGCTTTTGTCTTACAACACTTCTTAATTCTCTTTTGGGCAAGCATTGGGTTTTCATACGTTCAGATTTTTTATGTTCCGTGCCTATTTGTTGTAATTTTTAAATTTTTTTTTCTGTTATTCGTTTCCGACACTTTCAGTCGTTTTCCGATTTCTGTCTAACGCGAAGCAAACACGACCGAGTAGAAAACGTGAATAAAGCTAACAGAGAATTTTACGATAGAAGGCTAAAAGAGAAAACAAGAATCGGATGGGAATTTGCGGCACATCCGTGTTCGGCAATCCCCTACACTACATCCCCTTTATCAACAAACTCAAGACAAAAATTGTAGCGTACGAAATATAACGTAGTAAGGTACTACGATTTCCAAAGCTCATATGTTTGAAAGTGCCATTTAGTCTGGCAGCTAACGTAAAGTCTATGCACTTTCTTAGATCCCTTTACCAATATGTTGTCGGATAATCGTTAAATTTAAGGTTAAATGTTCCGTAATGTAATTTTTATTCTGTCATAATTCATTCTGCAAAGGAATATTGCCGTGCATTCAATTACTTTTGTATCAAATCAACATATAGTAATATATTTTAGAGTAAATAGTGTTAGTCGAAGCATTCAGATACGAGATTTGTTGTTCGGCTTAATCGAATAAAAACGTATAAGGAAAATACAAAGCATTAAGAAATAGTCCAATTAGCGCAGAAAAGAATACAAATTGTGAATTTTCACAACAAATTTAAATAGTTTCCTTTTGTAAAACTTAGTGTTTAACCAGAAGTATTTCTATCGAAGTAACTCGAAGTTTGTACACTGACTTTAGAATAGGAACATTTTCCGTTCCGAATGGGTTCCAAAATTGACAATGTATTTCTAAACAAACTTAATGCATTCAGAACTTCTGGTAGGCCTTCCACATATGTTGCATCATTTGTTATCTACACAAAACCAAGCTCAGTTTCTCATACATATATTTCGAAAAAAATAAAGGTACCAAAAATATTAATTCACTTAAAGCACAATGGCAACACAAGTCACATTGACAGCGCCCATAGAACTCCTGATAGTTTTTTGTACTTTTTCTTTCTTCAAGAGGTTGCCAAATCGTCAACTAGAAAATATCTTCCTCCCGACTTGAATTCAATTTTAATTATTTAATTTGTTCACATTTTTTCAAAGTACTTTCTGTGTGAAAACAATATAAGATGTTTTAAAAAATAGATTGACAGCAAATTTAATAGTTGCGAGAAATAAGTTTATTGTATGAACAAAATTGTAGCTTCTTATTCGATATTTTGAAGGTTAATTCCTTGAATTTACAATCTCGCAATGGTAAAATGTTTCAGGAATCGAAAGCAAACAGTTTGCCATTCGTCAGCAAAAATATCATCAATTTCTGTTTCAGTTCCTTTTACGTAAGTTTGTGTAACATTTTTGTAAGGAGAAAAATATTTAAATTCTCATAGGTTTATGCAAGTTGAGTATGCATAAAAAATTAGTTTCAAAATTATGGTAATTATGGTACTAAGAGAGAACTCTTGAAATGTTCGCTAATGTTGCACTAGATACTTCTTAAAAAATGCAAATCTTGGCTCAGTTTTTTTGCAAAACTATCTAAATAATAAAGGTGCTTTAGAAACGTTTATATTTAAAAATAGAGGATCAAATCTTTAAAAAAAAATATTGGTTACGATAGGTTAAGCAGGGTTAAGACAGTCGCGTTGCCACAAAACCCTAGACACCATAGTGAGCCCATCGCGATCTCTAAGAGTACCAACCGAGAAAAGGTCGTCAAAGGAAAAAAAACACCCCAAGACGAAAATCTTTCACCACTTCCCCGAAGCAATTTATTTCAACAGTTTACCGTCGCCTACGAAGGTTACTCCTTCTATGTTTTTGAAGAAGTAACTTCACAGGTGGTTTTTTATGCAACGATCAGTTCCCTCACATTCACACAATATGTGCGTTATATCCTCTGTTACGCATAGATAATCACAAAATCTATACGTGCCCTAATCTCCGGGTATGCTTCTCGAGAAGACAGTGTCCGGAAAGGATTCCGATTATCGTCCTAGATCGAGGTCTATCGAGATTCAAATTATTTTTAGATCTCTTCTTATCCCATCTGGGCCGTAAGGCTTTAGATACCCTGTGACCTAATAGGAAAGAAGGACAGGTTAATACGTCTCTGATTAGTCGTTCTGATGACGCATTTTGATAACACTCTCTTCACCATGATTTTAAGACAATATTTTGTTGTTCTAATTCCCCCATTCCTTGCTAGCATATTAGCTATCTCATTACAGTCTATGTTGCAGTGCCTGATGACGCACGATTCCAGCGCCTTGAGGGCGGGCTGACTGTCAATGTATATGGCAATATCCCGTTCCGATATCGTCTTCATTAGCAGCAATTCCGCAGCTAGAACCTCCGATTGGAAGAAACTGCAGCTTTAAGGGAGCCGTAGGAAAACATGCAGATCTGCCTCAGCAGAGTAGATGCCGGATCCCATGCTCTCAGTTGTTTTAAAACCAACTGTGAATTATTCACCGTATTATTATTATTACCTTCTTTCCTATTAGGGTACAACGTTGAATGTGGTATGTCGAAATCTGGTTGTGAGAGAATCTCATCCGAAAGTGTGTATTTACCAACATTTAGTTCGCTCAATATGGAACCCTCTCATTACTTTTAAACAGTCCAAAATTAGTAAGGCGTAGCGCACCATTACCCGCTTGGTATTTAACTGAAACAAATCTAGTGCTGCAGTTGGCGTTGCGCGTAACCCACAATCAAGACACAAGCCGTTCTTTGTACCAGCGCCAGTTTTCATTGAATGACTTTCGACAAAACAAATGGTCACTATGTAAGTATGGTTCTGACAATTATAATGTAAATGCAAAATGCGTAGATTTTTTGAATAGTTTATTTATGAAAAAAAAAAAAAGATTTTCTTAAATTTATATCGAACTCTATTTAAATCAAACTGTTTGTATTTAAGACACTTAGCAGAATTTTTAAAATCTGACCAAAATCTTAGGTGGGTTTTTTTAAGTTTATTAAACCTTTATTTACTTTATTCACGCTAGCGTATCCACTCCGCGGGCCTAGTCTATTATGTTATATAATCTTATTTCGATCACTGCACGAACTCTACTGCCGACATTGAAAAGAGTTAAGTTCCAAGAAATGCACCGACGACTGCTACGCCGGTGTCTCCTACTATGATGTCACATCACGTGTGGTGTTAATAATAAACGGTTAAAGGCCCATGAATATTTGAATTAAAGTGTGAGGGAACAACAAGCATATAACTGACGCACTTCTTACCAGCCGTTGCTAATTGGATGACATTTTTTCCATTTTTTTGAATCATTTCCATCGAAGTTCTAAATATTTCTTGTTCTTTATTTTTGTTTATGCATTGCAATTAATGTTTGATTTTTTTTTTGAAAATTAAATCTTTCCTATACGAACAAACAAGAAAGGAATGATAAAAAGATAACTAGTTTGCATTCAATATTTGGTTTGGATGACTGAATTAATTAATACATCAAATTGTATGGTAAGAAAGTAAGCTTCTCAAATGGTCTAATGCAAGGTTACCGATGGCGATTTAATAGCGCGAACCGTGGAGCAAATTTGTCGCTTATAGACTTTGGAACATTTACTTCAAAATTCGGGTGATGTCGACACCATTTGGAAGTTACATTTTTAAAAAAAATTAAATTTATTATAACTTAGTATGCATTTGTTTTAGTTGTTTATACATAAAGCATTTTTTTGTGACACTTATATGGAACATGAACATAACAGAAATTTACAAACAAACCATTTGTATGGTAGGTACCGTTAATGTCAATCGATAAGCAAGAAAAACTACAAACTCTGTGCACAAAGTTGAATTCAAATCCGTCGCACTGTTTCGCCATACGCCTCCTGGGCACACAGCCAAACATTACTAAGGCAGCGCTACTGGGGGTCCGGGGTGGACCTGGGCCAACACAGACTTACATACAGTAACTTTTTTTAACTTCTTTATAGTCGTAGCATCATACCTCAATCAGAGTTTGAGTTTGAAATGTCAGTACAATTGCAATAACTTTGTTTCACTAATTTAAACGAGAAAGTTAAAAAAAAAACATAAAAAAGTGAGGGAAATGCAGAACAAATTTGAATTCTATTTCCTCCCACATGCGACTGCCCGCGGCTAAGTAAAGTAAAATGTAATCCAAAGGAGGAAAAGTTAATAAAAACACAAGTTCTTGAATGATCGTTAGTTTACCGGGAAATGTTAATTGGACTAAAAAAGGGTACAGGGAATAGCTAGTCTATAGCTATCTAATTAAGTATAGTCCATTTGATTAGTGTTCAGACGCTCAACTGAGATAGCATTTTTCAATTAAATTTCGTACTTGATTTTCCATTTCTAACTACTTGGTAGCTCATATTGTCTCTGCAAACAGAAACTTCAACTGTGATTTCACATTCAGTAAGCAATAACCCGGCATATACTTTTATTTTGTATCTACAGACTTTTCTAAATTTATTTAATATATTACACTTTTATTTTCGCGAACAAACTACTTTTATTAATTTTCTTTTAGTTGGCGGAACAAACGAAAAAAAAGAAACAAACAAAATTTGCGGCCGCCACCGCCCGTAAGGAAAGTCGAATTGAAATGTCAACAAGATCGCGAAAATGTAATGGCAGCACACAGGGATGCTGCTTTCCTGGCTGCTCAGCTAGGGTCGGGTTCAGTAGGTGATTATACCTAAGTACTTAGGTGAAAATAAACGAAATGGATTGAAGTTGTATTGGGTTTTCCATTCGACCGGCCGTGTTTTTTTTTTCCTCTTTTTACACACACATACTCAGGCATTGCAGGGGAGGCAGAACCAACTACCGCTCCACATGACGATTAAGCTTATGTGCTTAACTTGTCAGCCGTAATCTGCTCCCCTACACTCACTCATACATGGGTGATAGGATAACAGTTCCAACTCGATCATTCAGCTGTCGCTCTGAGATTATCAACTGTCACCTACACCCCTCACATTCACGCATTTAGCTGGGTCATATCATTTTCAGCTACTCAAGTGTGCTGACATGATCCCGCTAATGTTCTCTCATTTTCCAATCTTCGGATTCGCCCATTGTTGGAAGTGACCAATCAATGACGACCCTCCGGCCGACCCTGGACTTATCTCAATGTTTTAACCGTCTGACAGTTCGCGAAAAAGAAAAAAAGAAAACAAATCGAGAATGGACAATTCTCCATTTAATTAAAAGTTTTTGCCCCGTGTTTGGGGCAAAATTAACAAAGTCCCCACACGTTACCACCACTGAAGATCACACCTGGAGGGGTAGGATTACGAAAACCCCTAGGACCAGGCACCAAGCAACTAGTAGGAGGGCCAGTCAACCCACCAGAGGAGGCAAGTAAATTCATTTTTCTTATCGTGTTACTTTTCCCTAGCTATCTCGGTGGACTTCCGCGCAGAATTGGGGGGTAAGGGATGAATAGATCCTGCGCTATTCCTTACAGTGTGTTATTAATTATAGGAGTTGCGTTCCTTTTGCCCTGGTGTTATTATACTTCGGCTTCCGAGTTTTGATGAAGTTATTGAAGTTTTCGTTTGACTCGGTATACTTCGTGTTAGTGTTGTCGGCTTCCGCTTCGGTCTTCGTACCACCTGTTGGTTGGTGATTCGGGTTCTGGTGTGAGTACCGTGGTGAAGCGTGGTTATACATTTATAAAGTTGTTCGGTGTTATGAGGTGCGTATATGTGGCCGTCCGCCCGCAATCCTCTGCTGCTCCTCCGGTGCTCCCCATGGTGGAGTTGGACAAAAGGGATCGTCGCCCCTTCCCTCATCGAACGTGACTCCCTACCGTGTTGGTGGTAGTTCTGGTGCAATTGCCGTCGGAGCTTTTCTTTTACTCTGGGCCGTCCACCCGTGCTCCCTAATTGCTGGTATGTGCCTCTCGGGTCTTTTTAATTAGGTAACGGTGTTTTATTTATGACTCGGGCCGTCCGCCCACACCCGTTACTGTTATTGTGGAGTGTTTTGTTTTACACTCTACCATTTAAAACGTCCGTCCTCATTTTGTAACTTGCCTTGGGTGGCATTTGGTCGTTGCGGACGGTCCGTCCGATTTGACTCGCTGGTCCGTTTACCGCGACAAATAGAGTTTGATTAGCTTGAGTAATTGCAGATGATGTTGAAGACCGCCAAATGTAAAATGGCGTGGAACTTAAAATTAGCAATACTATTTTCTATGACAGCCCATTTGACAGTTCTCGATTGTTGAAGGTTGATTGGGTTTGGTAATTCACTATGAGTAGGCTAAAAGGCGCCGTCGCAACGTTTGCAAACTGTTTAAATATGTTTTGAAAAACATGGTCTGTCAGAGCAATTAATTTATTACATTTAATGTTGACGTATTATGCATCCTGCAAATATGACAGTACGAACACAACAAGCGATTAAGGCAGTTCGGCGTAGTGTTGATGATGCAGACATGCAGCTTAAGCAGGACAGCGCCACATATCACACAGTGCGCTATACAAGTATTTTACTGAACGAAACATTTGACAAACGATTAATTTCTCGAAATGGACTTGTTGACTGGCCACATGCTCTGTGCATTCATCAAAGCCCCTGAAACGGGCAATTTGGATAAAATCTAAAATCGAAACATAGTGAAAGGCTACAGTCCGCTTGGGGCGAACAGTATGTAACTCTATCCATATCCCTATATGCCCCAAAGAAAAAATCATTAAGAAGATGATGGATAGCATTTTATTTCATTCTATTATTAAAAAAAAAAGTTTTTTGAAAAAACGCCCCCAAAAAGTGGGCGCGACCAAAAACTTTGTATGACAAACTTATAAAGGAGGGCAGTGGGCGTATTCAAAAAATTTTTACACTTAACTATTTGGGAGCCCTAGGGAATATGTGGTCCAAATTTTAAAGGCCTAAAAATTGCGTACGGACGGACGGATATTGCTAGATAGTCTTAGGATTTGGTCCTGATCATAAATATATATACTTTTATGGGTCTACGATGAATATTAAGGGGTGTTACAAACTATGTGTCAAAATTAATATACCCTTAGGATAGGATTTAGGTATACTGAAAAACATATCAATTTATTTGTAACTTTGTCCTATACATTAGTATACTAAAGAGAAAGTTATTGCGATCGTGCGGAAATTTCAAACTCAAACATGAGTATGAGGGACTATATGACGACTATAGGGAAGTCCAAAAAAGTGGGTCCGATAAACCCGTCCGTCGGTCGGTCTGTCCGGGCCCCATATGGCGAAAGGGTTCGACGGATTTGCTTCAAACTTGGTATATAAGGTTTTTGGGATTACATCTCGGGGTATCTTTTTATTTTTTGCTTTATCGTTCAAAATAACGGTACCTGCCATACAATCTTTTGGTAAAAATTAATTAAAACTATTTTTCTTGAAAATCGTTCCATTGATTTTAGTTTTTTTTTTGTACAAAGGATACCTAGAATGAGACCCAAAATACAGCATACTCAATTTTTGGGAAAAAATTCTGTTAACAGTAACTTATAAAACCGCCATTATCGCGAAAAATGAAAAAGTAAACTCCAAAAAAATTTATCGTTTTTGTATACTATTTATTAGAACAACAATACTTGGATTTTTGAAATAATTTTTTTAAATTTTTGTTTTCATATAACGATTTTTTTAAATTTAAATTAAATTCGTTTTCTCAAAAAGTTTGATAATTTATTGTACTTCGAACAACTATGTTAAAAGTGTCCAATCTGCGAAATTATATTAAAATCGTATGTGCCGTTTTTAATAAAATCTAATTTTTCAAAACCTTAAACGTTATTTAAATAAATTTGTCACCATTCATTTTCGATTCATTTTGCGATTCAAAAACGCATCTCATGTACAGAGAAAGTTTCGTATGACGCACTTTATTTATTCTTATAATTATAATTATTTTTAGCGGTTTTGGTGTTAAATGCCCTTTAGATCTTCATGTTTAAAATCTGCGTATAAGTTGCACAATGCTCTGTATGTTGTCTTGGCGGAGGTAAATTAATGCAAATCGGTTTATTTATTTTATATATCGTTGACTGCCGATCAAATCAAAGGATCATAAGTAAGTGCGATGGACACATGTGTGTTCTCTGAATAACATCAAAGAGTACGCACAACAGGATGGGCATGTGCACACATACTAGCTGTTATGTTGGGTCGTTGGCCACAGTTTTTTAAAAATTATTTACTACTTCATCAAGATTGTGTTTTGATATCTGCACTTTTTTAAAAAAAAACAATATCCGATTAAATTGGTCATTGGTCATAAGTCATAAATTTATACCTAATGCCTTTAGTTCTAATTTTTAATAGTTACTTTAAAAATGACTCTTGCAATGTACTATTAATATATGGACATATATAAAACTGCTTAAAGTATTGCGAAGGAAGAACAACCGACACGACTTTATTAAATTAATCGAGGACTACTGCACAGGTCCCATCCATGGTAGGTAACCAAACAAAACATTCCAATATAAAAAAATTCAAGCGTAAGTGATTTATTGTTATTGGACTTCTTTGCTAGCTGGCAGTGCATAATAATCGCCGGCGAATGTGGAAAAAATGTTTTTGTTGACTTAAATTGAAAAATTCCTTTAAGTTCGAAAAAGATATTGTGCGAATTTCATTTGGAGAGCTTCGTAAGATATTCTCCGAACGGAACTCTTTTTTTGTCCCGCTGCCACCCCATTAAATTGAATTGGCGCCACATCGGAAGAGTTTAACATCCTCGTAGGATGTATCTATATAACCCTAATCATGTCGCCTGCGTCCTCTGGGTATTTAATTTTCAATTTTTCATCACCAGAATTTATGTTAGTTCGTAATTCGACTTTAGATGTATATAACAGGATGTATGTGGTAATTTAATTAAAAAGTCTGCTCTTTTAATTTGTTTAATAAAAGTTTATAAACACTGAATTGAATTATGAATTATATGGTGCTCCGCTGTATTGAACATTAAACTTCAGTGGTCAAGTAAATTAGTTTCTTAGGGGTATTTAGATTTTACGATTAAAAATTGATGAATTGAATAGAGAATGACTTTCCTGCCGTCTGCTGAGTTGACAAAACCTGAACTTTAATTTAAATATTTTATCAAATAAGATTATTGAAATGAGTAGACATATAAAGAATTCAAAAATGTTCTATAAATTCTCTCTCTGTGCAAAGGGAATCTTCAGTATCCGTATAATTGTTTAAATTCCATTTCGTTGAGCAGTACCTTTTTCAAAACCAAACCAGATCCTTCACAAAATGAGAAAAGTTTATTTGCTTTCATTTAAGATTCTAGGAAAAGATGTCTAGGAAAAAATGTTATGATTACTGCATTTTCAGCTGCTTGACTCTTAGCTTCCATATTCTAGCTTAAATGGTTCGCTGTAACTGTACTATGATTTTCTGTACAAGTTTCGTAAACACCAGTACCTACCATGCATTAAGGTTTATTAAGTATTTTCTTAAAAACGACTGTATTTGCATTTTGCATACTTGGAATGACGCAAATAATGTTTTGAAAATTTTAAAAATCTCTGTCCTAATCAAGAAAAAAATTTGAAAATATAATCTCAGGATCCTAATAAAGTAAAATAATAACTTTCACAAAAAGAGGAAAACTGGAAACTAACTAAGGTAAAACTATGAAGTTTTTAAGTAAATAAAATCTGCACGATGTTAGCTTTACCGGAAAGTCACTTGCAACCCCAACTTAAAAAAAATCAAAGACAACGCTGGAATCTCGCTATACACTTGCTAAAGGCTACTTTGGTGCCTAAATCCCAAAATAATTCTGGGGATGTAGGCACATAGCAATGACTAGACCCTTTGTCTCGTATGAACAGCACCCACTGGAGCATTGGAGGATCTGCTCATTCCCTCTCCTTTTCTTCTACATATAAAAAAAAAAGCCATTGAAAACGTCTATACACTCGATAATTAACATATACCTTGTTCTAGAACTCATTAAAAAACGTATTGAGCAGCTTCAATCCAAAACTTCAAGAGCAACGAAGCTGGGAATAAAATAAACGAACATTTGTTAAAGATCCACTCGTATGGTATAGGGATGGCTCAAAAACAAAGAAAAAGTACTTATACTTCCCCTATGAAAGTTTTGCAAATATTCGCCCCCGCTTGCTTGTAATAATTTCCTAAAGTAATCTCTATTGATCATGATGATGTCACCAGTACAAAGTCGAACAAATTTTAAGAATGGCTGAGTGACAACAGAGATAGTCCTGCTCCAGCTTTACCCATCCCATTGCTCCCTTCTTAGGAAATAAACATAAATAGATTCGGAGGGTCTCCCCATTATAACTATGCAAGAGTTTTAAAATATGCTTATTAGTTCTGCGATAAGACACCTTCCCACTTCAACCCTCGCCCGCCCTCTCCTTAAGTTAGTTATACTAATCCCGGAGGTGTAACTATTGAAGCTTTGAAACAATAATTTATTGGTGGTGTTGGCGCAGTGTCAATTTCGGCGCAGATCTTTCGGTCGTCAAAAACCAACTGGACTAAAACTGGGCTCGGCTAGAAGCGTATGGTGAGAGCAGCCGTTCTATGTAAGAATATCGCTTCTGTGGCTTTAAACATTTCGCATAGGACCACAAAGTAACGACTGTACGACGTGCAACGTAATTAGACATCAAACGGTAGTCTTTACAGAGAATTTTGGTGAAAGATTTGAAGATATTCCCTTACAAAGTGCAGACAGTGCATCAGCTGATAGCTGTTGACCGCCAAGCGCATGTTACCTACGCTTAAGCCATCTTGAATATCAACGAAGAGGAAAACGACTTGAGACATCGAAAATCCGCCTATAATCCAAGAAGAACCATTACAGCCCCTCAAAGTTATTGAACGCTGTACTGTTATAATGGACATATACAAATCCATGCTTAACGACTTTCTCCTTACTCAATTGGATATATTGTGGCTGGAGAACATATTGGTTCCAACAGCTTATAGCTTCTGCGCATGCTGCACGAGTCACAGCCGAAATTCTGAGGGCTGTATTCCTGGGTCACCTAATCTCTAATTTTGGCAATTTACAATGGCCGCAAGATCGCTTGATTTAATCTTTCCAGACTTATATCTGTGGGTTTTTTTAGAGTCACGAGTCAACCAGGTTAATACTCTTGAAAATGCCATAAATCACCTAATTTAAAACAATTCAAAATATCAAATATCATTATATGTATTTCAAAAAGTATCGAATGATGTAAACTTAGAAAATTGTTTATGGCTACCTCAAAAACGAATAGAGGAAATTTACAAGAATAAAAAAAAAATAATTTCCCTAAAATGAATTATTATTTTTAATCTTTTTGTTATTATTTATTTTTAATTTTAAATAAAATCGATTTTATTAAACACGAAGCGAAATGATTTGTTCTGTGTTTATTTTTTGGACATGTAAGTCCAAAGGGATTGACTTACATATTTCAAATCCGTTATAGAGGAATACACACAGTAGACCTTTTCTCAACAAACAGAAGAACGGACCAGGAAATCGACAGGATCACTCAGTTCTGAAATGAATTTTAAACTTACTTACCCTACTATGCTGGCTATAACAAAATCCAATAATACACTCTTTTTCTTTTCAATTTTTATTCATATCACATCGACATCCTTAATATAGACAAACTGATCAAAAATGCTGTCTCCTCTCGGGCATCCAAAATAGGTTTTATAGCAGTCCGCACCTTTAGCTCCAATATTATAAGAATCCTTATAATACTCAACCATTTCACTTTCCGGGCTAATCAGAAACAAATTATGTATTTAAGAAATATTTTAAACATTCAAACTTACGTTAGCAGTCGCTTGTATATCCTGTCTAGAACACCGCCCACGTAGTGGACTTGTGCATTCTCACAAATCGCCCTTTGTAGACACTCTCTGCCATTCTGACCTTTATTGTTCATAAAATTTTCAATCATTGCATACAAGAACATAGCTGTCAAATCGATGGGTTGCTTTTCGGGTGCAGACGGCGGTACTGCACCTTCTAATGAACGTCCTTTCGATGGGAAATATGTGCTGTTCCACCAATATTGCACAACTTGCGGCAGAACGTGTTGCCACTGAAAATTGTGCGCACTCGTCAGCGACCTCCATGTTGTTTTGTCTTTCAAATCAATGGGTAGTGCCAAACTTATAATGAACTGCGCAAAAAATTCCAATTTAAGGATTCTACCATTCAATCACCATGAGATGAAACTCACCTTTTGAACACCTTGCGTTTCAAAAATTAAAAAGCGCTTCTGTCGACTTTTTGTCCAATTTGTAATGTTGTGTGAGTCCTGTTGGTCGCTGCTATTTACACAAGATAGGTGATGAAGTACTATCACGGAGGTAACACATAATTGTCTGTAAAATTGTGAGTTAATTGAGGACACAAGGCTCCAATTAAAAGGTTGGTCCTTACGGAAAATACATGGCGATGTGAACGTAGCTGCAGTTACACTATTACTGACAACCGACAATCGAATTTACAATCGGTTTCACTGGCACTACCTTTCAGTGGAGTTTGACAAACCTTCTAATTAAATTAGAACTTCGTTCATAGTGTTTGATGAATACTTTGTATAGTTGTTGGCTGACTATACGTTATGCACGAGGGCTTTTCTGTTTGTTTCGTGCTATGGTACCTAAATATTGTAGCTTTAGGTATAATATTGATTGGCATGGAGGAAATGGGGAATAAAACCGCGGCCAAATATGTAACTACGTTGACCATTAAACTCCAAACTGAAGGCTTTGAAATATACGTAGTAGACTTGTTGTCGCGTGTCACCCAAAAGGTGTGACAAAATTTTACCAGTGAACAGGCTTAGCAAAACTATCTATGTTTGTAGCATTATGAACTAGGTGAACGACTGGTAAACAAAAAAATGCATGTTCTATGAGATAGGTTCTTTAACATAGTATAAAAGCAAGTCTCCATAAAACTTTTGCCTGTGTCTAGTTGTTAATCTCGAGAAGCGATGACGAGATCTGGATACGGTTTGCATTTAATTCCTCGGGAAAGGATATTGTGTTTTAATCAATATTTAATCTCTAATCTGAAAAAAGATCGGCTATAGAAACTAAGACTTTAGGATCTTAGCGGCGGAGCATTTATTGAATATCAAAAAAAGCAACAGCAGCAAACTATCTATGTTTATAAAACACTATGTCTATTAAATAAAACACGATACCTGAAGACCCGTTATTCTAAAATGTTGCACGCTGACAGAGCAGACGCAAATTTTTTTTTTAAGGAGTTATATTAAAAAACATGCATGCTCCAAATTCACTAAATATAATTATCTAAAACCGTAGATGCCGATGGGGAATGGAAAATAAATAGAGGCATGTTTCACGATGTTCGATTTTATCCTAATTTTCCATTTATAGGGGAGGCAACCCTTAAAGGGATGCACTTGAAAAATATTTTATTTCTTTTCCAAATTACTTAAGACTCTTACTATAAAATGAATGACACGCGAATTATAACATTTCCCAAAATTCGACCCACGCCGACTTCAAACGCCACACATTTTTTTAACGGGCATAACTTCCCCTCTTTGGGGAGAGGTAAATATTCAAAATTTGTTATAACAGTAGTACAGACGGCATTTTATAGAAAAGAAAAAAATAAGAAAAAAATGGAGTGGATAAGAAGTTATTTAATGGGACAATCAGCATTTAAAATTTGAAAAAATCTCGAACATTCATTTAGTTAAAAAAAACATGAAAAGTTATATGAGTTTTTTCTAAATGACAATTTTTAATCGCAAAAAAAAATTTTTAATAAAATTAGTCCTTTAAATTTTGAAAATAAATAAAATCTCACATTTTTGTATATTTTTGCTTTTATGATATTTTGGATCTTATATGATGATCTGCACACCGCATCGAAATCGAAGGTCTCCCGAAAACTCTCAAAAACTCCATTATCGAAAACAGAAGATTTTCCATATATTTCCTATTCGCTTCAAAAACATATTTTCTCACACACAATGGTTGTAGAAGTTTGGCTTTGGATCCTGGATGGGTCAATTTTTTTGACGCCTGACTGAGTTTGAATGCTTCAACGAGGTTACGAAATGTTTTTGTGGAGCTCTTTTTTTTTGATGCGATAAGAAAAAAAGACCAAAATACTGAACCCAACCAAAAACTTTAAAGCCATTTTATAAGAGAATCGTATGTAGCAATATTTTTGAAAATCGTTGAACTAAAAAATTAAAAAAAAAACCACCCAAGGCAGATTTGTAAAATTTTAATTTCTGAAAATCTCTCTAACCGCAAGTTGAGGCGATTTTAATTGTTTTGTTTAGTGGATATTAAATGTTTGTTTCTTCCATTTCATCTTAAAATGCAACAATTCAAACTTAGATGTCGAAATTGCGTCATTTGGGCGTTAAAGAATTAAAATTGTCTTTTCAAAAACGGGTCTAACGATTTGGATAAATTTTTAAGGATTATATTACAAGTCGTAAGACCTACATAACGTTTTATTTTGTTTGTTTTAGTATAATTTAATGTAAAGTTATTTTTAAAGAAATATTTCATAAATATCTTTTGGTATTTGCCTTATTATTTTTTGAGATATTGGCGATTTTATAAATTTCAGTTATTCGAATTTTGTCCTAAGTACTAAAAAAGATCAAAATCCATTTTCTAAAAAAAAATAGTAATAATATATTTTCACAACAAAAAAATTACCGTTATTTCAAACGATAAAGTAAAAAATAAAAAGATGCGCCGACATGTAACCCCAAAAACCTTTTATACGGACTTTGAAGCAGATCCGTCGAACCGTTTCGTCATACGGCACCCGGACAGACAGACGGATGGCATTGGCGGGCCCACTTTTTTAGACTTCTCTATAGACGTAATATCATCCCTCAAACTCAGTTTCAGTTCGATTGCAATAAGTTTTTCTTTAGTATGTTAATATACCTATACGAGAAGGTTAAAAATGTATGTTGTAAAATCTTTATACTAACGAAATGGTCAACAAATGTACATCAGGTGATGATAATGTGGATGAATATTATATTTATGAGGAACTGAAGAAAGCAATAACTATAACAAAATGAGTACCTACCGCATTTTCATATAATAAAATTGTTCATATTTTTATATGCAGGAATCGGGTTTTGTTTTATTTTCGGACTACTTTCTGGGCGACGAAAGTTTTTGGATATTTAAAGCAGAACAAATTATGGCAACCCTGCTTCGCAGTAGCCGATGCTACTTAAGTTTAAAGTTCATGCTAGGACCATTTCTCTATTATTTGTTTCTCTGCTAAGTTTTAAATTTGTTAGGTGAACCCCTTTGCTTTGCCTTTTTTTATGTAAATTTTTCACTTAAATAACAGGTTTTAATCGTTTTTAATAATCTTACAACTTTACATGAATATTATTGGAAATTTTTTTTCGACGTACCAAAAGGCAGAACAGAAGTGAAGACTTTTAGAAAATAACTATGCTGGGCATTTTTATCTCACTTCTAAAAGCTAACTAAACTGTTTGAAATGCTTTTTATTGCAAACTTTTTGAGATGAGATAATTGTTTTTCAAAGTCGAAAATCGCTTGAACTAAATTTTTTAAAGCTAACTCTTATTACGAGTAACTGTAGTACACAATTCGAGATTAGCCAATTATTTCTACCTTCGTTTGATAACATTCAAAAGGTAAATATAAACTTGCAACGGTACCAATTTAAGCTTCGAAAAATTTCAGAAAGTGTCCAAAAATAGGGTCCCTGACTAAAGGTTCTAGGGTTCTATACCCAATTTGTCAATGTACCGAAGGACATCGCTCAAAATCAAAACCGCTGAGCTGCAGATATTGTTTTAAATTTTTAACTTTTTCACATGGAATAAAAATGCAAGTGAAAGGGATATAAAAAACTTCCCTTCTGTTGGCCATCAAATTTATACAAAATTAGTATTCTTGTACTGAAAACAGATATGGTGTCTCGGACACAAAAGAAATGCAAGCAAAAAGTAATGATCGGTCTAACCTGCGAAGGCAATCGCGTATTGATTTTTGCAAAAACACTATTACAATATCGCCAAGGGTGAAGGCGTAGAGACGCTAATGAAAAATAATCGTTTCATCATCTACTGCTATTTTTTTTGTTTTAGATCTTGACTTGATATTTACATCAGGAGTTTAAAATTAAAAAAGATTTGTGGGCGGCGTTTCGAATTAAATGAATTTTTTTAAGAATTCAAAAGACTGTACTGTGCATTTTTAGAAAGGGATCCGAGTACGATTATTTTTGAAAAGAATTCGAACCATAAAGAATGGTTCAAGGCTCTGTCCACATGACGTTCATGTGGTTCCATTTTGTCAGGTACACAGCTTTTTCGAATCGATACAGCAGTCAACGCGGGATTTTACCACATAGTGCTCTTTGTCAACAACTTAATATGAAATTCACTGCCGATACAATCACGTTTACGGTATTAATAGCCTGCCATGCTAACGATTAAAGTGTTCAAAAAGGACACGCATTTTTAAACATTTTCCGGTATCGCAGAAGGTGGGTCATGGGGTCCGAGCTTCATAGAAAAGTTCAATCGTTTCATAGCGTAAGTTACGCCCAAATATTTGATTTATAGCCGCAGATAAGATTGTTTTATTGCTTTAATATAATTTCACTTTAAACTACATCTTCCAACAAAAAGTTGTTTATCACTATCTCTTTGGGGCGTTACTGCATTTTTATAGTTATCTCATTTGAAAATATTAAAGAAGAAAATAAGCAGAAGACTGCAAGCTAACAAGAGTGACAGAGATTTCTGAGATGATACTGCATCCTTCATATCTTTTGCATTAAGGCACATACATGTACATACATATATATTGTAAAATGAAAAAAAATATCAAATGTTCCACTTACCTTCCTTATTTATCCTTTGTTTGTTTAATATTAACAAATCGATTTAGGCATGTGTCCACAGGAAGTCCTTGAATATCGTCACAGCACAAGACTAAATTCAACCTCACTTTAGACATTTCCGGCATTACAACTGGCAGTTCACTAAATTCAAAAGAATTATGTATAGATTCTAAAATTTCGTTTTAAAAATAAATGTGTACCTACTTACCTTCAAGAGGAGCATTCCAAACATTAATAATTCAAAAAGAGCTCACTAAAGAGCCAACTTACCATAACCTCCCCATTTCCTTCCACTTGACCGTAATTGAATATATTTATATCCATGCAAGTACCTCATTCGTTGCCCCTGGCTATCTGAGATATTTACATAATTCTTCACGAATATGAATTTCTGTACGAGAATGTAATTTCCGCACAACACAGTCTATCTCGATGAAACATAACCAACGATGATTGCATTTTTTTTTTTCAAACAGAACAGAGATTTTAAACTGTACAGCAAACAAAACAGATTCCATTTATTCACATCAAATATCTTCAATATACACAAATTGATCAAATAAGCTTTTTCCTTTTGGACATCCCACATAGGTCTTATAGCAATCTGCGCCTTGCGATCCTATGTTATACGAATCGTGATAGTATTCATCCATAGACTCTTCCGGCCTAAAACCAAAGAGTGAGTATTTTTTTAAATTCGAAAAACTTTCCCAAGGACTCACGTTAGCAGTCGTTTGTATATCCTATCCACAACACCTCCCACATGATGTACTTGTGCATTTTCACAAATGGCCCTCTGCAGGCATTCCCTACCATTCTGACCCTTGTTGTTCATGTAGTTTTCAATCATTGCGTACAAGAACATCGCCGTCAAATCGATGGGCTCCTTGGGAGGCATGACTGGGAGTATGGCTCCGTCAAATGAGCGTGCTTTTGCTGGGAAATAGGTGCTGTTCCACCAATGTAGTACAGTTAGGGGTAGATTATGTTGCCACTGGAAATTCCACGCACTGGACAATGATCGCCACGCTCGTCTGTCCTTCAAATCAACTGGTAATGCAAAACTTATAATAAACTGGAAACAAAAGTTATGACTGAAGTGTAATGAGGATGCAGAATGCATTTACCTTATGAACACCCAGGGCTTCAAAAATAAGAAATCGCTTCTGTCGACTATTTCTCCAGTGAGTGACATTATGCGAGTCATCTGATTCGATGGAAATGAGGCACCAAAAACACAGTATCACAAAGGCAAAACTAAGCCTGCTGTAAATTTGAAATGGATAAGGATAATTGTAAGAAATTGTAGATGTGTCCTTAAAATTAGTTTCTCACTAGATGTTCATGTTGCAACTGGAGCTTAAGAGTTACTGTCACCTAAGGCGGAATAGTTGTGGAGCGGTCAAGCGAAACCGAAACAGAATAGCTAGAAAGCCAACGCCTTCAATAGGACCAAATACAAATAAATGTAATTAAGGTTAACGGACTGAAGTCGATAACCTGTTCATCTTAATTAAAAATCGTTAGTATACGATTTAAAAAAGAGAGGTGTGAAACAAGTTAAGTATTTGTAGGTTAGCACCAATTTAAGCGTACTAATTGCACACACTAGCGGCATAGATTTCGGTGTTCTCTATATGTTTGTTGTTTGTTTGTTTTATGATTATATCTACCGGAGAGGCCGGTATTGCATTCACCAAACAAACACAAATATGGTAAACATCCACGCCCCGAGGAGGAGTTTTCTGTGCAAGTTCATCTTAGACGAATTATTTTTATTTTAAATATGTCCCATACCAAATATCAGATGTGTTATTCAATATATGTAATAAGATACAGTAGGACGAAATGTTTTCCAGTTCGTTGGCAGGGACTGAAGCTCTACAATACTAGCTTGGGAAACTGGAGGAATCCGCTTAATTTACAGATCAGCTTTTTAGACCAACTTATTGTTGATTAACACAAACTGAATGGCTTCAGAATATGCACTAAAACAAAACATGGAATGGAATGGAATGTGTTCCACAACAGGGCAGTTTCTGCCGTTAATGCATTTATTAACAATCGAATAAATAGAAATGTAACAAATTTATTTGTTTATTTTGTATTCTAGGGTAACACAACAAAACAAGATCACGTATTTGCATATTTGCTTAGAAACGTTCTTATATTTGCTTAATTTGCGTCTGAAGTTATCCTATTTTTGTGGAACAAATTTGTATAACTCTTTTTTAAAGCACTCAAAATTAGAAAAATATGTAGTGTGAAAATTCGCATTTTATCACATAATATGAGATACAGGGTTGTTTGACTGACACAATCAAAAAACTTGAAAAAGTCAAGCAAACACAAACCAGTTAAATTATCCCATTCCAAATATCCGTTCTGGGGCTACATAGTAGGAGGTCAAGTTCATCTAAATGGGTCTACCACGATACTCGAAAACAATTGACTATACAAAATTGCGAAAAATAATATTTGAAAGAAAGAACTTCAAAAATATAAAAATTCAAAAATAAAAGGTGTTCTTGTCAGGCAGGATCCCATGACAACAGATTTGCAAACATACAGATAAAAAATGTGTGTACATTCCAGATTTTTGTAATTTGCTTCCCACGTATTCTTATATTCGTGGTTGACCCCTAAATGTATGTATATTTATGATCAGCATCAAAACCTGAGGTTATTTAACAATATTCCCCAGTCCATCAGTATCAACTTTCGAGGCTTTTCAATATAAGGTAGGTAGCTGAAATTTGGAATATATACTCACTAGGGCACCGAAATATGCCCACTGCCACGCCCACAATGTACATTTTTTTTTAAAGCTAAAGTTTAAGAAAGAAGACTTAGACACTGACCTCCGTCACAAGTTTGCCGTACAAAGTTTTATGCAACGCCTTCTTGTTGTGGACGTTTTTTTTAACAACATTTTTGTTTGTTTTGAAAATTTCTATAGAAAACGAAAAAGGAATGTATAAATATTTGTTATACATACCAGTATTTTTTCTTGTACCTAAAGGGTGATCCATTTCGAGGTTTCCTACTTTTTTAAAGAAAAAAACACAGAAAATTCAAATTTAATGAAGACTGTTTATTATCATTTGAAAGAACATTCTTTGGCATTTATTTTTTGAAGATTATGTCTATCAAATGTTGGCCGTTGCTACGTCGCAGATGGTCCATCCGTTGAGTCCAATTTTCGATCACTCGTTCGAGCATTTCGACTGGTAACTGGCGAATGACACGCGTGATGTTTTCCTCCAAGGCCTGAATCGAAGCGGGTTTGTCGGCATAAGCTTTTGACTTAACATATCCCCACAGGAAAAAGCCTAACGGTGTGATATCACACGATCTTGGTGGCCAATCGACCGGCCCAAAACGTGAAATTATGTGCTCACCGAAATGTTCTCTCAATAAGTCCATTGATTGATGCGATGTGTGGGAAGTGGCGCCGTCTTGCTGAAACCAAATGTCGCGGAGATCACGAGCTTCAATTTCAGGCATCAAATAGTCGATTACCATGGCACGATAACGGTCGCCATTGACGGTTACGTTCGCACCGGCATAATTTTTAAAGAACAAACCACACCAAACCGCTGTTTTTTCTGGATGAAGTGGCAGTTCTTCAATCTCTTGAGGTTGCTCTTCGTCCCAAATGCGGCAATTTTATTTGTTTACATACCCATTGAGCCAGAAATGGGCCTCATCGCTAAACAAAATTTGCCTCGAAAACGTCGGATCTTCTTGGAACTTTTCAAGAGCCCATAGAGCGAAGCGATGTCGCTTGGGAAGGTCGAGCGGCTTCAGTTGTTGCACAAGCTGTATTTTGTACGCTTTCAATTTAAGATCTTGACGTAAAATGCGCCAAGTCGTTCCATACGTCAGTCCGAGTTGCTGCGAACGGCGCCGAATCGACTCTCTACGGTCTTCGTGTACACTCTCAGCTACGGCCGCTATATTTTCTTCAAAGCGTGCTGGACGTGGTCTATTCGGTCGAATATTATCCAATAATGAATGATGGGTCTCAAAATGGGTGATGGTGTTGCGAATAGTACGCTCAGTAGGCCGATTATGTTGACCATAAGTTGAGCGAAGTGCACGAAACACATTCCTCACAGAACGTGAATTTTCATAATAAAGTTGAACAATTTGTAAACGTTGTTCACGCGTAAGTCTTTTCATTATGAAATGCCAAACAATACTAAACAAAAATAACATGACAGCATGACACGACTCAAACGTGATCTGTCAAAGGCTATTGAAAAAAGTATCTCTACTTGGATCACCCGTTATATCACCCATGCAAAGTTTCTGCCCCCGAGCACTTTTTTGGGCTTTTTCTTATATTAATTAAATAAAATTCCATCCATCATCATCTTAACGCCGTATTTCTTGTGGCATATAGGGATATCTTTGCCCCAAGCGGACTGTAGCCTTTGGAACATTTGACAAACACAAAAAACGACAAACAAACTAAATGATAATCGAACTAATGAATCTGTGGTTTATTTTTTTTTCGAAATTTTTTTAGCTGATTTCCAACTATCAGGAAGATTTGGCGACATTATACAAACATTAAACATATGTAGAAATGGATTGATGACATAAGTTGAAATAAGTTTAATGAATTATATAGATAGATAATCCATCTTTTCCAAGAGCAAGTGCACGTATATTTTCGGTCACATCCATCACCGAGACAATTTCAAAGTGAAAAGCAAACTCATTAGTTTACACTCATGTGTAGCATTAGCTATAACTTATCCCAATCGAGAAACACAATCAGGAAGTAAATGATACATAGAGTTGCCTCTTGAACAAATCAGCATTGTAGTTTCCACAAAATGATTATCTGTGACATTGGGTTTTAGCCATTCTTCATTGTTTTCCTCTGATTTACATTGCAAATCGGTGATGATCCGTAGGGTTAATTGTTCTTTCATCGCGATTAAATCAGCATAAAAAATTGCAAAAAGAAACTCTAAACTAGTTTAGTTTAAACCTTATTATGAAAAATAATTGTATTTTACTAAATATTTGTAAAATTACTCTTATTTGGTTGGTTGATAAACAAGTGACGTCGGTTTCTGAAAACTAAGATCGAGACTGCAAATTTATAACCAGCTGTTGGACATTTTGTTTGATATTTTTAGAGCCATAGAGCGGTTTGAAAGCGTAATTTCTATATTTTTATTTTTTTTTTTTTTTTTTGCTGAAAACGCTTTAGGATTTATTTTAAATCTTTTGCGTATGGTCACATGACTCATGTCCTTCCTTTTTTAGTACCTAAAAAAAAGGCCTCATCATCAACGAAATGAAAAAAGAGGGTGCCTTAGAACTAAAGTTTGAACCCACCCAGTTGTCTTTAACAAAACAAAGGGAAAAGTTCTATGGATATATACGAATATGGTACGGCTGATCTTATCAAATGCATCGGTTGGTTTTTAACATGCTAATTTCAGAAAGAACACCGCAAAGAGCAATGTGTTTAGGTTGCATTGATAGATGTTCTGAAGAACCTTGTATCCCTTAATATTTTTATCACACAACAACACTGATAGCTGTTTTTGTTAAATAAAAAGAGGTATTTTTTTTTAAACTTGCCCCAAAGTTTCGCTGGCACTACACAGAAAATACCCCTATCTACTGGATATGCAATTGGCATGTGAGGCATACATACACGTATGCATGGGTCTTCCAAGTGGTGTTCTAATACCATACATTATTTTGTGTAAAACATGTAGAACGGTCAAAGTATGTGTGTCTGTAGTCTTCAAGTCTTATTCAACCCTTTAACCACTTTTAAGTTAGTTCTATAACTCTTTAAACTCGGTCAGAAGAATGAACACTTTGAGTCTTGTTTGAGTTTCGTGAAATCTCCGACGAATATGCTAATCATGGTTCGGTGTATTTTTGCTACCACTGGCGAGAAAAGACTACAGGCGCAGACGCATAGTAGGTATTCTGAGGGAAAATATCACTTTTGCAGAACACTTAAATTCGATACAACTATCTGCGACGCTTGTGTTAAAGGCAAAGACACCGTGAAGCATTTCCTCTGCGAATATCTTTGCTCGAACCTTACATCTTTGGGATTTAGCTGCTTAGCAATGAACAATTTACGGCATTGCCATGGCCAAAAGACGATCTAATGCTGTCTGCTGAATGAAACATAGAATTCTATCTAAGGCTTATAAATTTCCGTTGCCCCATAATTTCACTCCATCGTCCATGTCAGCCCAATTTGGGTAAACACAGCAAAGTTACTAAGCTATTCAACCAATACGAACCTCATTTAATTGTATTACTTGCATCCTTGCACCAGGTCAATAGAATTATTACTATCAGAGGTGAAATATGAGCACATAAATATACGTAACACATTATTCTTACTCTTCGATGATAATTAACTTAATTAAGTCGTGTAGATCGATAGTAGTAACACCATTGTGGAATTTGCCCCATTGAATAACGCACACACACGTCCTACACATAAAAGCATTCCAAAAATAGTTCCCAATTTATCCAAATATTTCATATTCCGTAACAAATGCGAACAATTTATGGCCTTGCCCACCGAAATTTCATGTAGGTAACACCGAATTAGGGGATAATAAATTACAAAATGCGTCCTCTATAATAAATCGATGAATCCGGCAAGGGTGTCGCGGGAATACTGCGGCCCTCGAGTGTACAAAATTGACCACATTGGTTTCTAATGCATTTGCGATAAATACGGTTCGTTTGATTTATATTAAAACAAAGCCATTATGTCACAACATCAGTGGTTGCGGGTTAATATTTCAGTAAGTATGCAAGTGGATAACATAGATTTAGTGGGGCTTGCAAAAATCCATTGCAATTAATAATTAGCTGTCGATTGCAATTGATTTAAAAAAAAAACTAACAATTGTGGTATGTTTTCCATTTCGGATCCTTTGTACGATATTGCCCAAAATGCAGAAACAAACCCAAATCATTAAAGCCATTTTCAATTGCAATTGAAGTTTACCCATCACTAATGGCCTGTTATACCCTGCTTTCATGTTGAGGACCCAGAGCCTTGGGCCATATTACACTTAACCGTTGGAAGTTAATTAATAACTCTTTTCCTATTTTCCGTTATGCCTTGGTAAATACTTGAATCCAGCCTAGGTTGGAGAATTTGTAAAAACTTGCAGAAAACATGTATACAGGGTGATCTGGTTGGGGATACAGAAATTTTGTTATTGTATATTCGTGTTTAAAATTGGGGAGTTTATCTTTAACATCCACTGAATTACAAGGTATGTAATAACGTTCCTTTAGAAAAGTAGATAGGGGAGAGCGGGGATAGACGTTACAGCTAAAAAAAACAGGGTTCCTTTTGGAATTAAGAAGCGTGTTCGAAAAGTGAAAATAGTCTATCCACGTATATATTTAAGTTGTTAGATTGCTCATCAGCAGAGGTTCTATAGTAGGTACTAAAAAACAGCCTGTTTGTATTTTTTATTTTGTATTTTTCGTCTTCCTCATCGCACGGAAGAAGAACAGTACTGAGTGCCTTTTTATACCCTATCCTAAGGGTATATTAATTTTGACACATAGTTTGTAACACCCCTTAATATTCGTCGAAGACCCATAAAAGTATATATATTTATGATCAGGACCGTCCGTCCGTCCGTCCGTCCGTCCGTCCGTACCAACTTTGGAGGCCTTTAAAATTATGCTAGGAAGCTGAAATTTGGAAAATATACTCCCTAGGGTTCCGAAATGGTAAAGTGTTAAAATTTTCAAAATACGCCCACTGCCACGCCCACAATTTAGAAAAAACCGTTTTAAGGCTTAAGTTAGAGAGATAAAGTTGTACAACCTTCACAAGATATGTAGATACTGCCCACCTTTATTAATTTGTCATATAAAGTTTTTTGCCACGCCTACTTTTTGTGGGCGTTTTTTACTAAAATGCTGTTTTCTTCGAAAATTTTCATAGAATCGAAAAAAAATGTTTAACAATATATTATGCCAATATTTTTCTCAATATATCGCCCATACAAAGTTTTTAGCCACGCCCACTTTTTGGGGGCGTTTTTTGAAAAAAAAAATGAAAATTTCATAGAATGAAATAAAATGCTATCCATCATCTTCCTAATGCTTTTTTTCTTTGGGGTACATAGGGATAAGGATAGGGTATCGTACTGTTCGCCCCAAGCGGACTGTAGCCTTTCCCTATGTTTTATCATGCATTTGTGTTTTGTCAAGAATTGTGTATATATATAACCAATTACATTTTAGTTATAACTTGTTCTGTACTAGGCCTTGACGAGTGATTGGTTAAAACATGAGTAATTTCTCTATCAAATAAGCATACCTCTTGGTTTAATACATTCATACTTGGCTTCTACATTAATAAATAACTATTGGTACCTAATTTACTTCTTTTATAGATAGAGATGAAGAATCCGATCGCAAACCAGACCACCCTGTGGAAAAAAAATACCATTATACAAATTTTACTTTTTGCAAATTTTATGTGCGAATATAAATTAACTAAAATTTAAACTTTGTATTTGAATAAAAACTTTGTATTGTAGCTTAACAAATTATTCAATTTATAAATTTTAAATAAACTTAGAATAAACGTTTCAACCAGCCGGTACTTTATTCCGGTTTTAATCATTTCTGGTTTAACTGAATTGAATGAAGAACAAAATAAAATGTAATCAAAATGGAAATGTTTTCTTTTTTTCATCTCATTCTATCTTTCGTGTGCTTTGAATAGCCGGTGGCATTAAATGAATGGTGCTGTAAAACTAGGAGCTTTCACCCTCATTTGTTACCTATACAGGTGATATGGACATTGTACATATTCCGTTGAATTTGTTGAACAGATTCCCTTTTGTTTCGATGGAGGTAATAAAAATTAATTGATGCGGCATTGTACGACGATTCGTTTTGTAATTGGTTTAATTGTTTTCGATTATAGAAATGTACTGCTAAATTTTATTTACAATTCATTTAGATTAAGATAATGCATTTTGTATCCTCAGAGCTTATAAGCTTATCAATAGCATAAATAATTGGCTAAGGGTTAAATAAAATTTAGAGTACAACGTAGTTTTTACAAACTGGGATATAAATTCCATTAAGCTTATATGTATTTGCTTTATACAGTAGGATTTATGGATGCAGCCGATAACGTAAAGGTGGGTATTTTCAACTATGTTAGGTACATGGTGAGTAGGGCATGTACTTAGAGGGTAAATGGTACTGAAAATAATTTTACGAATTACATTGAAAAAGGATGATTCGCAAACATAATGTTGGACAATGCACAACATCATCAAGCAGGATTAATAGCAGCTGAACATGAATTCAGAAGGACTACATTACAAAGAACAAAAAAAGGAACACGTCTGCTTAGTTTTTTTTTTTATCAAAAGGTTTGTTCATCCGCTGAGGACTCATACTCAGAAACTGATTCATTGTATGTACTTTCAGACAGATACTTCCTTTGAAGTAAGTTGACTTTTTCAGAAAGCCGACAAGGCACTTCAGTGAGACGAGACTAGTTTAGATGTTTAGCACTCACCACGTCAGCTACTAGTACCTAGAGCCATTCCATTCAATGGAATTAATTTGGTCTGCCTGCTGCTCGAAGGGTCATCGAAAATTGTGTCTGCAGGAGTCCTTTCAGTGGAAGCTTATACAAGCGATGCCGGCAGACCCAACATAGGTTTTGGTTCTGAGGAAACTTATTCCGAGCATAAACGAGCAAATTTGTCGGCCCATTTAATTTGACGTGGCCCAAACAAGATTCAGGGTTTTCAGTCTTCAGAGCGAGTTTAAAGACTTCTTAACTTAGAAGTGACAAATCGCTTTAGGTTAAGGTTGGCTGTCGTAACCCACAAATATATATTTCAATCCTGTTCTTCACAATATAATGGATAGCCATTAGAATAACATAAATATCCGCTTGGAAGACCGATGCAGATGTGCCCAACGACAAAAAAGAAATTCGTTGTCGTATTCGACTAAAGCAACAGCTTTTAAACCCTTAAAGATCTTAGCAGCATCCAGCACAAAAAATGCGATAATATGTTCTACCCTGCCTCAGATAATGCCCTAAAACTTAATTAAAAGTGGGGAAAGTTTAATTTATTTATTGGTAAGTATCTTTTTAAGTAAGAAATGGACTTCAGGGTTGCTTTTAGATAAAAATATACAGGCTGGAAGAGCATTTTAAACAGATCTAAGTGCGCTTAAGAAGGCTGTTTGCAATAAATTTTGGACTTTATTTGACATAAGTCGCCGAACATATTCTAAGCCTTACAAGAATAAAATTCGTAATTTTCGGTTCCGTTCATCGATTTTGATCAAGGAGAATTGTATCAGATGCACATTCATCACAGAATACACAGATTTTGGGCGAGAAGGAAATCCATGTGAAACTAATAGTAGACAGAAATGATCAAAACTTAAGACCATGCAAAAGATTGTGCTCTCTTGTATGGCGGTTCAGAAAAAGCATGGGCCGTTTTAATACCGAAACGCATTTGACATGGTTGTTGGTTTGTTGAAGAGGAGGGTCTCGATCCAACCTGTGAAACTCAAGAAGGTTATTAATTCTTTAATACTATTCTTTTCTAGAACCTGGCATTCTTATATAATTTGCTGCATGGTCCTAGTTAGTGTGAACGAGAGTCTCTTTTCCTATATGGTAAAGAGGAAAAGATATTACTCTCGGTAAAGGATTCCATTCTGGCTACATCTTTTAGCATTATATTAAGGGGGTCGGTTTGTTTTACCTTATTGTAACTTGGCACTAGAGTCCGACCGAACAGTCGGCTTTGACCTATGGTCGGACTCTACTTGGCACATCTTCTCCGATAAAACACTCTTTGTCAGCCTTCTCTTGTTTGAGATTGACTTTCATTAGAAATTCTAAGAAAATTTTTGTCTTGATGGAACAGAATGTAGTCTGTTGCCGCAGTTGAACAGCTTAAGGCTGAGCCTTGCCTGCTTATCGGCATTTTCATTCTCATAAATGTTAACAAGACCCAACCTTGGACTGCTCATGAGAAACCACTTCATATGGGCATTCTAGCGCGTATTTGGAGTTTATATATTTACCGAAGTGATTGCCTTGGTGGCAGACTGGTTGGCAATGAGTATGTAGTTTGATTTGGCGACAGGCAACATGGATAGTAATTTTGTTTACCTGAAACACTCTGATTTCCAATTCGAACCGTTCATACCGAATTCTTAATCTGTGTCACCCATCTTGCCATTTTTTCGTGTAGGGAATTTCAGAATCCCTGAGTCTGATCGTGTTGTATGCTGAAAGGTTTGTTATATGAAGGTTCAGAGGTCGAAGATGCATCTTTATGTATGCCATTCTGTGAATCGGCTTACCTCTGCAATGTTATAGTCCAGGAGCAACAAATGCTATGACCCAATCGAATCTATTTTAATAATGCTGCACATTTGCTTTCAATTTCAGAAATTTCAAATTAAATGTAATGCTACCTACAACAGAGCCAAAAGGTACTTTTGACTTTTATAATAAGATAATAACGATTACCATAAATTCGTATTAGAAACAATACAACCTTTCATGCTAAATATTCAGTCAGACTTCCCAAGTCACGACCACGTCACAAAATGAATAATTCCCCAATTTTTTTCGGACGGAAAAGAAAAACAAAAACAAACATTAAGGAACGATGACCTTTTATAGCTGTACTACCAATAAATTTCATAACGATTCACTCAATTTTCATTGACCCTGTTTAAGCTTTCCACCATCCCCAAATGGCACAGATCTCATCAACCTACGCATTTGATGGAAGGCAAGGATTAATTTAAAAATCTTGAACGTACTCTCAATGGCCAACAAAAATTTGATCTACATTAATTCAAGCAACCATAAAGACCTCCATCACATTTTCATTAGCCTACGTGCTTTATTCTTACTGACTGGAGCGGATACATATACCATACCCAAAACGACTCTATTAACTTCATCTTCATTAATCAAATTTTAATTAGGTCGAAGCAATACGAATATGAAAATAACATTGCTGGTAACCTCTTTACTCTGAAGTCTACCCGTGTAGACCGCAACCATTTATTAGCAATACAGACCCAATACTGTGGTGGTGGGTGCACACAATGCAAATTATTGGTTATTTTACATTTAATTAGCATTATCATTAATTTATCTTACTTTTTCCCATTGCAATGCAACTCACAGCAGATAGGGCAGGCAGTATGAATGTGCGATTTTATCTTATTTTATAGTTGATGCTGAGGTAGAGAGTGGGTTGATGTACATCATTGCATTGTACATATAAAGGGTGGGCTATTATTAGTCAGAGTAAATATTTCCATTAATCATGGAACACAACGTCGTTCAAATGGCTGCCTCGGCTGGCTTCACTGTAGCGCATTCGGACACTCCAATTTTCCAAGCCATTGTTGATGGTTTCGGGCTGTAGCACACCGATTGCTTGGATGATATTGGCCTTAAGTGCTTGAATTGTTTCCGAATTGTTAGCATAACATCGGTCCTTCACGGTTTCCCACAAAAAAAGGGAAACGGTTTCCCGCAGCTCCGACGCCGCCAATTGGCATCGCCAAGACGGCTGATAACACGATTTGGTAATATGGTCGGCAAAAGATCAAATATGATCGAGTTTTTCGAGTCCCAGATGCGGCAAATTTTGTTTGTTAACGTAGCCGCCGAGATGAAAATGCGCCTCTTCAGAATAGATGATTTAGACCAAAACTTCTTTTGGAAAAATTCACTGTTTGGGCTACACAGCACTCAGTTTGGAAATAAGTTTTCAATATTTCCCAACGTTGTTCAAGCGTAAAGCGACTGATTTCGTTCCGTGAGGCCCACTGAGCTCACATACACCACACAGGTCTCGCCGTCTATGGGCGTAATGAGGTAGCGTACCAGCTTCAACTGCAAAATTCCAATCCGGAACTCAGAAAATTGTTTGCCTTAAATTCAATGTTCATAGTCAATACTGTAGTTGCTACAGACGCTCTTATCAGAACAGAGAATGTACTTATAATGAGTTTAATCAGACAACAACCGTTAGTCGAGATCTTTGCTGTGGTAAACGATTGGTATGAATCAAGCTGTAAAGAAGCTAGCAACACAATCTGAGAAAAATTGTTGGAAGGACGAATGAACCAGAAATGACTTACAGAAGATGACTTCTGAAGGTCCGAACCCGCGTTTTTTCTACTTGCATCTGTAATCATGTCTTCCATTGATACTTGGGTTTTTCGTAAAAACAAGATTCGGTGGCGCCACAACGATGGATGCAGACAGACCAAACTACTGTGCACGAACATTTGCGAAAATTTCGCGTCTTTCCTTCTATCTCTTAGGAAAACCGACTACAGGCTGCTAATAGGCGTCTTTAGGGACACCAAGCTTTTGCTAAATTCTTAAATGTGTTGGGGTTGAGCGATACTATAATCTGTCCTGCTTGTAGTGAGGAGGATGAAACAGCATAACACTTCCTCTGCAGTTGTCCGGCCCTTGCTCGCATCAGGTGTCGGATTTTCGGGGCTGACGTAGTGAGTGTTCCTTCTCATCTTTCTTCGAAAGACGGGAAATTTAATTATAATTTACGGGTGTATCTGCTCACCAATTACAAATGTATTTGGAAGTAATTGACAGGACTCAAAGAGGTAGGACCACGGTTACCAACTCCATCAAAGGAGCGGCCCGTTAGATTGTGAACTTCATGTGATTTTATTTACCTTACAAGAAGCTACATGGCTATAAACTAATAAAACAATCGACGTATATACCTTTTTATTTCAAATCAATTTTTCTCAAAAACGTATGACTTTCTAATTTAAACTTTATAGAAAATTTTACGTACAAAATTAATTAAGAACAGCACATCAGGCACAGCAAAATAAAGAGATCACTAATTATTGATTATTGCCATTTCCCAGCATTGAGTAAAAATTGGTTATTACGAATTTTTAGAGTATTAATGCGCAATATGGTAAGAAAATGTCTCAACGCAGGCTTTCAATGATGCGGTTGGGTCTAAAATTGTATATTTATGGATCTTTAAGAGCCAAGCACAGAGTTCAAAATCAATTCATCTTCAATTTTCATCTACATATTTATTTTCTGAAATTATAAAATTGTAGTGTTTTGCGAATATGTTGCGATTTTATAAAGCGACTTTGTTGGGGAAATAAAAGTATCAGATACGCTACAATTATAGGGCAACGCTGATGGAATGCGCTCAATTACACTATTGGGCGCATTCTGTGTGGCAATTTGTTTAATGCATCGGCATGCACGGATGTGTTTGGACATTAAATACTAAAGCGAGCTAGGTAAGTTCGTTGTGAAATATTAAAAAAAAAAATCTCCATTTCAGGTTAGCTTAGATAAGACCTTATGCGCCCTTTGCCATTTTGTTTTTTGTACATTTACTGCTGGCAAACTATTAATCACTGTAAGCGAATGCAAACAAATTTTCAATTGGGGTAAACGATTTTTTTTAGGTTTAAAGAAATTATAATCATTTCAAAGCTGGCGGACCGGAGAAATTTCGGCTAGGCCTGCAGCCCGGAGATTAGAGCAAATTCCTGTTGGTAACCCTAGGTAGGACAAGATACTTATTGCCGATCGAGACACTGCAAAATCGCTTGACTCTCTTAGTCTGCGTGCACAGCAAAGGACCATCCATATGAGAACATCCGAAGGAATAGATAAACTGCGGCCAAAAAAATTGTTAATGCGTTTATAAATACAAAAATATATGCTTTAGTACTCAAATTACAAGTTAATCTGTTAATCAATTTATTTCCTCATCAATATATTGTTGGGCTATGTAACTTTTTGTTTGGGAAATAAAATTACATAGTCTTACTAACCTTTTGTGTTTAAATATATTTCATATATCATTTAGAGTATTTAAACCTCAAAATCGCAAACATTCACTTTAACTAGATATAAATTAAGTTGGTATGATGATATAGAGTAGTGGCACCTATTACCGAACATTCCCAGTTTTCGAACACTTTTTGGAAAAATCAAAACAATCCAAGACAAATATATAGCGGCGCATTCCTTCTCCAATCCCAAAGAGTTTCTCATGGATAGAATAATGTAGCATGTGCTAAAATATTATTAGTTCATAGGATGCTTTCGCGACGTCGTTTCGAGCGTCCGGGAAACTAGAAATTGTTTAAATAAAATGTTAACGAAAGTACTTGTAAGTGTTTAGATGCATTAGTTATTAATATTTAAAGAAAATTTGCAAAAAAAATTTAAGTGTGCTTGTCTTTTTAGAATATGAAATACAATTAGCATGAGTTATTAACATTTGAAGAAGACTCTGTGAACGACAACCGAAACATTCTATTAGTATATTGCTAACGATTAGAAATAATTGACTTGATTAACCATCCATCGTGGGTGCAGTGGCTAAGTAGCTAAGTTTGTGTTTCTCTATTAGAATTAATTTATAATATATTTATACCTCTATGCAAGTATTTTTTACAGCTTATTAAATTCTCAAACTCGGTAAACTATTCGAGAACTGGTGCCACTACCCTACTACTGTTTCCACACATTTTCTTTTTTTAAATTTTATTTTTAAAATAAATCAACCAAAAATATAGATTAATCTGCTTTGCACAATACATACATGCCGACTGTAAGTGCATTCAGTGCGTGCAAATTACAAAACAACCATCAGAACGCAAGATAAATAACCGTCTGCTCTTATTCTTTATTATCTTGTTCAATACTATAAAATTAACAACCGACAATATACGAAACATATTTGCTTTTATGTAACAAATCGCTTTCGATAGCCAGCAATTAAATTGAATTTTAATTTTTATTGAAACTCGAGGAGAATTTCGCAGTGAATGAATGGATACATTTTTTTTACGATTGAGTGCTGGCCAAATCTATACCTCATCGCGCAAGGATACGTACGAACATACATAAGTGCCAACATACAAACCATGCATCTATTTTTTTTTTAAATATTGTTCGTTCCATAGAATAAAGGACGATAATACTACACATAGTATGTGTATGGTGGTAATAAACCTACAAAAAAAAAAACAAATACATAACAAAATAAAGTTATTTTTTTTTCACGACCATCAGCAACACCGTGAAAGCAGCAGGATAAAATATTGAAAGCACTTTCAAACCAAACAAAAGGATAGGCTCCAAAAAAAAAAAAGTATACGCAGCAGGTGAAAACACTTTGGGATTTCATTAACAGATATCCAATTTTTATGATCGATTTCATGGAACACTCCTGCGTGATTCAGGAACCCGAAAAACCTAGGCATAGTGTCGGCAAAGCACGTAGCTGTAGATTGAGTTGATTTGAGTTTTTTGTTAGAACTCTCGTGTGAATGTCAAACAAAAATATTCTGCTGCTGAGGCTGACAGAAGTGCCATGTCAAACACTTATGCATACATTGAGGAATTGAGGTGTTATGGTCAATTTATTTGATTATTATTATTTTTATCCGGGTTGGTTCTAATTGAAATATTTGATTGAGTCGCCGCGCCGTTACCTACTGTTTGGGCTTCAATTAACACTTCAATAGAATTCCAACTCAGATGTTATTGTGTACTTTGGGGGTGTTCTAAACCGTTACAGATATGTTTAGCATAAAAGTAAAAAAGACTTGTCATTCAATTCAATAAGTGATTTATGTGGTTGAATGTACGGTATGTAGATTGTTTATTAGCAAATAACTACATTAGATACTCATACATTTCTATGCAGAGCGGAAATACGAAATAATTGTTATCTTGATATTTGTGTTTTTAATATATTTATGAAGCTATTTTTGAATTATTAGGAATGTTAACCGTAAATAATTCATTGGATGTACCAACATTATGACGGATACGTAGGAAGGTACTCAAGTATGGCGGTAATGGCCGGTGATATTGACAAGCATGCATAGTGAGAACCGGTGCAATAAAACCGACACCAACCGCTGTGATTGGTTGCTATTCTTGGATCTATACTTACATGAAGATCGCCTTGAGGATCAGCCAAATAGTCAGCTGAAAACCAGGTGTCTTAGGTCACTATGGTTACCAACAGGGGTATTTTGGCCAGGAGACTCCGGGAATTTTCTCAAATCTCCGGGCTGCGGGCCTAGCCGAAATTTCTCCGGGCCGCCAGGTCTTAAATGCTTTAAATGTTTATAATTACAGCGATTAAAAATTTGTTAGCATTCGTTTACAGTGATAAATAGTTCGACAAATGTACAAAGAACAAAATGGCGAAGGGCGCATTAGGTCTTATTTAACCTAAGCTACCATTTTCTTTTCACACCGCATTGAAATCTGAGGTGTTGCAAAATCTCCTGAAACCTCCATTGAAACCAGAAGGTTTTCACAGAAGCTGCTTTCAATGGTATGGTTGTCGAAGCAAATGCACTTTTTAACACGTAATACAAGTTCCACAAAGCTGTTGACAAGCGGTTGACCGATTTTCAACTGTGTTACAAGTTTTGCAAGTCACCTAAGAGTCAGCTTACCGATTTCTTGAACGATGATCGCGCGAACTAGATGAGGATATAGGGATTGTTAGCTTATAGTGGACTTGCAGTGCACTTGCAACTTGAACGCAATAACTTGCAAAACTTTCTGGCAGTTTCACTCGCCACTCTGAACCTACCTTCATTTTTTTATTTTGTTATAAAAGAAATTATAATCAAAAATTAATAAAAAAATTGATTTAATATCTTTTTGGAAAAAGGGACCCTTTTCATAAAGGAATTCTGGGTTTGGTTTTATTCCTCGTTAACCAACTAAATTCAATTCCCTTAAAAGACGGGACGAGACATTTTTTTCGACATTGATGAACCCTGCGTCCAGTCTTGCCAGCATACTCTCTCGACGTGATGATCATTTAGCAGCTGCGTATGCTCTCTTCTTTCTATGCTAGATTTTATTCTTCTCCTTTTTCCTGGCTTCATAAAAGATATTTTGGACAAGTTGAGCGACTTTGTCCATAACCAACTTGGACCTTAACCAACTTAGAGTACGCAAGTGGAGGCAGTTAGCCAAAGACCGAGCTAACTGGAGGGACGTATTGGTTGAGGCCTACCCCGCGCTGTAGCGCCATCTAAGTAAGTAAGTTACTAAGTATTCTAAACATCAATCTAAAGGCCAAAAACAATCTTAGCCTAATCAAATAAAAACTCAACTTCATAATAACGAAAAACAAAATTAATCCTTCATCCCAACTTAAGCATGACTTTACTCTAAATTAAATGAAAGCAAAGAGAAAGTGAGAATTTTGGGAGTCTATTGCCTGATGTCCTCGACGAAATGCAAGCTTTATTATTTTTGCGACTTCAATTTGAAATGAAATTGTTATACATAGATATACACGGATTCGTTTATTTTCTTCAAAACAAATTTAGCTACAATTTGCTCGCCAAATATTTAGTAGAACCAAAGCACTTTTGTACAAACAGAAGTTGTGCCCAACAATTTGGCCCTTGAACATTGTTTGCCATTTCAATACACTCCTTAGCCGGTGTACTTCTCGGTACCGGCAATGAAAGGAAGCCTCCTCAATGCACCAGAGAAAAGTCGTTCTCTCTATGCGCTCCATACCATGAGTGCCGGTGCCGGCGTGGCGTCGCGTTGCTGGGTAACTAGATAAATATTCTATGAGCAATGTTTCTACTCTTTGAATTACCCTCTCGGGGAAACCAGTTGCAGTGCTATCGTACCCGCCGATGGAGGACCGTCTAATTATTTGCACTCTGTTGCATAAGTACGTACATACGGTTGGAATGTAAAGGTACACCGTGTCGACAGAGTATGCCTTAATTAGTTTTTATTTTTTTTACCAGGCTCTCTCCTTTGGAGAACTATGATACAATAGCATTAGACCAAGTCAGAAGCTAAGCTTAAAAAAAATACACGAACTCAGCAATTTTCCTCTCGGCGTCCTTTTGTAACGAGATCCTTCAAACCTTTTTTATTTGCATATCGAATGAGGGTAAAAATAGTTATCCAGCAAGAGGATGTGGATGGTGTCGGAGTCGCATTGGAATTTTTGTTTTCGCTTTATATTTGTTTCAGTAAGTTTTTTTTGTTTTTTAAGCCATTAGAACTTTGAATGTATGGAACAAAACCCTGTTACGCCACCTAACCGGTAACCGGTAGCAAAGGTGCATCGAAAAGACACCTCCGGTGGTTACATGAAAATTTAATACTTACATCAGGTGCGGTTACATACTTATATGGAAATTTATTACTATCAAAAAAGCCGGCATAGACAGACTACGCGATGTGTAGCTGATGATGCTATTAATTTGAGCATAATTTGAAAGAAATTTGAGTGCACTATTGAAAGTTTGTTAAGGTGATTTATAGTTTCAGATAGTGCATATGGCAGAACAAGGCTGAGCAATATTTCCTTCTTTGGCAGTATGTAGTTGTGGCACAGTAGCTTAAACAATGTATTTGACTTCAGAATGATGATAAAAAATATTAATAAAGTGCACGACTGCGCCATACGAAACTTTCTCGGTACATGAAATGCGTTTTCAATCGCAAAATTAATGGTGACATATTTATTTAAATCAATTTTCAGGTTTAGAAAAATTAGATTTTCTCAAAAAACGGCAGCTACGATTTTGATCTAATTTCGCACATTGCACACTTTTAACATAATTGTTGGAAATACAAAAAATTATCAAAATCGTTAGAGCCGTTTTTTTGGGAAAATCCAATTTAATTCAAATTTAAAATCATTATATAATAATATATAAAAAAAAAATTAAAAAAAAAAATATTTCAAATATTAAAGTATGCAAGTTTGTTTGACTTTGTAGTATAAAAAAATCAGTAAACATTTTTTGAAATTCCCTTTGTAAGTTTTTGAGATATTGCCGGTTTTAAAAATTATCGTTAAAAGGTTTTTTTTTTTCAAAAACTGAGTATGTAGAATTTTTCACCCCATCCCAAATATCGTTAGTACAAAAAATGACGGAAATCCTTGAAATTACTTTCGAGAAAAATAGTGATAAGTGATTTTCAAAACAAAAATTGTATGGCAGGTACCGTTATTTCAAAAGATAAAGCAAAAACTAAAAAGATGACCCGAGATGTAACCCCAGGAACCTTATATACGAACTTTGAAGCAAATCCGTCGAACCGTTTCGCCATACGGTGCCCGGACAGACAGACAGACAGATAGACAAAGAGACAGACAGACCGACGGACGGCATTGGCGGACCCACTTTTTTGGACTTCTCTATAGTCGTAATATCATCCCTCATACTCAGTTTGAGTTCGAAATTTCCGCACGATCGCAATAACTTTCTCTTTAGTATACTAATGTATACAAGAGAGTTAAAAAATTGGGGCTATGGTAAGAAAATCAAATTGACTCAAGTGATGATGTAATGAGGTGCCAAATCATCATACTAAAAAGGGTGATGGCTAAGCGAGCATAATTCATTTTGATAACTGTTTTGAAGAAATCAAGTTTTAAACAGGGGCAAGCGTATTTATTCGAATAATTTGTTTGAAATTTTACCACAATTGCAATAACTTTCCCTTTGGTAACCTTCTAACTGAACTAGAAAGAAGAAGACTAAAACGAATGAACAACAACAATAAGTAATTACTACCATGAGAAGCGAAGGTTGTAGTTACAGCGCTGTTACACGATTTGCTACGGCGGATTATCAGACTGTGATGCCGAAGTTTCAATATGCGTACTCGAGAGACCGAAGCTGTCGATTGGGATAATAGCCGAGTGAGGTGGTACCTGCTATAAGAAATGGACAGCGAGGTGCCTGAAGCAATTAAATCTAAACATCCCAAACATCAAAACTTGGGAGGGAAGAATAGTGGAAGAATAGCTTAATACAATTAAACCCAAAACTTCTCGTCTAGGAACGGAATCAGATACGATGACTGAGTTTCATGGAATATGAGAAAAACTGATGCAATAAAACCGTAGTCTACTTAATCAAACTCAAAACCACCGTCGAATTGGTGTATATGAACCATTTCTATACGCGTTCTTTTCAATTCACTCAAATCTTCAAAAAGCATTCACCTAATATTTTTTACTCAATCTAGAGAGTGCGAGGCATTTGCATAGAAAGTGTGTTGTGATTTCCTCTTTCTTGACGTCTCTGAAGCTTCTACCAAAGTCATAAGACGGTACCACTATTTTGGTCGCTTGGCTGGTCTCGATGATGGACATGTGATGATTTCATTGCACCAACCGTTAGATGCTTTATGTGCACTCACGGATAGGTTGAATTTAATCGTTTGATGGGAGCGAATTATAGAACGGCTACAGTCCGCTGGGGCGAACGGTAAGGAAAAGAATAGAAAAGTCGTCGGTTGACATTTTATTTGGGTTTTTATAGTAAAATCATGCAAAAAGTGGGCCCACATATTTTGTTACATTTTTTTTTTCTAAGGAAATTTTCGAAGAAAACAACATTTTGGATTGCAAATTTGTTTAGGAGGTCAGGGTCTAAATATTTTGTGAAGGTCTTGTTCCTTTATTCCATCAACTTGAGGATTAAAACAGTTTATTCTTAATTGTGGGCATGGCATTTCGAGACCCATTTAAAGACCCAAAAATTTGTGACGGAGGGACGGACATTGCTAAAAAGTCATAGATTTTTATGCTGATCATAAATATATACTTTAAGCAGCGTACGACGAATATTAAGGGGTATTGCAAACTATGTGTCAAAATTATTTTTCCCTTAGGATAGGGTATTATTATAAGGAGGATAAACAGAAATTGGCAGTGCTAGTGAAGGAATGTATAGCCATTTGGAATCGGCAAAATTCTTTTCCAAGCAATGTTTCGGCATATTTGTATTAAATCAAGAAGAAATATATAAATTCCAACATATCCACGTTAAAAGAAATTATTTTGGTGTAGAGACTTGGAGACTTGGGTCGCTAAAACTTAGTGCGAGCAGGATACTGGGCTTAACAAAATATCAAATATTTAATACGTTTTTCATTATAAAGTTTTCAAGTCATTTAAAATACAAATGAAATACAAGTTTTCAGTTCTTAAAAACTTTTTTCCAAGTATAAAAATTCCGTTTTCTTTGGAAACTTTTTTTCTAAAGATTGACTTTATAACTTTTATAGCTAATAAGTGGCAAACACAGGAATGGTCTTTCAAATTCAGAAAGTAATGGAAACATTCGATTTCCAACACCCTTCTTATGGTTTGCAGGGGTGGCGAAGGTTTCTGCAAGAAAGAGTAGGTGACTGGACCAGGGGTGAGATGTAGGTAAGTAGGTAGGTTGGTGGATGCCCCTGGGACTTCAGCCACGGCTCACTTAAACCATCAATTGGGCCCATTGTGTCCATCTGGGAACCTTTGCTCAAACCCAACTACACCTGGAAATAGACCAAGAGAAAATAAAAACCGCTGGTTTGTGCTCAAAGCAACGCTCTCTTAGAACCAACCCGATTTGTACACAAATCTGAGTAGGTCTTTTAGCTCGACTTTGCCCACAACCTCCAGTCGATTAACAGTTACCACTTGTTCCAATTAAATTCCCCTTTTCTCTATATAGGGGAACGTACAGCACGACATCTTCTTTCCCTTTAATATTAGGTCCAAAACGCTCTTGATTTTTGGAATGTCAGTTTTTGTACAGAGACTAATCCTGTGCTAATACTAAAGAATAGAACCCTTGGAAGTTTCTTCTTTCAAGACATCTGCAAACTAAAACTACTCAAAAATCACAGTCACGAACTAAAACCAAATAATGTACAAACAGATATTACGTCAGCAAACGTGAGGGAGTCGTTATTTGAGTACACATCCAAGTTTATTTTGTATTGATGTTATTCGAGTTAATTATGGAGCTGACTAATTATATGTGTTTGTTTGGTATTCCTATTTTTGAATATGCGATATATGCATGCATTCAGATGGAGAATGGATTATATTTTTTTTTTAAAAAACATATTTTGATGTAGGATTATTGTTGGGTCTGCTATAGAAAACAAATAGTTTTAATAACGATGAAAAAAAGAGAACCGCATTTGATAATAGGTGGCGCGCGATATAAATAATCTATCGACACATAAAAAATAGTTTTTAGATTTTGGAAAACACGATTATTGATTTTAAATTATGTCTCTTTAAGGTACAAAGGTAAATCAATTTGACTAACAAAATAATTATTAAATTGTGTTTGAGAATATTTTTTCTTTAAGGAACAAAATTTACCCTTTTATGACTGTTATATAGAATCGTGAATATATCTTAAGCCTTAAAATATCTGAAAATTTGTCATGGTATATTGCACTGTTTGACGTCGAATTATAAAAACAAATTTGATCATTGTTTGAAAATAAGTTTTATTTTATCACTAGTATTATTACAAGGATTTAAAAACAAAACCTTTTAATCGCCTGACTTTTTTCGGTTGCGTTGATTTTGTACCAAAGAAAATAAAAAATAAAAAGATCCTCAGATTCTTAAAAAAGACATTGTTTGTAAAATTACCTGACTATATTCGGTTGCAATTATTTTTAAGGACTTTGGATGCTTAAAAAAGGGCCCTAAATAAATATAAATTTTTTCATTGACTCACCTCACAATTTTCGGTTGGAAAGATTTTAACCGTAAGGTCCTTGGAACGGTAGAAAATATGTACTTGGAGTATTAAGTCATCAAAATTTCCATAGAATCGTCTGACTTTATTCGGCTCCAATTACAAGGTACTTGGAACCTTTAAAAACGTCCTTGCAGCCCTTAAAAGTTAAGTTTCATCAAATTGTAATTAGAAACACCTGACTGTATACGGTTGCAATGATTTGTTGGATTGTTTTTTTTAGGTCATTTGAGCCTTAGGTTTGATCTTTGTTGTAATTATAAAGGGTGATCCATTTCGAGGTTCCCTACTTTTTTAAAGAAAAAAACACAGAAAATTCAAATTTAATGGAGAATGTTTATTATCATTTGAAAGCACATTCTTTGGCATTTATTTTTTGAAGATTATGTCTATCAAATGTTGGCCGTTGCTACGTCGCAGATGGTCCATCCGTTGAGTCCAATTTTCGATCACTCGTTCGAGCATTTCGACTGGTAACTGGCGAATGACACGCGTGATGTTTTCCTCCAAGGCCTGAATCGAAGCGGGTTTGTCGGCATAAGCTTTTGACTTTACATATCCCCACAGGAAAAAGTCTAACGGCGTGATATCACACGATCTTGGTAGCCAATCGACCGGCCCAAAACGTGAAATTATGTGCTCACCGAAATGTTCTCTCAATAAGTCCATTGATTGATGCGATGTGTGGGAAGTGGCGCCGTCTTGCTGAAACCAAATGTCGCCGAGATCACGAGCTTCAATTTCAGGCATCAAATAGTCAGTTATCATGGCACGATAACGGTCGCCATTGACGGTTACGTTCGCACCGGCATAATTTTTAAAGAAATAAAACCACACAAACCACAACAAACCGTTGTTTTTTCTGGATGAAGTGGCAGTTCTTCAATCTCTTCAGGTTGCTCTTCGTCCCAAATGTGGCAATTTTGTTTGTTTACATACCCATTGAGCCAGAAATAGGCCTCATCGCTAAACAAAATTTGCCTCGAAAACGTCGGATCTTCTTGGAACTTTTCAAGAGCCCATAGAGCGCGGCGATGTCGCTTGGGAAGGTCGAGCGGCTTCAGTTGTTGCACAAGCTGTATTTTGTACGCTTTCAATTTAAGATCATGACGTAAAATGCGCCAAGTCGTTCCATACGTCAGTCCGAGTTGCTGCGAACGGCGCCGAATCGACTCTCTACGGTCTTCGTGTACACTCTCAGCTACGGCCGCTATATTTTCTTCACAGCGTGCTGGACGTGGTCTATTCGGTCGAATATTATCCAATAATGAATGCTGGGTCTCAAAATGGGTGATGGTGTTGCGAATAGTACGCTCAGTAGGCCGATTATGTTGACCATAAGTTGAGCGAAGTGCACGAAACACATTCCTCACAGAACGTGAATTTTCATAATAAAGTTGAACAATTTGTAAAGGTTGTTCACGCGTAAGTCTTTCCATTATGAAATGCCAAACAATACTAAACAAAAATAACATGACAGCATAACACGACTCACACGTGATCTATCAAAAAAGGCTATTGAAAAAAGTATCTCTACTTGGATCAACCGTTAGTTAATCGGATATCCGTGATCTTAAAAACCCGGATAAATAAGTAACATCTCTGCTCGTTTATGTTTGCAAAGAGAATAAAATTTCCCATGCAAGGATCCCTGTGAGTGAAAATTTCACTTCTAATTGATCTAAAAATATCGTAGATATTTAAATTAGTCCCTTCATGCGCCATTTTGCTTGTATATAATTATTATGTATTTCAAAAATTAAAATAAAATAACCATCAATTTATTTGTAATATTGACAGCAAACAGCTATTTCAAAAAAGTTCCCGAAGAACAGAATTTAGAAAGGTTCTCATTTGAGGGAAAAGAAACGTTGCCTCTCTCTTTTACTGAATTTATGAGTTGTGGAACAGCTTCAAGGAGTTTTAGTAACATTGATTAGCTTGAAGTTACTTTAAAAAGTAAAAAAACACCACTATTATGTACATGGAAAAATAACATACTATATTTTAAGTTATCAATACTTTATAAAAGGTACTATACTAATTTAATAATAAAGTTTTAAAGACTTGAATGAATGTAACGTGACACAACTCAGAGAGCATTGTGTATCTTATCAGTTCAAAGAAATGTGCATTTACATAAACATAGATACATATGCGTTTTCAGTATTCATTCTCCAGGTGACAATTGAAGATAATTCAATATTTATCTCATATAGGAATTTAAACGTATTCTCTAACATTTTTGTTTGTTCCTTCATTTTAGACGACAAAATGCAGGGATAGTATCAAAACACGTTCTCTCAATACGAGTGCGCTTGATGTGGTTGTGGATTCAGGGGTTAGGCAACCTTAACATTTTTCAGGCTTGCATTTCATTCTATTTCTTTTTACGGAACGTCGCCCATGGGCAGAATACGAAACGAAGGTAAATACACATAAAAATGATGTGAGAGAAAGTACTCGGTGTTCGTTCATTGCGGTAACAATTTTGAAAAATGAATGAGAGTAGATCCATTTGTAGATACCAAGTTGAATGAAATGAAAATAATTCAATGTTGAAGGATGAAGAAAGTGGTTCAATTTAGAGAGATAGAGAGGGAGAGTTAAATCAATTTTGACAATCAAACAATTTTATTTCAAAATTTTCACTTGGTTTAGAAATTTAAAACCTCATTTGGTAGACCTGATGCCCGATATATGTACACTACGACCAGATCGATAATAAACTTCACTCCTGTGGATGGAAAACGTAGATTTTCATAAGATTTAAATCGTTTTCCTTAATTTCACTTCTGAAAACCTGAAGCTACTTAACTCAATCCCAAACATGGACATGTTTTACGGCATCCCCGGTGCTATGGTAAGGGAATAAAGTTATGGAAAACTATTCTAGGTAGATATACTGGACCATTCTAGATGAGCCAATGGTGTGCCACCGATAGATCGAATATCGAATCTGGAGTTGTAGCTGTGCTACAACTATGGGAACATATCCCACGGTATTTTAGGCGGAAATCCATGCTACTTAGATTTACGCAAATCTGATTTCTAAAAACGAGAATTAAAGGCATCGGTATATATATTTGTTCAGTGCTACAAGCACTGTCATCTAATACAATGAATTCTATGTCATGAGAGTAAAGGGCAACAAGGTTAAACTTGGAGGTAATCTGGCCACTAAGGTATTGTATGCAAATCTGCAGACGAGCTGTCTAGAGATGGATCAGAATCTGCGTTTTAATCGACCTAAAACTGGTTCTAACTTACACTCAGTTGGAAGTTCGAGCTAGCACTACGTTGGGAAGTTCAGGCATTTATTCTCGACTAACTAAAACTAAGGTACAATCCAAGGGCTCAGCGCGTAATTCGGAGCTCCAAGTTGGTACTCCGAATTGAGTGCTGGAACTGCGTTTTTACTAACCGTTGTGGTGATAGTGGAAGGAGCCAAGTCAATGGCGATAAGTTGGCTAAATTGGTAATGTTGCACGGCCGAGGTGGTATATGAGAGTGCCCGACTGTTATTTCCCATTTTTATTCGAATCCGAAGATAAAAAATGCTTTATAGATTTTAAATAGAATCTTTGTATTCGCGAGAAAGCTTCTATTATGAACATTTACATAAAATTTTGCATACATAAAATTCGATATGGAAATCAAATAATGGTAAAGTTCACTCAACCGCATTGCATTGTTACAATTAAAAGAGCCGAAAAAAAAGTTCACAAAAGAAAGCGAATGCCAGTAAACTCCGTAAAATCCACCGAATTTAATCCAACAAAAACATCTGAACAAACTACCAAATAAATAATAAATGCATTCTTAACCCGACAACCCTACCTGTTATACCTACGTCGGTTATCAACATACGTACAAAGTGATGGGTACACAAAATCGCTTCGATTTATCCAACAGGTAAGGTATATGTACGTAATAATGTAACCTAATTCACCCAACGATAGTGGTTCTTTAAACGTGCTCATCAACCACTCAACCTAATAGGTATTGCAGTGATGAGACGATGCCCAGAAAGAGGACTACGGAATAAATCCTTTTTATGGTTTCTTTTGATATTAGGTTACCATGGCAATACAATTAGTTTTACGAAACCAACAGATGAAGTAAAAGAAATAATGTCACAGTCAAGAAGTTGTGTTCTATTTGCTTTCCTTCACCCACTACACAAAACGATACAATACATCTTTCTTCACTTTCAATTATGATTGAAATTCATTATACTCGACTCACAATAAGCCCACAATTTCACCCTCCGGAACAGAGCCCACATCGATGGAAGCACTCGATAAGCACTCGCAATCAATATGGTTGGTATTCATTACGTTCCTTTATTATTGTCCTTTCCTTTAGAATCCTTTCTATTAATATACAGCGAAGACTATGATAGCGACTCATTTCTCAAGAGGGTGCAGCTGTGAACCCTTGCTTTTGTTCTGACCCTCTATATATGTATGTGGAGTGATTTTGACTACTCTATGTAACTACATACACTGCCTCTGTTAACAATTCCCTGGACATGTGTTGCTTAAAGGATTTATTCACTTTTGGTAAGTTCACGTGCAAAATCTTTCCCAAAAGTACCGAACTGTAAGATAATTGCAGACACGTGATTAGCTTATAGGACAATAGCTCCATTTCCACTTTATTGGATAAACGTGATAATTGCAGATGACTGCACCCAGATTACCTCTTAGCCATTGCAAAAAAAAAAAATTTCTGCTTCTTAAACTACATGGTTAAAGTTAAAGTAGTACCGGCTTACACTGTATGTACTAATTAACCGGTAAATGTTGTCGTGAATGCAAATTTGTACAAGTTTTGTTTACTGCATAAAATGTGCTAGGAATAGTAAATTACTCTGTGGGTAAGGTAACCATACTTTCTTTGCCATTGGCCCATTGTTGTAGAATATAAAAAAAACACACAAAAAACATCGCCAGAAATGAGCTTTGCTATATTTTACTTAAAAGTTGTATTCCATTATGGCAAATGCGCTATAAATGAATGTGGAACCTACTAACTATACTCTGTCCAACATAAATTGGCAGTACACGTCTTATGGGGAAGCTTTTTAAAAATCAGTAGCGTGCCATATTTTTCTACCCCACTAAATTGAAAGAAACCCCTCATAAAGTGTTTACCCTCCAGTGAATTTCCAATTGCATCTGACGTCGATCAACACGTCTTATTCAGCGCACATGTGAGTGTGCACTGGCCTGTGGCTGCTGCTATGCAACGTCCATTTACTTAATGTGCATTCAGAGTTACCAATGTCCGTTTGGTAACTCGTTAAGATTTTTTTTCTTGGGTTTCTGTTAAGGAGCCTTATGTTTTAGAGCTTTAATGATAAGTCTTATCGTGGAGGTCTTGTTTTGATCTTGACATTTATTTTAATGTGTGGAGAATGTGTTAAAATGCAGTTACAAAATTGTGAGCTGTTTTCTTTGAGGAAAAATATTATTTGCGTTTGTTTTGTTTGTTAGAAATGGCTTTAGATTTATCCAAAGACTTAAGTGCCAAAAAAATACATTTTTGACGAGAAAACAAAATCATCAAAATTTGAAAAAAAAAAAAAAAAACCGTAACTGCGAATCAAGTAGGAGATATTTTTTTTTTGGGGAAACGAACTTTTAAACTGAAATAGGCTACAACTCGCCACCAAAGAAGAAAAACCAAACTAATTTAAAAGAAAAGTAGATGATTTCGATAAGTGTGCCATCAGCAAATTGTGCATCAGTTTGTTTTCTCTAAATAACGAACTTACGACGATGGATAACATACTGCATAAGGTAGGACGAATGCAAACATCTCTAAAATTAGCAGGTCTTCTCTGCATACGGATTTAAAAATTAAACTGAGTTTTTAAATTGCCCATCGTCAGCGATGAACACTCTCTTTTGGAAAGAACTGACATCATAACATAAAGATAAATTTGTTTTATTTTTTATTTTTTATAAATAAAACAAATAAAATTAAAAATTCAATCGAAAAAAAATAACATGGTAATATTATATTCTTTCAGGTTTTTGCTGATTTACAGGTTCCTCATACAGGGTTCCCGTGTAATAACTTTTGTTAGAATAGCACCTTACGGAAAACAAAAGAGTGCGAATGCGAGGCAAACATCCCTAACTTCCCTGTACTGTCAATTTATGTTGAAGATAAAGCCAATCGCATAATGGAACAAAATATGTGTCCTCCTATCCTGTTTTCGTATAAATTGTTAAGACTGTCAAAATGTTTGTGGTGGGTATAAATACTCGCACGAAGATAAAAATTCAGAACGCTTTTGTAGGAAAAAGTAGTAAAATTTTAAATTTGACAGCAGCTTTTTCAACTTTCTCGTAGGTATAGATACTTAAGAGAAGGTTATTGCAATCGTGCGAAACTTCCGAAATCAAACTGGGGATATCATACAGGGTCTCTGCTGGGAAGGTATACTACTTTGTTTTGTCGCCACTTTGGTAAACATTAGGCTTTACAGTTCATATTTGGCAGTCGTGAAGTAGACACGTGGCAAATTTATTATGGAAAAATATTCGATAAACCAAAGTGTTTTAATCGTTAAAACAATTTAGCAAAATCAATCATCGATTATCAGGAAAAAATCATAATGAGTGACGAGGCATATTTTCATTTGAATGGATAGGTATGTGAATAAACAGAATAGTCGGTTCTGGGCAACGGAAAACCCTCAAATTATTCATAAGTCACCATTGCATTCATGAAAAGTTATAGTCTGGAAGGAGGAACCCTGTATGTGTAACAACTATAGAGAAGTCCGAAAAAAATTAAATTACTTTAATTTAAAAAAGCCAACATCTAAAAACGAATAAGGGGTATTCCAAAAAGTTTTACAATTTTTTTTAAACTTAAACTAAACGTAGGTAGATTTTTAAGTATTTTTTTTTGATCATATATGTATGTATGTAGGGGAACTGGGGCAATGCAGTTTTTGTTGTATAAAATAAAATAAAATTGGCAGCACTTACATTAAAACAACAAGTTGCTCTTGGCTTGATCGTTCATGCCAGTATAAGGTAGTTCGGTTGAGACGGATTCCTAACAATTTTCTTAAATTTAAATTTAATCCCTTTTCTTCAAAACGGCTCTAACGATATTGATCTGTTTTCTGTATTTTGGACAATTCTATTAACTGAATGTGCAAAATTACATCAAAATCGTTATAGCCGTTTTTAAGAAAATCGAATTTTATGCTTTAAGTATAGGCACTTTTGTCAAAGTTTCTTATTGCGACGAAATCTGACCCACGACGAAAACATTTTTTTTTAGATGAGATCGTTAACATCATATTATAGCTTCTGAAACCAACGCCAATGAGTTCCCGAGATTGGCTGTGGAATCAATGAAATTGAGAGAAACCCGTTTATATTAAGGTAGGTATGAAAGTCGGACACAAGATCGATCGGGTTCTGATCCAGAACTTTCTTAACGGTGGAATAAAATTAGCCATCAACACACAGATGAAACTGATTGTCGTAGGCTTTAAACTTAAGGGAGTATTTTTTGTTAAATATGTACATCTACACTAATCTTATTTTATATGACCTACTTCGCGTAATTGGTGACCTTAAGCGTAGTTTTGGAACACACAATAACTCACGAACCGTTCAAGTTAATAAGACCAAATTTATTTATTCGATATGCGTATAAAGTTTGAATTATATACATACAATCGGTATCTTTTTAGTCTAAGAACCCATAGCAAATTATGGGTACCTATAAAGGTAAACTAAACAAATTTATATAGATTGGATGCTGCGTTCAGGATGATGTCACAATGTCTATCAGCTCATAATGGCGGCTTTCTTCAGTAATAATTAGTGAGCGATACGATTTTTTTTTTAAAAATTATTTTTTTATGTAACCAGTAATATTAATTATCATTGCGATCTTAAAAATGTAGGTCCCAGACGTTTAGCGTGTGACTAACTAACCGCTTGCCAGACTCTCTTGGAAAAAAATTATACCTACATTTATATATTATATATTTTTTGACACAAATGGAAAGAACCTACAGTTAAATGCCGATAACAGTTTTTACTCTTGGGTGTTTGTCAGACTTTCGCAAAAGGCGACACTTAGCAGCACTGCACCCACAAACAAGCCTACATTAATGTCGTTTTCGTTTGGTAATCCGGAAGAGCTCTGCCAATCGAACAAGCAAACATTTTTGTATTTGAATTTGAAGTGTATATGCCACTGTATTTGTGTATATGTATTTCCAACCGCCTCACCGCCAATCTGAAGAGGCAATGGAAGGCAAATGGTATTAACCATTGATATTTATATTTAGTATACCTAATATTATTTCATTATTTGTTAATTTAAATTTGGAAATAACTTTCAGCTAATATCGGCAAAATTGAAAAATTATTAAATGCATCAGCAACAAATACCTATGAGATTTATCGATTATGACGTTTATGCTGTTTGAATGTTGCTTGTGGTTCTGATTCTGAATTCAAAGTCAGAATCGTATTTCTCTTCTTTCCAGTAGAGGAACTGTCGTTTCAGAAGAGTCCGGAAGTCTTCCGGATTACCAAACGAAAACGACATAAATATATGTAAATATTTATACTTAAACTTTGTACATATATTTTGTTAACTAATCCCCGACAAATTTTAAATACAAAACCGTTCTACTGCTCTTTTCGGAACATGGAGGAATAATGAACCAACGAAAAGGATACCGATTCCAATTTATGTAAATGAATCGAAAATAGACTATGGAACGGTGTCGGTATTCTCAAAGTTCTATTGTGCTCTATTATACGTATACCTGATAATATAATATCAGTTACTTCCAAGTTGTTCTAAGAATATTACAAAAGCAGTACCAACTAACTTTTACGGAGTGACGGAGCGATGCTGTCTTAAGGTCGACAACACGGCCATTTTTGCGAGTCATTTAAATGACGCTCTGACGTAAAAATAACGTCACAAAAAAGTTATTAAAATGACCTTTTCGTACCGGTAAGAAACTATTAGTTTAGTTTGGTCAAAAATGCCAATGTTAGTCATTGCGTGTGATCGCCATTTTTTTGCCAATGACCAATGACGAATTGTAGCTTCAATGTCGCTCTAGTGCGCCATTTTTGCTGACGTCACAGTGTCATTTAAATGACTCGCAAAAATGGCAGTGTAATCGCACCTTTAGCAGTAAGTACTGTAACTGTTTACTATTTTCTTAACAATGTAATTAAAGCTCAATGATGATTACATTTTTAGAGGCTTTATTGAGGAAGAGTATTTTAAGGACATATTACTGCCCGGGTCTCTCCCGCTTAAGGCACAAAACAGTTGGAAGCTACTTCTTCCAAAGTATTATGGAATTTGTCGACATCTCACTTTCTACTCTTTGCAGGTTTCCAAGAATATCAGGGTGGCTGTGATTGGCTAACCACGAGTGAGAATAAGGAACTCAAAGAAAGGCACAACATCGGTTAACTACCAATTAAGAGTATCAAAGTGGATCCATAATGACCTGAGTATGGCGAGTAAGTAAACCAACCTAACCTAACTGGGTTGACAGGACTTATTTAACAATTTTAAAGAGAGGACAACTTGGTGTGCGGAGCTCGCAACGCGTTCAACATCATGGACTTTAAATCTGACGTTAATCTGGGCACTTCTGTTTCTGTGTGGAAGACTGGCATAAAAGAACGCTAAGCCATGTCCTTCTATGAAATTATCTGAAAACACAGCATTAACAGCGGGCTATGGTATCGTCGTCACCTTCGTTTGTAATGTCGGATTACGCCTAAGCCCGGTCGAACCTCACCGTTCTCCATTTAAAATGTGTTAATCACTTTCCTTTTCCTCTTATAAACAAATACATGTTGAAAGCGTTAAAGATTAATTTTCAATTTTATAAAAAAAAATCTGACTGATTTCTGTTATACATATATTTATTTTTTTAAGAACATAGTCCTTATGAAGAAATTTCAAAAATACTAAATTTAATTCAATGATTTGATTTGATTTCACACACACAATAATTATTAAAATTTTCTAGATACCATTTAAATGGTAGTCTTGTTGCAAATATTAAAACATAATTATTTATAAATAAAACATCTAATCTTCTTAATATTTAAACAAGTTTGCAATCGATTTAAATGTTTTAAACGAATAAAAATTAGCACATCTATCTGTTTCACTCCCACATTTTTTTTTGTTTTTTTTTCTTATGAATTAATCTTGATAGCTTGTTGGTGCAGCTGCATTTGTTTCTTTTCACGCTCCCGTCTTCGGAGCTTCTTGCGACGTCGATCAATGCTTGCCAGATCGCCTTTGATCATGTTGTACGTCTTGCGAAGGTCTTGGATTTGCTTGAGAAGAACTGATATCCTTTGATCAGGGTTTAGAGATGGATCTAGGGGAAGAAAGCAGCGATTAGGACACACTGCAAAAACATGAAACTAAAACTCGAACTTACCCAATTGCACGAGAAAGTTGAACTGGCAGGGTCTGGCGTGTCGTAACGACGGTGATCGCTGGGGTATTGCATCTGAATTGTCCTCGCTATCGGAGCCTAGAGAAATATTTTTTTTTTAGAAAAAAAAAAAAAACACGCAATAAATAGATCGAGCTTACCATTATTCTTTTTAACAACTACCAGTGGCCTGCGCCTCTTAGTCTGTGATTCCATGAGCATCTCAGACTGCTTTCTGGTGCGGCGACGTTTTTTCGGTGACACATCGTTCTCTACGTCTGCCTGCTTTTTCTGTTCCTCACTACTATCGTCCTGACTGGCTGAATCATTTGGCGAGCTGCTGGGGGTGGGTCCGGTCTTTGAAGGAGCTTCCATCGGGGGTGGAGGTTTGCTCAGCGGTGCCGAGCACTCAATGTCCATGGGAATGGGCTTGACGTCCGACTCAATGGGATGCGAGTTGCCACGACCTAAGGCCAGTGGATCCAGTTGGTCCTTGCCCACCATTGGGCAAGGACTGCCCGGAATGGTTTCCTCACAGAGCAGCAAATTTATCGATTCGGTGTTGAAATGTAAGCTCTCAGCAGCCGAAATGGAATCATCTTTCTTAAGCTCGAGTAGTGGAATGGTCGGCTGTTCAATCAGCATGACCGGTTCGATTTGGGGTCTCACCGCTGCCGCTGACTGTGAAGCACACACTTCCACTGAGCGAATGTCCAAGATTGGCTTAACTCCATCTTCCGGTTGAATGTTCGCATCCGAGTAGAAGGTATGTGGCAGAGTAAAAATACTGGGCGGCGGCGCTTCTACTGGCTTCAGTGGAACTGGTGACGGAAGCTTTTGCTGCAATTGTACCTGGACTTGTGCAGGAACTGACACAGGCACTACTACTGAGACTGGGACTGGCATTTGCACCTGCACCGGCTGTGGTTGCATTTGCACTACTGGCAGAGCCATAGGCACAGGGACTTGCACTTGAGGTGGCTGCACAGCCACGACCTGAACCTGGGGTTGTGGATCCTCCTTCTTGGTCGTCTCTTCCACTCGAGCTTCTGACTCTGTGGTCACCGGAGCAATCACCTTAAGTGGATCTTCTAGCATCTTTTTGGCTACCGGTTCAACTACCGACTTCACATCAGCTGGACTTGAAATTTCCTGGGGATCCTCCTCGTCCTCGATAATCAATCTCTCCTCCGAGTCGGTACTATCCGAGGAGTCGTCCACGAAATGATCGACATTGGTCGCCGTGGTGGTCTTCTGTATTGCACATTCCAACTTTTGTATGGTTTCACTGAGAACGTTGTTCTTTGCGGTGATCGACTCGAGAATGCCTATCTTCGGCTCGGGACTGGAAGTCATCGGCCTTTTAATTGGAAGCTCAAACTCTTTCTTGATAAGAGTGCAAGTGATGTCGGCTATCTTCGGTGGTTCAGTGATGAACGGCGAGGTGCTGCTTGCGCTATTGCTACTGGTGCTGCTATTGCTGGTGCTCGGCAAGTTGTCCTCCTCGATCTTGAGCTCTTCCGGCTTCACCAAGACCTCCTCTTCGGGTTTTATTTCTTCCACCTTTGTAATGACCTCCGTCTTGTTCTTTTCCTCTTCCTCTTTTTTCTGGCTTATGGCCTTCAGGACCTTGTCGGCTATGGATGTCGGCTTCTCGATCTTTATTGGTTCGAGGTCGAACGATGAGTCGCCGAGCAGAATCTTTACATTTTCGAGCTCAAATTTGTTGTCCTTGGCATCATCACTGCTGGCACGTCCCTCGACAAAGACATTTGACAAATCGCATGTGGTCTCGATGAATGGACTGCCAATAATGCGAGCATCGGACGACTCCCCAATCAATTTTGTAGGCGTGAGGTGGTCCGGAACCGGAATGACGTCAGTCAAAGCTCGCGTTGTCTCCTGAACAGTTGTAGCTAGCTCTTCGTGAAGCGCATTGAAATTTAAATTGAAGCTGGGCGACTTGCGGAGCGCGTCAAAGGGTGTAGTCTCGATTTTTTGCGGCGTCAGCAAGTTGCTCATCGCTGTGGATAAGCTTGACACTGTGGCCCTTTCCATTTCCCTGTCCATCTTCATCTGCTTCGGCTTCTCGGGTGAATCCTTGACTGGGGAGGTTTTCTTTTTCTTGCCAAAGGAGCTGGTGAGTTGTGAAATCGACGGCTGGTCGGAGGGAGCCTTCTGCGAACCACCCATTCCCTTCTTCTTTGATTCCAGCGTAGATGTAGCTGCGGTGGCGGCCTTTCGTACTTCAAACTCAAATGGCTCGGGCTCCTTGAACTCGTAAATGTCTGGAGTTGGAGCTATTGTTGGCGATAAGACGGCCTCCTTCACCAATTCGGGTGCTGCTGATTCCAACTTGATAGGATCTACGGCCGGCTCAGGCGCTTCTTTAATGGTCAACGGCTTGTCAATGATAACTGGATACTTGACAATTCGGGTGAGATTTACGGTCGGCTTGGGTGCCGACTCTGGGATCATGGGAGCTGGCGGTTCCTTCTCTGTGGGAGCAACCTCTACCACATCGGTCTTAACCTCGAGCTTGCACGGTTTGGTCAGTTCTTCGTTGATGAATGACGGCTTTGCCTTAAGGCTTTCCTGCCGCTTTTCGGCGAGGGAATCTTTTATTATTTTTTCGATTCGGGAAGACGACAGTGGGGCTGCTTTCTCTGGCACCTTGCCCGAGGGAAATTTCTCCAACAGCGCTCGTTTGTCCGCGTTGATCTTCAACTGAAGCTTCTCGGTCATGTTTTCCAGAGTCGTAGTCTTGTCTGACGACTGGGAGTCGTCATCGGCAGAGGAGTCTGTTCCCTCCGAGGAGGATCCGTCGGTGTTCGAGGACTTTGTGTTTTCGTCGTGCTTCGGATCGGGCGCCTCATCTTCTTTTGGTTTGAAGTCGAAAATGCTCTCGGACTTCGAGTCCTGCTGGTCGGCATTCTCTGCCTCGTCGGCGTCCGAAGTGGGAGATTTAAGCTCTTGGAATCCCTTCAACTCTGACCGGATTTGATTAAGATCGTAGTCCCGTCCCTTGGCGCTGGACACCGGAGTGTTGGACATCTCCTCGGCGACTTCTTCGTCATCTTCGCCGTCATCGCTCTCGCTGGGGCTGTTCGACTTTGCCGAAGTAGCGTTTATGGATTGAGGGGACTTTCCGCGAGAAATCTGCGATTGTTTGCCCTTAGAATCGCGTGTCGCACGCGTCGGTCTTCGAACAGGTTCATCGGAGTCGCTGTCCGAATCGGTTTGCATGGATATGTCCGAGGCATTGTTGGATGTGCGCCGGTTTGAGCTCGGAACATTGCGTGGCGGCCTCTTCTGTGGATGTGACGCAGCCGGCGACTTTGTGCGGCTAGAGTTTGAAGCTACCGAGCTCGGAGTGGTAGAGCGAGGGGGAAGCGAATCGCTTCTACCACGACCACGCTTTGCGGATGTGTTGGGTGTTTTACCCGCTGCTGGGGAGTTCGCCGACGATGGTGGTTTGGGTGGATTCTCCGACTTTTCATGCTTGCTCTTGTCAGAACCTCCTCGCTTAAGTTTGTTATTAGTGAGATTCTCGGCGATACGCTCGCGCGGTACCCATTCGTCGTAGCGGTTATTCCAGCCGGTGTAGTGGACCAGATATAGTGGCGATCCTCTGGCCACGGAAATCTCTATAACCTTTGCCTCGTACTTGACCTTTTTCTCGTGGTAATAGACCTGCAGCTTGTCGCCTACCTCAACGGGAAAGTCGCTGACCTCCCCCTTCTGTTGGGGGTCCTCCTTTTTCTTTTGCTTGCTGGTGCGTTTCTCCTCCGTTTGCGACTTTTTTTGTTTATCCTTCTTGGTCGCTCCTGCGGGAATAGACAATCGTAAATCAGTCTGAAATGAGTGGATCATCCCCATTAACTTACCAACTGATCCCGCGGGTGAGTTTTCTCTTGTCGTGGTAGGAGTTTCAGTGCTCTTTCGTTCGGGCGCACGTTGGTGGCCTTTTTGAATCTTTGCCAATGGCAGATCGCAGTCATCCTTGGAAGCCTTCTCTTCGAATTTCTCCACCAAACTCTTGACTTTTCCCACTCCAACGGATGACTTGCGTTTATTGGTTGGCTTTGCCGTAACTGTCACCTCCACACTCGACTCGCTGGTATTTTCTGATTCGTCGTTCGTCGACTGGGCTGAGCCGGAAGCAGCAGCAGCAGCAGCAACTGCAGCCGCCGCCGCAGATGTGGAAGCACCTGCTGCCGACGAGCCCGCCACCTTTGTTTCCTTTGTCGTGTCTGCCGGCTTTGGAGAGGCGACTGAATTCGCCCGCACTAAGCTACGACCTTTGGTGCGATTAGTGTTTCGTGGGTTAAGCATTGAGCAGCCCAGCTTGCGGTGGAACTCCTCGTATGGCTGCAGAAACTTCTTGTAAGCCTGCTTAACCAGATTCGTGACGCTGACGGTGATAGGCGTAAATCCCAGTCGAATGGTGATGGATTTCCATTGGTTCTGGCTGGTCACGCGGTTGTAACCGCCCAACTTCTGTACAGCGCGAAACAGCCGATAGAAGTCGACATCGCGATTTTGGATCGAGGGCACCTTGTTCAGGGGTGTACCGCGGTCGTCCATGTATTTGTACAGTTGCGCTATGAAGAGATCCTTCTCCTCGCTCGGTTCGTCATCCGAACTATCCGAGTCTACTTCTTCGTACTCACTTGAAGAGTTCGCCAAACCAAACAGGGAGTCGCGGTCCCAGTGCGGTGGCAGCACATCGCTGTCCAGATACTCCAAGGCGGCCTGCACCGCCAGCCCATCCTGTCTGTGGGCCTGCTCCCGCGTGAACTCCGTCGCTTCCTTTTTCGGAACCGTGTAATATCGCCCGTCCTTAAAAGATCGCACCAAATACTCGTCCTTTACTCGAATCCTTACTGTTACCTGTGCTGTTGGCGACACCACCAGTCCCGGGAACCACTTTTCCTTGTCCTTTTTCTTGTTGTCCGTCGATTCGACGCACACAACCTTTCCAATGTGCTCTTCCTTTTCGTTGATTACTTCCTTCGCATCGCTCTCATCATCGTCGTCCGAGCTATCATCGTGCAGATGACGTGAGCGTCTTCCCCTACGCCCACCCACTACTGGATTACCGAAATGCTCCGGATGCGTCAGCGGTAGCTGATCCAACGTTTCACTCTCGTTAAAATGGCGTCCGCTCTTCAAACACAGCGCGGTACGCCTTAGCGTTGTTATGTCCCCATCGTCGAACACCACAGTGTACTGGGAACAATCTTGTATTTTCATTACTGTCGCCTCTATATTTTCCCTACGGTCGGGATGCTTGACTTCCACGGTGGAGCCGACTCGCAGCATACCCGACTTGATAGCGTCATCCGAGACAATTTCCGATCCCAAGCCATGCTTGAAGGCGACCTTTACCTTTATGTTGCGAACAACTTTACGTACCTTTGCTTCGCAGAAGGCTCCTTTGTATTTTGCGCTTACCTCCGTTCCAACGGGTAACGATGGTGGGTCATCCACTTGCTTTTAAATGAAGAGAAAGTAACAGCTTCAATCAATATTTATTTTTATTACTACGTTGACGGTTTTGGACTTACCTGCATTTTTTGGAGGAAATAACGCTCAAAACTCAAATTATCGCTTACAAACGCCACTTTTGCGGAATGCTTTTGTACATTTCCCCACAAAATATTACAGTTTAAGAGATGAAAATGGAAAAACTAAAAATTAGAAATATAAATGAAACCTATGGCATCCGGGAGCGATTGCACTTTTTGATGGTTTCAAACGATTCTCTTTGCAATTTTTTTCCAATAAAAAATATTTAAACCAAATGACACTTTTATTTAATATTTTATTTAAAATATTTTCAATTTATTCCCATTGGTTTTTTGGAAAATTGCAGAGAAAGGAATTATTTTGTACACAAAATTCTAATTTGTGCGCTTGACGTTTCCATTAGAAAAATTGACGGCGCAGATAAACCCGCCATCTGCGTGTTGATAGTAGTAAGTGTGAAAAATAAAAATGGAGGCATTTTCTTGGGCTGACACTACATTTATGAAATTGATGTATGATGGAATTGCAAGTAGAAGAAAATATTTTTAATTTAAAATTTAATTTTTTCACAATAAAATAAATTTTATTTTTACTATACAATTTGCTCCTTCGAATCAAATAAAAAAAATTAATCAGTTTATATGAACATATTATGATGTATCCGGGAACACCAAGAATTTGTGATATTTTCGTCTGTAACTCTTCTGAGCTGGTTTATTTGGCAAACATTATCTCTGGTATTGATTTTGTCAAGAAAATCCTTTTTCAATTTAAACCCAGAAGGTAATCACAATTCAATATTGCATACAGTTTTTATATGAGAAAATAGCTTTCTTTGGCCTTTATTAAAACTAAATGAATACTTGGCGAGGTACTAACAAAACCTATTGTCAATATTCACGACAGATTTCTTAAATCAAATATATTTTAAAACTAGCGCACAGTTATAAATGTGTTGTGGAATATCAGAAATCAGCCGGTGTCATCAGAAATTCCTCGTGTTTATTTGTTTTTTGCTATAAATGATGAACTTAAATTTTTACTAGCGTTGGAACCTCAGTAGATTTAAATTCGAAAACGTTTGCAAATTCTTTGTAAACATTGACAAATATTGATGTTTGTATAAAAAAAATTAAAAATTCCATTCGTTTCGTGCGATTTAAAAATCTTGAATAAGGGGCTAGTTATAGCTATCATTCGAATGCATCATTGGAACAAATCAATTTAACAACAATTTCATTTTTTGGCAAGTCAGTTAAAGCAGTCATTGGAAAATGTCTTTCAGTGAAAAGCCACTGGCACAAGTTTGAAGGTTAGAGTTGATCAATGAAAGAAAAACTGACAGATAAGAATAGAAAGAGAATCGAACATATCAGTGGAACGATCGTGTTCCAAATTGTAGAAACGAATATCATTGAAATCGAATTCCATCAGTGATATAACAAAAAAGATTTAAAGAAAAGTTTAAATCAGAATAAAGTAGATTTGTTTTTAGAAGAATTCTATAAGTCAATATTATTTACTTAAGGTTAGCTGAGACTGCATGCCATGGTCATATAATAGCCATTTCTGACAGTTCTCGCTTGCAAAATCTGATCATTTGCGATGGTCATTATTTGACAAATTGGCATGCAATCTAATCTTACCTTTAATCGTCTTAAAATACGAAAACAACTTTTTTAATGATAACTACATTTAGCCCCTAACAGTTCTGTCATTTACTTACTGGTTTGCCTTATTTAAATTTTTCAGAATTTTTCAGTATGGAAAAAGGAATATATATCTACATATTTTTTTTTATAAAAAATAAATTCAATAGAATGAACTTGAAATATACGAAAAAATCTTGTTTCTTGAGATCAAATCGATCGCAGTTTTTTTTAGCATTTTATTCAATTTTGCTCAGCAGGTCTTGCAGTTTTTCTCACTGGCTTTAACAGATTTGGATAAAATAATCTGTTAAACGCGGGCAACGCAATGCTCGAATTTGTGAAAAAGATATTTGGCAACTGAGTCATTTTACGTCTAGCGTTCATTAATTGGCAGCAAAACATGATTTATATAGAATTTACAAACTTTAAGCAACGTTGTTGATGTTGCTTTTGTGTAAAATTTGTTTTTGATTTCGAATGTCATTTCATTAAAGCCACAGAGTTTCAAAAAGTTATAAAAAGATGTGATTTAATAATGGCATGACAGTTTCCCAGCTTTTGTGCAGGATATTGGGATTAAATTAAATTTTCAGCCAAGAAAGTAACCCGAGAAGAAGCAAACCAGGTTCAACCCTATTTTGCTCAGGGATAAGAAATTTCGCAATAAATACCAAAGCGAATATCAATGTCAAAGTGAATTGACATTGAATCTTCATGGCGACAAAATAAGTGGTTCGATTCTTCTGCAGCTTCAAGATTATTTTTCAATAAAACCTAACACAAGTTATTTAGATTCAAAATTACGGGGCAGATATACACGGGTTCAGTCATTCTACCCTTTGTGTAATAAGCCAAAGGGTGGCATATAAATTCGCCTCGAAAAGTCGGCGCTATGTAAATATTATCCGCATCTGACCAAATAAGGGAATACCTTATCAGATGAAATCTAATTTTCCGATCGCTTTCTGGTAAGTTTTGCTTGCTCCATTTCAATTATAAATTTTAATTTTACAAAAAAGGCCTTTCTTATTTAGACACCAACCAAGTTTAGCAAACTGACAGAAGAGAAGTTGTTTCCTGAGTAAATGCTTACGCAGTGTTTAACTAAACAATTTCGTAGAGGTGGTTATGGTGTTTTCACCAAAATATAAACCTAGACTATAAGAAAAAGATTAACAGTAAATCTTTCCACATTTCCACCGAAAAAAACGGTATTAACAAAGAGGGTTTTCTCTCAACCCACTGTATGTATTTTAAATTTGCGCACAAAATGTCCAATATCTGGTTGTCAAATGGCTTCCTGATTCTCAATTCTCAGCAAACCCAATGACACTTGACATATCCATTGATGTTAAATTGGTATTGAGTGTGTTCACAAGCGGATTCTTACATGTAAACCAAGTTTTTTCTAGATTATTTTTTAATCTTGTGTTTAACAGATTAAAATGTGTACGGTTTATTTTGGAATTTGAGGAAGATTTATGGCAGGTGAGTTTTAATCTAGGTTCAGTACTTTTCCAGCAAGTAGCATTGAGAAAATTTAATAATTTTTTTCAAAATTATCTCAAACTCAAATTTACTTCAAATCATAAAATTTTGAAGGCCAATTTACACCCATTTAAGGATCTGTTTTTAATCCAGCAAACGAGCATTTAAATTTTTCTCAGAGAAAATCCAAATTGCTCCTCTCCAAAAGGGGATTTCCGATTATTTATTTTGGTTTGTCAAATGCATTTATTTTTGAGGTCGATTCTGTTTCTATTGGAAAAAAAATAATCAGGGTTCTGTTGTTGTTGCTTGCGACAAGACTTCTTTACAACTACTTAAATTAAAATCAATCTAAGATTGGTCGGTGAATAATGGGCTTAATTAAATGATGTAGTACCTTATGTCTCTACGCGCACTGTATGTAATCATTTATTTTTGGATATTTTGCGGAAGATTCGCCATGTGTCTGATGCCAAGGCTTGTGGTATTTACAAACATGCCCCGCAGAACCAACTGTCACTATGCTATTCCTACCCCATCTGCTCAATGTCAAAACGTTCAAGCAAAACAAATGTTTGCATTCATCCAAAAATGTCTTGATTTGAAATGATTAACTCATAAAATATTGCTAGAGTTTAAACAAAAAGCATGTCTTCGAAAAGCAAGTCGTTCCAGGGTAAGGATTCCTTGAGCCGAATGAATTTTCTCTATCAAGCTTCAATGCTGATGGCTGGGAAGAGTGACACGCTTTCATCGTACTATGGAAATCTGTGCAGGAGCATAGGCAAAAAGTCGGTCATTCGAATGTAAGTCACAATATTTATTATCCGCTTAAATAGTACAACCTACCGAACATGGTAATTACTTCTGTTTTCATAGTGATCCTGATGTAAAGAGGACACTTTGCAAAAAGTGTGGAATGGCGCTGAAGCCTGGAGTTACAGCAGAATTCACTGCGTGGGGAAGTAAAGATGAAGTTGTATCGTTAAAATGCAACAAGTGCAATCATATTAAGAACTTCCCCGTTAATCCGAACTACAAATTTTGGTTAGAAAATCCTCAATCCGTCGTTGAAGTGTGTTCATTGGAAAATAATGATGAAAAGCTGAAAACAAAGAAGCCGAAGGTGGACGAGTGATAATTATTTCACCTTAAGAATATTTTGAAACGGACGACGAATAATTTTTCGTTCTTTTCCGGATATTGGCTGTGTGTATAAATTTTTGTCTATGTCATTTGTTTCTTTTTTGACGACTTTTTGGCTTTTTGCTTTGGGCTCCTCTAATGATATTTTCTTAAATATAATAAACAAATGAACTTATTGTGCATATAAATTTGTTTCATTTGTACAATATGTGCGCTTAACAACAGTTATCATCGTAGGGCTGTTATGAAATGAATCGTTTGCTCGTCTGTGCCTCGGAAGAGTTCCATTTCGGTCAACATTTCGGTGAGCACATAATTTCACGTTTTGGGCCGGTCGATTGGCCACCAAGATCGTGTGATATCACTTTTTCCTGTGGGGATATGTAAAGTCAAAAGCTTATGCCGACAAACCCGCTTCGATTCAAGCCTTGGAGGAAAACATCACGCGTGTCATTCGCCAGTTACCAGTCGAAATGCTCGAACGAGTGATCGAAAATTGGACTCAACGGATGGACCATCTGCGACGTAGCAACGGCCAACAGTTGATAGACTTAATCTTCAAAAAATAAATGCCAAAGAATGTTCTTTCAAATCATAATAAACATTCTCCATTAAATTTGAATTTTCTGTGTTTTTTTCTTTAAAAAAGTAGGGAACCTCGAAATGGATCACCCTTTATATTCTAATGGATTTTTATTGAGCTCTTTAAAACAATGTCAATAGCAGCTTTCTTCTTTTGTACATCGTCTATTTCTCAGAAGTATTAAAATCTGTTTGGGTTTTACTATAAATTAAGTATGCATGTGTAAATTAAGTAGGGATATCTCTGGAATCTGTAGTGCATCGTTTAATTGGACGTCAAATTAGACGTTTATTTTTATAGTCTTTCATAGTTCATAGCACATTAGCATTTATCTTATTCCAAATACCAACGATTGGAATAATAATCGTTATACTTGAATAAAAGAGCTAAGCGAGTAATGGTGTGTTTTTACTAACAAAGGAACATGAGTTAAAGGGCATAATTTTAATGAAAAGTACTCGTACACTTTCATGTAAAAATTAAAGTTTTGTACATTTGTAAAAGGAAAAAACATCACATAAACAGAAAAGGGTTTTTATGCCATTGAAAGCAATAATTTAAAAATATGACTGAACAAATTCATTAAAAGTTAGTGAAAGTAAATCAATTGATTAGTACTTAATGTCGTTTTTCAATTTTAAAGATGAGACTATTTGAAGATTTTGGAGAGCGATTTCAATAAAATGAAAAGTAGATCGAAAAGTATCAAATATTTCGTGTAGAATTAACCCATCACCTCACTTCATTAAAATTCGTTATCAAGTTGTAATAGAATGCACTTTTTTTTTGTATTATGCATTAAAATGTACCTAACTTATTACTTTAGTTGTTTGCAAATCTAATCTAACATTTAAAAAAATTGGGAAGCCTTTTTGATTTTTGAAGAGCCCAGTGTTCAGCAAAGGTGTCATTCGGTAGCGCTGTTCATAATGCTCTCTTCTTACATTCAGTCAGTGTTGACGTTGACCACAGATGTGGAATTAACCAGATAGTCAACTCGAGAGCGAATCTCTCACCTTGCCTACAAGCCACAGATGAGGAATTAACCAGATAGTCAACTCGAGAGCGAATCTCTCACCTTGCCTACAAGCTAAGCCGAACTGATAAGCCCCACATAATTTGCACTTATATGGGCTTTTACATGCAAATCAAATGGGAATCACGCACACATAAATCGAATTATATGGGGCTAATGGCCGCACCCATGAAATGTCATTTTTTATAGCAAGAAGTTGGGAACAGTTGATGAATTTCAGCAGATTACAACTCATAATTTGGGTGCGTAAAATAAACATGGTTAATATGCGGTGAATATGGATTGATAAAAACATACTTACCACACAACTAAAGGGTGATTTTTTAAGAGGTTTTGAACTTTTTTTAAAAAAAAAACACAAAAAATTCGAAAAAATGAATGAAATATTTATTTGAATCGATAGTTTGAACCTTGCAATTTAATGTTTAAAGATAATTTCATGCAAATGTTGACCGCGGCTGCGTCTCAGGTAGCCCATCCGCTGAGTCCAATTTTGGCATACTCTTTCACACATATCGGCCGGTATCTCACGAATGAATGCATGGATGTTGGCTTCCAGTGCGTCAATCGAAGCGGGCTTGTCCCTATACACATTAGCCTTGGCATACCTCCACAAAAAATAATCTAATGGTGTCAAATTGCACGATCTAGGCGGCCAATTGACCGGCCCGAAACGTGAAATTAACTGTTCACCAAACTCGCCTCGTAATTGCGCCATTGTTTCGCGTGCTGTGTGGCATGTGGCACCATCTTGTTGAAACCACATATCATGCAAGTCAAGAACTTCCATTTCGGGCAAAAAAAAGTTTGTTATCATCGCTCGGTAGCGTTCACCATTGACAGTAACGCTGCGATTCGCATCATCTTTGAAGAAATATGGCCCAATAATGCCGCCGGCCCATAAACATCCCATTTCGGGAAGCATTGGTAGCTGTTGCAATGCTTCTGGCTGATCTTCACTCCAAATGCGGCAATTTTGCTTATTTACGTACCCATTCAACCAAAAATGAGCCTCATCGCTGAACACAATTTTTCGATAAAAAAGCGGATCCTCGGCCAGCTTTCCAAGAGCCCATTCACCAAAAATTCGGCGTTGTGGTAGGTCGGCTGGCTTTAGTTCTTGCACCAGCTGTATCTTAAAAGGCTTTACGCCCAAATCCTTCCGCAAAATTTTCCACTTAGTGCTGTAACAAAGGCCTAACTGCTGGGAACGGCGCCGAATCGACATTTCGCGGTCTTCTGTCACACTAGCTGATACGGCCGCAATATTTTCTTCAATACGCACAGTACGTAAACGTGTTGGTGGTTTAATGTCCAACAAAGTAAATTTGGTGCGAAATTTGGTCACAATCTTCCGAATAGACTGCTCAGAAGGTCGAGAATGCCGATCATAAAATGGAAGCAGCGCGCGATGAACATTTCGAACCGAGCACGAATTTTGATAGTAAAATTCAATAATTTGCAAGCGTTGTTCATTTGTAAGACGATCCATGGTTAAATTGCAAACCAAACTGAAGCTGTTTGACAGTGACACAAGGTACTAAACACACGTCAGCTGTCAAAACCAGTGTTGCCAAAACCAAACCAGCTAAAAAATCACCCTTTAATAACATAATAAAATATTATAATATTGAGAATAAAGCTATGTTTTAACCAATTTATTCTAATTTTTAATGAAAAATAATCAAAATAATATTGATTAACGTGACTAATATATAATATGTAAGTTCATCATACATTTTCGGTTGATAATAAATTTAAGTATAACTATGCTAGCAAGGATTTTGTAGATTATGGATGATTATATTGAAGCAGTTAAGTAACTTTACAAAATTGAACACAATTGGTTTAAAACGCTTTTTAATAAAACGTAATCCAAATATTTACAAATATTATTTTTGGTACATCAAAACTTTTTTTTTAACAAAATTTGCAATTATTTCCTAGTAGTAGTAGTAGTAAATTGTTTTGTTTATTTTCATATAAAATAAAATTACAAAACATTATAACTTGACATAATAAAGTATGTAATGTACTCAACTACCAAGCATTTTCGATAAAAAAATGCACCCCCAATATATTTATGCAGTGCATTCCAGCTACCTTTTTTTCTCCTTCTTCCGTCTATCGCTTACTTTAAATTTTAAAATAAAGCATATTAACTTATATAAAAAAATTTCAAAACCGCCTTAGAAAAGAAACAGCTAAGAAAATTGATTGACTAAACGTACAAATCTTGTAACACAACATAATTTAAAAAGGATTACAAATACTTCTTTTTCACTTTTTTTTATCCATGCACGGAACCCGAATATGTACATATATTCATTAAACTTTCATGTGTTGAATAAAAACAATCAAATAATAAATAAGTAATAAAACAATCAAAGAATTTAATATATATATAAAAAACCATTGCAAACTATTTACTACAAATATTTTACAGCCAAACATTACTAATTTAGTAATATTTATGCAATAAAATATGCATTTTATCTCTTTTTATTAACCAAAAGGGAAAAATACAACAACCCAAGAATGTTTATTTTAAGGCAGATAAAAAATAGAGAACTATTTTTTATACCCGCAAAATATATTCCAACTAAATTGTAACAACTTTATTGGGTAACTAATTTTTTGTTTCTTTATAAACATTAATATTAAAATAAAATAAAAAGTTGAATAACAAAAACTCAACACTTCGCAGAATTTTCTATTTCCCAACACATCCGCCGTGACCAGCTGTTTTGTTGTTGCGATTTGGATATATTGCAAAACTCCCCACAATTATTTTTGGCGGGTAATCTAGTAAATTAGATCCAACTTCATGTGTCTTGGTCTCACGTATTCACAGATGGGAAAATTGAGAAAGGATTTTGCGGCCATTATTAAATATTTTTTTGCGGTTTGAAAGTGATAGGGGATTGCAGAGCTGACTATCTGGTTAATTCCTCATCTGTGGTTAATTCCTCATCTGTGACGTTGACACATGTTTGTCACAACCAGAAAACTAACAAGAATTTTTCATTAATTTTTAGCCTTTATTAACAGTTTTCAATAATTTGATATGACAAATGAACGAATGAAAGTAGGGTAAGACCCAGTGACCGACACGCTAAAGAAAAATTTCGAGTTTTAAAATTCAGAACTTTTCGTGGGCTGCATGGATCTTGATGATTTAAACACAATATTTAACTTTTAATAACTTTGCTTACATTGCAATCCCAAAAATAAGTAAGACAGGCAATTTTAAAAATTTACAAAATTTTTAGTTACCTACACCATTTTTGGAGTACCAGACACCGCTAAAATTTTAGTGATAAATAAGAAGAAAAATGATGGCAAGAAAAAAAGAATGAAAACGTTGATGGTGTCCATAACCTATGTTTTCAAAAAATGTCCAGTCGCGTCAGCAATAGACCCTAGGTAAAATTCTGTAATTCTATTATTTTAACAATAACAAACTAACAAAAAGACACACTTAAAAATAATATTCACTGTCCACTTTTATACAAGATACGAATATATTTTTAAATAAATAGTTTGTACTCACTTGTTTCTTAAGGAATTCTTAAGTTTTCATAAATCTACATAGTTTTTAAAATTACTTCTTTTCTCACAAAGAAACGGAGAAAACAATCTTCACTAGGTAGTTTACCCTACATACCTTTTAAATATTTTCGTTCATAGAACTTATTGAAATTTAAGCCATTAAAAAAAGTTACAACAAAGTATCTTTACAAATGTAGATGTAGAAGCGATAGAGGAATCGAGTTACATTGGCAATTGGCATGCAGGAAATAAAACTCAAAGATCGATATGAAAAAATAGAGAATAAGCATTTCATAAAAAAAGAATGTTGTTATGATACAACAATCAACAATTTGATCACTTGGCGTGCAATCTAATCCTACGTTTAGGATTAAAATGTAAGCAATTCCTTTCAGACCAAAAAATAATACCTCCCATCTGCCAATAAGTAATATTTTGAAGTACATATGGACTGATTAATGAGTTAAACAGGGAGATCATTAATTAAAATTGTAAATAAGAACCGGCCCAAAATAGATCCTTGTGGCAACCCCATTGAGGTCGGTGTGAAATTGGACTCTTTGATTAACCACCACAGCTTGACTCCTTCCCGACAGATAGGAGGAAATTAATTTTGAGGCTTTAAAGAAAAAATCATTAAAGTTCAAAGCTTAAGAGAATTTTTTAGTGTTTCAACGTGCCAAAAGCTTTGGAGAAATCCAATAACGTCAAGAAAATCAAATGAGAAAACCGCTGTGGTGGTGTTTGGATTCTCTCACGAATATAGAAACCAGCACAAACGTTACGCACCAATCAAAAGGACAACGTTGATCTAAGTTGCATATTAACCGGGATAGTTTTTCTATATCTAGTCTAAGGAATGTGGAAAACTTTGCGTTGACCAAACTAGCATGCTTGTTGTTTGGTCAATGCAAAGTTGCGACAATAGTAAAATATATTTTATTTAGTTTAATAAAAAAAATTTCATATCAACTCCCAAAAAGCAAGCATTCAAAGGTTTTTCCGTCGTACCTTGTAAAGGGTACTCTTTTTTAGAGGTATAGAACTTTGAAATGGAATAAAACGAAGATGATTTTTTTTAATTGACCTGAAATTTAATTTATTCGAAAGATAATCTTCTGGCATTATAATTTAAATATGATTTCTGGCATATGACCGCCACGGCTGGATAGGACGTAGTCTAATCTGGACGTCCAATTTTCGATGACTTTTTCAACATTTGTGGCCGTATATCGACAATAACGCGGCGAATATTGTCCTCCAAGTGGTCAATCGTTTCGAGCTTGTCGGCGTAGACTAGCGACTACACATATCCCCACAGAAAATAGTCAAGCGGCGTTAAATCGCATGATCTTGGTCTGCGGTTGCCAAACGTTTCCTTTAATAAATCAATTGTGGCACCAGCTATGTGACATGCTCCACCAACTTGTTAAAACCACAGCTCCTGCACATCATGGTTGTTTAATTGATGAACGACTTAGCTGCCTATAGCTATTGCCTGTAACGTTCTGGCCAGCGTCGGTTTTAAAGAAGTACGGACCAATTATTCCACCAACCCATAAAGCACACCAAACAGTCAGTTTTTGTGGATGTGTCTCAACATACACCTGAGGATTATCATCACTTCAAATACGGCATTTTTTTTTTATTGACGTATACATGCAACCAAAAGTGGCCTTCATCGCTAAGCCGCTAAACAAAATTCGCTTATGAAAATTGGGATCAACAGTAATTTTGTTTTGGGTCCAATTTTGCATATTGGGATCAACAGTAATCTTGTTTTGGCCGTTTTGGGTCCAACTTTGCACAATTTGGAAGTGTTTTTCAGGCGTCAGTCTATTCATGTTGAAATGCCAAACCAAACTAAAAATAAATCACTTGACAGCTGAAAAAAATGGCCGCCATTTGAAAAAGTGTTGCCAACTTAAAGTTCTATTGTACATGCATTTATTTTACATTGGCTTTAATTTTAAATTCAATAGAGGGTATAATTGATTTAAAAAATGGTACATAAGGAATAGAAATTCTGCACAACAGAAAACAAGCACTTTCAAGTTATGATATTCCTCCCAGTTGTGCCCACATTATGATAAAATGTTGTTTATAATAAATCGTAAATGGTCAGTTTCGTAATTCCATCTTAATGTGATGTCATTAAACAAAATGAGGGTCTTGTTTTGTGTATATCACACATTACCTAGGTATCTGTTTGCTGCCTCTTCTGGTTAGTATGTTCTATGTTGTGAAGCTTTGCAATTAATTATCAGAATTGTTTTTGCAGATGTGAGAAGTAAAAAAAAAACAAAAAATTGCCATTTAAAATTATAAAAAGACATAATTTTGAAAAAAACATATTTGCCAATCTTTGAAGCAATGGATTATATCGATATAATAGCCCAACTTGATGACAACCGTCTAGCTGTGTGAATAAGTAAATACTCCATCAACCTGTGTTTTTCTCTTGATAAAAATAGAGCTGTCACATCAAAATAACCCTCGATATTATTGGTTTCTTTTTTTCGACTTATATCAGTCTCCGCTTTCAACCATCACATTGGCCTCGAGTAGATTTAAAAATTTATTCTGATGCGGCCAGACCTACATACATACCTTCTTTGAACAGTAGAGTGTCAGAACCACATTATGTTATCCATTTGAATTACCCAAACATACATTTCTTTCCTAAAGGTGTTTTTCAGCAAATCCAAATAATATGATATCGTAGGTATGTATGTACATATGTGTATGACAACTGACAAGAGTGCTTTTTTCTTTAGTGGAATATTTGAGTTTTACAGTGATCCTTTAGTGCGCCTTGGGGATTAATGTGTAACCATGTCTTTAATTTGAAAAAGGTAGGCCTTAAGTGGGATAAAGGCAAATTTGTCTATATTTAACTGATTTCAGTAATTGGTTGCTCAAGGGAAGGTCTATCGTTAATGGGAGAAGTTTAGCAATTTAGTTAAATTTTAAATTAAAATAATTGATAACGGTATCTTTGTTTTTTGTATTTTGTCCGCAAAGGGTAACTACTGTTTAGGTTGTCGTTTGCCATTACTTCGAAGTAATTTTAAACAAAATCTAATTCAGCCACGCCGCCCTCGAGGAGCAACATTAACATATTACAATTAGAGTTCAAAGTAGCTACGCGAAACGTCTGCATGTATTTCAATAAAGGGTGGCATTAGAGGCTTATGGAATCTTAAAGTTTGAGCGGCTATTGCTATATCGCTACACTTTATTTATCCACACTAGTTATATTAGTATGATTTCGATAAATATATACAGTGGCGGACATAACTGTAGCACCAAATAAGTCTAAGTATTTAATATTTCGAATTATTTAATCCTATGCACTTAAGGGTATCTCAGCAAAGTATTAAACTTCATGTCGATACCCCCTACTGTTGTAGACGGGTATATATTCACCCGAACTTAGCCCGGAAATCTGTTGAAAACTGCACAAAATATTTATGTTTTGATACCACAACTCTAGATCTGTGGAATATAAGAAAGTTATTAGTTCCTTAACACTTTTCCTTCGGACCTCCTCGAGGGAGATTCCTAATGCTCTCTGGGTGGCCTTAGCTTATTTTGGTATTTTTTCGTGTTCTATTTAGATGCTAGGTTGTTTTTGCCAAGCTGTAGTTAGATACACTATGACTGTCTACTCCATCTAATGTAGGCTTTCATTAGGACCTCTAACAACGTTTTTTTCTTGACTATTCCGAGCAGTGAAAAACTAAGCATTCCCTGTCCAGCTTATCATCATGTTTGTTTTCGTCAACGTAACTTTGCCATCAAAATTAAACCAGAGTAACCTTGAACCGCAACTGAAACATATCCGAGCTGTTCGGGATTTAGAAAATGTCAGAAATGTGGCGAAACATATGGGTTCAAAACTCCTAACTCGAAGGACAAAGTGCATGCTCTACATAACTCTTATTCTGGCAACACTGGCTCGGGCACATCGAGCGAATGGACAACAATGCTCCGGCGTAGAGGATCTTCGAATCCCAGTCTCCAGGTTCGAGACGACAAGGAAGATTGAACCTCCGTTTTAAAGACCAACCCATCGCGGATTCCAGAGCGCTTGGTATGGACAACAGGAAGGAGGGTGCCCGGGATCGCAGAGGCTGGAAGGCAGCCGTGTTCCAGGCAGGGACCCTTCGCGAGTCGGGAGCCAAATAAAAAAAAAGAAGAAAAATAAACAAAATTACAAACTCTGGTTTCAGGTAATTTTCAATGCGGCGGGCATAAAGTGGGTCAGCCAATGCCGTCCGTCGGTCTGTCTGTCTGCCCGGGCGCCATATGGCGAAACGGTTCGATGGATTTGCTTCAAAGTTCGTGTATAAGGCTCTTGGGGTTACATCTCGGGGCATCTTTTTATTTTGGCTTTATCTTTTAAATAACGGTACCTGCCATACAAATTTTCTTGTAAAAATCACTTTTCACTTTTTTTCTCGAAAGTGGTTCCAATGATTTCGGTCTTTTTTTGTACTAAGGATGTTTCGGATGGGTACACAAATTCTGCTTACTCAGTTTTTGGAAAAAAAAGGACAAATTAACGGTAATTTATAAAACGGGTAATATCTCGAAAACTAATAAAGGGAACTTCATAAAAATTTAATGATGAACAAATCAAATCATCAAAATAAAATCACAATTTTTTTTTTCATATATCGATTTTCTTAGATTTAAATTAAGTTCGTTTTCTCAAAAACGGCTCTAACGATTTTTATAGTTTTTTGTATTTCGAAAAATTATGTTAAAAGTGTCCAATGTGCGAAATTACATCAAAATCTTATCTGCCGTTTTTGCAAGAATCAAAATTTTAAAAACCTAAAAAGTGATTTCAATAAATTTCTTTCCATTAATTTTCGACTCATTTTGCGATTCAGAAACGAATCTCATGTACCGAGAAAGTTTCGTATGACGCAGCCGTGCACTTTATTTACTATGTGACATAGCGCCGTTAAAAATATCACCGCCTTAAGGGCAGAGGTACATTCGGTTTGATTTTATTATCCGTGATTTATAACAAATACCAATAACTTCAATGTAAGATTGAAACGAGCTTGACAAGTCAAAGTGTAAGCCAAAACTCAAACGACTTCGCATGCCCTTCACGCGAAGCACTTTACTCATACATAAAGGAATCAAATGAAAAATAACGTCATATAAATTGCTGGCTCGTACGGGAAAACTTGTAAAAGATTCCTGACTGCCTATTTCACTTTAAAGTTTAAACTTTATACCGATCGCTAGAATGAAATTTCAGTTTTAAACATTCATGGTGTATGGTGGTGTTTCTTCTGGAAAATATTTAAATTTCGTCACATTGTATTACGAAGTAGAAGTAATCTTACTTGTGTGAAATGAAAGGCCACGAAAAGAAATATGTACCATGGCGACAAACCTCAAAGCCAAGTTGAATAAATTTAACGTTTCCCATTGATTTGCTCAAAATAATTTCACTTTTATACTCATTTAGGAAAACACAAAACTGGAAGTAAATAAAAATTCAACAGAAACACAAACATTGTGTAAAAACTTCTCTGTGCTAACATTGTCATTTTGAGGCGACCTTCTTGAAGTTCAAAAAGAGCATCTACCGTTCATGGTTATCGTCCCACCCAACACCATAATCATGCTACAAAATATACGACAAAAATCCGTGGGAGACGCAGTTGAAAACCAACACAACTTCTACTGTATTTAAACTCTCATACTTAAGGTTTTTTTTCTGCATAAAAATGTAATAATTATGTATGTTGATTTGATCTGTGGATTTGTGAACATTATCCGACTCGCAAGACCATAATGTCACATAACCTAACCAGCTCTCGACACTATGCAAATCGGCAAGGGGAATAGCATCCCGAATTGGTTTTCAGAATAAACATTCCTGGTGATGGCATGCGAATGAAAGTTTATTTTATTATTCCGCTTGTGTTAACGGAATGAAATGTTTTGAGCATAGTCCATGAGCATGGAATACTGGCGGCGGACCAAATTTGCGTAGAAGGAGCTTCTCGAAGCCAAATCGAATCAATAAATGGTAGAAGTTTAAAATAAAATGAATATTTATTTCCAGATCAGAGAGCCACGCAACCGTGCGGAATGCCCGCTCTCAAATTGCATTAACTATGCCATTTGGGTATTAGTCATTAGATACAGGAATTTAATTACATTTCTAAATATCTAAATATCCAAATAGGCTCGAAAATATGTTTCAAAAATAATCGAAGGCTCTGGCATTCATCAAAAGTGTAATCTGTTTCGGAATGAGGAATTGGAAAATAAAACGAAAAGAATTTTATTATAGGAACACAAGATGCTTTGTGGAAATCGGTTCAATAGGCTTTCAATACAATAGAGTCATACGATAGGGTTTAAGATAAAAATGAGTGAACCTTTTTTTAACTTTGAAAGGGAATTCAATTCTGGGCTTAAACATTTATGTGACTATATAGTTTCAGTTTGACCTGGATTTTGTGGTTCCGTCCTTTATGCGAATTGAAGGCCTTTATGTGTATTAAATTTAGCACCATTCGTTGAAAGAAAATGGCTAAAATATGCTTGTTCGCATTTTGTAATGAATTTAAATTGCTAACGCGAAGAAAGCTACTTTCGGTGTAGTAATTCTGGGTAAATTGCCTATTTTTATACATGATATAGTGGTTTCGGTTTCAATTCAACATAATTGGACCAATTTCGAAAAAGAAAAAGGTGGATTGTTTACTATTAGCAATTGTCACTGTTCCATCATAGACTCAAAAAAGTCTGGGGCTAGATTTTACCTTACTGCCCCACCTCCAAAATCGCTGGATTCAGTTTCTTTTCATGCCCTAAACTGAAATCTGTAAAAAAAATGTTAGCGCACTATTACCGTTTGGGCGTGGCACGCCTCCGAAGTTTCGAAAATGCCCTATGAACTGATACCAACATTTCTGTAACGAAGGGTCCAAATGATATAAAATTAATTTTATTTTACTCGTGAAAAGTGTAGTCAATTAATAAATCGTTGGTATGTGTTTTTCCTCTATGGCAACAGCAGCTGGGTGGCACGCTTCGCAGGATTAAGGAATTTCATCCCTCTTTCCGCAGGCGTCAGGTACCGCTCACACAACTTTGTTGCTCCGCTCGGGGTATGTGCTTTTCGGGTTCTTGCAAATTTGAGTTTAGCGCATGAAAACCAAGTGCATTACAAAATTTGAGCGATTTTGGAGGTGAGGCAGTAAAGACAGGCAGCACTTAGACAGTGCTAGATCGTTGCTCGGAGCTCAAAGATAGACAGAGAAAGTGGAACGATAATTGAAAAGAAAATGACAATTATTTGCAAAGAAGAAGTGCATGGATGAAGTATCTTCTTCGAGCTACAACAAAACATATCACACAAGGGGAAATCCATGTTCAAGATAGCTGCGCAGAGATGAAGAAATCCTCAGGAAATTCGTTCGCTGAAGTTCATTTACAATGCTCAAGGGTACGCCTTGCGGATGACGAGAAAATTTTACACAACTAGCGACTATATTGTGAGAAACTTTTAAACTGAATATTTGTTAGAGCGTCCACTCCAGTACAGGCGAATAGGTTCAAGAAGCGGCAGAATACTTTAAAAAGCGGTTGGGCGAACGTTATTTGTCAAAAAAATATTAGAGACATAGATATTCTTATCTCCGAACTCATAAGAGCCGATTCGGTGCCTCTTCAGCGGATTAAAAGTTATCTTCTTTCTATTTACAAGGTGTATCGCGACTGCATTTAATTGGCGTATGCCCAAGGCCGCCGGGTATGGGGGTCTACCAGTAGAGCTCATGCACCAGTTCATCGACCAAGCTTGGTGAAGGAAAGCCCAATACAAGAAAGACAAGCCTACGACTTGTAAGAACTAAGTGTCTCAAACCAAATGTGATAGAAGCCTTCACGGCTTTTCAAGAACAAACAAAAAAACACATGTCCACCGTCTACAGACAAAAGGTCGAATTTGTTAACAGCAACTTCTATGTAGTTAAGGAGTTCGCGTACCTGGCTCAGAAACTGTTCTGCATAGCAACTGAGTTTAAGACTCCTGACCCGAAGGACAAAATTCATGCTTTCTTCTTCTCCATATTTAACGACGAGATTATGATCAGGATTACAGGGATCATAACCCTCCCACTTCACTGCATTCCAACTGGTCCGTCTGCGGGGCTCGCATTTAAAATTCATGCTTTATAGAACCCATATCATTGTGGTAGGATTGGGATCCCACAATGAAGGAGGAGATATAATCGTGAACTCTATGAGCTGTAACTGGATGCAGTCCGCTCGGCCACATCGAGCGAATGCTCCAGCCAAGAAGTTCGGGACAACAATGAAAACCAAACCTCAGTTTTTAGAGCGCTGTGTCTGGATATTTGGAAGCATTGTGCCTGAGTCGCAGAGGATGGAAGGCTGCCGTGTCTCAGGCAGGGACTCTTCACTAGTCAGGAGCTCGTTAAGAATGAAGTAAGTAAGCAAGCATATGCGAAGTGATATGAAACAGCGAGGCCAGCAGATATGTATTCAGGACAAACCGGCGAAGCCCCCAGGCACACACATAAGGTTAGAATTGTTTAACCCCTATAATCATGACCGTAACCCCGTCAAATTAAAATTAAAGAGGAATTACGTGCTTGATTCCATATGTCATATTTGTAAATTTCATTAATTAAATGAATTTCCACTCAATGGCTACTCATTAAAAATGCCCACTTAATATTGGTACCAATTTATTTCTGAACATATTCGATTTTAATAAAATAAATAAGTGACCCTGGTTTCAAAAAGGCAATAATTAACCCAGAAGTGGTTGGTTTGGGATCACAAACACATTAAATCAATCCATTCGCACTTTTTTTTCCTGCCTATGAAAATTTACAGTAGCAGCAAGAGTGAATTATGACTATCCACTTATCTTCGCTTCGTAGACAAAATAGTGCAAATGTTTACTCAGGTTCGTGCTATGATTTAAAATTTAATTTTATTAATTACTTTATCGATTGTTACTTGTTGATTTATGTATCTATTAATTTAGTTGAAATATTTACTAAACATCAATAAAAAGTGACCAACCCCATTTTTTTTTGTTTCATCAAAAATACCAACTGGCATTTTTTGTATTTAAAAGAAAAACCTCAAGCAAAAGGATTGTGTCTATAAACCGTGTGCAATCAATTATTGGTTTTATTACCCACCAGACAGAAACAATATTTGTTGACTTCCTAATACAACCATTCTAAGGACAGTAACTTGTCGGGCTGTGTGCGAATTTCAGTGCGGGCAACAATTTATTTTCAATTTTATTTTATTTATGAATCTACTTTCATACCCTGGAATATTGATTGACCTTTAATCTGCCATCAATCAGCAAGTAAATTGAATTGAAAAACTAATTGTTGGTGGGCTATGTCTAAAGGTTAACCGAGTGCATACATACGTTACGTTGGTTTCTGCGACTTTTAACCGGGAAAATGAAATGCAGGTTCTAAAAACCAAATACATATGTTGAAATTAATTGCACGAGTAAGGGAAGACATGGATGGGAATAAAAAAGGCCGACTCATTCCTGTGGATGTACAGGTAATGGCTGTTATCAGATCAGATGGGGTCGTAATGAGTAATATTTTTAAGGTAAAACAAAGTAATTAAAAACTTTAAATTATTTTGTATAAGATTCAAGGTGATGCTGCTGACGTGCATGCATCCACTTTGAGCAACGCTTGCTCTCGAGTAGCAAAAGCGCTTGCATCGTTATATGGCCGGTTTGTCAAAATGCTATAAACCACATCAAAACAAATCGAAATAATGGGAGGGTTTAAGCAATTTCACCAATGTTATAGGAGCAATCGACTGCACTTATATAAGTATGATGTTCATATGGAGCTATCTTATCGCTTGAGTACCAGTATTCGGTAAGCTTCCACTTATTTTGATTTTTTTTACTCCATTTGATTTCAACAACATTTTTCTACAATTATACAATTATATTTGTAGAAGTTGTAGAAATTTGTAAATTTGTGTTTGTATATGTCAGATGTCAGCCGGAATGGAATAGTTTTAGTAAAATTTACATCAGTGATGCCATTTTCAATCTAATTTTTCATGAATACTGTCAGTTAGTTATTGTATGGAGAACGTTTTATTATGTATTAATCAGAAAAGTTTACAAATTATGTCTCTAAACAGTGTGCTACCTAACAAACGAATTAACGAGCGAGAAGAGTTTTATTATAAATAAGGCTAATAAATTTAAATTTTATTTAATTTCATTGACCTTGTTTTTTGTCATACATCTTCAACAAATTTTTTGAATACAAAAAACCACTAGACATGATGCCGGTTTTTTTTAGGTAGGTAGATGTTTCTATTGTCATTCCCATATGTTACCATACCTACTACTATTTAATTTTAAAGTGTCATAACTTTGGTAAAATGTATTTAATATTTCATATATTTATCTCTTGACAGCTGACGGTGGCAGTTTTGGGTGGCTATCGTCTTCGCTTGGTATTTTATTCTTACCTCAATTGGCAATAATATGTATATGAAGCTAAATCACTCTGTAATGTCTCGTTCTTCATTTAATGCTGGCATGAATTGAAGATTCATGATTGCATACGATCCTCATCGTCCCAAGCATTGTCTGGTAAACATTGTCATTGTATTCATGTTCTTTACTGTTCTTCAGTTTAATTTATCTTCACAAAGGTGTAGTAAAAACCATTCAAATAATGGCATTTTAAGAAAACAACAATATCTCACAAACTAAAAAAGGGAAATATAGAATATATAATTTTTAAGTAATGATTAACATTTCTGCTTACTTCAATTTTTTTATAATTTTATTTGAAATATTTTTTTCATGTAAGGATTTTTTTTACGGGAACTAACTTTACATGGAAAATAATTAACATTTTCCTACATTCAATGGAAAATACTATAAGCAGAAAGGTTAAGTTATATTCCACTTACATGTAAATAATAACGAAGTTGACAGTGAGTCATACAGGACCGTGTCACCTGTACTAGGTATTTCGAGATTTAAAATCTCTTTCCACAGACTGAAGGCAACTTTGTTGATCCGCTTATAACTATAATTTTTAAAATATTTTTAAGGTAATAAGTTTTTTTATTGCCAAAGTATTTGTAAGAAGAAATTTAAAAGTCGAATTATATCTCATAAAATGGGATTTGAATACCTGATTTTACGGGACTCTCATACCTAACTCATCTTAAGTTGTAACCGAAATTTTTTTCGGAGAAGTGCCGAATTACACACAAAAGAAAACTTCAAATTTTTCCTCACTTTTGGCCAAAGATGTTCATGTTCATTCATGTTTGCAATAGTGGAGAGGAAGCAATGTTGTTTATTGTATTAATCGAAGCGATAGAGAAAGCGTTCTTTTGATAAAGATAGCTATGCGAACAGTCCTAAATATATTCAACAAAACAAATGTATTCTCTGCTCAAGAAGATTTCTCGATAGATTGCTCCATTTGTAATCGATCGGTCTTCAAGAGAAAAGCCAATTATGTATTATTAATTAACAACATTAAAAATGCCTATGAGGAAAGTGTGTGCGTGTTGGAGAAAAATTGGGGAACTTATTTGCCACTTGAAATGAATATATACAATATTTGCAAGAGTGTTAGAAAAAAACTAGAACTCAGACTGAGATGTTTAATTGCAGTCATTTCTCTCTTACATAAAGAATGTGTTTTCCTTTGGCCTTACTAATAATCAGACATAAATGTCGACTACTTGCAATGTAAAAGTATAGTAGTTAGCTTTAATAGAATCCTACTAATAAACGATTTCACCTATTCATTAAGTAACCTTCGTACTTTCTTTCAATCTACTACAATTTCCATCAAAGTTGTTATCAAACAACACAAAATGTCAAAATCACATTTGTAGTTTAAAAAAAAAATTCTAAAATTAAATATTAAAATGAGTTCGAGTGACGAAAGTGTTTTTGCGTTCTGGAAATAATTCATCATTATTTTGAAATTCCATTATCGCTGAGTTATTTTCAGACGAAATAATGAATCTAGTCGAAGTTGGAATACAGATATACATCTGTCAAAATCGGTTCCCTCGGATATCAGTGGGTATTACCATGTGACAGTAGTATTAGGTATTTCAGCACTAAGTATTATTGCGGTTGATACTCGGGTGTCATGTTAATGCGTTTCTAAAGCATTTTAAGTTTCATAGTAGAAGGTTCTAATTAATTAATTAATCTACTGCTTCGTCTCTTTATTTGCGCATGCGTGTATGTTGTTTTATCCTTTGTCGTTAAATTTATGATCTTCATCGTTAGTATGGTCAGCGTCTAGACATGTTGCAATTTACATATATTTTCTTCTTCAATGGTATTTTGTTTGTGCGGTGTTATGTTTGTTCGTCGTCGTCGTCATTATCGTTCCTTCCGAATCCTACATGTATTTAAATTTATTGCTTATTAACTTGGCACTTTTCAGTACATTTGTTAGACAAAATACCTACCTTAGGTACCGTCATATTGCACAACAGGTAACACTTGTTTCGAAATGTCAATTTATACTTGTTTAGTTACGACTTATGTCGTTTTCCATTCACCCATTCGCCATGTTGGAACTGTTCCAACTGCTGTCAAGTACTGTTCTAACTGCTGTCAGTGCTGTTCTAGCTTTTTCGCGAGTACTGTTCCGGTCTCTACTACCAAAACGTTTGACATATGTCCACACTGAAAACAAGACAGGATGCGGGAGAAATGTAAAATCGGCTTGGTTGTAGTGCTTATACATGTAATTCATGTTCTTTGGAAACATTTAGTTAGAACTACTTCGACTGGGTGAATGGAAATCGACATTAAACATACATTAAATTATATCCCCTCGATTGTGACTAACGTGGAGACTAAATTCTTTATTGGTACATGAGAAGATTTTTATTTAAGCATTCAATAAATGTGATTATTAGTAAGGCCCTTTATGTGACAAAATGTATTACATAAAATATGTCTGATGTTCAAGTAAAAGTAACAACAACACAACACACAGGATTTTTAAAAACTTGTTATCTGCATAATTTTCTAAGCCCAAAACATATAATAAACTCCTACAATGTCTCGATTTAGGGAAATTATCCCCATATTGTTGTTTACAGCATCAAAAAATGAATATTATTTTAGAAAATTCCTATTGATATGTCGAATTTAAACTTGCATTATAAATACGTGTACAGTAAATTGGTAGTAGGCAGTTTAGGTATGAAATTTATATTTATTTTTAGCCGGTAACCTATTTATATAGGTATCTAGGTGATATAAATAAATATTAAAAGGTCGCTGGACGTTTGTTTGTTTCCTGATGTTTCGAATTCCGATCGATTTATTTTATTGGAAATTGTAAATATTAAATCACAACAGGAATTTATCATGAACTTGTAAACCAGGAACTCATGGCATGATGCTTGTTGAACAAGAGGAAATGCGACATTTCTGTTAATTATTTCGTCGGTCCAACAGCAACAAGTGTTACAAGCCCCCGGCTGCCCGGATAGGATAGTTTTCCTCTTTTTATTATCATGTTTCCTCTTTTAAATAAGAATATCTTGTTCCAGCTTCAATGTTTTCCATACATATTTTATTTACATCTATTAATTGTGTCTTCGTTGTTAGGAAACCTGATAGTCTCCACCAAGTACGGCAAGTGGTAGAGCAGCGGCGTGTTGACCACTTACTATAAAAACATTCATGTGCAATTTGATTTCTCTTAACGAAATTCTATTCTACCATAAAAGTAGGAACTCAATTAAAATTAAAGCAAATTGGAGCCAAACTCGTACAAATATTCAAACATGTGGCGGAGATAAATGTATTCATTTCTCTATTGAAAATTATCCTTGCATTAAAATTTCATGTGGGAATCAGGCACCTAGCAAATTGCAATTTTAGTACTCAATATGTGTTCCGTGGCCGGTGCGGCAGGAACAACTTCCACCTAGTTCCACCTAGGTATGTGTTCATTTAGTTGATAAATTAGATTTGAACTATCGTTTTGTATTTAGATCAATTGGAAATTTTTAATGAAAGCATTAATAAATGGCAGAATGATGCCCATAGGATTTTGTAGAATAATTTATTTTCTGATATAAAACATATTTTATTGTATGAACATTGAATATTTAAATTGAATGCAAAGTGCAAATGAAAAACAGACCGTAGTCTAGTTTTCCATATTCATGTTGTATTGCTAAAGAATAGTGGGTAATGGGTATTGCGGTTGATTTTTTGTAGGTGTATTTGATCGTAAATGGAGAAATGATAGACATACCCATTGGAGTCAAGCATCAACTGATGCACCGTACTCTATGCTCTGACAGTTGTACTCAAGGTTGGGGGTAATATCGGCTATTATAGTGTTGCCATAGCTAGATCAGAAGAGGTGGAATATTGATTGCATCGTTTAAGGAAGCCTTAAGGTGCAATCAGATTGATTGACAATTTTAGTACAAATTCCACGTCAGAGAGACGTCAAGATGTTAACCGGATGACAAGTTTGGATGATCGTGAGTCAGGGGAGAGAAAATTGTTCTCCTTATATTCTGTAAGAGCCCTAAAGAATATTATAGATATATGCAGATATTGATAGAAAATGGGACATTTTACTAAAGCTTGAAGGATGTCTAAAGTAGTCTTCATTTCGAAAACAAGAAGTTCAGTACTATTAGCCTATTATAATTTCTGCTAAAATATATTTTACGTTGGGTAGGTAGACCTAAGCAAAAGGAAAATCCTCTGAGACGACATCAATGGAACTATAGGGTGATTTTTTAAGAGGTTTAGAACTTTTTTAAAAAAAAAAAACACAAAAAATTCGAAAAAATGAATGAAATATTTATTTGAATCGATAGTTTGAACCTTGCAATTTAATGTTTAAAGATAATTTCATGCAAATGTTGACCGCGGCTGCGTCTCAGGTAGCCCATCCGCTGAGTCCAATTTTGGCATACTCTTTCACACATATCGGCCGGTATCTCACGAATGAATGCATGGATGTTGGCTTCCAGTGCGTCAATCGAAGCGGGCTTGTCCCTATACACATTAGCCTTGGCATACCCCCACAAAAAATAATCTAATGGTGTCAAATCGCACGATCTAGGCGGCCAATTGACCGGCCCGAAACGTGAAATTAACTGTTCACCAAACTCGCCTCGCAATTGCGCCATTGTTTCGCGTGCTGTGTGGCATGTGGCACCGTCTTGTTGAAACCACATATCATGCAAGTCAAGAACTTCCATTTCGGGCAAAAAAAAGTTTGTTATCATCGCTCGGTAGCGTTCACCATTGACAGTAACGCTGCGATTCGCATCATCTTTGAAGAAATATGGCCCAATAATGCCGCCGGCCCATAAACCGCACCAAACAGTGGCTTTTTCGGGATGCATTGGTAGCTGTTGCAATGCTTCTGGCTGATCTTCACTCCAAATGCAGCAATTTTGCTTATTTACGTACCCATTCAACCAAAAATGAGCCTCATCGCTGAACACAATTTTTCGATAAAAAAGCGGATCCTCGGCCATGTTCCAAGAGCCCATTCACCAAAAATTCGGCGTTGTGGTAGGTAGCTGGCTTTAGTTCTTGCACCAGCTGTATCTTAAAAGGCTTTACGCCCAAATCCTTCCGCAAAATTTTCCACGTAGTGCTGTAACAAAGGCCTAACTGCTGGGAACGGCGCCGAATCGACATTTCGCGGTCTTCTGTCACACTAGCTGATACGGCCGCAATATTTTCTTCAATACGCACAGTACGTAAACGTGTTGGTGGTTTAATGTCCAACAAAGTAAATTTGGTGCGAAATTTGGTCACAATCTTCCGAATAGACTGCTCAGAAGGTCGAGAATGCCGATCATAAAATGGAAGCAGCGCGCGATGAACATTTCGAACCGAGCACGAATTTTGATAGTAAAATTCAATAATTTGCAAGCGTTGTTCATTTGTAAGACGATCCATGGTTAAATTGCAAACCAAACTGAAGCTGTTTGACAGTGACACAAGGTACTAAACACACGTCAGCTGTCAAAACCAGTGTTGCCAAAACCAAACCAGCTAAAAAATCACCCTTTACATCCAGAATTTGTAAAGCGCTTGAAGGCGAGTTTTATGTCCTGGTTATCTTAATCGGTATTGAGTCCGCCTTGCGGTCTAAGGGCATTTAATACACTCTAGGGCAGTGGTTCCTTGAGATGCTTTAGAACAGAAAAATTTCTGTTGCATCAGAACTTCTCGAGCTGTCAATTCAGCTTATAAAAGGTACGCGGCGCATTTGAATTTTGGATTCATCGTGTAGTAGTCTAACGCACTAAATCACTAAGCCACTGCACCAAGTCTTTGTTAGTGTATGGAAAATGTCAAAATATAGTTTCAAGTTGGTGCTGTGCTCAACAAGAAGAAGAAAAGAAAACGTTAGAATTTTATGACTTTGGGATCCGTTTACATTTTTAGCCTAGAACTACAATAAACGCCATATGACTTGAGACGCTTGCCTGGTGAACACCGACTTTGATTATGAACTTTTCGATGACTCCAATTTATCTAAATCTTTTATTTACTTCCTCGTAAATGCCAATGATCATCTGTTCGTAGGTTTCAGAGGCTCCTCATGCCACCCATATAAGAGATCTATTAGTTGTCAATCGAACTCTTTTCTTTAATTAACAAACGATAAAGGAATCACGTTATTTCATAATTGATTTATAGTCATCAGTGGCCATATAATTTACCCAAATCGGCCGTCTAATGGGTAGGTACCATTCAACAATCTTCATGGTATGTGACATTAGCTTAATAGCCTTGTTTTTATCACCGCTTCACATATCTCCCAATCCGTTGTGCAAGGGAAGAAGATGTCTTTCCCTCCACTGATTGGGCAGTGGCATTGCTCCGTGTATATCTTCCGCTGCAATAATTACTTCTATATATATATAAATCTTGTAGGAAAGACCCATCATATTCTTATATATTTTTATAAGAAAACTCATCTTAATTATTTTTTCCAGAGCTTCTTCTCAGAGCTAGGTAAGTACCTACTTGTTCAGTTAATTGAATTAACTTATGTTTAGTACCTACAAAAAAATCTATAATGTCCTTTACTGTGGTCCTTTGATTTCCGTAATCAATGGACCACAGTAAGAGCACATTCTTTATGTCCTTGTTGTAGAAAAATATACTTTATTGATTAATTCACTTGACTTTTCCAAGCAAACAGTTTGTTTTTGTTTTCGTTTCATACACTTTCCAATAATAACAACATAATACGAAACAATCATCCCAATTTTATTTATTGTATTTATGTGTCGCACGAATGAAGAGTAATTATGACTTAATTTACTCTTTATGGCTTCCATTGCATTACTTCACAATTATTCAGAAAACAAATAAAGGACAACGCACGTGACGACAGAGATATTGTGTTCACACTGTGCGTATACACTTGTGAGCTCGCATTCGAATCTTGCAATCTGTGTATATGTATCTATGTTTTTGTTTTTTTATAGTCCACTTAGCCCTTTTTCCATGACATTAAAGGTTCGTACAAATAAGATATTTATTGTGAAGATAGAATTGATTGTTCGTTGTTCTTTTTTGCAGAAAAAACATTTTAAACAACTTTTTCGGCGCATTAAATATCTTATTGGTAAGGCCCATAGCGTAAAGCGTAAAGGGTACCTTTGCGCATAATCAGCGCATGTGACGATATTATCGTTTTTAGTCGTCATATTCAATAATAACTCCTTTAATGGATAAAACAAAGTATTTAATTGATGTGGAAATACATAATTGGTATTAACCACTATCACTAGTATGTGTTTGAATATCAGTAAAAACTTTATCGTCTGCATAGTTAAGTTAAGTTCAAATAAACTTGGTAAAAGCTTGGACTTCAAGGCAGACAGCTAAAAGGAGAAGTTGTACTGAATAACGTAGGGCAAGGAATCTTAAAACAGTAGTATCGGGTATACTAACGGAGCCGCCCTTACTATGTAAGAGAGTATCCATAGACTAACTAGTGACTGGTATCTGGCGTTGTGGACTTACATTCCTGCGATACGTTACTCGTGGAACATAAAAAGTAAAGTGCACAAATGCATTATACGAAACTTCCTTGCTACTTAACTTTTTAAACTAATAAATTAAGTACGGAGAGAAAATGTAGTATATAGGTTAGGTTAGGTTAGGTTAGGTTAGTTGGGCTGTCGATAGGGAGCAAACTCCTTATCAACACACTTAGGTCCTTGTGGACCCATTGTGATACCCTTCAGTAGGGGGGATAAGCCGATGTTTTGGCCTCTGCTGTGTTTCCTTCCTTACGTTGGTTATTACCCAATGTTGTCAAGCCATCCCGATATCTCCAGGAACCTGAAAAGATTAGAGATAGAGACATCTGACAATTCTTAATTGTCTTGGAAGAAGAAACTTCCGAGCGTTCTGCTCCTCAAGTGACAGAGGCTCGTGCAGTGGCAGAGATAGTAAGGGGTGTCCTCGTGTAGCTCCTCGTCACCGCAGCCCTTATAAATGTCATCCTTAAGATTTAATTTCATCGTGTGGGTTCTTACGAAGTTGTGCCCAGTTAGAGCACCAATCAGCTTTAATAGTGATGCTCTGCCTATTGTAAGAGCTTCTTAGTACGGCTCTTGTTATACTCTGGTCATAGTTTCCGTGATATATCACAAGTGGTTAAAGATTTCCATCTGTTACTGGCCTTCATTCTGATCTTGCATTCCACTCGTTCTCTGAGATTGCAGAGCGGCGGCATTATCGGCTGAAGTGCTCGGTCATGATGCATTTCGGATCCTTATCTTGCTAGCTCGTCGGCCATCTCATTGCCGGTTATGTCCCTGTCTCCAGGAACCCAGCAAAGACATACCTTGTGCTGTGAGCCAAGATCTCAAAGCTTTATGCGACAGCGGTGAACCAGTTTGGATTTAATTTCAGTAGCATTAACTAAAATGTAGAATATAAAAATTGTAATTTATTAATATACATTTTTTTTACATTTTGATCTATTTTCGTATATGCAGAAGGTGTCCTTAAAAATATGTACTTCCGAACTAAGCAATAGAGCCTTCAAGTATTTATGATTTGTATATCGAATGTTGGTAAAACTAGTGCCAGTAAGAGGAAATAGACATGGTTTAAAATATTTTTTACTTGGTATTTCAACAACGCCATATATGAAAAATTCGATGCATAATTAAAGCTGCATAACGGATGTTTTTTATTTCTTTGTTCCTTATTAGGAACAAATATCACTTTGTAAATGATCAGTACGAGTGGTAAATTTGCAGTCTGAAAATTCACTTAATAAAACTATTTTTTCAGTCACTTATTAATTTTTTTTATAAATTATATACTCAGGTAAGTAATATATGTGTGTTTTTTTCCAATTGGTTCATGCAACAGAATTCGTCTTGCCATATTTGGCCTCTTATGTGTACAGAAAAAAAGTAGAGACATAAAACAGCATTTATTGCGACACACAGCAGCAGGCTCCATACCAAATTTTAACTGTTTAACCGGGTTATAGGGCCACAAAATTAGCAAAATAGTAACTCACTGACTCACTGACCATACCTGGCAAGCTTTTTAAAATCGCGGAAATTGAGGCTCTATACACATTTGGTTTTATATATACATGTATGTATATCTTCAAAATTTCAAATTGAAAAACTTGCCAAATTTAAAAAAATAAATACTTCTTAGAAATCAGTACTTTTTGTGGTTCACTTGTAAGGCAAAAGCGATTTTTGTATAAAAGAACTTGGCTATACTTCAACGTTTATGTTTTCGGTGTGATTTTTTTACTGCAATAGACCGCTTTATAACGGCATCAATGACGACTAGATTTCAATCTGAAGAGGTCGTGTCTAAAACCAATGAAACCAGCATTTTTGATTCAGAAAACTATGAGCCGTTGATAAAAAAAAGAGATCGAAAGGAAGAGCAGAACATAAACTGCATTGAAAGCAAACTTTGTACTCACATACATATGTATGAAGCAGAAGATTTTCCATTTTTAAAAACTTGTGAACATCCAGAAGCGATGTCACATTTTGAAACTCCAGCCAATTTTTTTTATATCTTTTTGTTACAAATAAAAAGTAAATCCTATAAATTATTTTTTTCAAGCTGCAAAACTTTTCAAGTTGAGTACTTAAACGGTTACCGGTAGCAAAGGTCCATTAAAAATTTACCTTGAGCAGCGACTTAATAATTACATGTAAATATAAAGTGCGGTTGCATACTTATATGGAAATATGTATTATATATGACCAAAAAGACTGCCGAAGTCTACTATGAGTATACGAATGTTATACGAATACAGACAACACGCTTTGTAGTCTGTGATGCAATTAATTTGAGAATAATTTGAAATTTGAGTGCAATATTGGAAGTTTGGTATAGTGATAAAATAGTTTCAGGTAGTGCCCATGGCAGAACGCGGCTGCACAAAATATTTCGTTCTTATAAAACTTTTATCATTATTGAGCAAGTTCTCTTTATTGAAGGATTGAAGCAAAGTTTTTCATGAAAGTCGAGTTCATTTTGTGGCATTTCAATAGCTTAAAATATGCACAAAAGTTTAAAGTTTTGTCTTGAAGAAGGATGAATACTTATTCAAAATATAGGTAGGAATAAAAAATACGCTCAAATGATGAAGTGCGAAAAGTTTCGTATTAAAAAGAGTACATTTATTAATGCATAAAATAGTTTTGATAACTGTTTTAAAGGCATTTCGTTATCTTAGATGTTTTAAGTGTTTGTTTATAATCAGACTTGACAGTATCAGTGCCAACCCATAATCAATTTACGATTCCCCATTACTTATTAGCAACAGTCTTAAGTGGCAAGTAGCCATTTATTGAGTGCTTTTATTTTAATGCACTGCTGAGCGGCAAGACATATATATGACAAAAATTCGCAAAAAATAATTAATTTTAGAAGCTTAAAGCCTGTATTATGGCTCAAAGATTTAAAAAATAAGAACCTTAGAGACAAACTGAGCATTGAAGTTGAATAAAATGTAATTGCCCACGTGAGTTTTTTTATTTATTTTAACAGTATATTTTAGCAAAACTTCTTTTTTTTTGTTTAAACTTGAGATAATTCTGTAAATGCTAAAACGACTTTCTTACAAAAACGACTCTGCTTGTGGCAAGGCAAACAGCACATGATAACAACATTTTCACAATTAATGGCCACTTGCCACTTAGCCTTTTGTCCATCCCGATTCCATGAGATAAATCCACTTTTGCATTTTTACAGTGCGATAGAACTTCGTGGTATTACCATACACAAATTGGATCTTCCGGATGGTCCTCTGGTTCTGAAGAGAAGTACTGCTAGGAGAGAATTTCAATACGTCAATAACTTCAGGGCATTTGTCTAGACCATTCAAAAATAAATGAAAATCTTCCTCTTCTAATTGGATTTACAAATAACATCTCCCTTTTGATTTCCCGTTCCCTTAAATCCATGTACATTTCCCATTATTCATTTGGTGCGCGTTTACTTAATAAAAAAGGCTACAAAAAGGTGTTTCATCCAAGCTTTGAGCTGGTAAAAGCGAATAATTACAAACTATTGTTTCATGAGAACTATTTACATTTTATTGTAGCACTTGCTTCTGGCAGATTGAAGCAAATCAATTCCACAATGTCTTGGAACAAATTAAAAGAAAGAATGGTATTTTATTTCAAATCAAATGGAATACACAAAAAAGAAGTCATCTTGAATGGATATATCCTCCTGAAGCCCAACAAAATTGTTCAGAGAATGAACAAACTATCTGAGCATTAAGTGATACAATTTTTTATCGAGTAATTTATAAGAATTTGAAAAATTTATATTCAGTGGAACAAAACACGAAACAGCATTCAAAAATTATTTGGCTGCCACTAACGAGGTGATAGCTGTCTCATCTTGTTTTCAGATCCGAAATCCACAAGAACAAAATATTTAGAAAGACATGTTGGCAGAGAACACAAACGATGAAGAGTTAGAAATTGTTCGGTAGCATCAGGCAGTGGAGTACTAAAAATTAAGAATCTTATGACTAATTTTTTTTTAAAATTTGTTGATTCCGACTAAGAAAGAAGTTGATCATGTTCATTTCCTTGGTACTGAAGCAAAATTTACAATATTTTCAAAGCTAATAGGGGTTTTTTAAACGATTTATGCTGCTGCTCAGAGACTACTTACTGACTATGAGCTCTCAGGCTCAAATACCTCTAGCTCCACGTAAGCATTTCTTAACGTCCCTTTATTTCTCTTACGACACTTCGTGTACCAGCTTAATGTCTACATGTTCTGTCGTTTTACTTTATCTCAACTTATATTTTGTGGTGTAATAGGTTTCCAAGGCTTGAATTTTATTTTCACACCAAACCTCAGGCTCAAAATTGACTCAAAATTTAATTGGAGAGAAGTCATATGCCAAACCTTGTAATAAATGGTCCATGGTTTTTATACAATTGCCTTACCTATGCCTTGCTAATGTAAGTTTGAATACCGTGAATTCAAATTGAGGAGAGGCCATAACATGACATTGTTACTGACAAACGACATTGTAGCGTGACACTGTTACGCTGATGTCTTCTTGAAACAAATGTTACTGAGCGTCTCTCCCATTGGTCGTACGACTAGACAGCCTTGAACTTCTTTCTTTTGCATCTAAGTGACAAAAATGTTTTAAGGTAGGCTTTAAAAGTTGAAGATTCTTGATTTATTTAAATTGAAATCCTAGTTCTATTCCAATTATAATGGATATGATAGTATGTTTAATAAAAAAGTTGGGACAAGGAGAACTGCGGTACATTGCTTTGGGACAATCTTAGGGACAAAAGTCTAAAATCGAGTCAGTCCCGCAAGAAAGTGTGATATATATAAAAGCTATGATTTACCAAGTGGTTGCAGTGACTTCGTGGTTAAGTGCGTTAGACCACTTAGCGAGAGGTTGCTGCTTCAAATACCAATCTGTACCACCTGAAAGTTTTTATTTGCTGTCCCACCCCTTGCGAACGTCTGACAAATATCCAAGAGTAAGAACTGTAATGAGAAGCTTCTCAAAAAATTAAGTGCCGTTCGGAATCAGCATTAAACCATAGGTCACTTCCATTGGTGTATGGCTATTTACGCATAATATTTATTTATGTTTTTATGATTGACACGGGTGAATGCAAAATACAAAACAGTATGGACTTAATTTAATGTGAATTATCAAAAGCGACATTGCTGACGTGCTTGTAGTGTTTTGGTTTCAAACGCCTAAAATGGGGGGCTCGTCCAAAGTGACATCATTTCTGCTCATAAATTGTGATGAACTTCTCCATAAATTCCTCAATAGAAGGCAGTGTTTCCAATTGCAAGTAAACTTGCGGAAGTCTTGCAGAAGTTTCTTGCAGAAGTTTCTTGCAGCAGCGATTACATTATCATATGAATTCTTGCAATTTCTTTTGCAATAAATACCTTGCAAAAAGCTTGCGCATCATATTGCCGCAATTTATTGCGGGGTATTTACACAGGAGAGCCATTAATGTCGCAAGAAATTTTGTTTACTTAAAATTCCAGTATGGTAGAGTAGTCTGGTGGCAAGCCGCAGACAAATTAAAAAATCTTAACCAATCAACCTGTCTTAAAAGAGTTTTTTCTTAATTGTGGGCGTATTAATAAAAGTTGTACACTCTACCATTTCGGGACCCTAGGAAGTATATGTTCCAAATTTCAGCTTCCTAGCTTTAATTTAAAGGCCTAAATTGCTAAATAGTCCTAGATTTTGATAGTGGTCAATAGTGGTCAAAGTTTAGTGGTCTAAGACGAATAGTAAGGGGTGTTACAAACTATGTGAAATTTACCCTTAGGATAGGCTATAAACAAAGACGCCAACTAGCCGCGAGCCCAATATATACGAAACTATTTCGGTAAGCAGCAAGAACTGTCAAGCGTCAATGCAAACCTGTTTAAACCTGCAATTAAATGCACTCGCAAACACTCCCAAGAAGTAATGCAAAAACTGTCGAGATCGAACTTGCTCCGCAGTTTCCACTTGTTAGTCACTGTCGGACAGACTGTCAGACATTTCTTGCAGAAGTTTTCTTCGCGGCCTAATATGAACGATTAACCGTTTCGTTTCACGTTTCTTGCGCAACAGTGCTTCGATCATTACATTTCATAATTCGTTACATGCTTGCCTATTCGTCGATATTATGTCCTACGTCCACCCGAGAATACCGCCATAAACCAGCTCTTAGGTTCAAATACCTCTAGCATTTCTTAATGTCCCTATTATTTTAGCGCTTGCTCATTTTCATGCAAATCGCGAGATAAGAAAATCAGTAAGCTACCCAAAAACACTTGCATCTTGGCAACCACATCTGTTTGATAAAGTAACAAAAATAAAATTACTCTTATCACCTCCCAATAGTCGCCTGTCATATTAATCTAATCAATGAACTTAAATCTTTTTTTTTTAAATTGATAATAACCTGATACCCCAAGAGATATTTTGGTTAATAAACTGTGTCCGCCTGTTTCAAACCGCGTCGACTTCATTAGAATAGATTTAGTACGAAGCAAACGCCGACGAGATGCTGAGAAAATTTTCAAGTCAAACAATCGCAACAGCTCGTAGGCACATCAGCGCGTTGGTAGCCAGTGACAATAAGTTCATTGTTCTTCAAGATAACAATGGCAAATCGATGAAGTTTCCCGGGATTTGGCTGCGAGACAATTGCCAATGCCCCGAATGCTTTCATCAGGCCACACAGAGTCGTGTAATCAATTGGAAGTCTCTCAATCCGAAGGTGAAAGTGAGGAGTGTTCAAATCGGAAGCGATTTGCATGGTAAATCGGTGAAAGTTGAGTGGAATGACGAACACAGATGTGACTTCGACTTGAAGTGGTTACAGGAGAGGGACTTTTCCCCCGAGCATCGGCAGAAGGCCCTCCAGGAGACATATAGGCCGTCGCCAGATCTATGGAGTGCTGGAGAGTTTGCTGGAAAATTCAATAAATTCGATTTCGAAGAGATTCTTCGCGGTGACAGTGGTGAGAGATTGTTGACTGCGTGGTATGACTGATTTTTCAGCACGTTTCTGTTAACTTGCAGCCCTATACGAATGGCTTCATGCGTTGGCTGTGAATGGTTTCGCTATGATTGGGAATGCTCCAGCTGACGAGGAGGTGGTGGCCAAATTGGCAGAACGAATTGGTTTCATTAAACGCACCACGTACGGGTAAGAAGATTCTTTATCAACAAAATTTCTCGTATTGTTGTTCTATTTCTAAATCGGCTTATCTGTCACCACCTGTTGTCTGTAAAATATCATGCTACCATTGTTTGGAGATTACATCAGGTGTTATGAAGCGATATAGGGGCTTGTGAGTGTTTTTATCGGCGGCTAATTTTAGAATCAGAAAGAAATAGGGATAAAGATTAAGATGAGACGTGGGTCTGTTCGTGTTTCAAATGGGAACTCCTTTCTTAAGCATATTGATATGAATTTACTCATTGGTTTCGCCTTCAAAGACCACGTATCGATTTGTTCTTGAACCCATTATTCTCCCTTATTTGGCAGGAAAGTCAGCATGGTCCTTCGGCTCTCTGTCGTATGGTTTTACGTGGGCTTCTAAAGAGTTTGATTCCACACACATGTAAATATGTGGCCTTCATCCAGATACGATTACCACCATGTTGCGCCGCTGGTGTTTCCCAATTAAGGCCGCCCACTATGAAAATCCATACTTATATGGGGAACAACATGCTCCTTACATTGCTTAAATTCAGTCTTCCCACAGTCTAATACGTGCGTGCCGCAGGTATTTAATTCCTCTGATAACCCTCACAATATTGACAAGCATTTCTTTTTTCTGCACTAGGAGTGGTGTGGTGTGGTGTCTGCTGCCTAATCTACCAATATTCCCATTAAGCCCAACCACCCATTGTTTCGCTTTTATTTTCAGGGATAAATTTTATGTTAAATCTAAGCCTGGGGCAAAGAACTATGCATATCTAATGACACCACTGGAACTGCATACTGATATGCCGTACTACGAACACATGCCCGGCATCAACATACTCCACTACCTGATTCAATCCAATTCCGAAGGTGGTGCCAATACGATGTGTGATGGGTTCTATGTAGCTCAACGCCTGAAGTCAGAATATCCCCAATACTATGAAATTTTGTCGACAACACTCGTTGATTGGTATGACATCGGTGCCGAAGGCGAGTTCTCCTTCCACAACACATATCGTGCTCCCATGATATGGTAAGTTGGTGTCATTAAGCATTTTATCGCACATTATTTGTGTAGCATTCAATTATGTACATATTATATATTTTACAGCTTGGACCTGGAGGGAAATTGCACGAGAATAAATCAAAATACCACTCGACGGGACAGTATATTCCGAGTTGATGTCGACAAGGTTATTCCCTGGTACGAAGCATACGATAAATTTGTCGAGCTGTCCACAGAGGAGACAGCCCAGTTCAAGGCACAACAAGCTGATGTTCTCACATTCAACAATCTGCGGCTGCTGCACGGCCGCACTGCATATGTGGATACTGACCAAAACACTAGGTGCCTGGTCGGGGCCTACGTTGACTGGGATATTATTTATTCAAAGCTTCGAATGCTAAAGAAGGCGCTCTAATTAAATTGTCCCCAGACCAGTATTATGCTGCATTAATCTTTCATAAATAAATTAAATTCAGTCCACCGTGAGGTGAGGTTCAGTTAACTATGGATAAGGACATCTTATGCGCCTCAACAAATTCCTTTGGCAGAACCACCAGGACACACTTTATTTGCCTACTTTATATTAAAACAAAAGGATTATTGGAATACCTAATTACTCGCTAAGTACTCTTGAAGGAGCGGGCTAAATATTATTTCGAAGCACAGTAATTATACTGTTGTCCTTATTGTCCCGCAGGGCATAATTTCGGGGATGAATTTTTGCGAATATTATCGTCGCAAAATTTCTCTGCGTAATTTAATTTCTCTGTGAAGTGAACCCTTCTCTCTCGGTTGGTCTTGGTCCTTCGAATTTAAATACCGTACCTACCAACGCATAACGCAAAATGTTAACATTTTGGTTGTTTGTGTGGAATTTCTTTGAATAAACAAAGGCACCTCAAACCTATAAATTGCGTCAACTTCATAAGCCGTTTGTTGTCTAGAAGCAAGTAGATACATATCTACTTGCGAAATCGTGTTAATGACTCTGGCGTGATAAGTGAGTTGCAAGGAAATTAAAATGTCACAAACTGCTTTGGGTGATATAACAAATCTCCTGTAGGCTATAATAGGAATGCTTCGCTACAAAAGAATGAAAGTCCTTTCAATCAAGGCTGACATGAGAATTAAATACAAAATAGATGACTGTGTTAATGGAGTCCACTTAAGAAGGTATAGGAACAACAGCACGCAGAAACGTCACGCAATGCTTTTGAAAAATTAAAAATCATTATTCACCTGGCTAATTGATTCGACCTAGGCAAAGTGGGAAGTGCCTCCTTCAACAACATTTGACCCTTACAATCCTCTTTGATTGAAATAGTTCATATTGGTTTTTGTAATAAAGCCAACGCAAATTAATCCAGAACTTGGCTTATTTATCAAGTTCCTTGCTGGCATGGCTAACCCATGTACTGGATGAGTTGCATGAAATTCTGTCGGTGAATAATTAAAAAGCACAAGATGATGTTATATGTTCGCATGCCATGTTTTGCATTTGAAAACATATAGCTTGTTTTTGGATAGTAGCTCCCAATCATGCAAAGTTGAACTTCTTTACATCTGAAATAAGTTTGATGAGGGTAGACGGGACACAGGTTGTGGCTTGTGGATTCATCTATTTCTGGGGTGTAACCACTAGTATGACATAGTTGCAAGAAAGTTAGCTTGAAGGTGGTTTGGTGAGAACTTTTTGTGGAAAAAGAGAAATTTCAGTAAATATTAAATATTAAAAATGATTATTTAATTATTTTTTATACACATAATATTTTTAGCTTTGTTACATTAGCAATAATTTCATACTACTGGACTGACCGTTTATTCCTCTTGCAGTGGAGAGCGGGTGGTCTAAAGGGGGAGGAGTAACAGGGGAGAGACATGATGCGCTATTTCTCGAAATTTTCACCTTATTTGAAATATTCTTTGAACTTTATAAAAGTGACAACCTGCGGATCATTGCAGCCTTAAGGGGTAAAAAGGGGAGGGAGATATCATCTACTAGTCTAATTTTAAAAATTCTATCAACTTTGTTTCATCAAAATTTAATCAGGATAGGTAGCCTAAGACCGACGAGAAGTTCTCGAAATTTTCACCTTATTTGAAATATTCTTTGAACTTTATAAAAGTGACAACCTGCGGATCATTGCAGCCTTAAGGGGTAAAAAGGGGAGGGAGATATCATCTACTAGTCTGATTTTAAAAATTCTATCAACTTTGTTTCATCAAAATTTAATCAGGATAGGTAGCCTAAGACCGACGAGAAGTTCACGGAAGCTATCTCTCGAGCTGCTCTACCGATTTTTAAAGGGTGATTTTTTAAGAGTTAAGTTTTTAAGGTTGGCAGCACTGGTTAGTAATGGCGTCCAAACGTCATCTGTCAAAGTGGAAAGTTTTCGGTATACTCTTCCATTTAATCATGGAAAGACTTACAAACGAGCAACGATTGCAAATTATTGAAATTTATTATCAAAATTCGTGCTCCGTGAAATATGTGCAAAATCCGCTGTTTTATCGAAAACGATGATGAGGCTCATTTCTAGCTCAACGGATATGTAAATAAGCAAAACTGTCTCATCTGAAGTGATGAACAGCCACATGCCATACAAGAATTACCAATGCATCCGGAAAAAATGACAGTTTGGTCATTTGGCATCATCGGTCAATTTTTCTTCAAAGACGACCGTGGAAGAAACGTTACCGTCAACGGTGAACGATATCGAGCCATGATACGCCACTTTTTTTTTGCTCCAGTTGGCTGATTTGAACTTGGTTGACATGTGGTTTCATCAAGACGGTGCCACATGCCATATAGCTCGTCAAACAATGGAAATGTTGAAGAATGAATTTGGTGAGCAGCTTATCTCTCGAAATGGCCCTGTGAGTTGCCCGCCAAGATCATGCGATTTAACGCCTCTTGATTATTTCTTGCGGGGTTATGTAAAGCCGATAGTCTATGAGGACAAGTCGAACACGATAGAAGTCTTACAGAATAACATAATACACGTAATTCGTGGAATACAGTCCGAAATGCTCGAAAAAGCTACGCAAAATTGGACCTTCCGAATGGACCATTTGAAACGGAGCCGCGGACAATATTTACATGAAGCTGTCCTTAAAACGTAAATGGCGAAGGCCTATTTATCGATTAGAATAAAAATTTTAAATATTTGACCCAAATTTGAGGGTTTTATTCGATTTTTAAAAAAACTACGCTTAAAAAATTACCCAGGCTTAAGGGAGAAATAATGAGCATTCCTGGTGGAAGGAATGAGCATTGGTGGTGGTGGAATGCCTATTTCATTTGGAAGAAACGATCAAACAATGACCATAAAATCCACGCAATTTCGCGTTATCTCAATCGTCAATAAAATTTATCGCACGTTTTGGAATCCTGTCAAGTTAGTCCAAGTATCTAGCGAGGTACATAGCGTACATAGTACATAGCGAGGATGAAAAGCCTTTCAGTTTCAACGATCCAATTTACATTTCCGGATAATGCGTAATATTGGGGTTTCGCTTCGATGACAGAAATCATTTTTGTGTTTTGGAAACATTACGCTTTTGGTAAAAATATTACTCAAACAAGCTGTCAAGGTTATTAATTATAGTTATTTAATGGGCATAACATGCGATGCCGTTGGAGATGCACGCTCGAAGATGAGGGTCGTAAACTACTATGCGAAGCTAAGCGTACTGTCATCAGCGTATAAATGGATTCGATTAGAAGTAACAGACAGAGAGATTATTGATAAAAATGAGAAAGCAAGTCGGAAACGATCAAATATTATAGAAGCTGAAAACACGGTACAAAATATATCAATTCAAAGGCCAGAAAAGTAATTTCTAATCCTCTGAAAGAGCTTGATGAAACCAAACTCTATCAAATGTCTTTGAATTATCAAGCGCAACCATTTTAACTTCCACAACCTCCAGTATGATACCCTATCTTCCTCCAATGAAAAGTGTTCAGAAGATGATGGTTAGCATCTCATTTCATTCTATGAAATTTATTAAAAAAACAAAATATTTTTTTAAAAAACGCCCCAAAAATATTGGCTTATGTAATTTTTTTCGTTTTCTATAGAAATTTTTGAAGGAAACAACATATTGTTAAAAAAAACGCTCTCAAAAATTAGGCATGGCAAAAAACGTTAGATTGCAAATTTATAAAGGAGTTTACTGTCTACATCTTTTGTAAATGTTCTTAGTTGAAGAGATAAACTTCAGCTTTAAAATGTTTTTTTTAAATTGTGGGCATGGCAGTGGGCATACTTAAATTTTTTTAAGACTTTATCAATTCGGGACCCTATGGAGTAAATATTCCAAATTGCATTGCTCAAAAGTTGTTACGGAAGGAAGGACATTGCTAAATAGTCTTAGGTTTTGGTCCTGATCATAAATATAGTACTTACGGGAAGTATTAACGGGTGTTACAAACTATGTTTCAAAATTAATTTACCCTTAGGTTAGGGCATAAATATTTTATTAGCTGACTATTCAGTGCAATTCGAAATGACTTTGGAAAGAAAAGACGAAAGTGCAATCTGTCGGTTGGAGGATGTAGAGAAAGAATCGTCGGAAAGTGCTCCGAATGGAAACTTAGAGCAGGGTTGTGCGAACCCCACAAGCTTCCGCCGTGAATTCACTATTGGAAGAACACGTCTTTGATAGAGGCAATACCATCTGGGAATTATGCATGTTAAGATCTTGAAGTACCACTGCGAAAAGTAGCTATAGGCATGCTTTATTTCAGTTTCAGTTAATAATCAGTCAATAATAAGTGAGATTTATCGTTCTGTTGGAATTCTCTCGATAGATAAATAAATAAATCCAGGCGTGTAATTGTGACAAACACACTAGCTATATACATATATAGTACAAAATTGAGTCAGTAATTATAAATGCACATAGGATGCACTTAAATCCTGTTCCTGGAAAACGCAAATCGTACACTTTATGAAATTCTATAGTAACAATAAAATTTTTCTATAGATAGTAACCATTTTAATGTCGCGCTATAAACATTTGCTCATTTAATACTTTCAAGCGTTCAACAAAGGGACCTAATTAGCCTTTGTGTAGCCCAGGGACTCAAAAGCTTCATTGAAACCACATTTAACTAGAATTATATGGTTTTTATTGCATAAAACCTTTGACAAAGCTACATAAACTGTAAGTAGAATAGCACATATTTTTTTTGTTCATACATTCAAATGTAAAATAATTTAACGAATCCCTTTGATTTTCCCCCCAAGAGAAATCATTTCTGACATATTAACCATCAGAACTGTAACACCAACCCATCACAGTGTACAAGCGCTCGAAAAAGTAAACCTAATTAAATTATAACTAACCAAGAGGGGGAAAATAAAGGAATCACTGTCATTTCAAAGCCGATACATACTGATCCTTAATTAATTACAAATTGCTGTCGATGTGTAAAAAAAACAACATTCAGTTGGTAGGTATACATGGCATTGGACTCAGACAGTAACTTGATATGCTTTTCTCTTCTTCGGGATCCAATCAATTTATATCTTCAATAAAAAGTACTTCAACTCATGAAGTTTGTGGAGTCTTGGGTTTATCTTCTTTGGCCCCATCTCAGGGACTTGCTTGCTGTACACAGAAATAAATCAGTATTATTCGAGTGGCAATGTATGTATGTATCTAAGTAAGTATATACAGTACATAAATCAACTCTAAAAAAAAACTAGAAGGCAGCTAAATGTGTGCAATGAATTTACGGCCTAAATGATGCCAGATATATTGACTGATCACATGAGCTGTTTTGGGTATATATTTGTTTCGATTCTGTCTTTTTTTTCGTTGTCATAAAATTAAGATTAAGTGAAATTATATTTAAAGAAATTGCGTATTTTGTTGCAGTGAAGCGAAGGTATATTTTGAGAAATACTGGCATATGGCATATACAATAGGGATAAGTCGTTTTCCTTTCAGTAAAATCCACAGTGACTATACGTGATTTCATGGTACCAGTAAATAAAGTTCTATCAGACAGATGCAGTACAAACAAACTGTTAGATAAGCAAATTGTCTCATTTATCAAACAAACATGGTGGGCTTGGCTTGCCTCTAAAGCAACATTTTTAAAATCCGCCTTATTCATTAACAATCCATTTGGGAGTTCATCATGAAAACTAATATTCATACTATTAAAATTAGCTATTGTGAAACACATAGTTCGTTAGTCAGCTACGGTAACCCTGTTCGCATTGATTAGCCTTGCATTGAATTGCAACTTGTGTATTGCTCGATAGATGAAGAGTTTCTCTCTCATTGCATCACATTTCGGGAGTTCTATTTTTATTCATAATTTCGTAAAATTTATTTTTATAGTTCTCTATAACCAGCCTTGGTTCTGTATATTCGACTCATTCAGCCGTTAGTTAAATACCCTATCGACGGTTTCTATTGCCTACTCTTGACAAGCATTGCTGAACCACAGTCCACAGTCTACTTGACAAAAATGCAAAGTTTCAGTTGAACCTCGACAATTTGATGATACGGAATTAGTGTTGTCCTTTCGCATAATATACCTCTAATGGTCAGGAGAGACTAATTTAATTTTTTTGGAGGACTTGTACGCTCAAGTTGTCTAAGAAGCTTCGACGAGCACCGCAGGGGTTATTAAGTTCCACAACTTTTGTTAAGGAAGCAGGTTTAACCCATTAAACCCATTAGAAATCTACTCTCTCCTAGGATATTAAGACAAAGTATGTTTCTTAATGGGTACAACATAAAAATCGTACATTACGCTAAGCCGACTATCCAGCGAATCATCCAATGCTAATGCCAAAGTTCGAGCCAACATGATCGAGAACTACGACACACATATGCCTAAATCAACTAAAATTGCAAAGATATCGTAGAACGACAAAATCTTGAGACATTTTCTTCATTGTGCGTGGAAGCGGTGGCCGGTTATGCAACCGGATCGCACGGTACACATGTGTACCATCTAAAGTTCAAACATCCCTAAAATTTCACACAGCTCCCATATTCATACCAAATTTGTACCTACTCGTCCGTGAGTATTTTGAGAACAAAATATAACCGTATTTATGACAATTCAGTAACTGTAAATTATTTTATTCCAAAGTTTTTACTCGCACGTGAACTCAGAATTTCGAGCTTGTGTTCTTTTTTTGTAGTTTATTGTATAAAAAATATATATTTTCGGAAAAAACAGTGAATACATACATCATAAATTTATAAAGTGTGATAATATTATAAAAGGTAAGTGATTTGGATCAAAATGGAATAATAATCAACAAATAAACGTGGATGGTACAATAGTGTACCATTCGTCCTGTATGTTGGTACTTATAAGTACCGCTCGTCATTTTTCTTTCGTTCTTAGATTTCAATGGACCACGAAGAAATTGAAAGATTGTTGAATGATGAAGGAGAAAATTCAAGTGGAGCAGACTTTTCTTCTGGTAGTGACGATTCGTTTCGACCAGATCCAAGTGATGAATCCGAAACAGAAGACGACCAGGACTCAAGCTCTGGAGCAGATTCAGATGAAGAGATGACTGTTCCTGAAATTGGTAATAACAATCTTCGTGAAGCCGGTTCTACAGGTGATACACAAGCTGAAAATGTAATTTGGACTACGGTCACCGGTGTATTTGTTCCAAAAAAAATAGTTTTTCCTTCACGACCTTGCAATATATCACAGACCATTCACCGATCGTCCTCAATCGTTCAAATTTTCCACAAACTTTGGCCAAGATCTGTCTATATATATATTGCACAGTGCACGAACGAACGCTTGGATATTCATCGCAGATCATCACAAAATAAACGCTGCAAGACTATGGATCCAACTAACGCGGATGAAATAGAAGTAATCATTGGTTGTATGTTTACAATGTGCTACAATCGGGTGCCAAGCCTAAAGGATTATTTGTCATCACATTCATCGCTGGGAAACCAAGCAGTGAAAAATGCAATAACTCGCGATCGGTTCCTTATGGTTACATCAAAAATGTATTTCTCCCCACCCGAAAAGCCAGCTGACTGTTGTAAGACGTACTACGTGAACGATCTGGTTGAATGCTTGAAAAAAACGTTTCAAAACTGCAGACAAGATAGTGTTTATAGGTTCTAGTGCTAAGCAACTGCCATAGCAATAACATGGAAGTCGTTACAAAAACCTTGAAGACCGGTGAAAAAATTCAAGTTCCTTGCCCGCAAATGATTAAGTTTTATCGAGAGATAATGGGCGGCGTTGATCTGGCAGACCAAATGAGCGGCCTCTATGAATACTACCGAAAGTCAGATAAATGGTGGAAGAAGATTTTTTACAGGCTGATAATGATGGCAGCAGTGAACGCATGGGTCATTCACTCTGAAATGAATCGACAAAAATTGCCATTCAAAACGTTTTTGGTAAATTTATCAGAGGGCTTGGTTGCTCAAGGACTCGAAAAAACAGCTGTACGGAGATCGAATCATCGAGGTCGTCAGCCAGTGAGAGGAGTAGGGTCTCGACATTTGCCAATCGAGGGCACTTCCCGACGCCGTTGCGTAAATTGTGCGAAGTCTAAAAAACAAACGCGCACCAAAACAATATGCAAGGAATGCGAAATTCCATTATGTAAACATTGTTTTGCACCATATCACACTTCCTAAATATATTTATGTACAATATTATCTTATGTAAAATAATCAACAGTATTTATGTTTTTGTTATCTTACTTTTAGAAAAAGAATAAAGTTTATGTTTTCGTTGCCTAAACTACGACTGTATTGTATTTTGTGTTATACAAGCCGAATGGTACTTAATTGTACCACGGAACAACCCGAATGGTACACATATGTACCAACGCCCTCCGGACTCGCCCATACAAAATGTCTTCTTTTTTTATACGAATTACACTAATGAAAAGCTCCTTAACTAATTCTAAAATGAAAAATGTCTATAACTTTATCACCTGAATTGCGTCCCGAAAGGGTTAAGACGGACAAACCAGACCAGATATTGGTAAAAAGACATTGTTAGCTTATCATATCAGTCGCGTATGATAGCCATTCTGACAAGATGGACAGCGACAGCGAGACCATGGTGAAGAAATGCTTTTCCTGCCAGCAATCGCGACTAGAAATGAAGCGTTTAAGAGGTAATTTTTAGTTCCAAGGTAAAACCTTCTTCGATCTAGTAGAGAATGACATTTGGCTGCAGCGTTTTTTCGACACGTAACTTATATTACTAGACTCATATGTAAGAAGCTTCAACCCAATGTTCCATTTCTCATGTAAAAAATAATAATTATAGGTCCTTTGGGGGCTGCGTTTAGAGAAGTGGGCAGTTGCCACGCCCCCTGGATGAAAAATCACGAACATTTTTCCCTGGGGTTTCTCCGCAAACCCTATTACTGTGCCAAATTTCAAGGTTCTACGATGACTGGAAGTGCTCCATAGTTTTAATGATCTGTCAGTGAGTCAGAGTCAGAGTCAGAGTCAGTGAGTCAGTGGTTACGATTTTTGCTAATTTTGGGGCCTTATAACTCAGGAACCGCTAATAAAAAACAGTTGAAATTTGGTATGCTGCTGTGCGTCCCAATAAAACCCAATCCCGTCCCAATGAAAATTGTATGTCTCTAGCTTTGTTGTAAGGAGCTTTGTCACTATTAGAGGGGAGGTCAAAATTGACTGAGTTGGTTCGTGTAAATAAGGGTGTAGTGGCAAAGTTGGTAAAGTACTTGGCTGGGCACTACCGTGCCCCTTGATCTCTATTTCTATTTATCACTAACTATTGTAACAACTTAAATCGAATAATAATAAACTTCAATCGAAAAGGGTAAGAAGCAAAAAAGTTATGAGAATGGAAAACGATTTTATTATGAACAGAAACATTTTTGAAGATTGAACCGTGCCCATTTGAAGTCAAAAGTTATTATATTGGACAAAGAGAACTTATTTGAAAAAGGAAATGCCTGATTGCAAATTCTAAATAGCACAAATAAATCTTCCGTTTTGTTTTCAATAGAAAACATTATTTCCGTAGCAAAGCATAGACATTCAAAATATAGAAGACATATGTATGAATGATGTTCACAAGCATCGGCACAAAGGCAACTGATTCCAAATGAGTGAAAAGGCCTTAGTAATATTTGAGTACATTTAAATTATTGATGAAAACTATCTCTCCATGTGATCAATTTGCTTTATCAATTCCTAAGTACTTAAATCGTTACGGAGAACATTTGATTGGCTCTTTTGAGTCACCTAACCTACTCTTTATCTTAAAATAAATCTTAAGAAACGCAAAACCAATTCATCAAACTAACTAAATTTTTTTAGGAAAATAATTTATTTTTGTGTAAGGAAAATATTTTCTGTTCCACTTCACACCCAATTCGCAGAAAGGAAACAAATCATTTTAATGAAGTGTTGGTTTCTTTAACTTTTTAAGTATAGCTGCAAGTGGTGCTTAACGCGCCTATAACTTTATATTGTTCAGAAACATACTCCACCGCAATAGTGGTGAAAACTCCACTAGTCTATTTAAAATGGAAAGCCTGTTTCCTTCTAATCTTATTCGATACAATACTTCCTTATGATTTATGTACCTACAAATGAATTTAAAACATCTCACTTAACTGTTAACCATAACTATCCCTTTGCTTTCATTTGTCCACGAGATTATAGTCCCAAATCATTTCATAAATTCAAAAGATTTAAAAATTTCAATATCCCACTGTGTTTGAATTTAAAAGAAAAAACAGAAACAACATTTTTAACAATTTAAATCACGTTTCCAAGTTTTCAACATCAAATTGAATTATTTTTTTTTTTTAAAAAAACTTCCACGAAGAAAAAAGGGTCATTCAGTATCATCATAACTCTCGGACCACTTTGGTATGCAAATTGCTCGCTCTGCGTGCTTGTGCTATTTAGGGTAATCAGTGATAAGAAAAAATTATTAAAATAACTATTTATGCCCCTTTCAACATGGCCATGAGCAAATCCTAGATTTTATTCATGATTCTGGAAAATAAGGAAACACTCGTATTATGTGGCATTAAATTTCTACGACGCATAAAATACGTTTGCCTTTTTCTATGGCTGCTTCTCTTTCATTAGGAGTGCGAGTAATTAGATACAGAAAATATGTTATCTTAGGACTACACTAATCGAAATACATAATTAGTTGCCCTTAAAGTCGAAATTATGAAATATAATCTACCTACAGTGTAGCATTCATCTCTGCAAATGAAAACGGACTCTACGGCGAGCACGCACACCTTGGTTTGGGAAATAAGAAACTGCGACATTCGCAATGGGTTTTCTTTGAAGCTATTCATATGGACTCAATACAGAGCCAGTGGAATTGGATTTGATGAAATAAGTAAAAAAACAAATTAATAAAAATTAGAAAAAAATAATATTTCGTTTTTGACAGACTGTTTGTTTTGTTGTGGAAAATGTTGAAAAACAGAAAAAGTATGTTCGTTTTAATAATAGCTGAGTCCGCCAAATATTTTTTTTTTTTAAACAGGGCGCAAAACATCGAGTGTAGCTTCGGCTGTGTGGCACGTAGCGCCGTCCTGTTGAAACCAAATGTGGCCAATATCCTCCTCTTCAATTTTTGTGAACAAAAATTCGTTCAACATGGCCCGATAACGATCGCCATTGACTGTAACGGCCACTCCTCGCTCATTTAAAAAAAAAATGTCCCAATTATGCCGCAATATTTCCCAACGTTGTTCAAGCGTATACATAACCATATTCGTTCAGCGGAAGGATAAAACTAATTATCTGTCAAATCAGATATGAGCTAAGTGTTACCATTCGCGAAATAAGCACTAGTTGAAAAAAAAAAACGTTAGATGGCGGACCCTATATATTTTGAGCGAATTTTAGTAAAATATCCTCTATTTTTGATGTAGATTTCGAGTGTCACAAGCCAGCATCTTCATTTGGAATCCAGAGCTTCCCAACTGCATGGCATATTTACTAAGGTACTGCAACACAGCTGGATCCTTCGCAATTAAAGAGCTCCTGACGATAAATTCTATCATATGACTTGAAAATACGTTTGTTTTTGCCATGATTTGCCTAATTGAGAAAAATTTGTCTATAATCGATCTGCCAGGACGGAAGTCACGCTAGTACGTGCCGATTAGAGTCTCAGAAGGGTTTGAGACGTTCACGCAGTACGTTGGATATGATATTATACACCACATTATGCAGGGATATGCCTCTATAGTCCTTGCAAAACATAGAAACGACTTTTTTGTAAATGGAGATTTGGAGCTGCTGGTCTAGTATATATTAAACATGTATTTCCTCCACACAAAATTGAAATGATGATTTGGTCCGTATTTAAAGAGCTTTGTTGGTAGGCCATCAGAGCCGACGTCCTTGTTTTTCTTAAGATTTTTTTCATAGGTAAGCAAAATTTTTCTGTGCTGGGTGGCGGGACTAGTTATTCGCATGGGTTCTCTTCTCTACATGATGTCCGCTTAGAAGCTGCTTAAATACCACTACTCTTCCCTCCTGTTTCGAAGAGTTCTTTTAAAACCTCCGGATGTTATTTCGATCGCGAGACTCTGCGATCTTTTTTTTCTAAGCAGAATATTCTTCCCCCTTCTTCTCGTTGCTCTATACTGTTCCTCTGCTGCCCTTATTTTCGTTGCAGGGTTCTTATGTCAACATCTGTCAACTTTTTCTGGTATTCGCATACATAGCACGAGATGTTTCACTTGGGTTGGTGGAAACATAGGGGGGTTGCGGCTATTTCTTTGATAATGTCGCGATACTAAGGCCACTGGTTATCGGCATCCGTGGTACGCAAATTCACAGTGGAGGGTTTCTAACTCAATCATTCTTTAAAGTCTCTGGTTACTAAGACACCCAACGTCGAATATTTCAGCTCCTGGGGAGTCCGCAGCTTTTTCTAGTTGAACTGTTAAACTTTGAATCTGGCTACAGCAAGTCTCGAGTCGATAAGCACAAGGTCGTTTTGGTCGGCGGTTGGATGGTCTGGAGACCATCACGTTGCTGTTTGGATCCTAGCTATATCTACCGTACAACAAGCTGGAGCACCGTCAACTAGTTGGTAATCCATTTCGTGGATTTTGTCGCTATTAACTAACCCGCCAAAAATATTACCTTTTCGACTTAAGCATTGAAATTCCCGAGTACAACTATGATGTCATACTCCGTCCATGAGGTCATATAAGGCAAATTTTTTGGAATGTTGCCTTTATGCATATCATGCCATGCGATTAGTTATTGGCTTGAAGTTCTAAGATTTCCCACGCGGAACCCCTATTTAATACGTCCTTAAAGGCAGATTTAATGTAATATATGTCGCAATTTTGTCTCTTTGTCATAACTGATCAGCCAATACTATCTAGGACTGCAGGACGCTAATTTCGGTGCCTTTAACACGCTTCGTTAATGTAAAAGCTTTCCTTGTCCCATCAAAAGTTCATCTGCAACAAACTCTGAGTGGCGTTGGAGTTCCATATAGACCTGGAATTCAAATATGACGAAGCAACTCAAAATTCGTCTGTGACTTGGCTGTCATGTAATCTTCTTGTTGTCTCGATCTGAAGAAGCTGGTTCGGCGAACTGTTCTTACAATGAACATGTTCTTACGAAAAAAAAAAAAAATTTACCAAAGCAAATAATGTTTCCAATCACGTAACTGTTTTACTTTTTTGTCCGTCAAAATTCGCAGAAACCCATTCTTTTCCAATCACAGAATTCCGTCAAAAAGATATTCTATGGAATATTCATGATGGCAGACATAATTCAATGCAATATTCCTTTATTGCTGTTGATAAAGAGAATGCTATTTTGGTCTGGATATTGATGTAAAGCAAAACAGCTATTGCAAATATGAAGAATGTATTTGTTTCGAAGGACTCAAACTCACCTACCAAACATTTCCATTTCCATTTACATAAAAACCTCTCTCATTTAAATAGGGTAATAAACCTCTCTCATAATAACTCCTTATTTGTATTCTTAGTTATTCGCTTGGGTTCTCTTCTCTACATGATGCCCGCTTAAATACATCTATCTCTTTGATAATGTCGCCATACTAGGGCCACAGGTTATTGGTGTCCGTGGTAGGCACAATGCAGTGTTTCTAACTCAAGCATTCCTTAAAGTGTCTGGTTACTTATAGTGTGCTAAACACCCAACAACGAATTTCAGCTCCTGGGGAGTCCACATATATTTCTGGTTCAAATAGCAAACTCTGATTTTGGCTACAGCTAATAGGGGTTAGTACCGACGTTTAACTCTCCAAAAGTATGCCTCGAGTCGATAAGCACAAGGTCGTTTTTGTTGGCGGTTCGATGCTCTGGAGAGTACCACGTTGCTAGCTATATCTATCGTACAATAAGCTGGAGCACCGTCAACTAGTCGGTAGCCCATTTCGTGGATTTTGTCGCTATTAACTAACCCGCCAAAATTATTACCTTTTCGTACTCTATAAATGTTTTGGAATGTTGCATTTATGCTAGTTATAAGTCCTAATATTTTGCACGAAGAACTTCAATTTTAATACGTGCAATCCTTAAAGGCAGCCTTAAATGTAATATGTGTCGCAATATTGACTCTTTGTCAAAATTGATCCTACCCATATTATCTCATGTTCACGGAAATTTGGTGCTTCGTACCACGTGATTATAGACTTTTGTGTATCACCTCGGTTGAAGAGTGTCTGCACATTCCAGGTATACAGTTTTATGTCCACTGACGTTTAAGATCTGGTTGCTATTTAGTATCCGAGGTCCCTCTTAAAATTACATTTTCCCAAACCTGGAGGTTCGAACTGTAGTGTTGACCCTAGCACTGCAGGCCCTGTAACCCACTTCGTTAATGTAAAAGCTTTCCTTGTCCCATCAAAAGTTCATCTGCCACAAACTCTGAATGGCGTTGGAGTTCCATATAGACCTGGAATTCAAATATGACGAAGCAACTCAAAATTCGTCTGTGACTTGGCTGTCATGTAATCTTCTTGTTGTCTCGATCTGAAGAAGCTGGTTCGGCGAACTGTTCTTACATTGAACATGTTCTTACAAAAACAAAAAAATTACCAAAACAAATCATGTTTCCAATTACGTTACTGTTTTACTTTTTTGTCCGTCAAAATTCGCAGAAACCCATTCTTTTCCAATCACAGAATTCCGTCAAAAAGATATTCAATGCAATATTCATTTATTGCTGTTGATAAAGGGAATGCTATTTTGGTTTGGATATTGATGTGAAACAAAATAGCTATTGTAAATATGTAGAATGTATTTGTTTCGAAGGACACGAACTCACCTACCAAACATTTCCATTTCCATTTAAATACATAAAAACCTCTCTCATTTAAATAGGGTAATAAACCTCTCTCATAATAACTCCTTATTTGTATTCTTTTGGGCGCCATTTGACTGGCAAATAAAACAACACTATGCTGAATGGATTTATCCATTTTGGCAGCAAACGACCTATGTTGCTTCCTTTTCTTGGATAATACATTCGCATAGTGTGCTCGTCAGTGGTCCTTAATTAACAAAGACAGTAAATGCCTCCTACCTGCACGTGTCTTCTAACAAATCAAAGCAGTAAACAATATAAAGGATAAGCAAAAGTGTGCTTCACGCTCTGTTCTCAATTAAGGACATGTAAGGACATGTGTGCTGCCGCTTAAGCACTATAAATTATGGTTTAGGTTACGTGGCAACTTATTTCGTATGATTATCTTGGGATAGGCAAAAAAGAAATCCTTTTTTGGGCAAATGTTTCTTCGAGTGGCAATTTTGTCAATATTGTTTTGGAGGCGTATGAGTACCTACCTATTTCTTTTCCACTCTTAATTTATTACCACTTATGGGGCGAGAGCACAGCTGGACTGTGGAATTCGTTGGATAGCTTTGAGTAAGGACCGTACATGATGTCCAGAGAGTCCTACTACAATAAATGAGTTATAATGATGATTAGCCCGTTATTATTCCGGACACGATAAAAAGGAACTGGGTCAGAGTTTGAATAAAAAAAACAATAATTGAGCTATTACAACTTAGATATGAAGGTAATTGAAGTATTCATATATTATTCATAGAAATCTATAAGTGAATTCACAAAGTAAACAATGTGAAAAACTAGTAGGGTTGCTTCGAAAATAGACATTATTGTAGGACAACACAGTTGGATTAGAGCGATATGGCGCGACATTTAAGAAACCTAAAGAATATACAGCAATTCATTCAAAGCCTTGTTCGTCTTAGTTGAAAATTGAAGGACTGATGAAGCTGGAAGAGCAATTCATGGTTCGAAGAGGCTACCAAAATCAGGAACTGTACATGACCGAAGCTACTTTTTTTTTTTTAAATAAGAGAACGAAGAAAGAAATGCCAATGGCAGATTTCAAACACCAAAGTTATTACTTTTCCGATATTGAAAAAATATATTTCTGTAGCTAAGCACGGGTATATTATATAGATATTTACCCCTATCACGAGCTACGTCGTAATAGAAAAGTTTTTACGAAAAATCTATTACAAGTTCCCTTCGTAGTGGAAAAATTGCTACGAAATTCGAAATTCAATTTGGTATCATCACACCCGAAAAAACCTAAATTATTCTGTCCTTCTCTACGACAAGTTGTTTTCTGTCGTAAAAAAAAAACGTTAATAGTTATTTCAACAAAATCTACGTTCTTTTTAAAATAATTTTATTTATTTATATTTAAAAATACATATTTTAAATTTATAAATCTCATGAAGAACGTTGATTGGGCTATACTTATTTCGAAATCGTTCACGGTGCCACTATGCTGGTAGCCGCCTTCAGCTATAAATTTGGGGTCATAGAAGATGCTAATACGCCCGGCACCAGCCTCGCTTCAAGTTCTGGAAGCACGTATTTGACGGAGTCTTTGTTAAGTCTGAAATTTTTTCTAAATCTGCGAAAGATAACAATGAAATGAACAAATTTAAATAATTGCAAGAATAACTTACAGTATATCATGTTATTAAATGTTATATGCGTCCTTTAGTCACCTTCTTTGAATTTTCATTTTTGTTATTGTATCGCCTCTTTATGAATTCCAACGATGGCAATTGCAAAAAATTAAAAATAAAAAATTTAAATATGCGCGACAAACTAGTTTTTGAATTTGACAGATGGGACATTACTCAGGGACCAGGTAACAAAAATCCTTTTTTTGGAATTTTTAACTTGAGGGCAAAAATATTTTATTATAATCGACAGTTATAATGGTAATGTTTTTTAAATTCAGGGCTTTTTCTTTCTATTGTTTCGAGTAATAATTGTGATATAAATATGGAAAATAATTTTTCCAATCCGCCAATGCTTTTTTTCGAATCCCATCGAATATTTTGATTTATTTTCCCAGGGATTTCTCCGAAGGGAACTTGTGATAAGCCTGATTAGTCTCATAAATGTGCACAACTCTTTTTCCAGTAGGTAAAATTCTTTAAAAGAAGAGCAGCTGTACAACAGGATGTCCCTATTAAAAAGTAAAAAATCCTGCAGCGTCAACGAATAAATAATGGCATAAAGTAGGTATATACTCTCACCCCACCTCATGTTATAACCCTTCAAAGTGAAATTCTATAGCATTAGAACTATACCTAACTTAATAATGAAAACAACTTAAAAACCCAGGATAAATGAGAGTTTATTTGAGATAAATCCACTGAGGATCCTATACTACTACATCTGGCTGAAACGCCTCTGAAACTAAAGAGTGCATAATGGGTTATGGCGCAACTACGTAATAGTGTTGCCCCATTGTTCCTTTGTCAAAAGCATTGTGACTTCGTCAATGAAGCTCTGTGCGGGGTTGAGGGCAGATGGAGCCTAGATCTCAGCCAAGTGTTAAGCAAAAGCCCGACCAGTCTGCTTTCTCTTAACGTATCAGGGAACCTAGCAGAGTTGTACTGACTTATGGCTGCTTTCTCTAGGTGTCAGAAGGCTTTTCTTAGCGGATTTCATGTTCAAAAGATTAGAGTTGATGATAGAAGTGTCTGATCTATTCACAGCTTAGATCTAAGTTTGGAAGATCCGTCATTCTGAGAAAAGTATCTGAGAAAAATCCACCCACTTTCCCTATCTGAGTTTTTGAATTATGTGTAAAGATCTGACAGACTGTTAAGGTCTTCGAAGGTCTTGTCAAAATCAGACTTAAGTGTTTCATAATTAGTCAGTGACGCTAATGTCCACAAGAGCCAGGATTCCAAATTCTGATCTCCACAGCCTGAGAGCTAGTAGGTGTAGAGTAGAAGAAACTGCCACTTTCTTCGAAAAAGCCCAGTTGGTTGCACATGCAATAAAGTTTCCAACCCAAGTTCAAATTCATAAAGTAAAATTGAGTATGTGAACAGTGAACTATGTTCAGTTGTATGTCCCACTTATTTCGGAAAGCTTTCCTGCAGTCGTACAATGCATTCAGAAGTTTCTTCATTCGCTTGTTCCGTTGCAAATTTACGCTTTTAATTTTCAGTCGCACTCATTTTGGTACTCTCAATATATTTTTTTGAAAACAGGATAAGATGCGGATTTTTTTTTGGTTTACCTTTTTAACTTTCTCATAAACATAAGTATGAATACTAAAGAGAAAGTTATTACAATCGTACGGAATCCACTGAATATGAGGGATTTTATTGCGACAAAAGAGAAATCCATAAAGTGGGTCTGCCGATGCCTTCCCTTTCGTTGGTCTGTCTGTCCGGAGCCGTATCACGAAGCGGTGATTGACGGATGTGCTTCAAAGTTCGTACATAAACTTTTTGGGGTGACATCTCGCGCAGTTTTTTTTTTGTTTTGCTTTATCGTTTTAAATATCGGTATCTGCAACAATATTTAAAAAAAATACTTTTCACTGATTTCCTCTAAAATGGTTTCAGGGTTTTTGGTTTTTTTTTTGTTCTTTTGATGTTTGGAGTGTAAGTTGAATAAACTTTCGATCTTTAATACCAATTACCGAAAAATTTAAGTTTTTCGTTTTCGGTATTTAAGGTCGAAAGTTTGTGTGGAGCGAGACTGGTACGGCGCTAAACAAGGAATATATTCTTCCAATTGCATTTCCACCCCAATCGCCAGACTAAAATCCTCGTGAGCATATCTGGGATTTACTCGAAAAAAGGATTCCAGAAGGACCATATCTTAAAAAAATGCTTGAAGCAGCTTCAAGGGGCTTTAAAGGAAGAATAGGAGCAAATCACAACTAAGAAAACCTTAAGGCTTATCAAATCGCTCAGGATACCCCAAAAGTTATTTTCTTTTTTACAGGTCCTATTGTGTGGGCAGCCTTTTTCGAAAGAAATTTTGAGAATTAATTTTTTATTGGTTTTTTTACGAACTTTGAACATGTGCTTAATTTAAATTGTTATGTAGTGATAATGAAAACGTAAAACAACTTTATTATTTTTGTATAATATGATGTAGCAGGATTTAAGCAAATATAGGTAGTAAGATATGTGTAAATTTTTCAAAAACTCTTTACAATTGTATTGTTCTTCACCAATTCAACGCCTCACGCCCGCAAAGTGATATAATCTATAAAATTGTCTAGAAAAGACCTTGAACAGCGGCATGAAATTTTCACAAAGTCATAAACTTGTCTATGGCCTAACCGTAGGAGCTTACCATTCCATTTGTTAAAATAACACATCCTGTTCGCTTAAAAAAAAACCTTTTCCTAATAAACTTAAACTTTAATCTGCGAATTGATTAGCGCACACATTCAAGCTGTTAGACACGGTCAGTTAATTTTATGTCCTTTCCGTAATAAAACTTCCTCCCAATGTGAGCTGTGTGAACACGACAATTTTATTTATATCAACGTACCTACATTAAGAAGATTAGAATCCTTAAACGTTTGCTGCACAATCTAAAACTTCCTTTGCTTTCTCGTGTTTGATGTTTATTGCTGTCGTCTGCCTCTGCCTATCCTATCGCCTGGAAATGAAGAATTAACATGTGTTTCTGAAGTAAAACATTTGGAATTTGTCTTTGTTTTTACATGAATCTGTTAATCTGTGCGATTTTATGAAGCCCAAAAGTTGAAAATTAACATAATTCCCTGCAAGAAGTTGGAAAACATTTTGACAGCCGTTGCATGCAAACACATTCCGCAAGTGATAATAAAATATGACTGCTATAGCCCGTTTGCAAATGCGGTAATGAGGGGTAAATTATGTATACAAAATACAATAGCGGTAGTAGGTAGAGTCTTGCTGTTGTTTTTGTTTGTACAGCAAATTGACAACACGTGCTATTAGGAACTGTAATTCAGAAAATCTCATACGATTTGTTCCGGAAGAAATTAATTTGATTCAAATGAAATTGCAAGTGAATGACATTCCTATTTGTTAAGCAAAATGCCAAAGATTTTATTCAGCTTGGTAGCTATCCTGAATCAAGGTCTTGTAGTGAAAAGCCAATCATTTTCAAATACGTGCCAAGGTCAAGTAGGTACTTGTACCACCTACAAGTGGTACACTGTAGTCACAAACTATTGCTATGGCTTTGTATGTAATTGCATTGAACATTACTCCTTGCAACATGCGAGAAGGAAAAGTATCAATAAACGTCTTGAAGATTTTCCATCAGAGTGCCTATACTATATGTACTTGCTTGAACCACTCAATTAGTTTTCAAAAGATGCCGTATTTATTCAAATACGTAGCAATAAAAATTGAATTACATACAATCTGATCGAAATTCAATGGGAATAGTATAAATTTTATATATGTATTTTGATCCACATTTAGGAAGTCTATGGCTGATGTAGTATGTAGTTACGTGCTACAAGGAACTTAACCCTTTGTATTGCAGAAATGCAACGTACGCCAAAAGTGTCCTTTTAATTACCCGAGGGCAAATCAGATCTTGTATTGATTTATGCGGGTTGTAAAGGTTGTCTCAAAATTTTCCTAAGATGTAATTTTCTTACAAAGAAATCAAGTTGTGTTTAATCATACGATCTAGGAGGCTTATTCTGATCAGCGAAACAAGACCAGGGAATAACTCAATCACTGTTTCAAAGGCTGAATGGCATGTGGCAACGTCTTGATGAAATCGCAAGACGTCCTCGTCACTACCATTCAATTTAGGCAGGACGAACTCGGTTATCCTGTCGCGGTAATAGTAATAGTCACTGCTTTACCAGCCTTTATTTTTAAAGAGGTTTAATGCTTTCACCCCAATGGCAGCAGTCACCAATCAGTGACACGTTTAGGATGTATTTATTTTTTGACAATCACTAAACCCAAAATTTGGAAATATTGACAATTATCAAAGATATCGAGGTGAAATTGAGATTCATCGCCTAAGATTATATTGCTCGAAAAATCAAAATCTATTTGTTTATGTTTTATTTGTTATTTTTGAAAATGTATCTATTGATTTTAGTGATGCATTTTTATAAAACACAAGAAATCCTTTATTTGAGATGATGTGCTTAAGTCGCACAAATTTTTTCCGGAGCTCACCGTGAAAAGGTTGCATGCTTAAATTAGAGATCAATAGAGTTTGTTGTGAGTTAGCCCTGCCTCTCAGGATACAGGTACTCGTTTTGCGTCTTTTTTCAATAGCCTTTTTTGACAGATCACATGTGAGGCGCGTCATGCTGTCATGTTATTTTTGTTTAGTATTGTTTGGCATTTCATAATGGAAAGACTTACGCGTGAACAACGTTTACAAATTGTTCAACTTTATTATGAAAATTCACGTTCTGTGAGGAATGTGTTTCGTGCACTTCGCTCAACTTATGGTCAACATAATCGGCATACTGAGCGTACTATTCGCAGCACCATCACCCATTTTGAGACCCAGCATTCATTATTGGATAATATTCGACCGAATAGACCACGTCCAGCACGCTGTGAAGAAAATATAGCGGCCGTAGCTGAGAGTGTACACGAAGACCGTAGAGAGTCGATTCGGCGCCGTTCGCAGCAACTCGGACTGACGTATGGAACGACTTGGCGCATTTTACGTCAAGATCTTAAATTGAAAGCGTACAAAATTAAGCTTGTGCAACAACTGAAGCCGCTCGACCATCCCAAGCGACATCGCTTCGCTCTATGGGCTCTTGAAAAGTTCCAAGAAGATCCGACGTTTTCGAGGCAAATTTTGTTTAGCGATGAGGCCCATTTTTGGCTCAATGGGTATGTAAACAAACAAAATTGCCGCATTTGAGACGAAGAGCAACCTGAAGAGATTGAAGGACTACCACGTCATCCAGAAAAAACAACGGTTTGGTGTGGTTTGTTGGCCGGTGGAATCATCGGTCCATATTTCTTTAAAAATTATGCCGGTGCGAACGTAACCGTCAATGGCGACCGTTATCGTGCCATGATACCCGACTATTTGATGCTTGAAATTGAAGCTCATGATCTCGGCGACATTTGGTTTCAGCAAGACGGCGCCACTTCCCACACATCGCATCAATCAATGGACTTATTGAGAGAACATTTCGGTGAGCACATAATTTCACGTTTTGGGCCGGTCGATTGGCCACCAAGATCGTGTGATATCACACCGTTAGACTTTTTCCTGTGGGGATATGTAAAGTCAAAAGCTTATGCCGACAAACCCGCTTCGATTCAGGCCTTGGAGGAAACCATCACGCGTGTCATTCGCCAGTTACCAGTCGAAATGCTCGAACGAGTGATCGAAACGGCCAACGGCCAACATTTGATAGACATAATCTTCAAAAAATAAATGCCAAAGAATGTTCTTTGAAATAATAATAAACATTCTCCATTAAATTTGAATTTTCTGTGTTTTTTTTTTTGGGAACCTCGAAATGGATCACCCTTTACATAAAATGTTGGTTTATTGTGAGTTGTTCATGAGTTTTACGATTGATGCTGATTAACAGTGAGCTTTCGTGTCTTGAACAAAAGAAAAACTATGCCACATTGACGAACTTACCATCAGAATTATATGGATTATTACCTTCACTTCTCTGCATCTCTACTGGTCTACCCGTAGAGCTAACTTCGTCACTGAGTCCAATCAAATACTGGTGTTGTTATACGTGTGATGTGTGATCCAGGAGTTTCAAGGCCGTAATTCGAATGACAAAAAAGAAGAGATTGTGGTGATACCCTAACAACCATATTTATAAAGGTTTCGAACATTTTGGATTAAAGAAATGTCAAGACGATGTGCGGCCTTTCGTATGCTTGACTCCAGCGTTTGTATTAAAATTGGCAGCCTTATTAAGAAGGAATGTAACGCTTTTATAAAACTTAAAGAAGGTTGCATAAAGGCTGCGTGTAACACGTTTGGATGTTGGTATGTTCCCGTATAAATGTGTTTTTGTATGGAAATGTGACTTTATTTTACTCTTTCCCTAAGGTAGGAAATACCGAGTTTTTACCTTGCGTTGGTTTTCAATTGTCTTAGCTATGGATTATATGAAGTGTTCCTAAGTGCTGGAGATATATACAGTAGTGGGCAACAAATAACATGAAGTATTCTTCTAGTACCTAATAATCATAAATAAAAGAATACGTGCATGCCAGTTCATTCCGGTTACAAAAAAATACTTAAGTAAGATATATATTGCTATACTTTAGACGAGAATAACGTGGTACCATAGTGTGGTTTACTATCACCACACTAGGCGTACACGAAAGAATTAAAAATCTCCAATTGCAATATTTTCATTTGCAATTCACAAATCACATATTTTTCGTAAATCACAACGTTTTTCTTTAAGATTGATTAAAAATAAGCTAATTTCACGCACAAAACATCTCAATCTACGGCATTTGGTTTGGAATGATTTGCGATAAAAGTTATATTTTGCGAAAATTGTCGCAAATTACAAATTCAAATTATCAATTTTACTAGCAACAGTAACCAATTTCAATTTGTGAAAAATATTTGGTAATTTTCTAACTCTGAATGATTAAATCGATCAAAATTTGTATTAATTTAATATGTTTAATTAAACATCATTCAAGAATCGTAGATTGCGAAATGTTATTCTTCATAGATCCCAGAACTTTTCACACTTCGGAAACACTTTTCTATTAAAGTAAATGTCTGTAATAGGTTAGAGTGTATCAGAGAATGGGCAGTACAGATACACCAAATTTTTTGAGCTAATACGATACAAAACATCCACCCAAATATCAAGTAACTTGCTTACGAGGATTCTATCGGCAGCAAAGACTTACTGATGTTCTTTAGGGTCCGTCACTATTCCTTCAAACAGTACTTCAAAACGACAAAAATAAAAAGCAAGGGACTAAAGGCGCCAGCCTGGTACACACCAACTCTAACTCTTGTTTTTGCTCCCTCGTATATGGACCATGGTCATCTGAAATTAGGTTTCAGTCAGGATGATCCTTATAAATTCAACAGCATCTCTAGTTGATTTAGCCGCGACAAACCCGTAAAGTTTTGGGTAACGAATATACGGTCACTTACTTTTAGTGTGAATTATACTCGCCAAGAAACCGAGAAGAAAAGCGCGTATGGATTAGTAGTTCCACCTTTTCTTAGAACTTTGATTATGCGATGAATAATTTTCTATAATAATTTTTCTAAAATAGCATGCCTTGCGGACCTCAGTTCTTTATTTAAAAAGGCTACGATTGTAGGTCAGGCTGTTGGCACAAATGTACACGTATGTTAAACACAATTTAATAGGACCAAGTAAATATAATGGCAATTTAAAATGTTTCCAACAATGAAAGTACGCCTGCTATAAATCTTACTCTCTTTTGAATAATCATGATATTTGAATGGGACGAACGCAAATGTACCTATGTTTGTCCTGACAATATGTTTACTTTTAAAAGTAAACAGAATCCTGCAACCCAATATTTGTTTGCATACACATTCTTCCTTATGCTCTGGCTACTGTTTTTGTCGGCTCCTGAGTGTATAAAGTAAGTCGAATATGATTGAAAAAGGTACTTTCATATAAATTTTAATGTTGACAAACCAGCAAAAACTCGAATGTCAGAAACTTTGAAAACAATTAGAACATTATTGAAAGGCTGCACTTGTTTGCTTGGGGGAACTGTTTGACCCCTTAACCCAATATCATCCCCAATATGAGTATTACATAGGGTCTTACAATATAAATAAAACTACGGTTCATCCAGTATTCGAAATAGGGAACATATTGGTATCTACATGAACCGAAAACAATATTGATGTGTTAATAAAAAAAAAGCATTCCTTATTTGATTAGATTTGATATGAATATAGAAGTAAACATAGTTTTGTTTTGTTTGCAAAATGTATTTTAATCAGGGGAATTTCGATAGGCGATCCTGCTTAAATATTCACGCACGAAATGAATTAGACAATATTTGTCATTGCTACAACACACTTCGAAACAAATTTTAAATCCTTTTCTGTTGTCTTCCCGTATGGGGAAGAGAAACGAACAAAAATAAAACAATAATGGAAAACACTTCACCGCCTCATGTGTGTTTTCATGAAGCACCAACTTTAAGCTAACTCCACTGCTGCATTGCCATATGGAGAAGAATGAAACAACAAAAAAACTATAATAGTTTTTGTAATTACTAATTGATTACTTAATTGACTACTAATTGATTTATTGGTTCAACATGAAAATAGTGTGAGAAGTTCCTGCGCTTTCAATAACTTTCATTGCTTTCCAAAGATTTGAGACATTCCTACATATACATTTAGTTATGAGCAGGTAAAAAGGGGTCGAACGGAGTTTACTTAACATACATATTAATAATAATGATGTGTTATATTTGGGTCAAAGGTATACCGCCCTAAAAAGCGACATTGAACAACTTTGTGTGGGCGTGTTATTGGGAATTTAATTACCCAAGTTTTGTGAATAACACAACATTCAATTTCGGTTAATTGAGCGATAAAACCATATCTTAGGTGGGTGTTGTTTTGGGGTTCCAACGCCCCTTCTTGATGAAGTGAAGATTTTGGTAAATGTGTTTGAAATTTAAGTAAGTTTCCAATAATTTTCCTTTTAGTAACCTACTAATACCTATGCACTGAAAAGCTTAAAGCGAATGCTTTAAATTAACAACAACAAGTTACAGCACTGTTTCACGAATTGCCCCTAGCCGATTATCAGATTACTTTTTATGGTGCCGAAGTTTTAATCGGCTTACTGGAGAGACCCAAGTTGTGCGCTAGTTGTTAATTGGGCAAATAGCCGAGTCAGTTGACTGTAACAATCAAAACCAAAACTTCTCGTTTTGAAGCGGAGTCAGATGAGATGATTGTTGCAATCAATCTCAGCATTCTCCTAAATATTTTATCGAATTTTTTCCGATTTCTTAATCAAACCTCAAACCACTGTCGAAATACTCTATATAACCATTGAACGTACGCTGCTCGGGACACTAAAATCTTCGAAAAAGCATTTACCTACAATATTTTTTACTGAATCAGGCAGTTGCCCAGAAAATGTTTTGCAGTTTCTTCGTTCGTGACGAAGTCATGACTCCTGGCGAAGTGATTAAATGGTACTCCTATTCTATTGGCATTTCGGCCTTACAGGCAGTGGCTAGTGGTACTGATAACTTATATTTTTCTTACAAGTTCATCCGCTCTGCTTGAAATGTAGAGATTTCGCATCTGTTGGCAATCACGTTCAGAGATTCTGTGCATTGTTTTATCAGCTTAGAAATTGTTGTTAGCGATTTCAGGGTTTTGATCACTGCTTGATTGTCTTTAAGGATAAGAGAGTCTTACCATCTATCGGTTTACCAAGACCAACGAATTTTTAGTGAAAATCTAAGAGGAGTAAAAGAGAGAATAAAGAGAACTTTGAATATACATATATAAAAGATCTGAAAAAGAAAACCAATTTTATATTCTAATTATTCAAAATTTCACAAATAGTATTTATATTTAAACATGTGCTTTATATGTATATCTTTAAAACTTCAAATTGGAAAACTTGCCAAGTATAAAAACTTGGCATTCTGTTTTAGATCTCAGTATTTTTTGTGGCTGACTTGTAAGGTCAAGGCGATTTTTGTATAAGAAAACTTGGCTATTCTTTATCTTTATGTTTTTGTTGTGATTTCAATACTTTTTGCAAAGATACTTTCATTCATGCACATTTTTCAAAATTTTACAATTGTTGGAATTTTTACCGAACGTTAACGCCCTTTTTCGATGCAAATACAATTTATATTATATTGCCTTGTTTGCCTTAAAAAGAACTACCAACATGTAAAATTTCATGACTGTAAAATGAGTTTGATATATGGGCGTTGAATATACACCTTGTTTTATTTTTTTCGTTGTCTGTTCTTCAAATCCAATCTCCACGTATAATTTCATAACTCTTAGTTTTTTGGGTGCAAAGTTAAAGAAAGGGGCAGCTACCACGCCCCCTAGTTGGAATATAAACAATATTCTTTTTTTTCCGTGTTTGTTCTTAAAAGCCAACACTCATGTAAGAAATCATAATTGCAAGTCTTTTGAGGGCTGAGTAAAAGAAAAGAGGCGGCTGACACGTCCCTAAATGAAAAATAATAAATATTATTTTGGGGCCTTATAACACTGGAACTGCACATGTTAAAAAGTTTAAATTTGGTATAAATTCCACTGCTGTGCATCCCAATAAATCATGAAATTTTATGTCTCTAGCTTTGTTGTAAGCGAAGTTAGAGGGGGGGGGGGGGGTCAAAATGGCCTGAGTTGGTTTGTGTAAATGTAGGTGTAGTGTCAAAGTTACTAAACAACTTGGCTGGGCACTACCGTGCCCCTTAATACAAAAAAAAATTATGTTAATGGTTTTGTTTACGTAAAATTATATGCTTGACCAAAAAAATTCAACTTCAAAATTTCACAAAAATTCAAAGAATTGGCCACAAAACAAATACTTTACAGCAATATTAAACTTTATCAATTCTAAAGAGCAAGGGCTGGAATTTTTTGATTGGAACAACCAAACAGCAAAATACAGTAACAAGCACTGGAATATTCAGGATATACTTTTGATTTCCTTGATTTTAACTTGCTCTGATCCGTAATAGACAAGCACTGGAATCCTCTTTGCTGTGTTTCTGTTTCGTCTTAAATGCCACCTTCCATCCGCACCATCACTTTATTAGGTTTTTTTCCAATTACCTCGGAATTCGCTTCAATGGAATGTTGATGTCAACTTATATTAAGAAACCTCATAGCAAACTAGGAAGTAGGTACCTAACTTATCCCAAACTTGTATTTAATTTTGTTGTGCCCAAATTTCTTATCCGCTATCTGCTTTTCATTTTTCTTTTCGATTATGTCCAAATCGAGGGTGTCCCCGTGTATATTTTGAACATGAAGATTTTTTTCCCCCTAATATAGAGTAGCTCTGTGGGTGATATGCCTGTATTACCATGCGGTGTTGCATTATACACCAGCAAAATCTTTTGAACTTCCTTTCTAGTTTACAAATTTTAATTTGGTTTGTCTTTCAAATTAAACCATTAATTTTTTATTAAGCTACCTACCTTATAAAATGGTTGAAAATTTCATTACACATCACATTTTTACGATTTACCTCTTATACATGCAAAGACTAACAGCAATATGTATATTATTTTGAGGCTTTAGATTCTTGTTGTGCTCAATCAACTTTAAAAAGCAAGATTTTAGAATATAGAAAATGTATGGCAATACCGACTAAATGACGGAGATAGAGATGAAGAAGGTAATGTTACAGCACAGCTACTTTTATACAACATTTTACTCCATTATACATATTCAACCGGTTTTTATATGTGGAATGTTGAGAGAATGAAAATGTCCTGGAGCAGATGCGTCCTTGTTAATAAAATTGCTGTACATATTTGACTTTTTTGTATATTTCAGCCGACGCGACGTGCTGAAATTTTGAACTAAAAATGTAAATGATATTAAGACTATGTAGAAGTCGAAAAAATGGGTCCTTACACTCTTCGCGACACCTTTTCACAAGCTTAGACTTAATTTCGACAGCGGAGAACGCTTTAAATGCAGCCAGCTTCAGCTCGAACTCTAATCCCTGCGTCCATTTTTTAGCCATATGCGGTCGTAGGGAGTCAGACGCCCCGCTAAGCTCAGGTAACTGATTAGAATCTGCACATACCCTAACGAGTTAGTCTTCCAGCATATATATGTAGGTCCACAACTCTGCTATTTTGTAAGGGTTGCTTTACATTGCAGCAGACTTACCGCCACATGCAATCGTTTATACCTTTGTAATGTGTGTCAGATAAGTCACTTTCCTAGTGAAAAACAAGTCCTCCATATGTCGACAAAAGTCTTAAAACATCCATCAATTGATCCTGGACCAACTATGGACTAACTGTTGTGGCCACGGCGTCAATCCCCAAAAAACTGAACTGGTTCCAAAAATCTACAAAATCTTACATTCTACCATCTCAATCAAATTTATTAGCTTAATCTTCTCTGATGTAGATAATTTAGGTCTCAACTTAGATAAGCAGCTTAGCTGGAAAGCTACTGTAGCACTCTTTTTATACCCTATCCTAAGGGTATATTAATTTAGACACATGTAACACCCTAAGGAAGCTAGTAAGCTGAAATTTGGACCACATATTCCATAGGGATTCGAAATGGTTAAGTGTAAACAATTTTTGAATACACCCACAATTTAGAAAAAACCGATTTAAAGCTAAAGTTAGAGAGAAAGAGTCCTAAACGAACCCTCTCAGTGGACCGAAATCCAAAGTGGGCACTTTCAACATCATACCCCAACAACAGTTTCCCAAAAACTTTCATTTAACCAGATCTTCTTGGGAAGATGGTGTTTTCTTAGAGAACAAATCTATCCACTTCTACACCGACGAATGATGGATATGCCTCCAGATAGACCAAATCTTAGCCTATTTATGCATCTTCCTAAAGATCTTAAACGCTCAACGAGTTTGGTCATCGGAACCACGCTCGCCACTAAATGCATGGATGAGTAGGAAGAACTCTCCACCTTCTTTGCGCATGTCCTGGTCTCCATCAGTAAGGAAATCTAGGAGCTTTGTTATACAGTGATCTCAATGATCTAACCTGACCGACCTCAAATAGATCTCAAGCTTAATAAGCAATTCAAAATGGCTAAACGAGGAGGCAGAACAGAATGGTATCACAATGGACTTTACATAGGTCTAAGTGTTTCGACCTTTATCGCGACTGCGACTTCAAATTTTGTATTACGAGTATTGCTTCATTAGCCGCGTGGGGTATAACTTTTATCCAATTGTATTTGATCTCAAAAAGTATTTCTTTAATGAACAGATCCCACAGAAGTGGTGAGATAATCCTTCTTTGTGGTATTCATCTAGATGTGGTTACTTTAAGATATGTATATATCTCTTAACTTCAAATTCTAAATTCAGAGCTTGGATATCAGGGTTTAAAAGAGCGGTAAGAACGCACAGTACGCCACTACTAAATTGTCTATTTATATTTATTTCTCTGGCGCGTGTGAATTATAAAAGCAATTAGCTTATCATATCAGCCAATACCTTAATTACTCAGCACTCGGAGAGAAGAATTAAATTCAAAAATGTCCCGCTTTAATTTAGAAACACCGCAGATGTGAGACACAACTCTATTATTGGAATATTGGGTCATCAGCGTACGGTTGGATCATCGATTTCATCCTTTCAATGAACTTAACTTAATGGCGTTGCCTTTTACCATATTTGCTAAGGGTAAATGTTTTTTGAAAAGTATATTCCCAAAATCAGTTTCTAAGAAAACTAGTTTAATTTGGTCCTCTCCCATTCCAGTATACAGATGATTGTCTCAAGTCAGCATCCAAAATGTACCTACACCTATTGGCCTTGCTAAAATTCAAGGGAAATCATGATAAAACAGAACCTATTGCCATGATACATGCTGCCAATAGAGCCCCACTCTAAGTGATATCATTAAATTCACATTAGGAGCACAAGGCTCACGCAATATGTACCTACACACAACACTTCGAAATACGTTACATCTTGGCAGCAACACACTTGCGTAAGATTGCCAAAACAAACAATTCGCTTAGTGTGGCATCTCATTACTTCAAATTACATCTTATTGAATTTCTATTTATATGTAGATCAGATTATTTTATTCAGCTCAGCACATACATGGAATCCTGAACCGTGTCGGACGTTCGAATTGCTTACTCTGCACTTGCGACTCTCTGGTTAAAGCACAATGGCAACGATCCCCAACAAGTCAGCACGTACAAAAATAATAAAGTTTCCTATTTAAAGCGTCGTCTTCGCTTAGAATAAGCATCTTGGGTTGGACCATGGGCCACTTCAGCTTGCATTACCGTTACACGTTATGAACATGTCGGGTTTGAACGCTCCACCAGCTCCATTACACGATTACCATCTGAAAATTGTTTTCGGGTCTTGGGCTCTGTAAACACACAATGTGTATACGCGTTAAGCAAAATTAAAAGGAAAAAAGATATATTCGCACTAGTTGATCCCAAAAGGATTATTGTTCGTATTTCGACTTAAAATCCCCAAATAAACCAACAAAAAAAAAAATAAAACAAAAACTGATTCCAATAATGGCCTAAACTGTGATGGTATCTATGGAATTGGATTAACTTGACGTTCGTGGATGCTTATTAAAATTTGTCAATGATTTCCCACAAAGCTTCGACTATCATCGAAATCAAATTAAATCTGTCCCATTTTGTGTTCAAGATACTGCCTCCACTAACGTATGTTTCCAATCTCATGAGGACAAATAAAAATCAGATTCTCTTAAATCAGTGTGAAAAAGGGGACGAGGACTGCAAAGATAATCTTCTTCAAGGAGTACTTAATGCGAATCGAAGAGCACAGAACTAGGCATGAAAGCTGGTAATGATATATCCTCATTCTGTTTAAAAGGGAAGAAAATTACTTGGATATTTGTGCTGCGAGTGTGTATGGTGGAATGTAATGTGTGTCATTCACACCAGATGGATGTCATATTGATGATGTTTTAGTTTGGAATGGTAAATATGGGAGTACAACACTCGCAGGAACGATGAATATATTTGACACCATCAAAATGAGACTTATCGTCATCGTCTTTGGCGTGAAGGGGAAGCATTTCAATCAGTGTGAAATGAAGTATAATAAGCGATTTTTTTCTTATTATATGTGGGGATATGTATGTAGGTAGATACTCGGGAAAAATATTTAATAATGAAGGGGAAAAGAAAACACGAGAGCTGGTGTTGATATTATTTTTATCATATCCTGATGGAATATTTTTTATATTTCCTTTAATTAATTATATAGGATATATATATGTATATATGAAGCCAAGAAATGGTCTCCTCTTTGGAAACATATTTAAAGTAAGGGCCCAGCGAAGCTTACAGCCCCCAAAGTATTTAACATTATAATGGATATAGTTTTCGAAAAACCGAAGGCAGACAAAATCAACCATTGTGTTTTTGTATTTAAATGGCGAAGTATAGTGTTGCCAGAAATATTTTAAATGAACTAGTTATCGATCTTGAAAATCCCGCACTTTCCTGGAGAAAGAAGGATCCAAGAAAGGGTACAAAACTGGGACCAACACACACTTATGTCGGCAAACTTATGGAAACTTTTTTTCTCTATAATAACGGGTGATTTTTTAAGCGTAGTTTTTTTTCTTTTTAAAATCGAATAAAACACTCAAATTTGCATCAAGTATTCAACAATTTTATTGTTATCCATAAATATGCCTTTGCCATTTACGATTTAATGACAACTTCATGTAAATGTTGTCCGCGGCTCCGTTTCAAATGGTCCATTCAGAAGGTCCAATTTGGCGTCACTTTTTCGAGCATCTTGGCCTGTATTCCACGAATTACGCGTGTTATGTTATCTTGTAAGGCTTCAATCGTGTTCGGCTTATCCGCATAGACTAATGACTTTACACAACCCCACAAGAAAGAATCAAGAGGCGTTAAATCGCATGATCTTGGGTGCCAACTCACAGGGCCATTTCGAGAGATAAGCTTCTCACCAAATTCGTCCTCCAACATGCTGTGTGGCATGTGGCACCGTCTTGATGAAACTACATGTCAACCAAGTTCAACTCAGCCAACTGGAGCAAAAAAAAGTCGCGTATCATGGCTCGATATTGTTCGCCGTTGACGGTAACGTTTCTTCCATGGTCGTCTTTGAAGGAAAATGGACCGATGATGCCACCAGCCCATAAACCACACCAAACTGTCGTTTTTTCGGGATGCATCGGAAATTCTTGTATGGCATATGGCTGTTCATCACTTCAGTTGAGACAGTTTTGCTTATTTACGTATACGTTGAGCCAGAAATGAGCCTCATCGCTGAACACATTTTTTCGATAAGACAGCGGATTTTCGCATTTTTAACAGAGCACGAATTTTGATAATAAATTTCAATAATTTGCAATCATTGTTCGTTTGTAAGTCTTTCCATGATTAAAACTGAAAACTTTTCACTTTGACAGATGACGTTTGGACGCCATTACTAACCATTGCTGCCAACCTGAAAAACTTAACTCTTCAAAAATCACCCTTAAATAATGTTCATAAAATAAGGCTTACAACATGATGTGATTATTACAAATATTTTTGAGGAAAGTGCAAGTCCAAAATTTCTATAAACTTAAATTAGATATTTTTCTTCTTCCTCTTTTTCTCTCCATTTAAAAACGAGGTTATGATCAGGATTACAGGGATCATAACCCTCCCACTTCACTGCATTCCTACTGGTCCGCCAGTGGCATTCGTTTTAATTAGATATTGACATATTTAAAACGTAGTTAAAAGGAACACTATTTATTGTCATTAATATAACCTCGCATAAAGTCACATACTTACTAACTAATTTAATTTATTATTTTTTTTTAATTTGATTTGACTTAATTCCTAAATAGTTCTAAAATTAATTAATTCTAAAGCCGATTTGAATTGTTTTACGATATACGAACCTACTCTGTATGAAGTAAATTATTATAAAACAACTAGCTGACCAGGCAAACGTTGTTTTGCCATACAAATTATTTCTCGAGGTTATTTTATGAATATAAAAATAACAAAACACTAGACATTTTTTCTCATTCATTTAAATTTATTCTATATTGACAAATATAATAAGTTAACTCATTGTATTATCAATCCTTTAACTTAATAGAATGCACAATATTTTTTGTTATCCAATCTTTAGTGGCATCGCAAACTGTATCCATCGATTTGTATGTCACCAAGTCCCCAGGCAATCTTGACATTCAATTCGTTGACGTCCACATTTTTTGCTGCTGAAATTGCTCTTTCTGACAGCCACTCATGATTAATGTATTATGTGTGTACATCGGGAAATATCTGGTCAGTGAGAGCATCTTGCGAATTAATAATTGTGCAGTAATCTTAACTTTTCCATCAAACGTTCTTTCGAGAATGTTTCAGCGGATGTATCTTGAAGCATTTGAACGCGCATATTTACTTTAAGTTGTAATTTTTCAATATTACGCCACAGTGGCGATGATTTTAAGCAGGCTTTGATTTCATCAGCATACTTTGAACGTATATAAAAATTAAAAAGAAAAATTGTTTGGGGTGGACAACCCTTATCACTTAGGGATATAAAAAATAGACAAAAACCTATTCTCAGACCTACCAAATGTACATGCAAAATTTCGTCTAAATCGGTTAATTCGTTTCGGAGGAGTATGACATCAACACTGTGTCGCGAGAATTTTATTTATTAGATTAATAAAATGTGAATAAATAATAATAATGAGATATAATGAAAAACATGAAAAATTGACTATGAGTTAAAGTTCACTTGGGAGTTGCACTGAAAAATTAAAATGATATATATAACTACGATCGAGATACAAATAAAACAAAAAAAAATCGAAAAGTGGCGGGGTTACTAATTGGTTGATAGAACTATACATGAAAATTATATATAGGATTTTGGCCGATTCTCAGACCTACCCGAAAAGCACACAAAATTTCATCGAAATCGGTCCAGCCGTTTCGGAGGAGTTTGGAACATAAATATTCAAAAAAAATTCTTTCAATCATTCGATATAATTGTCGTATGTTTGGCGGTATTTTTCCAAAATCGCGAACAAATGAATTGCCATTATCCTAAGTATTTAGCAGTGATGTGCGGCATTAAAATTTCCAGTGTAGACATAATGACTCTACCTATGCTTTTCACGCCTGTGTCTTATGTGCCTTAATCGCGTAATCAATATTTTATGTTGATCTGAACAGAAAAATTAAGGAAAAATGAAACTAACACATGTTTATTTAATAATTATAAGAACTCTGAATACTTAATGTATCAAGGCAGCTTTCAGAACACATAGATCGCACAAAACTAACACCAATAACTTTTTATTTGCCACAGCTAAAATGGACAGCCTGCCGAAATTTGTTTAAATGAAATAGGTGAACCCCTTTAGAGGAACTAGTAGAGATGTGGTCCAAAAGTGGAAAGTTATGATCTCTCGCACTCATGATCGTAACATCATCGAAAATACAAGAAGCAGAAAAAATCAAAATCTCCTGAAAACTTCATAAACATAAAAACCACAGCGACATCACAACCTTATTATTCAACCAAACTCCAGTCTTCTCTCCGATCAGGATTATAGGGATCATAAACCTCCCACTTCACTGCATTCCTACTGGTCCGCCTGTGGCGTTCGCCGGGTAGAACGGGTCGAAATATCTGCAGGCCTCCCGATTTTAGATCACTTCATTATTGAGGCCAATCAAATGCTGCTGTTTCTGCATTTATGTGATCCAGGAGTTTTTAGGCCTTCCTCTCTTACGCGATTGTGAGGGAACGTTGTTTGCCATTGCATTTTTGACGGGGTTCGTAGGATCCCTCCTTTGAACATGACAATACTAACTGAGTCGGTCGTGCTACAATTTTTTCGAGATGGGTCCTTTGACGTAAAGGCTTCCTCGGATTCTGGGAATTCAACCAAACTCCAGTAAGAGAATTATATCTAACTCAATTCAAAAAATTCATTAAATTGGCAAGCAGCATGAATATTGTCAATTTAATTGGCATTCATGAGGGAAACATATGCCACCGAGTGCAAGCTAAACCAACACTAATGAAAAATAAATACAAAATAATACAGAGTTCAGTAGATCAGTAGATCCAAATTTCTCGCTTTTTGAACTTTCTCGTATACATTAGTATACTAAAGAGAAAGTTATTGCGATCGTTCGGAAATTTCGAACTTAAACTGAGTATGAGGGATGATATTACGACTATAGAGAAGCCCAAAAAGGGGATCCGCCAATGCCGTCCGACTGTCCGACCGCCGTATAGCAAAACGGTTCGACGGATTTGCCTCAAAGTTCGTACATAAATTTATTGGTGTTACATCTCGGGGCATTTTCTTATTTTTTGCTTTACAGTTTGAAATAACGGTACCTGCCATACATTTTTTTTGTGAAAATCACTTCTAATTTTTTTTATTTTATTTTAGTCATTTTTTGTATTAAGGATAACTGGGAACAACAATACTGCATATTCAGTTTTTGGAAAAAAAAATTGATTAACTCGATTTAATTTATAAAACCACAAATATCTCGAAAACTAATAAAGGGAATTCCAAGAAAATACTATCACTATTTTTTTACGATGCTAAGCAGAATCATTCTGCGTACGTACATAGAATTTATGAAATAATTTTTTTTGTCATATAACGATATTCTTAAATTTAAATTAATTTCGTTTTCTCAAAAACGGTTCTAACGATTTTAAAAAATTCTTGTATTTTGAAGAAATATGTCAAAAGTGTAAAAAGGGCGAACTTACATCAAAATCGCAATTGCCGTTTTTGAGAAAATCGAATTTTTCATAACTTAAAGTGTAATTTAAATAAATTTGGTATGTGTTCAAATATATCCATTCTTTTTAATGCGATTTAGAAATGCACTTCATGCAGCGAAAAAGTTTCGTATGGCGCAGTCGTGCACTTTATTTTTTATGGAAACAGAAATAGAGCTCTGAATGAATGGCAACAACAACTTTGTTTTCTTTTCATATAAAAATCAAATTTTGTTTACTTTTCGTTTTTAGGTTTCCAATTTTTCAAATTTTTATTTAATTTTAAACCAATTTAAATATAATTTGATATTTCCCTTCAAAACTACCTGTTTACATTTTTAATCTTTCAAATTATATTTTCTCTTAGAGTAATTCAAAAATGATTCTTACTTAACGAGAACATGTAAGGAAGGATGGTTCGATATGTCTTAAACGCGCCAAACGCATCCGAAATTTAAATCCACACCAAATCAAGGGCGGTATATAACTAGATCATTACCACAATTGACTACATTTGCAAAGAGGCAAAATAAATTTGTCAACCAAATTTTTATTTCAACAAATTACTTAGTCTCCTCATTTTGGTTAAATATTTACATAAAAAAAAAATTATTGGAGCCTTCGAGCTTTTTCCCAAAGAATATAAATAGATTTCAGCTGAATTTCCACAAAATATATGCTGAATCAGCCCATACCTGCAGGCATTTATTTGCCTCATTGGGTACTCTGTATTCCTAGAAACAACAGATTTATTTTTAATATTCCTTTCGAAAAAGATGTTAAATAAAAAATATACCAAACTGAATTAAAAAATTTTCACATTGCGGTTGGCCCTTTTCACCCTGATTCAATATTGTTTATTCCACTTGACATTCGTATTCGTCAGTTTAAGACTCCATTCAAATCACATAGTGGCCCATCTCCGGGTTGCCTAAAATGCAACATCACTGCCATACATTGACGTAGATAAGTAATGCCTGGTACGAGTATATCAAACATTTCGTTACGCCGAGGGAAATTATCGCATCAAATCCTATTGTTTCGTCTTCAACGTGCACATCTAGGTAAATTGCAATGGGAACCACAAATTTACTTAATGGGAACATGAATGGAACAAGTACTCGCTAATGAGATGGAATCGTAATTAAAACAAGTCTCGTCACAGCACCACGGCAAGTTAGGTAACAGAAACGATGTAAACAATTCATTTGATGCCAGAAGTTGTGGCCTCTGTCACTATAATTCGATTTCATGTGCACACAGCTGCTATCCGTGCATATATACCACAAGCCACCATTGTGATTTGTTGGCTAGCAGCAAGTGAGGGATGAATGAAATTCGCTCAAATGTGAACAATTATGAATTTCAAATCTACAATGAATTTAAAATGTTGCCGAGTGATGCAGATTGGTAATCTTCTTTACCTAAAATAGTGTGTCCTAACTGAGGGACTTAGCAGCGCACAGGCCAAACGGATGATGGCTGATTTATGAAACGTGAGGTTATATTCCCCTGATATTGTAGACGGGATTGTAGAAGGAATTTTTTGATATGATTGGTACAACAAATATTGGAAAGGTGTCTGAGAGGTTTTGTTCAGGGGCACCTCTACTCTATGAATATATCTTAAGGGCCTTTAACTACGGAATTGCTAAATATAGTAAACTAAAATTGTACATACTGATTGGAAATAAAAAAATAATCACACGCATATTTCTGCAAATTTTTATTTTGTCCCTCAGGCATAACTACTGGTCCATTGTGCCACCACGCAGATAACAAAGATGCGAGCAAAGGACGGACAATCAGGACAGGTGGTGGTGTCGCTCAAGCCCAACACATTCAAGTGTTTAACAAAAGCTTGGTGGCCCGAAAGGGCGCCTGCAGTCGATTCTTTTGAGAGATAGAAGGAAAGACACGGACTTATTGCAAATATCCGGGCGCAGTAGTTTGGCCTGTCGGCAGCTTGTGCTTACGAGAAACCCAGGCATCAATGCAAGACAGACCCAACAGAGGTTCTTGTTCTGAAAAAACTTCTTCTAAACCTTGTCAAGCACCCAAACAAGATTCATCAAATTCATAGAAAGCTTCACTTCGAGCAATTACTTAGATGTGGTAAGTGGGTCGAAAAGCGCTTTTAATACAGCTTGGCTGTTTTGGAGCCATCTTTGAAAATACGATAGCATTCATTCCCTGGTTCATTCCCTGGTTCAGAGTCTGACCGAAGCCAATACGTGGTAGTTTTGTCGCAGAAGGATTTCTGGTGTCATTGCTTCGGACGGTATATTCCTAAGACAAAGGATCATTTTTAGAGCAAGGTCTTCAAAATTTTAGTTCGCATGGCACCCAAAGCCATAGAAAAGGCCTGTGCATCCAAGACAGAAGTTTGGCAAAAGAAGCAGTAACAGATTTCCGCTAAAGCCCTTACCGTCAAAAAACCGATACCGATACGACAGGAGTGGTCTAATCACGCCCATATAGTTCCAAAGGACCCTTTTCGAAGATAAGCCACATGTCCCCCACAGTGCTTTATCAGTTTTCGATTCAATATGCTTGGACCATAGAAGATTTTTATCGAGGATTATTACATATATATGCTTTTATCGCAAATCGGGATAGTGGCACCTTTAAACACAAGTTGAGACATAGCACTGACCTTACACCTTCTCGTAAAGAGAAGCCGGATATACTTGAAACTTAGAATATAGACTCTGCAATAGAAATAATAAAATACGTATTTTTGCATTTTTTCCTATTCGACCCATAAAGAGTTTCAAGTTTCATTTGGAATGGACCAGAGGTGATAAAATGGGTCAAAGGCCATTCGAAGGGAGAGATGTAAATTACAAATTTCGAACAGCTAAACTGTTTCTTTTCTGCAATTTCAATAAAAAAAAACCACGACTGCGTCATACGAATCTCTCTCTCTGCGTTTTTGAATCTCCTCAAAATGAATGGTAACATTTGATCACATACCAAATTAATTTATTGCCTTCTTAGGTTTTGAAAAATTTGATTTTCTCAAAAACGGCACCTACGATTTTGATGTAATTTCGACCTTGTGTTCCAAATACAACAAATTGATCGAAATCATTAGAGCCGCTTTTCTCAATAAACGAATTTAATTAAAATTTAAGAAAATCGTTTTATGGAAAAAAAATACATATTTCAAAAATCTAAGTACGCAGATTTTTCAACCTAACATCATAGAAATATAGTAAAATTTTTCGGAATTCCCCTTTGTTATTTTTTGAGATATTGGCAGTTTTATAAATTTCCATTATTAGTAAATTGAGTAAGAAGTTTTTAAAGCACCATCTCAAGTATCCAATCAAGCGACCAATATATGGTTTTGGTTTTGTTTACTTTGAATTTTGTCACGTTATTGTATTTCGTGATTTTTTAAAGCTACTGCCGATACCAATCAAACATAACTATAGTAATATATATATTTTATGATACGTTTTATAACTACTTAGATAAATTGAAACCGATTCCACTTCATTTTTGCGTGCATTTGGTTATCTGGCATGAAAAGCTATAAAGTTTTCTCAATACTTTCGCGAATGTATTTAGAAGATACAATATTCCTTGCCAGGAACATAAATTTGCAAAGTTTATGGCTGCTGTTAAAGAATTTGTACAATTTGGCGTGATGATATGATGGCAATTGATTCAGTTTCGATGGCAAAGTCTTTAAAAATGTCCTTGAATACAATTTCTAGAATATGAATAAATTTGAATTTGTTATAGTTTTAAGGACTTTCACAATTCGAAACGAAATGTGTTGGTAGTTATAAATTCCAGTTATATTATATCCACTGAATGAAACAATTAATATAATTAATATAATTAATGTTTTTTTTAAAAATTAAATCATAAATGGTTTCAATTAAATTAAAAGGCTGTTTCGGAAATATATATTACAAAATAAATGTCGATTAGAGAGAGAATGAAGAATTATAAAATAGCTATAGAAAATAAAAATAAATTGGGTTTTGTTTCATCTCAAATCAGAATTGAAATAAAAAAAAATAAAAACAAAAATAGATTTTATTTAGCCGTGGCTTTTATTTTAGCGAAAAAAAGAAAAGATTTAAGGATTTACAAGAAAGCTTTTGTCAAATACAGTCTTCGGATTTCCTTTGTAGTTGGGGACAATGCAAGAAAGTGAAATACATCCAATACAATTTTGATTAAGGTTACAGAGTAAATATTGGGGGTTCAAGTCGCTTACAATTCGTACACATTCCCAGAACTGTAAGCCAATTTTTTAAATAGTTGCTTGATCCCAACGCGACACTGAGTTGCCTGTATACAATTCAGCTAGAGGGCTCTCTCTAAACAGAGTCTAAGCAAATTGCTTTCAATCACGGAAATGCAATCATAAAGCATATTCCTCCACTCGCTAATGTTATTCGCACTCATCTAAACTAATACATCATTCGCTTCAGCTAATTGATAGCAATCTTTTATGAATTTTTAGAAGTTGCACCTGAAAGCTATAGGAAGAGCTTTTTTTGCAAGTTATTATTTAACGAGAACAGTTTTCTCGGCTCAGGAGCCGCCCCTAACAATGAAGAAGTGATCGACATAACAGGCGAAGAAGTTGGTAAAGCGGTCAAGAACTCCAAAAACAGAAAAGCGGTTGGGACGGATGAGATACCCAGTGAGTTCTAAAAAAAGATGGGAGACATCGGGCATAGATGGCTCATGATTCTTATCTCAAAACTCATGAGAGGTGATTCAATGCCCAATCAGTGGATGGAAAGTTATCTTCTTCCATAGCACAAAAGAAAGGGAGAAACGCGAAACTATAATAATTACTGTTCAATCAAGTTGATGTCACATACCATGAAGATCGTTGAGCGGGTATTAGATGGTCGCCAAAGCAAATAATACGGCTGTCTGATGACCAGTGCGGGCTTGTTGCGGGTAAATCAACAACAGAAACCTACGTACAAATTATCATGGTCATGTACGAGGGACCGAAGACAAAAGTCAGATGTCCAGCAGTAGTCACCGATGAATTTCCAATAAAAGTCGGTATTCAACAGGGAAGTGTCTTACGTCCTTTGCTCTTTATTGCGGTACTGGATTATCTGCTTGAGGGAAATGTGACGGACCCTAAAGTGCATCAGTTATTCTTTGCTGACGATGGAGCCATCATAAGTGTTGATCAGACTTCCCTGCAACGAGCCCTTGATGTTTGGGTAGATGTTTAAGAAGGGAATGGGTATCGTATTAGTATATCTAGGATCAATGATCAACAGCTAAGCAACAGTTGATGACGACAACAATCATCCTGTAAGCCTAGGGTGGATGAAGTGGCAGGAAAACTCTGCCATCTTCTGTGACCGAAAAATGTCCCCTAAGCTGAAAGGAAGACTCTACACCGCTGTTGTGCGTTTGGCGCTCCCATACGGTTCACAATGCTGGACAATGTACGAAAAGTATGAGGGGAAGTTGACAGAAGCTTCGCATGATAACAGGAGTAACAAAGCTTGATCGAATTAGAACTTCCGAAATCCGAGGAAGCCTTCACGTCAAAGAACCCATCTCGAAAAATTTGGAGAACGACCGACTAAGTTGGTATTGTCATGTTCAAAGGAGGGATCCTAAGAACCCCGTCAAAAAGGCAATGACAATCAACGTTCCCTTGCAATGGCGAAATAGAGGCAGGCCTACGAACTCCTAGATCACACAGTGATCCAAAATCGGGAGATCTGCCGATCCCTGTAATCCTGATCATAATCTCGTCGTTAAATGGAGAGAAGAAGAACAGATTATTTAATCTGAGCATAACTTTACTTATTGATATTCAAACAATATCCGAAAACAGGCGATTGGGTTTGACATAATAAACGGAAATGTTAATGTTGGAGGAATTTTAAATGTTCGGAGCAGAGACAACTTTGAACGCAAATCTTCCAATATTTTGAGCGCCGCTATTACAACAACAATGTTTCAGTTTTAATTGGGGTCGTATTTCAGGTTTTTTGGGTCTAATTTCATTCTATTGCGGTCTTATTTACTTGGCGACTTTTTTCATGATAAACCTTAATTTCGAAATATAGTTTTGAAAGTACATATCCTAGCGGGACAACAAAGTTGCGTGAGCGGTACAAAAGTTCATACGACATAAGGTCCATAGACCGATAGCATTATTATGTTGGTAAATAAAGCTCCATTCTTAGGCTTAGTGGAGTAGTATTTTGTTATGAAATAAGGAACCATTTTATGTCCAGCATTATCTGCTGCAACCTTATTTCCTAGATCCATTTTTCCAAAACAAAATTTTGCTTTCCTTAACAGAATAGGTAAACATTTTAAGGACAGTCTAGGGCTGTCTTTACGAATTCTTTTAATTAGGTATTAGGGTATTATGTTCTATCTTTATAAGAATTTCCAAATCGAACTGACGTCTAGCCCGAACCAGTATCGTCCTGCAGTCTTTGAAAAGCTTTTATTGGGATGTGGTTGATGTGGTCAAGGGCCTTATGGAAAAAAGCTGTTGATTGCCCTGAAAATCCTTTTCTTGGTAATCATTGCAGGTGTTTCTTTACATCGTGCAAGCTGCGAGTTATTTGGCCTTGCAACAGAGAAAGTGAAAATTACGAAGAAGCTCTAATGATTTCTCAGATGATTCCATGCAAGTTCTATTCATTCTCTTTATAAAAGACGGACTTAGAGTGTGAGAATCTTGCTCAGCCTAGTGTAATTGTTTACGGCTTTGATAGAACTGGCACAACTACCATTAGTCGATACCAATCCTGAATATCATGATCTATTCGATTTTCTGAAGAACTTGAGGTAGTCCTTATATGATTGACAGCAGAAGTAGTTTCTGTAGCAGATATTAAAGATATCTCTAGTCAACCTTATGATGATAATTGGGACTTTATTCCACCACGGCGATAAGCTATTTTTAGCTGTAGCTAACCTGTCATGATATGTACCTTCAAAGCAACATCCATAACTTTTCATAGGTCTGAACTACCGCGTCCAGTTATCAAACTGAGTCTATTCTCAAATTGGATTTTGCAGAAAGCTTAGAATTTATAAGTCTACTCCGTTTAAGGGGGAAAGGAGAATCTAACAGAAAAAGGAAGTAGTATTAGTAGTAGTTTCGTAGTCGGAAAAGTGAAGGTTTTGGAATTACCCTCGTTACATACTGATAAATTTGTAGCTAAAATAACACCTCGTTTGTCGTTTTCCGACCATCCCAAAATTGACATTCGAAATTGTCATTTAACTTTTGTTCCCTTTTATTCGTGACAAAAATATGCACAAACAATGGCTTGACTTTAGGTCGTGCATGTACCGTTAACGCCTTATAAGGAATACTTAGGATCTTAAGTTTAGCTAATCGTATGACGAACCTAAGTAAACAGTCGATCTCATCGAGTGCTTGCAGCCGCTTTTCTCCGCCCACTCATTCATTTAAATCTTCGATGCGTATATTAGGTCTAATGGGGATATAATTGGCAGGGATGAGCTTAACGTAAAAGCCCTCGAAGGGTTCGTTGGTCTTAGCGATAAACAAGTCAAGCAATTCTGGAAAAACTCGTTCACACACCTGATTAGCCTTTACCCTCGGAAAAAAATTCAGCAGAGTCGAAGACAACTACTGGGCTCCCTGATTCGAAAGAATGTGTTCCTCAACCAGCCCAGACATTTTAACTTCAATACTGCACGACAGGTTCAGTATCCATTCCAAGGCAGCACGTCTATGATGAGATGCAAGATGTAAATATTAAATGTCCACGTCCGTCTTATTAGTATTACCAGCCACTATGAATTTTTATTTATAAACCATTTCTAAAGAGGTTCAATCAGCGGGTAAGTATATATTTACAAATAAAAAAAAAAGAGAATCTAGATGTGACAAATGTTTCGCGAATGCAAATTATTTCATTTATAGATAAAATGCTTGAATTAAATTCCGCGCAAGTTCTAGGTGTATATATTTTTATCCAAATATACAGTTTTGGGATATAAATTTATAATAATAAACTTTTTTCTTAGAGTAGAGGGTTGTGCGGACAATATAAAGGCGTGCTATCAAAATAAATATAGTCACTGCTCTATAGAACGATAAAGTGTGAAAGAAGTTCAAACAAGAAAAACACACGTTAATATTTTGCCAATCATGAAGAGAACATTGCTGATTGCTTTCCTAGCACAAGAATTGCGATGCAAAATTAAATGTTAAATATTTATCTTGCATACAGTGTTAGTATTGTGATATTCGTATTTACTTTTAAATGTATATTGCGCGGAACAAATCAAATGAAAACTCGCTTGCTTTCGGCCCTGGCATGTAGCCCAGTTGTTGCTCCATTAATTTGTTTGTTTTGCTGATGTCCGGAACAAGGATTTGTTAGCAGAAGGATACAATTTCTTTTAGCATACGCATATTAGACATTTCATCTCAGATGCGGGAATGAGGAGTTAGAAGCAAATTTTCATGGAATTTGAATGAAATCAAACGGCCTGGATTTTAAATTAATTCAAATTTAGTGATAGGCTTTAAAGGATGGTAGGTTTTTTTTAACCCATTTTGGTCAAAGAGATATTTTCACAGTTTAATTTTTATACTTTATCAGTAGGCAGTTTAGGCTATTGGGACATCCACTCAGAAAAAAACTTTATTGTCCATATATTTTGGCGCAGGGACATAAGTCCCAACTTTTTCTTTTGGGACTATGTCCCACTTTAGTCACTGTTAGATTTATGTAAGTCCCAAATTCTATTTGGTTTGTGTACTTTAACCCGGCATTAAACCATTTAACCCATTATTAAACTAGTCTGATCGAAAGATTTTTTTTTATTTTCGAAACTTTTATTTTTTTTTAATAAACCACTGTATGCTTTTTTTTCTGAAAATTCGAAGTAAATTATCTGAGTCCGCCATTTTGTTTTTGCTATTTTCAAGAAAGAAAAGGTTTCGATAGTGCCTCATAGTTATGAATTCGGGTGAACCATTTAGAAGCTATGATGGTCACCGCAAAGGACTACTTGTTTTTTCGCGCCTCTGACTCACCCTAACCCAACCCTAACCCATTAGCAATTGTGGTTTCATCCAGAGCAACAGCTCTGAAAACTCAATTTCACAAAATCATTAAAAAATCAGGAAGCCTCATCTATTATTCCTATATTAAAAGCCCAGTCATAGTCAATAATAGAGCGTACTATGGCAATTAAAATTACAATTTGAGAGAATGAACTTCCTTAACTTCCTTAAACTATATACCATACAGTCCATTCTTATGTGGCCTCTGCAACTTGGGTGAAAGAGAATATGTATTCCATTTCATCGCATCGTGAAATTCCCTATTCTGGGAGAGCTTCGTAGGACGTTCCTTGGTACTGCGGTTGAAGGACACAATTCGCATACTGAGCCATGAATGAGGGGGCAAAAATATTTCTAAGACTATAAAAAATATTTTGCGTAAATCGCTCATACATGATCAAAAGCCTACCTTCACCGACCATTGTGTGTGCGGAAGATATATTTGTGATGCGAATGAAGGAACACTGTAGTGTAATGTTGATTTGAAACTGCGATGCAAAAAATTTGCTTAAGATGTTTTTAAAAGAAATAGTTTTTAAGTTAGAAATTAAAACAGAAAATATTTATTCTCTGTTAGAAGAATAAGTAAAAGGGTAATTTTAGTAGTTCATTTTTCCAAAACAGGTGATTTTAAATTTAAATTAAATTTAAGATTATTATATTCGATTTTCCTTTTACTCAGATCTTATTGATAATCATTCTCCATAAAGCACAGCTTGTTAAACTTTTATTCAATTTGATTCCAAGAAATGAGTAATAAATCGATCCCTAAATAATAACTTAGCTGTTTAAATATAACCATTCATCTGTCAAAATTCCCAAAATCCATATCTCCGCACCCAATATCAAAATAGCGTATTTAAATGTCTGTTAAATTCCAGAAATAATTGCCATGATTGATTTATGGCAATGTATAGGCGACATCCTCTTCATGCCAATCATTCTTTAAGAGTTCAGTAAGCAGAAATATTAAGAAAGAAGAAACCCTTTTTGTCAATTGGTTATCTGGAATCGCTTGAGAAATATGCAAATTAGGTTCCGAAATGGAAGTAATCTTTTGAAAAAAAAAATTATTTTCTTTAATCAATCATAAGAATTTAGATTTGTATTTACAATCGAATATTAGTTAGTATTAAGTCGCCACCTAATAATCTCTTTGCAACCCAGCAATTTCTAAGGCGAAAAAAAGTATTCGATTTATTTATCCGTCATTTGATGTTAAACGAATTTCATAGAAAACCTGGAAGGAATGATAACAATTTACGTTTAATTAATTTTTTTATGATTTGAATGACTTAAATATGTTATATTTATATAGCTCGTCTGTAAACTGCTAACCTCTAGGTGGTCATTGCAGAATTTACTCGTTGAAGCTATACCAAAAAATGCTGTGGGCATAATTCATTTTAATTAGTAAGTGGGAGAATAGTAGGTATCTACGAACATTCCTAATATGTGTTATTCTGTCTGTGGCTTTGCGTGGGCTAAACTCACAAACTAGCAGTCAGATTGAGGTTAACCTTTTAAAAATTGTTTTTGTATGCGAAAACCATTCAGTTGTGAACAGAGATGAGACTTTATACAAACTTCTGTACCAATAGATAGGAGGATCTCATATTCACATCATATTTGTATTATTTTTCGAGAAAGTGCTATAGAAAGGTACGTGCTGTTAAGGTTATTCTGTTATTCTCACTGCTAATTTCTTGTTCTCATGTAGGAAAATAGAAACTAAACGCAAACTACCTTTGTACGTAATCATTATATAAATGACATTTGTTGATAAGGACTTAATTGTTAAACAAATTGGTACTGACAAAATCATGTAATGGGGTGCAGAATATCTTCCTGAGGACACAGCTGCCTTCCATCCTCTACGGAACAGGCACGCCAATTCCAATTACCGAGACTAACCGCCCTGGCTTGATATTTTCTCGAACCTATTCTGTTGACTATTGTCAAATCGTTCAATGTGGCTGAGGCAATTAAAATCACGTATTGTGGCTTCAAGAACTACACAGGTCCATATATGTTTTAAAGAATTTTTTTCCAATTTGATGCAGCAGCACTGGAATTTACGTTTTACTACGTCATTCGAGTAAGAAGTTTTGAGTTCACTTGTTATGTCAAACTGAAGTAGCAGCGATTTCCTAGACTAATTCTTCGCTGTATGTGCAGTGGCTTAATTTGTTAAGTGCGCTGGAGTTAGCAAGTGGTCTCAGTTCAAATCCGACAACAAGCTTTCCAAAACTTAAATTGTCATTCGGAATCGGAATTGATCTGTAGGTGTTTTTGTGGAGTAACGAAGTAGGTGGACCCCACTCTGAAATGTTTGCTCAATATCAGCTTTTGTTTGCAAGAAACCATCTACAGGGTGATGCTCATCTATCCATTATAGTGAAATGACTGAGCATTTATGTCTACAACATATTTAATACTGGCATGTTCTTGCAGCCATTCGGAGCTGTTGATTGTCGGTTTAAAAATTAGAAGATCTAAATGCTTTCTCGGACTGACGTTATATCCTTAATTGAAAATGATTTGATTTTTTCCAAATGGCTCAATTTTTCGGGGATTCTGATTTCCACTCTTGATGGAGAATAATATAAGAAGTGGTTTTGTAGTCGATGAAAAGATGATAGGTCTCGATTGGAAATTCGTTGGTTTTTAGTTTGATAATTTGGTCTATTGTCGATTTGCTGGGCAAATAAAGAGTCGTTCACCCAGTACGTAGGATATGATATTATATGCAATTTTTTTTATATTTTCACTAATAAGAAGAATTATAATAATAGTTAAGTTCTTTATGTCCTGTTATTGTCCTATCTCTATTTTAAAATAAATGGTTTGATTAAATTATATGAACATCTAATGATATTCATCAATAATTTATTTTTTGTAATTTAAAGCTACAGTTATATAATAAACAAGGTATTTTTAATTTTCATCCAAATCCCCAGTCCCCTCCATATAAAAATAGTCATAGTCTGTAGACAATAGGCAATAGTCGATTTTCTAACCTCCGCGCGGCGTTTTTGTTCGATCCAAAATTACTCGACAACTGCAAGGCCTATGAAGCTGAAATTTAAAATTAGGTCATGGCATAAAAAGGTACATGAATATATATTTTTTCTTAGTTTCAAGGCCGAGGCATTTTAAAAGCACTTTAAGTTCACAGCGCCCTCTATATTGGAGTAGATATATAATTCAGTACTCCAATCGTAATTATAATACTGAATCGGAATTGTGGTGAAATCAAATTAGTCATCATTTTTGAGAGAGAATTAAACAGCGCAAACAATTTTTCAATACAGTTTTGAATTCATGCTCGAAGCGAAAAAATTGTCGTGCCTTAAACTGAAAATTTAAATATTAAGTTTGTCGGCTTTATTTTATAATATTTTTTTCTCTCAATCTTTGCTGTGTTTAAGAAAAGGTAACGGTAGTTTTTTAACTGGTCAAAGCATTGCTATATAAAATTTGTAAAAAGTAGTGCAGATTCGAGTAGAGGGTGGTTAAACCAGAGAAGATTCAAAAAATATTGTCATATGTTACCTTAATAATCCATTAAAAAAACGATATCGCTTTAATCCTCTAGGACATTTGGTTTATATGACTAAGTTTGTAATTCTCCACTGAGCTAATAATAATATAATATAGTTTCCCACGTAATATTTATATTTATATTTTCTATGTTATACAAGCGTTCTGTCATTTCAATCCAAGTACAATAAATAAAATTTTTTCAGACTTGAAATAGTTAATATTTCGTTGGATAGTAAAACTAATTTCTATTAATACGGGCTTGGCCAGAAATTCAGCTAGTTTAGAATATTTATTAATTATTCCTCTGATAGAGTATTAAGAAACAAGTAAGTAGCTTTAACGGATTTCCCTAAGCACTGTACATCTGCCTATAAAATGCTGGATTGTTTCATCTTCCTTGAGATTGCATACTGTGCACAATCTTGCGTCTTCAAAACTAGAACTGTTTTCATTTAGTTCAATAAGATCCGATCTTGCCTTCAAAATCTAAGTTATATCGCTTTGTGAGTTTTTATCATTGCAATATGAGTTGATTTTACTAAAATCATGGTATTTGTAAATTCTTGTTCAACTTCCTGTGGCATTTGGTACATGCTGCCCGTAGATTTCCCTTTTTAGACTTCCCGATAGCTTTGTGCATTTCTTCCAAAATCTGACCCCAACTGCTGAGGCTCCTTGACCAAAAAAGTTTATATGGTAGCCTTTTGGTATCATATTCAAATTCAGTGAATATAAAAATTTAAGGTGTACATATGTTCATCTTTTGCATAATTTTCTAACGCCATTACGTAATTTGGCATATAAAAGCCCAAAATGCAGTGACTTGATTACATTATGATTGTTGAAATGCTCCTTTCATGAGTGTCAAATATTTAAAAATAATTTTAGAGTTTAGGGTTTTATGATTTAGTAGCATATTTAATGCAAAACGACTATAACAATCACACGTAGTACATGTTTCTCGATCAAAAATTGCCAACTTTGTAAGTTCCAACAAAATATTTTCGATATTATTAGATTCTACGAATTACGAAAGTTTTATCTTCTACGAGTATTTACCTCTTATTCACAATACTTCCATTAACAAATTACATTAAGGACATAATCTATGAAACTTCAACGAAAATCTCCTTCCATTTCCAACTAATGCTTTTATTTATACAACTCTCCTAGATATAGCTCCAACAACATTGACACTGCAAAATCCTTGTCAAAGCCGAAAAAGATATATCCAAAATTAAATGTCTAAAGAAAGCTTAATTCTTCAATTTGAAAATAGAAAAGCGACGATTGTTAGCCATGGAGGGAAATAATTGGACGTTCGAGTGTTTGCTATTTCATTACAGCCAGGTCCTACCAGATTTAGACTTTGTTTATTCTCATTTCAATTATAGTTTCCCTTAAATGAATGTTACTTTCCCTTGCTCATTATTATTACGTTACTCATTGACAAATTGCTGAGATTCCTCACCTTCCTCGGCCAAAGTATTCCCAATTAGCAGTGAAATTACATTTCCCAAGAAATTTCTTAAAATCTTTATAGTATTTAATTGATCAAAGTAAAGGTGAGTAAAAGGTGTCTTAAAGCCTCATTTCCTCCGGAAAAGTTATCGACAGGATGAATGAGACAGGAATTATTTTTATAGCTACTTGTTGAATGTTGTCCTCTTTGAAGATACGTATTTGTGGAAATTGTGCAAGAAGAGCAGAAATGCCAGCACAACAATTCAATTTGCACCCTCAAGGTCCTTCCGAGTGGAAAGTTATATACCTATACCTACCCACCAGTGCGGTGCTCTATATTTTTGTTGAAATTGAAATGTATCTCCGCAACAGAATAGGGAAACAATCATTTTTGTGAACTAGGGAAATATAGTTAGTTGGTTCGCTTCTGTAGATAGATAGTCTGAGTCTGACGGTAGAATGGCAAGTTTACCCTTTTGTATGAGAACGTTTATTATGATTTATTTCTACCGGGCGAATTGTGATTTATAAATTTTCAGTAGGCAGATATATTTACCATTAAAAGCACGTGCTCTGACTTTTATTACAACACTGGAATTGGCTTTAAAGATGTTTGTAAGCATCTGTAACAGCAACAAGGACATTGAGGGGAATTTTTTTTAATCAAATTGTCTTGATGAAACTGAATTTCTTATCTGCTGAACACATTTAAATTTGCAATTTTTATTGCGCTTTCCAAATGAGGAAAAAGACTCGCCTAAGTGTTTTTTTATTTATTTATTTAATTTAAAATAAAATTACTTACGTTTTAGTTTTCTGAGTTTTACAAAGATGGGGGAGAAAATAAGGAAGTAAATTTGATGCTCAATTTTATTGTAAGACTGAGATCTTTTAACGAGAAATATCTACCGACCTATGTGGGACGTAAATAAAATCAATGCACTCAGTTACAAAAAAATAAATATAACAAAGTAACACTTGTCTATTTTGAAGGGAATAATTAATTGCAGTTGGCTTTTGATGTTTAGTCGATGTCATGCAGTTATAGTATGTGTAGACGTTGTGTTGTGTTTTTGTTAAAGAAAAAAAAAGTAAAGAATTTTATATTTTCTAGAGTAACGAAAAAAAGGGTGAGTTAATCACAGAGCTTATTTTGGTTAATATATTTTTTTTTTTTAAAAAAGTAGTTCAGATTAGATTTCATATTTTAGCAATTAAAATTTATACAAATAGTACTTAATTTTCACCAAAATTTTGGGCGAGAGATGTAGTGGAAAATTCTTGTTTAAGTTTTCTTTTAAAGAGTTGTAGCCCTAAGTATAAATGAATTGAGAGATTCCAATCATCTGAGTGGGAAAAGGGGTGTGGTGTTTCCTCCGTATTGCACGCCGGTGGGTTCGTGTTCTGCGTACGCATTGTAGCAACACTCATGTATATCATATCGTTCATTATCGTTTAATCACTTAATTTATAATATTTATCCGCGTTTGACTAAATGAGAGAGATAGAGAAAGAGTTATTAGGGTAGGGACTGAGGATCAGCGTTACCCTCCTGCTAAAATTGTAGCGTTTTGGCTAACAACAAATGTCCCCATGGTCAATGCACCGATGGTCATTTAAAATACGGACCATCAGGTACAGATATTCCACCGAAGCCGTGGCGAGATTTGTCCGATATATTGTTTCACACATAATTGTCATAGATCCCTTTATTATAACAAAAATGTTAGATAGAATGTTAGAACTATCACAAGTTATGTAGGTACAGCCTTCATTCATATGTTTGTCATGTCAAGTTTTTTAAAATGCTGTTTCCCTCGAATGTTTTCATAGATAACTATAAAAATGTGTAACAGGATACTTAGCCGTTTTTTTTTAATATAACACACATACAAATTTTTTTGGCCACGCCTTCAAATATTTAAGTTTTTTTAATCAGCTTCATACAAAATTAAATAAGATGTCAATCACCTTCCCGCCGTTTTATTGGAGGCATATAGGGATATATGTGATATTCCTTATAATTTTTAGTGTTATGTAATGTAATCCACGTGATCGCAAAAAATTCATGCCTGATTAAAAACAATACCAATATTTTAAACCTTATTTACCTGAGTAAGATCTGTAGATCTATTGCATATCGGTTTGGTTTGAAGGGTTTTTGACTTTGCATTTCTCTACGTTAAGATGGCGGTAATTAACATTACTTACTTACTTACTTAACGTGAAAAGTCCCTGCCTGAGATACGGCAGCCTTCCATCCTCTTTGATCCCGAGCATGTTGCTTCCAGTTGTCCAGACCAAGCGCTCTGGCATCCGCGATGGCTTGGTCTTTAAAACGGAGGTTCGGTCTTTCTTGTCGTCTCGAACCTGGGGGCTGGGATTCGAAGATTCTCTTGGCTGAAGCGTTGTTGTTCATTCGCTCGATGTGGCCGAGCCAATGTAGTCGACGAGTTTTGGCTTTTCGGGCTACATCCACATCTTGGTACAGTTCATAGAGTTCGCGGTTGTATCTTCTGCTTAAAATTAAAATTAAAAATGCATCAATATCAGATTGAAACCTTGTGTAAATGTTTATGCTTAATATACTTAAAAATAGTTTTAATGACAATAGTGGCTGAGGATCTCACTGATCCGTGTTGACATACTGATTTGACAAAAATGGTAGATGATTTGCATATTCCCCTATGGTTCTTACCATCATTTTTGGAGCCAGCTTTAAAAATTGAAACGTTCCACGTTGAAAGGGCTAAGTTCAATCGAGGCTTTGAAAATTTACAACAGAGGGTAACAAAAGCTATCCTTGCAACTAAAAAAAACAATTGCAATGGATTTCCATCCAGTCCTGCATTAGGGGATGGATTTAGACTGCGAAGAGTCAGAGTGACCGTCCTGTAGACCGAAATTAATGTATCCAATACTGACCAGTACCTTCCGGGGTAGATAAAAAATTGAACGCATTCTGTATCAATTTTTTTTTTTCAGCAGGTGTATACAGTATTTATTTCACTATTTGCCTTTTGTTCTCAAAATTGAGATCGTCTCTTTGTGCCTATTTTCTAGATAATTATTTAAAATCGGAGTTACGATTTTTTTTCGATTGTTTTAGGTGACTTCTCGAAGTATTTGGGTCCGATTCAGAAATAGAACCAAACGAAGGTGACACAGAAGCTGACGCTGATAATATCATTTTTCCAGACGGAAATCATCAGTTAGTAGTAGAGCTATACGATGATTGCGATTCTGATTCGGACGGTAAAGATGATAATTGAAAGCTATTCACGAGCAGGTACCTGTGTATTTTTACTAGTCATAAGTTATCAACGATCTAACTATAAATGAGTGGAAGTGCGCTCTTTATCGCGCGACGATATCGGTGAGAGGCAAATGCCATTCAAATGTCTACCCGGGTTGATACCGTCCATGTGAAGGTTTATAAAATTGCAAAAATGCTTGCTTTCTGTTAGTAGTTTATTCCCGGTATCTATATATGAAAAGCACTCGCTAAGCACGCTAAACTTTTTTCTCAAAGCAGTTATTTACGTTAAAAATGATTAATTATTCCAACTAACTTCAATTTAATTTGTTCGAAAACTATGTACGCACAAAATTTGTGTAGTAAGATTACTAACTTCTTAAAACATAGTGTGAGTTCAAAATTGTACATCATGTTGCTCATGTCATGCAACGAATATTCATTGAATACATTTATGAACGCAAACGTAGCTGCATGTATGCGGCATTCATGCATTGAAAAAAATGTTTTCATAATTGTATATTACAAATAAAAGTCAAATATGACAGATTTAAAACCAATTTTGCAGTGACAGCTTGAATAATAAATATCTTTGATATTTTCTTGAATGTCCATAAATCTTTGACAATGTCTGAAAGAAAAATGATATTAAGACTAATTTAAATCTCGTAGATGGTAAAAGTTTGGAAAACGGAAAGTGTCCAAAAAAAAAAACTATAGGAAATGAAAATATATTTTTTGATATGATATCAGCAATTGTGTGTCAGCATCAAACTAGCGTTTTGTTTTTGATCACTCCTACGTAAGAAAGAATATTAATTTCACATTTTAAATGCAAAGTGAATATTTATTTACAAAAATTGTTCTTATGTCAATTGACTGTCAATTTTCATTTACGAACACAAGTGCTGCTGAACTCCTGCAATGAAAATGCTGTATTTTTACAATAATGAACGCTACATTTGCAGGACTGCAGACATTTTACATTTATGAACTCGACAATGTTTGGACATAAGTCTTATTTTTGAGGCGTAGTTTTTTTTTTTAAATCTTATAAAACGCTCAAATTTGTATCAAATATTCAAAATTTTGCGTAACTTTTTCGAGCATTTCGGCCTGTATTCCACGTATTACGCGTGTTATGTTATCCTGTAAGGCTTCAATCCTGTTCGGCTTGTCGACATGTACTAACGACTTTACATAACCCCACAAGAAATAATTAAGAGGCGTTAAATCGCATGATCTTGGCAGCCAACTCACAGGGCCATTTCGAGAGGCAAGCTGAGTGGCATGTGGCACCGTCTTGATGAAACCACATGCGAACCAAGTTCAAATCAGTCAACTGAGGGAAAAAAAGTCGCGTATCATAGCTCGATATCGTTCGCCGTTGACGGTAGCGGATGATGATGCCACCGGCCCATAAACCACACCAAACTGACATTTTTTCTGGATGCGTCGGTAATTCTTGTATGGCATGTGGCTGTTTATCACTTCAGATGAGACAGTTTTGCTTATTTACGTATCCGTTGAGCCAGAAATGAGCCTCATCGCTGAACACAATTTTTCGATAAAACATCGGATTTTCACTTTTTGGCTCGAATTTTGATAATAAATTTCAATAATTTGCAATCTTTGCTCGTCTGTAAGTCTTTCCACGATTAAATGGCACAGTATACTGAAAACTTTTTACTTTGACAGATGACGTTTGGACACCATTACTAACCAGTGCTGCCAACCTGAAAAAACTTATCTCTTAAAAACTCACCCTTTACATCAAATGCTTATCAAGATTACTTGTTTTCGATGATTTTACGACGTCGAATGAATTAATGTGATAGCTATAAGCTTAGATAACGGCTTTTATATTATTTTTCGTTTTGCTTAATGAGTGTTTATCGCTCTTAGCTTTCCATCTCCATTTTTCTGTATAAAAATTACCTTTTTCTGGAAATGTGTAAAACGTAGCGCCACTAATTACGAGAATTCGACATCCAGCATAATTTATATGTATGTATAAACGTAATGGTTTAGCATATATAACAGTATTTGCCTCTTCTAAGAAAAAAGTTCACACGCCCATGAATAATCGAAAATATTACAACAATCGACCACCATTTGCCTTTTGCGTTGAAAAAAGACTAAGGCTGAGTTCCTCATCATCATTATTTTGCCAACAATTGTGCTACTTCACCGCTTAGTACTAATTATTACGGTTCCTTCCTTAAAATTTCCTTCAAAAGAAGAAACTTTTTAGATTTTTTGTACGTAAACGTAATGTTGCCAAAGTAATACCAATCTCATTCTATTTTAGTATGCTGAAAGACTGAAAACGTGTTTAGCATTCATAAGACCGCATTGTGCTGGAGAACATTATTTTCCTTTATTGGGATTCTCTTTCTCTCCCGGGAAGGGAGTCCACTATTGAAACTTTAAAACTAGCTCTTTTCTTCGAACAAATAAAAAATAAGTTTCCCATGCTGAAGGAATTCCAAATGTATATAGTTGGCTTACAGTTTTATTGTGTGTGGGCAGAGAAGTTGCAATGTTTTTGTTCTCATAAAGTTACTGCATGTCTATCTTTTGACAGGAAATACATATTTATATTATGATCCATCAAATTCCATGAACTCATTTCGGAAATGTAGCAAATTTTGCTTTTGACTTACAATTAGATGATAAAAACTTTTGCAAACTGCCCTGGGAATTTGTTGGTCCAAATTTCATAATGCTAACTTTATCAGCTGCGTATCTCAATTCTTTGTCAACATAAATATTTTTTGGAAGTATGTATAGAAGTTGGCTTATTATTTATTACAGTCGGGAATAACTACGGCAAAAAGGATATTCCCAGAGGAGATTTGGCTACTAAAGTACCCAAACCATGCTGACACGTCTAGACTATTAGAGTTAACAAAATCAACGAGCAGAGTCGTAATTCATTAAAGGTGGAAGCACAAAACTAACACGTCTACACGAGTGCTGACAACTTTAATGAAACTACATGAATCAGAATTTGTCATCATAGGGAATTGGTTTTATGAAAAGATAATTATCACCTTCGTAGGGTTATTAATTTTCTATGGCAGAAGAGAATCCAATTACAGTCATACGCATTTCTAATTCGTACATTTTACTAGCCTGGCGCTCACGTTCGGTTTGTTATATGCCTCTGACGAAACATATGGTTGACGATGTGAGAAAAAAATGCAGCAGAAGTCATGAGTCGTGGAGCCATGTTAAAATCCTTTGCCGTGGGCACATCATTCAGACGCTTTTCTTCGGTTTCGGTGTTAACTCGTTGACTCTTGAATTTTCTTTATGATGTCGGTTCCACACCTGACACTTATCCACCCATGTTCGCAATGAAGTGGTGGGACAGAAAATACAACTTTTAGCTGGTATGTGTCGGATTTGAACATAGAACCCCACGCTGCCATTTCAAGTTAGTTGTCGTTAATATGTCAGTTATTTAATTTTTGGATATTTATTCAACCGTATTCCCTTCTTGAAGCTCTTAGTGAAAATTCAATTTATTTTGGTGAACCTGAACATTATTGGAAAACTACTTTGTCTGCAAAGAGTGTTTAGTTATTCAAACCATGTGCAAGTGACAGATTTTTGTCGTCCGTGCAAATGTGGACCACGTACAATTTTGGTTGTCAAACGAATAAATTAGTGACATCTCAAAGGGATACTTGCCAACTTCAATCAGAGCTCCAAGTTGGAAACAGTTGAACCATATATTTACTTATATCGTGGCTGTGCCTATATTTTATGTATTTTGTCTGAGCTAAAGATACTTTTCTGCAAAAATGATGTTTTATTTAAATTTAATCGTTCATTCATTTTCGATCCAGACTGTAACATGTCTGACCAGAATTTGAAACGACGCACGTCTATTCAATCAAAGTTTGTGTGTGTGTGTACTGTAGATATTTGTTATTTATAGAATTCAATAAAGTTGAGTCCAAGAATAATTGAATGCAATCAAATATTGTGAACATTTTCAGCAAACAAAACCTTCCATGTCAATAACAAGAACAAGAACCATTTCTTGTTCTGACAACGTCAAGTATACTAAACTCTCATAATTTTATGTCAACACTCCCACTGAGAATGTCAACATAAATGTTCCTATAATCATCTGTTTAATGGCTTCCTCGCGTGTATAATGAATTTATAAAATTCATTGGAATACGTAACACGTCTGAGAGCGGTCAGATTTCGGGTTAATTTGGGTTTCTTGCTTTTCCTCAAGAAAAACAAATCAAAAATTTGATTAGATTAGCTTCCAACTGAGAAGGGATTTTGTGTTGGCAGGCGACTTATATGGGCCAGTGGTTTTGTGTTTGTAATAAAGTCACAATTACGGTGCATTGCCAACGGAATGTTTACAATTGAGGGAAAAACGACACGAAGGTCCATTTTTTTTGGGATTTTAAATGAAACCCACGTGAAAGCGTTGTTTGACAGGAACAGCTGTGTAGTTTTCTTCCTTTATCACGAGTACGGCGAAAATTAATTTTGTTAAGGACATTTCACTAATTTGAAAGCCTGTTTCTGGCTTTTAAAGGGAAAACAGCGCCTCTGTTTCACTTTAAATGTCGTTACCTAAGATTTTCATCCCAAACGTAATTTTCATATTTTGGTTTTCGGATTTGGATTCTATGTCTGATAGGGATGTTTACAATAACTACAGTGTCAGCTGAGAAAAAAAACAGCCATCACTAAAACGATGGAGGGAAAACAGAAGTGGTGAGATTATTCTGTCCAGTAGCATTCGTAGAAATTAATCTTTTTAAAAGTAGTGGTGTTAAAGTCGAATATTGGAACGTTGGTGTTCATTTTAATGGAATACTTGGGACAGGAGCTCGTAGAAACTCTCTTTGGTAGAAACGTGGATTTGATTTAGATTAGACTTATGTTGGAAAATTTACCTCTGATACGGATTGTTATAAGGCTTTCACTCACGTGTCGAAAGCTCAAGCTATTTTGCCTAAATCCGCACCCGAATAGACGCTGGTTTCGTTCCCTATAGCAATCACCGCACCGTAGTAAACATGAACGTTTTACGCCTTTATTGCACACGGTCTGTTCAAGCTCCGAAAGTCGTTGTCCTTTCTTCGTTTTTGCAGGGTCGTCAATAGTGAACCCGTCTTTATCCGAGCTAGTCGCCGCTTCGTAACAATTCGTGATTGCGAAGCTAACCGCACACACATGTATACGATTTATTAAACGATGAATACAGGGTTCTTATTGAATTGAGTTTCTTTTAAACCTCTATATAATATTTGTATTGAGTTTGGAAACAATAAATTTATTCCAATTTTTAATCGGCTAAGAAAAATAAAGTGCACGACTGCGTCATACGAAACTTTCTCGGTACATGAGATGCGGTTTTGAATCGCAAAATGAATGATGACAAATTTATTTAAATAACTTTTTAGGTTTTAAAAAATTAGATTTTCGCAAAAACGGCACTAAGATTTTGATGTAATTTCGCACATTGGACACTTTTAACATAATTTTTCTAAATACTAAAAACTATCAAAATCGTTAGAGCCGTTTTGGAGAAAACGATTAAATTTAAATTTAAGAAAATCGTTAGGTATATAAAAAAAAAATTTTAAAAAATTTTTTAAAAAATCTAAGTATGCAGATTTGTACGAGTTTATAGTATAAAAAAAAATGTTCCTTTTTTTTGAAGTTCGATTTATTAGTTTTCGAGATATTGCCCGTTTTATAAATTACCGTTAATCGATTTTTTGTCCAAAAACTGAGTAAGCAAAATTTTTTAACCCATCCCAAACATCCTTAGTACAAAAAAAGACTGAAATCCTTGGAACCACTTTCGAGAAAAATAGTGATAAGTGATTTTCACAAAAAATATTGTATGGCAGGTACCGTTATTTCAAACGACAAAGCAAAAAATAAAAAGATGCCCCGAGATGTAACGCTAAAAACCTTATATACGAACATTGACGCAAATCCGTTGAACCGTTTTGCTATACGGTGGATGGACAGAAAGACAGACAGACAGACCGACGGATGGCATTGGCGGACCCACTTTTTTGGACTTCTCTATAGTCGTAATATCATCCCTCATACTCAGTTTGAGTTCGAAATTTCCGCACGATCGCAATAACTTTTTCTTTAGTATACTAATGTATACGAGAATGTTAAAAGAACAAAATTTACAAACCACTTATTGACGTTAAGTCACTTAAATTTTCAATTCACAATGTCGGGTTCGGGCAGTCTCGCTTTGACAGATTTTCTGTTTTCGGGAATAAAAATTAAATTCAAAAAATTAAGTTCATCCAATGACTATAGAATCTATTACGAAACCCAGATCCATTTTTATTTCTCTCTAAATACATGATGTGGTGTCCCTTTCAAGTCTCAAATAATCTGGTTCCCAATAAGGATTCAATTAAATGTGCCAAAATTAGCAAGGCTGATGGGTTCCTCATATATATTTAGATTGTTATTCTTTGTTCATTTTATAAATTATTATCTGATAGCAACGTTTTACCCTGAAATACTTTTTTTAAGAATTTAAACCACGATCCGCTAAAAACGCAGTCAGTCCGCATTAAAAAAAACTAGGTAGAATGTTCCTCTGTTAACAGAATGTATGGGGACTTCGCTCTAAAACCTTTGACTTCTACCTTAACTCTCAAGTTCTTTCACACTACTTCTTCTCCTTGACCGCAACTTGGCTTAGATTTAAGATTTAGATTTTATTTGTATACTCAGTAAGATAAAATCTTATAAACTAGAGTACATTTCAGTATTTGTGAACTATTTTAAGAAAATTATTGTAAATGCTACAAAGTGATCATTAAAAAAAAAGAAGGGCAAGAACAAGCAAAAACAAAAGGAAGGCTAATTACTGTAAGATTTTAAAATTTAATTATAATTATTATACATAGAAAAGAAAATTAAAATTCAAAAAGGCAAAAGTGAAAGTTACATCGTCATCATCATAGGGTCTCTAAAACCGAGTCTTGCAGCTTATCATTTTAATGGAACGAGAGAGAGAGTTCCATAATCGAATGACATATACAAAGAAATGGCGTTCAGATACTAAATATGTATAGCGTGTGGTCACGTGATCTAATTGAGCTCAGAAATTGAATTGAATTAAACAAATATTCGGGTTGACGGGATTCAAGAATATTTGAAGCATGGTTAATGTTCTCAACTTAAATAAGTTGTTTAGTGTGATACCATACATAGATTTGGAAAAGTTCTAGATACGGTCATATTTTCTTAGGCCAAAAACATAACGCGTAATGCTATTGAACGCAACATAAAGTCTGCGTTAATATATATATTCATAGTCACAATAACAGAAAATCTCTCAGCAGAAAAGAATAACTGGAACGATCAAAGCTTTAGCCAACATTTAAGCATTATATGGTGTAACGCCAAAAGCATACGTAGACCTCCATAGACCTTACTTACATAACTTAATGGCTTAATGTCAATATTTTGGACACGGAACTATTTTCTCGAGAGTTCTCATAGAAACGATTACAAACGATATTTTTAAAATCAGCTTAAAAGTTCCGAGGAGCTTAAAGTTCAAAGCATGCTTTGTTTTTAACCATACTTTTAATATGTAATAACCCGCTTAGGGTTTCTGAACTTCAAATTTTAAATTTAGATTTCAACAAAATTGCTCAAATGAAACTCAAAGGTTATTAACTAGCAAGTGGTTCCACAGAAAAGAGAGCCATCTGATCTTTATTGCACTTTTACAACTTCACAACAAATATACATTCCACAAACTTACAATGAAAGTTAAGGAAAATTGTTACCATTTTAATATTTTTAAGATAAAATATTTTAACCATTAAATGCAAAGAATTGATTTAATAATGTGAAGCATTAACAGGGAATTCTCGAATTGTTTTCGAGTTACAAATTTCACCATTTAAAAATTATAAATTCTACAAAAGAACAATATCAGTACAAATAAAATAAATACCTATATTTGTCATCAACAAATCAAATAGGCCACCATCTGCTGCTGATTTAAAAGCAAAAAGTCACAGAAAGTGATAATTGCAGAAATATCAATCCAAAACATATAGTGCCTCTTTTCTACATCTTTGAGATAAAGCGTCTCTTTAGTTAGTTTTTTTTGGGGCATATAGGAATATGGATTGAGTAGCACTATACTGTTCGCTCTAGCAAAATGTGCCCTTTCCGTATATGCCTTTTTTGAAACGCCACTGTGATGCAGAGGTGTCGTGCATTGAACCTGTGCTACGACGATTATTAAAGAATGCATGCCAAAATCAATACAACGTTGAGATACTGATCGCCTATATGTGTAACGTAATGTTTTATTTGTGGTCACTTTTTGATAAGCAGCTGATAACATTATTTCTTTAAAAAATGAAAAATGTGTGCATTCCCATAAGTTAATAACACTGCTTCCAAGAACTGATAAAAAAGCTCTCTCGCATGAAATATGTACAAATATGTATTTATTTCAGCTTTTAGATTTTAGCACAACATTGACGGTCGGCAGTTTAATTCAGCACATCGTGTCGGATAACATTCGTGCAATTACTATCACTTGCTGTACTAATTCAGAGGTACCATCATTTAATAGTGAATGTGAATAAATTTAATTTCTTGCTTTCAATAAATGTATAGATTCTATGCAACTATTAATATCGCCGCGGATATTATACATATACATGGACAATCAATTGCTTTTTTTTTCCTTAAAATGTGTAGCTATCGATCGATAACGCTGGTTGTGCAAATAATTAAATGAGTGACGAAAAGCAACAACACAAAAATGCAATTGGTTCGCGCTGTGTATATTCGTAGAATAATCTAATTAAAGTGTGAGATGTTCGGCAGTTGGGCTCTCACGATTCGGGTTTAATATTTTGTACACCCTATCCCAAAATTGGTGCAGTGGCTAAGTGGTTAAATGCGTTCCGGGTCTCACGTTGAAATCCGAGTCGTACCACCTGAAAATTTTTATTCGTTGCCCCTCTCATTTATACTCTGGGACCAGGATAGCGAACCTTTTTGGAGCATCGTGCCATTTAAAAAAAATGTTTAAGTGCTTTTGGTGTGCCATCATACAGTCAGTTATCACGATCGGATCCGCTTCACACTTGAAAGTCATTCCCACCGGGAAAACTGATCCGAGTCGCATGAGGTGTGGTGGATCTGCATGGGAACTGCAGCTCAGCCTTAAGTCGGCACTAATTGGAAATAAACGCGAAATTAAATTATGTAAACTTGAGTTTTGATATCAAGTGGAAGGTTCTAGAAAGTATTTGTCTTTAATATAAAGGATAAGAAATCTTTCAATAGTCTCGATCTGGTTTTCTAGCAGTCACTAGACACGAAAATAAATAATTTTGCACTGTGCAGCAATTTACTTGTAAACATATTAATTAATTTTTTAAACTAACAGTTCTTAATTCATTTTAATAAAAGAAACAAACTTCAGATTAACAACAAAAAGAGAAATAAACACAAACCATGAACGATCTATTTAAGTGTGGCTTTTGTTGTTGCAAACTTAATGCCATGTAGTTTATATCAGGGTTGTATTTTGTCACTTTAAGCAAAATGCATGCTGAACTGGAATCATTTGACAAAGGGTTTCTAAGCAAATCTGTAATATTATTAATTTCTGAAAATAACGATTCGCACCCATACGTAGACGAAAATATTGTCAATAAAGCAAACGCCAACTTTTGCAAGAAATTATTGTGCCGGGAATTGAACTGCAAGTTTCCATTAATTCGAATAATTGACAGTCTTCATTGTATTGCCTAAAAGCTCGATATAGCTCGATTGATTTCAACTCTTTCCGGGTTTTGACGAATTTTTGAGTCCATATCGAACTAGACCGAAATTCGTTGAGTTGCATTTCAATTTCCAATCAAAAAAATGGCTTACCAGAGACCTCGGAGAACGCCAATAAGAGAATTAATAAATCCTGAATCCGGGGTAGACAACTGATGCTGTCGCTCAAAGGTGCAATCGGATTTCTTAATTGGTGACGTGCCCATAATATTTCTTCGGGTGCCATTTGGTTCGCCATCGCTGCTCTAGGATATATATCATTCTTTTGCGAGAGGTGGGACGACGAATAAAAACTTCAGGTCATACTGGGGCTGATTTGAATCTGGGATCCTCTGGGACCCTCTGTGACCCACTTAGAGTCACTGAAACATTGGAGAATAAGTTCCAAGCGACTTATAAAACCGTTAAAAGATTCGATAGCATATTTGGTAGCCTCAACGGTAGTCACAATCGAAGCAATTAAAACATAGGCTTACCTACACATATGTCTAGTTAGTGGAGCCATTTGTGAGAAAGCGGAAATATGGTTGTCAGTGAAATGATTTTGAAGCAGGTTTAAATTCTGCGCTTTTGTTTCGTTAAAGGGAGCATTGGATTTCCAACAGTCTTTTCTAAAACTTTAACTTACCGATCTACTAATCGAGCTGGCAATAGATCCATTGAACGTCAAGATGGCTTTTCGTGGACTTCTTCTCACTGGTTAGGTTGTGGTATCTCATTGGATTTGATCTTCGAAGTATCTATAGTCTGATATTGGAACTGAAGCCTTGAACGTCGAGTTGGTAACCGTATCTTTAAAGTATATATTCGATAAAGTAAGATCCACTAAATAATAATGTCGTCAAGCCATAACAAAGGTAGGTGCGAAGCCTATATTGACATTTGTCACGTTCACTTTTTGGAGACGTATTTTACTTAAATATTACATTTCAAAATAAACAAATTACGCACTTGAAGTGAGAGAATAGTCCGCTCAACTGTTTCTGGTTTCAGGAAAAAAATGTAATTGGCGTCAAATCGCACGAATGAAGCTGTCACTTTACGGGTCCGTTTTGTGAAATGAATCGTTCGTCAAAAGTCTCTTTTAGCTAAGGCGGCCAACCGTCTTGGATTAATGCTTTTAAACTTAAAATGAATACTTACTGAGACAAAAAACCTTGCAGTTTTGTTTTAAGACTCGTACATTCATTAAGCGTTTTAACACCATAGACCATTTTTTGACACAACAGACAACTAAAGGCTCTGTTGCACTTACAATATTTTTTTTTGATATTTTTCTAGCTATCTCTATTTCATGCATGATATAGAATAAGAAAGGTTACGAGAATTGCATGATAATGTTGACCTTGTAGCTTTTCATCTGAAGTGGTGGAATCGCTATTATATATTATATATATATTTTGGAGTTGACACGACATCATTGACATAATATACGAAAATCGGAACGACCACACATGCTCATAATAGTTTAAGATTCTTACTCACTAAAAACACGTTCCTTCAAATGATTTTATAGTAGAATTTAATAATTTATATTCGCGTTTAGCAGGCAGCTTCCCACCGGAGGCACATGCTTCTACCGCCAAAAACACGTGGTTAAATTTTATTGCGCTAATTCAAATGGTTTTATCGGTTGAAGTGGACGAACTAAATTTGTATTGTTGAAAATATATAAAATTTCGTTATTGTAATGACCGCGAAGGCGAAGGCGGTTGCCACATCCAAATCTCTGTGGATATCACTATTTCGGATATACCAGGAGGCGTTTACAATTGTTCTAAGCACTATATTTTGGAATGCCTGTCCGCTAAATAAGACCTTTATGTCTCAAATATGTGCTTTCGAAAGGCTAATCTTAGCTCTTGTTTCGATCCCCAATGCCACACTTTTTTAAAAGCCTCGAGGAGACATCGAGAAAACTATAGAACAAATGTGTTCGACAAACTCCAGAGCGAATAGTCGAACTCTTATCCGGGGTGAGACCATCAGGATAGCAAAGAACTTAGCGATTTTTAAAGTCCTGGACCCTAGACGAAAAATGTGCCTTCATATAGTCTGCCGTAAAAAAGTGTAACGCATTGGCTTCGCGTGAGGTTAGCCGGCTTACTTAAAGTTAATTAATCATATCGCGCGCTGTGTGTCATATTTTATTGTCCTGCTGAAGTCACATGTCTGCAAAATTAAAAGTTAGTACTCATGTCTCTGTAACGTTTACCGCTGACTGTTGAATCAACATACGAACCAATGATTTCAGCGGCTCATAAATCGGTTTTTTGGAAGTTAATGTTTATTATCTATTTATTGACAACGCCACTTAACCAAAAGTATGCTTTGACCAAATTGATCAAATGAAATGTTGTTCAAAATAAATTTTAACCGTTTTCAAAAATTGCCAAACCAAACGTACCTCATAACAACCGAGAACAATCAATTTAAAGTTGTCCGCTCTAAAAAAAACCCTCTAATATATTATTTTGCATTTCAGGTACATATTCGAGAAAAAAGCTGAATTATGCGACCATTTCAAACCAGAAGGGAGGCATTGCAAGCTAATATCAATATTTATAAGCTCTGTTGTATCGATATGATTCAATGTTCACCAGACAATGTCAAAGGACTTAGTGAAAGGCTACGTGAAGCAACATTGAAAGAAATTGAAAAGCACTCCAGCAGTATGTTGAAACTTACAATGGGTACTAAAGAGCTCCCATTTGCCTACGACATATGCGAAGAGGTTTTTGCCTTTGACAAATCCTTTTTTAGAGAGATTTTCAGAGGAGCAGTCAATGATAAATATTCTAAAGTTGAATTCGATCGCATATTAGATATTATTCGTGGATTCCGCACTTTTGAAGAGGCTATAATAAGTTACAGTGCTGTATATAATGTGATCAAGACGTTGAAATCTGAAGTTGAAGATGAATATGAAGGTGATGTTGATATTGATATTTTAAAAAATGATATACAGATGTTAGCCACAGAAGTTGAAAAAATGCGCCATATGCCTCTATATGCAAATCTTTCTAGCGAGCTGAAAGATCAAGTGGATGATTTGTTAAAAGAATTGAATAAATAAATATAAAGTATTCTATTTATATTTGAATAAATAAAATAAAGTTCATGCATTCCCAATGTTCTACATGTCTATGCCTTTAATTTTCTAATTTTAAATTCATTTTTATTAATCTTTCAGTAAAACTTACATAATAGACAAAAATGATGAAATATTTATTCTAGATATTTATTCTAGATTACTGGTCTGTATGCAGACACTCTAAACTTAATTCTATCTCTTATTTATATTACCTTTCGGTCTTATTGTTACTCCATTATTTATTATTTTAATATCTTTTTATTTTTAACATGAAAAAATTTTTGGAAAACGTGGAAACTTTATTTTTATTATAAAACTTAAAAACTACTACTAACAACTAAATATATGTACAAACGAAACTTAAAATCTAACTAATGCTACTTAAAATAACAAACCCAATACTAAAACTAATTATAACTGGGGTATTAGAACAACCTTCGCCCCGTCTACGAAGACAATGAGTTCCCAACCCCCCCAGCCACCAACAAAGCGCAGATGCGCCACCGAAATGCGTCAGTCTCGGGAACACCACACCCTGCAGCCGACATGCAGAGCACAAACAAACTTTTCTTACACAACTTAAGACCAAGAGAAGTTACCTTAACAAAACGCACCGACCTGGAAAAGCATGTCTTCCTCTTCCAGTATTCCCTCCGCAAGCCACCAATATTCAGTGAATTGCGTTTCCGTATCCATATAACCCCCTTATCGCGGTACTAAAACAAAGGAGCTCGGGAGCATAAGCGACTTTCCCGTCATAGGTAAGCCGCTTATCAGTCGCTCTGCTGTAGCGGTGCTATAGTACCGGGATACCATCCCTCGTCTGTACCAGCCCTCTTTTATCAATTTGAATGAAAGCCTCGGGCGGACTAAAGCCAGACTGGAGCGTTCCCTCCATGTGCGCTTCATTAGGGTAGTAACGCCCAAAGATAAGGCTATTATCGTTGGTCAGCGGCCCCGCAACGTGCCTTCGAGTCACCTTTATGAGGAAATTGTCAATCCTATTCAAGTGAGTCCCATCATATAATGCTGAATTGGGATAATTTTTTATGTGACATTTTAATCCGTGACATGTCAACATGGGGTCCTAAACAGGATTGATTCCGTCTTCCGTCTTCTGGAAGTTGAAAATCAACTTCCGGTCGTTGCAATATACCTTAATTTGCTCGAAGTCACGCTGCAGAATTATCTTGATGACCTCGTTCTTAGAACCTTATTTCTATGCGACCAGATCACTCGTGTTAATATGAAACAGGATTGGAGAATTCACCGCACCCTGTTGCAAAACATTTTTGATATTGAAGTTACGTTGCCATACTTGACCACGAACTTCATTTCCATAAGCATGTTATAAATTATATATAGCAAGGGTTTTTGCATTCCCAGTCTACTTAACTTGTAGAAAAGCCCCTCTAACCATAGGGTTTCGAAAGCCTTTTAAAAGTCGCGTATAAATAGTATCATGCCTCGGGTGCAAATGCCTTCTCAGATAAGCTATGGGTATGGCTGGGTGTACAATCCGTAACTTGTCGTGTGTATGACAATACAGCACTACTAACTTTTCCAATTGTTCAGCATCCGCAAAAAAACTGCTTAACAAATGTATGCTTATAAGTTCTGTATTGCTAAGTCAATTAAAAAAAAAAATGTGGATCTTAAAAGCAAGACTGTAAGTGGTTTCTCAAACTGTAGCATTTGGGCCAGAGTTTATTTGTGCATCGAAAAGTGCGTTTTTCTTTGAAAAAAGTTGTACCTTCTAAATGAAAGCAAATAAAAATTAGTTCTGAAACATGTACCTAAAAAATGTTCGTTGTCTAATGTTCAAAGAGAGACTTGACTGTTAGCGCTGTTAAAATGTACATTTCGTTTTATTCCTTAGTTCATTCATCTGTAATTATGAGGAAAAGAACAAATTTCCCTTAATTTGCTAAAGCTATTAATGTGTCACTTAGTCACAGCTTCATAAAGTAAGGAAAAGATTTTCATCCCAAACGTAATTTTCATATTTTGGTTTTCGGATTTGGATTCTATGTCTGAAAGGGATGTTTACAATAACGTCAGTGTCAGCTGAGAAAAAAAACAGCCATCACTAAAACGATGGAGGGAAAACAGAAGTGGTGAGATTATTCTGTCCAGTAGCATTCGTAGAAATTAATCTTTTTAAAAGTAGTGGTGTTAAAGTCGAATATTGGAACGTTGGTGTTCATTTTAATGGAATACTTGGGAAAGGAGCTCGTAGAAACTCTCTTTGGTAGAAACATGGACGTGATTTAGATTAGACTTATGTTGGAAAATTAACCTCTGATACGGATTGTTATAAGGCTTTCACTCACGTGTCGAAAGCTCAAGCTATTTTGCCTAAATCCGCACCCGAATAGACGCTGGTTTCGTTCCCTACAGCAATCACCGCACCGTAGTAAACATGAACGTTTTACGCCTTTATTGCACACGGTCTGTTCAAGCTCCGAAAGTCGTTGTCCTTTCTTCGTTTTTGCAGGGTCGTCAATAGTGAACCCGTCTTTATCCGAGCTATTCGCCGCTTCGTAACAATTCGTGATTGCAAAGCTAACCGCACACACATGTATACGATTTATTAAACGATGAATACAGGGTTCTTATTGAATTGAGTTTCTTTTAAGCCTCTATATAATATTTGTATTGAGTTTGGAAACAATAAATTTATTCCAATTTTTAATCGGCTAAGAAAAATAAAGTGCACGACTGCGTCATACGAAACTTTCTCGGTACATGAGATGCGGTTTTGAATCGCAAAATGAATGATGACAAATTTATTTAAATAACTTTTTAGGTTTTAAAAAATTAGATTTTTGATGTAATTTCGCACATTGGACACTTTTAACATAATTTTTCTAAATACTAAAAACTATCAAAATCGTTAGAGCCGTTTTGGAGAACACGAATTAAATTTAAATTTAAGAAAATCGTTAGGTATATAAAAAAAAAAATTTTAAAAAATTATTTCAAAAATCTAAGTATGCAGATTTGTACGAGTTTATAGTATAAAAAAAATGTTCCTTTTTTTGAAGTTCGATTTATTAGTTTTCGAGATATTGCCCGTTTTATAAATTGCCGTTAATCGATTTTTTGTCCAAAAACTGAGTAAGCAAATTTTTTTAACCCATCCCAAACATCCTTAGTACAAAAAAAGACCAAAATCCTTGGAACCACTTTCGAAAAAAATAGTGATTAGTGATTTTCACAAAAAATATTGTATGGCAGGTACCGTTATTTCAAACGACAAAGCAAAAAATAAAAAGATGCCCCGAGATGTAACGCTAAAAACCTTATATACGAACATTGACGCAAATCCGTTGAACCGTTTTGCTATACGGTGTCCGGATGGACAGAAAGACAGACAGACAGACCGACGGATGGCATTGGCGGACCCACTTTTTTGGACTTCTCTATAGTCGTAATATCATCCCTCATACTCAGTTTGAGTTCGAAATTTCCGCACGATCGCAATAACTTTTTCTTTAGTATACTAATGTATACGAGAATGTTAAAAGAACAAAATTTACAAACCACTTATTGACGTTAAGTCACTTAAATTTTCAATTCACAATGTCGGGTTCGGGCAGTCTCGCTTTGACAGATTTTCTGTTTTCGGGAATAAAAATTAAATTCAAAAAATTAAGTTCATCCAATGACTATAGAATCTATTACGAAACCCAGATCCATTTTTATTTCTCTCTAAATACATGATGTGGTGTCCCTTTCAAGTCTCAAATAATCTGGTTCCCAATAAGGATTCAATTAAATGTGCCAAAATTAGCAAGGCTGATGGATTCCTCATATATTTTTAGATTGTTATTCTTTGTTCATTTTATTAATTATTATCTGATAGCAACGTTTTACCCTGAAATACTTTTTTTAAGAATTTAAACCACGATCCGCTAAAAACGCAGTCAGTCCGCATTAAAAAAAACTAGGTAGAATGTTCCTCTGTTAACAGAATGTATGGGGACTTCGCTCTAAAACCTTTGACTTCTACCTTAACTCCCAAGTTCTTTCACACTACTTCTTCTCCTTGACCGCAACTTGGCTTAGATTTAAGATTTAGATTTTATTTGTATACTCGGTAAGATAAAATCTTAAAAACTAGAGTACATTTCAGTATTTGTGTACTATTTTAAGAAAATTATTGTAAATGCTACAAAGTGATCATTAAAAAAAAAGAAGGGCAAGAACAAGCAAAAACAAAAGGAAGGCTAATTACTGTAAGATTTTAAAATTAAATTATAATTATTATACAAAGAAAAGAAAAGATAGTTTGATTTACGATTCAAAAATAAAATTCAAAAGAAATAAAAAAAAAAGAAAATTCTAAAAGGCAAAAGTGAAAGTTACATCGACATCATCATAGGGTCTCTAAAACCGAGTCTTGCAGCTTATCATTTTAATGGAACGAGAGAGAGAGTTCCATAATCGAATGACATATACAAAGAAATGGCGTTCAGATACTAAATATGTGTAGCGTGTGGTCACGTGATCTAATTGAGCTCAGAAATTGAATTGAATTAAACAAATATTCGGGTTGACGGGATTCAAGAATATTTGAAGCATGGTTAATGTTCTCAACTTAAATAAGTTGTTTAGTGTGATACCATACATAGATTTGGAAAAGTTCTAGATACGGTCATATTTTCTTAGGCCAAAAACATAACGCGTAATGCTATTGAACGCAACATAAAGTCTGCGTTAATATATATATTCATAGTCACAATAACAGAAAATCTCTCAGCAGAAAAGAATAACTGGAACGATCAAAGCTTTAGCCAACATTTAAGCATTATATGGTGTAACGCCAAAAGCATACGTAGACCTCCATAGACCTTACATAACTTAATGGCTTAATGCCAATATTTTGGACACGGAACTATTTTCTCGAGAGTTCTCATAGAAACGATTACAAACAATATTTTTAAAATCAGCTATCAGCTTTGTTTTTAACCATACTTTTAATATGTAATAACCCGTTTAGGGTTTCTGAACTTCAAATTTTAAATTTAGATTTCAACAAAATTGCTCAAATGAAACTCAAAGGTTATTAACTAGCAAGTGGTTCCACAGAAAAGAGAGCCATCTGATCTTTATTGCACTTTTACAACTTCACAACAAATATACATTCCACAAACTTACAATGAAAATTAAGGAAAATTGTTACCATTTTAATATTTTTAAGATAAAATATTTTAACCATTAAATGCAAAGAATTGATTTAATAATGTGAAGCATTAACAGGGAATTCTCGAATTTTTTTCGAGTTACAAATTTCACCATTTAAAAATTATAAATTCTACAAAAGAACAATATCAGTACAAATAAAATAAATACCTATATTTGTCATCAACAAATCAAATATACCACCATCTGCTGCTGATTTAAAAGCAAAAAGTCACAGAAAGTGATAATTGCAGAAATATCAATCCAAAACATATAGTGTCCCTCTTTTAACCTTTAAGATAAAGCGTCTCATTAGTTAGTTTTTTTTTTTGGGGCATAAAGGAATATGGACTGAGTAGCAAGCAGTGTACTGTTCGCTCTAAGCAAAATGTGCCCCTTCCGTATATGCCTTTTCTGAAACGCTACCGTGATGCAGAGGTGTCGTGCATTGAACGTGTGCTACGACGAGTATTAAAGAATGCATGCCAAAATCAATATAACGTTGAGATACTGATCGCCTATATGTGTAACGTAATGTTTTATTTGTGGTCACTTTTTGATAAGCAGCTGATAACATTATTTCTTTAAAAAATGAAAAATGTGTGCATTCCCATAAGTTAATAACACTGCTTCCAAGAACTGATAAAAAAGCTCTCTCGCATGAAATATGTACAAATATGTATTTATTTCAGCTTTTAGATTTTAGCACAACATTGACGGTCGGCAGTTTAATTCAGCACATCGTGTCGGATAACATTCGTGCAATTACTATCACTTGCTGTACTAATTCAGAGGTACCATCATTTAATAGTGAATGTGAATAAATTTAATTTCTTGCTTTCAATAAATGTATAGATTCTATGCAACTATTAATATCGCCGCGGATATTATACATATACATGGACAATCAATTGCTTTTTTTTTCCTTAAAATGTGTAGCTATCGATCGATAACGCTGGTTGTGCAAATAATTAAATGAGTGACGAAAAGCAACAACACAAAAATGCAATTGGTTCGCGCTGTGTATATTCGTAGAATAATCTAATTAAAGTGTGAGATGTTCGGCAGTTGGGCTCTCACGATTCGGGTTTAATATTTTGTACACCCTATCCCAAAATTGGTGCAGTGGCTAAGTGGTTAAATGCGTTCGGGGTCTCACGTTGAAGTCCGACTCGTACCACCTGAAAATGTTTATTCGTTGCCCCACCTTATTTATACTCTGGGACCGGGATAGCGAACCTTTTTGGAGCATCGTGCCATTTAAAAAAAAATGTTTAAGTGCTTTTGGTGTGCCATCATACAGTCAGTTATCACGATCGGATCCGCTTCACACTTGAAAGTCATTCCCACCGGGAAAACTGATCCGAGTCGCATGAGGTGTGGTGGATCTGCATGGGAACTGCAGCTCAGCCTTAAGTCGCCACTAATTGGAAATAAACGCTAAATTAAATTAGGTAAACTTGCGTTTTGATATCAAGTGGAAGGTTCTAGAATATATTTTTCTTTAATATAAAGGATAAGAAATCTTTCAATAGTCTCGATCTGGTTTTCTAGCAGTCACTAGACACGAAAATAAATAATTTTGCACTGTGCAGCAATTTACTTGTAAACATATTAATTAATTTTTTAAACTAACAGTTCTTAATTCATTTTAATAAAAGAAACAAACTTCAGAAGAGAAATAAAAACAAACCATGAACGATCTATTTAAGTGTGGCTTCTGTTGTTGCAAACTTAATGCCATGTAGTTTATATCAGGGTTGTATTTAGTCACTTTAAGCATGCTGAACTGGAATCATTTGACAGAGTGTTTCTAAGCAAATCTGTAATATTATTAATTTCTTTAAATAAGAATTCGCACGCATACGTAGACGAAAATATTGTCAATATACCAAACGCCAACTTTTTAAAGCAATTATATGTGTTGGGAATTGAATTGCAAGTTTCCATTTATTTTGAATTGGCATTCTTCATCGTATTTCCTAAAAGCTCGATATAGCTCGATTGATTCCAACTCTTTCCGGGTTTCGACGAATTTTTGAGTCCATATCGAACTAGACCGAGATTCGGTGAGCTGCATTTCACTTTCTTTAATTTCCAATCAAAATAATGGCTTACCAGAGACCTCGGAGAACGCAAATAAGAGAATTAATAAATCCTGAATCCGGTGTAGACAACTGATGCTGCCGCTCAGAGGTGCAATCAGATTTTTCAATTGGTGACATGCCCATAATATTTCGTGAGAATACATACGAGAGGTGGGACGACGAATAAAAAGTTTAGGTCATACTGGGGCTGATTTGAATCTGGGATCCTCTGGGATACTCTGTGACCCACTTAGAGTCACTGAAACATTGGAGAATAAGTTCCAAGCGACTTATAAAACCGTTAAAAGATTCGATAGCATATTTGGTAACCTCAACAGTAGTCACAATCGAAGCAATTAAAACATAGGCTTATCTACATATATGTCTAGTTAGTGGAGCCATTTGTGAGAAAGCGGAAATATGGTTGTCAGTGAAATGATTTTGAAGCAGGTTTAAATTCTGCGCTTTTGTTTCGTTAAAGGGAGCATCGGATTTCCAAAGTGTTTTTATTCTGAGAGAATCAGTCTCTTCTATAACTTTGACTTACCGATCTACTAATCGAGCTGGCAACAGATCCATTGAACGTCAAGCTGGTATCGCTGATATCGAAACCGAAGCCTTGAATGTCGAGTTGGCACACGGTATCTTTAAAGTATATATTCGATAAAGCAAGATCGATGAAATTATGACGTCTAGCCATAACAAAGGTAGGTGCGGAGCCGGCATTGATGTTTGTCACGATCACGTTTTGTTGACGTATTTTACTTAAATATAACATTTTAAAATAAAACAATTACGCACTTGAAGTGAGAGAATAGTCTGCTCAACTGTTTCTGGTTTCGGAAAAAAAATGTAATTGGCGTCAAATCGCACGAACGAAGCGGTCACTTTACGGGTCCGTTTTGTAAAATGAATCGTTCGTTAAAAGTCTCTTTTAGCTAAGGCGGCCAACCGTCTTGGATCTCATACTTAAAATGAATATTTACTGAGAAAAAAAACTGTTTTAAGACTCGTACATTCATTAAGCGTTTTAACACCATAGACAATTTTTTGACACAACAACCTACTAAAGGCCCTGTTACACGTACAATATATTTTGATATTTTACTAGCTATCTCTATTTCATTGCATGATATAGAATGAGAAAGGTTACGAGAATTGCATGATAATATTGACCTTGTAGCTTTCATCTGAAGTGGTGTTACAAGTGATGGAATCATATAATGGAGTTGACACGACATCATTGACTGTTTGCCGCCTCTGTCATAATAAACGAAAATCGGAACGACCACACTTGCTCATAATAGTGTGAGATTCTTACTGACTAAAAACACGTCCCTTCAAATGACTTTATACTAGAACAAGGTTATTTCCTATCCTGTAGTTTAAATTTAATAATTTATATTCGCAGCTTCCCATCGGAGGCACCTGCTTGTACCGCCAAAAACACGAGGTAAAACTTTATTTCAAATGCTTTTATCGGTTGAAGTGGACGAACTGAATTTGTATCGTTCAAAATATATATAGCATTTCGTTATTTCAATGACTGCGAAGGCGAGTCGTCCGTTGCTTACGGGCAAATGATTTCATTTAATCATGTGCTTTCGAATGGCTAATCTTAGCTCTTGTTTCGATCCCCAATGCCACACTTTTTTAAAAGCCTCGAGGAGACATCGAGAAAACTATAGAACAAATGTGTTTTTCCTCCTCGAGGGCTTTTTCTATTTCAGTGGTTTTTAGGTAAACCTGGTCGACGGTGGTCTAAATTGGTGATCAGATATTAATCTGCGCTCTTCGATAATCGGATGTAACCGTTTGAGTAAATTTGTTCAAATACTTGGAACGTAACTGGTAAAAGAGATATTGTTCTACACGATTTCGGCAAAAATTTCGGCTTTTTCTTTGTCTCTTTTCGGCCATCCGCCATTTTTTTTTTTGTGATAGGTCATTCGCTCTCCAGAGCGAATAGTCGAACTCTTATCCGGGGTGAGACCATCAGGATAGCAAAGAACTTAGCGATTTTTAAAGTCCTGGACTCTAGACGAAAAATGTGCCTTCATATAGTCTGCCGTAAAAAAGTGTAACGCATTGGCTTCGCGTGAGGTTAGCCGGCTTACTTAAAGTTAATTAATCATATCGCGCGCTGTGTGTCATATTTTATTGTCCTGCTGAAGTCACATGTCTGCAAAATTAAAAGTTAGTACTCATGTCTCTGTAACGTTTACCGCTGACTGTTGAATCAACATACGAACCAATGATTTCAGCGGCTCATAAATCGGTTTTTTGGAAGTTAATGTTTATTATCTATTTATTGACAACGCCACTTAACCAAAAGTATGCTTTGACCAAATTGTTCAAATGAAATGTTGTTCAAAATAAATTTTAACCGTTTTCAAAAATTGCCAAACCAAACGTACCTCATAACAACCGAGAACAATCAATTTAAAGTTGTCCGCTCTAAAAAAAAACCCTTTAATATATTATTTTGCATTTTAGGTACATATTCGAGAAAAAAGCTGAATTATGCGACCATTTCAAACCAGAAGAGAGGCATTGCAAGCTAATATCAATACTTATAAGCTACTACAGAGCAATATTATTCAATGTTCACCAGACGATGTCAAAGGACTTAGTGAAAGGTTACGTGAAGCAACATTGAAAGAAATTGAAAAGCACTCCAGCAGTATGTTGAAACTTACAATGGGTACTAAAGAGCTCCCATTTGCCTACGACATATGCGAAGAGGTTTTTGCCTTTGACAAATCCTTTTTTAGAGAGATTTTCAGAGGAGCAGTCAATGATAAATATTCTAAAGTTGAATTCGATCGCATATTAGATATTATTCGTGGATTCCGCACTTTTGAAGAGGCTATAATAAGTTACAGTGCTGTATATAATGTGATCAAGACGTTGAAATCTGAAGTTGAAGATGAATATGAAGGTGATGTTGATATTGATATTTTAAAAAATGATATACAGATGTTAGCCACAGAAGTTGAAAAAATGCGCCATATGCCACTATATGCAAATCTTTCTAGCGAGCTCAAAGCTCAAGTGGATGATTTGTTAAAAGAATTGAATAAATAAATATAAAGTGTTCTATTTATATTTGAGAGATTTGTAAATAAAATAAAGTTCATGCATTCCCATTGTTCTACATGTCTATGCCTTTAATTTTCTAATTTTAAATTCATTTTTATTAATCTTTCAGTAAAACTTACATAATAGACAAAAATGATGAAATATTTATTCTAGATATTTATTCTAGATTACTGGTCTGTATGCAGACACTCTAAACTTAACTCTATCTATTATTTATATTACCTTTCGGTCTTATTGTTACTCCATTATTTATTATTTTAATATCTTTTTATTTTTAACATGAAAATATTTTTGGAAAACGTGGAAACTTTATTTTTATTATAAAACTTTAAAACTACTACTAACAACTAAATATATGTACAAACGAAACTTAAAATCTAACTAATGCTACTTAAAATAACAAACCCAATACTAAAACTAATTATAACTGGGGTATTAGAACAACCTTCGCCCCGTCTACGAAGACAATGAGTTCCCAACCCCCCCAGCCACCAACAAAGCGCATATGCGCCACCGAAATGCGTCAGTCTCGGGAACACCACACCCTGCAGCCGACATGCAGAGCACAAACAAACTTTTCTTACACAACTTAAGACCAAGAGAAGTTACCTTAACAAAACGCACCGACCTGGAAAAGCATGTCTTCCTCTTCCAGTATTCCCTCCGCAAGCCACCAATATTCAGTGAATTGCGTTTCCGTATCCATATAACCCCCTTATCGCGGTACTAAAACAAAGGAGCTCGGGAGCATAAGCGACTTTCCCGTCATAGGTAAGCCGCTTATCAGTCGCTCTGCTGTAGCGGTGCTATAGTACCGGGATACCATCCCTCGTCTGTACCAGCCCTCTTTTATCAATTTGGATGAAAGCCTCGGGCGGACCAAAGCCAGACTGGAGCGTTCCCTCCATGTGCGCTTCATTGGGGTAGTAACGCCCAAAGATAAGGCTATTATCGTTGGTCAGCGGCCCCGCAACGTGCCTTCGAGTCACCTTTATGAGGAAATTGTCAATCCTATTCAAGTGAGTCCCATCATATAATGCTGTATTGGGATAATTTTTTATGTGACATTTTAATCCGTGACATGTCAACATGGGGTCCTAAACAGGATTGATTCCGTCTTCCGTCTTCTGGAAGTTGAAAATCAACTTCCGGTCGTTGCAATATACCTTAATTTGCTCGAAGTCACGCTGCAGAAGGATCTTGATGACCTCGTTCTTAGGACCTTATCTGTATGCGACCAAATCGTCGGCATGCTATAGCGTGTCTGAGTGAACTTAACAGATCACTCACAGGATCCGATAACTCACCGCACCCTGTTGCAAAACATTTTTGATATTGAAGTTACGTTGCCATACTTGACCACGAACTTCATTTCCATAAGCATGTTATAAATTGTATATAGCAAGGGTTTGTGCATTCCCGGTCTACTTAACTTGTAGAAAAGCCCTTCTAACCATAGGGTTTCGAAAGCCTTTTCAAAGTCTGACGCGTATGAATAGTGCATGCCTCGGGTGCAAATGCCTTCTCAGACAAGCTATGGGTATGGCTAGGTGTACAATCCGCAACTTGTCGTGTGTATGACAATACAGCACTACTAACTTTTCCGCAAAAAAACTGCTTTACAAATGTATGCTTATAAGTTCTGTATTGCTAAGTCAATTAAAAAAAAAAATGTGGATCTTAAAAGCAAGACTGTAAGTGGTTTCTCAAACTGTAGCATTTGGGCCAGAGTTTATTTGTGCATCGAAAAGTGCGTTTTTCTTTGAAAAAAGTTGTACCTTCTAAATGAAAGCAAATAAAAATTAGTTCTGAAACATGTACCTAAAAGATGTTCGTTGTCTAATGTTCAAAGACAGATTTGACTGTTAGCGTTGTTAAAATGTACATTTCGTTTTATTCCTTAGTTCATTCATCTGTAATTATCAGGAAAAGAACAAATTTCCCTTAATTTGCTAAAGCTATTAATGTGTCACTTAGTCACAGCTTCATAAAGTAAGGAAAAGATACCGAGGATTTAAAGGAAGCCCTACTTTGGAGTGCAAAGTAGTGTTTGTTATTGTAGAGTGATGGATTTTAAGAAAATACGTACACAGTTTCTTCAAAGAATGTCTATACTTTATGAAAATACGGGGCGGGTTTCCTTTAGGCGCATTGAGCAAACATTTTTGTTGTTCTTTAAATGACCTGAAAAATTAAATGAAAAAAAAAAGATTTGATATAATTTTTTTGTTTATAACTTTTTTTATTATAATTTTGAAATATTTTTTTGTTTTCATTCGACCAAAAAAAAAGAATAAGTACTAATCCTACTTAACATTTCGAAAATACCATAAACAAACAAAATTGCTTTAAGCAACTCTTCAATCAGCTCTAAATCATTGAAGTAGCTCTCGTTATAATTAAAGCCCTTTTTAAGACACGCCACTGGGATTCGATTTTTTGTGTATGGATCGCCTGTAACGAAATGTGGCTCGCTTCGCTCGTTGCTTGTTAAAGTTTGTTACACGGCTAATTCAATGACGTGTGATCGACAAACCTGGATTTTCATAGACTCGTTGAGCTACAGAAACAATGAAGTTCTACGCTGAACAACTACTACCAATATTTTACAGAATAAAATTCCAATACACACAAAGGCATAGTTTTTACTTTACAAAATTTGAAATAGGGCTGATGAGCGTCACAAATGGTGAATAAATATGCATCCAGACGATAGAGGCTTTGCTGCAGTAGAAAGCTGTGGACTGCATGGACAAAGCTGTTTGTAGCAGAATGATAAATTGTAATGGATTTTCGAGCAGTGGTAGATGGGGTAGATTTGACAAATATTTCGATATAGTGGTAGAAGTGACAACACTGGTGGTGTTGCAAAGGACGTACAGTCAACTTTCCATGGCAGAGCTCTTAGATGTTGACTTTTCCGTAAATCTTTCTTCACGCACTCAACGATGCAGATTTAAAAGTGTTATTGAAAAAACAGTTAAAATTTAAATTTCCTAAATTATCGCATGTTACAAGAAAGAGACAATTTCTCTCATATTGATACACGGAACATAAAATAAATAGATTTTTGGCTATTGTAGTGTCAAATATGTGTCAAAATGTGTCCAAAAGAAAACTTAATGTGGCATTTAATTGTTTTGTGCGATATGTGTTTGGATTGCGTAAATGTGATCGGGTATCACTCTACTCCAGCCAACTATATAATTTGATCTTTGACAATCTCTCAAGATTCGTACTTTTTGCATGTTTTTTGAAATACTTTTTACTCATCAACCTGATTATGTAGGAATTGATCTTTAAAGAAAATACAACTCCAGTTTTATTTTATCTATTTGATTTGCAAATAATAAATAAAACAAGCTGTAAAGCCACTACTCCTTGAGATACAAACTGCAACTGATCCATTTCAAAGTTGGACTTGCAAAAACATTGCGCGTGTACACAGTGAACATCATCATCTAGTTAACACGAGCGAATGTACGTTGACCTTGGGAAACGTGATCCCATTGGACGATGCATAATATTCCGTTGTGCCGTGGGAACCAATGCTGACTTAGCATATGTTCAGTGCATTGGCTGGCAAAATACATATCAGGTATACACACGCGCCGGATGCACCGTTGCACAATATGGCTTGGTCAGCAACTTGTCTGGAGGAATGGAAGGTGACAACGAGCAGTTGGGTGGATTGGGGCGTCAGTCTTCGGGCGGATCTTGTGTTAGCGTAATTAATCAGAATAAAATAAATCAAATTGAAGTAACCGCATTTTTATTGAGTATACCGGACAGTGTTAGTCCGAAAATTGATTTTTTCCTATCCGCGTCCGCGAAATCGTTAAGTTAGTTCTGTATGTGTTCGTCCAGGTTGTTTACGTTTCGGTTCATTTGTTGTTCGTTATCGGTTACTGTCTATTTCTGCATGTGTTTTTCCGTCGCCTGTTGATATGTCCCGTTGGTACATGTCATCGTCCATATCCTGTCTCGCGCTGCATAATACACGCGTTCAGATTGGCGTTCATCTGTAAAGGAGATGGCTGAGCAGTTCAACATTCACCTGTGCTGGGTGCCGGGCATAGAGACATTCCGGGTAACTGCAAGGCTCACGAACTCGCCAAAGTATGCAATAGAAAAAACTAACCACAGACGGACAAGTGCTACTACTTGTCTGACAACGAAGCAGATTTGGCCTAGATCTAAGATGCTCAAAGAGTTTGATCACCCTCAATAGAACTCACATCAGTGCTACAATTGGTGTCATAACTGGCAGGAATGCAGCAATGCTTGGCGCTTATGCTGCTCTAACATTTTCTTTGCGCGTGCCCTGCTCTCTCCCGGACATGAAATCTCCATATAGAAGCTTACTTCATTAATGATCTTAACTCGACCATACGCAACTCGACCATACGCAAAATACCCCTCACGCTTTATAAGCAGCTCTAATTGGTTCAACGAGTAGGCAGTAACTTCAGATACACGCGGTATCACATTTGACATTACATATGTAGGTCTAAGTGAGTCGAACCTCTATCCGTCTGCCACTTCAACCAAACCTAACATTGTAAAAATAATTGCACATGTAGCTCATGTATCTTTCTATATATTTTTAACTATTTTATGCTTAATTATATTTAATATTTGTTTATTGCTTCGATGTATTTAATTACAAATAATAATTAAATTTTTTTTGTTGTACTTGTAGTCTCCTTTTTCATACATACAACATATAAGGATCTTTCAAAACTTTAGCAATCTCAGATCTCTTTTTATCCAACATTCCAAATTTGATTACTATTGTTTGGTGGTTACCGCGCTCGACACCTAAATTATATTAACAAACAAAAAAAGTTTCTCTTCACTTTAAACTGTCCGCCATAAAGCTATAAAATGTCATGAAAAGTTACTTAAATTAACCGCTCAGCATGAACGTAAAATGAATGGACCTCCACATTAATTTCGTGCCAAAAATCCATTCATATACTGATGAATATATTATGAAAGAAGGTAGCTAGCTTTTATGCCCACTGTGAGCTGTTAATACCAAATTTTTATATATATGTATATAACTGTAACTATAATGAATAACTGTCACACGGGAGTTAGAACTTAAAAAAAAAAAAAAAACCCTTGGAGGTGCTAACATTTTTTGGGGATGTTAACGTGATACACGTCACTTTGTCACTTGGGACTTATGCAGGCCCAATTTATTTGAAATATTAAACGACCAACATGCGGTGGCAAAAGACAAAGTTTCTTTTTTTGTATTAGTCACGGGAGGTAGCGATCCCTTTTTCATGCAACTTTTGCAGAAATGAAAGATTTTCATGGCTCACGGGTTTCTATTTGAATCGAAGCTGCATACTTTTATTTGTCTCATCTAAATGCAAAGGCGAGGATTTACTATAGTTTTGTGTAACACAAACCGGGGAGGAATAAATCGATTTAAGACCGTTCCGCTGTGAAGAGGAAAATTATAGATAAATCAGTATCTATGGACTCTTGTCAAAGAGAGCTTTAACCGTATCAAGGAAACTGTACCTATCTCGGCAGTTTGTCAAGAAAGTAAGATATCTAGGTATTCTAGTTAATAAAATACCATTAAATTTCTGCGGCATTTGAAGCCATTAAAAGTGGATGTTAAAGTGAAGGGGATTCCTCTTTTTGCTAAGCAGATTACTCCTGCACTTCACAGAGCTTCACAGAAACATTTGCATTTGTATGCACATAGAATCAACTAAGCTAAGCAAAACCCGTTTTAAAAGTTCTTCCTACCATCGCAAATAACATCCAGAAAGTTTTTCCACTTGATAAATCTATTTCCTAGGATTTTTTTCCACTGTCAACGAATCTTCACTCAAAGACAAAGAAAGTCCATTAGCATCCATCAATCATTGTGTCCCAACTGGTGGGTATATTTAAATACAAAAGTAGTCATCATTACTACCAGGACAAACTGTGCGAATTGAAGAAAAACATAGCTCGTGTTTATCATTATGCAATCTCTTGACGCTACGCTTCGCTTTGGGGTCAATTTACATGCCAATGAGTTCGTAATTATGATTTATTACTGTCTCTGACTATCTGTTATGAAATTCCCGAGCGGCTACTTCGGTTGGTCACTTAATTGCAATCGTAAATCGAGCAGAATTGCAATCAAGTGACTAAACAGTCATTCGCAAGCAGTACACTTGGCCTCATTTACTTTGGATTAATGTACTCACAGTTAGAATGCGCACCAGACTACAAAATATATGTATGTATATATATTCGCCGACAATTACACAATATTACTTATTTATGGCATTTTTTCCTGGGCCAGCCCTTGTGTCAGCAACATGCCACAACAGGCGTACGCAAGTACCTTAATAATAAAATCACCCACTCCAATGGAGTACGAGTATTTTTCATTTCGCAGTCTGAAAAGGATAAAAGCAATGGTTTGAAACTAGACAGGCGAAACTATTTAAATACATTATTCGGTGGCAAAACACGTTGATATGTCAAGTGGGAAAGTCTGACATTTGACCATGGTCTTAGCAGTTGTGGGTAAGTACAATGAACTCTACAGCGAAAAGCATTGGAATTCCCCAACAATTCCTAGTAATGTAATACGAAGTATTTTAAAAAAAAATTCGCCTTCAAGTCAGCTAGGGCATTGCTCTCTCTATGATAGCATTATAACATCATGGAGTTCGTTGTAAGGATATATCAAGGCTCTCATTAACCCAGATCATTGGGAAATGTTTTTTTTTTACATAAAAGAAATAATGAATATATGTTTCTGCTTCTGGTTTCGGAACTGTGGGGTGTCTCCCATTAGACACAGTAGGAGTTAAGAAAAATTAAGAACCTGGAAGTTATTTAGTCTTGTTAGAAATCGAAATTTTGGATAACATCCACATCTTCGTACCAAATTATTATTTACTGTGTCGTATACTTATTATTTGTATGCTACCATCACACTATGGTAATGGGAGGAAAGTGCTAGCTGTGAGAAAAGCATTCACGGTGTGACGCTTCACGTAATTGCTTCACGTGATTTGTTTGCATGCAGACGCTTGCCTCAGAAATACTTGCATAGTGTGTTAGTTCATGAAAGCGTTTGCTTGCAAGAAAATCATTTGAAGCAAGCACTAGCCGCTTGCAAGAACTGTATCTGCAAGTTTTTTTGCTTTCGTACGAGCGAAAATATAATTTTCGACCGAGCAACTTGTTATAGAGATTCCTTGTGAAATGCGACAACATAGTCCACCACCTTTTAGGTAAACATGCGTCTGTCTTCCATGTGGAGATATCCGTGCTAAGCACAGTAAATTTTGACGAGTGCCGAACATTTAAGCTTTTCATCATTCTGAATCTGTTTCTGATCTTTCTTCTCCTTTTGCTCGCAAACCTCTCATTCCTGTAGCGTAGTACGGATTTTGAGCACCATTGTCCGAAAACGGTAGCACCAAAATTACTGTTCGCTGAGCCGCAATTTGTTGCCTCAAATGCTGCAATATTCGTGTAACTATCTCCACAAGATTCCAATAGTCTCTCTTCTTCTTCAAATATAATGCTATCGCCACAAAATTCCTTACGAGGCCTCCACCCACAGTCACAAATCTCTCGCAGGAAACACTTGCGAAAGCCCTTGCAGCAAATTCTCGCGCTTGCATGATGTGACTACCGAAAATTATTCGCACCAAGATCTATATATGCAAGCAAAATGTCGCTCGCAGCAAGTATTTTCCTCGCAAAGTGTGACTTCACCTTAAGGGTATAATATTTTGAAACATAGTTTGTAACAAGCCTTAATATTCGTCGTAGAATCAGCACCAAAATCTAAGACTATTTATCAATGTCCGTCCGTCCGTCCGTCCGTATCATCTTTGGAGGCCTTTAAATTTATGCTAGGAAGCTGAAATTTGGAACATATAGTTCCTAGGGTCACGAAATGGTAAAGTGTTAAATAAGCTCACTTCCACGCCCACAATTTAAAAAAAAATGTTTTAAGGCTGTAGTTGAAAGGATGAAGAGTTTGAACCTTAACAATGCTGAACACAAGTTTGATATACAAAGTTTTTGGCCACGCCTACCTTTTGAAGGCGTTTTAAAATATATTTTTTGAAATGCTATCCATCATGTTCTTAAAGCGGACTGTAGCCTTTCCTTCTGTTTCTAGCAAAAGTTCTTCTTGCGAAAGCGAAACTTCAAAAATAATTGACGAATTTTCCATTGAGCTTTACCCGAATCTGGGGTATTCGATTTCCCACGAAGGTTGTTATCTTAGAAGAGTGTGAGGCTATCCAGTACAAAATAAAATAAGCATTTGTCCAAAAGTGGGACCCTAATTGGTAGTTCATATAGGTCTAAAGTGTTCAAAACAAGAAACGACTAAAGTCGTTAAAGCCTTTTGTTCCGTAATCCATCACTATCCATGCACAATCATTCGTCGTTGCATAATGCATACGATCGGATTCGTATTCCGCTAAGCCACATCGTCTGGTGGCCTATTTGCTGAGCGAAATAAATAGAGCACCGACGATCATCAAACAAATCATCAAATCAACATAGCTTTCAAAGCTCTTGCGGGTGTAGGCACCTTAACAGTACTTGGACGATGGACTGTCAGTTCAGTTTAGCTGCAGGCATTTGCTGGTCGTCGGGCTAAAGGTAAAGAAGCCCCACAGTATTACGGACTTAATCTTTATAATAAAGATACAAGATTTAAATAAATTGCATTCTCTTGAGAAGTTGGAACTTTGTTTTCAGCACTACCCCTGAACGTTCGGTAGTTTGTGATGAAATGGAGAATTATTACGTCTCAGTCCCAAGCAAGTGGCGACTGCAAGTATTCTTAACTTCATTGGATTCAAAAAATCAAGTGAAAAAACATGGCACTCTTCTTTGTTTATTTAAACAACGTTCACGTATTTTGAGGAATATCTTAAACCAAATGGGATTACCTGTTTCTGCAGCTGACTGAAGTAAAATTGTAAAATGTTGTTCCCACAAGTGAATAATTTCTGCTATTTTCACGAAGTATTTCAATTTCAAAGAAGATTTATTATTAAACATCGAGTTATTTCTTTCACTCCTAGAAATTTCATCCACATTATTATTTACAACCGCATGTTCTATAAAGTGCAAGAAATGATGGCAAAACGTGGTGAAAGACTTTGATGGATTATGTGTACCTGTCTTAAACGTTGTGCATAGGGAAATTAATCCTAGTAAGAGGGAGGTGAAAAATTGAACTTAAAAATGGAAATAAATTCTCGTCGTAAATACAAAATGTTAATTCAAAGCTGCAGATGAATTTTATTAACGCGGATAGCATTCATATTTATGCCATAACGAAGCCATCTAGGTTAGGTGATATACCGACGGGCAACATTCCTACCAAAGTAAAGCTCGTTGATATGAACAAAATAGGTATCTTGCCCTCCATTTGAAGTGATTCACCTCTGCCTAGTTGCAGCGAGGGTACGTCTGCTATGAAGGCGTAAGAACTGCCCGCAAGCACATACAGCAAAACACCATGTCTGTCTACAAACCACAAAATGACCAGAGCGATTAGAACATCGGCTTCTTCGGGGGACAAAAAATGGTAAGAGGAACGCTTAACTGAGGAATTGGGGAGGTGTATGTCCAGGAATAATGTTCGAAGGTTTTAGCAAAAGGGCAACAAGACCGGAACAGAGACATAAAGAGATGGACAAGGAAACCTTATATGCAAGAAAACTACTTCTGCAGACTACTGAAGTAACAAATTCCACTGCTAGTTAGAGCGAATCAGTCAACATTGACTATGAAAGCATACACCCGATCAAAATGAAGTGAGGAATATTAAAATTTAACTATTTTAGGGTACAGGAAATGATTTGGTAGAGATCAAACAACATCGAGAGCTTTAAACTTTTGTTAATGAACTAATTGGAATCTAAAAGTTCGGGTTTAGGCGCGGTAAATCCACAATTGGTGGAATATTTTGCAATGGCATATGGCAGCGCTTATTGGGACGAGCTATACAAAAAACTATATATAGTTGGCTTCCTTGCCAAACTCGTCCTTTTGTGCATGATGACGATGAAGAACGCATGCTGCTGTATTAAGATCGGTAACGACCTAATCGAGACCAAATTAAAAAGGATATTGGCAAGTCGACGTGCTGTCATGTGAATTCATTAACATTAGACTAGAGTGTAAAACTCTCAACTTGAGAGTCTCGAGTCAACACTTTTAAAGATTCATTCCATGTATAGGAACAAAAGCGGCAAAACTAGATCTAGATCTATCAAGATTAGACTCCAAATATCGAAGAAACGTAAGATACAGTGTGCGTCTTATATTTCATGTCGACTTTATTGGTATGCATTTTTTGTGAGAAAGAAATCGAGCATCTAATGCCGCATCAACGTGTTGAAATAATTGTAGTCGTTACGCTGGCGCTGCGAAATCTTTCTTCTCAATAGTAAAAAATATCTCAAAACTGTTTAGCGATTTTAACAAAATTCTGTGTTCAGAATATAACAATCGCTGGGGGAGAAGGTGTCATCCAATCTTTCTGTAGTGCAATTTTACAATTACACTTTGAGTAACTTGTCATATATCAAGAAATGGTTAACAAGTAACTTTTAAGTAGTTCAAGGGAAATACAACTTTCTTTTAATTCGGAAATTTTATTGACATGAGAAGACATGTTTTTTGGTACTTAAATGGGATAGTCTTAGAAAATTACGGAATGCTGGCGTGCGCTCCGGATTAACTACATTCAGAAAATATACAATGGAGTGTACAGTTTTGCAACTTGTCTTGTCAATCATAGCTACGATCAAATAAATGACAAAGCGTGCGTCATTCAGCGCCGAAATATGTTTAGCTTTTAATTAATCGGTTTAATTTGTATCGTGTAAAATCGTGTTTGTCGCGTATAAATCAACCACAGATACAATCCAAGGTGTAAGGTTCATAATGGAAAAGCACTGCGATTCCTTAAAGATCTGCATATGATTCTAGTTGATTTTGAAAAAGCATTCGATAGACAACCAAGAGATCTGATATGGGTAGCGCTAAGACAACGAGGAGTACCTGAAACCTACGAACAGACGATTGTGGACATGTACGGGAGAGCGAAGACAAAAGTCAGATGTGCCGCAGGAATCACCGATGAATTGCCAAAAAAAAAGCCGGAGTTTACCAGGGAAGTGTCTTAAGACCTTTGCTCTTTAGTACAGTCCTAGATTATCTGCTTGAGGGAAAAGTGACGGACCCTAAAGTGCATCAGTTATTCTTTGCTGACGATGTAGACATCAGACTTCCCTGCAACGAGCACTTGATATTTGGGCAGATGTTTTAGAAGAAATAGGTATCGTATTAGTTAAAAAAGACAGAGTATCTATACAGCCTATTCACTGACCCAAGCCAACCCATTCCAGACATTTATTTGAATGGAGTGGTGGTTCCCAAGTGTGAAAAGTTCAAATATCTGGGAGCAATGAAGCAATCGTTGATGACGACATCAATCATCGTGTAAGCGTAGGGTGGATGAAGTGGCAGGAAAACTGTGCCGTCTTTCGTGACCGAAAAATGTTCCCCAAACTGAAAGGAAGGCTCTACACCGCAGCTGTGCGTCCGGCACTCACATACGGTTCACAATGCTGGACAATTTACAAAAAGTATGAGGCAGTTGACAGCAGCTAAGATGAAAATGCTTCGCATGATAACAGGAGTAACAAAGCTTGATCGAATTAGAAATTCCAAAATCCGAGGAAGCCTTCACGTCAAAGAACCCATCTCAAAAAAATTGTAGGACGACCGACTCAGTTGGTATTGTCATGTTTAAAGGAGAGATCCTACGAACCCCGTCAAAAATGCAATGGCAATCAACGTTCCCTTGAAATCAACGTACCCTTGAATTCTTCAAAAGCGTTTATGACGTACACAGGTAGTTTTGAACTGACAATGACACTGACACTGACATGTTAAACTGTCTTAATAAATAGCACAGAATTTTTGTTTTAACAAAATCCAACCTTCTTTTGTGGTATATAAATTTACTATTCTTCTTTTACATACACGCGTTGCCTCGGGTATGTTTGGTTGTATTTTGTACCACCAATTAAGGCCCCAGATTTCAAAGAATTCATTAGGTATTCATATTATTTTCTGATTAAAACTAATAATAACAATCTGAAACTGGCTAAGATGATATGGTAATGTCCTTATTTGAAAATTTATGCACAACCATATCTATTGTTTTGATTAAGGATTCTATTTAGAGCCAAATTTATTCATGATAATATCCAATTGTGGGCGTTGAGTGCTTGAGCATCTAAGTAACTTGTCGTTTTTCTGCCACAAACTCAAAATCTAATTCATTCGCTCGTAGTCGTAACTGCTCACACTCAGTTATTACAACGTTCAATCCAATGTAGAACTCATGACCTTCGGGTGAAAGTGTATATAGTTTATACACACAAAATGTGGGCTTTCATCTTGTTCAACGAAAGTCCTCTTTTGTGACATGACCTTGGGACGAAATAAAAAGTCCTCGTCTCAGGGAATGTAGTCTTTTGGGTTTAGTTGGAGTGACGGATGTCTTGAGTACATGATAGAGGAAATCAGCAATGACCTGGTTTTGATTGTTGTCAAGTTGCTTTTGTATAACTCCAGCTGACGCACAATGTGTGATGTTGTAAGTCTTGCGAGACAAACTACAATTACTTAAATTAATTAATTCTGTAATGTGAAATAGGAAAAATCACTACAATCGTCAGAATCAATTATGTCGCTAGTGTCAAGCTCTCCGCTTTATCAGATTAAATAAAATATGTGCGATATTGCGACCACAGATACATAAAGGGTACCGCACTACTGCAGATGCCGCAGGACAAAACTGTCTGTTTGCCTGATTAAAGAAAGCGAAAAAAAAAACAGTGTACCTATGATATATGTTATGATATTAAAATATTGAACTACAGTGGCTCACAGATGATTTGACCCATCACATACCAAACATTTGAAATTAGTATAACTTTCAAACGGAATGAGATATAAAACAAATTTTAACGCCGAATTGTTAATTGGTGCTTATTTGACCCAAGACGTTTATTGAACATCTGCGATCGCGCGATCTGCAGGATAACGGTGCTTGTTTTGCCTATGCTTTAGTCATTATATTCGCCACTAGATCTAGAATTTTTAGTTTTATTTCTTTAGCAGAACACGTGTTACTACAATGGACAGCAGAAGTTAGTACTAAACCACCACCAAATGGTCTTTTTCGCCAGAAAACAGCTCAATTTGTGAACTTAACGGAATCCATTGTAAAGGCAATAATCCATAAATTCGTTTTAGAAAACAGAGTGGAAGATAAAGCATTCCTAATAGGATTAAATAGGATATTTATAACAAGGGGTATACTAAGTTTTAAAAATTCATCAAAAGGTACCTCAATTTGATGTAAATCATTATTTTTTAACCTGAGACATATAAGATGTGACACTGAATTGTGGATTATATTTTGTTTTGTTTTGTTAATTATGAAATCATATACGAATGTAAATAAATTTATCATTAAATCTTTATTATTAAATCTTGTTCCGTTTAAAATTTGGCATTATTTCCATTTCAAAATCGGAATAAGACCAAATTTAGTTTTAATTTTCGTATAGAATAATTGAATATATTTTCCTTATTGGGTTATACCATAAAATAAAAAAAAATAAATTCTTTCAGATAAGATGTAATTTAGGAAAATAAAGAATGGTATTTTAAGAAAACATGTCTCCTACCATCTTCGTTATGGAATGCTTGGTTTCACTGTTAAATTCGGAGTAGGCGCGAGGTTGGGTATATTGAAAGATTATGAAATAAGGCCCAACTTTTGGGCCAAATGAAGACGCTGATTTCAACTACATTGCATTGATGAGTAACTACTTACACTATTAACGCAAGGGAAAACATACCCAAAAACTGTAACAAGGTTAAAGAATATTTAATTGAGTTCAAAAAAGTAATATACGACAACACACAAATCATATTTTGAATTTTATTATAAAGGGGCAAGAGTTTATTGGTTTAATTTTTTCCTTATCCTGGAAAATTGTCATTTAAGGATTAAGCAGGTTTACACCCTAAGTCGACTATATACATATGTAAGTTTAAACCAGAAAACTTTGTGGGTTACCTGAAAACACTTTTTTATTGCAATTTTAACTATTCGAGGTAGAAATAATAGCGAAGTCTAATCTGGTACACCGACGAATCAAAAATAGAATCTGGATTTGGAGACGGCGTCCTTGGACTCAACAGCAAAGTCTCGATACGTATGGGAATGTGTTCCAAGCGGAAATTCATGTCATTGAGATCTGTTCCTGAATACACATCTTTGCACTGTCATCTAAATAAATAAATTCTTTCCTTGTTGTAAATTCGAAGACAACAAGGTTAGTTTGATCCGTATCTGCGTTCTTAGGACTAGGACGCTATTGCAGTGTCAATTGGTTTAAGGCTTTTTATCAACTGGGAATAATAACTTCGTCTTAACTACTGGGAAAGTGTTTTGGGTTTAAAAACACCCAAAATATTTATAAAGTCATACTTCTACAACGAAATCCTGTTACTTACTAAGGAGAATATGAGGAAGCCGGTGCAAGAAGACTTTCGTTTTATTTACTGTCCAACTAAATATAAACTAAATTATTTCATTCTATAAAATTTATAAATAAAAAATATATGTGATATAAATACTAGAAAAAATATTGGCGAAAAATCTTGTTATACAATTGTTTTTATTTCGTCTAGAAATTGTCGATGAAAAGAATATATTGTTTAAAAACGTCCTCACAAAGTAGGAGTGCCAAAAGCTTAATATGGCAAACTTGTGTAGAAGTTTAGTGTCTACATATTTTGTTAAGATTCCAGCCGTCTATCTCCAGCCTAAAAGGGTTTTTCCTAAGTTGTGGGCGTGGTAGTGAGCGTACATTTTAACGCTTTACCATTTCGGGACCCTAGAGAGTATTTGCTCCAGATTTCAGCTTCCCAGCATTAACTTAAAGGCCTAAAAATTGGTGCCGGACGGATGGATGAACATTGTTAAATAGTCTTAGGTTTTTTGGCCCTGATCATAAATATATATATTTTTAAGGGTTTTAAATTATTATTAAATTTATGTAGTTTTTAAAGGTTGGCATGTGGCAGACGGTTTCAAACCAACTCCCACATTTTTTATTGGATTTAAAAAATAAACTTATATCATTATTACACTAATTATCATTCATATAATGCAGTTCGGTTGACAATTTACGGAGAATAACGAACTATTTAATTTGAGTATAAACTCATTCAGCAGAGCTATGTAAATCTCTTTAAATCCAATATTCACTTTAATTAATTTATCGTAAATACTTGAAATGCAGTTGTGAATTTAATGACATTTCTCGAAATCCCTTTATGCTTATCGTTAGTCGAATTTCAATTGAACTTTAATGAGATTATTTTCTCATGGAAAAACTTCCCAGAACAAACTTTATAGCTAAACATTTATTTAAAAATCTATCTATCATTCAAAGCCTTGAATTGGAATCCAGTGCTAACACCAATTTGCAAATGCCTGGTAAATTCTTTTTAATTAAATTAATTTAACAAAACTTCTGCAGAAACTTTCATCGGAAATGGAAAATAAAATATTTACAAACTTTTACCCCCTAGGCTCGGGCTGGCAATCACAGCGCAACACCAATGAAATTAACTTTGTGCTTCACCCCAAAAGTTTTCCTTTAGCATGAAATATTCCGCACCGCAATGCAGCGATACAAAGATACAAAAGTGAAACATTCCGCGGCTGTTTCAAACCTGTGATTATATTGACTGCTACCGCAGAAAGAATGAGGTTTCGTTTTTGAAATAAGGAAAACACAAAAAATTACATTAAAGACACCGAAGAACTCTACACAATGACATAAGGTATCGTGGTCGGTTTATGTTCTCTGAAATGAGCATTTTAATATCACATAAAAATTTCACCAGGAAGAATATTTTAAGCGAGCTCAATTTTCAAATAATAGCAACTGGAGTATACTCTTACTTGAACGCAACGATTTAACGATTCGTATCCACAGTAACTGGATATGGTTGCATAATAAGTGCCTCAGGTGAGACCAATAAATTTGTCTTCTCCCTCAGTAAGGCAACCACGTGGAATATTGTTTTATGAGCATTTTCGTATAGGCATACCTCAACAATGTGTTGAAGGATTTTCGCCATACGAAGTAGGTATATCAAGAGTTGTAAGTGGTGAATAATTTAAGGCTTAAGCTTTGAATGTTTACAATGCGAACGACAATTTTATGTAGATTCTAAATTCAATAAACAAGCGGAGCCTTGCCACCCTTGTGGGTGGAGAAATGGCAGAATTTCCTTGTTAGGATGGATCACAATTGCGAAACATGCCTTTACACAGCTACATAGCTACTTAAAGCGAAAATGATTTGAGATTTCCTCGTATTTATGACTTGTTGCGTCATCAGAAAGAGGTTTATGTTTTTTTGTAGGGTTTTATGGCAAAACTTTTGTCTCTCAATTCACAAGATTGCCTAGGATTAAGCCCACGCATTTATATTTGATGAGAAGTATGAACACCATGGAGAGAGCCAAATTAAAGGCTATCGTTGGACATTGATGCAATTCTATATGTTGACTTGTTGCTAGGCTTTTATGACAATTCGATCAAATGCGAATCTGAATGAATGTTTTATTTTTTATTCCCGCAAATATACATAGTATATGTATATCATCAGTGGCGTGGGATATAATCTACGTAAGTGCTATAAATTGCTCCTGTTAAATTGTTTTAGTTTGTGTGAAATTATTGAATGGACCGATTGCAGCAATTAATAATATTTTAATAGATTAATTTATTTATATACAGGTCGGCAATTTCCATCACAAATTTATTGACAATTATTGAATAATTTTGTGAGGTTAATCAACTCATCTAAGAGGTAAACTCATCAATCTCATTCCAGAGGTTTGTCCCGCTATATCTTAAAGCACGTAGAAAACGGCTTGCGTTTAATAAAACATAATAATAGATAAGCGCAATGAGCTGAATGACAGACATTTTTTTTTATTCAAAAAAAAAAAAAAAACAATCAATATGATTTTTTGCATCGTCTGTTGAAGAATATAGAATATATAGATTTTTATAAGCTCGAAAAAAGAAATGTAATGCCGCAATGAAATGTCTTCCTTCAGTGCCGCATTATTTCCAATTAAGGGGAACGGTAGTGCCCAGCTAAGTTCTCTTGCAACTTTGGCAATACAATAAAGCTAGAGACGTAAAATTTTCAGGATTTATTGGGACCCACAGCAGGCTGCATACCAATTTCAAATGTTAAACATGAGTGTTTCTTGAGTTATAAGGCCGTAAAATTAGCAAAAATAGTGACCACTGACTGTGATACTGACACTTACTGAAGAATTTCAGCTCAGCAACAAGAAAGAATGGAGCGATGAATCCACAATCTATGCACTGAGCGAGTGGTGGTATAAAGACGGATAGAGAACTGATGAAGGAACTGGTGTAAGCATTTTTGGGCCAAGAACGAAACATGGGCAAAAGTACCAGCATATTTCAAGCAGATATATGCGCCATAGAAAGATGTGTTCGAATCAATCTCGAAAAGAATTATAGACTGTTATATAGCAATTAAATCCAAACTCTTATGGATCAACAAATTGGGCAAGAAAAAATAGAGTATCTGTCGGCTGAATACCAGCGAGGCGGCGGTCTCTCTAGAGAGAAATGGAGCAGCAACACCCTTTATAGGACTTAAACCATTCTGCTGGTTAGGAGAACACACCCTGTGCGAAGAATTCAGGTAATCGGAAAATGAAAAAAGGGCTAGAACCTTTCTAGATCTCGAAGGTCTAAGACAAGCCAAAAAATTCTTATAATCTCATGTATCAGTCTTAATAAAAATAATCTACGTATCCTAACTACTTTGCTCACGGGGCATTGCAAACTCAGGGAACACCTAAGGAAGATAGGGATATCAGATGAAGGTCTCTGCAGATTCTGCAATGAGTCCACGGAAACTGCAGAACACAAACTGTAATCCTGCGGGGCACTGACCCAAAAAAGGTTTAAAAATTTTGGGAAAAAACTTAATTCAAGAAAACGATTTACTAACAACAGATCCCCTACTTATTATCAGATTTTAAAATAAAACTGGACTGGATTATGTGTTCTGAATTGGTTTTTCCTTGCCAAGGCTAAAGCCAAAGCATAAGTACTTTAACGTAATTCCCGGCGAATTAGTCTATGAGGGGGCTCTGGAAGAGGTATAAATAGGGGCCACAAGGTCGCTGTGTACTACACCCTATATATATATTATTATTAAAATTATTAACAACTGACTCACTGACAGTTCAACAAAACTATGAAGCATTTTCAATCATTATAGAACCTTGAAAAATCTAACACTATTCCTTATTCAGCCCCAAAATGACGTATAATTATGATTTTTTAAATGAGGGTTTGTTTTTAAGAACAAACAAATAAATTTTTTAATCAATTGTATATATTTAAAGGTTCATAGTGTATATAATGTAATAATGTACCATACGACCACTCACTTTTGTTATTTCGGGTGTAGACGTTTCCTTGCATCAAAAGTGGTACGATTATGTTTTTTTTTAATAAAATTTAATAAATATTTGAAAAATTCTTTTCTTTGACTTTATTTCTCATATTTCAGCGATTTACCATCCTGCCTACTCATAGCTTACTGCGTTTCGCATACAAGTAAGTTGTAGAGAGGAGCAAAAGATATCATTGTTTTGCTAATAGCCTCGTTTCATAATCGAGAGCCTAGCCTCCACCCAAACGACCGAGTGGAAATTCTTGATACTTATTTAGTTTTTTAATTTTTTTTGGAGTTAATTCTTTTGCAGCTAATTCATAGAACCCTTGACAAAGCCATTTTCGGAACTAATCGCTCGGCGTGGCGCTCAGCAAATGGCCACCATAAATCACTTCGCTTCGTAAATGTAACTGCTCAGATTTGTGTGAACGTTGATTGTGAACGGTTGGTTTTTTATCCGAGTGATCTGATTTCTTTAAATGTAACTGCTCTTAAGTTGCACGCATATAAAAGAAAAAAAAAACTGTCAACTTAACCAAATCACTAATGGAATCAATTTCACGAAAAGCACCTATTTTTTACCATTTTAAAGAAATTCTAATGTAGAAGACGAATTTATATTGAAAATGTTATTACTTCAAAATATTTACTCTTAATTACCAGTCAATATCCGATAACTGTGAACAACGAATTATCATTTAAATACTTTGAATGGCAATTTCGATTAATTGTTTACCATCATAAAGGTGTACTGTATTCGATATCAATGGCAACACAATACCGATTGATGTTGATTGCCGTATGTGCAATTGAGTGCTGGCGAGAATTGTATTTATTTGCATATTTCAAGAGTAAATACTTAAAACGAAACAACAACTGAATCAATATTTGGATGAAAATGTGCAAAAAAATATTTTGCATTTTGAATCGTTATATTGCGAGATGAATGGATGAAGGTATTTTATTTTTTACCAGCCCATATTGACAGATAGGTGTAACTGTGGATTGCGTTGATCCTTTTGAACGTGTTTCTGAATGTTTATGCAAAATGTTCGCTTAAAAAAAATAACAACACATGTTACCATATTTAAACGACAATGGATTAAATTTCGTTGATAAAGATGTGAATTGAAATTATTTACATTCAGCTATTATAATCCATTTTAAAATACTTTTATTTTGATTACTTACACGATTTGTATTGGCCGATTGCACTACCAATTTTGCACCTGAACCTTATTTACAGAAAGCCATTCAGGCCATTTACAACAAATCTTAAAACAGAATTCGTATAAAATTGCAATTGTTTAAAAAAAAATCGTAGCCTGCTGACTCTAGGCATCGAACAATGAAAAAAGTCTCGTGCATTGCGTTAATTGAAACGTTGACGTCCGGTCATTTCATGGACGGCAGAATGCAATAGTCCGCCGAGCTTTATTTATTCTCTTTAATAGTTTTGTGCCGCTCTCATTTGCATGGCTTTACTTCGAAGAGCCACGCAAAACATCTTTAGTAGTGATGGTACTGCTGTCGTCTTGCTCGATGTAAAAGCGTTTTACACCAATATTTCGTCCCAAAAAAATTTAGAAAATTGAGATCAGTTTTACCTTTACCACTAAAGAAAGCTGAAGTTAAAACAGATCTCAATTTTTTGACCAATTAATATGATAACCTATATTCTTCTTATCTTCATTTAACGACGAGATTATGATCAGGATTACTACTGGTCCGCCTGTGGGGTTCGCCGGTTCGACCTAAAAAAATATCTGCAGGCATTCCGATTTTGGATCACTTCATCATTGAGGCCAATCAAATGATGGTGTCTCTCCATTTGTGTGATCCAGGAGTTTTTAAGCGATTTCAAGGGAACGTTGATTGCCAATGCCCTTTTGACGGTGTTCGTAGGATCCCTTCTGTGAACATGACAATACCAACTGATAACCTCTATTCAATAAACAAGAACTGTCTCCAATGTGTGCCCTTATATTTGTGAAGCTGTCAAACCCCAAAGGATGAAAACGTAAAAAGTTGGTCTACTTTGCCTGTTGACTTAGTCGTATCCGTATTTTGGACAGGCATACGTACAGACATTCTTCCTTTACCTACTTACCTCATGCTTAATTTTAAAATTAAATGCCTAAGTAAGATATATGCTCGAATTCCATCCAAAGGGGTGGATGGAAAAACAGTTAAAATGTGCTATATTTCTGAATTAGATGAATGAACGGTTATCAAACTGATCAATGGTTAATAGAAATGGTATTGATAGAAATGAACAGATGGATAAGTTTTTAAGAATAGAAAGGCTCTTCGTTATAAGTAAGGGTTGCAGACAAGATTCTGCACCCCTCTATCTAAAGGGTATATTGCCACTTTTTGACAGAAATCGATTTTAGAATAAGCTGCTCCCTGTGGCAACACGCAAAGAGACCCGGATTATCAGGTTTAAATATCAGCACAGACTGTGTGAATGCGAGACAATTTAAGGTAGTCGAAGAAAATTTTTTGGGGAAATACTTTTATGAAACCCTAGAAAAAATAGATGGCACAAACTTCTACCACCTTCTGTTTCACCAGGGAACTTTTTTGTGGTGTTTCTGTCTTGTGAATGTTTCAACTTCACTCTCTATTGGTCTTAAAAAGATTCTCCACTTTTGTGCGAATACGTCGGATGCGACCAAGTCTTTTATTCAGTCGTGCACTTTATTTTTTTCAATTTTAGAGAGCAGAATTGTTTGAAGATCTTCAATCTTCAAACGTTCTTCATCTGAATCCAGCTCTTGGCACAACCTGTGATATTCTCCGACTTCATTCCACTTTTTGTTTATGTCGTGCACCCAAATTCTTTTCCTTTTCAGGAATTACGTAGCACGGCTAATAAAATTTGAAATTCCTATCCGAGCTCATTGACATTTTGTGAGAAAATTAATATCAAATACAAATACTTAACGCGCTGTTGACAGCTCTCTGTCTGACGTTCTCCAACTAAAAATCCGTCAAAATAATTTCAACGTTGCATTTAAAATGCGCTCTTTTGACGAGACCTTTTTAGGAGATTTAAAATCTTTCATAAAAGGGAATTTTTTCTGATAACTAAATAAGCATCAATTTGTCTGATATTAGTTTAAAGGAATTTCGTAACTTGTATTGGATGCAACTTCTTGTTAAAAGTTAAATTGAGTTCGGTTGGGGTGGTAAATGCCTTCCCAGTAATTTGGCCAAAAGTTTTTGTGGTTTGGTAGCATTAATGGAATATGTAATACCTACTTGTGTGGAATATTTAAACACAAGTTAAACTACCGTTAACATTGTTGGTAGTAATTGAAATATTTTAACAGGGATGCGAGTCCCTTAAAACTATTATTAATGAGTAAGTAAATGAAATGTATGTACTAACTTTTCCATATTAACACATCCCTTTATTATGCTGCTTACCTGTGCAGAGGTCTTACCTGTACCAGGTACAGCAGTTTTCACTTCGCAGATATATCTCCCCAGCCTCGGCAGAGATAGGTACATTCGAGACATGACAAACAAAACTAAATGTAATATACTCACCGTTAAAATTCTGTTCGATGCTTTGCTAAGATTGACTGGACAAATCGTTATTTGGAAAGGCTCTTATTATTTTGGAAACATATGAAAAATACTGGCGATTTTCAGCCTTAATTGCACCGCGTGTTTACAGCGTCACGCGATACAATCGAATCGGTTTTGGCGATGAATCCTGTTGTATGTAAATTTAAAACCGATGAAATTTTAGCGAAATTTCGTTTGTACTTTCAAGGATTTGCCACATCGTGCGTCTGTGTGTTATCGTGTAACTTTTGAAACACTTCACCCATTTAGGTATATTTGTATTGCTGAGGCGGTGGTTTAAAGTAATGATAGCATACGACAGGTTGCGCTGTAGTCAAGTTGTTTACATTATTCTGTTTCGGTAGTTCAATAATTAAAGTCAGATCCACTTAATATTTTCGTTTTCTCCATTTGTGTTAAACATATATATAACTCCGCCCACTAATTTTCTCAAAACAGCCCTAAAGATTTTAATCTGTTTTGGTTTTTCGGATAAAAAAAGTGTCCATTATACAAAATTAAACTCAAGTCATTGGAGACGTTTCTCAGAAAATTGGTTATGTTTTCAACACTTAAAAATCTCACCATTGTGTTTAAGGCGATTCAATTACGCATCTCCTGTAGCGATAAAGTCATGTACTTTATATATTTGGATACAAAATGGAAAGCTATTAAATAACAGTGAACTTTAATTGAAAAGAAATAACTTTTATGACTTTAGTATTGCAGCCCTTCGACTTGCCATTCAAAGGGTATCTATTAACCAGCATACTTGCATTTTGGTTTTAAGAATTTGCAAAATCCATAGTAGGAAGTCAAAGAAAAAGTTCTTAGCTTAAAATATTCACACTAATAAGTACCTGAAAGAAAAAGTTCCTACGTAATTGTCTTTATGCAAACCGAAAAAAGTTTTTAAGTTTAAGTTAAGTTAAACACTACGATTAAAAGTAAACACTTACTTTTCCAGAATTTTGTTTCAACTTATGAACGTAGAGAAATTCTCTTGAAAAATAATTTGCTATCGCTGATGCATATCAATTACCTACTTCTTGTTTCTTTCTTTGTACAGGTTTCGTATGTAGTTATTTTAAACGGGCTCGTAATCGTAATAATTTATGAATTCCATTAAGTAACCAGTTTACCTACTTAGCTACCTACCGATTTATGTATTCATTCAAACTCAAAAGATCCGCTTCATGTGCATCATGTTCGTATCAATTGCGTTTTTGTTGCTAATTGTAAAAACTTTTAGAATATTTGTTAATATAACTTCCTGAGAAAGTTAAGCTTGAGTTGGGTTTTTTTTTTGAGTCTCTATAAATTATGTTAAGCCACAATCTTGCGGAAATTTGTGAAACTGTGAATAAGGTATGATATTACAACAACTATAGGGAGGTGGGTAGGTGGGTTAAGTGACTGAATCCTGAAAATGTAGTCCTGAGAAGCGGTATTTCCGCTGAAGCGCCGTTTTGTTGCCACCACTCGCGGGACCTGTGAACAGAAGCGAATGTGGGAGAATAGCTTTAAACCAGGCCATAGAATTAGGGAATGAAGTAATGTTATTAAATTCTATGACTGCGAGGTAATCAAAGAATTGCTTGCCTAGAAGGGCGCGACAGATAGTAGTACATAACGGCCAGTGACCCGTACATATGATATGACTTTCAGCCTAGCGAAGTCTGCTCTTGTTCTAGGTATGGGGATCTTTCTGTGTTCTGGATTTCATCTTCCTGGATATGAATATAAAACAAAAATGTTGGTCTCTTCACATAGAGTCCTTCGCCACTTTTGCATGGAGAGTAGAGCTACATCGGGCTCGTCGACCGTCTTTGTTTCTTCGGCTGGCACCCACACCAAAGAGATGCCAAAAGAGCCCCCTGTCAACGAAGATAGAAGCTATTTTTCCTGTATATTAATAAATTCAAAAGTAACTTCATCGACTTCCTGATTACAAGAACTTCTACCTGAATAAGACGATTGAAACATTGGGAGATGAAATGATTTGGATGAATTTATTTGGGTTAAGAAAACACCAGCTCCCCCAGTCAAATTAAGAACCGTCCGTGAAGATAGTTACATCGAAATCTTTCCGTACAGTATCTGCTTCCCACGGAATCGACGGAAAGCTTATAGAGAAAGTTTTATGGAATTTTAGGTTAGATATGTAGGGTCTTGTGGAACAGCATCCAGATCCATTACCGCTCTGCATGATATAGTGGTTTTAATATTCAGATCCAGAGGGAGAATTGAGTGCTTCGGTCGGACTTGACCAGAGTGATTGGCTAATCTTTACATATATAATCTTTATATCCTTATAAATATTAAAACAGATTGTATATTATTGTACTAATTTATATTATTTATTTTAATAAATTGCAGATATTTGGGTCTATGTGCGAGGAGGGCGAATGGAGGAGAAGATAAAACCGCAAACTCTATAATCTGTACCTAGATGTGGATGTATTCCAAAAAGACAAGACACGTCGTCTAAATTGAATCGGCCATATCTAGCGAATGGACAATTGCGCTCTAGCCAAGAGGACCACATAAAGCTAGATATGTCTTACTTTTAAGAACATAACGGAAACTTGTAGATTCTTTACCTGCAACTAAATTGCTGCAAAAACCTTATATTCAGAAACGATGACGGAAGAAATATCAAACTATACGTTAATTATTTAAGGCACCGACAAGAGTCTCTGCCTGCGATAAGGTAGCACTCCATCCTCTGGAATCCTGGGTATGTTGCCTCGAATTTTTCTGGCCATTCGCGTTGACTTCGTTTTTGAAACGGAGGTTCGGTCTTCCTCGTCTCCAATCTGGGGCTATTGTCAATTTGCTCGATAAGGCCGAGCGTGTCTTGGCTATACTATCTTATATATATATATATCTTCTTCTCCTTTTGAACTCCTCTAACACAGGACCTTTTTTTTCTTTCTCTTTTCTTTTTCTCCTTTTCTGCTTTTCGTCCAACACTTATAGCCGCATAATTCTTCTAAGTCCTTAGCACAATTTTTTGCCAAACCGAAGGAGCAACAGTTTCCTAGGGTAATCCTTCGATGCACTTAGATATTATTCGTACAGTTAAGGTTTACCCTTGAAGTAGCTGCTATCAACATTTTAACAGAATAGATTGAAGAAATCACACGACAGCGGGTCTCCTTACCGAAATCCGCTGCAAGTCTGAAATAGTTCAGATGATTTCGATGGTTACACGACATACGTGGATCAGTTATGACGGAATCTCATAGAATTCTTTGGGTACATAAGGTATACTAAGGCATCCAAAATTTAAGTTTTTTTTTGGCAGTTCTTGGCAGATTCTTCTCGTTGGATAGTTTGGGCTCTGAATCTAACTGCAGCAGGAAAATGGTCAGAAACGCCGTTCACCTCTCGATAAGTGTGCCATTGAGTATGTTAGATGCGTGCCTTGGATCGATCGTTAGCGGTTCGACCGTCGAGAGAGCCTTAGGTCGATAGCCGTTATCTGTATAGTCGTATCGTGAAGGCTGTGCTAATTAAATAAACCTTCAAAGATGTTTTCGTTTTCAATTTTAGCATTGGAATCCCCGGGCACGACTCTGACATTGCCCTCTGGACATGATCCGAACAGGAGGTCATAGAACTCCAATAATCCAAACAATTGGTGAACAAGCCCTTTTAATACACATAAGACTACTAAATAGGGAAGATACTTTATTTTTCATTTGCATTTTCATTTTACATTTTTCGTCCATTTTCACAAACAGGTATTTTAGGTCCTATTAAGGGTTACTTACCAGATTATACAGACATTATAATATTCCATTTTTCCAATGTCGAACCAAAATGCAAGTGTAAGATTTATTGCTATGAGAACCAAATTCTTAAAAATCGCCTTTTCAACTAAACCATATTTCTTTAAAGATTACGATATACCTATGTCTTAATGATGATTCATCCACCCAATTATAATTCGTCGGCCTTTAATTAACAGAGATCCTAAAAAGTACATTGATTTAATGACTCAACTAAAGTAACCCTAAATTAAGCTTCTCCCCCTCCTCAAGATTGCAACAAATTCTTCGAATTCTTCGAATTCTAGGATACTTTACCTAATCTCATGGTGTATTTTTATTGAGAACTCATCACTCAAAGTATCTATACAGCTGAAAACGTTTCATCCCTCCATTTTCCTTCGGTCGTTTGGGGTATAAAATAACTTTTCCATTGAATCGCACCTTCTTAACCCATATCGGAATTGATACCCGAAGGGGATGGTAAGAAGAGAAACCTTTTTAACCACACGTTGACTATATTTATCTATATCCGATAGCACCAAATGAAATTGGCTGACATTTGTTATTCCCTCTGTACGACTGTCTCTTTTGTATGACATTAAATGACTTTTCCATAGTGTTGGGGGTATTTTATTAGCTTTATATGATTTCCTTACCGAGACACCAGATGGTCAAGTTTATCTTAACTTTAGAAATTGAATAGTAATAACGTATCAATCTCTTCCAGAAAATATGTACAAACTTTGCCTACTACAAAGGGAAAATTCAAAACAGAACCTTTTTCTAATTTGTTTTTTTTTTTTTGTTTTTATTTTCAGACATGAAGTTTTAATAGAATATTTTATTTTTGTTTTGTTTTTTCCTTATCATCTGTCAAATTGAATATTGTTTTTTTTTTCTATTCAATTCGGTTTATTTATTTTTTTATTATTTATTAATATTCCAATTGGGCTTTGTGAAACTTGTTAGACGAAGAGAGAGATAGATAGATAGAAAATATATTTACTTTTCTATTTACAAAATTAATTAATCTTACATAAAATATTTAATTTTTATTTTTCTTAACATCGCACTTTATTAACAAAGCCCAATTAACTTATTGTGTAAAAAACAAAAAAAGCAAGTATAAATAATTTAGGGAGGTACTCTTAAAAATTCAATATCACCACATTTTTCCGTTCGTTTAAATATGAATACATATATAAATTTATACATATTTAAAATTCATTAAAAAAATTATTATCTTGTCAAAAAATTGTATTTAGAGCTTAACAATAAATATATAATATTACTATGCATGAGAAGTATTTTGTTTCTGTTTTTGTATTAAAATTTTACAAAAAAGCTTATATTTTAAGTTCTGATGAATATTTGCGGAATAATTTTATAATAAGATTTAAAAAAAAATATATATATATTGTCGATGCAGACCAGACTTTTTTTTCGACTAAAAATAGATTTGATTTGGTGTTTCATAATATTACTGTTGGTAAAACTTAAGTTGTACTTTTTTGGTCAGAAATTATACATCGGTCATTTTGAATGAAAAGGCAAAAAAGGAGGAAGAGACACATAATTAAAGCAAAACCGCATTCAATAGGTCCAAGTGAGGAGTAAAGTTGGAGTAAACACTCGGCTTTGTCTAACTTATGCCAAGTCGAAAGTTGGTTTGAGACATTATATCCTTGATAGTTTAGTCAAAGTATTATACATGTTGAATAAGCTGTCTGTGTAAGTGTCTTTTATTTCAAATTTGTCTACAGTCAAAAAATGGATAATATAAGAAGCTACATAGCATAATACAGAGCCATGTCTAGTTTTGGCACCCCTGACAAACTCGTTCGTTTATGCGGGATGACGATGGAGAAAGCTCGCTGGTACGATCTTTCAAAAGTCCGTTAAAATACTTGCATACACCGACGATATTGATATTATTGGTAGAACGCAGTGAGCTGTAACTTGTACGTTTACAAGTATAGGATCAAAAGCGATAAATATGGTTTAAGCGGTAAGCGAGGGCAAAATAAACTATTTGTCGTCAACAAGAAGGAACACCCAATATCAGCGAACAAGCCAGAGTATCACAAACGACAGCTGTAACTTTGAGGTACTAAGTGACTTTATCTACCTCGGCTTTGCTATCAAATCTGAAAATGACATCACCTCAGAAACCAAACGAAGAATAACGCTTGAAGATCGCTGTTTCTTTTCTGAATGTAGTGAAGCCCTCTCCAGAACAATTGAGTCCTCATAATCCCAGTTTTGATCTATGGTTCCGAGCCATGGACTCTTTATAAAGCGGGTGAAAGTCGTTACGGTATTTGGCCCCGTATGCTTTGACAGGTTATGGAGGGGACGATTCAATGGTGAAATCTACGAGCTATACAGCAACATCGATATGGTCAAATACGTTGCGCATGGGGCTGGGACACGTAGAGCAAATAAATACCAACTTTTCAGCCCTTCGACTGCAATTAGAAGGCTCAACGCAGTAGAGGAAGGTCTCGCCTTAGGTGGCGCGCACAAGTGGAAGGAGACCTCAACCATCTTGGAATCCGGAACTGAAGGCATTTAGCCAAAGAGCTCACTAATTGGAGAGGCTGGCGAGGCGTTACTTCGACCCTGACTGTAGCGCCGGTTAAATAAGTAGGAACATAGGAACATATTTTAGGCGAAAAAGTGTAGACGTAGTTGTTCGTCGCCTGATTCCGATAAATGTTGGAGAGCTGGAGAGGGCGATGAATGAAGATGCAGATTACGACTAATAGTCCTTTCTGTCTCGGGTCTCTGCAGACCAAGGCTGATAATTTCTGTGATTATACCCTATTCTTAGGGTAGGTATATTAACTTTGACACATAATTTATAACAACCCTTAATATTCGTCAAAGGCCCCTATGAGTATATAGATATATTTATTATCAGCATCAAAAGATATGACGCTAGGAAACTAAAAGGATAATGACACTAAGAGGGAGGAGTTAAAAGGAAACGTTACCTCCCAAGTGTGCATTAGTGTCCGTGGTTTGAAACGACCGGAGACCACGAGTCTTTCAAAAGCATGATCAAACAATAAAGGTTCGACGGAGATACTTCGCCAGACAGAAATAAATAAATTTTAACTAGAGGACACTATTTACTTTGATATAAAAATATGTAATGGGAATATAACCTACAACCATTTTTTCCTGATGCAACTCCAAAACCGCTGAACATAATTACCTGAAATTTTACATGCTGATGGGTAAGGAAAAATAATTTGCCCACGTGTTTCAGTAAATTTTTGATTCCATCTCAATTCACTCCCGTCCAGCCGGCGACAAAATAAACCTGCCTAACTAACGAATTTGTTGTCGGTCGTTTCAGAAGACCGAATCGTTGAATTGAAAGTTGCGATCTTTTTAATCAATCCATTTTTCAATCCATCATTACTTTAATACGTATCCGCATTTACTAAAAATAACTACTGCTGATTTACGTAGTCAATCGCATAACAAAAAAAAAATTTTTGCTGATACGTTATCATACTTCGCGTCTTTTTGAAATTAAACAACCGTTAGCTACAGGCGGAATATGTAAACATTGAAAAGAACAAAATGTACGCTGAGCTGGTTTCCTTGGGTTCTTTTTCAATTCTAATTTCATTCAAAAGATTTGGTTTGGATGGGTTTTATCAGGGAACGTATCAGGATCACTCTTTACAAATTATAAGGAATTATAATTTTTTGATTGTCTAAATTGATTTAAACCTCGGTCTCAAAAAAAGTCAGCGTATTGTTGTGTTTTATTCATGTTTAAGTATTTCACGATAAAATAATTTCAACAGAAGATAACCATTGAACCGACCGGAATTAGTAGCACAACAAGTTAACAAAAGAATAGCCGCCTTAACAGCCCTGCATGAAGTTGTACATACAATCAGTAACTCACGGTACCGCGTTTCTAGATTCAGAAGATGCCATTAATAATGTCCATACTAAAGCTATTCAAAAAAATTTGTTAACAGTCTTAAAACCTAGCAGAGGCACATGCCAAAGTGGGGTGATTTCATCTCTGTTATTCTCAACAAAATCTGGTTGAATCTGGACAGCGACGGTATCAAAGTGGTTGCGTTTAGGTACGACGTGGTTGTACTGGTATCGCGGATATTACCTGACGTTATAAGGGTACTTGTTAAAATTAGCGCTTGGGCTGCAAGGTGCAGACTTGGCGCTAACCCAAACAAAACAGAACTGAAGCGCTTCACCACCAAAACCAAAATAACATACCAACCTCTCACTATCCCCCAGAGCTAAATACTTCGGTGTCGTGTTAGACCCTAAGCTCATCTGATAACTGAAAAATGGTTCTTTGGAGATACAGCGATGTGGTTCGCAAAATAATCACTATGGTGGCCCGCTCTAAGTAAATATCACTGAGCTAAGCTGAATTCGGACTGGAGCGAAACGATCAAGTCCGACCGATTGCAAGTAGACAGCTGCTGCTTCGTAAGATTTTACGGGTATTCCAATATCCTTTATTCACTACCCAGGAGCGTAGTATTAATATTTACTGACAAAATTACACACAAACTCTACTTCCAAAAAAAACATTCTCTGCAGAATTCCCGTCGAGATCGAAATGGGAGATAGACACAGTTCAATCTTACTATCTTCACTAACTGATCCAAATGGAATGGACTCCCCCGTTAAGTTTTGTGATAAGTCTAATCTCCGCGCACTTCAGGCCAAGGAGAAGTATAAGGAATTACGTCATGCAAAGAAAAATTTAGGTAAATCAACTCAAATTTCTTGTTAGATGCCACTTTTCGTTCAAATATGACATAACCTTCCGTTTGCTTCTTAGAATTCTAGTTCAGGATTGTATCACTTCATATCGACATAGCACTACATCATTTACTAATCTACATTCGTGCAATTTCATCACAATTTCAGTTTAGTCCCGTTTAGTCAATTATGTTCCCTAAGCGAAAGAGCTACTGCATTGCCTTCTCTTCACAACTACTCATTCATTCGAAATAAATAAAAATAAAGTCATTGGTCTACATAAAGAATAAAAAAAAAATGCTATAAAATTTCGAAAATTACGTAAAAAGGTTTGATTACTTTACAGAATCTATTTGACAACTGGTTTCATGGTTATGTTTATAGTTCTGCTGTCTAAAACTGTGTACACTCCTTCTCGTCGTCGTAAAGCCTTGATCAGTATGACAGCGTTGAATCTGTACAAATTCTCTGGCAGTACAATTTGCTTATCTCGAGGTCAGTCTCTTGAGTGGCACCTCCTCCAATGCTGATTTTTCGTTTTGGGGACCGAAATCTTTTGAAGCACCGAAATAAATTCAAGAAAGCTTTTCGAAATCCCCGATTCATGAAACAGTACGTTATGGGATTACAACAACTCGATGAGTAGGCCAACAATTGGAAGAAAATAATACCCGAATATCCGAGAGTCTGATACACCAGCGATGAGTTGAACATAGATATCGTATTTATGGTATAGAGCGGGGTCCAGCATATGAAAAATTCCAAAACAACCATAAATAACATTTTTATCACTCGTTTCTTATTCTGGAGGCTCTTTTCGATGTTCGTCCTGGGAAAGATAATAAAAAATGACAAATATTTTGACAATGGTCAACTTAATATCTGGTTTGAAGAAGATTTGATTTTGTTGTACATACCTCCGAAGACCATGTTTTCTTCGCGTTGAGTATGAGTACTCCTTGAGAGTGGCGGGAGCTTGTAGGCAATTATTACTATACTGGGTATAGTGTGCCAGATTATCACGAGATGTTGTCCGATATGATACGAAGCTACGATTGCTGGGGGAGCCATTCTTGTTGATGAAAACTTCCATCAAATTGTCCGCTGTTGCAAATAAAGATGGAATTATATTTATTTTCAACATAATTGGGGGAGAATGAAAGGAAATGGTTGTGTTTTTTTTTTTTTTTAGATAAATCAATTAAATTGTACTAGCTGTATCGGTTTGCAATTGTCGCAGCTTCTTTCATTATTATCTGATCTGCACACCCTAATTGGCCTACTGAATAAATTTAAAATATTATTTCTAAAACACTTTGCAAAATATTAACATTCTTTATGCGAGGTCAGTGTTTTTTGAAAATCATTTCCATGAATTGATGATTCATATTCATATTCCATAACGTTGAATAATAGTTAAATAAAGACCAGTTTTGTGCGAGCATATGGGAACAAAAAATTGTTTTGTAGCTAAGGTTGGGCATTTTTATTGCACAATGTTATGAGTAGAATCACAAAAGGACTACAATACTATGGAGAGCAGGGAGAGGGTACACTAAAATATTTTTGTTTTGAATACCTACTTTGTATTATGATTTTTTTATAGCCCCCATTTTTGTTTGCTTTTGGTTTTTTTTTTATAGGATTGAAGGAGGTTGAGATATTTGTTATGCAATATTTTTTTTGAGGGTAGACATGTAGATTTGCAAAAAAAAAAAATTGAATCAATTGAACAGAAAATAATTTGGTTTTTTGTTTTTTAGAGTTTCAGTTTCAGCGGCAGCAAAGGCTTCCTGATGGATCCCTGCCAATTTTAGTTTTCCACTGAATGTATCAAAGTTTAAACAAAAAAATTCAATATTGCAAAAATGGGTAAAAGTACATTCTTTTATGATATCCAATATTCCACATTAAATGCATGTTGCGTATGAACTCTCATTTTTTTTATATCCAACTAGCTGTATACCAATGTCTCGCTACGGAATCAATTCTATTTTTTTTTTAAAAATCTATGACATTTGCAAGTTTATTACACTGATGGACAAATAAATTTATATGCTGGGTTTTTCAGGACGTAATATCCCTAGGTGGGGCAACATGTACATGTCCCAACAAAAAAGTGAAATCTGGAGTGGTCTACTTTTACCCCAACCTAAATTATAAACCCTTAAAATGGAAATTTCTGATTTTATATAACGACAAATAACAAAGCTTACGCAGTGGTCATGTCAATGCCATGAAATGAAAAAATGTAATAGAACAGAATATAAAATTTAATTTTTATATATGGGACATAAGTTTATAAGACACGACTTAACGCCATAGCTTAAGGGGTTTCATGGGCTTATTAAGGGAAACAAAATTCTATTTTTAAAAATGTTTTTTTTTATATAAAAAATTAAATATTTTATTCAAACTTTTTAGTGTCTTAAATTTGAGAAAGAATTTCTGAAATTTTCAAAGGAAAATATTCAAAACTCCGTCATTGTGACGTCATTTCCGGAGATACCTTGGAAAAAAGGTGCGTCTGCGTTGACAGTAGAACTCGTGACAGGATCATCAGAGGTGAAAACAATTTTTTCGTATTTTAGTTAAGACCATGAACTAGAATTTAGACGAAGGAAAATACAAAAAAGTGAAAATTGGATTTTAGCCAGAACTTTTGCTTTTTAAATAGTTGTGATTGAAAAAAAAATCCTGCGCCCAAGTCCTCGTGAATTTCGAGAAAAATGCGTTTAAAATTTGGATAACCTCAAATAAACCTCGTGATTAAATTGAGTGCGCTCCTTCCCAAGGCTGTATCTCCGAAATTTTTATTTGGAATGACTTGAAAATTTAGGATAATATTCTCGAGATGTTGTAAAAATTAATAAGACAATAAAAAAATCGGTTTTTTGAAGCTGCGAAACCCATGTAATTCCTTAACAGATAAAGTCAAACCTAGAGGCTAATTTTGTCAAATATATTCAATATGACATCATAATATTTGATGATTTGCCTAAAGGTTATAGAAAAGACGTAAAATATAAACACATGGCTGCACAAACCTACCACGCAGGATGAGGAAGGGACAGCACTACTAATGGCTGGTTTATATGGCCACACAAGTCTACCATGCTGGATAAGTGGGATGTACAATACTAAAAAGTCTACTGCAAGGAAGTGACAGCACTACCAAACATGCAAAAATACGTGACACGTATTTTGGTCGGTGATGTTAAGTTGCGTGGTAGCAGCCGAATGTAGACTGTTTGAAATTTGATCTCACTCTCTGTCAAATCATTGACGGCAGAGATCGCGTGCAAGAATGCATGCGTGGCTATTTAAACCAGCCATAAATTTCGAATGGGTATAGGTAATGCAGAACTAAGAACAATTTGTTTGTGCCTGGCTAGAATGGTAAGTGTTGCTTAACGATTTTTATTTCTTCGTAGAGCGTAAATTCATTCATGGGATAATTTTTCTGTGGCTAATCTTTCACTGAAATGGCTCCCCAAAATCTTCATATCCCCAAAATCTTCATACGGGCTTCTTACGGAAATTGAAAAACGACAGCACTGATCCTTATACTAAAAAATGGAATATTACAAGTATGTAACATAAGCATGCATTCGTTTTCTCTGGATTGTCGTGGAATGCGCGTATTCTAGTGATTTTAAGCACTTTTTTCATTATTCATGTGCAAATATCGCTCTTTGCATAAGGACAACAACATAAGGAAAACAAAAACAATGCATAGATTTGCGCAAGAAACAAAACAAAAGGGCTATGTGCAGACATCAGCAGCAGAACCAAAGCAAAAGAACAACATTGCTCAGGCTACAAGCTGAGAAAAAATCACCGCTTTCTTGAACAGCTGAATCAGTTATTAATTGAAAATGCGGATCTTAAACAAAAAGTTAATATTTTAAAGAACAAACTCATTTGACAACAACAGCAAGTTCTAAGTAACCCGATTGAAATTGTTGCTGTGCCTAATGCCACCGAAGAGGACGCTTTATGAAAATCTAAGCTAAAAATTGTGCTTCCAAGTTGAAATTCTCTTTTTAATGTTGTGGTTAAAGAAATTATTTAAAATACAAATTTGTAGTTCAAAAACTCAGCATGCGTATGTTTAATGAAAGCGCGTGTTTTCAAATATTAAATTTCTTTCCAGATGGTCATCGGCTGTGTTTTTACTGGCCATGGTACGCTTTTAAAGAGTTGAAGCGGGAATGCGAGGACCAGCACAATCTTCTCAAGAACGCCAGGAACAATTAGATCAAACACTTAAATCTATATTGTTGCAAAGTCATAATAAACCACCTTTATATCTTTAAGTCACGAGATCCTTAAGTTATTTTAATCATATGTAACGACTCAAACACCTTGACAAATAGGCTGCCAATCCCTGAACTTATAGCAGTAGATCTACTGCGTTTTGGCCCAAATTAGAATTTTCTTAGAATTCTTTTAGAATTTTAAAATCGAAAAATTTCTTCATAAGTTGATGAGTCTTTTATCCACAGTTTGCTTTGAACACATCAACCCAGGATTTCAAACGCACATCTATAGTTTACTCTGAATGCACCCACCGAAAATTTCAAATTACTTTCGCTAGTAGCTGTCGGCTGCAAAACATCAAACCGACACTAGATACCGCTTAACTGTTTTGATCTACTTGTTTTCTTTTGAAAAAAATTGTTGCACTTAATTTGTTACTAGGTCTGAAAAGCCGAGGTATTATTGGGGATTAAATATTCCAGTTGTAAGCTTATAGGGTAAAAAGAATATAAAAAAATGAAAATCCCAACGTAACAGGATCTTGGCCAAACAAAAAGATTGTAAGTCATTCCATTCATAATGCTCGTAATAATTATTATTTGGAAAAGTGTTAAGAATACGACACCACTAAATCCAATATCATTAATATATATGTTTTAAAACAGATTCCTAATTTTTTTTAAACCAATTTCTAAAATCTCCTACGCTATATTAAGATCCACTGGTATTTTATTTTAAATACACTGTGCTCAGTCATCGGAAGTGTGATAGCAAGTGGTACCTCAGACGATCAAGCAATTCAGACGCAGAAGAATCGGCAGAACAGAAGCGAGAAAGACTTCAAGACTTAGGCTTTGGCCGCGCAGATTGAGCGACGATAAATAATAAAATCGATAATGGTGACCACCAGCATACTATTTCATATATTTAATTTTTTTTTATCGCCTTAGCCCGTACGACATTTTTTACATTTTTAATTCATTTAAAATTAAACTATAGAGTAGTACGAAAAATTCCCGATAGGTTTGAGTGTCTAAAAACTAGCCTTATTAATGTAGACATGTCAAAAACAATACATTTTTACATTATTTGGCATTTCCCTCTCTCTCGCCACATTAAAGTTTGTGGCTACTCTGATTTTGATTCTTATATATATAAAAAAAAAATTAATAATTAACGAACATTTTCAAATATAAATCATTGGATTGGACATTATGATTAAAATGGATTCTGATCTCCTCATTTTGTCTGATATTAACATTAACTTAAACATACCTAGCAACAAAAGAAGTAGTCGGCAGTAGTATTATGCAGAGAAGAAGAAGGAATGTTTAATTAAAAAAAATTAAATCATATTCGAATAATTTCCAATGGTACCTACAGGCTTAAGCCATAAATTATTGAAAGAAATTCTCTTTTATCAAAAACTTTTTTAAAAAACTCCTTTTATTAAAACTGTTAATGGACGGAGTGGGGATAGTTGTAGCTGATAAAAAGTTAAGAATCAGTTTGAATTTCCAGCTGCTTTAGATTTTCCACCTCCTCAACTACGTTTAACAACTCTATCCAAGGCCCGGCCCGGAGATTTTTTTTTTGCCAAGATGTGTTTGAGACAACATATACTTAATATAAAAGAGTTATTGACTTTTGATTATTATTTCTTTTATATCAAAATAAATAAAACTTAAAAAATGTACATACATTGGCAAGTAAAACTGGCAGGAAGTTTTTCAAGTTTAATTGCGCACATCATGTGATTATATCTACTTAATAAGAAGCTACATGGCTATAAAATAATAAAACATACGACGTTTGCTACTTCTTATTTTAAATCAATTTTTCTGCAAAAACTTTACTTCCTACGTATGACTTTCTAATTTAAATTTAATAGAAAATTTGTCGGGGATAGAAAGAAATTTATTAAGAACAGCATAGCAGCCACAGCAAGATAAATATATGACTGATTACTGCCAGAAATTGGCGTATTCCGTTCGTATGTTTTATGGGTATCCTAACTTAACTGAAGTATCAATGGAATGAAAAGTAATTTTTTGTTTTATATTTTTTTCGAACACTACCAGGGATTCGTTTGACGTTTGTTATTGCGTTCAAGTTGCAAGTGCATTGCAAGTCCACTATAAACTAACAATACAACAATGCTGGTGTTCCCCAAGGCTCCGTTTTGTCTCCGACTCTCTTTCTCATTTTTATCAATGACCTCCTGTCTGTCACTTCTAATCCAATCCATTTCTTTGCTGATGACAGTACCCTCAGCTTTACATATTCGTTTTCTGAGCAACGCTCCTCATCTTCGGACATATTTGAAGCTACTTGACAGGATTCAAAAACGTGCGGTAAAATTTATTGGCGATCGAGACATCACGAAATCATTTGACTCTCTTAGTCATCGTCGTGATGTCTCCTGTCTGTCATTGTTTTATCGGTACTTCCACCACAAGTGCTCAAATGAAATAGCCAGCTGCATTCCACCCCTACAGCAATTCAACCGCAATACTCGCCATGCTAGGAATGCACATCAGTTTACCCTCAAGCCTGTATTCGGACGTAAGTGAAATACAAGGATTCGTTTCTTAACCGTACAATACGAATGTGGAATGCTCTACCCCGCTCTGTTTTTCCTACTCATTATAGTTTACAGACATTTAAAACCAACGTGCATCAGTATCTCCTTTTTTCTAATCCTTCACTTCCCCAATGCCCGCACTGTTTTACTTCATTATAAGGGTATCCAAAATCCCTTTAGAGCGCGTACATTATAAAAAAAAATCCTCATATAATTCGCGTGAACATCGTTCAAGAAATCGAAGAAAATGACTCTTAGACAATCTTTGACAATTTGTGTTGCTTTGCAAAAAATTGCAAGGTATTTCCTATACCTATTCAATGTGATAAAAATGAGGACAAAATTGGAGGAAATTATAGTACCATACGAACTTAACACAATCGGCAGCACAATTGTCCCCAGCTCCATATCCTTAAGTCGAGTCATGATAAAAGTACCTTGTCATACCGTCTTTAGTCTAGTCATTAGTCCAGTGTGATGATCGCCTATGTTGGCGATTACGTAAGCAACTGAAAATCAGGTAGCGCTTATTACACCCGACTTTTGTTGTATAAATATCCCAAGGACTGCATTCGGAATTAGTTAAAGACGATCCCGTATACGCCATCTTTATTTCAAATCAGACTGAGCTACATTGAAGTTTGGGGAGGGTTATTTAGTAGATAAAAAAGAAAAATGTGAACTAAAAAACATAATCCTTAAATTTTCAGTTTAGGGAACGACAACTTTTTGCTTCGTGGATGGTATCACAAGTTGTATTTAACAGTATTTTCCACCATTAAATTTGTCTCTCCGCACTAAACAAACAAACGCCTTTGTTGTGAATTTAATAGTTCAGCAATTTAAGTTGGTGTGGTAAATTTGGCTTACAACTTGAATGGAGATGAAAATAGACCAACCTTTCTACTATACTCTGCTTTATTTATTCAATCTCCCCTCTTAAAAGATATTTCTGCCATATTCTAATTTAACCTTATAAGGAATATTACAAAGTAAATTAAAGTCTATTTTGAGACTCACTGTATCAAGCAGCCATCGTAAGCATAACAACTTATTACATATTTTGAATAAATACCCATCTTAAAGTTATATTAAACCTAAATTATGCACGATTAGTACTGTTTTTTTTTTTTTGTTTCAGTTCAATGTAAAAAAGTTTTTGGTCCTTTGGCACAAGCAGAAGCAAAAACAAAAATCTACATTACAAACCGCGCAAGGATAAACATTCCAATTTATTTTGAACCGCAAAACTGTATGTAGCTATATCCTGCAAAGGGAAACCGTGAGTAAACATATATAAATAAATTTTGAACTTTATTGCTAATCTCGTGAGGAAACTTAATCCGTCTGAAAGTTTACTATACAAGCATTTATTGTATGCAAAAAGCCACAGCACAGAGGAAGATAAAGTAAAGGCGGCCCAGGACCATTCTGTGAATAATAGAATAAGTAAAATACGGTAACTTACTTGATTGCGTACTTTTCGCCACTTTCTCAGCCCGCATTCCATGAAAGAGCGTCCTTGATATAAGCGAATAAGTTGCTGAAAGCACCACAACTGGGATTATTAATAGGATTATAACCAAAAAAATATTGTACGCCTTTTCGTAGGGCCAAATGCTAGACGGCCAGTCTTCACGACATTTGTGGTGGCCTAAAAGAGAGAAAAAAAAAACAATAACAAAGGATAATCAACAAAAATAATATAATAATTCTTGTGAAGGTATTCTGCATTTGATGTTAATGTGGCAGCAATATATATTTGTGCTGCGTAATATTTACTTAGAGAGTTTGTAATAAATTAAAGAGACCGGGGTTGTACACTTAATAGTTATGTTTGTGATGGTCAATGGGGGTTTAGGGCGTAGAAGTGATTTTCACTTGTTAGTCTGCATTCATAAAACATTCGTCTGATATATTGAATAAACTGATTTCTTTGCGTATGCCTATGACAATTACCTAAGTATTTTTTGATTGATAAGAGCGCATCTAGAATGGCAATTTGTTTGTCAGTCTCTTACGACTTCGTTTATAAATCCGTCGGTCAGATTAACATAATAAAATGCAAATAAAATAAATACTTTACATTTATAATGCAAGTAAAATCTTGAGAAAAATAAAGAAATAAAAGTTTAAAATCTGAACTACTTCAACATATTAAATTGTTACTTCCGAAAATGTTTGATCCTAAAAAGTGCACGATATTAAGGGTAGGTCTGGTCTTAGAATTAATAATATCATATCATATTCAGATGGAAACTGAACTCGATTGTGATGATTTTGCCTGATTGATGAAGTCCTCTCAGTATTTTGCATCTCAGTAAGTAAAGATGTTTTTTGAATTTCATTAAATCTTCCATAGATTAGTCCAGAGAATTAAATAAGTTCATTCATGTTCTCACAAAGTTAGGCTGATTTGAAATGAGAAATTTAGATATCTCAAAGAGTCCATTTGGAGAATGCAATCACAGAGAAATGGATTTTAAATAAGTCGATGAACAAAGGCGATACTCCCGATTCATTGTAACATGTAATTTCAGGTGATGGATAAATCTCGTCTACGTCCTCATATTCTTTGTGGCTCCATAATTGATCGGAGTATTATCGATTTTCCAACGATTTTTAGGTTGGAACAATCAATTTTTGCTTAGATAGATTTATTTGCAATGGATTTTTTCGTGGGTGCAGTGGGTTAGTGGTTAAGTGCGTTGGATCACTAAGCGAGAGGTCGCTAGTTCAAATCCCGACCTGTACCACTTGAAAGTTTTTATTCGCTGCCCCACCTCTTGCGAACGTCTGACTAATATCCAAGAGTAAGAAATGTCATGAGAAGCTTCTCAAAAATAAATTGCCGTTCGGAACCGGCATTAAGCTGTAGGTCCCTCCATTCGTGTCAAAAATATAACTTCGCACACAAATTGGTTGGAGAAGACAGGCCTCAAGTCCTGTATGGGCCGTTTACGCCTAATATTTATTTATTTTTTCCATAACACGCATACGGCCCTTGTCTGCCGAAGTTTAACTTTGACTTGTATTTTCCAGCAAAGCCTACTCGTAATGATTCTATCGGGGTATTTGAATACTCTTACCGTCTTAACTTCCTGTCCATGGTAGTACCATTTTCCGTCACTAGCATATCTTCCATGTTCTTCCATGTGAAAAAAGAACGATGTCGTCAACATACAATAATTCATGTATATTTTCTTTAGCAATTTGCACCCCTCCTCCTACATATTTCACTATCAAAAAAGAAAGAGTACTCAATGCACAGCCTTGTTTTAACCCATTGGAGAGATTAATTATTCAGTGAGATTCTAATATTCTGATTATCTTGGAAGAGGTTCATAACATATATAAGGAATTTCGTTCAAAACAAGGTAGCGGATCTAGCCGCTCATCGTGAGTTAAGTTCTAGAAGGAGATAGAAAGGAGACCTAACCCACACTACAGTATGTGGGCAAACCAGAGATATAATCAATGGCTTAAGTATAAATATAATTGAAGACTGCTTTACGAATCATTTTGCAACAACAATTCAATGTGATCTCTTAATTCAAGTTTTATTCCATATCAAATAAAAAATTCAGCATTTAGTTGCGCATGTAGAGAGAGACCACTATACGAGTATATAGATAGATTCACATGTTAAATAGTTTTATGATGGCTAAGCAGCATAATGGGCCCATCACAATTCTTTGGAGAAGGAAGAAAAGAATCCCATACCTCCTATATATCCCACAATTCCTACACCACTTACTTCCCTGCTAAAAATCAATAATTTATTGTAACCGCAACCTATAGGGTCCGCCATCTAACGTTTTTTTTTTAACTAGTGCTTATTTCGCGAATGGTAACACTTAGCTCATGTCTGATTTGACAGACAATAAGTTTTATCCTTCCGCTGAACGAATATGGTTGTGTATACGCTTGAACAACGAAAGAGGCCGTTACAGTCAATGGCGATCGTTATCGGGCCATGTTGAACGAATTTTTGTTCGCAAAAATTGAAGAGAAGGATATTGGAAACATTTGGTTTCAACACGACGGTGCTACGTGCCACACAGCCGAAGCTACACTCGATGTTTTGCGCCCTGTTTCAAAAAAAAAAGTTTCTTGGCAGTCCCTATATGATATTCTCCATCCTTCTAGCATGTTTCATATTAATTGTCATCGTAAGTCGACATTCCCTCAGAGTCAAAATCAAATGTCTTCTCTTTGTGTCCATAATGGGACGTTGTCTCGTGGATACCCTATGTCCATTGATCAGCCATATAAGTAAAAATGATCTTAGCTTTAACTCCAAAGTTTTGTATTTGCATGACACCCTATTTTCTTGCCAGCTCATCCGCGAGCTTGTTACCTTCTACATTATTATGTCCGGGCACCCAGCACACTTTAACACGGTGCTGTGCGCATAATGATTTATTCATTGAGCGGGACCAGCCTGGATCTGATGACACATAATTCTAACACCTTGAGGATACCAGCTTTATTAACAGTAATTCCGAAGCCTTTTTGTGATTTGGAATCCGCCATGATAACCCTACTATTTTACTGCAATCATATTAAGCCGCTAGTGGGATTCGTCAGTTCGACTTCAAATAATATAAAAATTATAAATGTTATTGCATTTGTGTGATCCAGAAGTTTTAAGGCTAATAATTTTATTGGAATGTTGATTCACATTGCCGGGATTTGACGGGATTCTTGAGTTTCGCAATACCAATTGAGCCAGTGTTGCTTCATTTTTCGTTCAAAAGCACTGCACAATACTACTTACCTCAAATTGTGTACTGACTTATAGCCATTTTGTCCTCATTCACAAGAAGTAGGTTTATAGCATTTTCAATAAGCTTCGACGAACGAATTTCCTGAGCATATTGTTTGGTCGCAGCTCGTGGGTAGCTTCATCGGCAGACGAAGAAGATATTTTTCGTTCAGGTCAAGATACAGGCACTTAATACACTTTGCTTGTATTTGGGCACTGCCTTTTCTTCTCGAGATTTTTGCACTGTTTATATTCCAATGAACTTTAACCAAGCCTTATTATGTCGTTTTCTTATATATTACTTCCTCCGTCCACCACCATGTTTTTGTCCACCACCGTCGTCTTTCGAAGCTCCGACCAATGACTTAGTTTTAGGGAATCAGGCATATCCTGTGGAATGCGACTGCACTCATCGCTTCTCCCAAAATCACTTTGCAATATTTAGGCCTAGGCTTCATGAAACTGACAACGAAATATTATCGAATCTGGCTTTTATTGCCGCCACTGCTATAAGTGACCAGGTGCCGTTTTTGTTTAATGAACATGGTAATTAGCACTATTAGACGGTATGCTTTGCAGTTTCTATAGAGCTTATATATTGCCTGTAACAAAATTATAAGAAAAGCAAAGTATTTTCTCTATTTTTTTTTATCTATTCTTTTAGTTAACTTGGAACTCCAATATGCTGTGTGTTTTTACATTCTTTAAGTTTCTTATTTAGCCGCCGTAATTTAAAGTACCCATTTTTTAGTGAAAATACGTACAAATCATTTTATATCTTCAAACCAAACATGTTCATATTATAGGGATAGCCTTGTCTTAACATATTAACCTTCATTACAAAGTCGATTTAAATAATAAAACCTTAAAATATTCCAGGGTGGCATGTTTCAAATCAGTTTCGTTTTACTTTTAACGACAAGTTTATTGTAATTGAGTGCACATCAGAACCATGTGTATAAAGATTATTAAAAAACATTTATGCAAAACAAAAATGGATAAAGTTATGGCAACTACTAATCCATGCTGTCATCATTGACTCATCAATAAGCTAAAATAGTTTTCTTGTTCGATGGAATCTCAGCAAGATTACATCGTGGAGGGATACCAATATCATCCGTCCGTTCTTAAATCGATTGCACATTTTAAGTTTCTTATATATTTAACTTTGTTTTTGCTTTACAAATCATTACAAATCACACTTTCCTCGAATCAATCATAAACCGCAATTTCCCACTGTCACCTTCCTAGAACCATTGATTATTCCGTTAGTGTTCTACCAATCGGCTCTGCACTGTTCAGTTCCATTAATCATCATTTTCTATTCCAGCTGAGAAGGCCAAATCACTTCTGCAGTTGTTCCGGTAGTTGCGGTTATCCTGTATTGACTTCTCCCAGTACCATCTGTGATATTATGCAATGCCTGGGTAATTTCGCTTGAATTCCAATTTAAAGAATGAAATATACACCAACTTTTCTATTCGCTTATTCATGGCCAAAGCGTAATTAGATTGGCATGGTTGAATTTGTTAATATATATGGATGTAGGTATTTTTCTCGCTTACAGAGCATACTAAAGGCTTAACTACAATCGGCAAAAAGTGAAGTACACACACGATTTTTTTCTCTTTCCACACCGTTTGCAATTTGTATTTTTCTCTCAACTTCTCACAAAGTGACTTTCATGAAAGTTGGAAGGAAGGTTTTGAAATCGGGCTAAAACTACAAAGTCGCATTGTGAATGAGTAACTCTAGAATAGTATATACTACACAATTATTTTTATGAATTGTTGAAAATGATTTGCTCAAAAATTGCTTCAACGTTTTAAGTCGATTTTTTTTCTGATACACAGTCCGTAAGAGTTATAATATAAACCAAAAAATATAATTATTAAGAAAGGCTATAAACACCTTAGTAGAGTACACAGTCGAAATTCGTGGAGAGTGGTTGTCATAAGATAACATGTATAGAAAAATAAAGTTGATATTTTTAAATTGATATGAAATTTACTTTATTTGAAAGATAATCTTCTGGCATTAATATTTAATGATTTCTGACATATGACAGCCACGGCTGGCTCGGACGTAGTCTAATCTGGAGGTCCAATTTTTGATGACCTTTTCCAACATTTGTGGCTGTATATCGGCAATAGCGCAGCGAATGTTGTCCTCCAAGTAGTCAATCGTTTCCGGCTTACCGGCGTAGAAAATACCCCAAACGTTTCCTTCAATAAATCAATTATGAAACGAGCTGCATGATATGTTGCGCCGTCTTGTTGAAACCACAGCTCCTGCACATTATGGTTGTTGAACGAAAAAGTCAGTAATTATGGCTCTATAGCGGTCACCATGGACTGTAACTTTCTGGCCAGCATCGTTCTTAAAGAAGTACGGGCCAATTATTCCACCAACCCATAAAGCTAGGCGATCCTTTGGGTTTAGTGCTTACACGAGTTGGGTTTTTGTAGTCCAACTCCTGTGCACGATGGCGGATAGAACCATGATTTTCAAAATAAATTTGCACAATTAGGAAGCGTTGCTCAGTTGCCACTCTATTAATGTTAAAATGCCAAACCAAACTAAAAATAAAACACTTGACAGCTGACAAAATGGCCGCCAGTTAAAATAGTGCTGCCAACTTTAAAATTTGTATACCTCTAAACAAAAACACCCATTACTTGTAGCGGTAAACAGCATTCATGCGGGAATAAAGAATAGACCAAATATTTTGCACCCAAATTTTTAAAAAGTAATGTTAAAAGAAATATTTTAGAATTTTTTTGAAAACAGAATAGGGGCCGTATTACGATATCAGTGAGTGAGTGAATAACTTTCATACGTTACTGAACTATCGAATAAGTACACTGGGATTATGCACTTTGTGATTGTACTAGGAAAACTATAGTACGTTAAGTCTAGTACCAAGATAATGACATTTTGTGTTCTGCTATTCGTGTTTTTATGTAAAATTGTAAGTTGAGTGTGTTTGAAAAAACAGTGTGTGAGTGAAATTTAAAAAAATAAAAACGAGTACCAATAAATATTTCATCGGCCGATTCTTCTGGGGAAGAAAATATTTTTCGACAAATTGGTGTGCACAGCAATAAAATCGGTCATAATACTTTTCTGATTCATATATATTTTGTTTAAATTTATTCGGTTAATAATTTTAATTTTTATTATTGAGGAGCACTTTATGAAAACTAATAAATCGTGCCGCATTTTTGCCATATAAAAATATTCTTCATACGATGCTCGATAACTGAAGCACTAATGCCAAACTAAGATAATTAAGTGACGTTTTGCTTGTTAACTGATACAGTAATTCGGCCCCAGATTGTGACAAAAGTAATATATCACTTAATTTAATTCTTTGGTATAAGGAATACTATGATTCAAATTGCAATAATAAATAAGTTTGTTATGCAAATAATATTTTAATATCGGTCTGGAGAAACAAATTATTATCTAATGAATACGTCAATAACAGAAATGAAATATTTATTCTTATGCTGAGTGTTTTGATTTTGGTCATTTTTGAGAAAGCTACTGTATTTGCTAAATGAGGATTGTCGCAGTATACAAAAAAATGTTATAGAATCACAGCAAACTCCAAAAAAATTCAACATTACTAAAACTGTGACTTTTGAGCCAACTCAACGGGGAGTAAATGTAATAGAAGTTAAACATTTAAAGCTCGTAAAGACGTTTCCACTATAAGATAAACACTCAAAAGAAAAACGAATCGATATTGCATGAAAATTAATTTAATAAATTAAATGTTTGTGGCATATCTTGAACCACTGTTACAACCACTGTGTTTACCTTTCCAAAATCATATTTTTGTCACGAATAAACATACCACTTAAAGCCGATCTCATAGGACACATTTTAGAGCACCCCATAATATTGTTATACTCTAAGATATTTGGTAGACTTTCAAATAACATTTTTGTTGGTACATGTTAGGTAAGGTAAGCTAAATTGTTTGATGGGACGACAAAAAGCTCGTACTCATCACACTTCGGTCAACCTTAAACCTATGTGGTGCCATAAAAACCAACCCAAGGCAGTTAAAAATCTTAGCAGATCATTTGCAAACCTTTCAGAAAGTTTTTCTGATTGTTGAAAGAAGTGTCTTCCAAGCATAATATTTAAAAAATTGCACAATGCTGGGCAGTGACAAAGAAAATTGGGGATATCCTCATGCTCATCGTCATCACTGCATCCTCTGCAACGGTCGTCTGAAGTGAATGCTATTTTATTTGTTTATCATCTCGTCCGGTGATATGTAGCCAATTCTTACAAAAAAGGATGAGCATTTACCATTCAACATCTTTTACCTGGGTATACCGATTCATATTTTAATATCCTCCTAGTTTTTACTTAGCAAGCGCCATCACAATGACAATGCCTCAAAATTTAAATAAACATCCACAGTTGGATGATAGTAGATTGTAGCTAGTTATGCTTGCTACACAAATAAATTATTTTTCAGCCAACAAAATCCTCTCTTCTAAATGAAAGCCATTCAAGATAATCCGTATTAGCTGTGGATGTCCACCACCGTGGACATAAAATTAAATTTAATTTTTATATTCAGAGAGGCCATTTACAGCGTTATTAACTGTTAATAGCTGGTGTTTTTTTTTTTAATATTCAAGCGGCGCTGTCATTATGAATAAATTTAAATAGTGACATTTTTACGTCCAAAGAGACGCAAGCTACCGCAAAATTAAAGTAAAAGTATTTCGTGTGCCACGAAAATTGTTACATTATGTATGAAAGCTATTACTGTGATAGTCGTTTTCCTGTAAAGTTCCGCACTACATGTGGAAGGATATGAAAAATATTATGCCCAAAGGTTGGTCTATATAAACACTTTGCGGGAATATTAGCTCCAACCTTAATGTCATATCACCTAGGGGAATGAATTTTGCTGATTATACTCCATTTTGTAGCTGTTCAACGGAAATTGAGGAATTTCAATGGCATGTGTTGGGGTAATAATCTCGAGTGTAGTGGGTTTCCACTCGTCGAACATCCACAGAGAGAAGAGTCATGCTATATTATTTGGTACATGTACATATATATTTATGTTTGTAAAATTGGTATACGGGGGAAATCAACGAAAGACAATTTCGAACACTAACTTACTTTACATGAGCCGTTATGTTTTCAACATTTTTAATAATCGGTTCTGTATATTGTAGATTTGCATGACATTAATATGCCTTTGAACATGCCATATACCATAATCGACAGGTCGCATGGTGTCCGCTTTTATGTAGATTTCGATTTAATTGATTTGAGCAGCTTCTCGTGACAGAGTCTTCCTTTTGGAGGTTTTTCAGACTTGGGCGGATTTGAAAATGTACCTCGGTTTGCTAGTTCATTGCACAAAAAAGATTGATAATGCTTTGTATCTGAATTATTTCGGGAATAAGGTAACGGACGTATTATTGCCATGCTTTAAAAGTAGTTTAACGCAAAACTAGAATATACTATGAAAGGTTCGACAATGATAACTATTTTTATAAGCGACTGCCTGATGAAAAGAGATACTAACTAACGCACTAACGAAACAATAAAGCGAATCTGTGCTGTGCAGCTACTTTTGAAAAATATTTCGAAAATGTTTTTAAGAGCTTAAACTCCCAGGTATTTGCACAATTGTGAGTCAGAATACTACCTCGGTAACTGGGGTATAAATTGGAGATAGACCCTAACTCTAGAAAGATTTTTTTCTTAGAATATGTCCCCATTTATTAGTATTGAATACTAAGACGGTAATACGCGTAAAGCAAATAAAAACATTCAAAAAAATTTATTTAAATTCTAAAAAAGGTTTCACCAGGGAGCCTAGTATATCAGACGATTAACATTTTACAAAGTGCGATATAAAGTAAAACTATTTGTATTGCCATTGCGACAAAGTCGATCTTTACAGAACGAGCGGGGCCACTTTATTCGACGAGCGTCAGATACTCACAGATGAGGAATTTACCAAATAGTCAACTCTGTAATCAACCCGCAAAAAATATGTACTAACGGCCGCAAAATCCTCTCTCAACTTTCGCATCTGTTATTACGTGTGAGCCAGACACATGAAGTTAGATCTAATTTACTAGATTGCCCGCCAAAAATAATTGTGGGGAGTTTTGCAATATATTCAAATCGCAACAACAAAGCAGCTGGTCACGGCGGATGTGTTGGAAAATAGGAAATGCTGCGAAGTGTTAAGTTTATGTGATTCAACTTTTATAGCTATTATAATGTAAATGTTTATAAAGAAACAAAAAATAAGTTACTCATTTAAGTTGTTACAATTCAATTGTAATATTTTTTGCGGCTATAAGAAATAGTTCTCTATTTTTTTATCTGCCTTAAAATAAACATTCTTGGGTTGTTGTACTTTTCCATTTTGGTTAATAAAATGAGATAAAATGCATATTTTATTTTATTATTGCATAAATATTACTATATTAGTAATGTTTGGGTGTGAAATATTTGTAGTAAATAGTTTGCAATGGTTTTTTTATGCATATATTAAATTCTTTGATTGTTTTATTATTTATTTATTATTTGATTGTTTTTATTCAACATATGAAAGTTTAATGAATATATGTATATATTCGGGTTCCGTGCATGGATAAAATAAAGTGGAAAAGAAGTATTTTTATTCCTTTTTTAATTATTTTGTGTTGCAAAATTTGTGTTTAGTCAATCAATTTCTTCTTTTCGTAGGCGGTTTTGGAAATTTTTTATATAATTTAATATGCTTTATTTTAAAATTTATAGTAACTGATAGACAGAAGAAGGAGGACAGAAGGTGGCTGGAATGCACTGCATAAATATATTGTTGGTGCATTTTTCTATCGAAAATGCTTGGTAGTTTAATACAACTCATAAATAAGCATGCACATTATTATACATATATATATTGAATTAATTAGCCACTCTTTTTAAAAGACGACTTTATCTGTCAAGTTATGTTTTGTAATTTTTAAAAAAAAATTTTTTTTGAAAATAAACAAAACAATTTACTAGTACTACTACTAGTTAAGTGATTACAAATGTTGTTAAAAAAGTGTTTTCACATACCAAAAATAATATTTGTAAGGATTTGGATCACGTTATATTAAAAAGCGTTTTTAACCAGTGCCCAATTGTGTAACGCAAAGTTTCCACTGAGCACTAAACCGAGATTAAGTTTAATCTGCCTTTAATCTACTTTAAATCTCAAGATTAACCACAAATTTTAATCTGCTAAACACAAGATTGAAAACAAATCTAGGTAATCAATTTTTTGTGCTTAATCTCGGTTTATTTTATTGTGAAAACGCAGCATAAAAGTTCTTAAATGCTTCAATATAACTATCCATAACGAAATCCGTCTTTCTAAAGTTATACTTAAATTTATTGTAAGACAAAAATGCATGATGAACTTACTTATTATATATTGGTCACGTTAATCAATATTATTCTGATTACTTTTCATTAAAAATTAGAATAAATTGGTTAAAACATAGCTTTATTCCCAGTATTATAATATTTTATTATGTTATTAGTTGTGTAGTAAGTATGTTTGTATAAATCCATATTCACAGCATATTGTGCATGTTTATTTACACACCCAAATTATGAGGTGTAATCTGCTGAAATTCATCAACTTTTCCCAACTTCTTGCTATAAAAAATTAAATTTCGTGTCAGCGGCCATTAGCCCCATATAATTCGATTCCAATGTGCGTGATTCCCATTTGATTTGCACGTAAAAGGACATATAAGTGCAAGTTATGTGCATACTTTGAAATAATTTTTTTTATTTTTTTTCCATATAACGATTTTCTTAAATTTTAATTAAATTCGGTATCTCAAAAACGGCTCTAACGATTTTGATAATTTTTTGTATTGTGAACAATTATGTGAACAGCTATGTTCATTATATTCTCGAATGTGCAAAATTACATCAAAATCGTAGGTGCCGTTTTTGATTAAAATTATTTTAATAAAAATTATTAATTTTTCAAAACCTAAAAAGTGATTTAAATAAATTTGTCACCATTCATTTTCGAAAACGCATCTCATGTACCGAGAAAGTTTCATATGACGCAGTCGTGCACTTTATTATCACATACATTTTCAAATGTATTATTATTATGCAAAATTAATGATTATGCTGAATAATGTCTTTCTCTCTTGACATTTACCGTTTATTGTTGCGTTATTTAAGTGCGGATGGCTCAAGTCAGGCTTTCACTGATTGCATTCGCAATCCAAGTTCACTATGGTGCGTGGCAAGTGTTTATCGGCAGACATACGTAATTTAATAATAAAAGCGTACAAAAAAACCTTTCGGCATATAACATCGCAAAAAATTTGGAAATATCGGGGACTTCAGTTCGAAATATTATTAATTCATTCAAGAAGACTGGAAACGTGAACTGTATTTTTAAGATTTTTAAAAATTACAATACCAACTTGGAACTTGTTTTTAAATCTGAGTCATTTTGACGGCTCACTTGTAGGGCAAAAAGATTTTTGTATAAGAGAACTTGGCTTTTCTTTAACATTTATGTTTTTGGTAATTTTTTTATACACGGAAATTTTTGAAAATTTTAATATTGTATGAATTTTGAGCAATGTTAAACGCCCGTTTTCCACGAATATACAATTTGTTTAATCAAGATCCTTTTTGCCTTAAAAACAACTTCCGACATGTAAAATTGCATACCTAAAATTATCAGTTGGGTAGAATTGCCACGCCTTCTTTTTGGAATACACACAGTTTTTTTTTATTTCTTAAGGTGTTTGTTCTTCAAATCCTACCCCCACATAGAATTTCAAGTCTTTTGGGTGCTGAGTTAAAGAACAGGGATGCCTTCCGCGCCCCCTAAATGCAAAATTGCATATGTTAATTTTTTCACTGGGTTTACTCCGCAAATCTTATAATTGTACCAAATTTGAAGGGTATGCTACGATTGGGAGTGCTCCATAGTTTTGATGATCTGTGATTAGCTATTTTTGCTAATTTTGGGGCCTTTTTACCCAGGAACTGCACATGTTATACTATAGTATGCTGCCGGCTGTCTCTACCTTTATTGTAAAAGAAGTAAGATGGGGGGTGGTCAAAATGGCCTGAGTTGGTTCCTATAGTGCAAAAGTTGTTAGAGAGCCTGGCTGGGCACTACCGTCCCTCTTAATATGCAGTATTGTAAAAATAGCCCATAAAAGATAAAACAAACACTCCAAATTCGTTAGCATATAGCACACGCAAACTAAAAAGATCCAATATAACCACACGTGTGTAATATCTGTGGGTGGACACAATCGAAGAAGTTTTTTGTTTTTCTCTTAATTTTGGCAGAGACCTTTTATACCCAATGCTTTGCCTATAAATACCATTTACTATGGCCGACTATCATCATACAATTAAGAACCACTCTGCTATAAAACCTCACTTTGGTCAAAGCGAACGATAGAACCAGCCACTTCTCAGGTCCAACTTAAAGCACAACAATAAAAATAGCCTTCCATTCTTTGTCACCATTTTGTGTTGCACGTTTTCCTTTTTTTTATATTACCACGTGCAAAACGTACAGAATTGATTGAAGCAGTTGGAATCGAGAAGGTTTTTTATTGGCATTTGTAATCACGTCAATCCGTAGATATCCGCATTCTATTTACCAAACGGATGACCCTATGATATATATGGGAGAGATTGCTCTCGGGGAAATATATCTAATTAAGTTCCTCATTAATCTACTTGCTAAGCGCAGCCACTCACAGATGAATAGAACACAATTCAAATTAGCATACAACGTTCCCTGTGTTTAATCCCTGCCATCGAAGGTGTTAAATGAGTAAACAGGACTCAGGGAAAAAAACAACGGATTTTACCAATTTAAAATGATTTTCGTGTGTACTCACCCTTTCCGATGGGAATCAATTTACTGAACACCGCGATTGGCAGCATGAACATTAAGCTGCAAATCCATATGAGAGCAATTAGCTTGTAGGCGTGCTTCAGAGTCTGCCACGTTCGTGACCGCAAAGGATGGCAGATGGCGTAATAACGTTCACAGGAAATTGCCACCAGTGTCCAGGCGGAAATTGATACTGAGCATGCTGCAAGAGAATAATTGAAAAAGTGTGGTTAATGATTTATCTGTTTTTATTTTTTCTAATTCATTTAATGATGTGAACAATATTATGGCATCCGGCATGTGCCTGATTCTTGTGTTAATGAATTCGGATTAATTTCATGAATAAATATACCGTCCCGGTGGGTAATCGATTTCTCATTTAAAAGGTACCCTTACCGTTTACTCTGAAGGAAATTAAAATTAATTTGATATGTCAATGTGAATTAAAAGTCATTTAAAAAAATATCGCTTTGATTGAAATCGGTGTCATTGTGTATAGTAACTGATAAAGATGCATATACATTTTCCTTCTTTTTGTTTTTATTAATTTGTACTTGGCTTGGAAGTTTTAAACCCTCCCCCCTTTAAAAATAAAATAAGTAGAGCTGCGTGAGGTGCAAACTGCTAACCCATATACCTATCGAGATATCTTAGCGGCGAGTATACATATTTTGCCTTTCATTTCTGAGAAGAAGGAATTGACGTAGCCCCAGAAAAAAATAATCGAGTGGTGGCAAGTCGCATGCTCCAGTCGCCAAATCTCTCCTTCAAACTTCAAGCGTTACGTAGCTTTATGGCAGTGCAAAAAGTTTTCCAAAAATTTGTTACAAGTATGCCAAATTCATGTTAACATATCTGATAACCGATAGTTTATTTATGATAAAGTCCACAGTCAGAGAATCTCAGAGAATCAGCATAATTAAAGAGCGTTGCGCTAAAGAATTGAAAAGAAAACCTTTTTTTTTATGCTCACCTCCTGCAGAGAAAATACAATTATTCTTATTGCATATTTTTCCTTTACATTCAAGTTTTTAGGTTTTAAGAGAGATTAAAACCAAGCCTTATTTTACCTTGTAAGTGCTGACTGTGTTAAGGTATATATTTTGTGTGTGTATTTTTTTTTTTAAACAAAGAACACGGTCATATCATTTAAAAAGTAAGTTTTTTCTGCGACAACTTGCTTTTTTTCTTGCCACAAATGCTTGGTTACGAACATTTTTTACAGAATGTGCTCAAACGGGGAAATTTTTGATGTATGGATTGTCAACTCAACTACGCTAGTACCCGGAGTTTTGCAGTTAATGCAGGTAAAATTAAATATACTAGGCTTATTCAGCCAAGAAAATCTTCAAGACCTAACAACTGTAAGGATGCTATGAACCACTTCCTGCTTATGTCAGACCCGTACATTTCTTTTCAAAGAATAATTGAAAGAAAACCCAATATATATGATTCTAATATCAATAAAGTGCACGACTGCGTCAACGAAACTTTCTCGGTACATGAGATGCGTTTTTGAGTCGCAAAATTAATCGAAAATGAATGGTGAGAAATTTATTTAAATTACTTTTTAGGTTTATAAAAATTTTATTTTCTCAAAAACGGCACCTGGACACTTTTAACATAATTCTTCAAAATACAAAAAATTATCAAAATCGTTGGAGCCGTTTTCGAGAAAACGAATTTAATTTAAATTTAAGAAAATCGTTATATGAAAAAAAAATTATTTAAAAAATCTAAGTATGCAGATTTGTACGAGTTTATAGTATAAAAAAACTGTTTCTTTTTTTGAAGTTCCCTTTATTAGTTTTGGAGATATTGCCCGTTTTATAAATTACCGTTAATCGATTTTTTTTCCAAAAACTGAGTAAGCAAAATTTTTTAACCCATCCCAAACATCCTTAGTACAAAAAAAGACCGAAATCCTTGGAGCCACTTTGGAGACAAAATAGTGATAAGTGATTTTCACAAAAAAATTTGTATGGCAGGTACCGTTATTTGAAAAGATAAAGCAAAAAATAAAAATATTTCCGAGATGTAACCCCAGGAACCTTATATACGAACTTTGAAGCAAATCCTTCGAACCGTTTCGCCATACGGTGCCCGGACAGACAGACAGACAGACCGAGGGACGGCATTGGCGGACCCACTTTTTTTGGACTTCTCTATAGTCGTAATATCATCCCTCATACTCAGTTTTCGCACGAATTTTCCGCACGATCGCAATAACTTTCTCTTTAGTATACTAATACGAGAAAGTTAAAAAATATATAATTCATTGTGATGAAGACTACCAATCATCTTATTCTAAGAAGAAAATTAAAGAATCCATTCAATACAGAAAGAATCCACAATACATTCAGTTCGCTGTGCGCCTTCTTGTTGGAATCATAGCTCGAAAGTATCAATGCTGTTAAGCTCTGGGCACAGAAATTTAGATCTCCTTTCGAAAGATATTAGATACATTATTGCCGCCATGCACCAAACAGTCAATCGTTGTAGATGCAATGGTGCTTGGTCGAATTTTTCTTGTTGACATAGCCGCTGAGCCAAAGTCCGAGAAAATGGTTTTTGTACAAAATCCGGATCTCCGACTAACATATCCCACGACCAATAATCGAACTCAACGCGTTGTGTACGGTCTAAAGTGTACCTATGTGTCCCTATGCTAAATCACTAAAGCCATGATGGCGATCGATCTCAACACATTCGGCAAGCGTGAAAAGATGCATGATAAAATGGGCAACCTTACTGAATATTTCGACAGCTAGATGTCATTGATAACTTTGATAGCTTTTACAATAAAATAAAAAAACATAAGGAAAGGCTACAGTCCGCTTGAGGCGAACAGTATGATACCCTATCCTTACCCCTATGTACCCCAAAGAAAAAATTCATAAGGAAGATGATAGATAGCATTTTATTTCATTCTATAAAAATTATAGCAAAAAAATATTTTTTTGAAAAAACGCCCCCAAAAAGTGGGCGTGGCCAAAAACTTTGTATGGGCGATATATTGGAAAAAAAATTGGCTAAATATATTGTTAAACATTTTTTTTCGATTTCTATGAAAATTTTCAAAGAAAACAGCATTTTAGGGAAAAACGCCCACAAAAAGTAGGCGTGGCAAAAAACTTTATATGACAAATTTATAAAGGTAGGCAGTACCTACATATCTTGTGAAGGTTTTACAACTTTGTCTCTCTAACTTAAGCCTTAAAACGGTTTTTTCTAAATTGTGGGCGTGGCAGTGGGCGGATTTAAATACTTTAAACACTTTACCATTTCCTAGCATAACTTTAAAGGCCTCAAAAGTTGATACGGACGGACGGACGGACGGACGGACGGACATTGCTAAATAGTCTTAGGATTTGGTCCTGATCATAAATATATATACTTTTATGGGTCTACGACGAATATTAAGGGGTGTTACAAACTATGTGTCAAAATTAATATACCCTTAGGATAGGGTATACAAAATTAATAGAGCTGTCATTGCGATCTGGTTGCAAAACTCTTGTCTTTAAGATTTTAGTACATTTTAGAGAAAACTAGTTTTAAGAAAAGTTGGATGTCCTTTAGCATTTATGATTTGGTGTAATCTGCTCAAAATAGAGCAGAATTTCGAATGGAACAAACCAAAAGCAATAAATGTGTAAGCACAACTTAGCATTCGGCCATGAACAAATTTGATAATATGAAAACTTAGCATTTATATTCTTTGTTATTTCTCAGCAGGAGGGAAACGAAAAATTGTGATTGAGGGCTTGAAAGACTCACAATTTAATTTTCTTTGATGGAGCTTTTATCTTGTTGCAAAAGATGTTATCGTATATGATTTCATTTGGCTTATAATTTCGTGGTTTTTCGCGTTTGAAATCGAATATTTTTATTTCCACGAAACTTCTGTTTGTCAAAACCTTATCAACAAATTAAATTTCCTGAAATCAATTTGCCCAGAGTTTTGTTTATTATTCCATTAGGAATACTAATCGCGTTGCTTTTCCTTTATGTTCACTAACATTTAAGATAACCCTTTCTTTTTTTCCTTTCTTTTCCTTAGTAGCAGGGCTTGGTCGTATAAAACATATTCACTTTCCTACAATTTCAGTGGCCACACAAGTTTAAAAATCTTACGGTAATTGGCATAGTTAAGGGGTTTAGGGCTTGAAAATGCTTGATCAAAAATTGGCAAGTGTGTGGAGAAAACGAGCAATATTATTATTAGTCCACTTTTTTGGACTTCTCTTTAGTCGTAATAAAATCCCTTATACTCTGTTTGAGTTCGAAATTTCCGTTTCTCTTTAGTATACTACTGTATACGAGAAAGTTAAAAAAGTGTTGATTTCTATTCTGTTTAGCCATGAGTTTTATTATTCCACTTTTTAAAAAAGGTAGAAAATGATAGAAGGTAGAAATGATATTGAAAATTGTCTTCCAGTCGCAGAACTGTCGACAATTCAGCAAAACTATCTGATAGTCAGTTTGATAAACTGTCCCATTGCGATGTTTTACCTTTAAAGTTAAGAAAAATAGGGTTTCGTTTAAGTTTCTGATATTGGCCTGGGCTCTTATTTATTTCGAGTTCCACAAGGCAGTCATTTGAGTTCTATTTTATTCAGTTTATTTATAAATGATTTAGTATCTATCTTAAAACAATCGAGTTGTTTACACAACGTCGGCGAAGTTAATGTGTTTAACATTTTTGCAACTATGGTGATTGTTACAATTTGCAGTGTGATCTAAATATGTGCTATTTATTTTGTGCCAATAATTATTAGTTAAATTAAAAATGTTATACGAAATATTTTAATATTGACCTATGGTTACAATTTAAATAGCGAGTAACTTTCTAGTGTTGACAGCGTGCCCGTTCTGGTTGTTTTATTAGATCGTAAGCTCGAGTTTAAAATGCACATAATCTCAATTCGTCCTAAAGCTAATTCCATACTCGGTTGAATCAGAAGGGAATCCAAGCAATTTAACGACCCTTATGTTGTGAAGCAATTAGTTACTAAATACAATTGAAAGACCAATAATTGAATATGCATGTCAAGTATGGTCACCTCACCACAAATGTCACATTGGTCGCAGCTAACAATTTTGCATTGAGAGTATTAGGTTGACTTATTGATTTACCTAGCCTTGAGAGTAGACGGTTATATCTCTGTTTCTGCTTTCTATTTAAATTTATTTAAAACACAACTAAATCGGTCTACTTTTTAATGTTCCTCAAAGATCGTTTAGATATATGTAAATTTTTTGATAATAAATATTCCAATCTTTTAAATGGTAATACTGTAATTTAAACAGTTAAGTAAACGCTAGTTAAATAGCATTGTAAATAAATAAACGACGATAGCTTCAAATGCTAAGATTAAGCTAGGGATAGCTCGTAAGGGAAACTATTAGAAATTTCTTCTCTGACCGTTCAATACTAGTTGTTTTGGACGTCTTCAAGTCTGAAACTCACTAAATAAATGATGGTGTCCCTTAAGGCTCTGTTTTGCCTCCGACTCTCTTTCTCATGTTTTTTCAATTACCTCCTGTCTGTCACTTCTAATCCAATCCATTCCTTCGCTGATGATAGTGCCTTAAGCTTCGCATATTCGTTTTATGATTCACGTCCCTCATTTTCAAGCGTGGAACTAGGTTGGCAACGTATATTAAGCTCATTAAATTCTGACCTTGACAGCATTCTTAAGTGGGGTAAAACCAATAGATTTGAATTTAATGCTTCCAAAACACAATACTCTCTTCTGTCAATAGCAGAATCGCCGAAACCGAACCGGCTTTCCATCCTCGATATGTGCATCAACGACAAACTTCGTTGAAATGACCACATATTCGACGTCGGTCGCCAAGAACGCTGCGAAATGTCTAGGCTTCCACAAGCGATGCAATAAATATTTCACTCCTTCTGATCTAGAATTTATAAGGCGTTTATTCGCCCAAAACTGCAGAACAACGCTAAAATTTAGTGAGGTGCACCAATAACATATTTCGGGCTACTTGTTGGTAATCGAGATATCGCCAAGTCACTTGACTCTCTTTGTCAATGTCGCAATGTCCCCTGCCTGGCGTTACTTCTATCATAAGAGCTCTATCGAAATAGCCACAGTCCCTAAAAAAAGGAATTGTAGGTATTCAAATTAAATTCAACTAAACTAAGAGGCGTAAACGCAATTTTGCTTCGTTGTCTTACCATAAGGCAAAGAGAGAAGCGAGAAAAAGCACAATACCAATAGACATAAAATTGCAAAATACAAGTTTGCCACGAGTGTGTATTTATACAGCATCAACTCAAAGCTCCTCCATTGTTGAGTTGCAATACAGATATAAGGCAAAACTAAACCACATCATTCCCATGTCCCAAAACATGTCCTAAACTCCCAAACACTTGGCAATTTAAATGATGAAAGTCCATCGCCTTTAAATGAGATTCCCCGACGAGAACAAAATATTTCATCAACTTAAAATCACAAATTCATTCAACGCTTCATATCTATTAACCGCTAAAATAATAATAATACTTACCCTGCAGGTATGGTACTATTTTGCACATGAATTCTCCGAAAATGAAATTCCTCAGCATTGCTCCGACCAGCGTAAATGGTATACACAGCATTCCAAGTAGTAAATCCGATACAGCCAGATTCAGCAGGAAAAGGTTCGTTATCGTGCGCATACGGCGATTCTGCACCAGAGTCAAAATGACGAGTATATTGCCGACGATGGCAAGCATGAAGATGATGGCATACAAGGCTATTTGTATCTGTCCCAATGCCTGGGCGGCTGGCGGAGGAGGAGCTGCAGAAACTGCAAGGCCATTTCGCGACGACCCCGCATCAGCCGACGACAGCAGTGTGTACGATGTGCTTGTGGCATTACTGAAATTGTAGACCGCATAATCGAGCAGGATATTCTCTGTGAAATTCATTAGATCTGAGGACATAGTCAGAGTCACTTGACGCTAATATGTGGCGCTCGCTTTCTTCTCGCCTTTTGTTGCGTTAGAATACCTTCCGGCTTTTAGACACAGCCACTGATGCTGTTGCTGCAGCTGCTGCTAATAGAATCATTTTTCATTTCTGTAAAGAAAGAGAGAGAAAAATAAATTGAATAAGTTCATTCTATGAAGATTAGATTTTGTGTCTAATTTATTCGCGAAAAAAATTCAAAGGTTTTTATTCGATGATAATTAAAAAAAAATGTTATCCTTTCATTTGACGCACAAAGGAGAGGCATTTCCATTTTTTGTTTTTTTTTTGCCAATTTCGCTGCAGTTTGATAGACATGGCGCTGTCGGAAACATTTATACATAGTTGGAGTTCAACTATGATTGCACTTTAAGCTTTAAGGATACACGCTAAAAAGCAGTGAAGTGTTGAGTGCTTCATGAAAGCAAAATAGGTACATATTTCACAACAGGTCGGCAATGGTCGGCAGCTTGAAAAAACTGTCAATAAATATAGCTATGGACGTAATTAAATACGATGGGTGGCACTGGTACAGGAAAAAATTGCTGCGCCTATCGTGTCTATTGTTTTGACACTCGACAAACTTGTGCTGTCCTTTTTAATGGTCATTAGTTCTTGAATAAATACAATCATTGGAATATTTTGCTTTTGTCTTTTATTTCTTTTGGCATGACCAAGATATTTTATTTTCTATGTGATGTACTTATCTCACTTCACCTCTGGTCTGCGTGTGCCAATTTATCATGAACATTGTGTGTGGAAGCACAAACTTTTCGGCACGTTTAGCGCTCTGGAATAACCTCACAATCAGCCCTATTAGGTGAGATGAACATTGAAACATTGTTTTTGATTCAAGATGAAATTTTATGGCACTTATTTTGATAGATGTTTGAGGGCAACAAGTCATGTTTATCTGGCATGTGATGTCCTCAGAGGAATACAAAATGAAGACGTCCTTACTTTGGACATAACTAACAAATATTGTTATAGATAAAGGAAGTAAAACTTATCTTGAATATTTTACGAAGTAGAAGATACAAAAGAAACAACTGTTCACTTTTATAGCACCAACAAAAGTGCTTCAAATAACTGGTTGGAAGTATACTCGCAGGTGGTGAGATTTTAAGATTTTAAGAAGTGGATATCTAGCAATCAAGTGGAGATCAATGAATGTTTTTTTTATAAGAATTGCGAAAAGAGTAAGATGTGGAGGTTTTTCAGCATCGAATAAAAAGTCTCAATATTATAATGCTCGAGGATTTAAATTTTTTAAAATTCTAGGAAATTTCAGTTGTCTTAGAGCTCTCGTTTGAACTGGATAACTCACTCGCTCGACTGTGAAGGATTACATTTTTTTGGCAATTAACTTTAAAGTGACTTGTGTTTGAGTGTTTGATATTTGTATTTTGTCGTAAACCCCTAACAATGAGGTCTTTTGTGTGTTTTCGATTGCAGTTTGTGCTTTCGCAGCTACAGCTGTAGCCACGAAACCGCTGGGACGCTGCATACTCCGTTGGTGGCACACTCCATCGGTATGCCGAAATTCCCAAGTTCACGTAACGATTACTATGGCGGTATAGTTAAGACCTATCAACTAGCTAACAAAGGCCGCTACGGAACATCGCTAAAATTGGCCCTAGTTACCATAACCAAGGCACTTAACATAGAAACTTGCCTCAATTCCGATCTTGACAGCATACATAAATGGGGTTAAACCAACAGAGTTGATTTTAATGCTTCCAAAACGCAATGCTGTTTGCTGTTACTGAAGCGAAAACCTAATTCTCTGCCATTATCCATGAATGGCACTTGCATCGCTGAAATCGAACGACTTTCCATTCTCGGTATGTGTGTTAATGACAACCTTCATTGGAATGACCACATATTCGATGCCGAAAAGAACGCTGCGAAATGTCTAGGCTTCCTTAAGCGATGCAAAAAATATTTCAGCCCTTCTGATCTGGCTAAAATCTACAACGCGTTTATTCGCCCAAAACTTGATTACAATGCTCATATCTGGTCCGGTGCTCCATTTGCATATTTAAAGCTACTTGACAGAATTCAAATACGTGCAGTAAAACTTATTAGCGATCCAGATGTCGCGAAATCACTTGACTCTCTTGGTCATCGCCGTAATGTCTTTTACCTGTCATTGTTTTATCGGTATATCCACCACAAGTGCTCAAACGAAATATCCAGTTGCATTCCACCTCTTGAATTGTTCAACTGCAATACTCCTCATGCAATAATCGAATGCACATCAGTTCACCCTTAAGCCTGTATTCGGAAGAACAGTGAAATACAATGATTTGTTTCTTAAACCAAAGTCCATGGGTATCCCGTCTCTAATTCTTGATTTCCCTACTGACAGCACTATGTCATTTCATTATAAGGGTATGCAAAGTCCCTTTAGTGCAATCTTACCCGATGCAAGAAAATTCATTCTGATTGGAGAATGGCATGACGTGCGTCAAGTTCCGCCTGGCATATGGAAGAACGTATACACTCTGTGGGTGCGATACAAGAAATCGCCAAAGTATCTATCATCCCGCATGCCAATTCCCGTTCGCTACGAAATGAGAAGATACCACAACCTGTTGGGCTCGCACTACAATTACTGCAACCTTTATTACGAGAGCTAAATCCATGACGAGTGCCCAATAAGGTCTTTGAAATCGATCCAAATATGGTGTGTTTTAGCTTTCCGGGACCTGTTACCGGTCACTATGCCACCTTCAATGCAAATGTGGAATTCTTTCACCCAGCCACAGTTGATACCATTGAAATGGAATTCTACGGATTCAAGGGCAAGCATAGAGTTCGTTACCAGAACCCGTATGCTGGAGGACAGTCTGCCACAGCAGTACGATTGGAGACTTTTGGCGTTGCTCTGTTAAGGATCAATCAGTTTGGGTATCATGCTGGTCTTTCGGAATCATTTCCTAAGAAGGGTGAAAACTTAGTTCACTTATCAAAACAGGCTCTTTTCGTCTGATGGTGGAGTTATGATGTGTGAGTCGAGGTCGAACGCGCATTAAAGGATTAATTTTTTTTACTAATTAATTAAATTAAATTAATTTCGTTCACTAAGAAAATACAGTGTGTCTAATTCAGTAAATTGAATTTGTTTTCCAACGATTGTGCGCTATAGTTTCACCTTAAGTGCACCCATTCTGTTGGAAGAATGTGTGATGAGAAACCTTCCATTTATATGTTTTCACTGCAATACACAATAACATTTCATATTGACAATGTAGGGGCTCACTACTGGTTCTAAAACGGCTATACTGGACAAATATGAGTTATTTCAAAATTTTTTTAACTTTATCGTATACATTAGTATACTAAAAATTTATTGCGATCGTGCGGAAATTTCAAACTAAAACTGAGTATATTCCGTCTATCTACAGTCCGGGCGTCGTATAGCGAAACGGTTCGACGGATTTGCTTCAAACTTCGAATATAAGGTTAATGGGGTTACATCTCGGTGCATATTTTTATTTTTTGCTATATCGTTTGAAATAACAAACAATTTTTTTTTTTTTGTGAAAATCACTATTTTTCAAAAAAATGGTTCCAAGGATTTTAGTCCTTTATTGTACTAAGGATAATTGGGACAGGTCCAAAAATACTGCATACTCAGTTTTTGTAAAAAAAAAATATCGATTAATGGTAATTAATAAAACCGCCAATATCTAGAAAACTAATAAAGGGAACTCCAAAAAATTTACTGTTTTTTTATACTATAAAGTCGAACAAATTTGCATACTTAGATTTTTTGAAATAAATTCTTTTTTATATAACGATTTTATTAAATTTTAATTACATTCGATTTCTTAAAAACCGCTCTAACGATTTGAATAATATTTTTTACTCCAAACAATGCGCGAAATTACATCAAAATCGAGTGGTGCTATTGTTATTTTTATACGTTAAAGATTATTTTTAAAATAAATTAAATTTCGCGTTTCTTTTATTTATGTTAAGCGCAGGTCTTCAAAGTCAGGATTTGCTGCCTACTGGGTAGGTTACCCTACGTTCAATAATAATAAAAATACAAATCACTAACGGAAATGAAATGTTATGAAATGACCCTCAGTTGTATTGTAGGAAGTCTGCAGAAAAGATTTTTATTTTCCTCAACACCAACCGTAACTTCACTTTCTTCACATTCTTTTTTTACTCTTTTGGTAAGACATGCGAACATTGTTCCAAGAGTAGCAACTTGTTTTACATCTAAAGAAAATGCCTATGCTATCTCATTCTCCTTTGTTCATAGACTTCAGTTTCAGTGCCACAGCTACTCCGTAGGCATATTATTTTGTTTGCGTATGACTACCGCCACTCTTCATCATACCAGAGTTTTCGTTGTGGCTTCACTCATCGGTGAAGCACATCAGTCAATTCTCTTGCGCTGCAATTAATTGCGGCAATCACGATACCTTGATTGATATGTAGTCAAGACAACGTGAAGAAACATGCGGCAGTCTTATCTCAAGAACCACAGAATAAATGTCAAAAGTATCCTACTTCATTGTGCATGAATAATTATAATTAATATTCATTAGCACGTTTATTGTCTAAAGAATTTCCCCATTGGTTATGGTAATATAAAATGTAGAAAAAAGGAGGTGGTAAAATTATGTTTTTCCTCTTTAATATTGATTTTTTATTTAAGTCCAAGGACACCGTTTATGTTCTATGAGATAAAATATGCGATGCGTTTTAACTAGAAACATATCTGACCCATTTATAGATAGAGTAGCGATAACGCAGTACCAGGAAGAACGTGCTGAAAGTGATGAAACTATATTTACACATCAATTGTGCTTATTTTACCTCCCCGTGGTAAACAGCGTGGACTGGTTTCATTCTACCGAAAGTAAATGGACCGGAAAGACAATGGACTCTGACCGGGTCGTGCTCAAAAACTGGAATCTGTCCTAGAGCAGTTTAAAGTACATACTCCCGCAGTCCATGCCAGAAAAATAAATTTAACTGCTATATGAGCGACCAGTCAATGAAGAAGAAATTCTATGTACCTGGCCGTTTATAAAAGCTATTAAAAATCTAAAGAACAAAAATTCCTACCCGATGAAATCAGTTTCATATGCCCCATCTATAAGAATGTCGTAGCTTATTCTGGCAAAGAGATGCGCTTTAATGTTACTTCTTTAACCTTATTTTGGATCAGATAGTGCCCAGGATTATTTAGTGATATGATATCAACATCATCGGCTGCTGTCAGCGTACCATGATAGAAGCATTTTACAGTCTCAAAGTAAGCAAATAACAAAAATTGATAACAGAAACTTCGAAGTTGTTAAAAAGTTTATTTATGTCAGACATGTCATTACTAAGACAATAAAGGATATGTGACTAAGAGAGCGGGCTCCAGCGCCGGCAACACTTTTCCTGGATACTCGCAGCTTTTGTTGGGTAACTCGCAGCTTTTGTTGGGTAACCACAGGGTAAGTCCAGTTGGGTAGCCATGGGGTTCTCGACGGCCGACAACATTTGTGATAAAGACCACAATACGGCCTCAACTTCTCGGTCTGCAGTTGGCTTACCATTTCGGTCAAATCAAAATCTTGATAGCACATATGTACCATCTACCCGAAATATGTCCGATAATGTGTTTACACACTTCTTCGGCAGGCAGTACTACTGAGCGGGTCATCCCCTGTACTTCTGTGAGAGGTAAGACGAGGTAGCACAAAGGTAGTGCTGTGGGGCATGTTACTCCTTCTCGATCTGGAAGCTTTACTGAGGTATCGACATCAATACATCGGTTAGAGCACATGCCCAGAAAGCCGGTCAATCAATAACGGATTATCGCTCAAACTGAAAATCCTAGGGCGTAGTCTGCTAAGCTTAGTACGTTATTCGCAGAGGAGAAAATAAACCTAATTTTATCAATAAATGCGGTGAACATATGCCAGGGGAGGTCTTATTAGTCGAAATAAATATCAACTTTATTCCCATTCTAGAATGCATCACAAAGGACATAGTTGCCCTACTAATAAAAGTCCCGATCAAAAGAGGGACTCAAACATCGTGTATGTCTCGGCTTATTTTCCAGCTGACGATAGCAACCAATAGAGAAGCCAGGGACTCATCCACCACTGCCAGAGGAACAACCTCATTATCGGCTGCGATGACAACGCACATGACAAGGCAAGTTAGGAGCTGTGATAACAAAAAAAAGGTGAGTGTCACTTAGAATTTCTTATTAGTATTCGAGATGTCCTTTACAAAGGTTAAGATAGCTCAACCACTAAGTACCAAGTACTCTATTATAGAAAAAAAGCTTTAATATAATATCTCCAACATGCTGGTGGAATTTTTCTAAGCTGTATGGGACTTTGGTGTCAACAACGATGTAATAAGCTACTTGACTGCATACACACTACACCGCCCTCCAGTTGAGTTCCTATGATCGAAGAAAGATATTGTTATCGGTACACCTATCGGAAATATGCATCTTTCTTGGAATAATCATCCTCTTAGTGTATGTACGGATATAGTTGTCCATCAAAAGAGCCAGACGAAATTCAAAGCCAAACCAACATGTATATTTGCCCGTCATTGTGCATTGAAAGCACCAGACAAAAGAATGCGCAGCGCATTTGTCGAAGCTAGACTATGAAAAAATATGGAACTGCAATATTTCACTCCATGAAAAATGCATTCATCTATATTTTTCTGTGTCGAAATGGTAGTCTTATAAATTTGAGCTTAGCTTTTATTAGTTAAGTTATGCAACACCCCATAGTTCCACGTTCAAACAGAATTCACAAATTCTTGCCTGCATTTCTTGATTTAGAAAGTATAAATTTTTGATACCATTTGAGTAAAATAACAAGCGCATAATTTATGTAATATATTTATTTATTAATTATGTAGTCACTAAGTACTCATTTAACTCAGACAAAAGTTCACCCACCAAGTTCGCTTTTATCCGCCATACTTACAACTTTCGACAAATTAAATTTTCTTAAAACATTTAGTTCAACGTAAGGGGTCCCATAATTTGTGTACATTAACTTTGTGTCTGTTGGTAAATAGAAATACTCTAACGAAACTAACTACTATGTAGCTGCCTACACTTGACCCCATTGCATATCCTCCGAATGGTCCCAATTAATTCAGTTCCACTCTGAGGAGTGCTTTCATAGAATTGTGTCAATTTGTTTGCTTTTATATTTCGCAGGAGTAGCTAGCTATCTGAATAGGAGAACAGGATGATGTTGGTAGTGTGAACATTCTATCATAAGCACAGAGGGATTACCAGTGCGTGTCTTAAATTTTTATTCTATTTCACTTATACATTGTTTCGTGACTGACTCGAATCGAGATTAAACAGGTCATTCTACTGGGGAAGACATTAGCATTCCCAGAGGGAAATCTTATTCTATTTTCTATAAATATTTAATAGGACCAAGGACCGAGGACCAAGTACCATAGAATGTATGATACTACCTCAGTGGGAGCAAATTTATTTTAGTGTTTTCATTTTAATTGCAAATAGGAGTGAAACTTTATTTAAGTTCAATTTTGTCAAGTCACGTTTGTTATTGAAAAGAAGCATCTCACTCTTGGTACTTGGTAGATAAACTGTTCCGTAATAAAATTGAATTTTAATACGATTTGTGATTGTTATGGAGCGGATCGTTCTATTTTTAAGTGAAACGATTAACTAGGAATAATGTTTGAAATTGCGTTTGGTCTTGAATTAAGGAAGGGAGGGAAGGGGAATAAATAATAAATTTCACAAACTTGAAAATTGTGGATGAAATAGAAAATTACGAAAAAATTGGTGATTGCAATTACATAATTCCAAATCTATCGATCCCTTTGTCTGTCCCTAAAATAAACGATTGCGAAATGTAATGAGATGAACGAAGCCAAACACAATTATAAATAATGAAACCGATGAAATGTCAAATATCGGTTGGCCGGTGCGCAGTAGAAGCAGCGTTGCCGCTTTAAAAAATTAAAATCAGCTAGACCACTGCTTAAATGTTAGTTATAAAATTTTGCTAGAACTCGGAACAATATTGAATTGAAAGAAAGTTGATAAAAAAATGTATATTTATTTAAGGAGCTATATATAGCTTTCATTGAAATGCATCATTCGAACAAATCAGTGGAATAGTTGTTTTATTTTGTTTGACAAGTCATAAAAAAAAATGTTTGTCAGTGAAAGGTAATCAGGTCATCATTGAAAGCAAAACTGACAGATGAAAATCGAACACTTCAGTGGAACGATTGTGTTCCGAATTGTAGAAACGAATATCAGCTGTTCATTGAAATCGATTTCAATCAGTGAAATAATAAAAATAGATTTGAAGAAAAGTTCAAATCTTATTTAAGTATTTTTTTTTTTGTTTTAAATGCGAAAACAAAATTTTCAATGATGCATTTCAATTATAGCTATAAATAGCCCTTAAAGTTAATTATTATTTAGTAAAATAAACGAAAAAACAAAACAATTAACAAATTTTAAAATTATTTTATTTTATTATAAATCCTCGTGATTGTTAAAAATCCGCAAGTTCTAGCAACAAAATCGCTCGAACGGCAACAGTGGATGGAATTGATGAAACCAATCACAACACAAATACTTTCAATGAACGAGACCGAAACGCAATGGAAATAATGAAACGTCTGACATCAGAATCACATTTAAATAATGTGGTCTGAAGAGTGTTGCCGAAAGTAATACTATATTAGTACTGTAATACCTTCGACAATTCCGTATTCTCGTATTCCTCCTTTCATAACCGTACTACTATTTTTTTTAAATACACAAATCTTACAAGTCCGGCAAGTTATAACATCATCTCTAAGAAATCTATTTTATTTAAAATTTGATGCAAATTATAGTCAAAAATTAAATTGCCCCCTTTCTTGATTGTCCTTATTTTGGCACATAGTTTGTAATACCGCTTTATTTGTGTACCGTGTAAGACCTGTGAAAGTAGATATATTTATGATCAGCATCAAAAGCTATGATGATTTAACAAAGTTAGTGTGTCATTTAGTCACCAGTTTTTCGACCTCAAATATAGACCCCGCAATGATAGAGTGTTATATTTCTTAGAATACGCCCGCTGCCATTCCCAAAACTAAAATAAAACGTTGAATAGACAAAGGGTTAGAATCTTAACCATGTGGCCACGGAGGGGCCGTGTGTACCATGGATGGGTCACAGTGTAAGTATTTTTGTATGAAAGTTTATTAAGTGGCGTGCTGAGGATTACTCTCGTTACCTGAAATGAATTGCTGAATTACCTCAAACAAACATATAACATTTGATCACATATCAAATTTATTTAAATCATTTTTTAGGTTTTGAAAAATTTGATTTTTGAACCAGAACTCTTTGTATTGGCGTTTTTGTATAAATATTACCCTTATTCGATTTAAAAAAAAAACCGAGTATGCAATTTTGTAAGCCCCAGTCAAAATTTTTGGAACTATTTTGGAGAAAATAAGCCAAAAATATGTTATCCCAAAAACTTTATATACGAACTTTGAAGCAAATTCGTCCAAGCGTTTCGCCATATGGGACCCGAAAAGACAAGCAGACTGACGGACGGCATTAGCGAACCCACTTTTTTGGACTTCTCTATAGACATAAGGGATGATCGCATACTTTTCGCACGATTGCAATAACTTTCTCTTTTGTCTTTCTAATATAACTTATATGCAAAACGTTGACTTATACTCTCTTTGACTCGTTTGGCAATCTAGTAATATTTTTTGTTTTTCTATGGCTGCGTGTTAGCAGCCAAAATATATAGACACTTATCTTTTTCAAAAGTTTAATATTTAAATGTCTAAAGGCTTGGCAATTTGTTTGAGGTATTTTTTTAAATATTACCCTTTAATTTTAATTTCATAGAAAACAAATATTTTTCTATACTATAGATATAGATATGGTGTTGCCCATAAAACTCCCCACCTAACAACAGCAGAAACACAATCGGCATTTTTGAACACCAAACCATCGCCATCTTTCTAAACCAAATGAGCTTATTTCAATCGGAAATGGAGAAAAGGCTTCCTTTTTGGCTTGAATCTCCCCATCGACTGGATCACTCTGGGTAAAATAAGAAAGGATTAACTAATTTTGTAACCTTCAATCAGACAAGATTATTAAAACTGAATTAGAATACAAAATCTTATTATCGTTTTTATTGTCTGACGGCTCAACAAAATTTTTCCCAACATATAGTATAGATACAAAGTTCATATTTTAGGGATGTTTTTTTATTGAGTCATATAGGTACGTATTTGGATTGGGTATCATACTGTTCACCCCAAGCAGACCGTTGCCTTTCCTTGCATAATTTAACGACATTCACACTTTTGCTTTTACTTAAGAATATTTGTCTTCGGCAACACTGACTCTGAATAAACGAGACCGAAATACAATGAAATCATTACTTTGACCCCCAACGCCGAATCCGATTGCAATTCCAATTTGAATTCAAAAAACATGTCTGCATTTATGTAGCTGTGTTGCCTAACAGATAGACTTTGAAAGTTAAATAAATATAGAAGTCTTAACGAACAAAGCCTTTTAATATTAATTGAGCCAATTACATTTCAGTATACAATTCGCCTTTACCTTTTAATTCGATTCCATCTGAACGATTGTGCTATGTAAGAAAATGGAGTAAAAAGCTCTTAGAAAGACCAATTAATTATGCAATGGGAATACTTCAGCCACATTAGCAATAAGTACATTAATGAGTAACGCTTGAGTTAATAGTTTAAGTTGCCTGTTCTCCTAGTTTCTTGAACTAAATCCTCTGGTGGAAAAGCATGTACTTTTGTTTATAAGTCCATAATGTTGACCCCTTTCAAATTTACACGTTAACATAAGGAAAGGCTACAGTCCGCTTGGGACCAACAGTATGATACCCTATCCTTATCCCTATGTACCCCAAAGAAAAAATTCATAAGGAAGATGATAGATAGCATTTTATTTCATTCTATAAAAATTATAGAAAAAAAAATTATTTTTTTGAAAAAAACGCCCCCAAAAAGTGGGCGTGGCCAAAAACTTTGTATGGGCGATATATTGGAAAAAATATTGGCTAAATATATTGTTAAACATTTTTTTTTCGATTTCTATGAAAATTTTCAAAGAAAACAGCATTTTAGTGAAAAACGCCCACAAAAAGTAGGCGTGGCAAAAAACTTTATATGACAAACTTATAAAGGAGGGCAGTGCCTACATATCTTGTGAAGGTTTTACAACTTTATCTCTCTAACTTAAGCCTTAAAACGGTTTTTTCTAAATTGTGGGCGTGGCAGTGGGCGGATTTAAAAACTTTTAACACTTTACCATTTCGGGACCCTAGGGAGTATATGCTCCAAATTTCAGCCTCCTAGCATCACTTTAAAGGCCTCAAAAGTTGATACGGACGGACGGACGGACGGACGGACGGACATTGCTAAATAGTCTTAGGATTTGGTGCTGATCATAAATATATATACTTTTATGGGTCTACGACGAATATTAAGGCGTGTTACAAACTATGTGTCAAAATTAATATACCCTTAGGATAGGGTATAATGACCCAAGCATCCAATCAGATATTGTTTGTTGTTAAATTTTAAAAAGTGGCATATTATGTTATATTTTATAACAAGTAACCATTCACAATAATATTTCTTGTTATCGATTACTTAAATGAGTAGTAATATTTTTGTTTTAGTTTAATATAATGATTGATTGACAAATGGATTGATTAAATTAAAAAGATTAAATCAAAATACTGAAAGACAATTGGCTTTTAAAATTAACGTTTGGCCCAGCTCTATTTCATACTAGCGGAATCCTACCAACAAATTGCACCTCTTTACGACTATATATATACGTAATAGTACGCACGATTAATAACAAATAATCAGACGAATCTATACCTATGTTGTGGCATTTGTCTACTCACACATACTCAGCAAGGGGCTGAATAGAATCTGATTAATATGGTTTCTTTTCACATGTGTTGTGCCTAAGCCCTTTTAAGCCTGATTGTAGAGTTTCTAGGATATCTTATTTTAAATCTTTATTTTGTCATTATTTCTTTATGGTTTCATTCATAGAAGAATTTTTCGGGCTAAAAGATTCTTTTTATACGAAAAAATAAAATAAATTGAAAAATTTCGATTGCCTATTAAAAATTAAACGATTATTGATTTTCGAAAAGTCACACATCTTTGTTAGTTCCTTGTGATAAAGAAAATATTGCGTTTAACGTCAACATAAAACCATTATACCTGAAAATTACTTTAAACATGACCACTAATGGTCACTTCTCAAAACCTGTGACAATTTTGTCTGGTAATAGTTTTTGCTTTAGAGTGTTTTTAATGTTTGTTTATTCTGTTTTAACCTGCATGTAACGGTAAAATATCAAATTCAAGTAAGTACTAAAAATAATATTAACTTCAGAACAACAAGTGTTTAACCCTTTGGCTTTGTTGATTTTGCTGAGTGCGTCAGAAACACGAAATGGAAATTAATTTTAGAATAGTTTGTGCGCGTAGGTTTGAATCGTACTCGTACCCCGTGGTTCATCACAGCACTATCAAAAATTCTACAACACAGTGCCCTCAGAGTGCGCCGCATCACATTCGTTTCATTCGTGGCCTCGGCAATCCTGCAAATTGATTGCCTTTTAATTTTCGCCTTTCGTGTTTGAAAGCATTTTTTACTGCACTAGAAAAATTGGTTACCAGCTGAATGCCAGTGCTTCGCTTTTTTATTTTTTTATTAAAAAAACTGAAAAGGCATATATGCTGTTTGAGGTTTCAAATTTACACTTCATTCTTTCCATTGCCACGTATTATGAATTCTCGCCCACCTCAACCTACTGTGGGCCAAATTTGGGGAAATGAAACGAAAGGATTGCTCAAAAATGGGAAATTCAGGTAATTCCATAATTATGTAAAACCTTAGATTATTGTGTTTGGTGGTTTCTATATATATAAAAGATTCCGTGTGTGCACTTAGAACTCAGTAACTAATCGTTCGATTTTCACGATTTTGGGCTTCATGGATTCATATTTGCCCAGCGATGGAGGGAAATCAAGAAAAATTACAAATTCTGAAGGATCCGGTTTTTAGTACATTTTCGAATTTTAATGATTCGAGGATATTATTCATGAGGGGTAAATTGTTTTGCAATAACTCCAAATCGTTCAATGCATGACGCATGTAATCGAAAATTGGAGCGAGAAATGGATTTCGATCGAGTCGCATCCAGTCAAGCAGTTCGAACAATTGTGCCAATGTGGGATGCAAGCAGTCGATATCGGACATGCAGGCATTTGCTTCCTTGATTCGCCTGATGGAACTGGAAAAACATTCATGATTTCATTGATTTTGGCTACGAACCGGTAAAGATCTGAGATTGATTCGAAGCACGTCTCTTTTGGGATAGCGGCTACGCTGTTGGAAGGTGGTAGAACATCTTATTCTGCTTAGAAACTGCCATTGACTCTGTAAGTGGATGAAGCATTGGAAGCCCTCAACTGCAATTTTGAAGATTAACGAAATGATAAAGAACGTTTCGGTGATGCAATGATTTTGCTGACAGGCGATTTTCGTCAAACGCTGCTTGGCATTTCAAAATCAACTCAGAATTGAATGCCTGCCTAAGATGTTCTCAATCGATATGCCATTCGTATTTAATCGTCCATAATATCCCGTGCGTCTCGCTTTCGCTATGCCAATTAAAAAATCGCAAGGACAATTATATGTGGCGTGCTCACTTTCGGCAAACCTTCCGCATTGTACGTAAATATATGCACACGAGAATAGATCGAAAAAGTTTGTGCACCATAAAGCACTTTGGTACAAATATTGTTATAATTCAGTAAAAACAAAGAATTAGAATTGAAGGAATTACATGAATCAGCATATGCATGCTCGGAATTTTTATTTTTATCAAAACTTTAACGAATTTGTATAAAAGTGAAGAATTTCAATTTAATTTGTATAACTATTCTTTATTTATTGAGTTTTCCAACTTACTTTTGAATATCATTTACACCCTATATGCCCTAAAGAAAAAAGCATTACAAACACGGTGGATAGCGTTTCATGAATTTTATAAAAAAGAAAATATTTTTTGAAAAATCACCTCCAAAAAGTACTAGAACAAATATTGGCGAAATATCTTCTTATACAAGTTTTTTCGATTTCTTTGAAAATTTTCGATGCAAACAACATATTGTTAAAAAATGCCTACAAAAAGTAGGCGTGGCAGTTTATAAAAGTTTATATGGCAAATTTGTGCAGGAATTCAGTTTCCACATATTTTGTTAAGGGTCAAGCCCTTCATCGGTTTAACTATAGCTTTAAAACAATTTTTTTTTTAAAATTGTGGGCGTAGAAGTGGGCGTATTTCAAAATAAATTAACGCTTTATCATTTCAGGACCGTAGGGAATATATATTACAAATCAGCTTAATAGCATATATTTAAATGCCTCAAAAGTTGATAAAGATAGACGAACTGACGGACATTGCTAAATAATCTTAGGTTTTGGTCCTGGTCATAAATATATGAGTGTACGATGACTTATTAAGTGCTTTAAATAGGCGGTCAGGTGCAAACAAAATTGTAGCGGAATTAAGCTTGCCGATAGGTGAACGACGTATCCAACCAATTTTGTCACGGAGCAATCGTTGAAATGGCAAAAATAAGGGCTACACCGTTTCTAAGCCCGAGCCATAAAATCAGAAGATTGATGTTCGCGTTATAAAATTATTTGTTTTTGCATAAAAAACAAGAAAAGTGTATGTGCCTTTGATTGAATTTCAACTTTTTTATCATCCATTTGCAAACAATTCCAAAAAATAATTAACACAGGAAATAAATCAAGTGAACCGCGGTCGGAGATTGAGAATAAACTCTAGAGAGCACTCTAATATGGACACGTACCATTAAGCAAGAAAGGGGCCTTCAAAAACCCTCGTCTTTTGCTAATGGGAAAATGCAAGAAAACGTGTTAATATATTCCTACCTTCCTTGAAAGGGTAAAGGGGTACACAGGAAAAAAGTATTGCCACTCGGTCAATTGGGGCCAAATCAGCATCTAACGAAAAAAATTATCCTATTATTTCTCATTCCTCATCCCATCACCATGTCGATTCAGCGTTTTTCGAGTTAAGGGCCCTTAAGTATTACATATATATGGTTTTTGTATAACTCAAAAACATGATATGTGTCGCTCTGAAATAAAATTTCTCCAACACCTATTCCAAAAATGTATTGTTCTCTGTTAGCGTGTACGTTTTCGTTTTGCAATCAATTGGATTGACGTATCTTAAGTTATCCTTTTTTCCAAAATTAGGAAAAAAAACCTTTGAATGTGCATGGGAGGTCAATTTATTCTTAAATTGCATCAACATATTTAGTTTGAGGAGTATATTTCTTAAATTTCATAAATCTACCATCAGAGAGGTTTGGGCTGTGTGCTACTGAGTCAGTCTGCCATTAAGTCAGTTGGCAGAACTACACGATTCTCAGTCGGCCAATGTAATCTCCATAATCACCGTTTTCTACATGAAGAAAACTATGCAGCCGTCGTCGACTATACTCACAAATCTTCTCGTAGACGCATATGGCGGAACTTTGCGAATTAAACGATAATTTAGTCAACATCGTATGGAAAGCAACCGCTGTGGCAAGATTGGTGGAACATTGCCGTCAACATTGATTTTCACAATATGCAATTCGCATAATGGCAATTACCGGAAAGATTTCGTTGGCGTCAAGAAACATGCCACCATTTTGAATAAAGTAATTGCAGTTTAAAAATATTGTTGATGCAGAAATAGCAAGTTTCGTTTGAAGAATCCAGGTGGCAAGAAACCGGTATTGTATTTGCTTTGCGAGGTCTCGCAACGCACTCCAAATAATTCATCAAACATTTATCATTCCTGAAAAGTGCGGAGGCAGATAAAGACAGGAATGTAGACGAAGATGAAAAATATGCCTAATGTGTAAAACCATAACTCAACTACTATTCAACGCAAATTTTATAGCCTCGGTCAAAAAAATTCACGAAACTATGGAAACTATGTCTTCCGCTGCTGACGCCTTTGAAAAATGTCTTGATTTACTCGACAAAGCGTTTGGCATGAGTCCGAAGCTCATCGGCTTGCTGCATGAAAAGTAACGTCTTCAACAAGGTTGGCAGCGTACTTTTCGCATCCATTTTATCGCGGCAAAAAGTTTTGACAATTGCAGAAAGGTAAAGTGTACGACTACCTTTTTGAATTACTTAACTCAGATGAATTGTTTGAGTTTGTGTAATACAGACGAAGAAATGTCCTCCTCACTGGAAAGTAAAAAAAGTAACCTTCTCGAAAACATACTGGATTTACGCAAAGCGTCGGCATCCAAAACTTTCAGAGCTCGCGACAAAACTACTTTTGTTACTTTCCAGCATCGAAGTTCTACTTTTTTTGCGATCGACTGAAATTTTTGTTGTTGATGATAAGGACGATGAATTTGAAGAAATATAATTTCATTATTTTTTTCCATATTTTCATGAATAAAATCTAACCCTTCACATTTGTCAAGCTCAACATGATTTCCCATTATTGTAATGTCCATAATTGTACTTTTCATTCATCGGCATAATCTTTTAAATCATCTTCCAGGTTATTATATTTTCGGTATTTTCAAAAATTCAGAACAATTTTTAAAATTGAAAAGAAATACAGCGAATCTTTGTGTATACCACGGTGTCATTATTTTAGAAGTACCTAAAAGCTGCCATTAAAAGAATTCATAAAATAATTTTCACATGAAATGGTAAATCCCTAAATACTATACAAAGTTAAATAAAATTCAGTAGAATACATTCCGAAAGATTTTAAGGACCAACTTTAACAGGTTATTTGTATAATATATATAATATCCAGCTGGATTATGAATACATAAGTTCTTTGTGGCATTGAGATACATGTAGTGCAACGTATCTGGGCTAAAACAATTTTGAATACCTACATGATCTGGTAATATATTTCAAAGCACTTAGCAATATGAATTAGCCAGCATCTATGGACTTTTTGCAAAAGTGTATGTGAAAATAGCATACCTACTTTAGCAGTAAGCTCCGCATTTAGTTGCGAAAAGGTGTCAGTTATATCAAAAACATTGCACGAGTTTTTGGGTTGTGTTAAATTGGTGGTACTTTTATTTAATTCATAGCTGGTATCATGTGATGTGGCATTAAAATTAAATCTACCTAATTTGTACCTAATGGGAATGGTTACTAATTTGCATAGGCATTATTTTAAAAATCTACATTATACCTGTGTTGGCACTTTATGACAAATTAGACACATTAGTCATTGTCATGAAGAAAGTTTTACAAAAAATGCTCGTGTCGCACCATCATTGTGACATGACATATTGTGTTTCATCCATCCCATAATTCATTCTCACCTAATTTGTATGAAATAAATTCTGGGTACTTAAGTTGCCATCATTATCACTTTGCTTTAAAGTGAATTCAGAAAATGTGAAAGCATTGAATAGCCCCCTTAAATGTTGGACACTTTTTGATAAATGTATCTTTTTCAAGACTCATTATATGAGTTGATTTTCAATATCATGCGCTTCTCCCTTAAATAAGTTTATCCCTAAGTCAAGCACACAACTTGAGTTGACTTGTTTTTAGAACCAGAGGTCGTTCTTATTCTGAAGGTCATGGTTTAAGTACCAACAGGGAACAACAATTTACATTTTAATAAAATGCCGTCTTGATGCGGCATTGCACAGTACCCCCCAGAGTGTACAACATAAACAAAGAATACAATAAAGGCTGTCGTTCTTTCAGCCCTCTTTGAATATGTTTTCACCTAATTTCCAACATTGTACATTTGTATAGAAATAAAATACACATACAGAATCTGGTGAAATCATTATGAAGCGCGAGAGAAATTCCATTTGAAGCTTAAGCTAATGATTAGCATAACTCCTACATGAAGAATTTCAAATGAATTAATTTAGTTCCCCGCTCAAGGACAATATGCAACACTGGCTCCATCTTAAATTTTATTTTTCATTTCATGTTGATTTTTCCTAATCCCCATCGGATCTTGTTTTTAGACAAGATGTGAAATGTTAATTTCAATACTCTCATTTGTTTGTTAAACGATCCCATACTTTATTAAGCACTATTCCACTGCATATATTGCATAATATTGTACTAGTAGTTCAAGGAGACTGTTCTTTAAATTTCCTCATCATGAATAATTAACGAGAAAATTGCGATGAAAGAAAAGCCGACTTTTCAAACTACGAGGAAATATATTAAAATTCTGATCAGGATTGATGGGTAGGAATCATTTTCTGAGTGCGGAAAAATGAATGATAGCTTTCGTCAATCTTATGCACATATTAATGAGTTCATTCATCGAGTATTTGAGGCGATAATTCTTATTGCTGAAAGTGGTTTTCTTTGGCTTTTGAACATTTTTCAACGTAATGTGTGCGGTTTTTTGTGAGACAGAAGCATCTTTTGGTGGTTTAATTGATTTTTGTTTTCCAATTACAATCAACGTGTTAGGGATTATTTTAGTCTCACAAGTCACAACCCTCATCACAATTATTTAACATCGCGCATAGTTCAGTGAACTTTGTAATTAGAATGATGTCACTTGTGGCAACTTGTAGAAGGGATAATGAGTCCTTATTACATTTGAAAGATTAATAAGCTCAGACTGACGCATGGATACGCTGATTTGGTAGTTTTCCCAGCCAAACTACACATTCTAAGGGAATATAATTGTGTACCGAAAATTTATTTAAAACTAAAAGTTACATAAGAAAACGTTATGTATCTTGTATTTATATTGAATTTGACACTTATTATCAATTGTTTCCAACCTATGTTGTTTTAACATGATAACCTCATAAACTTTGTTGTAGTTGTGGTATTTCCTTAAATGGTATTGCCTTAAATGGCTTATTTCTACAGACTACGGTTTTTAGCGCTAAATATTCGTAATTTTGAACCCGTAAACAAACATCGATAAGATTTTCAACAACATTAGAGGTCAATTTTTAAAAATGACTGCTAATGGGATATATCTAAAACTTAAACTTTTTGGTTACGAGGAGTGAATTCATGTGCAGTTCCTCACATCTTCTTATTTTACTTTACAACAAACTAAAAATTCTTAAATTTGTTACTCTAAAAATACATTAAATCTCAGTTACATTACGTCAGAAAATAGGCGGTATTGAACTACAAATAAAATATAAATGACAGCTGACGTATAACATGGTAAAGGTGACAGATGTCAGATAATAGCATGAAAGATGACGGTTATCATGTGATATGATAAACGATAGATGCTACGAATGACAGATGACAGCTGTCAGGTGATAGTTAAAATAAGACATGAGACTTGGGTTAATGTACATATTATAGGGTCTCTAATGATTTAAATTTGAGTTAGTTGTGTGCCTCCTATTGCGATAGCTGCTGTTGATCACTCTGCTATTTCAATGAGCATAGAGCAGAAATGAATGCTCTTTAATATATTTACTCACTGCTCAGTGATCACATACAAAAAATCGAAGGAAATAATATGGACAGAGACACACAGCACACAAGAAATACTTTTAATCTCTCACACATATGCACATTATTTATACGTTAAATCTAAAGGGGAAACAAAAAAAAGAAAAGGTGGGAAACAAAGTTTACAGTTAGGTGGACACACAAATGCTCTCTTATCTGCTCATTTGTTTTTTATTTAAAAACGAAATTATTGCTTTAATTATTCTCGAAACTCCCAAACCATATAAAAATATTATCGAAGCAAGCGCCATCTCAACAATAATTTATCTTTTTTTTCACATAATGTAAAAAGTTCTATTGAAGACTTAAATATATTACGCTTTACTTTTGCATTTTAATTTATTTCAACATTTAATTTTTATTAATATTCATTTGTGATTCTTTGTTATCCACTGGCTTTTGCTCAATGTACAAATTAATTTTTTAACTTTCTCGTATACATTAGTATACTATAGAGAAAGTTCTGGCGATCGTGCGGAAATTTGGAACTCCAACTAAGTATAAGGGATGATATTACGACTGTAGAGAAGTCCAAAAAAGTGGGTCCGCCAATGCCGTCTGTCGGTCTGTCTGTCTATCCGGGCACCGTATGGCGAAATGGATTTGCTTCAAAGTTCGTATATACGGTTTTTGAGGTTACATATCGAGACATCTTTTTATTTTTTGCTTTATAGTTTGAAATAACGGTACCTGCCATACAGTTTTTTGGGTGAAAATCACTTTACACTGTTTTTCTAGAAAATGGTTCGAAGGATTTTCGATACTTGGGATGGAGCCAAAAATATTGCATACTTAGATTTTGCAAAAAAAAAAAAAATCGATTAACGGTAATTTATAAAACCGTCAATATCTAGAAAACTAAGAAAGCGAACTCCAAGAAATTTTACTGATATTTTATACAATTAAGTCTAACAAATTTGCAGACTTCGATTTTTGAAATATGTTTTTTTTAATTTTTTTTTCACACAACGATTTAAATTAAATTCATTTTCTCAAAAATGGCTCTAACGTTTTGATCAATTTACAGTGTACAAAATCTTTTGTAAGTTTTTTGACTTTAACTGCTATTTAAAGAGTAAATAAATAGCAGCTATTTTTGTATATTGCTCTCTGCGTTAGCTCGTTAGCATAACACTACCTTGGGTTAGTATTCTTACAGTTCTTAAAATTATTAAATATATAAAGGGAGATGAGTCATCGGTTGGTAAGAAATTATCATTACAGAATAATTACAATTAATAAAAGTTACTTCGGTGAGATAAAATATAAAGCATAAACGGCCCTAAAGGCTAGTTTCACTAACAAATGCGTGTGCGAAGATATATTGTTTTGGACCGAATGAAGAACATACAATTTGATGCCGATTCCGAACTTCTTGGCTTCTCATGCCATTTCGTACTTTCTTAGATTTTTTGCAAGAAGTCTGGCTGTTATACTTTCGGCCTCGAAGACGCTTTTCTGATTTGAAGACTTTTTGCTTGATGTCAACAAAATTTGGAGCATGGATTGAATAGTTGATTCCGATCGCAGCAAGGAATCTAAAACAGTCAGTGAATAAAATCTTTAGGGAGGTACGGAGCAGTATTTGAACCAACGATATAGGCGTGGTATTTCATGTTAATTTAAATTCTAGGGTTATTTCTTAAGCAATCTGCTAGCTGTGGGCAATCGTATACACTATTGGCTATATAAAAGCTACCACCAGAAGATTTCAGCTAAATTTCGCTGAGACTCTCCGGATACGAATAGTTATTAAATTAACCCCAAAATAACAATATTTTACCGTTCTTAATTTATTCAAAGACAAAAAAAAAACAATCGTAGTTCACTTCATGAAGAAATCAGAGCTGCAATTTAATTTTTTTTTAAATAGTGTGGTGGTAACTTTTATTTGTCCGCTACTGTATGTACTTTATCTTTCACTACTCTGACATTTTGTTGGTTAATGCAGTTTTAGGATATTTTTAACGTTATATCAAATCTGTAAAACCACTTCAAAATATTGAATGCATTGCATAGACTAAAGGAATGCAGGGCAATCAATTACAAAGTATTTCATGCTTTTACTTCACCAACCCAAATACTATTCAATTATTTTCTTTATATTTTTAAATAGTACAGCAACAAACAGATTGACAAAGTATGAACGGTTGAGCAACATGCCCGTGTGTTTGTACTTTGAGAGGCAGAAAAAAAAACATTGGCTAACAAAAGTGCTTTCCATCCCATATCGAAAATTTACCAAAATGCCACCGATTCGTCGATTGAAAAGGCTATTACATCAGTTGATGACATAAAAGCTGAGCCATCAATAAAAATCCACAAACCAGCCACATAATTTAAATTAATCAAGCCAATTAATAAAATTAAATTCTGGACAATCTTTTGGGCGAACACTTGAACAATTGCAGTGCGAACAATTGTTAATATAGTTGACTGGTTGGTGGTATTTTAATACCGCTGCGGCACTGGTACAGGCGGGTTAACTTCCGCGAATTCAATTTCCCTGAGTTTCCTCTCAAGGGAAAATCATCTACGTTGACTGCGTTGACTTGCACGTAGTGCTTATGTATCACGACGAAGTGTCAATAAAATGAGCGTTTTGGGGCAAGTTAAAAGACTCTTTCGGAGTAATAACTTTTTGGTTTATTACTCATCTTGAAATATCATTGCAAATATCTCTAGAAAATTAGCTAACATTCGCTTGGATCGCTTGGAAAAGATGCCAGCATTCAGAATCCTGTTCCACATCTTTCTCCCCACTTGAAGAGGAAGGGGAAATCATAATTGCATCACAAAAGCTTATTTTAATTAGCCACAAGAGTAATGTTTAGAATGAAACTAGTTTTTCGACTATCAGGTTTGATGAGGCGTTAATTATTGAGTGCTTAGTTGAACAAGTATAATAAAATTTGAAAAACTCCTCAGCTTCTTAGCTGTTATTAGCATCGAATATATACTATAGTAATGTGCACGGAATTGAACTTAAACCGACTCGGTAAGCGCAATTACCACTTCAGCCGCCCATACATTTTTAAAGTATCGATAATGCAAGAGTACAATTTTACAAATTTTTGCAATAACTCAATTGTCCCCGTTACGTTTTCAGACCTCTGATCCGGCGCGAAGTGTTCCGCCAACAGCAATGTTTCTCAAACGTCCCAACTTTTCATTAAATCAATTTACTCATGATTATGAAATACGTGGAACCAAATGAATGAGTTTAATTTTTCTTACAAGGAGTTGAAAATTGCCCTCCTAAAACTCGGTTCCATCGAATGCATTAATGAAAAGAACGTATTTAATTATGGTATGGCATTGGTATCGATAATATTAGTATTAAATTTAGAGCGACGTTAGAAACTCTCAGACTAAATTTCCTTCCGTACAGGCAAGATCTCTCAGGACTTTGCAATCTCAATGAACGAGAGGATATCATTCATTTCCCAGATCAGAAGATTTTGCTTAATTTGCATTAAATGATGATAAATGAGCAGACTGGCAAGATACATCTTGGTCCGCTCTATCAAACTATTGTAACTGCAAATATTTATGGCTGAATTTGAGCGGAAAGAATCGCTCGGATTGAATAAACCCCTTAGCGCTAGCTAATGCTCTGAATGCAGTCCAAACTATACTAATTTTACGAAGCATATGTTGACATAAAGAATAATTACAGGTGCAACTGGAAATTTGGCTTCATGGGCTTCAAATGTCATAATGTTGACACATAGTCAATTTTGGAATTCAACCATTGTGAGCTTACCAAGTGCAATAAAAAGTCATTCAGTAAATAACTTTAGGTGGTTCGTGGTGGCAACATATTGTCAGAACAAATAAAGTTGAAACGTCTTAACGTACCACATAAATGTGAAAACGCTTCAACCGTCATCAACCATGTATCGGGAAAAAAATGCACTAGGTCACGTAAACGGACACGGGTAAATTTTCACAAACAAATTCAGGTGTTCTGCTTTTCAAAAAGCCAACTCATGCATACAGCTAGAAAGGTTATGCCACCATGTAGTGCTCTCTATTTAGGGTGTGGAATGTACAAAAGAGTTAGTTGTCGTTTGACAAAGTCCACATGAAATTAATTGAGTGATTACCTTACACTAGCTTACTCGCTTGACTAGCGCGAAAAATAAGTAAAGAGTTAATAAAAACTCTGTCATTAGCCATATACTGTACGTGAATATTTTTTGATGTTCGTCAACCCACGCCATGAGGAAAAGAAAAATATAAATAGATGCAACGTCAAATAAACAAACTTTTAGTTGACTGGTTAATTTTTTGGAATGTAAAAGTTTCTCTGGAGCACTAACAAAAAGTTCTTTATTTAGTTTCATTTGTTGATTTGAAAGGCTACGAACTAAAAGTCCTTATGAATGAAAAAAGTTTTGTTGGCATTTATATTCGTTTTTAATAAACCGAGAGCTTTTAAATTGATCAGATGCGAACATTAGTTTAAAATTTACTTAATGGAAAGTAAATGCATTCATTATTAAAATGTCATTAAATTTAATGCAAATTAAGAATTCTATTTTCATTTCTATTTGGAGAAAGACGAAATAAAAGGTTTTTAGCATAACAAATTTCTAAAAAAAACTTGATGGAGAATTTAAATGTCAAAATTTTTTTAAATAAATGTTTTTCATTTTTATGAAGATTAAGCTTTAGAGTAAAAATCTTGATCGTTTAATTTTTTTCAAACCTTTGAATAATCGGCTTTTTCGGATCGATCTGAGATTAAAATTCTTAAAAACCTTAACATTTCCATCAGCATTTGCTAAGATGCAGCCGATTTACCAAAACAAGGGAAAAAATAACTTTTTTCGATCTGACAAAAGTATCGTCTTTTGTTCAATTTCGGATATCTTCATTACAAAAGGACGTAGCAAGGATCGAAAATGAGGAAATTAGCTGTATAAACCATTAGCTACCTGACCCATATGAACGTTTAACTGCACAAATTTTTCCGAGCCCGTGGAGCATGAAATAGAAGGCTAAACATGTTTTTGCACAGAGTGGACCAGCTATGATTGGACCGATTGAAGGGGTGATAGTTCAGCTTCTTAATTACTTTGGATACGCAGAAAAGGATATATATGGGACAGAAGTCACCGAGTAAATTTAGATTTCTTCACAGCAGGTATTATTTGTGCAACCTTCCAATTGGCAGAAGTTAATTATGTGTAAATGAGCTATTCCGCATCCTTTTAATATTTACTGTGAAAGCAAGTATGTACGTACATACAAAATTTTTAAAAGAATTTTAACATCCAATCTTTATTTTTAAGGAGATTTTTAATTTTTTGTAAAATTGAAGTGATCGACAGTTTGGTTAAAAGAAATCAGCCAGTATTCATGTTTACTTACATATTGTGAAAAGTAAGCATTACTCAAAGACAGTTTAAAACAGTTCGAAAACCTTCACAGAGCATAACACTACGTCCTCTATGTTTAAACTTTAAGTATGGTTTGGTGCAACCGTTGATTGTTGCGTGAATAAGTTTCAAACTGACTTAATAAATTGTGCTCGCGAAAACCAAAACCAAAATTTGTTTTAAAAAACTGCATAACTAATAACTTCATTGTGGAACGTCAGAAGTTACTTCCTTAACGGGAGAAGTCAAACCTTAGCCTTACATTTATCAAGTAATTAAGATCCCATTCCTTAATAGCAAGAAGAATGAAATTTGAGAAATAATAAAATTTATACAAGAATAATTGTCGAGAAAATTTTTGCTATTTGCTGTGGTTTCAAAGCCTCCGAAAGTTTTTTAAAGTGAAGCAAGATGCCATTTTGCCGTTGATACCGTTGATGGTTTGTGATATCTTAATTCTATTTTGTTAATAATTCACACTATTTACAAGGTTGGGCAAAAGTAATTTTTAAATATGAATTGAATTGGAAAAAATGCGCTCCTTTTTCAAGGATAGTTTGTTTGACGGCTTAAAATTTATGACATTAAGTTGAAAAAATTATATCTGGCGTCAAATTGGTGATTTCTTCTTGGCTTTTAAGACTAACAAGGATGTCGTGGTAAATAAGAGTTCTCATAACGAAGACCAAAGAAAAAGTTTAAATCCCCAAACCACCAGATCCCAATTACAAAGTCTCCAAAATCATTACTCGAACTGTGGGAGCTGGTGTTTCTTCCTGGTGTAACCAACTATGCTCGGGGCGCAATTAAAAAAAAAAACTCGTTTAACGAAAGTCTGCTTAGGTCAATTTCTGTGCAACGTTGTCTTGTCAATGTTTGTGGACTCAGTGATATATTAAGTCGAATGACAAATACGGGACCGGCCACTTTTTGCGAAAGTACTTAGTGGACCCAGTATGCAAAAAAATGCTCAGCCAAATTCTTCACGACGATTGTTCATGCTGCTTTATCCATCAATTTATTATTGTTAACTAGTTCTCACCTGTCTACAATATAAATGTTAAAGCACAGAGACATTTGACGCCATTTTGCAAAAATTATGACACTACTACTTTATGACATTACTTTTGCTCCACCCTGTATAAAGAGGTAAAGTTTGTTTACAAAAATGTCTTCACTTAAAGTTATATCTGTGGCCAGAAACCGTCATCGCTTAAGTCGAGTTAGGATAAAATTGAGTTATTAACACCTTTGCAATCTTTATGTCCAAATCTTCTACCACTATTATTTTTTTTTTCCATAATTTTAGCACAGTTGTATTACTAACTTGTGCATGCACATTTTAAGTATTTAAAAATACTTTTTTATCTACTACTCCTTGTTTTAAAATATGCAAGTTCTATATATAAAAGAATCCTATAATTCCAGTTTTCTTCTAAAAATAAGAAACAACAGAAAAAAATTATAATAAGTAACGGCCAAACTTAACTTATTAATTCTACTTTTAAAGTTGATCAAATCGACCTGAGTTATAATTTTGCTTTAAAGGAGTAACCGCCTATTTTAAGTTAGGAAGTGGAAATTTAATTTGGAGACTTAACAACAAATGTGTTATGCCAATATTTGAAGACGCTTAATACCAACAATTATGCGACAAATTGGACTTAAAGAAGCGAACGCTGATTTGTAGCAAGCATTTGAATATTTAAACTGTTCTCCTAAAAATAAAGAAAAATCGACCTTGGCTTGTGGTCACAGATAAATGAAACGTGAACTTAATTTCACTACATTTCATAAGAAATTCAAATTTTGACACCAAAAAATGTTATTAGATGTTCGCAAGTGCAATTTCTCTCACCAAAATATGTTTTAAGTATTCCTTTAATCCTTGTTTAAATATTAGGCAGAGGTATCGTTCATCAACAGAATGTATTCACTTTGCTCTTTGATTCACTTAACTTTTAATAAGAAATGTAAAACACTATCACAAACACTTTCACAATTAAATATAATTTTTATATATATTTTTTGTAATATATATAATTTATGTAATATTTCATTTATTTTTAATTAATTAATTTTTTGTTAGTAAAAAGCGAATAATCAAGCTTTTTATTTTGCACAACCGAAAGTAAGGAAACCGTTAAAACAAATTTTCAAGCTCATGCACCGACCATCAATACAGCGGAGTGGCTTGCATTTTTTTTATTTCGTTGTATGGTTTCTTTAGGACGCTATTCATCCGATTTTACGTCTTAACGGAATTAGGAATGTCAAAGAACTGATACCATTAGTTTCGAAAACTTCTGGTATTCGTACACCTCAATGGAATGGAAAATGATTTCAAAAATAAACGGCTATTCTATGTTTTGGCAGCACTGAGTCGGCGCTGGAACTCACAAGTTTATGAAAGAGATTACTCCTGTTGCAAATCATATAATGTGCTCCTCGTCGTTGTAACAGCACAAGGTTCGTTCTAGTTTTGCGTAAAATTAACCTTGAAGTTACATTTCTCAATGAACGACATAAGCAGGGATTTAGTTGGGTTAACTTTGGGAGGGGGGGGGACAGAAATAATATGTAGGTGAGACGTTAATAAATATTGCATAGTAAGTAGAAGCATCATTCCGGCGGAAAGATAAAATACTGATGGTTCCATTTTGGCCAAGATTTGTAATGTATGAAGGAAAGTATTAAATTTATTAATATAGTTACAATTTTGTGAAATAAAAACCATGGCATAAAATTAAGGAATTTGGCAATTCACTCCAGCGTTGTTTTACCATTTGGAAAATAAATGTCTTATTTGTTCTGATCATAAATTCATTAATTTTAATTTGTAAAATTGAACGAAAAATATATCGGTTTCTTTAAGCAAATAAAATAGCGCTGTGTAAATTCGTAGTTTGCAGGGAAAAGCCCCTACAATAAATATTAAGGGTGTGGAGTTGAACACTTAAATGATTTTAAAATTCAATGACAAATCGTTTAAAAATCAGTTTACATTCCTAGGCACGAAATTTGATAATTAAAACGCGGGGATTTAATTTTTACATCATTTACAAATTATTTTCATACGCAATAAAGGATCTGATATTACATCCGGCCGATTTGATAACATTGTGATTCTATATTAAAAAAAAGACATTTGTTTGTATAAATTGACTGAGATTTGTAAAAAAAAATGTACTTTATCTAACATAATCCTCATGAAAACAAGCATAATTTCTATTTTGCGATGACAGTTAATAAGTCGTCGAGTCTAACTTTAGGAAAAGATAGATTTGATATAAGCAAGAATTGCTTTACCTAAGAATAGAATTATATACCGGGCTGTTATTCAGTATTGTAATAAGAAATGCAACGCATTTAGTAATTTTAGTTAAATATAATAAAATCACTTATAATTTATGCAGAAAAGTTGACGATTCTTTGAAGACAAATATAAGTCAGTCTTCAGACATCCGAATCTTCCATACAGTCCATTGTATATGTTTTCTTTCAAAATTTATGTTTTTTTTTTCAAAAATGTTCTGAAATATACAGCCCTATTCTGCTATCCATTTGGGGGGAATTCACCAATCACTATTCTCCTATCCACAAGGGCATGAATCTGATTGATTTGTTACATTCAATTAAAATCCGACTAAAAAATGTTGCGGATTTGTCATTTTAGTCTAATGAATTTCGTTTTGTATGTGCTTTAATGGGAAGACTGTTAATTTACGTGTTAATATTAGCATTTATTATGAATTAGTTTCTATGTTTTTCAATAAATTCTTTTTTATAGTTATTCTGTTATTTTTGCTTTTACGAAACCTGCTTCTACGCTCATTTGTAGGGTGATCCATTTGGGACTTAAATGGGTTTCTAATACGTTCACTATCCGCTGCAAAACTTTGCAGATTTTCGTCGCCAAAAAATCTTAAACATGGGTTTAGCTTTTTCTTTTTTGGAAATTGAGTCTGCTCGCGTTGTTTTTGGAAGATTGAAATCAAAAATATTTAAAACGTAACGAAATGCTTTCAAAATAATATCTTCAGTATATATTTGCAATTTTTAATTTACCAGCCTACGTTACATCCCAAAGTTTTCAAATTTCTAAAATAACGAAATAGCTGAAAACCGACATCTTATTTTTGTTGCATTTCTGACTATTTCAGTCAGCGATGCCTTGCCCTGGTTTCTAAAAGTTAAAATACACAAAGCGAAATAGCTGAAAACCGACACGACAGTAAGTCTTAAAAAAAAAATTCCAAATTGGTCTCATCTTTATTATGTAACATGCTTACACTGATTATATTGTTATCTAAGTAAATCAAAACAGAACACAACGAAATCATGTTGCTTAATTTGAATAATGCAGCCGAAAGCGTCCTGGGTAAACAACAGGCCCCCTGTGCACCGGTAGATCCCTTACTTTCTTGCTTCTACCTTTCCGTTCTTGCATATTCTCTTTAAGTGTACTCTTAAACGTTGGCCTGCTACACTATTAAATAAGATACAAGTATTAAGGAAAAAAATATTAACCAAAAAGAAAAAAACAAAAGAAAGAACTTGCATAGTTTTTATTTACTTAGAGGGTGCCTGGGCCTTAACAAATAAACATCTCCAGTTAGCGTGGCCTATGTCTAGCTTCGTTCTTGGTGAGGTACTTTTCCATTTTCTTGACCGATTCAATGTGGCTATCATTGAATCGGTTAAGGGCCTCCAGACGCTCTCTTCACAAACAGGTGCAAATATCGAAATAAATTTTGAAAAGAAATTCTCACTTCTTTTTCATTTCTTTAAATAAACTACGAATATAACTGTAATTATAACAGAAATTTATGTGTCAAGCAGGTGAAAAGCAACACCATAAGAAAATCATGGCAGGTGATTTGTAATTGAAACATTTGCCGAAGTTCTTTTTAACGAACCCCCATAAGCGAAAATAATCATTTATTTTCGATGGTGCGATGTCGATGGTCATAAGCTCATACGTTCTCCAGAGTGCCAAAAATTTTCGTAAAACTACGATTCGTTTTCTGACTTACAATGTTTTAATTTGGGACGGTCAATGTCTATATGGCGTTGACCTCAAGTTGATTTATACAGTATTGGGACATGCCACCTAACGCGAGTAATTTGAAACATTAATGTGTCTACAATTCTGTCAGTTGCTCTCGTTTTGTATTGCAGTTGAATATTATTCCAGAACATTTTGAAAATACAGAAATTTCAAAACTTAATTAATAGAGGACAACAACTAGCAAATACAGCATTTGACGAAAATAAATTATAGTTTTATATTTATTTGATTATGTAAATATTGGCATTTCGTTATGTATTTATAATTGGAGTATTCGAAGTGAATATATATAGAATGAATGGCAACATTGCAAGGAAAAATGTAAGTAAGGAACTAATTATTGTTAAAAATAGGGAAGCCATTTCCCAAAACTTCAGCTTTATGTAATATGGCTTTTGGAAAACGTAGCCTATAATTTTATCTCTGTGGGACAAAACAATGTCAATGGAGTAGGTATACCCAAACAACATTCACCAAATGTTTAGCTTCTCGTAATAGTCGAAATTTGTACCCACTAATTGTTTACATTTGTATTATTGTTTCAAGAAATGTCCAGCAGATGAAGCGCAAGGCATTTTATCTTCGCCCAATTGGAAGCTGCCGATGAAGTTGAAAAGATTCAGAAATTTCAAAAGAAAAAAAATGGTTTGGAAAGAAAACGTTGATGGTGTCCATAATTAATGTCACCAACAAATTTCCATTCGCGCTAGCAATAGACACCTGTGTCAGCCACTTAATTAATTGAACATCACACTTTAATTATGAAAACCCAATGTCAAATTAAGCAATTCTATTATTTTAACAATAACACAAACTAACTAACTAACAAAAAGATCCACTAGTTAGCACTAAAAAATAATGTGTACTGTCCAATTTTGTGGATTTGTTTCTTAAGGAATTCTTAGGGTTTCAGCAATCTACAGATGTTTCAAACTTACTTCTTTTATCACAAAAATACGGACCACTACAAAACGTCAAGCGGACTCTTTTCTTTTGAAATGTCCATGCCTGAACACTATTTTCTACTGTCATAATTCATTCTGCAAAGGAATTCGCCATGCATTATTATTTTATTTTTGTATCAAATCAACTTATAGTAATATATTTTAGAGTAAATAGTGCTCGTGGAGCATTTAAGTACGATTTTTGTACAAATTAGTGTTTAACTGGTAGTGTATCGAAATAACTCGAAGTGTGTATACTTACTTTAGAATAGGAACATTTTCCATTTCGAATAGGTTGCAAAATTGACAAGACATTATGAGATCAAAACTTCTGTTAGGCCTATGGCATATGTTCCAACATTTGTTTTTACCAATAACATTTCGAAAAAAATAAAAAGTACTAAAAGGTAATTAAATATTAATTCACTTAAAGCCCAATGGCAACACAATTCACATTGACTCAACTAGCATCAGATTCATAAAAATATCTTCGCCCCGACTTGAAATCATTTTTAATTACTTAATTTGTTCACATTTTTTGAAAGTACCTTCTGTGTGAAAACAATATCAGATGTTTTGACAAATAGATTGACAGCAAATGGAATAGATACAAAAAAAAGTCCTCGTACTAGTAACGATGGAGGTCAAATTATTTATTGGTACCATTTCAAATATCCTGTACAGTTTAAATTATACTTACAGTTAGCTAATAGTCGATATTAGTGTTTGATTATTAGTAAGGCCGGTTAAAAATAGCTTCGGTACCATTCAACTAAATGGAAAAACCGTGCTAGTAGACCATCACTGTGAAGATGTCAGTCACCTTACAGTAATTGCTGCAATATAATGTACTTACTACCATTTGCGCTTTTATTACGTACTAGCTTTTCGAATTAACACAAATTCGACTATCAATACGTAGAATTCGTTCGGACCAATTTTCAAGTTTCGCCGCAATCTGACACTTGTCAAAACAAATACAATTCAATTAATCGGAAAATAAATTAAATTATATCACCCAATAACGTGCGTAAAGCTCACACACTTAAACACAGAGGAAAGCAGACACAAGAATTGAATTATTAAAACAAGCTCAAACAATTTACCTTAAAATAGCAGCATATTGCCACAGCGATCCACACACAACCTGCGTTATACCTACATATTTCCACTAAGCAGACAGCGTGGAATATTAAACCCGTGAAGGTTATATTACAAGTTCGGAAAATGAGGGATACGATGTGGGTGGAATAGCAAATAAGGTGATTGAGAAAGAATTCTTGCAGCTCCAGTCGAAAGCTACAGGATTTCAGGAGAGTAATAATAATTGATTTAGATTAAAATCTAAGGCAAATATTAAGGTACACCCTTACCGTTGCTTATATATGTAGATGAAGAGTTTGAATATTTGAACCCAACAAGATTGTTTATTGATGTATATACATAATTTAAATATAAACCGATTGAGAAAATTAGAATGTTCATTATGGATCAATGAGTCGGTCATAAGTGAGTGCTCATTTCTATAATTAGATGATGTTTTATATTTGTAGTTCAGGTAGAGCGTTTTGAAATATATTCAAGGATAAGAAGGAAGAAGGAGAAAATTTCTTCGGAAGAGAAGCTCAAAATTTGCTGACAATATGTTAGATTACTTTACTGATAAACAGATTTAAAATAAAATAAATTATTTTCATATAATTAATGTAAGAGTAAACTGCTTAGAACGAAAAAGAAATTTCGGACACAACTTCTTAGTCGATCAAGCGAGGGTCCCCGCAGCAGTACCATCTTGCGTTTTATTCGCTTTCACACGCCCTTCGATATTCTAGCAAACATCTAAAAGAATGATTTTCTTTCATTTGAAAAATCGGGAAAATAGGACATTTAAAAGATTCAAAAGAACGGGATTTCTTTCTCCGATAAGACTTTTCTGTTTTAGGAACAATAACTATAATGTTAATTTTTAAAATAATGTTAAATGTAACTACAAGTCATTTTGGCCTTTTATAAACCCAAAAAGATGTTCTAATGGATTGCCAAATGTTCTATAAAAATTTTACTTCAAATGGTGCTATAAAACTGTTTGCACCATTTTATTGAATCAGTTTTTTTTACCATTTCACGTTTTTTGTAATAAATGCAGTTAAAAGTGGATGTCAGGTTGACGTATATATATACTGACGTCAGTAAGACTTCAGCAATGCTAAAGTGGATTTCATCATTTCTAACTGAAAGATCTCAAAGAATTTGCCTCTAAATTAATTTCATGTACCTCTGGAGTTCCGCAAGGAAACCATTTAGGACCACTACTTTTCATTATTTTTATTGACAATGTTGTTCAACAGTTCAATTTCTGCAACTGTTTTAAATGCATGAGGACGATTTAAAATTATTTTTGGAAATTAAAAACCAAGATGATTGCACCAAGATCCAGATGGACCTTAACAATTAAATTTCTATTTCCTTAGAGGGTTTTATCAATAGAAACTCTCAAAATATCGCGGATCCTTTTACATTTGTATCTCTTTTTATTGCTCTAGTTAGGTCCTTACTTGAATACGCCGATGGTTTAAAATCCGAATTGTTTGGATCCACGCGGATCAAATGCGGATCAAATGCGTTGAAATTTTATGTTTGTTAGAGATGTATTATGTCCCGTATTGTAAGTCCCGTAGTTTTATCTATGTTTCCTTTATATGCTCCTGAGAGAGCATCAGAATGAACCAATTACTAGATCTCTAAAATAATTTAATAAAATTCATAGAGACATATACTTTCATATTTCGAGAGAACGCTTTAAGATTATGTTATTCTGTTTGCTTGCTAATTAATTTTAAATTATGTATTTTCCTTTACTACTATAATTTTCTTTATATCTTTTTATATATAATTTTACTTTCATCGCGTTATTTAGTTCGTAATCTGTAAACTCAACTCGTAGAAAAAAAAAAATAAATGATAAGGAACAACTGCCATGAAAAAATTCTAATATCTGCCGTTTGTAATCGGCAACAAATTTTAGGTCAGTTATAAGGACCTTAGGTGTTTAGCACTCATCACATTAGTACCTGGAGCCAAGTTCACGTAAAAGCAGGACATTCATAGAGCAAATGCTTCGCTGTGCCTTTGCCTTCATTTGACATATCATCTGCAAAGCGTCGCAGATAGCCTCGTCAGAATGCCTACAGTCTTTTTTGGCTAGTGATAATAAAGACCTCAGGTCTTGAGTTGGGGAACTAACTTAGGACAGTTTAATGATTGATTAAGGCCTGCCACATACATATATTAGGACCGCTCCACCTGTTCGTTTTTAAGCCTCTTTGTACCTTTTCCTCTCTACCTACAATACCGTGTTGGAGTTCCTCGATGGTGGGTATACTCCCTTTTGTCATATTTGTTTATATCAAGAACTGAGAAGAGCGTTGTGTGAGAGACTCTATGTAGGTAGTTATGTGACTGAAATAGGAGGTAAGTAGTTAAGGTTTTAATGCAGGTTAAGGTTGCTCTTATGATCAAATTAGTACACCATCCAGGTATGCCAGCGAAAATATGCCGATGCAACTATGTAGTAGTTATTTATTTACTTACTTACTCATTTAACGGTCTCCCGACCCGTGAAAAGTCTCTGCCTGATAAAAGATAGACTTCCATCCTCTCCGGTTCAGGATACGCTGCCAGACAAAGCGCTCTGGCATCTGCGATAGTTGGGTCTTTGGGACGGAAGTTCGGTCTTCCTTTTCGTCTCGAACCAGGAAGCTGAGATTTTAAGATCCTCTTGGCTGAAGCTCTATTGTCTATATGCTCGATGTGGCCTGCCCAATGTAGTCATAAAAGGCCTTAAAACGTCTGGATAACTCAAATCTAATGGCTATGATTCCTCAATTCCGATTACAAATTTATTGCCACAGAAAAAGACAATAAAAGACAAATCGTAGTGCTAATGGCTTTCGCTAGGAAGCAATAAGTAATTAGAACGATCAACGGAAAAATCTGTTTGCTAATCTGCTAATCAAATTTGTCGAGTAACGAGTTAAGATATTTATCTAGCGTTTTGTTTCATTAATAGGTATACCAAAAATTCCATCTATTCCACCACATATAAATTTCCACCTCCTTTTCAATGCCGCAAGCAGTCTACAAAGAAATATTTCAGACTGAATGCCCTTGGATGATTCCATCGTTGGTATGATTAAATTCCGCTGGCAAGGAGATAGTAAACGCAGGAGCATAAATTAAATATGAAGGGTTGGAATTTTAAATGTTCATGATACATATAACGGAAAATATGAGTATTGCTTGCCGTCACATTCAAGCTCTGTAATAAAAAAGAAAATCCTTTTTTATTCTAATGATTGTTCGTTCGTTTACATTTCACACTAATTTGCAAGCCCCCTTAATGAGTATAAATTCTACGAATGTGAATTCGGTTGAATAAGCCCTTCCCCATTAAGCTATTACACTCAAATTATTATAAAACCATGAAAGGCATACAGAGAAGCTACAGTCTAGGAAAGGTGAATGAAATTCGTATTTTTTTAAATTTTCTAGTGAAAGTACAAAAAGTACTAGTAATCTAGCTGAGTAATCCTCCGCACCACAAGCAGGTGATGCCATTCAAGCCCATCACATTTAAGTGTTGCCTACGAGCAACCTGCAGTCGATACTTCTTAGGGATTAGAGGACAGACGTAGACTTTTTGCAAATGTTCGGGCGCAGTATTTTGGCCAGTGTAAATACCACCGAAACTTGTGTTCACGAGAAACCGAAGCATTAAAGAAAAACATGATGCAGACAGACCCAACACAGGTTCGGATCCTGAGAAAACTTCTTCTGAACCGTGTATATCAACCTCATCGGAGATCTCATTTGCAAGTGTGACCTGGGATCCAGACCAGATTTGCTGTGATCAGCCTTCCGACCAAGTTCAGAGAAAGCTCGAATTTGAGTACTATTTTGGACGAGGCTAGTGTTCGCTTTTAATGCAGCTTGACTATCACTGCAATCGTAAATACTTCTTACCCTCCACCTGTTGTTCACAATATAACGCATAGTCACTACGATGGCTATTTTTCATACATCCACTTGAAAAACAGATGCATATTACCCCAAGTAAAATCTTATATTCTCGCGTTCAAAAGCACCAGACCCCTGTCCGGTTTTCAAGTTATGTATCTATGAAAAATCCGCATTCATTCACTGGTTCAAAGTCTGACTGAAGCCATTCCGGTGCCTGAGGATAGTTGACGTGGTAGTTTTGTCGCAAAAGGATTTCTGGTGCCATTGCGCCATAAGACGGGGGACGATAATAAAAGCCGCCACTTTTTGAGCGTTTGATTATTTTCAACATAACGCAATCTAGCGCAGTGCCCGGGGTTTTGCAAAAGAGGTAGAAACCTTTTCGTGAAAGCCTGTTCCAATGCGTATAAGAGAAGAGGTCTTATCGTGGCCATACGGATCCAAAGGACCATTTCTGGAGCTAAGCCCCAGTCTTGACAAAGCGCCTCTACACCGTTAGAAAGTCGACAGTGCTACATCTGTTTTCGATTCAACATGCTTTGACTACAGAAGTTTTCTGTCAGATATTTGACTTCATCCAATATCGGGTTACGTCGAGTTAAGTCAGACCAGTGACCTATCTCCTTCTCGTGAAGAGAACAACCGGAGTTTGAAAAAAAGGATTCACTGACAGTCCATTTCTAGGGCAACCAAACATCGATCAAATTTAGAAAGCAGAAGAACGGCAATATCATCTTGATCATATATCTTGAAAGGAATTTCATTAGCAGACAATAAACCATAAAAGGAAGTGCACATTTACCCATGTTATGACGAACTTGCCACAATTGGCTTCGGTAATCAGCATCATAAAGCAACCAAAATATCGACGAAAATACCTAGCGCGTACTCCTTCCGGTCCAGAGCACTTTAATTTTTCCTACCAACTTTCCGTGCTGATACGCGTGTTGCATCTCAGAGAGAGGATGCGTTCGAAGAAAAACATTGCGCATATGCAGCTCAACAAGTCTCTCCAAACTTTTTAGTAAGAAGGAGACAAATTTATGGGTATGAAACATTGGGCTACACGATTACCTACCAATTTTTTGTATGAAAACGACTTTAACCATATGCCAGGAGGAAGGTATATATGCCATGGTCATGCTAGCGCTGAAAATTTGTTTCAGCGTTGACTTGACTAGAAGACTTAAACTTTTTTCAGCATAGCTGGGTAAATTCCATCCGGACTAGGTGACTTCAAACCCTCATCAGTCACCACTCCAAATGCAAACACCAGCTATTGTTTAAGAGTGGCCACCACTGCCGGTACAACTGAAGAACACGTAGTTACCTGATTTTATGGAAAGTGAGTCTCTAGGACGAGACTAAAAGCCTTGCATCAAGTTAGCTTAGTCTGTTCCTTTGGATGACTTTAACAAGCCTTTTACAAGCATTTTTTTAAGACTTCCAAATAAGTTCGATAAAGATTCTGGGCATCTTGGTCCTTCAAAACCATTTAAATTTAGGCGCTTTCTAGTTTCTTTACGAATGCACTGCAGTTAGGAATTCCATCAGGGTACCGGTTTTCTGCAAGAAATTTAAGTAACGGGCCACGATAGTTCGCAGCAACAGGTGAGGATGCTTCTCAGATCTTGAGCAGACCTCTCCACCCCCTGTCTTGTTCTTATGTTAAGTGGAACTTTAACACAACAAAGGCGAAAATCCTTGGAATAATTTTTGTTCTATTGACATCTTAATTGTTACGATTAGTTTCGTTGTGCGAGCTGCATGAAATCCAATATATAAAAACCATGCCATTAAGAACATTATTTTAAATTTGAATAGTAACTACTTAAGGCACACATTTTTATTTTATTTCAGAATACTGTCTGTTCTGTGCGTTAATGCATATCAATCCAACCTACAACATCCTAAAGTACTTATACCAACGGCCAAGCAAAAATTCATCCCTTTGGTTATCAATTTTTTTTTCATTTTCTATAAAATGTTCTCAGAGCCAAATTGAATTAATGATAATTACACCCACAACGATAATGGATTGTCGACAAGGGATACAGCGATTTTCTGTATTAATAACCAATTTCAACAGAGAGAGCCATTAATAAAGGGAGCCAAGCTTTCTTTTACAATCCATTAGGTACTCATCATAGCCCTTCGAAAACAGCGTCAGTGTTTTATCTAACTAATTGTGGGAAATTTTTATGCCAGCGGAAGCAGTAAATGTAGGAGGTATCTTCTTTTCTTAAACTCATTTTGTTGTGGCGAAATGTTTGAAAATTATTATTATGACGGATTTAGGGTTAAAAGTTAGTCTTAATTTTAATTGTAAGGGGAACTTTAACTGTAATATTATGCACTGTTGCCGTGTAATGTTTTAATTATAGTTGGCCACTTACGGTCTTCTATACAAAGAAGGAAAAGTGGGAGTTCAGGAAAAAAATCGAATAGACTAATTAATCATTATTAACAAGGGAAAAAAAGTAGTTCGTTTATTGGCTATTAACTATTAATTCCTGTAAAAGACACTCGCAAATAGGAGCTACCTTTCTTAGGTGGGTAGTTTAGTTGTAAATGTTATTTTGATTCAGGTTGGCGTTCATAATCGGACTCCCCTAATATAAACCTGAGTTAATACTAATAAATTGACATAATAATACAAGCATTTTAGCGTTTCCTTAATCTCGACAATTGGCAGCTTCAAGAGTCCATACTCATGTAAAGCATATATTCATGATTTTGTAAAAAGCAATTGCCAAAATTTATTTCGGATGACAGAAATCTTGAACTGTAGATAGACATGTGAATCAGTTAAAGAGCATTCAAATATATCACTGGTATAGAAAAGCCTTACCTCAAGACCAATGTTTTATAAAGGAAATATGTCGAAAAAACAGAAATGGGTCAATACTGGTTCATGTCAAAATGTAATCGTTCTTAGCTTTAAAAAATGATTGCAGTTTTACTAGTAACAGCGTCAGATGTCCCTTAAATAGCATAGTAGAATTTAATTTCACTTTTCCGGAAGCCAATTTTCAATACTTAGTAGTTTTGTATTTATTTTCTTTATCTTGATTAAGACCTCAACGAGGTAAGACATATATTTAGAGAAAATAAACCTAAATTGTAAGATATTAACCCGAAATCTTTTATTTTCTTGGTCACACCACCAAAACATCGAAGTGGATGATCAACCATAAAAGGGTACCTCATTTCCCCAACATTGAGTGCATAAAATCTAGAGAAAAATCGTTTGTTTTTTTTAAAACTTGCATGTACAACGGATTTTACATTTAAATTTATGTATGTTATTTTTCGCTATAAAATGTGACTATGAGCAAAAAATAAATTACTTTCAGCTCTGCCCGATCTTCCGCCGATCTCTGGAAAATGGCTAAACTAAACTTTGCCACACTAAATAATATTTAGATCAATACTAATTCACTTGACTTTAGAAAATCTATCATATAGGTACCGGCAACATACTAATTTGATCATGATAGGAGTATTTGCTATACAAAAACTATACAATTAAATATTAAAATGCGACATATAACCTGGAAAGGTTTTAGGAAGAATTGACTGACTGATATTTTAAATTGAAAAAATAACTAACATGATATTTCAAATTTTAGTTTAGGACATCTCAACATCTTGGTTTTGACGTTATCTTCTCATTTGAAAAGTTGAAGCGCATAAAATCTGTCAACGTTAAAATCGGAAATATTGAATTAGGATGAAAATAGACCCATCTACGACATAATTTTTCGTTGAGGAGTTCCCTCATGATCAATCCCTTTTTTCTCTGCTGTGATACTCTGTTTTAATTATAAATTTTTGTTTTGTATAAATAATGAAAATGTACATCTAGAGAACTTCCATTTGCAAGTAAACTGGCGGAAGTCTTGCAGACGTTTCTTGCAGTAGCGTTTACATTATCATATACATACTTGCAATATCTTCTGCAATAAATATATTACAAAAAGCTCGCGCATTATATTGTATTATAGTCTGGTGGCAAACTGCAGAAAAATCAACCAATCTTAACCAATCAACCTGTCTTAAAATATTTTTTTCTTAATTTTGGGCGTGGCAGTGGGCGTTGCACTCGAAAAAAGTTATGCAAAAACTGTCGCGATCGAACTTGATTCGCAGTTTCCACTTGGACAGACTATCAGACATTTCTTGCAGAAGTTTTCTAGCAAATGGAAATGCGGCCTTGGACTCGTGTAAATAAATTGTATTTCCCGGTAGAAACAGATTTTTTGTTGCTAAAGTGGAAGAGAAACTAAATGTTCTACTTTTTTACGCTGCATTTTGGATTGAACCTGTTTATATATATTTTAAAGGAATAAACGTATTTGGTAACCCTTGTTGTTGAAAAAAGTGACTTTGCCAATTATTGGCTGCTCTGTTTATGACACATCAAATCACATTAAGAGTTAGAAAATTTTGTAAAAATTTTACATTTATTACTCTTATTTCATCAGGAATCAAGAAAACAAAATTTTTTCATGATTTCATGATTTTTCATGTAAAACTAAAAATTTAAATATTAAATATAAATTAATATAAATATAAAAAATTAAAATATAAATTAAATTTATAAAAGAACTCAACTTTAAAGATTAGTATTTAAAAAGATTGTACAAGTTGGAGTTTGATCATATAATAAATAAATAAATGGAGAATTTTAGGGAATAATTATAAAGTAATGATATAAATGTAAATAAAAAATAAAAGTGAATCAATCAAAATAAATAATAAAAAACAATTTTAAAAGAACGTGATTCCTTTAAGTGGTATCTTAATAAAACAATAACAAAACAAAAGAGTTTATATTAATTTATTTTATTTATTTACTAACTTACTTGCTTACAAAATTATAAGTTATAACATTGATAAGTTTTTTTTATAAATATCTTGTAAAGATTGGACCGCTTTTCTAAAGACTTTGCAAGTCAAACATGCATACATGCATAAAAAAAAGCAAAGTCAATACGTAATTTGCCCTTCGAGGATACGCCTAATGCTCTGAGGGAAAACTTTAGAAAACTTTTCTGAATTTTTTCTATCCCGTATATATGGCATCTATAATAAAATTAAGTTATCCAGCTGCTTAAAATGGATTTGATGTCAAGCTAATTAGAACAAAATGAAATTAAGAACAGTGAAAAGTTTTAAATGTTTGTTTATAAAATGCGTGCTTTTATATCTAAAGGTTTAGAAAATGTTTTTTTTATAATATTTGTATATTTATTTAATAGGTAATTAATATCAAATTTTGATTATCTGAACATGATATTATTAAGTATAGATTGTTGCTTAAATAATGTTCTTTTGGAGCAAGCAAATGCCATCTTTAACTGAATTTTTTCACAAAAAAAAAATATAGAAATAGGACGCCCCATTCCTTTACAGAAATAAAATATAAACCTCTGTATGGTTTCGTTTATCATTTCAATGAATCCTTATACCTAAAATATACTTTGTTGACTGGTAGTTATTTTTTTTATTATTCTTGCCTTTCTTTCAATTCCCCTAGTGTTTGTAACCGTACCCTGATATTAATAATATAATAAATTCTGCAAAAAAAAAACATATAACATTCAATGAATAATATAAAAAATTAACTGGAATGGCTTTACTTATACATATGCCGTGGGAGGCCAGATCTGAAATATATGGTAAGATTACAGATAGAAAATCCTTTTTTTTATTTTTGCGGGTGGCTAATTTTTCATCGACTTTCCATTTGAAAATATCCACGCATCACTTAATATTCAATTTTTAATGTAACATATAGCTGTTTAGCTACATCCGGGTCCGTTCCGATTTACGTTTAACAGCCAAGAATTGAATTTACTTTATTTCCTATTGTGTTGATATGCAGCGCGAAGTGAAGTTTAAGTTTAAATTTTCAATCACACATTGAAAAGTCTTATATGATTGAAATTGTAAATGAAGGAAATAATATGCAGTCTTCCTGTCAGTAAGTTCTCGAGTATATGCTTATTGTTTTCTAAAAAAACAATCAAACCCAAATCTCTCATGGATTTATTTCAGAAATAAGCCCAAATTGTCTCTCTATGAAAAACAATGATTTATTTCCAGAAAAAAATAATAAGTATACGACACAGTGAATAAAATAAATACATTAACCACAAAAATTGATTTCAATATTTTTATTTCTCTTTATTTATGAGTGTTAGTTTTGTTTTGAAGGCAAAAGTAGTAATGTAGTAGCATATTTAATGGAACTTCTTTAACAATTTCTCATATATAGATTACGATTGTTGGATTGCAAAAATCCTCCCAAGAAAGAACCAAAGACTTATTTTCTTACAGCCGAAACAGATCAATAAAATAATAAAACAACCACAATAGGACACAGAGGAACTGAATGAACATGTTTGGACTTTCCCGACACCTGGTGCTGCATATCTGAAAATGCATTCCTAATCACTGACACTTTGCTCTTTAGAAAGAAACTTTTCTTCGGGTTTCTGCGTTTGTTGTTCATACTTTTCCCCCTAACCAGGCAAAGTTTTCATTGGAACTGAAAACTCATTAAGGAAGCTGTCGAACTTATTGCGCTTTTTCTTTTGCTTGTTATTTTCAAATAAAGATATCAGTTATTTCGAGCATTCAGTTTGAGGGATTTGTTAAGTTTCTGCAAGTAAATGCTAGACGAACTCAATTTCAAAACCATAAACGTTAGTTAAATATTATGTTTTCAATGTGTTTTGAGTGGGAAGTGAGAAGGGTACCTATACCTACATTATCTTCACAGCACCTGTTTGTTCTTACGTTCTATCAAATTTCGCCACACTGTTTATCTTAGAAGGATTATAAAGGGTATGTTACCGAAGAAGCAGTATATTCCACGAAAAATACCACAGCTCAAGATACTTGTCTTTCACCCTCAGCTATCTTCAAAGAGTACGAAGGGTTATCACATCCGTATTTGTTATTCAGACATTACTAAGACTTCCGTTTGATGAAAGAACAAATTTCCTTCCTGTTCCTAAACTGCAAACAAAGGTTTTCTAAGCAGGTTGGTTATCCAATCTCTAGTTAAGTGAGGTTATGGTTGACTACTCTGCAAGGCAATTTATGCTATAGAACAATGTAGCTATTTTGTTTAATTATTAAAACAAAACGTTTGTACATATTGCATTTTCAAGTAGAATATAAATCCAAGAACATAATATCAAAAGCAATCTGAATTTAACTTTGACTTATTACATAAAAAAAACAAAAGCTTTAACTTATTTTAAAAAGAGAGAAGAAAATAAATACCCTAGCATCATAAAAGATGACCAAGAAAGCGATGCGAAAATGACGTAATAGGAACAGCTGAAAGAAACAAACTGAACAATAGAAACTGACTAGGGAACTAATTGGATTAACTATGAAAAGTATATAGTTTCCACCAATGATGACATCTCTAGTCATTTCATTATTACGAGACATTTTTCTTTTGTTAAAAGCCTTTTCCATGTCCCTCGTGTATTGAGTCCATCGAAAGAAATAATAAAAATAAAATAAAATGTGATACAATGTTTGTATACGGCAACTTGTGCTAGTATATGACATTTGCATTTCGTCCTCAGATGCATGAAGTCAATGTAGTAATATATACAAAAAGGCAAACGCTTATTTGAAATCTTCTTGGTGAATAATAATAATAAAGGGTTGTTTTATTAGAGGTTGGTTTTTCGAAGAGAGATACAATTGACATTTTGTGGTCAAATCTGGCAACTCTAATGTCATTTTTGTTCAGTTTGGTTTGCCATTTCATCATGAACAGGTTGACAAATAAACAACGCTTGCAAATCGTGCAAATGTATTTCGAAAATAAGGTTCAGTTCGCGAAGTTTACCGCAAAAATTTGTTTAGTGATGAACAATTTGGAACATTTTGGGTTGAATGGCTACGTCAACAAGTAAAATTGCCGCATTTAGAGTGAAGAGAATCTATATGGGACTCTTGAAACGCCATTACAACCACAAAAACTGACTGTTTGGTGTGCTCTATGGGCTGATGGAGTCATTGGGCCATACTTCTTCCAAAATGATGCTGGAGAGTCAGTTACCGTTAGTGGAGACCGCTATAGAGCCATGACAACCGACTATTTTGTTCCCAAATTGGATGGCATGATGTGGTTCCAACAAGACGGAGCTACATGCCACACAGCTCACGTCACAATCGATTTATTGAAGGAAATATTCGATGAGCGCATAATTTCGCGAAATGGACCTGTCAATTGGCCACCAAGATCGTGTGATTTGACACCATTCTTTGGAGATATGTGAAGTCGCTTGCCTACGCCAACAAACCAGAAACGTTAGGGGACTTGGAAGCCAACATTCGTGGCGTTATTGCCGACATACAGCCCCAAATGCTTGAAAAAGTGGTTGAAAATTGGACTCCTAGACTTGTCTTTATTCGAACCAGACGCGGCGGGCACATGAAATCATATTTAAACACTACTTAAGATAATAAAATTATCCTTTCAATAAAGCCAAACTGATGAACATTAAAATGATTTTCTTGTGTTTTATTTCAATTCGAAGCTCGATACCTCTACAAAAAACCCTTTATAATTGTTCCCTATATGTACATATGTAGTAGGTGATAGGAGCTAGGAAAACAACTTCACAGGCAATTAAAAAATTTATAAGAATTTTCCAATTGTAACTGGACAACTTTGAACTTTCACTGTGAACGCACCTTTAAACCAATGACAAAACTGTCAATGCAAAAACATTCAGTAAAAACATTATTTTCATAATGGTGACATTCACAAACAAATAATTAAAATTCAAGTCGTTAGCGGCAACTTTAATCGGAAAATCATCGTCAGTGATGATGGCTAAATAGCATCGTCAATAAGCAAAATATGAAGTGGTTTTCATGTCGGTGGGATTATTGGGCCATCTGTTGTTCGTTAATGAAAATAATCGTCACGTTATAGTGAAAGAGACATGTTGCAACGTAATTACTTTGGTAAATTTCATGAACTCAGAATCAGAATAGCTCAAAGCCAACATTGAACAAGAGATAGCGGCTGTTTCCGTCGAGTCATCCAAAAGTGGGTTCAATTAATCGATCACCCATGGTTGACATATGAACAACATCGATATCCATACATCAATATTCTGATTGTATTTGAAAATAACAATAAAACTTTAAAAACATCGTAAGTGGTTTGCGTTCTATTTCAAAGACAAAGTTATCAAGTTATTGCAAAACTCTGGCGTCTACCTCCTTAAATGCTATCGAACGGCCTTCGGTCTCACTTGCAAGGGAAAATAAATTCACAAAAAATAACGATAAGTATTTCCCACTCGAGATGAATTCACTTTGCATGTGAAGCTATTCCCCGTGAAATAATTTCCCTGCACTAAACAAAATGGACGATGTACAACTCGAACCCGACGAACTATTAAAAGGCAACAAGAGATGACTCGAAAAAAGGCATATACCAACTCATTTCCAAGATTTGGTTGGAAGAGTGTCTGCCAGATGAATGGAACCCCATCATTGTTTGTCGGTTTCACAAGAAAGGAGGCCCTCTAACCTGTTTGAACTTTAGAGTTATTAGTCTCCTAAACATCGCGTATAAGATCTTGTCTGCCTTACTATGCGAGCGCCTGAAACCATTTATCAAAGACCTGACCCGACCCTTTCAGTGCAGATTTCGGTAATTGTTTTTTCAGGAGATTATTCCAGCGATGAATTCTAGCAGCTGTACAGCGACGTTGAAATGGTCTAAAATCTGCGCCTTGGGCGTTTGAGTTGGCTGGGACATGTAAAGCGAATGAACACAAACGCTCCAGCGTGCAGAACCGTCGGCTCTAATTCGGCGGGACAACATAGTAGGGGGAAGCTTTGCCCTATGTGTCGCGCACAAGAGGAAGGGACCTCAACCATCTTAGAGTGCAGAACTGGAAGATATTAGCCAAAGACCGCGCAAATTGCAGATTGAGGTGGGGTGCACCTATTGTGGGGTGCAGTGAGTGGCTTAGTTAGTAGGTTCCTTCATTCGTAACAAAAATAATAAAAAAATAGTCATAATAAAAAAATAGTCATATGGGCCGCTTATGACTATTTTTTTATATTAGACGTTTTGTGAGGAACAAGACCGGACCGCAGTGCCGTCTAAGTAAGCAAATAAGGCCGATATGTTACGCGAGTGATATATCGGCGAAGGTGGAGACATATTACATTTCAATTTTCCAATTTAGTTTCCATAAGGAATTGGTGCGTCACGCAAAACTTTTACGGGGAACCAAAATTCGGCCATCGCCATGAAGAGCTCCTGACGATGCGGCTTTAAATTCGATGAAAATATGGGGTATCTCGACTTGAAATTCGTTAGTCGCTTGCTGGATTTGCCTTATTGTGAAGATTTGTTCTGCCGTCGTTCTGCTGGGAAAGATGTCGCCTTTCTTGTGGATGGAATGAAACAAGATATATTCTATTAGACTATTCGATCACGCAAATCAATAGACCTTCGCGTTTTCTACCACGTGGCTTAAGACTACACAATATTAGCATAAAACGTTCTTGAGTTAATTCAAAATGCAACAAAAACACAAGCTATTGGCATTGGTCTTGGTGACGTCGCTTTAGGCTTAAGTACAGCTATTCTTGAAATAGAGCCTTAAACTGAAGAACCGGGTTGAGAGAAAAAGTTATTCCAAAGTCAACCAAACATACAAATATTTACTTCTCTTAAGAAATCACCAAACTCAAATATATTTAAATGTTTATTTTCCAACAATTCGAAATACAATTTAGAGGGTGACTCTAAATAAAAAATAAATAAATTCCAAATGAAACAATAAACTCAGAATACGAAAGACTATTTGAAACAAAGCTATGCAACTGAATAATTACTGATTCGATTTGAATTCTGCTGGGATGTGTGCTTGAAATCTTGATTATTCGCGATGTGGGAGTAAACAAAAGAATATTTGATTAAAGGTGAAAGGTGAAAATGACGAAGCATGTTAGCATTAATCCATTAAATATTTAACGTTGATGAATGTGAATATGATTCAAATAGAAGGCCGCACATTGTACTTGTATCCACTGGGATTGCACCCCCAAAAGTGTTTTGCGAAATACCATCATTGGCCAACTTATAATAACCTTTATGCTGAAATAATTATTAATTTAATTTCCTTCGAAAGCAGCTGCAGGCAATTTAATGAAAATATTATAATTTTTATTAACAATGTTTGGTCCATCAGAGGAGTGTCTCATCAAAAATAAAGTGCATGACTGCGTCATAGGAAACTTTCTCGCTATATTAGATGTGTTTTTAAAATGCAAAACGAATATGATTTTATTGTATTTTTTTCAATTTCGCTTCCCATCGAACTTTGGAGAAACTGATCTAATTCATATTTTTCAGCACCAGTGGATAGTAATAGCAAGATCTACAAAAGATTCATAGTACCACCAAAGCGTTTGACATTTCTCGGGATCTTTTCGAAGTTTTTCGAGTTTTGTCTTTGATGAAATTTACAAAATGCAATTCCTTATGGCAATATAAAATATTTATTACTAAATTAAACTTCTTATAAGGCTTACCACTGCGCAAAATCGTCGTCTGTATATATTATATGTATATGGATATGCAACCGAATTCTAACGATGTATAGATGTAAAGTCCTGTTTCTAGATGCAACATAGAATTTGGAGTGTTTAACGACAGATACCCGAAGCTTGTGCAGCATAATACATAATAGAAAAACCGCCTGAAAAACTTTAAATTTAATACTCAATGGAATGTTTTTTTGCCAAATATCCCCTCCCAATTGCAGTTGATTGCTCTCTTTGCTTCTTTTAGATTTGATTTTCGTGAAGGTGGTACTTGAATGACATTGTAGGTGTTAAGGTTACTTTAAGATACTTTTAAGTTTTAACAATCTCAACTTCCTCATTTTGCCGAAAGCATTTTTATCGGCCTTGAGTACCCTCCGGGTCCAATTCGAAAAATCATTATTTTAGATTTATCAACTTTGACCTTAAGGGTTCCGCGTTGTACAGTATTGTTGCATTTTATTCATCATAATTTGCATCATCCTTTGGATATCCGCCAGAATGATTATATCATCCCCTTAAAGTAGAAGCAAATACGATTCCGCCGTATAGGAATGTTGTAGGGAAAACAAGGAAAATTGAAAAAAGAAGTAGGCTCAAAAGACAGTTTTACCTTACCGCCATCCGCATCCTTGTTATATTTGTACAGGTTTTGTATGATGCTAAGAACTTTCGTCGATACTCCTTATATACATACTTCTTGCTTAGCTAGTAAAATAAAGCCTTTCTGTCGGTAGTATCCACAGCTGCCTTAAATTCGACAAAGAATGCATACAGCTTTTTGCACTCATCAAGGTAAGTCGTGCTATGCTTGCCAGAGAGAATACATATGTGATCCACTGAGTACCCTTTTTTGAAACCCGCCTGGAATTCGCTTAGTAAATAATTCTGGCATTATAATAAGATTTTGGTTAATATTTTCATACGGGCGTTCCTGAAATAAATGAAATCTCCATGATGGTTCGGATCATTCGGATCACATTTTATAATTCTTTTAAAGCTGTCTGGTGCCTCACTCACGTCGAAAATGTGATTGTATGCCAGCGCAGCGTTAGTTTTTTAAGGAACTCATTTATTGCAAATTTAGAAAAGCTTGTAGGGAATGCGGTTATCTCCTGGTGCTCTATTTACAAACTTCTTGCATTTGAGCATAACTAAGAAAGCTAGAACTACACAGCGGGTTCAAGAATGCCAGGAAATGACGGAAGGAGGTCACTATATTTGAAGAAGATTAGTTCACTCAAGTCAAAAATTTATATTTAATGGATATCACCAGAAGTGTACAACTCCGCTAAATGTAAACGTCAAAACGACACGAATGTCAAACTGATCTGAATCAAGCAAACAGTTTTTCCGGTTCAATGGGAAGCCACTTAAGTATCCAAAATACTATAAAACAGAACAAAATAGTTTGAGCATTTTTTAAAAACTTTGTACTCAATGAACAGTGAAAGTATGGTAGGTTCTGCGAGATTTGACCCCCAAAAATTCTAAAAACTAACTTTGAAGTAGTAAAACTAAATGAAGTAGTAGAGGAGCCGTTTCGTAATATTGATGCTGGGCAAAAATACCGACGAATAGAATTACGAAAACCACACTTTCGGCACTCTCTATAGTCGAAGTATTATATCTCATTCACAGATTGAGTTAAAAATTTCACCATGATTACAATAGCTTTCTCTTTAGTAGACTAAAGTATGAGATAAATTTAAATATAACCCTTCTATTGTGAATGACTATATTTAAATAATTTTCCTTTAATACGTCCACCACACCGAACATAATAAATTTAACAGGTAATCGAACTGAACTATTATTATAAGTAGCGCTCTCGAATAAAAAGCATTTAAAGTATTTCACAATTGAATAAATTTTCGAGCAGAGTTATGCCCTGAATCGATTTATACAGCTCTCACCACTTGAAATGTAAATTGGTCGTTTATAATACAACGGCCGAGAAAAAAAATACTTTAATACCCTTTACGCTAGAGTAAATTTGAGAACATTCCTAGTGTTCCAAATGCTGCGAATTTCGCCACTCCGACCTTATAAATTATCAGCAGGCCTTCGGGTTTTTAAATAATTAATCACTGAGGCGGGTCGTGATACTTTCTACGACATTTCCATTTAGTATTGAAAATGGTTTTGTTACGCCAAAGGTGGTTGTGTGTTGTAGAAAGGGGTATTTATGACCGGTATCAAGTTGGCGATTCCCAGTGAAGACACTATATTAACACATTATTTGAGCTTATTTTAACTCAAAGGGTACTGCTCTTCATTAACCGACTCAGAAGTCAATAATAATCACCTGGACGTATGGCGAATGAATTCATTGAAGTGGGTTACTGGCAAAGTATAGGAAGATTATTTTGGATCTCATGGCCATCGGGGTAACTAGACTACTTCCAGAGTACATAGTTTGAGAGAGGAACGGACCTGGAACGTTAACAGACAAGAGAAATGAAAAAGTCCTTTCACGGCTATTAAAGAACAGGCGAAGCTAGTTGGTCGTGAAATGAATGAAGGCAGGACTAAACAAACAAACAACCATCTGTCCACTGTCTAGGACAACATGTCACTATTGATAGCAGTAACTTCAAGGTAGTTATAGCTCGGTGTAAAGATCAACTCCAAAACGTGGTGGAGATCCGACGAAGAATTACCCTGGAAAACGGCAGCTATTTCAGACTTTCCAACAGTGCTGGGTAATAAGCAAGAAAGGAGAGTTGAAATAGGCTTTCCTCCGTAGGGTTTCAGAAGCAGCCACAGTATTTCCCCAGCTTGGAGTGGGAATTTCAATCTATAACTCAGTGCGAGTACCAACAGTGGGTAGACCAGTGATCTCTCAGTTTTGTTACTGGTTAACTGGTTTCGCTTGAGTTACACTGGTAAACAGTTTGGGCACCGTACTACCGCCCGGTTTTAAAGAGGCGCCGGTCTAATTTTGTTGGGTTTTTGTTTTTTGAATTGTTCATAGTGATTCCCATGAGTAGCGCAGAATGGAGGCCCGTCTGCACAAAGATCTGAAGTATGCCGATAAGCCTAGTTAACCAGAGATCGCCAGAATACGGAGACTCCATTTACGGCTGAACCAATTTTAACTGGGGTCCCAACTATGTTGATTTCTTACACGTGCCGTACGGAGAATACGTATGACCCGTGCGTTTTCAAGTGAAAAAGACAAAGGGAGGAAAGAAGGATGATGGGTGTTCTAAACGGATCTAGAGGAAGATCCCCAAAAATCTTTGACCTTACTCAGCCCCAAATCATAAAGTTTAACACTCAAACAACACCAACACGAAGCACACTCACTTTCTTAACTTGTTAAGCATGGATGTAGTATCGAGTAGCAGTTTTGGGAATAAAATACCGAGTTGCTGGTTAACTGCAACGGATCTCTACTAACTAAAGACTGACAAAAAGTGTAGTGTTAAAACCATTAGGTACGCTACCCAACCTCAACAAATTGACGACTGACAAAAAAAGGAAAAAAAACCGAACGTGTCTTAACGTTTCATATTTCATGTTTCCCACATTCTGTGTGCGGTTCTGTTCGTTTTAGCGCTGCGCTTAACTACGCTATGCGAACCTTCGAATGACCGCTGTAATGGCTTGCGAACCTCCTCTTGTAATACTTTCAAACAATTTTGTAGTTTAATAAATAGTTTCTGAATGCAATATCCCGATATGGATTTGCTTCAAATATCAATAAAATTCCTCTGCAAAATCTGACCGCGCGGCTAGTTGAAAAATTCGGAAATCTGTCCGTTTTTTCTGTTCGCATTGTTTACACTTAAAGTTTTTTGGTGTTGGTACAGCAGTAATAAAAATTGTTTAAATTTCGCAACTTCTGCCACAATAATTATGTCACATTTATTGTTTAATTTAATAAGTACATTTTAAAGCTCATTTAAATTTATACCTTCTCTCAAATTAAGATACAGAACTGTATTTTCCAGTTATCGGAACATCTGTTGAAATCAATTTTTTTGGATTATCGAATTAGAACTAAAATTTCAATGTAGTTGATCTTTAAATTTCTCAATAAAATACCTTCTGCCGAAGCAAAGTATTTCTAGGAGCATCTATTACTCATGAATCAATGAAATATTTTCATAAAATGCAATTAGCGCATAATCGCCTTAAGATATCCACTTCGAAGCACTTCGCAAGAAAGTTTTGCCTACAGACTGTAAGAACTGTAAGAAGATTAAGTCAATTTCAATTTATTGGGAAAACCATCCCAATAATCATCATTTTACCTTAAAAATCTAACAAACTTCGCATTTGCTTTTGTGTCACTATAAATATTTAAATTTGATTACTAAGGTGTCAAGTTCCTGTGAACATTCGACCGGATTTCAATTTTCTGAAACACCACCATCTTGTCATTGAATTGAATATAATAAGAGAGAAAAACGGAAATCGGAAATTGACAAATATGGCAGGTCGAAGCTGGAAGCAGAAATCATATTCCCGGGGGGTGAAAACGAATGAAAATATGACTTGACCTGACCATATTCAATTTAACTTTTTTTTTCTCTCTCTCTCTCTCTCTTATTGCTTACGAAAGTAATTCTATATTCTATATAATTCAATGGGTAGCCTCATTCTTAACACCTACTCCTTGGAAAAGGAAAGTCCCCAGTCAGTAAAAGGATGTCTTTTGTGTTGCCAGAGGGAAAATAGTGATATTGACACTGGCAATCTGTGTAATGATTTTGAGTACCTATCGGTGGCATATATGATTGGAAAATTGATCTTTCTTGGAAAATGATTTCTAATGGAAGGTATGTTTCTGTATTGAACACTCAACCGGTGCCGTTCATTCAAACCGAACTTAATCGGCTGGTGGGGACAGTATTGCGAAGCAATACTTCCAACTTTTAATACATTTATTTATCTGACTTATAAAATATCTTTTACATCAGACTTGAAGTCTATTTGACGCAAAAGTTCACACAATGTAAAATTAAATTAGCTTAACTGATTTGAAATTAGCCAAAAAGTGAACATTTATAATTAAAACGAAGAAGAACAAAAATAAATAAATTGACATATTATAATAATAATTTTGAATTATTGTCTAGATGTTTGAACAAAACGCTTTCGAAATATTTAGTACCGCGATGTCTCTGTATGTCTAGGGGTAAAGCATTCCGAATTGGTGCAGATGAACCATGGCTGTACAAATATTAACGATCTTGACGATGTAGCAAAATGTATTTCCTCATAGAGATGCGATTGACATATTGAAGTGTTGTGTATCGTCTTAAATCCGAAATATTTAAGTTGTGTGTATAAACAACATCCTTCTTCGAGTTACCTGATTTGTGATCAAAGCGTTTAAGATTATATACCTATGTATCGGATGAAACTATTAAAAGCTTCTAAAACTTTTCTTTTGTTTCAGAATTATGACCACAAAAAACCATATGTTGTAATCGGCATAATTTTTAATTGGCTAATTATATTTTAAAATGTTGGATAAGGATAGATTTCGCAGGCAGCCTCGACTACAAGCGACATATCATTAATAAGTATTGTTAACAATTATGGACCAAGTATCTATCCTTGCGGAACTCCTCTCTGGAATTAGACACGTTCTATTTGTGAGGTATGAGTGCATCACGCCGGCGGGAGAGTTTGAAAACCGAAAGGAGTTCTACATTTTGGATACAGGTTTTTTAATATTTACTATAGGGTACGCCATTTAACGTTTTTTTTTCAACTAGTGCTTATTTCGCGAATGGTAACACCTAGCTCATATCTGATTTGACAGATAATTAGTTTTATCCTTCCGCTGAACGAATATGGTTGTGTATACGCTTGAACAACGTTGGGAAATATTGCGACATAGAGAAGATGCCGATTTTGCCAAAAAAATCATTTCTTCAGATGAAGCTCATTTTGATCTTGGCGGGTATGTAAACAAGCAAAATTGTCGCATTTGGGGCACAGAAAATCCGCACGCATACATTGCAAAGCCGAGTCACTGTTTGGTGCGGATTTTGGTCCAGAGGCATAACTGGGCCATTTTTCATCGAAAATGAGCAAGGAGTGGCCGTTACAGTCAATGGCGATCGTTATCGGGCCATGTTGGCAACATTTGGTTTCAACAGGATGGCGCTACGTGCCACACAACCGAAGCTACACTCGATGTTTTGCGCCCTGTTTTTGAAGATCGCATTACCAGCTGCAGAGCTGATGTAGTTTGGCCACCGCGGAGCTTCGATTTGACACCGTTGGACTAGTATTTGCGGGGTGCCGTAAAAGATAAGTGTTACGCCGACATGCCAGAGACAATTGACGCTTTAAAGGACAATATTCGTGAAGCCATTGGTGAAATACAGCTGCACACAACCGATGTGCTTAAAAATTGGACCGATCGTGTAGGCTACTGCATGGCCAGCCGAGGCAGCCATTTGAATGAAATTATTATCCATTATTAACCGGAAGAATTATACTTTCAAATAAAAAAAGAAATTTGAGAAAATATTCAGTAGTTTTTTTTTATAGCATTTTCAAAAAAAAAAGTTACTTGGCGGACTCTATATATTAAACGCTTTAGAGAAGACCTGCATTTCGAGAAAAGATAAGTCGTCAGTTATTTTTAATATTGCCGAAACACAATTATGCTTTTCCCTAAAAGCAAATTGGAATTTACATAAAACATGGTTATTGTTGAGAAAAGCCGATATTTATTTGTACAAGAACTTTTCCAAAACTTTTGACAGAAATTGAAGTATTATTGACTATATTGACACTACATAACCGTTCATAAATATGCCAATATGGTTTACGCTCCGATGTCATATTCCTCTTCTTTACAACAAAAAAATCTCTTTAAACTTCGACCCTAATACGCGCGGTTTGTTTTGACGTTTGATCACATTCCTCTTCCGATCACTGCTAATTCTTCCAATATTATAAGTTTTTTGTAATTGAAATATTATTTCGTACAATTTTTTTTAATTCTTTATTTCAATTTTGCAAATGAATACAAACACAACTGAACTGACACTTATGACTTTTATTAAGCGCGTATTCAATCACATTTAAGGAACATTTAGATGGGACTTTTTTGTGGCATACAAAATATTTCTTATACACATAAATTTTAGAATAAAACTGAGAGTCGGTGTTGTAAAAAAATGCTTTATAAAGGGTGATTTTTTAGCTGGTTTGGTTTTGGCAACACTGGTTTTGACAGCTGACGTGTGTTTAGTACCTTGTGTCACTGTCAAACAGCTTCAGTTTGGTTTGCAATTTAACCATGGATCGTCTTACAAATGAACAACGCTTGCAAATTATTGAATTTTACTATCAAAATTCGTGCTCGGTTCGAAATGTTCATCGCGCGCTGCTTAAATTTTATGATCGGCATTCTCGACCTTCTGAGCAGTCTATTCGGAAGATTGTGACCAAATTTCGCACCAAATTTACTTTGTTGGACATTAAACCACCAACACGTTTACGTACTGTGCGTATTGAAGAAAATATTGCGGCCGTATCAGCTAGTGTGACAGAAGACCGCGAAATGTCGATTCGGCGCCGTTCCCAGCAGTTAGGCCTTTGTTGCGGAAGGATTTGGGCGTAAAGCCTTTTAAGATACAGCTGGTGCAAGAACTAAAGCCAGCCGACCTACCACAACGCCGAATTTTTGGTGAATGGGCTCTTGGAAAGCTGGCCGAGGATCCGCTTTTTTATCGAAAAATTGTGTTCAGCGATGAGGCTCATTTTTGGTTGAATGGGTACGTAAATAAGCAAAATTGCCGCATTTGGAGTGAAGATCAGCCAGAAGCATTGCAACAGCTACCAATGCATCCCGAAAAAGCCACTGTTTGGTGCGGTTTATGGGCCGGCGGCATTATTGGGCCATATTTTTTCAAAGATGATGCGAATCGCAGCGTTACTGTCAATGGTGAACGCTACCGAGCGATGATAACAAACTTTTTTTTGCCCGAAATGGAAGTTCTTGACTTGCATGATATGTGGTTTCAACAAGACGGTGCCACATGCCACACAGCACGCGAAACAATGGTGGAATTGCGAGGCGAGTTTGGTGAACAGTTAATTTCACGTTTCGGGTCGGTCAATTGGCCGCCTAGATCGTGCGATTTGACACCATTAGATTATTTTTTGTGGGGGTATGCCAAGGCTAATGTGTATAGGGACAAGCCCGCTTCGATTGACGCACTGGAAGCCAACATCCATGCATTCATTCGTGAGATACCGGCCGATATGTGTGAAAGAGTATGCCAAAATTGGACTCAGCGGATGGGCTACCTGAGACGCAGCCGCGGTCAACATTTGCATTAAATTATCTTTAAACATTAAATTGCAAGGTTCAAACTATCGATTCAAATAAATATTTCATTCATTTTTTCGAATTTTTTGTGTTTTTTTTTTTAAAAAAGTTCTAAACCCCTTAAAAATATCCCCCAAATGTATTTTTCTTATATGCGCGTTTTTTATAAGCATCTACTGTAGTACTTTTTTATCTTTCCATAATTGCGGAAAAGAGCTTGTTAGAATAATTGTGTTGAAAATATACGTTATAGCCAGAAGTATGTGTGGCAAAATTATTTTTACAAAAAGAGGGTGTTTTTCGTCGAAATCCATAGCCTTTGATTTAATATTAATGATGGCTCTAACAATCAGTATCTTCTTCTTCTTCTATTCGGGTAAAGTAAAAACAGCCCTTGATATAATTTTTACATGGAGAAACATCAGATTGGTGAAAATCTCGAGAGCCGGATTGAATTTTTGCTAACTGAATATTTAGTTAGTCTGTTGAGTCTTTATATCAAAACATTGCTCTCTTTTCCGAATCACACCTAGTTCTCGAATATTTTTCAAAAGCGTTCATGAAGGTAAATTCGGCTTTAACCCTTTTTAAAACGCACTTGACAAATGTGTTTTCTCTCTATTTGAAGGAAGATGAGGAGAATATAACTGATGAAAATGCTTACGCAGTAGTTTTGCCAACGAATAATTAGTGAGATACCATCTGGACCAGCAGATGTGTGTATGTTTAGATCATTGCGTGCTCTTGCAACCGAGCGAGTATCTTTGGAAAATTCTGTTAAGTTTTTAAAAACATTTTATCACGTCATGTACATATATGCCGCAGAGGTAAGAATCTTGAACCTCGTGAATTATTCGGTCCACTTTCTATTGATGTTGTTATGAGTAGAAGATTTAATTAAATTCATTATAGGGATGACTAACTGGTGAAAATGTTATGAATTCAGCGGCTGAGATGACTTTGACACTTGAGCGTACGGATAACAATAATCCAGTTCGGAGAACCACCCCAAGTACTCGTAATTGTAGAACAACCTCTGTTACTGATCACTAAGCGGAACCTCAAAAAAGTTTTTATTCGCTACCTCACCTCTTGCCAACATCTGACAAATTGTCATGAGAAGCTCCTCAAAAATAAAATCGCCGTTCGGAATCGGCATTAAACTGTAGCTCCATTTCATAAGTGTCAACAAATACATCTTCACACTCACAATGGTTGGAGAAGCTAGGCTTTGAGTCCCGTATGGGCTGTTTGCGCCTTATATTTATTTTATTTCCGTTGCGACCGAACAATAATACTTAACGTACGTTTTTGTATCTTGCCTCCAGACGGCTTTCAACCGAGCTGTTTAGACAAGCTTTCTTAGTTGAGGCCATGATCCACCCTCAAACTATGTAAAAATACCAACAGTAAGAGCGGCCAACTGATTGCTTTACAGTTACTGAGATTCCAAATTTGGTGCGAATAAAATATTGTCGCATTCGCACCACCATAATCGGCTAGTTACAATTGTTAAAAGTATCTCTTTAAACCAAAATAAACTAATTTTAGACCCACCAAGTTGGGAAAATTTGTCATCATTATATTTTAAATGGTGCTGCAAATTGGGATCATTAATTTAATGAGCACATTTCTCGAGAGATATTCTTAGAAAGTCAACCAACATTAACGATTTTAACATTGAAAATATCAAAGTGACACCTTCGCAAATCGTTAAATACATACATACCCATCACACGCATAGGATGGAAAATATGGTGAACTTGTTAGGATTTCGCTACGCATATCCACACGTACGGGGGAACAAAGTTGTTATGTACTCAATTAGTAGGTAAATATAAATATCATTTAAATCAACAATCACAGGATGAAATGAATAAAATTCTTCCGTATATACTCGTACGTGTCAGTAAGCATTTTTAAAAGTTATATTCATTAGTAAGTGTTTCGTGGAATTTCGTGGAATATGACTTCTAAACTAATCACTTGACGTGGGTGTTGCAGAGTGTTGTGAATAAAAGCAAAATCAAGTACAAATATGTGCCTATCATGTGGACGTGCTCTCAAGAAGAAAGGACTTTCATAACATCGACGAATCGGACAGAACTTCAAAGAAGACAGCTGTAACTTTGAGGTAATCAGATCATCGCCACCTATGCAAACTATGATAATGACAGCGATTGACAGCTATCAGACGATTGCCAAGTAAAACATTTAGTATAGTACATGCCAAAGGACTCTCACAATATCGAAGAATCGGACAGAACGTCAAAGAAGACAGCTGTAACTTTGAGGTAACAAACTCTGATAATGACATCGCATCAGTAATTCAATGACGGCGATTGGCAGCTATCAGATGATTGACAGATCAGACACCTTTAGTATAGACATGTCAAAAGCTCGGAATATTTGTTTGTTATTCGAAAATGTTTAACTGTTTCAGAGACATCAGAGCATCCATGTGGCATAAATTTAAATGTTCCATCCATCAAATAACGTATAGCTATGGCTGCCATGTTCTCAAAACTACACATATTTGACATGAGGTAACATGAGCGAACACCCTAATTCAAGGTATAAACCAAGTCTGTGTATTTACTTCATTTGAAGTAACTCCCCAAGTCCATATATGCACGTGTTAATTCATTTTCGGTTTGGGGTGTTACTTCCCGGAGCCGTTATGAAGAATTCTACAACAACCAAAGAATAAGCAAAACTTATGTTCTTGATTCTCTTCTGTTGAAGTGATTAGCTCATTGATTTAACTTCTATTAAAAATTTAAATTCAGCGGAAGAACGCCATAGTCTGTGCGCGGAAATTGACTTTCCAGTATTAAGCACGTAAAGAAAAATCCCCAATCAATTATTCGCTGTCTGGAAAAGCTCTTAACAAACGTGCTTGCAATATTACTAGTTGATGAAGTACCATTTGATTTCCAATTAGTAAAAGTTTCTGGTATATTGATTGGGCATTGAAAAATTTGTTAAGGGTAAATATAAATAGCTCTTTTGAAAATTCATTAAGCAGATCATTTAGAGGTTACTTTGGTTGTGTCTTAATACCAAAGCGTAATTGATCTCATTAATAACAAAAAGGTCAGTCATATTCAATTAATTTCAAAGAATATATTTAAAAAAAAATACTTTTGGTCATAAGTTAAACACTTATACCAATATTTGTCCTTTTATTAAATACGAGCAAAACAAGTTTAGCATATTGTACTTAAAGTCTATTTAATCGATATCTGAAAAAGTCCTTGTATTTCAAATTCATTTTCAGAATAGGTCTTCACAGCACCCATAAAATCTAAATTCGTCACTCATGTGTCATGTGTGAGGTTTGTTTTCGTTTGGTATTCCGAAAGACGTCCGAGCTGTTTTGAAACTGTTCGTTTGGTACTAAAATGACAGTTCCTCCCCTGGAAAGAGGAGAAATTAGCTTCTGAATCAAAACCAGAAGCACTAAAACATTAAAACACTATTAACGTCAAAATCGATAAATGTCATATTTGTTGCTGATGCATTTAACAATTTTTCAATTTTTACGAGATTAGCTGAAAAAGAAAATTTAACTTAACAAAAAATTAAATAATATTGGGTGTAATAGAAATATATTACAATAACTAATACTATTTGTTTTCCATCCCATTTATCGGTATCAGATTGACAGTGAGGCGGTTGGAAATACATATACACAAATACATCGACAAAAGCTCTTCCGGATTACCAAACGAAAACGATTTAATCGCATTTTTTAAACCGCGGACGATTTAAAATGCTTGCGCCGTTAGATTCAAGTTCAAGTCGAAATGTATTTTTCCTACAAGAGGGGAGAAGAAGAAAGCAAAAGTGCAACAGGCAGGACGTTGATGCTGTGATTTGGCTAAACAGCTGCGAGTGGGCTCGTTCACAATTGCTTTGGAGAAATATATTTTTTTATGAAATATTTAGAAGGTAGAAGGCAGGAAAAGCTTTTTTATTATTGTATATAATCTAAAATAATTTAAATATGAAATTGGAAAAATTATGAAAAAGAAGAAATGTTTTAAGTCCAAAGAAAATACAATTCGCTGTTTGTGCAAGAAAATATCACTGAGCTGGGGAGTTCTCAATGTATCATTATGTATTTTTTTTTATGATTTTTCAAAATATTTTCACTCCTTAAACTTAAATTTGAAATTCTTATCTCCTGTCACTTTTGGCGGGAGAATGGAATTACCTCTACAACTCTGGGAACTTCTCCTTCGGCTATGATCCACAACCAGCGTTACCTTCGAAAATTTTTAAAAGGCGTTCAAAAAAGAGGTCCCTGGGGTGAATAAGGTTCCTGGTCCTACTTTTGTACATACTTGCACTTACATTGTCAATCAATGGAATATAAAACAACTTCTATTCTCTTATCAATCAAATTTAAGGTAACTTTATTGAGTACATAAAATAGTAATTAAAAGAGATATGAGACAATGAATGGCATAAACCGCAAAAATAACCAGGTATTGACGATAACACTGCTGTGAGAGTTCGTATCAAGAGACTGGTTATACTGCACATGTAATTCAGTTATCATTTTCTATGAAAATTGTAAAAAATAATCGATTGGCATATCATGAACCACGGGGGTTTTGTTATTTTCTGATTTGCATTGTTATTTTTCCATATAAGCGTGAATTTGGCATGTTTTGTGGGCTATGTTCCGAATTGAAAGGATCGAAGAGAGTTAAATGGACAGACGTGCAAATTAAGAAATGTTTAGATATTTTAAAAGACATCCAATTAGACCATAAGGGGACCTGATTTCAGTGAATATCATTGCTGTGTTCAATAAATTCACTTACCTATACCAAACAAATATTAAATAATATTAAGAGGGTCCTAGTGGAGATTCTAAGAAAGATTGAGGGAGATGGTAACCCTGTCCACAACTCCAATCGGGTTATTCACAATGTTATTCTCACTGTTGGATTGTAACAACTAGTGATTGCTTGGGTCTGCTTTTATGTCTCCCGGCCAGAAATACTTGCGCTCAATTTTATAAACAACAGTAGCAGCAGAAATATTTAATACATGCGACTCCTACCTATCGAGTGAGCTTTCGAGCAAGTTAGGGAAAGACTAAGGGATACCAGTAAGTTAAAAAATTTACTGTTTATTATTATTATATTTATATTTGTCGTAGATCCCTAGAAGTAAATATATTTATGATAAGCATTGAAAGCTAAGACGATTTAGCAATGTCCATCTGTCAGTATTAACTCTTAAGCCCCTTAAGTTTAAGCTAGAACGATGTAATTTGAAATTCGGATCATATATGTAGTCCAAACAAACCTTTAAAGGGTGAAGTTGACGAGATAAAGGGTTAAAACGTTGAAAAATATGTAGATCTCCTTCACAAATTTGCCGCATTAGGCTATTTGCCAACCCTACTCTTGGTGGGTGCACTGGGTTAGTGGTTAAGTACATTGGACTACTAAGCGAGGGTCCCCAGTTTAAATCCGAACTAGCGCTTCAAGATGTGCCACAAAATACATGAATTTACAGGTTTCCTAGCAATACAAATTAGCGAAAAGCAGAAAGGTGGTAAATAAAAAATAAAAAAATTGATTAATATTAATTGCGAATTCAGTAATAATTTTCTCTTTCACCCTGCTAGATTTTAGATGTTGTTTGTGATTTCATCAGTGATTTGATAGCATTAATGTTAGTGACGCCCTAAATATCCATTATTTTAAGCTTCACATCCGATTGATTTTGGACCTGAGGAAGACGCTGAACAGAAATAATTATGCGAGATTGTATTTCCACATTTAACAAATGTTGAACAGTGCCACCAAATCTATGGTAAGATCCTTTCACATATCACAAATATTACATACTCAAAATTCTTTAAAATAAGTACAGTTTTGTCGGGAGTCTATAAACGAAACACGAACATCATTTCATTTGTATACATATAAGTAAAGAAGATAATATCTACAATTTTCCAGATTTCAATTAAACGACCCACACAAAGAAAAACTTTTCAATTGATATTTGATTGTATGCTAAAATGAAAAATTTACCAAATTACCTTTGGCACAAAAAGGCAAATCTTTTAATATGAGGCTTCGTATCCCTAAGTACATATCCACGAATATAAAACCAAATGCCAGCTAATGTGGGTAAATTGAAGCTAATATATTGTGCTTGGTTAGAGTAAGCATTCAATTTTAGATAACAGTCCTTCCTAGAACTAACCATGTATCTTCTTTGCGAAGCTAAATGAATAACTTTATCCAAACACAAATGGATGTTATTTTGTTTTCTATATGTAAATTTTTCAAGGGTAGAAGCTTTAAAAATATAACCCAATTATTATTTAATTTTCTACCGAGCATCCCTTCTATAAAAAGCAATAAAGGGCCGACAGAGTGGAAAGGTAAAAGTATAGGAAGGAGTTAATTAAATTCAATAGCCATAACAAGAGTAGAGGTGTCAGTTCGTTTCTGTGCAAAGTATTCGTTTTGAGGCAAATTGGAAATGACGCTTTTCTTATTACAGCAAACCATTTTCTACAGATAAAAGAGAAAATGATTTTTAACATTGCAAAATATTTTAAAAGCTGTTGGGTTGATATGTTTGAGGTTGCTATGGTTGCTATGGTCATTGAAATTATATTATAAAGATGTTTGTCCTGACTAAATGCTTGATTCAACAGTAGAGTAATGAAACTTGAAAACCCCCCTTTAAAATAAAAAATGCAACAAGAAATGCCTTATTTATGGACAGATGGAACTGCTTGACTGGCGATGAAACAGATTAGGCTTAAGCCTATTATTCACGACAGCGTCATTTGCAGGTTGCATGCAAGCTTCATTCAAGCTGAAAATATTGGTCATATCTTCTATTAAGCATTGCGAAAGGACATTTTTTCTTTACAAAAAAGTGATTTTAGCATACGCTTTTATTATAAGACGAGGGAGAAGACGTAGAACGTTTTGGTGTCATCCATCACCGAAAGAAACATTTTTACATGTTTTTGTTTTTTTTGTGCCACCTCACACTCTAAGCTATCCCAGTAATGCTTTTTCTTGATTACTCTTTTATTTAAGTATTATATAAACAAGGATACTGTTCAATTAAATTAACGTAATTACTTTCGAAGCCACCATTTCAAAAAAAAAATAAAGTGCACGACTGGGTCATACGAAACTTTCTCGGTACATGAAATGCGTTTTTGAACCGCAAAATGAATCGAAAATGTATTTAAATCACTTTTAGATTTTCTCAAAAACGGCACCTACGATTTTGATGCAATTTCGCACATTGAACACTTTTAACATAATTGTCCGAAATAAAAAAAAATTAAAAAAATTGTTATTGAGAAAACGGAATTAATTTAAAATTAACAAAATCGTTATATGAAGAAAAAAATTATTTAAAATATCTAAGTATGCAGATTTGTTTGAGCTTATAGTATACAAAATTAAAGTATACTATAAATTTTTTAAAAGTTTTCGAGATATTGCCAATTTCATAAATTACGGTTAATCGACTTTTTTCCAAAAACTGAGTATGCAGAATTTTTGATCCCATTCCAATCATCCTTAGTACAAAAAACGACCGAAATCCTTGGAACCACTTTTAAGAAAAATAGTGATAACTGATTTTTACAAAAAAAAAAATTGTATGGCAGGTACCGTTATTTCAAATGATAAAGCAAAAAATAAAAAGATGTCCCGAGATGTAACCCGAAGAACCGTATATACGAACTTTGAAGCAAATCCGTCGAACCGTTTCTCCATAGGACGCCCGGACAGACGGACAGACAGATAGACGGACCGACGGACGGCATTGGCGGACCCACTTTTTTGGACTTCCCTATAGACGTAATATCATCCCTCATACTCAGTTTGAGTTCGAAATTTCCGCACGATCGCAATAACTTTCTCTTTAGTATACTGATGTATACGAGAAAGCTAAAATCATATACGTTTGAGTAATGACCAGCTGCATGACGATTGCGTTCGATTTTGCCGTCGAAGGAGCTTCGTTTTTTTCATATGCAAGCTGTAGGCAAGGGTTCAACAAGCTCAAAAGACGAAAGCGTGGGCAGCTACGTGGAAAATAGAACTTAAGCAAGATCTAAAAAGCCTTAAAAGTGATAGATCGCACATTAGTGTTATAATTGGTGTCATCACTGCACACTTTCGGCAGTCTTGCAACCAGGATTTCATCTGGCAGCTTTTTTTTACAATGATTTCAACGATCTAAAATTTCTCTCAAGAAATCCACGTGTTATCAGAATGGACCTTACATAGGGCTAAATATGTCTTGACCTTTATCTAACTGCTTCTGCAACCTAACTTCAACCTCACCTTGTGAAAGTGAAATAACGTCAAATTCCAAAATTCTTGGATGATATTGGCCTAAAGTGCTTGAATCGTTTCCGGTTTGCGTATAAATTAATTTGGCGGACTATACTTCAAAGCCATACATATGTATGTATCTGCAAAACGAAGAACGTATATACTTAGATTTATAGAAAGTTATAAGATTTCATTAAGTTTATTGATTTTGATCTGAATTTTCTTCCATCCAAGGACTATATATCTATTGCGTCCTTTTTCAAATTCATTCGCAATAAATAGAGCTTATAGTGGAGTGCAGTAGTAATAATTCTGCTCCCCCTATCTTACGTCACTGGAGCTGTGGTCAATGGATACGGTCAATGAATGAAAAGAAAGAAATTGCATGCTTGGAAATATTTTCCTGGCATTCGGCATCTCCCGGAAAAAGATTAAATGTGAAATAGGTGGGAGAGGGGCACAATAAGAACCTCTGATTGGAGAGTAATTATTGACTTTAATTGTATTTCTTTTTTGTCCGCCGAAACACAAACTCCAGATGTCCAAAACTTGTAATTTTCAATTTTATGAATTGAATCGTAAAAGCAAGAATATTCAGCATCAATCAGAATCAAAAAAGTTACCTCCTATAGACCATCATCCATTAAAATGAAATGTATCCGATGACTAATTCTATTTGTCTGTCAGTATTTGCTTCTTACAACTGGATCTGGTATCCCTATTATTATGACAAAAGATAAGGCCAATTTTATATCGTAAAAACTTATTATGAGATATAAAATCCCAACAATAGAAATGACTTCATAAAACTTTTTCCAGCAAATATATCCGCAATTCAAATTATTTGTAGTCATGTCATTGTCGTACACTTTGTTGTTTTTTAGTTTCCAAAATCAATATTCGTCATTATTCAGAATCAGACAGGAAAAGCAGCACAGCACAAGACAGCACCCACAAAGCTGACAATATTTAACGCATGTATCTGCTTTCATTGGTGTTGGTTCGTGCCTTGGCAAATGGTGAAAATTTATTTTAGAAAGTCCCAATGAACCGAATAACTATGGGGGTATATAATTTGACTAAATTATGCGTATTTTGTTCAATGCTTCTCAGGCGGAAAGTTTTTAAAGGGAATAAATTTATTTGGGAAGAAACGAAATGTTTACTTATGGAGAAACAGAATGTATAAAGTTGGTATTTGCCTTTGACTTCTCTAAATTTATTGAGATTGCTAAGAGAACCAATCAGTTCTTATTCTTATTGCGAAAAGCGAATATAAATTTAGGGTTCTTGGAATTATCGGCTGACAGCTCTACGAGGAACACATTTTTCTCCTTTTTGATCTCTTTTAAAAAAAAGTTTTTGTTAAATAGATGAGAGGACTCAGATTTCCGGATAGAACAAAATCTACCCCGAATTAAAGTCCTAAAAAGTTTAAGAAATTACGTCTGGAGCAAATTTATTGGCAATTTTCTTCTTACTTACGTCAAAAGCTGTGTAGCTCTGCAATTCTTCATAATGAATCCGCTACAGCTTGTCACGTACTTAGGTGGCGCTATGGTCCGGGATAGACCTGGCACCAAGCAATTAACTTCTATAATATGTGCGGTCTTTGCCGAACAGCCTTCAGAAGTACACTCCGAGTGGGATGTGGTCACCTTCCCCTTGTGTGCAATTGAATGTATGTTTATTTTTGGCTCGTATTAAAAGGACCAACACCATTATGGGAACATTGGCAATCACCTTTATCTTTGGGAGGAACATAATATTTAACGGAGATATTTGCATTCATGTGGAGTAAACGAAAGTAATGTTTTCCTTTAGTCCTCTGAAATTGGGGAAAAACTTACCAGCTGAGGTCAAGCTGTGGTGGAAGGGAATGAGGCACCAGACTGGCTAACTTACCGCGACCCAGGTGATACGATGGATAGGATCAGATTTGATGAAAAGAAAAAAATTGCGACATATATTACAGCTGCCAAAAAATATTGCAATTATTAGGATGCGGATTTCTCGTGGAAATCGGCTTAGGTCAAAAATTATTGTTCAAGACCGGAAGAGTCCGCTCTTCGAAACAGCATGGAAACCTAGTCACCGATGCGCAAGGAATAATAGATGTATTTAAGCAGCATTTCCAGCAGCTACTAAACGGATAATATCTAGAGAGAGTGATGGGGCAAGAAGAGAACCCACGTCCAGTCAACGAAGAACCAGTCGCGCCACCCTGTATTGAGGAGGTTGGCTACCTACAGAGCTCTTCAAATACTGTGGTGATGTCTAAGAAGGGCGCATGCATAAAATCATCAATCAAGTTTGGGTGGAGGAAAGCATGTCCAAAGACTGGGCTCTGCCCCATTTACAAGAAAGGCGATCCTATGTCTTGCAAGAGCTATCGAGGCATGCCCCTGCTAAATGTCGCATATAAAATCATATCCAAATTTCACACTTGCGCTAATTCTGGAAAAGGCCGACGAATTTCGACTACAAAGCCGCATTGGATAGCATTCATCGTTAATAGCTGTTAATGGCGAAGGACGGTGCAATGTGCAGTTTGGCAGCAGCTTATCAGAGCTCTTCGAACCATGCACCACATTTCGACAAGGAGATGCACTATCGTGTGATTTCTTTAATATAGTTCTTGAGCAGATAGTGCGCAGGGCAGGAATAAACACGGAATGCACTATCAGTTCAGCTACTGGGGATATTGACATCATGGGTCGCTCCCAGTGAGCCGTGATAGAGGCTTTCACGGCTATTGAAGAACAGGCGAAATAAGTTGGCCTTGATCTAAATGAGGACAAGACTAAATACATGCTATCAACAAACAAACAAGCATCTGTCTACCCAATATGGATAAAACTTTCCACCCTCTACGGCCTCAGCCACGCTGCTTGAAATTATTTAAAATAAGCGCATCCGCGATGGCTTAGTCTTTCAAACGGATGTTCTGTCTTCCTTGTCATCTTAAACCTGGGGGATGTTAGTCGAAGATTCTCTTGCCTGAAGCATTATTGTCCATTTGCTCGATGTGGCCGAGCCAATGTTTTCGACGTGTTTCGGCTTTTGGACTACATCCACATGTTGGCACAGCTCATAGAGTTCGCGGTTGTAAATCTCTCAAAAGGATGTAGTATCTGCTCGCCTTTGCTGCTTATCGCCCAGCACTATTATTTAGATTTAGATTATTTAGCTACCATCAAATCCGCAAACGACACCTTGGTGGATATTCAACGAATAATTATTCTAAACAACCCCTGCTACTTCGGTTTGGCAAAACAAAAAGGTTCCAAGCCGCTTAACCACCACGAAGTTACTGCTTTCATGCGTTACCTTTTTTTATCTCGCCTACCTATTTTAACAAAAAATTACATCAATAAAGTTAGCAAGAGAAAGGCGCCTGTAACGTTCATATACAGATATTTGCTTTCAGCATTTTCGTAATCCTTAGATGAACATTTTATTTAAAGTATTTACCTTTAAACTAATTTTATTGCATCATTCAAAAATATGTAACCCTTCGGATTGCAACTATTCGGAAATTCCAATTTACTACTACACAGGTAATAATAAACCCAAGAAAGGGAAGTGATTATAGCAGCAATAAACATCTCATATTTTGGGTGATTTGTTACCTGCGAGGTAATTAGACGCAGATCAGCTACTTGTCCGATTGATTAATATAAATATCCAATGCTGAGCTCACACTTCATTAGTTCCAAAACATCCTTTGACGCTTATACAACTATAGTGATAACATTATTTTGTCAAAACTATGGCTGCACCATCTACCGCATATCTGCTATTTATTTACCGTGAAGAGCTACGTCGTCGAAAGGCTGAGGTCGCAAGACTGTGTAAAGTGAAATATTACCTTACAAATGAAATTGTAGCTTTCACATGGGAAAATATCCTCGACTTTGACAAGAGTGAGTTGGCGAACCTCTTGGACACCATCACCTATAACGAGCAACTAAAGCGTAATATTGAGAAAGAGAAAAAACATCGATCTGGCAAAGAAAAAAAACAAGTGACATATCTATAAACAGTATTTGGATAGTTAAAAAAAAAATGTTATTATTAAAATTTATATTATATAGCGATAAGATTACTTTATAAAAGCGATAAGGCTAAATAAAATTTGTTTCAAACTAAAAATTTAATTCCGTTTCTTTTTTTATAAATACAAAATTTACTCATCGTATTGAATACTGCTTGAAACTTCAAGTGGAACACCGAAAGCTCCTTTTCTGTAAAATTTTTTAACTGCCTAGAGAAAACTAATCTAAGTACCACGCGCTATACTTAGTGCGTGGAAAAGAAAATTGTAATATTTCTTTGCCTAACCTCATGGTGATAAAAGATTTTGTCACGCATTTAGCTGTCGTTTGTGATTCCGAGTTAATTATTAATTCCGAGGTAATATATATTCAATATAAACTATATATAATTCCAATCGAAGTTTCTACAAGATGTTTAACAGTTCATTACGCCTCAGCTAATTTCGCCTGCTCTTCGAATGCGCTAGAAGTTTCTATCACGGCACATTGATATCGCCCGATGATGTCGATATCTATACCTATGCATACTGTACAGATTTGTTATGTTTATGCCCTGTACATCAGAATAAGATTAAAGAATTCACCTGATATCGCATATTCCTGGAACATTTCGGATAAACTGCTGCCAAACGGCACATTGCACAGCGTATTCTCTAGCGTCAGACAATACAGTTTAGTAGAATGTGCTGGAAATGCTGCTTTTGAAAAACTTATCCGAATATTGTTTCGATCCCGGAACTCATGGGCTTCATTGACTGCTCCCTTTTTTTGTAGGACTGTTACAGAGTCGACCATTGCCTTTTGGGAATGTTTGTTCTTTTTTTAGGTTAAATGAATGCTTTGAGAAACAACACGTAGTTGACCGGCGTATTGGTTTATGGGTTTGTAGTCTTGGAAAAAGAGTGCAGCTTATTACCGTGATACAAACTTTTCGCTATAAGTACAACTTCTAAACAATTTAGTAACGCATATAAGATTCAGGACATTTAAGTAATGCATACAAGTTTTGATCCCTTTGTGATTTTTGTTCAGCAGATCTGGGTTGCCAAGGGTTGGGGTAAAATCAATACAACCTTCATAAGATATGTAGACACTGCCCTTTCCAAGTTTGTTATATAAAGTTTTTTGCCACGCCTACTTTTTGTGGGCGTTTTTCACTAAAATGCTGCTTTCTTCGAAAATTTCAATAGAAAGCGAAAAAAAATGTTTAACAAGATATTTAGACAATATTTTTTCCAATCACCTATACAATTTTTTCTGGCCACGCCCACTTTTTGGGGCGTTTTTTTTACAAAAATATATTTTTTTAATTTAATAGAATGAAATAAAATGCTATCCGTCATCTTCCTAATGCTTTTTTCTTTGGGGCATATAGAGATATGGATAGGATATCATACTGCTCGCCCCAAGCGGAATGTAGCCTTTCCTTAAGTTTTTTTTTTAAAAAAAATTTTCTTTTCTTTTCGGTTTTTGTTCATGCCTAAAATCAATTAAAATCGCGAACTGGATGTCTGAACCATACATTTGTTGTCAAAAAATTTTAATAAACCAAAAACTTAAGGAATTTTTTCTCTAAAGAATTCATAAAAAATAGTGGGCCCTGAATTTGTTTGATGCCGAAAACAATAAATATTGCCATAAATGAAAATTGGAAGAAAAAACAGTAAATGCCCTTTCTTTTCTTTTCTATTGCAATTTGGGCATTAAAGGATTAACCACGCAAATTAAAAAACTTAATAACCTAATTAGCGAACCTCATATACATATATATTTATGACTTTTATTTTTCCTTCTCTTAATTTTTTTCTTGGAATTATAAATGCAGGTACGTATGCATTTGTCCTTCCACGAAATCCTCAGAAGTCTAACTGTCATTACAATATTTTATTGCATAGGCACTAAGTTTTATATTCGGTGACATAAAATAATAACTACCATCCATCCTAGCGAGGATTACGTAAACAACTGAAAAGCAGGTAGCCGCTTTTAAATTGTTCTTGTTACACCCGACTTTTGTTGTATAAATATCCCAAGAATTGCATTTCACAATCAGTTAAAATCAATCCTTTGAAGAAATCACAGAAAATATATTTCAAATTAAAATTTAAATATGACTGGAGATAAAAATATTACCGTTACCTATCGGGTTTACCTCTACCGGGAAGCGTTGCGTCGCTCCCAAGCTAAGACAGAAAAGTTGTATAAGGCCAAATATAAGCTCACCACCGATCTAGTTGAAGTCACACTGGATAACATCGATAACTACAGCGAAGAGGAGTGTGGCCACCTAATCGACAGCATTGGCTACAAAGAAAAGCTAAGACAGAAAATCTACCCAAGAACTGATGATGACGATTATATCCCAGACGAGTAGTATTTATTTATATATATTTATTTTATTAGTTTTATGTATATAGTACCGAACGTTGCAAATAAAATTTGGATAAATTTTTTGTAAAATAACTGTATTTCTTTTTGATCCTATTGAGATGCCCTAAATATATTATTCTCTCTTTTGGAGTGTATAGGGCCAGACATGTACAAAAGAAGTGGAGGATAGTTTCTTCCTCGTCTCCTTCTACAAAAGTCGATTGCGAATGAACTAAACGAATGTCTGTTGTATTCTTGCCGACTAGGTTAAGTTTAGTCCCTGGACGTTCAACCTGTCCACCTAGTTCTCTTACATAGCAGCAATTAACAAGGAAAGCGATTGTTATGCATAGACCACAATTTTTCAGGTATTAACCATTATCTCACCTCACAATTCCCATGTGTAAATTGGCCTTGTACACAGGTAAACACCTAATCAAGATGTAAAAGGCAGTGTACATATGGTGACTTTGAAGTCTGATTTCACCGAATTGATTGACTCCCCGAGAAAATACGGATATTCATGATCACCATTTTATTCACTTAGTACACGCTACTACAATCAGGATAAAAGGGGAGACTTGTCCATTGACCATTGATAGATTTGTTGATCCAGCCGTTTGTCAACTGAAGATACATTGTGTATTCCTTATTATACCGGGAGTTCTTGATTGAGCGCCTGAGATCTCTTTGACTCGCGTGAGAGTTCATACTGACTTTGGATATAATAACTTATAAATTGACGTTTAAAAACGCTCCTCAAAGAAGATGAGCATCTGCTCAGTTGCTATTATAGTATTCAACGGATATACCCTGTATAACACAAATACAACAATACCAGAATTTTATTGGCCTAAGTCACAGATGAGTAAATAACTGGAGAGTAAACTCCGAGAGAGTCGCCTAATTCGGCGTTTTATAAGACATTCTAATTTACGGAAGTAAAATTTGACAATTCTTATTTATTTTGCAAACGTTAAGTAGGGGCAATTTACGTTGAGGCGGTAACAGAATTTTCGACGGAATCGTTGCAACGACGTTCATATCCGAAAACACGCACAGTTGTTTCAAGTCCATTGAAGTATTTATAAAGTGGTGTGCCATCGTTAAGAGTGAAAAGATAAATTTTGTTTCTGCTCACAGTTGAGATGAGATACAATAAGATATTCTTCTATTCCCTCAACGTACTAATAATCTTTATTTCAATTGGAAATGACGACATTTTTATGTCATAATATGTCATAGAATTAGATATGCACGTTGGGATAATATAAAGATATGGCAGCCCAGTAAACATAAAGTGAGGCAAGAATACTTTTTAAAAACAACGTTTAAAGTGTCTCCAGGGTACATTTTAAAGCTAGAAGATCCTCTTCGATTTGAAGGACCCTCTTTTAAGGTCCCAAAGACTTCTCGGTAAAACATCATGGTAACAGCAAATAGTTTCTGATAATAACGACATTTTCCGAAGAAGTAACTTTTTTACAGCTCAAAGTACCTTTGGTAAAAATATAATACAACAGTCCCTTTTTTTAAACTCTATTGGCTTAAAAAACCTTAAATTAATAATTTATTTTTCCAAGAAGTTCTTGCTAGCACACAATGAGCTTTTATAAAAAAAATGTACACTTCAGCTCCATAAAAGAGTCTCCAAACTACTTCACCAAATGTAAATATGCTGTTCATATCCCCACCCGTCCGTCTCAATGCCATTTTAAGTAGAATAACAGAAATATAAACTGCCATATCAGCCTTGCCATATTTTTGGGAAAAACTGACATGTCGTTTCATGACAAGTTTTTTTGTGCATTTGTGCCATATTCTATAATGCAGTCGTATGACATACAAATGGCAAGATTTCTTCTGAAATACGCCTCGCCTTATAAATAGTCGCTAAGCACTGATTTTCCTCTCCTAAGTCCTTATTTATAAATACGTGTCAAAAACACACAAGCCCAGTGAAAACAAATTTACTGCTGCATAATCCAAAGAACCACAGCCTGACAATGGTGTGTTTGAGCTTCCCATTTGATTAGAATGCAAATAATCTATACATCTAAAGTTAAGTTGTGCAAACGGCGCCTTTTTTAAAGTGAGAGCAATTGAATAGACTCGCTTGAGGTTATCTTACCTCACTTGTGTTCATGCTATAACACTATTAGAATGTCTGAATGAAAGGAAAAAGGAGTCAAAGTTTTCAAAGGAATAGTTATTTTTAAATAATTTTAAAACTCTGACAGAAACTCAGAACAAGAATTTGTATCGTACGAATTTGGTGCCTACAAAATGTCCTTCGCTATACAAATACAAACTCGAATTAATTTAAATAAAAATGCTTAACAATCATAATTTCCTCTCTTTTCGTCCAACCGGTGCATATAGTTCGGCACTTATTGGAAGAATAACTATATTTCTGTAGTACCGATGGCTCGCAATGTCTGTAGAGATTTTTTTACCGATCTACGAAAATGTCGATCCAGGACCAAAGCCCATGCCACCGTCATTAAAAGATCAAGTTCAGGGTTTTTTAATATACACTCCTCATTTGTACTTCCACGAAAATCCTTAGCATTCTAACTGTCATAACAATATTTTATTGCAGGCAGTAAATTTTTATAATTACGTAATGTGTTAGGTCACATAAAATATTAATCTCCATTCTATCGATGAATACGTAAACAATTGAAAAGCAGGTAGTTAGCCAATTTTACCCATAATAAAATGTGGGATTTATTGTATCAAACAATTAATTGTGCTAATTACATGTACCTGTATTCTGCTGTATAAATATGCCGCTAACGACATCCTATAGTCAGTTTAAAACTACCCTTTAAAGCAATCACAGAAGTTCAACTTGAAACCTAAATATGACTGGAGGAAAAAACATTACCGTCATGTACCGGGTATATCTGTACCGAGAAGCGTTACGCCGATCCCAAGACAAGGCAGTTAAGTTGTATAAAGCCAAATATAAGCTCACCACGGATCTGGTTGAAGTCACGCTGGATAACATCGACAACTACAGCGAAGAGGAGTGCGGCCACTTAATCGACAGCATCGGATACAAAGAAAAGCTAAGACAGAAGATCTATCCAAGATCTGATGATGACGATTATATCCCAGATGAATAGGCCACAATTTGGCATAGCTATTTTGGAATAACGTATGTAATATACATATATAATTTGTTAGTTTTAAGAACCTACACCATTATTCGGATTAATTTAATTATCCAATTGAAATTCATAAATGTGTTAATCAGTTATAAATATTTGGGGGCAGTTCCTACCCGTATTGCCACTTGAAAGAATAAAAAAACGATTGTCGATCATATCCTTCCAATATCATAAACATGAATGAATTTTTTGTTTTTTAATCACATTCAAATGGTTGGACATATTTGCAATATGACAATTGGTATGACAGGTGTATTGCACAAAAAAAGCCTTGATATGGTATCAACAAGAAAGGACACCCAACATTGTCGATTTTACCAGAACATCACAATTGGCATCCCATAAAAGAAGAATTTCTAGTCAGCCAAGGGCGTCTATAATCTTTCACTTTTGCTGGGTGCCGGGGCATAGGGACATTCCGGGCAAGGCCGACGAACTCGCCAAACTGTGAACTACCCTCTCAATCTTGCCTGAAAAGGGCTCCTTAGGCACACCAGTTTCCACGTGCAAGCTCTTGTTTAAACTGGATGCATTAGAAAAAACTAACCACAGATCGACAAATGGTACTACTCGTCTGACAACGAAGCAGATTTGGCATAAGCTGGATCTAAGACGCTCAAGGAGCTTGATTACCCTTAATCGGTCGCACATTGGTGCTGCAATTGGTGTCATAACTGGACACTGTTTGTTAGGCAGGCATGCAGCAAGGCTTGGTGCCTATTCCAACGACTTCTGTAGGAGCTGTTTGGATGAGGAGGAGGAGGAGACTACTCTACACCTTCTCTGCGCATGCCCTGCTCTCTCTCGAAAGCGTAACCTCCATATGGGGGCCTTCTTCTATAATGATCTTAATGATCTAAACTCAACCGACCCAAAATGTCTCTCACGCTTTATTAGCACCTCAAAATGGTTCAACGTGTAGGCAGGAACTTCAGATCCACGTGGTATCACAATGGACCTTATATAGGTCTAAGTGAGTCGGACTTCTATCCGACTGCCACTTCAACCTAACCTAACCTAAGGGCGTCTATAAATACCTCAAACGCCAAATACTCTGAGGAAAGTATTTGGCGTTTTGTCCTAAATGAAATAAATTCTATTACTAAGGTTAATTTTACTTATAGAAATGTGAATACCCTAACCATTCTTATAGACTCCCCATAAATTCTGTACACAAATGAAGCTAAATATTTGGGAATGATATTAGATGTGAAAAATTTGTATGTGCTAGTTGCACACGGAACTGCATTAAAGGACGAGAGCGGATCTCGAGCTCTACTAGCAAAAGAGAAATGGGAAGGAGGAGAAATAATTTAAGAGATAAAATGAATCTGAGAGAACTTTGTACTAGAATTACAATAAGTTAAGAACCGCTAAACGGTAAAGATAACGCAAACTTCGCTATCCGGCAAAATGAACCATTTAAAATTCAAGATGACTGCCAAAAATTCTGTCCACTCAGAACTACGTTTTTCAGCTTTTTATTTCAGTATTTTCCTTAAACCATTACCTATACCTTTTAGCTGAGCTTATAAAATCACACGACATAATTAACATTTCTTGAGTTATTGAATTAAGGGGCACATTAGTGCCCAGCCAAGTTCTTTAGCAACTTTGGCGCTTCAGCCTTATTTAAACCGAGCCAACTCAGGCCATTTTGACCCGCCTTCTAACTTAGCTTACAACATAGCTGGAGACATAACATTTTCAGGATTTAATGGGACACGTAGCAGCAGGCTCCTTACCAGCCTGCCTGGGTTATATGGCCTCAAAATTAGCAAATTGGGGCTCTATACGCATGTGTTTTATATATATCTCTTCAAATCTTCTAATTGGAAAACTTGCCAAGAATAAAAATATGATGATATTACGACTATAGAGAAGTCTAAAAAAGTGGGTCCGCCAATGCAGTCCGTCTGTCTGACTGTCTGTCCAGGCGCCTTATGGCGAAGCGGTTCGATGGATTTGCTTCAAAGTTCGTATATAAGGTTCTTGGGGTTACATCTCGGGGCATCTTTTTATTTTTTGCTATATCTTTTGAAATAACGGTACCTGCCATACAATTTTTTTTGTGAGAATCATTTATCACTTTTTTTCTCGAAAGTGGTTCCAAGAATTTCGGTCTTTTTTGTACATAGGATGTTTGGCATGGGTTCAAAAATTCTGTATACTCAGTTTTTGGAAAAATTTCGATTAACAGTAATTTATAAAACGGGCCATATATCGAAAACTAATAAAGGGAACTTCAAAACAATGTACAGTTTCTTTTTAACTATAAGCTCGAATAAATTTGCATACTTCTGTTTTTGAAATAATTTTTTTTTTCATATAAAGATTTCCTTAAATTAAATTCGGTTTCTCAAAAACTGCTCTAACTATTTTGATAACTTTTTGTATTTCGAACAATTATTTTAAAAATTACATCAAAATCGTAGGTGCCGTTTTTGAGAAAATCAATTTTTTTAAAACCTAAGAAGTGATTTAAATAAATTTCTCGCGATTAATTTTCGAATCATTTTGCGACTCAAAAACGCATCTCATGTACCGTGAAAGTTTGGTATGACGCAGTCGTGCACTTTATTTTGGATTGAAACCCCTAAGTAAGTTGCAACTCTTGGACATTCTGAATTTAAATGGCAAACAAAAATATTATAAAGAAAATGCTGCAATTCACTATCAATTTAAACAGCTAATCCTTGTAGATGGAATGCTGATGAATTGAAATGATTTCTTTTCTTGCAATTTCAACAGGGTTTTTTATTTTTCCCTTAAATCAAGCAAAATAATAAACTTAAAGTGGAAATGCTATATATATATATGATAAGTGTTCCCTGCTGTTGAATTCACTTTGTGAAAAAGTGATTTCACATTTAAGTTTTATTATTTATTGTGCTGGCTTCGTTTAGAACGTTTTAGTTCTTTTGCTCCGAGTAGTTTTTATTGTTAAATGGGCACTTTTCATTCCAGTTAGCACATTGTGATGATGCAAGTTTTTCTTTTGTTGAGTCTGAGTCCTTGGTATGGTGTTCGCTTTACCTTTGTGCCTATTTTCTCAGGTGTACGCTCAACAAATTCAAGTGTTTTATTGCTGTTGTTTGTTTCCTATTTAGTTCACCCCTGCTGCTATGCTTGGTTCAGTAAATTTGCTTAGAAAAAGTATAATCGAGCGGCTCTATTAAAACATATAGGCCATTTTACCTTACACCTCAATAACTGACTTAAACGTTTAGCCTTTGTAAGCTAATAATAATTTTTGCGTACATATGGGAAAACAAAACAAAAGCGTTTATTAAAAATAACTGAACTTATTTGTAAGAAGTACAATACCGTGCGATAAAATAGGAATTAAGAAATATGCTTACGTCATCAGCGATTCCATTTGAAAGGCAAGTTTTCTTTATTTTGCGCTCAAAATAGTAACTGACTCTTTCCTATTTTGGTATTAGTAAGATTCCGAGGCATATTACATCTTGAAGCCTTTTATAAGATTTTACCACAATAGACCACATTTCCACACTTCAACAAATCCTGGAAGAGACAAACGAAATTCAAGTCGAGACACACTATAACAGCATAGGTTTTAAAGAGGTAGGGAAGTTGTTACGAATCTGCAACCCCCAACCTGCCGGGCCAGACCGAAGGTCGGGGATAGATAAATCAGTAAAGCCAAACGTTAATGTGCGTAGCATTTGACCCATTCAGAGCTCACTCGCTGAACAGCATTGAAAACCCTTAATTACATTAGCTCTTAATATGTCCAATTAGCTCGTGTAAGGTATGTGTCATCTTGAGTATAAACTACATCGTAAAACCATCACGAGAATTTATCCGCCGAACGTCCTCTTTCTTAGCGGCTTCATTTCCTTTCGTTCGGGTAAATTAAATATGGATTTCACTCTACTATTCTAAAATTATCTCAAAGCGCCGAGAGAGTGGTGATTGAAGGGAACAAAAGTTCAAAAAATTTGGCTCAAACTGTTCTCCTAGCCTCATATGTGTGCCAAGAACAATGCCGTGCGAAATAACAATTGAACAATATTCATATGCATGTACGACATCCGCACGTGTTCTTAAAAGAAAAAAAAACAATAGGATTTAATTTGAGTTCTTGAGTTATTTGTGTTCTTGCTACAGTTCCCAACCCAATACAAGTCGATGTTGGCCTCGGCCTCGGCACGTTGCATGATGAATTTTAATAACATCTTGGAAATTTCCTGCCTACTGTTAAGTGTGTCTATCAATTTTTATTAAAGGACAAGTCAAATATGTATTATGCCATGCAAAACTCATATATTAAGATTGTGCTACATTTTTATTCCTGCATAATGTTTATTCAAATGCCACGTTGTTTGATCTTCCGGATGATATCATAACAAAAAAAAATGTATAAATTAATTTACTTCCGCTTCCTGCATGCCCGAATAAACATATATTATGAATGTGAGTCTTGCATTATTATAAAAAAGACTAAATCTTAATCATAGACTGTGGTGTAACATTATCAAAATGTTTCCACAAAAAATTGATTGAACTAAACAATGTTTAAGTACAGCATGCTTAGGTTACGGCATCAGTCACATTTTTTTCGATTTTAATGCTTTGATAAATTAATTATCTATATTAGGTTAGGTTAGGTTAGGTTGAAGTGGCAGTCAGATAGAAGTCTGACTCACTTAGACCAATATAGGTCCATTGTGATACCACGTGGATCTGAAGTTTCTGCCTACACGTTGAACCATTTTGAGGAGCTAATAAAGCGTGAGAGACATTTTGGGTCGGTTGAGTTTAGATCATTAAGATCATTATAGAAGAAGGCCCCCAAATGGAGGTTTCGCTTTCGAGAGAGAGCAGGGCATGCGCAGAGAAGGTGTAGAGTAGTCTCCTCCTCTTCCTCGTCTAAACAGCTCCTACAGAAGTCGTTGTAATAGGCACCAAGCCTTGCTGCATGCCTGCCTAACAAACAGTGTCCAGTTATGACACCAATTGTAGCACCAATGTGCGATCGATTAAGGGTAATCAAGCTCTTTGAGCGTCTTGGATCCAGCCTAGGCCAAATCTGCTTCGTTGTCAGACAAGTAGTACCATTTGTCCATCTGTGATTAGTTTTTTCTAATGCATCCAGTTTAAACCAGAGCTTGCACGTGGAAACTGGTGTGCCTAAGGAGCCCTTTTCAGGCAAGATTGAGAGGGTAGTTCCAAGTTTGGCGAGTTCGTCGGCCTTGCAGTTACCCGGAATGTCCCTATGCCCCGGCACCCAACAAAGGTGAATGTTGAACTGCTCAGCCATCTCCTTTAGAGATGAACGGCAATCTAGGGCTACTAAAGAGTTAATAGAGACAGAGTCCAGACACTTGATGGCGGCCTGACTATCTATATTAGTAGAGCTTTAATTTGATGGTAAAACGACATCAGTAGCAAACAATTTTTACCGTTTATTAGGCGCTCAAATGTTACGAAAGTTGTTAATAGGGCATGAGTCACTTACCGGTTCCCCTTTAACAAATTGAACATTTCAAAACGGTGCAACATTTCATTGTGAAGGAGGCAAAGGCATCCAATATTTAAGATTTCAAAGGATGGTGGAAGTTTTTTTTTACAAAAAAACAACCAGTCTTAGAAGAGTACAAGAGAACGAACGAAAAGGAACGAAAAAGTTTTCTTCACTATTAGCAGCTTGTACCAGAAACTTATAGACTTATATATCCATATCTGTAAACTACAGTTAAATAATTATGTTCCTTAACATCATTATCTTCTTTTTTAAATAAAAATAAAAAAATCTCAAAAAAACAATACTATTTTCTTGGTTTTTTATGTGCGTATGTCACATCTTTGTATACACGAAAATACTTTACCGATGACCGATGAAACCTGTATAGATACTTTTAAAATTGTCAGATTAAAAGCCAATATCCATTAAAATATTATGTTTTCATAGAATTAAAACTCAAAATTTGAAATTTTTTATATTTAAAAATTCATATGAAATCGAGGAAATATCCAAATCATAAGATTTTTAAATAAAAACTTACGTGAGGGCGCCAAGAATTAATCGTCATCCTTTGAAATGAGATTTTGCCGTTATGCGTAAGCACAGACAGTTTTTTTTGATTTACGGAAAACTTGGTCATTGTGACTCTTGTCCTTTTAACAAATCACCATTCACTGTGGGGTATATATTTCAAATATAAAAAGCACGATTTAATAGGTTTAAATTTTATCGTTTTGTAGATATTACCGGGCAAAATGCCCACCGAAATTTAAGCGCGCATTCAAAAAATGTTTTATTAATGAAAATAAGCTTACTAAAGTCGTAGGAAACTTTGGCGCATCATTCAACATTTTGATTCTCTAAAGAGATTTTTTTAAATATATTTTTGTCATGAATAGAATTAGCTAAAATTATATACCAGTTCCTAACTGCAATATTGATGAGCTTTTCTTTATACTTTCTTACTGCGCAGTTTTCAGATTTTTCGCAAGTTTTACCGAATGGACAATTTAACCTTATTCCCTAAAATGCTCGTGAAAAAATTATTCAATCAGTATTGATTGAAGAAATGAGTAAGGAGCGCAAGGTTTGTGCAAGAAACGTGGTTCTCCAACTGACTAAAGTCAAGAACACGTACTGGGATACTCCTTAGACCGCAATACGTGGTGAAACATGAGGAAAACAAAGAGCTACGGTTTTCGGCTGAACATAATGGATCTTAAGGGGAATAAGTACCTAAACTCCGTGATTCCAAATGTCAAAATAGTGCCATTCCATCGGTGTACTCGAGATACCTGGGGACTTATAGATTCAATTGATTCTATTTTTTATAGTATAGGGCATGAGTACACGACCCACGAGTCGGTCCACAATTAAAGAACTTATAAACAAAGTGATTTAAAAAAAAAAATAGATACATTTTTAAATAAAGACGACAATGAAGGGGATGGAAGAGAATATCTTACTTAAAGAACCTGCAACCAATAGGGCAATTTCGGACGAAGTTAAGGAACTGGCTGACACTAGGGGACAAGGACAAGAAAAGATTTCAGAACGCTTCTAATTTCTTGAAATGTCAGTCGTTCAAATTTGATGATTCCTGTGCGATAACTTCACTGACACAGGGCGAGAATTCCTAAAGCATGTTATAGGCCGTCCTTTCACGGATATGACCGCGCCAGAACGATTATGTATAACAGCGAGAAACAGACTCGACTCTGGATAGTATTTGTACCAGTGGCGACGCGTACCTAAAAATGTTGTCGTTCAGTAAATTTTCACTTGCGATTTAGGTGCATAAATAGGTACTACACTATAGGTAGTATATATATATTGCATCTCTCAATTAATTACAACTACTTAACTAACATTAGTAAAAAGTGCTATTTACGCTCGACAAAAATTCGCATGTTGCTCAACCATTGAATCGACATTTTTTAATAATTAATATTTCCTAATGCGCTTATTGCAAATCATTTGTTCCTTACAGAGAATGAAGATTACATTTTCATACTCACTAATAATCTATTGTGTAGATTCTATACAAAATGGTTTATTATATACTATTTCAAGTAATTAAAATATAATTAATTTAGAAATGGACTTTTTAAAATCTGCTCGCTACAAGCAAAAATTAATTTCGGTGCAAAATCCATTAAATGTGCTTATGCACCTCGTAATAGGCTCACTATTACCACAATTGGTTCTATGCCTATCTGTATAAAATAAGCTTCTAGCTTATACACTGTTTTTCAACAGCAATCCACACGTACTCCATGAGTCATCATTGCATCCCGAAAAATTACGGTTTGGTGTGGTTTATGGGCCGGGGGCGTACTTCTTCCGTGACGATCAAGACCGGCACGTTACTGTGAATGGGAATCGCTACCGTTCAATGATAACCGAATATTTTTGGCTCCAATTGGATGATATGGACTTGGAGGATATGTGGTTCCAACAGGACGGCGCCACAAGCCACACAGCGAATGTCACAATCAATTTAGTGGAAACCAAGTTCGGAGAACAAGATATATCACGAAATGGTCTAGTCGCTTGGCCGCCTCGGTCGTGCGATTTGACGCCGCTAGACTATTTACTGTGGGGCTACGTCAAGTTTATGGTCTATGCCAACATGCCAGCGACGATTGATGAACTTCGTACGAATATCGAACGTGAAATTGCAGCAGTATCGGCCGATTTATGCTTGAAAACCGTCGAAAATTGGGTTCAGCTTCTGGACTTCTGCAAGCGTGCCCGTGGTGGCCATGCAAAAGAAATCGAGTTCCATACATAATGGCATCGAACGTACTTTGACAGGAATAAAGAATTTCATTGGATATCAATTGGATATCAATGAAATTCTTTATTCCGTTTTTGTTTGATTTAAAAATACTTTTGTAGCGCTCTTATTGAAAAACCCGATATATATTCAAAATATATAACAATGAGTTAGACATGGCAATGACATAATCATAATGCAAAGACAACCTTAACTTATTATCAAATATGAACAGTTTGATTGCTTAAAAGATGGCAGAGCCTTATGAAATGAAAGTAATGTAATGTAAGTGTAATAAAAAATCAGAATCGTTGATATAAATATATTTTCTTAAAAGAGAACATAAATTTGGTAAACACAAGACTTTGTGCAAACTCAACAAACGTTAATACAAATGTAACCATCTTTCCTTTACTTCTTCTTGGACACACCAACCGCCATTTGTCTTGGTAGTTGACCACGAATTCGGAGACTCCATTAATGCAGCATGCCACTATGGGCAGGAATATTCTTCAAACGATTCAAATCGTCCAGCTTTGAGTCCAAGTCATAGGGATATCATGATATTTATTACGAAGATTATGCTGGAAGAGATAATGACCGGTGGCGAGGAAGAGTCGTCTGCTTTCTCCTGTCACAAACATAACCTAATTGCTTGCGTTAATTATTACCCACGTTATACTATGGACGCTTTTAGTGCTGGTATCAACACTATCAACACGGAGGGGCCGCCGAGAATTAATTGGTACAATAAAAACAACAAAACGGCTCATTGCCGTAGAAAAAAGATGTTCATTGCGCTTTATAAAAAAATGATTCCTCAATTTACATTTACGTAACGTAACTGGTCTACTGAAAAACTTCTTGGCTCAGATTCGATGCGGCGAATGCGTCTTAAAAACGAGAAGCACAGTCGATGCGAATTCAAAGGGTTGTAAAGGGTGGAGCGATATTATCCAATATTTTAGTAGTGGAAATTCGCACCAGACATGTAAGTTTTCGAATTTGAATTCTAAAAATTTCAACAATATTTACAGCAAATCAAACAAAAACTCTTCGTAAATTTAAAATAGTTTTATTATTTTTTTAAATACTGGATAAGATAATAGGTACAATGGATTTCGGGATATTTACAATACTAGATTTGTAGGTACACAAAACTTGTTAATGTATCAAGTTCATTTCTTTCCGGTGTCAGATTTCTTGGACTTGTGGCTCTTAGATGTCTTCTCGATTTTATTCTTCAACTTCTTCTTATAGACGATACTATCTACCAGATGTTCGCGTTCCTCCTTGCTGTAGTGGATTATATTATCCCATGTAATGACAACTAGATCGGTGGTAAGTTGGTATTTGGCTTTAGACAGCTTTAACTGTTTCACTTTTGGACAACGCAATGCTTCTCTATACAGGAATAGATGATAGCCGACTTGCATACTCTTTTTTCTCGATTCCATGTCGATTTTATTTTATTTTATTTTTTTTTTTTTTTGAAATACAAAATCTGTTTAGCTGTTATAGCTTCAAAGGATGTCTGTAAACTGAAGACCTCTTAGGCGCTTTTATATTTTTATAAGACTTCTTAGCTATAATTTTTTATTATTTGTAGATTCAGGTAAATAAGACATAGTTACCTGCGTTTTGTGCGTTTGCAGGTAAATTGGAAATACCTGTTTGCGCATGAAATAATGTTATAAATAAGAAGCCAGTGAAATTCAGGTAAATTCTTTAATTTATGGAGGAGGAGGTCTTTCCGAGAATTTATAATTGTGGGATAAAAATATATATAATAATTTTATAAATAAAAGTATAGTTGATATTAGCCACTACAAGTTATTCTCTATATAATATTAAATAATAATCATAAAGATACCTTAGGTTAGGTTGCGTTGGAAGGACTGTTTGAAAAATGTGCCATTTCAACCATAAGCAAAATTATTTATATCTTTTAAAATAACATTTTTTTAGAGCCGATAGCGGTATCCCCGCCAAGTCGCCCAAGCAGTCAAAAACTTTGCTCTTATGCAGATTAAGTGGCCTTTCTGTAGAGCTAGGCAATGACATAGGAGATGTTCTACCTCCGTTTTCGCCTCTTCATCTCTACAGCTTCTGCAGAAATCGTTTGTTAACACTCCTTTGCCATGTTTCCAATGATACAGTAACCAGTAAATAGCCCGACGAGCATGCGGGTTTGACTTCTATCAAAAAATACTAGGGATGTCAATATTGGGCCACAGACTTCGGCATATGGCAGAACTTTAGTGTTTATCCATTGTTCCTTAACCAAATGTGTGCTCACACCGTCGATGAAACTTTTTGAGGTGTTGAATGGCGGCAACAGAACCATTTCAGACCAAGGTCATCCCTTTAACTCTAACGTGCAGCATATAAGAACTATGTAATAACTTATAGCCTGTTACGTACTGGTTTACTGTCTACATAGATGCTTTTTTGCGTTGCTGGTAGTTTCATTTATAAGACGGTCTGTGCTGCTTTCTTAACCGTTTGAATAAGCTTGGAAGACACTGCACTAATCAATCAGTCCATAGAACTAGGAAGACAATAATATAATAATAATAATAGGCGTTAACGGCCCATACAGGACCCAAAGCCTAGCTTCTCCTACCACTGTGTGTACGAAGATATATTTTTTGATACGAATGTAGGTCCCCTACAGTTTAATGCCGATTCCTAATGACAATTAATTTTTTGAGAAGCTTCTCATGACAGTTGTTACTTTTGCATGTTTGTCAGACGTTCGAAAGAGGTGGGGCAACGAATAAAAGCTTGCAGGTGGTACAAGTCGGGATTTTAACCAGCGACATGGGGCTCAGTGGTCCAACGCACTTAACTACTAAGCCACTGCACCCACTAAATAAATCGATAATAGACAAAATGTATACACTAAGACATATCCTGGAAGAGACCAACGAATTACAAATTAAGTCTCACCATCGACTATGCTGGCAGATGATATTTGGTAGCATTCACCGTCAGGAGCTTTTATATAACTTTTTTCTGTTCGGGATTGCGACATACCCGCGTTACATTGGAAAGTTTGCGATACAATTTGCTAGCTCTTTAGGAATAATCCAAAAGCTCACCTGATTCCTGCTGCAGTTGGGCAGCGTGTTATTTTCGACAGATGCGTCCGACTTCCAAACTTCTGTGATGAAAGTCAATTGAAAAACAGGCGGGATTAGTCTTTAACTAAACGAGAACAATATGCGCTCATCTCACAGTTAAAAATATTTTTTTTTAAATTGAACAGATATTTTTTGTTATTATTTCATTTCATTGATATAATACTCAGTAAAACATAAATAAACATAAGTGGCTTAAAAATTCAAGTTTGTACGAACGTCTGTGCAAAGAAGAAATCAAAAAAATATTATTTACGGGCGCCTTAGAGGCGCTGTTTATCTGTCTATGATGTAGCTCCGCAAACAACTAGAGTCCGAGCAAAGCCGATTGTGGTGCAACATGAAACACACACAAAGAGTCTTCAAATAAATCATCTGTTAAATTAATATAATGTATTAGATAAAATAACTCGTAATCATAACCAAAGAAACAAAAACGAAAAATAGTCAGTAACAAAATCCATTTGATTGGCTGAATTCAAACTAACTAATTCAGATGCAACTTCCACTATAGACACGAAACAAACAAGGAAGGACTTGCTCGAAATCGCTCATGCTAAAAATTCTCGGAAAAACGGTTTCAAAATTCAATATTCGGCTTCGGCTAAGCCTTTTCTTCGGCTAAGTCTTTTTTCGCTGAAGCTAAATGTTTTGCCGGAGGTGGAAAATTTAGCCGCATGTAGCCGAAGGCGAATGTTCGGTCGGACTCTACAAAAAACACCTTGATGCAGGTTCAACAAAGTATTAACCTAGGAAGTCGCTGCTACTTTGGTTTTGCGAAACAGATGTGTTCAAAGCTACTACCTAGAAAGACTTCTATAATACAATTATCTACGATACCAGTTCCGCTATATGGACGATAAGCAGAAATGGGAACAGATTCTAAAAACATTTGTATGGCCCACTGTGCGAGGAGGAATAAGGGAGGAAACGATACAACCGCAAACCGCATATTTTTCGAAGAATTTTTCTTTCGCAAAATGTTCAGCTCTGCTCTACTTTCTGCTTATTCGTACCAAGATGTGGATGCAGTAGAAAAGGCCAAAATAAATAGATTATACATTTCGAAAAATAAAGCAACATTAAACTAAAGAAATATTTACATCACCACATTCTGCTAACTGGAACAAACACAGAACCCACGCAGCTACCAAAACTGCTCGAAGTGAAAGAGATGTTTGGATTAAAGGGAGGTACATACAGAAATAATGAAATTATTAGAGAATAAAATTATTTTGAATAAAATTTATAAATTTATTGTTATTGTGTCGCTGACACTCACTTTAGAAACATAATTGCAATGTTATGCAGAAATTGCTAAGTATAAGTAAAGATATAATACACTTACACTCCCTGCTAAAACAGTCTCAACAAGAAGGCTACTTACTATTTAAATTGATTAAGGAGACCTAATGGGGTGTCATTGTGTCTTCGTTGGGATGGAAATCTCTTTGAATTTTGATAATTAAATAGTTTCTTTATTGATTTGCCATTTATAGTAAGAATGCCTGACGTACAAATGTGTTAATAAATTAATTTCCAACTCTTAAACGGATCAATGAAATTCTTGTTTTGGAATGCAAACAAGGCTTTTGCTATTCTATTCCTTGGTAGCATCCTTAGCTTTGTCTCGAGATGCGTAGTATTTTTGTCAAAATGAAAATCCCCTCCGCACCTACGAGGAGGTAGGTAGTAGGAGTTGATGGTGATAAGCTAAGGTGAACACTTAAACACTCAGGCAGGTCAGGTATTCTTGATTGACCAACAGCAGCATCCGGCTCTTTCTTTGCAAGACGACCAGAAAAGCTGTTTGTAGAACCATAACCCTGACTATGATGGTTGAAGGACAAAGAGCTGTAGAATGGGCAAAACAAAGATAAACACCTGTGATATTAACTACTGCGATTTCTGTATAGGGAACGAAAGCAGCATCAATGCGGCTTGGTTGTAAGCGGCAGACTTGGGCAAGAAGTCTTGGGCCATCGACATGTAAAAGAACGCCTTATGTCAATCTGTAACCAGTGTTAATTGACCAATATCAGCTTCATATGCGCTCACGTCCCAACAGAGAAATGATCTCTTCGACGAAACTTACGAACAACGTCCGCATTAAAATCACAGATCGGCAAATTATTTGATCGCCTTAAAATGTCCGAATATTCGGAAAAATCGTTCGTAAGATAGTCTTTATGACAGTCAAGCAGCACTCAAAGCTCTAAACTTCTGCAAGTTAAAATTTTAACTCATTTCGAACAGTCTGATCACTCACAACAGAGTGACTCTCTACTGGGTCCCAGGACACGAAGGAATTCTTGGTAATGAAGCGGCTGACGAGCAAGCCCACAAAGGCTCTGCATCTGCTTTCATTTACCAGAGCCCTTCTGTGACCAGTAATATTAAATTAGAACTCAATGTTTAAAAAATTGAAAAGGCTTTTAAAATCTTCAATAGAGGACTCACCGAATATCGGGACATTTTCAAATAATCGGGCTCAACAATCGTAACAAAGACCTACGATTATCGCCAGATCAAAACACAAAGTTTACGACTATTTTTTTTGAGGCCTTTTTTTAAAAATGAAAAAAATTGTTTAACATAATATTTAGAAAATTTCTCATCATCAGTTTTGTACAAAGTTTTTGACCATGCCCACTTTTGAGGGCGTTTTTTGTTATTAAATGTTGTTCTTTATAATTTTATAATAGAACAACGTAATAAAATGTCATCCATGGGGACTGTCCCAGCGAATTGGGACAAATAGGAGATATGGATAATCTAGGATAAATGGTTTTAAACAAAATTGCTTTCAAATCAAAATATTCTTTATTAATTTTAAAAATTTCAATATTATATAATTACAAGTGTTGGTATATTTACATGTTACTACAGTCGTGAGTACAATTTTATGATGGAAAATTTATTTGTTCGCTGCTGCAGACTTGGAGTTCTTTGATTTTTTCTCAATTTTATTCTTTAATTTCTTCTTATAGACAATACTCTCTATCAGATGTTCTCGTTCTTCCTTGCTGTAGTAGATTATATTGTCCCATGAAATGATAACTAGGTCGGTGGTAAGCTGGTACTTGGCTTTAGATAATTTTAATTTCTTCACTTTTGGACAGCGCAATGCTTCCCTATAAAGGAACAGATGATAGCCAACATTTATATTTCCTCTTTTTGCTTCCATTTTGCTTTTCACCGTCATTTTTTTTTTAATACTTATGTGTAGATACTTGAAAGGATTTCCTCAATATGCTTGGCTTTCAGCGTTTATTCTATTTATATAGAACCTTGATTTTGGTTTAAGGTAGGTAGATAAATTGGGTGCACCTAAAGACAGGATAAGAATGTACCTGTTTTAGCACGAAAGGTTTTTACCTGCCTAATTAAAAGTGTAAGTTAATTTTATTACTTCTACCAATGTTGGTAAATATTTACTTACGGGAGAAAGGGTTCACTGTCTAAAACTTTAATTTGTTTTATTATAGCAATAAATAGAATATGAAGCTGCTAATTATTCTCATATTTAATGTGGGAGATACCTAAAGTAATAATACAAAAAACCTGGATTTATTGGATCAAATCTAACTGTGTCTCTATATCCACAATAATAAAATTATAATATCCTTTGAAGCTATTAAACCACTATAAACTACTGAGTATCACCATAATTAAGGGATGCTTATTACCTGAGAACAAATATCTATAAAAATAGAAGTGAATTTACATTTGCATCATCAGTTTACTCGTATCCTCGACTTAACCAACGTCTCTATTCGTATATTTTATAAAAATAAACCTTCAACTATGGAAAAGGAAAACTGCATCCTGTCAAATCAAAATCCAAAATTACCACAGCTATCTACGGCTTTAAATCTTTTCATCTACCGGAGAGAGTTATCACGTCAAAAACGTCGCCACATTTTACTAGCAAAGACAAAAGTTCTGCTAACAGAGAGTTTAGTGTCAACCAATACACCGAAAGAAGCTAAGGACTGCAATAAGGAAGAACTTACATGTTTGCTGCGAGGAGTCGTCTATAAGGAGAAACTGAAGAGAAATCTAGCTAAATTTGACATGTGGATGAACATAAAAATGAAGGAGAAAGTAATGAAGCAATTTCAAAACGCAAATTTTCAACCGTTAAAAAAATTTAAATCATGCTAAATACCTGAGAGATTTGAAATTCAAATTGTAATAAAATATAAATTATTTAAAAAACCAAAAACTATTTATTTTAATAATTTTTTTAGAAAGCTTTTTTTTTCTTATATTCTACATCTGTCATGGCGGAATTTTAAGTGTTTTCCCGTTATTGTGGCGTCGAGATGTCTTCTGGCGTACCTTAGCTGTAACCTGGTTAGGATTCAAGTTTATATTAGCTTTAGGGATATTTAAATGGTTTACCAATAAATAGGGACTGGTCTGTGCCGGCCATGTTGTTTTGGAGGTGTCTGTCAAATCTGTTGTTTCAGTCTGATGCCAAACCACAATGGGAAGCATGGTCACAAGCGAGCAACACGTCCAAATGATAACATTTTATTATCAAAATAAGTGTTCGTTAGTGCGAACTTTGTGCGTTTGCACTTCAAAGTCGTCCCTCCAACGTCCCTTTGGTTGCCAAATTCTAGGTGACCAGTTCAATAAGCAATCGGCCAATACCTTTACGTCAAAAGAATGCTAGATCGGCTAAAAATACAGCCACTGTCCGTGAAAGCAGGAGAATCCAAGGCATTCGATTCCTCACCCTGTATGACCATTCGCAGCCTTCAACTTGGCGAATTCTGCACCCATATAAGATCCAACTGATACAGCACCTCTCTCGTGGAGGTGACGTGAATTGACGACCAAGATTGTGTGATATGACACGTTATAAGCTGTATTCGGCCAATGTCTTAAAGAAAGATTTATATGAATGGTGTTAAACTCCATACATAGTGCCATAACTACATGGGTCCTTCAAATAAAAAATAATTCCGTTAAATCCTAGCACAGAGCTGGTTTTATTTAATTTCAACATGGACTGGAGGACTTGCCTTAATTCAATGGCAACATGATCAACATGGTTTATGGTTGTTGGTGTGGTGACCGCCATGCTCATTATCCTAAGTGGTGTCGTAGCCGATATGTATTCCAATTGTGCTACCAAATAGTTACCCCTTTTCTATTTTGGTATCGCCTAGGATGATTTAAACGTCACACTACCAACAATGCTCGTAAGTTGTCCGCCCTTCTTGTAGTGCTTTCGTTTCTTATAGAATTTCTCTCTTGCCCGGCCCATCCTTCAGCACATCCTGGATGGCGGTGACGCCTGATTTACAGTAGGCAAACGCAACGTCACCTTTTCAGGGTCCGAAACTCGTAATCTGCTATTCGTTTTTCAGAGTTTTCATGGATGAATTCGTGTTTATCTGAGACTAGTGTTCGCTTGGTAACAATTGTTTTACGTGGCTTGGAAGCTAACTCTAGGTCCTGAAAATTCTGGCTCCCGTTCGGTGACGTGAGTACTGCTGTGGGCCACCAACAACTAATACCTGAGATTCAAATACTTCAAAGCAGCTAACTGGAACTGTGAACTGTGAACGGCTCGAATTCATTCGAGGGACAAGGCACACAGTGAAGTAGAAGGTGTGAGGCTGGTGTTCTCCGCGATACATATATATATATAAACTATTGACCCGCACATGCAACTACCTCTTTCAGGATGAATCTTCATGCCTCTTTGGTGAATTTTGTTCTTTTGAACTGGTTCAATAAGTGTATTAAGACGGTGAACAATCTTACATTAATTTGCCCCTAAATAACTAATACAAGACCTCCTTAAACTCTCAGAAGTCCTTGTTGTCCTACATTTGCTTATTATTTCATTGTTTACTGTGTAATATCAGGAGATAAGCAAACACAAACAAGTCAAGTGAATTATGACTATGATCTTTCTCACATATGCTTGCTTGCATGATTCACATTAAACATGATACATTAGTTTCACTGTTTGTTTTCTCAAACTGGAGCAAATAAATTGATTGTGGTTAAAGAATAAAACGTGATTTTAATAATTTATTATCCTCGTCGGAAATATTGGTGCGCTTGAAAATAAGTATTTGTGTCCTGATTGATGATTGTGCTTCGACTACTGTTTAAAGACGTCTCCTGTCTCCTTCTACATTTAGATAAGTACTCCAATTTTATCTGTTCTGCACACATTTCTACGAATTGCTGTATCGCCAAAATAAGAATTCTGCGAAAACTTACTTTGATGCGTAAAGGTTTGCCAGCCAAAAAAAAAACTTTGATGTTGTCGTAACAATTTCGTTATTTTTAACGAGAACACAAAGAAATTGTTTGTCCACACGGACGTTGTAAAGATAAAAAAAATCACGTAGTTGTTGTTGAAAAGTTAAAAAATAGAGCGAAACATATATATGGATTTTTTTTTTCTCATAAAAACCTTCACCGCCATTATAAAGAAACAGAGGCAAAATCTCATTGAAAATAAAGCTTTACCAAAGGAAAATGCTTAGTAAGGATATACCTAAATACTTCTTTTTACTTCTCTTAAAGTTCCAGAAAAATAATAGAATGCTTTTAGACAGATGATTCACTAGAAACAAAGCCAAGCAAATAATTCTCTGAGAAGATTTCACACAAAACAAGTAAATAAGAAATGACCGCTGCAAGGATCTTCAGCTAGCAATTTTCTCGCTTCAAATGATTACACATTGCAAAATCGTTTGTATCAAAGTAAGCAAGGATTGTGAATTATAATTAATACCAATGCCAACAGAAGAAATGCACAACTATAAAAATTAAAAAAAAAAATCATTTGCTTTTCAAAACAACATACTAGGGGTATTCCGTTTTAATTATATAACCATGGAAATATTTTCTAAATCTGTTTCATTAAGAATATGGTATGACATTTGTTGCTTGGAAATCTCTTAAATATCTCTTAGCGATTACATGGCTTGACGTTTACAGAATATAGAACATTTTAGTACCAAACTAGATAATACTAGATAATTGTAATAGTAAACTTGATAATGAATATTATATGTAAAACTAAATAAATTTTTATTTGTTTTTGCATGTAGCAGGGTTGAAATCTTTGAAAGACATGGCATGCGATCTTTGCGATAGACATATTCAATGACATATAGCCGTGCAGGTATATTTCTACTTACTTACTTACTCACTTAGGTGGCGCAACAGTTCGGGGTGAATCTGGGCCTGATTTTACCGCTTCAACTAGCCCGGTCCTTTGCTAGCTGCCTCCAGTTTCGCACTCCAAGTTAATTGAGGTCGTGTTCTACTTGTGCACGTCACCTAAGGCGAGGTCTTTCTTGAGCGTCGTCCCTCTGGGGTCGAGTCGAAGACTCTGCGGGCCGAAGCGTTGTTGTCAATTCGCTATACATGTCCTAGCCACCTAAGGCGCCTATTGCGTAGTTTTTTCAACGGGTCGATGTCGCTGTACAGCTTCAGCAAGTTCGTCGTTAAATCTCCTTTTCCAATTTTACGCTCGAAACGACCAAGAATATCGTCATCCTCTTGTGAAAATGGGCATGCCTCAGCGCCGTACAGTAGGACTGCGATGATAAGGGTCTTGTATAGGGTTATCTTGGTGTTTCGGTAGAGGGCCTTACTACTCAATTGCCGTCTTAACCCAAGGAAACGGCTTTTGGCAAGAGTTATCCTGCGTTTAATTTCTGACGATATGTTGTTGTCAGATCGTATAGCGGAGCCGAGGTAGATAAAGTTCCTGACTACCTCAAAGTTGTAGCTGTCTATTGTGACATTTTGTCCGATTCGTCGATGTTGTGTGTCCCTTTTTTAAGGTTAGCAGATACTTGGTTTTTGCCTCATTAACTGCCAATCCCATTTTTTCCGCTTCAGCTTCAATACTAGCAAACGCACCAGTGACAGCTATCAATTTCACAGTCTTGAAATAAATTGTGTCACTGCTTTATTGTTTGAAATAACGATACCTGCCATACAATTTTTTTTTTTGTGAAAATCATTTATTACTATTTTTATAGAAAATGGTTCGAAGACTTTTGGCCTTTTTTTTGTACTAAGGAAACTTGGGATGGGGCCAAAAATAACTGCATGCTCTGGTTTTGGCAACAAATTCGAATAACGGTAATTTACAAAACCGCTAAACTTAAAAACTAATAAAGGAAATAACGAACAATTTTACTTTTTTTTATGATATTAATTTGAACAAATCTGGGTTTTTTTTAATTTTTGAAATAATTTTTTTTTTAATTTTTTTTCATATAAAGATTTTTCTAAATTTAAATTAAATTCGTTTTCTCAAAAATGGTTCTAGAGATTTCGATGGTTTTTTAATTATATAAAAAGTGCCCAATGTGCGAAATTACATCAAAATCATTGGCGCCGTTTTTGAGAAAATCAAATTTTTAAAAAGTGATTCCAATAAATTTGGCATGTGATCAAATATTACCATTCTTTTTGAGGCGATTTAAAAATGCACATCATGTAGCATTGTCCAGCATTCTATAAATCGACGAATAGCCTTTCCTTATACAATGTCGCTTTGTCGTAATGCCTCCTACACCAGATTATTTGGTTGTCTACTAAATACTTTAAGAAAATCAACAAACTCCATAATACAAATCATTTGAAAATTTAAATATTATTACTTTACAGTTCCTTCGCTGTCTCAGGTTGATTGCACTACTACAAAATTCAGATTCCGCAATCGATAGTGCCCCTATCCTTTTATGCAAAGATGTACATCCACTATTATCTAAAATAATTTTTATCAAAAATAAAAAAAATAAATACTTCAGTTGTTTGTTCATTCTCAGGGCAAACGACCTTCGGCAAAGCTGTCACTTTAAATATTCTGATTAACATCCGCAAATTCATTGTATCCGTTGGAAAGTTAGTGTTTGCATCTCAGATAACTTTGAAAGGAAGTATGCTCCAAAGACAAACGAATACATCTGGAATGAGTTGAACATAGCTTGCAGCAGTCCTAACTAAAACACAATGAATTTTATGTATATTTTGAGTTTCGAAATTTAATTCGATAACAATGAAACCGAATTGGAAGGCTACAGTGCACTTAGGAAGAACTGATAAATATAATATTTATTTTTGTATAGACATTGTCCTTCTATAATTCTTCGTTGGATCTCCACTAAGTTTTCATTCGTGGAGTTGTAGATAAAGGTAGGTAAACTCCTTAACTACCTCGAAGTTGCTGCTATCAACGGTTATATTTTGTCCTAGTCGGTGGACAGATATTTGTTGGTTTTTTGATAGCATATATTTAGTCTTGTCCTCATTTACTTCAAGACCAAATAACTTCACCTTTTCTTCAATATCCGTGAAAGCCTCTACCACGGCAGGTTGGAAGCATCCGATGCTGTCAATATCGTCTGCAAACCTCAGTAGCTGGAAGATAGTGCCTTCTGTGTTGACACCTGCCTTGCGCACTATCTGCTCAGCAAGATAGAAGAAGGCACATGAAAGCGCATCACCTTGCCGAAATGCGGTGCATGTTTGGAATAGTTCAGATAGGCTGTTGCCAAACTGCACATAGCACCGCGTGTTCTCCAGTGCCACGCGACACTATTGGATAAATTTTGCCGGGATTCCGAATTCGGCCATCGCTGTGTAGAACTCCTGACGATGCGGCTTTGTAGTTGATTAAGAGGTTGTGTGCTCGACTTGAAATTCGTTGGTCTATTCCATGATTGGCCTCAGTGTGAAAATTTGGTAAAACCTTAAAACCATCTAATGGAATTTAATGGCCTTTACACGGTTTTACCTATTCACGGGAGATATGTTGGGAATATGAAGTCAATTGGTCTAATGCCCCCCGCAAATGTACCAAGGACTTTCTATATAAAGATTTCATTCAATTTAAATGTACAAAATTTATTAATTAGTAAGTTAATTGGAATTCCATATTATTTCCCATTCAATAAGGAAATGCCCTAAAAATATTTTTCAAGGTTACTCGTACAGTTGCTTGAGGCGAATTGCACATTAACCATAATTTCTATAGAGTTGGTTATGTCAAGGGAATAGAGTTGGTCTACTTTCAGAAATCGTAGGGGGTGCTTGTTAGAGCGAAATAAGTAGATTTATCCTGCTGTGCCTATATATATGGGTAGAGTGTCCTTTGATGTACCTAATCAAGAGTAAATACAACTTCGAAATACGTGATTGCTCCCAATCGTATAGATTTCAAACGATACGACAAGTTTTCCATTTCAAAGAACTTTTCTGGAGATAAAAAAAAATCGTTGTGACGTTTCCTTTTGATTACAAATAGGACCAAAGGGAGTTTCTCGCTCAATCTTATTGTTAGTATTAAATTTTTAAAGTTCTGCCAAATACTTCTATATGTTCTCATCTTTTTAGATCAAATTCTCTGCGATACCTCCTATATACTTGGCCAACTCATTTATTTCATCGAAAAGCACTAAACTTTTCGATGGATATAATAACCTATTGGCAATGTAATGCAGGGTGGAAAAAACCTTTTTAAAGTTCTTACAAAACGAGTTGTCTTTCAAAGGAGCCAGGAGCAACTTGAAAAAAAAAAATAATAAAATGTTTGAAATAAGTGATAAGCTTCCTATTTTAACACGGCAGAAAAGTTCCACAAATGGATTTTATAAAGAACTTTTGAAATCCCTTAAAACACAGAGACAAAGACGTATTTATATCTACTTTATCCTAAGTTGCGTAAGTTTTACTACATAGCTTATGACCTACATAAATATTAGTGCTAGACCACCAGAAGTATTTCTTCCGTTTATGGAATGAGCATAGAAAGTTATGTCCCTTTGAGAAAGCATGTGGAAAGTTTAAACTTTCTTAACATGTAAAAGTGGCAAGATTTTTACATTAAATAAAGACGTTCTTTGAAAAATGTTGGTGGAAATGAAAAGTTGTGCGTCTTAACAATTTTGGCAATCATTGTTCTTGCGACGCAGACATTTTTAAGGTTAGGAGAGCAGTTTTGCACCAGATGCAAATTTCACTGAGTACCCTGTTTCTACATGTAAGGACATGTGGCTAACGAAACCACTTCGATCTGTTTATGTATATAGTTTTATGTCGGATATAGGTACCCAAGCCAAAAGGTATAAATTCTCCAGAATCTTAGAAAACTAAGAAAATCGTTATCAAAAATTTTTTTATATACATACGACTTTAATTTATTTATTTTCGAAATTTTAACACACTCATAAAAGTACTCAAATTATATGAAAAAATTAAAAAGAAAAAAAAGGAAAAAACCGCCCAAGCCGCTTCTGGGCATGTTATAAAATTTTGAGTGTATATGCTAATTTAATAGACGCAATTTAAAAAGTTTATTTTTATACCCTATCCTAAGGGTATATTAATTTTGACACATAGTTTGTAACACCCCTTAATATTCGTCGGAGACCCATAAAAGTATATATATTTATGATCAGGACCAAATCCTAAGACTATTTAGCAATGTCCGTCCGTCCGTATCAACTTTTGAGGCCTTTAAAGTTATGCTAGGAGGCTGAAATTTGGAGCATATACTCCCTAGGGTCCCGAAATGGTAAAGTGTTAAAAGTTTTTAAATCCGCCCACTGCCACGCCCACAATTTAGAAAAAACCGTTTTAAGGCTTAAGTTAGAGAGATAAAGTTGTAAAACCTTCACAAGATATGTAGGTACTGCCCACCTTTATTAATTTGTCATATAAAGTTTTTTGCCACGCCTACTTTTTGTGGGCGTTTTTCACTAAAATGCTGTTTTCTTCGAAAATGTTCATAGAAATCGAAAAAAAATGTTTAACAATATATTTAGCCTATATTTTTTCCAATATATTTCCCATACAACGTTTTTGGCCACGCCCACTTTTTGGGGGCGTTTTTTCAAAAAACATTTTTTTTGTCTTTAAATTTCATAGAATGAAATAAAATGTTTAACAATATATTATGCCAATATTTTTCTCAATATATCGCCCATACGAAGTTTTTGGCCACGCCCACTTTTTGGGGGCGTTTTTTGAAAAAAAAAATTTGTTTTCTATAAATTTCATAGAATGAAATAAAATGCTATCCATCATCTTCCTAATGCTTTTTTTCTTTGGGGTACATAGGGATAAGGATAGGGTATCATACTGTTCGCCCCAAGCGGACTGTAGCCTTTCCTTATGTTTTTCTTTGGGGTACATAGGGATAAGGATAGGGTATCATACTGTTCGCCCCAAGCGGACTGTAGCCTTTCCTTATGTTTTGATATAACATTCCCTGTCGTTTGTCGGGAAGCTCTTGTGAAATTTTGGAAAACACGATCATTTAGATAGGCAGGTAGGAAGGTAGAGAGGCCGATTACCAACTGCAGAGGCAGAAACACACAAGTAGCGCTGGAGCGCCGCTTTGGAACCACAACTCACGTGACCTAATAGAGAAGAATGAATGAGTAAGAGCTCAAAAACTTCCCTGTGATATTGAGGAAGACAATGCCTAGTTTTCGCTTAAGCCGGCAACCACATAGTAGGTGCAACACAGTGTCACAGCTACAGACAGTAGGTGTTATGGAGAATGCTTGGCAGCATGCGAAAGGCCTGTTGCCGGTAGAAATGGCGACTAGTCTCACGACGTCCGCACGTGTTCTCTGAATAAGATTCTTGTGTTTTGCATTTGTTATAAGTAGGTCACATCTTCCTAGAAATGACGCAGTTATTTACCTTAGACCACATAGTTTCTGCCTTAGAGAGAAGATCCACATCCATCCAGAGGCGAAAGGAATAAGATATATTTACTTTTACAGAAAAGACGCCTCCACAGTCCTTTTTTGAAGCATTCGCAAAAAGATGGATATTCCGAAGTCTTTCGTAACTTCAAAACCTCGTATATTTTTGGGAGTTGAGTTTGGGTATTAGGTAGTCAGTGAGGTTAGTTTTACCAAGTAGTAGTAAGCTTCTGCTGTTAAGAGTTTCATTAGGACTTGATCGAAGGGGCCCCATGGGTTCTATTCCAGTAGTTCCTTGGACTCTACATAATTTGGTGAGTTTGTAGGCTTTGCTATAGGCAGGCCACCATACCAGTGACCCATAGCTAAGGATGGGGCGTACCACAGCTGTGTACATCCAGATAACAATTTTAGGTTTAAGTCCCCACTTTTTACCAATGATGAATGAAAAATATTTAGAGACGTTTTTTACAAAATGTTGATTTCCTCCATGCAAAAATCGTTTGAAAATGCGCAAAGCCTTGTTGCATGCTTGCTTATAAGAAATCACGTGTTAAGAGCGTTTAAGGTCCAGCTTTTGTCAGATCTGCACTCAATGCCCATGACTTCCAATCTTAACTATAGTTTACAAGTAGAAATTGATTAAACTGAAAGCTTTGCATGTTCCAGGAATAACTATACGCCCGGACACCCGGGGGAATGTCATCAAGAGACGATCAGCAATCTGGGTTCACGAAAGATTTTATAGCGACTGATTACAAGGACATGACAAGAAAATACAGATATCCTTAGCCGATTTCGCTTTTCTCAGAAGCCAAGAGGAGACTTCTTAAATCGCCATTATTACAGTCTGCAATAGTCAGGAAAGGACAGACTAGTGTAAATTCTATCAGCAAAAAAAAAACAGATAACGTTGAATAAGGCATCAGACCACCGCAAAATTTCAAAATTCGTTTTCACTAGCTTTAGACACATTTCTAAACTTTCATGTATCCCGAAGCTTTTCGAGCAATTTTTATGTGAAAAAATAATATTTCTTTGTCGCAAGTTTATACGCAATGAACACCATGGATTTATCACAAATAGGTCCACTGTCACATGGTCTGGTATGCTTCTTGCGTGCTCAAATTACTTAAAAAATAATAATAAAGTTGACCCCATGAGGTTATGGAATTTAAACTCAAGGCCACCTGATTTTGTAATATGTATTAGCTCATGACTTAAGAGAAAGATTTATCGAGTTAAATTTTGTGGTTCATTTTCTGAATCATTCACTGCTCAGTATGGAGTTCCTCAGGGAAGTCAATTAGGCCCTATTTTTGACATACTTGCTATAAATGATGTTAAAGCATGTATAAAAATCAGTAATATCTTCATATACGCTGATGACATGAAAATCCTTCGCTCCGTCAACACCCAGGATGACAGAAATCTTCTCCAGCCCGACATAAATAGTCTCGTCATTTGGTGTGCTAAAAACGGGATAAGCCGAAACCCATCTAATGCCAACATTTAAAATTCTCAAGAATGTCTTCCCTTTAGTTTTCAATATACCTTATCTTAATATGTGCTTTTTTATGTTGACAGTAATGAAAGTCTTGGAATTTATTTTGACCCCAAAGAACCTAACGACCAATATGTTACTCAAACTTTGTGCAATTGCAAGGACGTCTGGAGTTCGTACTACAATATTCATTCATTTCATCTAATGTAATTTCATTCGATTTGCCCTAAGAGGACTTCCATGGAAGAATACTTATAGCGTATCTCCTAACAGCCTGTGGGAGCAATTTTCGAGCCGTCAAATTTTTGCTCTTGATAGTTGCAACAAGCAGTCTCTACACAGAAAATATCTAGTCACTTTTATAACAAAATGTTGAATTCTTTCAAAATTTCTTTAGAAAACAAAAAAAATAAAGTGCACGACTGCGTCATACGAAACTTTCTCGGTATATGAGATGCGTTTTTGAATCGAAAATTAATGGTGAGAAATTTAATTAAATCACTTTTTAGGTTTTAAAAAAATTTAATTTCTCAAAAACGCTCTTACTATTCTAATGTAATTTCGCACATTGGACATTTTTTACATAATTGTTCGAAGTACAAAAAATTATCAAAATCGTTAGAGCCGTTTTTGAGAAACGAATGTAATTTAAATTTAAGAAAATCTTTATATGAAAAAAAAAAATATTTCAAAAATTGAAGTATGCAAATTTTTTCGAGTTTATAGTATAAAAATAACTGTACATTTTTTTTAAGTTCCCTTTATTGGTTTTCGAGATATTTCCCGTTTTATAAATTACCGTTAATAGATTTTTTTTTTCAAAAACTGAGGATGCAGAATTTTTGACTCCATTCCAAACATCCTTAGTAGACAAACAAACAGGAAATCCTTGGAACCACTTACGAGAAAAATAGTGATAAGTGATTTTCAAAAAAAAAAATGTATGGCAGGTACCGTTATTTCAAAAGATAAACCAAGGCCCCGAGATGTAGCCCCAAGAACCTTACATACGAACTTTGAAGCAAATCCGTCGAACCGTTTCACTATATGGCGCCCGGACAGACAGACAGACCAACGGACGGCATTGGCGGATCCTAATAACAAGATATTTAGACAATGTAAATTTATTTCTAAATTAGAAAATATTTTCCTTAACATTTGACCTTTATAACGTTTTTGGCTATGCCCACTGCTTGAAGGGGTTTTTTCAAAATGCTGTATTTTTGTGAATTTATCTTCGAAAATGAAAAAAAATGTTTTCAATACCTTTCCATGGGGGTGGGATATGGATAGGATATGGATAGTATCATATTGTTCGCCCCAAGCACACTGTAGCCTTTTCATATGTTTGACAATTATATTGATTATTTATACCTTAAGCTAAATTAATCTCAAGAAACCTTTCGAAATGTATTTACGCAAATGAACAATAGATAAATGGTGTCCCAAAGAAAAACACAAACGCATTATGCCTCCAAGGTATGTGTCCATGTGTACACAATTAGAAACATTTGCCTGGATTCTTGTTCTGCTTCTAAGACTGTGAAAGTAAAATTAATGTTTGAGGTTATTTAACAAAAACAATAGAAAACACAATTTTTATGCTATTCGAAGGTCACAATACACATTCTTCAAGTGCCAAGGATAAACATACATAATAAATTTGAAGACAATTGTTTCTTTAAGGCCGCAGGAGGAAAACTTCGTACGATATGTTTGATTGTGGTTACATTCTCGTGTGTAGGCTATAATTTTATGGCTTGCACTAGAAAAGACGCATATAAATCCAACTAGTGTAAGAAAATTCAAAGAGTTCCACAGGGAGATGGATGTGTCTTTTGCGGTTTGTTTTAAAGCAAAATATGTGAATGTGTGAAACGAGGACGTTTATTTTCTTTACAAAAAAGTATGTTATCCGTCAGTTGGGATCTACAAAACGCACACTGTTTAAATGTAGCACTATTTTAATTATGAGAGCTTTGAGTATATGTATATGTAAATTTTATGTTGGCACGCAAGCATAACGATTAAAAAGGAAATTTATTACTAAACATTAAAATGTTTTAAGAGTCATAGTTTAGCTGCTATGTGTTTCTTTAATATCTTATTTGGGATCCTTTTTAAATGAAGCAGTTTATCTACTTTACTACCCGTAAAAAACTGATCCCAGCTAGCTGCATACTTGAGTTTTATTTAGGAGAATTATATCTTTTCTTAAGTTTCTTTCGATTTCAGTAACCGTGAAAAGATTTTAATAAGGATGATAATGAGAGATTCATAAACTGTGTATAAAATTATGCGGAAGTGTGTTGCATTAGCTATTCAATTATTTCCAGACGCAATTTTGGATGGCCCGGGAGCAAATTTCATTAATTGTTTTCGTGTGAACGAACCAATTATAGAAAAATATGGTTTTACATTATGCAGATGTTTCGCAGTTGGCAAGTTTATAAAGGGTGATTTTTTAAGAGGTTTAGAACTTTTTTAAAAAAAAAACACAAAAAATTCGAAAAAATGAATGAAATATTTATTTGAATCGATAGTTTGAACCTTGCAATTTAATGTTTAAAGATAATTTCATGCAAATGTTGACCGCGGCTGCGTCTCAGGTAGCCCATCCGCTGAGTCCAATTTTGGCATACTCTTTCACACATATCGGCCGGTATCTCACGAATGAATGCATGGATGTTGGCTTCCAGTGCGTCAATCGAAGCGGGCTTGTCCCTATACACATTAGCCTTGAAATTAACTATTCACCAAACTCGCCTCGCAATTGCGCCATTGTTTCGCGTGCTGTGTGGCATGTGGCACCGTCTTGATGAAACCACATATCATGCAAGTCAAGAACTTCCATTTCGGGCAAAAAAAAGTTTGTTATCATCGCTCGGTAGCGTTCACCATTGACAGTAACGCTGCGATTCGCATCATCTTTGAAGAAATATGGCCCAATAATGCCGCCGGCCCATAAACCGCACCAAACAGTGGCTTTTTCGGGATGCATTGGTAGCTGTTGCAATGCTTCTGGCTGATCTTCACTCCAAATGCGGCAATTTTGCTTATTTACGTACCCATTCAACCAAAAATGAGCCTCATCGCTGAACACAATTTTTCGATAAAAAAGCGGATCCTCGGCCAGCTTTCCAAGAGCCCATTCACCAAAAATTCGGCGTTGTGGTAGGTCGGCTGGCTTTAGTTCTTGCACTAGCTGTATCTTAAAAGGCTTTACGCCCAAATCCTTCCGCAAAATTTTCCACGTAGTGCTGTAACAAAGGCCTAACTGCTGGGAACGGCGCCGAATCGACATTTCGCGGTCTTCTGTCACACTAGCTGATACGGCCGCAATATTTTCTTCAATACGCACAGTACGTAAACGTGTTGGTGGTTTAATGTCCAACAAAGTAAATTTGGTGCGAAATTTGGTCACAATCTTCCGAATAGACTGCTCAGAAGGTCGAGAATGCCGATCATAAAATGGAAGCAGCGCGCGATGAACATTTCGAACCGAGCACGAATTTTGATAGTAAAATTCAATAATTTGCAAGCGTTGTTCATTTGTAAGACGATCCATGGTTAAATTGCAAACCAAACTGAAGCTGTTTGACAGTGACACAAGGTACTAAACACACGTCAGCTGTCAAAACCAGTGTTGCCAAAACCAAACCAGCTAAAAAATCACCCTTTATATAAAAGGTAGGCTTTATATCTAGATATCTAAATAAAAAATTGTAAATAATATACTCCATTTACGCATTTAATTTTAATGATTTCCCATTATGGTTGTATCTCATTTTTATCTGAATTAATTTTCCGCTTACCTAACATTTTAGTAACTAAAAATTTCGTATCAAACGTTAAGACGTTACAACAGATTGTTTCTCTGGGTATAAAAGGCTCCATAAAAACCTCAACTAGGCTTGGAAACTTTATTGTATTGCGAAAGCAAAATGTTCTCTCAGACTAAAGGAGAACAAAATTTGGATGACCAGCTTTTCTGGACATTGGCGCAGAAGGGATTTATGCCAAGAACGACCTCAACATATTCTTTAAATTTTTATACTCAACAGACAAGGCTGAGTTCTTCCAGTACTGCCATCAAACTGACTGACGAAGTACTGCAGTTTCTTCTAAGTTAATGCTGCAAGCGAAGAACTGCTAGCACTCAAGGCGATAATTTCCAATATAAAGCCCAAAATGCCTTAAGAAAAATGCCATATGCAGTTCTGATTTTAGACTTACAGTTGATTGACAAAACCCTGGTTTTATTTGAAAAATCCAGATGCTCATTAGAGTATAAACGGGACACTGCATCTTTGGAAGCTTGGCTAAAATTGTAGAAGTTTTTGCGAGAAACTGCACAGATGAAGAGGCTCAGCTTTTCAGCTGAGTTGATCTTGTCATCGCCCCTAGCGGATATCCAAAAAATACATCAACAGATTTATTTAGTCACAACTCCTATCATGTACTAAACAAGAACTTTTGTGTTGGCTTCTAGGTAATATTGCAATACAATCTTACCACAATCCTTACCCCATCAGGATTGAGGGATCAAAACTTTCCCAATTTTATTACAACTACAACTGGGCCTTCCTGTTAATTTTGGCTGATCTATTCATGCTCCCCCTGTAATTTATTTTGTTTATTTGATCTCGCTTTTATGACACCAGTTCTGCCAATTTGCGGAGGCCTGTTTTGATGTTTTAAGTCAAGACACACCATCTCTTCATCGACTTTAAAGCCGCATATGACAGCATTCATCATCAGGAGCTTTTTTTTGGCGATGGCCGCATTCGGGATCCCGACAAAACTGATCCATCACATAACACGCGGTGCAAAGTGCAATTTGGCAACAGCTCATCTGAACTCTTTCAAATATGCACCGGATTTCGGCAAGGAGATGCGCTGTCGTGTGATTTCTTCAATCTTTTTCTTTAGTTGATAGTGCGCAGGTTAGGTATCAACACGGAAGGTACTATCTTCAACAGGTCAGTCCAACTTCTGGGGTATGCGGACAATATAGACATCATCGGTCGATCCCAGCATGCCGTGATTGAGGCTTTCACGGCTATTGAAAAACAGGCGAAACTAGTTAGGCTTGAAGTGAATGAGGATAGGCTAACTACATGCGATCAACAAACAAATAATCATCTGTCCACCGACTGGGACAACGTGTTGCTGTTGATAGCAGCAACTTCGAGGTAGTTAAGTCTATCACGGGGTAAACATCAACGCCACAAATGACAGCTTAGTGGAGATTCGTACCCTAGGAACCCACTGCTACTTCGGTTTGGCAAAACAAATGGGTTTAAAACTCCCGAGTAAAAGGACAAAGTACATGCTCTGCAGAACCCTTATCCTGCCAGTTCTGCTATACGGCGCCGAGTACTGGACCATAAGCAAGAAAGGAGAGTTAATACTGTGATTCTTTGAAATTGGGTCGGGAGCCCATTAAGTAAGTAAGTTATTTGGATTTTCAAACTGCCTAGATGTGATTTATCCCATTCGTCACCACGTCAAGCGCTTTTTGTTGCGAATGCAGCGATGCAAAGATATTTCCCTCGTGCTCCAACAATTTTCAAAACTGTAAAATGTGTTCAAACTATCGGGACGAACATTTTAATTTATCTCGCTAAGTATACTTAAGTAAATTGACTTGCTGTTTAAGTTTATTTTCGGACGAAGCAAGTAAACTCTGTGAAAAGTGGCAATTAAGAAGTTAAGCCCGAGTGCACAAGGAAGCTGCAATTATTGAATTTCAAATGCAATATTGAACAGAAACTCAGTTTAACGTGCTTAATGTTTATAATGATAACAGTAACATTATTGAAGCAGGTCCCTGTCTAAATACTAAAATTGGCCTTTGTCGTGGGCGAACTAAAAATAGAACGCCTTGTACTTGCCATTGCTTTCGCACGACTAACCTTACCACATTAAAATGAGTAGAATTTACTGCTGTAATGTGTGCCTTTGTCAATTCCCATTTTGCGCAAAATATAGACATTGTTTGTTTGTATATTTTATTGAGATAACCCTTAACTTTCAGTACTCGTGCTGTTGGACATGTTAATGAGGAGAACCCCATGAATTTCACAATTCGCCCGTGTTGAACTGTTTAAGAATAGATACAAAGAAAGTCTCAATTCTTATTATGAATACGAAATGATTGGACAAACGTCTTGCCATTATGTTTAAGTTGCTCATTTGGGGAAGACAATGAACAGAAATAATGACTAAGTACATAACTACTTACTGGGAAAGAGCTACAAGAAGAACACTTTAAGGCAACACTAGGACTGCTGGCTTTTTGCAGATAATCCATTAAATCTCTTTGTGTTGGTTGTGCAAAGAATATAAACTTTTTAAATTGTCAACCTATTCGGCCATGCATTGGGGCTTGATATTGGGTTTTAATTTTATCAGCGTTCTTGCTAATGGTTTTTCTGCTTATTTTTAGTCTGTAGAATTTTCTAAAGCGAAGGCTGGTTAAATAGTTAAATAATTGGATATAAATCTTCAACAAAAGTATGTTTGAACATTTTTCTTTAATTTTTTATGTACTTATTTATCTGTCTTTGATGTCACGTGGTAAAATAAAAATAAAAAATCTCTAATTGAAAATCAATCTTTTGAATATTTCAATGAACGATTCCGTCACCGTTAAGTTTCAATTTCCTGTTTCCGTCGAATAGAAGTCTTAGGGAATAAATTTCTTTCGCTATAAAATGAATTGATGTGAAAACGACGTCAGTGAGGAAACTAAGACGATAAATTGAGGAGCCAATTTACCTTATTCTCTTACATCCGGTTGAAGCATAAATTTCTTCTAGCAGCAAAATTGTAAAATCTTTTTGATTGAATAGATTTTTTTCTAATGGATCTGTACCTTCTTTCAACCGGTTTTTTTTTTCATTTATAAAAGAGAAAAGCTGATTTCTTTATTTGTATAAAAGGTTTAATTTAGCTAATTGTTAGATTTGTAAAGAGGTATAGTTGGGAATAATATCTGGATTTTAATCAAACAATTTAGTCATAACTTTGCACATCACTGAGCCTCTGCAAGGAGAATTAATCAATCGGATTTTTCAAGTGGCGAATTTAAGACGTAGTAATTATTGTGTGGAAAGTTATTATTTATACTGGGTTTTGGTAGTGATCGCCAACACAGGGCTTAAAATCATAATATCTAGTTCAACCATTGTGTGTACGAAGATTTAAAACAGGAACCAAAGCGACTATGTAAGGTAAGGTGGCTACCATGGAAATCATATCACGTATGGGCCTGGTCGGAAGTTTCAATTGGCGTACTGGAGAGTCGAGAAGTGTAGGGAGATTTTGGCTACGGCAAGCCGCCGGTTAAGAATCACTCTCATCTACGTTACCGGACTTAGGAAAATGCGGAGGCTACCTACTCCCAATTGGTTTTGTAAATTGGATAATCTTCTCACACTTTACGGCGAAGACAGAGTCTAGGTGGAGTAGTTTGATAAATTTGGTCATCTCAAGAAAGACTTGGCCCAAATACAACCAATCCAGAATTCTTAGCCTATTACACAGAACGTGCCCGGACTTCGCTAGGCTGGTCGCCGTTAGCACGGGCCACTGGACAGTAGGCACAAACTATGCAAGGCTCAACATACCCCTTAACACCCACCGCCGCGGTTTTGATAATGTTAACGGAGGAGAAACAGTTTTTATCTCCTAAGCGGGTGCCCTCTGGATAGGAACAGACATTGAGCCCTTAGGAAATTTTTCTTCAATGAACTTTCAGACATCTCGGATATCGGCCTCAACTTTATCATCAGCTGCCTCAACAATTCTGGCTAGTTCCAGACATCGACCACTTCACCTACTTACCTACTGGGGAGACTCAAGCTGTCCGCTGGGTGTCAATTCTGAGCGAATTGGCTATTACACTTAAATCTCAGACGTTCAGAGCAGAGTCAAGGACGATGAATGATCAGCCAGCTCCAACAAATTTTCTGACTTAGCATACTACTGTTTCAGCTGGACTTTTTCAGTTGCTGTGTTGTCAGTGAAGATTATTAGGCAAAGCACCTAAATGTACTCAACTCAGCGATAAGATCGTTTCTAAGAGCAGCCTCTCGTCTTCTTCATGTAGTGAAGACTGGCTTTTAAAGCAATCTCGATTTGAGGTTAGATAGAGGTTGTTATTATTAAATAAATATATGTACCGAGTTATCGGTTCAGACTGGTTTATCCTGTCTATGTGTAAAAATGTATACAAAATTTTTTCATAGCGTGAAGCGAAAGAAAGATCCAAAATTACAGAACACAGTTCTCTAATCTGGATCTTATTAACGAGCAGTAAAGATTTTTAAGTACGATTGGATCAGGATTTTCTTGGATTTAGAGAACATAATTTAAATGCAATTGAAGCCTAACTTGCAGTTGAAATTAAGTCTAAGATCCTTAACTTTACTGCATTGCTGGTAAAAGCTAGATTTCCTGTCACGTATGATTGGAGCAGTGGACTTTAAGATCGTGGGAACTTTACTTCAATTTAGGCAAACTGAAACAAATCATTTTTGCGTTTTAACAGATCTTTACGGTTTAGCAAGCTTGCCCCGGCCTGATGGTCTATATATGTTTAATTAAATTCAAAAAAACTTTCCACCTTCCAAAAGATGCATCAAAACCATAAAAATGTAGCTCTAATTTTCATTCATTCATGTAAAACCGGGTACTTAACATAATTTTCAAATCAGTAGCGAATAATAAGACATTCGCATTTTTTTTAAAAACGAGGGCATTTGATTCACAAATAGCTAATGGCTCCGTTGTGGAAAGTAATCGGGAAATTTTTTTACCGACAGATACAGAGGACATGAACTATTCTTTAAGAGAATATAAAGAAACAATGCCGAACCAGCATCTTTATTAGAATCATCAGAAAATCTTTAACGAAGAGCTCCAAACAAAAACTTCACTAGGTGGCGTATGTTTAAGTTGCAGCAGGAGTTAATAACTAGTTTAAGAAAAAATCATTTCGTACTTTTTTCGAATATATATATATATTTCAATTTCACAATTTTTTTAACTTAAGATTAATATTACAGATGTCGGCTGAACTCTTAATATTATAAAGGGTTTGTATTATATGTGTTTAGTCAGCTTAGCTTCTTCTTCGCGTCTAATTTTTGCAATTGTCAATCTCAGTCTCTTCTTGTAGATCACACTGTCTTGCATATTGCCGATTTCCACGGGTGTGAACTTCCTTGTGTGAGTAAAGTTAGTGTGTACCAATTCGTCGGTGAGGAAGTACTTGATCTGGTATTTGTATTTCCTGTCTTCAATAACTCGGTTCTGGACGCGTAGCTCTTCCAAATACAAGAACATCCAATATGGGACTGTAGCTGGTTTTTCTGCGGACATAGTGTTATAATGCTTTTTATGTGACGTTTTAATTTAAAAGATAATAGAAAACTAATTGGGTGACTGAAATCGAAACAATATTTATACGATATGTCATCTACCTGTATGTTTTAATTTTTTTAAATAGGTAGCAGCTACTGGGGATAATCTCATCACCCACGGATGGAGGGTTATAAAATCATATTGGAACATTTCACCATTTTATTTGATAAAGACTTAAGGCAGGTAGCTACCCCATATGACCCTTTATAATCCGGTAAGTTATATAATTTTATAATACAAAGATCAGATTGTCATAAAATACACGGGTCGATGTAAAGCGATTATAGTAATAACTACCTACTTAAAATTATAAAGAAATTCAGCTTGGTACTAATCACTGCCCTCGAATTGTTACGCAAAGGTATAATTTTCCTTGGAAAATGCCGTTATAAAAGTATTATTGGATAATTGTTGGGATTCCGTTTCTCTCTTAATCCTTTATCATTAATTGGAGAGCTATTTTTAATTAATCCCTGTGTAAAGGATAATTTGAAAATTTCCGTTTATAAGTTTATGAACGTATTTTTAGCTCAGTAATCCAAAATTTTAGTCGAAATGGGAACGCTTTTTAATAACTTTATTACTTGACACTCAAAATTAGCCTGTTAAAGGTAGTCCACTCTTTCGTTATTACTCCGTTTAAACCTTAAAACTGCAAAAAACCACGTGATACCACGTGGATCTAAACTTTTCATACTAGTAACAGTTCAAGATTGTCATGGGCCTTACGTTTGCAAAGAAGGTGCAGGTTTGTATTCTCTTCCTCCTTATCCATGCAGGTCTGCAAAAGTCACTTGCAGATGCTGAATCAAACACTTAGAGCGTTTCAGATTCAGCTTAGGCCAAATCCGCTTTGTCGCTAGATTGTTGCTAAATAAGTTATGCTACTTGTTCACGTAAGTTTGGTTTTTTCAATAGCTTCCAATTTTATCAGAAGTTTGCATGTGGCAATTGTTATGCCTTTTGAACCTTTATCAGGTGAAATATCAGGCAGTATGCTTCAATACTTTGCGAGTTATTCGGGCTTGCAATTTCCTAGATTATATCTATGCCCCGGCACCCAGCAAAGGTGAATACTGAACTGCTTCGACATTTCCTTAAAAGAGGATCGGAATTCTTGGGCTACTATAGAATTTAGAAAATTGAGAATAGTGATTTTAAGAGCACTTGGCTGTCAGAGAAGAATTGGATATCTCTAGCGGATACCACGTTTCTTTTCAGCCAAATTAATGACTTCCGCCTGAAACACATTGCAATGATTGGGTAGACAAAAAGAGGGACTTGGTGTATCACAGAAAACTCCACCATTAACTCATTCATCAATTCATGATTTCCTCCCATCGTGATGTGGATGGAATGCTCACTAGAAAGTTTTTGTCAAACTAAGGCTGAGGTGTGTTGTAATCTATGTTTCTAGGAAGGGTTCTAAATAGATTAAGACAAAGTTTTTCTTTGTCCATTGGGATGTTGCTTTGAGGCGACTGGCCGAGTTAGCAGTTAATTGTCTGCAAAAGATGTCGAGTGGTTTTAGGTATACAAATTTTGTATATAGAGAAGCTACAACATTTAGAGTATTTGTACACCGATTTTCGTTACAATACCAAGTCTCCACAAATCGGAGTTTACTTCTAAGCACACAGGAAAATAAGCCACAAATTTTTGTTACAAACTTACGTACCAAGAAAGACAGATAAATCGAATTAGGTATTCCGAACCATCGGAACATAACAACAAATGGATTCAAAGTCTGCGGGGTTAAGGTGGTTTAACTCTCTTATTGCTAAACAAAAAAAAAACAGAACTCGAGCGGGTCAGCAGTTTCAAGGATTCAAAGAAAGTATATTGTGTTATATGGCGCCGAAGAACTCATGTTTAACTTGATTCTCCTATAGATGACATTAAAGATATCCGCTTGTATACTTTTACATATGTAATAGTCTCGGTCACCCATCGCTTTAACACGGATCTGCAACACGAATTCCACCTACAAACGTCCACCGTATTAAAGCTCCGAACTGCATGAACTGCTGCAGGTCATTAATGCCATCTCAGAGGATCCACTCGATGTTATTCAGTCCTTTGATTTCTCAGTAACAGACGGTGGTTGGACATTGGGGCTACTTTCGGATCATTTCGCTGACCATTTCACATTCACAAAAGCTCTTCGACTCACTAGGCCTGCTGTCGCCAAGCACCATAATACCCATGATGGTGTTCCAGCGAATGTACAGGGACCGCGTCAACCATCTCGTAGCAACAAACGCGCCGAGATGGATCGGTGTCGGTATTCAAAATTTCTCAGAACCCCAACTCCTTTCGTTGACGCATCACAAACTATATACCCTGCGATTGCGTATGTTCGCACAGTAGCTCCCGACGGCAGCATATATCTGTAATTACTTAAAGGGAAAATGTAAACTGCAAATGGTTACATGACTGCTAAGAACCAGTTCCGCGTTACGTGCTCGCAGAATTTCGCCGAATGTGCAACAACTTGAATATTTCCCAAAACTTATTGAACTACTTTCCCTGGAGTAACGGACCATAGCGACTCTCACATTTTGAGTTTTCGTTACCTTTGACCGAAGTCAATCCACATAACGAGTACTTCATCGGAATCAATACATGCCGTCACTGAGTAAGGTTAAATCTTAAGGTATTTGTATAGACGGCCGTTGGGTGCAATGACAGCCGCCTAAGACTTAAGTTGGTATAGCTAACTTTCCCGTTATAAATCAAAATGAATTACTCAGAGTGGCCGGAAGGCTTTTTAATGATTAGATATCAACGGAGAAAACTAACCAGATCTAATCTGCGACGAAATTCATCATCATCATAGTACACTCGACGATGGAGCACAAGCTATGCAAGCCATTCAAACTTGCTTTGATGTTTAGGGTGTCGTAGACAATCTCACATCTTATGAGTAACATACCAACGCCGGCGGGCCGGCCGTGTACAGTAGCATGTCGGCCATTTTCTTCGCAGTAGAGTCAGCTTTGATGGATCAGTGCAACTCCACGTTTCCAAACGACATGGCTTAAAGGCAGTAAAAGGATGCATATCCACGTTCATTTGTATGGCGACTACCATATTAAACTTGCAAGCGACTTATATTCCGCACAGCTTAGCTGGTTGCGTATGGTCCCGAAAGGGTTAAGGGAATACTATTAAATGCTATCAAAGATGAATAGTAAGCTTATTATCTTTTAAAGACAAAACCATTTCTTGACTGTCAGCATTTCCCACACATTGGTGCTTACTGTAAGATAGTCTTCTTACCTATGAAGAGTAATGAAACACTTTTGACTGAAAAAGAACCCTGCATCCACTCACGACCACCGTAAATGAACGATTGCTTCCAACCAAATGAAAACTGGACAGAGTAACAGCTCTTGGTAACGTACGAGTTTATTACAGTTAGAACTGCTTACGGAATTTTATCAAGCCCAATTGTCAAGATATTAGCAACATGTGAGGATTGCTTCGACCTAATACAATATTCTGTCTGTCCTATAGTAATATGTATCTTCACATATCTATCAACCTCTAGAAGCAGCACAATTTGTTTGGTAACAGATATTTCCACAAAACATATAACCAACGAATTTGTGTACCAAACCTTCTTTAAGGTTACCCCGAACTCTGAAACTAAATGACCTTATACTTTCGTAGATCCTACTGTATCCTTCATAACAATACGCTTTTGTTAAAAAAGAGAATTTATTATTGATTTACAATCCAAATACAAACAAAAACAGTCATTATTTGAGGCAACAAACGCAGATTGTTGGTTGCGTGTGATATATTTGATTGGTTGTTGCCTAAACGAAGGCCATTAATAGCAATAGAAATCGGAGATAATGCTCGGTTTGTGTTAGACGAAAAATATTTGTCAAATCTTAGAGCTTATTCGAAAATTACAAAGGGAGCTATGGATAATTAATTATGATTTATATCTTACTCGCGTGACTTGAATCAATGCCACGCGTTTGGTGCAGACTAAAATTGATGATTTATTTTAGGGCCTACGGTGGGACATTTAAGCGGTTAATAGGCGATTGCTAAACACATTCAGCTGATAGCCGGCGAACTGTTGCCATGCCGTAGTCCTTATTTTTATTATTACTGCACTAATGTCAACGGTATAGTATATTTGTAAAAAAAAATCCTAAAATTAAATTTTCAAGCGAGTAAAACTAAGATTATGCCTTCAAAGTGCGGCAACTGTTTGCCTTCTGTATCTTGATTAAGGTTTGTTTATGTTCATAAACCTCTTTGATGCTGCTTATAAAAGAGAAACTACAAATAACTTAACGAAGGGTTAGCGATTGTTAGAAAAGCGCTTTGTAGATGAACTCCTTGTAATTAAAAAAAGGCCCCAATAGAAAACATTCTCCGTCTCTCTATCGCAGAGTTTTGTATCCACACAATTCAACATTTTTCGCAGGAAAAATTAACTTAATTAAATTTCATACAACTAAGAACGTGTCAAAGGGATATTTGGGAACAATGTTCTTTCCTCTTAAACGATGGTTAGCTCATCAAAATCGTATTAATAACCTTCTTGCCATATTTTTGTAAAGAACATGGTAAGAGTTCCCCATAATCAATCATCTACAATTTAATGTTATTGATAAAAATCATAGCCACAGCGGGTGATAACACATACGCTACTCCATATATGTCTATATGTTCGGTAGTCAAAACATAAATAAGGAATTCAAGAATTTGCTTCCTTTCATGTTCTACTGATTGAGCAAATGCCTTGGGGCAATCCACTTGTCAACATTTTGATTGAACATCTGCTTCAAACAATCGAAAAGAACTTAAATTCATACGCAAGAATGATAAAACTCTAAATGCTATTATATTTTTTTGGAAAAGCTATGCTTGTAGTAAAGGAAAGGTACACTACATCTCTGTCGTTTAAGCCCACTCTTTATTTTTTGTTTCACAAATGTTTATACTGTCTATTGAGTATGAACATTTAATTTTTTTTATAAAAAAGCGGAAGCACATGTTCGCCCAAGCATTTCTGCTTTTAGTAGTCTTTGATACTAGTCTATAATACATCCGGAAACGGTTCCTGTAACAAAAGTTTTAGAGGGACAACCCTGAAGGGTATTTTTTGTCGGATTTATTTGAAATTGAAACAACCAGGTAATTGATTGTTTGGTGCGCCGTCATCGGTCGTTTTTTTCTTAATGGTCGTAGGTATAGAGCGTTGTTGATCAACTTTTGTGGCCGACCAGAGCTCGACAACATCAGTATATCCGAGATGTAAAGAGCGCTTCATTGCATACCAGCGAGCAAATTTGTGAAGAAGAAATTTGGCGACTGTGTTATCTTACGCGGAGCCTTGATCATGCGACTTGACACCACTCGAATTTTTCCCCTGGAGCTACGACATGTCCATTGGCTACGCTAACAAGCCAATCACTTTCGATGAGCCCGATGCCAAGATGCTATTGTCAGAATAGCGCCGCACATATTGGAGTCATCAAAAATTGAGAGGCACTTTGACCAAGTTTTTATGACACTTTCTTTTCACCTATCGCTTCCTTAGCTGCAACTGTTCACCGTGATTTTTCTTAGCTGTGTTGGTATTTTCAAGCTTCGAGCAATTTTTGCGAAAGTATAGGATAAATGCCATTTGGCCCAGGTAATTTGAAAGGAGAGAAGGACAAGATAGTTGCTCTCGTTTTTTCCATCGTGACAACTTTAGAAGTAGCTAGCCACTGTTCACTAATAACTCCGCTACTGTTAGTATGCAAGAAACTATTAGTGACCTCGTTACAGCCATGGAAGTGGGTGTCCCCAATAATGTCTCTTCTTTAGAGCTAGTAATTGATCAGGTTTTTGAAGTACATTGAGTTTAGCATTCGGGTCAACAGAAGGCATTTTCTGTAGACTAGATACCGCACTGACATCACAAAGTTCACCGCAGATTAGCTGCTCAGTGAGCCTTCCGGTCAAATTTCCTTGCTCGGTTAAATAGCTTTTGCCACTTCTTCCTCTCTCTCAGGACAGGCACCGTTGAAAGTAAGGAGCCATATTCAGATAAGCGGCTCTAAGTACGCGGTTCGCTTATATGTCAGCGCATCTGCATCCCAATCAGTGTGTTGCACATTCCTAGTTTCGCTTCTAATCATCAGGTTTAAACTTAATTTAAGGATAACATAGCTATGATCCGATACATATTTCTCCCTTGATACCCCCACCCATGAACCATACCAGAAACTCCAGTGTTGCCAAAACTGTGGCATCAATTACTTTCCGCCTCTGTTGTGGGCTCGTTACCAATGTTAAGTACACCAAGCTGGCAAGAATGTTTAGGAGAGATTCGCTTCTACCATTTGTATCAGTAGTTCCCCAGACACGGCGATGCGCGTTAGCATCCATATCGATAAACAAATGTTTATTTTCTTGTCGATCTAAATCAACAGGCCCTAATAACAGGATAGAGGGAGTCGAATGGGAGATAAATTGAGGTAAAGATGGCTTCTGCTTCTAGCCCTCCTCGCTTAAAGCACAGTTTAATAGCAATACAGTCTTTCGCATAAAATTAGCATCTAGGTATTTTGCTATGTAAATGCATGTACGAGAATTGTTGGTTCCAGTTTTTACAAAGCTGGATCCTGGTACTCCTGAGATGCAGCTCATAGTCCCCTTGTATAAATAAAGTATGAGGCACATCTCTGTTTGGAGCTCTTCATGCCGACGGCACAATGTGTATTACCATAATTTATCCGCACTCATGTGGTGTATTTCTATCCACCTTTAATAAATTGCCTAATTATGCCCAAAATTAAGGAGAAAAAGTCCTCGGAAAAGTGGTGTGTTTTAACGACTGGCACGCAGTGTAACTTTTATCTGTTTCTTTCTTTATTGCAGGAAAGTCTCCTACTTATACAAGTCTCGGTTTTGTATTCATCAAATGCTTGGCAATAGTTTCGAACGGCCGCAAGATTGACTTCTTTTAACCCTTTTATCACGATTAACTTCATCAATCGACAACATACACGCGTATCCCTTCAAGGCGTACGTATACCTATACATTATTCAGTATTCGATGCTATCGTATTCGAACTCTAGGATAGGTATAATACGATGGGCGGATATTATCTGAGATTCAATCATAGCAGTTTGGTATATAGCAGTCTTCGCCGGGATAAAAATATATCCAATTCCATAAGAACGTGTAGGTTCTTAGTGGCATATACATACGAAAAAGGATTTCATTTGACGTTGTGCGTGTGTGTTTTATTTCATTAATTATTATTTTAACGAGTATACTGATATATCACTGTCGTAACCAGCTATTGATCTTGCGTAACACTCTCGTAATCTGCAGCCTTGCACTTAATTATACTTATTCTTTGCTCATTCATGAAAATGAGCTTTAATATTGTGTTTTCTTTTATGGAAGCTAATGCGTATGTGTACGTGCTGTTATGTTAACAGAGTTACATAATTGTAACAAGTAAAAAAGCATGGAACATTTTTCGGGGAACATATATTCTTACGTCCGAAATATGCAATCTGGTATTGATGTAACTGTGTGGGGTTCATTTCCAAATCATAGCAAACGCAGGAAAATATTTCATAATGTTTGTTTGTTTATAACAACGTCGCTTGTAAATCAAATGAAGTGTTTGTTCGGCTACGGCTAGGTATTGTCGCTGGAAAATATGTTCAAGTATGGCTTTCCAGCTTATAGTTTATAGAAATATTTACCCATCGAAAGTAGAAATGACATACTTAGATATGTCTAAAGATACCAGAATTATTTGAATATCGATTATATAAATATGGAGCATAACATTCCCACTCTACTGAATACCTATTGATTGACCTATGCGGTCTGTAATATATAGCAAAGTCGAAAGCAAAGCCCAAGGGGGGCTTGCATTGGTATAACAGAGTCCCTAAGGACAACACCCACTGCGGCTGTGGAAAAAAAATATAAGGCGTAAACGGCTCATAAAGGACCCAAAGCCTAGCTTCTCCAACCACTGTGTGTGCGAAGATATATGTTTTGGCACGAATGGAAGCGACCTAAAGTTTAATGCCGATTCCGAACGGCAATTAATTTTGAGAAGCTTCGCATGATAGTTTTTACTTTAAGATGTTTGTCAGACGTTCGCAAGAGGTGGAGCAGCGAATAAAAACTTGCAGGTGGTACAAGTCTGGATTTAAACCAGCGACCTCTTGTTTAGTGGCCCAACGCACCTAATCTCGAGCCATTGGACATATACTGCAACAGCAAGGCGTAAAAACGACCGTCGGATTAAGAGTGTGCGGACTCTAGTCCCAAAGACCATACGGACTCGCCTCTGTGGAGTCCCAATGGTGCACCTTTGTTACGGATTATCTACCCTCGACATTCTCTTTCAGCTGGAGATTCAATACCAGAATACCGCAAAAGCGAAATGCCGTGTTAATTTGAAACGACATATTTGTCATTTCAAATTAACACGGCCGAGAGACAGTTGCAAGAGACGATGAGATCGTCCAGGCTGCCGCGGAAATAAAAAGGCGCTGCTTTGACCATCACTATCTACTCTGAAAGTCAAGCGGCCATAAAGACCATGCAGTCGGAAGTAAGGGGTGTGAATCAATACAGGAAATCGTTAGTTAGAAGAGATATCACCTAACAACACAGTACTATCCTGATATCCTGGGAAAAGAGGAATCGAACAAGCTCGGAAGATCGGATTCAGAGATGAGTGCATCACTAATACATGTATCAATAAGAACACCGCTTAGTTCTATTGCACGAAAAATCGAAATTGAGTAGAACTTATCTACACTGGACACAATAGGAGCAAAAAGAGATCAAAATTCATGATCAGACCAAACCGGAAGGCTATCCGAGTACTAACAGGAGTCCTAATGGGGCACTGACCTGTGGGGCTACATGCGGACTGCACTTGGCGTACTGCACAACGACTACTGCAGAAGCTGCAGGAACGTTAAACAAATTGAATTTTTTCGGCACATGTCATGCAAATAGCATAAGCTTTTAGGCACTTGGCAGATACTTCTATTTTGTGCTGAAAGTGTCACAAGCGCATCCTCAAACCAACCTACCTTCGATAGCAACCAAATAGGATTACTGTTTGCAGTAACTTGTCTGAGATATACTATCTTGAAGCTGTGCACAGAAACAAGTGTACGTTCTTGTCGAACCAAGGTTAAGATAGATTTAAGTATTGAGAGGTGTAGCAGATACACCCATCTAATATGTCTTAAACGTTGGAATATTACGAAGATGAACGATTCCGAACTACTTTAATAATAAATAACAGGCAATTATCTTCCATCCTTCAACTTAGTAGACGTAACACGTCATTTCAAGGTCCTTAATATTCTTCAAAATAGTTAGTGAAATTTAATACATATTGTTTAAAAAAAGATGGAAAAGTTAAACGAATTCTTGGAAAGCATTTTAAAATCAGTAGAAGATGACAAATTTCCAATCACATTACACTTTTGTTATATATGTAAATAGCTAAAATTTGTATGGGAAAATCTCTCAAACTACTAAGCCGATTTCAGAAATTCTTTCACTAATGGAAAGCTGCAAAAAAGAGTATTGCTTCAGTTTATTCAATTATTTTTTTAATTAAATATGAAATTGAAACATAGTGTAGGTCGATGCAGCTAACATTATAACGAAGAGAATATTAGAGGCTTGTGAGTGCCTAGGGTGCATAGCGCTTAGAAGGTACATTCATGATGTACAGATTTTTTGGATGAGTTTGATGAGTTTAGAAAGTATTTACCATTCTGTACATGAAATAGCTTTTAAATTAGAAATATAAAAGGATTTCATTACGATTCATCGATAAGATGAAGATGAGTGTGAACGCATGGTACTGCGACAACAGTATGATAGATGACATAAATTAGTAGAAATATTTATAATCGCAAAGAATAAGATATATTTAAATCAAGCTCTGTGCCCTACTATTAATTTAAATGTAACTGGCATATTTGAAGATACCCATATGGTATTTGAATTTTAGAAAAAACATCCTGCAGGTAAGCCACAATAATTATCAGCATGTAATAACCCTGTAGGTCAGGACGTTTCAGCTAAAAATAATTCTTTTGTAGATAGATATCCCCAAAGCTCAGATCGCAGATCACGTCAAGCTGGCCTAATTTGGTTTAATCCCCATAAACATAACTGGAAATGCAAAATACATCACTTTCTCTATAAAAAGTACCAGCTTAGTCTTCGTTGATGAAGCTAGCTGAAAACATAATATATATAAAATATTGTACATTAACTCAGGCTCAGCGTAACTCCCCGTACCAGATACAATTGTGCTTTTAGATTACAATTTTGGGAACCAAGAATATTACTACTTTTGCTATTCTAAGTTCTTTAAAATCAGAAAACCACATCTGTTACCGTGTCTTTGTTATATCATCAAATTGCATGAGCACATCCCTGGATTATGCAATATGAAAACTAAATTTCATAACATAACAGCCTTGCGTCATATGTCAAACAAACTTGATTTACTTTTATTCCGTAATTTGATTTCTGAGCAATTAATGTCCATTATCATTCACACATCCAAATGTTAGTGCTACAGTGCTGATTTGCTTTAGCTAAAGCCAGAGCAGCACCGATTTAAGTAAGAGCATCACTATAGGGGGGAATGAAAATCGACTAAAACTATTTTCCAATCATTTCAGCAACTTTGAAAATTTTTCAGCTAATAGTGGATATATTTCCTATTAAACCTAAGACGTAAAATTTCTTTTTACTTCCTGTTTACTTTTTTAGATGACATTCTTTGCGCGTATTTTGCTTTTGGAGAGAAATTTCAGCAACAGTAGAAAATTAAGTTGGTGTTGTTAAAAGTAGCTCATCGCTTTCATAAATATAGGAATGACTGGAAGCACGATTTTCTACAGCTTTTAAACCAAAATAATCAACAGTCAATAATTCTTTAATCTATATGACTTAGGAACTAAACTAAATGGGAATTTTCTTAATTTCATATTTTGTACTACTTTCAGTACAATTTTTAAATCAAATGAATACTTACTTCTTCGGCTACGTTGCAGTCAAGCTGTTAGCTTGTTACTACAAATTTATTTAGGACCCTACTTAGAAACATATCAACTTTCAGCTCTCAATGCCATTTATAATATTTTGGGAGGAAAATGATCACCTAAAAAATGAATTGATCCACTTCTAAAAAATAGATCAAATCTAAGTCGTTCATACCGTGTAATCTTCTAGTGTTCCAGGCAGAAGTCATGACAATAAAAGAAGCCTTCGCTAAAAGTATACATATTTTCTCGTAAGGTCACTGGAGTCAGGCATATATTTTAATAAATTTTCGTAGACATAATAATCTATAACTATTAGGCGTAAATGGCCCATACAGGACCAAAGCAATTTATTTCTGAGAAGCTAATGACATTTCTTACACTTGGATGTTTGTGAGACGTTCGCAAGAGGTGGGGCAGCGAATAAAAACTTTCAGGTGGTATAGGTCGCGATTTGAACCAGCGACCTCTCGCTTAGTGGTCCAACGCATTTAACTTTAAAAAAATGCACAGACCTGTACTGAGACATAATAATCGCTTTATTCAGCAGACCAACCTAAGGTGGATAAGTAGTACAACTGGTCTTGCAAAAAGACTGATTTGGATTACGCTGGATCTAAGACAATCTAAGTCCTTAATCTCTGAGCACTCCCTCATAGGCAAGCGTGCAAAAACGCTTGGAATATACTTCGCCTTTTGTATAAGCTGCATAAACGCCATTCCTTTTTTGCCTAAATCTTGCTCACACCTTAAAAACCAAAGCTCAGCCTATTTCAGTTCTATTCTGATTTAATGGTTTGACGACTATGGTGGAAACTCGTAGATGTACGTGGTATTACAGCGGATCTGCAGCTTCAACCTTCTGATCTCAACATAAGCGAAGTGCAGTAAAAACTTTAAGAATTCCAATGTTGAGCTAAGGAACGACTTAAAATTACACCAAATTTTCAATGAAGGCAAAGGTAGCCGCTTATTTAATTCTTTTTTTTTTAAAAGTTAGTATGTCATTGGGAGTAATGAATCTTGCCTTCTCGTCCAAGAGACAGCCATGACCAATGTTCCTATATAAGCGCGAAAAAGAGGCGAAAGAACAAAACTGCATATATTTTTGAGATCAAACAAACGAACCCTACAGGTTGACCAGTAGTTAAATAGTGGGTATGATCTTAATAACAACCTCATCAAAGAAAAAATTGCAAAAATGGTAGGCGAGTACAGCAAGCCTTATAATCATCGATATCAGATTATATAACTGATAAGTTAAGTCAATTCGGAAGTTTCAGAGTTACGGCACTAGTTGATAAGTACGAAGCTAATATATTCGGCTACAATAAATAATGAAAATTAATAAATATGTTGTCTTAAATCATTTTGTATGTATATTTATTAATATTAATTGCTTTGTGAGTGTGACTCTAATTTTAAAAATTTCGAATATTTTACTTAAAATTTAAATAGTTATGAATACATTCTACATGTATTTAGTCCGCTTAGCTTCTTCTTCGCTCCTAATTTTTGCGATTGTTAATCTCAGTCTCTTCTTGTATATCACGCTGTCCTGCATGTTGCCAATTTCCACGGGTGTAAACTTATTTGTGTGAGTAAAGTTAGTGTGAACCAATTCATCTGTGAGGAAGTACTTGATTTGGTATTTATATTTCCTGTCATCAATAACACGGTTCCGAACGCGTAGCTCTTCCAAATACAAGAACACCCAATATAAAACTGTTGGTTGTTTTTCTGCCGACATTGTGCAATAGTTTTTTTTTTTTAATATATGTCGTTTCGATTATTGGGACAGTAGCAAACTAATTGGGTGACTAAAATCGAAACTATATTTATACGACTTGTCTACTACCTGAGTGGGGTTAAATTTTACCAACTTTTAAAAAGGGATAATCTCAGATTATGTATTTATGCACCTGGGCGTTATAAAATCATGTTGGATTATTACCAGGTACCTACTTAGACAAGGATTGCAGACAGGTACCTACGCCCCACGTGTGATGCAATAAAATCTAATCCGGTTATAAAATTATCATATTAATTTTTAGACCTACCGTTAATGGCCTTTTATTATATCAATTGCAACTATTTGCAACTTTTTCAAATTAAAACGAACTTCCCCTTGGGACTCATCTTCGTTCCCAAATAATTACACGGAATTATAACTTTCCCAGAAAAAAAGGACTTAAAGAAAGTTTTATTTATAGGTTAATGGTCGGGATTTCGCACTTTATCCTTTCCAACCCTCAGCTACATTAAAACAATATAAAAAAATACTTCTTTGTTTCGGGCTACAAAATAGCAAGAAGAAGTTCTTAACTTCTTTAAGATTTTATTACGCGAAGTGGCACTACCCCACGCTCGTAGTGTTTATATCCTTATAAGCACTTATCGCGGTTTATATGTGTGCGGGAAGAATTTGTCTGCAATGAAAAGTTTTTTTTACAGATGCCTTCAAGTGTAAGAAAATAAAACACATGGTTGGCCTAACTAACCGTACGTAACCAACATTTCAATATTATTACATCGTTTCAAGCAGCGACGGAATGTTAGCTTCACTTTTGAGCTCGCAAGGATGTAAGTGATTGCGTGCTGTTTGTATCGTCTTTTTAACCATTTTACAAAAAACAAAAAATACATTCCCTTCCAGTAGCTTAGACATCAGAAGTTTTGTTTTGGAATTTATGAATCGTACACGCATTTCAATGAAATAGAAATCTCTTGTGAGCAGTCGGATGGAATTAAGACAATAAGTGGAATATTTGAAATTGCTGTACTAGTGAATCCTTTTGTAATGAGAAAATTTCGGCTTAAAATTGAGAAAAACACATTATGGAGTTGCAAATAAGTAAACAACATGTTTGAAATTATAATCTCTAATCTTTGCGTTGCACGACAATTCCTTGCTATTCCAAAAATTGTATGAGAAATGGTAAGGGAATTCCACTTGCAAAATATTAAACTGCATGTAGTCGTATGTTAAGTGAAATGCTGTCATATACAACAAAATGTCTGGCTGATGAGTCTCCGAAGTCTAGAAACAACGATGATGGCTACCATTTTTATGACCCTGACCCCAAACGGCAATGAACTTTTCTTTTAGGGAATGCACGTGGGACGTACATACATACTGTGATGATGAATCCACCAAAAAATGGTGGAAAAAGTGGGAACGAGAACCGATCTAATAGAAAGGAAAGGGCACAAGGAGTGACCAAGCTAAAAAATCAACGAGTCCTTCTTATATAAAGTGCACGACTGCGTCATACGAAACTTTCTCGGTACACGAGATGCGTTTTTGAATCGCAAAATGAATGGTGACAAATTTATTTAAATAATTTTTTAAGTTTTAAAAATTTAGATTTTCTCAAAAACGACACCTACTATTTTGATGTACTTTAGCACATCGGACACTTATAACATAATTATTCGAAATACAAAATATTATCAAAATCGTTAGAGCCATTTTTGGGAAAACCAATTTAATTTAAATTTAAGAAAATCGTTATATGAAAACAAAATTATTTCAAAAATCGAAGTATGCAAGTTCACAAAAAAAATTGTATGGCAGGTACCGTTATTTCAAAAGATAAAGCAAAAAAAAGATGCCCCGAGATGTAATCTAAAAAACCTTATATACGAACTTGGAAGCAAATCCGTTAAACCGTTTCGCCATACGGCGCCCGGACAGAGAGACAGACCAACGGACGGCATTGGCGGACCCACTTTTTGGACTTCTCTGTAGTCGTAATATCATCCCTCATAATTAGTTTGAGTTCGAAATTTCCGCACGATCGCAATTACTTTCTCCTAAGTATACTAATGTATACGAGAAAGTTAAAAATCGTATCTTGTGGTTGTTGGTTTTTCTAGCACTATAGGTTTGATAATGTTGCACTAGAACTGGTTTTGAGCTTTGTCTAATACGTTCGGCTGCGTAAATTTAAATTGACTGTTAAGGAGAGGCTTTATCGTTCCTCCAAGCGGAGAGCGGAGCGGAGCCAGAGGCTTTGTGTTATATTGTCAATAACAGGGAGATGGGTCGAAGTACATATGTATGTCCTTAGAGGCAGCCAGGATGTACTTAGCATTGGTTAATACTGTAACCACATCGAAGTTTGTGCTAGTAAATTACTACAGCAAAGGGAAGTTTATTATGCTTTCAGAGAGATAGAAGTGTAATCGACCAGTTTCTTAGAATGAGTGCTTCAGTGGATGCCTAAAGCTTCTGACAAAAAAATTATACAAATTACTGTGTAAAACAATCCAGCAAATGACGAACGAATTTCCAATCAAGACTTACTATTTTTTCATCGAGTTCAAAGTTATAGATGACAGCATTCATCGTCAAGAGCTAAATAACCGAAATCCGAATTTAAGAACTCTTAAAAATTGATTCGCCTGTGTCGCGTGACATTTGAAAACTTGCGATTCAATTTTCAGTAAGAGAAATGCTCTCGAACTATATCAAACATGCATAGGCAAAGAAATGCCCTATCATGGGACTCATTTAATCTTGCTCTGAACTAATAGTGCATGGGACAGGCATTTAACTTCAACAGATCAAACGTCAACAAACTATGCGGATGATATCGATTGCTTTTGCCTTTCGAGATTTGTTTGTACATTCTAGAGTTTGTCCTATTCGAAATTTTTGAATTTGAGTTTTATTGCTTTCTAGATTTTAGTAGTAGTTGAGTCATTCCTTTATATATAACAAATCGTGGGTGGGTGTCCCAGTTCGTCGAGTTGTAAAAATTGTAAAAACATACCTCTCTATTTCCCTGCTTTCTACACTAGTGTAGACGCGTTGGAATTTCAATTAAGTTTGTTAAAAAATCTCTCAAAATGAAAGTTATCTTTCATACTGCAGCACATACATGTATGAATTATATATCATATAACATAGTCATCAAAGTTTCGACAAAAGTCTTTCAAAACTTATGAGACATCGTGTAGAACTCTATTATGCAGTGATTGTACCCACGTAGGGAAGTTTCTCACAATCGATTTTTTTAACAAAAGTTTTTAATATTTTAAATATGTGCCTCTGTCGCAAACGAAAAACTAAAAGGAAGAATCTCTTGCTCCTGCATAATCGAAATAAACTTGGAAAATTTCAAACAAATGTGCGCCAAAATATGAGGGTAAATGATATACATCCACATGGTAGTTCGCTCTATGAAACTTCCGGAGTGCACATTTCAGGCGTGCACCGGCATAGGAAGCTAAATTGAAGTGTGAACAACTTTTCAACTTTTTCAACTTTTTTTTTCTGCTTAGGAGTTATGAATTTACATTTCGCTTCGATTCTATTATCTGATGTGTGAAGTAGTGGCGTAACATTTTAAATAAAAACTCGTGTAAATTAATTTTAGTGAATTAATTTTGATGTAGGATAAGTTTAAATGTTAATAAACGCTTAGTATGTTAGAATCAGAACTGATTTATTGAAATAAGTCATGGAAAGTATATAAATACTTAAGTTAGCAATGTTGGTTAACGTACTTTCATTGTAAGACTTAAATTATTTCATACTACAGGGGAACATAATAAGAAGGTCCTTCTGTTTTTATTTCATTTTTCTTTAGAAATATAAATTAATCTGATTGAGAAGTAATCAATTTATGAATTTTATGAAGTTGCCTCTTGAAGACATTTATTAAAAATAAATTCTGGATTACTTCTCTACTCCTTGTTAATTCTTCGGGTTTTATTTGTTTTTTTGCTATATATGTTGAGTTTAAGTGTTTATTCTGTTTGAGGACCGCATTTAGTATAGGTACATAATATTATATTGCATTTAAGTATGGGTATCAGTACGGCCGCGTTGGACCAATTGATGTCGTCGTTTTACGTGTTAGTTATGCCAGCTATGTCAAGAAGAAGTAGAATAAAATAGATGTGAAGAACTATCGATTTAAATATCGATTATAATCAATAGTTTCCACTTAAAAAACAATCGAAACTTTTTAGCCACTATCGACTGTTTTCAAAAATTAAATTTCTTTAACTTCTAACGAAGGAAGCATCTAATAAGCCATCTGTCAAAATCGTTATAACTTAACATGGAAATTCACCATGCAATGAATAATAATTAAATATCGAATAACTCAATATTTTAATGAAATAAAGTTTAGGAAGAAGTTGGTCTCTCTGTAGATATGTAGGTACTATATATGAATGCGTTTTATGCTGTATATACCAAAAAAGCAGCTGCAAGACTGGGTTGAGTATACATATATGGAAAAGCTGCTTCAGTAAGTCTCCTCCATACAGATACGCAACGAAATTAGCAAACGTCTTCGTTATCATCCTCGATTAATTAATATGAGAACATAACCTTGGTTGCACGCTACGCTGGATGTACGTACATAAGTATAGATACATAAAGAATTTCATTTCCATCTTCGCTTATCGAACCAAAACGAAATATAACTAAGTTTTTGGAAGTAGACGTACTAAAGTAGCTTTTCCATACACGCGAACGAGTTTATTTAAAACATTGAATCTAATCTTTCTCAATAAGAAAATCATATTTAATATGGTCCATTGTACTTTTTTATTGTTACCTTTAAGAGGAAAAAAAACTATGGAAACATAACGATAACTATGCTAACTAAAGCTAACTATCGCCAACTGTCGATGACACTGACTATCGATATTTCTCCACCCCTAGCATAAAGTTCAGATTCTTATTCGATGCACATTAGCCAGATATTTACCCTGATCTGTTTCCAGAAGTTTGTTTTGACTTGGTATCTTTAAGTAGCCGCCACTTCTGGATTGGTTGTATGGACCGATTATGCCAATTAGTTTTTATTTTTATGAATAACAGAATTAAGAGTAAATAAAAATAAAAATAAACAAGTAAAAAATGTTCCACGACCAAAGTTTAAGGCAAACAATACAACAAACAACAAATACAAGTCCTGCGTGCAGTAAAAATGTTCGTTTATTTATAAGTATAATAATGTGTTAAGTTTTTTTACAATACTTTACAATTAATGTAAAGTATTGGAAAATATGTTTTTTCTATTTATAACGGGTTATGATCAGGAAAGGATTTCAACTGTCTTACTTGTGTTGTTACAATGGTGTGATCCTGCACCGTATTTGTTCTTGCTTTTTCTGTCATTTGACATATGACAGTAGAGAAGCCCAAAAAAAGTGGGGCCTCCAATGCCGTTGGTAGGTCTTTCCCGGAGCCGAATTTACTTCAAATTTCGTATATAAAGATTTTGGGGTAAAATCTAAAAAATCACTTCTTACAAATTGTCTCCAAAATTATTCTAAGGATTTTGGTCTGTTTGTTAAAAAATTCGATTTTTGAAAGATTTTTTTCCATATAACTTTCTTCTTAAGTTTAAATTCAATTCGTTTTCCCAAAAAAGGAAAGAACACTTGGATTATCTTGCACAATTATATGAAAATCATTAGACCCATTTTTGAGGAAATCTAATTTTTCAATTGTAAAGTGTTTGTTTCCTGACCAATTCTTTGAATTTTTTGCGTGAAGTTTTTTTGGTGAAATAATTTTCCAAAACTTAAACAATGATTTCAAACAAAATTTTGGTACGAAATCAAATGTTACCATTTTTTTTTCAGGACTTTCAAAAACGCATGTCATGTATCGAGACGTGCACTTTATTTAGTTCACTAAATAGATCATCAGTATCCTTAGGACGAATTAACACAGTTCGGGCATTAAGCCTACCTCGGAAATAGAGTTAAGGACGAGATACCGTTGCACGTTGATTTTGAACGACTCTAAACTGTAATGTGTAGGATAACAGAAGCGAGGTAGAGCATTCCATATTCGTGCTGAGCGGCTAAGGATCGAGTCACACAGTACATCTGAATACAGACTTTAGGGTAAAATGATGAGCATTTCTAACATAACAAGTATTGCGGTTGAATAGTTTCAGGGATGGAGCTATAGCCATATGCAGGCTATTTCGATTTTGGGACGATTACCAAAAGAGCAAAAACATTTCGCGATGTCCGGCAAGTTTTTAAATCTTTTTCAAGTGAATTAAGATATGAGATTTACACTTAAGTTTGGTCTTATAATTGATAGCCAGAGCAGAAGGGGGAAATATTGCTTACATGTCTTGAGTTAGCCTAAACAATTCGCAGCGTTCTTGGCGACACCGAATATTTGGTAATTGCAAAGAAACTTGATTTGAACGCACATACTGAGAATGGCAAATCCCCATAACACGAGCCAACAACGAGTCGAAATTGTTAAAATTTACTACCGAAATTCGGAGTCAGTGGCCTCAACGTTAAGAGCGCTACGTCCAATTTATGGTCGTCATAATCGTCCTAGCAGATCAACAGTTGAATCCACAGGCACAGTACAAAATGTTCCCGTGCCACTGAGACAAAGAAGTGCCTATAGTGTCGAGAATATTGCTGCCGCTGAGGCTTCAGTTGAAGAAATCCCAAATGTGTCTCTCACACGTCGTTGTCAAGCGTTGTGCATCTCTGTGACGTCGTTGTGGCGAATTTTGCGAAAAGATCTTGGCCTCCATCCTTACAAGATTAAATTGACGCAAGAACTGAAGCCGCTTGACCACCAGAAGCATGGTATTTTCGTGAATTGGGCTGAGCAACAACTTGAAAATGATCGAAAAATCAACTTCAGCGATGAGGCTCATTTCTGGCTGAATGGCTTCGTTAATAAACAAAATATGCGGTATTGGTCAGGGAGCCATCCACACGTACTACATGAGTCATCATTGCGTCCCGAAAAAATTACGGTTTGGTGTGGTTTATGGGCCGGCGTCATTGGGCCGTACTTCTTCCATGATGATCAAGACCGGCACGTTACTGTGAATGGGAATCGCTACCGTTCAATGATAACCGAATATTTTTGGCCCCAATTGGATGATATGGACTTGGAGGACATGTGGTTCCAACATCATTTCACGGCGGCTAAGTTCCGTACGAAAATTTCCAACTTCCTGTAATGTTTAACTCCCTATTATTTCGAATAGGAAGAATCCGGCAAAATGAAATGAATACATAATGTGTAGGTGTACTGAACACCCGAGCACACGAACTTGCTGTCCTGTCCAGTCGCTTGGCCGCCTCGGTCGTGCGATTTGACGCCGTTAGACTATTTCCTGTGGGGCTACGTCAAGTCTATGGTCTATGCCAACACGCCAGCGACGATTGATGAACTCCGTACGAATATCGAACATGAAAGTATCGGCCGATTTATGCTTGAAAATCGTCGAAAATTGGGCTCAGCGTCTGGACTTCTGCAAAAGAAATCGAGTTCCATACATAATGGCATCAAACGTACTTTCACAGGAATAAGGAATTTCATTGATTTCCAAAACCGTTTTTGTTTTATTTCAAAAAACTTTTGTAGCGCTCTTATTAAAAAACCCGATATTATGAGTCAAGAAGAAGGCACACAGAACATTGATAAACATTATAAACATTAATATTATAATATATATCAAGCATCAGACCGTGAAATTCCAAATAATTTGACACAAACATAGAACGGCTAATTTTATTTATTATTCCCTTTGCTCCATCGAAGTGTAACAACGAAAAGATTTTTCTATTATTTCCTTTTTTTTTCTTTTTAATTACGCTTGAAGATACTTCAAACTTGAGGTTAAAGTTCGTGTGCTCGGGTGTACAGTACACCTACACATTATGTATTCATTTCATTTTGTCGGATTCTTCCTATTCGAAATAATAGGGAGTTAAACATTACAGGAAGTTGGAAATTTTCGTACGGAACTTAGCCGCCGTGAAATGATGTTTCCTTCTGTGGAATTTTGTAACAGTGAAGATTAAATTAACTAGTCAAGGACACCACTTGGGATTTGTTATTGTTAATTACAATTTCAAAACAAAGTATTGTAGAAGTACATTTGCAATGAAAGGATTCAAAGGGAACACAATTTGCATAATACAAACTCTAATAAGATTTTGCGTTCCGTAGGGATTTTACATAGTATGGAATTGCGCGTAGATACATCCTATATATATATATGAATGTAATGTACATACTTATGAAATAGGAACCACATAGATGGATGTTCGTAAAGTTATGCAAATCAAATAAAACGGCAGTTGGGATACGGATGGCGGAAAGATGAATAAAGGTGGTAGTGGTAGAATGCAGTTAAATTTATGTGAGATGTCTTTTTTCTATGTATAATATTTTCGATATGGTATATTGGAATGAGAGTGTATTCATCTTAATTTTAATAATTGAAAACTTTAAAGAGGTCGTGGTTTAAAGAGCTTTGAAAAATGATCTCCATACGTTGTTGACTGAATATGTAAAGCCAGCTCCTTTTTCTGGAGCCATGTATCTCAGGGATCATAGACATAAATATGTAGAAAGATCTAGTGTCGACTGTTCAAACAAATGGGGCACAATTCCGAAAATGGCAGTAGTTGCTAGCTTTCCGAAAATGACAGCAGGTTGCAAAAAAGTAAACAGGTATAGGTTCACAGCACGGACTCATTTGTAGAGTCAAAAGGCAACATGGGTGCAGAAAAAACTACAATAAAAAAAAGGGATAATATAAATGGTGATGAAAAAACTATCACACATGCCTTGTTTAAGAACTCAGTAAATTATATATAAGGAAATAATTTCACGGACAATGTAACAGTTAAGTGAGGGACATACCTAATTGGTGTAAAATCAACTCTGACATTTTTTAGAGATCCACTCACTTGTATGCTTACTATCCTTTATGTATTAATCCAACACAAATAAAAGAATTTAGCCTTGGCGGTGAACTGATGTACAGCCCTGACATAATAGGCATTGCGGTTGAATTGTTCAAGAGGTGAAATGTAACTATCTATTTCGTTTGGAACTTGTAGAGCAATGACAGGCAGGAAACTAAAGGATGACTAAATGATTCAAGCAAATTCGCAATGTCGCAGTCACCAAAAGATTTTTTTTGCGCGGTTTTGAATTCTTGGGTTAAGTAATGTCTTATGAATTTAAGCCTGGTTAGATGGGTATATCCCAAATGCACGAATTTTCATTTAATGCACTTGATACCAAACTCATTTAACGATCTTATACTCACCACCGTGGTGAAAAGATTAGTTCCACCTAACAAAAAAATTAAGCCCTTTCCAAAAAAATATGCCTCTTTGTAAGAATAAAATGTTCACCACAGTCGTTTCTAATGCATATATATGTAGAGTAGTACAAGTGCTGTGAACATGAATATAATAGAATGATTAGTGACTCCACTAAGGTGAATTCTTGTTGGATGTTTAGGTGTGGTAAGTAAGTCAAATAGACAATTGGAAAAAAAAACATTTCGTTCTTTGATTAAAGTACCAGATTTATTTCATCCATGACTTTGGACAGAAGGGACGAGAGTGCAATTAGTTTTAAGACGAGTTGGACAAATTCCGCTTCCTGCGTCTCTTCGGAAAGAGCTCTGAAGAAGAGGACAGATAGAAAAGCTAACGTGCAAAATGAGGGGCAAGCAGATTGACTTTATTTGAATATCTGATAGTTGGAATGTATTTTTTAATGAGTGTCGGAATAGATGGCGAGGACGAATTCTAGGTGTTTTTTTTTAAAAAAAGTTATATGGAAAAAAATCTTTCAAAAATCGAATTTTTTAACAAACAGACCAAAATCCTTAGAATAATTTTGGAGACAATTTGTAAGAAGTGATTTTTTAGATTTTACCCCAAAATCTTTATATACGAAATTTGAAGTAAATTCGGCTCCGGGAAAGACCTACCAACGGCATTGGAGGCCCCACTTTTTTTGGGCTTCTCTACTGTCATATGTCAAATGACAGAAAAAGCAAGAACAAATACGGTGCAGGATCACACCATTGTAACAACACAATATAGTTGAAATCCTTTCCTGATCATAACCCGTTATAAATAGAAAAAACATATTTTCCAATACTTTACATTAATTGTAAAGTATTGTAAAAAAACTTAACACATTATTATACTTATAAATATTTTATTTTTAATATAAAATTACTTAGGAAAAATAAACATTATTACTAATACTATGTTGTTGTTTTTTTTAAAAATAAATCACTTACGCTGGTAAATATAACATTTAAAAAACGTCTATTTGTTGTTCATATCTTGTTGTTTGCGATATTTAGCTAGTTTCAGCTTCTGCCACATCTTGCAAAGTTCAGTGCCCTGTTCTCGACCGACTGCTTGCGGAAATTTCTTGACTAGACTTAAATTAGTGCGGACAAGTTCCTTGGTAAGGTTGTATTTGATTTCACATTTGGCTTTTCTTTCAGATACAATAATTTGACTACGATCTCTGTTTGGCTCCCGCAGCTCCGTCTGATAAAGGAAAAGTAAATATGGTATCAATTCTTGAGTTTCGTTTGTTTGAAGGTTTTTCTGGCCGGTCATTTTGTCAAATGCGTGTTTTTAAAGTAATGTTTTACTTCTTGTGTTTTGTTTTGAACTGATGCTTTAAGTCGAGTGCGCTATATTTATATGCAGACCATGCGCGTATGCACATTTACCTGCTCCTGTGTTTTCCCCTCTTAAGTTTTACCTGTGTAAGGGGTGCAATTGTAAGCTGTTACCTGTGTCAAGGGTCAGTCAATGTCTATAAGAGGGAGAAAATAAGAGTTGACCTTTCTTATTTCGCGTTTTCGGTGTTTATGACATAGAACATGTTATGTTGTTGGGTTAAACCAACTGACACCAATATAGAGGTATGGCATAAATAAAAGTGTATGCCCCTTTTTCATAAAACTATTAGTCTAATACTAATTATTTCCAAGTAATTGGCGTGTGTATGTTTGTTACATCTTCCAAACTGTAAGAAAGATTGACTCCATTTTGACAACTTGAGGTTATAAATGATTTGTGATCCTGGTAAATGGAACAACCATACAACTTCTGTATCAATGGGGCGAGTGAGCCCATATTACAAAAATATGTTAGTTATTTGCAGGGAATATTGCTTTTATATTGCAATTTAATTACATTGCAAAAGAAATCGAAAGCAATTTTAAAAGAATAGCTTCTATTTTTATATAAAACAATTATATAAAAGAAAACAAATAAATATATACCGACTGTTTTGCCGAGCAAAAAATTGTATGACGCGGGCCTATTCTTACTGCATTTCAAGTTACCCCCATCAGAGTGGGTGACATCTAATTTTTGGTGGGAACCGCTTAAAACCCATTTAAACGCTATATCTTCTAAACTGTTTTGGACATTTTTTAAAGATAAAAGTTATGGCTCATTAAACTCATAATTATGAAAATTTTCTTTTTCTTTTTAACATTCTCGTAAAAGAAAATTATATATTTGTTTATTTATTATATACTAAAATAAAAAGAATCCAAAAACAATATCACATAATAATAATTTTAAATTTTTTTTAATCAATCAGACATCGATATTGCGATTTTAATTTATTTAAAGCACGAAAAAAACCGAAAGGAAACAGAAAATCATTTTAAACAAAAAACTATATTAAAAGTATCTTGGTTTTTTTGGGTATTTTTTAATGTTTCCGCTGTGAACAATTTTTTTCACTTATATTTTTTTTTCCAATTCATCACATGGCTACAATTCAAACTTAGATGTCGAAATTGCGTCATCTAAGAGTTTATGGGTTAAACGAGCGATGCACATCTGAACAAGTTTCGTATACTTCTGAAGTAGCGATGCTACTTCTGGAGAAAAATTGGTTGAAAAAGTGAAGTAAATTGGAACAAAGAAGTGTAAATTTTAAAATAGCAACTACATTTAATTTTTTACAAGCATTACAACTTTTTAATAGGAGAACTTACACCAGAACAATGGTTACAATGTATCGAATTTTATTAATAAAAATGGTGCTTTGCAAAAGATTTATTTTACGTCCTACTTAGATGAATGTTTTTAAACAATTTCTGCACTTCGCTCAATATAAACCGACACTTAAGTTTAAAGTAAGTTTTTGTATTTTGACTATATTGATGAGTGACATTTTCGGAATATTTTTTTATGATACGACTTAAAAACGCATCTAATATAGCAACCAAGTATCGTATGATCCAGTCGTGCACTTTATATTTTATCGATGCGGGAAGTTATCTCAACTGGGGGATTTTAAGCTAGTGGACCCAAAAATATCAGTTGCTCCCTTACCAATGTGCTTAAGCGCCGTTTACTTACCTTAGCAGCATAATACAAGGAGACTTTATTAATGAATCAACTGAACACCAATTGCCAAGAACCATTCTGTGACACCAGAAATTCAATCTCTCAAGCGAAGCTGTGAAGATCCGGCGATTATGGGTATTAAAGATTTCAGCTCGACTTTTTTGAAATCTAACACTGTTCCTTAATTTTGTCAGACATCTAACAGAAAACAAATTAGCCAAAAACTAGGCACATACATTTTTGGGGTAGTCATTTCTCCATTTGCCAAAATAAAACAAATTTATCCCATGCACTCAACCTTTATTCGACTTTTATCTGCGAAAAAGTATACTTTGATTTCGTATAATTTTCGAGCCAATCTCGTTCGAATGATCATGTGTGCGGAAGCCCCTGAGTCAAGGCACCACGCCTGATGGTTATCTTCCTTGACCACTAAAGATGCAATTTTTGGCAAAATGTCCAAATCGATTGCATTGATACATATTTTTTGCTCTCTTTTTCACTCTCGATGCCTATTATCATTCGTTAACAATGCTCCGGCAAACCAGCGAAAAACAAAATGTGCCGATTTATTCCTCAATTATTTGCCACTCTGTTCCTGTCAGCTGATGCGCAGTCGTGATAACATAGTTGACAAATTCTTTAACGGGTCCTCCAAGTTTTTTGTAATCAGTGTTCTTAACAACCCAACTTTTCTTGTCAACCCAGAGACCTGATTGAAGCGTCTTTCTCAATTTTGCCGTCTGCGTTCTGAACGTGGACAAAGTTTGTAGGTTCAATTAGGAAAATCAGCTCGGAATTCGGCTTTGTTATCTGCTTTGCATCAGTCGATTATCCCTTGGACACAGTCCCACAAATTCTTATATTCTAGGAGATTCCTGGCGGCAAATTCTTCTGCCCTTGAGCTTTTCAATGGAAACTGAATAATTTGCTGTCATGAGTTTAATTTCTATCCTCAAAAAAAAAACTTTCTGTCACCTAGTTTTCAACAATTTAATTTCAGCCTTTGTAGAGTCGTCAAACAATAAAATATAACACCCATTGTAGATTTAAACAGATGAAGACTAACGAGTAAGATAGAATCTTAGATTGACACAATCAAGCAGTAAGCTCCATTTCTTGAAACACAATTTTATTATTTGGAGTTGCATATTATGACCCTATTTTCACTTAATGAATTTGATTGAATGGCTGCTTGTTGAAAGCAGTCTGAATGTCACAAACAAAATCGTGGCAATTAAAACAACCCGTCCTTAAGCAGATGCTTGTTTCTGTGGACAAAATTCGTGGTATGTACTTTGAAACATACATTGCATTTGGTAACCACCAGTACAACAAAATTGTCCACATCAACAGAGTATTTGAACAACAGAGCACCTTTCATGGTTGTATGTCTACAGACCATGCAAAGGTAAGCAATAAATCGTCGAAACCATAGCAGCATTTGGATTTAATTTGTGGATCGTCAATGGAACGTCACGGTTGAAAACCATATGGGGAAATAATAACCAAACCCTGGTCTAATTGGTGGTCTATGAGGGTTGAGAATCTGCTTTGCAACAGATTTGCGGCACCATTACAAGTTCACTGTGAAATCAAAAGGTGCATAGTAAGTTTGGAAGTTTCCATGACGATGCACAGTTGTCTTCATGCATCAGTTTTTAATTATAAACAAAACCAAGAATATGTTTGTCCTGCAGCGCCCTCGAAGAGCACATACTTTTATCACATTTAAACTCGTTCCACCGTCTAGTCCAAGCTGTTAAATACATTTCAACTTGTCCCCGACCATTAAACGAAAAATAGAAAACTTCATCACTTGGTTAATATTTTCTTTATAATCAATCAAAAAGTGAGTAACTTTTGAAGTTTTTCATTTCAAAGACTTTGTTTGTTTTTAGCTCTCCTTTTTAAACTTCGCCTTTCAGATGTCTGAAAAGGTTGTTCATTTATCGGGTCATTGCCGGCATTTACCTTTTTAAGCTGCATTTAAGAAAAGTTATTTTTTAAGGAGTTAAGTTTCTTCACATTGCTTTTGACGTCTCTTCTGTTTTTGTTTAGATGCGGATTTCAAAGAGATTACGGAACATTTTCCCAAAGAACAATCTGATCAAGAACAAACCTCCTGTGGCTTTTTTTAATTACAAAAATATTGTAATCCTTTTCATTTATTTAATTAAATTTACATATAATAAACTTTATCACATTATCAGTTTATCACGAATTTGAGTTTATGATAAAATCAACAACAAAATGTATATACAACAAATACCTTCATTCAGGAGCACTTTAATTCCTTATTACAAATTGATAAGGATAAAACTTTTCACTTATTCTCGGAACCTATTTATTTATAGTCTTACGCGCAATTAGAAATTCAGGGAAGAAACCGATTTATTACTTTCCTGATGCGGAGAAAGGTCATCGAACGCGATAAAAATAGAACTTGGGAACAAAGAGCGAATATTAATTAAAAAGTGGATACCTTCAAATTTACCTAAATTTGAAAGCACTTGCTTTCATTTGAGTTGAGCCAATTCCACCATATTGTATGTATGTTTGGGTTCAGTTTAAGGAGAATCATATTGTTTTCCTTACATACATTTTAATCAGAAAAAAATTCTCTTCAAGTGAATAAATTGTATTCTTTTGTTGAGATGGATAGCTCTTTGGTAATATGATATGAAATATTTCCGTGGGAATGGATTTAAAATTTTTGTGTAGCCGACATAAAGGGTGTCAAAAGAGGAATTTTACTTTAAGAAATATAAGGATGACTTTTATTTCTCCATTTTTGCATGTGTCAGTGCTGCCATCCTTCGGATGATTGAGGGCGGTGTATTTAAAATATCTTTCTCTTTAGTATACGAGAAAGTTAAAAAAGCGCAGTCCATTTCAATATAGCGCAGTAGTTCTTAGAATATGGTTGAAAAAAATTATGGCGTAGATTTTGAACACATAATGAAAGTACTAAATTTCTTGGCTCAGGTCGGGTTACGCTCCGATTCTAATTTTTTTCTTTCGCCCACATATTACATAGTACCTAATCATTAAACACATTTAAACCTTTACCTTTGCTATCAGGACGAAATTTGTCTAAAAAGAAAACAATTAGAACAAAACGGTTTCACGGTATCTAGTGTCAGTTTAATGCTTTCCAGCCAATTCCAGCTACTTGCGAATGTAATTTGAAATTTTTGGTGGGCGCATTCGGAGTAAACTCTAGATGTGTATTCGAATCCAAAGCAAACATTGGATAAAGGACTCGTTAGTTATAAAAAATGGTATTGTTCTTAAAATTATAAAAAGACGAATATTGTTTTGTTTCGCTCCTCAATAGATTTTCGTTTTGACAAAAACGCAGTAGGAATAAGAGTAGGGTGTCAACCCTATTACCACTTTTTTTTATACTAAAACAGATTACAATCAACAAATTCTACAGTATATTAACGAAATATTTTAAAGAGCAATAGCAGCAGAAACTATTGGCTCAGTTGATTTATTTTTTTTTTCTCTCAAAATTTTTAAAACTTTTACAAAATTATGTGTTAATTAATCTAATTCGAGTGTTTCGTTTCTCGAACTTCTCTTCCAAGTCCATCTTCAAGTTATTTTTATAAAAAATTATCTCGTACAGATTTTCGCGTTCTTTTCTGCTGTATTTGGTGATGTTGTCCAGGGTAAACGTTATAAGCTCATTAATTAGGTTGTATTTAACTTCAAATAATTTAAGGCTCTGCGGACGTTGATGCCGCAACTCTTCGCGGTAAAGAAACAAGTGATATCCCACAGATACTTTATCGGAATTGGCCATTTTATAAATGCTTAAGCATGAAACAATATTCTTGAAGTGATGGTACAGTGCAGCGACGGTTCTTTATATGCAAAAAAAAAACAATTTCTATTTACCTGAACTGTTTTTCATATTGTGATTATATACCTGTCATAAATTATGTACTAAAAGAAATTCAACAGAATTTGCCCAAGCACTACTTAGTAGGTATAAGGGATTATGTGAGAAGGTAGCTAGGTACACAGTGGATGTGCTATGAATAATAACTCTTTCTAGTACAATATTCGCCTATATTATTTGCTCATATGTGTCTATGAAGTAAACACAAAATATTCTCGAATTCAATTCAAGAAAATGGCCTCTTCTGCAATAGAGATGCCCATCGAAATCCGTATAACTGTAACATCTTAAAGTTAAGCTTAGTTTTGATTCAAAAAATATACCATTATTCAGGATTCCCCTGATTCAGCTTAACAATATTACCTTGAGTCAACTATAAAGATTAATCTGGATGTGTCGCAACCATCAAGTACATACAATTTTTAAATTTTCTGATATCAGCAGCGCGATGACTGTTCAACATACTCGCCAACTCATGTCATTATAGGCCTTTGGTTGCTGCACGTAAATTGTCTCGCCTATCTGATCGTTTTCCCATCAAATGTACATGTTGTGTAAATTTTCAGCACCTGCAATACCAAAAAAAATTTAACACTCAAGATAACTGTGATTTATATCGATCGAACATCTCAAATTTACCGGTGCACCCACAAAACCGACTTTGCATCCACTAACTTTAGATTTTCCGGCCGTGTAACCAATATTGCTCACTGCATCTTCATAGCTCGATGAAGTGTCAGTTTCAACAATTAAAGCAAAACTTTCCTAAACAGTTAAATGCATGCAAATCTGCTTCTCAACCTCCCGCTTATACCTATCGATTTACTCCCAGAAATGACAACATCTGGGTATCTGAGTATCAACATTATATCGTTGCATCATCGCACAAAACTTACACTGAGTGTTTTTTAGTTGAAACATCGCCCAGAGTCATCCTCCTAACCAGATGTGATGAAAGAAGCAAAATTCGTTTCAATATTTAAAGTGTTCTGCTTGGGATCAATATTGTTAAAGGCAACATTGCGTGATATTTCGTTTACATTTGTTTTCTGGAAAAAAAAACGGAATCTCTTTATGTCTTGCTGATAGCCAACAAAGTACAGCTTGTTTCGATTGTATGTCGCGTCTTTTGATCTGGTATATATGTAGGTATTGACAAATTTAAAATATTTCGTCAAGTTAAGAACCAAACCAAAACACTAAACGGTGCCACTGCTTCATTATTGTTATAATTTTCCGTCAGCGGAACCATTATGTTCTCGAATTCTCAGCCTTTATCTGGCCCATTATATAATGTTGTTTATCTGTCAAACCAATTGTCAAACATATTTGCAAACTGTCAGCGACAGCTTTATTCAGCAGTCATTGTGCTTTTATCGTGATGAACTACACTTTTTAAAATTGAACCGTTTCCGCAAAAAGTATACTTTGCAAGATGCAGTGGCACCGAAACGCATAAGAACTGGAGAAAATATTGCATTCTTTCAAGAGAGTTTTGAAAATAAGATCCAAATTTGTCGATTCGAAGACGTTCACAACCGGGTTGGTCTTTCAGCTCGTGCAAAAATTCAAGTCAACTGACCATATTTTACCTATAAATTTCGTTCGATGGACCCAAATCCAACTGGCAGTGGATGCGATATTTTGTGTCTGCCAATAAGCAAAATTGTCGCAAAAACGTCTTAACATCTCGAAATATACACAGCTTGACGGACTCATTGGACCATATCTTTCAAAAATCCAATTTCCTTTTTGTGATTCGCCTCTAAATTATTTGTTTTTTTTTTGGTACGTAAAGTCAAACAGAACAATAACAATCAACATTGAAAGCGAAGGGACGGCCGCACATGCTAGAAATAGATTGTGCGAATGACATCAAATCCAGCTAAGACGGAAATAGTGTTTAATTGCTAAATGTATTCTCCCGCTTAAATTCTGGCTTAAAAAAAACACCCCCTTTAAAGAACCTATAAGAAGGATATAAGACCATGAGCTATGACGAACGAAATTTTCTCGGATAAATACAAAATATAAAAAATATCAACTATTAACTTTTAGGTGTAAAATATTTTTAATATTATTTAATTGTTTTATTATGTTTGTTTTCTTTTTCTGTGGATTCCAAAATAAAGCCTTCATGGAATTGCTCCTCACTTGTTTACGACTAATAAAAAAATGAAATAAAATCGAGGTCAATTTCGTCTGCCAGGCACCTTTAACGTGAGTCCTTAATGTATCATAATAAAAACTGTTGTCTGACTCACGAAAAGCGCAGACCATAAAACTTGAATGAGCGGTACCTGACGCCTGTGTGTTACAATCCTTTAATCTGTGGTTGCAGTTCACCCAGGTAGATATGGAAACAGTTTTAGGAAGCACTGGTAGGTCATGTCTAATGGACTTTTGTCCCAGTTATGGCATTATGTCTAATTTTAGTGGGACATAATTTGGGATTGATGTCCCATGGAATTACTTTCCTATGCCGTTGACAATATTCAAATATAAATTTTAATAAAAAAAAAGCATAGGGAAAGGATTCAATCCGCTTGGGGCGACAAACAAACAAGCATCTGTCCACCGACTAGGACCAAATGTCACTATTGATAGCAGCAACTTCGAGGTGGTTAAGGAGTAAACATCAACTTCACGAATGAAAATTTAGAGGAAATCCGTCGAAGAATATCCACTGATGCTTCTCTTGTTTTTTTTTTCAAATCAAAAGGTTTTAAAATCCCAGACTCGAAAGACAGAGTGTCCTGCAAGTTTTGTTGTACGTCGCCGAGTGCTAGAGTTTAAATTGAGGGCTGCTTGGAAAGAAAAATTTTTTCACGGATATCGGGTCCTGTGTGCGAATGAGAGCGAATCAAGGAGAAAATACAGCCGTGAACTCTATAAGCTTTTTGGTAGTGTAGAAGCGCTTTTGGCAAGACAAGTCCTTTGGATCTATACGCGCATGATTAGACCACTCCTCTCATACGCATCGATTGTTTGGTGGAACGAAAACGTGTTACTGCTTCTTTTGCCAAACTCCAAAGAACAAAGAGTTGGTGTTGTTGTCAAGCATCTTTTTACGTTATTTGCGGTCGGCACCAATATTAAAAGATGCCAAACTTGAGAAATTATTAGTTAACGTAAATTTGTCCTTATTTTTTATTCGGTTATTTTCATTTATTCGCGGAAACAAAGTCACCTATTTTTATGCCGCTTTTTTTCATCTAACTACATGTTGAAATCGTTGTTTCAAAAAGTTTTGTTGTTTGAACTTCCTCGTATCCATTGATATATATACATATATATAAAAATTTTGTATTAACAGCTCACAGTGGGCATTAAAGCTAGCTACCTTCTTTCATAATATATGCATCAGTATATGAATGGATTTTTAGCACGAAATTAATGTGAAGGTCCATTCATTTTACGTTCATGCTGAGCGGTTAATTTAAGAAACTTTTCATGACATTTTATAGCTTTATGGCGAACAGTTTAAGGTAAAGAGAAACTTTTCTTGTTTGTTAATATAATTTAGGTGTCGAGCGCGGTCACCACCAAACAATAGCAATCAAAATTGGAATGTTGGATAAAAAGAGATCTGAGATTGCTAAAGTTTTGAAAGATCATTATATGTTGTATGTATGAAAAAGAGACCACAAGTTCAAAATGAGCTACAAACTGTACATATGCAATTATTTTTACAATGTTAGGTTTGGTTGAAGTGGCAGACGGATAGAGGTTCGACTCACTTAGACCTAAGCGTAAGTTCCATTGTGATACCTTGTATCTGAAGTTACTGCCTACTCGTTGAACTATTTAGAGCTGCTTATAAAGCGTGAGAGGTATTTTGCGTATGGTCGAGTTAAGATCGTTAAGATCATTAATGAAGTAAGCTCCTATATGGAAATTTCGTTTCCGGGAGAGAGTAGGGCATGCGCAAAAAAGGTGTAGAGTCTTCCCCCTCTTCATCCCTACACCTCATACAAAAGTCGTTTGAATAAGCGCCAAGCCTTGTTTCATGCCTGCCTATCAACAGTGTCCAGTTATGACACCAATTGTAGCACTGATCTGCGATCTATTGAGGGTCTTAGATCTAGCTTAGGCCACATCTGCTTCGTTGTCAGGCAAGTAGTACCACTTGTGCGTCTGTGGTTTGTTTTTTCTATTCCATCCAGTTTTAACAGGAATTTGCAGGAGCCTTTTTAAAGCAAGATTAAGAGGGTAGTTCCAATTTCGGCGAGTTCGTCAGCCTTGCAGTTACCCGGAATGTCTCAATGCACCGGCACCCAGCATAGGTGAATGTTGAACTGCTCAGCCATCTCCTTTAGAGATGATCGGTAATCTAGGGCTACTAAAGAGTTAACAGGGACAGAGTCCAGACTCTTGATGGCCGCCTGACTTATTTTTACCAAATTATGGATAAAATATATAAAAATATTTAAGCATTTGAGAAGAGCTACAATTTTAATTCTTTTTTAAGTTTAGTTGTGTTGCTTAAACTTCGGGTAGTGTAGGCCTCCACCGTGTGGAGTGTTTACAAACCGACGCTCTGTATGTTTGAGATGGGAAGTTTTATCTGTTCGTATATATAAGTGTTGGATAGGAGTAGATGGACAGCTGCAGAATGCATGCACTAGCGTGTATTATGCAGCGCGAGACAGGAGATGGACGATGACATATACCAACGGGACATATCAACAGGCGACGGAAAAACACTGGACGAACACATTCAGAAATAAACAGTAACCGATAACGAACACCAATTGAACTGAAACGTAAACAACCTGGACGAACACATACAGAACTTACATAGAGATGAGGACTACACGCGCAATATTCTTGCAAGTCTAACTTTGAAATGGATCAGTTGCAGTTTGTATCTCAAGGGATAGTGGCCACAGATGAGGAATTAACCAGATAGTCAACCACAGATGAGGAATTAACCAGATAGTCAACTCGAGAGCGAATCTCTCACGTTGCCTACAAGCTAAGTCGAACTGATAAGCCCCACATAATTTGCACTTATATGGACTTTTACGTGCAAATCAAATGGGAATCACGCACACATAAATCGAATTAAAGGGTGATTTTTTAAGAGGTTTAGAACTTTTTTTTAAAAAAAAACACAAAAAATTCGAAAAAATGAATGAAATATTTATTTGAATCGATAGTTTGAACCTTGCAATTTAATGTTTAAAGATAATTTCATGCAAATGTTGACCGCGGCTGCGTCTCAGGTAGCCCATCCGCTGAGTCCAATTTTGGCATACTCTTTCACACATATCGGCCGGTATCTCACGAATGAATGCATGGATGTTGGCTTCCAGTGCGTCAATCGAAGCGGGCTTGTCCCTATACACATTAGCCTTGGCATACCCCCACAAAAAATAATCTAATGGTGTCAAATCGCACGATCTAGGCGGCCAATTGACCGGCCCGAAACGTGAAATTAACTGTTCACCAAATTAGCCTCGCAATTGCGCCATTGTTTCGCGTGCTGTGTGGCATGTGGCACCGTCTTGTTGAAACCACATATCATGCAAGTCAAGAACTTCCATTTCGGGCAAAAAAAAGTTTGTTATCATCGCTCGGTAGCGTTCACCATTGACAGTAACGCTGCGATTCGCATCATCTTTGAAGAAATATGGCCCAATAATGCCGCCGGCCCATAAACCGCACCAAACAGTGGCTTTTTCGGGATGCATTGGTAGCTGTTGCAATGCTTCTGGCTGATCTTCACTCCAAATGCGGCAATTTTGCTTATTTACGTACCCATTCAACCAAAAATGAGCCTCATCGCTGAACACAATTTTTCGATAAAAAAGCGGATCCTCGGCCAGCTTTCCAAGAGCCCATTCACGGCTGGCTTTAGTTCTTGCACCAGCTGTATCTTAAAAGGCTTTACGCCCAAATCCTTCCGCAAAATTTTCCACGTAGTGCTGTAACAAAGGCCTAACTGCTGGGAACGGCGCCGAATCGACATTTCGCGGTCTTCTGTCACACTAGCTGATACGGCCGCAATATTTTCTTCAATACGCACAGTACGTAAACGTGTTGGTGGTTTAATGTCCAACAAAGTAAATTTGGTGCGAAATTTGGTCACAATCTTCCGAATAGACTGCTCAGAAGGTCGAGAATGCCGATCATAAAATGGAAGCAGCGCGCGATGAACATTTCGAACCGAGCACGAATTTTGATAGTGAAATTCAATAATTTGCAAGCGTTGTTCATTTGTAAGACGATCCATGGCTAAATTGCAAACCAAACTGAAGCTGTTTGACAGTGACACAAGGTACTAAACACACGTCAGCTGTCAAAACCAGTGTTGCCAAAACCAAACCAGCTAAAAAATCACCCTTTATATGGGGCTAATGGCCGCGCCCATGAAATGTCATTTTTTATAGCAAGAAGTTGGGAACAGTTGATGAATTTCAGCAGATTACAACTCACAATTTGGGTGTGTAAAATAAACATGGTCATTATGCGGTGAATATGGATTGATAAAAACATACTTACCACACAACTAATAACATAATAAAATATTATAATATTAAGAATAAAGCTGTGTTTTAACTAATTTATTCTAATTTTTAATGAAAAATAATCAAAATAATATTGATTAACGTGACTAACATATAATAAGTAAGTTCATCATATATTTTCGGTTGACAATAAATGTAAGTATAACTATACTAGCAAGGATTTCGTAGATTATGGATGGTTATACTGAAGCAGTTAAGTAACTCTACACAATTGAACACTGGTTTAAAACGCTTTTAATAAAACGTAATCCAAATTCTTACAAATATTATTTTTAGTACATCAGAACACTTTTTTAACAAAATTTGCAATTACTTCCTAGTAGTAGTAGTAGTAATAAATTGTTTTGTTTATTTTCATATAAAATAAAATTACAAAACATTATAACTTGACAAATAAAGTCGGCTGTTAAAAAAAGTGGCCAAATAATTCAATATATATGTAACATAATGTGCATGCTTATTTATGATATGTACGCAAATACCAAACATTTTCGTGATGTACTCAACTACCAAGCATTTTCGATAAAAAAATGCACCCCAATATATTTATGCAGTGCATTCCAGCTACCTTTTTTCTCGTTCTTCCGTCTATCGCTTACTTTAAATTTTGCAATAAAGCATATTAACTTATATAAAAAATTTCAAAACCGCCTTAGAAAAGAAACAGCTAAGAAAATTGATTGACTAAACGTACAAATCTTGTAACACAACATAATTTAAAGAGGATTACAAATACTTCTTTTTCACTTTTTTTTATCCATGCATGTAACCCGAATATATACATATATTCATTAAACTTTCATATGTTGAATAAAAACAATCAAATAATAAATAAATAAATAATAAAACAATCAAAGAATTTAATATGTATATATATAAAAAAAACCACTGCAAACTATTTACTACAAATATTTTACACCCAAACATTACTAATTTAGTAATATTTATGCAATAATACAATAAAATATGCATTTTATCTCATTTTATTAACCAAAACGGAAAAGTACAACAACCCAAGAATGTTTATTTTAAGGCAGATAAAAAATAGAGAACTATTTCTTATAACCGCAAAAAATATTCCCACTAAATTGTAACAAATTTATTGGGTAACTAATTTTTTGTTTCTTTATAAACATTTAAATTAAAATAGCTATAAAAGTTGAATCACATAAACTCAACACTTCGCAGAATTTCCTATTTCCCAACACATCCGCCGTGACCAGCTGTTTTGTTGTTGCGATTTGGATATAATGCAAAACTCCCCACAATTATTTTTGGCGGGTAATCTAGTAAATTAGACCTAACTTCATGTGTCCGGCTCACACGTATTCACAGATGGGAAAATCGAGAGAGGATTTTGCGGCCGTTTTTAAATATTAAATATTTTACATTTAATTTTAATTTTAATTTAATTTTTTAATTTTTAATTTTAAATTTAATTTTAAATTTTTGCGGGTTGAAAGTGATAGGGGATTGCAGAGTTGACTACACAGATGAGGAATTAACCAGATAGTCAACTCTGCAATCCCCTATCACTTTCAACCCGCAAAAAATATTTAATGACAGCCGCAAAATCCTCTCTCGATTTTCCCATCTGTGAATACGTGTGAGCCGGACACATGAAGTTAGGTCTAATTTACTAGATTACCCGCCAAAAATAATTGTGGGGAGTTTTGCATTATATCCAAATCGCAACAACAAAACAGCTGGTCACGGCGGATGTGTTGGGAAATAGGAAATTCTGCGAAGTGTTGAGTTTATGTGATTCAACTTTTATAGCTATTTTAATTTAAATGTTTATAAAGAAACAAAAAATTAGTTACCCAATAAAGTTGTTACAATTTAGTGGGAATATTTTTTGCGGTTATAAGAAATAGTTCTCTATTTTTTATCTGCCTTAAAATAAACATTCTTGGGTTGTTGTACTTTTCCGTTTTGGTTAATAAAATGAGATAAAATGCATATTTTATTGTATTATTGCATAAATATTACTAAATTAGTAATGTTTGGGTGTAAAATATTTGAGTTTTGGGTAAATAGTTTGCAATGGTTTTTTGTATGTATATATTAAATTCTTTGATTGTTTCTACTCAACATATGAAAGTTTAATGAACATATTCGGATTCCGTGAATGGATAAAAAAAAGTGAAAAATAAGTATTTGTAATCCTTTTTAAATTATGTTGTGTTACAAGATTTGTACGTTTAGTCAATCAATTTTCTTAGCTGTTTCTTTTCTAAGGCGGTTTTTTTTATAAGTTAATATGCTTTATTTTAAAATTTAAAGTAAGCGATAGACGGAAGAAGGAGAAAAAAAGGTAGCTGGAATGCTAGGTATTTCGAAAATGCTTGGTATTTGAGTACATATCATAAATAAGCATGCATATTATGTTACATATATATTGAATTAATTAGCCACTTTTTTTAACAGCCGACTTTATTTGTCATGTTATAATGTTTTGTAATTTTATTTTATATAAAAATAAACAAACCAATTTATTACTACTACTACTACTAGGAAGTAATTGGAAATTTTGTTAAAAAAGTGTTTTGATGTACCAAAAATAATATTTGTAAGAATTAGGATTACGTTTTATTAAAAAGCGTTTTAAACCAGTATTCAATTGTGTAGAGATACTTAACTGCTTCAATATAACCATCCATAATCTACGAAATCCTTGCTAGTATAGTTATACTTAAATTTATTGTCAACCGAAAATGTATGATTAACTTACTTATTATATATTAGTCATGTTAATCAATATTATTTTAATTATTTTTCATTAAAAATTAGAATAAATTGGTTAAAACATAGCTTTATTCTCAATATTATAATATTTTATTATGTTCTTAATTGTGTGGTAAGTATGTTTTTATCAATCCATATTCACCGCATATTGACCATGTTTATTTTACACACCCAAATTGTGAGTTGTAATCTGCTGAAATTCATCAACTGTTCCCAACTTCTTGCTATAAAAAATGACATTTCATGGGCGCGGCCATTAGCCCCATATAATTCGATTTATGTGTGCGTGATTCCCATTTGATTTGCACGTAAAAGTCCATATAAGTGCAAATTATGTGGGGCTTATCAGTTCGACTTAGCTTGTAGGCAACGTGAGAGATTCGCTCTTAAGTTGACTATCTGGTCAATTCCTCATCTGTGATAGTGGCTTTACATTCATTTGCAAATCAATTAGATAAAATAAAACTGGAGTTGTGCTTTCTTTTAAAAATCAATTCCTTCATAATCAGGTTGATAACAGGCAAAAAGTACGAAACTTGAGAAGATTGTCAAAGATCAAATTATATAGTTGGCTGGAGTAGAGTGATACTCGATCACATTTACACAATCCAAACACATATCGCACAAAACAATTAAATGCCACATTAAGTTTTCTTTTGGACACATTTTGACACATTTTTAACACTACAATAGCCAAAAATCTATTTATTTTATGTTCCGTGTATCAATATGAGAGAAATTGTCTCTTTCTTGTTACATGCGATAATTTAGGAAATTTAAATTTTAACTGTTTTTTCAATAACACTTTTAAATCTGCATCGTTGAGTGCGTGAAGAAAGATTTACGGAAAAGTCAACATCTAAGAGCTCTGTCATGGAAAGTTGACTGTACGTCCTTTGCAACACCACTAGTGTTGTCACTTCAACCACTGTATCGAAATATTTGTCAATTCTACCACTGCTCGAAAATCCATTACAATTTTTCATTCTGCTACAAACAGCTTTGTCCATGCAGCAAAGCCTCTATCGTCTGGATGCATATTTATTCACCATTTGTGACGCTCATCAGCCTTATTTCAAATTTTGTAAAGTAAAAACTATGCCTTTGTGTGTATTTTAACTTTATTCGGTAAAATATTGGTAGTAGCTGTTCAGCGTAGAACTTCAACTCCCGCAAATATATTGTTTCTGTAGCTCAACGAGTCTATGAAAATCCAGGTTTGTCGATCGCACGTCATTGAATTAGCCGTGTAACAAACTTTAACAAGCAACGAGCGAAGCAAGCCACCCACCATAACTTAAAATACACCGCATACTCAAAAAATCGAATCCCAGTGGCGTGTCTTAAAAAGAGCTTTATTTATAACGACAACTACTTCAATAATTTAGAGCTGATTGAAGAGTTGCTTAAAGCAATTTTGTTTGTTTATGGTATTTTCGAAATGTTAAAAAGGAGTAGTACTTATTCTTTTTTTGTGGTCGAATGAAAACAAAAAATTATTTCGAAAAAATAATAAAAAAAGTTATAAAAAAAAAAAAATTATATTAAATATTTTTTTTTTATTTAATTTTTCAAGTCATTTAAAGAACAACAAAAATGTTTACTCAATGCGCCTAAAGGAAAACCGCCCCGTATTTTCATAAAGTATAGACATTCTTTGAAGAAACTGTGTACGTATTTTCTTAAAATCCATCGCTCTACATAAACAAAAACTACTTTGTACTCCAAAGTAGGGCTTCCTTTAAATCCTCGGTATCTTTTCCTTACTTTATGAAGCTGTGACTAAGTGACAACATTAATGGGTTTAGCAAATTAAGGGAAATTTGTTCTTTTCCTCATAATTACAGATGAATGAACTAAGGAATAAAACGCATTGTACATTTTAACAACGCTAACAGTCAAATCTCTCTTTGAACATTAGACAACGGACATTTTTTAGGTACATGTTTCAGAACTAATTTTTATTTACTTTTATTTAGAAAGTACAACTTTTTTTCAAAGAAAAACGCACTTTTCGATGCACAAATAATCTTTGGCTCAAATGCTACAGTTTGATAAACCACTTACAGTCTTGCTTTTAAGATCCACATTGTTTTTTTTAATTGACTTAGCAATACAGAACTTATAAGCATACATTTGTTAAGCAGCTTTTTTGCGGATGCTGAACAATTGGAAAAGTTAGTAGTGCTGTATTGTCATACACACGACAAGTTACGGATTGTACACCCAGCCATACCCATAGCTTATCTGAGAAGGCATTTGCACCCGAGGCATGATACTATTCATACGCGTCAGACTTTTAAAAGGCTTTCGAAACCCTATGGTTAGAGGGGCTTTTCTACAAGTTAAGTAGACCGGGAATGCAAAAACCCTTGCTATATACAATTTATAACATGCTTATGGAAATGAAGTTCGTGGTCAAGTATGGCAACGTAACTTCAATATCAAAAATGTTTTGCAACAGGGTGCGGTGAATTCTCCAATCCTGTTTCATATTAACACGAGTGATCTGGTAAGTTCACTCAGACACGCTATAGCATGCCGACGATTTGGTCGCATAGAAATAAGGTTCTAAGAACAAGGTCATTAACATCCTACTGCAGCGCGACTTTGACCAAATTAAGGGATATTGCGATGACCGAAAGTTGATTTTCAACTTCCAGAAGACGGAAGACGGAATCAATCCTGTTTAGAACGCCATGTTGACATGTCACGGATTGTTACGAACTCCTGAATCCGACTACATAAAATATAATCCCAATACAGCATTAGATGATGGGACTCACTTGAATAGTATTGACAATTTCCTCATAAGGGTGACTCGAAGGCACGTTGCGGGGCCCGCTGACCAACGATAATAGCCTTATCTTTGGGCGTTACTACCCCAATGAAGCGCATGGAGGGAACGCTCCAGTCTGTCTTTGGTCCACCAGAGGGTTTTATCCAAATTGATAAAAGAGGGCTGTTACAGACGAGGGATGGTATCCCGGTACTATACCACCGCTACAGCAGATAAGCGGCTTACCTACGACGGAAAAGTAGCTTATGCTCCCGAGCTCCTTCGTTTTAGTACCGCGATAAGTCATATGGATACGGAAACGCAATTCACCGAATATTGGTGGCTTGCGGAGGCAATACTGGAAGAGGTAGACATGCTTTTCCAGGTCGGTGCGTTTTGTTAAGGTAACTCCTCTGGGTCTTAAGTTGTGTAAGAAAGTTTGTTTGTGCTTTGCATGTCGGCTGCAGGGTGTGGTGTTCCCGAGACTGACGCATTTCGGTGGCGCATCTGCGCTTTGTTGGTCGCTGCTGGGTGCTTTTAACGGTTTTGGGGGGGTTGGGAACACATTGTCTTCGTAGACGGGGCGAAGGGTGTTCCAATACCCCAATTATAATTAGTTTTAGTATTGGTTTTGTTATTTTAAGTAGCATTAGTTAGATTTTAAGTTTTGTTTGTACATATATTTAGTTGTTAGTAGTAGTTTTTAAGTTTTATAATAAAAAGTTTACAAGTTTTTCAAAAATATTTTCAGGTTAAAAATAAAATGATATTTAAATAATAAATAATGGAGTAACAATAAGACCGAAAGGTAATATAAACAAGAGATAGAATTAAGTTTATAGTGTCTGCATAAGGACCAGTAATCTAGAATAAATATCCTGTTAATTTTAAGTAAGATTTAATAATTTTTGGCTAGTATGTAAGTTTTATTGAAAGATTATTAAAAAAGAATTTAAAATTACAAAATTAAAGGCATAGACATGTAGAACAATGGGAATGCATACGCAGCTATAGTTAGTTTGGACCTGAACTTTATTTTATTTACGAATCGTTCAAATGTAAATAGAATACTTTACAAATATATAATAACAAAATATTCAATTTTGTTAACAAATTATCCACTTGAGCTTTCAGCTTGCTAGAAAGATTTGGATATAGAGGCATATCGCGCATTTTTTTAACTTCTGTGGCTAACATTATAATATCACTTTTTAAAATATCATTATCAACATCAGCTTCATCTTCATCTTCAACTTCAGATATCAACGTCTTGATCACATTACAAACAGCACTGTAACTCATTATAGCCTCTTCAAAAGTTCGAAATCCACGAATTATATCTAATATGTGATCGAATTCAACTTTAGAATATTTATCCTTGACTGCTCCTCCAAAAATCTTTTTAAAAAAGGATTTGTCAAAAGCAAAAACCTCTTCGCATATGTCGTAGGCAAATGGAAGCTCTTTAGTATCCATTGTAAGTTTCAACATACTGCTGGAGTGCTTTTCAATGTCTTCTAATATTCCTTCACGTATCCTTTCACTATGTCTTTTGACATCGTCATATGAACATTGAATAATATTGGATCTACAGAGCTTATAAATTTTGATATAAGCTTGCAATACCTCCCTTCTGGTTTGAAATGGTCGCATAATTCAGCTTTTTTCTCGAATATGTACCTGAAATGCAAAATAATATATTAAAGGGTTTTTTTTTAGAGCGGACAACTTTAAATTGATTGTTCTCGGTTGTTATGAGGTATGTATGGTTTGGTAGTTTTTGAAAATGGTTAAAATTTATTTTGAACAACATTTCATTTGATCAATTTGGTCAAAGCATACTTTTGGTTAAGTGGCGTTGTCAATAAATAGAGTCAAATAATAAAGTCATTGCCGGAACACAATAACTTCCAAAAAAAGCGATTTATGAGCCGCTGAAATCATTGGTTCGTATGTTGATTCAACAGTCAGCGGTAAACGTTACAGAGACATGAGTACTAACTTTTAATTTTGCAGACATGTGACTTCAGCAGGACAATAAAATATGGCACACTATGGCGTTACACTATTTTACGGCAGACTATATAAAGGCACATTTTTCGTCTAGGGTCCAGGACTTTAAAAATCGCTAAGTTTCTTGCTATCCTGAAGGTCTCACCCCGGATAAGAGTTCGTATACTCGCTCTGGAGAGCTATGAAAGGTATTAATAAGCCAAAATCGTCAAATCGTCACAAAAAATACTGGCAGATGGGCGAAAAGAGACAAATAAAAAGCAGAAATTTTTGCCGAAATATTCGGTAAAATATTGGTAGTAGTTGTTCAGCGTAGAACTTCATTGTTCAGCGTAGAACAAGTTTGTTTGTGCTCTGCATGTCGGCTGCAGGGTGTGGTGTTCCCGAGACTGACGCATTTCGGTGGCGCATCTGCGCTTTGTTGGTCGCTGCTGGGTGCTTTTAACGGTGTTGGGGGGGTTGGGAACTCATTGTCTTCGTAGACGGGGCGAAGGGTGTTCCAATACCCCAATTATAATTAGTTTTAGTATTGGTTTTGTTATTTTAAGTAGCATTAGTTAGATTTTGTTTGTACATATATTTAGTTGTTAGTAGTAGTTTTTAAGTTTTATAATAAAAAGTTTACAAGTTTTTCAAAAATATTTTCAGGTTAAAAATAAAATGATATTTAAATAATAAATAATGGAGTAACAATATGACCGAAAGGTAATATAAATAAGAGATAGAATTAAGTTTAGAGTGTCTGCATAAGGACCAGTAATCTAGAATAAATATCCTGTTAATTTTAAGTCAGATTTAATAATTTTTGTCTAGTATGTATAAAAAAAATAATAAAAAAGAATTTAAAATTACAAAATTAAAGGCATAGACATGTAGAACAATGGGAATGCATACGCAGCTATAGTTAGTTTGGACCTGAACTTTATTTTATTTGCAAATCGTTCAAATGTAAATAGAATACTTTACAAATATATACTAAATAAATATTCAATTTTGTTAACAAATTCTCCACAAATTCTTCTCAGCTTGCTAGAAAGATTTGGATATAGAGGCATATCGCGCATTTTTTTAACTTCTGTGGCTAACATTATAATATCACTTTTTAAAATATCATTATCAACATCAGCTTCATCTTCATCTTCAACTTCAGATATCAACGTCTTGATCACATTACAAACAGCACTGTAACTCATTATAGCCTCTTCAAAAGTTCGAAATCCACGAATTATATCTAATATGTGATCGAATTCAACTTTAGAATATTTATCCTTGACTGCTCCTCCAAAAATCTTTTTAAAAAAGGATTTGTCAAAAGCAAAAACCTCTTCGCATATGTCGTAGGCAAATGGAAGCTCTTTAGTATCCATTGTAAGTTTCAACATACTGCTGGAGTGCTTTTCAATGTCTTCTAATATTCCTTCACGTATCCTTTCACTATGTCTTTTGACATCGTCATATGAACATTGAATAATATTGGATCTACAGAGCTTATAAATTTTGATATAAGCTTGCAATACCTCCCTTCTGGTTTGAAATGGTCGCATAATTCAGCTTTTTTCTCGAATATGTACCTGAAATGCAAAATAATATATTAAAGGGTTTTTTTTTAGAGCGGACAACTTTAAATTGATTGTTCTCGGTTGTTATGAGGTATGTATGGTTTGGTAGTTTTTGAAAATGGTTAAAATTTATTTTGAACAACATTTCATTTGATCAATTTGGTCAAAGCATACTTTTGGTTAAGTGGCGTTGTCAATAAATAGAGTCAAATAATAAAGTCATTGCCGGAACACAATAACTTCCAAAAAAAGCGATTTATGAGCCGCTGAAATCATTGGTTCGTATGTTGATTCAACAGTCAGCGGTAAACGTTACAGAGACATGAGTACTAACTTTTAATTTTGCAGACATGTGACTTCAGCAGGACAATAAAATATGGCACACTATGGCGTTACACTATTTTACGGCAGACTATATAAAGGCACATTTTTCGTCTAGGGTCCAGGACTTTAAAAATCGCTAAGTTTCTTGCTATCCTGAAGGTCTCACCCCGGATAAGAGTTCGTATACTCGCTCTGGAGAGCTATGAAAGGTATTAATAAGCCAAAATCGTCAAATCGTCACAAAAAATACTGGCAGATGGGCGAAAAGAGACAAATAAAAAGCAGAAATTTTTGCCGAAATATTCGGTAAAATATTGGTAGTAGTTGTTCAGCGTAGAACTTCATTGTTCAGCGTAGAACAAGTTTGTTTGTGCTCTGCATGTCGGCTGCAGGGTGTGGTGTTCCCGAGACTGACGCATTTCGGTGGCGCATCTGCGCTTTGTTGGTCGCTGCTGGGTGCTTTTAACGGTGTTGGGGGGGTTGGGAACTCATTGTCTTCGTAGACGGGGCGAAGGGTGTTCCAATACCCCAATTATAATTAGTTTTAGTATTGGTTTTGTTATTTTAAGTAGCATTAGTTAGATTTTGTTTGTACATATATTTAGTTGTTAGTAGTAGTTTTTAAGTTTTATAATAAAAAGTTTACAAGTTTTTCAAAAATATTTTCAGGTTAAAAATAAAATGATATTTAAATAATAAATAATGGAGTAACAATATGACCGAAAGGTAATATAAATAAGAGATAGAATTAAGTTTAGAGTGTCTGCATAAGGACCAGTAATCTAGAATAAATATCCTGTTAATTTTAAGTCAGATTTAATAATTTTTGTCTAGTATGTATAAAAAAAATAATAAAAAAGAATTTAAAATTACAAAATTAAAGGCATAGACATGTAGAACAATGGGAATGCATACGCAGCTATAGTTAGTTTGGACCTGAACTTTATTTTATTTGCAAATCGTTCAAATGTAAATAGAATACTTTACAAATATATACTAAATAAATATTCAATTTTGTTAACAAATTCTCCACAAATTCTTCTCAGCTTGCTAGAAAGATTTGGATATAGAGGCATATCGCGCATTTTTTTAACTTCTGTGGCTAACATTATAATATCACTTTTTAAAATATCATTATCAACATCAGCTTCATCTTCATCTTCAACTTCAGATATCAACGTCTTGATCACATTACAAACAGCACTGTAACTCATTATAGCCTCTTCAAAAGTTCGAAATCCACGAATTATATCTAATATGTGATCGAATTCAACTTTAGAATATTTATCCTTGACTGCTCCTCCAAAAATCTTTTTAAAAAAGGATTTGTCAAAAGCAAAAACCTCTTCGCATATGTCGTAGGCAAATGGAAGCTCTTTAGTATCCATTGTAAGTTTCAACATACTGCTGGAGTGCTTTTCAATGTCTTCTAATATTCCTTCACGTATCCTTTCACTATGTCTTTTGACATCGTCATATGAACATTGAATAATATTGGATCTACAGAGCTTATAAATTTTGATATAAGCTTGCAATACCTCCCTTCTGGTTTGAAATGGTCGCATAATTCAGCTTTTTTCTCGAATATGTACCTGAAATGCAAAATAATATATTAAAGGGTTTTTTTTTAGAGCGGACAACTTTAAATTGATTGTTCTCGGTTGTTATGAGGTATGTATGGTTTGGTAGTTTTTGAAAATGGTTAAAATTTATTTTGAACAACATTTCATTTGATCAATTTGGTCAAAGCATACTTTTGGTTAAGTGGCGTTGTCAATAAATAGAGTCAAATAATAAAGTCATTGCCGGAACACAATAACTTCCAAAAAAAGCGATTTATGAGCCGCTGAAATCATTGGTTCGTATGTTGATTCAACAGTCAGCGGTAAACGTTACAGAGACATGAGTACTAACTTTTAATTTTGCAGACATGTGACTTCAGCAGGACAATAAAATATGGCACACTATGGCGTTACACTATTTTACGGCAGACTATATAAAGGCACATTTTTCGTCTAGGGTCCAGGACTTTAAAAATCGCTAAGTTTCTTGCTATCCTGAAGGTCTCACCCCGGATAAGAGTTCGTATACTCGCTCTGGAGAGCTATGAAAGGTATTAATAAGCCAAAATCGTCAAATCGTCACAAAAAATACTGGCAGATGGGCGAAAAGAGACAAATAAAAAGCAGAAATTTTTGCCGAAATATTCGGTAAAATATTGGTAGTAGTTGTTCAGCGTAGAACTTCATTGTTCAGCGTAGAACAAGTTTGTTTGTGCTCTGCATGTCGGCTGCAGGGTGTGGTGTTCCCGAGACTGACGCATTTCGGTGGCGCATCTGCGCTTTGTTGGTCGCTGCTGGGTGCTTTTAACGGTGTTGGGGGGGTTGGGAACTCATTGTCTTCGTAGACGGGGCGAAGGGTGTTCCAATACCCCAATTATAATTAGTTTTAGTATTGGTTTTGTTATTTTAAGTAGCATTAGTTAGATTTTATGTTTTGTTTGTACATATATTTAGTTGTTAGTAGTAGTTTTTAAGTTTTATAATAAAAAGTTTACAAGTTTTTCAAAAATATTTTCAGGTTAAAAATAAAATGATATTTAAATAATAAATAATGGAGTAACAATATGACCGAAAGGTAATATAAATAAGAGATAGAATTAAGTTTAGAGTGTCTGCATAAGGACCAGTAATCTAGAATAAATATCCTGTTAATTTTAAGTCAGATTTAATAATTTTTGTCTAGTATGTATAAAAAAAATAATAAAAAAGAATTTAAAATTACAAAATTAAAGGCATAGACATGTAGAACAATGGGAATGCATACGCAGCTATAGTTAGTTTGGACCTGAACTTTATTTTATTTGCAAATCGTTCAAATGTAAATAGAATACTTTACAAATATATACTAAATAAATATTCAATTTTGTTAACAAATTCTCCACTTGAGCTTTCAGCTTGCTAGAAAGATTTGAATATAGAGGCATATCGCGCATTTTTTTAACTTCTGTGGCTAACATCTGTATATGTATTTTTAAAATATCATCGTCATCTTCAACTTCAGATATCAACGTCTTGATCACATTACAAACAGCACTGTAACTCATTATAGCCTCTTCAAAAGTTCGAAATCCACGAATTATATCTAATATGCGATCGAATTCAACTTTAGAATATTTATCCTTGACTGCTCCTCTAAAAATCTCTTTAAAAAAGGATTTGTCAAAAGCAAAAACCTCTTCGCATATGTCGTAGGCAAATGGAAGCTCTTTAGTATCCATTGTAAGTTTCAACATACTGCTGGAGTGCTTTTCAATGTCTTCTAATATTCCTTCACGTATCCTTTCACTATGTCTTTTGACATCGTCATGTGAACATTGAATAATATTGGTACTACAGAGCTTATAAATTTTGATATAAGCTTGCAATACCTCCCTTCTGGTTTGAAATGGTCGCATAATTCAGCTTTTTTCTCGAATATGTACCTGAAATGCAAAATAATATATTAAAGGGTTTTTTTTTTAGAGCGGACAACTTTAAATTGATTGTTCTCGGTTGTTATGAGGTAAGTTTGGTTTGGTAGTTTTTGAAAATGGTTAAAATTTATTTTGAACAACATTTCATTTGATCAATTTGGTCAAAGCATACTTTTGGTTAAGTGGCGTTGTCAATAAATAGAGTCAAATAATAAAGTCATTGCCGGAACACAATAACTTCCAAAAAAAGCGATTTATGAGCCGCTGAAATCATTGGTTCGTATGTTGATTCAACAGTCAGCGGTAAACGTTACAGAGACATGAGTACTAACTTTTAATTTTGCAGACATGTGACTTCAGCAGGACAATAAAATATGGCACACTATGGCGTTACACTATTTTACGGCAGACTATATAAAGGCACATTTTTCGTCTAGGGTCCAGGACTTTAAAAATCGCTAAGTTTCTTGCTATCCTGAAGGTCTCACCCCGGATAAGAGTTCGTATACTCGCTCTGGAGAGCTATGAAAGGTATTAATAAGACAAAATCGAAAGCCCTTCCTGTCACAAAAAATACTGGCAAATGGGCGAAAAGAGACAAATAAAAAGCCGAAATTTTTGCCGAAACCATGAAGACCAATATCTCTTTTACCAGTTATGTCCCAAGTATTTGAAAAAAATTACTAAAAACGTTACATCCAATTAATGAAGAGCGCAGATTAATATCTGATTACCAATTTAGGTTTGGAATTAACCATTTCACATTCGACCAGGTTTATCAAATAAACATTAAAATAGAAAAAGACCTCGAGTATATTTCTGGACGTCTCCCAGACTTTTGAAAAAAGTGTGGCATACGGGATTGAAACGTATGCTAAGATAAGCCTTTAGAAAACAAATATATGAGATATAAGGGTCTTATTTAGCGGACAGACTTTCCAAAATATAGTGCTTAGATGAATTGTAAACGCCTCCCAATATATCCGAAATAGGGATATCACACAGGATCCAGAGATTTGGATGTGGCAATCGTCGAAGATTAAATGAAATCATTTGCCCGTAAGCAACGGACTCGCCTTCGCAGTCATTGAAATAACGAAATGCTATATATATTTTGAACGATACAAATTCAGTTCGTCCACTTCAACCGATAAAAGCATTTGAAATAAAGTTTTACCTCGTGTTTTTGGCGGTACAAGCAGGTGCCTCCGATGGGAAGCTGCGAATATAAATTATTAAATTTAAACTACAGGATAGGAAATAACCTTGTTCTAGTATAAAGTCATTTGAAGGGACGTGTTTTTAGTCAGTAAGAATCTCACACTATTATGAGCAAGTGTGGTCGTTCCGATTTTCGTTTATTATGACAGAGGCGGCAAACAGTCAATGATGTCGTGTCAACTCCATTATATGATTCCATCACTTGTAACACCACTTCAGATGAAAGCTACAAGGTCAATATTATCATGCAATTCTCGTAACCTTTCTCATTCTATATCATGCAATGAAATAGAGATAGCTAGTACAATATCAAAAAAATATATTGTACGTGTAACAGGGCCTTTAGTAGGTTGTTGTGTCAAAAAATTGTCTATGGTGTTAAAACGCTTAATGAATGTACGAGTCTTAAAACAGTTTTTTTTCTCAGTAAATATTCATTTTAAGTTTGAGATCCAAGACGGTTGGCCGCCTTAGCTAAAAGAGACTTTTAACGAACGATTCATTTTACAAAACGGACCCGTAAAGTGACCGCTTCGGTCGTGCGATTTGACGCCAATTACATACAATTAAGTAAAATACGTCTCCAAAAAGTAAACGTGACATATGTCAGTATAGGCTTCGCACCTACCTTTGTTATGGCTTGACGACATTATTATTTAGTCGATCTTATTTTATCGAATATATACTTTAAAGATACGGTTACCAACTCGACATTCAAGGCTTCGGTTACAATATCAGACCATAGATACATTGAAGATCAAATCCACTGCGATACCATAACCTAGCCAGTGAGAAGAAGTCTACGAAAAGCCAGCTGGACGTTCAATGAATCTATTGCCAGCTCGATTAGTAGATCGGTAAGTTAAAGTTTTAGAAAAGACTGTTGGAAATCCGATGCTCCCTTTAACGAAACAAAAGCACAGAGTTTAAACCTGCTTCAAAACCATTTCACTGACAACCATATTTCCGCTTTCTCACAAATGGCTCCACTAACTAGACATATGTGTAGGTAAGCCTATGTTTTAATTGCTTCGATTGTGAATACCGTTGAGGCTACCAAATATGCTATCGAATCTTTTAACGGTTTTATAAGTCGCTTGGAACTTATTCTCCAACCAGTGACTCTAAGTGGGTCACAGAGGGTCCCAGAGGATCCCAGATTCAAATCAGCCCCAGTATGACCTGAAGTTTTTATTCGTCGTCCCACCTCTCGCAAAAGAATGATATATATCCTAGAGCAGCGATGGCGAACCAAATGGCACCCGAAGAAATATTATGGGCACGTCACCAATTAAGAAATCCGATTGCACCTTTGAGCGACAGCATCAGTTGTCTACCCCGGATTCAGGATTTATTAATTCTCTTATTGGCGTTCTCCGAGGTCTCTGGTAAGCCATTTTTTTGATTGGAAATTGAAATGCAACTCAACGAATTTCGGTCTAGTTCGATATGGACTCAAAAATTCGTCAAAACCCGGAAAGAGTTGAAATCAATCGAGCTATATCGAGCTTTTAGGCAATACAATGAAGACTGTCAATTATTCGAATTAATGGAAACTTGCAGTTCAATTCCCGGCACAATAATTTCTTGCAAAAGTTGGCGTTTGCTTTATTGACAATATTTTCGTCTACGTATGGGTGCGAATCGTTATTTTCAGAAATTAATAATATTACAGATTTGCTTAAAAACCATTTGTCAAATGATTCCAGTTCAGCATGTATTGTGCTTAAAGTGACAAAATACAACCCTGATATAAACTACATGGCATTAAGTTTGCAACAACAAAAGCCACACTTAAATAGATCGTTCATGGTTTGTGTTTATTTCTCTTTTTGTTTTTAATCTGAAGTTTGTTTCTTTTATTAAAATGAATTAAGAAGTGTTAATTTAAAAAATTAATTAATATGTTTACAAGTAAATTGCTGCACAGTGCAAAATTATTTATTTTCCTGTCTAGTGACTACTAGAACACTAGATCGAGACTAGTGAAGGATTTCTTATCCTTTATATTTTAGAAAAATATTTTCTAGAACCTTCCACTTGATATCAAAACGCAAGTTTACATAATTTAATTTCAACGTGAGACCCCGAACGCATTTGACCACTAAGCCACTGCACCAATGTTGGGATAGGGTGTACAAAATATTAAATACGAATCTTGAGAGCCCAACTGCCGAACATCCTACACTTTAATTAGAACGTTCTACGAATACACACAGCGCGAACCAATTGCATTTTTGTATTGTTGCTTTTCGCCATTCACTTTAAAAGAAAATTATCAATATAGTATTTGCACAGCCAGCGTTATCGATCGATAGGTACACATTTTTTAGGAAAAAAAAAACAATTGATTGTACATGGATATGTATAATATCCGCGGCGATATTAATAGTTGCATAGAATCTATACATTTATTGAAAGCAAGAAAATAAATTTATTCACATTCACTGTTAAATGATGGTACCTCTGAATTAGTACAGCTAGTGATAGTAATTGCACGAATGTTATCCGACACGATGTGCTGAATTAAACTGTCGACCGTCAATGTTGTACTAAAATCTAAAAGCTGAAATAAATACATATTTGTACATATTTAATGCGAGATAGCTTTTTTATCAGTTCTTGGAAGCAGTGTTATTAACTTATGGGAATGCACACATTTTTCATTTTTTAAAGAAATAATGTTATCAGCTGCTTATCAAAAAGTGACCACAAATAAAACATTACGTTACACATATAGGCGATCAGTATCTTGATTTTGGCATGCATTCTTCAATACTCGTCGTAGCACACGTTCAATGCACGACACCTCTGCATCACGGTAGCGTTTCAGAAAAGGCATATACGGAAAGGGCACATTTTGCTTAGAGCGAACAGTACACTGCTTGCTACTCAGTCCATATTCCTTTATGCCCCAAAAAAAAAAAAACTAACTAATGAGACGCTTTATCTTAAAGGTTAAAAGAGGGACACTATATCTTTTGGATTGATATTTCTGCAATTATCACTTTCTGTGACTTTTTGCTTTTAAATCAGCAGCAGATGGTGGTATATTTGATTTGTTGATGGCAATTATAGGTATTTATTTCATTTGTACTGATATTGTTCTTTTGTACAATTTAAAATTTTGAAATGCTTCACATTATTAAATCAATTCTTTGCATTTAATGGTTAAAATATTTTATCTTAAAAATATGAAAATGGTAACATTTTTCCTTAACGACTATCGGAAGTACTAAATCTATTTGAACTGTTTAACTTTCGTTGTAAGTTTGTGGAATTTATATTTGTTGTGAAGTTATAAAAGAGCAATAAAGATCGGAGAGCTGCCTTTTCTGTGGAACCACTTCATAGTTAATAACCTTTGAGTTTCATTTGAGCAATTTTGTTGAAATCTTAATTTAATAGTTGAAGTTCAGAAACCCTAAACGTTTTATTACACATTAAACGTATGGTTAAAAACAAAGCATGCTTTGAACTTAAAGCTCCTCCGAACTTTTAAGCAGATTTTAAAAATATCGTTTGTAATCGTTTCTATAAACTGATAACTCTCGAGAAAATAGTTCCGTGTCCAAAATATTGGCATTAAGCCATCAAGTTATGTAAGGTCTATGGAGGTCTACGTATGCTTTGGGCGTTACACATATAATGCTTAAATGTTGGGTAAAGCTTCGATCGTTTCAGTTATTCTTTTCTGTTGCGAGATGTTTTGTTATTGTGACTATGAATATATATATAAACGGAGACTTTATCAATAGCATTACGCGTTATATTTTTGGCCTAAAAAAATATGACCGTATCTCGAACTTTTCCAAATCTATGTATCACACTAAACAACTTATTTAAGTTCAGAACATTAACCATGCTTCAACTATTCTTGAATCCGGTCAACCCGTATATTTGTTTAATTCAATTCAATTTCTGAGCTCAATTAGTTCACGTGACCACACGCTACACATATTTAGTATCTGAACGCCATTTCTTCGTATATGCCATTCGATTATGGAATTCTCTCCCTCGTTCCATTAGAATGATAAGCTGCAAGACTCGGTTTTAGAGACCCTATGATGATGTCGATGTAACATTCACTTTTGCCTTTTAGAATTTTCTTTTTTTTTTATTTCTTTTGAATTTTATTTTTGAATCGTAAATTAAACTATCTTTTCTTTTCTTTGTATAATAATTATTATTTAATTTTAAAATCTTACAGTAATTAGCCTTCCTTTTGTTTTTGCTTGTTCTTGCCCTTCTTTTTTTTTAATGATCACTTTGTAGCATTTATAATAATTTTCTAAAATAGTGCACAAATACTGAAATGTACTCTAGTTTATAAGAGTTTATCTTACTGGGTATACAAATAAAATCTAAATCTTAAAGCCAAGTTACGGTCAAGGAGAAGATGTAGTGTGAAAGAACTTGGGAGTTAAGGTAGAAGTCAGAGGTTTTAGAGCAAAGTGCCCATACATTCTGGTAACAGAGGGACGTTCTACCTAGTTTTTTTTTGATGCGGACTGACTGCGTTTCGTGGTCGATCGTGGTTTAAATTCTTAAACAAAAGTATTTCAGGGTAAAACGTTGCTATCAGATAATAATTCATAAAATGAACAAAGAGTAACAATCTAACAATATAGCTAATTGCTAAGTTTTGAACATTTAATTGAATCCTTATTGGGAACCAGATTATCTGAGACTTGAAAGGGACACCACATCATGTATTTGGAGAGAAATTAAAATGGACCTGGGTTTCGTTATATATTCTCAAGTCATTGGATGAACTTAATTTTTGAATTTAATTTTTATTCCCGAAAACAGAAAATATGTCAAAGCGAGACTGCCCAAACAAGACATTGTGAATTAGGCATTAAATTTGACACAATGAAAACTTAAGTGACTTAACGTCAACAAGTGCTTTGTAAATTTTGTTTTTCAACATTCTCGAATACTACTCAGTATACTATTGTTATTGCGATCGTGCGGAAATTTCGAACTCAAACTGAGTATGAGGGATGATATTACGACTATAGAGAAGTCCAAAAAGTGGGTCCGTCAATGCCGACCGTCTGTCTGTCTGTCTGTCCATACGGACAACGTATAGCAAAACGGTTCAACGGATTTGGGTCAATGCTCGAATATAAGGTTTTTAGCGTTACATCTCGGGGCATCTTTTTATTTTTTGCTTTATCTTTAGAAATAACGGTACCTGCCATACAATTTTTTTTGTGAAAATCACTTATCACCATTTTTCTCGAAAGTAGTTCCAAGGATTTCGGTCTAATTTTGTACTAAGGATGTTTGGGATGCGGTCAAAAATTCTGCATACTCAGTTTTTGGAAAAAAAATGTATTAAAGGTAATTTATAAAACGGGCAATATCTCGAAAACTAATAAAGGGAACTTTTTTATAGTATAAACTCAAACAAATCTGCATACCTAGATTTTTTAAATAATTTTGTTTTTAATTTTTTTCTCTTATAACGATTTTCTTAAATTTAAAGTAAATTCGTTTTCTCAAAAACGGCTCTAACTGATAGAGCCAAAAAATTTTCGATTCATTTTGCGACTCAAAAACGCATATCATGTACCGAGAAAGTTTCGTATGACGCAGTCGTGCACTTTATTTTGCAATGAATCGATAAGAAAATTGTTTAAATTTGCATTGGGAAAAAATATTCCTGTAATGCGAATTCCTCTAAAATTCATAAAGGCCTTCTTTTAATTAGTTCACATTATCAAGATACTACTGTAATACGAAATTTTACATGGTTATGAGGTATGAAAAATAATTGGACTTGTGCCTTAGTAAATTTTTATTCCGTCCAAATTGCCCATTTTAGGGAGGGGGGGGAACTCAACAACAAATTGTGTTATGTAGCAATAACTAACTAATACAAGGTACCATGATACCCACGCAATGCTCAAGGAGAGCATAACCCACATAAGATCATATACTTAACAATGCTAAATATAGACAAATAACAATTTGACATCATGTCGTGTGTATCTTTAAATAACTTCCAACATTCTTTCATATATATAGAATGTAAGTGTGCTACTCTTTCTCGTATCCTGTTTATTCAAAACTCCTAAGAACATGAAAACCAATCTTCTTATTGCACAAAGGTTGCGATCCAGGTTTTTTCTATTGTAAATTGCTTTTGATTTTATTAGTTGTTTTCAGTAGCATACCGAGTAATTCATGAAGTGAAAATATATAGTTCATGTTTGTCCTTTAATTCTGTACAATTGTACATGATGTTTGACAACCAATAAATATTTGAGCCAGGCCTACACCTACTACCTCCCACATCCAAATTGCAAATCAAAACCTCTTGAGCTTCTACTTAAATATTAATGTTTGCATATCCGAAAAACACGGATGTTATGTGTTTTTTTTAACAATGACAGCTTCCTTCCGACAGGGGAATTCTCCTTCTTCAAATGAATTTATTTTATTGACAAGTGATTAATTATTTGCAGCAACAGACATCATATCTCATTGTTAATATTAAAATATATCTCTGGATAATGTTAAGATTTATACAAGTGCCGTTTATGTCAAAAATGATTATTTTCTAAAGTGAATTTATTTGTCTAAAGATACTTTTTGTTTTTTTTCTGTACGTTTGTTTGCCTATTACGAAAAGAGGCTTACTCACAAAACGTTTGCTAACTGAGTTATGGTAACCCAAATGAAAGTTTATTTTTGTATCCAACAAAAGAGATTTGTACGGAAAGAATTTAAGGAAAACCAAACTTTTTTTTATACATTCCTTCGACTATGTGTGTGACAAAATTAGATAAATGAATAATGGATAAGGATGTAATGATTTCATTGACAGATAAAAATAATGTTTATAAACGAGATTAGTTCTTTCAAGGTTTTTGAGGGAAATTTAATGATATATTTTTTTTGGATTTTCCCTTCTGACTAGTATAAATGAATGCATAGTAATTTTTTAAGTCTTTAAGCCTTCGCCATTTTGAATATGATATGGGGTGGTAGTAGTTAAAACTTTGTGATTGCATAAGGATGCGTGGGTGAATGGAAAATTTAAATGGTTTTTGAATTGCAGACGTCTAGGTTCTTCCTTTCAACTATGAATATTTAAATTTTCATTTTCACTGAAAAAATTTCAAAGTAAAATTCACTCAGAAAGTCTTTTTTTGATACAAGTAAAAAACCATTCTCATCCATGCTTTCTATTTCCACTTAACTTATAATCTCTACTAGTAGTAGATAACTTTGGGAAAATATAAAAGAAAAAATTCATAACTCAATTATGTACATTGTGTATATACGGGCACAATCTGTGCGTATACAAGATTGCGGACAATTTGAAAGAACTGGTACGGGACGTTTTTTTTTAAAAATATATTTCGTTCTTAAAGCCACGGTAGGGGGGGAATTTACGCATAATGCTAATTCAACGTACCCGCTTTAAATGGCGATATACTGGGAGCGGTATTCATTTAGTTATATACCGAGAAAATACATAATATATGTGCTTTGCGTTTTTATTTAATTCTTTTGCTTTGAAATTCACTTTTGTACTTATTTTTTTATTTTTCAACTACATAAATTGTTGCCTTCAAATGGCTTTATCTTCTTGATATAAAAATAGAAGGAGTGCAACCATAATGCACGATGTTAACTGTGAGTCACACCTTAACGTCTAGTTTTTTGCCCAACTAAATTTGACATCTCTTTGCTTCAGTGTTTGACAAATTCAACCATGGAGAGGTACATAATTGAGCAGCGCGTTAAGTTTGTTGAATGCATCGTGACTTTACAAGGAAAATAATCTTCAGCAACGAGGCACACCTTCACCTCAGTGGATTCGATATCAAGCACGAGTGATTGTTGAAAAGCCGATGCATCCACAAAGAGTGACTGTTTGTTGTGGTTTATGGCCTGGCTGCGTCATCGCAGTTACCGTGAATGGTGTTCACTATCGCGAGATGATAATGGACTTCTTGTGGCCAGAAATTGATGATAAGGGCCTGGACGATATGTCTTTTGAAAGGATAGTGCCACTTGCCACGCAGCCAACGAAACAATGGCTCTTTTGCGCGAGAAATTCAATGGCCGTATTATCTCAAGAGCTAAAGGATGAGATAAAGAATGAGATAATTCGGCACATTAATGACACTGAACCTCAATTATGTCTCAGAGTCATTGAACATACGGACCATCGAATAGAGGTGTTGCCACCGAAGCCGTGGCTAGCATTTGGCTAATATTTTGTTTCACACATAATTGCCATAGATCCTTCTACCATAATAAAAGATATTAAGGTAATTCTCTGAAAACTTGTTGTTTTATTTATAATTAACATCGTGCGTTTTCGTTGGGCCACCCTTTAGATAATATTTTTGAAGAAAATCAAATAAAATATTTAAAGATTTGCAGTTAATTTTTATTTCGATGATTCAGCAAACATTTTAGTTTGATAGAAATGTTTTTCATTACAACTTCTGTTGTAGATGTGATCGGGCAAGACCCAGGTCCAGTAAATAAAGAACCAGTTCCCCCAACCAGTATAAAAAAACTTGACTCAACTACAGATCCTTTTACATATGGAGGTTTTGTTTTGGTAGGTCGAATGCCCCAAATTATCAAACAAGTTTATAGTGGTGAATGCTTCATTTACAAGAAAGGCTACCACATGTCTTGCAAGAACTATCGAGGCATATTCCTGCTAAATGTCGCTTATAAGATTCTATCCTCCACCGCATATTCGGAATCCCGGCAAACCGTATCCAACTGTGTCAAAACGGAACAGCACAGTTGCTGGGATATGCGTACGATATTGACATCATCGGACGCATCCAGCCTGCCATGATGGATGCTTTAACGGCCATTGAGTAGCAGGCGAAATTAGTTAGTCGCGAGTTATATGCCATCTGTCCACCAAACCAGGACTAAATGTTACTATGGATAGCAGAAACTTTGAAGATGTTAAGAATTTTATCTGCCTCGGTGTAAACATCAACCCCAGGAAGAATTACCCTTTGAAACTGTTCCTACTTCGGTTTGACGAAGCAAATAAGTTCAAAACTGCTAACTCAAAAATCTTTAGAGCTGTTTTTTTTTAAATAAATTGAATTTATTTGTCTAATAGCTTTAGCTGCTTCCAATGCAAAAATATGTTATTTTAACCTGGAATTTCCCGTAAAAAATCACTTAACTTTGTTTTCCTGCCCCTTGGACAATACTCAGGTACACAAAGTTCTTCTTAGAGGGGCTATTATTTTTAGTCTTCATCTTTTCTTTAGATGTACCTTTTAGCAGAGCTAATAAGCGCACCACAAAGTGGTCGTGGGATAGCAAATAATACGCTATATTCTTTCCTGGCAAAATCAACTACTTTTTTACCGCCATCAAATGTACTTTGCCCTCGCACCCCGGGCAAGTGAATTCTAATAGCACTGCATAGCTTTTTGAGTAGATTGACACAGTCCAAGAATATTTTTGAGCAAATTTAAAAGATGAAGAGAAAGTATGTTTATTGAATTTTTTGTAATATTTCTGTCTCACTTCTCTTTGATGCATAGAGTTGCGTTTAGAGCGATGAAATGTGTATGACAATAACAATCATTTTGTTAAATGAGGTTTGGTAAAGTGGCAGTAGCTGAAAGGCGGGCTCTACTCAGTTGTTCGTCCGTTGCTGACAGACGGTTCTCAATGTTAGAAAAGTGAAAAAAATTATGAGGGCTTCGCATTGCAAAAGAGTCACGAAGCCTTCATGTAACCATTGCAAAAAAAATTTAACTCGACCGGCTCAGGAAAAACTCTAAGAAATTCGCCATAAAAGCAACGTTAAACAACTCTCTTATACAGGCGCGAATGATAAAAATAAAAAAAATAATCGGCATAAGCAACCCTTACAGGACCACAAGCCTAGCCTCTCAGTCGTTGTGTGAGTGAAGATATATTTATTGAAACAAATGGAAGGAACCTACAATTTAATGCCAATTCCGAACTGAAAATTTGAGAAGTATAAATTTAATAATAATTTATAATAACAAAAATAAACAACTTTACTCAAACGATTTTCGGATTGCAGGAAAGTAAAAGAGTTATGGTGCCTTTAATATCAAAACCTTGTCGATTTACAAAGAGAGAAGAAGTGTAAGTAATCAGCATTAGGCCATATAAATGCAAGAATTTCACAACTTATATAGTTACTCGTAGTAAATTAAAAATAAAACTTGTCCTTCGTCAACACCCTATATTTTAAAATTTCTGAAGCTTCACGTGTTTAAATTATTCTATTTCAATATTCCTTTTTTCACACTTTCTGAACATTCCTGCAACATAGCTTAGCCATTTCCTTCATTTAATTCTTAACAAAAACTTTACTATTTAAGACACGCTCAACTTATATCGTTTGTTACACCCAACCTCAGTATGGAATGTCTTAATGTGTACAATTAAAAACCCTTGCATGCCCATAGCTTTTTAAATTACTTAAATGGAGAGAACCTTATGATGAGAGAATGAGAGACATAATTTAATGTGGATTTTATAATATAACCTTTATAGTGTCATGTGATATTTATTTAACTCTAACAGCTAACTTATACCAAGTTGCCCATCGAATGCATGACAGCCAAATAGATTGCTTCACTATCCTTATGAGGGGAAATCATAAATTCTATGTTTTCCACTGCGTCGGCGTTGGAAACGTTTGTGTACATCGACATCCCCTACGCGGTGAGTTCTGTTTTGGAATGCACCTCCGCATTGCTCTATTTAAATTTGAACTTGACCCGGAAAGTGTGTTCCCCAATGAATCTGTGTCACATCACAAGAAATTATTAGAATCTTATTTCAAACAAAGGGTTACATTCAATACATTGAATTGTGAGCAAGGCAATCAAATTACCTACATCGACTCGTGTATCTGATGCTAAATTTTGTTCTTTAGTTTGTATGAATGAATTGCTTAAACACAATGTATTGAAGTTTCAAGAATTTGGATTAAACCAAAACTAAATTTTAGGCGTACAAGAGTGTCAGGAGTGATAAAGTTAATCTTCACTCTAAATTTGTTATCGATAGTAGCCAGAATTTTTGTGCCAGTTTGATGAAACGAAACTATTTGATGAGAGCGAGTCGTAAAATCTGTAAACTGCATATTGGAATTTATGTCTTCGAAAACTAAGCCAATTAACTAATTTACCGAAGTACATTTCTGGGTAAATTATTGCATGCAGGACAACTCTTAGACAATATATTGGCCCATATAAATGCAGGCCTTGCTAACATCAATAATACAATTTATATTAATCGGGTTTCCACAGGACAATATTAAATACAATTAATGATAGTAGGGAGCTACATAAATATTCGCACAATGTATTGACGAAAAATAAAATGCCAACTCTAAAATAGTGACTCATTTTAAGCCTCCTGCAAAATGTTGATTTCAGATTTCATTCTCCTAAAGTTTATTGCAAATACGGCAGGTGTCAGTTAAATAATTTATAGAATGGTCAATGCAATGGTTGCTGTGTACTTTCAATAGATGTGCAATTTTAAACAGGAGATGTTCATCCCAGATGGATGTATTAAAATATAAATTCGGCTTTGTTGTTTTAAGCGAGGGATCCCACTTTGCCAAGAAAGAAATAATTTAAATGTATGTTTTTGGAAACAAATTTTGTCATAACACTAATAAAAGGTAATAAACTGAGTATATAATGAACTCATCGGCTTAGGAAAACAGTTTTTTTCCACTCACTATATTTTCAATTCACATAAATAGGGATAACAGGTTTTCCAGTACATAATATCTCCAAATAAATCAGAAGTTTAGAAGTTTTTAGAGAAGGATGAGGATGCAGCAAAAAAATGTTTGATAGAGGGGTCTACTTTGACCCCAATTCAATTATAGCCCCTTAAAACTAGCATAGGTTCTAGGTTCTAGAACCCATGTGAGTGCGAAGATATATTTTCGAACAGACCAAGAGTGTAATGCTAATAACGAACGGCAAATTTGAAAACCTACAAACGATGGCAGTTTTTACTCTTGGAAGATTGTAAGACTTTCGAAAGATGTGAGGCAGCGAATGGAAACTTAAGGCGGTACTGAAGTGAATTTGAACCTGGGACCTCATGCATATCGAGTCATTCAGGGTGATGAATTTTGAATCACATTCATTTTAATCCTCCGGGCTTGATGGTATTACACCTTTGATGCTTTAAAAATTGAATTGTTTTGTAATGCCATATCTTCAGAGTCTGTTCCTCCAAAGGTAGACATTATTCCCAAAGCATTCAGACGTAGCCTTACCTTGGCGAAATATTTTTGTCAAATAAGTCTCACATCATTCGTACTAAAAGCCTTCGAGAACCTAATGGATTCTTGATAAGCTTAGACCAAGAGATTAACTGCACCATAACATGCCTACACAAAACGTAAAGAAATCGAAACTGATATCGTTAGCATGAAACTTGAAGAATACCAACGTTAACTTTTGGCTGATAAACCTTCAACTAAATATGCTTAGCTATAGAAAAAATGTTCGAAGGAAGGAGATATACATTTAAAAGTAATCGCATTTAGGAAGACCATCACAAGGAGTCGAAGGGTAAATTGTCCAATAACTCGTACAATAGCTTCTTATACATTTATGGATGCATTGTAAAACCTATATTGACAGTAGGACTTGTTTGGTGGCAATCCATAGCGAAAATGCATGGATACCAAAGATAGCATGTGTCGGCATGAGTAGTGCAATCGGAAGAGCCGCAACATACCCTAAACGCTACCTTTGGATCTTCGTATGCAAGAATCTTCATGAAAACCCGTTCTAAAAATCAGATCAGCTAAGCTGCTGGGAGATAAATTCGCTCGGGCATGCTCAGATTTTTGAGACTAACCTGGTATTGCTCTGACTTCCTACGGCCGCATAGCGAGTGAAAGTCGAAGGCCATCCTTGACCATGAATATATCGGCAAACCCTAAAACGATAGGAAAATAAATTTAAGCAAAACAACAACAGTTTTATATTTCAAAATTGATTCTAGCGTTCTTTCGAAATTCTACGTTCATACATTCATCGATCCAATTCTTGATAAATCATCCCAATATGTGCGGTTTAATTCCGGTAATAGCGTCTCGAACGGGCTCGCTCAAAGTTGTTGGCTTGTTAGCATAGACTAAGTCCCAGAAAAAATAGTCGAGTGTTGTCAAATTGCATGATCACGGCGATCAACAGATAAACTCTCGCCGTGAGAAGACCCAATCGTCCTTCACAACTTTGTAACGCCGTTTTATTTGAACCAAAGCCCGGATATATCGATGTTGTCGAGCTCAGGCCGCAGAAAGTCAGTTAGCATCGCTCTATACGTCAGACCATTTACGATAATAGTCAAACGGCGCCGAATAGACATTTCCGGGCCTACTGTGATACTAGCCGCTGCTGTTGCTGAAACATAGGAATTGGAAAAACTATCATTGATATCTTTTCACCTTTTATAAGTGCCTAGTGGCTATGGCCATCACAATGTGAGTGAGTGAAAAGCAACAAGTTAGTGTATTACATAAACTCACCAAGCTACCCTAACCTATTCACATCATGTTAATACTTAAAAAGTGACAACTCTGGTTATCGTGCCCAATTAAATAATTATTATCAAACTAAATTTGTGTATCTTTATCCCAAATAGCAATACAAATAAAATGTGACAATTTAATCTAATGCATACTATGACGCTGCTAATGACACAAATTAAAAAAGTAAACAATGTTTTGTGTGAATAAGGAATTGCTGGAAAATTTTAGTCGACGACCAAATATAATTAAACATCAAATTTTGCTATATAAATTCGTGTGCTTTGAATGAGTCACTAACATACCTAAATATATATCTAGGGCAAAGTACGACCGCTTTCATTCGACAGTAAAGCTATCTCGTTGGTTTCCATGCCACACAATACTGCTTTATTCCTTTTATTCGTTGAATTCAAAGAAGATCTACAATAAAGAACAATAAAACTCCACCGTTTTGGGTACTTAGTCAACTTGCACTAATACCGCATGAATTTGCCTTTCCGATTATTACTTACGAACTTACATAATACAATCTTTAAAGATTTGAATTTATCTCAGTTTCGTCCCTAAATTCTTGCTCTCATTCTTTTCAACTTCCATTACCTTTTACCTTGAGAATTCTATTTCTAAAAGGGTAGCAAAATCACACAAAGAATTTATTTTCGAAACCAACAAGTACTCCATTACTGACTGAGGCTGGGCTTTCTTTCAAAAAAAATTGCTCTAGTCGTCCTTCAGAGGATTTGTTGTTCAAATGCTTTCACACCCCCATAAAGAGGCGACCACAATGTGTATTTATTTTTTTTCTTTCCGCCTCCACTCCTACAGAATGGATATGTATGAAAATGTGTATGCAAAACTGGTATCTATATTTAGGACGCTGTCCCTTTGATAAATCGGAAAGCATTCGTATCATATTTAAAGAAACGTAACGCTAGACGACGTAATACAAAATTAAATTCAGATAAGGATCTCAAATTTAAATATCTGAGAAAAAAACTGTTTTCTTTTCCTCTCTGATGACACGACATAAACAGCTTCGACTGCACTGAATGCATACTACATAGTGGTTTCAATCTCAAATATCCTGTATATAAAGATGTTGCTTTCAGCAAAGCAAACAGTTTTCTTTTTTCCAGAAATTGATTTTGCCAAACTCTTTTCGAATCTGATTTTCGTTTGGAAAGGAAATGAAACGTTGTGGAGTTGCTTGTGCGAAATAAAGTACTTTTCTAATTCTATTAGTTCTGTGCTAACAAATGGAACACCTATCTGCAAATGGTACTGACATCGATTTTTACGTTGAGCTTTATTGCCTTAACACTTGTATGCCAAAATTTCGGCATTTTAACTACTGTTGGTTCCGGTGTGCATTTTATTAACCCCACCAATGGTGCATAGCGATACAAAGGCCAAGCAGTTTATACGGTAATAGCATGCTTTCATTGCAGACTGCTATCTATTTTGAAATGCATTAGTTTCGCTTGAACCACCCACTTGTTTAGTTTGGTTAGTTCTGTAATAGTTTTGAAGAGTGACTTTGCTTACAAACCATGTCATTCAATTAACCTTAAACACTGTGACCTCATTTTCTCTTTCTCTCGCTCTGTGATTTTATCTTTCTAAAAAACATGTTCATAAATCCCAACACTAGATTTAAAGTCATGAAAATTGCAAAGAGCAATTGGAAGAGATACTTGGAATGAATGGCAGTTATGTCGCAAAAGAGTAAAGAAGGCAAAGAATTTCTTTGTTCAGAATCTTGTAATTTGTTTGTCCTCGACAAGCTTGCCATAGCCATGCATGTGACCTTTTCTCTTTTTCACTATGGGCTAGGATGGAATTAGGATGAGGATGAGATACAAAAATTGCTTACGAATATGTACACTCGTGTCTATTGCTTTATTGTATCCATGCTTTCATGGAGAAAGAAACCTTTGTACGAGTACCAATTTATTAACGAATTTTTGAATGGCTCTTTTTTTCCAAACACATGGGTTTGCTATAACAACAAAATGATTTTTTGTGCTTTTCTATGGAATCACTGCTTAACATGTTCATGCGATATATCAAGGTAGTCAATGGTTGAAATATTTTAGCTTTTTCTGGACAATGCTCGGGTATTCACATTGAGGTTGGATGTATTCCATTTTTTTTCATCGTTTAGAAGCTGCTTGTGCATGTTTTATTTACAGCAAATGGGGTAATGTGAATTGAAAATGTGAAAGATACAATTTTCAGCATATTGACTCCTTCACAGGCTTGATTGCTTCTAGCTTTCAGAGCAGTGTCTGGTAAAATTTTATTCATTCAAATGTCAAGACATTTATTTATTTTTCTGCTTATTTAGTTAGGAAATCCAAGGAGGAGTCCAGTAGGAGTGTTTCCTCACTAAGGTATAAGCCAATGCAGCAGTCGATCTATATAGTGGTATCCTCAAACGAGCTTCGTGTTGAAAAATAATTGCTAGCGAACGAACTCTTTATGATTCAACGGTAGCACTTAAAATACAGAAAGATATATGGAACTTTCGAACCCCGTCAAGAAACAGCTGTTTAGAAGCATCCAACCTATCCCTACGGATCGAGTAAATGATAGATCAAATTGTAATGTCTAAAGAATAAAAGCATTTTCCTGCGAATTTGCATGCGGCAGGCATAGGTAGGTCTTCAGCTTTCGACGCGTGAATGAACGGCTTGTATCAATCCACACTCACTCCACAAACAGAGGAAAAAACAATACTATCAAATAAAGTTTCTAAAAGTATCAAAATATATGAGCTATGTCTACGTAAGACTAGAATGTTGTCCTATGATATTAAAGCATACGCCATAAGCTACTATATCTTGCAACGCACTTGAAATAATCCTTTTTCATTGACAAAAAAAAAATTGCGCAGACTTTTCACAGACATTCAGTCGTACCTGTTTGGTCGTTCTGCAGTAAGAAGAAGCATGCCATCGAATATTGTGTTTACAGTCATCGATAAAAGAAGAAAATCATTTGGTTTGGATTCATCCGTGAAAATGCGATTACACTCTTCTCCTGGCTCAGATCCTGGCCAAAACCATTCTACAACTTGAGGAAACTCGACTTTAAAATTTTTAGACAGCCGAAGTCCTGATAACATAACATCAGACGGCATATCCATTAGAATGGGGTCGAAGGAAAGTTCTCGCATAGTGTCATCGAAGGTCCAGTAGGAGTTAAAACAAGAATCACACATATTTGATAAAGAAATAGTATTCAGTGTTGCCCCCATGGTAAAAATATGAAGCGATAGAAGATCGCAAGAGCATCTAGATCCGATCCAGGTGTGCAAGGGAGTTAAGTGAATAAGAATATTCATGTCACACAGATCCGTAATTTTCTTTTTGGTGCCAAACGTCATGTTTTTTCAAAGGCACCCTTGCATAGCCAGAAAGCAGACAATGCTTTAGATGTCAAAAAAACTTTCGCCTGAATCGACAGAAATAACAACGAAATCATCAGCGCAAGCCTTCGCGTAGAGAACAGAGGCGTCACTGAGCGTGGTCACTAAAAAGTCGATCATCATTTACCATAAAAGTGAAGACCGGTCGCTGCCTTGCGCACAGTTTCTGCTTATACTTTCCATCTCCAACATAGCTCGGATTCACGCGACAAGAGATTCTTCTATACTATGTCGTCTAGCGGAGCTGCACATTCTGTCAAAAGTCACATTCACAAATTCCATCGATGCCAGGCGACTTCATACGTTCAAAATATACGATCATTTTTGATGGCCTTATAGTAGCCACAATCAGGGCAATTTATCAACTAAATACATCAATTAGCCTGTCTTGGTTTTAGGAAATGGGTCAACCGACACATTTGTGTTACACCTTTGTAAATTTTTTTTTCAACCAAATTCCATATATAGATGAACGATAGTTATCAAAGCTAATTTATGTCTTTTTAGAAATCAGAATACATTCCCAAATTGTGAGTATCCTGTAACCACACGAAATTAAGTGATTTGTAAGTGTCAACTTTAGGCAAAGTGAAGCAATGATTTAATGTGATTACGCAATCCAATGCAGGGTTTTTTTAACTCATCTCCAAGGAAAATCTCCACTCAAAAGAGCCAATGCCTATCTGACAAGAGTGTTGTCGGGTATTAATTGTTTCGTCAATGGCCATGAGGTTCATTAATATCTACAATGATTTACGATATTACAAAATTTTTTTTTCTCAGGGCTACACAAAGGTACATTGTACTACAAATATTATCCCGCAGTCTTTAAATTAAATCATTGCACCATTGCTACGTGATGATTTAACCAGCAAAACTTTTACTCTATCTCACCCATGTTAATAATTTTGTGAAAACCATAATGGCTCTCAGCTGCCATCTCTTCATAAAAACCAGATATTAACCTTCATGCTATTCCCTCTGATAATCATTTGTTTCTTCAGACATTGTGGACGCACTTTAACCTTCCAGCTATCCACAAATGCGGCATCCTTAAGGGAATGAACTTTGTTGAAACCACCATCCTTTGTTCTATGATTAATCTGAGCGTCGAACTTGAATAAATGGATTCATCTTATCTTATCTCCGTCACAATTCGTTTGCATTACATTTGTCATTATTGCTTGCTGAGGAAACCTTCCTCCGTTTGTACGATAGAACTATACATCATATTTGTTGGTGTACTTTTTATTCATAAGCTTCTCTCGGTTATCACTATGAAAATAAATGATTCGTTAAAAATATATAAACTATAAAAAAAAATATTCTAAATTAACAACATTCAGATCGAATATCTAATTTTATAGTCACCCTTGGAAAGTTTTCCGGGCTACATCCTTTGACGATTTATTACTGACCCGATCGTAAATTTTATTCTTCATTCACACGCACTTTTATAACCTCAAACCTTACGTACAGTCCTTCATTTTCATGGAAGGGAACTCACATGAAAAGGAAACGCGCAAATACATAAAAACATCGAAGGAAAATGGTTAACTCGTGATAAATTCGTAGCCATTTAGATGAATATCGCTTCCACTGAATGCTATTTATATTCGAAATTCATTTGGGGATCAAGGCATGAATTTGTAAGGGGCTTTTACGGTAAGGAGTTGTATTTTTGTGTCGGTAGGGTAAGTTAACTATTAACACAAACCGCTTCTTCGCTTATAATAATTGCAAAATTAACTGTTGATGTTGGCATGGTATCGGATTATAGCTTTTGATTGACACTGTTTCATGATATTAAGGAAATTATTCAGTCGAATTATTGTTCCTGTTAATTGCTTTGGAACATGCAATGCTATGCCTAGTTATGTACGTACCAATGTGTTGTTAGAATGAAATACTATCTAAATGTTATTACACTAGCAGCATTTCTAGACATTGAAGGAGTATTTAACAATGTAAACAATTTTCGCAATTTGTCACTTGCAAGATTCTAACGTTTATAGTATTCTCACTAACGTGATCATCAACCTACTCAGAGACCGAGTGGAATACAAGATCAGAATGAAAGTCAACAATAAGTGGAAAAGATGAGATGTGGAAAATATGGTCAAAATATAATAAAAACCAAACCAAAAAGCTTTTACTTTACAAAAGAACATCGCTGTCCAAGCTGATTAGTGCTTTAACGTGATGAAAGTAAATCTCACGGATGACGACATTTGTAGATGCTGCGGCGATAAGGAGCTCCACAAAGACACCCCTTACAATCTGTGCCATTTCCCTTGTCTTTGTCACTTGAAGAACAGAACACTTGGAAGTTTCTTCTTCCACGGCATTCAAGAATTGTCAGATGTCTAACTCTCTAACCTTTGCAATTTTCTGGTGACATCGGGATGGCTTGATAGAATTGAGTAGCCACGAGCGGATGGAAGGAACTAGAAAGAAGGTCCCAAAACTGGCGTATCCCCTACAGAAGGGTATCACAATTGGTCCACAAGGAGTGTGGCAGGAAGGAAATTATTCTTCCTTGTCAACCCATCTAACCTAACCTAAATATTATTAGGTAGATGCGTTCTGAATTGTATCATTTCTTAAGGTATATGCATTTCTTAGCTGCATGTTAGTTTTGTCGTTGAATAAAAGATTCAAAGCAATATTCAAATTGTATTAACGTGGCATCTCGCGCTTCATTTGTTAAGTTGGGACTCAGTGCAGAGACGGGATAGATAAAAATATCCTACAGAGCAGTTTCCACTTAAATAATTTGAGTGAAGCAACACATAATAATATTTTGTGCATGCGGAGCCGTGCAACTGGACTGGAGATCACCGATGTCATAAAAGAAAGATTAAACAAAATCAGTGGAGGATTCACGTTTTGAGTAAAAACTAGTAGCAGGTCTAAAAACCTCTGGGATCACAAATAGTAACAACACCAGCATTTGATTGACTAAAAACATGTTTGGAAACTGATAAGCATAAGCGGATCGGTAAGGATGCAGTAAAAGTGTCAAATTCATTATGTTTCCTCATTCTTGATTCTAACTTCATTGGCAAATGAACAAAAAGAAGAAGGACAGCCTAGCAAACATGAGATTTTACAAATTTGCAAATAACATACGTTGTATTTGTGGGTCAAAATTTCACTCTATATTGTTTTAACTAGTGTGGATAATTGCTTAATTTTTTGTAGAAAAACCTGAATTAGAGTTGATATGTTCTCTAACGAAACCTATATTGGACCACTACGTTGCTATGAGTGGGCTAGGAATAAACGACTAAGTTGAAATAATACTGCCACAGGAATTTCAGGAGTAGATGGGCATGTAATAAACAAAAAAACATTCAATTAGTCTAGATGTGTGCGCCACGGTAACATATTACCGGCGACGATCAAGAATTATATTTTATCCATTCAGGAAAGTATGAAATAAGTGTTCTTAACGATACTAAGGCATGTTTTTCCTGGGGCTTGTAATACTTTTAAAATACCTATACAACAATGCACTGCTGGGCATTAGAAGTAATAATATTGTCATTCCCTAGTTCAAAGAGCACTACTTGGATTGTGATATAGGCCCATGGTTCGCAGGCTTACACTTAAAAGCTAAGTGATAAAAACTGTAGGCCCGAACTAAATCAAGGCTATTGTTAAGTTATAGAACTCATAAAAGGTACACACATTCTTTTTTTTCTGGCCTTTTATTGACGAAATTATGATCAGAATTATGTTGATCATAGACCTCCCACTTCACCGTATGCCAACAAGTCCGCCTGCGGGGTTTGCCAATTTGACTTAATGAAATATCTGCAGGTTTGCCAGATTATTATCCCTTCGTAAACATTGGCGTGGAAGTTTTATGCCTGCCTCTTTATTTCACGCTGGTATAGGCCCTTGATAGTAATTTTTTGCAAAAAATTTGAAATTTATTTCGACTTTTCGTTCTTCATCCTTCGGATTTTGGAACTCTAAATAGTAGCGCCAAAAACTTTTGAATTTAAAAAAATAGCGCAGCAGATTATCTATTTCTGTTTTCATAATGACACTGAAACTAATACGTTCCGAAAAAACCTAGGTAGTCATTCTTATGAGCACCTTTTGCATACGTATGCAAGTATCGATTTCTCCAAACTGAAATAAAGCAATAAATTTATTATGAAGTAAGCCTGGCAGCTATATGTATCCAAACCGCTCCAACAGCAACAAAATATTTTACAAAATGTTTAAGTTTATTTGTGAGAACTATAAAATTACTCGGGAGAATTGTGGTGTACTGGAAGTATGGAAGTATACTTCCTAAACGGCGACAGTATTAAATTCTGTCAAATCTGCTCATCCAACTGCGAAAGAGATTGTTAAATAAAAAAATTTAAATTATTAATTTCACTGTTAATATCACCGTCCTAATTCTTAGCTATACAGATGCGTGTCTGCAAAATATGCACTCGCATTGAAGCAGAATACTTTATGGGAAAGAAGAAACAAATTCATCTCATATGGAGATTTTTTATCTCTGGCATAGACACGTTTCCTTCCTTTTATACTATAGGGTGTCCGCCGGGAAGGTAAACTACTTTTTTTTGCCGCCATTTTGGTAAACATTAGTCCTGACAGTTCATATTTGGCAGTCGTAAAGTAGACACGTGGCAAATTTATAATGGAAACATATTTGATATACCAACGTGTTTTAATCGTTAAAACATTTTATCAAAATCAATCATCGATTACTGTGACGATGAGAAAGTTACGTGTAATTCTTGGGAGAAATAAATGGATATGTGAATAAACAGAATAGTCGGTTCTGGGCAATGGACCCTCAAATTATTCATCAGTCACCTTTGCATCCATTAAAAGTTACAGTCTGGTGTGGAATTTGGTCAGGAGGAATCATTGGACCTTAATTCTTTGAAAATGAAAACAGCGTAAAGGCTACTGTGAATGGGGAGCGATATGATGGAAAACTTTTTAATGCCACAACTTCATGCTTTGGGTTTGATTAACATGTGGTATTAACAAGACGGTGCCACATTGCATATAGCCAGGATTACAATGGAATTACTGCGAGACCTCTTTCCAGAACAAGTTTTTTTCAAGAAATGGTGATGTTGATTGGCCTCCACGGTCGCCTGATTTGACTGCTCCGGACTTCTTTTTGTGGGGATATCTGAAAAACAAGGTTTATGCAAACAAACCAGAAACGCTTGAGCAACTCAAACAAAATATTCGTAATGAAATACCGCGCGAAATGTGTGAGAATGTAATGAAAAATGTGCTCAAAAGGGCTCGCATTTGTGAGACTAACAGATGCGGACAATTTTCACTCTCAAGTTGATGAGCAACTTTAGATGGCATGATTCCAAAATCAACGAGTTATACTACAAAAAAACTTCGAATAATTGTAATCCTTTTTATTCATGACATAAAAACGATTTCTGCAATTTATTTGTCAGTTCTGGTCCTCTGTACGTCATTACCTTTATTTGTGGGCTTAAAATACGTTATATTTTGGTCCTTTTGCACTTGGTGACGAGTAGATTTCAACAAAAAAAAACCTTATGTGGGCGATTGATGACGTAAAACCATTTTACAAGAGAATACTCAGTACCTTCGTTACGTATTTAAATAACGCAACAACGAAGGGAACTTATTTTTATCTCACCCTAGTTGCAAAACTCGCTTAAGAGACTTATATTTTAAGTGTTCTCTCTAAAGAAAATTGTGTAACATAGATACAAAATTTATTCAATTAGGGAAACCAACGCATGTAGATACATATTTATTTTCAATTATCGGTGGCGTATACGTAATATTTTTTTTTGTATTTAATTTCTATCAAAGTGCGATACACTCTTGACTAGTGATTGGAAATACCTTTATCCACCCACTTGTCACGTATAATTCGCAATAATCAACTGAAAGCATTATGTCGAGTAATTTACACCAACCTACATACTAAGAGTGTCGTTATGGCGTTTCTCCCTGGTTATATGAAAAGATTCACAATGAAATCAGTAGATTTAGATTAACACAAGGTAGAAAATATTCCTCGCAAAAAAAAGAATATTCTTCGAACTCATCCAAAAGGATGAGAATGTTAACATTGTTGTAATATAGTGGTAGCCATTCATTCAATCCCTAACACGTATAGATACAATTGGTAAGTAGATATTCATTCACTGATACATTGATAAACGCTATGGATACATTCATTCTCAAATGGAAGCAATTTCGCAGACAACAATGAAAATGTGCGTAAAATATTTTATGCTTGTTACTTTTAAGAATAAGGAGTGCGTGTTCAAAATTCATAATACCTTAAGTTTGTTCTACTGCAGCACTTGTTTAATCTAAAAGTACGATCAAATGCCAAAGATACTTCACATGCTTAGTGAATAGGAGAACTGATAATATGTTGAGAGCGTTTGACTAAATCCAATTTTATATCCCTCCATCACCATAAACACCATAAACGAACATTAAAATTCTGTTTTCATTTTGGGGGAATTCTTCGGGGCGTTAAATGTTGATACACAACTGAACAACAACACTCCTATTACAAGTAAATATGTAAATCAATGTGCCCACCACGCTCTCATGCCGAATTCACGTTTTACAAATGTAAAATCTAAATTCCTTTTCAAAGGTCGTAAAACCATATAAACCGATGCTAATCCTTGTAAAATATTTATGGTAACTCCGTTTTTGGGAAACATTAATCATGAGCTTGCCCATAGGCTGAGTACATGCTTCTCAGTTTACACTAACCGCCTATGCATAGTCACGTACAGGAGGCTGTTATTATCCATTTATTACAATTCTTACTTTCTGAAGTGAAAAACATATGAGCAATTTGACCTTGCACGAAAAACTTTTTTATGTCTTAAATCACCACCTGTCAGTTTGACATTTGGTGTGGGGAATAAAAAGTAAATGCATATTTCTCACGTAAAGTCTTAGGTACCTACATACATATATAGCAAACCTGCTTCAAAATCTTAAATCCCTTAACGTAATGTCTGGTAGATGTTTTCACAAGTGCCAGAAGTGACAAAAGTTATTCCTAACATATAGGAGCGTGTAAAATTTGTCAAATTTAAAGTCTTAACCCTTTGTAACTCCCAAGGAAAAAGTACATGTTAGTAAATACATAAATCCTAATGTGAAAAAGTTTTGTTTGGGCCATTTATTAACTAACTTAAAGGGTGGCAGCGATGATGCCGAAATGGATATGATTCATACTTAGAGGGAAAATCCGCACTTTTGCATTTAGATTTGATTTCTTTTTTTTTTCTATCGTCTATTGCGGTATGTTTGCTTGGATGTGTGTCCTTCATGGGCAAATGGCTAGACAGACCTTAATGCAAATTTGGCAAAGATGTCGATTATACAGGGTGTAACCACCTAAATGTTCAATACTTTGGGATATGACTTGTAGAAGAAATAATTTTTCGTAGAAAAAAAACATAATACCCAACATATTTATCAAAAATTGGTACAGTGGCTTAGTGGTAGTGTGTTGGACTACTAGCGAAGGGTCCTCGGTTCACGTCCGACCTGTACCACTTAAAACGTTTTATATTCTGCCCCACCGCTTGCGAAAGGCTGACAAACATCATGAAAATAAATTCCTGTTCCATTCCCGCTCTCTTCCAAAAACATATCAAAAATATCAAATTCAAATACATATCATATCACTTATTACCTGTCCGCTCTCAAAACAGTACAACATACAATAAGGCAGTTTAACCTATTACTAACTTCAAATAGTTCAGTTTGTCAGATTGAAAACTTTTAGTGTCATTATTGTTCAGTATTTCTATTTTAATTTTGGAAATTCGTTTCCAAAATGGCGGATCTGTGAGACAAACTTATATCACCATATTTCCGCCGACATAATCGACCATCTGAGACTGCTTTTCAACGTATTGTGGACCGTTTTACACAACATTTTCTTTGCAAGATGTATTGGCATCGGGACGCCTACATTCAGAAAGTATTGAAGAATATCCAAATGCATCGATTCGACGATGTAAATTTCAGTTTAGTCTTTCTCCATTCACTTTAAGATCGTAGTTTAAAGGCTTGTAAGATTCAGCTCGTGCAACAATTGAAACCGATTGCACTTTAAAGTACTTTTTGTGTTTCTCGGCACAATGAAATCGAAACCGACTTTAAACAAATTTCTGCAAAATATTAGTTAAATTTATGAAAACTATTTGACGTGCAGTTCCGCCTCTGTAACTACCTTCCATTAAGTCATAACATGAATAAACGAACTCCTTCCATTCATTTTTGTGGAATTCGCCAAATTTATTTCTTTTCTAACTTAATTTCCATATAACAGTTCACTCTCTAGATGGATGAACTTGGTAAAAGCCTGAGCAATTTTATTTCGGTTATTTTAAATTCATATTTTTAAAGAAAATCATGGATGGCATCGGATAGTCACTTTAAAGAAACAAGCAACAGTTACCGTATGTAAGACATAATAAAACATTTATTATAAATTTAACTTATTGTTTTGTACCATAAAAATATATTTAGTGGAAATTTTAAATGTTGTCTTGTATCTTTATAAATCCCTCTCAATTTTGTCTTCATAAAATTTAAAGGAAAATTTTAAATTGAAAGAAAGAGCTGCTGTAAAATTTATGACCAGCAAAACGGGCTAAAAGGATTTTAATTTAAGTAATTGAAATTAATTGCGTAGGTACGTTTTGAGTACCTGCTCGAATATTAAGCAATATTTTATGTAAAAAGTAATCATAGGTATAATAATCGGTGAAGCTTATGAATCTTATTTATGATTGTCGATTATCCATAATTCGCACTAAAACTGTAAGTGACACTTAACCTTGACTTAAAATGACTTAATACCTATAAATAAACTAATTGTTTCATAATGGCAAGAGAATGCAGTTAGCTTGTAAGATGCAGCTATGGACACCTTTCCTATAGGTCGTAAAATGTTATAAAAATGTATACAAATAAATAAAATAAGTCTTAGGCGTAAACGGCCCATACAGGACCTAGAGCAAATGAAAGGGACCTACAGTATAATACCGACTACGAACTTCAATTTATTTTTGAGAAGCTTCTCATGACAGTTTTTACTTTTGGATGTTTGTTAGACTTTCGCATTTTTACTTTAAAATGGAACGGGACAGTATTTGAATCGGGAACCTTTCGCTTAGTAGTCTAACGAAAATTTTAAATTTTAAACAATTTTAAAAATGTTGCTTAGTTCAACAAAGTATTTATCCAATGTACCTACAAAAACAGACAAAAATTGTTAAGTTCCAAATAAGTTCATTCTATTGAAATGTATTTATTTATTCTTTGTTTCAAATATATCCAATTTAAAAATATTTCCCCTCTTATGCGGGCAATTTTTTGATTTCGAGAAACGTGCAAAGTTTCCAATCTATATATCTGATTTTTTTTTTAATCATTTTAATGAACTTATCCTTGAAAAGAGGAAAGGGCCATGTAATCCTGCTAACACATATTTTTTCTTTTTTTTTGTCGGAGGTTATCGGAGTACTATCCAATGGAGCGCTCAGACACAACTGCTGGTCCATTGTGCTACCATGCAAACAACTAACATTAGTGTACCAAGTTTTTCTGTCTTTCGAAAAAAGATGAGAAAGAGCTTCAGTGATAAAGAGCTTAGATGATTGGTACTCACCACGTCAGCCCGGAAAATCCGCCAATTGATGGGAGCAATGGTCGGAAACCTGCAAAGGAAGTGTTCTGCTAGACATCCTCCTTACTACAAGCAGGACAGGTGGTGGTGTCTCTCAAGCCCAACACGTTTAATTGTTTAGAAAAAGCTTTGTGACCAGAAAAGATGCCTACAAGTAGCCTGCAGTCGAATCTCCTGAGAAATAGAAGGAAGGACGCAAATTTTTTTTAAATGTCCGGGTGCAAAACAACGCTAACATCTCCAAAAATAAAAAAAAGGGAATTTTCAAAACCTGTTCTAAGGAATTCGTGTACTCTATTTTATATAAACCCCAGGGTTAGAGCAATTATGCTGCCAAAAACTACTGAGAACCAACTATAAATGTCGTCTCTACAAAAAGTTAATAGTTTTACAGCAGCTACATCTTTTTTGTGCCACAAGGTTTGTATACGCTGCGACCAACCAAGTTAGTTTATCTCTGAACAGACGCCATATTGTACCTTTGCATTATCATACCCTATAAAGGAGTCTGTCTATTCCTAAGCTTTGTTGTTCCATTTCCCACCAACTCCTCAGTTACCTTCTATGTTACAGTGCCCAGATACGCAAAACGGTCTAACGCAGTTCTGAGTGTGTAATACCGTGGCCTTAGATACAACTAGATCTTTCAATTGGATGACAAGACAGGAAGCCGTAGGAATAGTAGTCAGTAGTATTACAACTATCTGTAACTACCGACAATTCACCGGGATTAGTTACTGCAATATTTGAAAAACAGAAACAGAGTTTAAATATACAAGAAGTAATTCAGTGTTGCGCTAATACTATTGTTCGGCTCGGTACTCGGTATATGTCACGTAAACCACGCAACACTCGTACATACACACATGAAAAAAATATCTCAAGTCAACAATCTGTCAAGTCAACGTAAAACATAAATCTTCCTTTTATTTAACGCTGTTCAAACATTCTAATTTTAACGCCTTAAATACCTCGCGTATAATCATCCTTAAGCTGAATTTATATGTTAATTTAATTTGTTTTTGTTCAGACAAAAAGAACGACAAAGCTAACGAGGCATCAGCGTTGTAAGCATGTAAAACCATTATGTCGCCCAATCAAAAAGTCATAGGGTGATATGTATCCCAAAAAAAAAAAAATTCCAAAGAAAACGTACAAATGACATAAAAAGAACTCATTAAGGGAAGTAAAGTATATCAAAGACCAACATCTGCACAGAATGTAAATAGGTATATGGAAATTCAGTTTATATATTTATTTTTTTCGCGTTCTTTTCTTCTCCCACCTCAAGTAGAAATCTGATTGTGGAAGACATATTAAGCCGGTTCTTTGGTGTTGATTTCAATTTAAATTTAAATTACTGATTTTATCCTTCAAATTGCTTGACACCTTTAAGAGGTTGGGATTAGTGTCAGTTGTGGTTGTTTTTTTAAAGACTTCGATGAAGTACATAAAAGGATACAAATGAAACCAACCTCTTTGTTGAGTTTTGTGCGGGACACCTCAAAAGGAGACAGAGATTGGGTGGAACAACAAAACAGTTTTTATTTGTCCTTGGTAACTACATTTTAAGGTTTCGAAATTGACTTTAGGGCGGCTTATCGTTAGTGACTTTGGCATTTTGTGGACTAAAAGTTGAAGGTGAATATCCTTAGGAAAAAGTTAGTTTTTCAACGTATTGTAAGAGGATTTGCGGCGGTACCGCCTAGGTTTAGGAAATTTCCTAAAAGTAAACGATTATGCTAATTCGGACAAAGTAGATCTACTTTATAATCATATCATCCGCTGCCGAACTTGCGCTTATTATTAAACTTTGTTTCAAATATTCTTTCATAAAAATCATCCGCGATGGAATGTAAAACATCTGTTCAAATTGATTTGTGCAACTTAAAGTATTTCAAATCGCTTTATCATCTCGATTATTTGCGGCAGTAAAGTGGCAAACAGAAACGCAGATGCCTAATTCCAAACAAAGAGATACCCAAGAAAGGGATGACTGTATCCTTGGGTTTCGCTCTTAAAATAGAAGAATAATGAATCCATTTATTTTACTTTTAATTCAAGTTAAACAATACCAATTTAAATTGGACCCACGAATTCAATTTAAGCACAGAATTTAAGGGTTATGGTGATTCGTTTTAAATACTTTGCATTAAGCGGAATTCGCGAAAATGTATTCAGTTTTTTTTTTTAAATTGAATTGATAACGAGTTAACATAAATATTAACAACGTAACAATATTTGTTATGAGAATAAATTAGAACTCCGTGATTTCATTTATAAAATATTCTTAATCGGCAGAGCAACCACCATTATTCTTAGCTATTCAATTATTCACAATACGCCATCGACTAGACAACATACACAAATTACATCCGTTAAGGACATCCTTGAAGAGGCAATAAAATACAAAAATGTCTTCATAAGCTGACGCGAAAGTGGAAACCTATGTATGAACAAGAATACGCTCAAGATTTCGTTTGTAATTAAATTACCATTTCTCATCGTTAACACAGCATAAGCTAAGCATGTGCCGCGAGGAGTACTCGCTTTCTAAAGATAAATTGCTCTAAGGTTTACCTTTATTATTAACCGCATAAATCATTTCATAAGCGTGCTATTATGGCTTCGAGAGCTCCTTTACATTGCCGGAGATTCCAACGTTATCAAGTTCATATTTGGTCTGTTACGCTTGGGTTTGCCTTTTTTAGCACTTTAGTCATCCTTTTTGGGGCGCTTGTACTCGAGATTTGATTTACCAGCAACAGTAATATATTGTTTATTTATTTCAATTGCTTTACACACGGATAAGCATTGAAACGCATTATGCGGGAGTATTTTCATTGAAATAAACTTACTGAAGCTCATACACATTTTAATGGAGTTCGAATTAAGCAGACGTGGAGATAATTTGCTATTGTGTTGATAATTGAAGGCCAATTCGCTGGAGATTCATGTGATAATTTAATCATAATTGGCCTCAAAATGATTATTCAATAAATCGCTTGCTGAGATACGGCAACATTTGTTTTGTGCGATTTCCGGTGTGCCACTTCCAGGTATCTAGAACAATCGCTCTGGTATCCGCGATACCATGGTTTTTAAAACTGGGCTTGAGATAGCTTTGTCTAAAATCTCTTCAATCGTTTCTGTGTTCAACATTTATTTTTTGCTACGACTTATCAAATAGTGGGACGTATGCATAAAAATTAAGTATTTTCTAGTATTAAAAGGTCTACGTAAGCACTAGTACTACTAGAAGAAGATTTTAATTTAAGTATGTACTAGATTTGGTATGCATAAACATGAGTTTTGACTTGCCAGTTCAACGAACAATTGGTAGTATATACTTATTTTGTATTATGTTCCAATGTTGCTTTGCAAGAAAATAGTTTTGAAAACTATACCGTTTGCTCTTATCGCCATTTACTATTTGCTCTGTAAACGATCTCGTCGAAATGTTCAGTTCGTAAAGCATATTTCAAAGAAACAGCCATGTCATGCTTTGCAATATTGTGCAAAATGAAACATGTCACAATTATATTTGGAATATTTTCTAAACAGTTTTGTAGAATTGGAAATCTCCTCTTCACTTGGCAAAATATCTTTCAATTATTACCCTCTCTTTTGTATGTAATTTATTGCATGCCTTTTCTTGATAACTTATTGGATTGTTAAAAGGCGTTATTGACCAAGGTGCAATTCCATACCTTTCATGTCCCAACAAAAAGTTGTTAGTGGCATTTCGCATTACATGTTCAAGAAAATTGTTCCTCTAAATTCTAGAATCGCGAACTGAGCCTGGCCATTGGCAATCCACACTTATAAAGCATTCCATTGCATCACATGTTGCTTCAATATTGATGTAGGCATATCCTTTCGATTGATATATTTTTCTGAATGGAAGTGAGGCTTCATTATTTCTACATGGGCTAAAATTATACTCCATAACCATTCGGTTCTTGTAAACTTTTTCGGAATTAATTCGTAAAAATTCAGCCATTTCGATTGCTTGCATCCTGATTACTTTAATGTGAGACTCACGACTATAATCCTATTTATTATAGCTACAGAAGCAGAAAAGTATATAAAGGGTGATTTTTTAGCTGGTTTGGTTTTGGCAACACTGGTTTTGACAGCTGACGTGTGTTTAGTACCTTGTGTCACTGTCAAACAGCTTCAGTTTGGTTTGCAATTTAACCATGGATCGTCTTACAAATGAACAACGCTTGCAAATTATTGAATTTTACTATCAAAATTCGTGCTCGGTTCGAAATGTTCATCGCGCGCTGCTTCCATTTTATGATCGGCATTCTCGACCTTCTGAGCAGTCTATTCGGAAGATTGTGACCAAATTTCGCACCAAATTTACTTTGTTGGACATTAAACCACCAACACGTTTACGTACTGTGCGTATTGAAGAAAATATTGCGGCCGTATCAGCTAGTGTGACAGAAGACCGCGAAATGTCGATTCGGCGCCGTTCCCAGCAGTTAGGCCTTTGTTACAGCACTACGTGGAAAATTTTGCGGAAGGATTTGGGCGTAAAGCCTTTTAAGATACAGCTGGTGCAAGAACTAAAGCCAGCCGACCTACCACAACGCCGAATTTTTGGTGAATGGGTTCTTGGAAAGCTGGCCGAGGATCCGCTTTTTTATCGAAAATTGTGTTCAGCGATGAGGCTCATTTTTGGTTGAATGGGTACGTAAATAAGCAAAATTGCCGCATTTGGAGTGAAGATCAGCCAGAAGCATTGCAACAGCTACCAATGCATCCCGAAAAAGCCACTGTTTGGTGCGGTTTATGGGCCGGCGGCATTATTGGGCCATATTTCTTCAAAGATGATGCGAATCGCAGCGTTACTGTCAATGGTGAACGCTACCGAGCGATGATAACAAACTTTTTTTTGCCCGAAATGGAAGTTCTTGACTTGCATGATATGTGGTTTCAACAAGGTGCCACATGCCACACAGCACGCGAAACAATGGCGCAATTGCGAGGCGAGTTTGGTGAACAGTTATTTTCACGTTTCGGGCCGGTCAATTGGCCGCCTAGATCGTGCGATTTGACACCATTAGATTATTTTTTGTGGGGGTATGCCAAGGCTAATATGTATAGGGACAAGCCCGCTTCGATTGACGCACTGGAAGCCAACATCCATGCATTCATTCGTGAGATACCGGCCGATATGTGTGAAAGAGTATGCCAAAATTGGACTCAGCGGATGGGCTACCTGAGACGCAGCCGCGGTCAACATTTGCATGAAATTATCTTTAAACATTAAATTGCAAGGTTCAAACTATCGATTCAAATAAATATTTCATTCATTTTTTCGAATTTTTTGTGTCTTTTTTTTAAAAAAAGTTCTAAACCTCTTAAAAAATCACCCTTTATTAGCGAATTCATAAGTTGCTTTTCACCTTCTTCTTCTTCTCTCTATTTAACGACGAGGTTATGATCTGGATTATAGGGGTCATAACCCTCCCACTTCAGTGCATTCCAACTGGGTTTCGCCGGTTCGACTTCAAAAAATATCTGCAGGCTTCCCGATCTTGAATCACTTTATCGTTGAGGCCAATCAAATGCTGGTGTTTCTGCATTTGTGTGATCCACGAGTTTCTAGACCTGCCTCTTTTACGCGATTGTACGGGAACGTTGACTGCCATTGCCTTTTTGACAGGGTTCGTAGGATCGCTCCTTTGAACATGACAATACCAACTGAGTCGGTCGTGCTGCGTTTTCCTGCCACTTCATCCACCCTACGCTTTGATTGATGATTGATGTCGTCATCAACGATTGCTTCGCTGTTGATCATTCAACCCAGATATTTGAACTTTTACATTTGGGAACCACCAACCCCCACCACCCATTTCTACCTTTTTATAAAATTTTAGAAGTTATATCATTTAGAGTAGTTATACCTCAAAATAATAGTTTTTAATATAACTCGATTTGGAGTGATGCTTTCTACTGTCTAATCTTCGCAAATATCTATCCATATGAATATTTTTTCCAAAAAATCCACCAAAAATATAGATAAATCAATTTTTCTCCCCACTGTTTATGTGCGAACTAAATGTATTCCGGTATGTTTTAGACATTAGATGATTCGCTTGGATATCTTGCATGCCCTTGATAAGAAGAAAACCCGAAGCATGTAGTGTTTTACTGCCAAGGTTCTTTGGGTGTAAACTAAGGCACACTTTTTGCAGAGAATATCATAGAGAGGCAATCAAATCGAATACTATTATGGAAACTTAAAATCGAACTCTATATTTACTCTACTTAACTATGCTATCACAGGACAAACAACTCACGTAAGCACGCTTGCTGCGTTCATTCCGGCGTGCTTTAATCAATTCTGGAGTGAGCAAATATTTACCGAAGCATTTAAAATCCCTTCAAAAACATAACGATTTGCTGTAGGTGACAGCCTCCACATCTTCCACTTTCTTCTGCTCCGAGTGATCACAACACACCAAAAACATAAATGTTAAAGAACAGCCAAGTTCTTTTATACAAAAATCGCTTTTGCCTTACAAGTCAGCCACAAAAAGTACTGAGATCTAAAAAAGAACGCCAGGTTTGTATTGTAATTATTAAAAATTTTACAAATAGTATTTAGGTACATACTTTTTGCAAAGATTATACTATAAGATTATAAAATTTTAGGGATTTCGACCGAACGTAAGCGCCCTCTTTCGAGCAAAATACAATTTGTTTTATAACTTTCCTTGTTTGCCCTTAAAAGAATTACCGACATGTAAGATTTCATAACTATAGAATGAGTTTGATATATGGGCGGTTGCCACGCCTCTTCTTTGGAATATACACAAAGTTTGTGTCTATTTTTCAAATCCTTCCCGTAAGTATAATTTCATAGCTCTAAGTCTTTTGGGTGCAAAGTTAATGAAAATGGGCGGCTAGCACGCCCTCTAAATGGAAAATAAACAATATTTTATTTTTTTACTTGTTTGTTCTTAAAATCCAACCATCATGTAAAAAATAATAATTATAGGTCTTTTGGGGGCTGCGTTAAAAGAAGTGGGCGGTTGCCACGCCCCCTGGATGGAAAATCACGAATTTTCCCTGTGGTTTCTCCGCAAACTCTATTACTGTGTTTGAGATTTACTGGCCTTATAACTCAGGAACCGCTGGTGTTAAACAAAGTTGAAATTTGGTATGGGGCCTGCTTCTGTGCGTCCCAATAAATCCTGAGAATTTGTTTGTTGTAAGCGGAGTTAGACAGGGGGTTCAAAATGACCTGAGTTGGTTCGTGTAAATAAGTGTGTAGTGCCAAAGTTGCTAAAGAACTTGGCTGGGCACTACCGTACCCCTTGATATGTGAATAATATCACCCATCACTCACATCACAATACCTGCACTGGTCTTTCATTGATAGTCCCAGTCTTCTGGCATGCTTCTTAAGAAGACAAAGTCCAGACAGGATACAAATTGCCATCGATATCTATTTAGATTCTAAATCCCTTTATTTATTTTTGGTATCCATAATGGACCATAGAGACGACTTGAGCAGCCATATTGGTAATGTAATTAATAATGTTTCGATAGTTTTGTATGTACATATGTACGTATGTATGACAGCTCAGCTGCGAGCTCGTTACCTTACAACGCAGTCTTACACGGTTCTCGATCATTGAACGGGAGTACCAGATCAGCTCAAATCTGATGACACATGACACATGTAGTATCCTTGTCGAATGCAACCTGAATCAGCAGTAATTCGAAGGCCCTATGGCACTGCAGTGTTTTTGAATCACTTTCAGGTCCAAATTCACAAGATAAACTTCGGACCCCTAAATAAGATTTAAAACAAAACAAAAGCTTTTCATTTCTTAAATTACAAAAATATATTTTCATTTTATTACAATTAGCTGAAAACTGTATCCAAGTTTCAATTCACTAGTCCATTCTTATATCTACTGCTCGTCCAATACCTTTTTCAATGCGTTGCTTGAGCTGTGCTTTTCTTCGTTTCACTTTTTCGTTGAGTCTTTTCTTCAGCGACATAGCCGAGTCTTCCACGTGTCTCTTCAATTTGTACTTGTAAAACACAATTCGCGATAAATTCGACATAAATTCCTTCGCAAATCGGCTAATATTTGGTGCGTTTGATGACACTAAACTCTCGGTTAGCTGAAATTTTGCTTTGGACAGTCTCGCAGGATTGGGTGCTGAGCGGTTTAATTCCTGGCGGTACTCGAATATTCTGAAGGCCAGAGTTACCTTAGGTGATGATTCTACATTGGTTGATTGTTTTTTAGTGATAGGCTCTTTCTTTTGTGTACGCCTAAAATAAGTTATACTCAACAAAGACATAGTTCTCTTGAAGACTATTTTTCCACTAATGCCTTCAATTTGCCATATTTTCCAATTTATATGATGAACATTTTTGACGCATAAAAAGCCGCCGTCTACCTAGAATAGATAGTTATGCAGAATTTTATCTAATTCAGTGAAAATGCTATTAGAGCGTGAGAGTTGGTAAGTACCAAATAATTTATATACGGTTTCGCCCCCCATTTTTGTTACATACTTTAGTAGGTAAGTTATTCCAAAAACGTGCTCATATCATAATCCTTTAATGACGGGCAACACTCATTTGTTACAGTCCTGTGCGCAGGCATCAAATCAGAACTTTTCTAAATTACATTTTTTGTTTTATTGACTGCAATAAAATTATTTAAATTTGTGATTCCGAACATAAGCAATCTTTTGGACTGCAAATTCCAAAAAAAAACTTTTCCCACGCTAAAAGGGTAAAGGAGCATTAGGGTAGATTTATAGTCATTCCTGTGGTAAGGGTTTATTGCTTTAGGAGAATGCCTGAGCTACAAACTCTTGCAAAGTCTGGCTGCAATAGGCTCATCGTCCCTCAATCTGACATCAGGTCAATTGGTATTTACTGTAAGCTAAAAATGGTTTCACTAGGATATGGTGTTATGACATTGTACCAGCAGGATAATAGCTGTTGGGTAGTTTTTTTAATTACATTTATTTGCGAAATTAAATTTTGTGTGTGTCATTAAATTTCCCAAACAGTTATATAGTCTGCAGCGGGAGAGGGAGTGATTAAAGAAGGGGCAGACAATAAACAGGCCAGTTTAAGGTCGCATAAGCACTCAGACACAGTTAATTAAATTTGTAAAATGTGCGCATAATCATTTCAGTAAATGTTACATGGATAAGTTACAAAGTTACAATATAGGCGGCTTCTTCTGGGCTAAGGTGGAAATTTGCGTCGACGAATATTTGGGACTCTTTGTTGCCATCTGGTGTTACTTTTTTAATTACACTTCATTATCCAAGAAAATCGGTTCTGTCTTTTGGGTGTACAATTTGCTATAGTGGCAATTAGTAAGTAGAACCGTTGTTAAACATCTGTGATCTTATTATTAGTACAGTGAATTGCCGACATTGCCTGTCGTTTCATAGGCAGATCATAGTAAGTTTTCTTCATGGTGACTGAGGATGAACATAAAATACAATTCCATTGTATATACAAATACTTTGTGATCATATTAGAATGGCATCGTGATTGCTTAAATTATTTATTTATGGCTCCATATATAACCAAGAGATTTGTTATGAGTGGCGCTAGGAGAACGAGGAGTTCCAAAAACCCAAGTACAGATGAACATTGATATATACGATGAAGGAAATATAAGAGCTGGAGTCACTGAAGAGTTTCGAATCAGAGTCGATGTGCAACATTAAAGCTTCAATGGAGCGAGGATCAATATTCGTAAAATAAATCTATTTCAGACTTTTATTTAAACGGAAGAAAGAGTCTCAAACGCGAAAAGTTAAAATATCTGGGATCTACGATCAGCGGCAAATCAATCTACGATCAATCTTCCTCGTTTTCCGATCCACCCTAAAATAAACTGCACGACTGCGTCATATGAAACTTTCTCAGTACATGAGATGCGTTTCTGAACTTCTTTTAAGTTTTAACAAAATCAATTTTCTAAAAAACGTTTCTAGCGATTTGCATGTAATATTGGATATTGGACACTTTTAACTTAAACATCCGAAATACAAAAAAAAAATTGTTAAAGCTGATTTTTAGGAAACCAATTTAATATATATTTTAGAAAATCATACAAAAAAAATTATTTCAAAAATTTAAGTAGACAGTTTTGTTTAAATTAGATAGTTTTTAGATATTAATTGCTTGAAGCCATTTATGAGACATTATATGATAAGCGGTTTTTAAAATGATAAAGGAAAATAAAATCAGCCGCTTTGCCACTTTGAAGCAAATCCGTCGAACCGAAACGTCATACAGCTTCTGAACAGACGGGGGGATGGTATTGGCGATTTAATAAATGCTTAACTTAAATTGGCCCAAGAATTTTTTTTTTTGGTGATGAAAAATTTATTCAGATGGGTTTGACGTCTTCAGCGTTGCAATAGAAAGTCAACTTTGAGACTGTTTCTAAGACTGGAATTTTTAATGTAAGCATTGCACTTCGTAGGTGCAGTGGCTTAGTGGTTAAGTGCGTTGGACCACTAAGCGAGAGGTCGCTGGTTCAAATCCTACCTGTACCACCTGAAAGTTTTTATTCGCTGCCCCACCTCTTGCAAACGTCTGACAAAAATCCAAGAGTAAGAACCGTCATGAAAAGCTTCTCGAAAATTAATTGCCGTTCGGAATCGGCATTAAATAGATCCATCCATTCGTGTCAAAAATATAACATCGCACACAAAATGGTTGGAGAAGCTAGGCTTTATGGCCCGTTTATGCCTAATATTAATTTATTTCTTACTTCGATAAAACACTTCTGGCGAAAATGGAATGCCAGTTTATAAAAATATAAAAATATTGTTAACAAATTAAAAACTTGAAACTGGCCATAGTTGTTCCTTGCAATTGTGCAAATCTTCGATGACATCAGGAGGGAATCAAAACATCAATTCTATACTCTTTTGGAAGCTCCAGCATCGTTTGGGTCTTAGTGATAGTGCTTTAAGACTCATCAGCAGTAGCGGTTGATATATTTGCTTAGAAATCGTATCACTGGCACAAGGTTTTCATCAATGTTAAAATCACAATATTAATTAACCAAATATTGCTTATAGCATTTAACTGTGTAAAGCTAATTTGTAAGAAATGTTTCCATATACTTTTTCTTATTCAATTCGTTTTCATTCGAAGCTCCATTAAATAAAGACCAGTTCATACATTTATCAGTCTCTACTTTATTGGTAAATTTAATAATCAACTGCAGAGCGGATAAACTGAAGAGTACCTACCTAAAAACAGAGACTTATTCGACATGCCGTTTGAGATTTGATTTCATGATTCATAGCATACAGTCTCCTTAGGGAATTCGAGAACTCGCGGCTTCGAATTTTTATCTATTTTTCCATAAATGTGTAGGAATGGGCTGGGATTGGTTGTATCAGTCACCTCATTCTGCTCTCATCCCCACAACCATCGGACTAAATTAGGGTATCACAGTAGACTGCTAACTTTACCTTACCCCCTAGAAAAAGGAAAAACTCCCAATTGGAAATGATAACTTCAACGGGCTCTAGATGGTGTTGGATTGAAAGCTTAATTTTCTACTACACATTTTTATTATTGGTCCGTTTCTTTTCTACTGCGACACTGTGATGTACAAGTGGTAAAATTCAGCGGGTAATTGTTCATACTGGATAATGAGGTGCCCTTGTGATATTTATCCCCACTTTATTAAGTACTAAACTAAATTGAACTACAGATCGACGCCTTGCTCTCAAAAATTAAGGGGCATGGTAGTGCCCAGCCAAGTTCGCTAGTAACTTTCACCATAAACCCTTATTTACAGGATCTCAGGCCAGCTAGAGTCGTAACATTTTCAGGATTTATTGGGACGCACAGTAATATTTTTATACTTGATAAGATTTTAAAATCGTGAAAAATTAAGCTCTAAACACATGTGTTTTACTTATATATCTTTAAAACTTCAAATTGGAAAACTTGCCAAGTATAAAAATGTAAATACTATTTCTGAAATTTTTAATAATTACAATACAAACTTTGGGTTCTTTTAAAGATCTCGGTACTGTGGCTGACTTGTAAGGCAGAACGCAGAAGCGATTTTTATATAAGACAGCTAGGCTTTCCTTTAACATATATGCTTTTGGTATGATTTAAATAATCGCAACCCATTCAGAACTCTTAGATCCAGAAATAATGATTAAACGCAAGAATAGGAGGGCTACTTGTTGATAGTGAGGTTGCTGACATCAAACCTCCCCTTTGAAAATAAAGGGCATAATTTAGGTAAAAGTCTTGAGGGACACAGTGTATCTAAGGCTCTATGGTCAATTTTCGATGGTAAAACATCTATAGAGTAAATAAAACTGAGCAGGGTTAAGCTTAGAACATTAACAGGAATTCTGACAGGACACTGTCTCCTGCCTGTCCCCCATGCAAGGGGACTCGGATTAGCAGATACAGATATCTGCAGATATGCGTAGATCTGCATGCTGCCGAGGACATAACACATATACTGTGTGTGTGTCGAAGAAAATTCTTGGCGAAATACATCTTTGAAAACTTAGAGGAAATAGATGGAAAGGACTTTAAGGCCCTCTTAGATCTCTGCAGGGAAATTGGTTGCTTTAGAAGGGTAATTGTTTAGTTTTTCCTATTTTTTGAATTTTGAATTCAGATGGGCCCGTTATGGTGCCTCGTGTTGTGTGGCGGATTTCATTTTCACCAAACCCCTGTTTAAGCTAACCTAACCTATGATTGTTATTGTCACATTAACTTGGATTAGAAGACAATTGAATTTCCGCACTTTAATAGTACGTTTACGTTGGAACTCACATACATATGTACGTCGTTTGTCATAAGTCAAAGTCTAAAAATGCTTCGCTTTTCCTACCAAAGGCATTTTTAATTTAATTACAATTCATTATTAAACAAAACAAATCCTTCCGAGAACTCAGTCATATCAATCTGTTTAAAAAAAAAAAAACTCTCAAGAGCGTGCCTTTTACGAAAAAAAAAAATTAAAAAAAGTAATTCGCATCATATTCCACTCACACGAAGCCATGTTTGCGCTCATCTATATATAATCTTTGATATACAACCAAATACCACTTCCTTTACATGTCATTTACGCTAAGAAACATTGACATTTTCCTTAAAGACAAAATCATTCATGTGCTCAAAGAATAATAACAATTCAAAGGATGCTTAGTTCCCTTCTACACCCAGATGAGACGGATAATATCACCCATCGTGATTGTTTACAAGCAAAACAAAAAAAGGAAGCACCCAGAAAATTAATCAATAGCTCCACACAACCAGAAAAGGGCAACGAGGTTTTGTGATCGAATAACATCACATCCTCATTCAGGTACTCTCTGTTATGGATGAGGAAAAAACCTCCGACAAAGCATGTTGCGTGTCGATAAAAATAAACGCAATGTCCTGAAGAAATCAGAAATTTTGAGGAATACCTCACTGAAGCGTTCTCTCGGGAAATTACTTATGTACCTTCACACCCGGGTTACCTATCCACCACATCCGAAGTTTGCCGAAGAAACCCCGAGTTGTATTTATGTGCTCGCATAAAACCGCAAGAGTGTTTGTAACCTGATCCACGGAAGAAATTTCCAAAATTTAACGATATGAGATAGATCAAACTTAGAACAATTAACTATAGCACAGACGATAAATGAGATAAGCGCCAACGAAGACATGCATGTGAGAGAACGTGTCCTTGAGCCTTCTTAACCTTCACCTTAGGCATTCTGGCGGTTGGGTAATTGGAAGTCATACATTGTATACATAGGTTTGTATGGCGGTATGGCGGAAAGAAAATCTCAAGCGCCATTGATTACAGTGCGCACAAATTTCACAAAGTTTCAACGTGTTACATTTCAAAAACACTTTCAATGAGTCGTAATAAAAGAAGTAGGCATGACAAAGTACGTGTACCTACGGCATATGTATACTCTATATCCACACCACAACCCACTTCCATGAATAAAATTCTACAGGTGCTGGAGAATTATTTATACTAGCAATTGCCCTTCAGTAGCTACCAACGTTAAAGCAGTGGTCTTTGTTTGATTTATGATGAAAAATTATATCGCTGGAGCGATATATATATTTGATACATATATGTCATATATATTTGGTACATACATATGTCCTGATATGATAAAGAGGAAGTTATTGCAATTGTCTCAAATTCTTGAACTCGATCTGTGAATGAGGTACGATATTACGACTCTACTAAAGTAGTCCTAATGCGTACCTACAATTTTGACGTAATGCGTACTTCCAGCAATTTTGACCGTTTTAACTGAATCCCTAAAGTGAAATTTTTCAGTAATTCAATACACAGTAATACAAATCCTGGAAAAGACCGCCGAATTTCGAATCATCGACTTCAAAGCCGGATATGGTAGCACCATTGTCAATAGCTCTACATGGCGATGGCTTAAATTGCGATCCTGGTAAAACTGACCCAAATGTGTCGCATGATGATGGAGAATACGCGGAGCAATGTGCAGTTTGGCAGCAGCTTATCTGAACTCTTTTAATCTTTCACCGGATTCGCATTCGGTAGGGATAGGCTGGCATGTAATTTCTTTAAACTTTTTCTGGAGCAGATAGTGCGCATGGAAGCCATGAACTCAGAAGCCACTATCTTCAACAGATCCTCCTAGCTACTGCGGTAAGTTAGGTTAGGTTGAGGTGGCAGTCTAATATAGATCCGACTCACTTAGACCTATGTAATGTCCATTATGATACCACGTGGATCTGAAGTTCCTGCCTACTCGTGGAACCATTTTGAGCTCCTTATAAAGCGTGAGAGACATTTTGCGTATAGTCGAGTTAAGATCATTGTAGAAGTAAGCCCCTAGATGGAGATTTCGTTTCCAGGAGAGAGGAGGGCGTGCGCAAAGAAGGCGTAGAGTTGTCTCTTCCTTCTCCTCATCCATATAGCTCCTACAAAAGTCGTTTGAATAAGGACCAAGCCTTGTTGCATGCTTGCCTATCAGACAGTGTCCAGTAATGACACCAATTGCAGCACTAATGTGCGATCTACTGAGGGTAATCAAACTCTTTGAGCGTCTTAGGCCAAATCTGCTTCGTTGTCAGACAAGTAGTGCCAGTTGTGGCTCGTTTTTTTTCATTGCATCCCGTTTGAACAAGAGTTTGCATGTGAAAACTGGTATGCCTAAGGAGCCTTTTGCAGGCAAGATTGTCTCTATGCCCCGACAACCAGTACAGGCGAATGTTGAGCTGCTCAGCCATCTTCTTTAGAGATGATCGGAAATCTAGGGCTATTAAAGAGTTCATAGAGACTGTCCGAAAAGATTCGAATATTCTTTACCAATACCACGTTATTCTTTAGCCAGGACAAGACCTCCTTGATCGCCATAATTTCTGCTTGGAAAACGCAAAAATGGAAACGTCCACCGGCTAGAACAAAAACTTCAAGTAACTTGGCAAACAACATATTAGTGGAGCTTCTTCGTATGGGCAAAAAAAAAGGATTCAAAATTCCTAACTCGAAGAAACCCCGAGTGGTATTTATGTGTGTACCTCAGCTGATGTTTTCTTAAAACTCAATCACCTTAACCGAAAAGTACTCTGCGATGATAAGGTTTCAACCAAACAAGAATGACGATATTTATGGCGATATTCGATCCAATTGGGTTTCTCTCATGTCTTCTGGTCTTCGTGAAAATGTTCCTCCAGGATATTCGGAGAACAGAGATAGGTTGAGACGAGGAGCTACTCTCTCTGTATTGGGAATGCAATGTGCATAAGTTTTTCGGTACAAATTTTTTGCGGACCGGCGGTACTTTCATGGTGGCAGACTGGCCCGCAAAATTTCAAAAGCTTGTCATGTATAGAGTCTAAGAAATCCTCGAGACGTCTGCAGATAAAACAACAAAGTGGAAGGTAAATCCGCAGACGCCGGCAGTCGTAACGAGCGGTACTGGGGATTACCGGCCACCTGGAAGGCTGAAAATTACTCGACGTAGAACGCTTCGAGACGTGGAGAGCTTTATTTCGAACTTTAATATGGGTCAATATGTTCGTTAGTTCATCCAAGCATGGGCCAGAGCCGCGACTAATCAACGGACTCATTCTAAAATCCAGCTCTCCAGCATGCATTGAAGTCTGCATTATAGGCTAAAGATATTCTTCGTTGATCAAACAGCCAACCTGGGAAACACAACTTTCGCAGACTATGTTGGCACCGACATGCAACATGAAACTGTTGTGAACGAAGCATGGCAGAGAGAACTCTTTCGGGAAGAAACAAATGACGACATCGAGCAAGGCCCGGGGTCCAACATAAATATTTACCTAAAATAAGTTGTGACCCGCTAGCCCACAAATCTGTGCAATATCCCACTAATCATAGTTGTTACCACGTTTTGGTTTTATTAAACTTTTTTCCTTGTCCGTCTTTCTTAGCTAGGATTTAACTCACCACATTGGTTGGTCTTTCTCTTTTTGCACTCCATGATTTTTTTTTGCTTTCTACGTGATTATGTTACCTTTATTCTTTCCTTTATGCTCGTAGTTGATGGCATCATCACTGCCTTACATATATCCTCAGGCGTTGTTCGATTTATTTGATTTAATTTTGCAATTGCTCCGTGAGTTATCCAATAATTACTTGTGCATAATAAGGCACCTCCAGAAATCAATCAAAACTCTAGAAATGACGGAAACGCTGGAAGGTATTCACACAAACTGTACACTTGAAATAACTCTTGTCACGACGTTTCTTGAATTTATTATACATCAACTTATTCTAAAGAAGCGCACAGCATATTCACAGCAGCCCTTGCATTTCGTTCATAAACTGCATATAGGCATCATCTTTAGTGGCTCCCTTGTTCAGTTCCGATGCGGGCTTTGGTTCCTGCGTAAATTGCTTGGTTCGATTGCTGGGTCTCTTGTTGTCTTCCCGTTTCACTCGCAACGCAGATGGTACGAAGCGGGTGACATCTGCACTCAGATTTCTATAAAAGCAAACAAATCTTATCAGCAATCCCCGACTGTCAGACCAATCTCTTACCTTATTTGAGGTTTAGCTGTAATTGTCGTTACACCCTTGGTATCTTTATGCGGCAGATTTTTCGCATGCATCATGCGCGGCGGTAGACCTGGTGGTGGACCTGGCGGCATTCGTATATTCATGCGGGGCGGCATACCCCCAAGAGTAGGCCGACCTGGTGGAGGACCGGGCGGCATGCGGATGCCAAAGTTGGGCGGCATACCAGGACGCAAGGGCGGCGGTCTGAACATCATTGGTGGTGGGAGACCAGCTGGTGGCGGAAGCGGTGGGCCACTGGGCAGAGCCAATGGGGGAACCGGCAAAGCTGCAGGTAATGTTGGTGGAAGTGGTATGGCCACGTGAGAGGTATCTGGAGTTGCATCATCTGATTTTGACAAACTTGAGTCACTTTCTTCGTCAGAACTGTCATCAGACTCGTCAGACTCGTCTTTCGTGTCACTTTCGCTACCCTTTCGTTCGGCGGCGCGTTCCTTTTCCTTTTTTTTATGTACATTTTCCATCTCTTTCATGAATTCGTCAATGTTTTGGCCGGAAATAGCCAGCATTCGTTGCTGCAATGCATTGGGCTTCGGAATATCTTCCCCATCCTTACCCTTGGTGGGATCTATTCGTTGCTTTTTGCTGGGTTCACGCTGAAGTGGTTCATCATCTTCGGCATCTGTATCTAGATCCGACATTTCGAAAAGGTCTGGGGGAGGACCGGGTGGCACACCAGGTGGTTCGAGTTTCTTAGCATCCAAAGGTTTTTCTTCGGACTTTTGCTGCATTTCGTTTGGTTTCCGAAGAATTCCTGGAGGCGCACCTGGAGCAAAGGGTGGCAGGGACAGAGCGGCTGGCGGCGGCGGCAACCGGTTTGGTGGTCCAGGAAACGGCAAAACACCCGCAGTAGCATTTACCTAGAAATTGAACCTGAACAATCTGTACATTCGGCATTAAATTCCATGACTTACTTGCGCGGGGAGAGGAATCTCATCGATTTGGACACTCTGTGCATGCTTCACGCTTTCATAGTACTGTTGCTTCTTTAGACGTTTCTTCTCATAATCTACTTCTTTTCGTTTCAGCTCAGCCCAATGTTCTGGGTCATCAGTGTGCTATTTAAAAACAACATACCATACATCAATAGGTTTGTCTGAAAAGTTAGAATTTCATTTGACTTACATAGAGCCGCATAACACGGTCAAAGGTTTCCTTCAGTTTTTTTCTTTTATCACGTAGAACCTTTTCATTTAAAGGAGATGGCTGCAGTACATTGTACTCTGCAATAGACAGACAGTTTCGGCATTCATTGCAATAGTTAGTAAATCGACTTACCCATTTCATCAATTTTCTCCATTTCCTCTAGAATCTGTCCAGGGTCTTTGTTTTTTAGCACAGCGGCACGGACCATTTGCCGCTGGCGTTTGTTTTTCTTCAGCTCCTTCTTTCGAGCTTCTTTTCCTATAGGGAAAGAAATGGTCATAGGGATTTGCAGTTTGTGCAGAGCTTCTGGGCAACTTACTTGCTTGATCTGTTGGATTCATGTATTTACCACTTTTAGTGGTATTAATTGAGCGACGTCCCATGTTTTTGAGTTAGCAATTATCAGTGGAAAATGAAATGAATTAAAAATACAAAGTTTGCGTCTTGAAGCACGATAAAAGCAAATCTTGGTTTGACAGGTTTAACATACGTAAGTGTCAAACATTTTTTTTTTTAAAAAAAAAACTGCGCCTCCAGGGTTATACTGAAAAATCTAGTACAATCAAGGGGAAAGAAAAATGCATATATTTTGGTTATTAACTATGTAAACTATGTTTAACCCCAGTTGTGATGGTGAGATACATAATTCACTTGGAATATATGTTTATATATTTTTTGTTAACGGTTTTTTTGCTCTCAAAATGTGTGCTTTATCTTATTTATTTTAAGTTGTTTGATTAAGAAAGGATATATGACAGCTTAACATAATACTCGTATCACAACTATGACGAGCAGATCCTAGAAACCATTATGGAAAAGCGCGTCAAACAGCCAGCCATGAAAAATACGGCAATATAATCTTAAATTAACTAATTAAATCGGTATCGATCTCTGCATTTAGTTGAAAATGCTAAGTAAATTCGCTTCTTTCTGCGAATCGACTCAATAAAATCCCTTAACAATTCAGAAAAGAAAAAAATTGTTGATTTACTACAAAAATGCTAAGCAAAACTTTGAGAGCCTCTGTGTATGTTTTTGATGTTACAATCTACTACCTTTAAAGGTAGCAACCGTTTTGTTTTGATAAAAATTACAAAATTAACAAAAACCTTGGAATCGTTCGTTTATTTCACTTCGATTTTTGTTTGTTTTATTTACGTTTATGGACGAAAATTATAAATTGGTGCGCCCGGTTGATCCGGCTAAGTGCCGCCCTAAGATCAGAGAAAGTAAGTTAAAGCTGAAAATTATCACAACTCACATGTTGAACAACGCGTCCTTTTTGTAGAATTTGCCAAACTCACTCTTTCGTCGAACAAAAAGAAACAGGAGGACATAGAAGAACGCCAGCAGCAGGTTAGGAAATCAGCCAAGGAAGCTAACGTCAGTCGAAATATCTTGAGTGATTTATTGACTGATGATGATGAATCCGATGGCGACAAGAAAAAAGGAAATCGTATATTGCGCACGGATTCCTCCCCAAGCGACGGGTATATTGCACCACGGAGGCAAACATTAAACAGCACTGACGCGACGCATTGCTCACAGGTCGAACAGGACCCCGAAAAGTCACTTGAAATGGAGCCACTTAGGGTAAGTGTCTTGGAAAACACCGAACGTCAGACTGAATTTGATGATGTAATTGAGACCTTGTCCTCACGGGTGAGTTCACTGGCTATGGTGGCAGCGCCTCCTGTTGAACAGATTTTCCTTTCGGATGTGAGCCAAATTGTGTCGACAGAAAGTCAGAAGATATGCGGCGGTCAAAGATTCTCTGATTTATTGCGAAGGAAATGTAAAAAAGAACCAGATGTGACGCTTTTGATCTCATCGGCCTCCAGTGACGGAAGTGGAAGTGTCATCTCCATATCAGACTCGTCGGAAGACGAACATATCGTAAATGTATCTAATTCACTTGCTAGTGCAACAGCGATTTCCCAAACTTCAGCTATAGCTAAGGCTGATCGCATGGCTGCATTTTTGCGTGATGTTCGGAGAAACTATGGCTTGCCAGTTAATTCTCCGAATGCTGATTATGAATCAAGACAAAGAATCATAGCTACTGCCGACACCGAACCAATGACAATGGACAATGACTCGCGCAGTTGCGGTACTGCTGCAGGGATAGCAGCTGCTGACACAGAGTCTATGACTCCAGAGAAAGATACCACTAAGCAGTACATGGAGCAGACCCCTAAAAATGCATCCGAAAGAAGACTAGCCTTGAACGATACTGAGGATATGACTATGTTGAGTGAAACAATTCAAAGTTCGCCACACTATGCGCCCGTTATGAACGTGGGTAGCAAACATCTTGACGAAAGCTTGCATGAATCAAGAGGTTCAATTCCAGACGACTCGCTAACTATCGCCGAAACGTCGGAGGAAGAAGAGGCGGACCAAAGCAAAGAAGAACCCCAGGCGCAAGGATCTCTCAGACCAAGCGTTTCTCTATCGCAGCAAAGATCTAAGCAGTCATCCGTATCAAGCGAAAACGATTCCAATTTTCAGATAAACATCTCGGCAAAAATTAACATAAAAATTAAAGTCTCCCAGCAAATTGAAGATTCCAGCTCGACGGAAGACTCAGACACAACAGACCCATCTGCGGGAAAATCCAATGACCAGTCGGTGTCTAGTTCATCACACGGCGACGAAGGACCAAAAAGTAGTGCCCAGAAAGCTAAGAGCCAGGTGAATGCGATAGAGGACGTGCCTCATTCGCCTCCGGAACGAGATGTTTCCTTAATGTTGCCTGAACCGGTCCACAAGTCACCAGACGGGTTTATGGAGAGTGCCCAACGCCTGCTCAATGAATTGTATGGTAATAGTTGGAAAACCCCCAAAGTGCTGCGTTCGCTTAAGAAAACCGCGGTACCTTCTAGAAGAAGAGTAATTTCGAAATTACCGGAGGAGGATACTGTTCCATTAGCCAAATACAGTCCAATAAAACCCGAACTGGAACAAAAGAATGAGAGCGCACTTGATGACTTCTCCATTTGTAAGTATGATTTGATTTTTTATGTATTTTATTTCTCTAATCTAATAATTGACAGTTCGACGGAACATTCCCCAAGATTTGGATTCAACACGTTTGCCAACATCTCCGTGTTCCACCTTTAAGGAACCAATAATAAAATTGCCACCGGCCCGACGTGTTTTGCGAGGGGAAAAAGTAAGTGAAGACACAGCTCCAATGAAGACACAACAAGGACAATTAATAAAGACTAAGAGCGGCAGAGAGGTACGCACCAAATGGCGATCGATCGCTGACAGTGACATCGAGTCTGAAGGTGAAAATGCATCTGACCAATCTTGGAACAATTCGAATTCAGAGGAGGAGAACAAAAAGCCACCACCGAGACCAAAGAACCGGGGCAAGAGAAAAGTCAATCTGACTGCTTCAAAGAACGACAACGAGCTGGTATACTTGGACCTGAGCAAAGACGAAGTTGAAGTGCAAAAGAATATTTCTCTTAGCCCGCCAGCAAATAACGGTGAGTAATTAGACAAATTTTGTTCTGTCAACAGAATCATTTGAATGAATAATTGTTTAGACGCGAAATTCACGCAGCGACTTGATGATATCCTCAAGAGCTGTAAATTCAAGGACAAAGCTAAAATTGAATGCACCCCGGACGGAGGGGGCAAGACAAAGCGCAAACTATTTACAGCGCAACTCAACGAAAATGAAGAGTCCCCAGTTTTTGACTCTCCCAGAGAACGGATTCAAAACATTGACAATGACGATGATTGCGTTTCGTTATCAGGCGCGTTAATGCCGGCAAAATTTGAACCCTTCAACAAGTATCTCGAATCGGTAAAGTTGGGAAAACCAATTTTCAAAATTCAAACACCGAAATCGCAGCGTGAAGCACCCAGCCCGGCTGTACCAAAGACGCCGAGATCGGCAACCAAGGAATTGCGAATAATTGGCGATCTTAGTGCAACGCCAAAGGACAAATATGGCTTCCTTAAGTCATTGGATCGTAAGTTTTGCAAAAATTTACGCATCGCATGATGTATTTCATATGTTTTGTATTTGTAGTCTGCGTTGGGAAGTCACTAGCACATCCGGATGCACTCTATTACAGGGACAATTTCCGACTGAAAAAGGACGAATTGACAACAAAGCTCTACGAAATCTACAATGAGAAGTGCTTTGATGGGAAGCTTAACGTCCCCATTAACTGGAATAAGAAGCTGACACACACTGCTGGCCGTTGTATGAATAAGAAGCGGTAAGTGGGTGTAAAATGTTGGTGTCTCGTTTAGCATGATGTTCATAATACTGACAAGAAGTTAACTGTTGGACTTTGTATTATTCAGTTTTGAATTGGAAGAATTTTGCAAAAGACGTGGGCTGTCTCCAGTTACTTCGGTGATCGGCTACGCAATCTTAGTTAGTTGAGGTCCCCCCCTCTTATGCGGGCCACTTAAGGCCAGGCCTTGTCTCTCCGCATTAAAGTACAGTCTGCGGGCTGAAGTGTGGTCGTTCATTCGATCTACATACTTTTGTCTGACCAATGCTACCAAGTCATGTTTTGTAGTGCCTCGGCTAGACCGTCTGTGCCCAGCAGCGCATGTGGTTTTTAGATTAGGTATTGCTATTCTCATTTCTGAATGCTGAACAGTTCACTCTGCCTAACAAGCAGTTTGCAAAAATGTAGTTTTCATATTCTCAGCTACTACTACATTCTCTAGGGAAATTCGATCGGTAAAGGTGCTGGTTTCTTCTTCCGATTTCAATTTAAGACGTTACATTCTGCAACAAAGCCCTAATTACGTTTCGGATAGGCTTTGCTTTGCTACACCAAAATCATCGTATTAAACATCGTTCTCTTACCCGTGCATAGGGGCTTATCTACTTTATTGCAGTCCAGAGCTTCCGGCAGTTGTTTGCTGCAGACGGCCTGTTCATGGTGCGAACATATTACGGGAGTTAAATCCACACACAACCTTCAACATGGAGGAAATACCTTGAACAGAAGGACTCGGATACTCCGAAGGCAGTAAGCCGTATCGGAAATGTGAGTTAAGGGTTCATCCGCCACCAACTCAGTGTTGGAGATCTCTATAGGCCTGAGAACTAAATTCGTCAAAGCAGATCATGTAAGGATATTTTCGACTTAACTGGAATTGGAACGCCTTCGTTAATTCCATTCTAACAATTTGTCGGAAACGTTTACTATAAAAGAAATCCGCTTAAACGATTTTCACCGTTATTATCTTGGCTTTTAAAAGGGACTACAAAGCTAACTATACTCCACTCGCATTCAAATTAATTTCCTTGATAGTGTCTTTCTTTTGTCAAGTCAAGTCAATATTAATTGTAAAAACACCTTATTTTAGCCTCGGTGAACGAACCTGTGCCATAGAGCTGAGCGAAAAGGTCCTAACCAGTGCTGATCGATTGCGCTGCACCCTTATCCATGAATTGTGTCATGCGGCGACGTGGATTTTTAACGGCGAAGGTGGTCATGGTGCCACTTGGAAGTCGTGGGCACGCAGAGCCACTCAAGTCTTCCCCGAGCTGCCAAAGATCGGAGTATGTCATCAGTACGACATTGAATATAAATACACGTACAAGTGCACTCTTTGTGCAGCCAAGTAAGTAAATTCAAATATAGAAAAAACTAAATTTCATTGCAATTTCATTTTGATTTCAGATCTCATGCACATTCCAAGTCAAAGAAAGTGGAAAACATAAGGTGTTCCTACTGCCACGGAGCAATCGAGGTGTATCTCAACAAAAAAGATAAAGATGGCAATATATTAGCGACTCCAGTAAAAGAGCCAACTGGCTTCGCAAAGTTTGTCAAGGACAAGTACAAGGAATTCAAAAGACCCGAACTCAAGCACGCCGATGTCATGAAGTTGTTGAGTAGTGAATTCGCTTCTATGAAGGTTGACGGTAGAGCATAATGAAGAAACAATTATATTATTTTTATTTTTTATTTTTCTAACTGCATTTATATCATAATTGAAATAATGTGTCTTTATTTTTTTAACAAAGTTTATTATAATTGGCGTGCAATTTTGATTTTTTAAACGAAGTTTGATTACTTGAATTGGTTTTCATTTTTATCTTAAGAGCTTTTGCAGTAAGGCGTAACTATTTAATAGCTAAAGGAATACAATTCTACCAAGCTCTTTACAACCTCATACTTACGGTTACCAACAGTGGTATTTTGGCCCGGAGACTCCGGGAATTTGGTTCTATCTCCGGGCTCCGGACCTTGCCGAATTTTCTCCGGGCCGCAAATTAACTTACTTAATTCTTTAGGATTTGGTGTTGCGAAGACGACATAAGGCTATATCAAAATAAAATCAGAAATCGATAACAATCGAGTCAGTCACGATATAAGAAGTTTTGGTTCGAGAAATTTCAGCTCTAGACTTAAACAAGTTCAAGAACAGTTCGAAAAAAGCAATAAGGGATATATCGAAAAACTAAAAACAATCAAAGAATAATTGTCAAGAAGCCTTTTTCCACAACGGGTTACGATTATCTATATTAAAGCTGGTTAAGATGCTACTAACAGAATAGCTATTTGATATGTAAGAATATATGTGTTTTTTTTTTAATATATTTTATCATCTCTTTTTATATATTATACCAAGGGCATAATCGTTTTGCAACATAGTTTGTCCCCTTAATATTTGTCATAGACCTCTAAAGCATATATGTACATATATTTGTGGATAGCATCAAATGTTATGGTCATTGGATTTAAGGCCTTACAATTTTGAACTGGAAAGCTGAAATTCGTAAATGTCCCCTGTGTCCGAAATGTTTAAATATAAATATATTAATACGACCACGAGAAAGGGTTAAGATATTCCCACAATCTGACCTCCTTGACAAATTTGTCACGCATAATTTGTGTGGACGTTTTCTAGCAAAATTTTGTTTGCATTGAAAATCGGCATTAACTAAGAACTTGGCTTTCTTATTTCTTCTTTAACTAATTTCCATGGTTTGGAAGCTTCTTTGACGTTTATCTACGTTGATGTGATTGAATTAAAAAAAAAATACTAAAATACTTATTTTTTGTAAAAGGAACCGAAGTCATTTTAAATATAATGTAGTCAGATGTTGATAAAGTTACCATTTTTGAATCCAAAAAAAGTCTGACAAATCAAGGATTTGTGGTGTTGTTACTCTAACCCCAAAAAGGTTAGGAAAAAATAAATTTGTAAATCTCCGGGCCTAGCCTTTCCTGGAGTTGGTTACCCTACTCTTACTTTGTATGCAAATGTTAAATTCTACAATCAAAGATAAAACTAAGAGAAGTGCCTCTCCGTTAAAATGGCGGTCATGTATCATAAATTATTTTTTTCGGATTGAATCAAATCTTGAAAAGGGCCAACGAATTTAAATTCGAAACTCATCATATTTTCATCAATATTCATTTTCAGCGGTTCTATATGACTATTCGGAAAATCGGCGTAATTATTCCAGTTCTGCCACGTTATACAGGAAAACACGGGGTGCAATTTGCTATTTAGAAATGGCTTTTCATCTAAAAGTAAAGTCATTCAGAAACGAAAACTTCGCACTCAGTTATTTGAAAGTCCGAATTAAATTTCCGAATTTTTGGAGCCCAATTGTTTTGTTTTTGAAATTCGTAATTTTGGTACTTGGCAACTCGGTTCTCTATGTCAAACTCATTCTTTTTCGGTTGGTTCTTCCAGAAATATATATATATAAAGATTCTTTATTTTCTCATTGGTGAAATTGATAAAAAACAGCTTGGACTTCAAAACAGCATTTTTTATTTAAAAATAAAATAGTTTGGCAGCACTGCTAAGTAATGAACCACAGTTTGAAAGAATCTAGAAAACATTTGACAGCTGCATCTGTCATACTAACTACAACAGCTATTTATCAACAAATTTGCGAATGCAAATATATTTTAACATTTTAGTTTCTTTCTTAAATAAATACAGATCAACGAATCGAAGAAATGAGAAACTGCTTTGTACTAGGATGCGATCAAGTTTGCAAAGGTGTTTCCAAACGAATGATGTTTAAAGCACCAAAGGTAATAATTAAACTAAATTTAAGTCTGTTCTTAACTTTCCTTTTCAAATAGGACAAAGATTTATTCGATGCATGGATGGCTGTTCTTCCGCATTATCGACAATTCAAAGCGCATGATAAAGTATGCGAACGTCATTTTCGCGAAGAAGAGATTTCTACCACCTATGACAACATCGTCGAAGGAGTAATATACAAAATTGAACGAGGAAGGCCCAGACTTCGGGCCAGTGCAGTCCCTACTCTTAACCTGAATCCAAACGGCGTAAGTGATCTTGCAGACGTACATATATTCCAACTTGAATATGATTTTCTTTTAGGCTCCTAAATATAGACGTTCTTTTGCCACCAGAAAAATATCGAAAATGGAACCCACGGATATTAAAAAACTGAAAAACTTAATGAATGCCGAAAGTGAATCGAAAGAAAACGAACAGCAACAGCAAGTATTAAATGAAGTGCGGCAGCTGGAAGAGGATGAGCTAGAGGAAGTGCATGACGTTCATGAAATTCAAATAGAGGAACAGACCAATACGACGGTAGCTGAAGAATTTACGGAATCAGAAGAAAACGGTGAAGAAGAACGCTTAGAAACTATAGAAATCTCCGAGATACATGGCAATCAGGAGCTGTTTGACAGTCTTTACGACGACATCTATGAAGTTGTCCTTCCCAACACATTATGGGGTGTGCATCGGTGCCCAGAACGCAGTGCTGTTTTCTTTTCCTTCATCGATCCGAGTGTATTTCGAACAACGAAGATGATCACCATTAACAATCAAGGCCAGGCAAAAATAGTGTTGGGTAATCGTTTGTTGACCGAACAAAGTCTCATCTGCGACATCAATTCGATCGAAGGGCTCTCTGAAGCTATTTCCCAAATCGATGACATGAAACTCTGTCTCAGAGTGTACGACAATGAATTGTGTGAAGTGACCGTGAAGGAAGACTCAGAGATGTGCTCGCTGTGTTCTCAAACTCAAATGCAATGAGAAACCCCAAATAGATTAGTTAAGAACTATATTAAACAAATACATATATATTTTCTTTTTTAACAAGCTCAAATTAGGTCAAATAAAAAAACTTAAATGAGATTAAATCGAAATTGGTTTGAATGGCTCCGCTTCACCTCGATGTTCGAGGTGTTTCATGTACGCCAAAAATATCGTCCAGATCAGGCTGCATACGCTGATGAATGGCACACGATTGCGTTCGGGGATAAGCGAGAAATTGATTGTGGCTATCACCGGCCAGACACAAAGCGCCACCTAAAAGCGATTCTTTAAGAAGGAAGTTGCATTGCAAATCAGCTAGCGCTTACCTTGTAAGTGGGCAGAAACTTGTTCCCTACTTCTACCACTGCTTCTCGCACCGTCTTCATTTCCAGCAGACTCATGAAGAAGAAGAAACAAGTCATTGCACCTGGAGTATAGGAAATTTGCTCGACCACCGCTTTTATCAAGGCAGTTCGCAGCGATGTTTGAGGCCACATTGCCGATGAGATCTTTACCCAGCCATACAGAGTAGGGGCTACAAAAAGTCCGCCATAAAGGCTAAATCTTAGGCACCGCCACCAGTCGTATGTTCCTGTAAAGATAGCAAATGCCTTTGTAATTATTTTTCTGTGCAGCGTGTTCGATTGAACTTACCCCAACTTTTGCCTTCGATTGTCTGTTGAATTATGCTACTCGTAGGCCAAATAAGGCTGTACGATACCATACCCCTCACCATCGGATACTTTGTGGCTAATACTTTTATTTTACTAACTAAGGTCATTTCGATATTTGTTTGCTTAATACCTGGCAAATGAATTAGAAATTGGTTGACGAACGGTATTTTAAAAATACAGCCTTGATATTGCCTATTCGCCTGTTCGCTTGATATGAAAAATGTTCACCTTCTCTGTCGCTGTAGATGTTTTTGTTGCACAGTAAATGTATTTTCCATTGGACATTTCAGATTGATTGGTGTAATCTCGTGTGCTCGGAGACGGTAAGCAAAATGCAACAAATAATGCGTTTCAAGTTGAAGGAGTTTCAATTTTGTAGAACCGATAGCTGGTATTTAGTAAGACCGTCGTGATCTTTATCGACAATCAAGCGCTCATCAAAGCCCTAGAATCGGCAAGAGTAAAATCTAAGCAGGTAAAGCAATATAAAGAATCTCTTAATGATTTTGCCGACAGATATGAAATCTGTGCTGAGTTCCCGGACACAGCTACATTCCAAGCAATTGCAGAATGAATGAACTACTCAAATAAGTCACCAGATAGTATGTGTCTAAAAACTTAGATGTATCGCCCACTCTCATACAAACGATCAAAAACAATGTATCCGTAACTGCACTTGCATCGAGGCTAGTCGTCTGGACTTAGTTTAATGTTTAAAAAAACATTATTTAATGATTATGAAAAATATGTCTTCGTGCTGTGATCAATCACTAGCTACTGCCTGTAAGACAGAAACGCTATTTGAATGGGAGCACCGTCTAACAGCATCGGAAGGAGCTTCAAGGACGTCGAGAAAAAGGAAACCACAACACACTCTCCATGCAATTGTTTCGCACCCGTTAGGAAATATAAGATGAATGCTTTTTTTGAAAATATGAGTGATCTGAACAGCGTACGTTGAGATGATTGCGTCAGTTATCTCATCTGACTCGGTTCTAAAACAAAAAGTTTTGGGTTTGATTGTATTAGTCATTCCACTTTTATCCCCTCCAAAGTTTCAATAGTTTTGGGTGTAATTGCCTTGGGCACATGGCTCTCCCCCTCTTCAAAGGCTCTGTTATTTTCCCCCAAACCCCTATCTGCGTTCGGCCCTGTTTAATTTTGTTTTTTTCCCTAATTAACCCGTTTGTTTGCTGTGTGAATTATGAATATACTCGATTTGCGTGGTAAGTATTCGAATATTATTCAGATAAGACATTTTTTATCACACCCAAAAATATATGTATTTGTCAAAGTTTTCAGCTGATAGAAAACAATTTCTTCTTAGATGCCTTTACATTAAAAGGCTGAAGTTCAAAATATGTACTCCCCTAAGGGCAGAAATGTTCAAGTTTGTATTGCCAATTCCAAGCACGGGCTTTAAGGAAATGACATTAGGGTTTAGGAGAGAGGATGAGAAACCGATGCACTTTGATTTTAAATATTTGCAAATTGTAGTGATTAGGAAAAACATAGTGAAGTAGAGCACTCCACATTCGTGTTGTGCGGCAGAGGAACGAATCTTAATATTTCACAGTGCGTCCGAATACAGGCTTTACGGTGAACTGATAAACATTCCTAGCATGACGAGTATTGCGGTTGAAATGTTGTGGTGGAATCATGACACTTGAGGAATTGACCAGATAGTCTTATAATTCATCCTCAAACGTAAACTCAACTGTTTTTACCCAGATAATTTGCATTTAAATATAATATCGTTTTCGTTTGGTAATCCGGAAGAGCTCTCCGATCCGGGATGCGAATCGATCAAGCAAACATATTTCATTTGAATTTAAAGTGTAAATGCCGCTGGATTTGTGTATATGTATTTCCATCCGCCTCACTACCAATTTGATGACGTTAAAGGGGATGGAAGACAAATAGTGTTAGTCGCATTGTACCTGATATGTTTTTAAAATTAAACCCAATATAATTTCATTATTTGTTTAGTTAAATTTCCACTTTCAGCCAATCTCTTCAAAATTGAAGAATTATTAAATGCAACGGCAATAAATATGACATTTATCTTGTTTGTTCCCACGAGAGGCAACTGTCATTTATGTACCAAACGAACACTTTCAGAAGAGTCCAGAAGTCTTCCGGATTACCAACCGGAAACGACATAAGTTTACGTGCAAATCAAATGGGATAAGCTTGCACACATATAAGGAATTATATGAGTTTTGAGCAATTCCGTCCATTTTCGTTAATACCAAGCGTCAAATCTCTGACTTACACGCATTCACAGATAGGAATTATGAGAGACGTTTTAGCGTACAGGGTACGGGTAAATGCAGAGTTAACTAACTGGTTAATTACTCCTCTGTCGGTGGAATGCAACTGGCTATTTTGAAAACAACTGTCTCTCGAGGACCAACTGTCAGAAGGCTTCAGGAATCAGGACGCTTCTGGATTACCAATCGAAAACTTGGTACGTATGTAGGTAATTTAAGAATGAACATTGTTTGATACACATTCTTGTTGTTGTGTACTCAAATTGTTATATTTATATTTATCCAATACGACTGGGCACAGCTGCTAAGGTAGGTATGGATTTCGCAGAGTAGGTATACCTAACGCGTCATGAGAAGCTTCTCAAAAACTCTGCCGTTCGGAATCGGCATGCAATTTTAGTATGTATACGTACTGCATAAGTACATACGTGTCCACTGCTGTTATGAGATCATAAAACACTGCACTTCTGGTTTTCAATGGTTCATTAATAATTTCCGTTGTCTCACTAACTAAATGTGACGATTAAACATGTTTGAATCGAAACATACCAAAGTATGTTGCACCTAACATATGTTTTTAGTAAACAATTTTCACATATTCAAGATCTTACACAACAACTAAATACTATTTGCCAATATCCCGAATTTCACTATCGTTCGAAGAGGCTATTTTTAAAAATTCATTCAACGGAAGTTGAACGATGATTGTCATTGCCATTATGTCTGTCAGGTACAGGGTTGTATATCAAGGCCGTAAATTAAACTATTAAACAAAAAATTACACAAAATTGCCACACTTGTTGACAATTTGTCTTGCAATCTCTAACATCACGCACACAATTCAAATTAATCAGCGTTTATTATACCGTACCTAATAGAATCAAAAATACTTGCAACGAAATGCAGTCACTTGGCGGGACGTTCTCGTACTGCAACACTGCACGAACCTAACTATTTGAATTACATATTTTCATTTAAAAAAAAGCTTGCGAAAGTTTTTCTTAAATTTATTTTTAAATGGATTCACTGGCAAATTGTTGCATGAATGTTTTTATACAGAACTCTATCAACTTGATAGAGAAATTATGTTGAACAGAACAACGAGCGTAACTGACTAAAGGATAATATGCGGAGGACATTTTGATTATGTCCACAATATCAAGATAATATAGAAGGGTTGATTTTGGTTATGAAGCCATAATAAGGTTTGTCCATCATAATGACCTAGTAATGAAAGAACATGTGGAATGTAATGTTACTTAAATCAGCACGTGCTTGTAATTATGATCTTTTAGTTGAATTCAAACGAGAAGAATTCATACATACATATTTTATACATTGATTGCTTGTAAGAAATGTTATGTAAAAATTGCACATTTGCTGCAACATCGTCATAAGCTGAAAATGAATGTATTAAAGTATTTTAAATTTTTTGTTAGCTTTTGGTTGATACTTTAAAATAGCATATTTTTTTTTTAACAAAATTGTTATTGAATTCAGATTCAATGAACCCTTTAACAAATTTTAGAATTGTTATGTCCCTATTGAAAACCTCGACCAAGCAAAATAAAATTCATGCGAATTTGAATCGCCTCACTTTCAATCCGATGACGATGAAGGGGATAGAATATGTTTAAATTTTATTAAAATATTAAAAAAGTCTTTTCACATTTTTTCACACTAAAGGGAATTTGGATACCCTTATAATGAAGTATCGCAGTGCAAGCATTAGGGAAGTGAAGGATTAGGAAAAAGGAGATGCCAATGCACGTCGGTTTTAAATGTCTGTGAACTATAATGTGCAGGAAAAACAGAGCGTGGTAGAGCATTCCACATTCGTATTGTACGGTTATAGGCGTAAGAGTGAACTGATGTGCATTCCTAGCATCTCGATCAACCATAAGTTTAATCGCACGATTTTGAATCCTATCTGGTAGCGCCAAATATGTAATTGGTGCACCAGACCAGATGTAAGCATTATACTAAAGTTTGGGGGCGAATAAACGCCTTGTAAATTGTAAAATATTTCCTAGGCATTTTGCAGCATTCATGGCGACGTCGAATAAGTGGTCATTCCAACGACGTTTGTCATTCACGCACATACCGAGGATGGAAAATCTTTCGCTTTCAGCTTGCATAAGCTGACAACATTTTCATTTCTTCTGTGGTACGAACGTAACTAATGACTCCGTGAGTAGGTGCAGTGGCTTATTGCTTAAGTGAGTTGGCCAACTGAGCTAGTAATTGAAAGCCGTGCTCCACTATTTCACAACATGCAATTTTCAAATGATGTATAGTTTGATGGGTTTGGAGTCTTTTCTTAGTCATGATTGTCCCAGGATTAGATCGGCAGTGAGGCGGTTGGAAATACATATACACAAATACAACCACAAATAGACCTTAAATTCAAATGAAATATGTTTGCTTGTTCGATTGGCATCCCGGATCGGAGAGCTCTTCCGGATTACGAAACGAAAACGACATTAAAATCGGCCTGCCATAATTCTGTCGCTTGGCATGAAGTTCATGAACTTTGTTCATTGAAGACTAATAAGTATTTAAATAAAATTTGAGAGTTTCGAGTTATGACGTGCCAATAGAGCAAATCTTACATTACTTACTTAGGCAGCCTTCCATCCTCTGCGATCCTGGGCTTGCTGCTTCCAAACGGAGGTTCGGTCTTTCTCGAACATAAGGGCTTAGATTCGAAAATCCTCTTGGCTGGAACTCCACTGTACATTCGCTCGGTGTGGCCGATCCAATGGAGTCGACTTCTCTTGACTTTTTGGAATTCATCTATATCTTGGTACAGCTAATAGAGTTTGCGGTTGTATCTTCTACTCTACTTCAGTGCAGTAGATCAAAATTAGCTGGATTAGGGCTCAGTGCACATTTTCCTACTAGCAGGGAGATTTTGAACCCATTTGCTTGCCAAACCGAAGTAGCAGCGATTTCCTAGTGTAATTTTTCGTCGGATTTCCACTAACTTGTCATTCGTGAAGTTGATATTTACACCGATGTAAATATACTCCTTAATTACCCCTAACTTGCTGCTGTCAATAATGAAATGTTGTCCTATTCGGTGAACAGATGCTTTCTTGTTTTTTAATAGCATGTATTTAGTCACGTCCTCATATCCCAGTAGCTGGACTAATCTGTTGAAAATAGTGCCTTCCCTGTTGATACTTGCTCTGCGCACTGTTTGCTCTAGAACAAGATTGATGAATTCACACCACGGCGATCGCCATGAAGAGCTCCTGACTATGAATGTTGTCATATGCGGGTTTAAATTCGATGAAAAGATGGTGTGTCTCTTGAAATTACTTGATATTTTCCAGAATTGCCTAAGTATTAAAATTAGGTCTACAGTCGATCTGCTGGACCTAAAGGTTTTGAGACGTTCACAAAGTACGTTGAATAGGATTTTATATGCAACATTTAACAGGTATATGCATCGATAGTTCTTGCAAAACATAGGATTACCTTTCTTGTAGATGGTGCATATGGAGCTGATGCATATCAGGAATGGCGGCTTTGTTGTTCTTAAGCTTATAAAAAAGATAAGAACCAAGCCAACTTCTTCTGTACTGGGAGGCGGGACTGAGATTTCATTAATTTTCGTCTCCTAGATCACGGTAATGTCTGCCTTATACCGCGTGAGGATAGACTCATATTTCTGAGTAGCATTTGGGTGTAGACTGTCCGTACATACCAGGACTCTCATCTACGTTAAGGTTCCGTGCCTGTATTGTGTCTCTCAAAATTAAAAGTTTTTGACATGGACAGGAACTAACAACAACGCTAAATCCCTCAACCTAGAGTGCCAGGCCCTGGCTTTGACCGTAGTACAGCAGACGCCAGTTAATTATGATATTTATCTGCGTACCTGGATGCATCCTAACAAACCTCTCAAAAAAAAAAATCCGATGAAGATCATTAAATTAAAATAAATGCTTTAATATAATTTAAAATTTGTCTACTATGTACATACATTACAACTTATGATTGTGAAAAATCATGAGTATAAATACAATTGGCTTTATTGTCGCTGTTTATTCACATAGAATTGCGAATAGAAACCTAATTGAATTCGGTGGGTATTGAATTTACTTTATCCTACCATCTGCTTCTGCCATTAGCATATCCTTCTCTTGCTGTTCCTTCTGTTTCATGTATGCTAAAAATACTGTCCACATTACACTAATAATGCTAACGAAAACAACTCTATTTGGTTCAGGTACTAGGGAAAAGTTTATAGTTTGTACAATTGGCCAAACGCAAATTCCCACCTAAAAGATAAATTAATTACATCTACATCTTTTTGATTATGCCTTTAGTTTACCTTCCATGTAGGCAAGAATTTTTGTTTTAATTCAGAGACACCATCACCGAAACTTTTGCCTTCCAACAAGTTCATTCCGATGAAAAAACTGCTCATTGCAAACGGTCCGTAGGAGATCTGTTCTACAGCGGCCTGAAAGTTGTTGCATAAAGTAATTTTACGCTTCTTTAAGATTTTAAAAATGTTTGTCTTACTTTTATAATGCCTGATCTAAAGTTTGTTCTAGGCCACATTACGCTTGACAAGCGTACCCATCCATATAGGGTTGGTGCTACAAATAACCCACCAAATATACTATAACGCAAGCATCGTTTCCAGTCCAAAGTACCTTAAAATAAATTGAAATAAAATATTATATAAAAATTGGATTGCACTGTTGTAACTTAATTCTTACCAATGGATTTTCCTTCGATCGCTTGTTGTATTGCAGAACTCGTCGGCCAAAGTATCGCATAAGATATTATTCCCCTGACCATAGGATGACGAGTGGTGAATGCTTTGAATTTACCCAACATTGTTTATATATTTGTTAATATATTTCGCTTCTTTTGTCCAGGACGTTTAAACAATCCTTGGGTCCTAAAAGAATATAGAAGTGAGAACATGGAAACTATTTTGCATTTTTGTTATTAAAATTTTTCGTAAATTTCTCTCCCCGACACAGCCATTTTGACTGTCTTTACATTTCTTAAAGAAATAGTTGCGAAATAAAATATATAACCTGGGGTTTTATTATTTTAGTCTTCATCTTTTCATTTGCCGATGGGACAAGGTTATGTATGATCAGAAATAAAACAAAATAACTTTCCCACTCTTACCGCATCACCGCTGGTTCGCCATCAAAAATGATTTGGCAGGCCATCACTTTCGAAAAAAAATTACTGAATGTTATAAAAGAGTTTGGATAGGTACTGTGATTAATTGCAAACTATGAAGATTAAAAATATGAAACTTGGTTATTGAATTGAGGAGATTGAAAAGACATTACCGTTAGGGAGCGTATACGAGTATTTTACTATTTACAGGTTCATTAGAAAATTGCCTATTTAATTAATAAATTGAACAATTTTACCAAAGTGGCTCTTAAACCAAGCAAGAGTTGCTATGGATTCAGTCTAAATAATGTGGAAAACTTTGTATTAACCAAGAAACAAGCATTGGACAAGCGTCATACGAAACTTTTTTCGCTACATGATGTGCATTTTTAAATCACATACCAAATTTATTTAAATCACTCTTTAAAATATTAGACGTAAACGGCCCATACAGGACCCAAAGCCTAGCTTCTCAACCACTGCGCTACTACTACTCAAGTAGTGCTTATTTCGCGAATGGTAACACTTAGCTCATGTCTGATTTGACAGATAAATAGTTTTATCCTTCCGCTGAACGAATATGGTTGTGTATACGCTTGAACAACGTTGGGAAATATTGCGTTTTAATTGGGCCATTTTTCATTTTTTTTTTTAATGAGCAAGGAGTGGCCGTTACAGTCAATGGCGATCGTTATCGGGCCATGTTGAACGAATTTTTGTTCACGAAAATTGAGAGGAGGATATTGGCAACATTTGGTTTCAACAAGACGGCACTACGTGCCACACAGCCGAAGCTCCACTCGATGTTTTGCGCCCTGTTAAAAAAAAAAAAGTTATTTGGCGGACAAATTAAACTGTAAATGTCGATTCCGAACGGCAATTAATTTTTGAGAAGCCTCTGATGACAGTTGTTACTCTTGGATGTTCGTCAGACGTTCGCAAGAGGTGGGGCAGCGAATAAAGGTGGTACAGGTCGGGATTTGAACCAGCGACCTCTCGCTTAATGATCTATTGCACTTAACCACTAAGCCACTGCATATAAAAAAATAGTAAAATTTTTCGCAATTCCCTTTATTAGTTTACGATTTTATAAATTACCGTTATTCGAATTTGTTGCCAAAAAGCTGAGTATGCAGTATTTTTGGCCTGATCGCAAGTATTCTTAGTACAAAAAAGACCAAAATCCTTTAGAACCATTAACTAACATTTACTTAAATATTGATAAGTGATTTTCCAAACACCAAAAACCTTATATACGAACTTTGAAGCAAATTCGTCGAACCGTTTCGGCATACGGTGCCCAGACCGACAGATGGACACCATTATCCATTTTTTTTTTTGGCTTCTCTATAGTCGTATAACATCCCTTATACTCAGTTTGAGTTCGAAATTTCCACACAATTTAGTTTAAGAAAATGAGACATTACCGTTGTGGCTTCGATGGTGTTGTGCACAGTCGATTACTGATGGGGAATATGTTTTTCGAACTAATGACAAATATATGGACCAAGCCAGCGCCACACAAAGGAATCTAATAATCAACCGTGACGAACCAGGAAACAGCACTAATTCCAGCCTTCATTGTATAATTGGCGCAAACTTGCCAGCATATAATAGCCACACGCGTTTTTACACGAAAACAAATTAAAAAATTAACGAACAAAGTTTGTACACTGATTGCGATCTAATTAACTATAATTACAATGCAAACGTTTCGAAACTTCTGATTTCGATGGCTCTAGGAAATAAGGCCCCAAGCCTAATGTCATTAGGAAATAAAGCCCAACTTTTGGGCTTTATTTCATTTTTATTTTGGGGCTTTATTTCCTAGAGCCGATTTCGGTGACTTCATCTGTCAACAAGTAGTATCAACTAGTTCAGGTTGGGAACAAAAAGGTTCAAACCCTGCCCTAAAAGCCGTTTGGACATGAAAAAATTAGCTGAATGTAAATATATATGTACATAGGTAAAATGTTTATTTATTTATTTTCTAAACATTATGTTTAAAATAATTTCTAGTACACTAATCTTCGATCGTGTCAAACGACACCTGTGATTTCGCACAAACATTCGCTAGGCCTGATCCGACAGAAAGAACAGCGACATCATCCGTATAAGCCTGCGCGTAGGGCCAAAAACATGTAGTGATTTTTTAAGCGTAATTTTTTTTAAAAATCGAATAAAATACTCAACACATTTCCATTGTTTCACGAGCATATGTGGCATGTGGCACTGTCCTGATGAAACCACATGTCAACCAAGTTCAACTCAGCCAACTGCGGCAAAATAAAGTCGCGTATCATGGCGCGATATAGTTCGCCGTTGACGGTAACATTTCTTCCACGGTCGTCTTTTAAGAAAAATGGACCGATGATGCCAAACTGTCGTTTTTTCGGCCTGACAAAACTTTACTCTTAAAATATCACCCTTTAGTGCCGATTTCTCAGAGGTAATAAGCATGAAAGAAAAAAAAACACATGCACGCACAAAAACTGATTTAACAGCGTCAATGGACAAGAACCATGTGTGCCTGTACTTCCTGAATTGGAAAAATATGCTTTAAGAAAATGCCAAAAAATGTAAGACTTCGTTTAAATACTTGAACTTAAATTTTGAATTCCCAGTTTAAATTCTAGTTGGAAGTTTTTTCTGAGACAATCATTGAAGCATTTAGACTAGTTCGAAGTCTTTCGATTACTATGAAATCTTTTATCATATTTATCAAACTCCTATTAACTATATTGATGCAGGTAATTCTGTCTATCTCTGGAACTATTCAATCGATTTTAAAAATTTATTCAGCATTTTAATGGTGATATCATGACGACATTTTTGCAGCATAACTTTTTTGAAATCATTTGTATATTGCTGTTTTGAAGGACATTTTACATGGAAATCCTTAAACACTCATAAATAAAAAACGAAAACATCATTCGAAAATGCTATTAAAATGTGGGCAATTATGTCTTTAAGCATTTTTTACCCGGAGGTCCTTATAACTTGAAAAAAGATCCTTGAAGCCCCAAAAAATGGCCTTTTTGGCTAATTTCATTTGTTATCATGAGTATTGCCGTTTTAAGGATATATTATATAGAGGTCCTTAACATCTAAATCTTAACAGGACATACTATCAAAATGTCGTTTGTAGATAGATGTCGTTTATAAGATTAATATAATTTTTCTTATAAATCAATATTTTACCGTATGTTTTTATTTTTACAAACAAAAAAATTCTAATGAACACTTTGGTACAAAAACAACCCTCACAGGAAAAAATCACTTTGTCTGGATCGCTTTCTCGCTTTACTGTGCGCTCAGCCTTATTTAGTAATACTAATGAAAACCCTCTTAAGAAAATCAGCATTAAATACAAACGCTTATAGATTCTCATGTCAGATAATATTTTGTAAAATCATTTTTAATTTGATGTAGATATATTGTTAGGTAAATTGTACTGATTATAACTAGGTACTAAATAATGCAACACTCAAACTAATGAAATATTAAAACACTATCATATAAACTAAAAATTTAATGATTGGGTGCGGGAAGTGCAACTTTTATTTTTCAAATGTGAATGATTTTTTTTTATTCTCTTTTGACTCAAAATAACAAAAATTGTTTGCAAAACTCACTAAGGTGGCCGAAAGCCAATATAAGCAAAAATGTTGCTTTCAATAATTTACAAGCATGTAGGGCAAATGTGACAAAGAAAACTTTTGGCTTACGTAGCCAATTTTTTTTTTTTTTTAAATCAGAAGTGATTAAAAACTTGCACAAACATACATAACTTCCTGCAAACTTCCATGTTTTAAGAGGACTTCCAGACTAAGCGATTTCCTGGGAGAGTTGCTTTTATACCAAAATATCAAAAAGAATTGTGTTGGTTGTAAAAGCTTGTCATTAAAAACAGCAATACTTAGATGATTTCAATTATTCAAATTGAATAATATATAATATATTATTCAAAAATTTTTGATGATTTCAACATGCATTTTATTTAGTAGAATGACTGCAACTTCAGGAAATGCAATACCCAAAGTATTGCATTCCTTGACAGCTCTAACCCAAACTGAAAACTACACGTGCTATAAAACAAACACATTTGACGAGTCATATTCATATCAGCACAAGACTGTCTAGCGCGTGTCTAATTTGTTTTTATTTTGCAAAAGAACGGTTGTATTTGTATGTGTGTATGTATGTATGTACAGAGTTCCATTTACTTAGTGTGTATCAAATTCATTTCCACTTGCGTATTGTCACTCTATGTTCCCAAATATGTGTATATAGGAATGAACTTTGTACAAACAAAACTTACATAATTTGTACCTACATAGATACATTTCCCATTACGAATTATCTGATACTAGATGTCTAGATCTGGTACTTCATCTAATCTTATATTTGTTTGATAATAATTTAACTAGTTAGTACAGGAGTACCTATGAACTAAATGAATCATGCCACGCGAATTGAATTCATTTATTTGAATTGGGTCTGCAATTTGAAATAAGTTCATTACCCACCTAACAACAAGCTTTTATCTACGTCAGATCAATGCAGAGCATTCTTTTTGTTCCCAATACGGGCAAAATACGTACAACTGCATCTTCCTGGCACAATACTTAATTTGATTTTATCAATAATTGGCGATTCTTCAATTTGTCTCACTATTATTCTCTGTCCCTCACAAAAACAAATTCAATAAAAATGTAAACAGACTGAAATCGGAAGTGAAACAACAAACAAAAGGTCAATGCGCAAGCACGTGAGACTGACCTTGGTTAGAATGCATACGCCGAGGGACAGCACAACACAAGCGTTCATAATATATAAGACACAAGTACCATGAAATGACAGCCAGCAAATGAACCTAAGTGTTGTCCATTATTAATTATTGCCTTTATATAAAATTATATATCGAAACCACTAAATAGGTACAATCACACAAAAGAATATGAAAGAATTGAAAATTATTTGATAACCGATTACACAACGCACAATTCAATTATGTATCTCCTACGGATGCGGAAGTAGTGCGAAAAATTGCGAAGGGCATGGAATAATTTTATGAAACTTTTCTTATGCGAATTTCGTGACACTCAAGTTGCCTATGATTATTTAATAGAAATATAAATAAAACTACCGTTTTCTATTTAAAAACAAAACACATCACGGTAATTTACTACACACCGTTCCACCAAAGTCAAAGTCAACTGTCAGAAATTTGCACTACAAATGTGATGTGAGTGGGAGATAACAAATTCTGCGAAACAGCAGAATGAATGTGTGACGTTATGAACTTTAAAAAAGCTTACAAGTTTTATTTTAAAAGTTTCTCTCATGAGTTGTTGCCATTGACCTCAAATAAATACGGTAGTATGAAAAACTTATTTTTAGTATTAAATCGTTTCTAATGTATTGGTTTTGGATTACTAGGCTTGCGGCTCTGAGACAACCCAAAATTTAATGTTTAAAGCTAAAGCTGACGAAATTGAAGATGCACCAATATATGTAGAAGCTTTTGCAATTTATATTTTGCTTTTAGCAGAATTTTGTTTATTTCGGAATATTCCATTTTAAAAATGCTGGATAATGTTAGTAGAAACAATTCAAATGTCATTCGAGTATCAGTAGCAACAGAACACTTTCAGAAAAGAAACTTTCAAACTTACCATCCCCAAACGTTTACCATAATATTCAGTTCAAATGATTGCAGTGGCCATTGTTCCAAGTTTTTGTTTGAAAATTCTTTCTTTTAAGTATTCCTCCATTATGGATTGGTGCATTATATTCTTGAAATGTCCTAGATATTCACCTAAGGAAATTTCCAAACTTGGGTTAAGCTGCTTCTAATCTATTCTTGTGGGAATTTGTAATAACATATAAATTAGACAACTCCAGACCGACAGTTTATATCAAAAGACCATTAAAGCTTTAAAAAAATGGTTCCTTTCTTGAATCATGAAAATAATAGTTATTTCCATCAGGACCGTACATGATTAATTTTTTTGTATTTTAAACATTACCCAATCATTCATTTTAAGAGTATAATAGATAAATTTTAGAGTCGCAGGAGGCTAATCTAAAAATAATACATATGTCCGCTTCCGATGCTCTTGCTTCTCGTTCTTTCTTGTTATTTCCATAAAACCCTCTGTTAACGCAAAAAAATACGCTTTAAGCATTCAGAAGACAAAAAATATGCAATACAAATCATAAAAGTAACCATAAATCAGAGAAGTAAAATAACCCTATACTAAATAGTGCGTGTAGTTAAGACCCATGAAAAGTCTTTGCCTGATAAAAAGGTTATCATATGCTGTCGTCTTACCTTTTTATCAAACATCATCTTCGCTGTCAACAATTCACTTTTGTCCTCGTCGGTCGACAGATGTTTGTTTGTTGAAAGCAGTTTTGTCTGTTTCTTTGTGAAATCTTTTATCACGCAGAGACGGATAACATCAAAACACTAGTACATAATCGAATTTGTAGATGATAACACTTGCTATCAAAAATAAAACATCAATTTCGCCATATATGAAATTATTACTTAATTTATTTCATACGCGTATAATATAATAACATAACAATCTTAATATTTAAATAATATTAGTACATTGCTCATTCGAAAATAAAAATTACTTAAAATATGATTTTTTTTTTATTTCTATTTTTTAATTTTTAATACAAATACATATGCATACAACTAACAAATAACACCAGTTAAATCGATTTTATTTAAGCACAAGCACAGATTTTATCTTGTCTTCATAGAAAACTACTTACAGCGTATCTACTTTGATTTTTGTTTTTCTAATTTACTAAATCTAAAATTATTCGCTATGCCTTAAAATAAAAAAATGCTTTAACATTTTTAATTAACAAAAATAAAATATATATTTATATATATATATATTATAGTTCATCTTTGTACAGTTATTATTATTTAAAGAAATAATGTAAAAAAAGAATAATACATAATACTTTCGAGTTCAATATACAACTTAAAACATAAATACTTATTTACAGCGCAAATTTTAAGGCATCTGTGAGATATTTTTATTATAAAAAGTTTATCATTTAGCAGTATGTAGCTACCTTGAAATTTATGTGTTCGTTTAGAATTAATTTATAAATAAATTAGGGATTTTAGTACAAGAATGGTTTTTATTTTGACTCAATGATGTAAATTGTGGCATGGCGGAATAATAATTTCAGTGAAAATATGTGTTGGTTGCAACTCTAGTTTATGAAAAGCGAGGCAGTATTTTCAGATCCTTTATCGTTTCTTAAAAATTAAATGGGGAAAGGACTCGTTTATGTCGTTTACAGTTAAATTGCCGTTACAGGTAATTTTAAAAGTATGGCAATTGCATTGATTCTTTAACATAAAACAAAAGAAACAAGTGAAGAGAGTTTACTTTTTTGATCGTATCAATAGATTTAAGGCCCCTGTTCCACTCTAGTAATAAGTACTTACAGTTCTCCTATGAAATTGATTAAAAAATCTACTCTCAGTGTTCGGACGGCTTGACAGCTGGCTATTTGTTTATTTTGACAAACTATGAGCTTATAAGTTAATACTATTCTCGAGTTTTCATTTATATGTATTTGGAGGGATAAACAGTTTTACGTAAATTTTTTTATTTTTTTTTTAAATCTCTTGGCAGGGAAAAAAACCAAAACCGACATACGGACCAGAAGAGATGCAATAAATGAGGAGGGCTATGATCCATATTATTCCGATCGTAAGCTCGTCGATTAAAAAAGAGAAGAATTAAAAAACTTTTATCACCAAGTCACTGTGTGCAGATACATGTCCCTTATTAGATCTGCAATCTCTATTTCACGAGTAAAATACACTGGGAAAAGACCGTAAAACTAGCAACTATGCATTTCGTAAAAAGAGAGAATTAGACCCAACAACCCGACAATCAAGATGGTCAAGATGGAGCAAGGCTCAACATATACAAATATGCAAAGTTTAAGTAACAAAAAACCGTCTTCACATAGAGAGAAACAAACTGAAACTATCTTATTCTAATGTCACAGTTTTCGACCGCTATTTTTTTTTAAGTCTTTACCATGCGTGAACACGATTATTATGTACAATTTAAATGAATTTAAGTATTAAAAAAAGTCTAACGGTCATTTTGATCGGGAATATAGTAGAAGGACTCAAAGTTGGCTAGTGCCATAATTTCGAGTCTTAAGCGTCGTTTTACAAGACTTGTGTAACACAAATCCTTCGATTAAATAAGATTTCACGTTGCATTTTTTAAAGTTGTCTGCCACCGGACGTGTTCGTTAATAAATCTGTTTTTTGCTATTTGCCGTCAAGAAAGGTTTCTCCTCAGACGTTTTCTCAATATTTCCGCTTAGTGTAGGATCGGGTCTTCGTCGCTTGAAGAAACCACATTTATGCATCACTAATGTGACAATGGCTAGTAGTATCAGGCCACCAATAATGGATAAAATTATTATCCACCAAGGTGTGGCTGTATCACGTGCTTGGTCCATAAGTTCTGGATATGCTCGTGTTTCCACCTGAAAGAAAAACAACAAATTAATCATGAGAGAAAATAGAAAAAGATTCGTTGACTTACCTCGGCCCGATCATCTGAATCAAGTTGTTCAACCGAGTATTCAGTTGGTATTCGAACATGACCTCTGGAAACTATTTTCACCAAATCTACCCTAGGATAGTCGGCTACGAATGTTGAATTCCATAGTCTTGCCTTAACATGCACATATGCTTCAGTTTTCTGGGGCATGTTATAGATTTCGCAGTTGATTTTTATGCAAAAGGCTGTTGCTTTTTCGCAGTCCATAACAACGACGTCATGTTTCTTGCCATCTTTGTCTGTGAGGCGTTCGGCACGAATGATCTTAGCTCGGTCGCGACGCACACGATTTAGATGAGCATCATTTGACATCTTTTCCACTGAATCAGTTTTCTCGAAATGGCTATGGCGGCTGTAGTAATGAGATTTGTTGGTCGGTTTTATCATGTATGGTTGTGGTATAAAACGATGATCTTCTTGAACCAAAGATGCCTTTGCTCGACGAATTAATTTTAGAGGATTTACATTGCCTGGGGCAACACTACATTCACCTTGACGTGCACCTGGAAATAAAGAATAATACAAAAATCAATTAACTTGACACATAAAGAGTTGTAAAAAGCGTTCGAACTGGACAGTCGACTAAACATCGGTAAAACAACGTCAAGCAGTATGATTTCTCCGTGAGAATATACGACCATCTCCATCCGTTAAATCTTAAAACTCAACTCGCGGTTGAGAAAAATTTTGCTATGAGAGTGAATTGGAGTTGAACCCTAAACTAAATCGAAACAAAAGTGAAAAAAGTTACAAAAAAGTGAAAACATCAAAAACATTCGTTTATATGACATCTATTAGTAAGATCTGAACTAATAAAGCTCAAAAGCTTCTTTCTCACATTGAACATTTCGTCTATTCAGTTTTAAAACGTGCATTTATGTAAATTCCTAAAAAAAAATATTTTTACAAATTTTGTACTTTGAACCGGCGATTTTTAAAATGTGAAAAGAAGTCAACATTTTATTATTTAGATGGCTAGGTAGGAGGCCTTTATTTAAATTCAACTTAGCTAAAACAAAACCCTTCAAAAACAGTTAAGTTATTTTTTTCCAAAAACATAGTAGGCAGGGATGGAAAATTACATCTATCTGGTTATCTGATGTACAATAGAAAAATAAATTGTACTGAAAAAAGTACAAATTGTACTTTTGTAACTTTTGTACTTGATAAAACTAAATTGTATCGAATTTCCATCTGTACTAACTAGGCAGGCATTGATATATTAAGTTATACACACGTCACACAATCAATCAGTGAAGCTTGACTTTTATTTTATGGTGTTTTCAGTCCTGTATTGTAAAAACAAAAACAAATCAATTCCAATCCCAATCCAAAATTGAGCACGGATATGGGCAACTCTCAAAACAGATCTGTTTTCATCGAAAATCAACAACCACAAGGAAACGTAATAGCCATTTCCCCAAGTGTTGACAAACGCATAAGCAATTTTGTTGAACACGAAGAATTTGACCCTATTTCTATTCCTACTAATGACATTTGCAAAAAGAAAGATGAAGAAGCCGAATATTTGTACCGCAAATCGAATGAACTTATGGAGAATCAAATTATTGCAACAGCTAACCAAGTCAATTCGTTACTAGGACATCATTGGAAATTCAAGTTGTCCAATGAATTTATTCAATTGAGGAAGCAATTGATTGACTGTCACAAGGAACATCCAACAGAGCCGCTAAAATGCTTCGAAAATTCACAGCAATATCAAAAACTCTTCTTTCAAAATCGTGTTACAACTGAATAAATAAATAAATTAAAAAAACCTTAGCTTACCTTCAATAGTTGGTAGGTCTTCTAGGTACAATAACCATTTGCCTTGTTTCTTATCGTTTGCAACCTGATGCGGCCAGTAAATGGTAAGTGTTACCTTTGGTGCCTTCCACGGACCATCGTTATAGATCTATTAGAAGAAATTGGTGTAAGTCGACTTATCGAACTTATAATGGTTAATTAATTTTGATTACCTGGTACGTGTGTGTGACCAGCGTTCCTATATCTTCCAGATATTCCATTGCACTTTCACCTTTGACTTCTCCACCATAGAAGGATTGTTCTGGTCGTGCCCATCCTCTTACGCTTAGAACAGCTCTCTTAACCACTCTTACGGTCTGTTTGCTGGCTGGTATTCCACCGAGAAGTTTTGACGTTGAATTTGCAAATATATCAAAGGTAAGCTTGGTCTCTTTATCTTCCAAGCCCCTTGGGTCGAAACGAATAGACACTTGGACAGCTGAGCCTCTTCGCATGGGGTTGCCTAAGCTGCAGGCCACAACTGTTTCGTTGAATCGATTACAAATCGCAGAGTTCTGTATAAAAAAATAAGGTTATTTTAGCGTACATGTAAGCATAGAATATACCAAGGATGCTCACCGTTTTCAAAGCCGCTATATATGTGACACTCTTTTGATGGACAATAAATAATTGTGACTCATAAGCTGAGTCGGCAGAGTTACTGACATTCACACTAACCCTAAGTTCATCACGTTCGCCAAGGATTAGGGCATAGTCGTTGTCTAATAAATAAACAGATTGTGCAACACATTCGGTTAAACATGATTTGAAATAAACTTACTCTCCTTGTCCAAGTCAATCTCAGCGGATAACTCAAGTTTGGATTCGCAGATATCGTCCTCTCCACAGTCCTTCTGGAAAGTACCCTCAAATTCAATGTCTGCTTGAGTCTTGTCTAGTATGGGATTAAGAATTTTAAGGCCGGAATCAGGCAGTTCTGATTCCACAATCGTGTAGTTCAGTCTAAACTTCAAGGGGCTTTGGATATCTCTGGTGTTCTCCTTGATGTATCCAGTTACTAGGTGGCAGTCCAACATTCCACTTGTTCGTACAGTTACCTCTCGTTTAATCACATTCCTGCGCTTATTGTCGCGGTCAAAGAAGACTCGAGAAAACTTTTTTGCGCTAGAAAATGTTTCAGCTTCCACTGTTAGGAGAAGTTTTAGATCAGTTGGCTTCGTTGTCTGCTCATAAGGATCAATGGAACAGCATGCCTCAAATGAAAAACTGTTAAGAAAGATAAAGTTAGCTAAATTTTTTTTCATACAAAAACACTCATTCTTACCATGTGAGATTTGTTGATACATCAGTTGGGCAGCCCTGCTTCGTAGGATCTATGTTCCTCAATTCGGCCCCTCTGACTTTGGTTTGAATACTGATGATTGGTCGTGATAGCAAAGCAATAACAGCCGATGAGTTATAAGCTCCAACCACAATGTCAGGGTATGAATTGTCATCCAAATCGGTTCCACCTGTTATGGAACTTCCAAATGTATTAATCGGCTTTGGCATATTCCCCAAATCGGAAGCGCGAATTATCTGGGAGGGTTTTTCTAACAGACCCAGGCGGGATCCGAGATATATGTAGACCACTCCGCTGTCTTCATAAGGAGCACCTATAGCCAGATCCTCGCAGTTATCCTTATTGATATCGCCAATATTAGCTAGCGCCGATCCGAATCGACTCTCTGCAGTTCCTGTCAGCTTAAGCGTGTATTTTTGTGGTAATACACTCTTATCGTTTTGGTAAACATAAACTGCTCCACCTTCATGTTTTGAAAAGTAAAATGGAGCCGAGACAATTAAGTCAGGCTCTCCATCACCATTAATGTCGGCGGTGGTTAATTCGTAGCCAAAACTCGATGCAAACTGTTCTCCTTCGAGAATCATTTTCACTGGTATCGGATTGGAGTTTGCTTTATTAAAGATCACAACCTGACCATGACCATTACTGCGTGGAGCGCCGGCAGCATACGACATTCTCTCGCTAAAGTATCTCCCTCCAGTGACGGCCATTCCCAAGTAACTATACTTATCTACAGGCGATGAACTCTCAGAATGGTCTCCATAGTACATGTTCTTATCACGCTCTAGATACTCGCCACCAATTTCTGTGACAAAAATCGTCCCGCGCCATGTAAACGGACCTGGCGTACCCAGTACCATTGTGTTGTCGTCCAACAATGCTCCAGATGTGCCCACTTGGCAAAAGCCATAGTCCTCGTGAGCTCTGCAAATAAACACAGTTCATTATGTCATTACTTATCTTTTGACCGCATTAAGTTTTTTTCTGTTGTCCTGGCCTTTGTTGTGTGCGCGCGACGAAGACCCGACCCCACCCATATCCTGTTCACACATTAATTTCCCTTTAATTTGCATGAAAGTTCAACGTAGCACTCCTCCGTCGCTCGTAGTGCTGGCCACGAATTAAAGTGGTCACTGATGCCACCGAGCGCCGTATGCCTGTTAGTTAGCGATAATTATACGAATTTTGTCATCGTTATCCCAAATAGGTCTATGCACAGGACATGCAATACGCTCTGTTGGTGTAGAATAATAATGTTCGCAGTACGCTGTGGTAATAGGCAAGTATCATCCTTTGTTGCGAACCACTCCTTTGGTGGCAAATAACCTTTTTGTGCTAAAAGCGATTGTATTTGATTTGTAGAGGTCATGGTTTTATAGTAAGAATGGTAAGCACGTGTTGGTTGTGTTTAACAGAAGTCATGCGACATAAAGAATCATGCAAGTAGGCTTTTGACAGCAGACATGCATATGTCTTTTTATGAGTTATGATGCAAGAGGAATGAGCAATTCATTATTGAAAGAGATTTTCGTCTAAATTTTACACCCACAGAAAGTTTACACCTTTTATTTGAGATTATATCATTCTAAAAAACAGTTGCGTAACTTAGAGAAACAACCATATTTACTTGTAAAAAATATTCTTAAACAATGCACGGCCGAAACATTACATAAATTCTGTCTCGGGAATACAAAATATTCTCAGACCATATTATAAGTGAGTAAATCATGGAATTCAGAATCGAAGACACATTTTATCTAGGTAGTAGGACTTTAATGGATCCAAACTCGAAAGTCGCCATTACCAACGTAAACAATAGTGAGTCCGAACATGAAGATGGAGAACGAATGCGTTTGGGGCTAACGTCACAAGTTCTCGAGTTCTCAATCTCTCGTAGCTCGCTCGATAGCGGACTTAATATATGAGATTTAAAAAATACCTTCTTAGTTTGAGCACGTGCACATGAGTTGCTTTCAAAATATGTAAGAGGCGTTGAATTAACACTAGCAAAAGTGCTTCTGTGCTTGCAACATAACTTAATTCGTAGGCAAAACATTGAGTTAAAGATTTTTATGACTTCTAGGATTTTCAACTTGGAGGAAGTACAATTTTGTAAAAAAAAATATGTACTGTTTTTGGAAAATCCTGGCAGGATATATCTTTTTCCATAGAACTTCCAAAATAAGCATGCTACTACGATCAGGGTTTTCGTTCTTCAATTTTGTAGTGTAGCATTATTAATTAGTTGTTTAAGGCCGCTTTCATAGCATTGAAATCATATGTTCAACTAGTTATTCAAAGATGGCCCTACGTGGTGGAACACTATCGTTACATAAAAGGGAACTAAGGAGACTTTGAATCTATGTAGACCTCAACTTTGTAGAAAAATTGGCTTCCCGTTTACAAACTCCCTTTGATCAGTTTTTGTACGAAAATAAAAAATGTCTGACCCACAGATATAGAATGTTGACGACTTTAATAATTGGTTTTCATGGGGGTCCTCTCTGCTGGCTAGTATTTTGTGGAAGGATAGCCGCAGTAATATCTACTTACTAAACCTAACTTACGTTATTAGAAATATGAGTATGTTTTAAGAATTTTTTAAGTATTAAAATGAGTAATCTACCTATCACTTCTTGGCGAATTTTACTAAAAACTTTCGTAAAACAACACTAAAGGCCAAGTATTTAGCGGAAGAAGGTGTCCCATAGAATACTCGACGTATTCAATCATTTTTATTAAAATGTATATGCCGCTATAGGAAAATATATTCAAACGGCTATATCAATGAGTCTTTGCATGGTCTAAAGACAAAATCATCTAAATGATCGCGCTTGAATATGACGCGAACCTGTCTCTCTTAATAACCTCAGAAGCAAGTCCCACAATTACTGGAGCATGCACTTATTTATTGAACCACAGCACCCCAAGATTATCTTTAATATTGCTTTGCATTTCATCGCATTTGACGGGCCCGTCTCCTTTGGAAATTAAAGATCAAAACGCTTTTTCTGATTATGGCGGTCAAATAAATTACTCGTCCATATCTACGAATAATTTTTGATCTGACTCAACAAATGTCAAGTGTAACTCAATTACAATAAAACCTATTTAATTGATTTTCCTCTTTCTTTTTTTTTGATCAAGTTCATCAACCTCCTTCCAACGTTTATATATTTACGTAATTACATATATATGTCATTCATATCAATCTTCATGGCCAACAACAGTGCACAGTCGTCATAAAAATAAACAGCACAAAAATTGGAAATTTAATACAAACCTCTGAACAGTTCGGCCCTTGCAGGGCTCATATACCTCATCATACTTCAACTCGTTCGTCAGCACATAGCACAACCCTTGCCCGTATTGATTATCTCGTATTTTCGTTATATATCGATGGGCACAAACCAGAACCTACGAATTAAAAACGAAACAATAGATTATAATCGAAAGCAATAAAAGCCCTATGGCCTGCATGACAATTATCATGAAATTCGATCACCACCGATCTTGGTGGTAAAATACACATACCTTGCCTCCGAGGCCCTGTGAGCGAACTGTCACCCCAAGCCATTGTCCCTCCTTGATCTCGTCGTCCGATTGTGGAGAGAGCTCCTCAATGTCATCGCTATCGTACGCTGTAGCGAATGAGACATTAGCGATTGTGTATATTGAACGTAGATAAATGTTAATTTATAATTAAAATTAAAAATAAGAAAGAAAACAAATTAAATTAAATAAACACTGAAACAACAATAAACGAAAATTGAAGACAGAGAGATGATTGAAGGAGAAGTAACCGTATAAAGCTGTTAATGCAAAAATGTATAGAAAAGTATATTAAAATTCCATGGTTAGTAAAAGCGCTAAGTTATTGAGAGAAGATTATAATATACAAGTATCTACACTACACGCTGTACAGGGTGCAACAAAAAAAAAAATAAAAACAACACTAACTCTTAAATGAAATTTTAAAGAAATGTATGTATTTCCAATGAAAATTCACATCTCTTAAATACATGAATCATTGATTTTCTTCGGTCTCATCATAATATGCCGGTCCATTATGGGAAAAATGATGAATATCAGTTGCAGAGGACCCGTACCCTACCGCATTTATCACGCGTGATGACAGAGGCGGAGGAAACATTAAGATTATGATGAATGCGATGAGTGCGATGAAAGAACGCATAAGTAAAATGTAAAAGAAAACCCAAAAAAGGACAACATCAAAAGCAAAATGATTCGGTATTCGAGGTTCACTTTTTAATATTTTTGACATTTTGATGTAAGGAATTTTAGTGGTGGTTTCTTTCAACAAACAGTAAGGGATGACAAAAAGATGCAATTGAAAAAGATATATGAAGGGTTTTGGTAAAAATAAAAATAAAAAAGGAGTACTTTCCACTTACTTTTCCGTATTATTGCATGATAAGGCAATTTTTTCTCTGAAAAATGCCTACTAAAACACATACGATTTTTTCACGCTCTTGCGATAAAAATATTCTTAAAGACATCCCGTAGTTTTACTTCCACTTTGCACTTATATATTTTAATATTAAAGCCTCCTTCTTTATTAATTCTATCATTGTAAAACTTTGCAAGACCCCAATGCCCTTTAGAAATCCCAGAAAAATGTACTGGTTAAAGTTAACGTGATTTAACACCGTTTTGAACCTAGAGCTCGACAAAAAATTGAAGACTTTCAAATGTAGCAAAAATACATTTTCCTCATGACGAAACAAGTATATCTCTTATCTTAAGAAGTTAACTAAGTAGAGACGGTTTACATCTAACATATGAGCAAAGAGTGGTGAATAATTTTAGATCCCAAGCTTAACCGGCTCAAAGTAAAGAAAACTAACCAACAATGTTCAGAAAATGGCGTGCATAGGAACCACAGGGTTAGAATGCAATGGCAACTGCTTGGGATTTAGATCTAACAAACTGCGAAAACGGGGTATTTTCTGAGTCTGCTCTAAACATTTTTAAAACCTATAGACGTTCGTATACCATCTATGTGAAAATACTGGATATCCGTCTCTTTACAAAAACATAGACCTGAGGAAAAATATAGGCATGTTCATTGCATACCGAGAGGAGCTGGACTCGGTAAATAAGCTCAAGAATATCCTGTCCTGGATTCCAGGGCATAGGTTAGCTTATGTTAATGCGCGAAAAGGGAAACCTCGGCGCTTCAAGATATGATCCCATTCTTATCAGTTCATCAGCCGGGGACCCAGCAGAGCTCGATGCTATGCGTCGCGGAAAGAACCCTAGCAGCATAACATCGAACAATACATTTCCCTCCTACGAAAATTGCTTAGCAACTTCTGTCACTCACTGCCCTCCGTCACTCTTGCAGTCTGTATGCCTGATTGAACTAAATAGCTCAAGGATTTCGGGACAAACCCCTGCACCAACACTACCTCTACCAGATCTAGTAAATTACAAACATTTTGTAGACTGTGCAAACATTCCCGTCCGTATATATATTTTTGTAGAATCCTTGCGTGTTTCATTGGGGGAGATTTTCCATCCCTAGTTTCACTTAGCCGAAGAGCACTGTTTGTAGCAGCTTCACGTATAAAAATATTAAGCAGTTTTAAGTTGAGTATAACTTCCAACTTGTGGGTGCAGTGGCTTAGTGGTTAAGTGCATTGGACCACTAAGCGAGAGGTTGCTGGTTCAAATCCCGACCTGAACCACCTGAAAGTTTTAATTCGCTGCCCGACCTCTTGCGAACGTCTGACAAACATCCAAGAGTGAAAACTGTCATGAGAAGCTTCCCCAAAAATTAACTGTCGTTTGGAGTCGGCATTAAACCGTAGGTCCCTCCCATTCGTGCCAAAACAAAATATATTTTCGCACGCACAGTGTTTGGAGAAGCAAGGCTTTGGGTCCTGTATTTAATATAATATTTATTTTTTATAACTTCCAACCCTAATATTCACTAATAACGAACGAATTTGGTCAAACCCTTCAATTTCGTATTTCGTTATAAGCGAACTCCAGCGTAGTCTGAAAGATGACATCAGTTTCAGCGCTACCCGAATTGATCCACTGTGTTCTTTTATCGACTTTAAATGAAAAGAACTTACGAATGTGAAAAGTTTCAATTTCTTAGATATAATGGTCAAAAGCTATATTCTGAGAGCAAATTAACTGTTGCTGTGATGCAGACGCTCAAAGGAACTTGAATTATACTAAATTTGAGTTTGCGAGGAAGCCCTTCTTTGACCCGATTCAGTAGGTTCTCTGAGCTAATAGAACTACATGTATTAAGAACTACATAAAATGTAGCTGAACAATTTACATTTTTTTTATATCTTGCTGTAGTAGCACATATTTTACCCATCCATGCCAAGCGTCAACAGAGTGATGGAGCACGCCACATGTTCATCCAAGCGGCACCAAATTCCCTAATAACATCGAATACTAAATACCCTGCAAAAGCAGATGAACCTCACCCTAAAGATTCTTAAAGCAAGAAGAAGCGCCGTCGCCACGCTACCCGAACTCCTCCAGTCGAGGCAAACACAACAACACTCGATCGACACTTGCAGGCGATTAAAGAAATTCTGAAAATCCTTTTGCTTGGTTGCGAATGACGACGCGTTTCTATTTGTTCTCACTACATCATGCTCATCCGCATACTTTTGGCGACCGGCATGGCAAAAGAGGAATTCGCTTTCAAGTAATTTATGAATTCCCTCAGGCGCCCCACTGCCCCACGGCACCCCATAAGCTTTCGGGACAACACCGAGAGGAGACTGCTTTGCGCGCACCCTATCCCCAGCGTGTATTAATGTATGTCATGGGTTATTTATAGATGGGATGGGTTTATTCGGTCTCCTCCATCCAAACATCTCGAGTCAGTCGACATAGAAAAAGAGAATGCAAAAAAATTGGGACAGCATGGGAACGTTTAAAAAAATAGCGTTCTTGTTGTGAGTCATTAGCATGCATTAGCTGTTTTGCGAATCTCGAACTCTGAATTCTGTAAATGAGCCGAGAAGTGAATTCACAATTTAATAGTTCCGCTGCTTACCCCCATCATAAACCTCGAGTGGACTGCCCACGCATGATGAGATTACTTTTGCTCGTTCATCATGGTGTTTTATGCTCAGGACCAACATCTTCTAAGATTTGGCACGGATATTCACACCGTCAACACAGTAATTTTACATAGTCAGCGGTGTAAAAAGATCTGCATCTCAGGGCAACTGAACCGTTGAAAGGTCTGCTCTCTAGAAATCTGCGCGTAGGCGTCCAGCAAAACACATGTCAACCTCTGTTTCAAGTTGCATATATGATGCTAGTGAAATGCTATATGCGTTATGCTGCACGAATACACACAAGCAACCACCTTTCAAGATTCAAGTGACAGTCGCTTGAGTAATGACCAACTTTTTGCGTATGCGTTTCCTGATAGGGTCTATTGAAATCCAATTAATGTGGAGTAAACTGAATCGCAAATTTTATGAACCTTGGAGAACTGTGTTGTGGTTACTGGTTACTGCCATTTGCGGCAATGGGCCTTTCACTGTCCGAAGTGAAACTGAAATATGTATATATATATAAAAAAAAAGTTTCTATCAAATTTGTTTCTATCACACATAGTGGCACAGCATTGGTAATAAATTCTATGACAGAGATCAAGAAAGTGGTGAGCGGCGGGCCAATTGGAGCTGAAGTATATTGCGGCATAGAGAAATGGGATCAATGCACAGCTAAAGCAAATGTCCAATAGTGTTTGATGTCTAGGAACTAGATGCAGTGAGCAGCTGCGGCTGGCTAGACTCGTGCGAGCACTCAGACTTAATAAATTACTATCGGTGTTTTGTTTATTTGAAGTAATTTCTGAGAAATGCACCCGGATATAACTGTGATGTGTCGAAAATTTCTGACTTGACATGCTGAAAGGAATTTGAAGGTGGAAAGGCATGTTCTTATTGCTGTTAGAAATGGAAATTTCATAATGAATTGGATTTGGATCTTTCAAATCGCATGTTTTGTTAACAAAACTAAAAAAAAAATATTCGGAAAAAAACAATCCACGGTTCATTAGCAATGCTGAAAGTTGATTTTTTGGAAATTTTGTAGTTGATATAAATTTCACTTATTGCACTTATTCAATTTTTTTGGTCCTTTAAGGATTGTTTCCATTTAATGGCCTTCCATTTTTTAATCAATAAAAATATTTGTTATTCTTTTCCGAAGAAAAACGTCCTCAACAGTCGATCAGAACAAGTTCTTGTAAGTAAAATAAAATACCTTTTAGCTAAATCAAAACAATGGCACTGTATGAACTGGATATGGCTGCATAAACTGACTCAAACCAAACAAAATGTATAAACAATTTAAAAAAAAAAGCGATAACAAAATAAAAACCAAAACAAAATTGATCAAGTTTAAAAAACCAATGAAAAATCAATGCAGTATTAATGAAAGTTAGCCAATGTTAAAAATAAAAACAAAATAATAAAAAAGTAAATCAACTCAAACTATGTAACACGTTAATAGCAAATAAAGCACCCATACCACTTACAAGGTTCATAAGCTCCGCCAGGCGCTACAATGTTTTTATTTAAATTTATATTTTATATTTAAATTGTATTAAAATTTTATATATATTTTTAATTTTGTAGGTAGTTTTAGAAATCCATTACAAGACCGGAAACGAACAGGGAAAGAATAATAAAAAAAAGAAAGAAAAAAGAATAATTTTAATAAAATATACTTTCTTACCAAATATATTTAGGAAATGTTTTGTTTTTTTTTGTGTTCTATTTTTTTTTAGCGATTTTATTTACATTTTTTTTTTGGTAAAGTTTGGATATTTCTTTGTATAAATTATTGACATTGATGGATAAATATTTTGAGTGGAACTAGACATCAGGGAACTTATTCGGTATCTCGATTATCGCTAATATAATAATCATCTATCGTTTCGACGATTTAATATATATAACTCAATAATTGTCAAAACGAAAGCGAATTTTTGAGCAATAGCTAATGAGGTATAGTCTTGCATGTAAGTGTCCGTTTTGCAGTCAAATTAAGGACTTTCCATAATTTTTAAAGTGAAACAACTTTCTATTGGTGTATTTTCAAATGCTGCAGATTATAATCTATGCATTTTATAATACAAATAAAAAATATTTTTTTGATTCATATTTTCCTCTCAATTTGAAACCAAATTAACAGTGGCATTGAAACAAAACCAAATTTTATCAGACTGTGGCGCGAGTGGGTTTGTTGTTTACAATTTTACTATCCCTCAACCATTTTCAGTCATTCGCTCATAGTGGACGAATTGTAACAAAGAAAACGTAAATCGTATTTTAATTTCATCAATCCCAAAAAATATCAGCTGCTTTGCAAAATGGTCGTAGCAGCACCATCTCTGATTTGATAGTGAAGGCTATTTTATTGTCGATAGACAACGCGATAGAAATAAAGTTATGTGAAGCAAATTGATGACGATGTCATTGACTTTTATCGCCTTAACGAGAACCGTCTTCAGAATTTTCGATTATTTCATTGAAGTGAATTAACAAAATTAAATTGGGAGTGCTAAAATCTTAAATTAGACCCCGATCGGAGGAAGCTCGCTTTTGTTTTACATTCGCCCGAAGCCGAAGGTATAGCTGATGTCACTACAACGATTGGTAATGATAACAAAAATCTAAAATAGAAGCCTTTTAAAATTAATGCATCGATTGAGGATTTCACTATTTTGCAATTGGGGCAAGCTACGAAGGCATTGAAATTGAAATTGTTCAAAATTAAGTAACAATAGAATTTCCAATTGGTTTGTAAGCCACTGATTGCATGGGAGATAATTTGGGTTTCTCTTGAAAGTATTTTTGCTCGCTTTTCGTTCGGCGAAGCCATTGACGATGAATGATTATTTTATTTAGAGATGGATGCAAATTTAATTTTTCAATGGCTTTTTTAATGCACAATACTAAAAAACGGAGTTTTAAAAACACAATTGTGTAGTTCAAACTGAACTCAACATTAAATTCTTCTTGTGATTTAAAAGTATAGAGTGAAGTTAAACTCTGCACTGTGACACTGGGCATTAATTAATTAAAATAAAACCTTTTAACAATGATATTATTGTCTACCTTGTGTTATAAGCTACAAAAAAAAAACTTGAAATTGAAAGAAATGAAAACATTAAATGCAGGCTTCGAAATGTCACAATTAATGAGTTTACCACATTTCCTAATAAGTTGACAAGTTTAAAAAAATGTCATATACAAATTCAACCTATAAACTATCCAAACAATACCAACCTCCCCTCTATAAAGCAAGTGAGTACCATCATACTTTAATTCTATGTTCATTAAAAAATAAATAAAAAAATAAATTCAATCAAATTTTACTTATTTACAAAATATATGAAGATTTTTTTTTCCAAATTTACAATTACTAAGGAATTACTGTTCTAGTAAATATTATTTACAACAATTTTGTATGCAAAAGAAAAAATCGTAATTTCTCGTTCAATCCTATCTTTACATTTGTTTTTTTTTTCTGATATAAATACAATTAGTCCATAAAGACATTTACAATTGGACTTTAACAAAGGCTAGCGATAGTTCTTGAAATCCCGTCACCAGCGCGTAAAAAACAATTACAAAAAGATAAACACACTTTTCTGTTCGTGTCAATTTCAATTAATACTTACATCGACGACCATCTGTGATAATTTGTTCACAATCGTTCCGACTCTGCGTGATGGGGCATTTATACAACGCACCCGAATGATTTGTTTGCGGCTGCAAGTTCTTTCCCAGTGGTGCACCAACCAATAACCTAAAAATAGAGACACCATGTTAATACCAATTTTCTCAATATACATATATGCATCTAGATTTTGTGAAAAAAAAAAATATATAACAGTTAAGCAATTATCATCGTCTTACACCTAACTTCACATTAATTGTGACACCTGACCAACAGCAAGATGATATCTGATCTTATTTTACTACGTCGTCGGTGGAAATAAATATTCCAATTTGGTGTCACGACTCGTGTAACCGATTAGTTGATTGCGTTCAGCTACTGTTGGCTGAGTACTTGAGTACGGGTATAAATAATTACCTTTAGCGCAATCTATTTGTGAATATTAGATTTCTATATAAAACCAAACAAAAGGACAACAAAGAGGGACCTAAAATTGAAAATCGTAAAATATTGAAAATATCGAATTTCAATTGGAGCACCATATGTCCAGTCATCCGTTTATTTATTTATTTATTTTTTTTTAGAGATTCTTAGGTTCAATGGTTTGAAGTGTATTGCCACTTGAAGGAGTCCACTTGTCGGTAATGTACCAAATAGAAAAAGTTATAGTTTATTTTCAATGGGTTTATTGTTGAAAAGAAAATAATTTCAAATACAAGAGTTATACTTTTGGAATTCCTAAAATATGAGAGCTGTATGTGTAAAAAAAACTAATTTAATGATGTCAAAAAACAACAAACAACAAGCGTGCCACATGCAGCTGTTAACCGTCATGGAGCATTTTGCAGCATTTCGAAAGGGAGGAGAGCTTAACATTAGGGCAGCACTCATTTTAAACGAATTATGACGCATTTTTGCATTTATCTACATTTCCCAAGATTTATTGCTATGTAGTTGTCTGGAATTAATAAAAACCACTTTCGTTTATAAAAAGAAAACAAGAAAAGATTTAAAGCCCATAAAACTGAATATTTAATTGCTTTATGGAAGACTTAAATAGAACGCGATGCCGTCGATATGTGTTTCTCCATCAAATAAATGTCAAGAGATTATGTTGAGCGGAGAAAGGCTAATTGTAAGATTTGACAAGAGTTAACGAGGGTCAAGGTTAAACTAGTCAATTCAAGGGAATTTAATTCGGGATTATATTTTTAGACAGATGCCTTGTTTTGCAAAGCACAACTAATACCTTTTTCACGACATTTTATTAAAAAAAAAATTAAGTCATAAAGAAACGTACGTATTAAGTGTTTGCTATCTGGCATCTGGAAGCTGAGGAAGTTCTATGAGAATAAATATTTTCTTAAGCTAAAATTATACGTTAATGGATCTAAAAATAATCTTTAAAATTAAAATAAACAATTAGAAATATTGAAAAAGTTAATATTTCTATTATTGTGCTTTAATACTGTTTTTAGATTAAACGAAACCGAAGCTATACTTACTTGTTTATACTTTGCATGCTATTTGGAAAGTATAATTTCGTACTCCAATAAGTATTATTTTTATTTCATGTGTAGAATAAAAAATATATTACGAATTTATGTTTTGACAAAACTATCTTAGACTTGACATAAAATGTGTCGCATAGATACAGGCTTATGAACCTATGGAAGATCGAAATATATTCGTTTGACAGGCTTGCAGTCCAAAAGAAAAGCATTTATATTTTTTATTGCTAAGAACAGCCCATGCTTACAATTGTTCCATGGAAATAGATATGATGTACTTGCAAAATGTAATTATTTATATTTTACATAAAATAAATTTTGTTAACTCGAAAACACACAGGAGAAGTATAGAAGTGTCTCTGACATGTAAACAATACATAGTAGATGTGGGTGTTGACGCATATACATATGTCTTTTGTAAATGTGTGAAGATCGCTTAGTAGGCTTTCGTCTCTCTTTTCTACCAGGTGTTTGTAGTGGGGACTAAGATTCCCCAAAATGTATACTTCAATTCTTGGTTTTGTCGCTGTTGATAATGTGAGATAGAATATTGATCAAGGATAAACATACATTTTAGTTATAAATAGACACCTTGGACGTATTTGCCTTAATAAGTTAAAAAGCTTTAAATTTTTCATCCACAAGCCAAAGGTCCATTTAAAGTACAAAAATAAAAATATATTTACTTGAAGGTGATGATTTTAATGCAAAACACACCTTCTGGGGTTCTAGATATATTACGATTCTGGTATGGAATTCGGCATAGACTTTTTTTTCTCTTATAGGTTTAAACCGCAAAGGGTGACCACTCAAACTTCAACTACAAACTTCTCAGAATTAGTACTCCCACTCTGAGACATTTATATAGTTTAGTAGGTCATTTACATACCTTTTAAAAAGTCCTGTAAGAAGTACCTTCCAAGCATCCTATTGCTAGAATCTTCAGGACGCATTCATTACCGCATCCACACCAAGGATCGTCAGTAATGAGTCTTATCTTGCTTGTTTGGCATCTCACCATGTTAAGTTCAGTAGTTATACTTAGAAAAGAGTACAAGGACTTTTCACTCATTTCTCGAGTTGTCTCTATTTATACTTTGCCACATTTTCCTGGTGATGACACATGAGTCGAGTGCATTCGATTTTTACTGTTTCGTCTGATTGGTTTTGGTAAGTAGATGATCCCAAAATCATGCGTTAACGCCACTATCTTGTAATGTAAGCAACCGAAGAAACTTTTATTTCTCCGCGAACACTCATAAAAATAGTTAAACTCACATCGTATCGTCTTTAAAACCCTCAACGCATTTTAAAAGAAAATTGAAAAACCCAATTAATAGTATAAAAAACACACAAATCCGCAACAAAGTACGATAGTACGCCTTTGAAATCGAAAGTTTTCTGGCCTATAAACGGAGTGAGAAACAATTAAATTTCGATTGTCCGCAATTGGGGGTTCAACGAACGCATGTATTGAATGCTTAACTCGCCGATTGCTCGGCAATTGGCTTCGGCTTTGGATGGAAGTGAGCGAACTGCTCTATCCCGCCAAATCGAGTCAAATAAAATTAATTAACAGCGCGTCCACACGAACTTGAATGCCATTGAACTTGGTCTTGATGACTGTTTGTGGTCTCTCCACATTCAATGTAGGTATCTCGTTGATCTATGTGATCGAATTGTTGATTGTCATTTTCTCGTAGGCTGCTGCTGCTCACTAATTGGATTTCGATGATGAGAGGCGCCAATCAGCTTTTAAAATGAATACGTTAAGTCCACGCACTTTCTACATGGAACTTTTCTTTAGGTAAATTTCAGAAGTGCACCAGTCGCAGCCTTTCGTTTAACATTGCAGTTATTGAAATGAGTGCACGCAGCACATTTAATAAACTGCAAATGCTTGCATCGCATTTCGAACATTGATTGCTCTTCAATTAGCTTGCATGTATTCAGTGGGACAGCCAATTAACCGGATTGTTGAGAAACCAGATTCAAGCAATACAACAAGAGCATCCCTATATTTAGAATGGTCGTATAGTCAAGCCGTGCCTGCGGCCGCTTATCGCTCGTCTGAACTTGCTCTTCATAGACAGTCTAATGTAATTCTCCAGTTTTATCAGATGCATACATAATTAAATTGAAACGCATGTTTGTTCCTCTTTCAGTTATCTTAAAGTACACAGGCACATAGCTGCAAACATACCAATTCTTTTAATTGCGCAAGAGCCTCTTGTTACATTATCAGTCGTGCTTAGTGCAACATGCATTTGCCTAGTCTTAGCAGTGCGGCACACATGCGTTCCAGATTCCATTTCTAGTTCTTGTTATTCAAGGCCCGAACACCGCACCGGATGCAATTATTGTATTAGGGTTCCCCATTTTGTGAACGCGCGACGCTCTTGATTGAAGCATACATACATCCATCCACTAAGTCAAGTGGAACTTCAATTGAGCGGAGAATGCTGATCAGACTTTAAAATGAGTCTGCGTCCGCAATCGAATCAAAGCTAATTGCTTTCCTCTGGTTGAGTCAAAACAGAGACTGTCACGCGACCAAAATCAAATATTACAATATTTTGTATGTGTGTTATTTATTTCCTTTTTTTTATTGTTTACGGGACATGTTTTTTCGTTCACCATGCACAGAGGGGATTCTCTCGGATGTGTCGTACTTGTAGTTGGTAAACTTCAATCGCTTGCATGCAGTTTACAAATACCCTCCTACTCTCTCTACACAACACATGTTGACGCAGTAGTTTTCCTTGTTTGTCGCGTGTAATACTGATGTGACTAACTCCCGGCTAGAGCTGGACATAGACTAGACATCTCGGTGCCCGGTCCAAATATGGGATTGGTAACATTCTTTGTTTAGCACTGATTCATCCGGAGGTGAATCGATTTCAACTACGTACGTTTATGTGTATCTACTTTAAATTGTGGTCAACGAGAGTGCAGAAACAAATACTGAATGAGTTTGAGTATGCTGCATGCAGAGCTTGGAGAGTTCAATGCTCGTTAACAATCTTTGAAGTTGTTGGGGATATTTTTTCTTGAATTATTTTATATTTTTGTTTATACCGCTCTCCCTTAGCAGGAAGACGGTTTAAATTTATCGGAGTACTCAAAGTGGGCGCTTTGCACTTTGCTTAAAGAATGTTGGGAAATAAGTTAGTTCCAATTAGTGTTGCCAAAACAGTGTGAATTTTCGAAATAATGCACTACTGCCTTTCTGCCGTGAAAAAGTAAAACTACGATAACCAAACACATTCCCGTCTTCCTGTCCAGTCAAATTAGAATATTGCAACCCAAGAGTCCGGCAAGAATTTAACATAATAATCTCGGATTATTCGCTTAGTAAGGCCCAACTTAGACTTGGGCGAGATATGGTTTCAGAAGATTGGGCTACGTGTCACACAAGCTGTCTAACAAAAAACACTTAAAGCCAGCCGAGGCAGTTGAATAATAATTCATTATTAATCAGAAGATTTACTCCTTTGTTAAAAATATTTTATACTTGGTGTTCTTCTTTATATCTTAGTGACTGACTTGTTCAAAGCTAATTTTGTATAAAAGAACTTGGTTCTTTTTAAACATATATTTAACCAATAAACGTTGAAGAATGTACTCTTTAAAGTCCTGAAATTAATAATAAATTAACAAAAAAATAATCAATAAAAATAGCGAATGTCACACAAAAGTGAAGTTGACATGATAAATTTGCATGGGCTGTTTTGGCACTGGGTGAAACACATGTGATAGTTTCGCTCGTCTCTAGGTTCGTCAGACCATTGTATCATTTCATTGTATCATCTACTCCAACCACGCAGTTAAAGAACAAGCTCCTAAAATAACCGAATGGCAATACGAGAAAGCCAATTGGAAAGCTTTAAACGGTTTCTTTATGTGTTGCTGCTGCCGATATAAATAAAAATATAATTCACCGAAACGAAGAAAGTTGAAACGAGCCAGAAATGACTGCAATGCCCACATTCATCGTGTCAAATTCTCCTACGGCCAAAAGTTGCAGCCAACAATACTACAAAATGCCACCGGTTGTAAACAATTTTGGTCGTTTTTCAAAAATATTAAGAATTTGACCTTCGTCAGCTCTTCAGAGAAAGCCAATCTCGAATTTTGTTATACAAATTTGTCCGTTTTCAAAAGTATTTTTCGATTAAAAGAACTTGTGTAAAAAAAAACACCCTAAAAAGTGGGTTTGACTTTGTATGAAGGAAATTTGGGAGTATTGAGTATTGTCTAACTCTTATTATGCCCCTCTGCATAATAAAGGACATGATTGAAGAAAAGCACATGGCCACTTTTCGATAGTAAAAATTGTATAGAGTTAATAAGACTGAGCAGGGTTAAACTTAGAACATTAACAGAAATTCTGACGGGGCACTATCTCTTGCGGAGACATGCAAACAGGCATGGATTATCGGATACAGATATCTGGAGATATTGCGGAGATCTGCATGCTGCTGAGGACATAAAACATATACATAACACATATACTATGAATGTGAGGCAATAGCGCGCATTCGTAGAAAGTTTTTGGGGAAATACTTCTTTGAAAACTTAGAGAAAATAGATGACATGGACTTCAAGGGTTGCAATTCGCCCTGTAAATTGGTTGCATTACAACTGAAATTGTTTAGGTTCTTTTTGCCCTTTGAATTGTGAATTCAACTGATTCCCCCAGGGAACACCTAGTGTTGTGTGGTGGATTTCGTTTTCACCTAACTGATTAACCTAACCTACCCTATTGTCTAAATATCTAGTTATACACTATTTTTTGATAAATTTTTCGAAGAATACATAATTTTGTTAAAAAAAAATCGACCATAAAAAGTAGGCGTTGTAATAACTTTAAGGCCGTAACCATCATAAGACGAATATTGTATTAAACTATTAAAAATTTAAACTTAAAAAAGAAAACATTTTTTCCGGCTGCGTTTTACGTATGACTATAATTGGGTGTGTTAACTGGTCATATAGACGATATTTGGAGAGAATACAGCGACGAGGACTCCCACAAGGACACACCTAACTATCTCTATCCCTGCGCCCAGGTCTCTATCACTTGAGGAACCGAAAACTTTGAAGTTTTCTATTCGCAATATTATACAACTAATCTTGCACTGAATGGTATCACAATGGCTCAAAAAGGACATAGACAAGTTTGGCGAACAAGTTCCCGATCTGCTTAACCGACCCATAAAAAAATCTGTACATATGCATGCATATATAGAGCAAGTAGTTAAATCATTTTTAAAGAAATCTAAAAACAATTTACAAATAACATTCATGTTAATAATTCATAAACATCTGCTAAATTAAAATTTGTTTTTGTTAAAAAAAAAAAAAAAAATATTCTTCACTGTCGTCATTGATGCTCAATCAATGTTTAGATTCGATCGTCTATATACGCACTACTTAAAACCGCTGCTGACACACATTTCCAACAAACATTTCGCTTGTATAAAATAATACGGTGTCCAGAGATTATTAAACTTTTCGAAATAATTTAAAACAAGTTGTGAAACAACCCTCCCACGTCCACGTGTTGGCAATTATAAATGCTATTCATTCCATGCCACATGGTGTACTAAGCTGAACCAAAAAACCACTTCATGTGGCCCTCGCACTGCCGCAGTTTTACGATTTTCAATCGATGAATGTATGTATTTGAGAAAAGCGAATCAGATTCAGGTCATTAAACTGCAAGCATGAAATCAAACCAGACGTAAACAACCTACAAGGAAGCCTCCTACATTAGCGTTCGCGCACTTTTTTCCTCATCAAACATAAACAAGACCAGACCACGGATCTCAGACCACCTATGGCAGGCGCGAGTGTAGTAAACATTAAATTTTTTTACGAACAATTGCTGAGATTTCTATTTACTCGCCGATTGATATGGTTCTCTTCCGCCAAATGGTTCTACTCGCGCCGACCAGTCCAGTGGGTGGCATCTGGCGTGCTGCCCCATTGCGATGAACAATCGACCGTAATTACGATTGTTTGCATATCGGGGAACGCCAGATAGCAGATGTGCATTTTCATTCCGGTATTTTATCGAACAGGATCTAGTTGTATGATCTCGCATGTGCGGGGACGGGACGGATGAATATCGATATCGATATCTTTGATCGATGCGAGAGGTGTTTAGAAACAACATACCAGATGACGGTGGAGCCACTCTAAGGACACTATGTGATCGCATGATAAATCATCTTGACTATGACTGGGCGCACTCTCTCTCTATCTCACTCGCCGGCCTCCGCAATGACAAATTGCCCGCGGTGCAGAAATTATCTTCGACAAAGACGACGATGAGGAGGACGAAACCAACCAACTCTCCTTTGTAGAAGTGAGATTTATAGATCGAGAAGAGCAAGTCGACAAGCCGCCAACTTGGAGGCAGGAGGCGTTAGGCAGACGTTTAGTTTTGCTTTGTACAGTCACACGGCTGGAGGAGACACTCGATCCAACGCAGAATCGAAGATCTTCTGAGATATGACCAAAGCGAGGCACCAGGCAAGACACAAGGCAAACGCAAAACCAATCCGCTACAATTATCGCGTAGGCAGACGGGCTGAATTTTGCTCGGTTTTGTCTCCCCCTGATATACGGCCAACTCATTATGTTTGATTGGATTTGGTTTCGCCTGACTGCCCAAGGGAGAGCAATCTCCAAAGATCACTTCTCTCTCTCTTTATTCCCATCCAGATTTGCATTTCGACAGTGATCGGGCGCTAAAACTGCGCTAACTAACGTTTCAAATGGGAACGGCAAATAAAATGTTTACTTTACCTCCACACTGCTGTTGTTGGTGTACAGCAGTTGCTGCTGCAGCCTTCATGTTCTGGATGCAGTACACGAAAACAGGAATATCGACTCTCAATATTGTTGGTTCGGTTTGGTTCGGATAGCGGCGGCAGCAGCTTTAGCTGATCGTGATTTTTTGTCATTAAATTTGATGTTATGCTTCCTTTCGCTCTTCGCCGACGTCGTCGTCGTCAGCTCGCCAACGCGAAGGTGAGATGTCAGTGAACGGTTCTACCGCCCACAACATGCCGCATAATTTACGACAGACGCAAATTACACGTTGCAATGCAATGCCGCCAACTAAAAACAGCTTTCTTTCGGTTCTTAAAGGTAGGTGACACCAGATTGAGCGAAAGATATTGGTAACCACTAACCAGACTTTAAGCGATAAGCGCTTGCAATTTGCGCAGCTAGGGTGACAATTGACATTTATTGCTGTGCGGTGTAAATGCCCTAAAATGGTTGAAGGAGGCGTAATGTGGTCTCTTAGGATTAAGTAAGTGATCCACGGAAACATTTCCTACCAACAGCTTGGGGAATTTTTAGAAGACATTCCAACCCACTCTTCCTGAAAGGACATCTGAATCAAGGAATGTGATAGTTCCACTCACTATAAAATTATGCAGCCTCTTGCAATCTGTTCCACTTTGTGCATTAAAATTGCATAAAACATCAGATAAGAGTTTCTTTTCAATGAATGCGGCGCGTGAAAATTTACATAAAAATCAAATAAAACTTTCGCAACAACACGAAACAAATTAGTGCGCAATAGTCGTGCATTAATAGCACCATTCCTCCTCCTAGCCCTTTCGAAAGAAGCGCAGAAAAGCAGGCAAAAATCGTGAATCATTAAAACCTTTTGCCTTACCTCCTCCGCCTTTCCTTACTCGCGGGCCAGTGGCAAGGCTCAAACCTTTAGCTTAGTTCTATGAATACGATGCTAGTTCGGTGGGAAGTCGTGCCAGAGATTAACTATGCAAACGCACACCCTCGAGCATTCAGCAACATTCAGAAAGTAGGAACATCATTCCGGACGATGACAAGAAATCGATACGTGCCTTAAGCTGTGAAGAGAAGAAGAGACAATGGCCTCGGCATCAGCTACAGTACACACTGGGTGTGAGAATTGCCTCGTTAAATCGCCGGCCGTACTCGTATCGTTGAGTGCCAAGAACCATTTCCACCACCCTTGTATAGCTGCATCCTTTTATGGCAAACGCTTGTGTTTGCTATTCTATGGCAATTTACGCTGATTACTTGACCTATCACCCTCGTCTTTTGCTGAGCCGTGATTGACCATTAATCGCGAACTGCAGTTTGACGAGGGAGAGATAGGACATCAATTCAATTATGAGGGCAGAACAATCACCATAAACTGCCGGAATAAGCCTGTAAGGCGTTTGACCACGCAAAATATTTATTACTTTTGCAAACAGTCTCTGAAATGGACATTCAAATACAATCCAAAACGGAACTATTAAAGCTATTGATCCCTGTAATGGGGCAAGGCAATAAATTTTGATGAGATTTGGTCGGCTTCTGTAAAAGAGGGTGCGGTTGTGCTACCCAACCCATTTTCCAGGAATAAGATGTGTCAGCAAATGCTGTAGCGTTGACTCTTTTAATTAGCATGTGGAAGTGGAACCCATTTTAGCTAAAAAAAATTCACTGATTAGCCTCTCACGCTCATTGTTGATTCCCAGAAAGCAGTATTGATCAGTAGTATTGGTGCTCAGTAATGTGTGTTTGGAGTTGTTGTTAATTATAAAGGCGCTAAATCGTACATAACTATGTATTTTAATTAGTCACGAACCGGTGATGACCAAGTAGGGAATGCACGGAGCGTTGGGGTCGGTTCGTGTACGACACGCTCGACATGCACACCGACGACGACGGAGTGAACGCAGTTCCTAAATTTAATTAAATGCAAACAAATCTTCTATAAATGGCAAACAACAAAACAATACCGATGGCGGAGAACGCATACAGCGTCTACTCTCTGCGCACCAATGAAGATAAACGAAGGTAATGCAGTCGCAAACTCTATCTCTGTGTGTAATAAGCCTGCGTAACTTCCTTATTAAATGTGCGTATACCTCAAATATCTGGCGGAGTTGCGTTGTAGTTTTAAAGCTAATGGTTCTGCTTTAGCGCCGGCCGATTGATCAGTGAGCCATGGTGATTAATCCACAGTCCTATTAGCGCAGCGTCTGAGTTCTTCTCACTCGTGTCATCCTAATGTGCACTAGGAGGAGATATTGTATGTTGCCTGTCGACCATGTTTCCCCGGCTTCAGGGGGGAGGAACATGTCAAATATAATTGGCAACTGCGCGAGGAGTCGTGTCGGTGGCTTGTTTTAGCAAGCAGCCATGTGCAACCAACACAGCGATGAGAGCATTGCTGATTAAACATTTTTAGTGTCGCCTGGACCCAATCTACCGATTTGGCGTCTGTTTAAGTGCAGACTTTAATCATGGACGCACTTAGTGCAGATAGACGTGGACGACGACGACTTGTCCACATTCGGTTAATGCGCACGGCGAGTACTAGCGGTGGCAATCATGGTTGTGCGAAAGATCATTAATTCAGCCGTACAGGACATACTTTTGTAGACGCACATAGCCGATATGGGAGGTACCATGAAGTATAGTATATTGGAAGAGGGGAGCTATTTTTAATTGTACTTAGAAGAGATAATTTTTTTGAGATGCACTTTAATGGTTATTTTTGCTGCTATATGCGGATTGTTGTGGACACTATGTGATCCTTGAGGTGAAGAAATAACAAAATAAATGATCGTGTAAGACGTGAATTGAAATAGATTGACTCGTGAGATGTTAAGAATATATAGCGCGTAGCCTTAAGCTAGCTGCAAATTGTACTGCACTGCAAGTAGATTGGCTTTATCTATAGAGCTGACAGCTGGAATGTCATTAAAAATGAGTGTCAGAACAGATGACGAGGCCGAATTCTTAAAAAAAATGTGCAAAAACGATCAAACGTTTTTACTACCTTCGGGACTTTGTAGAATGGCTGGATAAATTCTGGTTGCATGCCCCACCTTCTGGCAAACATTTTACTACATTCATTGACTTGACTGCGGTTCATCTTGGATCTAGTTGAGATTTGTATATAGAATCACTTGACAAAATCTCAGTACAAAGAAGGAAACTGTTTGGTCTGAAATCGTTTAGTCTCAGTCTTTGGAATCATGACTTCTCTTACTGGTCTCCATTATTGGGATACGTGGTTGACCAGCTTCTTGGAGGCCGATTCACGGGTCCGTAACGTGAAACTATGCGGTTTCCAAACGTTTCCTTCAATAAATTAATTGCGGCACGAGCTGTCTGACATGATTCGTCGTTTTGTTGAAACCACAGCTCCTGCACATCATGGTTGTTCAATTGATGAACGAAAAAGTCTGTAATAATGGCTCTATAGTCTGGCCAGCATCGTTTTTAAAAAAAGTACGGACCAATTATTCCACCAACCCATAAAGCACCAAACAGTCAGTTTTTGTGGATGTAACGGTGTCTCCACACACACTTGAGGATTATTATCACTCCAAATACAGCAGTTTTGTTTATTAACGTATCCATTCAACCAAAAGTGAGCTTCGCTTTTGAAAATTGGGATCAACGCCAATCTTATTTTGGGCCCATTCACCGAAATTACGCCTTGCTAGGCAATCCCTTGGCTTCATTTCTTCCACGAGTTGGATTTTGTAAGCACGCAAACTAAGATCTTTTCGCAAATTCTTCTATAATGTTGATGGACATACGCTCTACATCAGCAATGACTTCTTCTGTACGCACTGTATGACGTCTCTGTGGATGCGTATTATTACTTAGAGTAAACGTGGTGCGAAAACGTTTCATAGTTAATCGACTTAATTGATCTGATGGACGATTATGTTGACCGTAAAATGGACGTAGTGCGTGATACGTACATATTTCGAACGGAACCATGATTTTCAAAATAAATTTGGACAATTTGGAAGCGTTGTTCAGGCTTCAGTCTATTCATGTTGAAATGCCAAACCCAACTCAAAATAAATCACTTGACAACTGACAAAATGGCCGCCAGCTAAAATAGTGTTGCCAACTTAAAGTTCTGCACCTCCAAAAAAACACTCTTTATAATGGCCAAAATGTCAGTTTGCATTGGGCGAAGCTGTTTATGGCCCAGGAAAATGGCCAAAAAAATGGATATTATGTTTTCCCAGTTGCGCGAAAATTTAGAGCTGATAATCTCTGTGCTGTTGTCTTTATATGAAAGTAATTTCTTTTTGACAAACTTGTGACTATCGCAAAAGGGATTGTCAAAACTCACATCCTATTCCAATCCGATTTAATCCTATCTAGCAGCAATATTGTGATATTTTCGAGCTGATGTTCTTCGAAGTGTAAAATATTTGACACAGACATCGCCAAAATACTTATTGAGCGACAGAAATCTTGTAAAGCCTTTATATTATAGTCACCCACGGAATCTCGTTACGACTGCTTACCTACAAGATTGTAATTCAGAGCCTTACCGACGCATAAGATGTACGAAACAAATATGTAGCTTTAAAACATTAAATTTATCGCCTTTTATCTCAATTTTGCGTACAAAAAACAAAAACACAAAAATAAGAAGAAACTCCCAATACCTACCAACCTCTCCATCATCGGTAAGAAACATGATTTCAAAGAGCCCCTTCACCAAAAAATAATTATCATGTGCATCGTAAATTCCCTCCCTTTGCTGATGAAAAATTAGCATCGAAATAAGAATTCCATGCAATAATTACAATCTCTTCCAGCTACGTACAATATGTATACTCACTCGAGCCCAAGAATGTTGTCTGTCGACGAACAACGACACCCAACTCTTGACGACGTTTCTCAGTGTCGCAACTAACAAGATGTAAATTAGCCTTTCTGGTGACAGAAACGCAAAAAGATGCACACTTACCCGGGTTGAAGCACCATAAACGCTCCTCCAATGCGCGCTAAAACTCGTGTTACTCACCTGAAACGACAAAGAAGTGAGGAAAAATGCAAATTAGTAAATTCCTTATATATTTTTTTATATTCTTATTTTGGGATGCAATCAAATAAACAAATGTAATTTCGCTCAGTGAATGATGAAGTTGTTTCAGTCATAACGGATACGTGATTGGATTGTCTGAAGAACCATAGCTGCAGAGGGCATATGCAATTCGTCAACGCATAATGTTGAGTTATGTAATTAAATGGAACTTGTTAACTGTATGCCCACACAGACGTAAGAAATTGTCCATGGACAAGGATAGCTGGTAAAGCGCCATCTAGCAACAAATTACAAATATAAAAAATAACAAAATAAAATACCCCTTGGCCGCAGGTCCAATCATCTCGAAATTGGTTGAAGGGATTGGACTCAGCCAATGACTTTGACTCTCCTCGCTTAGTCGATGTCCCAAGGCTTCACGTTCTTCCCAGGAATACACGTTCCATTTGCATGTTTAAAGCACAGAACACGAAACTGAAGATGCAGCTGTACATAAACAGAACCCACAACGGCACCACCGTCTGATGATGATCATGCAAATCGGATTCATGCGGCTGCAAGCAATTTGCGCTCACAAAACTGATTACTGCATAATTTACTTGCATCCAAAGATAATGCCAGCCGAAATCGTAAACTACAATTACACTGGAGACGGGAAACTCTAGTGTAATTGTTGCCGCCAGGCAACGCGCTTTTGCCCTTGAATTTTGAATCTGAACGTCAAATTGGACAATTTGCAGCCATCCTGGGTGTTCGGAGATAATTACCATTTTGTGGCATCTAGTAATGACCACCAACAGTCAAACTAAAACAGGTGGCGGCGGGTTGCGCAATTATGCATGTAGCTCTGGCGACAGCAGTGAACTCGGACAGTGACAGTTCATAGGCACTACTCGCACTAGTTGCGTACCACCAGCTCGGTTAAGTACGATTACGAGTACGAGTATTATGCCTGTTTTCATGGTAAATGAACGCCAGATAATGCCATAAAAGCATAACCAGACAGCGGACTGAGTGTGTGTCTTTTAAATTAGTAGACTGGGTGAGATATGGTGGTAAAAATACCAGTTGGATCTAGGTAACTGAGTTAGGCCAACGACTATTGAGTCCACGCAACACGACGAGTGATTGTCAACATCGCGCCGTCACATACTTTTTGGTTCTACCTACTTGGTGAGGTGTCAAGAATTTGAAAGTTCTGAACATATAAGACATTCGTTCGATTGTTAGTAACTAATCTTAATATACAGTATACATCTTTTTCTTGTGTTTTGGTATCGGTGAGAGCCTCTATCTAGTTAAAAGGCTCAGTACGTTGGATATGATCAGTACGACTATATCAAATCCAGGTAAACTCGAGGCTTCAGAAGTAGGGCACAATTACCTCTGACTTCTAGAAGCCATCAAATAATTTCAAGGGGTGTTCATGAAACATTTAGGCACATTCTAGGGTTTCAGGGGGCAACACGTTCCCATATTCCATTACCATCACGAAATCATTAAGAATTTTGAAAAAGATAAATATAAATCCCGGCGGGCCTTATTTCGCAGTTGTCATTGATATAAGACCACATAAATCAGGAGGGGTTATTTCCATTTGAAGATGGAGCCAAAAACTGGTTTGATTGGCTATACATTCTTGATGCTTGTTCTTGATTAAAAATACTCTTCCAATTAACAAGCTTATCAAAAAAAATATTTATTTGGAGTTTTGTCCCATTTAAGTGAGACATAGGTCCCAAATGGATTTGGGACATAACTCCCAAAAGTAAAAGTTGGGACCTATGTCCTGGAGACTTATTCCTCCGCCTATTCTAACCTGGGAGCAGTGGTTTGGTGGGAGGCAGTCAAGATCAAGACAAAATGCTACCTTATGAAAAGGATTACTTATCTGGATTACTTATGAGTCTTCTCAGTAGCACTTGGTATCACAATGAACAAGGCATACCGACTGACGGATTACTTCAGCGTCTTTTTGAAGCTAATATCTAGGCTGTTAAGAGTAAGAGTAAGAGCTGACTATCCTAGAAATGAAACTACCAGTAATAGAATTGACCATGTCTTCTGGCACTCAAAGGAATTCAGTACAACTTAGAGTAATCAGTACAACTCAGCTGAGTTCCCTGACATGTCGAAGTGACTGCAATTTGGACTTATAGCTAGAGGGCACAGCTTGGGTGACCAGGTAGTTTATTCACATATTCTATCAGGTACTACTAGGTTATTCACAATGGGTTTGTCATGCCTTTTGGATGGCATTGCAAATAGGGCTCTTAACCTTACCTACTCGTATGCAAATATTTATCTTACCACGTTGCATTAATACATGATTTATGCGTTTTTATTTGATAAATATTTTTATTATAATTCATATACGTCTTTAATATGTACAAAACATTTCAAGAAAATCTGAGGTAAGCACCTTTCGGAATGCACCCGAAAAATCGTTCAATTTTTTTTTTTCACGCCACTTGGAAAAAAACGTACATACCTTACCTATTCAAACCCACAATAATGCCCAAGGTACTTGAAGATGAAAGTTGATTTATGTTCAAATGGTTATTGTCAAATATCGAAGCGCAACAGATGCCATGGTGGCCTTCTGGCAATGAAAGTGCATATTACTTTATTTGCTTGTTAAAATGTAGGTGCCTCTAAGAAGCTCTTGTATAGGTTTACATGCACCCAATTTCGTACGACCCACACTTAAAGTAAAGTACATACAAGTAAAAGTGAAAGCGAATTTATTCGATACAAACTTACATGGAGACTTAAATTAATCCAAACAGTAGGCCTATCATTCTCGGAACAAGACACATAATTTTCTTAAAACATTTTTGTATAATTATCCCATTAATTCTACCCACGCATGTTCCAATAATAAGCCGCAGTGATAAGAAGAAACCCCATTCGAATGAAACCAGATGACATTCATTCAGGTTATAATCCTTTCTTGTAATAAAGAGTTTTGATAAGATTTGATATCAAGTCCACCTAACACGTACACCTCCGTAAAACAGTACCGGCATCATGGGCATCGTTGCATTGGGTACCGGTACCAGTCCACACACTAAAACAAGTGTGTTTATCTTCCTTCTGTACATTCCATGGCCATCAAATTGATTGTTTATATAGTGCAACGGTTCAAGTGGATGGATGATATCGCCTCGTCGCATCCAGTAAAAAGAACGAGAGGTTTACTCTCCCCGGCTCCACACTCCTTTCTTATTCACTTAGCCGCAGAGACACAGACTTTTGATTGTCTTTGCATTTCAAGCACTTTGTATATCTGTATCTCGGTACTCTAGACAACACGGACAAAAGAATAAAGAAGGAGAGAAGACAAATTCAACTGGTGGTAACAGCAAAAAACACAACTGGCAATGGGTACTACTCTTGGAAGAGAGCATGGTGCCAGCCTAGAGCTTCTTCTACTAGCTGTCTCTCTAGATAATAAGAACAAGTTCTCTAGTTGAAGTATAGAACGAACACACAAAGAGAAAAGGGAATAATCATTAAAAGTTAGATTTACAATTCGATTCCAATTAACAGAAAACTGCCAGTTACTCGCATTCCAATGCGATACTCTTCTGTTGAAATGCGAATGCGTTCCCGAGGTTATGTATTTTTTGTTTGTTTGGTTTTATGCCACCGCTAACGAGGTGCGCGCAGCTATGAAACGAATTTTGAAACGAATCCTTTTTGCCGCTTCACTTAAGTCACCATCGTGCAGTACAGCATCCTTAATGTGGATTCCGCTGTTGCCTTTTATGAAAATCGCAGCCATTGATCGACTGTTCGTTCTTTAGAACGAGGAGCTCGTTAGTGGCATATCACGTGGTATCCGAAAATGTTTTGTATTCGACGGTTGTAGGAGAGTTGACTGGGTTGTTCTAAGGAAGAGGAGAACGAATATGCCATGGTGCACAGCACCACACAGCTATGGGGTCGGTTGGTGATATTTTGGAGTGCGGATCATTCTTTGATATTTTTTTTTTTTTTAAGAATTTGTCTGCTTTTGGATAGCCCTGATGCACACAAACGGGCTATTTAGGTTTTCAAATTTTTCTTTTTTAGCTTTTGTGGATCGGCTCATGATGCGGTTTCTCCTTTTGGGAGGTTTAGTATGTGTCGTTGGGGGAATAGGGTAGATTATGGTTTGTTTAAGGAAATATCAAGGGCAATAGGATGAATGTGAATGGGTAGAAGAAGACTTGGAGGATAATCACATAAATCATGATGATAAAATGCAGTGCACGATGAGTTTAGGATACAGAATGCAATAGATTTATTACAAATGAATATTGTGGGAATATATGTGGGTTCAAAGTGAATGTATTCTTAAAGCCAATGCTTTTTTTGTCGAGGCAACATTCAGATGAACTCTGCGAACAGTTTCAACGGTCGCTTAAGGAGCATTTACGTCACAAATCAATTTAACAAAATTTGACCAATCTATTTAAGTCGTCAAATAGACAATGGCCAAAACGATGAGTAGCTAAGTGGTACCAAAAGAAGAATAACGAGTAAAATACATTTTTTGGTTTTGTTCCTGCTAAGAATTGCTTCCGACCCAGTACCACCTATAGTTTTTTTAATGCAAAAGTCGGACAAACATACAAAAGTAAGAAACTGCCATGAGAAGCTTTTCAAATTTGCCGCTTTGAATCGGCGTAAAATTGTACACCCCTTGAATTTGGGGTGCATTTGCATTTGGGGAACATTTGTTCTGCCGATTCTTCTATGCGAAAGTCTTATTTTTTGTAGTATTGACTCGTACTAGTCAACTGCTATAGGGTTCAATTCGTGTCACTCTTCGTTATTTATTTATGGTCTTCCTGAAAATTTTAAATCTTGCAGAGTGATCATGTTTTAAAAGAACGTGTAAGTATACCTATGTTACACAATTGGATCGGGGATGCTTCTTATTGTCTCAATTAAATTTGATTTTAGTTTTTACGTGAATAAAACAAAAACCAAGGCTATTGTCATAAGTAAGACCGAAATTGACACTTCTTGTTTTCCATCAGTTTCTCTGTCTCTCTGGTGGTTGCCTACAATTAAGAATCAATATTGTCTTGGAAAAAACATTTGTTCTGCCGATTCTTCTATGCGAAAGTATTATTTTTTGTAGTATTGACTCGTACTAGTCAAAGAAAACTAAACATTTTTTTTTAAAATAGTATTAGTCATTTCGACCATCGAACATGTTTCTCAATCCGCAAATGATATAATTGAAATCTCACCATTATTGTAATACATATATAGAAAGGGGCATTGACGCAAGTAATTTTACGAACAATTTTTATTTTCTTAACTTGTATCCTGTGCACAAGGGTCAAAATTGCCCAAGCGAACCTTTTATAGTTCTTATTTCGGTTTTTTTTTTAATATTTTTATTTGAAATTTCTTGATTTTTGCCAATAACATACGTTGGGCTTATTCGTGAGTCAAAATTACCTAATATGATGTTGTTGTATAAAATGTTAAGGATAGGTGCTTTATTTTTTTAACTAGATTACATCAATGGGAGTTAATGCGTAACCTATATTGGGCCACTTTTGCGGGCAGGTAATTTTTGGTCCCACAGAAAGGCCTTTTAGAAGAATTTCAGAAATAGAGCAGAATGTAAGAAACAAGAAACATTCAATTCAGATGTGTAGTCACTGTCACTGTGGATGACATGTTCTTTTAAAAAATTCATTTTATCTATCCAGGAAATAAAAGTTTGCCTTGAGCTTGTAATACAATGCACTTGCTGAATTGTACAGGTTACCGAACTCATAATATTGACTTTCTCTTGTTCAAGGAGTACTATTTGGATTGTGATATTGGCCCATGGCATTCGCAAGTTTGTGCATATAGCATAAAAACTTAAGGCCCGAACAAAATCAATGCTATCGTGTATTTAAAGACGCCATTAGAAGTAGACACATTTATTGACGCGGTTATGGTCAAAATGATGGGAGAAACAACCCTTCTACTTCAAAACATCCCTACTGGTGACTGGTTTTTCTTCATAAAGTATCTGCATCTGGGTGGAAGCTTTATGCCTGCCTCCTTTTTGCCTGCAGCATTGCGATCAAATAAAATAAGTTTGGCATTACAAAATGTGGGTCAAAATCGCTTCAGAAGCACAAAGTATTTAATAAAATGTTTTAATAGGTATTTTATATTTGCTACCACGGACTCCGAATTTTGATAACGAATTATATAATTTCCAAACGTTCCTAGTTCATGAACTTCACCATGATAAAAATGTATGTAAGCCTTTACTGAAGTTCTGACATTGACAAATCATTAAAAAGTTCCAATGTGCATTTTAATCAAGATACAAAATTGTTATGTCACAAAAGAAAAATCAGTTAAAATCCAACTTAGAGAAATTTTGTTATTATTACTAACTTTTACTTTATTTTGTTAGACAAATATTCCTAAACAACAGTATATGTAGCTATATACTTATATTACGAAGAAAACAAAGCGTTATGTATTTATTTTTGAAAATAATTGATTCAGAGTTTTCTTTAAACTTTATTAAGTTTTTTATTAAATAAAATAAAACATTTTTGAAAATAAATTTAGGTAAAAGTATATACATATCTTATAATGACAGATTTCGGTCCGGAAATGCAATTGTAATTTTCTCATGACATAAAAGCGACAACTCAACTTCAATGAAACGTGAAAACTCAAAACATATTCCTGTCATTACAAAAGGAGCAGATGTCTTTTTCTGATCCGTCGCAAGTGTTTCCTTATGTTTTCAGTTCATTATTAAACTCTCAAAACATTACTTACATTTCGTTACCATAACAGACAATGGGAATGCAAAACAACAAATAAAATTGTTTATCAACTCAAAACCCAAATTAGGAATAACGTCCTAATTAACGAAAAGAAAACAACACATTATGAAATTCCGTTAACTCGATTCTGTATTCGATCCTTGTGTAATGAAAAAAATTTCAGAAATTTCTGCTTCTTTATGGAATTTAAGTATTTCTTAATTGGAAATCTGAAATTATTGTCAAATACCAATACAATTATAAAAATTCGTTTTTAATCGTGTGAAGGTTGAAACAATATATGAGTTCCATTTGTTCTGTGAGGTTTAATTAGTATCTACCCCCTGTGGAATAAATCACAGAGTTCTAATAATGTCCATTCTCCTCTCTAGCACAGCATCCTCGCCCTCGCTCTATGCAGAAAGGTGTGACATATTTCCTCTTGGGATATTTTTTTTTTAAGAGGAAAACTGTTTTACCTATTTCAATATGTGTTCATGGAAAAGGTGCGCCAGGCATACAACAACAGGTACACAGAATGCCTTCATCTGTGTACCTATATCCATCCAGCTGCAAGAAACTACAATCGGACTATAGATTCATATCTCTGACGCTTTATTCTTCTTGCTTGGCATAGGGTTTGAGTTTCAAAATGTTTATAGAGATTCAGAGCGGATAACCTTGCGGCGCGGTAACACTAACACGACATCTCGGTTCAACACAAAAACGCATAGTGTAGGCCTGTTTCCAATGTCAGTTGTATCCTGTGTATGCTCCTTCTCTGCCCCTGCTGTTGGTGTGGTTCTGCGGGATTTTTTTTTTGTGTTTGTTCCTTCGTTTTTTTTAAGAAAAAAGACAGACCAAAAGTAAAATAAAGGCAACGAAAGATGGTGTTTCTCTGTCATGATACACTCTACAGCAAATTCATACACAATCAGATAGTAATTTAGACATGAAGAAGTTGAATTTTCCACCCTACTTGACACAATCGATGGAAACTATTAGTGGGTACTTGGATTTAATGGAATTCGCCAGTAAAAACTTAAAAGGAAGTGGAAGTAGGTACTTGGGCGGATAAGATCGATAAAGGAGAAGGAAGTTAACTTGATGACAGAGATTTAAATGAACCACGATAGAATGTCACAAAGTTACGCCAAGAAAGCTAGTCTAGGGAGCGATGAAGCTAACTACGAGTGACTTTTGCATAGTTTGCACACGTCAGAAAAATAAAAAGCATTCAAATAGAAACAGGGCTTGTTGAATGACGTATAAGTTAAGTCTTAAAGTAAGACTATTGAATGATGCTGAAACAACACCTCTTTCATATTCGTGCGATTCAAACGGGAAATAACGTTGACTGCAACAAGTTGATTAGCCCAATTTTTGAAAAAAATATTCGACTGCTTCACAGGCCGTACCAAACTTTGCATTTTTTGGGATGCATTAAGCCAAAAATTAGCATGCCAGTTGATTTTTGATATTGATTTGTATATTTACTGGCATTTTGTGTACTTGATTATTTTTTAGTAAAATGGAGGTCCACATAACTCGTAAGGTCTAACCGCACTTATTGCCTACCATTAATTTATAATAATCGGCATCGTCACAATCGTTAGTTAGTAGGTATTATAAAATCAATTCTAACCACTTATTATAATGGAGGGTTACCAAGAGTAAAATGGTGCCACAAAACATTACAGAGGCGATTTTTTTAATAAGATTTTTTATAATAACCTCATCTGTTCTTTTCTTCATTTTAAGGTAAACGGGTTGCAAATTATTCAAACCTACATTCTTGAACCTCATATGAGGGAAAAATGATTATAATCACAATGGAATCAATATATAATCAACCATCATCCATTGAGCGAACTTAGTAGCATCATGTCGATGTTAACTACTTTCGTACTCTTAATGCTTGCTGGAGTTGTATCTTCATTTTCTATCGCGCTACGTGTAGTAAATGGAACACGAGCCAATCTGGAAGAATTCCCGTTCATGGTCTCGATAAGACGTGCTTCAAGTGGATCACATTTTTGTGGTGGAACAATTCTAAGTCCTTCGTGGATTCTAACCGCCGCACATTGTGTTTCTGGGTCAAGACCACAAAACATAAATATAGAATATGGCAGCTCAAAAATAAGTCGAAACAGCTCGAATGTGGCCGATGTATCCGAAATAGTTGTATATCCGGCATATTTTCTTCCAGCAGTGCTACATGACATTGCCATGGTGAGACTGCAACAACCTTTGCTACTTAGTCAATCTGTGCAGACAGTAAGCTTACCCAGAATGTATCAGCTGACAGTAGAAAATGCGCCAGCTACTTTAATCGGTTGGGGATTTAATGAGGTAAGCCATACTACCTCTATTACTGTCGCCTAATTATCATTTATTTATTCATTATTCTTGTTACAGACTGGCGGAACAGTTCAAAAGGATTTACAAAAAGTTGAAATAAGAACTTACTCCAGAGAAGAATGCAGTCGACGTCATATACTCTTCATTCATCCAACTAATATTTGTGCTGGTATCGATAGTGGCGGCAAGGGTCAATGTAATGGAGATTCTGGAGGACCATTAATTGTAAGCGGTAGACAAGTTGGAATATCCTCATGGAGTATGAAGCCGTGTACTATTGCACCATATCCTGGTGTTTACACTGAGGTTTCGAATTACATCGACTGGATTCGCTGGGTAATGGAAGATGATGTTGATAAATAAAATTTCAATTCAAGGTGCTCATGGAGGAATTTCATTTATTCTAATAAAGAAGTGTGGTTTTGTTTTGGGTCTAAAAACAGAAGTTTTATGGAATGTATACATGTTTTTCTTTCTCCAATAGAATAGACGTAATTTTCATTTTTAGGTATGATATGACCTGAATAATTAGTATAGAAGTGGCTTGTACTGATGGCTTGTAAACTTTGCAAACTTTGCATTGTTTTGCGCTTTAATCTCCAGAATTGCGATGTGATAATGGTCGTTCCTCTTTTTCTGTCTGACAACTTTGTCTGAATTGATTGAATCTATTTCTATATTCGATTTGCTACAGGGTAGTGTTGTCCTACTTTTTAATCTTTGGTAACGAGTTCTCTTGTGATGATGTTAAGTGACAATTTTTTTTTGCAAATGGATACTTGAATTGTTGTAACATGGTATAGGGGCTTTTTGGTGCAGATGGTCAATTCCTTGGTGTCCTTTGTGTTCAAGTAGTTTACTCTTGCAGTCCCGATAGTGGCGGTTTTCATTGGTTCCACTCGGGGTTGCAAACGATTATTTAAGGGTTACTGTCTGCGAAATTTGTTAAATAGGGCTAAAATTTGATTAAAGTTATATTTTAATGAAGATGATCTTTGATGATCTGAATTAATGTTCAGTTGAGAAAACCATGTACATAAGTTGCTGGAAAAAAGGAATTTCAGTTTTCGTGGTCTTTGCGGTTGAGGATAGTGGTTAAGATTTTCTTAAGATTCCTTGGTTATTCATGGCATAACTTGCCCTACAATTCCGTATTCCCGTATTTCGAAAACTCTGTTCAAATCGCCTTTTAGATGTCATATAAAAGTATCCACCTTTAATCTGTAAGAACCTTCCAAACCAACATTCATGTTGATCTAAAATAAATATTAGGCTTAAATGGCCCTTACAGTACCTAAAGCATAGCATCTTCAGCCATTGTGTTTGCAAGGATTTAACAAGAATGGAAAGGACCTAAAGTTAAATGCCGACTTTGAAAGTAAAATTTTGAGAAGCTTCGCATGACAGTTTTACTCTTGGCTTATAAAACCTTACGGTGGTATTGGGGCGAATTTAATCCTGTGACCACTCGCTTTCTAATCCACAGCACTAACCACTGAGCCACTGCACAAATTTTAGAAAATAGGTTTGCCTGTCCGAAATTAAAGTATTACTTCTCGTCTTGTGACGTTTCGATATAAAAACTTCACAAGTCGAGAAATCGTATTTTATTTTAGGACTATCGATAAAGTAGGTACACGCTAAGACAACGATGTGTTTTTGAAACCTACATACGTTGAAATGATCATGGACATGTAGGAGGGGACAAAGACAAGAGCGTGCACCAGGGAAGCATCGTTAGTCCTCTGCTTTTTATTGCTGTCTCCGATTATCTGCTTTAAGGAAAAGTGAAGGAGACTAAAGTACATCACTTATTGTTTGCTCACTATGAAGCAACATGAAACTTGATATTTGGGTCGATATTTTTTTTAGACCAATAAAGGACAAAGTAAAAGAAGTACGAAAAGTTAAAATATCTAAGATCTACGATTGACGACATCAATCACAGCAGGGAAATTATGGTATCATCTGAGACCCAAGAATGAACCCAAGCTAAAAAGAAGACTCTTCATGCAGTGGATCGTCATATGCTCAATTGACGGCAACCGTCAATGAACCTAGTTTGTATTTTCATATTTAAAAGTTTAACCTTACGAAGCCCCTTCAAAAAAGCCATGTTAATCCGCGTTCGTATTCAAGCGCGAAAGAGGAATCATGCCTTACTACTCCAGGATCACACAAATGCAACAACACCAGCATTCGTTTTAAAATGATAGGAAATCTGGGGGCCTACAGATACTCCAATATTAAGCACGCTTGCAATAACTGTTCCATTTGAAAACATACAGTAAAATTAATGAGCAAGAATTTAATATACTACATTCCTCGTTACGCCCATTTTAACATAAGTACTACTATTCAGTATAATTATTTCAAACCATGTTTGTATCAGTCATCAATTTGTAATGTTCGAGTCTATGAATAATTTTAAATTCTAACACTTTTATATTAATAAAGTAAACATGCTCCGATGGGACATTATAGCATAAACATGCGTTACAAACAGACGCCCCTTTTATTAAAAGCAACTCTTTCCCGACTCATAAAACCACGGCAATAAAAGTTGTTGTGACTAATCAGGCGTTTAATTTGACCGCAAATAATAAAAAAAAAATAAAAAAAATAAAACATCTATGCCTCTTCGGTCCTCAAATAATTCAAATTGTCTCGCATCATCACAGTGCTTCGGCCGGAAAGAGGTCTTCGGTTACCATTTATAGTGAATACACATTCAAAAAGAAATAATGGCAATGCCTTTGGGAGACAATATAATTAATTAATGCTCCACAGCCTACAAAAATTATACATGTAGGTACATATTTATCTACACATGTATAATTAACAAGATCAACAGTGCACGATATGAGTAGTATTAATGCTATTAGTTACCCGCGCTCTGTCAACGATGACTTGACTGCCAAGCTAAGCATTTTGAAAGTGAAAAATAGCAGAAAATGTAACAAAAATGGAATTAGTAGATAATTATTACTAAGATGAGCATGGCGTGGTGTGGTGTGGCATGCCTCCATCACTTCTAATCGTAGTACGCAACGCTTCAAGCAGGAATGTTATATTGCGCCGCCGCGCTTGCTCGTCATATAAAACCGACGCGTAAAATGATATTTTCACAAGCTCGAGGAACAATGCCAACCGCTTTGGAATTATTTATTATTAATTAAAAATTCAGCTCCCTCTCATCGTCATGATGATCATTATCATGATCAACGTACAAAGTTGGATTTGGGTCTGACTTCAGATTGCTGCTTGCCACACAACTTCATAACCTTGTCCTATAACAAAACAATCTACCGTGAAGAGAGCAGCAAACGCAAACCCATTGACAGACTGCGAGATGCTATTGCACTATATAGATGCTACATTATGTACGCATGTATATGCGATCGTCGTGAATACATTCACACGTTGATTTCAATTCAGTGCGAGTGGTAAAAGCCGAGAAAGTGTATCTCGAAACCGAAAACACGCTGTGAATCTGTGAAGCTGGAGTGGAAAATATAAGAATTTATTACTGATCACGACGAATACCGCGCGGTGCGGTATCCTGTTTGAAATGGGAAATCAACCTAAAGGGGGCGTTTTTGGAACAATATACCTAGTTGTGCTGCTATGGTAAAGGTTGTTTTGTTGTTTTATTTTGTTTTTAGTTCACCATCTTGTTCTTGGAATTTTGAAATAATAGCTAAGAACGATCACGGTTAGTGGCCAAAGCGTGGTGAGCTTATCTCAATGGCTATGATGGGGAGATGGGGACATATTTTATTCGTGCAACAAAAATAAGTGGCGTCGGTGGGCGTCTGTTCGCTATCGCCTAATCCGATATACATTTTTTTATTTTCACGAATGCGGTAGACAATTATTGATTATTTTTATGCATGGTAATCTCTATAAAAATTCAATTTCTGGTTCGTCTATAACCTTAAAAAAATAGTCTGTCTAAAAAGTAACACTTTATTAGGAGCATATTGGGAGCTGGTTTTTTTTTAAATCGGATAATTAGCTACTGGTTCTGGTTGCATATCGAACCAAAAACGCTATGTTTTATTTTTTTCTATAAGCGGGACGACAGAAAAAAACTTACTTACGGCTGGATAAGACCAGTATCCAGTCATCACGGGGTCTCAAACGCGAAACTCTAACACTCGTGATACCAAATCAGCGAACTCTGGACTAGTTCTGCAAGAATGTGAACGGAACCCCGCCTGAGACTCGAAAAATTCTCAAGAAAGAAATGGGCAACGACGTTGTGTTTTATGCAGATTCACTGCCAAAGCGATGGACAAGTTGGTAAGAAATTGATTCGAATGTATATAGAGCAACTGTCACCTCATGGGCATCAACACGGCTTTTGTTTTACGAAATGAAGCAGAATCCTGTTGGAATATCTACAAAACGTCAACTTATTTCTATCAAACTTCTTTGTCAGAAAGTGCTCTGAATCCCTTAACCAAACAATGTTTTCAAACAAGCTGCGGACATTACAACAAGCTTACCAAACGAAAACCACAGTAGCACAAAAACAACGTTTCGTTTCGCTGGTATCGTAGCATTTGCCACATCTACAATTTCAATCCGAAACTACCAAGGATATCTTTATACGCTTTATAAAGGGTCTATACTTCAGATCCATAGAACAGGACTGAGATTATATGGGTCTTAATATAGTTTCCTTAATTGTTTTGGAGAAGATCTTAAAACATAGTTGTCTTCTCAGCCTAAAGACAACTGCTAATGACCCAAGTTATTCCAAGTAAGATTTCTGAAGAGATGCCGTTTTCAGATGTGATAGCGGAGCCGAGGTAATCCCTTACTGTGCTATTGTATGCGACAAAAAGGTGGTATTGGTCTGAACTGCTTCGGATTTTTTTCAGTATCTGCCGTAGTGTGAGTATTTGGTCAATTGTGGACTTTCGGGCCCAAAACCGCACTGATAAAGTCCAATCAGTTGATGTATGCTCTTTATCGTGTCATATCCTATTGTAAGGCGGACCGTCCCGCCCGGCAGCATAGTTCGACTTCAGTTTCGATATTGCTATCCTCACTTCATCTTTCCTTTATAAGTGAAAAAAAACAAGATTTTAGGGCCAAGACCAAATGGACCTATCGGGCACATTTTGGCAGTTCTGATGCGATGGACAATTCAGACGAATTTATCAAGTATATGAATGAGTCATTCATATTCATTAATTAACAAACCACAAACATAAAACTGTGTGACAATGTCACTTCAATATCTTTGAAGTTGGGCAATAAAGGCTTAAGTCAAAAAATTAGATTCAAAATTTAAACACGTTATCGAATCCAATTTATTTTCTCACTAGTGAAATTTATGCATAGTATAAGTAACTTTTAAAATGCCTTGTGAAACGATAAACGGGTTTCGAGATTTTTATAAAAAAAAGCCATAAAGACCACCACAATTAAAATCTGACTTAAATATAAACCTTACAACTTTTGATTATTTCGTATAAGAAATAAAATCATTACAATGAATAGTGGAGGGGGCTGCAGAAAAATCGCTCTGTGAACAATCCAAGTAATTCCGTTCGTAAATTTGTTCTGTTCACGCCACCGGTTTTATGCAGTAGTATCAACCCAAACAGAATATTTTGCTAGGTTCACCTGGATGTTGTAGTTGTCCGGATGTGTTACTTTCCGACAAGCGGTAGTTATTGGGGGTGGCGTTGCAGGGATTATTTTTTCGCGTCCCAAACTAATAACGCATAGAATGGGCAGTGAATTTAACGTGTTCTTGCAGTGCATAAAAGCAATTGTGCACTTATTTTGAAATGGAGTGAAGAAAAGACTCTTATTGATCATGATCTCTTAGTTTCCACGTAAGGTTTATAAGGTCCCAAAAAGATAGACATGATGAATTAACCGATTACAAGGTACAGTGAAGCTACAAATAGTTTCTATTAAACATAAAACAAAATCCCACAAATTCATCAAACCAACAGTACAATGAAATTAAAGAAACATAACTGTTTGCCACTCTTTGATGGATCGATAGCTGTACGCCTGCAAACTAAAACTGCAAGACGCAACATCTACCTACCTTCGAATATTGTATAAAGAAAAGCAATCAGTCTTTTAAGGCAAACTCTCTAAGAAATCGCCCACTGTTCAACTCCTTTTTGTCTAAATAGTACTTGTTTTTTTTTCGGTTAATAGGGTTCACTTCCGTCATTGTATCCTCGCGCAAAATGATGTATAGCTTGATTGCTAAGCAATTTCTTAAACACCTACACACGTGCTGCGCCGCCAACATTGTTCGTCGATGCAATTTTCAAATTAATGCACATCAGAGAGTTCCATAGGGAGAACGCTATGATGAGAGCACAAGCTTATGGCTGTCTGTCGTTATGAATGCCGACCGCTGTCATTTTGTTGGACATTTACAAATGATGATGATGACGATGCGATGAGTTTTCATGAACATACAAACATGAAGTACGGGATGAAGTCACCAAACGAACCAACCAAGCCTTGCATCAGCTGCATTTTAATAACGAATGACAAGGTCCAGTCGATGCGATGCGGTTTGACTGGTTTAAATTTTAAACCGATTGACTTTTCAATGTCTTAATCCGATACGTTTAGAAATATCGTTGTCAACGTCACAATGTCTACCCAAAGATGGAGTCACTTAAACTACAAAGCAAACAAAAAAAATTAAGCCTTTTTTTGGGTCAAATACTCTCAGAAATTTGTGTTTATCTTAAGCTGCTCAGTTTCTGTTAAGGCTAAATATTTGTGGACTGTCCTTTTGCCGCCGTCTGCATAATTTCGAAATTACATTTTTGTTTGTGTTTACTTCCTGCAGTTTGGGGAAGATTGGTAATTACCAAACGTGAGAAAACTTCGGGAACAAATCAGAACTATGCATTTATTGATCTTTTGCCTGCCTACCCCTATGCTGTATGAGTTTTCACACTTGAATCAACAGATGCATCATAAGCATAACCCAGGCCAAGAAGTGATGAAGAACAAACACTCATCGCTTTGATGAAATGTGTGTGCGTGCTGTGCTACTGCGCTTGCAGGCCCCTTCGCTGTCAATTAATTTAATATCCATGTGTGATATCTCTCGGTGATATTGTGGAATTTAAATTTTTACAGTTTATCCGTCCTTTCAACATTTGGCTATAGATACCATACCCAACATGGCCATCATCATTTCGTTTTACCTGTATATATTTAGCTTCTTGTGTGGTATGCCCTTTTCACATTTTGATTGTTTTTCCAAGGGAAGAGAAGCGAAGCGAAGGAAGAAATTTTAAAAATCCATAAACGACGAAAAAATAAGAAAATTGTAATAAAAGGACGACAACGCTTTGTTATGTTAAACTACAGAGTTGTGGTACTGGTGGTAGGGTCTCATTCACTCCCGCGTGCTGCTGCACAGAACAGCACAGTGGAAGGTAGGGGATTGCCGTCGCTCACGAATTTAATTATGATCCACAGAGGTAAGGTAGGACTGGTGGATTACAAAGGACTCCCCTCTCTACCGCCACTCAAGGTGTGTCTACACAATGTCTGTCATGGTAAAATGATCATTTGACTGAGTGGGTGGCAAGGTAGGTAGGTAGATAGGTAGGACACACGTAAGTGGATACGCATCATTTAATTTTAATTTTCACATGTGCGCCCCATACATACACCATGGGCCGCAGTAGGCCATAAGTGCCAACCGCAAAAGTACCTACTTTGAGCTTTTTTACGTAGAAGTTAAACATATACATATATATCAACTACCTACACACGTTTCGCTCGAAAACCAGAAACAATTACTCTGAATTAGAGCCGTTCCACTTTTTGTTGTACTGTGTCGTTGCTGTGCTCCATTGATAAACATCTGGATTTAATTGAGTGCATATGGACTGCTACTACACCATAAGATACCTCTATCAGTATGTGTGCTATCAATATAGAGCTGCATTGTAATGTGAAAACCACTGTCCGTCGTCCGCCCGATCACGTGATTGCAGCTGCAGCTATTAGCGACCGGTTGGCTGTAATTAGCATTTTGAAAATCACAGTAGAGAAAACTTAAGGACTACCTTCGAGGTGTCAAAATCCACTCTATTCCAAGTCAATTAGATTCATATTTATGCGGAAATAATACACTTATTCGCACGATTGGAGTGATTGGAATGTCAAAGTCCTGACCCAATCCGTTGGGAGGGTTAAAATATTTCTAGCTGCGATAAGATTATAACTATCGCACGCTAATAGAAAAATTTATGACAGCATTGACCTAAAAACGAGTTTGGTTGAGTTCCCCTTTGCCACACAACACAGATGTCACATTTACTTCGGGCGGACGCGCTTGACAAAGATGGAAAATGTATATACCATCGAACAGAGTGGGGTTTAGTAATTGAGTTTTGTGATGCGGGCGCGATGTGCCGTGTGCCTTAAGGTTCCCCATCATCATTATCATCATCAATGTTGGCGTGTGTTTCTGCCATTAAAAGTATTAAATATTTCGTCTAGGGGTCTAGACTTTTTGCTTTATCAATTCTAAATACGTTCGCCTTTGACCGTAGTTCAAGATTGCTGTCGATCATTAAGTATTGGTTACTTGGTATTATTATTGAATGCGAATAGAAGTACCTATGTAACTGTATCAATGAAGCCTGCTGCTGTTTTCTTTGTATGCTCGTGTTTTTTATTTTACTAACAATTTCGATTACTTCTTCCATATATTCAGTATGCAAATTTGAGAAGCTTCTGTCAGCAGTTTTTACTCTTAGATGTTTTTCAAAATTTTGAAAGACGTGAGTATAACGTCATGTGGTACTGGGTAGGTATCTGTTTTGGACAACCGCTGAAGCCCTCAGATTCAGAAACTATAGTTCAGTGTTCTTTCAGACAGATAGTTCTTTGACTGTTGTCATTTACTTGGCTTTTTCAGACAGCCACAAAGGCTATCACTACATCAGTAGCTAGAGGCTGCAGCATTGTTCGAGCATTGGAAAACCATTTACAGAGGAAATGCCCCTCGATGGTAGTTGTGTCACTTAAACCTAACAAATTTTCATGCACCCTACAACTCTGAATAGAGACAATGACAACAAAAACGAAGACCGACGTACATAATTAGGCCTGGCGTGGAATCCGTGACATACTCGCATTCACAAAAGGGGTTTTTCAAGGCAGCTTTTTCGGAGGATGAAGAAGTATCTAACGCCACATTGGCTAGCTGCAGGTGAAACACTGCCGGAGGGCCCCTATAAACGACGCCATTCTTTCACCCATGTTTCAGCTAAACCGTATCTTCTAAAAACCAGAAGATACGTGGAATCAAAGGAGCAGGTACCACACTAGCATTGGACAGTATAAAGTCGCGTTTACGCAGGAGTCCAGCCCTTAAAAGAGTAGTCAGTAGTCTAGCAGGCCCGGACCTAGCAGTAAAAATACATATCAGCCATCCTGCAATAGGCAGGTCCATAGCGTGGAAAAGGCCCAGATCCCAGGAGGACTCTATCAAAGTTCCAAAGACTACATCCAAGCTCCGAAGTGCAACGATAAAAGAAGACTAAGTGGCGAAACTGGCGGACACTGCTTGCTCCATTCGTCACCGACCTCCACCTTACGGAATTCGGTGGTGTTCCTACTAGGGTTCGGGTAGTTATTAAAAACTACAGTCTATGGACTCTCCAGCCATGGAACGACCTGCCTATGCGGGGGGTTACTAATCGGACATTTCAGATCAAAGCGGCGGGTAATGATTTCATTCAGGTCATAAACGACCTCATCTGTCTTGCTTAATTGCCCAACGCACGAACCAGTGAGTCACCTACATATAATACAAGGTTATTAGGGCTATCATAACCCACGCAAGTTTTCTATAAACTTAATTTTTCAATCAAGAAATGTCAAAATTATAAAGCTGCATTCAGTTGAAGTCGAAGTAAGCCTTACTCAAGTAAAGGTTATGATAAAGGCCCTCATTGAATAAAACTGTGTTTCGGATCTAGGAAAAAGTTTCTTAAATCTACTAAAAACTTTTAAAACTGGAGACTCCTTTTATTTTACAATCATACTTATCGATTTCAAACCTATTAAAATATTTGCTTTTATTTTATATTTTTATTTGGCATGGCTCGTTCCAAGCCCACACCAAAACTCGATGTTATCGGAAGTCTCGCCCTAGATCCTGTGACGGCAGTTAGCACATTTACCGAGTCGAAATTACAAAATCAACTATTTGTGTAAGACTCAACGTTCTACTTAATTAGCAATAAACATTTCATTTCATTTCCCAATAGTAAGCCACCTAATTGGGACTCTCCTGAAGGTGGAATAGAAGCCCTAGCCATCGAAAATGATCGTGAACATCGAGGTATGCTTCAGCTCCAAGAAGAAATGCTTGAACGTGCCAAAAATCAAAAAATTATCAATTCGAACCGAATTGAGGAACTCTTTAAAATGCAAACTGTTCTTCGTGAGAGATTTATCGCAGCAACGCACTTCTTTAAACAGTGCGACGATAAGAAAAGATCAGCAGAATCAAAAGTCTCCGAGGAGAAAGAGTTTCACATCGAACTGAAGCAAGTCATACAGAAATACAAGGCAGAAGTCGAAGAATTGTCACAATTTCGAGATGTTCTCAAGAATACTGTCAAAAAGTTTGAACCATATGAAGAGGTTATCAATCAAGTGGTTGCCGAAAATGATATCTGGGCTTCGGTTAAGGATTGCACTGATCGCTGTGATGCTCTAAGTACATAAAAATTTGAACATTTGCAAAAAAAAAGTAAAAAACTAACTAACCGATTTTCTTGTAGTGATCACTCAGGAAGAAATTGGTGAACTAAGAAAGATAAAACTTCAAGAAATCGAAGAGTTACGTCTCAAAATGGTCAAGATGAGCAATGATGCCGCCTCTACTGTGCTTGGTCTGAATAACGAGCTAGCTGAACTGGAAAGAGCATACGCCCAAGCTCAATCTGACTGTTCAAAGTGGGAAAAGATGATTGTGTGCGCTAAGGAATGCCTTATGGATAACAATCTCATGAAGAATAGAATGTTGGATGAGATTCAAATCTTGTATAGAATACTTTGCAGGCGTAATGGTGAGCTATGGCGTAATGGTGAACTATAAATGGCGACTGACAACGTCTGTACATATTGTGTATGTTTTCAGGCTCAACTCCAACACTAAGGAGAATAGATGTTGAACAGGAATTGGACTTTATAAAGGACGAAATTGAAATTCTTAAAGCTGTGGTGAAGGAGTGCACCAAAAAGTAGATTTTACTTCTATGTGAAAAATTATTATTTAGAAAAAAATCTCGATGTCAACAGATGTTTGTGTAAAATTTTATAGTTAAAGTTTAGATTCAAATAGTGCAACGCATTGATTTGTCTGAAGTTTGCTGATGCCTGTTACCAGACTTTGCACAACTAGTTCGGCCACTCTGCGGTCCGATAGTGTTCCAATAGATATTCTGGCAAAGGGAAACACGAGTGTACGACGAAGATTAAACGAGTCTGAGTGAGTGGCAACAAAGTTATAACCTGTCAACGAAAAGCCTATGCTGGATAGGGCGAAAACATGACTCATACCTAATACAAGTCACAATAGGACATGGACGTTTCCGCGATCATATCTTTATCAGTTCAAACACGCCAACTATCCAATGTGCCAGTACAGATAAAATCTATTTACGTACATGCTAGAATGGAAAGCAAAATGGAATACTGTGCCAGTCGCCAAAATTATGTACGTTTAATTCAGATGGAACGAGAAAAGCTCTAGAAAGGCTACCAAACGACAGTCCATCCAGGAGGTAAAATTGCACAAAGAAAATTAATTCTCAAATAATCTTCGACAAAGTGCCCTTCATATTAGCGGGAATGATGCCCTTCGACATCCTCGCGGAAGAGGGGTTACAACAGAAGAGCCTCAGGCCGACAGAATGCATATGAAATTTCGATAATAAAAGGAGAAGATCGAGCAGCTTCAGCAGCCCTTTGGCAAGTCAGCAGCTCCTATTCTGTTCCCTGTCTGTATCGCAAATATCTACACATCGATTAGACCACAATAAAACCCTCTTTGCCCAGACATGCTCAGACGAGGAGAAAGATAAGGAGCACGCAGTATTTAATTACAGGCAACTAACACAGTGGAGAATTAAGCAGCTTAGCAGTCTGACGAGAAGTGGGTACAATTAACACAATAATGATAACATTGCAAAACGAGCTAAGAAGATTTAAAAGAGTTGAAGAAGCAAACTCAGAAACCAAGCATCAACATTCAATTTTCAATAGAGTCAAAACTCTAGTGCGAGTTATACCAAGAAAGAAACCCAACTTTTGAAACGATAAATGGCTTTAAGGGTTTCTTCTACGATAAGAATATCAGGGAGTGAAGTTTATGTGGCTCCAAAGGGTAGGAGTACGGGCATTTACTTGGCGCAGCTGTCCGAATGAACCTGTGACTTCACCAATATTGGTTTTGTGATCAATCTTCCCAATAAGTTTAACACATTTGTCAACATGGAATCTAAGAGATTAACGAGCCCAATAATTGATCGACACAGGTGATTCGATCTTAATTAAAGTCATTAAAAATATTTTTAGGAGTATGACCCATAAAATGCCAGCAGTAATTAAGATTCCAAATCTTCTCAATCTGTAAGTTCCCCTCATGTGGGGAGATTTAATCGCGATAAAATTATCGGTAACAATAAACCTGTTTTCTCTACAAACAAAAATACATATTCCACATCCGATGCTCCATCTCTAGAATTTATTTTCGGTACTATAAGCTCCCACAAACTGATAAAGAGATAAGTAAATAAATAGCTTAAGGCCTCGAAAAAAGAAAACAAAAAATAAACAAAAACAGAAGTTGAGCTAAAAGACAAGGCAATTTTATGACTGTTAATAAAAGTTTTTTTTTATTGCGTACTTCTTGGTGCTCTACAGTGAACACAAACGCATTTGAATTAAGAGTAAAAGACTGCGCGATTGCAAGTGCAAGTTGACTATATACGAGCTTATGAAGTGTGATGAAGTCGACAAGCCAGGGCTAACCTGTACCTGTCGTCGTCGTCGGTGAGTAGCGCTACATACCACAGTAAATGGACACGTTCAAAGGTGCAATGTTTGTTCAGGTTGTTTGTGACGTTTCGGTATGCTTTCAGCTGGATTTTCTTTTGATTTCTTTGTGCACACCCATCTGTGATACGTGTGCACCGAAGAGAGTGCATCATCCTCCTGATGTTGTCTAAATGCGCAGCTGCAGGTGATTGACGTGTCCAGAGGAACATGATGCAGAAACAAAAAAAAAACAAAAACGCATAGCAACTGAAATTCGGAATGACTTCGCCTGTCGAAATAAATTTTGACACGTGACAAGAGAATGAATGACGTGCCGTTGCATATATCAATTGAAATGCGGCTAATGCATATTCATTTACTCTGCCGTCCTTGCAAGGCGGATGGACATCTTAACCAAACACTTGACGTTTCCCAATGGACCACCAAGTCGCGCAGTAGTTTTATTTATTAACCCGGCAGCAATGTGCAGAATATATGCGGTTGGTTTCCCAACGAACCCAATGCACTTGTTGTTTACTAACACAATTGCCATTCCGCAATGCCATACATGGAGAGATGTATTCATATTTTCTCTGTCCATTCAAATGTCTGCTTAAGACGGGGGAATTTTAATTTAAATATCAACAAAAGTTGATGGTGACATTAATTGGCGGCCACAGACATATGCAGATAGGCTAGATGCATATACAGCCGGAGAGATAGTGCTTCTTGACTTGTTTGGGTGAAGTAATGAGGAGTGTGTTTCAAGTGATCAGTACCGTCATTCTTAATTAACTCCTTTTTGGTGAGGCGGAGGAGTTAGAGCTACTTATTTGATAGACATTGCACACACAAACACACACATATTTCAACACTCAAATGTCTATTTGCAAGCAGATTGCATAGGAAAGATACACACAGCAGCCGCCTCCATCTCCATCCATGGAACCGCCGACAACTGAAGTGTTCAACTTCGAGTGCCTATCTTGTGTACAATCACGATTGTGTTTCAGTGAGAGGTTGCTTGCGCCGCTGTTGGCCTTCTTTACCATAATTTCAACGCGCGTTAGCCGATATAATAAGCGATTTTTGCAGTTCAATAGACCTTGTATCGAGAAAGGCCATCTCTCTCTCTGTCGCTTGGATGGAGAGACTGCTTCAGCAGAAGAAGCCAATAGCTTCGCGCCTACATTTGATTGTTTTCTGAAAATGTGTGTTGGACCAAAAGTGGCAGAGGTAGGTACTACTTTGATTAAAATCTTTCCATCATCGCGACTTAAGTTCGGACTTCATAACCCGGTGTGATATTTTGTTGCGACTTTGTTTTTAATTTCATCGTGATTTGTTCGAAGAATAAACATCGCATCCCAGTCACACACATATACTTCCTGGAATTGTCGGTGCGAATAATGAGTTCATACAATCAATCTTCAATGTTTGTACAACTGTGTAATTATGATTCCATGAATCATTAAATGAGGATTGGCGTCATCAAAGAATTTCATTCACAGACGTGTTTCGTTTAATTGCTTACACTGCTCGATACTGACTATACAATGTCCGGTCTTGTCCCAGTTTATATTGATTCCGCGAACGTACGCACGTCTGATATGCCTTAGATTTGAATGATGGCATGCACGAAGAATACAAAAATATATTCTAAAAATATATCGCGCAAAAAGATTCTATTTATTCACGAGGGGTGATCTGAATTTGTGCAAACATCTTTAAAAATAAATTCGCATTTCAGCTATTTGTCACTGATGGATACACTGAGTTATGCATGAATGTGTTGGTTATACAAATTGTAGGCACATGCATTTTAAACAAACTTTGATTAGTCACAGATTCTCAAATTGCCGACCATCTGGCGTGTGATAAAAATTTTACAATTTTAAGGGTCAAAGTGTGCCTATTCCCTATTGTGTCTTTGAGGCCAATCGAACAAAATAATGGCACAGATGTTGTGGTAATTTTCGAGTGCACATCGCACTAATGGTCAAACAAAGGACCTATGTGTCCTGTCCATGTTGCGGCCGATATATGAAGTGTCCTCTTTCAAGTGATCTAATTGAGACTACTGTAAATTGTCAGACAATAGATTTTTCATTTTGTTATTTTGCCGAAATCATCTGTCGATCGAAATGGTACGCAATCAGCCATGAAAAACGGGTGTGACAACAGCAAACAATACAAACAAATAAATTCAAAACGGGCAACCGTTTGGAATTTGAAAGAAAAATGTTGAAGGAGTGCTACCGAATAAATAGAAGTCCATGTGGGTTTTAAAGTTACGTAATTTTATATTCGACAATTGGAATTGATTTTGGTAATTTGAATAGTCGAAGTAGTGTTAGCTTGTTGGGAAATGATTTAGTTTGGTAATTTGGCAAATGTATTCACGAAGAGACATTAGTTTTTATGGGAATTCTTCTATTGTTAAACGAAACATAATGAACAATCTCTTTAAGGTGGAGTTTTGCATAGACAAAAAGTGATATAAAAAGAAATTGACTGTAAAACTGTCGGCAAAAATGTCAACTTTAATTGTAGTTTGGTGACCTAAGCATGAACTTGAATGTGTGCGTTTGGGTTAGAAAGGGAGGAAAACGACGTAGGTAACCTACGAAAACGATGATGTACATCATACGCACCCTCATATGTATGAAATCTAATACAGATCCGCATCAATTAAGCTTTGCTTAGATTGTGTGATAAAATGGCAAATAATTGTTACCGTTTTCCCGTTTTTACCGTTTTCCCTTGAGGGAGTCCTGTTTCCAAACCCGAGAGTTCTTCCAAAGGTATACTATTTTTTGGTTAATCCTATAGTAGCTTTTTTCTTAATAAGAAACATATAACACTGTATGCTATCTCTGTTGGTTAGCTTGGTTATTTTTAAAACGTTAACAATTTCCATTCGATCTCTACTTGATTACGTTCTTTTTGAAAAGATGTATTGCGATAAATATGATAAAAACTAAAATAAGCTACAATAAAACCTTCCTTAAGGGGCACCTCCTTACACAGACATCAAACCCATGACCGACGATTTTAGTACTAATTTATATGGAATCGTTACTCGCTACTTCTAATAACAAAAAGGGTTTTCCCCTAGTAAGTCAAATAAACATTTCTCTTCACTGATAAAGATGAGTTTCCCAAATTCGTGTATTTGGTTATTCGCAGGCTGATTTCTTTGTTTACTTTAGATTAACAAACGCCGTAATGCAAAGAAATTAACGCTAACACTTGGAGAAGAGCTTGCAATAAGCAAAACTCAAGATGCAGGCTTACATAGGTACCTATTTACCAATGGTAGCAGAAAGGTTATGAAGGATCTTTTTATTATTTTCGTATTACTACTATGTATTCAAAAATTATGAATTCAATTGAAATAACTTAATTTTTCAGTCTCTGTCTCAGTCTCATAGTTCCTTCATTCATAGTTCCTTTCATTGGTGCAAGAAATATATGCACACACAATGGATCGGGATGGTGTAACATAATTTTGGTTAGAAACAACCGAGAGAACCCATATTTCCGATTGGACTAATTTTTCTATTTTCTCAAATGCATATTAACACCCCTAGAATGTTATTCAAATTTGTACCATGAAAACGCTTTCTTTTCATGGTTTTTTCTTCAGCAAACCTGTAAACCTGTATAGTGGCCACATTTTCTTGGTCATAACATAGGAGACAATTTCACGCGATTGAGACGCTTGTCTTATATTACAGAGTGGAAATTTTACTGTTTTATCTGATTGATTTGTTCGAGGAATGATCCATTTATTGTTGCTTGGCTAATGTGAAAAAGGGAGTATCAGCTCGTGGTTTTATCAGTATTCATAGCAACCTTTTCAGCTGCTTCTATCACTGCCAAGAACTCAGCTTGTAAAGTAATGCTCTAAGCGGAAAGTCTGGTTGTATTATATAGCCCGTGGATAACGGAACAGAGTCGTGCACCAATGCCAGTATCCATCTTGTAGCCATGTGTGCATACACTGAACCTGTTGGTCCTTTGCCTAATTTTTGGTTCTGGCTCCATTCGTCCCTACTAGAAAAGAATAGGTAGCGCAGCATCTAGTACTGTTCAAACGGTAAATTGTCTAGTATGTCCATACATTCGAAAATTTCTGTAGAATCCGTGCGTCTTCCGTCGGACTGGGTTTTAAACTTTCGGTTTGTTTGCAGCAGTTTCCTTTTTTATACAGGAATCTGCTGTGAAAAATGGTCTTCGGCCAAATAAATGGCTAATGAAGGCCAATATTTGTTGATATTCTTGAAATGGTAAAATCTTTGTGTGTACGTATTGTAGATATTAAGTAGAATAATGGACTTGCGAAAGTCTGACAAACAATCAAGACTTTTACATTTTACAAGAAGCTTTTCAAATTTGTCGTTCGAAACTGGCACAATATTAAAATATAACACATTTGTTGGGGAACCCAGGATTAAGTATGTTAAAGTGTAATATTTAAAATAGAAAACATTACTTCCATAGCCTCAGTGGAATCTGAAACAGATGCTTTAATATTTAATTTTTTTGAACTCTTAAAATATTTGAATGCAAAATGACATTATCCCGTTGAAGGACAGATTCAAATTTAACATTTAGGGCAAAATTGACAAATTTGTTTTAGTTCGACCCGATGAACCAGTAGGGAGGCACTGTTAATCCGCGTCAGTTCTATTTTTGTGATCCATCTCCTCGAAGTTTGTACCTAAACACTAGCTTTCTGTAATAAGTGTCCATAAATCATAAATAACAGTGTATGTATCATATACATTCACAAATGTCTATGTTCCACTTCCTTAACTATCCAAGTTGAACAACAAATTCCAGTAGTGACACTTTCAAGAACACACACTAAATTTCATAATAATTTTTTTCTATAAAAACAATAAAAGGTCAAGTTTCGTTATGCTAGGCTGGCATATTTTAAATACTAAATATGCCATTCAAATCCAATTTAAATTTTTCTTCTAAGATTACCATGATCGTTATCAAGATTTGTTGTCTGTTTATTGTTTTTTTCTTCATAATTGTTTACAACTTTCACTCACTTGTCTGCTAAAGTCTATGTAGCTTTTGTCGTTTTTCTTGTGTGATTTATCAATGAAAACTGACTTTGAGTGCCCCATTCTTGCGTATATCACTTTTTAGATGACAAGATAAAGTAATACGCACATGACTGATCTTGGCCTAAAAGATTTGTGTTGTCTTATTTGTATTGTTGCCACCTACTAAATGTAAATTTTTTGTAACCGCAGTTTTCGAAGTAGGCCATTAGTCAATCATTTTTAAACAAAATATGCAGGTGGTCCAGACAAGTGTAGGACTAGGTTTGTGACGAAAAAATGTTTTGTTGAAGATAAATGACTGAAGTCTACCGGAAGTCTGTTTTTTTTTATCCAGGTACATATTTACTAAAAGCAAATATAATCAGACATTATTTTCAGACCGCATTTCGTAATGGCTGATAGTGGGTGTCAAGTGCATGGACTGAATATGAGCTTACATATTTCTTTGGTTGTCAGTAAAATTAAGGAAAACAAGTATTGAATATGCGGTTAGTCATGTGGCAGGGCAGGGCAGTTCCACAATAACTAGCCTTTATGGTTAAAGGCGACGGAGAAAACATATCATATCACTGTGGTTGGGTTTTGGTAGTACTTCAATCCCGATCCTCACCTGTCAGTAAAGTGAAGAAGAAGTATTTGATAGAGTTTGTGGTTTCTGATGTACATAGGTATGTTTGCCAGGGAATTTCAGCTAATAAATACTTTAAAGACAGCTACTAAAAAATGGTCAGCGGTAGCAAGTGGGCAAGGCTTTTCTATTGTTCCAAAGAAAATTTTCCTATATGTATATCAATTAGTCGCTCAAAATATTATTTACACTGCCAGTAGACGTTGACTACTTCTGAACTAACATTCTCTAATTTAAAATGGATAAAAACGATTCAAAGAAACTCGACATATGACGTGAGTTCAAATTATTTGACTTTCAGTGCAAGATAGAAAACGCAGGTTTGTCTAATTTGTTTGCTATTGTAGGACGGCTGGAGTATTTTGAATGCCCTGGCAATTCATCGTGACATTGAAACCACAACCGACAAAGTCATAAATGAATTTTTAAAAATAAAAAACAAAAAAGTCAATTTTCTTCAGCAATTGTTACGAGCTTTTTTAAGTGTAACTTTTTTTTTAGACCCTGTAGGGTTAGTCGAGTCGAAAACAGTGACGTTAATATCCCAAAATAGAAAAATGGAATTCGGAATAAAAAGAAGGGAATGGGTTCAGTTAAACAGAGCGACTTGTTGGGCGAGCACATGGTCAATAGTTGAATCTTATGCTTTGCGTCTTCCAATAAAAGAACTTGGAAACAGGAGGATCCTGTTTGGTCTCAGATGGTGTGGATATATCATGGACAATTTCAAAGAACAATGCTTTAATTTGCCATCGCTTATTAGATGTTTCTTTGTCCGCAACAAGATTATGCTATACATGTTTGGGCTCTGTACTGCAATGTTCACTCAAATCGAATAGAAGGAGTCATTTAACGTACTATAAAAACTAAGAGGACTTTCAAGGAATGATCCATATAGAAATAACAAGCCCTTGAGTCAATGTATCACACTTCTTTAAATGGTACCTTTCTCTCAACGTAGACTCAATAGTGAGTGATATGGTTTCTTAACTTTCATCGAGAAGCTCACAACTTACGTATAATAAAGTGGATCTGTCAGTAAGTCCTTATCATAGCAAAAACAATGGCAGGAATAAGCCTTTTGCTCGTACGAGTATAATTTATAATTTTAATGATCATGTGATTTATTTTGCATGATAGTAAACTAAATTCTTTGTATTCTCTGAATTTAGGTTAGAACTATATATATTATCTTTTAATCAAGATATTTTATGTATAAACTAGCACCTGCACTAAGTGATGACCCGGTGGGAGCACTTTTCGTGGCGGCAAATTTCCGCTTGTGACAGTTGCTTGCGACATCCAATCCACAACACAGTTCTGATAGTGTTGAAGCATCAGAACGATTGACATAACTTTCTCTTAAGTACATATTACATACACGTATGTATGTATGTGTATTGAAAGTAAAAATAAAATAATTTCTTCAAAATACTATTTCGACAGGCCATCGATAGAGATTTGAAATGCTTTCGTATATCCACATCAAATTCGAAGAGTTAAAGCAGCAAAATAAATGTTCACAAACCAACTAGATACATATATATCGGATCCACATAACAAACAAACTAAAAAAACAAAATTCGGATGCTTGCCAAAATCATTTTGCCGCCAGACATCGTAAGTGTGGGGATTTTCAATGAACCTCTAGTGAACTTATCTGGCGAGACATTTTCTTTGCTGACTCAGAGAGTTGAGGAATTGAAAAAGTTTTGCTTCTCTATTCGCAAAAAGGACCACATCTTGACACAAGATATAGATACTATTACATTAGTTGTGTTGAACGTTCAAAGCGAGCAAAAAAACAAAACAAGTGGAAATAAAAATCTTTTTCCCAACAGACAGCGGAGGAGTTCCTTTTATATAAAAAGTTTACATAAGCATAAAATATAATTTACGTATTGTATATAGATATTAACCCGAAAGGACAATAACTTCTGTGCGATTGTTTGGCGCCATCAAAAATTATAGCTGTCATCTTTAAACACAGGGAATTCGAATTTAACAATTGCTTCGGTAGTAGGTACTTAAGTTGATTCCTCATCTTCTGTCTTTAGGGATAAAAATTTATAAATTTGTCGGTTTTAATTATGTATAATGTATTTTTATTTCATTGTGTCATTATGAGGGTGAATCGATGACATTCGAAAGATGCTGGTAGGAGAAGAGTTGTAGAGTTTGTTCAGTCAGTACCAAAAGATAAATTCACATTAAAATGATTTCTTTGAAAATGGGTAATGGCCTCTCTCTCTTATTACTAATGAGGTTGATTTTTGAGTCAACTGGCAGTTTCAATTTTGTGGAACTTAGGTCACGTAAAACGCCATACATTTTTGATGCAACTATGTTGACATGATTGGAGCAATCGATCTTTAAAAAAATAAATAAATATTAGGCGTAAACGGCCCATACAGGACCTTAAGCCTAGCTTCTCCAACCATTGTGTGTGCGAAGCTATATTTTTGACACTAGTGGAAGGGACCTACAGTTTAAAGCCGATTAGGCAGTACATTTTTGAGAAGCTTCTCATGACAGTTCTTACTCTTGAATGTTTGTCAGACGTTAGCATGAGGTGGGGCAGCGAAATGAAAAACTTTCAGGTGGTACATGTCGGGATTTGAACCAGCGACCTCTCGCTTAGTCGTCCCACCATCTCGAAAAAATTGGAGCACGACCGACTCAGTTGGTATTGTCATGTTCAAAGGGATCATACGAACCCCGTCAAAAAGGCAATGGCAATCAATGTTCCCTTACAATCGCATAAAAGAGGCAGGCCTAAAAACTCCTGGATCTTGATTGGCCTTAATGATGAAGTGATTCAAAATCGGTAGGCCTGCAGATATTTTTTTGGAGTCGAACCGGCGAAACTCACATGCCTATCATTAGGAATGCAGTGAAATGGGAGGGTTATGATCCCTATAATCCTGATCATAATATCGTCATTAAATGGAGAGAAGAAAAATAAAAAACAAAATCAGGGTGGAAGTCGTCAAAACCCACACGGTTTCAGTTTTATAGATTAAACTAAAACTTTATATTAAAGTGAAGAAAACATTTGATAAAATTAAAGGACGTATACTTGATGGCCCTTTGTCTTAATCGCACGTAGTAATCAGGGCGACAACAAGTATTTGTAAGTTATTTAGGCTTGATAATCACGGCAATTGCAGTCAACTTGAAAATGAAATGTATCGAATGACCAACATGTACAAACGAATGTTTGTAGATACTATCGTACGGCAAACAACTGTGTTTGTGACTAACGCCTTTCATGTTAACAGATAAGATTATTTCCGATAAATAATTCGATGCAGTTTAGTCATAATTTCAGAGAACTGTCCGGAAATATGGCAAGTATTATCCCATTTGAAAGAGAAAATAAAAAATTCCATCTCCACCCCTATTGAATCGGCAAAGGAAGTAGTAATTTTCCGTTAGACGTCAGGTAGCTACATACGTTCAAATTACATCCTCTTTTGTGATAACACAATAATAATCCATCTGCCGATTAAGAAAGCCAAAACAAAGAAAAAATCTTAATTAAGGGTATAAACGAATACAAACAAAGAATTGCTCCAAAGCACTTTTGAAAAAAAAAAAAAACGAAAATGGCCTCATTCTGCAGCCACATGTTGTTTGCCATCAAACTCTAAAAACAAAGCCTCAGCAACAAAACATCTGCCAATGTGTGAAGCCACATGGAAAAAGATTTTTCCACTCCTTTTGCAAGGAAAACAAACAAAAACTGCTGAACGTTCTCATTAGTCGGCTTATTGTCTTTACCATTGCCAGTACGCACACGACTTGCATTGTTTGTACTGCCTCTCCAGGCATTGTCCCGTGGGGATTTGAAAAGTCGCCGTTGTTTATCGCGCAATGTATACGTATAATAATTCAAAAATCAAAACTCACATCATTGTCGGATCAAAGAAATAACCACGAAGGCGGACGGCGCGGCGCGCAGCGGAGCTTCGAGTACACAAAAAAATAGAAGAAAAGAACGCAAATCATTTTAATTGATTGCTGGTGCGGGTGTTTGGTTGAAAAAGTCGTCGTGCACATGATTGATTGGTGGAGATTGTAGATTGCACCTCATTATCCACATATTCATCAAAACGTTGGTATTTTCTCTACAACGGCCCTTTCTCAAAGATAAAATATCCTTTCCAGCGGCGACAACCGACAACTGTCAAACGAATGCACACAACTTACTCTGACTCCCACACAATTGCTCGTACTCGTAGTCGTAGATAGTAGGTGCTTACTCGCATTTTGTTGCTAATCAGGATTCGTGCAAAACATTTTGCCGTTGCGGTTGCACATGCATTACCATTACCATTACCACATCGGCCGAACACTGTGGCTGTCAGCAGATGTTCGGACAGTAGTTTATCAGGGGTTTCTTAGCAACTCTAAACATTGTTACCACCACCAGCTAGCCAGGCTAGGCCAGACACAGAGGGAATCGGTCATATGTGCAAGCAACCAGTTGAACATGTGTCAATCACTCAGCGAGCAGCAGCAGCAGCAGCCACCGCCAAGGTGTTGTTATAGGGAAACATCTATGCACGTCTTGTAAACCATAAATTCAAAATCGTACCACAGCGCACAGCACACGCCTGCTCGGACGCAGAATAATGCAGAAGGAGGAAACGCGAGCTCGTATGTATGTATGTTTGTGACGGAACAAGACAGCCTAAGTTATGGTCAATGAAGATAGGTTCCCCGTGTGCAATTTTCCACTACATCATGTCATATCCACTACCACTAGTCCAACGAACGCAGGGCAGGACCGTGGGCGATAAATTCCAACAGCACAGCCATATGCACAAATTTGCCTCTTGAATACGTGTATTTGCCCAGATTGCGCGTGCAATAGACACAATAAGGCAGGCGTAACGCGGCCATCAGCACCCATTTACCCATTCTAGGTGCCCCTCCCCGCACCCGCTTCTACACATACAGACTGCACAATGTCTGCATGTGATTTGGATTCCCAGCACGAAATGCGGAACTAATTCCTAACCGATGATGATAGCCCAAAGACACTATTGGTTGTAAGAATCTCAGATCGACACGGTCGCGCGGCTAGGCGCGATGCGGCGTTATCAATCAGATTAATGTACGCACTAACGCAGATGGGTAAAGTGGGTTTAATATTGGGAGGGCTGGTGGGCGATCTACAACTCCAAGCTTACTTTCGAAAATACCCATGGTCGTATCTCAAAGCAGTCTTTTCTCTCCTCTAATCAATGTGAAACAAAAAAAAAATTATTACAAAACAGCGACAAGGGTCGATCTAGGGCCATCATTTTGACAGATTGCCTATGCCGACAGCGATGACTCCTAATGTACGCAACTTGGCATGCAATAGGCAATACAAACATAGCGCAGACCTCACTTATAATAAAGTAAACAATTATGTGGAAAAGAAACATGAAAATGGAAATATGCTCCTAATACACATTTGGAGCAGGGTCAGTCAGTAGTACTTGTACATATTTTTAGTAGAGAGGAAGAGCTTGTCTTGGCGTATGTATCGGAAGTGTTAACTCTGACATCATGCGTCCGGGGGAAATAGATTCATCGCATTTGTTCAGTTGATGAGAACAACACAATGTAAACAACAAATATTGTAATTGATTTTCTATCTTAAGCCAATGCGGAATGGAATCTAATTTCTAAACTATAAAAATGTTGAATGGTTTTTGTTGTTTAATGACTGCGTGTGTTGGTATTTTTATAGCTGACACATGGCCTACTCTAAAAAATATGACGTTAAAGTAACGTAAGTGACTTAAGTGGGTACCTATCGATTGAGCTAGAAGCACGCCTGATTATGTAACCTCAATTGAGGCAAGTAGGGCGTGAAAACGAAGAATTATTTTTATATTTGTTTTTGTTTTAAGAGAATTAAATGCCAATTTGAATTATTGAATTTGCGATAAGCTTTTGTAGACCCTTCTATTTTAAGGGTAAAAACCATTAGACTATGATCACATGTTTGGATAATATATTTTTTTATAATCAGTAAATATGAGATTGGAAGTCTATTACGCGCCTATATTATAAAATAAGACTTAGTTTTTGTATCTGATTGAAATGATTCATTATATTAATACAGGTAGCTTAGCAATATTAATTATTTAATTATTACGTTAACTATCGTAATTATCGAGTATTTTCAATCCAGTGAACACAACAATAGATTGGTTGTTGTGCGATTCATTTCATCGGCATTTTAAAATAAACAAAATTTGTTCCACAACTTTTTTCACCCGGAAATAACGGAGGTCAAAGGTGTATTATCTTGGCTCCAGAGAAAGGTGATATCTACTAAATGTATACATAGTTTCTTGGGCAATCAAATCCTTGCAGTCAGTCATAAAGACGAATTACGATTTTTTCTGCGGATGATGTCGCTGTGGCTGTCTGCTCTCAGGCGCAAAGATAAAACCTAAACCACTGTTGTTCCCTTTACGAGAAGGAGTAGCGCCACTGGTCTGTCCCAACCCGTGCTTAAAGGTGTCACCATCCCTATCTCCGATAAAGTCAAATATCTAGCAGTAATTCTCGATAAAAAACTTCTATGGTCCAAGATGTTGAATCGAAAACCGATTAAACACTGTCGACTTTCTGCGAGTGAAGAGGCGCTTTTGACAAGACCAAAATCTCGGTTGTAGAGGGGCCTTCCTTAGCACGCCGGGATCTGCTGTAGATGCTTTGATGAATCTTCCCCCTTGATATATATATCATGGGGTGTACGCTAAAACCTATTTCTCTTATAAAGAGAGGTGGATTTTGCTAAAATACGCACTGGAATTTTGTAGAACTTGCTCGGGAATTATCCTTTGATCCCTGTATGCCATCTGATGCAATAACACCAGAAATGCTTCTGCGACAAAACTACCATGACAACCTTCCTCAGGTAACGGAAAAGCATCGTATTTTCCCAGAAGGCTCCAAAACCGAACATAGGTCTGGTTATGGAGTCTTTGTAGAATGCGATAATTTTAGAATTCACTACCCCTTGTGTGTCTCAGGTCACACTGGCATCCAGGGAAATGAGATCTCCGATAAGCTTGCTAGGCAAGGTTCCGAAGAAGTTTTCTCAATCTCAGGTCACACTGGCATCCAGGGAAATGAGATCTCCGATAAGCTTGCTAGGCAAGGTTCCGAAGAAGTTTTCTCAGTACCAGAACCTGCGTTGGATCTGCCATTGTTGCTTGGGTGTCTCGTGAAGACAAGATACGGTGGCGCGACTGCGATAAATGCAGACAGACCAAACTATTGCGCCCGGACATTTGCAAAATGTCTATCTCCTAGGAGAAACGACTGCAGACTGCTTGTAGACGTCCTTTCGGGTAGCCCCTTGACAAGGGAAAAAAGGCTCAAATGCATTGGAGACATCTGGCACGCTTTATTTTTATAGTAACATACTGTTTTTCACAGTGTCATAGTCACAGAAAATCTTCCTAGCGGCAGAGTTGAACAGACAACTACTATTTCTGTTTTTAACGAAGTTGGGCTGTTATCCATAGTCAGAACCCTACGAACTGTTTGCCAACTACCTGCTTTAGTATTGAAGGAACCTATAGACCTCCTTTAAATACGTCGTCGATACTTTAAAAAACACAGTTGATTTCGATGATTTCCATGATTCGAATTCGTCCGCTGCAGCCGGAAACAGTGGACCAAATGTCTTAGTAAGAAGGCGCTCCCCACCCTCACTCGTCTGCTCCCAACAACGATTCTATAAACAAGTTGGTTTTCCAACTTCCAGTTGGAGGTACTAGGCACTAACGAAAAGGTGAGTAAATTAAGGCTAAAATGAAAAAACTTGTGGTCTCATATGAAGGCATCATTACCTTTTGACCGGAATTTTTGACTCTAATCCAGAGGGAGAATGCAGTAAAAGAAGTCCTCGCTGAAGATGGTACACAGCTTAACACAATTGTACTGCAAACGCAATACATAGTTGCAGACGTAAAAGCCGTCAAACATTGAATGCACATGGTTTCAATGCTGCGGACATAATCATGCTGCAACTGGAAGAGTTGATTTGCATTGAACTCGTGCAGGTTCGGAATCCGTCTTTGTATTACAGAATGCCATTGTGTTCAGCCATTAATTTGTTGAGGGCCAGGATCTCGCCGAACTGTATTATGTATGATCTTATATAATAAATAACTTTATCTCTACAACAAATTTAAGATATGTAGTCAATTTATCCCAACACCCTCACGAACGTATCACGATAACTAATCTAATCACCTTAGCCCCTAACCTTCGATTAGATTATGATTATGTATAGAACATAATTGTATTTATAAATTTATATATTTTTGTTTGTGCAATTCGAAATCACCATCTTGAGCATCCGCCATCGACTCGACGATAGCCCAATCAATAACAAAAAAATATACACCAACTCAAGGTTGCAAATCATAATGCATCATTAAGCAAGATATAATTCCAACAAAATAATAATAAATCAGCTGTCAACTTCCACTCCTTTATCATCGCACGAAGAACATCGACAACAATATTATAAATATGCACATATCTGCCTGATTGTGCATCTTTCTTACAAAAAATTTATAATGCCTATTGCTTAGTTACATCCTACTGCATTCAACACAAAACCACTGTTCATCAAGAGCAAATAATTTCCATTCTTTCACGAACGAACGAGTGCGAAATTTATTCCTAAACGATTCGAATAATTTCGAAAACGCAAACAAGAACAAAAAGTTCATATAATTCGGTTCGTGAGCGAACTTGTACTAACCCTGCTTATCACACTTCGCAGCTTGGAAACCATTTCATAATACTGTCATCGAAGTGCTTTAGACTAGCACGCCCCAAAATTTGTGAATTTGGCGATGTGCATTTCAAATATTTCTATTTTGAAAAACTCGCATTACAACTTTTTATATATTCGTCAAATTCTTAAATGATACGATTCCAAAACGCATCTTATATTCTACGCTATATCGAAACCTGTCATCGGCGCCTGTCTGACGAAAAGCATCCACCCCAAGAATCGCAATGAAGTTGTGTGAGCGGTAGGTACTACTACTAACGAATCAATTGAAAATCATTCAGAATTTTCTTAGGTAGAAACATTTTTATTTATGATTGCATTCATAGCTGATCAAAGTGCCAATGAAACAGTGACTAATAAAAAAACTTCATGAAGCAACACAGCGTGTTATGGCCTCCTAAATAGCAATAAACACGATCGAGAAACGTGTACAAACACTGTTCCTTACATTTACGCAAAAGTCACGTACCTTTTGTAACTAAGTAGAACACTAACCAAATTTTATACTAGCAAGTGGCAATAATACATCTTCCAGACAAGTGTACCTGTCGAAAAAGAATTCAGCATCCTAATCCCGAGCAGAACGAGCAGAAACACTTGCCATAGGTCAAATTATCAGAAAAAAAGGGACAGAAAACAAGGTTGTTTTACCACGAAAAAAGAACAAAACACTTTTAAACAGCCTTTAATTTTTTTTGGAATTTCGCCCACATAGTCGCACACACAAGCAAATAAAACAGGTAAAAATAATATTCGCTTATTCATTCCCTTTTAATTTCCTCATGACCAACAATTATATAAACCGAATTTTTAAACGAACCTAATTGGTTTTCGTAATACCAGTTGTTTAAAAATAAACTTGAAATGATATCGGTGACTGGGTATATTCCTACATAACATACCTTATCTTATCAGAAAAAAAAACCAAGAAGAAAAATTTCAATGTTTAGGGAAAGCTTAAAGATGGAAAATATGTACGGCTACACCAATATCGGGGCTGACTCTATTTGCCACACATAATGTTTGCCTAGTAACTTTTTTGCAGTTCCACACAAACTATTTAAAAATCCTATCACTCTTCAAATATAAAAGCCGATTGAAAGTCAAACAGTACCTTTCGATCAATGACCCAAACCATGGTGTTCGATAAGATATCACTATCAGTAGTTGTGGGTTTCAGTCAATTCTATAGACAAGAATCGTTAGTTATTGAATTTCTTACCTCGAAAGTGAATACCGACACATGTGCAGAGCACTTTAGTCAATATTTATATAGTTACCGATTTGATAAAATCAGCAGAAACCCAAGCAGATCTAACAGTGTTGGCAACGAAATAAACATTCGTTATATTTGTATAAAAAAATAACAAATCTGCAGCCATATTATGCCACACAGAAACAAAACACAATGTGTTGTTTATTTTGTTGCCATTTTACCATGAGTCTGAATTCATCTAAATATATATGTATATACAGACACACATTCGGATTATGAAAATTATATTCGAAATGTGATAGTTAACTCCGGATACCGGTTTCAAAGATTCAGCTTATTTTATCAGTTGTTTTTATTTTATACGAAAACATTCATGGGATTTGGATTTCTTTTCAATTAAATTTGCACAACAAAAACAAAACAAAAAAATACGTCTCAAGTGTGTGTTGGTATTTCAACGAACTTGAACTCCGGAAAGAGATACCTAAGATCATTTTTGTTTGATGATGATTAGTGAATCATAAATGTGAATGTGAAACGAAGAAGCAAAATCATCTTTCCTGGAACTACGCCGATTGTAGTCATCTCTTGAATGGTAAACTTTAATCAGAAAAGCAAATAGATTTTAGTCACAGGTGAATATTTTATTCGCCAGTCTCTTATGTGTGCACAATGCATGTCACAGCTCAAACGTGCTCAAAATATTAGAACAAATTAATTTAAAATTATCATTGCTTGTCAGTAGAGAACAAAGAAAATGTTGATTAAGAGCGCTACGCAACATAATCGATGTTGACATGAAATACGTATTTGGGTAGTACATATAATAATTTTCATTTGTTCCACCCTAGTAAGCAGGTCAAACAAAATGTCGCGTCGTTACATATTTCAAAGAACGAAAAAAACAAACAGCTGCCATATGTGTTACAATTAACAAATGATGTGACGAAAGATGATTTGTGGGATCGTTATCGTTGACATACTCCCCTGTGTAATTTTATTCGAATAAGTTATCCGTTCTTAAACTGTCACAAAGTTTATTCAATTAAAAGTCGATGAAATTCAATTGCATCGACGCTGACAACATATGTAGTAATTCAATGAAATATTTGCAGCTCCAGCTACCTCGTTAAGCTGTCTACAGGAATTGTAAATCCTATTTTGCAATTACCATGGATAAAATATCACGTACATATCATGTGTCCCGAGTCTAGTTTAAGTATCGCTGAACAATTTAATTTGGAAATTAAATCGTTTAAATTAAGCGTATAAATAATGTGAGTCAGTTTTATTCTGTTAAATGGCTTAAAAACGAGGTTGTACAATAAAAACAAGTATTCAGTTTGCTCTTGTTTTTGAAAGTTAAAAATGTACTTCTAATGAACATTTTATATATGTACTTGGACGTATGATTTTTATATGTATAGCATGTTCATGGCTCAGTGGTTAGTGTTGTGGATGTCGCAGTTTCAAATCCTGAATAGTAACACATTCGTTATTGCACTTGTCCCAATCATTCTCGTTGAGGATTGCAGGAAAATGTTCCCAGTTATATGTACATAGATGGGAATGAAAAGAACTTTGAGCTATCCAGGGTAGCAGCAACTTCTCGGATTCGTTAAAGAAAAAATTTCAATGCAATTTCCATGGCGAAGACACAGTCTAAGTGGACAGTTCGGACGAATTATGTAGTCTCAAGGAAGATCTAGCCCATAGACAACAAATTTGGAACCCTTAAGAACGCATAAGGACGTAGCTACACGTGTGGTCGTAAGACCTTTAGACTTGTCAATAGGCATTTATCCCAACTCCCACTGCCGCAGCTGAATCTAAATGCGGGTGTCCGGCTATACGTTTTTTTCCCACGTTTTTGGTATCAGATGTAGAACGGAGATAGGTACCAATGTACATTGTTATTAAATTTTGCAAATTGTTACGCAGATGTAAAACTGATCCTAAAGAATCCTTATTCGTGCCATAACGGGTATTGCGGTTGAATTATTCTAGGGGTGGAATGCAACTACAGAATACCTTTCCAGTGTAATCCGCCATTAGTGATTTTTATTTTCAGAACTAAGAGGCCTGCCCAACTCTTTCTGAGGTCGAACCGGCGGACCAGTAGAGATTCACTAAGATTCTTCATTCTTGATCATAACCTCATTGGCAAATGGAAAGAAGTTACATACATATGGCCTTATTTTGACTGCTGGATTCTAGTATCGATAAAACAACGACAGGCAGGAGACATTGCGAGAATGACTAAGAGAGTCAAGCAATATATCGAAGGCCATTAAGTGTTATCACATTTTCCGAATTCTGTCAAGTAGCTCAAAATATGTATTTGGTATACCGAAAACATCCAGTTCAAAAGTTTTCAAGTATTTCTAAGAGTTCTTGGCGACATCGAAACCAGTGATCATTCAAACCAGGGTTGTCATTAACGCACGAGAATGGAATCATTTTTGGTTTCAGCGATGCAAACGCCGTTTATGAATAATGTATTTTGGAAGCATTAAATTCCACTCTATTGGCTTTATTGGAGTGGAATACAAAACAAAGCATTGCGGTACTCAAGCATTTTCAAACAAATTGATTTGAAAGAAAAGTAATACTTTTCTAAATAGAATTAAGTCGGTTAAGTCTTCAAGTCTAAACAGTAACCCAGAGATCCACCAAGTTTTATATATCACAGAATACCAACGCACCCATATATTTTTTCACGATCTGTCAATGTCATTGACGCCAGTAAACTTTTTGGTGAAATTCAAAAGAAGCCACGTTTGAAACTACTACTACTACTGAAATTCTAAGTGGGTGCTAGCAACTTTAAGAGCGCTCAAGTTAAAAATATCTGTTATTGAACACTATTCCTTGGCTCCACAAGAATGACCAAGTGGTGTGGATATGGACCGATATTTGTTGAAGAGTAGTTCAAAATTGAATTGATTGCTGTAAATGTGCTCCCGATGGTCAAATGAACGAAATCTAATTCCATACTTAAATTTAACATGTACATATAAAATTTGTATATCCTTACTGGAAAACCCTTTATAGGTATGTATATGATAAAATATATTATCATTTGATTAAAAATGAAATTAAGTGGGGTGGCTTAGTGAATTAAGCTACCAACCGACATGTCCTGGGTTGAAATCCGCCCCAGAATCACCTTAAGTTTGATGCCAGCCTTAACCCTAGTTAAAGTATGACAAACATTCACAACTGTCATGAGAAGCTTCTTAAAAAAATCAATGGCCGTTCGGAATCGACATTAAACTGTACCTTCCATTCGTGTCAAAAAAAAAATCTCCGCAATCAAAAAGTAATTTTTGAAGAAGAATTAAGTTCTGGAAACCAAATATTTACAAAAAATTTTAATTAATTGGATACTTTTTTAATTAATTTATTAATTATTGCAAATAACATTAAAAAATGGAAATGGAATTTGTCTCAAATACGTAACTACATATTTACCAAAATACTAGTCAGTACAAACAATAAAAACAGTTAGCACAATTTCATTCTTACTCAGCTAACATGAGTGCTAACACCAATCCTGCTTAGTCAGTATCTGTATACGGTTTGTACTGTTTTGCGAATATACGTAGATAATTTTTTTTTGTATTTGATGTGACGCGGGCTATGACTTATGGTTCCTATTTCCAACTAAAAGCCAATAAATTATTGCTCATGTAGACACGGCTTGCAACCTTATCATGATTTCATATTTGAAATGTAGGCAAAATCATATTTCGCTTGAAAACGTTGCTATCTACAAAATGCAACGCCTTATAGAATGATTAAACTATGACTTGGTCAGTTTATTCACGTTTCACGTAACCCCTTACCTACATCGAAAACAACTGACAACAACAACAAAGCAAAATATGCATTTAATAAAAGAAAATAAATAACTTACCATTTAGTATTATTCGCAATATTGTATTCCCCAATGACATGTGTCGCTATTGAATATCCAAAGTAGGTTGAGCTCTCTCCGAACTTCACGATCGGAAGTCGGTTTTCGAGGTTGAATCCATTTACACAATTATTACTAACAATTAACACAACAACACTTAACACTAAACAGCTGCTTAAAGAAGCCATGGCACTTGTGTGATATTTCACTGTGGTTGACGGAAGAGAATTCCTCCGTTTGAATGCTGGAATCGACGTTTCTCTGAAAGATTCTAACATACCAAATGCATTATGCAGGTATTTTGTGAGCATTTGTTTATTGTGCAAGTACACATTCACTCTCTCTCTCTCTCTTTCTCGCTCTTTTGTTTAAGATTACAATTCACCTGTTTATGATGCGCGCCGCAGGTAGATTTACTGATAACTAGATACTCTATCTACATGCAACTCAAGCAAACATCAAATTTTATAAAATTCAATCTATCGCTTCGAGCCCTAACGAACACTTCTGTTACCGTAGCTTTAATATTCAATTACATCATCACACGGCGAAAATATCTTCTTTACAAAACATGCGAGTGCGAGAATTTTGAATAGATAATAAATAATTAACCCGCGTAAAATTCTAAACACAAATGAGGCAAATGCAAAACACAACGATGGCAGTGGTATTCTAATTTTTTTAGGGATGATTTCACACGTTCGCTACTGGAGTAGGGTCTAGGGCCCACCTTAACACATAATGAAACACAACAACCTCACTATTTAGCGAATTCCATTGATCATACATAACACGTTCAGAGTAGAGCGTCAACGTTTTGCAGATATGACGTGGGCAATACGTAATAAATACAAAAATAAAAACGTTAAAACGAATATCCAAGTGGGAAGTGGGACACTATCGTAGCAATGAAGTAATCAAAATAGCTTTGACAGTCGACACATTTGAAAATTAATAACAATTTGACAATGAACACCAAAAAGCCGACACCGACAAAAAGATAGAAAGTTTTATTTTTGAACGCAAACCGACGCCATCCAACTCGGGCAACGAATATTTCTCAACTAGCGAATGTGGTAGATACGACGAACGCACGAACTCATCTGTATGTGGCTGTTCGATTGAATTTTGAATGGATAGATAGATGTATGAAGTTGTAGTCGAACGAAAATTCTTACCCAAACCAGGGCTACCGTTGTCGTTTGGTACAAAAACGAAAACATTTCAAATGTTCCCGAAACATTTTTATTATTATGCAGCGATAAGGGAAGGAATAAGAAGAATAGAACCCAACTGGAGAGCCAGTAAGAAGAGGTATTACCAAAATCCTTAAATTCGTAGATGTGTGCGTCAGTCATCAACCAAATATTATTGGTAAACGTTTTAATCTCATTAAGAACTGCCTCCAAATATTATTCGTTAACTTATTTTAACCTGAAATATGTATTTTTATAGATCACATCAGAAGGACATCATTTAAATGGGATTTTTGGAGTTTGGACTAATTAAACATGGTAGGTATGTATAGTATAGTTGCATTCCAATTTAAGTTATGTATAAGCCGTCTAGGGGGATTACGATGTGGATATTTAATGCACCAAATTAATGGGCTGATTTCCCAGAGTGAAAGCAAGGGCCTGGCTTTCGAGGTTGGATGTTGCACCTCCGTGATAACCACCCGACCACGTCAAAAGCAGGCGAAAGGAGGAAAAAAAAATCATAAATGAAAGAAGAAAGAGTACGCATTTAGAGACCATCTCTGTACTCTGTACTCTATACAGGAGTTGGCGTCAGATGCACTTGATATTAACTAATCTTATCGACTGATGGATCAATGCAGTGTCTTCAAACTGAGATTTACGCGGTAAAGACAGTAGCACAGACTTTCCTAACAAGGGAACTATTAGAAATGGAAATAGCCTTCTATTTGCACAGTCAAGCAGCAATTAAGGCAATCGGTTGCAACCGCAAAGTGCGACACAGACTACCTATTTGAGAGCCGTTTATCCTGCGTGGCAGTACGGTTCTGCAAAAGCTTCAACGACATGGCAGTGGTTTTATTAGTCACTTGTTCCTACATGTTCAAATAGGGTATTCTCAATGCAAAACAACACTCCTAACCTAACCTAGAGAGTAATAGGGCAAGAAAAGAACACACCCACAAGTCAAAGAAGAACCAGTTTCGCCACTCGCCATAGAAGAGGTTTAATTGTCTACCAGCCGAGCCCTTTAAATACGGAGGTGATGTTTTGGTAGATCGCAAGCATCCAATCATCAACAAAATAAAGTTAAAATCAATGACTGGACAGTCAGCTCCATATGACCCATCTACAAAATAAGCGATCCTATCGGGGCATATCCCTGTAAAATGGTGCATTTAAAACATATCCAACTGTGTGAAAATCTCAAACCCATCTGCAACACACTAATCGGAACTTTCCAGTGTAACCGGCAGAAGCATGGTCTACGGTCGAAACCGCCTCGCTTGGGCAAAAGATCAACGAATTTCAAGTTGAGACACACCATCTTTTTATTGACTTTAAAATTAGTCCAACTGTGTCGCGTGACGCTAGAAAACACGTGCGGAAGATCTCAACTGAACTTTTCCAAACACGAAAATCGAACTCCGGTGCAGATTTCGACAAGTAAATGCGCGCTCACGTGACTTATTTAATCTTCTTCTGTAGCAGATAGCGCACAGGTCAGGCGTAAACACGGAAGGCACTATCCTTAACAGATCCATGAACCTGCTGGCTTATGCGTTGAGATTTTAGAGGTTTTTCGAGTCCCAGCCCCAGGTCCGAAACGACAAGGAAGACCGAACATGAGTTTCAAATACGGTGCCATCCGGATGCCGGAGCGCTTGATCTGAAAAATTGAAAGCAGTATGATTGGGATCATAGAGCATGATAGGCTGCATTATCTGAGGCAGAGACAGTCGGGAGACGGTGAAGTAAAGGAACTAAACCTTTTACTTGAATGCACACCTTCTGATCCGTCGATATAAAATTGGAGTGTTTCATCCAATACGGCTAAAAGTTTCAAAAACCTAAATGGTAAATTTGGAGACTTTTATCCAACTCTAAACGCTCTGTAACTACATCCTACACCCATGTAGGCTCAATGTAGATAATTGTAGGATCTACTTTTTAAGTTCCCCCGTGATCACAAAATCAATAGAAAACTCAACAATGTACGCGTTCTATGTGAACAACGTAGACCAAAATTAACAACAAATAAATGAGTTTCTTATGTGAAATTGTTCAGTTGGATTACCATCTTCTAATGGTCTTTATGAACTAGTTCTTTCGTAAGCCTCATCCAGACTGAAACGACGACGGGCATTATTAGTTACGTTGCGGCGCACCCTCTAGCGAGAAAAGAGGTAGCAGCACCCTTCATAGGATCTGAACCATTCTGCGGAAAAGGAGAAAAGGGCTAGAACCTTTTGGGATCACCAATGTCTGAGTATCTCGAAAAATTTAAAACATGTATCAGTCTTAGCAAAAATAACCTAAGCGGTTTCCTAACGGGGCATTGTAAACTCAGGGAGCACCTAAGGAAGATAGGCATATCAGAAGAAGGTCTCTGCAGCTCCTGCAATGAGTCCACAGAAACTCCAAAACACATACAGAATACCTGTGGGGCACTGACCCATAAATGGATTAAATATTTGGGAAAACACCAAATTCAAGGAAAGGATTTGCCAACCAGAGATCCACTGCTCATTCTCAGATTCATAAAGAAACTGGACTGGAAACTTGTTAAGGCTAAATCCAGATCATAAGCACTCCAACTTAATTCCTAGAGAATTAAGCTTTGAGGGGGCTCTGGAAGAGCAAGTAAAAATCTCTCCAAGGTATAAGGGTGCACAATAGACCACAAGGTCGCAGTGTACCACACCGTATACATTATTATTATTACTAAACTTCTTAATTTATGTTTATTTCAGTTCTGTTTGCAGTAAAACCTATAGGAAAGTAGGTAGGTACCTACTGAGCTAGATGCATTAAACCAAAATAAGACTGTCAGCTGGTGACCAAGTCTAGTATATTGGGGCAACAATTGACGATTGGAGACAATGCAAATGATCAACTATTTTATTGGTGTGAGCATCGAGACCATTCCCAAAAACATAACCTCCTCCAGTCTCACCTAATCTCAGGTGAACATCGTATAACACTAACAAGGCTCATGTGCAGACAGCAAAAGAGTTTCATAGGATCCAGTAATCAACAGAGATTCGAAGACCTTTCCTCAGACTGAATTTTATGTTTAAGAAAATTTCACCACAGACAGAATAGCTTTGGAAAGCTTTCGCACACACGCTGTTTATTGTGAAATGCCGTACCTATTCATGTATAAACAAGAACAGTCACGTATGATCTCAATGTACACAATTATTGGAAAATCCAAATTACCATAAAGCCGCTTATATGTGACTAATTTGACTTGATGAAAATCAGAGTGAATTGGAAGTCACCTTTAGCAAAATATGCCCAATGCAAAATGTATTTGAAAAAACTTACAATCTTATAATACATTTTTAGTGTTGTAGATTTTTTGTTTTGCCAGACGATCGATCACACATACACACTTCCTGCACTTTTAGTGTTTGTTTTTATTGTTTATTTGTATACTATAGCTCTCAAATAGAGTGAATCTATGCACTTTATTGTGTAGTGTATGTAATCAGAAATGAAAACAAATTTTTTAATTTAAATGTTAACTCGGAGGATAAAACTAAAGAAAAAGAAAAATGGTTCTCTTTTGTAATTTCCACAGAGATGATGCTGTAGCTGTTTTTTTCGTTCGTTCACGTTACGTTTAAGGTTTCGATCGTTTATTAGAGATGCAATCTTAAAGAGAACTGTTGTGGTTTGTCCTTGATTAGTATAAGCTCTCAGTGTTGGACGAACGAGGTTTCTTGAGTTTCTCCAAGTTCTTGATAACGATGTCGTGTAGCGAAGAGTATCGGTTCCTTACTTCGCACACCACCAGCCAAAGACTGAGGTACTCCTTCTCATCGAGTTCGACCACAGCTCTTCGGTAGTCCTCGATGTGCGGGTACTTGGCAACTTTGGAGACGACTTTCGCACGCGAAAGGAAATATCTTGAAATCTGGTCGAAGAAAGCGGCTGCTTCAGATTCAACCGCTTGAATCTCGCCCAAAGTGTCCTCCTGGATGGATACTCCAAAGTTGTTGCCATCCTCGATCTTGGGTATCAGAAACGATATCCACATCTTTAGCAGATTCGCTGGAAATGCAAACATAATATTGGTAAATAAATTAGGCGCCATAGTGACCAGCATGCATACTTACAGTCTTCAACCAGTTTCCTTATGATTGGTTTTACGATCTTTATCATCTCGCATAGTGGCTCATTGCAAGGCACAGTGCCTGTCGGCAGAACCATAACCTTTGTTCCAGGAACACAGAAATCATTTCTAGGTCTCTTGGCACTGGGTGGCTCTTCAGATTCATCGACATGATTGACAACAATTGGATCAGGAACTGGAATGTTCAAATCTTGATGGACCTCGTTGAAGTTGCGTTCGCTGAACATGGTCGTGGCAAGCATTTCGTTCAGTTCGACAATCTTCTCGGGGAATCCTTCGAAGATGAGTTGTTCGGCTTTTTTGACAAGGCTGTCTTTGTAGTCCTGCACCTAGAAGTAGACGGGACACAACAGTGGTGGTATTGTGAGTCAATGCATTTCAGTAAAACATCATCGAGAACAATCGTTTGTATATGTGGGGGAATTTTGTGCGGGAAAACATAACCATGCAAAATGGGGTGCGTTGTAGCTGATTTTATTTGTTTGTACTTACTTTTTTTAATGTTTCGTTCGCCATTTTAGACATAAATTCAATTATAAGTAACTGCGACAGATGCTTTGATTTTGATACACCAAAATCGAGAAGGTATTTGGAAATTTTTGCGACGAGACAGCGACAACCGACACCTTGCAATAGGAAAAGTCAAAATTAAAGATGCTTTCGATGAATTTGCACCGCCATGTCAACTGGGAATGTTATCGAAATGTCAAATGCGTGGTTTTGGGTGTGTTAACAGAATTTTTGAATATGTTTTTGAAAAATATTTTATTTGATAAGTCGTGTGAGGCAAAATTTCAGTTTAATATCGTTGGAAAGCAATTAGTGTTGTGGTAAATAAAATTGAAATAATTTTTTATTTAATTGTGTAATGATTTTTGAGTCGGAAATCCAAATAAATTTGGGATATATCATGTGCATGAACCGATAATAACACGCAAAACAGATGGCGCATCACACAATTAAGAGACCTGGAAATGCGTGGTGAGTATTTTTTTGATAGTAGGTAGTGAGAGTATTTGGTTATGGCTGCGTGTTAATTGACGAAGGTTTTTCTAACCAGAACGGTTGAATGGATTCTTCTGAGTTCTATATATGATATAATTTGATATATGATATTAGTTGGGCGTAAGATATGAATTGTTTCTGTTAAATTCGTTTTAAATTTCATAATCATTATTAGGTGTGTTTAATAAATCTGAGCTGCACTTAAAATATTAGAAGATTACTGGATTTTCTGTTCCATGATTCCAAATATCTGCCACAAAGTATAAAGCATTCGATTCCATTAGTAAATTATTACTTATTATGAAATCTTACAGCCGCATTAATACGAACAATCTTCGAAGGACGGGAAAACTGAGAAGGTAATGTAAGGTATCTGCAATGTAGCACAATGGAGCAGTAGTTATGGTGTCTGAGAGCTCAATCGGATAGTAGCAACCTGCGACAAAAGAAAAAAGGAAAGGAGACGAACAAGTTCCACTCCTTAAAAATGTGTTATCTCGCAAATTGATAATTTATTCATTTAATAAATGTAAGTCACACTTTTTACATTTCTGCAATAATGAATGTGGTTAAAGTATCAGTTTGCCGTAAGTAACCCAGCAATTATTCTTAGCTGATTCACCAACCAATATGTCAGAATTTAAGCTATTGTATTGGAAACATAAATCAAATCAGAATTGTATTTTCCAATTAAAAACTGCATAGCCATTCCTTTTAAATATATGTATATAATTTTTGTGTATTTCTATAGTTTACTAATTCAATAAAGGGATTTTGGATACCCAGCACGGGAATTAGGGAAATTGAAATTTCTTTATTTTGACCTATGCTCAGGCGGATATCGATGGATGTTGGTTTTCAATGTCTATAAGCTGAAGGAAAAACAGCGCAGGGTAGACGTACAATATTACTTGCATCGCTAACGGAAGCCTAGACATTTCGAAGGTATCTTCGATTTCAAATGCAACAAAAGAGCTTAATGCCAAACTCTGTCAAATGACTTCAAAATATCAAGGGCAATGACCTTACTTTTAGCACCACGGTGAATAGAGTGGTTTCACTTTTCGGTTAGATATGTCATCACCAGTGGACCTATGCTGCGAAAACTACTGCCGATCATTGAGAAGTTTTTGGGGTTCTAGATATTTTATAAACTGACGATTTATCAGCGTTTACATGACTTTGGAAAAAAGGGAAGTAATTGCAATTAGTCGGTAGGAGTTTTGGGTTTTTTGGGACGGGGTTTACGGATGCTGTTTTCCATCTTCTCGCAAAAAGCCCTGAAGAATATGACAGACAAAAAAGCTTAAGCAGTGGAAGAACACCTCTGCAGAAAGATGGGGGAAATACCATCTTTTCAGAAGAATTTGTGAATGCTGAGATTATTAACAACACAGTGCTTGTACGAGTGCAAGAATGAGTATATACCAAATTCTGTGAGTTAAGTTATCCGATGATTAATGTTGAACTGCTGTACCCTTACTTTTTTAAGTAACTTTAAATAGGAATAAATTCTCAGAGAAAATGCTAACGTTACGAAAAAGTAAAGGTTACATTACGTAGCAGCTACATACGTACAATGCTGCCAATTGATATTCATTAAATGTAATTAAACTGCGTTCAATTGAACTTAAGTACAGATGAAATTGTGAGTTGAACTTCAAATTTAAGCTCCGGTTCATTTTCGGTGCTGGCTAATGGAAACGCGTGCAGCCAAAAAATGTCTGCCAGTTAACGTAGGCACATAAGAAGCAAGGGAAATGAATTCTGCTGACTAGATTAATTTTTGATTTGGGGTGAATGTGTAACATGTATAATTGGAAAAATTAAATTAAAAAAATTGGGAATTTATATCCACAAACCGTTGGTAAAGAAAAAATTACAGCTACAATTTTTTTGTACACGATTTTCGTTTGCCAGAACACTTATACAAAAATCATCGAATTCATAACAGTTAAAAACCCTCCTTTTAATCTTACATCCGTCCATTGCTAAACCTGTAGTAGGTTGATGACTTCTAAGCTCTATGCACCTACAACTCCCATCTTGATGATTCTTTTAAGAGTTGATTATTTGTTAAAATAAAGATGAACACGATGTGTTGATATCTGATGTGGGTAGTGCCAAACGAAGGATCTGTGTGGTAGATATATAAATCACAATATAAACAAAAAGAAAATCCCTTCGGCATTTTCTAAGAAAAACTTCTTCTATGTCCCAACTATAGGGCAACTTCCGACATCCTTGCTCATCGATAAAAATTGAGATGCAAAAAAATAAACACACGATTATCGAGAGTGCTTATTTTTACCGAATCCTTGGGCGACTATTTGGATTTTCCTCTTTGAAAATGATTTGTATTCTGTTTACGGAGGACATTTTCCCCAAGTCATGGTCAAAAGTAGATTTCCTCTGACTTTGTTGACTTAACTCAACACAGTCATATTTTTAGGGTTATCCTGTTACGGTTGTGATTACTAAGGAATCATTTTACGACGACGGTAAATGATGGGCTGCAATATGGATAGAATGTTTGTCATTTGATCTTATTTGAAATAAAAAAGTATTCCACTGTTTTTTGTTATTGATAAGTTGTTTTCCTAAACAAATATGGCCTCATTCTTCAGTAAAAATATTGTGGTTGTGGATTTTAAGTCTACGAAATTAAAACAAAATATATTTGTCATTTTATTACATAATACTAGTGCATTAGGAGCAGCTATGGCTGATTTCATTAATCATCAATAATTTTATTCGAAATCTAAGCGTCATGGTCATTATCATTAGAAAAACATAAGACGAACGAAGCAGAAACGAAGACACAATTTCAATAGCCTCGACGATGATAGGGACAACGAATTGTGCCTGTCTCTTTAAATTTTTATTGTTTGGCGTTATTTTTTCCCGCCGTTACTTTGTAACAATGGGATGAACAGACGCAGCATTTATGCTCGATGATGATAGTATCCCTTTATGTTAAGAAAAAACATTAAATATATACAGAGGAATATATATGACACCCATTAAAGAAGTCTTGGGGGAGGTTTTCTGTTAAGCTCAACTGGCATTGTGACCCAAACACAATGAGGACTTTATTTAGCTTTAATCAACGAACCAAAAATGGAATTAAATTAAATACATTTTTTGTCTATTATTTTGGTTTTTTAAATTGCAGACTAAGCTGGAGGATTAAATAGATTTTAGTGATGACGCCGTTTGCATTAGAGTATAGTAAATTGTGAGATAAGTGTCTGCTGGGTCTGGCTGCATTGATTATGTTTAAGAGAATGAATCCGAATGCTTTTGGGGCATAGAAAAATGCTTGTCTCTTCAGTACATCGATGAGAAATAAAAATCACATTCAGACGGAGCTGAAGTTGTGGCTTCAATGGCGCAGTGCAAAGTATAATTGTCTGATCAGATAGGTGTTCTAGGACCAAATCCCTATAGGGGAAAGTGTTTTTGGAATGGTATGCACCAAAATAGACCATCACCACACAAAAACAAGTTTGTGTCGAGAAGCCATCGGTAACTAATGTGTTGGGTTTAACCCGAACACCGTCATGCGAAACCTCTGGTTTGATAAAGTGTGCGGGTCGTCAGCCTTATCACTACGAGCAAAGAAGAAGAGATGCGGAGGGATGTATCTTAGAAAAGAATATAGAAAGAGTATCAAAAGAGAGGTGCTACTCCTGTCAGTAGAATTAGAACCAAACAGAAACCTGTGGAAATTGAAAGGAAACCCTATAGTAGATTAATAGTCAGTGCCAAGGATATTAACAAAACAGACTGCAAAACGGCAAAGATAATACAAATTTCACTGTAAGGCAGAGCAAAACATTCAACATTGACGTAGATAGTCAAGAGTTGTAACCACTCGACTAAAATGAAGTGAGACTATTAATATCTAAACTGATATCCAATAAGGCTGCTGGTCGAAAAGGTCTACACACTAAACTTCTTAGAGTAGCAGGAGATAAAGACTTGATAAAGAGTATACACCCATTCATTTCCAAGATTTGTTCGCAGGAAAGTATGTCCGATGAAAGGAAACAACAAAGGAGATCCCCTAAACTGCGTCAACTACGAGGCATCAGAGCACCTTTAACTATTTATCAACGCTGACACTCTTTTTCCTGGCAAGGCCAGAATCATTAAATGAATGGCTGATAAACCATATCGAAGAACACCCACATGATCTTGCATGAGCATCTCAAAAACCATAAGAATTGAAAAGCTCGAGGTAACATTATATGATTTGCCACCTTTTGCCAAAACCAGTCTGACTATCCTTGGCAAACACTTTCTTCATGAGCATAATCTAAAAGAAATTGAATAAGCCAACTTCCTATGCTTTGATAAAAATACTTGAAGTCCAGTAATTTGGGCTCCGATCCAAAAAAATTGTACTGCAGCTAATGCAGGCTGACCTGCTATAGTACAATAGGTCTAAGTGCTTGTTGTCTTCGGATATTTTTCTGATTACAAAACAATAATTAAATAGTCTTTTAAAGAAATGACATAAACAACATGCAAATCAATATAGCAGCCGCTAGAGCAACAAAATTCAGAACTCTTACAGAGGACCAGTTTGTCATCTGATCCCAGCGATGCCACGGTTAAAAAAAAAAAATTCGGAGTAGAATTGGTGAAAAAAGTGGAGGAGATGGGAAACGACAGGACTAGATTTTATAAATGCAACTACGTATATTTTTAAAAGGCCATTTTTGGGGTTTAATTTTGAATTATACTTAGGCAATCTTAATGCTGGTCCACAAGTCCCTACGGACACTATTTCACAGAAAAATTCTACTTTTACTACTAGTGGTGAACGGAGTTGCACTGACTATGTAACATCTAAAATAAATTTTCATTAACCGTTTCAAGCTTCTTTTAGGCAGAAGACCTTGTTGTTAGAGAGCCGGGAAAGGTATTTTTGAATATATTCATCATAAAAAAACAGCAATCTTCGCCGATAGTCAGGCTGTGTTCAAAGCTTTCGATTCGACCCTGATTACACCCAAACTTACCGGGGCTATGGGTACGGATCCATAGAAATATATAGAGTACTGAGAGGGCCAAAAAGCCGGCTAGGTTTGGCTTTACCCTCAGGAAATCTATCCCATGCTAGGATCCATAAAAAGAAAAATCTTCTTGTATTTTACTTCAATGGCTGAGTCCATGTGGTCGAGTCTGACGTCTTGCTTAACGCCCAAACTTGACGTCGTAGTATCTGTCCCACTTCCCTGAATGCAAACGAGAGCAAACCCACGTTTCATCTTCTCTATAGATGTCCAACTTTAACACACTAGATAGGCAATTCTTTGATGACCTCACCGGCAAGCCTAAACTTAAAACTTAGGCAGAATAAAAGAAAATAAACTAAAAAACATAAGGATAGCCTACAGTCCGCTTTGGACGAACAGTACGATCCCCTATCCATTTCCCTATATACCCCAAAGAAAAAAGCATTAAGAAGGTGATGGACATCATTTTATTTCATTCTATGAAATTAATAAAAAAAAATATTTTTTGAAAAAACGCCACAAAAAGTGGGCGTGGCCAGAAACTTTGTTTGGGCAATATATTGGAACAAATATTTGCTAAATATGTTGTTAAACATTTTTTTTTCAGTTTCTATGAAAATTTTCGCTGAAAACAGCATTTTAGTGAAAAAATCCAACATAAAAAATCCTACATAAAAGTAGGCATGCAAAAAATTTTATATGACAGACTTATAAAGGAGGGCAGTGTCTACATATCTTGTAAAGGTTCTAACACTCTATCTCCCTAACTTTAGCCTAAAAACGGTTTTTTCTAAATTGTGGGCGTGGCAGTGGGCGGATTTAAAAACGCTTAACACTTTACCATTTCGGGATGCTAGGGAGTATATGCTATAAATTTCAGCTTCCTAGCATAAATTTAAAGGCCTCAAAAGTTGATACGGGCGGACGGACATTGGTAAATAGTCTTAGGATTTGGTCCTGATCATAAATATATAACTTTTATATGTCTACGACGAATATTAAGGGGTGTTGCAAACTATGTGTCAAAATTAATATATCCTCAGGATAGGGTATAAAAAACGTTTGTATAAGATGATTTTATCGTTGTACAATGCTTTCGAGTACTTTTTCGTAAGTTTTATTTATCTGACAGACTACTACAGAATACTAAACGAAAATGTGTCCTTAAAGTGAACAGATCTTTCATTTTTTCGAACAATCATAAGACAAAAAGACAATTATAATTATTTCTTGGTCTCTCACCAGACACCTTGGATTCCGTTATTGCCAAAAAATTTATTTTTGTTCATAAAATGCAAACGTACTAGACTGGTTTGGAAAAAGGCGTTTGATTTGGTTAATTAAATGATGGCCGAGATGATGAAAAAAACTTTAAAATGTTGCAGGATATATAGCTCCATCTACCTTGAAACTAGATCCAAGAACTTATCATTTAAATTCCATCATTTAAAAATTTGTTTGACAGTGTCCTTAAATCTGCCCAGCTTTTAATAAAGAAATTATAGCATTTATAATAAAGATCTTCTCGAACATTCTGAACATGCTCACACAAAATTTGATCCTTAAACTTGAAAAAAATCAACTAGACTTTAATTTGAACATAAACCAACTTAAGTTGTACTGATATCTATTTTGTTTTGTATCTTACGTTAAGATGAAGAGTGAGATATTCAAGAGAGAACACAAAGACAAAACCCTAAAAATGAGGGCGGTTGGGAACTCTTTGCAAGAATGACCCAGACCACGAAATATTAATTTCGATTAATGTGCCAAAAACAAATCGGATGTATAGCCGCCGAAATAAATATTCTTCCAGCAATTAATACAGTCCACTCTACTACTAGAATCTGATACCAAAATCCTACATTTTGCTGACAAAGATCCGGTCCGGAAGATATTATTTCTACGAAATATGTCAACCACGATGATGAAATGGTTTTCCAATTGACAGCTTCCATTACCAACAGATATCGAATACCACATTTTTCCAGATTCCTCATCAAATAAATTGATACCTCCTAGAACAATATGTTTTGACATATAATACATCACCACAGTCAATGGCCATAAGTTTCCTATGTCCTACGTCCGACACATAAAACTAACCACTGACTACAATAATTGGCATTACAAAGCGTTTCCCTTTCAAAGCTGCGGCATAAAGCCAATCCAATTACAATAATCTCATGGACAAAGCTCCCAAAGAGTGGCACACTAACAAAAACAAAAAAAAAAAAAACACAAAACTCTTTGTCCTTGGCCCTATTTCATGATCACACATATTCAATCACATTGCCACCTACTCCACCAGCTCCAAGTTGATTAATGTCTTTTGTCCGGGGCCACCGCACACCCTCTAAGCGACAAAAGTGCGAAACATCATCATCACCCGCAAAATAAAAATGTGCTACCAGAACGCAGATAAACATAAATTTTATATCCTATTCCATGGCTAGGGGGTGGTATTCCTGGTTTATGGCAGCCTTTAAACCCGCCCAGTCATCATCTTCCTCAAGTCGGCTCACTTGGCTTACTGGATTGCTCATTCGAAGAAAATTAGATTCGTGTCGAACTGAAACAGTAAATTGTTCTTTTATTCCATTTCGACCCAAATAAATGTCAGTCAATGGTAGATATTGGCCATTTGATGGATATCGTGGTTTGATACTTCGAAAGCATCGAACTTTCCCAACAGATACAAATTGGTGTTTTTTTTGTTTTTAGATCGATGCTATTCTTTTACTAGGAAGGGGCTGGACCAGAGTATCAATGGAGTTGATAAGAGTTCACTAAATGGGGCAAAGCTTTTAAATTTGTCTGCAAATCCACAAGGCCAAGGATTGCTTTTATTGATGCCAAGGCTATTGTGGTGTGACACTAACAAACATAAAATCATCGAAATTTTTGAAAATATTCAAATGGGATATTGAGATTTGCTGAACTTACTTTTGACCCCAAATTGAATGATGATCATCACATGCTTCGTGAATGCTGTCGCTTCATTTGAAATGGAATGATTTCGTGAAGAAATAGCAAAGGCACACAAACCGAAGGACATTCGTTTATAAAGTACAAACTGCGAGCAAAGTATCATCCGTGCAAAATGAGAAGCGTGGTAATTTTCACGACGGCATCAATCAAACTGTCGTCACTTGATGCCTTTCAATTTCATCGAAGAACTTTATTTACGAGTGTCACGTCGTAATGTTATTGCCAATTTGGAAAAAGAAGTACCCATTTACATTGATTAAACCAGCCTTCCCAGCAACTCGTAAGGAGTCCTTGACAAAGCGAATGTATAGGGAATATACGGATGGTTGATTGATTCCCCTGCTCTCATATTTCATCTGATTAAAAATTCAAAACACAAATCCTGGAATGACAAAGCGTCTTCGATATCCCTGTATTAGCATGCAAATGTTCTGATATCTTAGACGCTCATCAAGTTTCAATCAAATTGACACTCACTCTGTTAAATCGGAATCAGGGGCGGGCGAGGTGGGCTCGCTCCATGGAAGATAGCCCGATCTTAATCGATACCAAGTTAATGATTAGATGCAGTATAATTATGACTATACAAAGTTTGTAATGCGGTTTGGTAGAACCATTCAATTACCTTGTCTGTAGTCATGTATATTTACATACTAATGATTGTGTTATGTTCACTGAAGTGATCCTAAGAGCAAGGGAAGCATTTTCGATGTAGATACTAATTACTCAGAAATCGACAACGTATGTTGATAAATTGGTGTACATTTCAATTATTGAGATAATTGGTTGCTTTTAGGAAAACAATTAGGCGTTTAGCGTTTATGTCGAAGATATAAAATAAAATAATATTAGCCCTAGGACAAAGGTTTTGAAATTTTAAGTTTTGTACACTTTGGCGCTGGGTGGCAGGGTCAAGAAGGTTCCCAGGCATGCAAGACACTGTAGCCTTTTAAGTTTAAATATGGCGGTCTTTTGCATATCTTTCATACTATAGACCATACTTTAGAAGCGGTTTTTATGATGCCCCATGTACTGCCATAAGTAACTTATCAGGAATCAATGACCTAAGACTGCAGTTGGGATAGAATTAGTCCTCTTTGTGGACAGCCACTTACTAAGCCACTTACAACAAGTCAGCTCTGATAAAGTTGTAATCATTCGACTTTCAAGCATCATTTAAATGATGTTTCATGGTGTTGTTCTTTTTTTCTTTTTTAACAAAGCATTTGATATGTAGATTATGATGATTGTCGAAGGTATCTCTCCTTCAATGTGAAAAGGTCCTGAGAACATCAGCGGACGTCGCTTGACTGCAAGTTCTATTCCCTTGATGTCTTTGTAGATATTGAAAGCGAGTTTGACAATCGTTGAGCGCTCTTCGCCACCTTGTCGAGTCTTGTTGAGAAGGCTTGAAAGGAAGGGCCTGCTATTATATTTAAAAGTTTTGTTTTCCATTTCATCATGAACAGGTTGACAAATGAAAAACGTTTGCAAATCGTGCAAATTTATTTCGAAAATAATGGTTCAGTTCGCGAAGTTTAAACGACTATTTTGTTCCCGAATTGGATGGCATGAATGTGGTTCCAACAAGACGGCGCTACATGCCACACAGCGCGCGTCACAAACGATTTATTGAAGGAAACATTCGATGAGCGCATAATTTCGCTAAATGGACCTGTCAATTGGCCACCAAGATCGTGTGATTTGACACCATTGGATTATTTTCTTTGGGGATATGTAAAGTCGCTCGCCTATGCCAACAAACCAGAAACGTTAGGGGACTTGGAAGTTGGTTGAAAATTAGACTTCTACACTTGTCTTTATTCGAACCAGCCGTGGCGGCCACATGCCCGAAATCATATTTAAACATTAATGTCATAAAATTATTCTTCCAATAAAGCTAAATTGATGGACATTAAAACGATTTTCTTGTGTTTTATTTTAATTCGAAGTTCTATACCTCTATCTGTAGAATAACCTTTATCCAATACAACATGCTTCTCATTTGAACCAGAAACCCTTCTTCAGATTTATAAATAGGAGTATTGCAAATATTTTACATCCACTTATATCTTTATGCAATCGATAAATTGATATATTTATGTAAAACATCTCTGTTTGTATTACACTACAGGGCCTTTTTAAATAACTCAAATATAAACCATCCATTTTGCAACTCTTATCAGGCAATGTACAGCCCAAAATACTAAAGTTTCTTTGTGAGGTAATAACTGAATCCAATTGGCATAGGTGCGTACCTATACGTCCTGCTCTCGAAACTTAAGACATAATCTCCCCATTTAAAGTAAAACCCTTCATCTGCGTAGCCAACCAAGCATAAGCTCGGTCGTAATTCAACTGTAAACAATAAGTTTCATATTGGCCCACACACCAAACCTCATTTTTGTAAATTACTTGTTATATCTGCGATTGGCAAATCCACCTTACAACCAATTTTCAAAATTTGCATACGAATTTATCCCAACACCCTCGAAAACGAAACACAAAGCTTGCACGCAAACTGTTCTGGAGATTGTAGTTGTGTATGTAGACTCACACACAACCATAAAGTGCCGGTGATTTATTATATGGATGCCTCCACCGAATATCATCCAAGGGACCGTTTATATCCAAATCCCTCTACAGATTACTTTTTTCCCTAATTTGTACGGGCTTCCGAATGAATCTTTCTCCGGGCAATGAGCTTCTTCACAGATTACCAAAAAAAAAAACACTTGTGCTTTTAGCGGTTTGCTTTCCATTAAAGCTGCTACTTGGTTAAATCGCCAGGAAATTTATGAAATTAAAAATCCTTACAAAACTGCGGTTGTTGTTTTTTAACTGAACCTCCCTCTTTTTGTTGCTGCAGATACATGTACCTGATTCAAGAGAATTTCTCAACCAGTATGTTTCTCTCTGTCATCTTCCTTATTGTCTATTGGCTCGGAAGCATATGTGCATATTCCCAAGAGTTCTTAGTGCCCACATATTTTCGATTTGTTATACGTAACCCTTTACCGTTTACCCGTTTGCCGCATGACAATGGATTCAATTTAGAAGTCTGTCCTGATGCTGCAGTGGAAATTGTATCTGGCCAGATAACTGTTTCTAGGAATCCTATTTCATCGCAACTATTTTACAAAATTGAAATTCATAAAGAGGTTGGGGCTGAAATATGAAAAGGTAGTGTAAATTGTAGGCAGACAGAGTTTTGCTTTGGACTATTTTAGGGTTCAGTAAATTGCAGTAAAAATAAACATCATTTAGTTGGTAAATGTATTTATTTATGTATATCAACGCAATGCTTTAAATATATACATCTGTTTGCATATAATTTATAAAAAAAAAACAATTAATATATTTACTGATATTATTATTGTTTGTTCGTAAAATATCTTACATTCAATATCTTATTTCCAACATGGCAATAATATATCAATACTGTTATTTGTAACAACAGTTTTGTATGAATAATAAAATAGTTGTTATCTCTCAGATTTTAAAATATTTATTTAAAATATTGATCCATTTTTCAGTTTTTTTTTTGGTTTTTTTTTCTAGAGACTATAATTCTATATTTACAGCATTTTTCGGAAAAAAACTTTAACACATTTTTTTTTTACTTTTCAGCAGATCTTGCTAACATATACTAATAAACATTTTAGGTAAATTTAAATTTTGGATATAGATAATTCCAAGTAAGATAGAATAAGTAAATATTTAAGTTAAGATAAATTGTTTAAGGTAAGAATTATTTAATGTAGTAGAAGGTTTAGTAAAAAACTAAAATCTAAATAGTAAATATAGTCTACTTAGTAAGAGTAAAGTTTAGTTTATAGTTAGATAGCGTTAACATTTTTTTGATCCTTTAAGTTTCAGAATTAAATAATTGTTTATATTTTTATTTTTGTCAAGTTTAATCGCCCTTTACGGTTAATACAATACAACACTTCGTTGTTATTAAGTCCTCTGAGGTTCAGAAAACATTTTAGTTATTTTAGATTTTTATAAATGGGTATGGTCGTGTTTTGAGCATTTTACAAAGGGAAACAACTTTAACGTCTAACATAAAGATTCTAGAAACTAAGAGAACTGATAAAGTGTGCGGATTTGTTGACAATCGAAATCGGTCGAACCGTTTTCCCGATATAAGGTTTTTAAGAAATATCGAAACCTTAAGGGTAAGTTTTAGAATAAATGTAAAAAAAAGTTCACAGGATTTTGCTCCATGAAATTTCTGGAGTTTATATTTCTTATTTATATATTTTGTCAGGTGAAGTAATGAAAATACAGGACCTAACATAGCAAAATTAAGCGACTAATTTGTATTTAAAAAAAAATTCTTGGGAGCTTTTGTTTCATATAAAAAGTCAGTGCCTCTTAAAGTTTTATTGCACAGAGTCGCTGTAGCGATATTATTTATGCCCCATAGCGATAAATAAGTACACACATCAGCCTGACAGCGATTGACAGCGACAGAGGCATTTTCCCCTTTTCGAGGTTGTAGACCGTTCTTGTGAAAATTTTGATCAGGGACATCAATCCTCAAGTCGGAAAGAAAAAGTCCTTGGCGCTTTACTTGGTAGGCACAGCCGCTATGGAACGACAATAGACTTACAGCTACCGACTAATTTGTTTTGCAGTGTGATAAGTACCGCTTAGCATAGAACATCTTGAACGTGCAGAGCAGACTTACATGGCTACTAGAAGAAATTAGACGCAGTAGTCATGCGATCGCCATTTGGAATCAGTAACCCACAATTGTCAAGGAGGCAACCGAGACGTTCGTTCGTTAACAAACATTCTAAAAAAGAGTCTGTTCCTTGATATGATAATAATGAAGAAGAGGGCATACGCAGTCTCCAGTCAAGAAAATCGAAAAGTTCCGCGAACAAAGCAATTTCAACAAAATATTGGTGGAGAAAAGCATTCGCGATGACTAGACCATCATTTACATTTACAAGAAAGGCAATCTTGTGTCTCGCAAGAACTCTCGAGGCATATCCCTGCTAATTGTTGTTCATCCAACAAGCGGTGTGAACCTTTCAAATCTCTAAGTCTGTCTTCCAGTCCGGCAGATTGACTATAGACAAAATTTTAACATTCAAAAAACACCAACAAATTCGAAGTAGAGACACACCATCTTTTCAGCGTCTTAAAAGTCGCATTTGATAGCATGACGATGGCCGAATCCGGAATCCATCAAAACTGTGCCGCAATAATGCTAGAGATGATGCTTAACAAACAAGCATCTTCCAAGAATCACTACTGATAGCAGCTTCTACATGGTAATTTAGGTACCGGTCCAGTCCGGTAAAGAATTACCCTAGAGAACATCTGCTATTTCAGTTAAGCGAAGCAAATGGTTTTAAAACTAACTTTGACTTGAATGACGAAATGCATCTTCTACAAAGCCCTTATCCTGCCAGTTCTGTTGGCGCCGAGTGCTAGGCGATAAAATGAAAGGAGAGTTAATATTTGTCTCTATCGTATGAAAAATTCTACGACGGATATTTGGTGCTGTGTGCGAGGAGGGCGAATGGGGAAGAAGACACAACCGGGAACTCTATCAGCGGGCGATGTTATCAATAAAAGCCAAAAAAGCCCCCATGTTCGAGACGACAAGGCACACCAAACCTCACTTTTAAAGTCCAAGCTATCGGGGATGTCAGAGTACTTTGTTTGGATCATTAAAAGAAGCGTACACGGGCACGCTGAAGATGAAACGTTGCCATGTCGCAGGCAAGTTCGGAAGGCTGTTTAATAAAAAGTAAGTAAAGACCTTTTCGTAAAAAATCATTGCATCCGTAAATAGTGAGATAATTTTTTTAAAATTCTTTTCGAGGCTCCAATATCCTTGTGGGGAAAAAATTTTGCAACCATAATAATAGCTAAGTGATTCTAAAGTTTTCAAAGGTAACTTTTGAAGTTGAAATCTTGAAAGTACATCCTTCGTGAATCCAATGAAATTTTCCTAAATTATCTGACTATTTTACTATTTTTCGTCAGAAACATCGTAGTATTGTAGATTAGTGTTTTAGCATTTATGAAGGCTTTAGTATGTTGGCTTGTGATGGGGAAGGTGCAGGTTCAATACCTAATGGTGAACAATAATGCACGTCACCCATTAACAAGCAACATCTAGTTTCTCCACCACTACACCATAAAAAAGTGTTTAGGTTGTAAGTACAATACCGAGTCCAAGTGCTCTAGGATTTGATTTTAATTTTTATGAAAACAAAACTTTAGATTGATTGATGTGTGTTGCCAAAAAATTCTTGCAATACCGAAAAGAATTTCGTTGTTTAATCAAGTCAAATAATTTGTTTGATATTAAAAAAAAAAATATTGTGGAACATTTTCATGCATTCCTATGAATCAAAAACATATAAAAGAATTTAGCGATGATGCAAGCTCTTGGGATTCCATTTAAATGTTTACCTGTCATCCAAATGAAATTTCAAAAGAAAGTAAATACCCAAACCCAACACAGAATTCTGTTTAAATGAATTACGAGAAAATTCTTGTCAAATCCCATGTCGATATTTTGAAATTTGTTATATCCTCTTGTTGACGACAACATAAGCCATATGCTGTCGCTCCCAAACAATAGCGACGCTTCTTTGGATAACAAAGAAACGATATAATACCTTAAGTACCTGTCATTAAACGAAAAAAAGAACACACACACACACATTCAACATCTTTAACCTTGACTGTCATAACTTTTATCTAAGATGGCAGGAGCGACAGCCTATTAAAGGAATATACATCTCCGTGAAGTTGTCATTGTTCTCCCCCCCCCCCTCCACAACGTTCTATGGAATAAAACTTATAAAACGAGCTTAATAAGCAAATAATTTCAAACTAATTTATATTCAATGGCCATAAGCGTTCTTTGGCCTCGGTTTGGCAATTCGAAACTGAGCAGAAAATTCAAATTAACTTACGAAAAGAACGATCCGATGACAGACACAAACGCAGGTGTAGTACTTAAGTGTAAAATTTATTGAACGTAATAGCCATAACCTCAAGGAGTTACGGCCATTCCACTTTGCCAGTTTTCCTTAACGAGAAGATCCTTAAAACGGGAGTGACAGTCAATTCGAAACCACTAACCTTAACATGGGTATGGCGGAAAAAGTTAAAGGTTACGCATAAAATAGAATGTCCAGCAGTTTGCAGGATTATACCACACCCCGCATGGGTTGACCTCATACAAATACAAAGAAAGGATAACCCGGTGGGATTTGTTCAATAAAGTCCTTCCACAAATCAAATTACTGTCACAGGCACCACCACCAACCTCAAGTGTTTGTGACACTTTGCTTTGTCGCGTCACCATGTGTATAACTGGCTTCCAGATGCTGGCAGCTAAGTTTTATATACTCCAAAATTTCCCAATTTATGCGAATACGCGGTACACATTCAATCGAATTGTTTCTTCGATTGAAATGTGAAACGTGATTAAAATGGGAACATCGCATTCTAATAATATGAACCACAACGATAGCGACTGCAAGTGCATACCAATACCAACTATCAAATCCGAACACTACTCTTATGGAACGAAGAGTATCCCGATGCTGAAGAATCTCATAAAAACAACATTTGGTAAAATTTATAGCAGTTCCAATGCAGAGAAATCCCCCTTCCGAATGCCCTAGTTGTACATATGGCAAAAGTTCCACCGTACGTGGCACTTAATCAGCAGCAATGAAAAGTTATATATATATATTTCTCGGATATTTGTTTTGAAAAGGGACAAAGTTTGTTTTTTATTTTACGATATCCTTGTCCTTGCAAATGGGATTTGCATTGTTTACTAGGAAAAAAGAATATATGATTTCTACGCACACATAAAGAAGCTATGTCCGGCAGTGTCAAGTGGATTTTGTAATAAAGTGTCGTCAATTGCTTAAGGGCTCAATTCATCAAAAGAAAACTTTTAAACCTTCCTTTATGGGGGGTGCAAGAACAATACACACTTATCATACAAACGACTTCACTTGTACGTAGAATGATTATGAAAAATGCCACATCTGACTAAACAATGAAATTTGTTGACCAATTCGAATGGTATCGATTTATAAACTTTATTGTCTCTGATAATAAACTTATGGCAAGGATACTTGAAACACGACCATGGAAGGTGAATGACTTTTCTCTCTTTAGGCAGCGATCTGAAAGAAGGAGGTGTGGATTCAGCTACATATGTGATAGAAATTAATTAATAGGAAAGCATATAATGCGAGTCAAGAGAAATATGAACACATGATGTTGTCGCAGACTACGGGCTCCCAATTTTATGCTTTGGAAATGGGATGGCAAACAACTTTAACGTTACCCTCAACAGGGGATTTGAAATTTGATGGTAGTACTAAAATCAGTTGGTCTTTTTTATGTCAAATTTGTACCTTACCTCGGGTTGAATTGCGTTCTTCGTGACCGAGTAAATTTCGTTTTCATTTTCTCGTTTAATTTACTATGTGAATGAGGCATGATAAAACGACTTTATACGAGGATAAACGAGAAGGAAGAGTTTGGTAAATGTACAAAAATAATGTACAAAAGGTTAATGGAGCACTCATTTTCTGAAAAACTACTCTAGCGATTTTTATAAATTAAAAGCAATTATTTTTATATTGTGTTTTGTTTGCAATCCTAAAGGGGTATTCAATTTCGCTTTACAAATAAGATGTTTTCATCAAATATTTTTTTCCAAAAAACCAGTTCTTTTGTACACTTAACAATTCATTCAACAATGAACTATTTTAAGGCAGAAGTAAGTTTCTAAGTTAAAGTGGTCCCGCCAAACGACAATCTTGATGTCATTCTATCCCGTGCAGTATTGCGATTGTGATTGCCAAGCTGCATTAAAAGGGCTGCTCAACCCTCTTATCTCATCCAAGATAGTACTCGAACTCAAGCCTTCAACTTGCTCGGAAGGCTGAACACAGTAAATCTTGTCTGGGTCACTTTAGCATCCATGGAATTGAGATCTCCGATGAGTTTGCTAGGCGAGGTTCAGAAGAAGTCTTCTCAGGACCTGAACTTGCTGGGTCTACCTATATCTTTAGTCATGTCTTCCAACACTTCTTCTGTTGTTCTGCCTTTGCTCGCACGGATTTCTAAGCTGACGTGGTGAGTGCCCAACATCTAAGGTCTTCATTACTGAAAATCCTTCTCATCTTCCTTACAAAGACCGAAAATCTAAGTACATTTATGTCTAAGGTGTCTGTATGGTGATACAATAGACAAGTAGTTGTGCCTGAGCGCTGTAAAGGAAAGTAGCAACCTCTGACAAAAAAAAACCGGTGCAAGTCCCACTTTCATTGAAACATGTTGCAGCAGGTTGCAAATTAGTGAACATATTTCGAATTTGAAATTCAATTTATATTCATTTTAAATTCTAAATAGCCAAATCATTTACAAATAGGTGAGAAAGATCTCTGAAACTGAACAAATACGATTAAACTCACGCAATGTGATAGCCTCGAACTCTGAATCTTTCGCATGATCTATGACAACATTTGGAACAAAACCAATTTAAGAAAATCCTTAAATAAATGAAACTCTGTTAGTTAACCAACGATTTGCAAACTAACAGTTTGAGCTACTTGGGAGGAAGCTTTGCTCAGGCTGGCTCCAGAAATTAAAATGGAAAATAAGCCAAATTTTAGGAAAAAGAGCCAAAAAATAAAATTAAAATTACGCCAGAAGAAGCTCTTTTTTTTGACTACGTCCTGATGGCATCTCAGGGAACCATGAGGACGTAGTCCTTCAGGTGAGGGGTTGTTATTTTGGACTTACTTACTGGCCACGTCAAAAACTGTAAGCTTGTAAGTGTCTCCCGCGAAAAGAAGTGCATCTTACGTGACCTGAAGCCAATAGTGAAGCCAATATATGTCAAACCATATATGGCCGAGACTTGCGTATGATCAAAGCGCATCATAGCTGCTTTTGAAAACATTTTTGTGAAACTGACCATTTTTTGGCTCCTATATTCATAGAGAAAGATTTTGCAACGTGTAGAAGCTGGGAACCGACAAGGAGACGAGTTAGACTTTGTACGATTTAGCAAAACTGGAGTTGCCAGAGTCTATGTATCGCCATATTAATCAAAGAGGTACCCAAAAAACAGTTTACAACGCAACCCTGAGAAAAGGTATTTTGTATGTTTGTACAATGAATGTATATATTGAAAGAAGGATTTCTGAGAATACTGCAGCGGAAAACGAGAGTAGGAAAAAGAATGAAAGACCCAGCTTAAATCTATGAAGCGAAGAGTCCCGCTTTCATATATCATCCAGTGGTTTTATAAAAATATACCGATCAACTGCCCCGTGAATAAAGAACCAGTTTCCCCAAACAATTGGGTTATCTAAAATCAAGTCCAAAAACATAACACGGCGCCAGGCACAGAAAGTTTATCAACTGAGATCTTTTAAAAGTGTAACTTTTAAGAAGGACAAGTGCGGGTGCCCTAAATGAGAACTGGGCCACCACAACAACATCTACCACATTCATGAAAGGCGAAGCTATGTCATAGTGTGTGAATGTAAGAAAATCTTTCTGTAACACTCGTGACTTGTGGACCAGCCGATTGACCTAAGGCAAAAATTAAACACTTCAGCTTATCCTGAATATAACCAACGAATTTTAAGTCAATATATATCACTTTAATCGAATTTAAAGCTGCTGACAGATTGGAATACCGTTAAGAAGGGTTAAGTTTGATGAGTTGGCTATCCTGGAAACGAGGAAAGGCAGGTGTCTGAGTGAAGTGACTGCAACAATCAAATCTCTCACGCTCCCGAAGTCTTTTACTGAAGAAATCGAACCGCAAACTTAAAAGAAATCGAACCCAAAGCTTCATAGGGGAGAAGAGTTCAGATAATTGACGCAATCTATCTTCGTCTGCTCTTAAAAATGTTATGCAAAAAGAGAGTTGATACAATTAAACACTACAATTCACTCAAGTTCCTAAGGCGATACAGCTATGTCCCAGCCCACTGTCGAATGAGAACTAAGAAAAAACGTCAATTCATCACCCTCTGAAAGAAAAAATGGTATCATATTTCAAGGGTATATATTTTGTTGATACTAAAACTTAAGAAAAACCCAATCCAAACATTGTAGTGGACACATTTTGATAGGAGAATTCTGATGAATTTTTAATAAAGATGCCCCCGCGCTAAGTCAAAGTCATACTGTCCACAAAAAAAGGTGTTGTCCTTGTCATGTCTGATTAAAAAGAGAAATAAGATAAATTCCTAAAATGAAATGCTTACGATTTTGATATATTAACAATTTGAATAGCACAACATCCCGAAGATACTATTCAAGGTCACATTGATGCCACAGCGCAATCCTTGTGACTTTTACACAACACCCACTCCTTTAAAAAAACATGCTTTTTCCAAAGCAAATATTAACAAAATATCTGTTTCTTCAACTTAATCCACAAAAAAAGCCTCTTCTAAATGTCCACTGACTCTCATTTCTGTTTGAAGTTCCATCAATTTATCTTCTTCAGTTGTACATGTGTTCATTGTGCTCAACTCAGCTCAACTCACGTACTCACAAGAGCATAAGAGTGTCGCTCTAGCTCTATTATTAATGCCACGAAATTAGATATAGACGTGCCTTGCAAATTTCATCGTTTTCTTATGTTATGTTGCCAGACTATAAACTCAACGACATACATAATTTTGTTATCTTTTTATGACAATCAATTTCGTCAAAAGAACAAAAAATAACTGAATAACCACATATACCAACAATAATTAATATGAAGCTTTAAAAAAATAAATCCTATGTCTCGACAATGTAAGAATGAACGCATACCATAAATCTAAAACGATTTATCCTTAAATTCATCATCGGATATATATTTTTATTTATGACCAGTCAACATAACGTAATAAATCCAAAATGCGAGAGTGTCACAACCAGAAATCCAATTAGTGAGCATTAACAATTTCGATGCTTAAGGCATTCGCATTGTACATAGCAACCTCATCATTCCTCACTTTAAGGACTTAGGGAAATTCTCTTTAATTTTCTTCCTGTGCCAGTTGAGAATTTGGCACTCGAGATTTTTAATTAGAAACTGAGATTTCAAGACAACCATCTTTAATTAACCGCATTAGCATTGTTGCCAGTCACGTAAGTGCTTAAACTTCATTAAATTTTCAATTTGCTTTTAATAAGAAGAAAACAAAAAAATTGACTTATTTTAAGTCACTTCAAATGTCATTGTAAACAATCTGAAGACAAACGTATCTTTACTAAAAAAAATGCTACGGTTTTGCATCACAAACACAGCAGGCGTCCTTTAAAGCTTTGTGAATCCCCCAAAAGGATTAAGCAAACACATTATTTAATTTTTTTTTTTCATATTTTTGTTGTTTCCCTTTGTGTTAAAAACACCTAATTTCAATGACGGATGAAATGAGAATTACAAATTCTTTCCTTCTACGTTCGCAATAAAAAGGATTTCAAAAAGGAAATCCTCCGAAATACTTATTCTAATAATTCTTTGTGTTCGCTCCTACCATCAACCTTAATGGTTTCGGCTTATAAAACTCTCATTTGTATGTTTTTTGGGGACAATGTATATAAGGTTTTTTTTGTTTCTTCTGTGGTAGATACAAAATTGTTTCTTTTATGAATTGAACGTATTTTTTAGTTTAAAGCTTTAAATTTTTGTTTTATGTTAAATTTTAGGTCCACTCGAGTTTAGAAATCGCTTTTTGTTTGTTTTTCTTTTTTTTTTCTAAGAATAGTTTCTGCTATCAGATACAATTGGCAGATTTTTGGAGACGGTTTTTTGTTCACAGCATTTGTCATGTTTTTTTATTTAAACAAAAACAAAGGATTTGACGTGTTTTATACATGCTCCGCTGACTCGTCCAGTACCATCGAATGAATATCCATGGCGGATCTTGTTTTTCGCGGAGGCTTTGGCAGCACGACTTGTGGCCCAACAAACACAGAATTTTGGCGAGGCCGAGTGTATGTTGTATATCCTGAAAGAGAAAGAGAAAATGGAATTACAAAGGATAATCATTTTTGAAGAAATAAACAGAGAATTTATTATTTTTAGGAAATGCGTAGATGTAGTAACTCCGCAATTCTTGTTAAAATTGCAATTCATGAAGAATCACAGGAAATACATAAAAAAATTCGCTTCTTTTATTCCACTTCCAACTTTGTGTCGCATCAATTCTTTTTTGAGTCGCTGGTAACTAACACTCTACTTGAATATGAGGATGCAAAAAAATCGCTATATAGAAATTTGTTTCTATGGGAAATTCCATTAATTACATTTTTTTGTTAGAAAAAACTTCACTACCTCAAAAGCTCTTCTTATACCGATTATTCCACTACAATAATTAAAGTTTCTTATCTGTTTGTTCCGCTCTTCGCGTTGCAGGCTCTGGGTTAAAATCCTATTTTTTACCACCACTTCTCCTTGCAACAATTTGCTAACAAAGTTTACAATGTCATAGGAAATTATTTGGTTACTTGGTCAAACAAAACATCAAAAGCTTAGAGTGCATAAAGTAAAAGGTGAATAGAGAAATATTTTAAGATGTAACGGCAGCTTAAGATAATTAACCAACTATGTTTCAATTGCAATGTCAATGTTGCAATGTCAATTTGTGTAGTTAAATTTATAAAGTGGATTCATTGGTTTGTACTGATTTCTAAACGAAGATCAGAATTTAAGAGAACCTGAATTTCAACTCATTTACTCACTAGTCCGAGGTCGATCTGGACCTCAACATATAACACACTCCAATTAGCACGGTCTTTGACTAACTGCCTCTTGTTGCCCACTCTAAAGGGACAACCATAATAAACTTCTATGAGCTTAAGCTAGCTTAATAAAATATCTAAATACTCGTAAATAGTACAGAATGACCATAATGGAATTATGTTCAGTTTCGTCAAATTTTCGTTGACTTGAGTGGGCTTAAGAGAGTTTAAATTAAATGGGACGTTCAGTAAGGAAATTTGACAACTGACACCACAGAAAAAAAACAAGAACTTAGGAATATATTTTTACATCACATCATTTTATATTGTCACTTTATTTTTTAAATGCATTTTAAGAAAGATTATGGTAATTTAAAAGTAAATTTTCTACATTTTTTCCTTTGTTCGAATATAAAATTTTTGACAGTTTGATTGATTTTCGTAATTTTGTTTAAGTTCATTATAGGTAACTACAACTTTTGAGAGAAATTGAGTGGACTTTTCGTTCGGTTTCGACATAAGGTTAATCCCACTTAAGCACTTGAATGAGCTTAAGCCAGCTTAAGACTTTCCGTAAGCCAGCCGAAGTTAACGAAACACTAATTATTCACATAATGGGCAGGCAGTACTATTTGAATGTAATGGGACGTTCCATTAAGCTGGCTTAAGCTCAATAAAATGCATTATGGTTGGCCCTAAAGTATAGGGCGCAAAACTCATGTATTAAAATATAATTAATTAAAATCAAATCGAGTTTGACCATTTGCAAATTTAAAAAACAAAAACATTCCGCGATTAGTTTCTCCATTTTATCACGTTGTCGCTCATCGTTCAGGACTTGCGTGGCCACCCCCATACGATTTCATAAGTTATAAATTTTTTTTCGTCGTTCTCCGTGATTACAGCCTTATTTGTTTGAGCTCCCCTTCTACTTTTATACCGCACTTAAGGTAAGGCCTTCCTCCCCGCATTATCCCTCCGGCTAAGAGTCGAAGATTCTGCGTTCGTGTTCATTCACTCTACATGTCTTAGCCATTTCAAATGATAAGTGCGCAGTCTCGTATATTTTATCGCTGAATTGTCTCCTCCAGAACCCGTCAACACACATGAGACCATAAATCTTTCGAGGAATTTTTCTCTTAAAACGACCAAAGACATCTACATCCTCTTAAGAAAAAGTTTATGTTTCAGATCTATAGAGCAGGGCTTAAATGGTCTTAAATTGATTCGGCAGTGTGAATTTTTAGTCAATTGTGGACCTATTTGGACTTAAAACGCACTGATATGGTCCAATCAGACAAGCATTTTAAGGTGCAGTTTAGAGAATCTCCTTTTTTTGTGAACTGATACTGAACTGAAATGATACAGAAGTTCCAAACATCAGGCATACTTTCTTCCGACCAATTCTTGGAAATGAGTGTATAATCTCCACCCAGTTCCTAACAATACATTGCATTTAACACTTCATTTATGAAATTCTCTGCCTGACAACTAAATTTGTGTTGTTTACGCCGTTTAGCTGTGTAAAGAAATGCTCTGACTCTACTAAGTTTCCTCGTTCATCCAGATTTGTCCAGGTGCTAGTAAACACTTACTTTGGTAGCATCGTCATTGTCCTCTGTTTGGGGAGTGACGGCATATCAGGCAGATGTTGGCGAATTTGACCTTGATACGGATTGTTAAAACCGTTCACTCACGCAGCAGTTGATGTTCTTAAAACTAAAGACTTTAAGGATGCGGGAATACTACTTTTTTAAATGGGAACCAAATTATTATATACATAAGATATTCTGGGCTTGTTTGAACTTTTGCTGGTACGTTTCTGTACAATGCTAAACGAAAGGAAATCGAGCAACAACGGAAATGATTTCATTTAATACTCGTAAAATGTATTTGGCTGCTCTAATCTCCTCCAATTGCGACTAAGTATTTAGAATTGAAATACCAAAATAGCAACTATATTGTAGAGTTGCAGGAATTCAAGCGATCACTGTAGCCAAAACATTTTTCGTTGAAACGAACACATTAAGAGTTTGAATGAAAATAAAACCGTAATGCTGCAACCTCCCTTTAATAACACCTATAACATTGCCCAAAAATAGAAATCTCAATAAACCTTTAAATTTCCGAAAAATAACTCTCTTTCATCTGACAGAACACAGAACAGTGGGTGGTACTGAACAATAAAACACGAGTTTTTACGATAAAAGGAGGAACAAAAGCAAGATATCGTCAGCTGTATGTGCAAATAAATCACAACCTTCTGCTGCTCAACCACATCTCTAACCAAAATTATAATAAATAATTGATCACCGCTATGTCTTCCTATTTTGTAAACTTAACAATGACATTTAAGGAACAGACTTTCTTTAATAAAAGCCACATATAAAAAGTTCAGTTGATTTTATTTGAATTAATTTGAACTCACCGCACTTTTAATGGACTAAAGGTAACTTATAAATAGGTTAAAATTATCTTTATGAGTTTAACGTACACTCTGGTTACTAACAGTTTTGAAAGTTTACTAGTCGCATATACAGATGCAAGCAATCAATTTATGTGTTCCTTTGACGTTCCATGTGTAGTACGTAGTAAAGTGTGACTACGATACACAAGAGTGCACTAGCACTTAACCTGAAGATTGATTTTTTAATGAAAGTTTGCAATGTAATAACACAATGCATTTACGTGTTTCATTTCACTAATGGAAACACTTTGCCATTTAATTTCCCATTCTTTCAGCAAAAGAAACAAAAACAAACTGTTCCATGATTGATTTCTTATTTTGATTGTTTTTCCATTGAGTGAATTCAATATGCATACATCCATATTACATAACCACATACATTTCGGAGTAAATATGTACATTATGGGGCCTATAGAATTTTAGTAAATAACCGCCAGTATGCGATTTAATAATTCATTTCAACCACAAATCAGTTTGGTTGTTGCAATTTAATTAGTCATACGGTTGCGGTATATAGAATTTTCATGAATTGAATAAAACCCACCCATTAAAGGATATTACGATAAATTGCACTGCTATTTTACAATCACGACATTAAAACTAAGTTACTATATTTTGAGAAGTAATTTCATTGCGGATATCCCTTCATTTATTCCTGTAGATGATATTTCTTTGCGCAAAAATTGTATTGCATGTATAATAACGAGCAATGTCCCGCAAGGATAATGGTATTCTGTGTGTGAAAGTTTGTTTCTGGTTATACGAAAACTATTCAGCATTCGTTACGGTTTCGCAACATTCTTAGAATTTCTTTGGCTGTATAATGCCAACAACTTACACACAGGAGGATGATGCACTGCTTCAATTTCAACATGGCATTGTGTCTGCAAAGGGTTTTGTTGCATGGTGACCGTATTCGTAAGAGGTAATTTTTCTTCGTCTTCTAAAGTGTCATGGGGATGTGGTGATTTAGAAATTTAAGACAATCGTTTCCGCAGAGAATAGTTTCTCACTGGAGCCAAATCATGGGATGTTCCACATTAAAGTGCAAAGTTTAAGTTAAGTAATTAGACGATTTCAACTAAGTTTGAAAATGAAAATATTCGGATAAATAAAATTAAGAATATTCAGGAGAGTAGACTGCTTTCATTTTATTTAGATGATAACTTAAACTATGGTGAACTTTGGGATTAACTACAATATTTTGATAGCCGTTTTTTATTACCGGAAATGATCTATATGGATCAGTCGATGATAATAACACACTATGGATTATCAAACATTGGCAGCATTCCAATAGCCCAGCCTAAGCTAGCAATGAATGACTGCATCTTTATTTATTCGGATATAAAAATGTGTCATTTCTTTTGCGATTATCAATGATTTTACAATTTAAGTATGGCAACATGGATCGTAAATATAAATTTCTTTCCTATTAACACTTGAGGCACCTGGTGGTAAATAGTAAAACAATTTTTCAGATCACAAATCGTGATCTCGATAAATAGTAAGATCATGTGTATTTATTGTAGTGCATACAAATTCAAGATCTAATAGATCATTTCTGATAATAAAAAACGGCTACTGTTCGTATACTTTTCTTATATTTAAAGAACTATCTCACCTTTTGCATAAATTGTAGGATTATACGTCGCAAATTTACACGCTGGTATATTTAATTGACCAGTGTAGCCCATTGACATCCTTGATACGGAGGCTCGCTGGAAATAAACGAAAAATACTTGTTAATTCTCGATATAATACTTTTAATTAATAATAAAATAAAGTATATAATTACATTTATTCTTCCCAACTTAAAGTCTCTTTTATTTATATTATTAATTCTTATTTAATTTATATTTCTAGATATTAGAAAAAAAAACAAATTTAAAGACAGCGACAGACCTTCAGAAATTTAAGGGGAAAAACCAATGATTGCTTTGATTAAATTGCTGTACACCTACAGACTGGTTGCATCAACGAACACGAAAAGACACAGAAAGAAATTTGGTTCTTAAAACCAAATAAACAAAATTGTGTAAATTGGAAAAACCGGCAAGGGTAATTTTGACCATGAAGAAAAATAGGGGAGGAATGAAAAATCATTTCATACAAAAAAAAACTTCATAGAAAAATTAGGACTTTTTGCGTATTTTTTATGTTCCCATAGTTTAACCATTTCTGAGGAAATCTTAAAAATCACCATTGAAAAGAGCACCTTCAAACACATAGGAAACAATGGGTCCCAAATTTGTATTCTTACAATTCATCATATGGAAACATAATACAAACTTAGATGTCGAAGTTGCGTCATATGAGCGTTAAAGGGTTAATTTAACTAACCATTATAATTATTTTCAGTAATTCCCCCAACAAAATTGTAGAATTGAATATTCCTGCAACACAACATCATATAACACTTATAATTAAAGGTTACTATGCAACAGTGTGATACCCTATCCACATTCGTATATGCCCCAAGGAATTGTTTCACTTTCTACAAAATTTATAAAAAAAAAAATTGGAAGAAAGGCATCCAAAATTTGGGCTGGCCAAAAACTTTGTATTACAGCTTTCTTCGTTTTCTATACAATATGACAAACTTATGAGGAACTTTAGTATCTACATAACTTGTGAGGAACTTCAGTACCTACATATTTTTCAAAGTTCGAACGCTTTATCTCCTCAACTTCAGCCTTACACCGGTTTTTTCTAGATTGTGGGCATATTAGCAACAATTTAACACATTAACATTTCGGGACACTAGGGACATCGAATTTCAGCTTCCTTCTTTAAATAAACATTGTTAAATTGTCTTAGGTTTTGATCCTGATCCAAATATACATGTAGTTGTCCTCGGCGAATATTAAGAGGTGTTACAAACTAATTAGTATAGCTACCCTCAGGATAGGGTATACAAATAACAGGAGCGTTAGCTTTCTTCTTTTAATTGTAAGAAATAACTTTTTAATTTTCTTTTACTTTGTCTAAACGAATCATAACACCAACGATACAAATTTTAAAATGTCAATACTCCTCTGGCAATTAATGTCTCGAACAATAAATTCTGTGCGAAGACGTAGTAGAGACATTTAGCTATCAATCTATCATCATTTCGTTTGGAACAGTGCAGTGCAAAACGAAAAGCAGAACGGAATTCCGTTGTGATTTGTGAATGTAATTCTTCGTTTCGAATCAGCAGGGTGCCAGGATTTCGTTTCGGCAACTTCAGCTGCAAACTGAACTGAACAGGAAGGCAAATCTCTCCCCTCTGCCAAATATGTTTAAGAATTTTGTTTTGCACAATATTTACATATTGCACTTGAAAATCTTTATTAATAATTTAAATGTAGTTTTTAAAACAATTTATATTTTCCAAAGCGCATGGTGGAAACACAAAATGATGATTTGATGTCGATTATAAGGAAAAGAGAAAAATACTACATACGTCTGTATCTTTGCTGAAACTTACTTCTGTAGGCATTTTAAATCGTGCATAACTTTACACACTCCTTATAAATACTTTTATTACTAAGACCGTTAGACTTTAAAATATAATCCAATATTCATTGTACTCACCGGATGTGACTGAAGCGAGTCCAAGTCGACAAGTGGACAGGAAGACCTATGCTGCTGTTGAAACTTTGGCTGATACGGCTCGAGCATGCGGATTTTTCCCCAACGATTAAAGAACAAAACGATGGCTCCTACCCACAGCATAAGCACCAAACCAACAATTAGAACCTCCTCCGTGCGGACGATTATTTTTGGACCTGCAAGTGACAAGTAAATGCTTTTGAATTATTCATAAGGAAGAATGAAAATGATCCAAGTTTCGTAATTCGTTTATAATTCTTCAAAGACCATTTTGCGGGTGCATATGCTGGCTGGCACCTTTTAGTGGCGGAGGAATGTCTGTTTTATCATGACCATGTAATTGGAGCTTGTGATATTCACAGTCATGTTGTTTTTTATTTCCCTTTGACTATTTGATTAAGTTTTATGAGCGAGCATAACACTTTCACTTTAGTATTATTACTATTCGAAAGCGGTAACAAAGCGTAACGGTAGCCTAGATACGCTTTTTAGTGCTTGCTGGATTTTAAATTTATTATGTCATTCCGTCTGTTGTTTTTCACGCATATTTTTTAAGGTATAGTTAGTTCTTCCTGTTTTGATGATTTGTATTTTTTATTTTGGATGACCTACATTCTACTAAAACATCCTTTGACGTACCTTCTTCTGTGGAATTTGTTGAGTTCAGTGTGAGATCTCCGTGACGTAGACCTGTATTCAATGCAGTCTCTTGTACTTCGACAATAAAGTCTGGTGCATTCCACCCGGAACCCCATTCTACAAAAAACAAACATAAACGCAACAATGAATTCATTACATATTTCATCAGAAATTTCTGAAAATACCTTCTGAAACTCCTGGTGTTGAGTCCACCTGTGGTAATTGACGATCCAGTTTGTATCTAAAAAATAAGGATTGCATTGGGTTAAAATTGTATCTCAAGAAAGAATTTGAGGTAAACAAAAATATTCTTGCTGACAATTAGAATTTAGCTAAACAAATTTAGCATGCGTTCTAAATTTCTGAATCCTTGACACTTAATTTCATCAAAGAGACACGCAAGAACATACGGTAACCTGAATTTAATTTGTTGTTTTCTAAAATTTTTTTTGCAACAGATAAACAGATGAATAATGTTGTCCTTGAACTTTTCTGTCTCCCAGACTATTTAATGTCACAAAAAATTCAAAATGAATTTGAAGCCAAATTGTCTAGATGAATTCGAATTAATTTGATAATTACGAGAGTTGGCAACGGAAAAACATTTTATTTGTACTTTATGAACTGCGAAATGAATTCTGTGTATATTTTTGTTGTGCTTTTTCAAACTTGTGATGATGTTGTGTCCCAACACAAGGATGTCCGCCATTCCCCGCGCATCAAAAGTTAAAAGTTGGTCAACGAACGCGGAAACACCCATTGTGTTCGTGCTGTTTGTTTGTGTGTATTAAATGTCGACTTATATTATGGTTCAGCAGTTAGTTCAAAGATAGCTTTATTGCATAGTATATGGTCCGCGTTTAAACTCAGTTGACGCAGCCTTCGGTGTAAAACAAAGTGGGTCACACGAAGTTTTTTTCGATTTATTAGATGCGTTTTTTTATTTTTTTGATATTGTAAAGGAAATGATAAGGTATTTAAGTTTTGTTCTGAATGACAACATTTGATTTTTTTTAAAAACTTCGGATCAAAATATTAAAAATACGAGAAACCAAGACCAAAATCGTTTGAGCTGTTTAAAGAAATTCGATTTTACTTTAATATAAGAAAATCATTGTATTTGATTATTTCAACAATGACAGGAGGTACACAGATTTGTTCAGCTTGATAGTAGCTAAAGGGTGTCCCAAAATTCAGATTTGAATTTTTTTTTGAATATTGTAATTTTTTAATTAAATCATAAAGTAAATAGGAAATGGATTTCACGACATTCCGGGCACTTGCGCACTCTTTTGTCAAAATTTTCCATGGCCATTTTGTATAAATGTTGCTGAATTTCAATCAAATTGGGGGCAAAAATAACTCGGTAAGCGTGTCGCGATATCGAGCACCAGTAAATGTCACACCTTGAGTACTTAATTTAGAAAAGATATGGTCCAAAGATTTCTCCAGACAAAAATCCCGTCCAAACAGTTACACTAAGTAGATTGCATTTCTTGAATGAAAACGCGTTTTCCTCTTCTGTGGTTCTTCATTTTGACTATCCCTAAACTATCAGCAGTCAGATGTCTTTTGTGTAACGCTTTACAGTGCAACTGACGGCAAATTAAAATCTTGAGTGAATTTTGGGACACCCTGTTTAAGAAAAAATTTTACATATTTTTCGAACTAGTCAATCAGTACGGCTATTCCATTAAAAAAAAATTAAGCATGCAGAATTCTTGGCACTACCGTTTGTATTAATAACTTTCTAAAATACATCATACATCAGTGAGAAAAATCCAGAGGAACCGAACGCCAAAAATTTGTTTTAAGGATCAGGTGTGTGCCCTTGGTCTCTACGCTGACCTTTCTGTCGGATCAGACTTATCGAATAATATTTGTGCGAAATCGCAGACGAAGTTAGACATGATCGAGGATTAATGTACTAGAAATGGGCTCTCGGTAGATCATCTTAAAATAGAAGCTGTTCTTTTTATATGAAAAGGAAATCGAAGTGTTTATCTTAACTTATACTAACATTGCAAGCCAAATAGTATAGTGGCGTAACACGACAGTAAAGTAAGATATTGTCGGCAAAACACTGGGTTTGTCACCCAAATAGGCCAACACGACAATTCAATCTCATTATATACATAGATTGTTTGGTGAAATAAGCTTTCACGCAAATACATCATTGCTAATTTTACTAAACTTAAAAGTGCGGTATGTTTAGGTTCTATTTGGATCTTCCCTTGTACACCTGGCACTGCTCTAGATGCCTCTAATGAATCTCCCACCCCTTGGAATTTTTATCATGAGAGCAATTTTTAAGGCAATTTCTCATTAAGTAAGAGGTTTATGTACAACTCGCACTGGGGTTTCAATGACACTTAACAAGAACTACCCGACGGCTCCTGTTTAATGGATATGCCATCTGATGCAATAGTACTGCAACTTCAGCTGAGAAAAAATGTTAAAGTAGACCTTCTCCAAGTTTAAAAATGGTTTCGGCCATGATCTTAGCCAGTGAAAGGTTGTTATCACAATTCAGATCGATAACTTACCAGGACTTATGTTATGGAGCTTTCGTGAAATGTTACAACCACCGATACGGAGATGATGAACAAGTGGAGGGATCGAAGTGCATGTGTACATGTGATAGCCACACTGAACATAAGGCTTGACCTATTCCTTTAACTACATACTTGTAAGTTAGTGCTTTAACTTAAGAACTCTTTTAAGATGGTCGGAGGACCTTAAGCATATGGGAATCACTGGAAATGAGATCTCCGACGAACTTGCCCGTTAAGGTTAAGAGGATGTTTTCTCAGGACCTGAACATGTGTTGGTTTTGCCAGTATCCCTGCTAAGGCCCGATATTGAAGGATGGGTCTCCTGTAGACAATTATTTCGATGGCACGAATCGTTAAGTAAAAAACAGACTAAACTAGTTCGAGCGAATGTCTGTGGGAAAGTTAGCAGGTTATTTGCTATCTCCAGTGCGAAAAAGACTGAATAAGTCAGCAATCCCTGTAGAAACATCGCGAAAACTAAATAGAAAAATAGAATGACTGTAATTATATAACCAATTTGACCAAAACCAATTTCACTAAAAATAACCCCAATCCACACATTTATACTAAGAACTTTTCTGCGTCAAAAATGAATATGTTGCAACAACTAAAGCTCAACTAACAGCCCAGTTAAATGATCAGCTGTCAAAAAGTCCGGTGTATTACAATTCCTGTAAAATTTTATAGTGCGTTTTGTGAGTTTATAACCTTAAAAAAGGTTCGATAATGCTGTATCCTTAAAAACATATCTGTCATGAAATTTTCAGCTCAATCGGATTAATTAAATAGTTGCTGAGTTTTGCGCAAAAAAACTCACAGACAGAGAACGAGGAACATAATCCAAAATTGACACTTTTATTGATATTTGGTTTGATAAATCACCCCAAATATTAATAAATTCTGTAAGTAGGGGCATAACCAAAGGTTTGTAGATACGGGGTGGACCAAAAACAAGTCTCTTTTTAAAAATGAACAAAACTTAACTGTTTGCATGAATTATGGCTTTATTAGTAAGAGCTGAAATTCCCATTGATTATGGGCCACAAAGTGGTTCAAATGGTTCCGCATTCTACCACTCCAATTTTCCATGACCTTGTTAATGGTTTCAGTCTGTAGCTCACGGATTGCTTGGATAGTATTGGCCTTAAGTGCTTTAATCGTTTCCGTATTGTTGGCATAACTTCGGTCCTTCACGGTCCGTTGGCAAATCGCACCTCCAAGGCGGTCTATTGACATCGCCAATTTGGGGAGCAAAAGATCGATTGTGGCATGTGCTGTGCCATCCTGCATAAACCAGAGTTCGTCCAAATCTATGTCTTCGTTTTCAGTAAAAAAACAAGTGGGTTAACATGGCTCTGTAACTACTTTTCAAAAAACGCACTTTTGGTTTGGGCTACACAGCATTCACTTTGAAAATAAGTTTTCAATATTTCCCAACGTTGTTCAAGCGCAAAGCGATTCATTTTGTTCCGCGGAAAAATGATACTGACTTTCTGCCAAGATTTCGAGCGGGAAACAGCTGTCAGTATCAAAATAATCTATGATTTAAAAAGAAACCACTAGATGTCCCACCCTTTATATTAACGGCACCGTTAATTCCTCCTTTTGCTTAGGGACTTGTGTTGCTTAATTATATACAAGTATACCAAGGATATTTGAAACCGATTGCGAGGAACATAATCCAAAATTGTCACTTTTATTGATATTTGGTTCAATCGAGTCCCCCTAAGTAATAAATTCAAGAGATCTGATTTTATCTTTAAGCTTTCTTCCTTGCACACAAGACCGTGTACAAAGCCCACACAAATTACCAACAAATTCATAATTCATTGTCATACCATTCCACTTAAGTCGAACAAAGTGCGCCCTAATCAAAAACGCTGCGTTTTGGCGTAGTGATGTAGCTTTATCAGTTTCATCTTGTCCACTGCCCTCAAGCACATGAGTACGGGAGTGTCTTCGGAAAATAATTACATTGCGGGAGGCATAATCATCGTCGTCGTAATCATTACAATTAATTTTGTGGTGATTACTCGCATAAAATCCGTACACACACTGATTCAGATGATTACCCTTAAGAACCAGGCTACCGTCGCCAAGAGTAAGACCACATAAAAGTTTAGTTAAGCATAAATAACCCCAAGGTGACATTGGCAAAATTCTGCTTCATTTAGGATTAATGAAGCGCTATCGTTATAGACGTCTAATTAAAATAGCGCACAGCACACTATCTAACCATGCACACTAAAATATACATACAATTAAATACTAACATTATAATGGAGATTAGCTCACCTTTATTGTTTTTGTCATCATAATGAGAATCACCTGAGAAAATCAGGTTAAAATAATAGGAAACCACACACTTTAGCACCCTTATTCCTCCTGCTGTGCTACACATTTGGTGTGGTGTGGTGTGCTTCAGGTGGAAATCCTTGCAATGCCAATAAGGGAAACTATTTCTCAAGGACTTAGAACCATCATTGGAAAGGGGGAACACACACATGGAAATGGAAAACTCGTTAAAACATTTTTTCATATATTTACTTCTTTGGAAGTCTTCAAGAGCTTTGTTTCAAACAAATATTCGAAATATATCCAGTTTTGTTATTTTTGCAAGGCTGCCAGATATACAAACAGATACTCGAATGGAAACACAAAGTTCTGTTAAAAAAGTTTCAGGTTATTATTTATTTAAATACCTGCATTATTGGAAAATAGCTTTACGTTAAACAACCCTCAACTTAGTTGCATTGAAAATGTATAGAACTTCGAATTAAAATAAAACACAAGAAAATCGTTTTAATGTCAATTTAGCTTTATTGGAAGAATAATTGTATGCCATTAATGTTTAAATATGATTTCGGGCATGTGACCGCCGCGGCTGGTTCGAATAAAGACAAGCCTGGAGGTCCAATTTTCAACCATCTTTTCAAGCATTTGGGCTTCGAAGTCCCCTAACGTTTCTGGTTTGTTGGCGTAGGCGAGCGACTTCACATATCCCAAAAGAAAACAATCCAATGGTGTCAAATCACACGATATTGGTGGCCAATTGACAGGTCCATTCCGCGAAATTATGCGCTCATTCGCGTTTCCATTTCCTTCAATAAATCGATTGTGACGTGCGCTGTGTGGCATGTAGCGCCGTTTTGTTGGAACCACATCTCATCAACATTCATGCCATCCAAGCGTTGTTTATTTGTCAACCTGTTTATGATGAAATGGCAAACCAAACTGAACATAAATGTCATTAGAGTTGCCAGATTTGACCACAAAATGTCAGTTTTATCTCTATTCGAAAAACCAACCTCTAAAAAACACCCTTTAGATGCTTATTGCTCGGCTGTCAGTCTCTTGAAGTAAGACTCAGAATGTTTAGTGTAATGTTTCTTCGTGATATTCTCTGTCGTACCATTGATTGTCTTACTAAGTTTATTAAATATTTATGGTCCCAATAGATCTTTAAGGCCAAGACCGTTTTTTTCTTAATGTCCCGCATTCAACAAATTATGGTATGCGTAAAACTATTTCTCATTGTTGTAAATTTTGTAATATGTATTATAACGCAAATATTGATTTGGTCATGAATAGAAATGAATTTAAGTTATTCCTTGTGAATATTTTCGTTTAATTTAATATAATATGTAATTAAGAGTAATCTGTAGATACAAATCGTAGATTAAATTAATAAGTGAATAAATTTCGAACATAATACATACAATTACATTTAATAGCCATATATTTATGTTCCAGCATATCCATTTAGTTTTGAAATAAAACCTAGATCCATGGATCCATGAATGACAGATTAAGTTTTCGAACACCATGTGTACTCAATAACACGAATAATGTTGGATTGAGCATTGATTGTTGTTGATTTTTCAGCGTAAACTAGCGATCTTACCGTATTCCCAAAGAAAAGAATCAAGAGACGTCAAGCCACAAGATCTTTTAAATCAATATACATATCCATTTTTTGAAATTAATGTTTTTTTTTTTTCAAAAATTTGATTGTTTCGTTATTTGTATAGCACGTAGCGCAGTCCTGCTGCAACCTGTCTGTCTTCCAGATTCGTGCTGTTCAATCAGACATTAACAGCCAATACTCAACTAGGTATACTATCTGACGAGGCCGATATTGACGAAAATACAGAGACTATTAGGACATAGGGATAACCGGTCTAGTAAGAACCACACCAATCGCTTTGAAAACGATTCTAAATTTGCTGCACTTGGATCTACACTTGCATGAACCACAAGCCAAAAGAGCCTTGAGGATCAGCCAAATAATCTTGCAGCTGATTCAGATCGTAGAATCTGAGAAAACAATGTTAGCTCCGACTGCCTGTCACCCTTCATGGATCTAACAACCATTGCTTCTTCCCGAGCAGGATATACGCAGATGGATCGAAGATGGAATGGGAACAGGTGTCGGTCTATTTTCAGAGAAATTAAATATATACAGCTCCATCAGACATCAGACATGACCACAGTAGTATTTTCAAAGCTGAGGTTCTGGCTATTTCCATAAGCGGCCCGTGCTGTCCTATTCATTGATAGCCAAGTGACCTTGAAAGTAGTTAATGCTATTTAAATAATAATATCGAAGGTGGTTCATTGCTGTCGCATAGTTTAAAGCTCTTGGGTCACAGCTGGGTTCCTGGACATAACCGACAACAAAAGGATCCAACTACCTCTGTCAAATATCACGGAAACTATGACCAGAATATAATAAAAACCGAATTAAAAAACGTTTGCAGTACGACAGAGCATCGCTGTCTAAGCTTTAACTGGACATAATTTTTTAAGAAACCATAAATTGAAATTAAGTCTCAAGGATGACATTTGTAATATAGTCACTTGAGGAACAGAGCACAGAACCAAGACATTGAAAAATTGTCAGTTAGCTCACTGTATATTTTTTGCATGTTTCTAAGGACATAGGGATTGCTTGAGTAGCTACGAGCGAAAGGCAGGAACCACAAGGGGAGCATAACACCGATTTATCTTTTCACTAAAGCGGATCACAATGGGTCCATGGACCTAAGTGTGACAAAGAGGAGATTGATCTTTTTCGTCCACCCAATTAACCTAACCTAACCTTAAATATTAAAATGTTCCTTATGACTTTTTCCTCATTTATTTGCCTCTTTCGAGGAGCGCTATTTGTGCGAGGTGTCGTGAAGCGATATTCTTAATCCGTCACTGCATGGGAAGAATAGCTGTATGATTTTTATTCCTAATGCATTAAATATTAAATGGTGCTAATTTTATTTAAAAAATATATCTAACATTTCAAAAATACAAAAATGTACATTATTAAAAATGGTTTAAAATCAAAAAATTAGGTATGGTGAAATTTTTGCGAAGTTTGGTAGCTACAAATTTTGTTCGAGTGGTAACCATAAATTGAAGTAGCCGTCTTACAACCCCACTTACAAAGCATGTGTGTTCTTTGTCGAAGGTTTATCGGTTACGTAAAAATAAAATTAGGGGATGATTTGTGACGATTAAAAGAAGCCGATGTGCGTGTGAATATTGGATTACTTGAAAAATGTTTCTTCAACGAACAAGGCTAGGGATGAAAATCACTAGTTTAACAGTAGTTAACAGTCCTTACATGTGATGGGAAATCATACTAGTAGATATTCTTCTTTACACTTATGTACATCATTTTCTCTCAAGAACACGATGCTGGTAAAATGATCGAGGTAAAAGATAAAGATGGAATATACATATGTACAAACTTTGAAGTATCCACTTTAAGGTTATCTTAAATTTCATAGTAAAAGCAAATAGGTACTTGCGCAAAAGGATTAAAGCTGAAGTTTAGAGTCTGCCCCATTCACCATAAGGGGACATTATGTTCGACTTAGGTCGCCTCGAGAGATAGAGGCGTGTCTAACATCAGTAATATTGTACGCGTCATATATATTTCAATAGCATTTCTCCAATTTCTGAGAAGCCCTCAAAATCCATGCCATGCAATAAATATGTATATAAAGAATTGCACCACATTTTATTATTTTAGTTTTGGGAAGACAAGTAATTTTAACCACCCAATGACACCCGTTTTCACGATCCCACTACAATTTTCCTTACAATCCAACCAATAAACATTTAAAAGTGAAGCGTCATTGTTTTGAAAAACGTCATATTCCAAGTCGGAGTCGGAAAATATCAATTATCTACCTGAATTTTATCCAAATTGTGTGTCTATGTAATTATTATTCTACCCTCCGTGAACACACGCACGCACGAATGCCCATCTATCCAGGTAAAATTAAACAATAACACAACCGGTTCAGGTCAGGTAAAATGCTATTGATGTAGAAAAACATTGTCTGTCAACATTATATCAACGAACGACAGTGATTCTCCCAAGTTCAGTTTCAGTTTCAGTGTTCTTGTGACGTTCGTTCGGTTTACATTCGATTTACATAATGGGAGCGTCTCAAAGTGATAATTCAGCATTAAGCAATACAAAAACTCATCAGACCGTAATTCGAAACTTAAAGAGAAAGTTTAAACAAACTTATTGTAAAATAATCAAAAAGAAATCAAGCAATGAACCAAATTATTTAGAAGATAGAATCATAATTAAAATTGATTCCAACATTATGCCAAGATGTTCAACATTAACTAGCACGTGTTGCTATCGCTGTCAACATTGCCATGGGAAAAAGTGTTGCCGATACTCCAGTGATTCGAAGACAGAAACTAAAAAGTACGCCAAATGGAAGACGATGTTTGAATTTCCAAGCAAACCAATAAAACCTATTCGAATTATTGGCTTGTCAGAAGCAGTAGCTGGTCAGTTTTTTCCTAATTTTTATCCTGCATACAGTGAGAGAATTCCTTGGAATACTATTTCAGTTATAAAAAGACCGAAGCAACCATTTTCTATGAAATTGTACAGAGACAAACTATTTCACACAAGGACGAGCGTAGCCAAAACAAAGACAACACCACCTGTAAAGCAATCGAAGCGGAGGATTCGAGCAAGAATCAGTGGTAATGGTATTATTATTGTTTAAATAAATGTTTCGGTTAAAGTTTTTAAAGTATCTTCAAGGACAATGATTAATCCTGTAAGAATATTATAATATATATGTAATTGTAAATTTAAATAAAACTTCAGTAAGTAAAGGGAATCAGTGAATTGGTTTCATGTTAAAAAATGATCCGGTTGAATGAATGTTATAGGAAAATAAAATATGAATATATTAATATAATGTAATTGTAAATTTAAATAAAACTAAAGTAAAATAACTATTGTCTTTAAATTTTTACTAGGACATCAATCATCAAGCTTTATAAGACATTTTGCGACAAAGTCAAATGACAAAGCAACGTTTAATTTTTGTATGGCGGAAACATTAATTTTTTTTCTTTGTTTACCATCACTATTGCTTTCACTTCACATTTCCAAATTCGGGTGCAAAAAATAATTCTGCATTTGCTTTTTCAATTTTACAAAAAATAATCTCCCGCCATATTAATTTTTTAAGTTAAGACGAAAGAAGAAGGGAAGTTTTTGAAAGCAAAAGCCTGTAGAAGGTTCCTTTTCATATATTTTCCTTTGCTACTTAAATTTATGCATATTAAGTCCCGAGAAACTGAGCATTAGGAGAGTTATAGAACTAGGAGGGGTGCAGTCCCCTAATGTTGCACACACTAACGAATTTTTGGAAATGACATTCCGAATCCGCTTGTAATTTTGTTGGCGAAAAAAAATTTCTTAGGTAAGTAGGCATCGTAAGCCAATCCTCACTGATACTTCACACATCACAATACCATCACAACCTACGGTGAACATGATTTCAAGATTTCTTCGTATTATGAAAGCACATTTACAGCTTTTTAAGGTCACAAAAGCAATCGATATTGTGATCTGCTTCAGAGCAAAACGATTCAATATCACAAGAATTTAACATCATAAGAGGACGACTTCTGAGACTTACTGGCAGAGAACTTGGAGAAATTTTAAGGGGCATCAACACAGATCGAATCTTGCATTGTTACGAACCCAGAATGACTACGATGGACAGTAAGTTGAGTGAATACAAACAAATTGCACGATACGCCTCCCTGACAAAAGAAGCAGTAACACGTATCCACGAAAGCCTGTTCCATCACACAATTGATGCGTATGATAGGAGTGGTCTAATCATATAGTTCCAAAGAACCCTTTTCGAAGATAAGCTCATGTCTTGCCAAAAGCGAATAGGATTTTTTCATCCAGGATGACTCCCAGATATTTTACTTCATCTGAGATAGGAATCGTGACACCATTAATCTGGTTTAAGAGGATTCACTGACAAACCCTAGGTTTGAGCTGACAGAAACAACAGCATGAGCTTTTGTGTAGTTTCCATGAAGAGAAGAGCCGTAAGCAAAGAGTCTACCACAAGACAGAATATCACCTTGAAGGCAGCGACCATTTACCCCTGTCATAAAGCACTTGCCACAATCTGCCTCGGTTATCAGCGTCCTGAACATTACCATTGCTGTAGTCCACATCACCAAAGTTTCATCTACACCATGTTGTCTGGCAGAGTTACACATGCTATCAAAGGCCGCATTATCAATAGCACCCTCAACATCAACGAAAATGCCCAACGCGTACTCCTTCTGGTCAAGAGAGCTGATAGTTGACTTACAGTGAACTTACAGTGGAAAGATTCGCTACCTGATGCGAGCAAAGGCCGGACAACTGCACAGTTCTGCTGTATCATCGTTCTCACCTCAAGACAGCAGGACAGCTGGTAGTGTTACTTAAGCCCAAGACATTTAAGTGTTTAGCAAAAGCTTGGATGCCTACAAGCAATCTGCAGTCGATTCTCCTGAGAGTTGCGCTGTAGTTTGGTCTGTGTGCATCCATCACAGCACTAGAACCCTATCCGGTCAGCGGGAGCCATCTGTGAAAATACGACGACATTCATTCCATGGGTCAGACAGAGTCTGACCGAAGCCATTCTGGGGAAAGTTGACGTCGAAGTTTTGTCACAAAACGATTTCTGGTGTCATTGCTTCGGACAGTAAAACCATATGACTCTAAGTCATAAAGGTTCCAATGCCAGGCCGTTCTTTGAAATTTGGAAAATCGCACCGAATGCTTACTCTCTAACAAGCACTAAATCTACGGGCGTAATCGACCCAGAGTGTGTGCAGTGGCTAAGTGAATAGTTTCGTTGGGCTATAAAACGAAGGGTTCCTTTACCAAAATCTCTATACAGGCCATACAAGACTTAGCACCCACAGATTTACAAAACAACCGCGGATTTATTGAACCCATTCTTTTGGACTTCATAATTCTAAACCTAGCTATACAATGCCTGATAACGAAATGTATATACATACATGAATATTTTAATGTTGGAATGACATTGTGGATAACAAACTGGTTAATTAGATAATTTGGATAAGAGGTTTTTAGTATAATTTGCATGTTTATGAATTACGTTATTTAGTTATAAATAATAACAAAAACGTTGGGATCCTTATTTCCCTTTTCAGGCTACGTTGCTGAATTTTTTTCTTTTGGTTTTTAGGGCAGGAGGCGGACGAGGTTTGTTGCAGTTGCTGTTTTTATTTCTCTTTTCTTTGAATTTGGACCATTTTGCGAACCTAAGCAACATTACAGACACAATGTTATTTAATTCATTCATTGATTTGTTAATTAAGGGATATATTCCCTGACCAAAACTGTTTGTACAACCTACATGCTCAAATTTATAATTTCTTAAAGCTGCTCAGCTATTGAATGTTTCTCTAAACCAAATATGAATGTAATGAGTTTTCTGGAATTAAAATATAAAAATCATTTACTCCCTAAATTAACATCATTAAATTCATGCATATATCCTTTTAATATTACTACATCAGATGACATAGTAAAACATTAAAAAAAAATCAATACAGGTAAACGCCATTGATTTCCTGTAGGTCACAGATTATTATATCTATTCATACCACTTTACACTTTATATTAAAAAAAAACTTCTGGTCGATACTCATTTTTGTCCTTGACATTCGTGGCTGTGTGTGTTCATATAACAACTGTAAGCAAGTCTAATTAGTTGAACTAGAATGCTTAAGGACTGGGTTTAATATCTCTCAGCACGAAGTGCGTTAGCATATGTGTGTTTTTGTCACATTAACGACCTAGGAACATCTAACATATCTATTTGCGGTAAGAAGGTAAACACAAACATTGAAAACCCCATCAAAGCAAACCGCAAAGAGAGAATAAGCCCCCTGGCGAATGCCCCAGAACATCGACGACACGATACGTGACATTGAGGCATTTCAGATTTTCCTTTCCTCTTTGCGTTTTAAAGATGTTTTCTCATGGGCGTTTTCATACTTAAAGAGTGCAAATTTCCTAAAGGTGTAACGAATTTTAAGTGCATCCTCGAGGGAAAAACTTTCACAGAGAATCCTTAGCTTTTTTTCAACTTTACGTGCAGAGGCACTTTAAAGGAGTTAATTAGTTCTTGTTAAGCTGAACTCGTAAAAAAGTTTCATAGATACGTCTTTTTTTTATGTGTATTGTTCTAACGAGGATGTTCAGTTTATGTCGCAGAATAACACCTTTAACGCATCAATTTAATATACGTAGGTCTATTAAAAAAGAATGCTAAAAATTTCTTCCGGTGTCGACAGCTTGATCAGGCCAATCGATTCGTTCACTGCTTACATACATATTTTATGCAAATAAACGAGTAGGCCTATTCGTCCGTCGTCTCCTGGGAACACTTGAGACAGAGTATCCTTCCACAGTCCAATTAGAATGGTGCTCATGATAATATCATGGCGTGAAACTGGTGACAATGTCGGTACCAGTTCATCTGGATGATATGATGATAGTCAAATGAGGACACGTGGCAGAATGTTGATTTAAACTTTATTTTTCACACATATGGAAGTGTGTGGTGTATGGACTGGGACCTCTAACAAGGGTACAATTACCAACTCGTAAGTGTTAGTGTTATAGTTGACAAGGCCATTTCATTTTGTTTTACAAATGTTGAGTGGGAATGATGTTGCTCATAATTTAAACGGCAGCAATATAAAATGAGGACGAACTAAACTCGTTCGGGAACGCTTCAATAATAAAATAATTATAACGGATATTGCTTATTATTTAATTTGGTAAAAATAAATTGATGATTGTTTTTAAAAGTATGTCTGTCATGTTTTGCCGCCGATTTTAATATTAAATTAAGTTCCGGCGAAGGCCGTATTTATTTTTATTTACTATTTATTTATTTATTCATTAATTAATCCTAATTAGATATAAATTTATAATTCTAATTAACGTACGATATTTTTTGTTGATCCAAAACACGCACATGCAATTTCCCGTGTAGTGGTAGTAGTAGTATCAACATCGGACACAACATTTGGTGCATGCCAAAAAGTTCATCACTCCACCTGAAATATTATTCAATAGATGCCCTGCTGGGCTTCGAGTGTCAATAAAGGATGGGCAAGTGCCTATTCAATGAATTGAATTCCAATGGAATCATTTACCCTTATAAAAATGCATAAACCAGTGGTTACAAGCCGGTGGGGCAAGGCTCCCTGAGGAAGGGTGCAAGACGATGTGTTGTGTGGACTCTATTCCATTTGTGTATTGTTGATGCAAGGAATAGATGTACTGAGTGTTTATGCTATCGTTTCTTTCAATATATTGATTCGTAATTTTAGTTTTTTTTTCCAAACTGGTAGAGGTTCTTGATTTATTTTTAAGTGGGTATTAAAACTATTTTAAATCTATGAGAAGAGGAAATTGACAAATTGTACAGACATTTTTTGTGGTAACATGAATTGAGTGAAGAGAGGAAACAATATTCATAATTTGTTCGGGTTATGTGTGTATTGCTTTAGCCCCAAAATTATGGAAACATATTAGAGGTATTGCTCTCGTCATTTCCAAAAGGGCAGCCTCAATGTGAGTGTCTGTTTGCGATTTAAGTGAGAAACTGTTGAATTGTATTGTTTTTAACTTTTTTAATGCACATAATAGAATTGGCAAAAATCATTTGTTGTTTTGCGAAAAATTGAATTTTCGAACTTAATTAGTTTCAATTGGTTTCAAGTCTGATTTTAAGTCTGAGATCAATGACATGTATGTAAATAAATATGGCAATCTGGCAGCAGGAAGGTGGAGCCAAAGGATGCAACTGCATGTTGAACATCTGTTTTGAAGCACTGTTTTCCAGTAATTGGTACAAGTTGCACCGCACCCATCACCATCTTTTTTTCGTAGATATAGAGATAATCTTCGTGATTGAAAATACAGGAAACTCTCTCATAAGCGAACACTGATGGTACCGAGAAATTTGTCCGATTATGAGAAGCTGAACTAAATGAATGACTTTTAAGAAAGTTCCTAATCTACTTCAGCTACATTCCGCCTGGGTCGAACAGTATTATACCCAGTCAGTATTATAAAAAAACGACCTCAACAAGTGGGCGCGTGTAAAAACGTTGCATGTACATTTGTAGCATTTTACACTTAACCATTTCGCGACTCTAGGAAGAAATTTCAGCTTCCTAGATTAAACTTAAAGGCCTCTTTGCTTTTAAAGGAGCCCAAAATATAAAACAAAATAGAAAAAACCGTACGCCAGTTATATTTTGTCCGCTTAAGGGGTTAGGGGCAAAAACAAACAAAAATCGATTTTTTTCTTTCTTGCATTTTCTCAAAGTATAATATCCTAAAAATATTCTCTAAGAATTTCAGAGAATCTGACGAATACTTTTCGAGTTATTCCACAATGAACAGCGGGCTCTCTGATGCTTGATACCGTCGAATGTAAAACTTTATATTACTGATTGAAACATTATTAAAAAGACTTGTTTTTTCTTGTCTCTGACTGCCCCTAACCCTTTAAAACGGAGCAAAAATCATCTGCGGTTATAAAATTTTGTGTCCGGCTCCGGTTATTAGGAAGTCCGCTTATAGGATAATTATATCATATGAAAAACCCACATTTAAGCCCGTTATGAGGGGTATCCGTTTATGACAGGTGCCCGTAAGGAGAAAGTACACTGTACGAGACGCATTCGCCCAAAGCATAAATTTACAAAAACATTATATTTTTTAATAAGTCTGTCAAAATTAGCTACGAGCTATCCGGTCTATTTGGTTTCAACGACCTTTTCTAAGGTTTCAAGGGCCTCTGGGTAAAAAAAAACTCGCTGTGGAGTTGTTTTTAAATTTTGATCATTGGCACAGCCTTAAAAATTTTTTATATTAAAAATATTTGCTGTTCCTATGCTCTTTGACACGTCATTGAAACGCTGAATAAGGGCCATGAAAACAAATAAATTTGTGCTAAAAGCGTTAAAGTGGGATCTGAAACCAGATTTACAAAACTAAATATATCCATGTAATCGATACAGCTGCGTGTTACAGAAAAGTCGTTATTTCAGCAGGACAATTTTTGTTTACAAAAATTGAAAAGGAGGATATTGGCAACATTTGGTTTCAACAGAACGGCGCTACGTGCCACACAGCCGAAGCTACACTCGATATTTAGCGGACCCTATATAATACATTAAGTTTCGAGAAAATCCGACGTAAATATATTTCGCCCTTTCTTAAAGAAGTCAAGGGGGCCCTTGGAAAAATTGTTAAGAATGTGTATCCAGATAGTTTTTTTTGGATAAATTATAAATATCCATTTTATTTGCAAAAATGCAAAAATATAGTGTTTCTTATTTTTATTGTTGAGTCCTATTCTAAGTTTTAAGCAAATCCGACATATCACCTAAAACGGACATATAAAACTCTTCCAATAGCGGTTTGGGCTGTTCGCTGCCGAATCGGTCAGTATGAACTTATTTATAGGCATAAATTGATTAGGGTTAAGCTGAGAGACAATAGATTTCTATATTGCGATTCATGCACAATTTGTTAACCCTAAAAAATAATCTTATTGCACAAACAACATTCTATGAGCCGGTTTGAACAGAAAACTAAACTGTTAATTACATCAATATCATATCATCACAACAAAATTTATGAAAATGCGATTAGACGTTTGCTATCATGGCATTATTTTATGATATGAGGGAGGAATATGCACAGGGATCAATAATAGGTAAATGTACAAATGTACTTAAGTACATAAAAATGTACCCCATCTTAATAAATCAATCTCAATAAATATTCATCTATCTCCGCCTCATTATATAGAATAATATGTACTTATAATGTTTTTTAAAATAACCCCAATGTCAATTTCAAGGTTTCAGAGGTAAGCTTGGTATGGGTTTTAGGACAGCGGCACATACTAAAAATACTATAAGCTACGATAAAAATTGAATTATAAACACTTCATTTAGTGGTTAGCGGGTCTATAAAGAAAAAAACAGAAACATTTCATATCTACATATCTATCTCATATCTACAGAGATTACAATTTAACTTACATATCTATCAGGCTTTCCTAACAAAATTTATTACCCAACGCTGTAACGTTAATTTAAAAAATTAAACAAACTTATGGCAATTAAAACTAAAAACTTTTATTGCAGTTCATTATAAACGTGTTAACGCAGAGAGGAACATAATTAAAAATAACTGAATAATATTGAATTAATTTTCTCTTTTTTATCCCTTAAAGTATGTTGTGTTGTCGTCTCGTTCAACATTAAACAGTAATGCAATTTTCAGTGACATAAAGTGGATTGATTGCGTGGCGGCTGTTAATCGATTGCGGTGACAGAACAATTGCCCGTTTATTGCGTACTGGTAATATACTGCTGAGGCGGAGGCCTTCTAGCATCAATCACATTTTTATCTTGCACACACATGGATTGCAAAGGGTTTCACTTTTGTTTTTCTTTAGAAGCGATTATCCAAAGCATACACTAATCTGATAGAACGAGGTAGCAGGGAGGCGTATTTCGATAATCTAATCCCTTCAATGTAACTCGATGAAGGATTAATGTGAAAAAGGTAGTAGGTATTTATTGGTGGTTTATATCCACCGCAAGAGGCCATATAAATAAGTAGACTTAAAATTTGGTTAATTTGCAAAATGTGTTTGTTCTAAACAAAACATTATTGAAAACGTACGCCGTAAATGTCAAGAGTTCTATTTGTGAATTGATGCTTAGTTAATCCGTGAATTTTATACTTTGCCTTTTGCTGTCCTTTATTTTGAATAAGTCCAGCAGCTGGCACAGAGATTGTTAAGAACTAGTTATGGATTAGGTGTTTAAGAATGTAACACCTTTAATCTGCAATGTTTGCATACAGTTTCCTCTGAAGTCTTTTTAACGTTTAGTCCTTATAACACTTGAATAGGGACTTTTATTTGATGCAAAACACAATGTCGTTTTCCAACACATAATTGATCTAGACATACCTACATCTATGCAAGAATAATAAACAATTTAATGTAAAATTTAAAAAAAATAATTACATCAGTAACAAGGATCAGTTTCAGCACATGCTCTCAATATAATGTATTTATCTTTCCTTTGAAAAATTGAAGGACACTTGAAAAAATGTTCTAGTTCCTATTGTACCTGTTGTGATATACGAGTAACATCTGATTTTATTTAATAGGACATTTTATGTTTTTTTACTTGGAAAATGAATATGTTTTTCCTGCTTTGTAATGTTAAAATTGAAAGAACATGTGTAGTTGCTCGTGGGTACTTTAGCTTGTACATCATCCATCCGGATGCTTAACATGATAAATTCGGAAAGTCTTTTGGGATTTTTGAGAAATGCCCTTTGTGATGAGGAGATCCTTATATGAGAATGTTTAAAATAGTAAAATATAATTATAGTCGATTTAATACACCAAATTATATCGCATTTGACTTTAAATTTTTTTTGATTTTGACTGTGAAGCGTAAAGATTGGTTTGTTCAACAACCATATTTTCTCCAAAATCCAACGGTGTTTTCCAAAACTTTCGGCGAGAATGAGTTTTTTAAGTTCAATACTGGAATCTCATTAAATATAATACATATCAGATCAGGTGGGAAAAAATATGAATTTATTAGATGAAAATGTTTTATATTAAAATGCATTCAATTTGATACGCTCACCTGTTGAGGTTTAAGTCAATAAATAAATTTTAAATTAAGTGGAGCGGGTGTGGGTATGTTTTCGGACGAAATATGTTTCTTCCTTCCTTCCGACTACCGAACTCATCCGGCGTCTTTCAGGCGGAGGTCCTAGCGCGAAATGGAAAGAAAAATTAACTTCTAAATATTACCTCAGCGCAACACAAAAAAGCTATCTTCGTTGACAGCTATGCTGCGATTAAGTCCCTTATCTCTACCAAGACAACGTCAAACTCGTCGAGGAGTATAGAGAAATCCCTCTCTTCCCTAGTTCTGCACGGATGGCCCAACCCTCTGTTGATGGCCCGAATACAACAAACCTAGGACCTTCAACCTCATACCCAGAACGCGTGGCGTATGGCAGGCAAAAGCCAACCTACCTACCTAACTTAAATTATGTAAAGCTTAGAGACTTTATAGTTAAATACATTTTTCTTCGGTTTTTGTGTTAATGAGCTCACCATTTTTATCCAGCCCATAATGTATTTTTTTGCGAAAAGTCACTTATTGTTTTGTTATTACGTTATTGCATTCTCTTAAGACATAACTGTCCCATATCTACATCCAAGAAGGACTTCAACTAAAGGCCTGCAATTAAGCAGCTAAATAGTGACAGCGCTCACCTCACCAGCTTGAGTACGAAATTTCAGCACGATTAACATACATATGTATCTCAAAGGGATTTTTTTTAATTATTTATTCTCTCAAGACTTGTTTGCTTTAGATTTTGTCCCGTTTTCGATTGATGCATTCGAGATTTATGAAATCCAATTTTGAGTTTTTGTTTGTTGTAAATCTATTACTCGTTCTAGTTTTTTTTTGTTAACATTTTGGGAGTTTTTTTTCAATACCATATCTTTCCCATGCAAAGATGGGAGCGGTAAGAACATTCCTTCAGCGTCACTTTGCACTTGTCTTTAACGGCGACAAAAGTGGAAAAATGTCACATTCACATCATGGGAGTTTTAACATCCACGAGAGCCTACAAAATACAAAAATAAATAAACTGTGTGTTGGAAGATATATATTTGACACAAATGGAGAGACCTACAGTTTAATGCCGATTCCGAATTTTATACTCTTGCATATTTGTCAGACTCATGGAGGAGATGGGGAGCGAATAAAAAACTTGTAGGTGGTATGGATCAGAATTTAACCTGGAAACGTTCGCTTGGTAGTCCAACACACTTAACTAATAAGTCACTGCACTCACTAAATGAGCCGAGTAACACATTAATGCCTAAGGTGGATACGTATTCGTTGGTTGACCAGACTGGATATTAATGGTGCGGAGTCGTAAAATGAAGATCAAACATGCAAGCCTGAGCAATTTATCCAACACTGGGAGGCCTGACGAAACTTTTTTGAAGTCGAACAGGCGGGCCGGTAGGGATGCAGCAAAAGTGGTAAAGTAAGGATTCCTCACACGCATGTCTGCCACCATTTTTGGCGGAAAAAGAAGAAATTTTAATTAAATTTGGCAATTTCAAAATAGAAAAAAAAGGACGATAAAAGAATGTCAAAAATAAAAAAATGTATTATGCGAATTTATATTTTATTTGTCAGAAAAACTTACACACACATCACTTAAGGTGGCAATTTGGCGGAGTTTATCTGAGTTGGTTTTGAAAAAGTGGTAGAACTCTCTGTCAAACTGCATTTCACAATGAAATCGCTTTCAATTTGATTTTTCACTAGGTTCAGATGAAATATCCAAGCAGGAGAACGGGAAATATATAAACGCTTCTGTTGTTCGATGAGTCCATGACAATCGCTTGCCATTTCTTTTGCAAACACAAATTTGGTTTGAACTTATTTTAAAGATTGGTCATGATATAATACTTTTCTCGTAATGTATCTTATTTATAACAGCAAAATTTTTGATGTGTCAAACGAAGCCTGAATGAAGAAATTACTGCGACATATTTTTCACAAAACATCATCATCATCCTTTCTTTAAACATATCCTTCTCTCGAAGTTTTGCTTTGAAGATGCGTTTAACTTTCGGTTTTGAAGTATTTTCTTTTGTTTTTCTTAAGATTAACAAAATAGTGATGCCAATAAATTCACTAAAACTGACGTGCAGCAAATTCAACAAAAAGTGACGCGCTTGCGAATGACAGCTTTGCGTACATACATATATAATTTTGTTTAAAAATAAGGAAAATAATTTTTAGATGTGTCATATCAAAGTACGTAATAGGATTTGCGTTGTATACAAGGCGAGAACTTAAAAATTTGTTTTATTTCATCCGAGATCTTGGAAGAGGTCTACGACTCAGGCCCCAAAATACCTACTGTTATACTATTTACAAGGGAGTTTTTTTTAAGAATAAAGGAAGCATACATTTTTTGCGTTATTAAAGGCCGCACATAAATGCTGTCTTTCCCACATTTCCAGTCCAACACCCGATCCACTTTTTCTCCATGCTATCATTTTTATTTAGTGGGTGCAGTGGCTTAGTGGTTAAGTGCGTTGGACCACTAAGCGAGAGGTCGCTGATTCAAATCCCGGACTGTACCACCTGCAAGTTTTTATTCGCTGCCCCACCTCTTGCGAACGTCTGACAAACATCCAAGAGTAAGAAATGTCATGAGGAGCTTCTCAAAAATAAATTGCCGTTCGGAATCGGCAATTAACTGTAGGACCCTCCATTCGTGTCAAAAATATAACTTCGCACACCATATGGTTTGACCACCCCAACCAAACCATATTGTCATGAAAGAGATTGTATGAGCGGTGGTTGACGTCCACCGTTTCTGTTGATTGAGCAGTACAGTATCCAGGTGAACGTTTGAGATTCTGAAGACTGAATGAGCTAAGACTCAGACAACCTCTGGTAGGGTACTACCAACTTTACTTTGGAGTCTGGTTGTAAACGAAACTGCTGCGAAAATTTGTTGACTTTGTTTAAATAAACTGGACCTAAGATTAGCCTCTTTTTATCTTATTTCCATGATGACAATGTTCAGAAATGATTTAGCGCAAAACTAGTGTCTACTAGTCATTGATTGTAAACTATTGGGGAAAATCCATATAAGCCTTTGTTTTATATTCTTTTTTCCGATAGTTTTAGTAGATTTGGTTTCGGCATGAAAACTCAGTGATGGCAGTTTTTTTCTTTGCTAATGCTAGAGGTATCCTCTGATGTCTTCTATAAAACCCCATCCGAAAAAGGAGACCAAAAGCCAATAACTTTCTCAGAAATAATCGGTTTTCACATCATCATTTGGAAATGAATGTAAGAGAATATGAAGTGAAGCTGAAACCCAAACATTAATTAATTTATGAAAGAATTTTTTGAAAAGCGAATATAAAACCATTTATTCGATTTACTTTTTCACAGAATCAGAATTGATAAACCATTACAGTAGTTTTTAAATTAAAAATAGCGTTTTTTTCAATAACACTGTTTCCTATTTATTTACATAACTATTACAAAACATTCCTAAAATACGATTATAATAATTCTTAATCCAACAACTCGATGGTTTGCTTCTGTTGCAAAATTTCTTCTGATTCGACGTCTCTTAAGGTACATGCTGTGTCTACTTGGTTTTGGCGAGTCAATCCTCTTTCGCTTTAGAGGTACTTTAGCGGTGTCAGATCCAATCTTGAAAATAGACTTGAACGGCTTCATGCGCATCCTTTTCCCATTCGATCTCGATCTTGGATTAAGTTCAGATTTTGGCTTACAGCGTTGACCATGAGTACTATTGGTGGATGTTTGAAAACCTGATTTCTTTCCAATAACTTCACGAAAAGTCCGCTTAATTCCTTTGCAAATTTTTCCATAGAATGGTTTTTGGACAGCATAATCGTCATTTGAAGAACCACTTTGAACAGAACCCATTTTTGCCAAATTTTAACAGCGCAACAAACTATATTTTGTATGATCACGGGACAACTTCCGCAGATATACTGAAGAACGAATGCAACTACTTATTTCGAAGTAGTAAACTGATATGAATATCTACCTGCCAGACTATGAACGCGCAATAAATGTTTTTTCTAAATTCCCCTGAAAAGAGGAACGAACATCTGTGAAAGTAAAAGGTAAAATATAGATCGCATATATTTCTGCGAATTTTAAAGTAGCGACATTCAAGTATGTTGTGACAGGTAACCGTGTTTGCTGGTGTCAATTGGAGATGCATTTCTGTAGTATCATAAATAGCTTTTGTTAATACTTCTAATATTGTATTGGGATTTGTATTTTGTGCAAAACTAAATTTTCCTTTCAAACAATTTGTGGGTTTTATTGCGGCCCATTTCCTGGTTGGATTGGATGGTTGATGAACCACTTACAACTTAAGAGCAGAAGAAGCGTATGAACGTCTCTTTACTAAACAACGATGAACTGCTTCGCTTGTCCTAGATAATTTAAGCAACAATCTTTCGTTTCCTAGTTCCCAATTAAAAATCTTTTCAAAATTCCAAATGAGTAAAATAAAAATGATCCTTGGCAATAAGTAGCAATAATGTTTAACGACTTAATAATCGCTACTAATTGCATCTACATGACAAAAAAAACCGTCATATGGGAAGATCATCCTTTGGGAATTCGTAGGGAACTTGAATTTCAAATTTCCCTATACATTAAGCATCTGACAGAACAACACTGACTTGGGTTGGAAAATTCCATTATCGCATATTTTTGTTATTTTACTGATGACAAGGAAATACCACCACCCCCATACGTTGAAACTAAATCATCGTAAAACCACAGAATGATAATGTTGTTCTTTCTGATGGAACAATGCGTTTCAATACAAGACCTTAATTTCACGATGGAAATTGAAGGGGTTAACCCTGAAGTAGTATTCAAATGGGAGTTTCCAAAACATACGGTTTTCTACAGTTGTTTGTGGTGTTTGTTGGTAAAATAAAGTATGCGACTGGATCGAGAATGAAAGTTCTCGTCATTTGAAATGGTTTTTAAATCGCATCATAAAAATACATCTCGAAGAAAGACATGCAGTGATGGCGAATACAAGTTGACAACTGGTCTATCAGTACATAATATTCCTAAATATAAGACCACTTGCACGTCAGAGCTTTCCAGGTCAAAAAAAAAAAATAATTAAACAGATATTCCTAATGATGGGACGAAAAAAAATTGGTGTAGATGTGGGGTGTACCATCACCGCAACTCAAGTTATATAAAGTTAAACTTGAGAACTCTATAAGACATAGCTACAAAAACTGCTTAGTACATTTTATTGTATTGTATTGGCCATTACTGTATGTGAGTTTTGCTTTAAATTGTAACATTTGATCACATACTAAATTGAATAAAGTCCTTTTATGAATTTAAACAAAACAAAAGAGATAGTCTCTTAAGTTTGGGGCCTGAGCTTGGTGCATCTTTTAAGAAAGTATCTCTGATGCTCACATCAATATGCATTTAAACAAGTGCCAAAGTTTGATTCTCCAACTTCTTCCATCGTCAAGGCACAGCTTCCATTCTTTAATCACAAAATCTACCCGCAGTTTTAGTAATGGTCACATATTAAAATTTCTTAAAAAAGTGCCCCAAGAAACTTGTATTCTTTCACCACTTCAATGTTCTCCCCAATTAAATGCCACTTCTCGTTTGCGTATTGACTGCTTGCCCCCTTTTCAAAGACCATTACGTTTGATTTATTTAGAATTTTACATTACCCAGTTCTGAGACTGTCGATTTGTCATGGGTTGCAAGGATTCAGGTGCCACATGTCATCGCCAAAAGAAGAATATCCACAATGTCATCGATGAACGCTGCATGTAAACTTGGACTGAGAGCACACCCTTGCCTGACTCTTGACCGCGACTGAAACCCTTCCGATAAAACCTCTCCATTGCAAACTTCAGTGGCATGCCCATCTTTTACAGCTTATAGAATAACGCTTTTCGGTCCACAGAATACAATGCTGATTTTGAAGTCCATAAATAAGACATATAATTTCTTGCTTCTACAAAGGAAATAACCGACCACACTGCCTTTTCAAAGATTAGTTAGTTCTTACCGTTTACCGGTTTATTCTCTTGTGTAATTTAGCTAGACAATTTTGTATTAGTTCAGGAACGATAGTCTTTTGTAAATTGAAATATTAAAACTTTTCTGAAAGCGCCTCGGAATGACTGTTCCGTTAAACAGTTCTTTAATTTTTAATTTTAATTAATGAGTGGCATATTTATAGAACTCAATAGAATAATCTCAATCTTACAGTCTTTTCATCCTTTAGACTATCGAAAGCCTAGGTGTCATCTTGTAAAATTAAGGGTCCGGGCTTGCGACCATTAAGTCTCCTTGGCAGTTTCCCAAATTCCGAAGCACCATTACCTTGCGCCTTCTGATTTAAAGATTATTTTTTTCTTGCAAAGTGACATAAACTCCCTTGATATAAACACGACGTTCACAATCAGGTGTCTTTGAGATTTTTTTTCAAACTACTACTGCTTTTGATTTACTTCACTTTATTTTCGGGAAGCACTTTATGCTCATAGTTCTCTTATTATCAACCACCAATATCTCACTTGTGACTATTAGCAGAAAATGATCTAAAAGTGGAACATTCTTTACGGCTATAGTGTTGCCACCACAAGGCTTCCTGCCCTCTCTCGTAATTAGATTGCTTCCCAACTCATGTAGCAGTTTATTGGATTGCTGTTATAAAGTTCTCCACAGGAGTGCACAGTGACATATTTTTGAAGTGCAGCAGTAAGACTATTAATAGTTGAAAGATGATGTAGGTACATCTAAGAAACATGGTATCCAATTAGGACCGTTTGAAAGCCTAAATAATTTGGATTATGCCGTATCAATTATCTGGTAAGTACCATCAGAACTCAGATGTCTCTTTTACTGCAGATGAATTGGGAGTCAGTCAGTCTACGGATCAATGACAAATAGACAAAAATAATGTCCATACATTAGGTTAGGTTGGAGTGACAGTCGGATAAAGGTCGGACACAATTGAACCTATATAAGGATCTGGAATTTCTGACTACTCGTCGAAACATTTTGAACTGCATTTATTTTCACTTTTAAGTGAAGTGGTCGGTTTTAAGGATCGCTGAGATAATTGTAGAAGAAAACTGCTGAATGAAGGTTTCGTGTCTGAGAGAGAAAAGGGCTTGCGCAAAGAAGGTGCAGCTCCTACAAAAGTCATTTGAATAAGCACCCAGCCTGGTTGCATGCCTGCTTATCAGACAGTGTCCAGTAATGACACAAATTTTAGCACTATTGTTCGATCTATTAAGGGCGATAAAACTCTTAGAGCGTTTCAGATCCAGTTTAGGCCAAATCTGTTTCGTAACAAGTAATGCCACCTGCCCATCTAAGGTTAGTGTCAGCGGCGAGTTTGTCAGCCAAGAAGTTTCCTGTCATTATGCCCCGGCTGTTTAATAAAGTGCTCCGCCATCTCCATAAGACGCCCCATAAATTACCGCATTATTTTAAAGCAGAAGCCAATTTAAGCGATCGCATGGATTAACTATTTGGGAAACAACTTTATATCATCTGATAGCGGAACAGACTTTGTCTGTGAAAGAAGAACAAGGGGTCCTGTCCTTAGTTTGAAAACCAATCCAAATCTCGTTATACACAAAGTTGGGAAATTTGGATTCCAACGTGATATTCTTGATGATATTCTCTATATTCTTGATATTGTAAGCCTGGGGGAAAATTTCAGACTTTTTTTATTTGTTTCTGTAATATATTCTAAAGTTCCTTTGGCAATAGGAGCAATAGAAGCTGCTGGATGTCAAGATAAGACAGCCTAAATGGCGCTGAATTGGTCGGACACTAAGGAAGCCAAACAAAAATATAGCGAGGCAGTTCTTCGAATGGAATCCGCGGTCAGTGGGTTAAAAGACAAGAACGACATGGAGATTACCCGTTTCAGTAAAAGCAGCAATCCAAAACAAAACCTAGGTACAGTTGAATTGTCTAGCTGATGATGATGCATCATTCCTGGGCTCATCCTATGTATCCAAAAACAGGTAAAAATCGTTGGAGCCATTTCTGAGAAAATTACTGCTAAATAATCCATTTTTTAAGGTAAGTGGAGATGCCATCCATCAAACCGTTTCACCTTGTGCTGTGCCACTTTTTTTGGACTTCTCTCTAGTTATTTCTAGTTTGTAATCGAAATTTAATAACTTTCTCCGAAGTGTACTAAACTATTAGAGAATGTTAAAAAAATAACCATCAAACTGTATTAAACTATCCTTCTCAGTCGATTTAAAGCTTTTGCTTTTGTAAACATGCAACCTCCTTGAAATATATACCTTCGTTTTTATTTAAGTGCTTTCAAAGTTCCCTGCTAAGCAACGCAATTTGCTAACACATTATCTTCTGCATCATTAAAAATACAATCCAACTCATGAGAACCGTACTAATCTATCTTATCCTTATAATGCAAAGAAAAATCAGCGTAATATTAACCTTTGATTTGGTCCTCATAAATAACAGGAAGCTGCGCAATATATTCACATGAGGATAATTTCCTTCCAAGATACAAAATTAAATTTCTTATTCAATTTGTTATTGTGAACCTTCCTTGTAAGTGAAAAGCCCCGCCTCTGGGTGCATATTCGAATAATTTAAGATTTCAAGGGAGTACCATTTTTACCTCTGAACCGAAGTAATGTTAACAGCTGTGGCATTGAAGTATGCCAACAAGGCGAATGCAAAACCGGATCTCTATAAGCCGCGTGAACGTCAAACTTTTTTCTTTGTGTCCTTTAAAATTGGAAAAGTTTTTTTGTTGTACAAATCATAACGAATGGAAAAAAAATGAAAACAAAAGAAACAGAAAGTTAGTATCAGTTTGACCTTGTCTCCTCTTTCTTTCTCTATATGGATGATGACTTTAATCAAAAGCAGGTATCCATAGCGACCTATTTGTATTATAATATACTGCCGCAAAGTTTACTGGACCTTCACGAATTCCAAGAAAAGGATCAACAAGTGTTTTCCAAGGAATGTAGTAGGTTAAAAAAATATCCCTTTGTCGCTTCAGGTAGTAGTTAGAAATGTTTTGTTTTAGCATAAGCATCCTTAAGGGCTTTCAGCAGAAATCCTATGTCTGTCTGTTAAAATTTTATAGCGGATTAACTCGGTAAATTTATGCGTTTACCTGGAAAAAGTAATTTTTATTGCACCGTTTGTTAATCTCCTATGCAAATTCTTGGAATTCTTTGCAAAGAAAGGTTTTAGCAAGAAATCTTAAATAAGTAATTGAAAGTAGGAATTCTGGAGACGGTTTATGGCATATTCTATGAAAAAAGTAAATTTCAAAGGATTATTTCTAATAATATATCTCAAAGGAAATACACATTAATTTTAATATAACATTTTTTATATACAATTTTATTGTTTAATAAATTAAATAATTTACAAGTCTTTACAGCGTACATATTTACAGATTGTACAAAATTTACAAATCATACGTCAGAATTAATTCAATATCTAACAGGATGTGGTTTCTGTGCACTACCCCGTTGAAACCGCCTGATATCGGTGTATACTGGAAAGCCTTCTGGTGAAAACTGACCAGCAATAGCTTCCGGAATTTTTGTGACATTGTTAAGGACGTATGGTGGCGTCCGTTGCAAGTGCCTTCTCCATCTGTTGTACGAACTTTGCTGCTGGTCTGGTTGTTCCTCATCAGTTTCAAATATTAAATTCCTCGGTGGCATCTGTCTCGATGTATTTTTGGTTGGGAGGATTGGTGACGATGTTTTCGGCATCACTTTACTGATTTTTGTCATCATGTACATTTCCATTTTCAGATCACAATCGTTAGCATTGAAACTTAATTCGGATGTGTTGGCCGTTGATATGGACTCGGAGAAATATCCATAACTTTTGTCCTCGTCGGATCCATCTTTGAAGTCATCACAAATAGACAGAATTTCTGTTGTTCTCGTTGCAACTGGCAGATTTAATTTAGATCGACTGACGACGGGTTCTTTGGTTATTTTGTAAAGTTTTTTCGAACGTTTGTTCCAGAAGCGTTTTCCCATGCAGCACTCGTCTGGGTGGGATGAGGTTTCGGATTTATCTGAACTTGTGGCACAACCCATTTTGAAATTAAATTTTTGCTTGTAATGTATGTACGTCTTTACTGGTTGACACGATAGTGGTGACTGTGATCTGTTCTGACACGCGTCCGCGTTTTATACCTACGTAACAGCAAATGCGTTGACATATTTGTCAAAGCAGGTCATTTTATCCTTAGCTGGTGGAGGAGGATTTTCATGATTCATTTTCAAAACAACAAGTAGGTAAGCGTGCACGCAGGTAGCTGACTGATAGTTTTGTATTTCAAAATTTATTGTCGTCGTCGTCGTGTGATAACATTATGGACGCGACGGGGAGCGAATTAAATATTGACAATATTACGTTGCATTTTTTTTTTCAAGTAAGTTTAGTTGATTTGCTAAGTAAATGAGTGAGAATGATAGTGAGTGCCTCAGGATTTTGTCAACAATTTTGGGAAATTTAAATTGAGTGAAGAATAGCAACTGTTTAAATACGTCAATAGATTTTCGATATTGACTTATTCATACATTCATAGGGATTAAAGAACGTTCTTATCGAATGTATGTACATATTTGTTTAGTTTCTGGAATCTCTTTTTAGCAATAATTAACACTTTATACTACTCGAAGCCATATATTCATGACGCACTAGTATTTGAATATATTTAAAAATTAATTTTTTCATAATTTTTAAACAAATAATAAGTTTGATATTAAAATATGAGCAAATTTGGATAATAAAAAAAATACTAGGTATAAATTTCCCCTTTCACCCTTTGATATGTAAATTTTATGGGATTAGGGGTCGGTGTTAGGTAGACATTCTTTATAACCCACATCCGGTATTGTGTTTTTTTAATAAAAATATTTCAAGATCGATCTTAACTCATTCGGTAATCCATTTAATTATTATAGTGGTGAAAAAAGGATTAAGACAAATTCCGGTAAAACTTTATTTCCGGTCTGTCTGGCAATTTGTATTCCTTTTTTTTATGGCGGGGATAGTAAAAATATTCATCTGAAATTAAGAATGTTTGATTTGCAAATTTCGGGGTTATCCCTTCGGAAGTATTTACGGGAGTAATTAGTTGAAGATAAGAAAACACAGTTTTCCCATTGAATGGGAAACGCCAGTCATCGAAGATTACCATATCCGAATATGTTGTGCGGAATATTTTGTTGTTTTCGTTTTTATTTTAAGTGCACTTCACTAGGTCTATAGCCAGTGTGCGTCATGAGGGAATTCCAAAGGACAATTTGTTGTTTGGTAGATGCAGTTTTAGGAATGTCCTGATGTTTGTTTTTAAGTTTGAAAACCCCAAAATCAAACTAATGTATTTTACGGAAAATTTAGATTAGTTTAGCTTCTTGGTCTTTCGTTGCATTTGTGCTTTAAGATTTCTGCTTAAAAGCGTTTCCGATTTAATAAACTTTCGACTATTATAAGGTAAATATTTTTTGTCGGAAGCTTAAGTATCCGCTGAAGCACTCAAACTCAATTCTAGTTTACCAAATTTTTTAGACTACCGGCAATGCATTTCAGTAATAAGAAACCTCATATGTTCATCGTTCAACATGTCAGCCCCTAGAGCATGGAGCCTGGTTCTAGCAAAGGCAATACAATCGCAGAGGAAATAGGCCGCAGTATTTTCCCTTCCCCAAAAGCTTCAGAGATATTTGTATCACTTAAGTCTAGCACATTTGGATGCTTTGCAAAAGTGAGATAGCCCTCAGTATTTTCGCTTTCAATGAAAGCACTAGCACCGTAAGTAAAAATGCTTCCCTGACTCAGATCTTTGCCGAACCCATTTTTGAAAGACTTCTAAATTTTTACTCAGCCGAAGTTCTGGTATCATTACATCAGGTGCCATATATCCATTAGACAAGGGTCTTCTAACTGGTTCTCATCCAGTGTCTTCTAAACTGCTTTGCAACTTATTCTTTTTAATCGAGAAATGTCCCTCAGGGCTGCTCCCATGATAAATATTTCAATTGGTTTAAAGTTCATCAGAATTCATGAAAATTAGGTCCCAATGTAATCTAAACATACAATTCTTGCGAGTTCAACAAAGTAACCAAAGACATATTTTCTTGAAAGCTTATTCCATCAAACAACCGTGCACATGATAAAATTGACTTGAAGATTAACCCAAATTATTTACTATTAAACGAAACGAAAACGCACCGCAACGACAAAATTCCTCTCCACTTTACGCACAGTTAAAAATCGGAAGTCTCCAGCTTATTAATAATCTCCTTGAGATTATAAAGAAAAACAAAACTTTTATTCAATAATAAAATTAAAAAATCCCACAGGGATTCTTAGAAAGCTACCTTGGGATTCTAAGGCTAACGGGGGTTCAAGAGTGCGATAGTAATCATTGCCGAATGTTGTTTTCACCATCAAGGTAGGACAGTCTAATCACTCCAATACTAAGGAACTTACACCCAAGTGTGTCTTGAAAATTGTTTTAAAAAAACTCTATATTCGCAATGAACTTGACTTGATTCATGTCATGACCACACAAAAGGGCAAAGTGAAGGAAACAGCACTTCCTGACGTACTTTAAAATTTAAGCATAAAAATTGTAGGAGCATTCAACAATATCAAAACATACAAAATGAAAAGAACATTAAAGGATTCCAACGCTGAGTGAACTTTCACTGACGTGATTAACAACCTATTCAGCGAAAGGAATATAAATGCAAGGCTTTGTGACGCCGACCTAAGAGTTACAGCATCCAGAGGTGCCATCTTTCCACGAGATCGGATAATTTCCTCATAATCAATGACATACTTATGAAATTAAAAAACAGGGTGGTGAAGATAGTTGCTTACGCAGACGACGTTGTACTACTTTCATAGAGTGAATTCTTATCAACCATAAGCAAACTGTTAGCTATGAAACTCCCTATGCACACTTAACTAGTGGACAAAATAATGTGCTTTTCACAGCTTTCGGAGACCCCTTTAAAGTAAGGAGGTGTGCCAAAAATACGTACATATATATGGCAACATAGTCTGGGGATAAGCCGCAGACAACAGAACCCATCTTAAGCTAAAGCATATCTCTGCTTCATTCCTACAGGGACATATCCGGCAAAGATATGGCTAGCCATGGCCGGGCATTTCATTCGATTAGAATGAAAAGCCAGTAATAATTGGATTGTTACCCACTTGTGAAAAATCAGAAAAATAAAAGTAAAACCAATAAGCTCTTAGAGTACCACAGTGCATCGCTGTCTAAGCTGGTCAGTGCTTTCACAGATCATAATTGTCTAAGAAGTGCGGAATGAAACTAAATCTCAAGTATGACGATATTTATAGAGGCTTTCTGATCATAACCCCATAACCTTAAAGAAAAAATTAATAATAATTTAAATTAAATTAAAAAAACAATAGAAACTGTAACCAATACATCTGTTTCTCTTATGCGGAAATACATTTATCACTAGACAAATAAAATATCCCGTTACCATGAAATTGCAATACCCTATCAAAGGTGGAATATAAATATAAACATACATGATGTACGTTTGTACATGCAGACATAAATATAAGTACCGTCATATAAATTCAAACTGAAGCACAATATTCTACGTTTACCAAGGATGAAAGCACAATTCAATTTAAGAATAAACCAGAAGTAAAAAAGATGTACACCAAACGACACCGCAGTAATCATGAAATAAATGCAACTTTAGCTTAGAGCCATGTCCATGACTCCCTTTCCGACATTGGAAAGTAAATTGTTCTGAATTAACAGGATACAGAAATTGTATGTGATCCTTGGTATAATGTCTTCGTTGTGTTCATTCGACCTGTATAGAACAATAAAGTAAATGCATTTGTGTACATTTGTGGCCTTGAATTAAATGCAAGAACGTGTAGAATTAAATTGTACTTTTCACTTAATTAAACTTTATATCGATTGCTATCTAAGCTCCTCCAAAGGAGGTAAATGGTTAAAGTGAATTGCAAATTTTAATGGAAATGAATTGGGTTATAAACGGCAAGTTGGCATAAAACCCTTGGCATCATAATAGAACGTCGTCGAAAAGAACATAAAAGCACTACTATAATGGTTGGACAAGTACGTAGGATCACTATTATAGTGGAAATCAAAGAAAGGATTGGCTCAGCTTGGTACAGGTGATCATTGAATTTAATCTGGTTAGCAGATGTATCAATTTAAAATGCGGGATTACACATTTTGGAATCTTGTTCAGACATATATTTCGTGTGTCTTTCCAAAAATATCAGCATCCAAGATTATAATCAATTTTTTTGACTCTTGTCCTTAGCTTCAGGATGCGATCAATAAATGTCTGCCACAATTATTATAATAACTACAGTTTAAAAGAGAGAAGTATTTCAATGATAATTTTTGAGGTTTTCGTATATTTACTGAGTTACTAGGCGCATCTGGATGGAGAGACGCAGGATCTTCGAAACAGCCACGTAAACCTAGTCACCGACGCGTGGGGAATAGTAGACGTGTTAAAGCAGTGTTTCCATCAGCTGTTAAATGGGCTTCATTTATGGAGAGTGATGGGGCAAGACGGGGACCCACGTCCAGACAATGAAGAAACAGTAACGGCACCCAGTATAGAATAGGTTGGCTATAAAAAGCTTAAAAACAACAAAGGCTCCGGCTCTGATGGTCTACCCGTAGAGCTTTTCAAATACGGAGGTGATGTGTCGGTAGGGCGCATGCATCAAATCATCAATCAATCAAGTTTGGGTGGAGGAAAGCATGCCCAATGAGTGCAGTTTCAGCTCCATATGCACCTACAAGAATGGCGATCCTATGCTGCTAAATGTTTCATATATGATCCTGTCCAACGAACTGTGTGAACATCTTAAACACTTCTGCAACACACTAATTGGCACGTACCACTGTGGCTTCCGGCCCGACAGATCGACCATGGAACAAATTTTCACAGTTAGGTAAATTCTGGAAAACACCAACGAATTTCAAGTCGGGACATGCCATCTTTTTATCGACTTTAAAGCCGCATATGATAGCACTCATCGTCAGGAGCTCATCATGGTGATGGCCGAATTCGGAATCCCATCAAACCTCGGTTGGCACTTTGGTATCAGGTTATCAGAACTCTTCGAAACATGCGACGGATTTCGGCAAAGAGATGCGCTGTCGTCTGATTTCTTTAATTTAGTTCTTGAGCAGACAGTACATAGATCAGTCCAGCTCCTGGGTTATGCAGATGATATTGACATCAACGATCGCTCTCAACGTACTGTGATAGAAGCTTTCACGACTGTAAAAGAACAGACGAAATTAGTTGTCCTTGTAGTAAATGAGGTCTAAATACATGCTATCAACAAACAAGCATCTGTCCACCGAATAGGACAAAACGTCACTATTGATAGCAGAAACTTCTAGGTAGTTAAAAAGTTCATCTACCTCGGTGGAAATATCAACTCCACGAATGACAACTTGGAGATCCGACAAAGAATTACCCAAGAAAATCGCTGTCTCTTCGGTTTGGTGAAATAAATGAGTTCAGAATTCCTACTCGAAGAACAAAGTGTATGCTTTATAGAACCCGTATTCCGCCAGTTCTGCTATACAGATATAACAGCGAACGCTGTGACCTGTAATAAGATGTGAATATAGAACAAAGAGCCAAGACACTTCGACTACATTGGCTCGGCCAAATCGAGCGAATGGATAATAGTGCTTCAGTCCCCCGGTTCGGGACGACAAGGAAAACCGAATCCGTTCTAAAGACAAAGCCATCACGGATGAAAGAGCACTTCATCTGGAAAATTAGAATCAAATTGCCTGGGATCGCAGAGGATGGAAGGTTGCTTTGTTCCTCCCTAAGAATCGGGAACCTTTAAGTTAGTAAAGTACCCGTCTGCCGGGAATATGTGCCAAAAATAATCATTAGGACTTAATACCCATTTGGATATGGCTATAACACTGAACTATTGCCATCTTTGAATATTGAACAAATAATTTTTCTTGCACTTCGTGACGGGAAATTGAACATTTTATATTTATAAATCAAAAGTGATTAACGCAAACACGTGTTGTTCGGTATTACATGTTCATCCTTGCAGCTTATAATATAATTAAAATACATTTCAATTAATGATGATAATGACCATAAATTGTCATATTTATCGAATCCAAAAAAGCTTCCGAAGAAACAACATTAAACTATCCATTTTTTGTGGAGTGGAAAAGGTGTGTTTTTTTGAAAATACAAAGATAGTATTTTTTGTGAAAATAAGCATATCGATGTCGCTGCACTGGTAGTAGTTTCATGGTTGAATTTTCTCCTCCATAAACCGTCAACGCATACGGGACCTAATATCTTACGCAGAAGTTTTTCTCTCGAAACGACCAAGGATATCTTTATTCGCTTAAGAAAGAGTCCATTCTTCGGACTTAGGCATGGTACTATGAACAAACAGAAAAGTAAACATGTCGAATTTAATTAGTCAAGTACATATCTACAGTATGAACTTCATCAAGGCACTAGCCTGGGACCTCTACTTTTTAAAATATATTCAAACTAAATACAAACTCCTTTGCAAAGTGGCATCTGCTTTTGCGGATGATACACTGATATCAGCCATCGCAATCAGTGGTTTTAAAATAGCGCAAACAGAATAATGCATGTCATGTCAGGCATTTAAAACCCAAATACATAAAAATGTCCTCAAAACAGAGTGCTTAGCGAGGAAAGCTCTAGCTATAATGATAGCTTCTATAAGTTTGTTAAAAATGTCAGAAATTTTAGGTCTAGGCGTTAAGCTTTTGCACATTACTCATGTTGGTAAAAGAATTCGAACAGTTATATATTTACGTTGGAGGAGTCAACATCAAGATATGGAATATTGCCGAGCTTCTTAAAAAAAACTATGAAAACGAATTGTATATTCAATCAGAACGAAAAACAAAACAAACTCGCAAACATACACAACTCAACAAAGAATTTGTAAGAAACATGGAATCTTATATTTATTTAGAACAACTATTCCAATGTAAGCAAACATCCTGAATGAATATTACATCGACCAGCTTTTTATTAGGTTAGGTTAGGTTAAACAGGGGTGGGGTCAGAAACAATACAATTTTAAATTGACTATTACGATACTTAAATTCGACAGCGTTCAACTTCATTAAACTATCAGCGGTAAAAAGGCAGCCCAAGGGTATGAAAAGACTAACCACAAAATTTAATCCCATTGGCGATAGAAGTCCAAAATTCAAATGAGTCCACCGCAGATAGCACGTAGTCGTGGAATAATTCTGCCCACAGAGGATTCCTAACTGCTGTGAAATCAAACAAAACTATGTATTTCTATGAAGTCATTAAAATTGAAAGCTCTTATCCTGAATAAATTTTGTGGCATAAGCTTTAAGCCAAACAATTCCAAATTGAGTTCTCTATAATCGGCTTTTCCCGAATGTTGGTACTTCAAACAAACATTTGAACAATGGTCACAGCAATCGAGGTAAAAACATAATAATGAAAAAGCAAGTCCTTTAAAGTCCTAGTGAATTCACTTACACCCAGCTGCAGTAGCTTACTTGTTTACCTATCCATTTGGATGGACAAAAAGTTTTTCGCAGACATATTTTCTATTTAAATTCGAATGCAATTTACCCTCTATGTGTGTAAAATTTAAATTTTTTATAATTGAAAAAGCACTCAAAGAAATGCATTTAGGCGTACATCAACTATCTACCCACATTGCATAATCAAAGAAAACCCCTAACTGCTGTCTTGATATAACAAAAATACATAGTGATTCTTTGAATTCTTTTTGATTGGGTTTTTTCTTCTACTTAATTCCGCAAGGGCGTTTGCCTCGCCATTGTGTGTTCTTAATTAAGGCATCAAGCCAAGAAAAAAATCTTCTTCCTTCATTCCCCACTGCCATTGGAGTCAACTCACTGTCTATGAACATTTGTTTTCTATTGTCTGTGTTTTTGTTTACCATATATAATCCAACAAAAACCCGTCATCTATGGCGGAATAAAAGCCATTAACTTAGTTACGCACACACAAAATTATATAAAGAAAAGAAAATTGCAAAGAAATAATGGAAATGAACGCTAATCCCTACTCTTCTAAGGGAAGCAAAAAAAAGCGAAAGCCAAACGCGCCATTCTTTCTCTTGATTACCCCTTTTATGAGTCCTGCAGCTCATCCATCGTAATTGTAACCGCCATCATCTTAACTTAAAGTCTGCAAGTGTTTGCTAAAACAAATTAAAATAAATCTGATGGTTATCTGCATGCTACCGGGCAATTTTATGTTACCTTCTTTTATAAGTCTTTTCTTATAGCCGTGGAGGCCGTTGCAATGCCGATAAAAAGTAATTTTTAATTGCCTTCGGCCAGGGTAATTTCTGTTTCTTTCATGGCAAATTGTAAAAAAGAAGCGTGAACATTATTAGGGTTGTGTTGCGGTATTTGTTATATCGAGTGCTTAGCCGCAGACATTGTAATAAAAAAAATCACTTGAGTGTACTTCCAATCCAACTGCATTTTGAAAACAATTTCAGGAAAGTGGTTAGTGAGATCAGCAAAGAAAAACGATTTCTTAATTCCACATTATTGGTTCAATGTTCGCTAAGGGTTGCATTTGATAGAACGATTTCACTGCTTCACATGTCTTAAACCGATTCGAATTGATTTGCATTTGAATCAAAGAATGATGGTGATGACAGGGATGTCAAACTTAAACTGCGCACTCTAAGTTGATTGAGGACCCCTTACACTTGCTAATGTGTCTCCTGCGTTGTCCCTCTGATTTAGAAGCGAAGATTCTGCGGGCTGGAGCGTTGGTGTTCATTCGCTGTACTTTTCCCAAGCATCTCAAACACCCAATTGACTAGATATGAAAATGTTTAGATGGTTTATTTACAGTAGGCGAAGATACTCACGATATGTGGAAATACCTGCATTTTTATTGAACAACCATTTAAATACAGGCTATACAATAATATTGCAACTCTTACCCCTAACGAACCCTGTTGTATGCTAAAGATGTTAAAATTCCTTAGACTTCGCTAATATTTATTAAGAAATTAAAGGGGCTACGAAAAGACTGAAATTTGTGTTAGGCTATACTTCGATGAGTATGTTCACTCATCTTTTAATTCCATTCAGAAGCTTACGCCCGATTCCTTCCCAAAGTACTAGCGCTAGTACCGGAATTAGACCAATATTTGGTACTCAAATCGATATCAAGTCTTCCCTTCACGAAGCTAAAATGCCCATTTTGAGGGTTCAGCTAAAAGTGAGTACAAGCTAATACGGTACCAAATTCGCCATTCTGGCCTTGTTAGTACCTACCTGAATTAGGTCGATTTCATTGCTTCAATTGTTTCTATGACGATTAGGTCGAGTATAATCCAAGTAGACAGATATATTCAAATTCCAGCAAAATTGGCAGAAGGGCGATTGGCGCCGCTAGACAGTTTCCACGTGCAATCGATTAGCCATACAAATTTCACTATTATGACATTCCATATGCAGAATTGGGTACTAGAGCAGTCTTAGATACGTCTAGTGATGTGAAAAAATGCACTAGTACCAATTTTTCGTAGGTACCGAGTATTAGAGCTAGTACCTAGCTTAAGCACTCATTTGAAGCAATTGGTCGTTATATTGGTCAGTTTTCAAGTTTTGAGGGATTTTTTCGAACATACAATTGAGTGCTACGGGTTCATTCGACTATGCGGACTCCTTATATTTATTTACTCAGTTTTTTAGTCTTTCAAAGAAAGATAAAGAAGAAGCACTCACCACATCAGCCCCGAAAATCCGCCACCTGATGACAGCATCGGCAGGACCGGTACAAAGGGAGTGGGACAGATGGTGGTGTCGCTCAAGCCTAACACATTTAAGTGTTTAGTTACCTTGGTTAGCTTGTTATTGGAAAAAAGACACAGTATTTTTACAGATTTCCGGGCGCAGTCGTTTGGTCTGTAAAATAAGGATTCCTTTTTCAGGCTCTTTTTTCAAGCCAATCAAAACAATAAGGACATTAAACGAAAGACTATTTTTGTTATAAGTGTCGAATATCTTATATATTTCAAATAAGGATGAAGATGATCTTATTTTCATGTTTCTATTGCAACTGTTGATTCTAGGATATCGATCTCCTCTTCAGTTTTCAATCCTACCAAGTTACGTACCAAAAGCACAACTACTTGTGAGAGCAGACGTGAAAAATATATTCAACCGAATAGATTTGGATAAAATTTAGTCCTGGAATAAGGGTAATTCGCTTAATGTTGGCTATTGTTAGCCCAGTCAGTAGCTCAGCCTATACTCGCAAAATTATTAATTTTTAGGTTTGCATTGCCACTTTTGAACTAATAAAAGTCGTTTTCTTCACTTTTTCTTTTGAAGTTTTTATCAGAAATCAAATCTCTAATATTTTGCACTTCCTTATTGTTGGTTTGAACAGCAACAGTCCTATCTTTCGGGGTGTCCACTTTTCAAGTTCTCGTTGTAATATTTCTAACAAATTTCTCAGGATTCCTAGGAAATCTATTCAAATAAACAGTATTAATGAAGCTAGGACTAGGAATAGAAAATGACTACTTCTTGTGGTTTGCCAATAGAAGCAGTTAATCTTAGGTTAATTTTATCACAGTCACTTAGATTGTATCAGTAATAATGGAGTTCATTGAATGAAGAGAAATATACATACATATATCTAATCAGTTTTATTTGAGGTTACACTTTTATTCAACTGATTATTCCTTACGCAGTTGTAATGTAAAAATCCTGTAATCAATGATGGTATATAATCTTCGTACAATGCTGCTTGAAATGAAGCAAAGAAGAAGAAGAAGAAGAATGCTAAGAAATCATTCCCCTTTGTTCCCATCTCCATTTGAACTTATCATTCCTTTCAATCGAAACAAAAGTAATGAAAAATTTTCTTCGCCTTAAATAAAGTTCAAAGCTACAACAAAGATGGAATGTGGTATCCTTTGTGTTGGGTTTAACTTAAAAGAGAATTTATTGCGCGCCCAGATTTTTGTTTGCAATCACAAAAGTGAAGGCCTTACAGATATGTATACGTTTTTAATTAATATTATTTCAAAAATGTCTAAAAAAAATATTCACCGTCATGCAATCAGGAACCCCTATTAAATTGCACTGAGCTAAATCAGAACTGCTGACAGAATATTGTCGACCAAAATTAAAAAAAAATCACCCACCGCGAACCAATATAAATAAAATGATCACATAAATATTTATGAATGAAATATTGCCACGCATGGTGTTTTATATTGATTTAAAATCTCACTGCACATATCATTGCATTTAAAAACAAATATAAAAGTGTTGAAAGTATTTATGCAATTTTAATATTTTATTGGCAATTTCGTTTCTGCTGGCAAATTAATGGAGCAAGGTTGTGTGCGTTGCGTAGTTTTTCTGTCTGTCTAGCTGACTGGCTGTGTACTCTGTGTATGCTTAGTATGAATAGCAGTGTTTTTGGTTAAAGCTTTATTGGGCTTAATACGAATTGACATGGGACATGAAAGACGTAAATCGTAAACAAAATGAATAAACCACAAAGAAGAGCCAAAAGTTAGAATGAGATCATAAATATAAGCAGATGTTAAAATTGGTTTTCCATGTTGTCGCACAGAACAGAGTATAACAACACAAGGGCTATCCTTTTTTTGTGGGATAGTTTTTTTTATTATTATTATTATTAAATGGGAGTTTTACGACAGTTGGAGGATTTTATAGTTTTAGCTTTAGGCCAACTGGAAAGTTAAGCGCCAAGCTGATACACTAAAATTATAGATTGATAGTCATAGGGGTGTTAAGCCCATTCGCACATTATAAAAATCTATGTGATGTGGTAAACGATAGTTTATTTTAGTGAATGCTTTTTATTTAAATATTGGAAATCTGTTTTTGATTTGATGTTACTCAGCTTTTGGATGGAGTAGATATGTGAGTGGTAGGTCAGAATTCTCAAGGCAATATTGTCTTAAATTTATTGGAAAACTTTTGTATTTATATTTGAATGAAGAAGAAATGTAAGTGGTAGTTTATATTTCTCAAAGCAATATTTTGCATAAATTGGTTGGAAAGCTGTTAGATTTCTAAGACCTAATTGAAGTCGCTTTCCCCTGTTTTCGATACCGCCTGCGTCTTATGGACGTCTTGTTGATCTTAAGGCTTATAATTAGCCGTTACCTGACTTCGTAAGGTAAAGTAATGAAGCAGGGAAGGTATATGTCCCATTGATCAGTGTTTAAGAAAGTGGACCTCATTTTCATAATTTTAAAAATAAAACCAATCAGCAAATGTTTAGATTTGAATATTTTCACGGTTGTAAGAGACAAAATATATAAGCCGATGATTGATTTTCACTGTTCATGCCAATACTGGTAGCCCTGAAATTTTCGAAAATAAACAAATATACAGCATAGTTTATACAGCATTTTCGAGTGGCTGAATCGATTGCTGTTGTTATAATTTCGCATCCATCCACATTCGCCATATTGGATCTGATATCTTGGACATAGGATTCGTACTATTCTGAGCTTAAATTTGTGATCAAAGACCGCAAGAACGCATGGAAAAAGTTTCAAGGCATAATTTGTATCAACACAGGGTGGTTCTGGTGCAGATTGCGACAAATAAAAGTGTTTGTCCTCTGCGCTAGACAAGTCGCTATTTTAAATTGAATTCTACTTTCACTCAAGTATTAAGAAAGATATTGTATTTCAGTTAATGCAAAAATACCAAGTTAAATGGGTTCTTTAGAATTTTTTAGGGATGTCTATCTATTATTTTAAGAAAGAGGAAATATATTTAATGTGAGTCTCTGACACTTGAAAAATCAATAAAAAGGAGCTTATTCATATACTACAACTTTCTCAGATGTCTTTAAAAGGAAATCAGGATATCTTGAAGGACATTTAGTATTTTCAAGTCGTAATCCGGTAAAATTGGTTCGGGTCGTGCATGTGCACTAAATTTTTCGAAATTTGGAAACCTATCACGTTTTTATTAAAAAAATTTAAATAAGCATCTTTAAAGAGCAAACGAAGTAAATATCAAACATGAGGAACAAGGGCAGACTGACAGAACGATAGCATGGCGCGGTGGTAGGTGGGGATCGTCGGAGCAAGTCACGACGATGTAGAGAATTTGTTAGATTTACCTGATTCGACCATTATTTTTTTACACTTTAACGCCCAGATGACGCAATTGCGACATCTAACATTAAGTTCAAATTGTGGCCATATGATTAATTAGAAAAAAATGGGACTGTTTTCTATGTTTTCCAGGGTGCTCTTTCCAAAGATGATGGTTGACCAGAGTGAATATTTTTTTTTTCGAAACTTGGCGAATTTTTTTCTCCAAAACTATAAACTTGAGTCAAACTTTTGTAAGACAAATAATACTCTCAATATTTTTCAGTAGTATAATGGTCTATAGCCATTTGTAAATTTTGCCCGATTCTCACCGCATGGAGGTAGACGTTACCGAGAATCATTTCCATTTTCTTTTTTGAAAGTCTAAATTTTCGGAGAAAGAAAATGTTATAAGATACCATAGGCAATAGACAAACAATTGGTACACATTCACAGATTCATTTGCCCACATACTTTCTTCCTTCAAACTTCCTCTGCTGCTTAAGACATTTTGTTTAACCTGACCCCCCTTGAAATTTTTAGCAGACAAACGGCAGCTAACATACCCGTATGATACTCAATATGATCCATATTTATGCCGACAGATCAAAAACCAATGACGGGATGGTGTGTGGTGTATTCTCTGATAAACTGAATCTTAGTCTCTCCTTCAGTCTTCCAGTTCACTATAGCGTATTTCAGGTTGAAATAATGACGATTCAAGAAGTCTTATCTTGGCTAAAGAGAAACATGTTATCTTCGAGGTACATCAGCATTTTCTCCGACAGTCAGCGGCAATCAAGTCCTTAGAATCAGTCTCTGTAAACTCTATACTGCCGGGGCATTTCTGGGAACTGTAAGGCTGTTGAACTCGTCAATCTGGGAAACACTTCAGGTATACCATTCGCTACTTGTAAACTATCGCAAAGGCTGGGTGCTATGGAAAAAACAAACTTTAGGTGGACAAGTTGTATTAAATGTCTAGTGACAAATCGGATCTGCCTAAGCTGGATCTGAAAAGCTCCTATAGGTTAACATGCAACAAGACTTGGTGCATTTTCGGACGGCTTCCCTCACGTGGTTTAGACCTGCCCTGCTCTCCCCAGGGAAAGGAAGTACCATCTCGGAACCGTTTTCTACAAAGACAGAAGCCCCAATTGGTTCAACGAGTAGGGGAAAACTTTATCGCAGATCCCCTTGGTATCACAACGGACCAATACTGGTCTAAGTATGTCGGTTCATATGCCGACAGCCACTTCAACCTAATCTAACCATCAGAACATTCTAAAGCTATAAAACGAAATTATTTAAGACCTCAAAATAAATTGCGTTGATATCACACCATAAAGAGGAATAAAATACGAATTACGAAAATGACCTCATAATAGGTTTTTTCTAAGTATTATGCCCAAAGACAATTAGCAAGAGGATAGTACAATTTTCTTTTCTTCTGTTTTCATTTCAAACGTTAAAAGTCACACATACTAAAATAAAGTACACATATTCACAAATATTCAGCGTAAGAGTACGCCTACGAGGATACCACGAGAATATTTCCACAAAAAAAAAGGATTTATGTGATTGATGAAATGAAATAATGACCGTGATTGCCCTAATCCCGTGCGTAATAAATAGAAACAGTTTCCGCAAAGAACACAAGCAGTCTATTTTTGTATAGACAAAAGTCAATGGCGGAAACATACAACTTACTTATTTCAGGATGAATCAATAAAAGTCCCAATGGTTTCCATGTTGATGAGTTCATTTCAACATCAAGGCTGCAAATTGCCCATGGTCCATTCGTAAAATAAATCAATCCAATGGGATAATATTGGAATTGATATAAATAAGAAATGACGGCGAGCAGTAATATAAATGCGATGCGAACTGACAGCTAAGGCAACGGATTAGGTTTCAGAATTTCACAAGTAATCTTTGAGAAATACATATAACCCATTCCATTACTGACACCAGTCAACATTCTATTCTATCACCAATACATTTCTTATAAATCGATTTAGTTTGTATTATTTATTTAGAAGAGATTTAAATGTGTAACGGGTTAAGGAAAAAGGTTATGTTTATTTCATTTAAACCTTTACAAAGTTAAAATTCTAATAGCAGATGCTAATTCACCTCAGATTTTTATAACTTTCTCGTATACTAAAGAGAACAAATCTGCGTGCTTTGCTTTTGGAAATACGAATTGATTTTGACAATTTTCTTTAATTTAAATAAAATCGATTTTCTGGAAAACGGTTCAAATAAATACAATAATGCGAATGAAATAAAATGTTGTAATACAATTCAAAAACGCATTTAATATAGGCAGCGATAAAGTTTCGTACGACAATTATGCATTTTATTTTGTTCGACTTAGCCACCCATATTTAGAAACAATCGTTATGAAAAGAATTTTCCAATGACACTCGAAAAAATTTGCGTATGTAAGTTACACTAAATTGCAAAATGTCTTATTGCACTATAGATATTTTAAAAAAGTATGTGCAGATTTGCTGCATCTAGTCTGCTCCTCCGCAATATATATCTAGATTAATATATAGAGTGGTTTTTTAGAGGTATAGAACTTTAAGTTGGCAACACTATTTTAACTTGCGTCCATTTTGTCAGTTGTCAAGTGATTTATTTTCAGCATGGTTTGGAATTTCAGCAAAAATAGACTGACGTCTGAAAAACGCTTTCAAATTGTGCAAATTTATTTTGAAAATCATCTTTTTGATCGAAATACGTAGCGCGCACTACGACCATTTAACGTTCATCATAATAGTCCATCAGGGCAATTAATTCGATTAACTATTGAACGTTTTCGCACCACGTTTTCTCTAAATGATATTACGCATCCACAGAGACGTCACTGCTGCTGAAGAGCGTCGCGTAAAGGAAGTCCCGAATCAGTTCATCCGCCATCGTGCACAGGATTTGGTTATGTGTCCATCCACTTTATAGAAGATTTTGCGGAAAGATCTTGGTTTGCAAATCGTGCAAGAAGCCACAGGAGGAGATCCAAGCAAGGTGTAGATTCGGTGAATGCGCCCAAAACAAGATTGCCGTTGAACCCAATTTTCATAAGTTAATTTTGTTAAGCGATGAAGCTCACTTTTGGTTGCATGGATACGTCAATGAACAACACTGCTGTATTTGGAGTGATGATAATCCACAAGTGTATATTGTGACACCGTTACATCCACAAAAACTGACTGTTTGGTATGCTTTATGGGTTGGTGGAATAATTGGTCCGTACTTCTTTAAAAACAATGCTGGCTAAACGTTACAGTCCATGGTGACCGCTTTCGAGTCACTGAGTTTTTCGTTCAACAATTGAACAACTGTGATGTGCAGAAGCTGTGGTTTCAACAAGACAGCGCAACATGTCACACAGCTCATGCCACAATTGATTTACGTGCCACATAGTTACGAATTTCACGTTACGGACTAGTAACCTCTAAAAATATCTCGAAAAATAATACCCTTCATATTGCTAAGTTTTTTTTTAAGGTACGTTCAGTCTCTCTGAATTATTTAATTACTTTTTAAAGTTAACAAAGTTAAATCAATATTCCATGCCCATTTTGTTCAAAATTTGGGGAACTGTGGTCGCCAAACTTTTACTGATATATTTTTGATATATCGTTCAACAATAAAATGCGTTTTTCTCTCATGTAGTGCTCAAGTTTCAATAACCCTAAATTGTCAGCTGTCAAACTGCATTTATTAGATTAGAATTCAAATCATGCATGCAATTTGGGATACCCATTTTATACCTTTAGTGATCTACGACGAATATTAAGGGGATCTAAACACTATGTATCAAAATAGGGCATACAAAGTGAATAGTTTTTTAACCTTTGAACAGAATAATAAACTATGTCCAAAATAGCGAAATGCGAAAAATAAGGGTCATTGTTGCACTTAAAACTCTATTTTCATACCTTCGAAAACTATAATTGATCATTGAACAATCTAACCACTATAACCTGACACAGTGAAGGACACACAAGTATTTAGTTCGTTTCTCTCAAGAGTCGAAAAATTAAAAATCAAGAAAATCGAAAAGAAAACACAAGTCTATTTGCGTTCTATTTCTTGCACTGACCTATTCGCCACACTGAACATCAAGATAATGTTTATCTGTCATTCCCGCTCCTCTTATAATCAACTTCTTCCCAATGGGTGTGCAGTAAACAATGATTTATTGAACTATTAACCGGCTGGATTCGAATTAATTTCCATTTGAACTAAAACAAACATAGAACGTGTGTGGGTTTATTGTACAGAGCACACATATCATGCAAATGCAAACTAAATAAATAAAAACGGTTATTGGTGCCACCAAAACGTCATCATCCTTTTTCTGTTGTAAGAAAATGCATTCCTGTTTTTTCGCTGTCAGAATTTTATTCGCATTCAAGTTACGTACAATTAATATTTAATTTCATTTGTATGTGCAAACGCTGCGTAAAAAAAACGAGTCAATATGACTTTGATATGTAAAAAAGGGGTGTCTGTTTAGTCATGTAGTGCGCTGGTTTGTGGTCTATGTAATGTGACCTATAATCGAGATATTTGTCGGCCACGCATGCATCCATTTCGATCAATATGCAAGCAACGTGACATTTCATTGCTTAATTAAGTTGCATTGTTTATGCTAATGCCATGCATTCTCAATTTACACAGACTGCACAAAATAAAGGTGCATTGTAACGCTCGTGTTGCTGTTGTTGCATGTAAATATATTTACATATTTGTAATGGATTAGGTTAATTTGGAAAGGGTAAACATTGATATCAAAGTGAATTAGTTGATACACTTTAGGCAATTGTTTGGACGTCATTCGCAAACCTTCCTCTATAGGGAGCTCTTTCCCCTAACAGTATTTTACTTACATACTTAGAAAGAAGAAGACTGCAGTCGGGAATGTGCCCAACGTTTTCAATTAGCGAGGTCTTCAAGTAACTGCCTCCATTTCTATACTCCAAGACGGTTCATGTTGCCTTCTTTCTCTGATGTATGATGGTTAAGAAGACACATGACAGCACATTACCTTATCTAAATCCTTTTTTGACATGAAAGGTCTCATCAGTGAGATTATTTCCTACCTTTGAAAAATAATCAAGCATTACTTAACTTAAAACCTTAATCATTCAAGTCTTGTTTTTGAATTTAAGATGCTTTTTAAAATTTTCGTTTTAACTTGCCAGACGAATCACATCACCAGGTAACCCTTTAGGTTATGATGTGTTAGGTGGCACCGTTTAGCTCCATTTTCAATTTTGCGTAATTATATCCTTGACTTCCATTCACCATTTATTGAGGATAGATGGGCCATTATACTCATATTCCAGAAACAAAAACAACCAAGGGAGAAATGGAAGTGGGTGTGGAAAGAATATTCTATTTAGTGGTCGCACAGTTAGGGGAAACCAAAAGCATTTATTGGAAATTATAGGTTTCTGGTAACACGGATTGGGGACAATTATTTTAGACAACAATGAAATATGATATTTTTCCATATTTAAATGTTTTATGATATTGGGACTTTCTTTTCCGCAGGCGATATTTGCTTCATTATATATTTTGACAGTACTACTTGCAAATATCTAAATATTTTAAGCTATGCCTTTCTGTACTTTTGATGAACCACATCAAAAACGAAATTTTAATTAGGATGACAAAGTTGCCGCATCCACTATTTCTTTAACTGATTTCTTTAATTCAGGTAAATAATTTAAATGTAATATAATATTGTTGGTAATTTTGTGAACATTTTTGAGAACATAGAGAAGTTGTTCTACTGCGGACCCTAAACTCAATGTCACGCCCCCTTTGGGGTACACAAATATTCATAAACTATCTACGAGCAGATCGTCCATACAACCAACCATTATTTTTGCAAAACTTTCAAAAAATGTTCCACATACGCCCAAGTGAACCTTTTTATTTGGTTTTTGATTGTGTTGTCTATGTCTGTCACCGGTGTTACCGAATTAATGTTTAATACTTTGCATAAGGACATAAGGACTAGGAGACTTACTTCTTACTCTTACAAGGCCCTATCCATATCCCTGTATGCCCCTAAGAAAAGAACATGATGGATAGCATTTTATTTCCTTCCATTAAATTGTGTTCAAAAACTTTGTATGGGTAATATACTAAGAAAATATTGGCGAAATATCTTGTTATAGAATTTTTTTACGTTTTCTACAGTAATTTTTGATAAACACCAAATATTGTTAAAAAATGCCCTCGAAAAGTAGGAATGACAAAAAACTTTAGATGGTATATGGTAACTTTAAACTTGTAAAGGAGTTCAATGTCTCCATACGTTATTAAGCTTCCAACCCTTTATCTCATCAACTACAGGTTTAAAATGTTTTTTTCTAAATTGTGGGCGTGGAAGTGGGTGTATTTAAAAAATAATGTTCCTAATATCAGCTTCTTAGAATTAATTTAAAGGCCTCAAAAGTTGATGCGAACTGACAGACGGACATTGCTAAATACGCTTAGGTTTTGGTCCTGATCATAAATATTTACTTTAAGGGCCTACGACGAATATTAAGGGGTTCTACAAACTATGTGTCAAAATTAATATAAACTTAAGTTTTGGTATAAATCATTCAACGGTTAGGGTATACATCCAATATATTTATAGAAAGCCATACTCGGCTAAGCACGACGGCTTGATTCTAGAAGAAATTACATTCTTTATAATTATGTTCAAAGCGAGTGAATTTATTATTTTTGAAATATTATTATATTAATTGTGGTTATATTACCCCTTTACTATTAAACTTAACAATAATAAACAAAAATAAAGTGCACGCCTGCGTCATACGAAAATTTCGCGGTACATCAGTTTTTGAACCGCCTCAAACAAAATGGAATCATTTGATAACATACCAAATTTATAGTTTTGAAAAATTGGATTTTCTCAAAAACGGCTCTACCGATTTTGATGTAATTTTGCATATTGGACACTTTTAACATAATTGTCCAAAATACAAAAAATTTCAGAATCGATAGATCCATTTTTTAGAAAACGAATTTAATTTAAAATCGAAAAAAAATCGTTATATGGGAAAAATTGTAAAATTTTCAGAATTCCCTATATTAGTTTTTGAGATATTGGCGGTTTTATAAATATCCGCTATTCGAATTTTTAGCACAAAACCGAGTATGCAGTATTTGCGGCCGCAGCTTAAAACCATTTTCTAGAAAATTCGTGATAAGTGATTTTTACAAAAAACCGTTATTTAAAACGATAACGCAAAAAATAATAAAAAAAAAACAGCGAGATGTTACCCCAGAAATTTTAACTTTAAAGCAACTACGTTCAACCGTTCCGCAATACGGCTCCCGGACGGATCGGCGGACGGCATTGGCGGTTTGAGTTAGAAGTTTCACGCAGGATCGCAATAACTTTCTCTTTAGTATGCTAATGTACATATACGAGCAAGTTAAAAATGTTAACAATCGGTTCAATGATCCTTGTAAAAAATCATAAAATGAATAGCTTTAAAGCTCACAACCAAAAACAGATAAAGTTATCCTTTAATGACCGCCAAATAGTGATTGATTTTATTTGTATTTAAATCAATGTCACTGTCAAAAAGTAAACCAAAAAAGAAGACTCCAAACAATGCATTCACCGTTTATTCCCCCTTGAGCTGCAAATTCCCAATTGATGTTTGTGAATTCCAAATTGATTTATAAATCAATTTATGTAGATATTCAGTGTTATGTCGTTCTATAGAAACATTTTTCCCACAATTTGAGGTCAGATGATTGTGTTAGAGTCTGCTGGCGTAACAACTATACCACAAAGGAGCTGAATGGCCTTCGACCGTATCAGCAGCTCAAGTGAGGAGAAACAAATGTGATTCCACCCTCCCAAAGCCTTAACCGAATAACTTTTGGCATTGCCTATTGAGTACAGAAAAGGAAAAAGTATTCCAAGAACATCCGGCAGAGCATCGCCCCCGATGTGATGATACAGACGATGGAGTGCGGAAAGTTGCAAATTTTAAAACATGAAACTGTTAACTACACATAATAAAACGGATGTTTGAGGTCGGGATATTTTTTGAAACTCAAGCATCTGGTAAATGAAGGCAACAGGATGATACATATGTATGTAGAATTTCATAACAATGAAATGAACATTAAAGGGCCAAGACGAAATTGGGTATGTATAGCAAGGATAGCTTTAATTTCATGTAATATAATGCTTGACCCAATTAACTGTGAAAGTAGTAAACTTTCGAAACAATTTTCATTATTACTAAATGTTTTCATTTAAGGGAAACGTAATGATGTAAAAAAGTGATATAATGATTACATTTTTTTTATATCCTTTTATGGACTGAATGTATACCTGAACACAACATTTTCACAAATTCACATGGAGATGGACAATGACTTTATGCCCTACGAGCAAATATATGCTACAAAGGCTCGTCATCATTTGCAGCAATATTTACCACAAACGCCTCCCAAATGGGGATGTCCATTATTAACTATAAATTTATTAATTAACTTTAAACCACCTGCGCAACATTATTATGGAGTGTAAAAAGTGCGTGCAAAAAAAATTCAAAGATTTCTAACTATTAAAGACTTCCGGTTTGCCAACTTCGAGTTTATTTTGTTCAACCTGTGCAACTATGCAGTGGCATAGTAGCTAGGTGCGTTGGATTTCTATTTGTGGGATCGCTGGTTTAAAAACCGTCCCGGACCACCTCAAAGTTTTTACTCGCTGCCCCACCTCTTGAAGAAGTCTGACATAGAACCAAGAGTAAGAACTGTCATGAGAAGCTTCTCAAAAATAAAATTGCAATTTGGAATCGTCATTAAAGTATAGGTCCCTTCCATTCGTGTCAAAAAATATATCTTCGCACACATAATGTTTGGAGAAGCAAGGCTTAAGAATTTATTTCTTTTCATTAGTTCCTGAATATGGTGGACTTATGTGTCAAGCATGGCGATGGTCTCTAGCTAAATTAACATCAAATGAGGAATATCATTGCCGATTTGTAAAAATCACAGAGCGAAAACAGTTTATGTCGTCAACGCTTTGTCCAAATGCTCATGCTCACACGATTACATCCACGTAGGTTTAAACCATTGCGAACACTTGTGAGACAATGAATAAAACTAAAAACAGCCAAAATTATGATCCCATCGGGGGCTGTATATTAGCTATTTTTGACTGTGAAATGTTCGGGATTCTACAGCTAAACATTTTTTTTCCGTGCTCAATTCATGTAAACATTGAAATAGGGATAAATTCGACATAGGGTCGTACCGACGCTCATCTATGCAGCCACAAACCATTATCTGCAAAGGGCAAACGCTTCCTTGCTAATCCTTTTCATCAATTGTAAGCGAATTGTTTTTGGCCAGAACGTTACAGTCAATGGTGTCCGCTACAGAGCCATGATTACTGACTTTTTCGTTTATCAATTGAACAACCATGATGTGCAGGAGCTGTGGTTTCAACAAGACTTATTGCAGGAAACTTTTGGTAACCGCAAAGTTTCACGTTATGGAACCGTGAATTAGCCTGCAAGATCGTGCGATTTAACGTCGCTTGAATATTTTCTGCGGGGATATGTAACGTCACTTGGGGGACAACATTCGCCGCGTTATTGCCGATATAGGGCCACAAATGTTGCAAAAAGTCATTGGACCTCTAGATTAGACTACGTCCGAGCCAGCCGTGGCGATCATATGCTAGAAAACATATTTATACTGCCAGAAGACTATCTTTCGAATAAAGTTAATTTCATGTCAATTTAAAAAAATCATCTTTTATTTATTCCATTTATAATGTATAATCTATACCTCTAAAAAAAACAACATTTATATTATACTAGCCACAAGAGTGAGGTTTTAAATCCAATTGATCTTAAACGGAAAAACAACCTGGCAGGCCAAAAAGCTAGATCCGCTGTTACCGCATTCAGAACAAAATTCTGTGAACAAAATATCATTGCATTAAAAATGAATAGTAAGGACATAAAAGTATCAATCCTAAAGGAAATGACTAAAGAGTTCAAAAAAACAATCCCAAACCGATAAACGAAGCAATTCAAAATGGTTTCGAACCGGACTGCCACAGTGACATACAACATTTATTGAACAATGGCCTCGCCTGCTGGGGAAGTTTACTCCCGTCTAGTAATATTTCTCAGATCTGCAAAGCTTTAAAAGAAAATTGATCGAAGAGCGGTTCAGAGTAGGTCACGGTTCATTTGCTTGTAGCTTCGCAGCTCATTCCAAAGAAAACTTCGTAAATCTGATGAGTTATTTTGCCGCGCACATATTAAATATCTAAATACCGACAACACTCATTAGCAAGAAGCAATCCCACAAAGCTGACGTCACCATTTATTTAACCTTAAACGACCGGACGTGCATATTTTCAATAATAGATTTAGACAGCTTCCCTGCCATAAACATAGCTTCTAAATGAATTCACAATTAAGAATCATTTTTATTGCTTTACGAAATTTTTAATTTCATTAAGCTCATACATATCTCTAGGTTATGGAGAAAGACGATGTATTTTTTCCATGGAAAATTTATTTCCGGCTGAGTAAACACACCCACAGGAGATATGTAGGCATTTTGTTTTAATTTCGTTTTCTGTTAATTTAGTGCCGACTTTAAATTTAATTTGATTTAAGAATATTAATTACCACAGCTTTTTTGTAATTTTAGAATGATGTCTTTAAAGAGCACTGGTGAAGTAAATCCGGACTCACTTGCCCGTTTGTTTCATGTTCCACAACTTGTGGTGAGATGAGGTACCTAATTCAAAATATTTGAATGATCACTCCCAATTCCAAGTTATTTGCATAACTTCAAATTATAATATGCAAATATTCAACTGAAACGAAAATGTACATCTTTCTTTGTATTGAAAAATTGCAATTTGTATCCAAATTTGACTTTACACGAGGTTCCATTTCAATCGCATGTCATAGCACATGTTCTGTGCCTGGAATGTCATTGGTCGTTGCGTAAGACTTTTTAAATGTCATTTCATAAGGGAATGGAATGTAAACCTTCAAACTGTTATTTTATCCCAGGCAGAAGAAATATAGAAAAAACCTTCATCATCATGCTAACATCGTAAGCAGAAATTACTCACGTGGGGTCAATGTCAATTACGAGTAAGAGCTTCCTCTCTGTTTTGGGATGTTTAACAGCAGATTCGTGCTGTAGAGTAATTCTTGGAATGTGTGCCTGTGACTTGCTTGCGTCCATGCCACCCTCTGAGGATGCGACGCGGCGCCATGTCAATGAAAACCCAATGCTATACGACTGACATACATAACTCTAAAGCATTTAAAATGAACTCAACGTTATGGACATAGAAACGGCAGCGTGTAGTCAGTCACGTGGGTAGAAAATGCGGCGTTTGTCTTGTCTTTGTCATATCACAAGGAAGAGATAGATACTGCGACGAAGTGACGCGCACAAATGTAATCAGAATAACTGTTTCTGTCGTATAATACTAAATGACAACCAAAGAATGGAATGGGTGAGGAATATTAAGAGAAGAACAACTTCTGATAAGTTCAATTTTGTTGGTGCTTTTTTCTTTGCCAGAATGTTGTCTTAAGTGCATATATGCTAGTCTCTGTCTTCTGGAAAATATCACATTTTTGGTTGAATGTTGTATTTTATGCCAATGTGTTGTACACACAAGAAGCGAAGGATGTGAGTCAGTCAGTCACCTACTATTATGCCTCATGAGTTAAGAAGGGATACTCAGACGTCGATTATGAAGTTACACTCTACGCACTATCATAGGGAAAAGCGTAAAGGTGCTTGGTATCTCCGCATAAGAACTTGTAGACTGATTGAATATTTTATGGCTTTCCTTTTTTTCTAAGGGTTTTATGGCGGTTTTATTTGCAATCACGGTAGAAAGGTTGGAAAAGGGGATTGTTCTGTTGTGTGCTATAAGATCAGCCAAGACAATAGAATATTTGTATATATTTAATAAATAAAAATCAATATTTTCATATTGTGCAATTTGTTCTTTAACAGAAACTAGGCCAAATTGGATGAACTGTTTGGATACCTTGAACTAATAAACTGTTAAATAATGTGCAAGTTCGACATAGAATGTTTTTAATTGAAAACTTAAAAGTTAAACTTTCTTTACAACCGCTGATGCTTTTCCCAAATTTATGCAGATATTGTATGGTTGAAAAAGATTGTACTTTAGTCTTTCTAGACTGTTTAAGTTTTTTTGACTAATTCTTTTGAACATTATGTTGAAACATTTTCAATGCACTTAGCTCACATAATGTCAAGCAGCCTTTTGCAACACTCATATTCGTGGGCGTTTTTGATAGCATTACTTTTTTTTTTGGTAAGCTATGTGATGTTGCTATGTCTATACATAATTTTCCCTTGGTAACTACCGGATACTGGTCTCGAGTGTTGAACAAGAAGAAACTATAATATTGGCAAAAAGAGGACATATGACGGTTACCAGCATTATATCCTAGACTTAAAGTCAGGGCATGACCCTCTAGGTTGTAGGTTGTGCCGTCGAGTAATGGGTAATTTTTCGCCCACGTTAAAGCTGTAGAGAAATTAGCCTTGGATATTAATTTCCTTCACTCAAAATTTCAACCATACTCGGATTGTCAACGGACTTAAGAGTATGTAGTAAAATCAAGAGCCTGTCACGCGGTATAAGGCAGATAGTATCGCGATCCAGCTACTTTTCAAAAAATTAGGCTAATATGTGCCACACGACCCTACCGACGAGACTGAGGACCTACCAAGCATCAATTTTATTACCTCCTGGACCTACAGAGTCTGTCTGGAGTACGAAGCCAAAGTTCGATGCAAAGGTCAAAAATAAGAAAACATCTTTTGAGGTAAGTTAGTTAGCACAGCCTCCACTAAACGACCGCAAATGCAGTCTACCAACATATAATTAATTTTACAGCAGCTATAATACTACTTCTCACTACTTATCACAAGTACTGGATTTCCAGCGCTAAGAACACATAGAGCAGCCAAGTAATCTCATGACGGTCGAACCAGCAGCCAAATCTCGACGCAATGCACGCATCTAACGCGACATCATCAAAGTGGTAGCCGAAATCATCCAAGAAAAAGAATTTGTCTACGGGAAAGTGGTGACGGAAAGTGCCCAGCACATTTACAAGCGCTGCAGCGCAAAACAAGAGCACCAAGAGGAGAGTATCGAGACATCAAAAGCGAGGAGAAAAAAATCTTCTGTAGAAAAAAGAGTCTCCTAGCTCAAGGAAATCGAAGAGTCCCGCGATAGAAACAATATCCGGCGTGACACATTTTTGGGACCATTTTTCATTGAAAAATAGATCCAATTTTTGGTGCCATATTTCATGTAGAAATGTCACACTTCTCGCAAGAGATGGGGCTGCGAATTTTTTCTTAGAATATGTCCGCAAATCATATCTCAAAGTATTGAAAATTACGTCCGTAGCACCCTGTATATATATTTTTTATTTTTTTTTCATAAAACGTTTTTCTTAAAGATAAATAAAGTTAAGCATTATAAAATTAAGGAAATATGTATTTTTAAATTACTTCTATTCGTTTTTGAAACATTGACATTTTTGTAAACTTTCTCTTGAGTATAAAAGAAATTTAAAAAACAACAACTCAAAATGTAAACTGAAAACTACGTTAACTTTGTGCTAAAAAAACGCGAATTTAAGCCTTCTTGAAACCGTAAAACTATTCAAATACGAGCCATTCTTATTGGTTTACATTCACAGCCTTCGGCGACAATCGAATACAATTAGTAACGAATGGAACCGAATAAGTGTGAAAATGCATAGCACTTTTCCTTTTTTAATTTTTTCCCATCAGTTTTTCAAGATCGACGAAATGTGTTCTTCGGCAGATGTACAAGCAAAGGCATAAAGTAATATTAATGTTTCACGAAATACATTTGTTTCAGTAGAACTTTCTTTTAAATATTTTGTATATAATATATACCTCCATAAATCTCTTCTAATACTCACATTAGTTAAACAACAAATTTTGTGCTTCTTAAATAAACAATTTATTGTCAGCTTAAATGTTTTTCTAAAAGTTTTTGACAGTAGCTCATAGCTACATACATAGAATATATGGCTTTCAATTTATTCACGAATTCCAGATGGTATTGAACTCAAACAAATGCTCCTTCTTCCAAAACCAAGAAGAAAAAAAATTAATAAATATGTCCAGATTGATTGATTGTTAAGAAAAATCACACCGCTTTGCGAATTTCATCGACTGACAAGGAATAATTATTTATTCATACGAACAAACATTTTAGTTTCAACGTTTCAACATATCAACCGTTAACACATAAACGCTAACAAATCACTTCCACATTATTCAATGTCAATCAAAAATTTAATACACCTTTTCGCGGATTATTTTGAAGAAGAACAGTTTTCTAAAGTTATAAACAACAACATTTCATCTAAATATCTAATAATTAAGTGTCTACTTGTAAACGCAGTTCAATTGATCTTCAGACCATAGTACATGCACCTGCAAAAGAGAGAAGAGAGATTAAGAACATCCTTGCTTGCTGTCATCCTCGCATTGTTCTAAATGAATGAAAATTACAACAATGCATACTCCTGCGTCATTACCTCTAGGAGAACATTTTGTTCATTCTTTTTTCCATGGTCCTTTGCAGGCAAGAACATGAGTACGCAGTTTGCTCTCGTGATTAATTACTTCGCAACCAAAATGCGGAAGCATCCTAAAAGGTTACGGATGATTGAACTTGAAGAGGACATTGATTCATACCCTCTTTTAAGGAAATCGAAGTATAGTTAGCATGAAAACACTGCAAAGTTATAGACCGACCCCTTGAGCTTGCAACCTGTATTGAAATTTTTTACTCCCCTGATGGGTAGTTAATCTGTGCTTTTATGTGATGCTGGGCTCAAGAGGGCATAAACATTATTTGGATGAATGGAATACAATTTTGTACGTCGTACAAAAGTACATAATATGCTTAACTTAGTCTTTAAGGATTCTGGAAAAAAACATTTTGCAGCCTGTGATAATAGGCAATGTCAATAAATCATCACTTAAGGCCGTCACAGGTTAGATTAGCTCAGGTTCGAATGAAGGCGGATTGAGGACTTAAGGGAAATAACACCATTATTTATATTGCTATTTGAATATTTTTTTTGAGATTTTACAATGATGAAGGTTGATTCGGAAACAAAATCCTAATAAAGAGGTCAGTGAGGCAAATGGCCAAACGGGAGAAAAACCTTTTTATCGACTTTTTTTAAGATCTCCCTAGGTAGAAAAAAGGAAATACCATCATATTTCGTGGAAGCCTCTGGGAATACTAAACACACCAACAGATAGATGTATGATAAGAGATGACTTATGGCCGACATTTAGTCGCCCCGAAATATTGAATTATAGCAAGGACGTCGTACTCCAATATGGAAGGGAAATGTAAGCAAATATTCACTTGGATTTTGATTGATTTTATATTTATAAAAAAAATTGAAAAAAATGGAAAAAAACCCAAGCTCCTTCCTATACACACGCACGCTTGAGTTCAATGACAGAGAATAATTTGTTCAAGAAAAGCATTTAAGTATTTGTGAAGTTGGCATTTTATATATGTAAGTCTGTTATTATGGAAACGCATAGCTATTGCGTAGGAATATCTAGGTAGTTAAGGAGTTCATCTACCTCGTTCGTTAACTCTTAGAATAATAAGAAACCACTGGTACTTCGGTATTATCAATTTGTTTGATTTATAACTCCAGAAAGAACGCATAGGTACTCCACAGAACTTATACTGACGGCGCCGATTGCTAAATAATTAGCAGCAAAGAGGAGTTAATATCGGGTTCGTCCTGGGTTCCAATCAGGTGAAAGATATGAAAGTACTTTTTACACCTCGAATACATTGATCCGGCCACATCGACCGAATTAACAATGGTATTTCAGCGAAGATGATCTTTGAATTCCAGCCCACCGGATGCCATTAAAAATGGGTGGAAGACGTTTTTACTGGTTATGATATGGTAATTATACAAAATATAATAGGCAAGTCAATTAATCGGATACTGTGAGGCCTATTGAGCTGAAATTTGGAATATGTATAGGCAGAATATGGGCTAAAAATATGCAGGGATATATTTTTTATTTCTAGTTTCAAGCCAGAGACTACTTTAAGTTTACAGCGCCATTTAGATTGGAGAACGGATTATAATTAAAACACAGGGGCCTTAATACCTATGACATAAATCCAAGTTACCCATTAAATATGGCGCCATCTAGATTGGATAGTTGACAATAATAGAAAGTTGATAGAATGCTTAAATTTGGAATGTAGGTAGACCATGGGATGAACATGCTTAAAATTACTTTCAGTTTTACAATATCAAGCCATAATTATAACACAAAAACCATAATAGTTGTGACTTAAGTCCAAGTTATACATACTAAATAGCACCACCTAAACTAAATAAGGGACTTCCTAATCGCGCGCGTAAGGACGCCTGAAAAGCGGAACGACATTGCTTTTGAATTTTTTGAATTTCTGATTCAAAAATTCCACCCGGTTTAGTGCCAGGCAGTGTAAAACTGTAAAGAGCATTTTTATTGCTATTTGAAATGTTGAAAGTTCGGTAGAAAAAGAGTTTTTTTTTAAATGTTAAATTTTGTAAAATGTAGTGCAGATTCGATAAGAGTGATGTTTTGTTTTGGGATGGCTACAACCACTGCGAAACAAATTTTGTAATGCCATAGAAGAAAGAAATTACATGGTTTTATGTTAAATTTCCAAATCAGCCAAAATCGCTTACAAACGACTACGTCTATAGGTTTCGACTGAGCTAATGTAGATATACCCCTATTGATTTAAAATATTGTTTCACATATTTTCTATGCAATACAATCCGGGTATAATAAAGATAGCCCTTAATATTTATTTGGATAGTAAAACTTATTTCTTTTAACAAGGCCTAGGATGGGTATTCATCTAGTACTCATGATTATGAAGATTATTTTAATTTCGTCTTTTTCTTCTTGTATTTTGGACACTCCAGCAATTGTTTCTAAAATTCAAACTACGCATTAACTTCACTTAAAATGTACTTGACCGTTTATTTTTAATTCGGAAACCCATTTCATTAAAGATCTGTTTGGTAACCTTTTGTTTAATGGAGGGATCAAAGAAATTAGCAAGCCCGTTTAAAATAAATGCGAACGTTACGATATAATGAGTACGCGATGGAAGTAAGTTAAATACGCACTTTCAAATAACTATTTAAAGTACAAAAACAAACTGAAATTGTTGAAGCTGGTTTTGTGAAAATAAAAGATTAATGTATGGCAAGTACCGTTATTTCAAATGTTAAAAAAACAACAGCAAAATATCGCGAGATGTTACCCCAAAAATTACTAAATACAAATTTTGAAGCCAATCTATCGAACGGTTTCGCCATGCCGCATTGAGTGATGTACTATTTGTTTGCATTTTTTGTTAATGTTCATCCACGATTAACACAACCAGATGTTCAAACAGTGCCCTGACAATTTGTACCCCACCTAAGTATGATTCTTTGATGATTTTTTGCTTTCAAAAACCATTTTCAGACTTTAATGACTTCTATGTAAATTAATAACTATTGCAACAAAAATACATTTCCAACATGACTGAAAGTTATTTTCAACATCAGGAAAGTCCGTAGAATCATTTGAATATTTTTTATCAAAAAAAATGAATTTCTATAAAATGTTCTTGGAAAAATCGGAATATTTTTATGATTTACTACAGGTTTCGCCCAAAAAGCCCTTGCATTTTGAAGCAAAACCAGAAGCGAAATTATATAATTTATATATATTATAATAAATGTTTATATATATTTAATAAATGTTCATTATGTCCACAGCAATTTTAAATTGTGTATACATTCAAAATTCGTGTCCATCCTTCCAAACAAAACAAGGAAAACTGTTATCACGAAAGCATAAGAGACTCCGAGTCAACAATAAGCAAACTTGGAATTTGGCTAGCAATTGGTTCATTAAAAACGTTTTATTCATATCAATTAAAGTAAAAGGTCGATGGCGCCGCTTTTCAGCCATAGCAAAAGTTTAAGCTTACTCAAACGAAACTGAGAAATGGTATGCATTTTTTTTGTTGAGTAAAAACAGTTCCTATGTGTTATTCGTACGACACATTACTTGTACCTTTAAAATAGTTTATCCTGACTGAATGACTGCTAATGGTAGAGTTTTTAATTTTGCAGAGTACATTTCCCTATGTAGACGCGCAATAAGCTCTGGCCCTTTAGAAGGGTGTTTATGTGTTATTTTGGAAAACATGATAACTCACAATTCAAAGTGAAATTGATGTGATTTTTTACTCGTTGATATAGAAGAAAAAAATATTTTATAGGTCTAAGAGTCATTAACCCTTAAACCGCTCGAAATATATATATAGTTTAAATTGGCGGTAATTCTTAAGGGTTGTCGGATTTACTTGAATCTTTGAATATAAAAACTACAATAGATATAATAAATTTTTGCATTTCCTCAAATTCGACCCACGAACGGTTTCAGAGGTCCTTTCCCAGGTTAAGAGTCATTTCGTTTCTTGAAGTTGTTATGTTTATCGAAGAAAGACAATCAGTGTAAATCGCAAATCTCAAAGATATTTATGTTTTTTCCAAATGTTGTAATATCAAACTATAAAAACATTCTTCACCGAAAATTTAACACAAATGTTGGTAGTTTTTGAGGCGCCATGCACTAAACAACACTAATTCATCAGTCCGACCGCGTCCACCAAAAATAGACAGCAAACATTTCATGGTATTGCGCCAAATAAATTATGTATATCCGTGTACTTGGTACTTTTATTCATATCGTAAAAGACAAACCAAACAACAGTTTATTGGCACAGAAATTAACTCTAATCAAATTTTTATTGTTATTATTTTGCTCTTCTATGCAACTACATAATATCATGTAGTATCCGCGCATTTTCTTCAAATTTAACGACCGCTTTTCAAGCTTTCATGACATATACTCATACTCAAGCAATAAAACGGCATATGGACATCCATGTATGCACCCAAGTGCAATTTACAATTCTTTCAAAACACGTAATCAGGATGTCAGAATATTTGTATAAGCAAAGTACTCATCGATCGAATGTAATTACGAACTTTCTTTCTCTTTAAATATTTGCACTTTTTTTTTGGAAATATTCAAAATTTAAAATAATGTCTATTTACCACCGACTAATGAACCTTTTCGCACATCAAATGGGGAGACGACACGCATTGATGGTCTATAAATAGAATTAAAGTCGAGCCGGTTTCTTTAAAAATAACCTTTAGCCAAATATCAAACCAATTTTAAGTACATGCAAAGTAGACGTTAGTCCATAAAGGGTTTAACATTTATTAACCCCTTTTCATGTTTCCAATTTCAAATTTAGTATGAAATTAACTCACCTTTTTATTTGTCCTGCTAAAGATGTATACGCCTGCTTAATCAACAAGATATTTAACAATTCCCTTTGTGTTGTCGGGGTAATTACAATGTAATTCAGTAAAGCTCAAATTTACTTTAATGGGGTGGAATATTCGTATTTACATTGCAATAAATCGACAGACATTTATTCATTATAGATTTCTTTGTAGGAATTTATTTTTGTTTCTTTTAACAGGGGCACGCACAACCGCACTTTTCTAAATTAAAATTAAGTGATTTTTTACTTAAAATATTTTTTTTAATTCAATCAATATCGTTCTTTGATATCTCAATGGGGTAAGTGAACCGATTATGCGAATGAAAATGGGAAACACTGGAACATATGGTCAAACTCTTAGAGGCAACCGAAAATCATCGGAATTTTCTTTTAAAATTTAAAGCATTCCGCGGTGTCATTTAAACCCATCGAAGAACCGTTGTTAACTGAGAGGAAAATGCGAACGACGAACAATTCGAGGAAAGTGAAAATTCAGCTGGGAAAATGTAAACATTTGTTGGCAAGAGCATGCGTACTTAGAGCATAAGCACATCTTAACATCCCATGCTGTCTATGGTTCCTCAGATGGTTTTTGTTTTGATAAATTGTCGAGACGAGACTAGTTGGGGAAATATCGCGCAACATCGCACGCATGGTGGTGTTGTTTTGGTCAGTTTTTGGCGGGAAATTCATTCAATTGTGTTTTGGTATCTAGTGGCTTTTTTGTTTTGTTCTTATGGCTTCGACGTGCTATGTTACGTTTTACTTGTAAACGTTTATTTGCTGAGGCCTGGAAGTAAAGTAAATGTGGAGAAAAATTATCGGCGGGATATTCATGAGTAGTGAATAAAATATCAATTATGTCGAACTACTACGAACTCACTTAAGTCAATTACATATGTCGATTTTCTATTATTCAACTTTGGATTGCTCTATATTGGTCCAAAATTATCATTCGGATTATTGCGAATAAGAAGTTTTTCCAAACTATTAGTAAGATATAAATTGAAAAGGAATTTTTTTTTCTTGTGAACAAATCAATTGAGTATTCTAGAATCTGTACTTAGTTACTAGAGCAGCCGAAGGTAATGGCTTCAGATGAAGACAGCAGTATGACACGGGTTCATCGAAGACATTATTGATTGTTTAAAATGCGCGGAAGAGAACATCAAAGTGTTCCTTTTTGTAGATGATATTATGCTTTTGGCATATTCACCTTAATCCTTTTAACTAAATATATAGGCTATTCGGATACTGATTGACGTTGTACAGGTCAATCTGAATAATTCGAAGTAGATAATATTCAAAAAAGGTGGATGAAGATCTTGCTTCAATCTGCAATGGTTGTGAGAAATGAAATAATAGAAGTTGAAGGAATATAAATTCTTAGGGGTTTATTTAACGAAAAATCTAAGAGTGGAAAGGAATTTAATTAAGGGATAGAATGAGGTAGTGACGAGCGCCACCAACATTTCTAGGGTAGGCATAAATACTTGCCTGCACTTCTCTTGCTTATGCTTACTTACCCCGTACCTTCAAAATCGTAATCGCGTAGTAAAATTAAAGCGCAGCTAATGAATACGTCGTCAAAATGATCACAGTTAGCAGTAAGGACAGAAACTATCGGCTGACGCTTTTTTGAAAAGCTTTATAATGATGCTATCAGGCAAAAGCGATTAGTTTTCGGTCATCCAGCTGTCAGCTCTTCTGATATTGCCAGTCTAATTCCTGCACATTTTGCAGCTGTACTCCCCTGTACTCGAGCGCGTTGAACATTCATAGAACTAATAGTACATAGTACGAGAGTACTATAAGAATGCATTTGACAGAGTTCCAGGCACCAAGCTCTTTTGTCGAAAATGTCGAAAATCCAGCTCATCAAGATGTCTGAACGTTATTTTAGACTTGAAACTTAACTGGAGAGAGAATATAGTAGAACATTTTAAATGGGCGTACGTGGCACTATATGCCTGTCGCAGAACATTCGGCAGGAGGTTGGGACTTAAAACGCATATGGTACACTGGCTGTAAGTATACCTATCCCAACATACGGCGCGGTTATATGGTGGAAGGCCACGGATGGAAATACATACTCTCCTACCTCACCAAAATCCCAAGGATGCCATGCGAATCTGTACTTGGCCACTGCCTAAGGACAAACACCCACTGCAGCTTTGGAGAAAGGCGGCAAAAACGGCCGTCAGATTAAGAGAGTATGGACTCTGGTCCCATCGACCAGACATGTGTGAAGTCCCACATCGACATTCGCTTCCAGCAGGGAATTCAATATCAGAATACCGGAAAGAAGTGAATGAGATAAGACAGTTACAAGAAATGATGAGATCGCCTATACACTTACGGTTCCAAAATGGATGTCGGCACAGACACAGGTGTCTTCTGTGAATACCTAGGGTTAAGTAAATCCTTTAGAATCAACGACGACTGTAGCGTTTTTCAGGCGGAGATAACTTCCATGCGGCTGCCGCGGCACTGCTTTGCAAACAGGAAAATCACGATCTACTCTGGCAGGCAAGCGGCCATAAAAGCCATGAAGTCGGATGTGGTGAAATCAAGGGCTGTAAATCAATGCAGAATGTCCTTAGACGATATATCATCTAACAACACAGTCATCCTGTGCTGGGTGCCTGAGCACACTGATATCCCGGAAGCGGACAACCTTGCAAGATCGCAGTCAGAGATGAACGCATCACTGGCACTTGAATCAATAAGAATACCGCTTAGTTTTATTGTACGTAGAATCGTAATTGAGTCCTCGAGTAGAACTATCCTGCGCTGGACACTATTTGAAACGTGCAGACATACAAAAGAGCTTTGGCCACCGGTTAACGAAAGAAGATGATGATAGGGATAAACGGCAATGATATCCGAGTATTATCGGGTCTCTGTGGGTCTACATGCAGGACGACTGGGCATACTGCACAACAACTACTCCAGAAGCTGCATCAAGTTAAAGAAATTGAATCTGTTCATTTCTAATTATGCGAATGCCCAGCCCTAAATAGCACAAGGTTCAGGGCCCTCGGCAGATTCTTCTACGATGAGCAGAACGATGTAAGCAAAGTCGAGCCAAAAGACCTTCTTTGATTTTTTACTTTGAGACTCCAACAGCGGATTTTTTTTTGTATATTTTCAGGTGTTGTTTTTATTCGAAAAAGGTCTAGGCTTCCTCAAGCGATGCAAAAAATACTTCACCCCTTTTAATCTGACTATACGAAACTTGCATAATTTGAATTACATTTGCAAATTGAACGCGTCTTTGTTTTGCTACATTATTTCACATGTGTATAGAACAAACTACCCTCTCTCATCAAAATGTAAAATATTAATGTCCTCCAATTTCATGTCTAACATTAACACATTCACTTTTCTTTATAGACCACACATAGAACACTTACCAAATACAAAGTTAAAGATATGATATCTATGAATATCGCTCTCCCTCTACAATCGATGGATAATCAAAGTAAAGCACGAACTACCATATATTCAATTCATGTTTATCCCACCATGCTCCAAATATCAATGAAAAATTATCACTATGCCACTAGCATACATAATTTCAAACAATTTTCCTCCATAAGGACGAAGGTATGGGTGAACGAACACAAAACCAAAAAAAAAAAAAAAAGAACGTAAAACAAATTCAAAGTAGCAACTAGCACGTTCTTTTCAAAAGCATACAAATATCCCAATTACTACTAACAAGATTATTTCGACAGTATAACGACATAACTTTCTGCACAGTTAGTAGCAGGTAACTTGAAAGTGTCCAACCTATGTTCGGTGACAATTTGCATCTAAAGCCAAACACCAAAAGAAACTTTTCCCTACATGCACCTATCTTCCGAAACCCACTCAAGTATGATTTATGAGTGGAATATGCAAATCAAGGCCCACCTGGCGTTGCTGGAGGCGGTGCACCCTTCTGAATGCCCAAAGGCTTACATGCTCAAAAGTCATCACGTTTAATATTCCGTGTAGCACCCACAATCCGCAAGGTAATACATTAAAATTTCACAACCAGAAGGTGCATAGATTTTGACAAAAATTTAACTAAAGACTTGACATCTCGTGGCCAGATCTAATTTTGCAATCTGACTACCAAGAATGAAAATTATCAATCAATCCATGAATCCAAATAAATCCCCGTGAATATTTCAATTGTATTTGTTCCCGTCTGCCGTCACAAGCGATTACCATTGCCGTGAAACCTACTAAAGTGACAAGCAAACCAAAACAGTTTGGGCTTCATTATTTCTACTCAGCGATAACCAAAAGGAATTGAAGCGACGAAGAGACAAATGATGTGGTATGGCGTAGTAATGGAAGAAATGTTTTAAGTGGAGTGGTTTCGGCATGTACTTTGGCAATGAAATACTGCGTTTGGAAATCCTTAAGGATATTAAGGGATATCCTGGCAGTTTGTTCTGAAAGAGAGGAATATGCGCTATAATTAGTCTTTAAATGTTTGTGTAAATGGATGAATTCCATTTGTTTCCAAATTGTGAGCATGTAGCATCAGTGGAGATGGATAGAAGCTATTGCCTTTGCGGGGACGTAAATGTTAGTTAAAATGCCGCTGGAAGTAGATTTGTGGTTTGTCGCTGAGAGAGGACATTTATGTAAGTATTGCATGGACATATTTATTTTCTTATTGAAGGTGAATAGTGAACGAATATTGGTAATTATGAATCTCGTAGATTCTGTTAAAATTGTTGAATCTTAAAGGCTTACTTTAGGGGGAACTTATCCGGTTCGCATTTTGCTTTATCATAAAATCTGGCGAGTGAAGTCTATTACCCGTCTGCCAAAAGTCTGCAGTGGACTAGCGTACTCTCACAATACATTTTTGCTGAGGCGAATTAACTTTAGTTTTTAAAAAAGTTAACAAAAGAGTCTTTAGATTCTTTTCTAGGAAAGGCTACAGTCTTTTTGGGGCAAACTGTTTGCTACCCAAGGAAAAGGCACCAAAAAACGTTTTATAATCAAAATGTTAAGGATGATACCGTCTAAATTATGGTTTTGCTGCATTTCTAAATATTTAGAAATTTGTTACAATTTTTTTTTTTTCAAATAAATTTTTCAAAAGAAGCAGCATTTCAAAAGAAAATTGACATCTGCAAATCCTAGGCGTGGATTTTATTCTTTCTATTTCAAACTTAGTCACGTTTCATATACTAGGATTTTTGTCGTACAACACTTCTTAATTCTCTTTAAGGCACGCATCGGGCTTTCATAAATTCAGATTTTTCACGTTCCGTGCCTTTTTGTTTCAATTTTCTTTTGTTTTCTTCATTCGTTCTCCATCATTTATTAGTCTTGATTGCTGATTGGTTGGTTTCTGTCTAACACGAAGCAAACACGACGGAGTAGAGAACAAAAGAAATTTGAAAATTGAAACAAAAAGGCACGGAACCTGAAAAATCTGAACTTATGAAAGCACGGTGCGTGCCCAAAAGAGAATTAAGAAGTGTCGTACGACAAAAGTCGTATCGTGTCAAACATGACTCACATATAAAAAAGGTCAGTGTCTACATATTTTGTTAAAGATTAACCCTTAAATCCGCCAGTTTTAACTTTAAAATGGTATTTTATTAATTTTGAGAGTGGTAGTGTGATGGGCGATTAATATTTTTTGTGTCATTAATTCATAACAGTAAGTATTTAAAAAAACAACTCCAACTTAGAGACTTTATGTTATGCAATTAAAATTTTATAATGCGCCTGTTTAGGCATGTCTCAATATATCGAAGTAATAGATGCAAAATGACCCCAGACCCACCATTTCGCTTTTAAAGGGTAAACTGATCCCCGCAAAAAAGAGTAAAATCTTAGGGGGGTTGTACCAAAGAATATAAAATTACTAAGAAAACGCATCTCATAGACTACGACGATGCTGTAGTTGATGTACTAAGAGGCTTTGCTACCACATGTGAACACAATAACTCCTCTTTGTGCTGAGAAGGAAATTATTTATGTAGTAAGGTCCTACCCCGAACAGACACTATGTACAAAATCCTATGGATCTTTTTCGAAAAAAAAACGTTCTTCTTTTTCTACGCTTCAGCCCGCAGTATCTTCGACTACAATCCGAAATTCTTAGCGGAATGCCCTACCTCAGGTATAAGTGGACAAGTGTGAAACTGGAAGTAGTTAGCAAACAAGGTAATAACAGAGCAGAACTTTTTTTTCGATATTTAGTTAAGCTATTCTAGGAATAAATCAGTCACATAATTATTTGATTGGCATCGGAAAAGAAGAATTGAGATGCGAGGAAAAATATGGGTTCGTCTCTAGAAAATAGATTCAAAACACTAGTTAATTGCCAACGGAAGGGTGTTACAATGGGTCCATTTATTTTAAACCTAAGTAATGCGTGGGAGAGACCGCTGTGCTTGACTTCCTAAAAAAATAGTAAAGCCGCACTCGATTAGCCATTTATTGCTCGTATACTCTTGGTTTTGAATGGTAACAAGAGGCCAGACAGAGAAAAGTTTAGTAGTCCAAAGCACTTGTGACCCCGCAAATGAAAAAAAATGTTACGTAAACGCGGGGCATATGTAAGTACCCGAAAGATTTCAAGCAAGTTAATATAAAAACGTACAAAATTTTCCACTAATTCTAAAAAGTACCCGACTGGCAGTTTTGTAAAGTTTACCAGAGGCGAGACAGTATTCCAATGTGTAAAATCCCAAATTCTCAACCTTTTAGCACATTGTTCCCAAAACCAAATGCATTAACTAATTGTTAATGGCAATGAATAATTATATGTGGTCAATGTATCTATTATCGCTTCATAATTGATTTAAGAAGCAAATACCACAATATATTTTGAAGCAATTGGATTTTATTTAATGTGGAATCTTAATTCATTTAAACCCTCTTTTATATAGAATTTAAATCAAAGACTTAAGTTGTTATTGATAAGAATAACCATAAAGAAACAACATTTGATTGTTCATAAAAAACATTCATGTAAGTCCCTCAGTCAAAACTAAACTATTAACACTCAGCAGAATACATTAACATGAACCTAATATTTAATGACCCATGTCTTTAAGATAAGCACACAAATCGCTAAGCAAACCATTTAACATGTTTAATCGAACATTTCATGACTGGGAATTAAGACTTTGCATACAGGGCTTCGTCCCCTTATCCCGATATAATAAAGTTATATGTCTCTGCGGGTACCTTTTTTTGCTGAATGTCCTGCAATTCATTTTACGTGACCAACAACAATGTTTTCTATAGATAGATCTCAGAGTGCAAAATCGGTTCACGTGTTAACATAAAAAAAATGTGTCTAGGGAATGAATGGTTTATCTGGTCAGATTCATCTTGAAACAACAATATGCCCACATACGTATTTGTATCTTTATTTTATGACATATAACAACCGCTGTGACTTTGGGTTTAGTTTTTTTTTTTGTAAAATATGTGTGCAATGTTTTGGAATTTTCCATTCAACCGTTATGTTTTACAAAAAGTGGTGACACACAAGTCAATATTAAAGCTGACTAAACTATGGCTGACACATATTCAAAGAAAATACAGAAAAATTTGTCTTACTTATTTAAATTTTAACAGTTTTTATTAGGTACAATTTTCGATTAAACTCTCAAAATCAGTTTCGTCCTGAGTACACTCCATTTCGATCATTTCATCTGCGTACAAGCTTATTTGTGAATCTTTGAAGTCTTCAGTTTCCGTTTCATTTGCATGGCTAGTGCCGTCGCTAACGTGGCTCATTTTGTGTCTTTTAACCTGATTTAGATGAACGAATTTTTTCGGGCACTTATTACATTCATAGGGCATTTCACCGGTATGTGTCCTTAAATGGACCATCAAATTACTTTTCATTGTAAACGCTTTCTGACAAAAATCGCACACGTATCGTTTAACTCCGTCGTGAATGAGCATGTGCGACTTTAAATGCGAATTCTGCCTAAAAGATAGGTTACAGAGTTTACATTGATACGGACGTTCATCTGTGTGAGTTAGCAAGTGATTTCTTCTAGCGCTGCTCGTTCGAAAAGACTTTTCACAATAGCTGCACTCGTAGGGTTTCTCTCCGGTATGAGTTCTTATATGGTTCAAATGAGTTGTTCTGTGGTGGGAGACCTTCTGGCAAAAATCGCACAAGAAGACTTCGATTTTAATTGATTTTACACCGGGAGGCTTTTTTGGTCTCTCCGATTTATCCAAATGACATCTTTTGTGAAAAAACAGGTTCTGAGTAGTTTTAAATCTAGAAATGTCAAATAAATAAATACGTTGCTGTTTTTTTTTTTTTTTGTCACTTTATTTACTTACTTTTTGTGACATAAATCACATTCAATGTTCCTCACATTTGAGTGCTTAGTCATGTGCATTTTTAAGACATCTGCTCTACTAAAACTGGCATCGCATTGAGAACAATGAAATTTTCTTTCCCCGCTATGTGCTGATCGAGTGTGACGCGCCAAGTTCCAGTAATTTGTGTAACTTTTGCTACACTGTTCACAGGGGAAAGCTGCTGAAGTCACACTGGAATGATTTTTCATGTGTTGATTGAACATGTACTTTCGACTGAACCATTTGTCGCAGACAGAGCAGTGAAATCGCTTGTCACCGTGCTCCTTAATATGTTCAAAGTATTTGCAGCGTGTTGGAAATACTTCTGCACAGTTTTCGCATTCGATTTGAATTGCTCTTGCCTTTGTAGGCATCGATTTCTGAAAAGAAAACTTTTTTTTTCTTTAAATTATATAATTCATGCTGCCGTTAAAATTAGGAATCGTTAAAAATGGCAAAAATTAAAATTATAGAAAGACTTAGACTAAGGTCTTGAGAAGCCTATAGACTCTAGATTAATCTAGATTAATCTAATTAATTTCATCTTTAAGGCACAATGTAGTAATATTGATAATTGTTAACATTTTATCGGATGTTTTACTTAACTCTACGCGACATCGACGTAGAGATCCGTCGCAGAATTACCCTAGGTAAACTCCCAACTTGAAGGCGCCGAGTAATATTGAGCTCTATCAAAAATTCATCTTTAGGATGGTCTAAGCTGCTTTCTTAACACCGTATATCTCAGCTTGGAAGACACTGCAGTTATCCGTCAGTCGGTAGAACTGACCACGAAGCGAACAGTGGGTTAGAATGGGTCTTACCATCGCGGTGAACAGCCAGGTCACTGTCTTTCCAAAGTCGCACGTGTTTTACTCTTTAATAACAAATAAGAAGATGTTGAATTTTCCGACTTTTACAGAAGTCTATCGCAAAGGTATATGGCTGCCCTGTTCCCAATGATGCAATGCCTCTTAATACCGCGACAAGCGCCAGGATATGATTTCGTCGAAGAATTCTAAATTTTTGAGCTGGAGATAAAGTGCCACAGGCTACGGGTTATGGCACAGCAGCTAGTGTTATTCCATTGCCGAACTTATTATGATACCGACATTGAAAACTCTTTGCTGTGTCGAGTTTCTAATACCTCATTTCACGCTTTTGTGGGAGAGGTTACTAACAGGATAGGGTTTTTTCAAGGATTCGAGTATTGATTGTTTTGTTAACTTATGTTGCGTTCGACAAGTTACCTTTGAGATCAGGCGGTAACCGGCATCAACAGGAGAGTTCCTTAAATAAAATTCTTTAAGTAACTTAAAATCAATACTGTATGTTATCCTAAATCTGATAATTAATTATGTTTTGCTTATTTGAGCTTTCATAATTCCATTAACAAAGTGCAAAGGGCACACAACGTAAGTTGGAGACTTAGGTCTTAAGATAATGCATTGCATATTCCAACTTTAATCCCAATAGTCTTACTACAGTGCACAGTCCTGGTTTTTAATAGTTTGCTCTTCTCACCATCAAATCGATGCTGTCCAATGTACATTTATCCGATTTGCTCTCTACCCCGGGCTGATTGGTATAGCCTCCACTCCTTATCATGACCGTCTTAAGCTCCTTGATATGCAATCTCTTGAACAACGTCGTCGAGTTGCTGATATTCTATTTATACATTAGATTCTAACCGGGAATATCGATTGTCCTTTGCTTCTCCAAAAAAATTCTCTCAACACTAACCCCATCAATCTTCGATCGATACCTCTCTTCAGAATCAACTATCGTCGAACAAGTTATGGAATGAACGAACTCCTAACCCGTATGCTATATTTAACTAATAGTATGCAAAACGTTTTCGACTTCCACTTAAGCAAAGAGCACCTCAAAACCTGTCTCTACCATCTCTCGATCCCTCGATAGTCGCATTCAAATTGATGGTTTATGCGGAATTGCAGCTGTATATAATATGTGTACTAAGTAAACTTACTAAATCTATGAAAGTTTAATTTTGGAATTAAATATTATTATAATTTTTTTTATCATTTTAATTTTTATTTATGCTTAACAACAATGATTTTTATTTTAAATAGTGCCTTCATCGATTCGACGAAGCATGTCCTTAACGTACAAAAAATAAGTACGTACTTTCAGGGTTAAATGAGTTATCGAGTCATGTTGCAAGTATAAAACGACTATATCGAGAAATGAAGTGGACAATTTTTAATTTTAAATTGTTTATTATTAAAATTAATAAATAAAAATAAATTGTTAAGATTCAAGGTTATCAGTCGCATAAAAGCACATCGTCATCTTCACCACTACTTGTATTGTTGTTATAATCGATCGAGTGGCAATCGTTAGCACTTTCGTTGCTGCTGCCAATTGCATCCTTTGCAGCACTACTACATTGACCGTAGACACGCACGTGTCCATCATCAGCAAGATTTGGTGTTTTTGTGAAGGGTTTGTTTTCACATCTTTTTTTGCTATGACGTTTGACGGTGGAAGCACGTTTTGGTTTTATATTACCCGAGTCTGTTCTTTCGTAGCGCCGTCTTGAATTGCTGATAATTCTTTGAAAAAAATCTTTCAAATTCGATTCGGTGTACTGAGGATCGCACCGTCGTATTAAATGGAAAAAAAATTTAAAAGTCAGAATGAAACGACTGAAATTTTCTTTTCGTTGTTCTGTCCTGGACTGGCCCGTCCAAGATACTAATGTGAACAAGCGACGGGTAAACATTGAGTCCACAAACTTGTAGCACGCATTGTCGCCAATTTGACTGTTGGTTGGCCCATAAATGGAATAAAATTTCGGACACTGCGAAGAGAGAATGGATAAGTTTGGCGATAATTTAAAAATTTCGTTTTTTTTTTTTACAACTCACCAACTCGTCAACGAATTTCTTATTTACCAATTTCGCCTCGAAGTTAATTAGCTGCTTAATGGTGTCAATTGGTTCAAATGCAGCATTTGGCTGGGGATTCATTAGATTAGTTGCGGTGGCTCCAGCAAATGGAATACCCGATTCAATTTTGCTTAATATCTGTTCTTGCAGACTGATAGAGTATTCAATTTTAGTTTGAAGTTTTGTGACGCTCTCTGTGATAGATACAACCATGCACGCGAAATCAGTTTCTGTTTCTAGTTGCTGTTCTTTGTCGACAAGTTGTCGTACCGATTTTACATGGAGATTCGGTAGAGTAGATGTTGAGGGACGGGGAAATGTTTCAACGCGTTGTGGCTTATGACTTTTAATTATTTTTGGTTTTGGCAAAGATTTACCTAGTTGTTGCGTAATCTAAACGTTAAATATAACCAGTTTAAATTGGAGCAATAGTTGAAAGGAGCGTAGATAATATACCTCATTGTTTGTCAGTGTAACAAATTTTCGGGCACATCTGTTTATCATTGTGGTCGGTGTGAAAATAGCTTCTACTTCACCAGTATGACCTCTGTTGGATATCCCACGAATTTCATTTAAAGCTTGGTCATAAGTTGGTATGAATGTCCGCTTCAGAATACAATTGTATTCGGACCATCCTTCTTTTACAGAGCCCGGGAGTGCCCACGGATTTTTCTTGGTTTTTTCTTTCGTTTTCTGGGGCGGCATTATCAACTTGCCATTGCGCTCCCAATGACCTGGCACTATTGACAGTATTGATTTTCCACCATCAATCATTTCGACAACTTTAAAATAATTTGGCTTATTTGAGCTCATCTACGAGAAAAAAAGAACAATTCAAATACCATTTGAATTTTACTAACAAAGACATACGACATATTTTTAGAATAAATATCAAATTCATAATAAACGTCGCACAAAAATACATACCGTACTTACCTTTGCCATCAGAATGATTTTACACGTTAAAATAAAACTTAAATAAAACAAAACAAAACCGTAAGTAAGTGCTTTAACCCTGTATGGTTATGCATATTTAACGCACACTAAGGTTATGCTTAGTCGAATCGACGATGTCCACATTAAAACCTATCTACCCTTTAACCTGAAATTGTCAAATAAAACTCTTAGACATATTTTAAAAGCATAAATTAGATTTATTACAATTATCAAGACATTTTTTCTCGCTAAAAACTTAAATTATATTTATCAGTTCATGTTGTTTTACAAAAAATAAATAAAAAAAATTGCACCTTTAAAATTAATTCAAAAATATAAAAAGTATATGTATCTACTAATTTAAAAAAAAAAACACGTTTCATATGCAAGAGGTACAGACCTCAATTTTGTGTTCCCCACAGATGCTTTTTTTGCACTTATAGCACGACGACTTTGTCATTCGCCTCTTTGAACATGGACAAAATCCGCAAATTTTTCTTTTTTTCTGAACTTTCAGTTCTTCAGTTTTATCCTGCTCTTTCCCTTGGAATTCTGCCAAAACATTTTCAATTTTACTTCTAATAGCAGTAGTTAGAGTAGCAGTCTCAAGTCTACGTGACATAGACCGCTCAACAAGATCACAATGTAATTTTTTCATAAACTCTCGCCGGTTTAACGGATTTTGTTTGCTGTCAAACATATTATGCGTGTAGATTACATAGCTGTTAATGAACGCCATGTTTAACATACCATAAAACTGACACATAGGCCATCGGTTGGTTTTTCGAGAGCAACTCATTACACTGCACATCTGATCAAATGTGCCAACACCACCTCCCTTTGTTTGATTATAAAACTCCAACATATGAGGCTTTTTTGAAGTTGGATTAATAGTTCCTTCCTCATTGCAGGATGAGAGCAAAAAAATTGTCTTCGATTGTTTTGGCTTGTACGACAGTAGCGTTAGTTCATTGTCGTAACAAAACATGGAAGTTTGACATTTGCGCCCTTTCTGATTCTTCATTTCTTTAGGAATTTCTCGTTTGTTACTCCGTAAGGTTCCAACTATTGTTAGTTTATATGGCTGTAACAAAAGTGATTTTGCTAGGTTTACAGAAGTAAACCAATTACCCATTGTAACGTTTCTATTTGAGCCATGAACTTGTTTCGTTAGTTCCTTGACATAAAACTCACTAAGAGGCGGATTACTTGAGTTCGAATCCTTACCCAAAAAGGGCATTGCGTCCACCATGTACTTAGTGCCACTATCACAGAGCATAAGCATTTTCAAACCGTATTTGGCAGGTTTATTAGGAACATACATTCTGAAGGCACACTTCCCACGAAAAGCTAGAAGCTGCTCATCAATCGTCAAATAGCTACCAGGAGTGTAATTTTGCCGACACTTTTGCGTAAACATCTCCCATATATTCCTGATCGGGGCGAATTTATCGTTGCAAATTCGAAGACGGACAGCTTTGTCATTAAAACATAAGCAGGCTAAAAGGACCTTGAATCTTGCTTTAGTCATTGTCGAAACGTAGCGAGATCCACTGTAGCTGGCATCAAATAATTCATCGGAAGTGAGGTGATTACTCTTAGAAACTGCTGTCAAGCATAAAATACCAATTAGAGCTTTTATCTCGTCCAAATCGGTTTCTCGTGTTTGCGATGTGCTACTGACCAAATTGTTTTTTCGTAAATAAATCTCAGCATTTGTCCATTGCACCACTTCACTTATAATTTCGTCCGTTATAAATAGTTGAAAACATTTCAGAGGATCAGTAATGTTTTTACATGGACCTGTTGGACCCCGAGCCTGGTATCCTACATTCATACCATATCGATGACTTTTACCTCTTTTTGAAGACCACTTGTGATTGTTTTTCCCTCGAAGAAGAGTTCTTGTAAATTCTATTATACCAGTTTTGTTCCTTAACAATTTGTCTTCATCATCGGAATTATAAATATCTTCCGATGAGGAGGAATCGCTGTCACGTTCATTGGCATCCTCCGTCTCAATATTTTCCTCATTTAGGGTACAGCCAAGATCTTCTTGAACACCGTCTTCTGAATCGAACTCATAGTCTTCGCATATCATTAGAAATTTTTCTATTCCATCATCACTTAGTTGCTGACCGGAACTCATTTTATTATTCTATAATAAAAAGAAAAAAGAAAAAAAACAACAAAAAGTAACAAGCACACACAAAGAAAACAAAAATCACACAAAAGTTATCCTTCGTCATTTCGGCGAACATACCAATAAAAAAAAATTATTTCTCTGATGATCCCTGTGATCCCATAGCATACGTCTGTAGACTGGTGGAAACGACAGGCAACCGATATTGTAGGCGGAGAGGAACGAATTGTTACAAGAGATATCACAAAAAATAAGAGAGGTGTTCGTCGATTCAACGAAGGATAACCATCCAGGGATGAGTTTCTTTAATATTTGCTGTAACCTGTTGCTTCGTAATGCAAGCAGCTGCTTTGCTTGACTATTTTATATTGGGTCGCATAACAAATATTGAGAATCGGTAGCTATATTCAGAAGAAAATCTTCAAGTGCTAAATGTTTAGAAACTTGGTTGGAAAAAATTATCAGGATTAACGTCTGTTTTTATTTGCTTATCTGTTATATTCATAAACCTATAAAGTGGGCCCAATTTGAATTACTTGATATTGATTCCGAAAACCTGTCGGTGGGAAAATCGAGAATCAGTAAAAATGTTTCAGAAACAACTTAGTTTCGCGCCTTAAGTTGGAGCACACATTATAAACTCAACGTTTATAAAATGTAAATGTTGGACATATTTATAGTAATTTTAAGAACATTTTTTCGGAGATACAATTTTGAGTACGAAAATCATTCGTACGGAGTAAAGGTTTTGAGAAAAATTGATTTTAAATTCGCTGCCGTATATATGACAATTAAAACAATTAAGGTTCGTCACTTTTTCTTCAAGCAGATAATTGAGAATAGTAGAACTGATGACGTTTCCCTAGTGCACACCGACTTTGATTGGGAGCTCTTCGGTGAGTTTCAGAGTTTCATATAACTCTTGTCCATGATCATCTCCACATAGGTTTGATGAACTCCCTGAACTCCATATCATATGTTTTACTTATCTATCAATTGCTTTTGCAAAATCAACCAACAGTATATGTAAATTCTTTAAGGAATCACGATGTTTTTTCCATTATGATCCTTTGAGTATGAATTGATTTACCCACTATATACCAACCCTGGTTATCAATTAGCATAATTATTTGCCGCAATCAACCCCCTCAACTGTCTTCATAATGTGTGACACAACTTACAGGTTTAAGGAAGAACGGTCCTTTTGCCGGAGCTCAGGGCTAAAAATAATATCAGGCATAAATTACAAATGCAGGACCTAAAGCCTAGCTTGTCCAATCATAATGAGTGCAAATATATGTTTTTGACACGGATAGAAGGGACCTGGATGTTTGTTAGACTTTCGAAGAAGATGCTTTACTAACCACTGAAGCACACACAATATCAAGGGACTCGTGGTTAGCCTGATTTTTATCAGCAGGCGAACCTCACGATACGAACTCTGCATTCCCTTTCCTTCAGTTTGGGCACTTTGATGAAGTTTTGTATGTTAACTTCCTCTAACCACCACCAAGCTGCGAGCAATGAGTAAGCACTGTTTAAGCAGTATCGCGGTATTTCGACACACAAAATGTGCAATTGCCTGCTAATCATAATTTCATTCAACTCGTAACTGCAACTTTTCATACTTCCAACAGTGAATAGTTCTGACCAGGGCATTTCTTCTCACAACCATGAGTATCATCAGTTTCGGTTTTGCGTATGTTAAGAGACATAATTCTATGTTTCTTTCATCATGGTTCCTCATGGCTATTCATTTTGCCGTTATGCGACCACTAATCACGGCCCTTGTATAAGAAATGAAAGGACGAGGTTGAGTAAAGCTCAAAACCAGCCTGTGGTATTAGGAGAGTTAATAAGTAAGTAAAATAAATTTAAAGCCTGGCATGCCCGCCAGGTCATCGAAAAACAACTTGCTTATTGCGCGATGTCTAGTTTTGATATCCACAGAGAAAATAAAACAAAGTTTCACTCTCATTCGCATGCCCGCAACTACCGCAATGGTTATTGTAGGAGATAACAATAGATCGGTTCGTTTACTTACGCCTAATAAAAGCTATATTGCTGATGCTTTTAATTTCTTATTCTCGAGTAACTTCGTGGTGGATGTATCAGAAAGTTGTAAAAATGTCAGTGGAATTCGATCACAAGTCTTACTGAACTACTCATGAAGATGAAACGATGATTTTGATTTGTAAGCGATTAGGTTACTTTTTTAATTGAGTAAGGGAAATTAACTGGACAGGTCTATGACTCACGATCTGAGTTCCGCGTGTGGGCACCTTAAAGAAGTACCCAAGTTTACTTTGGGAAAATAAATCCATAATTCATATTTAGATTTTATTAAATTGTTTATTTTAATTTTTATTGCTCTTATATTAATTTCTAATATAAATCTCAACTTAATCAGCTTAATCTTTTACTAATAAATAAATAAAAAACATCTGTATGTGGCTTTTACATAAAATTATTAAAAATAAATAGAAAATAAAGAACATTAATCAATATCGCATAGTATAGAGTAATCACTTGGATTAAGAACTAAGAACACGAGCAACTAGGTACAGTTATTGTATTGTATTACATCTCTTCTTTGATTTCGACAAGTTCTTGCTTAATTTCCACATTATCTGGTGTAATTTCAGTTATTTGATAAACGTAGGAACTTGTCTGCATGTCACTCTGCTGTTCGCTTACTGTCGCTTCCCGTTTCTTTTGCACATCCGCCCTATCGTTAGTTGTGTTATTATGACTTCTTAAATGTTGTGTGAGTTGATTTTGGTAAATGAAGCCTTGTGGGCATCTAGAACACGTATATGGCTTCACACTATGTTTCTTTAAGTGTTGCGACAAACTCATTTTAAACTTAAACGCTCTATTGCAAATTTCACAAACATATTGCCTTGTACTTTCATGAACAGACATATGTACATTGAGGTGTGACCTACGCCAGAAGGTCTTGCTACAATGTTTGCACTCATAAGAACGTAGATTCGAGTGCTTGATCATATGACATTTCAATCCGGCATTCGTTTGGTAGGTCTGATCACATAGCGTGCATTTGTATAGTTTCTCACCAGTGTGTACACTCATATGCTCTAAGTGTGCCATTCTTCCGAGACAAATCTTCTGGCATACATCACATGGGATTCTCTTTCTCCTCGAATTCGTCCACTTAGGTCGCTCTGATTCAGGCAGATGAGCTTTTTTATGGTGACGGTCACGTAGGATTTCAGTCCTAAATCTGAGGAAAAAAAAGAACGCCTAATTATCTATCATTGTAGACATTTCACTTACTCACTTTAGATGACAGACACCACATTCAAAGATCTTATCACTGGAGTGAACAGTAGCAATATGGCGTTTCAATGCACTCTTTGTTCGGCTTGCAGAACCGCATTCAGAGCATGGAAATGTCTTCTCTAAACTGTGCTTATATTTACAATGATTGTGCACACCCTCTGTAGTTGTGTATTGCTTGTTGCATATTGGACAGGGAACAGTCTCTCTTCTGGTATGGATCTGGAGGTGCCTTTTAAAGTGTTTTTGAACTTTAAACCATCTATCGCAGGTTGAGCAGTGAAATCGTTTGTTACCATGTGCTCTTATGTGGTCAGAGTATTCTTTATTTCTCTTTTTAAATATCTCTCCACACGTTAGGCATTGATTAACAGCAGGAGCTTTGCTCGTCAAATTCTGCAATAAAAACCGGAAGCTAGCTATACATCAGTGTGAATCGGTTGGATAAAAAAATATTTCAATTGCAAATAATTTTTTCGATTTGAAACCAAATTTGTATGTTCCTGTTGAAAAATTGGATGTATAAATTATAAACTTCGATTTTGGATGGTTGCAGTAGCTTGGGAGTTAAGTGCTTTGGACTACTTCAAATCCGTCCTGTACCACCTAAAAATGTTTATTCGCTGCCCTGTTGCAAAAGTCTGACAAACATCCAAGAGTAGACCTGTCATGATAAGTTTTTAAAAATATAATACCGTTCGGAATCGGTAATAAATTGTAGGTCCCTTCATTCCAGTCAGAAAAAATATATCTTCGCAGCCACAATGGTTGCTTCTCCAACCAAGCTATTGTATGGTATACGTTCAAAAAAATGTTTTTTTGTTTTAGGTTATTTGTTTGCAAATTATTATGTATAAAAAAAAAAATTTATATTAAAAATGCTTGACTTTCAAAATTTTTTGCATGCGGGAACAAAAATTATGCAACTCACGTTCTACCTTTAATAAAAAAAAAAGGTTCCACAGGTAAGTGGAATGAAATGTAAATAACCAAATTGCATAATGTTACTGTTGTCATCAAAATATCTGACGTTAAATAAGGACGTTTTTTAGTTTATGATGTCGCGCTTTCTTAGAAAGAAATCAGCCAAAATTCTAATACAAAATTTCAAAACGACGAAAATAAATATCCAATCCAGCCAACAATACCCGTTTATTGCCGTGATTTATGTGAGTTACTATGTACCTTGCAACAATATGTTGAGTCCGCACAATTATTTAAAATTTATTAATTCTGATATTGACATGTTCGGGAGATCGTTGGAAAAACAGGCACATTCGAACTAGCGAAGACACAACTCTTTTTGAAAATTGGTCTGTTAATACTTATCAGGCTCCAACCCGTGGTGAATTTTTGCCGGTCACGCTGTTTCCCGTTTATTTAGATTCTCTTGGCTGTTGTACTACTGTCCATTGGCGCGATGGGGCCTAGCGATATATTCCGAGTGTTTTAGCTTTTGAGCTATATCCAAATTTTGATACGGCTCATGAGGTTGCCGTTATATCCTCTGCTCCAATCGAAGATTTTAAAGAATTTTGTTATTAAATATTTGCTCCACTTTCCTGATTCTTTTCCAGTGTCATTCGCTCAGACGGTTTCTGGCTCTTCAAACTGTGCTGTGGCGTCTAAAGCCAAATTAATTTTTCCCGGCGATTTTCAGCTTATTTTTAGGCAGTCGTGCTCTGAATTAAGCCGCTACAAAAAGTTGACAGATTCAACGTTAGCCCCTCGGAATGTATGCACGTTTAAGATGTTGCACGATTTTGTTGGACCATCTGAAGAGCGCCAGGTTGGATTCGTGGATTCTCTTTATGTTCCGCAAAATTTATACATATACACAGATCTTCGCGACAACGTCAAAGTTTAAGCAATGATTGTATTGAAAACACATTCCCGCTATTGGAAAATCAGTGTTACTTTGTCACCGCGATGAAAATGTCCATAATTTGTCGTAGATAAATACTTCAAACTCAATTAATATACTAACATGTAAATGAATAATGTTGGGAATTATGCAGCCGAGAAAGTAAGTGCTTGACCTTTTGCCGTGAGAATCACATAACAACCACATACATAACTGTTTTACAATGCTATTAAGTTTACAGTTTCTTCAAGTCGAATTGAGAGCAATATTAAATATTAATTATAGGACATAGCTTCGAAAAAAGCCCTTTGGTTCAAAACCTCGCCGGCACCACCTCTTGCGAAAAGTTAATCTCTCAGAGTATTACTTGTCATGAAAATATTTTTAATGCCGTTTTTCTCCCGGTCGAAATTCGGCATAAAATTTGTGCAAAAAGAAAGTAGAAACTAGGATTTGTATGGGCTGTAAATTTTTAGGAAAAAGTACTCGAACCGTCATTAGTTTATTCTATGTATGGTTGCGTAGTTCTCTATTTTTTTTTTTTTTAAATTTTTAAAACTTTAATAAACCATAGCATTCCAAAGGTTGAAAATTGAGATTCAGTCTCAATAGGACCAGATAAGCTTAGCGCAATGCGCACTTTTAGTTTCGTTGGTCTTTCTGATAGATTTTTTTAAATAATAAAAAACATTTTCGGAATACCAAATATATTCGTAATATTTCTCTGTTAAGAGATTGGTAATCGCATCGGAAACAATGCTGCACTGTTGTGTTCTTAACCGATGAAGTTTTCATTTAAAGCTAATACGAATGTTTTGTAATGGAGAATTAATGCCTAAGTCTGCAAGACCAACAACATAGATAGGCTACGCCAAGCGTTTGATCCTGGTTATTAAATGTACTATCTTTCTCGTTATATATACAGTTATTTATAAAATAGAAGAAAAAATGTCTTACCTGTGAATCAGTTTGATCCAATTCTTCTATCATCGAACTGCAGCTTTCTCCTTGATCTATCATTGGCTCCACTTTAATATGACCCACACTTCCATTGACAATAATTTCATCTGTGTCACTTATATCTTCATCTGGCATTGTTAACCACTCTTCAGTTTCATCACAGGACTGTTTCATTGGACTGGTTTCCTCCTTAACGTGGTCAATTGATTCTTCATCAAAATGTTCATTGTGTTCTTCCTTGATCCACAATTCTTCGTTTGTCCCATCGATTCCACCATTCACAGCATCACCCTTTTCATCATCCTCAACCGAGGTACTGTGCTCTCTTTTAGTTGGACCTAGCAGTTCTTGGCGGAGCATTTTTTCCGTTTCTTCACCCCGTTTTCGAAGACGGTACGAAAAATCCAATCCATGTTCGCAGGCATTACACACAAACTTGGGCAAGCTATCGACTGCATCAATCTGAAATTCGCATTTAAATAGTCAAAAATTGCATATTCTTCATCGTTCTTTTCTTACGTGAATGTTGGCGCACAAGCGTATTTTATCGAGCAGCTCATCCGTGCCTTCGCGGAACACATGCTTGAGATTTTCTTTACTACCACAAATTCGGCAGATTTCAAGTGACATATTTGTTTATTCTTTGTTTGGTTTTGGTTTAATTCGACAAAAAAAAAATAGTTTGGGTGAAATATGGCTTTTTGCATTCAAATGGGACACACCAAAACGTTAAAAATGATTTTAACTATGTTTCTGTTTTTATCTTTTTAAAAAACTTGGAGGAATTCATTATATTTCGATATAAAACTAAATAAAAATCATAACTTCCTTAATCACACAGTACATACACTACACAACTCAATTCGTGGAAAAAATTTAATGAAAATACGGTTCAGTGGTGCCAAATTCAGACAAAAATTCACGTATTTTATGTCGATTGTCATTAGACACAACTGTTACAGCTAGCTCTGAAGGATTGTATGTCCCAATGAAAATCGACATAAGGATTTTCTTTAATTTAATGAGAGCTTAAAGTGACAAAGATATTTTTTTTACTCTGACACACTTGTGCTATCAACTATTGCTATCCATTTTGAAAGATAATACTTTTCTAATAAAAGTTTTGATCTGGAAGCCAAAAAACATATTTAGCTAGCATTTTAATTCGCGAATTGAATATTAAAAAATCATACCAACGTTAATGTTATAAGATATATATCCACACACTATACATACACAATCAAAACGCCTTTTATGATAGCGCATGTAACAACGGAAATGATTTCGAAATTATAATTTAAGCCGTTTTTTTATTATCAGAAATGATCTATATGGACTTAAATTTGTATGCACTGCAACAAATACACATAATTTGACTATTTATCGAGACGAGATCACGATTTGTGATCTAAAAAATTGTTTTACTATTTTCCACCAGGTGTCCCAAGTGTTCATAGGAAAAAAAATTCTTTAACGATCCATGTTGCCTTACTTAAATTGTAAAATTATTAATAATCCCAAAAGATATCTTGGTTTATTTCTTCAATATAATATAAATAATAATAAAATAGAAGCTGTATCTTTATTTATTCGAAATTGTCTCATTTCTTTTGTGATTATCAATGATTTTAAGGGGAAATTGTTTTCCTATTAACACTTGAGGCACCTGATGGTAAATAGTAAAACAAGTTTCCAGATCACAAATCGTGATCTCGATAAATAATAAAATCATGTGTATTTGTCGTAGTGCATACAAATTCAAGATCCATATAGATCATTTCCGATAACAAAAAACGGCTAACATTACGTTACGTCCCATAATTAAAGAACATCGAAAGCAATTTCAATACAAAATAAAACACTAGACAGATTTATACTGTTACTCAATTTATTTATTTCAAGGCATTTCTTTTGAATGTACAAGCGTAAAGTTCGTCACATCATTGAAAAAAAAAAAAAAACATCTTTAATTGTTGAAAGGAGCATCACATACAGAGAGAAATCGGAGATACCTTACCCCTTTGATAACAAACTTGAATAAAATATAACTCATGGACTCTCCATGATTAACATTAGATCACATACGACTTGTCGTACTTATTATTTGAATAAAACATAATCATTTCATTAAACAACTTGTTATGTGATTACCACGTGTCTTTAAACGAATGAAAATAATTTTTTTAGTTATAACGTTAAAAAAAAAATAAGTAAACGTAAATCAAATTCAATTCTTTGTTAAAAATAAATACATATTATTTTGATTTTATGCTTGCAATTTGTTTGGAAAAATGCGCTTAGCGTGATTATAAGCACCATGAATCGACTCATGGGTACCCATTGAGGGTAAATCGGCAAAGAGTAACCCACAGTACTGACATAATAAGGGACTAGTTGAGCTTATGGTGGATTCGTATAGCGTGTCCGAGACCCCATTGGAAAGTGGAAAACAATCATCTGATGGTTGTTCTTCTTTGGATACTTTTTTTGGCGTTAGGGTCTGTCGACAAATCTCCTCATTGTCATTTCCATTGATTTCAACAAGACGGTTCTTACGACGATGCGAAAGTCGAACGTGCATACGTAAGTTACTCGCGCTGTCGAGTTTTTTATCACATTTTCTGCATACATTGTCGATATCGCTAGATTTGTTCATGAACTCGGTCGAAGAATGAAAGCGAATCATATGCATATTCCATGTAATAAAGCTAGCTAATGTTGTTGAGCACAGTTTACAATCATACGGAGGATGATTTATTAATTGTTTAACTACTGAAGAGGCACGCGGAGCAGGTTGTTGGGGCATTTTGAAAGTCGGTTTCGGAATCACAGGATCAGGTTTACTCTTTGATTGAGCTTTCTTCTCCTCCTCTCGTTTTAGACGTCTTTTGTCGCGCCTCGCCTGCAACATTTGCTGTTTTCGCAAAAGGCCTTTTGATTTGGACTTCTTATTGGCGTTATGCTTTTGCTGCTTCTTTGCAGCGTCTTGCAGAGATTTAGAAGTATCGACAGTTACCGCTGGACTCACCTCTGTACTATTGATATCTTTGGACGATCTGCGCAGGAATCGCTCTTCGATTTTGGGATTTTTAGCAACACGGAAGTCTTCTACGTAGACTAAGGCACGTTTTGAGGTTTGAACTTTATTTATGTTATCATGAGAGATTAATACTTCATTCTTGTTTAAGGCGGTGATATTTTCATCGGATGCATCCTTGAGATTTTTCCTATCGTGTGTAGTAAGATGTTTTCTGTGGGCCCAAAATCTGTCATGGATCTTACCACACACTTTGCACTCAAAAAATGTTAATAGACGGGCAAAAATGATTCTTCTTGTAAGAGTTGGGTCGCCCTCATGTTGGTCGAAACGCAGGTGATCGCCGGTGTATTGTGGATGGGTCTGGCGAATGTGTAACACCACCTCGCACTCGATACCCGAAAGGTATGGACAAATTGGACACCTCATGCTCTCGAAGATTTTACCTCTGGTAAATATGTCTTTCTTGATGTTCTTGTCGATGTTCATATTGTTGGTATTGGACTGAAATGAACAAAAAGTCTTAGGTTTGATAGGTTTTGTTTTTCTGTGGAAAGAGTATGCATTTAGGGGTTTAAAAATGGGCTAAAATCTTAGATATTCCAGCAAATCGACGATTCAAACTCACGCCTTCGTAGTAGGGACATTAATAATTATGACACGACATGGAATTAATGAGGGACTAGAAGAAGAAAAGGTGTAGTAGCCAAGTGCATGCTGGAAGTACTGCAGTAAATTTGGTTGGAGATTGACCATCGTACAAGCTGTGGCATCGAAGGCAAGGGCATGTGCTGGTTCAGATTCAGCGATGCGCTGTGACAGGAATTGGCTTTTTTGATACGCCTAAGTAATAATGTGTGAAGGCGAACATCCCCAAAACCATAAATCATAATCAAGAAGCCAGCTGTATTAATTCAATTAAGTCTTCGGATCGACAGCAATAGTCCGTGTCCCGAATCAAAATGAGGAAGAAACTGGATCCGAAGTCTTAATGGTTGGACACTGTCAAAATTCGATAGCGTACAGAATTTACGATCCATAAAAGAATACACTGATCATTAGCAGAGATGTTGTTTCCCTAAAAGACCAACCCTCAAAGGAAGGTAATTTTCAAAGAAAAAAATTACCAATTCTTTGTCTCCATAACCTAGAGAGTTCAGTGGGGCAGTTGCAAATAGTGTTGGTTCACATGTCGAGCAGAGTGCTCAGGGTCAGGTCGTGCAGAAGTTTAGTTTTACTCAGACATGGATTATGTTCCACAAACAATGGAAATCTCAACATCAGACAAACCTAGAAGATCAAAAAGAACAACGAAATCAATGAAAAAATTTTAATGTGAAATTGAGGAAACGAATGATCCACAAGGACTTATGAAAGTGCGATGAAGATAAGCAGTGGGAATGACACTGTTTGTCTCATTACTGCAAAATAGAATGTGAGAGGAAGCAGAGTTACCATTTGGAAAGAAAATTATGAATACAAGATGGGTGTTCAAGACGAATGTGAATGCAAATGGTGGAATTTATCGACTTGCTGCAAACCTTTTGTAGACTAAGAGGAAACTCATTCTCGACTTGGTGGGCTATAAAGTTCTTTGTTTGAAAAATCAAGATACAGTTTTGGATCTTGCGAATTTTCCTTTAAACTTCTACTAGTCGAAGGACGGAACTTGTGGTCAATTTTGAAGACAGCTTCACCGCTGGATTTAACCCACAAATTGAGTAATCAGTAGTCCCCACAATTAATGTCAATATAGCATTCCTTACCAGGAATAAATTGTTAGTTTGCTGTTTGTTGCCCAGCAGGTTTATGCTGTATAGTTCGGTTATAGGTTAAGCACTCATTTCGCAAGTGATAATGAAGTCATATTCAACCATTTCAAAAGAACTTAACCAGTTAAATGTAATAAATTTGTTAGGACATTTTGGGACCTTTGAAACCACATTCCTTTTGATATCATGAAGCATTGAACCAAAGCTGAAGTCTCTTATGGGATGTAGTCTTTAAGTTCCGACCGCTTGTACTATTGAACAATGATTAACCCTTTCCGGAAGGTGTTTAGACCCTCATATTTGATGCGATAAGAACAAGGGGGGAAAAGAAATATAATTGAAAGGAAGAGTGGTGTTTGTTTCAGCCCGTAACCGACTGACAATTAAACCTAGTGTACTTTAAAATCAAAATAGGCTTTCAACAAATCGAGGTTGTATTTCGATGAGGTAGATCACGACTAACTACGCCTAGGGACAACTTAATTAAATTTAAAGAAAAAACAAGTTAAATTCTCAATATTTAAATAAGAATTAACCAGTCGATGCAAACACAATAAAGCAAGCAGTAGACCGTTAAGATAAATAAAAAAAGTGTATTTTCAGCATAGGTAACTAATAAAATTGTTGACTATTCAAAGAAAACAAACAAATGCGAGTAGAAACTTAGCTGACGTATTTATGTTTTATCACAATATATACCTTTTTGAATGCGACTGCTGCAATACCGCTTACGGAATTTGTTGTGATGCCAACAACTGTACTGGCCGACTCCACTCGAATAATATCGTCTTCTTTTGGTATGGTTACACTCTCTTCATGCTCCGAATCCGACGAGTCAATCTTAATAATTTCAATTTCTTTCGATAGGCGATGAATGCGTATTGTTTTCTCTAAATTTTTGTATAGGATTTCGTCGTCGTCAACAACTACAGGCTCCTCTTCGTCGATGTTATCTTCGCCAACACTTTTATGGAAGCCCTGCAATGTAACTTCACAGTCCCAACAAATATTTTCGGAAATTTCTCCGCTTTCGTCGATCTATGGAAATGAAAATAAAGCATCCAATTTAATTTTGCATATTCGATTTTTTTTTTTTTTCACATTTTTTTCTCAAACGAAATTAGGTCGTACCTGTACGGTTATCGTGAGTGAACTTAGCTTTTTCTCGCTGTCAACAGCTGCTGGTGGATACTTTAAATTAAAACGTCCACGACAAATGCGACAAAATGAATTTTTCATATTTTAATTGATAAATGTAAATGGTTGCAAATGTGTTAATTAATTATCCTTTTTATGAGATGAAAAAAAAGGAAGCGGCAGTGTTTTGATTCAAATGTTAGCATTATTCGGCGGGCGACTGTATTTTGACATTTGACAGATTGGCGTCAAGAAAAAAAAAATGGAAGAGTACATTTTTGTACTGTTTGATTAGAAATGGAAGAACGGACTGTTAGATGTGAATATAAACTGCTGACATATTTTTTCTCCGATTTTTAAGCAGTGTGAAACGATGTGTAATTTCCTAAAACGAATTCCTCTTCGTTTTTTTTTTACTTTTTTATTACATGTACGTATTAGAGAGCTGCATGAATGGCAAAAAAACCACGTTCGAATGAACAATGCCAAAAATGAGTTGAATGAAATAGAATGCGAAGCCGAATATGTTTGAGTGAGTGAGTGCGGTCAGGTAGAACTCGGACGCACAACATTCAAACCAAAGAAAACGAATTGAATGAATAGGAATGCGTTGGAATAAGAGGTTGCGTTTCGAATGGATTCGAATGACAAAACGGGTTTTTAATTGTTGTCTTGTCGCGCATAAAGAAAAAGAAGAAAGGAAAAAACGACAGTCTACTGCTTGCGTCTCTTGAATCGAACGAAATGATTCATTTATTTTCATTCATTTCGCTGAATGCCGTCTGGTGTGAGACACAAAACGCACTCACATTGCTACTCATTCGTTTCATTGTGCGCCTCGCATTCACTCAATTCAATTCAATTCGTGTCCATTCAATTTAACGTATGTTGTGAGTGAAGTCATGCAGCTCTCTAGTACGTATACATGGCGTTAAAAAATCCGAACGTTTTTTTGTTTGCTTTTGTTTTTTTCTTTTTAATTACCTGTAAGGATGGAGAATGGTGGGAAAAAATCCGAAGGATATTTTTTTGTCTTTTGTTTTTATTTTTCTTATTAATCATATTACATGTACGTGTACATGGTCGTTTCGGGGAGGCGGGAAAAAATCCAAAATAATTTTTTTTTTCTTGTTAATCATATTATAGGAACGTGTGTGTACATGGTCGTTTACCTGGAAGGATGGACGATCACACACACCCGATTTCATGGCGCCTGCAGCTGGAAGCAAATGGAGCATTTTTTGTAAAATATTTTTGGACACAAATAAAGCACTTTTAGTGCATTGCGACAATCCCGCGCAATTTTTAAACGTCAATTAGATGCCCTTCAATAAAATTAGCATAATATCTTAGACACACACCCGATTCGAATTTTGTCATGCCATGTACTCCAACCCGATTCATATCATAAATCAAAATTTTCCGGTGGGTGGAAGGACGGAGTAGGTAGTAGCATCTCCAGCACATTTTAAACAAAATTTCGGAAGTAATAAAGAACTTTTAGTGCATTGCGACAATCCCGCGCAATTTTTAAACGTCAATAAGATGCCCTTCACGTAAACTACATCCACTTGGCTCCTGTCACACATATAAATTATACTTTCGCTCCTTTAAATTTTTTTGAAAAGCCATTTACACGTATAAATTATTTTTTGGCTCCTGTCAGTTTTCTTAAAACGTCATTTACACGTAGAAACATAGCGGAAAACCGTGAATTAAGACCGGGCTCAGTTCGTTTTATATCAACAACAATATTTTTTGTTCGTCCAAGCCAATTAGAAACTCGTATTATTCTTCTGACAATCAGTAGTCTGAAAATCTATTGCAAATAAACTGACACCGCTTTTTGGATTGGCTGTATTTTTTTTACACAATCAGTGACCTGAAAACCAATTGAAGTAATTAGATCACTTAATTACTACTCAAATCATTTTCCGAAAATGAATTAAAAAGTTATTTAAAGCCGTTTGTATTTTAATTAATTAAAAAGTAATAATTTTGTTATTGTTTGTCAACTAAATAAACTATATATATATATATAATTTATTAAAACAATGCAGATTTTATATGACCAGAGATTATTTATTTATTGTGACAAAGTTCGTTTCCCATTTGACACTGACGTTTTCAGAGCTAAATTTCGTATCTTTAAAAACATGTGAATTCCAAAAATATGGTGTTTGAAGGTGGTTTGAAGTCCAGCTTTCCATTATTGATGCTTATACATGACAGTAGTTTTAACAATGTTATTGCGTAGGTATGCGATTGTGTGTGTGAGTTGATGAGGATGGGTGACAAAAAATCAATAACATATAAGTCACAGACACAAAGGAAACGCAGGATTGTGTAATCTTGTATGTTTGATTATAGGCCAGGGTCACAATAACAGAATAAGTATATGTCGTTAACGATTGGTAATCCATATATTCGATTAGAATCGAATCATTTGCACAAATCTAGTAGAAGTGCTTGAGCGAGAGACAAGTAACGAACACTAAATACCGAATAACTGCTTGTTTGCATCTCTGAAGTGTTCGTTTGGTTTTCGAATAACCGTTCTTCTCGTAGAAAGAAGAGAAAATTGCTGCTTCGGGATTTTAATTCGGAATCAAAACCAGAACCCCTCACATATTCAAACGCCACAAACTCATGCCGAGATTAGTTCATAAACTAGCACCATATCTATCCAAACAACAGTTATTGTTCATGCTTTCCATTTTACAGGTAGGAAACTTGCAAATTTGGCCACAATTTTTGAATTGTTTTTTCTTCTGGTTTCAGGGGGCGTATGGATGTCGGCTATTATTATTATTTAATTCTGTGGTAACAACGTACCTTACTGTTATTGTCATAATAGGCAAGTTCCACTAACGAAACCCTTCGAGGTCTCCGAGGAAAAATATTGAATTTGTTTGGGATTCGTACCGCTATCCCGAAACGAAATAATTCAATTACATAGGAAAAGGAATAAGATTCAATGTCGGTAAGCCTTGATATCTGGACAATAAAAAGTACAAATTTAATTTGGTAAAAAAACAAATTTACTAGTACCTTCATACAAATTTAACATTTTATGTACTTCTACCGCTCTAATATTTTATTTTCAAATATCTTAACCCTAGGTTTTATGTTTGTATCAATATTGTGTACTGATCGCTTGTGAGAATTTCGCAAGAAACATGTCGTAAAACGCTCGGTACACACCTCGCATTTGTACGGAGTCTCCCCTGTGTGCGTTAGTCGCTCATGATCCGCCTTTGAAGTCTTCCGGGTGAAAGTTTTTTCACAGTAGAGACATTTGAAAGAGCTAGCGCCAGAGTGCCTCAGCAAGTGTCTCCTCAGATTTTGCCTGTGTCGAAAAGTAGACTCACAAATGTTACATTTAAATGGTCTTTCGTTTGTATGTAAGCTTAAATGACTGGTTAATGAACTTCGCGTAGTGAAAACTGATGGACATAATTCACATTTGAAGGGCTTTTCTTTTGTATGAACTTTAAGATGTTCGGTATGAATCGTCTTACTGGCCGATATCTTACCGCATATTTTGCAAATGTATGATATTCGTGTACCCAGCTTTCCGATCGTTGCCGTATTGTCAATTAATTCTGTGTCCTTAGTGTGTGTTTTTTTATGATTAATCATCAGGATTTGTAAAGGGAATCTGTAAATGAAAATTGGTAACATAAAGTTCATATTTTTGAACAACAGGCACCAACCTTTCACCGCAGAAATCGCATCTGAACCGTTTTTTATCGCTTGTAGGTTCCTTATCTGCCTTAAAATTGTGCACTTTTACTTTATGATTCTGCAAAATCTTTCCATTACTCAGGACAGCATTACAAATGTCGCACTGCGATATCTTTACACCGGCATGCTGAGCATGGTGTATTTTAAAATCAAAATTATTTGCTAGTATTTTTTCGCATTGCATGCATTTTATAAGGCCACTTGGGAGCTGTTGCTTATCGTGTGATTGCATATGTGCTAAATGTTTCTTGTAGGTTTCTGTAATTTTATCACAACGTTTGCATTTAAAATTTGAGCTAATCTTGGCTTCAGATTGCGGTTGTTTGCATATTGGTTTTGATTTACTTTCTTCGGAATCCGAGTAATTATCGCTGTGCAGAGCTTTAATATGGGAACGCAAAGCTGTTTCTCGTTTAAAGCTTCAAAAGAGATGTAAATATCTGACTTGCAATTACTTGTAAATTACTAGACTCACCACCTTGAGCATTCGTTACATTGATATTTGTGTGGTTCATCCCTCGTTTCGTTGGGCTCCTTGCATAGTTGTTTTGTTTGCTTTTAGGTAAATTAAAATTTAGTATTTAATATGTTTGTAGTTTATTGCTGATATTACATGTTCGTCAACTGCAAACTCTGGTTCTATGTGGATCTCGGGTTCCTCTTTGATAGCCTGTTGAATTTGGATGTTCCATGGTTCCGCTTTGCAAAGGACTTCTTCTATATTTTCGAAGTTGTACACTTTACCTTCTAACTCTGCTTCCTCGATGAATCTAAAGTTTCTTTCCCATTCATCATCTGATATGGTTGACTTACAATTTTCACATTTCGCGTTGTTGTCATCATTTTCCATCTTTAAAACAAAACAAACAAATTTATTGTGATATTCAAAACCCATTATATCGAACTTACGCCACATGCACTACAAAGAACAGTTGTCATAGTTTCATATGAAATTATAAAAATTGAGTTGCCTCAATTTAAATATGTGTTAATAGAATTTAAAATAACGCCGCAGATAAGCAAAATGCAATTAAAGAAAGTTCTCCTGCTCCTCTGTCAACAAAAAAAAAACAAGAACTATCAGGATTCGTAACGAATTTGCCGAGATCAGCTGGTGACGGCGGATGTGTTACAAAAGTGTCTAATTTTTTATACACATCTCTGTAAAAATGTAACTTGGATTTTTTAGTAGAAAATGTTCTTAAGAATGACAGATGCTTCGCGCATTTTTGGCAACTTAAGCAATTGACGCTTGACAGCACTTTTGACGACAGTTACAGTTCAGCCTTTAAGTACGCTAACCTCTGTCTTCTCTCAAAATTCGTATACTGTCAACATTTTTATATTATGTTTGAGTTTAGTGAATTTATAACAAAGGAAAATAAAATAACCTTAATTGGAAAAATATGGTAACAACATTAAGTAATTTATGTCTATTCTTATTGGTCTCTTCACAATGTCAGAGCTTCCTAAAGCCTGCACTTCCAACTGCAAACCGTTGTAGAACAGATTTAAAAATAATTGTATTGGTTTATCTCCTGTACGTATCTGCTGTCAAATTCCGTTTGGTAATATCAGAATTACCAGAATTCGATCGTACATGTCGATTTTCATTGACCCATCCTCAACTGTCAGAGTTTACTCCAACTACTGTCAGTGCTGCTCACCGTAAAGCAATAGCAGCACCGGCTGTGACTCCACTGGGGACGCTGTTGACAGAATTTGAAATGGGATCAATCAAAATTTACATTAATTTTCCTATTTGTTGAATAAGTGTGAACCACAGGGGTTTGTTGCTTGTCAAAAATGTGGTGAAATTGAAATTTCTTCATAATGTTATTTGCTTAAAGTAGTATATAATTTATTTTTCTTGGTTGAGTTAATAAGAGAGCCGGTAAAAGTATGGCCATCTCTTTCAGTTACGTTATACAAAAGTATAAAAATAAATATTAGGCATAAACAGCCCATACAGGACCTAAAGCCTAGCTTCTTCAACCATTGTGTGCGAAGTTATATTTTTGACACGAATAGAAGGACCTAGTTTAATGCCGATTCCGAACTGCAATTTATTTTCGAGAAGCTTCTCATGACCTTTTCCACTCTTGGATGTTGGTCAGACGTTTGCAAGAGGCGGGGCAGCGAATAAAAACTTTCAGGTGGTACAGGTCGGGATTTGAACCAGCGACCTCTTGCTTAATGGTCCAACGCACTTTACAACTTGCCACTGCACCCACACCCCCATGTATATATGTTTAAATGCCCACTTGGATTGTGGTTTTCGTTAGGAGATGACTTGCTTTTGCAATTATGTCAAAATAGGCATTTGAAGCCTATGCTGATAGTGCACAATATAACGACCATGTTTTAATACCATATCCCAGGGGTATATTAATTTGGACTCGCATAATTTGTAACAGATAGGAAGCTGAAATTTCGACTAAAGTCTCAAAATATTTAATTGTAAAAATCAGTTTGATACGCCTAATTAATAGAAAACGAAATAAAACTTAACGCCTATTCGGTTCGACCGAAGCGAACTGTAGCCTTTTCTAACGTTTTGTGCAATAAATAGCACAATTTACTTAGCGAAACAAAATATTCAATGCAGTTTTATTTTAAAGAGAATTCTTATTTACATATTGCTTCGAGCTGTACCTAAACAACTTCTTGACTTTCTGATGGAATCGTTTTTATCGCTAGCGATTCCACACCATCATCTTCTTTAGGCACTTCGGTTTCGCAATAACTACGTTTCTGTATGAATTGGCCGCTCCGCTGGCGGCGCATCCGGGGTATCTTTGCATCACCCAAGTGACATTTGCGTTCATGGTCTGCACGAGTGTAATTGAAGACAAATGTTCTTTCACAACAGCGACACTTGAAGGGCTTTTCCCCAGTGTGGTGTCGCAGGTGCTTTTTCAGACTTTTCTTATGGCGATAGGTCGCCTCACATACATTACATTTAAACGGTCTATCGTTCTCATGCAATCGCAAGTGATGCGCCAGCGCATTAGCCGTAGCTATATTATCGCCGCACTGCTCACACTTGTACGGCTTCTCCTTCGTATGAATGCGTAAATGCTCTTCGTGACGGTATTTGTTGTTCGAAGTCTTGGCGCATATTTTGCACACGTAAAGCGTTTTTCCTTCGCCCCTCTTAATGATTGTCATTTCCTCTATTCTCTTTATCACATCCGTGTGACACTTTTTGTGATGCCCCATAAGAAGCATTGAAGCGAATCTGCAAATTTAATTAATTAAGCATAATAACATGAAAATTAAAAACCATGCATCTTACTTTTGATTGCAGGTAACGCACTCGAACTGTGTTTCCTTTTTTGGGACTTCACGTTTATGGACCCGTAATTTATGTTTTCGCAAGCTCGACTTGTTCGCCAGGAATGCTTTGCATATATCGCACTGGAAGACGTCTTCAACATGCATTTTCTCATGTCGAGCATATTCCCGGTGGGACATAAAAATTCCATCACACAGATCACATTTCAGGAAGCCACTTGGAGTTTTTTTTAGTTTTTCCAGAGATGTTGTCTCGGTTAGACTATCCGGTGGAGCTTCATGGATGACAATATGCTTAACATGCTCTTCGTAGCTGTCGCTTATTTTTTCGCATGCAGTGCACTTGTAGACCATGTGACGCTTCAAAGGTTTTTTTTCTATTTTTGAATCGAACAGGATCGAGGTAGGACTGGAATTGGTTTTAAGCTTGTTGGGTTTCTTTTTTCTTGAGTTGTGGTTTCCAGAGTCAGACTCATCGGAGAGCTGTTCAAGCTTTCGCTTTATTTTGGGCGATGATTTTGTGTGCCTTCTGCTTGACTCGTCTACGTCATCTTCTTCTGGGGGTACGTATTCCGAATCACAGGAATCGCTCAAGCTCGGAGACACTTCACGTTTTGAGTTTGATTCTGACTTGCAATGAGACGAAAAACTTGAGAAGCATGCTTTTGGGTCATCATCTGGGTAGTGCACTCGATGCATGTGGGCCTTCAGCGATGCCTTTCTTTTAAAGCTTAAAATATAAAAAGGAAGCAAATTAAATAGAGTTGTGACTACGTGTCAGTTAAGGTGTTCAACTCGGAGAATGTGCTGGCCTATTTATAGTAAACTCGGCCAGCTAACAAAACCTAAAATAAGTAAGCCTGGGCAGCGCTACAATAAATTATGAATATTAACAACATGCATGTGGATTGCAACAGGTGTTTGTTTTGTTTACCCCTTGGAACACTGTTCACACTTATATGGTGTTTCAGGTATTGTAATTGCAATTTCACATATTTGCCGTGGCTCAATGGTAATGGAATGGTGTACTTTCTGGGGTGTTTTATTCGACTCATTTTCTCCTGCACTGGATCCATTTGAAGTCTAAAACAAACTTGTTACTCAACTACTTTTGAAAAGTTTAAAATGACTTACTGCACAAAATTCTACGAAATTATTATTTACATTTCCATCCCTCTCCACTTTGCAGTGATTTTGTTCAGGGAGTATCTCAAAGAACACACTTTCATCGTTGACATCTTCCAACTTGTAGACTTGTCCTTTTAACTCGGCTTCCTCAATGAAACGATAATCGTTTTCGCACTCGTACGCTTCGGAATAGGCTACATCCGTAAGGGATGCTTTACATATCTCGCATTTTACAGCATTCGGGTCACTTTGTTCCTGTAATTGACGAATAAATTACTTATATTGTATGACTGACCGTCTTTTACATCTTCAGGGTACTTACGTTGCATGCACTACACCGAATATCAGTCATTTTGGGTACGTGTCATGTACATATACATGCGTTTTAAAAATTAATAATTAAAATGCTTATTAAAGGAATTCAAGCAAAACAGAACAAGTAGGTAAACTTATTACAATTCCAACTAAAAACCATACAATGTATTGAAATTGCACTTTACAATACTTCATGTCAACTCTTGACATTGATAAGAGCTGTTCGCGTTTCTATTAGCTCACTGCCCTGCACTGTTTGTTTTTGAATTAGTTTATTTTACCTACCATGGCAAATGCAAAAAAAATCTTTCAAGATCTGATTAAAATGGCAGCCCGATGGCAGTGAAACCTTCAGCAAGGCGTTCCACTTACCGCAAAAAGAAGTGTGTTGTTCGCGAATAATAAAAGGTTCGCTTGCTTATTACAAAAATCTCAAATCAATTTCACTCCCGCAGTTTCTAGCCGAAAACAATACGTTCGAACCGCGATATTTTGGGCCTTTTTCGTATACAAAAATAATTATGTATATGTATATGTATATGTATATAATATCACACACTTGAAAATCTTCAGTCAGATAAATTTAATAACGAGCAAAAGAAAATTGTTTAAATGCCTGTAACTTTCTGCATTAACTTTTTTTTTAAAAGAATTAATTTACAAAACGAGGAGTTTCAAACTAGGGGGGAGTTCTTTTATGTATATTTATATCAAATTTATTGTGCATATTTCATAAATTTAAGCTTCGTCATTCCTTGGCTTTCAGCCGATGTCGTTGCTATGCTCGAAAAAGATGTGCAGCGAAAGCCATGCAGCGAAAGCCTTGCAGCGAACTGATTTTATATGGAATATGACACACAGCTTGCTGCATGTCAATTCGTGCTGCAAGTTGTCTCTTTTTGTAAATTGGGTGCGCGGTATCCACCACGCAAAAATTAATTAATTAAAGTCTGTCGCCACTGATTTTGACAGCATCCGTCATTATTTTTGTATTGCGAATTTGCGAAAAAGGAAGAAGAATTAATTGAGTTTGTAAAGAAAATTTGTTTTTATATGTAAAACCTTTTCATCGTATAACAATTTATACGTAAGGGAAAAAAAAGTAATGAAAACAATTAAATAACATTTAATATTTGTTAATGAGTACGTATGTCTCGGGTGCAGCGAAGTAAGCAGCGATGCATGCATCCCTTCTGCGTGCTAAATTATTAAAAATTAATTTATTATTTTGTTTTTATGTCGTGGTGGTGTTGTCGGTTGCAGTAGATTTAGAAATAGAGAAAACTTGCAGTACTGCAACCCATGCAGAATTTACATGTATTTCCTCAAATTAAAATTTTTGTGGTTTATTTCCACTACTTGGGCATTAAAAGTCTATTTCATCGGTTCATCGAAGCTAAACGGCGTCGTCAACAAATAAATTATTCGTTATTGGTCAGGTGAAACCCTCATGTACCTCATGGTTGGTTTGCCCACATGCCCACGTATACCATTTTCGCACGAGATTAGAAAGATACGTAAAATACGTGACACTCATATTTTCATGTTGAATGGCGCTTTCCCTTGAAAAATTTGGCACAGCAACAGACACTCGAGTTTTTGGGTGCATTCATTTCGTTCGATTCAATAGACGCAAGCAGCAGATTATCGTTTTTTCCTTTCTTCTTTTTCTTTATGCGCGACAAGACAACAATTAAAAACCCGTTTTGTCATTCGAAACGCAACCTCTTATTCCAACGCATTCCCACTCATTCAATTCGTTTGGCACTCACTCACTCACTCAAACATATTCGGCTTCGCATTCTATTTCATTCAACTCATTTTTGGCATTGTTCATTTGAACGTGGTTTTTTTGCCATTCATGCAGCTCTTTAATATTGAAGTTCTTACAAAATACTTTTTATACCTCCTTAATTTTCTAACACTAATAATTCAACACCAAAACGTTACAGGCGAGACAAAAAAAGAAATCTAAGACCTGAGCCGCGGAACAAAGAAATATAATTTCAAACTAGAACGGCAAATTTCTGGCTCTAAATTTCTGTAGTTTTCCTCTTTGAATGCCATATTCTTTGGGTTGTTATTTTTGTTGATGCTGTATCTATTAATAGGGACCCGGTGCGATGTAATTCGAATTCTGCAAACAGAAGAACTTAAAGAAAATACAACAATTGAGAAAGAAAGAACAAGATCTATGTTCAAAAGATGATATCGGTTACTCCTGGCTTCAGTTCGAATTTAGTTACATGTAAATGTTTTCGTTCCCCTTGCCGACACTTGAATTCAATGTATCTTAAAATGATGGTGTATTCGCTGCCAGGTAGAACGTTGTCTATGGAAGATAGAGTCTGCTTACGTTAAACGAAAACAAAATAAACACCACATTACCGACTAGCCGCTGTCAAAATCAGCACGTTTTCATATGAGTGGGATAATAGTTTTTGTTTTTGTTAAAGTTGACCTGAGCACGCGTGATTTTAACTTTATTTCATTTATTATCACCAATTTTCAGTGTACCAAATCAGATTGTATCTATCTGCCAAAGGATTAAGTTTTAAATAAATTGTTTTCGAGTGAATATTCATCGAAGTAACAGCAAACATGGCTGAAGTTGTGAGTTGCATACAGGAACGTACAATTCCCGAGTATGAATTGATGCGAAAGCATCAAGTTTTTTCCGATGAAAAAATCAGGTTCGAGTATATAATACAGTTCTTTCGTGCATAAATAAAACGTCTTTACAATATCTTCCAAATTTCTAATTGTAGAAGTATTATAAAAACCCGAGAAAACTATCAATACAAACTGAGTAAGAATGCTAAAACTATCCTCGATTATGGCGAGTTCATCATCTATGAAAAGAAGCTTCATGGCCTTGTCACCACTATTGAAAATGCACGAAAAGAAAAATTCCCCGGCTTAAGAGCAGCTATGGCCAACCGTATTGTACGCATGTACAGGGAAGCTCTGCGTGGGTACCCAGAAGAGTACCGCCTGTGGCAGGCATATCTTAAATTTTGCAAAATTAATTTCGAGTCTGAGGTGCCCAATGCATACGAGAAACTTATACAGGTACATGATTTTTGTATATAAGTAAAAGGGGAAGTATCAAAGATCTGTTTTGACCATCCACCCATTTGTTGCAAAACATATCGACTCATTCCAACACCTCCTCAACATTAATAACCTGAACCTTAACCTAAATTATTCATCAACAATTCATTACAACGCTATAATTAGAAGATCAAATTTAAAACCCAATTACAGCATTATTTCTATTTTTATCCTCTTATCCTTTTCCTTACGTTTTTATTTTAATTCTATAATAATCCTTTCCTTTTTTAATTTCTTTGTCAAAAAGCTGTCATTTGTAAATGTGCATATGTATTACTAAAAAATAAATTAATAAATGAAAATAAAAGAAGCATCCCTTTTATTATGTTCAGAGGCCGGCGTCTGTTTATAAGTTCCCCGAAATCACTATTTTGCGCTTATTAGTATCGAATTTGACTTTCTCATTATAATTTATTATTATTATTTGTTTGTTTTAGAAACAAGGCGAAAATCCAGCTGTGTGGGTGAATTGCGCTGCATGGTACCACTCCCAGGGCAACAATATTGACAAAGTCAAAAGCATATTTTTCCGAGGACTACAACGTCATCCAGAGAGTGAATCGTTGTACACGGCATTTTTTAACGTTCTTCTATCGGAGACAACTACACAACCAAAAGAATTTCGGGAAGCCAGCTTGGAGCGTGTAACTGCCATATACAACACTGCTAAAAAGAAGATTTGTAACGTTGGTTTCTTATCAAACCTGCTTAACCAGTGCGAAGACGAGGCCTACGTTGAGTTTAGCAAACCTCTTCAGAAGCTTATCATCAATGACATGATGGAACTGTATCCCCGTGAAGAAGCCGTTTGGGATCTGTTGGCAAAGCGAGAACTACGTGGTTGTAGCATGTCTGAATTCTTAGATGGTCATGTAATTGCAACCGATCCGGACGAAAGAATGGATACAGATAAAGAAGAAACCAAAGATAAATTGGTCACCCACAAACGGACTTTGAAGAAGCGTATCGAAATGTCGTTTAGTGTTTATCAAACTGCAGTTAACACGGTAAGTTCTCAACATATTTTTTTTTTTTGTTTTCCAGTTGAAAGTTGCTAATTTTTTCTGTTCTTTATTTCCAGCTCAAAACTCCATTAATGTGGTCAATGTTCATTAACGCAATGATGGAGTTGAATACCGATCTATCCACCCAGCAGGTATTAAAGCGTCATAAGTTGGCCATTGCCTTTAGAGGTGCCCACGAGAACAATTGTATGTCTGAGGATCATTACTTCGCATACATAAGTCTTCTAATGGAGTCCAAATCCAATAAGGAATACATTGTCAACATACTGAACGATGCAACGGAACGTCATGCATCTGTAAAATTGTGGGAACAATATATGACGTTTTACATAATAGAGGACAATCAACCCAAAGTCTATGAAATTTTTCGTAGAGCTATAAGCAAAGTAACCTCGAATACTTATCCCTTATGGAAATTGTGCTTGCAGTATTACCAAACTCGGTACGACGATCAGTTGACCAGAATGCAGGGAATCTTCAAAGAAGCATGCAGGCACCCGGATCCACAATTTTTAGCTTTTCGAACGCAATACTTGGAATGGACTCTCGTTAATAATACACTTCATCATGCCCGTAAAACGTATGCAACTTTGCTGTCGCTGGTACCACCAAGCTTGGATGTGCATCAAAAAATGATTCAATTGGAAAATCAGACTGTAAGTTGGGCGAGAATTGATATTATTTGAAAGATATAAAATGTTGGTTAAGAAGTGACAAAAGGTGATGACTGTAATGCGAATTCTAAACTCGGCCTCAGAAGAGTGTTGTTCTACTTTTTTTTTGCAATTTTAAAATGAACTAAACACGCCGAAAGCCAGATATCCACTTGCATGTAGGAACAGCAAAACTATGGAAAGATCCTGACAAATATCAAATAAACAAGTTGGCCTAAAGCAGTTTAAATGCCATTTGAAATGTTTAAAGTTCAGTAGGAACAGCGGGAAAGTAGGAACAGAAAAGCAGACTAACAGAAAATCGTTTTAAATTGAACCTTATACTTAAATATGTATTCAATAGCTTTGCCCTTCCTATTATAACACAGAATTACCTACTTCATTTATCGTCAGACTACTAGCGCTTGACCGAGCTTTAGGTTCGTACATAGGACACATGTAGAATAAATGTTTAAACTAAAAACATAATACCTAATGTTGTTTTTTTACCGCTTTCTAACAATTCTTTAATTATTTTTTTTCTTTATTTTCCAGCTTAAACCCGATGCTAACAGATTGAGGGAATACTACGAAAACGCTATAAAAGATTTTGGGAAGACCCGCTGCGATGTTTGGCTTGATTACATTAAATTCGAACGTCATAACGAACCGAAGCGAATGACTCATTTATATGAGAGAGCTAGGAAGACGCTTCTGCCAAAATATGTGGATAATTTTATTACCGAACATTGCCTTTTGACTATTGATAACCCGGAAGATGATAATACTAAGGTCAAAGCAAAGAAAAAGATCAACGGTAAAACCGCTATCCCAGCAGCCAATGACAACGCCGATAAAAAGAAATAATCAAGAAACTATTTTTAACCTTTTATTTTTGATAGTGTTAATTTAAACAAAGTTAAAATAAAAACAGCTCAGCACACATCATTAAAACCATAAACAATATTTCACGCGTAAACTATATTTTATTGTATGAACAACAATATATTTTAAACCACAAGAGATGAGGAATTTTCAAGAACCGATTTAAATCAGTAGTACTGTAATTCAACTTGATTTTCTTTAATTAAAATTACTGTTAAGTATTTGGTAATTTGGTACATAATTAAATAATCTCGTTTATTTCAATGTGACCTAATAATATATAGATATTTTTTATTCAAGAAAATGCTAATGTCCGAATAAAAGATTATGTTATACGTTAGACTGGAGATTTTTTTTAAAATGCTGTGAAACGGGGAATATATTCAGGGACTGCAGAATCGAATTTCTAAAATGCGTTAACTGTTCGAAAAATAGAGATAAGCTTAAGCTATCAAATATAGCCGGTTCATGATTGCAGTGTCACAGTGCAACGAAAGAAGAAAAATGAGTACACTATAAAATGTTTGTGCGTGTACCTTGGAGGTATGTGCAGCTTTATTCAAATAGAATTCATTACTTATGTACATGATTTCCGACTTTAGTTGCGATTCAATTGGTCATGTTTTTAACTAAAGAAATAAAAGACTATGAAATTAGAACTACAGAATGAAAAGGTCCAAATTTCCAATCATTAAAACGAAATCGCAAATAACATTTCTGCATGATTTGCCTATGGATAAAATGTTTTGATTGGTTGGCCTTAAAAGTCGATTTACAATCGATTCAAGTTTGATTTTTTTTGCTGTTGGAGTTAACCTAAACCAGGCCAAGGTGGGTTTGTCTGCAATCGAGGTCGTGGCTGGTTTTTCTGGGTATTATTCACACCGATTACCTTGAAAGGGTTAAAACTATCGCCGGCTCATATAACGCAGAGCTGCTGGATCGATTCCAAGCCGATTTCAAACAAAAAACGTTCGGCGAAGAAAAAGTTATTTTTCACCAGGATAAGGCACCAGTTCAGGTTACGAATTTTCTCTGCAAGTATTTCTTGAGGCAATGGCTCGGACGTAAGAGATTTGGATCAATTGAAATATATAAATCGCCCAACAGTAGCAACAAGGTAATCGGAACATGCATCCATTACAGAAAAATAGGTTCTGTGATTTTCAGTTCAAATTAAAGTTTACTCTATAGAATGAATAGATAAAAAAGTTCTTGCATTGAATAATAAGTCAATTTCAAATGTGAAATTACTCAATAAAAAAAACAAAAATCATAAAAATAATTCGAGCCGCAAATAATGCGTCCAAAGCAACAGTTGATTTAGAAATGTCATGAAAAATCTACAATTTAAAGAATTACTGGTAATTTTGAATTCGAAATCGCGCCTTAACTTATTACAAGTTACAAGACTTTTTTCTATGATGCAATGACTTAACTCAACATCCCTTACTTCAGATTAATTTGAAATTGCCATCACAAGAAATCTTGCAATCGTTATAGAAAAGATTATCTGTCTATGTGAGTACTTTACGCTTCTATAGTAATTTTCGACAAAATATCAACAAATTTAAAAAGTTGAATATTCAAACGTTAATTTTATTGCTCTTCAGTTTTTAAAGCGCTTTCAGGTACAATTTTTGCTACTTTTCGCGGTTCTTTTACAAGGGTGTCTGGACACTGCATTTCAGTCCAACTAACTGGCACCATGGGCACGCCATAGGGACCACTTTCATTGGCCAACGCAACTACCACTCCTAGCTCGTTTTCTGCTGTGCTTAATTGGTAGCTGGAAAGTTCCGTCTGTGGAAGCTGTAACGAGAATATATTTAACAAAGTCCCATTTGCTTTGTAAAATCAGACTTACCACTCTGGCTAGTATAATATCACCAGGGCGGAATGATTTGTACATTTCCACGCGATCCTTTTCTGTGGCACGTACATCCTCTTTTCTGAGAAGTCCTCTGAAAATACAGTAGTCAATGAACATGTATTCTTTTTTCACCTGGCTATATTACCTATAAGTTCTTTCTAAAATATGATCTCCGATGCAAATAATTGAACATTTAGCGAATCTTTGTGTGACCTGTTGAACTCGTGCAGTCACAACGTCCCCGGTTACAGGTACAATTGTTTGATTACCGACGCATTTAACTTCAACAAATTTGAACTACAAATATTTGGAATAAGTAAATATTTTATTTAGAGGGTTTTATATTTTCTATAAGCACCTTATCCTGCTCCCTAATGTTAACTCTCCCAGCAAGAGTGGAGTAGATGTAGCCTTGGCGTTCGTATGTTCCTTGTCCGGCGACTGTATTTTCATCTGATAAGCATAGCCGCTGTCCGGGTAAGCAAATTAAATTCATTTTTGTTCACTTTCTTCAAACTTTTAATTAATTTACTTGATTTGTATTAAAATAAATGCGGTTAATAAAATGAAAACATGTCAAAAGTAATATGTCAAAAAGCATGTTCATTTTTTTGACATATAATTGGACCTGTTTGCATATAGATCTGAAAACGTCTTGTCGCAAAAAAAAAAAAAAAGCTTTTGACAAAACAGAAAATCGTCAAACTAATTTCCACCAACATAATTTCGTGCGCAAAATTGAGAGAAAATCCTTTTATTATTCTCCTTTTTATTTAGTGAAAACGCGAGAAGATTTCTTGCTAATCTTTACTCATAATTTTGGTTTATCTTTTGATGGAAACGTAACAAAACTTGTTACAAACCAATAGGTTTGTGTACACGAGATTAATTCCTCCTGGAGGAAAATTGGTTTACATCGTTACTTCAAGCGTACACGGGATGAAATATTTTAGTACACTTCACTATGTAAAAATTTGTATATATGTATTAGTTTTCCATTTTGTTCATCCTCGTGTACCAAGACCCAATGTGCTCGAGTGAATCATCGCAAAACGTTCGAAAATATTAATCGAACGAACCTATAAACACAATTCTCTTAACGTCAGTTTTGACATTTTAAAAACAAACGGAAAAGTGCTTACATTGTGCGCGCATTTTCAAATTAAAGCCCTATTTATCTATAAGTGCGACCAGAATTTGTTTAAAATAATGTCTCTTTGGGTAGATAAACACAGACCTCGGGAGCTATCCAAATTGGATTACCACAAAGTAAGCAGTTTTCAAATAAATTCCAAAAGTATATTTTAACCGAGGTCCTAATAGGAGCAAGCAAAACACTTGCGGAGCCTTAGCAAGCAAGGAGATTTTCCCCATCTAATGTTTTATGGACCTTCAGGTGCTGGAAAGAAAACACGGATAATGTGTCTATTGCGTGAGCTATACGGTGCAGGAGTCGAGCGGTTAAGAAACGAAACAATAACATTCACAACTCCTTCCAATCGTAAGGTCAAAGTGATGACTGTCAGCAGTAACTACCATTTGGAGGTGAACCCTTCAGATGCCGGCATATACGATCGGGTGGTAGTGATCGACCTTATAAAAAAAGTCGCCCAGACCCACCAAATCAATCCAAATCATCAACGTGGGTTTAAGGTTATTATCCTTTCTGAAGTTGATGAACTGACTAAAGATGCTCAACACGCACTACGTCGCACTATGGAGAAATATGTTGCTACCTGTCGAATTATCCTTTCAGTGAATTCAACATCACGTGTAATTCCCGCCATTCGTAGTCGTTGCTTGGGGATTCGAGTGTCGGCTCCATCTCAGGATACGATTGTGAGCATCTTAAAGAGCACATGCAAGAAGGAGGGACTTAACCTCCCCTCAGAACTTGCTATTCGAATTTCGGATAAATCGGAAAGAAACCTACGTCGCGCGATTCTTATGTTGGAAGCTGCCAAAGTCCAACAGTACCCGTTTACATCGAACCAAGAAATCACCGAGCTCGATTGGCAAGTTTTCCTTAAAGAAACGGCCAATCAAATACTTTTGGAACAGACCCCAGCTAAGTTGGGAAAGATTCGTGACCGTCTGTATGAGCTATTGTGCCAGGGTGTCCCACCAGATATGATTTTCAAAGGACTTGTTGAAAATCTGGTTAAAAATTGTGACATGTCACTGAAAGCAAAAACCCTTGAATACGCAACGCTCTACGAACACCGCATGATTAATGGTTCCAAACACATATTCCACTTGGAAGCTTTCGTCGCCAACTTCATGAACATCTACAAACAGTATATAACTGATTCTTTGATGATGGATGAGTTTTAAATTTTGTCAGTCTTCTTTTTTTTGTTAAATTAATTATAAAATAAAAATAAAATCTTCCAAAAAGAGTTAATTTTATTTAAAGTATAGAAAAAAGCGACTGAACTCATGTTCTCAGCGCCTGACGATCTCTTTCAGTTTGGTGGGCCATCTGAATTTTGTTCTCCGATGTACGAACAGCGGTTTCAAGGTAGGTCTGAATGAGTTCTTCTAATTCCACAAGTGCCTGCTTGTATTCGACATCAACTTGAGAATTTAGCTTGAGTCCGTGCAGAAGAAGGTCTAAGGAATTCAGCGGCAGGCACATTTCGCGATTGGTAATAGCAATGGGTTGTTTGAAGTCGAAGTATTCACTACCCGCACCAAGCATTGCCCAAAGTATTTCTTTAGCCAGATCTGTTGCCTCGATCAAACGGCAATGGCTAACGAACAAGCGAAGCAGTTCCGAGGAGTTGGCCGCCTGCAAAGAAAAAAATATTTTACATCTAATGCAAGAAATGTCACTGAGAATGAATGGCAATCCTTTCAACAATGAACCGATAGCATAAACTAACCTTGTATGCCGAATACAACCACTGTGGAATAAATGCGTTCAAACTAAGCAGTTTGTTCACAACACTCTTTCGAATCAATGTGGTATCCTCCTCCTCGTTGTCCACGACTAATTTTTCCAATAGCGACCACGCCATATCTGCTGCGCTACTTTTATGTGGGAGATCTAAAGGGAAAGAAAAGATCCAATTAAAGTGTTTGTCTTCACCCAAAATCACACAGTCAACAAAAATACCAGCTAAATCGTTTATTTGCAGCCATGACCACGGTTCGTTTACATTTTCATCCGCTGTTCGGACGCAAGCTGCCGTAAGACTATCAAATATTGGCAGCAAACTATGTTCAAATCCTTTGGCCAGCTTTAAGGCCGACGTAAATAGTCCGCAATTCGCTAAAATGACAATTAATTCCTGCGAACCTGCATGCAAGAATGAAGCAAAATCTTTTTGATGATCGGACAGCACAATCAGTGACTCAGTTTGTAAGAGTTCTTTGCGAATGTCTTTGATTTCGAGAACAACCACATATTCCTTGCCGATAACATCGTCGACTTCCATATTTTCATTGTTCATAGAGCTGCTACTAGCGTAATCATCTCCGATCACCGGCTTGGCGATCCACCGATATTTCGCATCAATCAGATGCAACGAGTTTATACACACCAAAAGGGAGGAGCAGCGCTTCTTCATCGCCTCCACGGAAACACTTTCAAGATGTAAACGCATTGCCTGTTCGTACATTACAGAAGAAGCCTTACGCATGTTACCATTGTTCACATGGAATGCGTATAAAAAGTCATAGATCTCGTTGTCATCGATGGCAAGCGATCTAGCTCTGGATTCAACAATATTTTCAAACTCATCGTGTAGGCCCACGTACGGGAAGTGCATTAGTAGATCCAAACGCTTTTTATTGAAGAGCGTCACCACCAATTGTCGCAAACAGTCTTTTCGCCGCGACAACTCTGCATTATAAATTAACGAGTGATAAGCCTCTTCGTAATGGTCCAGCATGAGGTGATTGTTAAATACAATGGATTGGAACATTGGCAACTGCGGATCGTTTTTCTCGAGAATACCTATAGCAACCTGGGCCATTGAAATTATGTGATCCAACGCGTTGTGCTGCTCAAACAGCTGAATTACTTTGAGGTAATATTGAGCAATAGCTTGGTTGTGGCTAAGCTCCTCTTCGCCCTTTAATATCTTCTCGGTCATAAATTTTTCTGTGAGAACGCCCTTTGCGCATTGTAGAAATAAATCATAGGCTTTGTGAGTCTCACCGTTGTCCAACAGCGATATGGCCAAAATGAATTGTCCTACAAAAAAATTGTTCATTATTCAATATTTTCTTTTTATCAAAATAAGAGAAACGCCTCACTTGAACAGACATTCCACTCGCACCAACTGTTTAACAGCCGCACATAATCCTCAACTATAATGTGTTGACACGTGCTGAATAACCACTCTCCAAATGTAAAGTTAAACGATACTGTCCAACTAAAAGTAGATGAAATGAGCAACAAAAACGGTTTCGATGATTTAACTTACATGAGTTGACTGACGATTCTTGCCAGGGGGATCAATGTCTGCTGCCAGTGAGGACTATCCAGCGATTTGCATACTTCTCCATATAGCGACAGTGCTGTGTATAGACCCTTCGAACTAAGGAAAATACGAAGAAGTGGCGACGAATGATTCTTGCACCCGTTTAGATATATCTTAGGTCCTCCGTTGGTAAATTGTAACATATTTAAGCGTTGAATACTACTCTCCCTAAAAAATGAACAATGCAATCGCTAAAAAGAGATTCAATTTAGTGGCAAGTTAAAAATATTACATTGTGGAACATGCTGCCAAGTTGACGGGAGTTTCACAAATCCACACCATTACGTAGTAGGACTGCAAGAAAAGCACTGTATCGGGCATGAATTGTGACCGAATAGTTTCCAAAATATCGCACGACAGCGAGTAAGTGTCGATTAGAATCTGTTGCAGGATCAAGAGATTACGGCACAAAGCGAAACTTAAGTAGAAATATTTTTTTAGCGAGTTTTTCTTTTTGAAAAAGCAAAAGATCTAACCTTATTAAGGAAGTTTGACGAACAGATTCCGAAATCAGCGAAATACCAATGTGACTGCCAAAGAGACCACCGATTGACATCATAAACCGAGACGACTGTATACGAGCTGACAGAGACGTTTATTAGTCTTGGATCTTAAAATGCAAGCAACAAAAACTTACTTGAGTGAGTTTGCATGCTCTCGGGACTACCATTGTCCATGCGAAGGTTATCCAAGAGCAAAGCCATAGGAGAGCGTAAATCGCTAATGGCTTGGATTTTTTGTCGAATGGTGACTATAAAGTTGCTCGGAAGTATCTGAAATAAAAAATACTTTGATTTATTAATGCCGAGATATCACAAAAATAAAACCAATATATGGCTTCCCTGTTTATTTGTCCTTCTTACTAAAGGACGTTTTTCATAAGACATGCTGAAAACAAACAACCTACCTCCTTTTCCTGGTCACCTGCCATTATCTCATCAACGAGCTTGGTAATAAGTACATTCGGCATCTCCAACTGATATAGCTTCTTGTCCAAGTCCATTTTTACATCTTCCGGCAGCCATTGCTCAAGCTGTGCTAATATCCCCACTAAATTGACTAGATCCTCGCCGACCTGTTCGTTGCCAGCAAAATGAACAGATATGACGTTCTCCATTTCCACATTCTCTCCTGAGACCATTAAATGTTCAAGCGTTTCACATGGTCGTAACATAGAAAACGTATTCTTTTTAACGATACAAATCGCGTCGATGGGATCAAGAATCAGCAGACCAACTGGCTGACACGCTTTGATGTGATACTGTTCACAGCACGAGTAAAAGCGCTCCCATAAACGCGTCGAAATCTCCAAATACTCATCATCACTAATGTCGAAGTCTTTGACTTCGTTCTGTATTTCGTCTTCAACGGCCTGACACACTTGCTCCTTGAGAGCTACAATGGACATTTTTGAGTCAAAACGAACACTTGATCGGCGGAACATCTGGAAAATAGAAAAACGTGTAGGTATAACATGGAAGGCAAAGTCGCGAGCTTTTCTTACAAAAAGAGCCTTGCAAATTACTGGGCTTTCGAATTTCCGGAAAATATAAGAACAATATGCTTCACGTGGGTCCATTCCATTTTCAACGCCTACACAATAACGATCTGGGGGTGGCTCCATTGCGGCTGATACCCAATTAATTCCGGTACCACTCTGGAGGCAAAAGTTTGATATGCTGAACTCGCCTTCTGCGTTACACCAAAGCGCCCAAATCCTTGACTCGGACGCGTCGAAATCTGCTAAATCTGATTGTGGTGCAGAAATGACTTTCTTTCGAGTCAAATAGTGGTTAGATGCTCCGTCTGAATGGATTTCAATACACACAAACTCAGATCCCATTGAATGCGAGAGGAAGGCGCACAAAGTGGTTTCATTAATCTTTCGCAGGGCATTTGTTTGAGCTAAATGAGGGCAAATTAAGTGAACACATTGAAATCAAATCAGATAGCAATACTTACGTCCTTGCATTCGTGATTCAGTACCATCGCGGATGCAGCTAATCGAGCAGACATTTTGTAACGAGGATGTTGACCACATTCGAAGCTGATCATCTCGGTACAAGGCAACAAGAAAGATGTGCCCGTTAATATGGTTAAACACCAGGGAAGTAGCACATTCGGCATCAGATGAGTTCGATTTACCACTGCAATGTTATCATATATGTATTTCGTATAATGATCCATAACGATTCTTACTTACATTAGTGCTCCTTTTATGTTCGAAAACAGTCTAGGCATAATGTGGTGTTCTTTGAGAACATGAGCTACTGTTTGTCCTGAGTGACAGTTCATCAAATACAGGGTCAGTTGGTTCTGGTAAGCCAAAGCGAAGTATGCCTCCTCGCCGTTGAGAGATAGCAAGCTAGCAGCTGCGTGAGGAACTGGATTACCTAAGAATTAGTTTGGATTAGCTATTCACAGCATTTGCACTTCTACTCACTTGAAGAGCTATTCTGTCCAATCACGTAGAAACTAGATGGATCCCGAGCAGAATTAGCGTTAGCATCACGAAATATTGAAAATGACTGTGTGTCAGAGATTTCATGGCGCCCAGCTGAAGTGTCGGGATGGGAAAATTTGATTCGATGCAAGCTGCAAACTGTTGTTACCAGAATTATGATGAAGTTTTCTTGTTCGGTAATTGTAAGAGAGAGCACAGGTGAGTCTGTAAACTTGTAACGAACGTTGCTATGGTAGAGATTGAAGTCGAGACTTATTTCCGACAATTCCAATATGTCTTGGTATGTACGCCTGTTTGGATGTGTATTATTCGATTAACGCATTTTAGCAAAACCCATTCTGTAGACAACATACCAGTAAATAAACCGATTGCGAACGTGATTTTGAGCAGCATTTTTATAGCAATAACCACCGGCTTTTTCTGCAACTTTGATGTCTTGAAGGGTACTCTGCGTACCTCCTGGGGTAATCAAAAAAAAAAAAAAAACGGAAAGTTAGAGACCACAAGTCATTATTAGTGAGAATTATTAAGAACCTGTGTTTAGAGTTATCTCATTCCAGTCGTCTTTCGAGGATAGATCCGGTATAACTTCTCTATAGCTTAGAGTAAAATCTTCCATTTTTGTCTAATGCTTTTTAACATATATAATAACAGTTGTAAATAAGAAAAGAAAATATAAACTTTTCAAAGACTTTAACACCGCCCCGGATGGTCCGCCAAAACAAAAAATTAACCTCAAACAAATTAACAAATTGTGCTATTTCCAAGTACACAGGGATGTTCAATTTGCAGTTGTTTCGATTACGCACATATATTTTTTACAGCATTATATATATATATACCTTTATCCAAGATATTAATCGTTGATTAAAAATTAACTCATTAATGAAGATTTATTTTTAATAAAAACATTATTCGTTTACATTAATGTTGTTAAATTTATCCATTGCCAATTTTGGTAAATTTAAGAAATCAGCTAAGTTATATATTTGTTCATGATGAAATGACAAACCAAACTTAACATAAATGACATTAGAGTTGCCAGATTTGACCACAAAATGTCAGTTTTTTATCTATTCGAAAAACCAACCTCTAAAAAACACCCTTTATTTAATTAATCTTTGTTAAAATCATTGGAAATCAACATTTATCTCGATTTAGTGCTAAGTGGAACTGTAGCATAATAGTATGTATAACACTTTTTGGAGTTCCCACACAACATACCTGGCAGACGAAAGCTGTCACCATACTGTCAGATAACGAAAGTGCAAATACAATTTTTTTCCAAATTATATTATAAAGTTCTTCATTACAATAGAAATTAAAGTATTTATCGTAAACAAATTTGTATTGCCAGTGATATCATTTAATTCGTCAAGTTGTAAAGACATCAATTGAAAGCGAAAGTTTGGAAATAAATTAAAGGAAACTCCCAATTTAGGTGAATAATTCTACATAAAAACCATGTCGGAAAGATCGAAAGGTGACACGTCGTCCTCTGTGGCAGCACCACCAGTTTCCGCGCGAGTTGTAAAGAACCCATTGCTAAGTGCTTCCGTAACTGGCCTCACATTCGATGATTTTCATAATAAACCACTTCTGCTACCAGCAGCGCCACCGATCATACATCCTGTGCCGGTTGTCAGTAGTCGAGGTAAGTGAGGGCCGCATATTTTGTGTTGTTTTTATTTTTTTCATGGCACTTGTTGCTCTCGTTTTCGAATACTGCAGTTATATCTACATATGTACGTTAATTACATTGTTACCTCATTTCGCTATCATTGAGGTCGTTATCAATTCGATTGGAATTAAAATGAGATACCATCGACATAACATAGGAAATACATTTAATTTAATCGAAATTGCCTTAAGCGCTAATACATTTGGCAAGATTTTGATCCCGTTCACCTTAGAATTATCTTAATACAATTTAATTTACATAGTTTGAGTGGGAGAACACCTAATCTATCGAATTTCCGAATGTGACCTGTAGGAAGGAAGGTCATGCGAGGCCCTTCTTCGTCTACAACACCAAACGGAGAGAATAACAATCAAAACAATAAGTAAAATTAAAAGTAAAACACCCAGCACTATCGCTGCGATTGAAGCTTCCGACAACACTATGTCGCGGACGTCTATGTTGTGTGTTCTTTGGTTGCCTGCGATATCGTAGGCAATCAGCGTCGTCTTTGGTTGGCAACAGCTTGCGGAGTACGTGGCACGAAGTGGTTCGTTAGCTCCCACCGTAAAGGAGTTTCGAATTATTAATCCAGCTGGTGTAGCTTGCAGGCGCAAGATGCCCGTTTCCCAGTCCTGTGCAACTATGTCCATAGTCCAGTATTTCTCTGAACATGCTGCCGTATCGCTTCGAACGTTTTCACATCTACTTCCGAACTGCCAGGACACACTGGGTGGTGTTGTGTCCTAATAAGTAAAACAATTTTAGAACTTGAATGACTTCTGTTTTGATTTGCATTACCTGGGCGTCGATGCTGGTGATAACCTTGAGTTCAACCAACTGAGAAGCCTGTCCCGTGCCTTGGCATATGAATTTGATCATATCTTTTGTTCCTTGAGGTGTTGTGCTTGGAATAAGAACTGTCACTGTCACAGTTGCACTTTGTCCAGCTGGAAGAAAGATACTAAAAAGGGGGATTGTATGAACAAATATTTTTTCTTTTATCCCTTATACCTCTGTGGTGATAGACTTCTTAGAAAACGTTGCTCATCAGTCACTTGAATGTTGTGGAATATGGGTTCTGTTCGGAGATTGGTAACTTCAAATTGAAGGCTTGCCAACATACCAGGCGCGACAAGTATCTGTGATTGAACACCCATATCGATTTTGGTGATTCCTTGCTTCAGCACACTGTTGGTAAGGGTAGTCTGTTTCTCTTGCAAAATAGTGGTTTTGTTTCTGTGGCTTATGGGCGTGTTTGGAAATATCTCAGAATCTGTGTCGGTAGTTTCCTCTGGAAAACGTAGGTCCTGGTGTGTCGATATGATGTGCTCCCTACCGCCTCGTGGATAATGCATTCCATTTACATAGAAGAAATCTAAACGTCTTATCATGTCATCTGTGAAAGAATTTAAATCAGTCTTTTGGTATCAAAGAATGGAAAAAGTATCTGAAACTATTAAAACATTCATAGTTTAAAGTTTCAGATAAAAGTTCATTTTCAACAATCATGAGTAAGCATTTCGATGGTCTATGTGGGGATGCAGTAAATGCTTAGAACTTTAGCATTCCACATGTTCCACAAAACTGTTGTTAGATTGTCACCTATTTTGGGATTTTCATTGGTCCATCTACAACTGTCAGAGCTGGTCTAACTACATGAAAATTGACATATGATACCATTGTACGCGAGTTTCCTTAAAGTCAACCAACCGATAAGCTTAACGATGATCAAGTGAATTATTCGAACTTATAAAGAGGGTTAACTTATTTACTCAGCTGGTTTTCCCTATATGATTTGAACTCTGATATAGAGTTTATTTGAAAATCAAATGAGAAGCTATCACAGTTATAAGAAATTATGTATATGGGTTTTTATGGCCCTGCAAATGTCATTTCCAATATAGCTGATTTCATCAAATCGTCAAAGTTCTGGCCCACACGTATTCACAGATAAGAAATATGAAAGGATTGCTTGGTAATTTTTTAATTTGTTTGCGGGCTTAAGGGAACAGGAGTAGCCAGAGCTAACTATTCGGTTCATTACATATTCAAAGTTATGTCAAAAGTTATGGTTATTGATCAGTGAATTGCCGCAAATTTTTCGAAAAATCTCTATTGACTTAATTGCGTTTCCTTGATAGAAACAAATTAGAATTTACTCATTCAACTTTGTTTGCTTTACACAGTCAATACTGAGGTCATTACAAGGACTTTGAGGAGCCTTCATATGCCTAGATGAATGCATATCTGCCGATGGCAGAGTAGTTTACGCAAGGAAATCTACTCTACTTAGATTAAAAATACTGTTACTTTGGGGGTTAGTTAAGTAATTTTTAAATTGATTCCAGAGAGTCTCAGCGTAGTTTAATTAAAATTTTCTGGTGGTAACTTTTATTTGTCCAATAGTGTATATATAACAAATCTACTTTTTCATAAAAAAATGTTTTCTGCAATAAAATTAAATTTTACCGAAGAAGATTATTTTCGTAAACCGAATCAGTTTATATTCGAAAAAGCTAGCTATCTTTTAATCTCAAAATATTATGCACACAAACCAATATATAACAGTTTTGCTGATTGTTTGTAGTGTGCCGTTAAAAAACATATTTCATGCCACAAAGTCAAAAGAGATATACCTCCTTTTTGCACAACAAACACAATTTAAAATGAAAACAATCGGGCGAGATCAATTTTTTGCAGATGTGATAGAGGAAAGAAACGATGTCGCACGCTCGTTTTTATTTTAAGCGATTAGAATCCAGGTTTTACTAGTTTACAAGCTTGGAGGTCTACCTTCTGGCAGTGTCATCATTTACTATATTCCCATAATACTTGTATGATTATATTTGTTTGGGAATGGAATTATTGGGGACACCAACGTAGAAGTTTCTGAAAAAAGTTGACAACTAAGGTTTCCTTTTTTTCATTCGCCGTCTCTGCGCCTTGGGAGCGGAAGATGTTGTAAATATTGTCCGCACACCAAGTCACCTTAAACCTCTCATTTTATACCAACATTTTAAGTCAGTGATTTTAAAATCCATTGATATGTTTAAAAAGAATTATTACACTGTCGATACAGCTTACGTGTAGTATATAAATTACATAATAAACCAGCTAGCTCCCTGAGCCTCCTCTACGTCATTTCGAGTTCGATTCAAGTTCAAAACTGAACCATACCCGAAAATGAAAAATAATTCCACTTTGATTATTTGCAAAAACATCCCCTAAAATAAATTAAAAAATGGATTGGCATTGCTATTGCCACTGTATACAACCTACGCCAACAGACTTGCGCCAACAAAATTGGGTGAAAATGTTATCAGAACGGTTTAACTCGTTATCAGTGAGGCGCTATAAATAAACAAAATAATTTGCTCTGAACAGTGCTATTGTGCTTGGTTGGAGAAACTATCATCTTTTTCAATCAGTATTCCTACATTATTCATTCCGATCAACAACTAAAAAAAATAAACTTACCAAGAAAAATATCCGCTTTCCGGTCGGCTCTCACAAAGACGTTGTAGTTCTCATCCAAATTCTGCGGCACTAGTTTCAATGTAAATCTCGTTGCCTTCAAAACCTTATTCAATGGCACAAAGGCATCCAGCTGACCATCGTTAGAAGGCAACAATCTTGATTTAAATTTAACTAACTTTTTCAAATTGATATCTAAAACAAAAAAATTGTAAAGTGTAAACGTAGCATTAAATTGCCATGTCGTATAACAGTTTCACATAGTGCAGGTATAACACAAAAACACCGTGTCGTTCACAGCTGATTTGTGTTTGGCATGCGATTCACATCGCAGAGAAAAATAGTGGAAAACATAAAAACAACTAAAAAATTGGTTGAAAAAATCACCAAAACCGAATTGGCAATACAATTTCATTGTGTACATGTCCCGTCGAATACTATTATTAAAGTGAAATTTGAAAGTGGCAACTAATTAATTGTGCAATAGAAAAAGAAAAAAAAAGTAGAACTTTGTTGGTGAGCCCGCAAGAGGGAAATTGCAAATTTCACTTTTCTTTTTTCGAGAAGTGAAATTTTCTATAAAAAGGTTTGCATTTTGATTTTTAAATGTTTGTAATTTACTTAATTATTTATAATTAGCGCATAGAATGAGTGTTAGTAGACAAACATATAAAGTTATAGGACAACAAGCTCTACGAATGTATTCGGTGTTGGTCGGTGTATCTATCGTCTGTTGCGCATGAAGATACAAAATATTATAAACTCTTGCATCTGGGAAAGGCAAACATTAATGCATTCGTTTTGGCGTTTCTTTGTTAATATTTTTTTTGATTAACAGGCGATAAACAAAAAAAAAATGGCAAAGTACACAAAGTCTATATGACGTGGTGTGGTACGATGCTATTAGTCATACCGCACTAAGATCGCACGACATTCAAGGTCGAGTACAAGGTCCGCAATGTGGCGGATGCTTATCTTTCCAGAATTTTGACCTAATGCCTGTTTTATTTTTTTTTATTTAGGTCGGACCGGAGTGTGTTTTAAGACATATTTGATGCCTAACTTATCAATATTAATAGAGTATAGTCGAGGAGGATGATGTATTTATATTTAGATATGATTGAATATTTACCAGTTCCTTTGGCTTAATGAATTTATTCATATTCTAACCCCACAAAATGGGAAGTCCTTTGTGATTAGAAGACTTCAAAACTATTATTGAACTAAAAGGATATTAGATTTGTTCTTCTATTTTTGCACTAACATGCTCCGGTACGGTACGGATGGTCATTCTTGAACGAGTAAACTCGATTTTCTAGTCTGCGGAACTAAAGATAAACTTTGAAATGTTCTGGGACTATCATCGAAGATGATTATTCTATTTGGTTCTTAAGTCCCGATGCAGACTTGGGTTTTTTTTACTGCACGGCACCGCTGAGTTACCGCTTTTACGTCTATATGTAGTGCACACGTACGCATTTCTTACGATATTTTTTTTTTACAAATTAAGGTATTTAAAATTAAAAAAATATTTGATACGAGTATCGACGTATAGCACTCCTTTTTAAAATTCTGGACAGTGGTTAGTCTTTACATCTTAGCATTTTTATGAAATGTTAAATTTGTAGTCTATAAATTTAAATGAACTTGTTTCTGTGGAACAAAATAAATTCGATTCTTCATTCGAAAGCTAACAATTGGAAAATGAAAATTCTTCCATTTCATGTCCAAAGAGAATTCCAATTGCACTTTATTATTACGAGGAAAATGGTACATTACATGTCAAAGCAAGCTACAACAATCCACCACTGGAGCAAATATGTAGCGCTGTTTGTTTCATCTTACTCAGTTTGCAGATTTCAATACCAGCTTGGATTGTTGTAAGCTATCATACTATGGTAGTGAGTATTGCTAAAACATGTTATCAATATCACATTTCTATCGCCCACATAAGAAAAATAACAGTCTGCCTATTACATTGATTAACGACAAAAATTCTATTCATAAATGCATTGGCGATTGACTGACAATATCACTGGCCTAAAAAATTGACCAGCACTTCACAGATCCCAGCCTTCATTTCTCGTATTTAAACCCAAAATCATATTATTACATAGATAAGGAACAAATTTAATTAAATAGTGTAAGCTAAGTGTGCCTTAAGCCCACGTTTACACGGCAATATATACCGTATACCGTATACATGATTTTATCGAATGCAGCAGTGGTAGTAAGCATTCTACCCGGGGTCGTTTCTGACTCAAAAATATATGACTCTTCTATACTCTTATTATGCGTTTTTGGATAAAAATGCAAACTTCCGTACTATGTTCTTAGTCGGCGCTCGACTTTTGTTTTATTATCCAAGAGAAACCATCACCATAAGCGACTTAAAAAAGGACATTATGACATTGTTTGTGGGTTTATTCATTAATTATTCTTTGTTGGTTAGGTATATGTACTACGTAAATACAAAAACAATATTTTCCCCGTATACACACCAAATATGTTATGGAATAGGAGATGTAGAAGCTCTTGTTTTCCTCAGATACGTTTAGTAGCTGCTATTTAATTGTTATTTTTTTGGATAATAATTTACGCGCACTAAAGCGACTTTTGCATATCCGTATAACGAAGTGACACAGTGTGGTCATAAGAGAGTTGAAGGTTTATATTTCACTGTACCACCGAATATAGGCTTAAGGGTGAACTGATGTGCATTCCTAGTACCTAGTGCGAGCAGCTTAATTGGCGATAATATCACTTGCTGGCAACACTAACGGTTTAACGAATTGTGTTAGATTTTCATGTTTATTGATGTTCTTTTTTGTTTCTGTCTTGACTGTAGAGAAAGACAACGGAAAAATATTGAGTAAATTCCTCCAAGTGTGTTGTAGTAGTGGAAAAATTGAATGTAACTCATTTCGTATGTAAATATATGTGTGTCGAAATTTGGCAACAGGACGAACCCTAGTATTACTCTATCAAAGTAAAAACGTATTAGAAGCTTTATATGAGCTAACTATGTATGCTAGATTAAAAAAAGATAAATCTACTCTAAATTGTTGTTTCAGCTCAGTCTCTGATGAAATAAAAAGGTTAGTGATAGCTTAAAATACTTCGGAGGAATTTAATTTAGATCATTTTTAACTATTTCAAAAAGTTCAAATGTTAAAAAAAAAATAATTTCCGAAAAATCTGTTACATATGATTTGTTGTTTTATTTATTTAAATATTATCTTGGACCAAAACATTACGTAAGTGCTCTCAGTATGGCTTTACACAACTGTTGTTTTTTTGCGCGACTAAGCTTCATCTACTCGAAATAAACAAATATGTATTTAATTCATGAACAAACGGACTTTTCACATTCTGCTCGTTACGAGCAAAAAAATCAATCTCGTTGCAAAATCTAGTGAATGTGCTTGTGCATCTTGGAATTGGCTCAGCATTACTTGTGTACTCTCTATGTAAAAAAAGGCTTCTAACCCGCAGTTACTTTTGGGAGGCATATATGTATATTTAAAAGAAAATTAAATTCTGGTAAACTTACATGATTAACATGGCAGAAGTTGCATCGCGTATGAAAATCTAACTTCGATATATTTGTTGGGTGTGCCCTGCTAAGGGAGGGTTCAGGAACTTTAGCGCACTTTTCGAGACTCGTATTTTACACGACTTATGTTTTTTATTACATTCTATCTCCTCACTAATTAAAGTGAATGCTTAAAAACAATTATGAACGATTGTGTGAAGTATGTGGTTGCGTTGGTTCATATCGGCCTGAGGCCCTAACTGATGGCAACTAGCCTAACGACGTATACACCCTCTTCAGCAGGAGGCAGACCGCCTTTCATTATATTTCATGTTCCTATGACCGGGAAGAAGAGTGATAGCATTCCTAATTTCCAGGACATCTGCCTGGTAGACACTGGATCTATTGGGGAGGTGAAAGGTTTTGAATAGATTTAAACTAAGTAAAACAAGACACTTGTAGGATTTTGTTATGTCCGGGTTATATTCCGGATCAGACGTCAGATTCCCTAAGTTTTAATGCACAAGAGGGTAGAAGGTTGAGAATATTGTTGAGCGCTTCGAACGGACTTGATTGCAGGGCTTCCTTAGCTCTTTAAAATCAGCTTAACTTAGTTTTTTGTAGACTGTGCTTAAGGTGGGCCAATAAATAATAGAGCAAAAGTGCGAGCAATAATGCTAAACCTTTCCAAAAGTTGCCTATTTCTCATTTTAGTTTTAAAAGAAAACATTTCAAGCAGAGAATATTGCGTTTTAAGTGACGCATTTAAAGATTACAAGAACTCTTACCGAATAAACGAGTCCGAGAGTATAAAATAATGAAGTATTTTACGCGCTTGAGTATATAAAGCAAAATCTGGGAGCGTTAAGTGAGCAGAAGCAGTGAAAATCTACCAGCTGTAATGCCATAGTAAAAAAGTGTTTGTGTTAGATGAGGAAACCGAACTCTGTTTTAACAAACAACTATATGTCTTTGCGACCTGTGTGGCTTGGTAGTTTTTTTTTTTTTTATAATGTACGCGCACTAAAGGGACTTTGGATACCCTTAAATAATGAAGTGACACAGTGCGGGCATTAGGGAAATGAAGGATTAGAGAAAGGGAGAAACCGATGCACGTTGGTTTTAAATGTTTGTAAATTATAATGCAAAGGAAAAACAGAGCGTGGTAGAGCATTCCACATTCGTATTGTACGGTTGAGAAAGGAATCTTTATATTTCACAGTACGTCCGAAAACAGGCTTAAGGGTAAACTGATGTGCATTCCTCGCAAGGCGAGTATTGCGGCTGAATTGCTGTAGGGGTGGAATGCAACTGGCTATTTCATTTGAGCACTTGTTGTGGAAATACCGATAAAACAATGACAGGCAGGAGACATTACGACGATGACTAAGAGATTCAAGTGATTTTGCGATGTCTCGATCGCCAATAAGTTTTACCGCACGTTTTTGGATCCTGTCAAGTAGCTCCAAATATGTTATTGGTGCACCAGACCAGATATGAGCGTTGTACTCAAGTTTTGGGCGAATAAACGCCTTGTAGATTCTAGCCAGATCAGAAGGGGTGAAATATTTCTTGCATCGCTTTAGGAAGCCTAGACATTTCGCAGCGTTCTTGGCGACATTAAATATGTGGTCATTCCAACGAAGGTTGTCACTAACACACATACCGAGAATGGAAAGTCTTTCGATTTCAGCGATGCAAGTGCCATTAATGGATAATGGCGGAGAATTAGGGGTTCGCTTCAATGACAGCAGACAGCATTGCGTTTAGGAAGCATTAAATTCCACTCTGTTGGTTTTACCCCATTTAAGTATGCTGTCAAGATCGGAATTCAATGAGCTTAACATACGTTGCCGTTCCAGTTCAACGCCCGAAGATGAGGGGTGTTGCCCAGGAAACGAATATGTAAAGCTGAGGGCACTGTCATCAGCAAAGAAAATGGATTGGATTAGAAGTGACAGACAGGAGGTCATTGATAAAAATGAGAAAGAGAGTCGGAGACAAAACAGAGCCTTGAGGGACACCAGCATTTATTTGTTGAGTTTCAGACTTGAAACCGTCCAAAACAACTTGTATTGAACGGTCCGAAAGGTAATTTCTAATCCATTGAATAAAGGTAACATCGATCCCAAATGCACGCATTTTCGACAAGAGAGCTTGATGCCAAACTCTGTCAAATGCCTTTGAAATATCAAGCGCAACGACCTTGCTTTCACCACCATGGTGAATAGATTGGTTCCACTTTTCTGTTAGATATGTCATTAAATCACCAGTGGATCTGTTGCTGCGAAAACCGTACTGCCGGTCATTAAGAAGTTTTCGGGATTCGAGATATTTCATAAGCTGACGATTTATCCGCGTTTCCATGACCTTGGTAAGAAGGGACGTAAGAGGTAGTATTTGATGTTCGGAGAATTTGGGACACCTTGATATGATATTTATTTTGGTTTGACTCAATTTGATTTATACAACCGAAATATGACCTCTTTTAACTTTGCAATACAGTGAGTAAGAATAAAACCGTTAATATCAATATAAGAATTGACATATAGTTCTTTGTGGGGATTTGTTATTTAAAACCATCCGCTTAAAGGCGGTAACACACTTTCTTTTCTTACTTGGCCTTTAAGTTATTACTCATTGTGATGTTCTGTTATCCTTCATTTAGCACACAGTATGTTGCGCCTGCTGGAAATAACAGTAGATTACTGCAAAAGTTGTATTTGTGTGTAAAAAAAAAAAAAAAAGTGTTATATAAAAAAAAATTCGAAAACACATAGATTCGACTAGGCTAAACAAAATAGCATCATTCAATTCGAATGCTACTAATTAATCCATTTTGTTTTTTGTTGTTACCTTCGTATGACTAAAACGAAAACCCCTAATTCATGTTAAGTTTCTGTTAGCAGTAGTAGATCCCCAGTGCGTTAATAAAAGTGGATGTATTTGCACAAAACAAACAAGGAAAGGAAAGTTAAAAGAGAATAATGAATATTTATATATATGTCTGTATGTACAAATAGAAAATACTTACATAAACATCAAATCATTTGGACAAAACAAAGTATTACAGTTGCGATAGTTGTTGGGTGTTAATTAAAATACGCACAAATCAACTACATATATTTATAACATTTTTGCTGAACAACAATACTTATTTTCAGCATACTTTATTAATAATTATTATTAATTGGTTTGTACTACGGTTAATTATTAAATACGATTGATTTTTTTTTTAATTGTTTACAAACAAAAATTACATATACAAAAAATAAGGAAAAAAACTTTGCTTTTTTCTTAACAAAAAAAAAAACACATTCTCTGGATTCGATTGTGGTGTTGGTTGCTTGCTTGGTATTGCTAAGGTTTTAACTTAATTGTTTACATTAACATGTACGTAGACAAGTGCATGGTAGAAGTAATAAATAATATTAATTTAAAAAAATGCTCTTAAGTACTAAACATTCATTAAAAATAGTTTTGTTTTTTTTTTGTTAAAGCATATAACAAAATGCATATAAAATTTACAGATTGCGTAGAGTTTGTGTTTGTGTGTGTGTGTGTGTGTTTGTTTTTGTGGATTTAAGCGGAAAACATAGTGGGACAAAAGGCTTAGCAGTGTAAGAAGCCCGATTTTATAGTTGCTTTATAGTTTGAGGAGATCAAAGATAGGTTTTTTGTTTGCGCGTTTGGTTATTTTTGTTTTCAATATTTTTTTTGTCGGAAATGTTTAAGTTGCTGATTTTCGTGTTTATTTTTTAATTTTATTTTATATTTAACTAACCACCATTTGGAGTTTCCATTGTTGCTGTTCTCATCATTGAATCGATTTTCACATGCAAACTAGATAGCGTTGTATCCACTGGTATATCGATTTCTTGTGACCCAAGATAGGTGTCGGCGATCAAAGTGAGCTGAAAAGACACAAATAACAAAGGAATGCAAAATTAGAACACAAAGTCCTCCTAATAAAATACTGTTTGTACTCTCTTCGTATGTCCATGTCTCATGTTACCATAAATATAACATGATCCAATTAAAGAGATTTAATATACATATGTTACAGTGTACGTCCATTCATGGGTTTACGCTTCGTGGACCTGCAGATTACGATAGCTTGCAACATCAACAAGTGAAGGGGCTCGATACGAAAAAAATACAACAAAAAGTAAAAGTTCCATGCTTTCGATTCTAAGTGCGTTGTGAAATAATATAATCATCTCTTGATCATATGATCCCCAAGAGAATGGTTATGATGTAAGGCCGCAGTTTTATAATTGTAAGCGGATTGATTTATCATGCAAATTGAATGCTGCAATTACTAGCGAATGTGACCTGCAATTGGTATTACCCTTGCAAAACACCTGTAAACACTTTTAAATAATTGCCTAGGCAATCAAGTTATTCCGACTCTATTAAGGGCAGTTGATATTTTTTCTGTTTTTTCTATTATGTCGTCATCGTCATCGTTCTATGGAATTGTACTTACAGGATTTCCTTCCAGTTCCTGATACGTTTCATTTCCGACCACATGAAGAATTTCTCCACCCGATCGTATGGCTACATCTCCTAGAATTCCTCCGACTGCTTCTTGTGTCTCATTCTCAGTCTCTGAGCGCTCTCCGTACCACACTAAGTAGAGCTAAAAAAAAGTGTATTTTATAGGAAAATAATATTTTTGGTGATCTTTAAAATAAACAAACCCTTATTCGTTTTTTAAGCAGTGTTATCGCAGCATCCTGAACTAATTCAGTGTGTGCTGGAATTGATGCTGTCGATATAAAAACAGCACTATCGTATGGCACAAGCTCAGATGCATGCACGACTCCTATGAATGCATTTCCACCCGAACTTTCCTTGATACTGTCAAGTCCGGCTAAGAATTGTCTTGTGTTGTTAAAGCTGTACGCAGTGTGACCTCCTGCAAAAAAACAAAAGTTTCACCATACTTAATCATATGTCATTCTTTTCGAAAACGGAAATCGCCCATGTCAATGAAAGTAATTAATTAGGCATACTATATAGGACAGCTTCTTTTGTAATACTGCCTACAGTTTTTGAGATTTTTATTTGGCATTCCTTTGATTTAAAGTTGATTTGGTGGCCTCTAAGCTAAAAATATGTATTGACTATGTATTCATTTGTTTTTTCTATTTTTTATTGTTTTCTCTTAAGGGAAATGAATGAAACGTCGCTTATAACGAAACAGCGAATGCGGTTGTTATATCCATCTATTCCTTTTACAGATTCTTGTAAAAATAATTTTATCAAATGATGGAAACGTGGTCGTGTTAAGCGATGTCCCTATAAGCGACTTTCGACATACACACAAAATACAGCAATTAAAATATTTATGTATTTTGAAAATTTTCGTAAATTTTGTTTCAGTCTATTTCTACAAAACTTATCTATCTATAAGTATTGTCAATTACTATTGCACTCAAGTTGGAAGTTAAATGTCAGACCCAACTACCTATAAATTTTATTTCCGACACTTTTTTCTCGAATGTATTAATAAAACAAAATAAAATTAAACCACACACGAAGGTCGTCAGGTATAAGTCTCTTTAAGGAACACCACAGTACTATCGTGAAATTGTATTGCGAATAGTTCGTAATGGTTCACATATATCGAATTAAAATTTGGGCTAAAAAGTGCTTTTGATATGAACTCGCAACAACTACCCCAAAGGAGAGAACCAAACATTCATGGAGCAGTTTAAGCTTATAATACTCGAGGGAAAAGTTACCTTAAAAAAGAGTTGAAAGAGTTCCAAGAAATTTACCTAAAGAAGAGTTGAAAGTGTTCCAACAAAACTAAGTTAGCCCAACATTAGAGAATTAACTTTTTAAAATGTCACATAGTACAATTGTGAGACGTAATGCTTCGTGTAACGTAATCCCAGTGTCTCTATTCAACAGCGCGATAAAGTATGGAAGTTATACACTCGTTAACTTGCACTGTAATTCGGCTCCTGATTTCGAGCTATTTTTGGGGTACGGATTTGAGAAAATTTTCACAGCGAGCCTCAGGTTAGTCTTAATAACTAAAAGAAGCCCCCAGGACTCTCAAATCAAGAGAGAAAGCTTGTCAAATTTAATTTCTCAAATGAAAATATGTTAAAAACTCTATCCTGGTACGCGAACTACATGTGCTCAACCACTAAACTTTTGACCATACATTTCTATTTTATTTTTTGTTTTGTTTTTAAATGAAAGCGATAAGAAATGATCTTTCAGTTGAATTTTATTTGGTGGCCTTGTTTCATTAAGAGGTACTAGTTCGGTTCTTAAACTTAATGTGTTCATACACATGTATTTAAATAAATTTGTTCACTGGATTGATTGTTTGTGTTGTGAACGAAAATGGACCACGCTTTATTTGGTAACTAAAACTCGCTTAGTTATGAATTTTGAAGCGAATGCTAAGTTTTGAATTCAAGTGTGAGGCTTTTATGTTTTTTTTTCTTTATTTTGACTTTTATTGGCGCAAAAATTTGCAAGTCAAATTTGACTTTGAAATTTGTTGCCTTTTTTATACTCGTCGTATTAAAAAATAAACGTAAAGAACTGATCTGATAAAATTGCAACCAGTTTGGTGAGTTTACACAATATATTTATGTATGTACCAACAACGTAGGTCTTAAGTTTTTATCTATATATATATAAATATCTTTATACGTACTATTTAAACGATTAATAAAATATAAGAAATCAAGTGATAGTCAGATCACGATTTTAATTTAATAAAATTTGAGTTTCTATAGGAAATCCGTTTAGGTAATTGGGGTGAACATTGAATATACCTTGCTTTTATTAAGCTTATTCAAATGCATGAACAATTTGCGGTTTTGTAGGAATTGTTTCATAAAAAAATTGATAAGTGTGACAGGCGAATATTCATAATCAATATATCATCTTGACATGTGTCAATTAAAGTTTCGTTTAATTTGTAGGAAAACATGGAGCAATTGTAAAACTTTATCATGAGCCATTAATAAACAAGAACACTCTTTTGACAAGAGTTTATAAATAATGTGGACTGGCGACTGAGTGTGGGTAGAAGTTGTTTTAATAAAATAACATATAAGTTTTAAAAGAACTTGAGTGATAGTTGTGATGAATTACTAATCGTGTTGCCTTTTTATATATTTTGGACAAAATTAAATGCATTGAGAATGTGTAGTACTTTTTTTTTGGAAAAAAATGTAGAAGACGATAATATCGTGTCGAAACAATTGGCTCGGATTGTAATTACATAAAAGGCGTGGAGGATATATATGTCGTGGAGGTTGAATAAAATTTGCGGCAAGCATGCTGTTGAAATAGTCTAGATATCGTGGCATGTTTGCTTGAGATAAATAGACTTCGCCCGATCTCCATGAACAAATTTGTTTAGTTTTTCATGACGGCGTGTTTAAGCTGCACAGAAAATTACATAAAGGATCAGAGCTCTACTAGTCTATAATTAAAACGATCGGAAGTAGAGAGAATTCTTGCCCACTAAGCAATATATCTGCACCAAAGTGTCCTTATTTCACTTTTTATACCATTAAGTTGTGCAGATATCTACTTTTGAGGTAAAGCAAGTGCGTGAGAAGTGTCAAATGTCAAATGTCGCATATTAAATGAAAACAGAATGGAAGACATCAATTTTGGGCTTCTTTGAGAAGGGGATCACTTTTACCAATTTAAAAGTTAAAAGTGTTTTTGATTCACATATTCGGCATTGTTTTTCTTATTTAACAAGAACTGAACGAAACAATGTGACATTAGCTGAGTTTAATGAACTTCTGTCACCTGAGGAATTTGTAAATGACAACTTATTATGGAAGGGACAACTAATGTTGTTGAGCAATGTTGTTGAGCATTTCTGTTTATGTTTTCCAAATTTTTTTAATTTAGTGAAAATAGAATCTACACCAAGTTAGAAAAACATATTTAATATTCAGTAAGAAGAATTCTTAGAAAGTGCGTAAAATCAATGAAAAAGTTAATACTATAAAGAGAGATCGCACAAATAGCCTTAGTTAATACCCTTTCTATATGTTGCCAGTGCGATTTTATAGCGCACCTTTCTTATTTACCACTTACTGCAAATGATTTGGTGGTTTGTCACCCAATACTTTGAACACAATCTGGAAGGGGTAAATATGACAAGCAAAGCCAGTATTTACATATATATGTAGGTGTTCTCTTTATCATCAAACGTTGTATTCATCTAAAATTTGCAAAAACTCCTTTCTCTCAAATCAGGTAAAAACCACATTGTAAATATTATTATGACAATTTGTTGTCGATAGGTACCTACGTACTCCAACAAATTTCCAAAATGTCGATTTCACGATGATCGCCATGCAATGTAGGCAGTATGTACTTATTTAATGTTCTAATAAATTCCATTAAAAAAAAACAAACTTCAAACTAATGTGAAAGCAGCTTGAATCCATTTGAAAACATTTTTATTACCACTCTTTGACCACATAACTTGAGTTATCAACTTAAGTGCCAATGAAACACCGACGAAAGAAGGGGAGACACAAAATGTTGAACATGGTCAAAGTCGTGTAATGTGTGGTGCAAAATTTATTACCAATTTAAATATAAAGTTGAAAACATCTCCACAAGTGCAGGTATAGAGCGGCACGCTCTAAAACTCATCGAGAATTCCGCTAACAGAAATAAAAGCTCATATTTCACTCACATACAGTGGAATCGCGGCAGGCGGCAGAGAGAGCAGCAATTGAATCGTTGCACTTGATCCAAATGTTGACTATGACGACAACACGACGGTTTGTGGCAGCAGCCAGCGGTGGGTAGGTAAATTAGTTAGTTACATGGTACATCTTTCCATATTTCCATCTTCAGACGTGCAAATATTATTTTATTTGCCTGTCCTTCGATCAAGATGTATATGTATATTCACAAACTAGTTTCTAATTGACCCCAATGACTTAATTGGAAATTCAAAATCTAGGCATAAATCATAACCCGGTGTGGGGTATGTGCGCGCTCGCGACACTAATGCGGTGGCTATGGTCATATAATATTCTTAAGTCTTACCTGAAGCATTCAGCGCGACCAAAACGATCTTAATGGCAAGATTTGATCGGAGCGCATCGCGCCAAAGTGCCTTCGTCTTCTCGAGGGAATCTGTCGACGGATCGACAATAACTGCCAATGGCATTCTGATGTAAGCGTCTTCTATGTAATTGCGTAATTGTTCGTGCGGCAGAAGTCTTCTACGTGCTATGTGAATCTGCTTGCCCTGCTTGGCCCGGTTTGTTGTCGGTGTTGCTGCTGTGGTTGCAGTTGCAATTGCTGATTGTGTTGTCAGCGGCGGCACTGTTGGCGCTGGAGTGTACTTCATCGGTGCCGATGTTGTTGTTATCATTGGGGCGTTTATTGTTGTGGTGCCAAGCAGGCTGGACGGATATAATTCCTCAATGCTTTCGGGTGCATCTTCGTAGTACTCTTCCTCTACGCTACTGTTAAAGTTATCCAACTGTTGATGTTGAATGTCTCGCAAGTCATTCTCGGTGTCAGTGTAGAGGACATTTGATTTCATTGCAAGTGGTGTTGATTCGTTTCTCTGCGTTACTTCCATCGGTCCCATTTCAATGTAACCCGAGTCTGCTTCAGTCTCGCGTTCCTCCTCCGCACTGGCAGACATATTGTCGTCTGCTGTTGACTGGTGATAATGATGATTATGCGATAGTTGTCGTCGAATGTACTCGGGCACCATTGTGGTGCGAGAAATCTTAATAGTTGGGTCATCTTCAACGTCGACCATCATTATATCAGTGGTGTCTTCTTGAGAGTCATAATACGCCGTATGGGGGTTTTCCATGTTTTTGTTGTGCATTTCTTCTTCATCTTCGACTTCTTGCTGCAACTGCGCCGGATCGAAGATTTCCGTGTTATCAGGTGCATCACCAGTATAGAGCTGCCCATCCTCTGAGGATCCATAATCGGGACTGCTTCCCACTAAGTTGATTATGAGAAGAAGCAGCGCGATATTGAGGGCTAGTGATGAACATCTTTTAATTATCATTTTGAACGTTACGAGTTTTCAAATATGTTTTGTTTCTAATATAAATTGAATGTTTTTAAATTCGTAATTTGAAATCACTTAAACGTGGTTTTAAGTTGACATCGTGATGTTAGCCTTTCTGTAAAAGAAAAGAAGAATTTATTAGATATGTATGAAACGAGGAATGTTTATTAAATTATAGTGTGTGCGCACGCAAATGTTGATCCATATGTCTAATACGCAACTTCGTATGGAAGATATTTCATTTTGTTTTTTATAAAATGAAAAATATTTTCAAAACTAACCCAAAAAGTGGGCGTTGCCCAATGTTAATTAGAATATGGTCTATATTGGAATGATTTTTTGAAATAAATAACGTGTTGTTAAGAAGTGCCCTAAAAAATAGTAGAGATGGCAAATAAATCCTGTCAATGAATTTTCTAAATTGTGGGCGCTTTAGTGGGAGTATTTAAAAATCTTTACACTTCAACACTTCCAGCTCGTAAGGAGCATATGTTCAAAATTTAATTTTCTGGGTTTAAATCAGAGACGTTAGGACGAACGAACATTGCTCAATCAAAAACGTATGTATATACTTTTAGGGAGGAGTTTAAGTGGCTGTGTTCTCTGACCTGTTCGGAGACCGCAATTAGGCCTACTCCCGAGACCCTTAAGTAAAAAAGAAATAAAATGTAGTAACGAGGCGTAGCTACAGCAATGCATATTCCAGGCTATGCCAAGCTTGACTGCGTAGCTACTTACGGTCCCCAGTTTTGCTACATCTCGCATTCTGTAGGTATTGTGTTCTAGTTTTATTGAATTGTGGCCTAATCTTCCTAGGAAAGACTCAGTTCATTCACTTGGACTTAGCTCTTCTTTTTTTTCTGAAGCCCAGCGGGTGGCACACTCAATGATTGTAGCCACGTTTGGCCAGCTTGTCGGCTTTCTAATTTCGCTCAATGTTTCTATATAGCCGGGAGTTCTACTCCAAAATATTTGTCAAAATGAATATACCTTTTTAGGAAAGGGTACAACAAAATCAATATAATAAATCTACTTCCAATTTCTAAGATATCTTATCAGAGAATGAAAAGTCTAAACATCTGAAGGTAGAAACTATTATCTTCTTCGCATTTTCAGATCTAATTAACGTCATAATCAGCAAAGCAACATTGTGTTTGTCCAAGGTATTTTTGTGTCAAAATAAAAAATGCTGTTTATACCAGTTTCGTCATCCCTCATATCGCCTGTACATGAAATTGGGATTAAGTGTTATGTAATCTGTCTGTCCTAGAGTAGCTAGCCGCAGTGAGTAACGAGTTCCGACTCAATTTGACCGTAGGCCGTCTTTTGCACAAGCAATTTATGAACCCCGTCAACGATCAACAACACAAACAGCAATAATAATAATAATAATTAACAACAAAGTTGTATTAAATGCTAGCAGATTAACCATCATAATTAATTATATGAGCTATCTGCGGACGCGGAGAGGGAAGAGCAGTCCAAATTCAGCCAACCACCATTGCGACTGAATGGCAATTAAATTTCATATAGAGATATTTGCGTGCTAATTTAAGGTGACAAGCCCCTTGTTTCTTTTGCAATTAATTTAAACCGCAAACCAGCAGCACCACCCCTCTGGCGTGCGGCGGCCGGCGGCGTCAGTGCTGGTCAAACTGGCGATTTCTCAATGAGGTCAAAATTCACAAAAGCACTGCAGAGGCATGCCAAGTGTTGTAGGCCAGATCGGCCGCTGTGTTCCTATTACATGCGGTGGTCGCTACTAGCTTAAGCCAGAGAGACACATTGGAAAGAGAAAAAATGACTCTTAGTCCAGTGAAGAAATAGTGATGGATTTGAAATTGTAACCGGGTTGTAGCCCACATGCTTGTTTGGTTGGCGTGCTTGCTAGTTGCCACTTGTTTGCCCGACTACCAGTTCAATCAATTAAGTATAAAATATTCATTAGTTTCGTTTGTCTTAAAATAAAAAAAAAAGCCAGTAGCCGCAGAAGACAATCCAATAGAGAGTTTGCGAGGGAACAAAAGTAGGGAGATTTCACAAAATGAATCGAGCAAGTGTGTGGCGAGGCGGTCCGTTCCATTCACAACCGAAATGCGATGAAGCGGTTAATCAAATATCAAAGCATGAAACACCTAACATAATCGTGTTCTGACCTTGACCAGTCAGCTTCACAGTGGATAAAAGTAGATAGCAGTAGATGCAAAAGCAGCATAAAAGCGGCCACAGGGCAGTAACCAAACCACCGATAGATACCAATTTTGGTTGAATATCTTTCTCTTTCTAAACAGTTTTTGTGTATTCAAATTAATGCAACTTCTGCTTTGACAGTGACATTTGGCTGCACGTTTATCATTTTATATTCAAAGTCAATAGGCTAAAATTTTAATCAATGCAGTCGAGAGATTAAAAAACCCATTCATATATGGAGGTTGAAAATATTTTGCACTCCATAAAATGCAGTGCATAATATGAAGTAATGGCAGAGATATTAACAGCATATCTATAGGAAATCGTAGTTGATCGTCATTAATTTTACATTATGGTCTGATTACATAAGAACAAAATCAACAGATCTCGACTCTCCCAGGCCAATCAGTTTATTTTTTTTATTTACAATTAAGTTTGTCGTACAGAGAAATGGTATGCTGTTGCAGTTATTTCAAATTTATGATGAAGTCGTTCAGGGTTAGCCACTTGATTGTGTGAAAAAGAGTGGTTATTTAAAATGGATTTTTAAGTCAAATATCTCTGTTCTTTATTTTATTTTATTGAGAGAGAGAATATTCCGTCTATGTCTGTTAAGTGACTCTTTCTGAACTTTTACTTCCTCTGTAAGATTTGCCGTACGCTTCTTGTTTTTCGAGTATTCATAAACAAATGTCAACTCATAACCTAGCTTTTCCAACATTAGTGAACGTGAAAATATATTTTTTGCACGAATCGAATGGAAGGTTTGTACAGTTTTATGCCGAGCAGCTTCATAGTTTCTTACTCTTAGATGTTTCTCAGATTTTTGCAAGATGTGTGTGCAATAATCATTCAAATGTCCTCCGTGTTTCGAAAATTTTATATGAAATTTTGCTTACTGATATACACATTGAGCCAAAAATTAACCTAATCGCTGAACATAATTTTTCGAAAAATTTCTCTTTGGCATACAAACTAATAATATTTTTTTAAACAAATTTCTAAAAGTTTTTTTTACATATGTGTAACTATAAAATGGCAAAGACTGCGTAATAAAAATGGCATAAAATGTCAGTCAGTCACATCATACGGCCACTTTTTGTGTCTGTAATGAAAAGCCTCTTGAAGCACATGTGGGTGTGTTTCTGAGCCATTACCCATATTTTGCTTATTGAAAAAGTTATCAATAAAGTTAAAAATTAACTTCAATGAGATTGGTTAGAGTTCCGAACAAACTGACGCTGCTCGTTCGTAAACTTCACCATGTTAACCTCGACTAAAATAAAAAAAATGTCAGTCCCTATTGAAAAGCCCGATAGAAAGTCGAGTTAAATTTGATTTTAAGAACTCTTGTTGTTGGATCTTAAGAACAACGCCTTTTCCCGTGGTCAAATTTATCTCTCTTAAACATTTAAAACATTACCAATAATATCTGTGCTCAATTCGGATTGAAATCGCAAACCGAATTCCTATAATGTATTTGGAAATCGGCTATTGTATGGCTTGCAGCTTCGAAGGGAAAACAATTGTTTTTGTTAAATTTTAGTGGCATACTTCACCCAAGAGGAATAAGCAGACGATGCACATCGATGGTGCATGAATTTAAATTCTGTGCGAAGAAGTCGGATAATGCTTAGGTGCAATGCAAATCAATTAGGTTTGTTAGAAGAAATGTATGTTTAAGCAGGGTTAATTCATTAACTATAGTTTTGATACGTACTGGGTGAAGAAATTGTGTCACTTCTTACGTCTGTAAGATGTTCTACTGCAGAAAAACGCACTTTTTTATATATTTCTGTTGAGGGTGGATATTTGCGTGGCTTTGGAATCGGCATAGGTTCATGGCAATTAGTGGAACTACGTTGTTCGAACTATACACCCTAATCAATGTATAAATATTGTTTTAGAAAAGAAGCTTTCCAACGTAATGAGTCTACCAGTTTTGATGTAGAACGATGATCAATGTTAATTCGAAATTTAAATAAAGTGATTTCACAAGGTTGATTGAGATTGAAATAAAAAATCGAATTTTCTTTTTGAGAAACTTCACAATACTTAATCCCGATAGGTACACTACTTAAATGACTTTTCAGAACCCAATTATTACCTTTTCAAATAAAAAAATGTGTCGAAATTCCAACGAAATTAATAATTACTTCCATATTTCAATCGTTTTTTAATAGGTTTTGAAATGTGCAATCAGACAGAGATAGATGAGAAAAAAAAAAAAACACCAACTTGATGTAGGGTTTGATTGTAAACAACAAAATATGAATAATAATGATTGTGTGTGTATTATTTCGTAAAATTCAGCTAATCAGATCTACTTGGCTGATCGCCGCGAAATTATTCAAATTAACAAATTCACCGATTTGAATATTTAAACAAATTACTATTTCTTGCTTTCGTCATTCAATTAACACAGTCAGTCAGTCTGTCTGTCAGAAACTTCACTTTCATGCGCACTTGAAAAGATTTATATTCCTTGGCTTTATTGTATTATTTTTTTGTTTTTTTATTTTATAAACTTAATAGCTCTGTTTGTATTGTCAAGACTCTATAGGAAAACCGGCTTAACTGGCTATCTTTTGTTCTACAATGATACAAGAATTAAATCGAAATTGTTTCAAGCACTATGTAATAAAAAAAAAAGAAAAGAAACAATTTGTTAAAGGCAAATTTTGTTGTTAAAATAACAAACTTTACTCCATAGCGAGATTTTTCAAAATACAGCCACAACCCACTTTACTTTAAATACAATCAATAAAATTTCTGTTATAAACAAATGCGACTATTTTGCTCCCACGATATGCAAGTATGCTAATTTGTTTTAAAGTTCATTACAGCAACTGGTTATTACCTACATATATGTACGTTGCGGGGCATGGTTGGGGGCTTTTAACCCCCATAAAGGTCACTTGCTTTCAAAACTAACAAGACTTACTTCCAAAGGTCTATAGATAAAGGATGCCAAATTCTATTGGTATGCAAATGCCATTGTGTTTTGTGGTCTTGGCTAGACCAAAGTTAGAGGATACCAGATTTCCACACAGAGGCAGAAGCCGAAGCCGAAGCAGAAGCAGGAAATCAGTATGATTTATATGTTAACAACTTTGTGTGAATATAAATAACAAATGTGTTTATTGATATCATTACTATGGCTAATGCTAATCATTATCTATGTGGGTAGGTATATGTATTTGCATTTTTCGACTCGTATACTTGTCATATTTTTTATTCTGTTAGCGTTTGAGCAATGATTGTTTGTTGGTAATTTGTTGTTGTTTATTTAGAGAGCTGAATGACCTACGATTGTAGGTTCTAGGTTGAAAGTAAATTATTATTATAGTGTAGTATAGGTTTTTGCTAAGTTTTAACAATACGTGTCATGTGTATGACGACGTCTGACAGAGTGCGTTCAATTTGTTTTTTTTTTTTTTTTTTTTGGCGGGTGATGGAGACTTTCTGATAATGATTAATTGAGGTTGATTATCTTGTCAGTGGGTAAACGATTGTTTCACGAATTAACCTATCGAGGATGTAGATAGGTAATTTTGACATGTTTAAATTAGCCAATTGTTTACGGAAGTTAATATAGCGAAATCTGAACAAATTATCGGTGTTTCACCTATGTGATTAGCGCAGACTTTAATTGGGATTTCGAATGCGGTGCATAATTGGAAAAGTGGTAGATGTGAAAGGTTGCTGACTTTCAAAGGCCCCGAACGCGTGGCCTGATATTGACTGTCAAATTTGGTTGGTCATCCTCAACTCGTTCGGTACCAAAGTGGATCAAAACTTCTCTGCTATCAGGAATTTAGTTGGTGTAACACTCTAAGTTGTCTCTTAAGTGCATCGCAGTTTCTGCAGTCATATGCAGAAACGCCATTGCATTATCATAAAATCATAACAAGGGCTGTCAAATAAACATTTTAATATGTTAATAATCTACCAAAGAGTAGTCCAACCAATCAATTTTGTTTTTTTATGCGGCTGCAGTGGCTCCTTGGTTAGCGCGGCAATACAACTAAATTCGCCACAAAAGAACCTACATTTAGACAACCACTTAACAACATACAGATAAGCTCCCTTATTACAAATATAAAAGTCCAAGATGTTTAACTTGAGGCCAGGTTGTTAGCGGAAAATTCCACATGTTGATTTTTAGGTATAAAATTGAATGCGGCTTCTCAGATTTATACGTTTAATAATGGTATATAGTTCGCGGATTTTGGGTATCGAAAAGGAATATATTTTCTACCCCTATTAGGGGTACAAAAACACAGCACTATTAAGCGGTCTTGTGCATAATAAAATTGTAACTTTGATTTAAAATTGTATAGCCGTCTTAGAAGGTCAGATTCATTATGCCTCTTGACATTTGCGAATACCTTTCCATATGTTCTATTTCTTAAAGTCTGCTCGAATATATATTTTAATTTTCCTTCATTCTGCATATTTAAATGTTTATTTTGTATTGAGTGTTGACCTCAAATGTTGGAGAATGCTGATTCGTTTGCACTTCCCATTTTGCATGATGCGAATATTTGGCCATCTACGAATCTACGAATGCCAACTGCATAATACAGACAAAACTGATGACATCAATTTAGAAAAGAACATACAAATTGCAACATCTTCTTTCTTACAAACGCGTGCACTTGACATCACCGTGCTCTTGACATTCAGTTAACAATATATGAAATTGTGTACAACTGACCATTTTTAAAAAGATGAACCTACATACGTACGTAGTCAATGCAGCTAACGAAAAAAAAAACGAACATGAAATTCACCTTGACAGTCGGCAGAGTACACTCGTTTGTTTTTATCATACCGAAATAGAGTTAACCCATTGTTTATGACTTAAATGAGTTTGTGGTTGATATTTTTGCAATATTGCTGTAATAAAACTGCAAATTTTCAAAGAATCATATCTTAAAACACACACTAGTGCTTTCGTTAAATGGCGTTGAATGGTAATATTGGAAACTGAACGAAGGCGTAGCGTTTCAGTAGAGCTCCGCTAACGAATGTGGAACAAAATAAAGTAAAATCCGACATAAGATTTCGGCGATTGAACACGTAAAACTGTTACTTATTTTCCAATATCCACATAAAATTAATCTAAAGACTTTTTGTGTGCTCGTTGTTAGACAGATTTCGATTGAACTTCTTCTGATATATTTTTATATGACACCTCGACTACTATTTGGAAGCGTTCTTCACAGATATCTACAACATTCCATTACTCAAAAAATTCTTACTCGATTCAATACAATACAATACAAAATTTGAAGCATTTTTCTGCCAAAACTTTCCTGAAGAATCAGCTCTCTGATCCATTTAGAAGCAAAAATGTAACAGATTCAAACAAAAAAAGACTTTTCCTTGATCGTGACTCTGCTTTGCGGAGGTGGTGGCCGCACGTCAAACGCATATACACACACACATATCCTTAGAGGATCGAGAGGTAAAGGTGCTCCTTTTTGCCAAAACTCTCATTAGTCAGGGTAATTTTTAAATTTGTGTTTATTTTGCGCATCCTGTCAAATTTTATTTAAAGAACCGTTCCTCGAACCTGTTCACTTTTTAGCTTACATCCTTTCAAGTCATAGTACAAAAATGCCCACTTTCTTTTAATTTTCTCATATATTTAAGCTTATTAGTGTGACATTTAGCAATCGTGCCGAGTGAAATTTCGTGTTTATATGTCGTTTGCTATATTATTTTGACATTTAAAATTGTTTATTAAGCGCCAATTGTCGTAAATTAATTTTTGCTTTTGCATTTTGGATACTTGGGGTTGGACCAAGGACGCTGCAAAATCCATTTCCAATCAAGAATAATTAATTTTATTTATACCCTCATTTGGGTCAGTTGCTGTATTTTGGAAACCTGATATTAGGAAAGTGTAAGGAAATGGAAAGTCGAATAAAGGGACTTATGGAAATCGCTGGTATCTGATCCAAGTGCTAGCATTTAGAACAAACCTTTTGTCATTTTCGAAATATATTTGTGTGATGCGAGAAAGTTTCGTATTTCATGCGGTCGTGCGCTTTATTTTGTTTGTTATTATATGGAAGGGCTAAAGCATAGAAATAATTGAAAATATTTATGTGAACAAGAATGGTTATCCTTTGGGTGATAGTGTAATCCCGCTTGTGCGAAATTGTGATGAAGAAAATTGCTACTTTCTCGTATCTATGACGAGATACGAGGCAAACCCACAAATGTTGGCTTAAGAAAGTTCCGTTTTTGTCGCTTAATGCAGAGTAAACTGAACTGTTTGCTATTACCGAGAGAAAAAAGAAAAATTACAAATTCATGGATTGCCATTAAAGCTTTTACATTATACTCCTTCAAAATTATGTAAAGGTTCTTAGAATTCCAATAACATGTTTAGCCTCTTTCAATTGAAGTTGAATTGAATTCTGTGACTTTTTATTACACTACAGTCCCCGAGATATTGGATCTTAAAAGTACATTTTATGTTAAGGGCTTCTTCTGAAATCACATACCACAGAGATTTTTTCACTTAAAACTTCACTTTTGAAAACATTGCGTTTATAAAATCCAACCATCACTAACTTAAGAACAATATATTCATATATAACAAAATTATATATGCTTTAACTGCTCGAGGAATAGCCAATGTGGTTGCTATTCTGCATATAACTCGTGTTTATTTTAATCAATTGCCTTTTATTCGTTGCACAATCAGTTGTTGATGCTCAGTATTATAACTTGAACAAAAAAAAAAAACATCTATTAGCAGACTTTTCTAAGTAAATATTCTCCGTCAAATTGAAGTAAAAAAAAAATAAGATCGACTCCATCTGTGCGTAATAGTAACCGGGAAGGAAAACACTACAAACTAAAGAGTTATGTAAAGATACAATTTCTTTTACTGCTACTTCACTTGATCATAATTTAATGAAAAAAATAATTGATTTAACAGAAAACTATGCAACAATACCGCATGACTACTTATCCCAAGCGTAGTAAATTAGATCTGTGGCGTGGATAATTTTAAAAAAAAAAAAAACAACAACAATGGGCAATTCCAAATTTGCGACTCAATCATAATTTAATTTATTAACCAAAAATAATAGGAGTATGATCAATTATCACCGATATTGCGCTGTCAAAGTCAATCATGCTAATTGAGTGTGTAAATAAAAATAAATATCCCCACAATCATTTTTTTCTTTCAATTGTTATTCCAAATAGCAAAATAAACTTGCCTTCTTCGTTAATATTTTTATATATATATTTGTTTTTGTTTTATAAAATTTTTTGATTACGCGTTTAAAGTGAATGTTGTTGGTATGTTGTAAATCCTACAATCTACCAAACAGAAAATTTATCAGTCACTCAAGTGAATGTACTTAGTTGGGCACTTAAGTTACATCAACATTAATTTTTCACCACCTCACACACAATGCTCAGGCTTACAGCTCACAGCTCACAGCTCACAGCTTCCAGCACCCAGCTCAAGAGAAAATTATAATTTCATTCGTATCTTTTAATGAAACCACACGCCGTTAAAAAAAAACACTCGAAGATGAACACTAATCGAGAGCTACACTCTTTGACACTCGAAAAGCACACAGTACAATACAATACAATTCAATACAATACAATACACACCTGAAGGTTTACAATTCAATTCATAAAAAAAAATTCAAAGAACAAAAAAAAAACTATTGTAATTCAAGAGGAAAATTGTTAACAAAAAAAACAACAAAATAAAAGTCTCCACTAACTGAAAAATGCAAACAGAAAATAAGAAGAATGGGAAATAAATCTTAGTCCGCGCACGATTACCGCATATGGCCAACGAGACGACGACTGAAATGAAACTGAAAGCAGTGTTTTTAATAAAAACCCATATATCGTCTGCACCAGACTTTGGCTTAATAATATTAACACAGATAGAGCTTTAGCTTTTTGCTCTCCTCGCAAAACGTCGTCGTCGTTGCTTTTGCTAGCCAACTATACAGACTACTGACGACAAACTACAGACCGTAGCTACAGCTGAGTGAAGCTAAGTGACACCACCAGCAGAAGGTAAGGTAAGACAGCAAGCGCGCCGCAGAAATTGTTAGTACTACTAACAAGACCCCAAAAAGACTACCTATAGTGTCTGCAATAACAATAAAAACCTTTAACATACATGATACAGTAAATGTGGGTTTGTTGTTGTTTTTTTTTCCAAGATACTACTTGCTCACCACTCGAGATGATGCTCAGAGATGGAATTTACAAAAAAAATAAATATCCAAACAATATAGTTGCACTCAAGATGTTGCTGGTGCTATTCGGCTAAGCTTAAATAAGCAGTTTTTTTTTTTTTTATTATTAATATAGCAATTTGTTGTGTTATTTTTTTGTTTCTTTAAAAGCTTTTCACATTGGAAGAGGTGGAGGTGGCGAAGATTTACTTTACTCAGTTGGTCGTTCTCAAGCGACACACAACAAAACAGTGATTCAAATGATCAATTGTGACATTTTGCAAGTCAATTTTAGTTTAAAAGTTGCACACGGACCTGTTTTGAACTTATTGATCACATGGTTGATTAAAAAAAAAAACATTGCTCTCCTTACAGGTTGTTGTTGTTATATGGTGTTGGCTTTAGTGTGGTTACATATTTATGTAATTTGTTGTTATTTTTGGCTTTGAATGTGCCCTCATGCCGAGTGCGATGTAATAAATTTCAAGAACCTGTAGGTAAAGGTCAAACCTTTGTACGTAGTAAAAAGTACGTGGATACTAAACATTGTTCCGTATTGAAGTGGAAGAACCCGTAAAATCAATCAAGGAAGCGCTTAAAAGGTTCCATTTAAAATGAGGAAATTGATTTTGTAATACCCACACTCAATGAGTTACGAGTTCGTACGTGTATCGTGAGTGACCGCAGTAAAAACCACATGGGTATGATATTGTGCCTAGTCGTACATAAAATTGAAATTCTTTAGAACGAGCATTGACTGGGTTATATAGATCTCTTATGCAAAGTGTCATTGCACTGTACTAGTCGACCAAACTGATCGCAAATTTTTTAACATTGCACATTTTTTTTTTGTTTTTGTAAGTGTTGCAGGGATTGTTGTGTGGAAATACGTACCATTTAATATTAGACAAGTTTTTATTGTTTTGGAGAGGATGTTAGGCTTAACATATAAATAAAGAGGTTTTTACGTCCAGCGGGTTATTTATTAAAGTAAAAATTAGTTATTACCATGTGTTGTACCAGTCAGAGGTTTGCATGGTAATAGCAATCTTGTACGAATGAATATTTGATATCTTGTACATGAGATACGATGGGAAAATTTGTCGGGTTAATTTTTGCTTAATATAATATTTATGAAGAAATAACGGATATAACATTAAGTGAAACCTGAGATAAGCTGCTACTTTTACTATTTATTTTGTATATGGATTTTCTACAAGTAACCTTATAAAACACAGGACGGTCAAACTTGTTTGTTTTTATTCTGGTTTAGTGAGCACTTCAATCTAACGTGTTTTGTGTGGCCCAAGCTTCTGTAATTTAAATATTTTTTTTAAAAAAAAAAAAACATCTTCAGATATTATCCTTGACCTTAATTCGATCTCAAAAATGTTTTTGCTGATGTCAGGCTTTCCTGATTCATGAACATTGTTCCCACAGCTTATAGATTTGTAGTTAACTTAATTTATTTATCTTAAAACATATACTTTTCATCAGCATTCAAGTCAAACCGAGTCAGCCATGTCCTTTTCTAAATTGTTTAGTTGTTTGCAGTTAATAAGAAACTAAAAGTACAAGGAATTAATTCTTCCATCAATAAGTTTACTGACAAAATTATATGTCGATTAACGGAATTTAAGTTATACGAAGAGGCGAAATGTAAGGATCTTGAAAACTCAAATTTTCGACAGCAAATTTTGGAAATCTTTTCCTGGACTTCTTTTATCCGGTCTATATCTGTCATCTAAGGACATATCTGGCAAGCATACTCAAGTATAAGCGTCATAAACGTAAGAAATAACTGTTAATATGAGTATCCGAAAACTGTTTCGGTTCGTGTTTATTCTAGTCAAGCATTTAGCTTGTTTGTGAGTAGAGGTGGTATAATCCCAGATCCTTGTGGCCACAAGTAGGCCTATTGTGATATCCTACATTTAAAGCTCACCCATGATGCTGCGGTTTGTTATAAAGGCGTCTAGCTCTTTGGGTTAAGCTGGCAGCTATATCCGCGAGTTCGAATTTAACTAGGTAGCGTTGCCGTATTTTGAACATGCAGTTTTTGTTTAAATTAATAACTTTACACTCGTGAATATTAAAAAATAAATAGTTAAATGCATAAATAATGCAATTCGAGTTTTTAAAAATGAAGAGACATATATGAGCGGGACTTCCTAAGGGACTTCTCTGAAGTATTCCTATAAATTAACAGTGAAATAGTTAGAAGATTGGCCATTTAACAGCATCAAGTAGGATCAATTTAAGAGAAATGATTTCAGCTACATTATTCATTTTTCGTTAAAACTTAAACTTTACGAAGCTGAATTTGGTGTGACAGTCTATTAAAGGCCTTACTGAAGTCTGTCAGTGCAAAATTGAATCAATTCCAGTTAAAAGCAAACTGTTGAACGAACCTTGGAAAACCGTGTTGGTTTGAAACATGAAAAGACTTAACAACCGGTCTATAGTTCTTTAAATGAACAAGAAAGACTAAGGAAGTCCAGTATCTGCAACTATACAAGGTTATTTTAGGTGGGGTGGCTTTTTGCAAGTGAAATTTTACCAAAAAGCTATAAGAAGTCCATTGTAAATAGCATAGTTGTAGAGTATTGTAAGGGCGTGTGACTAACAAAACCACTAAGCGCCGTTCCTGTAAAGCTAGACAGTAACAACACAACCATTCACATGAAGAACTGAAATCCTAATTGTTTGACCTGCCACACTTTCAAATTACTGTTACCACAAAAAAATGAACAAGTAATAATATATTAATTGGAATTTTTTGTATATTTTTAGAAAATAATAATGAACAGATTTTAAAGTTATAATTTAAAAATTAGAAAAAAATAAGTTAAAAAATAGCATAGATTGCGCTATAGTCTTGGATGTACTTTAGCTTCAATCGATTTGCCTCTTTAGGTGTCGCGTCTTCAAACATCTGAAACAACTATTTACAGATCCTCTTCCATTTTTTGCTAAAAAAAATTAACACATTCAAAACATTTTATTTTGCCTGTTTACGTATCTTCTTTAACTTCGTAGCCATAATTAAAAATCTTGGTCGTTTAATCTTCCAGAATACTCGACAAATTAAGCTTTATAAACTCAACCCAATTGCTTGTACTGCTAATTATATCGAAATAGCTTCAAAACACAGTAAAATATTTTTTCATCATTTGCATTTCATCCCAAACGCTCACCCGCGGCAAACCTCGACGATTCAAGTCAGCCAGCCCCCAAAAGGCCCACTTGCAATTGGCCAATATGTTTCGAACAGTATGGGTTGAGCATTTTAAACCTATTAATAATTTATATATGTACTAAGCATAGAAATAAGTCTAATGTAAATTCCTCTTATTTACTCTCAACGAAGTGTTAAAGTGGAATAATTTCCTAAATTGCTTACTTACGCTTTAAAAAAATCGATTTATCGGTAGAGTCTATGGAATGAATGTTCACAATATAAATGTTAACAATTCCTTTCTAAAAATTCCACTCATCTTAAAGGAATAAAATGTCATTCTTAACTCCCGCACTTTACAGCGGGCCTACAGGTCGGGGGCCCCTGAACTGGGGACTGACTTGAAAGCACTTGGCCAATATGTCTCCATCAGTATGGGTTGAACATTTTAAACGTAGTAATAATAGAAATAGTCTAATGTAAATTCCTCTTATTTACCCTCAACTCTAGATGTGTATAGTGTTTAAGTGGAATAATTTCCTAAATCGCTTACTTACGCTTTAAAAAAATCGATTTATCGGTAGAGTCTATGGAATGAATGTTCACAAGATAAATGTTAACAATTTCTTTCTAAAAATTTCACTCATCTTAAAGGAATAAATTGCCATTCTTAACTCCCGCACTTTACAGCGGGCCTACAAGTCGCATTTGTATTGTTTTGACCTAGATCAAGATGTTACAAAACATCAAAGACCTTACTCATACGATCAGTAGAAAACTAATGTTCATTGCTGCACTAAAGTTTCTGAGTTTCTCGAGTTTAAGCTTTATCGAGTGAGATAGCGCCAGATGGGCTGTTACTGACAAGCGGTCCATCAATCATATGTCAATTAAATACTAGGCTCTAAATTTAGCATACGAATGTTACTTTTGCTCAAAAATGTGAATACGGAAACACATGGCATTGCATTTATTCAAAGCGAGTCAAAGGAATCGTAAATAACTTAGACCGCACCTTATCCCCTAACAGCAACAATTTAAGTAAACTGTATGCATTCACCTACCTTCTCACAGCTCACTCACTCATAAACCTGCTCACATTCACACTAAACCAATTAAGAATCAGTTCAATCTTGTTTAAACCAGAATTCGAAATCTTAAATAACACTGGAAACAAAAATAATAATAAGGACTCGCGCCCAATTTCTGAACTTGTTTTTACAATAACTATTCTTCGCCGTCGGTGTTGCTTTGATTGACATTAAATACATCTTGACATTTGGCATTATCCGCAAAAAAAAAAAAAAAAAATTGAAAACAAAAAATTAACCAAAAAATTAACCAAAAATCTTTCTCAAAATGTCTGGTCTATTTTTTGAAAAGTTCATTCACATCGCAGTTCTAAGCACTAAAATAAATATGCGAAAGTTGCCGCGCAAAAAAAAAAAATCAAGTTAAGAAACTACTAAACTACTTCCCTCGTTTGGAACTAGATATGGTCGTTGGGGTGAGGAGTGGGAAGGGGGGAGGTCTGTTTCCGGTTAGACGGAAGTAAAAAGTTGATCTGCTTGTCTTGTTCAAGGTTTATGATCCATAACACAGCACTGACCCAAGACTCGAGTTAGGTTAATTATAATTATGTAAATAAAAATTGGCTTAGAAAATACTGCATACACTTGTATGTAATGAATGTACACATTACCGTCAACGTTTACCTGATAATGAACTTATGCAAAAGGTGTTTTTCCTTGATTAACACTTTGGCAATTGGTTCCCACCAATAAAGCAACAACAAATTAGCAACTATTTTAAAGAAAGACCTGTGCTATAACACTTTCTATTTCGCTAGTCGTGACTTTGTTTTTTTTTTTTTTTTGTTGTAAACTTAACTCAGTGAACCAATTGCATAATTATATTATTAGTTTTTTTTTTTTATTACCTATGATGTAGAACTGCGGGAACTTGTTTCAGTTTTATTATTATTATAATAACAAAAATTTGACCGCGAAATTGTTTGGTATGAGAGAGAGACCCCGAGAAAAGGTCCAAAGCACTTGCAAACGCTGCAATAATTTCAAAACCAATTGTGAAGTCGACAATGTGTGAATGCGCGCACCTTTTTCTCGCAAACTTTTCACTTTTCCACTCGCACTTTTTTTGTTTTTTTTTTTAATGTTCGTTGTAAAATAAAATTAAAAAACAAAAAATTCTACATTAGTAGGTAGGTAACTATTAGTGGTGGTGGGTATATTTTGGGAATTTAACAGAGGCGAATGGTCGGGAATGCACAATGGTCGGTCATGTGAATGGAAGCACTGATCAGTGTGTAAGAGGACAGACTTCTGGTCAATAACGCGCTTTAAACTCGACTGACTAAAATTAGGTCTTAAAGTGTTCCTTTTTGTTATGAGTGAAAAATAACAAATCAATGGAGAAACAAAAACAAAAATACATATCTCGTGTAGGTACATATACCTACTTTTGGCTAAAGATATTCATGTTTGCTTGCGGAGAGAGGTAGCGGCGGCGGCGGCTGTCATGGCATGGTGTTTAAGAAATGTCTCTCTCTCTCTCCCTGCCGATGGAATTAGCCAACGGTCGTCGTAGTATGATCATCAGTAATGCGGGTATGAGTATCTTGGTATCGGTATCTTCCCGTTTGTGGAGATAGATGGTCGCGGCTACCTTTATCTATCGCTTGGGGGTGATGCCATTCGTTGTAAGGGGTACGAAGTACTTGTTCTTCATAAAAATTGTAAAAAACTAACCACAACAACAACAACAAAAACCTTTTCGCAGTACTATTGAGTAATAGAATGGGACTGGAAGCAAACAATACAATAATGGCTTCGTGTTTTGGGTTTTTTGGGATTTTCTTGGAATTCTGTTTACAATCTGACTGGTACTCTGTTCTTTATTGTGGGCATTTCATTTTTTATCACCCATTAAAAATGTTTATGAAAAATAAGAATAATCTTGAGTTGTTAAATGGGGGCTTAAGGACCTCAATTGCATTTAAAATTCACCCACATTGTTTTTATTGTGAGATTGGAGTGTGGCTTACAATCTTTTAGAATGGCATTTAAAGTACTCACCAGCTTTATTTTCAAACCACTGATGCTTAATACAAGCTTAGGCCTTTTTGGTAAAGATGAGAGTAACGAATGATATCCGTCAAATGATCCCAAAAAACATTAAAATTAAATTCCAATTATATGTTATGGTGAGGCGAGAAGGGCAAACATTGCAGTGATGTGTCATGTATTAGCATCAAGCCATTTTTCAGTGTCCATAACAATCAGAATCGGGAGACTCTTCTATCTTCTCCAGTCTCCTCGGTATTTTTTCCCTGCCGCCCTTGTTTTTCTTTGCAGCGTTTTTAAGTTTCCCTTTTCTTTCACCTTGTTCCGGTACATGCATCATACCACCATCTATTTCTCTCGTGGGATTGGTAATCTATATCGGTTTGGTATTTATGGGTAGGTGTATTCTCAGTGTAGAGCTCTTCTCATTCAGCCCTGAAGAATTAAATTGAAATTCGCGGGTAAAAAAACTTTGATATCGTACCCTAAACAGGTTCCGAAAGCTCAAGAAGATCATATAACTCCTCCTTGATAGGGTCTTCATTCTAGTCGGTACGGGCGGGTGCACATATTAGGCTAATGTTTGGGAATATAGCTTTGATGTGGATCGAATACAGGCGACTACGTATCGGCTTAAAGTCAATAACTTTTGACCTCAACCGACTTTCTGCCACGAACCGGCATGCGATCTATTATTGGAGCTGTAAAATATATACGTTCCAATTTTCTCTTTTTACCTTTCTCGTATACATTAGTATACTAAAGAGAAAGTTATTGCGATCGTGCGGAAATTTCGAACTCAAACTGAGAATGAGGGATCCGTCGGTCTGTCTGTCCGGGCGCCGTATGGCGAAACTGTTCGACGGATTTGCTTCAATGTTCGTATATAAGGTTCTTGGGGTTACATCTCAGGGCATCTTTTTATTTTTTGCTTTATCTTTTGAAATAACGGTACCTGCCATACAAATTTTTTTTTGTAAAAATCACTTATCACTATTTTTCTCCATAGTGGTTCCAAGGATTTCGGTCTTTTTTTGTACTAAGGATGTTTAAGATGGGGTCAAAAATTCTGCATGCTTAGTTTTTGGAAAAAAATCGACCAACGGTAATAAATAAAACGGGCAATATCTCGAAAACTAATAAAGGGAACTTCAAAAAAATTTTTAAACTGTAAACTCAAACAAATCTGCATACTTAGATTTTTTAAATAATTTTTTTAAAATTTTTTTTTCATATAACAATTTTCTTAAATTTAAATTAAATTCGTTTTCTCAAAAACGGCTCTAACGATTTTGATAATTTTTAGTAATTCAAACAATTATGTTAAAAGTGTCCAATGTGCGAAATTACATCAAAATCGTAGGTGCCGTTTTTGAGAATATTAAATTTGTTAAAACCTAAAAAGTGATTTAAATTAATTTCTCACTGTTAATTTTCGATTAATTTTGCGACTCAAAAACGCATCTCATGTACCGAGAAAGTTTCGTATGACGCAGTCGTGCACTTTATTTTGTTTTACTTGATCCTATCCATCGCGTTAATCCTGGATCGCAGTAATGTCTTACTGGTATTCCATACCAGTACCTAGTGCTAAAATAAGCACAATTAGTTTGCAAATTGCTGGTCCCATCACTGGACACCAAGTTCATATCGGATCTTCAAAAACACCCAACCAGCTTTACTTTTATCAGTTAACAACTACAAATAGCAACTTTATTTTTAAAACCGAATTTCACCTATATTTGATAGCTTCGAATCATCAGTGGACTATCTATCATCTAACCACACTTTGCGAAAAAATATTCGAATCACTTCAATAAAATCTCAAACGTTTATGAGACAAAACTTCAAAGTCCGTACCAATCCATTTATCTTTATTTTACTCTTTTTTTGTATAGTCATTGTGAGTTATTTGATCTTGAATTCCTCTGTATGACGTCGCTGAGGGTCTCTTCTTTCCTTTGACCGCTTTAGGACCACTTGACATTGACTTCATCTCACAGTATCTCTTTGAAAGCTATATTGTTTTCAGTTTCTGGTGGCATTCGTGCTATTATTTTAAATGAAAAGAACTTGAGAAGAGCAGGTGAACTTCTCCACCCATCATTATAAGTAAAATTAAAAAGCTATTCAAAAAAAAAATCAAAAATATTGAAACTTTAGCATTAAGAATTGATTTAAAAGCAAAATATGCAAACAATTTTTTTTTTTGTTGTCCAAATGCGAGCACCTATCGTCTTTTACCTTTTAGTCTCGTGCTCTCTGTCAGTGCTATTATATGCTACTGACCCATATCAAACTCCGTAACTTGTGGTTTTTAGGAGAATTAAACGAACTTGATGTCTGACTATCAAGAAAGCGTGCTCATTCGCTAATGCCACCGTTTTGATCCTCTTATTTGTATGAATGCCAAAGGAAGGGAGCTGAATTAGCATAAAAATCAAACCCCGGATTCAATTCAAATTTGAATTCCTTTCACTGATGATCCCAAGATGATGATTCAAAGTCTGGAAGGAATATTCACCTCAATTATATTCTTATTTTCATTCTCCAATTTTGTATTTTTTTTAAGGTCTGCTGATTGTTTAAAAAAAAAAAACCAAAGTAGAGCCAACCGAAAACCTGCAATAAATCTGTGTCCGAAGTGTGCGATTCCATTGGATTTTTATGACATGACATCATTAGAGATTTTTAAGCTATTTTATTCAGCTGGCATTGCCGAAGGGAGCTAAGCAAGCGAAAAGTAAAGGTTAATAGATAATTTTTAATGGAACACCTTCTCTACGGTTGAGGAGGTGGTATTACGACGAGCCAATTGCTTTTGTCAAAGTTTTTCTCAAAGTTGATTGACCTATTTCTTTTCTGCTCTATAAATTTACATTAACTCGAATTGGTTTTGGGGAAATACCAGTTATATTTGGTTTGCGGTATGAGTTAGCAAAGTTTATAGTATGCAAACACGGGACAAACTGATTGCACGAAGGTTATTTCCTACTAACTTTGAGGGTGAGTCTGTTTGACCTGATAAAAAGTTGCACTTATCTTTTCTCGGTAACGTACTATCTAAGTGTGTATACTTTGTGAGATCATTTTCTATCGTGCTTTGTTGCGAAGAAAATATCCCTAGGCTTGCACTCAACTTGACGCAGGTTTACCCGTCATAAACTTGACCTTCAGAGGCCGCACTCTGCCACAGAAATGAAACAGGAATAAAATACGTTGAAAAACACGCAATCAATTTCTATTTACGCCTTTACGTGACCGAAAATTAAATTTATCAAGCGGGAGCAGATTGAGGCCTCGACCGCAGTTCCGTAGTACGTCTCTATTTTTAGCAGCGCGGTGCGGCGCGGCGCGGCGTGCAAATAGATTGTTCTGCAACTTAAGCTCTGGCCTCAAACAATGTCTTTGTGGCTTTGCGTATTATGCCTCTTCCTCGTAGATTCGACTTAAATAATGGTTAATAATATCGAATTCAGTTAAGTTGCGCCTTGCTTTGCATGCAGAATGGCGCAGAACTTTATTAAGAATTAGTGTCAGGTGCCAGATTACCGAAAACAAACGCCGACTACTATTGCTCATGTCATAATACAGATTGATTATTATTTAACGAAACAATAACTTTGTCTGCACTTGCAAGACTAGGTAAATACAAGATTGCAATTTTATCATGAACTACTTAGTTGACCCTAGTCAAGATGCAGGACGCAGTTCAGCGTAGTGGAAGTGTGGGGTCTTTGTAATTTTGCCTCGATCTTGATACGTGTTTGGCATTCATTTTACGTTTTACTTTTTGTTTTTTCTTTTCTTTCATGTGTGCCTTTTCGATGTTGTTGTCCTAACCACACACATTATCAACACCATCTTCATTCCCTGGCATTCGCATTTTAAAGAGCCACTTGCACATTGTTATGAACTCTATGCAAATTAGGATCTACTCGTACAAATGATGTGTGTAAAACATTTTAGATGACTACCGTGGTGGTATTTTGTATTTTTGTATCTTTATGTGTCTTGTGCGAGTACTTCTTCATTTAAAGATTCTAAATAGCAAGATCTGGCAAGAGTATTTAGCATAAGTAAGCGGTGGATTTTGCCATTTGAGAGGTGATTGCGAACCTTGTGAAGGTCTCTTTGGAGTTGCGCGAGCGCGCCTATTAAGAGAATTTCGTTCGAATATGCTATGCTGTGCACAATTGTTGGTCGAGATGTGAATTCCATGTATTGCAAGCAATTGAATAAAATAGAGCCGCTAGGCTCTCAAGCTTAAGCTATTTATAATTGTCGCGGAAGCATGTAGTTCAAAATAATGTTTCAAAGGTTTTTTTTGTTATTTTTTTTTTAAGGGGGATCTGTTGAATCTGTTGAATTAACATCGTAGACATGCAGAGAATTAATTAAGATTTCCTTGCATATATTTCTTTTATTACGTTATTATGTTTGTTATGTAATATTTTGTATGCCAACTTTATGTTCCTTATGGTAGACATGGGGTACATTACGCATTTGATGATGTTTTTATATTTAATCAGGAGCTCCAAAATTGTTGTAGCCCTGTTAAAACAAGACAGCTGTCATTTGTTTACTAAGACAAACTCCATAAGTGGGTTTTATAGGCAAATGTCTAGGAAGTCTACAGAATTCAGCTTTGATTTTTGCAAAAAGTATTTGGCACAGTGAGTTGTAACAACGTGTCCTGGAAACAAATTAAAAATAATACAAACTACTGACACTTTGATTTTTTATAATCTGGCACTGCATCTTTTTGTCAAAAATTTGAGAGTAACACAAAAGTTGATACTAAAACAAAAAAACGTTCGAAGTCGGCTTTAAGTGTTTTCTTAGAGTTCTTAGCACTTAAAATATAAATAAAGACTTATTAAGACACTAACGTTGCGAACTACTCTATCTGCCTGTCATGGAATTTTTGGGTTGGGGTCAGAGCTGCCACTCGAACTTTTTCAAAGTGATTTCACCTCCCTTTTTCTTCAATCAGAAGAGACAAAATACACTTATTTAAACCAAAATCAAAGATTACATTTGGCGTAATATTGGTGTAAAAAAAACTGCTGTCAAAACAAAAACAAAATTTAGAGTAACTTTTCGGTTCGCTAGCTCCGTTTCAATATTTACCAGTTCCTTTTAAGTAGTGAGTGATTTGAAAATTTTTTTTTGTAAATCAATTGGCTGCACTGGTTTTTATTATATTGACTCGGGATATTTTTTTTTTTTGATATTGACTCGGAATCTGGGCTTAAACCAGGAAGGAATTCATCCTTTGCTTTGACTTCCTAAACTTTTTGTAATTGTTTCTTAGCATACAGATCTGATAATTCGCAATATTATATAGAAAATAAAACAAACTTAAAAACAATGATAAATTAAACATAACATCTGTGTTCCTATCTTTTTATAATTATATTCAGCTTTCAACTTCCAGTCAGCCTTACATATTTGTGGTACTTTTTAATCTGTGTCCACTTTCTTAAACTTTCTCGTATCAAGAAAATTTTAAGTGAAGTTCTGGGTCAGACGAGAGTTTCGCGTGATTCTTAAACCGAGTCATTATTTAAAAAAAAGCACACACTCCAGATATCCAAAATTCAAAGACTGACCAAAACCGTAGATGCCGATATATAGAATGCGTGACATTTTTGAATTATTGATGCGGCTTAAGTATTAGGTACAGCGCTTTGCATTTTCTCGTTGCGAGAAGTTCTCAACCGAGTTATAGAATACGGACACTGTTTTCAAAAATAGCATGAAGAGACCTTTCCCAATCCTTTTTTTTTAAAGTTTACCAGAATAAATTTCCAACTTTTCGTGAGGATATTCTTCCAGTTACCGGGTTTTTTTTCCCGGGTCGAAAATGGCCTCTATTTTTTTATATCCAAAAATATGAAAAATGAATAAGGACTCGGATATTAGCCCAAGATATGAAAAGACCAAGTTAAAAACAATCCAATTCAATTATATGTAAAAATTTGACTAAATTCTTTGTCTCCAAGTTTAAAGAATAGGTTTTGTCCCACCAAATGCGACATAAAACTAGCAGGCTTCCATGCTCTGATCCCTAGTATGCTCCTTCCATTTATCTAGTATAGACCATTGACTACACAGAATCTTAAACACACAATCATATCACTTAAGTAAAAAGTTTAATATGAATAAAATCTCTAAACTATAACTTAAGCACAAATTTTGACATTTTTAAACATTATGAAATGCAGGAAAAGTTAAAAACGTTGTGTAATATTACAAACTCAGTAAATAGTTAAAGGTCATTATTCAAAGTTACGAACTCCTGCCTTTTGTTATAGCCATCAGTGAACTATGTCTTGTAAATTTACTCACCCAACGTCGCTAATTGCAACAACGTTTCTCATAAATATTTGTGTGCAATTAAATAGTAAAAGACACAATTTCTAAGATGTCGGCACTTGCCGAGTTGTAATAGAAAAGATAAACGTAAAAAGACACCTGTTAATTGGCAAGACCTGTAATCCGGTTGCAGATACTAGAAGGTTATTTATAAACTATTATTGCACCAAAGGGGTTTGACTGGCCTCATTGATTCCTAACATATGATTAAAGTAAAATCTGACGTATGCACGTCACACCATAAAATAGAAAAATATGAATAAAAAAAAACTAAATAAAGTAGCGCTTGTTTTAATCTAAATACTTTGCCCTCTGACGATGTTTCGGAAATAGAAAGATAGATTATAAAGTTGTTGTATCAACGTTGTTACGTTTGTTATGCTTTAAAAGTATTATAATAGACTCGCAGTCATATTAGGAGTCGGGTTTTGTTTTTCGTCGGTGTTGATGCACAGTGACAGCTGACGTACAACATATAAATGGTGACACCTAACAGGATGACAGGTGCAACAGGAACCTGTACCATCAAATGTATTGTCAATATCATTTTGCAAAAAGCTTACAAATCTACCCAAATATTAATATACGTAATATTTATTTTTTATCATCAAATAGATAGATAGGTTGTAGGTGAATGTAATATTTTGTACAACAACCGCCAGATTTCGATCATCAAGTCGAACCATTACAATAACTTTCACACCCTAACTTGTTAAAAGCTTCATCGCAACTAAGGTAAACAACATTAAAGCAACAAGTGCGTTCACTTTTGTTTCCAAAATTACCGATAGCCAATCGATGACTAATACAACTCCTTACCTGTCTGACAGACAGATTTCTGTGCGCTCTCTGACAGCATTTCCCGGCTGAATATCAATGAGCTCAAAGTAGAGCCATAAATTAAGTGCAAAAAAAAAATTAAATGCCACACCAACAACGAAAACCACTTCCTTATTTACTTTTGATTATCTAGACACATATTGTCAAAAATCCAACTGCGTGCAATAATTTTTAACGCATTCGATGTGATATTGACATTGGGAGGCGGCTAATGTGTACGCTATTTTGATTTTATCTACTCGCGGTGGAAAAGTTACTGACGTTCGCCGGCCCAACATTGTTTACATAATCGATGCAAGCCTTTATTTACAGTTATAAAAACGTTGTGCGTCTTTTTTCTTTCATGCTCGTTTTTTTTTCTTACTCTGTCTTATTTTATGATTGTGATTTTGCAATCACCACTAGCAGCGACGAGAGCCCAAAAAGAAATTACAAACTATTATATTTAATGGTTAATGATACTCTCAGACGAGGAACTGTTTGCCCGTAACGACTCCTTTCTGAAAATTAAAATGCGAGAAACGCAAACGTCAGTCCATAAATTTATAAATAATTTGCATCTGTCCTGTCGTAAAGGCTTCACCCACTTGTCATGTTAGTTTGTTTTTGTTTCGTCAAAATTGATTCAAATAAAAGAGTAAAATATAAACTTTGTTTTCGAGTTATATGCATAATTTAACTCGCTCATGATCGTTTCTCCTCGAAATGTTTTACCAATTTATTTAAACTTCAAGCGAATGAGAGAGTTTTTGTTTTTTTAATTTAAGTGATTCTTTTATATCATATTAAAACATACAAGTTAATGGAATATGACAAGCCGTAAGTATTCTCGAGATGTTAAGTAAAATAATTGCTAATTCAAGAAGGATGTGGCGGTGCTAATTCGAAACGATATAATATAAGTTTTGCAAATTGAATAATTATTAATTTATATTCCATAAATTTAATTGAAACGTGTGCAGCAAAGCAAGTTAAAATATTATTATCGAGTGATTTCGATAGACAACGCGGCACCTAACTCAGGTAGTGTAGGTAATTAAAAGCTTTTGTTGTTGTTTTTTTTTGCTGTCGATCAACGTCTTGGATTTTTTTATTATCCAAGTCTTGCCATTTACTTTTGTAAAAATATCTGTTTACATCGTTGAAGTTTTAACGAAACTGTGGTAAAACCACTTGTGGGACAATAATAATAATTAGTTCTAAGGCAATTTACATACTTGCGTGATTTGTATTTGATGTTAGTTCCGTTTGTAAAGCAAATAAAATCACACCTTAAAGTTAGTGAGCGAACATGTGGAACAAGTATATACCACAAAATATTCATTAAAATTGCGTTTTCGGCTTTATGTATTACATATTATGTATTAGCGTGAAGGCATTACAAAGTCAAAATGAAAATCGCAAGCACCTGCAATCCTACAAAAAAGACGACATACTTGTCGAGCACTGTGAAGAAACTTTAAGGCCCTTTGACGGTCAAGAGCTTATTGAAGATAGGGTTTTAACCCGTGGTTAACAAGTTGAACTTTGTTATAAAATTTCGAAATTAAACAAGGTCACCTGAATACGATTCGAAGCAGTATGCACTTTTCCTCGGTTTTTTTGCCAAGTAAAGGGTGTTTTTTTTATAGGTTTAGAACTTCGAATTGAAATAAATCACAAGAAAATCGTTTTAACGTCCATCAATTTGGCTTTATTGGAAGGATATTTTTATGCCATTAATGTTTAAATATGATTGCGAGCATGTGGCCGCTGCGGCTGGTTCGAATAAAGACAAGTCTAGATGTCCAATTTTCAATCACTTTTTCAAGCATTTGGTGCTGTATGTCGGCAATAACGCCACGAATGTTGGCTTCCAAGTCCCCTAACGTTTCTGGTTTGTTGGCGTAGGCGAGCGACTTCACATATCCTTAAAGAAAATAATCCAGTGGTGTCAAATCACACGATCTTGGTGGGCAATTGACAGGTCATCGAATGTTTCCTTCAATAAATCGATTGTGACGTGCGCTGTGTGGCATGTAGCGCCGTTTTGTTGGAACCACATCTCATCCACATTCATGCCATCCAATTCGGGAACAAAAGAGTCGGTTATCATGGCTCTATACCAGTTTCCATTAACGGTAACTGACTCTCCAGCATCATTTCGGAAGAAGTATGGCCAAATGACTCCACCAGCCCATAGAGCACTCCAAACAGTCAGTTTTTTTTTTGATGAAATGGCGTTTCAAGGGTCTCATGTGGATTCTCTTCACTCCAAAGGCGGCAATTTTGCTTGTTGACGTAGCCATTCAACCCAAAATGAGCCTCATTACTGACTAAAATTTTGCGTAAACTTCGCGAACTGAACCATTATTTTCGAAATAAATTTTGCACGATTTGCAAGCGTTGTTCATTTGTCAACCTGTTCATGATGAAATGGCAAACCAAACTGCACATAAATGACATAAGAGTTGCCAGATTTGAACACAAAATGTCAGTTTTATCTCTATTCGAAAAACCAACCTCTACAAAAAACACCCTTTACATCTATAAAAATTCTTAATCAATATTTTTATTATGAAGCAAATATTTTCGAAAGGCTTTTCGAAAGTCTAATAAAGACTGTCGTGAGAGTCTTGTCAAAAGTAAATTGCCGTTCGGAATCGGCATTGAACTGTAGGTCCCTACTATTCGTGTCAAAAGTACATCTTGGCACACACAATGGTTGGAGAAGAGCTAGGCTTTAGGTCCTGTATGGGCCGCTGCCCCTAGTTATTTATTTATTTATTTTTATATCATAATTCTCATGAATGGATTTAGATTTGGATTAAGAGTGTGTGTGCGAATTAATGGGCTACACGATTTTAGATCACAAGTGTCGTGCAAAAAACACAAAAATTCAGTAACACCGACATTTGATTGACTTTAGAGATCATGGAAACGTGGAGATCAAAGTCGCGCCAGTTCAGGCAAATCGCATCCAAAACAAACTACTTGAAGACCCTCTTAAACTAAGAGGTGAGAGGAATAAAACGCTGATATTTACGCGTCCATACACATCTTTACCAAAGATTCTAATCTTAATCTATTTTCTATTTTGTATAAATGTTTCCCCATTAATAGCTATGATGCAAACGTTACTTCGATAACGTGTTTAAGCATTTTATTAGCGTCAGTACTTTGTTGGGGGATAAATAATTGCAGTTTTTTCCACTGACCGCACATTTTACATATCAAGTGTTCGGAATATTAATAATTGAAGATTGAAAAGGGTAACGAAGCAATCGATGAGCAATCTCTTGATATTTTGGATTTGTTTACCAAAAAAACTTTGATTTCTGATTCTACGTGAGATAATTTTAAATTGGCTCAGTTATTTTCTTAGAACTTAAAATCTACATGTTTTATAATAAAATAAAAACTTTTCATTCTAGGAAGATTCATCTTTAAACTAGAAGCGGTAGTAGAATGGAGGTCGTGCAAAGCACTTGATTACATTACAACGATAAATTAGCAATTTTAATCGTATGACATTGACATTTATGTCATAATAAAGGATGTGCACTTTGAACAACGTGCCTCGATAGTTTGCCTATAACTAAGATTAACAACCCCACAGCAGTCTCATCTGTCAATTTTCCTTAAAATATACAAGATACTTGTTTGATTTATTGAGCTGTTACGTGAGGCAATGACAATAGTAAAAGATTTGCCCTTTTGATTTGTGAGCAGAAATGTTTTCACAAAGTTTTTTTTTTATTCATTCAGATTAATATGGGTGCTTACTTTTCTTTATTGTGATGTAACATGATGGGTTTTCACACAGGAATAGGAAATTGAAATGAGCAGTCTAAGGAAATGAGGGAAAAGAGTTGCTTCTGTCAAAGTTCATGTGAAGCATGCTGAATACCAAGTCTGAGGAAGTCGCCAACTGCATACATAATTATGTTTGGCAACTGAAATAAAGTGGAGACTTAAAGATCTGGAACATTTTTCTAATGATTCATAATGGTATTAACCTGCGATTACAGAAAATTCAGCAAAAAAAGTCTAGCAGGGTAAAATCTCGCACGATCTTCGTGGTCAATTCACATCATCTCCACGAGAGATAACTTTTTCCTATAACCATTCATGCAGAATGTCCGTTGTGAAGTTCACTGAGTGGCACGTAGCGCAGTTTAGCTGGAACCACATGTGATTCAAGATTTGACAGACGCCGCAAAAACAACATGGCTGCCATAGACTGTGCCTATTGGAACTGTCTTTTATTAGTTATTGGCTTTTCACCTTAAAGCAATAATTTCAATTGTCTAAGGGAAATCTGACAAAGTCACAAGAGGCGAACAAAGGATGGTGCATTTTTTGTTTTCTCGATGTGATTCCAAACAGACTTTTACTTTTGAATGAAGATAGCATATGCATTCATCAGTACCTATGCAATGCAATTTCGTCGGCATTCTCAATCTTCGGCCTTTTGTAGACTTTATAACTATACTTAAAAAAAAAACAAAGCAATTCAATTCGAGAATTATAAACCTTAAGCCTAAAGTGTCATTTTCTGAAGATATTTTTTCCGCAACAGAGTTTTCAGGAAGTTGGAATACGACATAACTGGCCTACAGTTTGATTTAAGTTTAATGTAATTTAAGCACTTGCACCCTCCGTCAATATTAGTAGAAAACACAAAAGTGACACCGTTTTGTGTTTTGTAAACTTTTAGACTTTTATGTAAATTAAATTTAAGACAGACGTCAAATTCTCATTGCTTCCCAACAAATTTTCTTTCAATTCAATTTGAAGTTGAATTTAACAGACTTAATGCCAACTCTGAACAAATATTTAATAATATCGGAAATATTGGTAAACAACTTTAGATTTGCCAGCGATACAGTCCTGATTGCGAATACGAAGCTATCCGATACCGAAGATCGTTAGAAGTAAATTTGTTAAAAAAAATAAAAAACAAAACGTGTTATAATCACGAAGAATTTGACTAAAGGTGAGCCTAAACCGAAAAGAAACCGAAAGAGTTCAGTCCATCGAGTACCTACTCATATACTGTAGTCAATTGAATAGCGGTAGCTTCTATTGAAACATACTGCAGAACGTTGCTGAAACTTGCACTTTGAAGAAAACAGAGCAAAATCATGAGAAAAAGAAGCAACTTACTGGTGTCAGATTTATTCCGGCCAGTTCGCAATCGTGACGAATTAAAAAGAATTATGGCAAACTCCACAGTGGAGAAGAATAACAAGAAAAAGAATCTCTAACAAATTGCTCTACTTTATTGATCTCTAAAAAGAACTTACAATTTACTTAATCTATCGCATTACTCCAATCTGATTCGTCTAAATCCTTTTCAATTGTGTCCAATATCCAATCGACATAATTAGAAACTTCGGTGAAAACACCAGGATATGGCGCTATGGTACATGGTTTCCTACTCCACGAGACTATTCCTACTTGTGTCCCATTAACAATTAGTGGACCGCCCGAATCGCCACTGCATTGTCCTTTACCTCCTTCCTCGACACCTGCACAAATATTGGTTATGTGAGTCATTTGATGATGCCGTTCAGAACATTCCTCCTTGGAAAATACTTTCAACTCGACTTTTTGTAAATGCGCCTGAATATCTCCTCCCGACTGTAAGCACAAAATATGTAAACAAATTTATTATGCATAACATTACAAGTTAGCTTACCGCATTAAGTCCCCATCCAATTAGCATAGCCGAAGTGTTGCCTGGTGTAAGTTGAAACATTTTCGGCAGTTTCACTGTTTGCACGGAATCACTCAACTGCATTGGCTCCTGCACTCGCACCAAGGCAATGTCATGAATGTATCGATTTGGAGGAAAATATCCTTGATGCACCACTATTTTCGATACATTCACCACGTTCGGTCCAGTATTGTTTACTGTAGTAACGCCATACTGGATATTCAATTGTTCGGGCTTTGCTCTTGATACACAATGTCCTGCGGTAAGTAACCACATGGGATTCAAAATCGATGCCCCACACGAATGTGAACCACGCTTCGATCGTCGTAATGATGCAACAAATGGAAATTCTCCTTCATCGGCGTTGGTGCCATTAACAATGCGAGTATTTAAAGCCCAAGCAGAGGTGACACCTATCAAGAGAATAAATGTAGATAGTTCAAAAGCAGTCATTCTGTTACTGTATACTTTCTACGGGTTTGACTGCGTTTATATTAGCGCATTTTAAAGCTTAATTGAACCCTATGTGACCTTAACTTTCAAAGCAGAGCACTATTGTTTCCGCCCACCACATAAAAAGGTACTATATCAAAATATGCTGGTAGAGTTTTTTTTTTAACAAAATGTGGTTTTATTCGCTGCCTTTTATGCAAATAGGGGGGTAATTACTGAAGTTAGTTCAATAACGTATTTTTATCGAGTATGTATATTGCTTTGAAAAGTTTTCTATTGTAGGAGATTAAACAATTATGAAGAACTTGACTATGAGATTATTTATTCCTGTTAGGAATATTTTATTTTATTTTAAGATTGCCATTCGAATATGTCTTCCTTTACTTTCGTTCATACTTTTCTTTTCATGTCTTTACAGAAGCCACACCACTAGTAACTGTTGGAAAGTCCTCGGATATTGATTCAGAAAATCTAAGCGAAATTAACTTGAATGACATTTCTGGCTCATCGACATCAAATCCTGCTGATACTTCGGATGAGAACAGTAATACACTCTTAGAACCATCAACTCAGGTCGATAACTCAATTTTAAGCCAAGCAGCTTCATCATTCTCGCAGCTACCGTCGGTTGCTTCGTCGGTATTTTCAACATTCTCCAAGAAATTTAACTCGTCTTCAACAAGGGACGACATCAATTCGAATCCAAGCCCACAGTTGGATATTCAACCATTTACAACTCAGGCGCCACCGTTATTTCATCCGCCACCAACTGCATTTGCAAATAAACAACCGGAACAGAATACTCCACAACAAAACGAGCCCCAATTACCTGTGCACCCGCCAACATTTTACAGTCCAACAGAGGTTTCTACCATTCCAAGTGGAGTTGCCCATCCACCATTGCCGTCGTGTCAAAATACGTATCGTATATCCGCAAGAAAAAAAATATATGCGCCAATTCCTGGACTCTCTTCAGCACACCAAGAACATAATTTGCCAGCATCAAATACGAGCTTTCTCCCTCCAATAGGTTTTGATACTTCACCAATTCCTGTTTATCCTGATCAAACAGTTAGTACTCAAGAAGAGAACAAAGGAGGATTGTTTTCGCTGACAAATCTAGTACCTGGCGTTCCTTCAGTTTTTCAAAATTTGTCGGGATTAGTACAATCGGCTGCAGGCAGTATTTCACAGAAGTTACAAGAACAACCTCAAAAACAACACCAACAGCAGCCTTTAGAAAATAGTTTTGCACCGTTTCAAGTTGAAACAGTTGCACGAGATACATTCTTTAGCACAAATCAGAATACCAGCCAGCATAGTTATCAAACGCCGCCGCCGCCAGGTAATTTCTTTGCGCCACCAGTCGCCGGAGCTGCGCAGCCTTTGACTCAACCTTTGGTGCAAGGAGCAGTGCAGTCAACTGATAATTTGTTCACAGGGATACCTCCAAAAAGTGGTTTTGTTCCTTCAAATCAGTTATCACAGCGGCCATCATCTAGAGGAAACGTTTTACCAGGTCAACCACCTCAAAGTACTACGCCTACAAATATTCCACCACTTATACCTTCAGCTCAGCAACCTTCCAGCGCTGTTACTTTTCCTGTGCAACCACCTCAAAGCATTACTCCAACGACTATACCATTACTAACTCAAGGTCCACCACGTATACCTTCAGCTCAGCCACCATTTACCGAAGTTCTCTTCCCAGGACAACCGCCTTCAGTAGCCCCTGATTTACTTTGTGTTCAGCCACCGCAACAGCTACCATCTGGCGTGGTGCAAGAACAATTCTCTTCTAAGGCGCCAACAATTAAGCCTCCCTCTGGAGTACCAGCTTCGTCATCATTCCGTTTACAAAAAGGGACTCGACTTTACAAAAGCCCATTCGCCGCACCACCATCTGAAAATCAACCGCATTTATTTAGTGGCTATCCCCCAGGTCTACAAAATTTTGCTCCTCCAAACCAGCCTAACTTTTCAAATCCAATACAGCAAGGGTCTTTATTTTCTCAAGGTCCTCCTTTACCGTTTGCTTCAGGTACGGAAACAGTATCAACGTCAATCGCTGCTAAGGATCCTGTAGTGTTCAACCCCTTAAATCCAGCGACCCAAGCAACGTTCCCTTATTTGATACCAGGACAGACAGACGAAACTTCTTCATTTGCAGGTCCTCCTCTGCCTTCAGCGCCAGAAAAAGCTGACATTTTTTCTTCGGTCAATCAAATACAACCGCCATCTGCACTGACTCACAGGAGTTCTCCGCTTTTAGTTTCAGAGCAGGAGACCGTATCAGTCACTGAAAATAATACTGTTCAAGAACGACCAACAGCGGCTAAGGAAACTGAGATCATAACACATTTCAATCCACCTCAGCAGTCATCGTTACCATCTCATGGACTTCCTCCATCTCTAGTGCATGAAAGTGACATCACTGCAATAGCTGAAAATAATTCTGTTCAAGAAGAACCAAACTTTGACGCATTAAATCCAGTCAGCGACGCACAGGAACATCCTGTCTCAAAATTGTTAATTAACGAATCAAAACTGCTTGTGACATCTCCAGAACCAGAACTAAAACAGCCGGAAATACCCTTAATAGAAGATAAAAAAATCCACTTGCCTTCAGAGGTATCGTCCACTACTAATTTGGTAAATCCATTTGACAAAGAATCACGTAAACCAGACGAAACCCTGAACACTGTTGAACAATTTAACTTCGGACAATCTAATCAATTACCTCCTCCACCAGCTATTTTCTCTGGTGTCGGAAATCAATCAAAGGAAACTGCCAACTTTCCTCCCCCGCCACCTCAACATTCTATTCAGAGCAAAGCCACATCGAATCCGTATCGAAAAGGACTACAGTCGCATAGCTCACAATTACCTGCTCCCCCAACACTATCAGCATTTTTTACTCCAAACGATCAAGACATTAATCTATTTCCACCAATTGTTACTCAGGCAGCAGTAAGTCCTCCACCTAATTCAACAGTTTTTGGAAAGGCTTCTGAGTTAGCGACACCCGCGATACCTGAGGCAGAATTCTCCGAATCGCGTTCAACCATTGAAGAGCCTGACAACGGGGCACCCGAAGTAGATGTTCATCCAACTTCAGTAATTTTCACTCCACTTCAAACTTCAGCGTCCAGTCCGCCGTTATCGAAGTTATCTGATACAACTTTTTTGCCCAATCAAATCGAACCGGTTTTATCGTTTTCAACAAGTGAATCTACCACCGAAGCTAAAATAAATCCTTTGCAAGAAGATTCTGAAACCACACCGACTCCTTCGTCAAACTTTGTTAGTTTCTTTAAGGCAGAACACGAAGTACCCGGCCTATTTCCAGTAGTTACATCTAACGAATCGAAACAGGAAAACTCCAATCTAGATCACTTGGTGGCAACGCCACCAGTAACTTCCAAAATTGCTTCACCACTTGAATCTGAAAAAAATTCCAAATTCCAGCAAACGGCGCCGAATTTGCTTACAAGCTTTTTCGATCAGACTTTGCCGTCAGCTGTGACACCAGTCATCAATCAACCATCGTTCCCTGATCCGACATCATTTTTCGATTCATTCGGACAAGTACCAAGTGTCGGAGTAGACTCCGCACCCCCAGAGGATCCGAACAGTCAGCGGATACAGAATTTCTTTAACAATCCTCCACCCAAGGACCTTGATCCAGTTGGCGACCTCAATTATAATCTAGTAGGTAGTGGATTGTCGGTTAAGAATTTGCAAACCCGCTCACTGACCCCTGCTTCGAATTTGGCTGAACCACCATCGTCTTCTTGTTCAGATTTCTCTGAGCTGAATAGTTCTTTATCGGCTGTCAACAGACAGCCCCGAGTATCAGCTGAAGACTCAAATAAAGTATCGCCTGAGGAGGGAGTTATTTTTGAAGCCCCAGACTATCAAGACTTGCCCGAGGAGATTATAAATGAAATAAAAATGGCAAACACTGCATCACTAGAGAAGAGCGGTGGTGTTATCCCCACAAACGTGGTATGTAATTGAAAATCTTTCTATTATGTTAATTGTATACATGTTGTCCCGTTATAGGTTTACAAGCCAGCAGTAAAGCACTGGTTCTACAAAAAGAAATTTGACACTAGGCACGTATGGACTCCATTCTCTTACTTCGACTCTGCTCTGCTTGAAGATGCATTCCTATTGGGAGGTTATAATCAAAGCTTTTTATTTAGTTATTTCATATCTACATTCGGTGTTTTATTTATCCAACAGATGGAGCACCAAATTTAATAGCTGTTGAAGGTGGACGCTACGATGTTAACATTTCAGAACGAACCAAAGCTCCAATCTATTGGGAAGGAGAACCCATTGAAGTTAAGCGCTGCTCCTGGTTCTACAAAGCAAGCGACTCAAAGTATGTTCCCTATGAGGAGCAAATCGCCGATCTGCTTGAAGAAGAATACAAAAGAGCTTCAGACAGTTGTGAATGGCATAAAAAAATTCCCATTTCCGCCCATGACACGGTTGTGTTTCATGGTCCAACTGTCATTGTGCATTTCCAACAGCAACAGCAGGTAGATGCTTGGGGCGGATCAACGGTGAGTAGAATTTGTAATTTCTTCATCATACGCACATATCTATATAGTTTGCTAGGATTCAGAGGTAATTGTTAGGTTTCTGTGAAAGGCTTAAATATTTCAAATTACTGGATATATGTATTTACGCCAACTATTGAATCTGGAAGAGGAAGTAGCACTGGTTTTCTGCTTTCTTTACATCATTTCCATCCGCCTTCTAGTTTTATTCACTGCCCCACCTCTTGCGGAAGTCTTGGATGTTTATCCAAGACAAAGAACTGTCATGACTTTTCACATTTGTGTTTGTGAAAGATAGGTTTTAGGAGGTTATGTATGGAACTCTTGCGCCTAATATTGTATTCCATGACAAAAACCGTCATTAGTGGCCCATTCAACCCAAAGTGCAAAGGGCAATTAAAAGTATGCTTAAAAAGTATCTATCAATACTGAATGAATTTTATTTTCAAAAAACGAATTTGTTAACATTTTTAGTTAATCGAAAAGTTATTTATGGTGTCTAAAAGTGAACGAATATAGTTTAAGAGATAAATATGCTTTTACCTTTCTATTGCATTTTGTATTTATACCAGCTAACCCGTCAAACCTTGTTTTGCCCGTAAATATTTTTAATTTATTCCGCCAAAAAATGCAAAATTTTTTTTTTATTTCTTAGATATATAAATTTTGTTTTTGCGAAAAGCATGGATTTTCCAAATCCAAACCTCAATATCTCATCGTTTGGTCTGACGACATTTTGATCGTGATGGGAAACATTGAACAAATCGGAAATTTTAATATTTAGTTGAATCGTTGAAAATTGTATGAGTGCATGTGTCGGAATCATTGGAAATTTTTCAAATTTGAACAAAAAGTTCGCCCTTGTTATTTAATTTAGTTGAGTTTTTAGAGACTTTAAAGTAGAACGCCATTCGTTTTTCATAAGGTAGACTTGGTATTGCCGGATGTGGTTCTACAATCGATTTGTGAAGAGTAAAATTCCTCCAATTAGGTGCATAGCAAGGGTTAAGGTAATTCCCTTAAGGGTGCCACCAAATAGCCGAAATAAATGTCGATCTGCTCAGTTGGACTTACAATTCTCCAAAAAAGTTTAGGATTATTGGAAAGAATGTTTCAGATCGCATAATACGATGAATTTGAAGGTACCAGACATTGAAAATATTTTGAAAACTACGTCATGTTTAAGGATTTTATTTTAAAAATATATTTTTCTCAAATTTAATTTAAAAAAATTGTATTTTCTTAAAGAATTCACATAAAATTCAATCCATGAGACGATTACAAAATTGACAGTTCATTTTCTTATGTGAAACAACAAAAAACGATGATTTCTTGAAACGCCAAGTTTCATTGTAAATTGGTTGTTACATGAAGAAGAAGTATAGCCAAGGCGTCGTCGATAAATCGTTTTTGCCTTACGCGATGAGGGCCCAAGATGATGCGATATAGAATGCAATATTTGCTGCGATCTTATTTTGGTTAAAATCAGTGAAATTAAAAAAAATTATTACATTGGGAAACTATGTATGATTATTCTCGACAGAGGTAACTTTCCAAACATTAAAAAAGGCGAAATCAGCATACAGAAATCTTTCAATTTCGTCAATGCTTTATTATTCAGATCTAAAAAACTGGGCTACAAAACTTCGGCTAGACGGATTTTCATTTTTGTTTCCTAAGCCATCTACAAAAATAAATTTAATAAAAAAATTACAAAAATCCACCCAGCTGCATTTTAGATATAAGGTCACACACAAAAGTGAAACTAGTTTTTATGTATAGAGATTAACTCTAAAATTTTAATACAAAGATTCGCTAAGAAGTTGTGTATATGATTTTTTTCTGGCGATAACTTTTCTGGCGATAAATTCGCCTATATGCTTCATATTTTAATTTCTTTGTGTCACTACTATTGTTTTTTTCTAATAACAAAACAAAAAACAACTACACATTCGTTGGTGAACTTTATTAAAAACACAGCCCAATGTAATCGATAAAGTGGTTTTGCGGACAACGGCGGATTGAATTCAATTATTGGGGTGATCATTAACTCAAAAACGGACGTTAGATGACATTAGAAATTAGAATATCGCGTAGAATTCAGTGCCCGTTTTGTTTTAATATTAAAACACGTAATGACTGAAGAAAGGTAGTGGAAACACACCTTAAACTTGATTCCCATTGAGAGAATGCAGAGAATTCTTTAAAAAATAGCTAGATCAATTCACTATACTTCTCGAATTTCTAGGTAGAAAATGCCACTAATACTTATTCCGGGTGGACAGATTCTCATTAAAAACCTTCTATGCTTGGACGAAATTGTCTTTATATTTCTCTTTTAGAAACCTATTAAATCTCTAGTCGTGGGGAGGGGGAATGCTTACCAGAAAAATATTAATAAGAGGAGCCACCATTTGCTTTTTACATTACTAACTCACATTGCATTAGAATTCTAACCCATTTCCTGTCCCTGATGTTGGTTCATCAGCCTGATTCGGAAAGTTTTCTCTCCTATATACAACAGCAAACATCAACACGGCCACGTGTGGTTAAGCGCGACTTGGATGACTTTACAATCGAAGATGGAGAGACTCACAAAGTGGATCATCTACTTTACATGGTCCATGGGATTGGATCAGCTTGTGATCTTAAAATGAGAAGTGTAGAGGAAGTCGGTAAGTACAAAATATTATTCTCTTTAAATAAAGATCCGAATGCAATTAAATTCCATTCTTTTTGTGAATAGTCGAGGAATTCCGAGCAATCGCTTTGCAACTAGTCCAATCGCATTATAAAAACTCAGTTGAGAATGGTGTCGTCGGACGAGTGGAAGTATTACCTGTTTCATGGCATGGTGAATTGCATTCCGATGAGTTGGGCATCGATGAGAAACTTAAATCGATAACACTTGAATCCATTCCGAAGCTTCGCAATTTCACCAATGACACTCTGTTGGATATTCTTTTCTACACAAGCCCCATGTTCTGTCAAAGAATCATGAACACAGTTACAGCGTCCATGAATAGTATCTTCATTAAGTACAAGCAAAGAAATCCCGACTTTCGAGGTGGCGTATCTCTAGCCGGTCATAGTTTGGGCTCTTTGATTCTCTTTGATTTGCTATGCCATCAGAGACCGCCCAAGGACCGCGAGGAGGGTAATATGGTAAGTTCTTGGTTGACAGGAATAAATGGATGTTTTTCAATGCACTTTTTATATTTTCTAGGAAAATCCTGACGAAATAACCCCCGGGTATCCCGTCGACTCGAATCAACTCAATGAAGATGCAGCAAAGCATATAAGTTACAAAATGGGACCGGCTGGTACTGGTCAACCGTTTATTAGTTACCCACAATTGGTATTCCAGCCAAAGCAATTCTTTGCTCTCGGATCGCCAATTGGTAAGTATACGAGACATCATCGAAAAATAATATAATTACTACATTTATTTTGTATTTTAGGTATGTTTGTCACAATTCGTGGTATCGACAAACTTGGCCTGGAATTCCGTCTACCGACATGTCCAGGTTTCTATAACATATTCCATCCATATGATCCAGTCGCATATCGACTCGAAGCACTAGTAAATCCGGATATGAATGGTATACCGCCAGTTCTCATCCCCCATCATAAGGGCCGAAAAAGAATGCATTTGGAGCTGAAAGAGACAATGTCAAGGGTAGGGGCCGACCTAAAGCAGCGATTCTTTGAAACGTTCAAAACCACATTTGATAGCGTGGGTTTCTTAAAACATAAAAATGATCCAAAGGAAATGGAAAAAGAAGTCGAAAAGGTAAGTTCATCTGACAATGACTAAATCGAATTGTTTGTTTATTAAAATTTTATCTCAGGTTCTCGAACAGCAGACTCATCAAGATCAACAAACATATCAAGGACCATCTACATCAAGATCACGAGCAGATTCCAATTCAACTAATCAATCAGACACGGATATTATTGAAGTTGATTTCCCTCTTGGTAAACTGAACGTCTCGAAACGTGTTGATTATGTTCTACAAGAAGCTCCGTTGGAGTTCTTCAACGAATATTTGTTTGCTCTAAGCAGTCATGTTTGCTATTGGTAACATTTGAAGTTCATATCACCAAAAGTTTTAATTAATTTTATATTCTATAGGGAATCTGAAGACACAATACTCTTTGTAATGAAGGAGATTTACAATGGGATTGGTATAAGTACAGACAGTCAAGTACCACAGCAAACGATGACAATTGAACGACCATGCTCGCGTGGGAGCGCCCCGCAATCGCCGACTAGTTAAAAAAAATATATATATATATAAACTTGAAATATCTCAATTAAAATACAAAAATCTTACTGATATAATGACGAATTCTATTGATCACATGAGAAGATAGTATGATGAAAATGGATATTTATTATTGAATGAAAAAAAATATTGTTGTTGTGTTAATTTTTTTTTATCTTATTAATAAATAAATGCATATTCCCTTTTTTGCAATTGCCTTGAGTGTTTTGTTTTTGCGAATCATATTTTTAGCCATTATTGTTTTGAAGTTTATTTGTTGGATTTCTGATTTCTGTGGTCTATTTTTGGATTCCGGAATACCTGATTTAGCTGTGGCGCGTGACGTTGGAAAACACACGGAGCAATGTGCAGTTTAGCAGCGGCTTATCTCTTCCAAAGCATGCGTCAAAGCAATTAAAAGTGTTTTTTTTTGTTGCTCCTAATATTTACATTTTTCAATTGTAAACCGCTCTTGTCTCTGGAACTAGCACTCCCAAGTGGTCTGAAATAGCTGACCTTGGCAACCTAATAGCCAAAACTTCGTTAAATGTTCTCGTTCACGTTTTAGGTTTTAGGAATATTAGGTTCGGTCCCTTTAAACAAATTTAACTAAATGAGAGTCTCAAAAGAAACAACTACACTTTGCTATTTCAAGAAAGCAAATAAAATCCTAACAACTTAATTCACAGAATTGACAGAGACATATTGAAGTTCAACTGATTCAAATCGTTTTCGTTGAGTCGGTTTCGATTTGTTTAATTGTTTTTTGTTGTTTACACGTTTTGAGGGTTTAGGTGCAAGCAGAGGCACGAAAAAGCAAGTATTTTCAATAATTTCGTTTATATAATATAGTAAAATAAATAATAATTTTATACATATAACAATACTATATCATTATGTGATGTTTCAAAATTGATTTCATCCAAATTTGAAAAGAAAATATTAATTACAGTATGAACTGGATTTGCGCAACTCCTCAATTTTCGCAACACTAAAGTCCTAGCATGTCTTGACTCTAGAAGTGCAACTTTACAAAAATGTAACCTCGCAACTTCTTATGATTACTCATCGGTTTTTTATTTGCACGTTCTCCTTTTGCTTCGTTATTTCTGCTGTTATTTTACAGGTATTTAGTTGTGTTTTGGATACATTTACATATGCAAGTGTGTTTCTTTAGATTATATGCGCTTTCAATAGAACGGGAAATTCTTTCAGGATGGGTGTTACAAAAAATATAACTTATTTAAAAAAACCCATAATATTATTTTACATTTATTTATAACTATGTTCATTTTTGTATGTTCCTTTCGCTCAATAATAATGTTTTTTTATAACATTTTTACGATTTCAACTACAATTTTTTATTTAAAAAATTTAACCCAGTAAGTGCAACAACCTCGGTTATTGCAATTGCCCTTTAATTTCTATTAGTTGCTTAAATCGAGTTTGCGCTTTATATAAAAAGTTGTTGCTCTATGTATCGGCCCTGTTCCCCAATCACTTTGCCGTGACCATCATAGCTTGTCAACAGTTGACCCAAATTGATTCAAATAAACAAACAATTAGTATTTTAATCGTTAATCTAGTGCCTGATCGAAGCTTTCTTTGGAAAATAAATTTAATTATGGCCTCAGACAATATACTTTCGAATTTTCAGAAAAAAAAAACCAATAATAAATTGCTTATAAAAATCGAAGATTTGAATGAATCCATCGATCTAGTTTAAAAAAAATCGTTTTCAAAAAATTGTAAAAATTTTATTCAAATCAACAGAGCGGGTTTTGAATGACAGTGGTCACCTTAAAAACATAGTTTTGAGAATAAACCCGATTTAAGTTTTACACTCGACGCTCTCAAGCATCAGAGACTCCGCCCGTTCATTGTTGAATAACTCGAAAAATATTCGTCGGATTCTTGTGTATTATGCTTTGATAAAAGAAAAAAAATCGATTTAATCTGATTGCCCCTAACCAATTAAGCCATCTCTAGACGCTCAATATTATTGTGCAATCAATGAATTTATATTGCGCAATATTACTCTCAGACAGTCAAAAATTTGAATTTGGATTTTCCGCAATATTATTGCTAAATAACATTGAGCGTCTGGGGCCTACCCTAAAGGAAGTTAATCGGCCCTATCGAGGTTCGAAGACATAGAATGTAATTTAAGCCTCCGAAAGGATTTCGTTGCGTATAATTTTTCAGGATACCTCGATATGCCCGATTTACTGCATCAAATATATTTATTTGATTTATACGCAACTGTTTTGTTTACAATTAAAGTTACACCTTTAGTGGGCATCACCAATCGACATATATAATTTAGGTCCTGCTTTAGGTGATTTATTTTATAAATTTGATTTTTAGCGTTTTCTTACTACTCTCCCGAATTTATTTTATAGATCAAAAAAATTACATTAAATTAAATTGATTTTAATTAATTGTAAAGTTCATCTTAAAATGTTTATTCAATCGCAATTTTTCTTCACTTATTGACTCGATTTGAGTAGAACTTAGTCCTTTTATAATGTTCCCCATTATACTTACCTGAAATGTAAAAAGATTTAACACAAAAATATATAAACGAAGTTTATATCTCACATCCAATTTGGACCAATTTGAAGGTGGTCCAAAGGCATCGCTTTGAATAGCCAATTGTGCAAATGCCTTAACTCTATCAGCGGGACAGTTTTCCAAGTTACCAATCCATTCTGCAGCCAATCTTAAAAAAAAAAAACAAATTATTCCGAAACTAAAATCAAAACACTTTGTTACCTAAATGCATCTGCATGAATTTCTAGTACATCTGATTTATTCAGATAGCACAGAATTTGACCCATCGATATCAAATCGTATTCTGAATACATATTGGGCTGTTTGTTTGACCATTCAGTGCGAACTTTTTGTGCAATGAGATGCAACTGCTCCTCGGAGAAACCTTTCCTTACCGATCCAAAAGCTTTAACGACTTCTACAACATTAATAGTAATGTTGTGTAAGTCAGCCAGGGGAATACCTATTAAGAGATTTCCCATATTCTTAAAAACTAGCGGCGCAATGTTGTCCAATCCATCGTTAGCCTTAAATGCGGACAATTTTTCATTTCAAAATACAAACATATACGAGGAATGCATACATTTTTTATTAATTGCCAAATATTTTCACTTGTATTTCTATCAACTTGGTTTTTTCCAATTTCAACGAGACACTCTTCTAATTTTTTCCAACTTAGGAATTTAATTTCATTACTTGAACGAATTTGATTGCAATCGAAAGCTAAAACAGATACATGAATGCAAATAACAGTAGTTATTAAGAAAAAACCTCTCATGGTGAACGTAAGCACGAGACTGTGCATATACTTTGCTCTAAGTTCGCAAAAATGTCAGTAGGATCAGGAGGTGAAATTGAATTCTTAAAAATCAAAGGTCACTTAAAGTATTGCTTTGTAGGTCACATTAGGTGGGCAATTCAGGTCATTTGAATACCTTTTCAAATAAATTAAGTGACTTTCTATTTTTTTATTTTAAAGTCTATTGAATTTAAATTAGGTCAAATAGAATGGGAAGGCGCGTACCTACTTTAGGCAATAGTCATTGTCTGAAATCGAAATTTATTTCGTTGGTTTGACGATTTAAGGACACAACGGAAGAAGGACAGTATTTAAAAAAAACACTAATAAAAAGTTTGGTTTTAGACGGTGAAGTTATAAACATAATGTAAATTGCGGATATGAACGTTTTTTTTTAATTTTTTTGCCTTACTACTTAAATTTCTTAAAAAAATTTTAACTCGCTAAAGCCTGGCACGTCAAAGCTAGTTGTCGAGTTGAATAAGTCAGTAATGTCATTGCATCTAATGAGTAATGAAATGATATTATAAATAATATGTAAAAGCTCATCAAAGAAAAGATTCCTCAAATGCTTAAAAGTGAAACAAAAAAATTAAAACAGAATCGTCTCTATCTTGAAGGTGCAGTCCCGTTTCTACAGGTGTAAAAACGATCATTACACAGTCGCAGCTACCAATTGAATGTTGCATAATTCAATAAGTCTATTATGATATGTTCAAAATGTGCAGATGTGGGACGGCAAGGTCGCTCTCCCTCTTGTCGATGCAGTATCGAGGTATTAATAGCTTTAACGGGACGATACTGGAGCGATGGAGCCGTCCGCTTCTAATTTTCCGGCATTTGTTTTCTGCCTTTGCTACAATTTATTATCGGAAAAAGATAATAAATGAAAAATAATACCTTTAGAGTGGTTCTTCCGCAAAAAAATATTCAACTCTGGATATAAATAAGCAGATGCGTAAACTGAAAATTCAGCGCAATGCTACGTTTCCACCAGAAGATAATGGTATTGGTATTCTGGAAAAGCTCTTCTATTCGGTTTGCCAATCGAACAAGCAAACACATAACATTTGGATTTTAAGGGCATTTGATGTCATTTTCGATTGGTTGGTAATCCTGAAGTCTTCTAAACTCTTCCGAACTGTTCGTTCGGTACTTAAATGATAGTTTCTCTCCTAGAAAGAAGAGAAATTTACTTCAACAGATATGTCAAAAGGTACGAAGGTTGCAGAGAATTGAGAGCGAAAATGCAATTTGATAATTGAGCTGTTGACTTTGTGCCCAAATTTGAGAGTCAGAGAGCTGTTTAATGTCGTTTTCGATTGGTAATCCGGAATTTTTCCGAACTCTTCAAAATAATCTTACATGAAAACCTAGTTTCTTTTTAGATTATTTGTTAGCCTTGTGTTTACCAGATAAAAATTGTATGGTAAATTTCAAGATTTAAGGAAGATTTGGGGACGTTTAGTGTTAATCGCGGTTTAATGCTCTGGGTAAAAGACGCGGTATCTCCACAAAACAAATCGCCGTAGTTGAAAATTTGTTACGACACGATCGACTTTCAGTCAGACGTTGAACCTACCCAACCATCATAATAAATGGTCTCGAGGAACCACCATACTCTAACAACATTTTTTCCAAGAAAATTTGCAATCAAAAGCTCCACTTATTTTCGGTATATCCATTTCCAAACTGTTTACGAATATAAAGCAGTTTTCAGCCTTTTTATTGAACAAAACATTTGTATGTTTTTAATGACCAAACCTTATTTTATTACATCCTTACCACATTCATTAAAAGGATGGGTTGATTTGTTTTAAAAAAGGCTATAAAAAAACATTGTTCAATATTTTTCAACGATATCTAGTTGTTTTCTTAGTTAAGATAAAAAAAAACCTTCCAATGTTTTCGGTCCCAAATTCACATAAAAAAAAACACACAAGGTAGGTTGGTGGATGCCTTTGTCACGATTATCATGGCTCACTTAGACCAGCAAATTGGGTCCATTGTGTTCTTTGGGTACCTTTCTCGCACAAAACAAAACACCTGAAAGTATAAAAGAAGAGACCGCTGTCAGTGGCTCAAAGTGTCGCTCTCTGGAACCATCCTGATTTGTATACAAATCTGAGAAGGTCTTTTAGTTCGACTTTGCACCTATACTCCAGCTCATCAAAGAAGTATCTGCCGAGGGTCATAAACCTTGTGTTATTTAAGCACATTTTTCAATTTCTTCGACGTCCCTGCAGTTTCTGCAAAAGTCATTGTGCTTTTGTTAACCGCTATCCCCTTGGTATGTCTGCACGCATCGGGTTGTGTCCAGCGTAGGTTAGTTCTACTCAAAGACTCGATTTCGATTTTTCGAGCAATAAAGCTAAACGGTGTGCTTATTTCTTCGAGTGCCAGAGATACGCTCATCTTCGATCCCGATTTCGAGCTTGTCGCTTCTTCATTTCCCGGGATTTCAGCGTGCTCAGGTACCCAGTACAGGGTTACTGAGTTGTTAGATGATATCTCGACTAATGACATCCTGAATTTATACGCAGCCCTTGATTTCACCACATCCGACTTTATGGTTATCATAGCCTGTCTAAGGAACTTTCTTCACAAACTACAATAATAACTATGTACTGTAAATGTCCTTTCTTTGAATAAATTCCCTTGTAAGTACCCATTTCAAATACATACAAATATTTTGGTATATATAAATGTATGTCATTTATATTTTGCAATTTTCTAGGTTATACATTACAAATTTTATCTATATATATAATACATAAAATTAATATGTGTATTTAACTATTTAAAATATCCTTAAAATAGATACTATTTAGATACTATTCCCAGAAAAAAAAACTGATTTCTACAGTACATGGCTTTTAATTCACAACCCATAAGCCCCTTCGTGTTTGGTTGTTTTTGTACATTTTTTTTTCCTGTTTCAATTGGTGAATGTTTTCATCTTCTTTGGGTGTTCATATTTATCCATTTTTATTATAAATTTATTTTGATTTTAATTTTACTAACTTTACTATGATTTTACTATTTAAATTACAATAGATCTAGACTAGTGCGTTAAAAGTAATAATTTACAATATTTGTGTTATAGATTGCATACGTGTCCGCTCCATTTAAAAAAAATTATTTCAGAACTTGTCATCCACAAGATCTGACATGCCATCTACACTTATATTGAGCATTGGCTTGTCAATAATCAACATCGGTGATGTCTTGTTGTTGGACGCCATTCCGAATGACTGCATGTCTAGGCTCAAAGAATCGTGGGACTGTTGTTGCGATTGTTGTTGGTTGAGGTGAGAGTGATGCGCAGATGAATGGTGAAGGTGCATATGCTTATCTTCCATAATGGCTTGATCTAGATTTAAAATGCATTCTGCCTTAAAATTATCTATTGTGAATTGATCCACATTGAGAAACTTCATTTCATCATATGTGGACGTTGGCGTATCAAGGTCTAGTGAATGACTTATTGTCGTTATGCTGTTCGAGGCCATATTATGTTGAGGGGGTGTAGATCGATGAACGGGTGGCATTGCATTTAACGACGGCGCGGGGGGATATGTTGACCACTCCATCGATAGACCTCCACCTCGCTCCAAACCCATGTGGTCAATGTTGAGATTGAGAAAGATATTGGGTGACATGCGAGAAGGAGACATAGAGCCAAAATTCACTTTCGGTTCGTTATCCAAGGAGTTTGACGATTGTGGTGGTGTATCTGGTAGAAGAGTATTACCTAAAAACATACCTAATTACAGTAGAGTATAGTTTTTATTTGTTGTTAAATCATAAAACATACCTAATGTACTGTCTAGTTGGGTCAATACATTGTCGTCATATGGTGTGTTGTTCAAATCGCCATCACCATTGTCCTTTAATGTGCCTTTCTCTTGCTTTCTCCATTTTGCGCGACGATTTTGAAACCAAACTTGTACTCGAGCTTCTGTTAGATCGATTCGAACGGCTAACTCCTCACGAAAAAACACATCCGGGTAGTGTGTTCTTTGAAAGGCACGTTCCAGTTCTTGCAGTTGCAGTGAGTTGAATGTTGTCCTGAAAAGATTTGAAACTATTATTTTGATTTGTTCCTTCAACCAGTTGATTTTAATCTAGTATTCTTTCTAATCAGATATAATCATTTGGGAAGAACGCTCGAATGGTAGTGATAGGCGCGCTATGCTAAATGGTGTGTTAAAATTATGAGGAGTGTGCTATAACAAGGTAAATTTTCAGAAAAATGCACTAGCATGTGCCTCACCAATTATACTGGATTGATTTACCACGAGATAAGGCGCATATAAAATACCAACTTATCACAGATACATGATGTATGCATCAAAAAAGGCATAGATGTTATGTGTAACTTCATTTTGCTCCATCATTGAACGTAATATGTACACAAAAAAAAAAACTTCAATATTTTAGGCAAAATGATAGAACAAAATGAGGATGTACATACATACATGAGAGTACGAAGCACTCAATAAGTTTTGGGAGCTTATCACAGTAGATTACTGTGGGAATTCTTCTAATAAATTAAAGTCCAACATTTATTGTGACCAAAAAGCTTATGAAGCTAACATTGATTCTGATTAATAAACATAAAAAATATCACGATCCTGTTACAAGCGGAAAACTGCATGCGTACATGAACATGACATCCCAATTGAAAAGTATGTAACGGGCGTTTATTGGAAATTTTATTTTTATTAAATACAAATTTGATTCCAAATTTGATTCCAACTTATAGAGCACTTTTCGAAAAATTGTGTTCAAAGATGAGTCTTATTTTTGGCTCAATGGGTTGTAAGCGAAACAATTTACATGAGATTATCGAAACGGCATAGATATGAACTACTATATATAAAAAGCACAGTGTGCTTGTGACCTATTTGCTAGTAAAGTCATCGGACCATTCCTATTATTGAGGACATTTGGCACAAGTGCTTGGAAAAGTGGTCGAATACTTTGTCTCCGGGATGACATTTATCAGATTTAGCCGTAATAGACATACACCCAAAGGTGTGTTTAAAAATTGCTTGATTGAATTCCAATAAATGGATATCTGATACAATGCAATAAGCCTTACTAAAAACAAATTATATGTAAAGATTATATTCGTGGTCCCGAAATATTAGATATAGCTACAAAAAATACATAATACATTTTGTAGACCTAATTCGGAATAGGCATCAACTGTAGGTCCTTTCCATTCGTGTCAACAAATATATATTCGCACACATTTTGGTTGGAGAAGCTACGTTTTTTTTCGTTTAAACTTACTTAATATTTTTGTTTACATTACTATTTTGTGGGATTATAGCACCACACGACATTATTAAATAAGTATACTAAAGAAAAAGTTGCGATCGTGTGTAAATTTGTGAAAAATGAAAAAAATGTTTGAAAAAAAAACGATTAACTTAAAAAGCGAACTTTCTTTTCTCAAAAACGGATCTAACGATTTAGATAAATTTTTGAATTTTGAACAATTATGTCAAAAGTGTCCAATGTGTGAAATTATATTAAAATCGTATGTGCCGTTTTTGAGAAAATCTAATTTTTCAAAACCTTAAAAGTGATTTAATAAAAAAAAATGTTTTCATTTTGTTTGAGGCGATTCAAAAATGCATTTCATGTAGCGAGAAAGTTTCGTATGACGCATTCGTGCACTTTATTTCTTACGTGCACGGAGTTCAATGCAGAGATCCTACAGTGACTACAAAACAAAACATGAATTTCGTCAGGAAGTAATTTAAAAAAAAGGTACATGGGTAGAGTTGATCAATTGAACAATTCTTCTTGGTGAGGCACTTGAACAATCACGTTTTCTGCATCTCTACTAACCGTCTGTGGGGATCGCTGGTGTGACCTCAAAAACGTTTCGGTAGCCTATCCTGTTTCGAATAAATCACTACGGCCAATCAATCGATTGTTGTGTGTGCTTCTAATTGGACAATTAAATAATTTAAATGTAATGTCCATTGTATTCGCCGCTTAAAGGTTTTAATAATAGATTCTAGATAAGACTGTGCGACAATCAGTAGTTAACACCACACGCGTCTTCGAACCGATAATCATGCAATGGAGCATTTTCTCACGTTCGATGTCGAGCTTGTTGAAACTTAATTTTGCAATAGGTGTTAATCGTGCAATGTTGCATTGCGTGATATGTTTTTAGCGGGTTTTTAAGACAAAATTTTATACATACATGAATTTTAAGTGTTATATTCGGTTTATTTTGATTTTCCTATAAATCAATTGAGTAAACAAAAAAATGTATGTTAGAATTGGTATGTATGTAATTATACGTTCCGCTGATTTTTTAAATACTTGCAACATTGTAATAGTCACACCCTCTACAACGGTATTGGTAACTAAAGGTGTGGGCAGGGGGTGATATTAAGGGTGACGGTATAAGCAGGGTAGGGGTGAAGGAGAGGCAGGACTATAAATATATAGCTATGAGTGTTCTTATTCAAATATTTGTGATTTTTCATCCAGAGAGCAGGACAGACATTTATTTCCTATAACTCGCAGTACTTTTTATGGCTGAATTGTTTGGCAAAGGGAAATTTTGTATAAGAGAACTTTGGTCTTCTTTACAATTGATGCTTTTTAGGTATAGGTATAATATGTACGTAGTAAACTTGCCCCACACAATTAAAATCCAGCTACGACTCTGTCTAAGGGAGGTGCGAAGAAACACTGCAACTAAATAATATTATTAGGTTCGTCTAACATATTCGTATATGGTAACCACCTATGTTTGCTTCAATGAGTAACAAACATCTGTCTGCAAATGCGTAATCTTATTGACAGCAAATAAAAATAGAACTCTGAAAAATTCCCTTTTATATATTAAAATAAAAAATAATTACCAACAATGTTTTCAGAAACCTCTTGAATAGATTTTAACGCTATGTCTTGCAGTCAAAACAAAGTTACATGTAAAATTGCTGTACACATATAGTATGGGTGCATATTGTTAAGCAGCATATATGTATCCATATATGTACTACCGAATTTCTTGGTACTCATGTACCTACCTATAAATTGTCTTAAGCTTCCCACCCTGCTTCTGATTTGTTATTATTATCGTAAAACCTATTTTTTCCAATTTTGTCTTTCAATCGATAGCCGTGTTTTTTTTATTTACTTATTTATTTATTTATTTTTCTTCTTCTTACGAATGTCTAATGATAGGACTAACACGGGTATATCAAGTACAATGAACTGAGTTATATGTAGAAGAACGAAGGTGGAAGCCAAACTAAAGCAAAAAGACACAAGTAGGTAGAGGTACCTACTTTTATAGACTAGTGCAAAGAGGTGGTCGATACATTCGAGCTCGGTTCTATGTTATGCCATTCCACTAAAATCGTCCCGGCAAATTGTGTGAGAGGGAAAATGAAGTTTTATTATACAAAATGTGTGATTTTTGATTAATAACTCGCAAATTGAAACTATAAGATTTTTGTTTCTTTTAAATTTCCAAAAGAAGTGCTAGGAAAATCTTCATACATTATAAATATAACGTGTAATGGTAGTGGTAAAGAACTAATTGCACGTTCCCGGGGCACATATCGGACAACATTCGGGTCGACGAAATGGTCTAAAGTTGTCAAAGAACAGGCATTTCAATGGAATAAGCCATCACTTTGCAACATAAGGCAACGAGTATGGAATGCAAGATCTGAATAAAGGCGAATACTAGGTTGAACAACCTTCTCCAGTGTGACAGAGTACCTCTGTCTTCGTTAGTAGGCTCCACCACTGGTCATACAATGAAACTAAATCACAAGGATAAAGATATCTTAAGAGGCTGTGTTGACGAAGAGATTAGGATACACTTCATTTTATATGGGACTGCCAGAATCTTGGAGCATAGAAGTTTTTACTTAAATTTAGATAACTTTCCAAAGTCTCAAATTGCAATCTTTACAGATATCTACGGATGTCGGTCTGGCTGGACCATAAGGAGGAAACATTCTAAGTCGGCAGGTCGTGTTTTTATACCGTTGCCAGGCGAAGCTTTAACTAAATAGTTGCTCCACTCCTAAAAAAACCCATGCTTGGCGCTCATTCTTCAAAAAATATCTGACTGAAATATGCAGAAATATAAATTGGGAAACAATTGCGAAAAGAAAATGTCCAGTCTGAGGAATTGGATTATTAACATAGCATTAAGACCTACTTACGACATATGTATGTGACATAGAGCGTTTTTTAATAAATCAACCAAAAATATAGATAAATTAATTTCGCTCCCCACCGTAAATGTGCGAACTAAATTTATTCCGGTCTGTTTTGCACAAAACAGTATATCCGACAACGATAAAATGTCACTATTGATAGCAAAAACCACGACTGGGTATTAAATGAGTTTGTCAGAATGGGTTTTAACATCAACTCTCAGAATGACAGATTAGCGGAGATTCGGCGAAGCAAATGGTTCCAAAACTCCTGACTCGAAGACTCAACAAAACTCCTATCCTATAAGTTTGTTATTTGGCTGATAACAAGTAGAATTTACAAAACGACAACTTACCTACGCCCTCGATGCGATGAAGCATCTACTTCTAGGGTTAAAGTTATTTTTAAGCGGCCCGAATAATATATTGACTGTATACCGTTGAAATTTTATAAAAGAAAATCGATTAGGTTTTACTGTCATTACTATGCTTTCTATATCAAATCCAATACCAATTAAGTTTGGTAGACCATCAAATTTCGATTTGGAGTTTACATGTTTTGCCTGCGCGTTTCTTATAGCGAGGTTAGTGTTACAGTAATGTGCAGGCAAAGCAATAAACATTAGTGGTGTAAACATTAGGAATTCATATTTAAAAAAAAAAACTTAAATAGACGGCATATTGTATAATTTTAAAAAGATGATACCAGATTGCATTTTCATACCCTAAAAAGTGGATGTCTTGTCGTGCTGATCAATCTAATTCCCACTCTAGTCTGCAGTCTATAGTTCGAAAGTCCACCAAACACATTACACATTACATTGTTTTGTGTGCTTAACAATAAAATGCTTAAACTTTAAGATTCTCTATTTGTCCGCCAATTCTGGAATGCGTAAAGTTCAACTATGTCAATATATACATCCAAACTTGTACGTGCGTGAACGCCGAAGGATGAGAAAGTCGAATCTTACATCCTTCTAATTTTGTGCATGTTCTATGCGTTTTGGCCTCAAGCTTATTTCTTCACCAACGCAATCGTTTGCCAAATCTAGCTAGATATAGAACATATATTTCACATTTATCTACAATAAAATTGGATTTGTAAAAAACGCGAAAAAAAAACGCAAAAGTATATCACTTGGCCGTCACAAACAATAACAACTTTGGATCGTGAATTCCGACGAAAAAGCCTTTATTTAGACTTACGAGACCAAACTTATGGCTTATTGTTTTTTTTAGCAGTACACTTTCACATAAATTCAATTTCCCTTTTTTTCTCAACAGAAAAAGTGTCAATAAAAGTTCCGAACACTGCCGATTGTATATAGAAAGGGATCATTGGTAGACAACAAGCACTGTTCATTGTACTTTAGCCAGGCTGAACCTGCCAATGCTTTTATCAAAGCCCAGGAAGGTAAGTTAGTTCAATTTTATTCATGGCGGAACTTTATGCCAAGATATGAAAGTTTGGTTTTGGAAAAGCCGGACGATCCCATAGATAAAGTGTGACGCTACTTCTCCAGGTTCTAGACAACACTTAGTCTTAAGTCACGTCTCTTCAGTCTAAGCACATATTTAGATAAGCCGAATGTCTGCATGATTCAAGATCATGTCAGTATTCGGTATGCTGTAGACGTAATAGCTCAATCATTTAAATTTTGTGGACCAATTAGCCTTCCCTGGCGAGAGCGTCAGCTCTTTCATTACCCCGGATAACCATATGTCCGACGACACAGGTTAGAATTACAGAGTTACATCTTACGTCGCCATAGCGATAAATACTCATCCAATCGGATTCAACTTGCTAAACTTTTAAGCCGCGTTAAACAGAAAAATATTTATAGCAACACTGATGAGTTTCAGAAGTTTAGTATGAGCCTTTCAGGAGGACGATCGGCAGTATTGTAAATTCATACTCTACATGAGCTACAGTGATATATGCATATGGATGTCATTAAGGATGTTTATTACTAATCCGGGCGTTGAAAAGGAGAAGGTGGCGGATCGGTTCTAATTAAATATCCGAGACACATTTTTGGTTATGGATTATGCAGTGCCGTCGGGGTGACGACCCACATACAAAATGTTTTTATTAGTCTGTCAGATTAGCGCAAAATTGTTTCTTAGTTGATCCTACATAACAGATCAATTTTATATATCGATTGTACGCGTTGACATATTTTTTAGTCTTCATTCTTTGTAATTCAATAATTCAAAGTTGAATAGTTCGGATTCAGCAGTAATACAATTTCTAACCAGATTGGAGTTCCATTGGTTTTTGCCTGAATACGCTGAAAGTCAGATATTTCGTTATCGAAAGTCGTAGGCTCGAATAGCGTTGTCCGTATAACATCCGGATAGGGACATATTTATCACAATACTTTCTTTAGCAGTCTTCTCGATCTAAAAAAGATGATACCTGTTATTCCCGCCGGTATCTATATAAAGACTTATAAAATCTGAGTTTAAAAACGTTGACGATTTGTGAATATAAAATATTGTAACTAATGAATAATTCGTTTTACACACGATAACTAGTTTCTCATCGATATGGAAATGAAATCCATTGTTTATGTAATTCTACATGCATTTAAAAAATACACTACATTTTAATATAGCAAAATCTCACACCTGTATCGTCGTTGCTTCCGCTTCATTGCAACCTTTTCCATGAATATTTTCCCAAGTGGATCACGCTTAAACCCACGGCTCCTGGTTTTGAGTTACTTGTCTATTTCTATTGTTTTTTTTTGTTCTATTGGCGATGCCTTAAGCTTGTACTATATAACAACACTGACAAAAACTTATACGGCTTCGGATGCGTGGCACATTTTTAATCTCTCGGAACAATTACACTTTTTTGTTTTTTTTTTTTTAATAAAATAAACATTTAATTTACATTTTAACAAGTAACAATAATATCAATTTAACTTTATTGAATATAAGTAGAAATTTGTATCAACATTATTTTAGAATTATTTTTTGAGGATCGTTGAATGGAATAATACACTATATGTAGTAGTTTTTCTAATATTACACTCGCGAAGGCGCTAGATAGACTGAATTAGAGGGTTGGTTTTCTACGATTTGAACTTTGGAAGTTCGAAAGGAAACCATACAAAATTTCATTTTATGCTTTCTACTAAGTATATATTCTATGCGAGAATAGTGAATATAGTCCAGCTATTGAACAATGTATGTATATTCTTTGGAAAATGACCACACATATATTACATTGGAGAAAATACATATATACATAGACTAGAAAATAAAAATCGAAGCGCAAGATAAGATAAAGTAGAGGCTTAGTCGTTTTGTTAAAAGTTATTATTAATAGTTTTTATTTAACATAAATGTTTTTTAAATCATTGTTGTCCAGTTCAAGGACTAGAAAAAAAAACCATGGTCACTGGTAATCTGCTGACGCGCTCTGACTTAGATATTGCCCCTTTGTACTTTCATCAGGCAGATACTTCCTTTTACTCTAGAAATTTAGAAGAATTTTCAGAAATATGAGAAGGCGCTTGGATATTCTTCACTTACATACATCACGAGGGTTTGGATTGGAGCCTTTTTCGAGTAAGCAAATGCTTTCCACAAAAGTTTGTACTACCTAAAGCAGGCACATTAAGGTGCTTTGCAAGAAGGCGATGGTTCGTCCGAATGTCAATTAGGCCCGTGCAATAACACGCTAGTGATAGTAAACATGACACATACTTGCGGCACACATGCAATTGAACTAGGTAGGTCAGTCTGCAGCTAGAACAATCGTTTCATCGAATAATTTACAGTTACAGTGATTACCCTTATCCGTAAGGCCTTAAGTAGAGCGGGGCAGACACTATGGATAAACTGGAAATACAGTACACAGTTCTGTGAATTACATTACACCGTAACAGTGAAGACCGCACTGTGGAAAGTCTCCGTTTACTCCTCCAACCATCGCCTTGCTCTTCAACATTGATAGGATCCACGCGATAAGTCAGTCCTCTATACCATCCCATCTTTCCATCGATCGCACTCTCGGTCCTTCCAACAATGTTTACGAGCGGGATTGTCTTTGCTGATAAGCTTGTTAAATTTTAATGGGTTGACACTCAAAAATACTTTGCGCATGAGTAGTTCAATAGCCTTGCCTTGCTCTTCAGCAGAAAGGTTGTATTTTGGATTGACACAGCAACTATAATAAAGGGTGATTTTTTAGCTGGTTTGGTTTTGGCAACACTGGTTTTGACAGCTGACGTGTGTTTAGTACCTTGTGTCACTGTCAAACAGCTTCAGTTTGGTTTGCAATTTAACCATGGATCGTCTTACAAATGAACAACGCTTGCAAATTATTGAATTTTACTATCAAATGATTACATTTTATGATCGGCATTCTCGATCTTCTGAGCAGTCTATTCGGAAGATTGTGACCAAATTTCGCACCAAATTTACTTTGTTGGACATTAAACCACCAACACGTTTACGTACTGTGCGTATTGAAGAAAATATTGCGGCCGTATCAGCTAGTGTGACAGAAGACCGCGAAATGTCGATTCGGCGCCGTTCCCAGCAGTTAGGCCTTTGTTACAGCACTACGTGGAAAATTTTGCGGAAGGATTTGGGCGTAAAGCCTTTTAAGATACAGCTGGTGCAAGAACTAAAGCCAGCCGACCTACCACAACGCCGAATTTTTGGTGAATGGGCTCTTGGAAAGCTGGCCGAGGATCCGCTTTTTTATCGAAAAATTGTGTTCAGCGATGAGGCTCATTTTTGGTTGAATGGGTACGTAAATAAGCAAAATTGGCGCATTTGGAGTGAAGATCAGCCAGAAGCATTGCAACAGCTACCAATGCATCCCGAAAAAGCCACTGTTTGGTGCGGTTTATGGCCCGGCGGCATTATTGGGCCATATTTCTTCAAAGATGATGCGAATCGCAGCGTTACTGTCAATGGTGAACGCTACCGAGCGATGATAACAAACTTTTTTTTGCCCGAAATGGAAGTTCTTGACTTGCATGATATGTGGTTTCAACAAGACGGTGCCACATGCCACACAGCACGCGAAACAATGGCGCAATTGCGAGGCGAGTTTGGTGAACAGTTAATTTCACGTTTCGGGCCGGTCAATTGGCCGCCTAGATCGTGCGATTTGACACCATTAGATTATTTTTTGTGGGGGTATGCCAAGGCTAATGTGTATAGGGACAAGCCCGCTTCGATTGACGCACTGGAAGCCAACATCCATGCATTCATTCGTGAGATACCGGCCGATATGTGTGAAAGAGTATGCCAAAATTGGACTCAGCGGATGGGCTACCTGAGACGCAGCCGCGGTCAACATTTGCATGAAATTATCTTTAAACATTAAATTGCAAGGTTCAAACTATCGATTCAAATAAATATTTCATTCATTTTTTCGAATTTTTTGTGTTTTTTTTTTAAAAAAAGTTCTAAACCTCTTAAAAAATCACCCTTTACAAAGAAACAGCTTCTGCATTTTGTACCTCCAATAATACAGTGTCAAGTTAATCTATGGGCACTCGGATATGATTTCTGTTAAAGGAAACTAGGGTCTTCAATTGCTTACACCTCAATGAACACATATAGTGATGGCGGATTTCTAGAATTATCAGATCGTAGTTGATCGCTTTGAGTCCACCCCGTCTATTAACATATATGGTAAACTCTATTGCTGGTACTTCCATCTCTAGTGACTGAGCAATTCTTTAACAGTATAGGTCTCAGCTGAAGTAATGCGAAAGTCGGTAGAACTGGAGCTTCTGAAAATAATCTCATGTTTCACACTCCGTCTCCGAGTGATCTGTAAATATTGGAAGGCTGTCTCTCAGGTATTAATACTTTGAAGGTTTTGTCAAAGTCATGCTCAGGTTTTACATAATAAAATGTCGAATATGCGCGAATTTTCAGAGGGCTTCCAAATTTCGTTCTTTTTTGTTAAGAGCCTAGTGGCTTGATGGTTAAGTGCTAGCTGATGGACTACTAAGTGAGGGGTGGTTACTAAATATTTATGTCCTGTATGGGTCGTTTACGCCTAATATTTATTTATTTATTTTTTCAAATTTTAACCTTTAAACACTAAGTGAAGTAGGTAGTAAGAATTCCATTGCATCGACAAAAAGGCAACGTTAATTAAGGATATGGACCGATATGTGTGGAAAAAGTTGTGCGAAATTGAGTACAAAGAATCGATCGCTGGAAAAGTGCTCGCGGTAGACATATGAACGGAATTCCATACTTAAATTGTAGCAACATTTAAACAACGCGCGTTATTAAGTAAAAAAATGGGGCTTCGGTTATATAAGGTGGCACGAAATTAATCATCCAATTAATATTGTTTTTGAATTACCCTTTTACTAAATATAAAAAATGATTTTGAGTGATGGAAATCTTTATTTGGACATATACAATTTTTTCTGTTAAGTGGAAAAGATGATATCTGTCAAGTGGCTGCCACCAATGTCGATACACATTTGTGCCCGTTTTATCGCATTTTTCATGACTTACCGCAAGATTTTCGGTGATTGCCAAATATTCACCTTAAGGGCTGCAAGCTAGTTGGCTGCCACAAATGCGCGCCTTCAAGTAGCCCCAAAGAAAGAAGTCTCGGATGGTTTAGTCGGGCAATCTTGCTGACCATGCCAAATCGGGAGATTATGCGACCAGAAAACGCTTCCTTCACAATATTCATTGTGGCTCGTGCTGTGTGTGCGGTTGCACCGTCTTATTAAAACCACATGTTCAGCAGGCCCCGCTCATTCAACTTCGGCAGTAAGAAGTCGTTTATTAAGGCCCTGTAGCGTTCGCCAGTAAAAATGACCGTCCTTAAAAAATACGGCCCCATCCCACTTCCCGCGTGAACACCGCACCATACAGTGGCTTTGAGTGGGTGTAATGGCTCTTCGTGCATCATACACGAAGATTTTGCTTATTGACGTAACCGCTTCAGTGTAAAAGCGCATCGTCGCTTATAATGATTTTCGATACAAAGTCGTCCTCTTCGTTTCTGAGATGAAGATGACTTGACAGTAATACTCACGCGACTGATAGTCACCAGGCATGTCTGTTTGGGTACTGCAGCTGTCTAGTTCACAAATGTCAAATATGATTGACGTAGGAAGCCATTTGTAAAGATCATAACATCTTTCGAAATAGTGATAATTTTTTCGCCATCTTGTACGTATATAGCACTAGCTCAACTGAAATGGTGGGTATGGTTTTTGAGGTTACTTTTAAAATGTTGGTAAGAATAGTCTCCCAACTTGACTGAGAAAAATTCCACATTTAATTATTTTGCTCTCGTGAATATTTAAAGATATATTTTACCATAGTATGGGACTTTTAGTTTTAAAAATCGCGTTATTATCTGTGGTATTTTTTGGAAATCTATTTACTTACGGAACCCTCCGACGTCTCCGATGAGTCGGTATAAAAATCAACTTCTTCAAATGTATTAATATTAAATTATATAAATGTAAATTAATATAAAAATAAATACATATTTGCAAAAGAAGGTGGTTTTAAACAATAGACACTTCTATGTCGAAACATCTTTTGTTTGTTTCCTCCTCTCTTTTGCCACATTACATCCGTCCACGTCATTTATTTCCATTGTCTCCTAGATGAAGAAATAAAAAATATACGCACACACAAAAAGGATATTATAAGGCTGCTCATAGATTGGATTGATGTTTAAGGTAATTCGATATTTGTCGTCTATGGCCCATTGTCTAGAGACCTGCATGGGTAAATGTGGGATGTATTATTTAATGAGAGTAATGTTAGACAGTCTTAGAGCGTAACCAATGGCTGTCCATGCGAAACCCATTAACGACAATTCAAATCTACCTGTTGTTGATATAAAAGCAATTGAGATGCGGATCTTAAGCTTATTTGTACATAGTACAAGATGGTGCTATGGGTAAGTTAAAAGTTTCTTCGTTCGCTAGGATCCATCACACATCTCGTTAATTTTTAACTTTTATTCGTGCATCAGATAAAATTTGCTGTGATACTATTCCTGTGCGGTTCAACATGCGCTAAAACGGATTTTGATTTACGAAGAACAACAGTACTGGATCAATTGAACAAGGGATTTTCACTGTTCGGTGGTAGTCCTTTGACATGTCGGTATAGTAAATTATTGTCCATTTTAAAGGATTCTCCTTTAAGCCTTGACGAGGGCGAAGCAGCAAGCTTTGGCAGTGTAAAAGTTAAAAAGTGAATGAAATTTATTTGTCTTGATTAATGAGACGCGAGTGCTAAAATTATACATTTTTTTTGTTGTTTGTGTGCAGAAACCATGCAGTGGAAAGAACGAAAGTTCATCCGACAAGTGACAGTTTGGAAGAGGATGTGCAACACGATGACGCGATGGCCAAGTTTGAAGACGAAGATATGAGTGGCAATTATCTCAGTACTTATGATGACTTGGATTTTTTGAGAGAGGAAGAAACCAAGAAAAACACCAACACCCCTATTATTGGATGTGATTGTAAGATAAAGGTATGAAAACGTAATCGTAATAGTGAGAAAAAATGATCAAGTAATTTGAGTTACATATATTATAAGGCGGATTGTTAGAGCAGGCTCTATATTAGAGCAAACAACTGATGTTTTGTTTATTGTGCTCCCTCTATTGTACATTCACAGTGAAACATTTAAATTTTAAACATTAAAACTTGAAAACTACGAATTACTACAAATTAAACAAATCCGTAACATTCTTTCGTATACAAAGTAATGTTTCTATTATCCTGTAAAAGAAAAAAAAAAGAAAATAAAGAAAAGAACACCTAATCAATCTGTTTGGAATTTTGGTAGCGGTTTTTGATATAATGTGACTGCCGTTTTCCGGACATTCATAGTTACCCTGTCTAGGTAACACTCAAAACATCTCATACAATTTGTCGTATTGTCTGTCTGATACATTCCAGCTTTGCAGATATTCTTTGATGATAGTTTTACTATTCGAGCCGCGTATTAATAGCTTGGTTAAGTTTACTCTATCTATCAGTGTTAATAGTATTTAAAAATATGTTTTCAATACGAGTAAATTAGGTAGACGACTTTGGCATTTTGTATCACAGCAGTACTTTAAGTTATAAGATTTAGCAAGCTGTAACGGTATTGAAATGAAAGGTAATTATGTCTGCTATGATTCGACGTTCGATTAAGCATGCATTTAAGGGTTAAAACGAACTTGGGGCGACCAACAAACTGAGCAAATTTTACTTCCCCCACAATATCAAGACAATAAATGAAATATTTCGAAGTTTAAAACATCATCTTATGACTTCAGATTACTGGTGGCCCTTACCTATATTATTGTTCTCACTAAAACTACAGTAAACGTTTTTGTTAATTCATTTTTGTTTTTTGTCTCTCGAAAATATTTTTAAAAAAATATATTATTACGATGACTGACGGGGGTGTTCTCTTAAAAAAATTCGATATGTTGTTCTTTAAGATTAGGCAAGTGTGAGAGCTGTTAAAATTATTGACGCAATGCAGGATTAAAATATATTAGTTTGAGAACTCTTGTATGTGGAAAACTGACCCGCCTGCAATCCCTTCAATTTTTCGCGTAATTTTTGCCAATAGGCGGAAAATGAAAAGAAGAAAACAAAGCTGATGGTAATGATGCGCTTAAGGGATTTTCTTTTCACTAGCTGATTCCTGACTATTTCAATTATTATTCCGATTGCCCGAGAGAAGTTTCAAGTTGTGAGATTGGAATCTGTCGTGACTAAAATTACTTCGAATCCTACTATCTTGCTAAATGTATTTTTTTCTTTTCCCAGAACGACTTATTAGACCTTGGACACTTGCACTATCCACGTTATTTACTCAACGCCGTATGCCAAAAGGAAGACGAAGCTTTCGAATATCCACCTAAATGTTGGCGTGGCGCCCAATGCAAGCCGCTCGAGTATAAGGTACGTGTGCTTACTTACCGCTCCCATAGCGATCATCTACAAAAGGACCCCGCAATGTCGCTACTCCCAGATATCTTACGTTCATTATGGAAATTTAAAACCGTAACAGTGGCCGCAGGATGTTTTTGCTCTTGACTGAACCCTGAGGACTAACATTATATAAATATACTATAGTAGAATATTAATCGGTGTCAACAAATATTATGGATGTACATATTCCCTGAACATTCGCACAAATAAAGCAGAACTGATAAAAAGTGAACAAGCGGTTTGGTTTTTCATTTAAAAAATTGTGCTTAATATTTACAATACCAGTTTTATTATTAACTATTTCATATTTTGTTGAAAAAATAAAGTCTAAGTCATACATTTGTTCCATCGATTCGCGTTTACCTAAACAACTACTAACTATGTTTTTGTAATTTATTTGCTCCCCTTCGGATCGATGTCGGTAGGGAGCTCCTCAATTGCACTCGCTGCTTCCACTGACTGATGTGCATCGACAACGTTTCGCGTGGGAATATCACTTCTTTCGGAGGATGGTGTTGTCATCGGATCTGAAATCGGCGTTTGAGTTAAGCTACGCGACATTTCTTTGTTCAATGCGATCGCTAAGTCCACTTCGAGGTCAGAATCCATTTCATTTTCTGACAGTGAGAGGGAACCTCCAGTTCGTTTTATTCTCATCGCTGATCCGGCATTCTGTGTACAAATTTTATGTGAGGAAAGCAACAAAATTTATAAATTCATGTAAATTACCGGGTGAAATGTTGATGGTTCTGAAATATATCCATCAAATTCTTCATCCTCGCTGTAAAGAAAATTGCCCTCCGTGTAGGTTTCAGGTAACTTGCAAACTATTTGTGCGAGATCGATAAATGTGTACTCGCTCAGCGAGTGGCTTTGTTTCTTCAGTGGCTCCTTGTTGGATTGATTAAAGCGACCCAGACGCCCAGCTTTGGCCATGTTCTCAAAGTAGTTCTTTCCATGCACATAGCCTACATCACGGATCTCATCAAAACTACCAAATGCCAGCGTTTTGTACTTATCAATCGGTGGTCGAATGTACTCGCAATAGTCAGAGTTTTTAACCTCCTAAAAAAGTGGAATAGAATTTTTTATTGGAAACACATAACTGGCGTCACAAACATTTGAAAAAACCTACCTCAAGTTGTCTCACACAAGAGACGTACGCCAGTCTAGATTGAATATCAGATAAGTCAGGAACTCTGACGGGGGAGGTGAAGGGGTTCCACTTTTTGTACAACAGCCACCAGCCGGACAAATCGTCTCCATAATTAGTTAGATCGGTGTCGTCTTGAGATCCCACATCGATAGCAATGATATGCGCCGCTCCTTGATTCCGCATCACGTCCGCTATAGATTTATCAGTGAAAAGCAAGTGATTAAGTCTCATAAAATTAAGAAAACTTTTCGCTTTAAAGATGTGAAAAAGACAGAGATCTATTTTTTTATTATTAAATACTCATTTTGAAGCAAATTTGAAGAGCTGTGTCTTTATTTGATTTATTTTGATTTTGGAAATGGTAGGAGATTTATATTTTTTTGTTTTCTGAATGGACATATCTGTCTGTTTTAAACAAAATTTATTAACAGTTAAAGCAACTAGTTGTATCCACACTAATGGCTCTCTGACTATATGGCATCTACCAATATTATTTGTGTGTGCGAAATTCATACTAATAGTAGAAAAAAAGCCATGAATAAGAGAATAAGTGGAGAAAAAAAAATATACTTGTGTTTTTTATAAGATAAAAGTGTGTTTTGAAAAAAAAAAAAGGAAGATAGAAAATGTTTTAATTTACCTGGAACATTGTTCGTGTAGCAACCGTCTAGAAGCAAATGGCCATCTTTGTAGTCGCAAAATGGAGGAAATACTCCTGCTATGCTCATGCTGGCACGACAATAGCGCCACAAACACCCTAATGGTTATTTTAAATATATTATTATGTGTGTTGTATTTTCTATATTTTGATTTATTTGTGTGTGAGTCTGTGTGTGTGTGTGTGCGTCATTTTGAGTTACCAGATAGTTGCCGTTGGTATCACTTATCAAGCGCTCACTGGGATGACAATCACAATGGTAATACAGGTCTGCGCCGCGGGAGCTACTACTTAGGCGGAGCTACATTCTGAGCTTTTTACATTTAGGGAATGGTTTAGGAGGGCATAGTCATGCATGGATAGAGACATGCATTCTTATACAGAAAAATTATCTATATCTATTACCACAAAATATTTAAATATTTACATTGTATAAAACATACTTACTTTGTGTAATGTTGGGTTAGTGATAATGCAAAATGATTAACGGTTTTTTTTAAGTTGTAATCATTATTTCTTTTGACACAAATAACAATACAAATAAAATGGCATCACAACGTGTATTGTCCGCATGGCTATTATACCTGAACAGCTGGATGCAATGATGAGCTTGTCCGGTTTCTAGCTAAAGCGACAGCATTTTTAATGTTTTTTAAATGAGGGGTATGAGGTTTTTAGCTTTTCATACTTATTGAGGGTTTATTGTCGGTATCAATGCAAAATATAAACTCTTGGCACAGTATAAAATAAGGAAAAAAGGAATCGTTACAACGGTGTTGATAAAGGGAATTAATCGTTGACGTTATACTTCTGTTTCATATTAGTTTTTATATCTCTTTAGGAACTTTTTTAAACACCCTTAATTTCAGTGTGTGTTGAATCAAATCCCAAAATGATCATATCGAATCATTTTCACACAAAAAGGGGTGATATTTGGTGGCCAGCCGTGGCTATTTTCATGGCCTTCATTCCAATCAAACAAGTTTGCTGTATTGTTTTTTAATAAATTTTAATCGAAAATACTCGTACCTATTGATTTTTATTTATATTTTTTAAATAAAAAGAGACTAAAGCTCTGCAATTGCCACCCAACTAGTGGTCTTGTATTTTATGTCCATTGAAGTTAGACGAATTGAGCAATTAAGGCAGTAAGAAGGGTTAGAGTCTAATTACGTCTAACTTAACTAAACGTGCTGTTTCCAAACGATTGCCAGTGTCATTCAATAAACTGTCCCAAATGTCCTACAACCGTGTGAACAATTTTGTGTAACAATATTTGCAGGTAGTTGTCAGAACCCCATATGATAATAAAATTGTGAGGTATCTGCCAATCGTCTGAAAACAGTATTGTATCATTGTGAGACCATTGTCAGACGTTTAGGACATTTACAGACTCATTAGGTGCGTTCCTTTACTTGCAAATTCTAAAAATTTGTAAAGGTAGCGGCATCGAGAGCTCAAGTTGTTACTCCTCCACTGAAAAAACTTACGAATTTGTACACAACCAAATTTTTTATAGTAAGCATCGTAAAACTGTCAAAATGTGGCCGTTGACAGTTGATATTTATATAATAAATACCTTGAAGTATATTTTTTTGTCGCATGTTTGTTTATTGTTCAATGCAAACTTTTACAAACTATTTAGACTGGATACAAATTGTTCCAATTATTAAATAAATAGGGATATGTGTAATGGATTTGTAGTACGATACGATTGTTGTTAAATAACAATTTCTTCGTGTTTATTGATTCTTTTTTACTACTTTTGATTACAGAAGCATTCCTTAATTTTCGTAGGTTTTTCTGTTTGTGAGAAAATTAACTTTTACAGTCTTTACAATTTTAACGAAAAAAGCAAGGTAACAGACCTATTTGCTATTGCAATTTATTCATTGTCAGATAATTATTTTCATATTTGAACAAAGAAAACGAAGTTCCATTGTTGTATTCTTTGCAATTTTAAAATAATTTTTGATTTTTGATTTTCTTGTGAAGCAAATTTTTGGGAAATAAATAAATGCAAATAGAAATACAATTAAAAACTGTTTTCTGTGCATTTCTTCGTAAATTGAATAAGGTAATAAAATTAATGAACCTAAAGATATTTTTCTACGACCAGTTCGATATCGTTGCTATAGGAATGTGGAGCTGATATTGCATAGACCGAAAATGTGCGGTGGATGTAGACAGACCAAACTATTACGCCCGCACATTTGCAATATTCTGCATCTTTTCTTCTATCTCTTAGGAGAATCGACTGTCGGCTGATTGTAGGCGTCCTTTCGGGCCACAAATCTAAACAATTACATGTGTTGGGATTAAGCGTCACCACCACCTGTCCTGCTTGCGGTGAGGAGGATGACATAGCAACATCTGTTTTGTTAATTCGTTTTACTATTTTCTGAACAAAAACTTCACTACCAAATAAAAAAAAATTAATTTGTCTAACAATGCCTGATAACGTTGTCATCATGACAATGATTAAAGAAATAATTGACAAATTATTGCCAGGCCAACCATCTGACGTGAAATTGTCAGAGTTTGAGACAAAACCTGGCAACCGTGTGAACTGACAATTTAGTATTGTAAGGTAGTTCGCCATTGTCAGCTCATTTGCAGCGCATTGCCAGTCCATTGATAGACCTGCCAATACTGTCAGATCTGGCAATCTGGCTTGAACGTAGCTTTTAACTGAAGTTATCAAATCAAATCAACAAGGTAACGCCCGTGAAGTTTCAAAAGTTGTGTATATTCCATCCGTTAAAAAGAATTTGCTGTAAGTCAAGAAGATGACTTTAAGAGGATGACACAAAGTTACTCGGCAAAACATTTAACAACTATCTTTTTGGCGCTTAATATGAAACCAGAAAAAAACGGTCAACCTACAGAAGAAGATAGGATAGAATTAAAGAGAGTTGTTACATATCTGACTGGTACCAAGATGTGAGGAATGACATCATATTGCCCCTCATACTCAGAAAGAAACAACCGTAAGTCAAACGCAAGATTCTTATTAATTGTGTTCGAAGAACTTGAGTCGCGGAGTTGTAGTAAACAAAAATTTGTAGCTTTGTCCTCAACAGAAGTAAAGCTTGCAAAGGAAGCTATATGGTTCAAAAGATACATATTCATGAGAATAACCAAAGCTATATTAAAATGGTAAAAGGCTACAGGTGAACAGAGTTGCCAATTTACGAGAGCTTCGTATACTAGCGGGTTTAGAGTGCTCATTTTAAGATCCCTCATTGCTGACACACACTCATCGAAAAAAGCAAAAACGAAAATGAAGGTTTTACGGAAGGTGGACGGAAAGTCGAAGCAATTTCAGAATCAAACAAGATTTCTGTGAATCAAACAAGATTTACTTACGTGTAAGTTAATATCAAACAAACTGTACCTAGTGAGTTCTAGAGGCGAATAAAGTTATGTTATTAGATAGCGAAACTTAGGTGGAGTTAAAACTAAGCATAGCGAGATGTAGATAATGGAAAATTAATTGCAGCAAAAATAATGACTAAAATTGATGGTGACTATTAAGACTGTAGCTACGTATAGGAAACGCATAGACATGATAGTTCTAACCCAATCAATATTATAGTGCTGTTTGTACGAATTTTTGAGATCAGAAGTTTCAAACGCGTAATAATGAACCGATGGGTTACTCGGAGAGCGAGTTACAAATTTAAAACCTGAATCTTTTCAAAAATTAATAAGATTAAATTGGTGGTCTTATTCATTGCCTAAAAGGAACGACAAATTTTTTATTGGGTGGATATCGCCGACAGTCTTTACGTGTCTTGCAGATGTAAATTGTTAATATTTTTATTAACCTCCAACCCCTTACATTGATAATAATCGTCTCCAGAACACTGTAAATGTTTGTGTTTGAATTAAAATTTAATACAAAACTATTTCCAAATGTCGCATTTTTTATTAGTTTGAAATGATTAAATAAATAAATAAGTCTTAAATATAGAATTGGTAAGTGTTTAGTAAAAAAAATAAATAAAAATATATCTATTTAATAATAAAAAGCTTAACACACGACACAATGAATATTCGCACCGAAAATCATTTCACAGGAATAGACAAAAAATAAAAATAATATGCACAAGATACCTAGTCAATTCTCATCAAATTTGCCTCAATATGCCGCCGAAAATAATACGAGTAGACATAAATTTAATTTAACCAATTAATTAATTACCTGGCAAGTTGTTGAAATATCCTCCGTCCAGCAAGAGATGCCCATCTTTGGGATCACAGAGTGGTGGCATATAACCGCTGAGAGACATTGATGCTCGCACAAAGCGCCATAGTGATCCTTTTTACATTTTATTTTTGTGATTTCATTAGATTTGCAAATAATTTATTTATATTTTTTTTTTATATTTTGGTAGATTAATGAGAAATTTTGCAAAATTGTTTGTTTCGCCTAACACAATAAAAACTAAAATCAAATTTACATGTATTAACAGCGCTTATGTGTTGTATCCAATTTTTTGTTTGTTCAAATTTACAGAGCTAAGATAATTCAAAGTATTGAAAAGCGACTGTGAAATATGTATCATTGATGGATAACGAAATATGTACTACCAAAATAAAAAGAAGAGAGGAAAAGAAAAGAAAAAAACCAAGAACAAAACATATTCCACAGGACAATATAACAGTAAGACACTGCGCCAATGTTTTTTTTTACGAAAAATAACAACTAGCTGAAAACGAAAAGCAATAAGTAACTCAAACAATTTTGCTGTAAATGTAAAAACCTCAGAATGTTTTCGACAATAGACTGGACATTGTGTGACTAATACTACTACTAAAGGCAAGCAATTACAACTTTCTTTTTATTGTCGTTTCAAGAAGCTTAAGCTTAATTCAAATTGATTTGTTTACGAATTGATGTTGCGTTGTGACGTGTGAGGTGATATTTGCCGATATGAACTTACCATTCGTGTGTATCCGATGGCAACTGGCGGTAATGTCTGTCGTAAGAGTAAAATAAGGAATCCACAAATCTTCAATACAAACTTCCCCAAAAGTACCACGGATGGTTTTGTTGAATTCGCGTCCGGAAAACATAGATGTAATAGGGTAAGTGAGATCCAACAGTTGCGAGAACCATTTAGTCATTTGCTGAGATAAAAAAAAACCAAAAATACGTGGTTACTCGGGAACCTCATAAGATCATGTTTCGTTTACCTTTGACCATTCACGAGCCTTTTGCGTTACACTAGTCATATTTCTGTCATTACACCAGAGAGCTCCCATTAGTGCGCCGATGCTGACACCGCCGATCATATCGATTGGAATGCCAGCTTCTTGTATTGCTTTCAACATGCCAATGTGAGCGGCTCCTCGTGCTCCACCTCCGCCAAGAACTAGACCGACCGAATTGCCGGTCAGCCAACGAGAGAGGCGTGAAAAATCGGAATGCATATTTGGTTCTGACATTAGGACTCGATTGTAGAGATCATTCTGTTGGGCACAAATATAGAAATCTTGATAAGAGGCACTAAGGAATGATGTGGAATTAACTTACAATTCTGTATTGGCTGGTGCGGGTAAACATTCTTTTCGGACATTGAATATGATGATGATTCGTTACCCAGGGACGGGCGTTCAGCCATTGTAGGGTATTGAATGGTTTCGCATTTGTCGCTTCAGGATGAAGCAAAACTAGCTCTTTCTGTGTACGCAGGGCCAATCGATCTATCTCACGCTCAAATTTACACACAACCGGTGATCTGTCTCCTAGTCCAACGATTAATATCACATCGGCTTGACGCATACACCTTTGCGTCCATTGACTTAGTGACGAGTCGCACTGGTACAAAGTGATAATGTTTCTATCTTCTTGCTGCGCCAGCCACGATGTCATGCGATTTTCATTGCTTGCTTCCAAAATATGTGAACCGAGTTGTTTTGCTACAACTTCTGATGTAAGACGTAACGTAGGACCTATGCGTCAATGATGTTCGTTGAGTTTTTTTTTTCATCCCAACAAATTTAAATGCTTACCAATTGCACACAGCGAATGATATATTTCATAGGTGAAAGCAGTCAGAGGCACTTCATCACTGACAGGAACCAACGCGACTGTAGAATACTTGTGAGTGACAGGATTTGCATCCAATGGGGCAGAGCCTGACGTACGGGACTGCATACTGCCTAGGATTCTGTGGCTAAGTAGACTTATAAGTTTAGATACAACAATTGGGTAACGCAGCTTAATGGCATTGAAAAGCCCTTCGGGAAGCTTTGCCAGTTCAGTGTCACGTACTGCCATCACGGTTGTGGTGCGTTGTGTTTCTGTTATCATCTCAATGATGCCAACCAAATCACCTTTACCGTACTCACCGACAATTTCTTTCTTTCCACTAGATTGCGTTATGACGGATCGCATACGTCCACTCAGGACAATGTAAGTACTGTCGCTTACTTCATCTTGGCGATATACTGCTCTGCCAGACTCTAGAAATATCCAATCAAGAGCGTAGTCACACTGACGAACCAAAGGTGAGAGCCGGCGAACTACGCCGTTTGCCAAGTCAAGCACTATATTTGGACGTTCACGCATTATTCTGGAAAAAAGAAATTAAATAAACAATTTAGGGATGCTTCTATCAATCTTACTGATAAACTGCAGGCCGGTGAATCAATGCAACTCGACTAGCGTGTTTAGCGCGGATCGTGTAGTCGCTTCCTTCGCCAGTTAGTACGGCCAGTCCACCAACAATCTCTCCAGGATGCACTAAATGAATGTAAACCTGAAAAACAAAAAACAAGAACTTGTTTACATATAAATCCCCGACATTGGTACACTGACCTTACCTCACTTTTATCATTTTTCTTTACAACTCGTGGGATATCAGCGGCATTCTGATAAACACAGAGACAACCTGTCATTACGAAACAAAGGCAGACGTCCTAAAAAATGAAATAAAGAAAAAATTAATTAATTTTCGATTTCAAATCGAATACAACTCTCAGTCCTTACCTCAATGTTACCTTCAGTGACAAGAGTTGCACCTGCTTCGACCTCACGGACCTCTACAATTTTTTCCAACAGATCACGGTCGTTTTCGCTCAAACCAAGCTCTTTAAGGTAACTAGCCACTGCCGATGCATGCACTAACTTCATATCAATTGAGTCTATAGTTGAAACTGAACTGCGCCGATTTGCGGCGCTGCTCGAACCCAGCCCCAAAGCGTTAGAATGTTGAGGATCTCCAAGGTCGGCTAGCATGTCTGGCGGAACAAAGGTATCTGAAAGAGTGTGCTGAAAATTGTCAGAACGTCTATGCACGGGTGATGTCTTCACATTGGCATGCGACTTCTTCGCGCGCATATTATTCTGTACAAGTTCCGATGTTAGTCCCAAATAGTTGCGCAGAGCTGTGAAGATGACTCGCTGCAACCGAATCATGATCACTTGAATGACTCGAATCATGATGTCGGGATTTTCGTTAAAAACTTCCTTAAACGCTCGCATTGGCAACCGAATGACCTGGGTTTTCTCCACCGCCTTTGCTGATACAGTTTTGTAAAAGCTTCCATTGTCCGACAGCACATCAATAAAGCTGAGTAACGATGTAACCGATTCACCTTTCTTCACAGTTTTGAGTGAAAGCGTACTGCCATCGGCATTGCTGATAAAAACATGTATACAACCAGATTGTACTATAAAAACACTATCATCAGCGTCGGTGATGGAAAAGAGAAAGTCATTCGGTTCGAGAGTTAGAATTTCGGTGTGCTTGCAGAGTTTGAGAAAAATCGGTTTCTCAAAATGTCCAAAAATACGAATGCTCTGAAGCATATAGAGAGCATCGGGAGGTACTCGATCACTGCCTTCCATTGTCTCTTCCAGATACTCGGCTGGAGGCTCAACTGTTTTAAGTTGCATTGGCATATTTTCACCTCGTAATTGAAGAATTCTCTTAGCAAAACGCATCACAGCCTTTCTTTTGCGACCCTGGCCACCATACACTTGACCCGAGACATTTTTTACTTTCCGCAACATTCGTCGTCCATAGAAGAGCATTTTGTCTCGTTTTCTAAACCGCAATCGGCCAAGGTCTGAGCTTTGTGCTAATAACATTGCGTCACGTTCCTTTCCGCGAACCCATCTTCTATAGAAGACATACCAAATGATGAGAATACACGTCAGAACTCCGAACGATATGCAAAGAAATGCCTAAAACAAAATAGAGATATATGTTTAGATTAGATTTATCAAATTTAGCCTCTTCTATAAGTGATTTTTAAACCCTGGCGAAAGCGCTAGTAAAATAATAAAGCTGAGCAGCTAAGAATATATAAAGTGAAAAGTTCTAATAAAAATTTAAAGTTTGCTTTGCTGATTCCATAGTTTATTTTTCAATTTGATTTTAAATTAACTGGAAATTTCAATATATGTTATCTGCTTCTTTCTATGACTGGTGCTGTACTTTGCCCATACATTGCTCATAGTATAATATAATTATACAGCAAAATATTTCTACTAAAGAAGCTAAAATTGTGTATAGAGATAAGTAGTCATTGTGGCGTAGATATAGTAAGGTGCTTAGAGATAATCACCTTCTTTGGCTCAGAGCGATCACAAAATGTACAATCTGTCGCTTGAAACCGATTTAGACAAATTACAAACATCAACCATTTGAATCACCAAATTGACATATTAAAGGAAAAGTAAAAAGTATAAAGAAATTGATAGAGTACCAACATCAACAATTTCTCGGAATAGTTATTTATTGCATTTTAATTATTTAAACAAACTTTTTATTTTCGCCAACGAAATAAACTTTATTCAAGCAATAAGGAAACATTTGGAAACAAACTGGCAGCTGCTACTTGGATTGTTATTGGTGCATGCGGTTTAAATGATTCTAAAAATCAAAATCTGGAAAATTGATCAGTAATCAAAAAAAAAAAAACTCTACTCCTCCTCGTAAATTTTTTTACCAAATGAAAACACCATTTCCCCACTTTTTCTTCATTACACAAGAAATTCCCTAAAAGAATTTATTGTTAGCTGCTTAGTACCGGAACGACCGTTTTTGTGGAACTCTTAAAGAAAAACTATGCAAATTCGTTGATGGGTATAATTTGAACATAAAAAATTTGTCTAAATAGTCACGCAAGTACCAGATATAAATACGCCTTCTCAGATCCTTTTAAAAGACATTTCCATCAACAACTTCATCCCTTCTTTGACTTTTTCTCAATTGTTTTTATTTAAACCAACAAAGGGTAGAACCCAGTTCTTCTGATTTCACTTTGAACTACAAATGCAGTGTTGCGCTCTTAGAGAAGAATGTTTTCAAAACACGAAACTAGTGTGATTCAAAACAAATAATTTCCGTACATCAGAAGCCAATACTTGTGCACACAATGTGCCTCCACCAATAACAAATTAAATGCCTTAATCTTGGCAATCGCAGTCTCGTGGTTTCAAATTTCATTTTGCAAAGGTGCGTAAGGAACGACAAATTGAAGCTCCAAGTTCGAGACAATGATGATAATAATGATAACTATATCAATCCTATAGATTCTTAATCAAAACCGGATTTATGCATAGTATTTGTTAAAACTAAATATGCCAATTTTGAAAAGTATTTTGTTAAAAAAAAACGAGCACATGTTTGTACGTGCATGTAGTTAACATATAAAAAAAATAGTGGTCTAGCGAGTCCGCAACTGCTTCAATAAGTTTTTTGAGCTCTCCTGTGAAAATTAGTCTTATCCGTCTTTGTTCGCCATCTCATTTCATTTCCGTTGTATTTTTGCTATAAAAATCACAGCGAGTCAAATTAATGCTTTAACATAGTTTTCTATAACAAAATAGCAATAAAAAGCGAATTCCAACTTTCAAGTAAAGTTTGTGGCTGTTGATTACAAATTATATTTATTACAATCGATTATTTATTGACCCTTTTGATAATGGAATTTGCAGCTTTCATATGGGGAGTAAGCTACTCGCTTTACTAGAAGATGCTACCGCCATTGCAATTTGTTTTAGGGCGCGTATTTTAACGAACTATGATCAACTTCATTTGTAGAAAGTGCAAGACAAAAACGGGTTACAGTTTTCCAAGGGTATACACTTATACAGTGTACTCCTCCTATGTCGAATTATCACGGGATACCAAGATTTGTTCGAGTTAGAGGGAGTTTTAGAAAAATTCTAGAGAGACAGAAAATATTTTCAATTAAAAAAAGTTAACCAATAAAATAAATAAAGAATAGATTTTTGATAAATTAAAATTAAATAAGCAGACATTATTTCATCAAAATATAAAAATTGCGTTTAAAGTTTTTTGAACGCTTACTTTTTGCGGGATTTTTTTTTTGTTTTCTTAAAAAAAAAAAATTTAGAAACCGAAAAAAGGTGTAAAACAAAATATTTAGCCAATTTTTGTCTCTAATATATCACCGAAGCAAACGATACTTCATTTTTTGGCGATAATTGCGTTTTTATTGTATAAATATAATAAAATAAGAAATATAAATAAACAACACATATAAAACTAATTACAACTAAGTGCCTTAGTGGACATAGTTCCTGGGGACTTATTTCCCTGCACCGCCAAATATAGTACTTCTTCCATGCGAAAAATAAATATAAATATTGAATTAAAATATTATGGGATTTTGTTCACATCAAATCGTTAAGATTTGTTTTATTCAAAATAATTTGGGAGTATGTTCACTTGGGACTTTTTTTTTAAGTCGGAGGTTGCTACTATCCGATGGAGCGCTCAGACACAACTACTGGTGCATTGTACTACCATTCAGACAACTTACATTAATGAACTTAGTTTTTCAGTCTTTCGAAGAAAGATGAGAAGGAGCTTTAGAGATGAAGATCTTAGATGTGAATCATTATTAAACCTCCTTATAGCTGATTGGAAGGAAGAAGTAAACAGTAAAAAATCCATCGCTGCAGTCTTCATCGATCTAAGGAGAGCATTTGAGACCGTGGATAGAGACATCCTGCTGCTGAAGTTGGAGAAATACGGAGTAAAGGGGGTTGAAAAGAGATGGTTTGAATCCTACCTACATTCACGTACGCAGAGGACCCGGATTGGAGAAGCACTGTCGGAAGCAATAAACGTCGGTCTGGGGGTCCCACAAGGATCAGTGCTTGGTGCTTTGTTATTTATAATTTATGTCAACGAGATGCCGATAGTAGTTAAATTTACACAGTTGAGATTGTTTGCTGACGACGGGTTACTCTATACTTCCGGTAAAAATATTGATGAATGTGTTAATAAATTAAACCTCGATTTGAACAACCTTAGTGAGTGGTTTAAAAGTAATAAGCTAAGCTTAAACATTGGAAAGACGAAATGCATGTTTATTAACGGTGAATCAGTACTGAGAATATCAATTAATAATGAAATTGTAGATTTAGTTAATGAATTTAAATACTTGGGAATCGTCATAGATAATAAATTAAAGTTTAAAGAACATATAAATTACATTTCTAAAAAAATAAGCAAAAAAGTAGGTTTTCTCGCTAGAATAAGAAAGAGAATGTCAACGATTTGTGCAATTAAGGTTTACAATGCCATAATAAAGCCGTACTTTGAGTATTGTTCGACGGTTCTTTATTTGGGAAATATTTCAATGATAGATAGATTGCAGAAGTTGCAAAATAAAGCAATGAGAATAATTTTGAAATGTAACTGGCGAACACCGATTGTATCTATGTTAAATGTTTTGAGATGGTTAGGCGTAAATCAAAGAACAGTAATGAATGTGTTAATTTTCGTGTTTAAGTTGAAAAATAGTTTGCTGCCAAGTTATTTGTGTAATAAATTGTTGTATGTTGGAGATGTGCATAGATACAATGTGAGAAACAGGCTTGACTTGAGGCTTCCACTTTTGAGAACTCAATCTGCACAAAATAGTTTAATGTTTAATGGTTTAATGAACTTCCCAATGAATTAAAACTTGAAGTAAGCATATTGCGATTTAAACAGAATTTTGTTAATTAGATAAAAATTAAATATTCATAATTGATACGGAAGAAATTTTAAACTGTAATTTATTATATTATCCTTAAAATTAATATTTTAATGTATATTTTGTTAAATATTTATTTAATGGCTGAGTTGCCAAATAAACAAAATAAACAAAGAAACCAGATGTTCGGCACTCACCACGTCAGCCTCGAAAATACGCCACCTGATGCGGGCAAAGGCCGGACAACTGCAGAGAATGTGCTTTTATGTTCCATCCTCCTCACCGCAAACAGGACAGGTGGTGGTGTCGCTTAAGCCCAACACATTTAAGTTGATGTTTTGACAAGCAAACGCTTGGTGGACCGAAAGAACGCCTGCAAGCAGCCTGCAGTAGATTAGAAGAAAAGACGCAGACCTTTTGCAAATGTCCGGGCACAATAGTTTGGTCTGCCTGCATCCATCACAGTCGAGCAAACGAATTTTGTGTTAACGAGAAACCCAAGCATCAATGGAAGACATGACTAAAGATGTAAAAAATTCTTCTGAACCTTGCCTAGCAAGCTCGTCGGAGATCTCATTTCATTGGATGCCAGTGTGACCTGGGACCCAGACAATATTCAATGTGTTCAGCCTTCGGACCAAATTCAGAGAAATCTTGAGTTCGAGCACTAACTTGGACGATTTAAGACGGCAAATTCAAATGCCTCTAGCCTTCCACCCATTATTCACTATATAGCGCATAGCTATTAGAATGGCAGTAACTTCCACTTGGTAAACAGAGGCATGTTTACCAAAGGGGTAGTGATGTCTTATATTATAGCATTCCACAAAGACTCCAGCACCAGACCAGACCCTGTCCGGTTTTGGAGCCATCTGTGAAAATACGATAGCATTGCTTCCATGGTTCAGAGTACGAACGGAGCCAATGCGTTACTTGAGAAAAATTGACGTGGTAGTTCTGTCGCAGAAGCATTTCTGGTGCCATTGCATCAGACGGCATATCCATAAGACAGGGGTCAGAGAATAATTCTCGGGCATGTTCTTCAAAATACCAGTGCCCATGGTACCAAAAGCCATCGCTTTTTAAGCGAGAGATGGTTTTTAGTGTACACCTTATGATATACCTATACATATACCAAGAATCAAGTTCCACTAATGGTATTTAGTTCATTATAGATTTGGGGCTTGGTTCATGAAATCCTAAATTTTGTTGGGCCTTCAATAATTATAAAGTTACTAAAAAAAGAGAACACCAACATAATAACAAAAATTTATATAAAAAACTGTTATGAATAGCCATTGAAAATATATTTGTACAAATTAAATTTGATGTGTTTCGTTTTCTGTTAAAAAAAAGCAAAAACTTTGTGTGGGTGAAATATTAAGGAGGATGTTACTTTAACCTCTTCAGTTCCTAGGTATCATAGGAACTACGTTTGTTATTGTATTTCTCGGCACAATGGCAAGCAATGTCCAAATGACTAAATGGAAAAAATTCTTGAATTAAACATGTAAATTGGGAGTGTCTATATATTTTGTTAACCGGGGTCTCAATTCTACACAATATTTTATAGAATGCAATATGGCATTCTATGAAAATTGCTCGTGGACACTACAAGCAGTATTCAATAGATTTTTGGCAGTGCCATGGAGTGGCGAATGGAAGAAATTATAATTTTCATTAATAATTACTAACAATTTTAGTGCTTATGGAATTATAACAGTGAAAAGAAAATATCTTGAACATCGGCGCAGACACTTTTCTATAGCGATGCATATCACCCAAGACCTATATTTTCTTTTCTGCGTTTCTTTTTGCAGTTTCTCCCATTCTTTTAATGCCGATAATGCGAGAATACGTCGAAGTGCTTAACTCCGCGATTTTCATTATGAGCTAAGAAATGGCCACACAACATTTTATTGCATGCTATCTTTATTTCTTTCTATGAAAAGTGACAGATAGTAAGATATGAAATATTTCTTAATTCCTAAGGCCTCTAAGCCAATGGAGAACGGGAGGACATTTATAAATCTACAGAAAGTTTTATATATTCTAATAACAAATAGGTATATAAACTTTTACGCTTCTACGACGGGTGAAGAGGATGGGGTATAAATAGTACGAGACATTTTGAAAAAAAAAAAGCCTATTCAGTATTCTGAACCCCACATTGACTACTTTTTGGATTTCCCTATAGTCGTAGATAATATCTTAACTCATTTATATTTTGATTTCAAAGTTTAGTACGAAAATAAAAACATCAGACTCTCCTTAAACTTGTCGGTGCTACCCCTTCACAGCAGATAAGATTGCAACATTCTGGAGGAATATTACCGGAACTATTTATAAAATGTCTGTTTAGTTTAAAGATAAAGCAACTTTGAAATAATAACTTTTTTGTGGACACCTTTTAAGCGCCAAATAAATTGTTTATTTAATCAAATGGTTTAATAGTCTCGGAGATTGACGAACCCCTCATGACTTTGTGTGTTGTTTTGTCCACCTAGTCTTGCTTTTAAAATACATACTTTTTGTTCAAATGGTTTAGGGGAAATAAATGTGGCTAGACTAAATTGAAGGACGTCGTCGAATAAAGAATTTTGTATCCCACCAATACCTCACGCGATCTTTCAACCGTGATTTGAAAAACATTTAATTACATTTATTTTGCGAGCTCCCCAAAATAATGATGAGAAGTCGATCTGCTGTATTTTCTCAGCTCTACGCCCATACGTACAAGCACACATAGCTATTCATGTAAATTCTAAATTTATTCTTTTCAAATTGATTGTCAGCGAGAAGAAATTACTCGAGATCTTGTTCTTGTGTTCTGACACTCACGGTCAACTTATCTCGGCCTCATCGACAATCGATTTCAATTGAAGAAAGATAAGCATTCAGGCTGTGCTACTAACTTAATAAAAACGATAACTGACCCAAAAGGGCAACAACTGAGATACAGCATGTTGCTCGCAATCTCATGTTGACTCTTATCGAGTTCCTCGCCATACAATCCGAAACATTAAATATGTATATATGTACATTTAAAAACTTCACAATGTTATGCAAAGGGGGACGGGGAACTATTCACTCCACTTCCTGAGATTGCGCCAAGATTGAAATAAAACGATATCAACAAACAACCAAAGTTTCCATTTCCTCAATACAGACAGACGCGTCAGTAAGTAGCATTGGCAGGCTTTTACATGTCGATGTCGTCCTCAAAACAGCTTACATAACGATTGTAAATCAATTTTTATTTTGTTTACAAAGAATGTACTTGCGTGGGGGTGGGATGGGCTGAGGTGAGGGCCACCAACAACCACTAGTCAGAGCACTACAATGGTAGCTACATACGCCAATTTGACATACAAAAAACCAAAAAAAAAAAACTATATCAAGCAAAACTCACCGTTGTACGAATTTCCAGCGAAATGTAATGCAACCACGTATCGGAAAATATAGTTCCGTAGTCCCTGTATGAAGATCTGATTAAACCAACAATATCCATTGTGGAAATTTAATTTGTTTTGCAAGCGGAATGTAACGAAAACGGCGAAGAAAATATTTGGTTACAAGAAAACAGGGTACTGAGCGACTGATGAATTTTTTCACATTTTATATCCGAGTTGAGAGTTTACTTATAGCCATTTGCTTTTGTTTTTTGTTATCAAAAATAGATATTTATGAGTTGAACTTTTAATCACTATTTCACATTCAGAAAAGCAACAGAGAGAAAAACTCGATTGAAAATTCACGGCAAAAAAAATAATAGCCAACCCTGCCTCAGTGCTCTGGCAGATCACAAGTATTTTGGATTTTGACAGAAGAAGAAATTGTGCGAATCGAATAGTTCGAGACTCGTATGAAGAAATGGAATTCCGCACAAGTCAAATGAATAGGGGTTGGGTATTAGTTGTGTGGGTTTGCAGTTTTAATTGTGAATATTTTTATAATGTTTTCAGTTAACATCAACATTAATTGCTTAAGGAAATTTTGTTATAGTACATATGAATTATTTTGAAATTAATTTTTAATCGTATGTTTACAAGATTCAACTGTGTATTGTGTAAAAGTGAGATATAGGAAAATTTAAGGCAGTTGAATTTATATCCAGATTTGGATGTCGATAGACGGAAATTGAGGGCAAAAGACACTGTCAAATAAAGAATTGGTAGAAATTGCGGTTTCCACTCAGGAACCTTTCTAATTGCAAAATTTGCAAACAAAATGTCCCAAGATGGTTGCCAAATTGCTTCCTCGTTCTCATTTCTCAGCAATCTACTTTTTTTCATATTTTTGGTTATCTTGTGCTTACAATGATTAAAGATTTTAGAAAGTTGAGAGACAAATTTGTTTTTTATATAGAAAATATATAAAAATATATTTTTTTTTTAAACAACTAGGCAATATATGAAAATCTATTATACCTGATAATATTTCATTGCAAGCACTTACACAGCGTATGGCTGATAGGATTTAAGTAATTCTCTTGTGAAGATTAGTTATTCAAAAACAGGCCCAGGCTTATTTACTTCTTCTCTTCATATAAACGACGAGGTTATGATCAGAATTATAGGGATCACAACCTGCACTGCATTCCAGTCTCATTAACATTTAATATATTTGATTTTTACTATGAGAATAAAAGAAATATGTAGTACATAGACTTTAACCCCAAAAAAGTCAACTTAGGTGACGTCTTAAATAAATTTTTAGGCTTATACCGCCCAAGAAAAAGCTTTACTTCAACCGCTGTGGGTGCGAAAATATATTTTTTATAAAATGTACTAGTTTGTTGTTTAAGTATATCCGTTATATGTAACACAAAATGCATACACAATGTTCTTGGAGGCGCTAAAAATATAATAAGGTGACGATTGATGATTTAGGATGATGATTATTGGATAGTTCGAATGAAACAACAACAGCTTTTGATTGCTACTACAAAAACGTTTAGTTTTAACGTTAAAAATTGTTTGTAATTCGTTTTTAAGTGAAGAAAACACAAATCTATAAATTTTTCTGTGTCCATCTATCCGTCCTTCACTGGTTTTGAGGCATTAAAAGTTGAAATTTAAAGCTGAAATTTGAAACATAACACCTAGAGGCCTATTTTTCAAAAACGCCAACTGGCACACGACAATTAGATAATATAGACAGATTATTATAAAAATGTATTAGGGAGCAAACATAAGTGTAAGATACCCATCTGGAGTCACCGATAAGTTCACAATTAAGCCCAAAAAAGACAAAGCATTTGAAGATGCTTCGCATGACAGTAGAAGTAACGAAGCTTCATCGTATTAGAAGATTAAAGATATAAGGATGGCTATATGTCAAAGAACCCATCTTGAAAATATTGGAGCACGGGCGGCTCATTTGGTATTGCCAGTTCAAAGTAGGGACCTTGGCAACACTGTCAAAATAGACGCAGGCCTTACAACTCCTGGATCACACAAATGAACCAACACAAGTATTTGATTGGCTTCAGTGACGAAGTGATGTAAAATAACCGGCGAACCCCACCTACAGGCTGACCACTAGGGATTCAGAGAAGCGTGAGGGTTATGATTTCTTATAATTCTGATCATATTCTTATCGTGTACTCGACGTGTACTTTATTTTCTAATTCAACATCGACAACGCAGGTGCCAAACCGCTTATTGCACAGCAATGAAGGCGATATATTCCACCACTGCCTTACTTTTTGTATTTTAATTATATCCTCTCTCAGAGTTACCGTAGGATTTCTGATTTTTTAGAACAGATGGAAAACGACACAATTTTTTTTTTTAAATCCATATTGTGATATTTTTAACGAATTTAATATAAGCCTTGAATTTTCTCGATTGGAAAAGCTCTCGACTGATCTTAAGAACATGGTATTTATATATAAAAGGCAAACATAAGGAAAGGCTACAGTCCGCTTGAAGCGAACAGTATGATACCCTATCCCTATCCCTATATGCCCCAAAAAAAACCTTAAGAAGATGATGGATAGCATTTTATTTCATTCTATAAAATTTAGAAAAAAAAAAACATTTTTTGAAAAAACGCCCCCAAAAAGTGGGCATGGCCAAAAACTTTGTATGGGCGATATATTGGAAAAAATAATGGCTAAATATCTTGTTAAACATTTTTTTTCGGTTTCTATGAAAATTATCGAAGAAAACAGCATTTTAGTGAAAAACGCCCACAAAAAGAAGGCGTGGCAAAAAACTTTATATGACAAACTTATAAAGGAGGGCGTTGCCTACATATCTTGTGAAGGTTGTAACACTCTATCTCTCTAACTTTAGCTTTAAAACGGTTTTTTCTAAATTGTGGGCGTGGCAGTGGGCGTATTCAAAAAAATTTTACACTTAACCATTTCGGAGCCCTAGGGAATATGTGGTCCAAATTTCAGCTTCCTAGCTTAATTTTAAAGGCCTAAAAATTGCGTACGGACGGACGGACGGACGGACGGACATTGCTAGATAGTCTTAGGATTTGGTCCTGATCATAAATATATATACTTTTATGGGTCTACGGCGAATATTAAGGGGTGTTACAAACTATGTGTCAAAATTAATATACCCTTAGGATAGGGTATAAAAATTATTGCGCTTTACTTTATAAAAAGAAAGGTATTTGCTTTCCCCCTTTTTTCTCCAATTCAACAATATACAAATACAATACATCAAAATATACTGAACATACAGTGACACTGCTATTTATCGCCAATTGAGCTATTCGAACTTTTCACTCATTCCTTAAAATTTTGATTTGGGATTAATCCCAGTTTTTTCTACTTCGTTTTTAAATTGGCGATTTTCAGGCTCATTCGATAGAGCGTGCGAAAACCGCGGAATGATGATGAAATGAAACAAAGCAGCAACATCGTAAATGCGATTGAATCGAATCTAAAAAATAATTATTCTATGGTTTTAAAATAGTTATTTATTTATTTCTAAGCATAAAGGTAACTATAACTAAAAACAGATTAGGAGCATCAGATATTGTTATCATTTTAATATACCATAAAACTATCGTATAACAATAGAAATTAGTTTCTTCCATAGCAATTAGATTTGAATACAATTTTATGAATAATTAAAATACATATTTATAAAGTGGGGTAGTGTCCCTCAACTATCTTACACAGCGGCACTGATAGATAATAAAACATGTCTAATTTATTCCTATAAACACGTTACTGTATCTGTAGGCATTTCCTAACAAACTTTCGCATTGGAACACTATTCTAACGACACTCATAACTTATGTTTACATGTCGAGCATGTTAACAAAAGTTCTTATCTTTATCTCGTTTGGAGATACATTCCTCCGTTTCTTAACTGTTTTCTTCTTTAATTATACCTGGAAAGTGGCAGTATTAGATATTTCAAACATGCAATACCTTCGTGGGGTATCCGCATCCACATCTGCACCTACGTCTCTCGACTGTAATGCCAATTGGCATCTAAATGCGCGCTTTTTTAGGGTAGTATTATTTTTAATTACACTTGACTTAGAACTGCATTCGTTTCACACTCCCATTCTCTGCACAATCGATTCGTGTGCAAATCGTGCACAATGCATTTAACACTGTTGTATATCAGCCACTTCCGTGGATGGATGCGATGAGCTCAATGAGCAGGTGCGCGGTCAGATGAACATCTTTGAAAATTTATTAGACCGTGGATTTCAATATTAGGTGCTTAGACATTTCCAATGTTGGCTGTTATCTAGTGGATACTGTATATATGAAACTTTATGATCCTCTGCTTAGTGCGAGAAGACGTTATGAGTGAATTTAACAAGAATTAAATGTATTTATTTAGCCGAATGCAACTGTCATCGTCATGGTCATTAGCTGTACTGGGATGATGGTAAAAGTGGAGTTCGTAATTAATAATTGTGAATTGGCACGATTAAAAGTTTATAGAGTCGCATCGTTGGACCTCGTTTATATCAAATTAGTGAACATGTATTATTAGGTAGAGATTAATAGTGTTTCTTTTAGAATTAGGGCTCGAATTTCATGCATTTTAAGAAAAGCATTTAAAAAGTTTGTTTAAAAGAAAGAAATATGTTCCAAAAACTTTAGAGATGTTAAAATATACAATCATTCAAACATAGCTGAAAATGCACTGCCAATTAAAAAGATGCCAAGAAATTGAAAACGCTATAATAGTACGTGTTTCTTAGATATTTTCAAATACCAAATACGTTGTAAGTAAAGTAAAATAACCAGTACTGGATAAAGTAGGTACCAGTAATATGTCGTGTTCATTTGCGATACTCGTTGATAGTAAAACTTCTACCGTAAAAGAAGAATTCGTTATAAATTATGGTGATGTATTGTGCTGACTGAAGACAAATAGTAAAGTATTTGTCGAAAAATTAGTTTCACGGTGATTATTTTCGTTTATTATTTTATGAATTATTCGTGTTAGGGAACGACATTGAACACAAATTAGTGGAAACTCGACTTTATTAGTACAAAGTTGTAATTACAGAAAGAGACCTATCGATATGATATTCAATGCCATGACGTCGATAATGTTACTCAATCCAGGTGCGATTAAGTCAAAAGAAACTCACATAGAAAGCTTTACAGCTTACAATAGTTACTAGGTAACTCACTTTTTGCATAGCTTTGGACTAGTAAAAGCTTCATTTTGGAGCTATGTAGGTATATTTAGGTTGCCACTATTTTATTGTTAACTATTTTTCTCTGATTTTGAGGTAGTTTAGTGGTTTAGTGGTTAAGTGCGTTGTACTACTAAGCGAGAGATCCCAGGTTAAAGTAACACTTTTTTATTTATAAAAATCAGCATTAAATTGTAGAGCAGCACTGACAGCAGTTGGAGTAAGCTCTGACAGTTGTGGATGGGCCAATGAAAATCGATATAATTTTTACAGGGTTTTTGATATCTTAATATGTTAATTTTTAAATTGACACATCGAATTTTTTTTCGGACTGATTGATCAAAGTTTTACCCATAAATGAAAGAAATGCGTGTATAATTTCAAAGCATTGTGTACCTGATCATCAAAATGACAAATACGTATAGCAAAGGTGTACGCATTCTTTTCATTGAAATAAGAACTGATATTTCACTCTTTTCAAAAATACGCTCTCTCAATGTTTATTTAAACTAGTTTTATTTTTAGTTAAGAAAAGTTGCTGATTTTTGTAAGTTATTTAGTACTTTTTTTTATATAGGGTCCGCCAAATAATTTTTTTTTATGAAACAGAGCGCAAAACAACGAGTGTAGCTTCGGCTGTGTGGCACGTAGCGCCGTTCTGTTAAAACCAAATGTTGCCAAAATACTCCTCTTCAATTTTTGTGAACAAAAATTTGTTCAACATGGCCCGATAACGATCGCCATTGACTGTAATGGCCTCTCCTTGCTCATTTTCGAAGAAAAATGGCCCAGTTATGCCGCAATATTCCCCAGCGTTGTCCAAGCGTATACACAACTATATTCGTTCAGCGGAAGGATAAAACTAATTATCTGTCAAATCAGACATGAGCTAAGTGTTTCCATTCGCGAAATAAGCACTAGTTGAAAAAAAAACGTTAGATGGCGGAACCTTTAGTGTGCCGAAGAAAAATGGCCCAATTATGTCGCAATATTTCCCAGCGTTGTTCAAGCGTATACACAACCATATTCGTTCAGCGGAAGGATAAAACTGATTATCTGTCAAATCGGACATGAGCTAAGTGTTACCATTCGCGAAATAAGCACTAATTGAAAAAAACGTTAGATGGCGGACCCTACATTAGGTCCCATACTGGACCCAAAGCATAGCTTCGTGTCTGCGAAAATATATAGTTTGGACACGAATGTAGGGACCAACAGTTTAATTCACATCCTCTTGGATGTGTTTTAGACCTTCGCAAGAGGCGGGGTAGCGAATAGAAACTTTAAGGTGGTACGGGCCGGATATTAATTATTCAGTAAGCATTTAGTAGGTACTTATTAAGGATACCTTATAACAGATCTCGTCAAACTTAGCAAACTTGTTTGTGGGTCTAGGTTCATAAGTCCAAAGATTAAAAGTGAACAACGGGCTTTTGATCCACCTATTCAGGCCCCTTTAGCTGATCTATTTATTTAAATTTGGTGATGGCATTTCTGAAAACTGAGTTTATATCAATCCCTATATATGTATTCACTGTCTTAAAAAATCGGGAAATAACTAAATTATTGCATTATATTGTTGGTGGTTTTATAATTTTTTTTTTGTGATATTTTACTTTTCGATCTGATACAGAAAGCATTAATATAGTAATATTATTAAAAAAAATGCATTAAAATAGCAGTTTATTTATAGGGATTTCAAAAATTTGGGAAATGGAACAATATTATGATGAAAAAGGTAAAAAAAACCTTATTCCTTAGTAAGGCTTCACAACGTTGCTTCATGGAATCCACCAAGGCCAGTCAGCTCTCCAAATGGCATATATTTCTATTCAGTGTTTTCACGGTGGCCCAAATATTAATATTATTTCTGGGTTTTAAGGTAGCAACCACTTTTTTTATATCTAGTCAAAGGTTGGTTGTATATTGGGTTGAAGTCATGTGATTGAGGAAGTCAGTCCATAACAAACCTCTTTGCTGCTATGTTTCGGATCGTTGTCTTGTTAAAAGTCCCATCTGATTGGCATTTATTCGGTATATCGGGTACGCCATGGTTTGAGAATCAACCGCATATTACTATGCTAGAACTATAATGTTTTACATTTTTTCGCATAAACATAGTTACGTAAACATCGTTTAGTGCGCGTCGCATATATTTTCAGGAACCTTTCTTTCCTGAGCTTCTCCTGGAGTAGCTTAGTATTTTTCTCTATTTTTGAACACCTATGAATTTAACTGATTTTTTTTTGTCTTAACAATCGATATATTGGGAAAAGTCTTCGAGCAGTTTACTTACTTTATTTTAGCATGTACAATAATTTTTGTAGAGTATTATAAAGACTTAAAACTTAAAATTATATTGCATTAAATGCACATAGGACCAAAAAAAACTTTTGAGCACTGCTATATTTTTCTGATTTAAAAATAAAAAAAACCCTATAAGTGCAAGAACCATTACAAATTAACGTGATAATACAAATATTACCTGTTCAGTTTACCTGTTCACATATTTGAGTAATTCGAATATTAATTTAATAAAGTTCTCCTAAAGGCATCTACAACCTTATGCTGCATTTCAACCAAAAGATAAACCGAGATTAAAGGCAAAAGATTAACGATAAATCTCTGCACGTTTCCACCGAACAAAAAGATTAACATATGGGTTTTTTTCCCAAACCACTCTCTGGCTCTCAAATTTGCGCACAAAATGTTCAATATATGGTTGTAAAATTTCTTTTGACATATCCAGATATGTTAAATTGGTATTGATTGTGTTCACAAGCCGATTCCTACATGCAAACCTAGTTTCTTTCAAGATTATTTTTTAATCTTGTGTTTAGCAGATTAAAATGTGTATGGTAAATCTTAAGATTTAAAGTAGATTAAGGGCAGATTGATCTTAATCGCGGTTAAGTGCTCGGTGGAAACGTCGCATTACTACGGCCATTTGACAGATAATCAAACTTACCTGTATGCTCAATTGGCATGCTCACCATATTTCAATTTTTCTAGAATCTAATTTGTAGGTGTATACATAATTATTTAATTATATTAATGCATTATAATTAGTATTCTCTGCTAATAAATAAGTTAGAAAGTTAGTAAATATATTTATCTTGGTTGTATTAACTCATTTCCCAATTTACTCTTGGCAATGCTATGACAAATGTACCATATATATCTGGCTTGTGGCTCGTCGAGACGTCATAATTCGCCGGAAAAACTACGAACGGCAGGCGAAAGTTGTATTTAATTCGTTGTCAACCGCTGCTAACGCATACGCAACCAGCCGCGTCGACCAACTCCACCAGCCTTCCTCCAACTTGAACAGAGTTAAAAATCTCATTCGTGTTTGAGACGGAGTCGTGTGCAGGTTGTTCTTGTTACCGCGAGTGTTTATCTCTCTCTTTTTGCAGTTCGATTGAGTTTTTTTTTATTTTCTGACCAAAAAGGGTGTAACACAAAACAAAAAAAAAAAACTACTTGTATATTTTAAATTCGTTTGCCACGAAATTCAGGCTTCGAAAATCAAAATTGGATTTACCAGTGCAGACAAGAAGAAATCATTTAAAAAATGTAAGTGCAGACTTATTTGATTTCCATCTAATTGAACATAGTGCGAAGCGAATTAGAAAAAAATGTAAATTGGAGTAACCGGCTTTTGTGGTTCCTTGTCGTTGTCGTCTTTTAACAGTACAGCACCGAAAAGAACCCTTCTTTAAAAATAAATAGAAAACAAGTGCAAGTTTCTGTATAATTGAATTGTATTTTTTTTTTTAAAAAAATTCAACTTGTTCACAAAGTATGTATTATGTATGTACATATTTCTTTTGTTGGGAAAAAAAACCAAGACTCGGCAAATGGAAACAAGAAAGTGAAGCATAAAAGGGCATGGACCCTTTTTGTACTCAGATAAGATCAATGCCTGCGTGAAGAGGTTGCGTGAGATGTTTCTTTGCTCTTCTATCCGAAATAAAGGAAAACATTGATAAAATCTATTTCCAACAAGCGATTGAATATTCAAAAAATTCGAAGGGTCGCCTATTTTTGTGAAAGGAATCCCTCAATTGCTATTCTTTTCGAAACCTAAAAATATCCTGGATTTCACGTTTACACATAAAGAGTGTGTGTACTCGTATGTGTTATGCATATATATATATATATAGGTACTTTAGTTTTCAACACGTTGTGCACATATTGTATCGCTGACTGCTTGCTGAACAAAAGGTGCCACCGGCTGAAGCAAGGTTTTTCTTTTAAAAATAAACTCGACTCATGTAGGGGTGGAACTGGAAGTTGCTGTGCCACTCGCGCACCCCTGCCGTTCAATATACGTATGAGAGGTATGACATTGAGAAAGCACTCGCGGAATCCTTTGCTATCAGCAGAGATCCACCCAATTCCGCAATTACCTATGTGCTGGCTTTGAAATTGCCAGTACAGAGCGAACACTTTGTTCAAGTGTAAAACAGAAAAGGACGAAAGTACTAATTGTAAATCAATATGAGTTTTGTGTACCAAACCAAGTCTGAGTGTACCTAGTGTTTGTGCCTGTTCTATGCCGGCAATTGAGTGTTTTTCGGGGGTGGTTGAGGTGTGCTGTGGTGGCCGACATCTATGTTTTGTTCTGGGCAGGGCAGGGCTCGACTATGACTAACCGTCAGTCGCACTGCTGCGACTGCAGTGTATTCCTACAACGGATATGCATTTTTAGGAAATTCCTAGTGTGATAACAAAGTTAACCGATTGTATTCCAATCAGATTCAAGTTGGAATTGTTCTTTCCTGTTGAGACATTGGATTTACTAATTCTTTTTTTCCTATGAAAAGTTTGATAAAAAAAATATTTATTTTTAGTTGGAATAAATAAATTCGGTACATATATATAAGAAAATTTCGTTATTTGATAAATATTTGCTGTTGTTTGTTACCTAGGTTTTGTATTCAATTTTAATTTATGTGCATCATTTTGGTTTAAACTGCCTTTTACAAGTGGGCGTGGCAGTAGACAGTAGAAAGGCTTATTAAACTACTTCCGCCGGCAAAAAAAATATTTTTTTTTTAAATTGGTAATTTGTTAGACTTTCACAAGGGGTGGGGCTGCTACTTTAAGAAGTACTGTGAAGAATTTGAAACTCAGATAGGTACCTTGCTTAGTATTCGAACGAAATAAAAGTCGATGAATATTTGGTGGTTCTTGGCTTGTGATGCAAAGCCGCAGGATATGTAAACACAGTAGGTAGGTAAATTTGAAAATATCATATCTGTTCCTAAAAGGTAAAAAATCCTATGTCAATTTTAAACACTTTTCAGGAAAGCAAGTTTGAACTTGAAATGCTGGTTTATTACAGTGATGAATTAATTAAGCCAAATAACTTCTTTTTTTTGAAACATGGCGCAAAACATCGAGTGTAGCTTCGGCTGTGTGGCACGTAGCGCCGTCCTGTTGAAACCAAATGTTGCCAATATACTCCTCTTCAATTTTTGTGAACATGGCCCGATAACGATCGCCACTGACTGTAACGGCCACTCCTTGCTCATTTTCGAAGAAAAATGGCCCAATTAAGCCGCAATATTTCCCAGCGTTGTCCAAGCGTATACACAACCATATTCGTTCAGCGGAAGAATAAAACTAATTATCTGTCAAATCAGACATGAGCTAAGTGTTACCATTCGCGAAATAATCACTAGTTGAAAAAAAAAACTTTAGATGGCGGATCCTTTATTTTCAAACTGTTATAACTTCCTCATTTTTTTATAATTTTTCTTCAAAAGAAATAAAGCAAAGCAAATATTTTTTTCAAATAACGTTAAACAGTTAAAATAATTTTGGTCGATTTATCAATTCAGCAGTCATTGTTCATGGTTCCGCCCGTACTTGGTTGAAAAACATTATCCCTATGGTTATAGAGTTCCACTGAGAGGCTATCAGAGTCAATAGACTTGTTGCTGTTTTCTAGATTTCCAATAGATGTATCGACCTCTTCTAAACCGGGATTATTAATTTAGCTCTTGGCCTGCATTTTCGGGTTTCAGGCAGAAAACCTTTTTTCTGCTAAAAAAAAACCGATGTTTTTTTGATCGTTGATCATTTCCTTGAGCTAGATGACTGCGTATGATTTCTTTTTTGTATGCAGAATTTACTATGAAAAATATATAGATCATGCGGCCCAAAAGGGACTAATACTAACTCAGCCTTCTTCCTTATCGTCCAGCAATAGGCGATGTATAACAGGACATGATATTTGTACTTTTAATTGGGTGTTTATAGAATTTTTTGTTGTGTCATTACATTCATTCATACTTTCTAAAAAAAATCAGGGTACGACATCTGCCAACAGTAACAAAATATCAAACTGAGCTGCGAGATATTGGCCCAAAAATCATAAATACAAAGTTTGACAAAAAAAACTACCTATCTGTTTAGGCAGGTAATTTCTGGTCAGACAAAAGGATGGAATTTGCGTTTGAGTTCAAAATTTTACCACTACTGACTGAAACAACTTTCTCTGCAGTTAATTCCGTATTTGAGTAGGAGAGAGTTAAAAACAAAAGAAATTGTTGCATTTATATGTTACAAAAATATTTTCTGTTGTCCTTATCAGTTCATTTACAGAATATCATTCCAAGAATGTGTGGGTTTCAATGTTATTTTCTGTTCCACATTTTACATGTGACAATAACTGGGACCTAACTCGAATCTCTCACGCTCGTGCTCTTTTAAACAGAAAACTGGTAGACTGTCTCGAGAGTCGAATGTCATGCAGATAGTCGCATATTCCAGAGGTTTTTTTTTCTGTTTCCACCATGTGCGGATTGTCTGGGCGAAGTGCTGTAGCAACTAGATAAGAAATTAAAAGTTATGAGTTCAAATTTGGTCGACTTGAACGGCAGACAAATAAGACAAAATTATTAATCGAAAGGGAAGATGCATTCTTGTAGGATAACTATGTGTTTTTTTGTTTAGTCTCTCTCTCTCCTTTTGTCTTTCTAATCTCTGTATCGTATGTTCCAAATGACAATGATGTCGGCCATTTTTTTCTGACAGGAATTGACTGCAATGTGAATGCAAAATTCCATTCTCAAAAGAAGATTTTAAGGAATGTTTCAACTAATGGATATTTAACCTAGTCAATCATTCATTTGCCCAAAACACGAACCAGCCATTCTGGTAAACTAAATTTTAACATAATCTTACCACTATTAACCACAAACCATTTAATTATTTAGAACTTCACAGAGTATGACTCACTACTTACGAGTAAAACCTCCAGAATACGAAAGCTATACGAAACAAATAAAACTTGTTAACATTGCTGAGGAAACTTCATTCACAATTTTTTTTATCAATAAAATGACTGAGCAGCTTCAAAGAGCATTCATATGAGAGCGACCAACTACCTGCTGCTACGAACGAAAGAATTTTCGCGAAATTTGACACTCCATTCATATGACACATTTGACTTTAGCGCAGATTTTCGTGAATTTCCGCTGAATTTCTGGATATAGAAACAAATTTTAATACCATTTCCGTTTTGAGGTTAGAGTTTGAACGATTTTTTATCTTCTCTTTTGTGCATCGCAGCCGATGTTGTGGAACGTGACAAAACTATAAACATTAGTGGCAAACAGCGCTGCCGGAATAGTTCCTTTTGGAGTTTTTGATTCCTTGCTGAGCACTGGGCTCCCTAAATATCTAAAAAGCCTGCAATTTCTTAAAATGGTGGATTTATAAAAAAACTTATGAAGATTTTTATTTTCTCGTGGTGTGTCAGTTAGGCTGAAACCAATTTGTATATTTAAAAATTTTAATAAGAAAACCGAATTAAAATGCTGAGACAGAAATAACTCCATCGCCAGAGCTGTCCTCATAATCCATGGAAAAAATCAACAAAACGACCAAAGAAGATTCGAAACCAACTTATTCATAGGTTAAATCCATACACCAAATATTTGATACTTTTTCGGTAGCTCCTCTTTGACTAAAATGGCTCCCCCAAAATCTTCAAATTGGTTCCTCTTTGAAATTGAAAAACGACAACCCTGGAGGCAAATACACAGTTGTTAGTGGCAAAAATGTTTTCATTCGTAATTTCCCTGTTTAAACAGTTTATACCCTATCCTAAGGGTACATTTATTTTGACGCATGTATGTAGTTTATTCGTTCGTATTAATTTTGTAGGCATTTAAACTTGAGCTTCGAAATTTGAAACATATATACTAACTAGGGCCCCGAAATGGTAAAGCTTACACATTTTTTATGAGCCCACTGCCCACAATGTAGAAAAACCTTTTCAAACAAAAATTTAAGAGTTCAATGATTAGAACCTTAACAAAATATGTAAACACTGACCTCCTACAACGCCTTTTTCCTGGGCGCATTTATATGGTTCGCCCCAAGCGGAATGTAGCATTTCCTTACGTATTTAATTTAACTTTGCATTTATTTAATTCACTTCACTGTTAAGTGAAGCACCCTTCCCCTACAGGTTAACTCAAGGAATTACTAAAATAAGAGAAAACTAATTTGAGCTTCACACAACGGTTTACATTACACCTCCAAATTCAGGTTTGTTATTATCAAAACTAAGGTTTATCGAAACATTCTCGATGACGACCGACGCGACGTTATGATACGACTGATCCCTTGACAGTGCGTGCGTTATTGTTCATTACTTAATAACGAAGAGTGATCAACTAGTCACAGAATACGACGTTGTTTTGACTATTTTGTTTGTTTAAATAGTTAACTTTCTGTTTATTTACTAGAATTTATATCTTTTTTTTTGTTTTTCTAATAAAAGTTGATTCTACGACACCCGTATAATTTAACTCATCCATTCAGAAAGAAAGCCAATGAGTGTTTCAAGAAATTTAAAATTTTTGATTTTTTTCTCCTCTGACATCTCTGTGCGTAGTTATACAACTTTTTTTTGTATAATAAATTCCACTTCCCTTTTCGTTAACGGATAAAGGTTTTAAATTGTTGGTGTTGTTGCTCTAGTCTATTTCGTGCACAAAATCAATCCGATTTCTTGATTTACGTTGTTTACATTTACGTCGCATGTTCTTAGTCTTGAAAACGACGTATTTATCGTGCCCTTGTACTGCGAAGAAAAGAATTGAGTTACTTAAAGCATTTGTTTGTAGTTATTAAGTTAAGGACTGTCACGTATTCTAGTGGTCGTGTCGTCGTCATTTTGTAGAAGAACTCGGATCTCGACTGATTCACCATGTACTTTATATCGCGTGTCTTTGAAAGTGTTAGGTGTTCCTTTTGAGCGATTCCGATAGTTCAAATAAAGGAAAAAAAAAAAACTTCAACGCGTGATACCGTGCCTCCAGAAAAGTAATGATGGTCTTATTATTTTACATTATTCAAGAGGATATCGTCGGTAATTGCTTGCGTTCACTAAACTGCCAACGTCAGTAGGTGCATATTCTTAGCTCATTTCTTTTCTCACTCAACACGATGAGCTCTTAAACGTTAATAGCTTCTTGAATGGAGCAAAATTACGACAGCTGCACTAGATGTAAGGCCTATAATCCGTTCTTTTCAATTTTAAATTTATTGATGCAAGGAATAAGTACCTATGTACCTGGTATATACAATTAAGCTGCATTAAAATCATTACGTTTCAAATTTTGTAAATCGCAAAAACATCCTAGGGTAGAGGCTCCCATAGCAATTTTGCAATGCGCCAAGTATCTGTGCAATGTATTATGATTACCTATATCGCTTGTATCATTTTAAGCATAGATACTTAATGACAGCCATAATTTGTTGGTTTTGCAACATGTGCTGCATTAAACACGACGACTAAGCCAATTAGGGATTTCACAAGAAATAGTGCAAAATAAAATCAGTTAAAATAAACATGATTAACACTCGTACAAAATCGTACGTTCAAAGTCCAAAAATTGATAAATTAAGCTGCTCATCATTGCAATAATATTTTGCTTGCAACTTAAATGGCTTGTACCTAAGCTGATAAATTAAATGTTAGTCTCGAAAATGATCTAACGTACTGCAAAAACAAGATTGTTCCTTACCAAGTACAATACGCATGCATTTAGCGACAACATTATTGATTAGATAAAAGTGGTAGCAATAAATAACATTGCGTACAGAATAATTAGTAAAAATTCCCCTAAATGAAAATAAAAAAAAAAAACCTACATCTATCGTTATGTTTCTGTGATATTAAAGAAATTGTTACCAAATAAGAAGAAAATCACAACTCGCCGCCTAAGAACGAGTACAACAAACTCGAACAATTTTTTTTTTATCGCCAAAGCCAGAGGAACATGTTTCGCACGCTTATCTCCCTCACCCGCTGCTCCCGTAAGAAGCACCCATTACTTATCATTTCTTTGACTGCTCGCTACCAACACAAGCACTTGGGTTTGGTTTTACTTGACTTTGGTTCCCTTGCGTTTTTGCATTTTCCCTTTTGTTTCTACTCGCTTTGAATCTTGTTCTTGTGTTGGCTCTGGGTGTGCTTTGTTGTGTGTTTTGAAAATTATTCCCACTGCATATTCTTCTCCTCGAGGGAAAAATAAAATAAAACAAGAGTACCAGTTCATACCTTACTGCTCTGCCTCTGACTCTGACTCTGACTCCCATAGCATAGCATAGCACAGCAACATGACTTGAATGATTCATGCTCTTCGTTCGTGGATGTGTTTCCCGTCTTTGCCTTGATATCGTGCCTTAAAACAATTTCGGGAGTTATAACCGCCACCCTCACCCGCCACTGCCACGGCCGCCGCACCCGCATAAATGCAATGACCTCTCGGTGCGATTAAGCATTTATATAGGTTTCCATTTTCAAGCATTTCCTTGGACCCTGCGACGATGTGATTGAGTGACTCATCCATACTCACACTTATCGCCGCTCGTCGGATGTGTGTACAACTGTAGAACATATAATAATGTTATACTCGAACGTATAGTGTGGATTGTTCGCCAAGGAATTAACATGTTTATACATTAATGAGGCGTGCGATGAGTATCTCTATCTCTGTGGTCGGTTACTGTTCTTCGCTGCTGACTTACCATATATTTGCATATAGAAACACACGGGTATGCAAATCGTATGAAATAAGAAAGTCGCCCAATCAACGGTTTCCCAAAATGAACGCACATCTATCTTAACCTATTTTCTACGTCTGCCCGTAATGAATGGCGTATTTAATTATTCAACGAAATTGCTAAATGATTTATTAATGATTTTCAGAAGAGAATAGAAAAGCATCAATTTGATAATTATAGATGGGCGCGATACAAGTATCAGCGCTTCATACCGCTACCACCTTCAATTAGAGAATTATGAATTTGAGTCACAGCTTCGAGCTGCATTTGGAGAAAGAAAAAGACCTGTACTCGGAGACAATCCAAAAAAGAAATTGCTCCTGCCTTGCATTGCATGGTATGTATTTCTCTGCAAGAAAAACCACGGAGAATGCACAGACTCTGTTTTTGTATTTGCGGACCAATTCATCTAGTTATTCAACTTTCAACGGCACATCTTGATCTTGAGCTGGATGATCGGTATACATTTTTTTTGCGTCACTAAATGCTGGCAGATACACCTATTCCCAAAGTGGTTGATCGCTAGAGCGCTTTGCTTGAATCGGGGCGCGGCGGGACGCCAGTGTCTTAGATCGGATGCATTTGAATCTCGCATTATGGAAGTGTACAAAATTTGGTCTATCGCTAGACCGGGCAAAAGTGCACGAATGATTTATACCGACTTTTAGATTGTTAGTTAAATTTCACTCGACCAATCTGCCCATACCTGTGTGTGTGTGTGTCTGCAGCACGAGGAGAACACAAAATATTCCGTTTTATCTAACTGGTTTCTTCTAGTTTTTTTTAGCTAGCAATTTACCTGTGGCCGGTCACTGCTATCATCATTAGATGAGCGCGCAACACCAAGAGCTATTACTCCAGCATGCATCGGTACAATACAAATGAAAGAGGACTAGATGAAGAATAACTAAGCAGAAAAGAAGCAATTTAGTGGCATGTTAAGCTCAAATGTCTGAATGGGGGGAACAACTACTCTTGTGAAGTTCCGTTGTTTCGTCTTCAGGTTTATGTAGGTAGGCAGGCAGGAGTTTAAGCATTCAGAGCAGTAAGAATGTGCTGCTGTCTATCTATCATCTAACAGACTTTCTAGCTGTTCAAGACCACATTTCATCCAATTGTGCTAATTAATTTAGAAATAAATTAAAATGCGATTTCGGTAATTGCATGAAGAGCGCTTGCGCTTGAGACTCTTTTTAACAGAAAGACATGCAACTTAATATGAAATACGGGCGCTAGGCATGCGTTTAATAAATCCATTGACACATCCTTTCTCGATATCTGCTCAGCAACTGGCGCGCCGCGCACACATCCGACTCGGAACGTCTTCCACATCAATATGTTTAGAGTGATTGAGAAGGAGAGTGCGCGGAAGGTTACCCTTATGATCTTTTGTATGCGCTACGCGCAATACACTTGTGTTTTATTTATTTTTTTTTTTTTGGGAGAGACAAAGACAGTAAAACAAATCAACTTCCTCTCAGTCAGTTGTAAAATGGAAAAAAGTGCGCGAGTGAATACTAAAGAACGAACGTTTAACAAACTGCTTCTAATTTTAGACAGCAAATATTATCTTGCGTCGAGTCGAGACGCTTGTCGACGACAGCAATGGCAGCAACAATGACGACGGCTGCTACGTTGGAGCATGCACTTGAAAGGAAAAATAATATATTAAATATTCGAGTAGCAATCAGCTTTCGACTTCATACACGAATGTCCTTTGTTGCGATTAAATGCAATATATGCTAATGATTCTACCGAGCAATATAATAATACTCAGTTTTCATTGCCAAGACGGATAGAACGGGTTATATGGTTTGTGGTTGTTTGTATTGAATGGACAAGCTCGGTTTGAGTACATAAAAGCATCAAGTATGTACACAGAAGCCTATTTTCCTTTAAGTAAATAATTGGTATAATCATTTTTTGCGTTTATTAACTCCAATAACCACTATACTTGTCATTGATTTATTGAGAACCTGAAAAAGAGTTTAATTAAGTGATTTTATGGACTGTAAATGTGTTCGGAAAACTCAAATGTAATTAATTGGTACAAAATTAAATAGAATTTGAACACTTAAGAATGATGCTTTTAGAGCAATTTTAGGCAAGGTTTTCGGTGTTGGTGCAAGTAGGTCTGAATTTCGGTTTGAAATCGAGTGCTTTTACGTGAAAAAGATATATTTTTTACCTTTTGAAAGCTAAATAAGAGGCGCGTGCTATTGAAACGTTTTTTACGAATTTTTGTTTGGGTTTGTGTTTAATAAACAGAACAAAGAATATTCCGTTTAAAAAAAAAAACGTTTCAAATAAATTTGCCGAAAGTTTTTTATTCTATAAATAAAATAATGGAAGGGAGCTTTGTAAATATCATGACAGACGTTTCGAACTATTGTCTTTTCTTTATCATCAAGTGAAAATGTCTTATCGATATGTTTATCGTTGAAACCAAAATACAGTGGCGCTTTTTTATTTACCAACCCACCGGACCGCTTATGGCTCCAACGAACCAATCTGCGTAAGGTTAATACAAAACTTACCGTTTTTGATTTCAACTGCAGCACTGCCTGTCTCAAACTCGGTCCTTCCCAATTTCTCCCATATTAGTTCGTAAATCGTAGTTTTTAAGTTAGGATGTAAGTAATATACATAGCTTGTAATAAACCTAATAAACAAAATTAAAAATTATGTTTGTGGGCCAAAAAGAATGGATGCTTAGATGGTGCTGGAGTTTGGTGTTTTGTATTTGTTTCCGTGAGGTTATGTTTGTTATATGCCCACGTGATTCACAATAAACCATCTGCAGTTGATTCCGCTTAAACGGATTAAAGTCTGCCTGGGTATAACTAAGTGCCATTATTCGTTCTCCATCTAATCAATTCAAAATTTGTTAAATCAGTTCTACGCGTTTTCAAATCGAAATATAGAACCAATCTAGTCAACTAGCTATTTTGCCAAAAAATCGATAACATCCTTCTTCAATGGATTAGAAACTACCTTTTGATCCGTTCAATTCAAGTTGTTTTAACGGTTCGTTTTGTCTCCTGTCTTTTACTTCTAAACCTATCCACTCATTCGCTGCCACTTATTATCGTGGGCAAGCTTGACAGCATACCAAAGAACAGTGGAATTTAATACTGTTAAATCGCAATGCAATGTGCTGTCATTGAAGAGAAACTCTAATATTCTGCAATTATCGATGAATGAAACATATTCGATGTAGTCACCAGCGCTGCTACAATGCTCGTATCTGGGTCCGGTGAACAATTACATATTCGAAGCTTTTTGACGGAATTCCCAAATGCGTGAAAAAACTTATTGACGACAGAGACTTATGTCTCGACACTGCGAAATCGATTAATTCTCTTAGTTACCAATGCAATGTCTCCTGCATACCGTTATTTCCACCATAAGAGCTTAAATTAAATATCTAGTTGGAGTCCACTTGCAGTCTTAAGCAATTCAACAGCAACACCCTTCAGATAAACACATCAGTTTACCTTCGAGCTTTTATTCGAACCGACAGTAGTATAAAACGTCATTATTTTCTAAGTCCACGAATGTGTAATTCGAACCGACAGTAGTATAAAACGTCATTATTTCCTAAGTCCACGAATGTGTAATGCTCTACCGGGCTCTGGATTTCATTGATACTATAATTTATAGACCTTTAAAACCAACGTGCATCGGTATCTCGCCCGAGGATGTGAATGACATCCTCACGTCACTATGACATAGAATTTGTACTTATGTTTTCATCCAGTACAAATATAGTGACGTGAGGATGTCACCCGGATGACAAATTTGGATGACCTTAATGTCCGCATTCTGTTATCTAATAATTAGGGTAATCGAAAACACTTTCGCGCGCTTTAGTTATAAAAAAATCCATGTATAGGGAAAAGATCCTGGTGTTACAAAAGTAAACGATTTGAATGTCCGTTATGGAATATTTGTTTTCTGTTTGGTATCCATATATTAACGGACATTTTGTTTTATTTACTCTAAGACTCCTTACTGGGAAAAGTTCTAACATCCCATGACTCTACCTATCAAGACTGAAATTAATTTGCATTGGTGAGATCGGTTCAACTGAAATATCTTAGAAAAAACGTTAAGGTTGAGGAATAATATTTTAAATATTTGAGTATTAACAATGAACATCAGTCAATTCAAGTGTTGCCCACTGTGGGAACTCTTCTGCTCGCACTGGTTTGCAAATTATCTGTATAGTATCTGTATATTTTGTTTCTGCTTGCAACCAGGAGACAGTGCTTCTGTTTTTCTCAGTATTTTTTCCTAACGTCAATCTTTGTCGAATCTCGACTTGACTTATGTTAATCTAGTTAACTACCTCCATGTAAGAGTTTGGCTTTAAATCTTTTCCTCACGTTTTATATAAGAGCTCATTTATGTTATCTTTGCGTCGCATCGATGGAAATGTGATCAATTTGCAGTCAATTTGATATAATCAGAAGATCGCCACACTAAGTTTCTTGCATTTATGAAAGTACTTACATTCGAGTATCAGTTGATTCATTTTGCTTATATTGGTTACCAGTTACGAGGCACGTTGCAATTTCTAACAGCTAGTGGTGGCAAAGACTGGTCTTATATATTGCTTGTAGTAAGATCTAATTAACAATCTGCTTACTGATGTCTTGCCTTTTTTTATGAACATGTTATTATGAACATTATTGCATTGCATTTTTAAGTTTAGTACTTATCATTTTCAAGTTCCGGTCTCGTACTTGACCACTCATTATGTAGACATATTTCTCTATGGCATTGTATTTATCCGACAGTCAACAGGAATCTATCGTAAACGACTAGCCCAAGTAAATTTATAATATCTTTACAAGGTAATATTTGGCTAGTTTGAAAGTTTTAGAATATTAATTCCAAAACCCACTTTCGGCGATAAGATGCATTGATGCAGCGACATCCCGATAAAAATGCTTGTTGTAGACGGCGGCTTAGGTTTCAACAGAACCTAACCTTAACCAAATAAATTAGTCCAATACGTTTTACCCGACGTCAAGCCCTTGCGAAACGCACTTCCAAGACAAATGAATCGTTTAAGAGCTATAGACATGTATACGTACATGTAATAAGCTATGTTCTCTATTGATTATATGCAACATGTTTTTGACAAGAATGTAAGGGTTTGATGACGATTCTGAACCACAAATTTGAGAAGCTCATCATTTTTAAGGTATGATTAGACTGCATGCCAAGTGGCCAAAAAAATGACAATGTCGCTGTCAAATAACCCTATTTTGAAAGCGATAGCTGTTCAGAAATAGTCATTATTTGATTACTTGCTATGGGCTCTAATCGAACCCTTACTCTTGGATACCAGATTGGTAAGACTTTGCAATATGTAAGGCAATTGGGCGAATTTGAACCCGGTTCCGCTCGCTTAGTAGTCCACCGCACCAACCACTAAGCCACCATACACACTTTTAGGTGATAGCAATACGGATGGGGTATTAAACAGTCCGCTTAAAGAAACCGCAGCGTTGCCATGATAATTTTGTTTGCATTTTTTTTAGCGCTGGCTTTGCCCAACCTATGTCCAATAATGGTCCTTAAATATTTGTTTCAAAAAAATGTAACATATTCAGCTCACGATGTTTTATTGGTATTCCTTGCAGAAGGTTAAAACTCACGTAAAGATGCATTATTAGTCCGTAGTTGGTTGCTTTAACTGGTTTCACATCATACCTACAACTGCGTTACGCTGTTACCTTAAAGCGGTTATCACTTGCCGTTCCTATTGCGCGCGATCGAGAAGAAATAATTCCTAAATAAATTCATGATTGCCATGTTTAATTGATTTGAACATTGCTGTTCCGTTTTGAACATCATTCGTTCAAGTGGCTTTTATGACAAGTCATGTGCTCTTATGTTGCATTTTACCGCGCATCTATGACAAGGCGATTGATGTTCCAGAAAACTACTTATCTCTGTTTTGTTTTGTTCAGTAATACCATTTGTATCTTCAACGTGTCTGATCCCCCATCAGAATTATAACATAAAATACACGTTAGTGTTGTGCCGCTCAAGGTGGTTAACGGAATGTCCTTCGTTTTCTGAAGTTTCTGATGCATTAATTTGCACTTTATAATTTACCACAATGACTGATTGTTGCTGAACAAGATTTTCTGGTTTATTTCTATGCTAACGTAGGCTATAAGAACAGAACCAAAAAATCGATCAAACGTAAAAAACTAAAAATCTAACCTGTACCTGTACCTGTACTCATTATTAATATGACAACAAAAGGATCGTTAGTCAACGTCAAAAAGTAAACATTTATCTCTTCTTAAAAAACAAACTATGCATCTATCGATATCATTGATTGAATGATTGATGTGCTGCATATAAACTGCTCAACTTAATCCAAAAACGAATTAGTATAAAATATTTAAATTTGGCATTTGCCATTTCCTTGAATATCAAATTCTGGGGTTTCCTAACTTTGATATGGCACCTGCCTATACTATAATAGCACATCGTAAAATTACCGTTTGCTATAAAATTTTACAATCCAATCAAGTCTCAAATCGATGCTGATACATTTATATGATTTTAAATTCAAAGAAGAAAGTTTAGTGTCGTCGCGACAAGCAAAATATCAAATGAATTTCTTGTAAACCAAGTAACTGTGCTAAGCTAAGAAATTCAAACAACATTATACATAATATCATTGAATTGATTTTCAATGATTTCAGTAAAACAAATAAATAATAAATTTGTGTTCAATTTGTTCTACAACGAAAGTATCTCACATTACATAGAAAGCAACGACTTTAATCGCAAACTGGCCATCGAGTTTGAACTTGTGACTTAGACTTAAGCACAAAAAGAAACAAAATGTGTGAATTAATTACTTAAGTTCATTTTACATTCGTAATCAAATAACTGTTTTTTTTTTTTTGTAAAAATCTATCTTTGTTTTGCATTTGCAGAGTGACCGGTCGGCTATCTGACAACAAAGAATTGTGGAATACTTTTTGTTTTTTTTGATTTCATTGAGAAACAATTGGTCACAGAGACACAGAGCGTGTTATACATATATACATATAGAATGAACGGTCAAGGGTACGAGCTGAACGGATCCAATGGCGATATCATTGCACAGAATCAACAAAAGGGCTGGTGGACGATTGGCCTGATTAATGGCCAGCACAAGTACATGACTGCCGAAACGTTTGGTTATAAATTAAATGCAAACGGGGCCAGTCTGAAGAAGAAGCAGTTATGGACATTGGAACCCTCCAATACCGGAGAAAGTGAGTATAATTTATAACAACAATCAATAACTGTAATAACTGAAAGTTAAATTCAATTCAATTGATTCACCGGATAATAGAAACTTCATCACGATTCTATTGAAATTGCAAAATCTCTCACAAACACGGATAGTTTTAGTTCATTGGTCATTGGGCAATGCTATTATGTTTGATGCAACTTGCCTCCTCCTCCTTGTTGCGGCTTTTATTAATGACGAAATGGAAAGTAAATTGCCAAATTTATTGGATAGGTGGAGGTGTTTGAAAACTATAGTCAGAAAACAAAGGCGCTTTTATGTAGATACATATATGGGGTCAGGAAATAGTAAACGGGTGGCGAGGCGGTTCCACTAACCGATTATTTTTGTTTTATTTTTCATCTTGATGATTCAGTTTGCTTATGTTGTTGGCTCTCAAAGGCAAATGACCTCACAACTAAGGAAGTTGGTGACAATAATTATGCGACATTTCAGTTGGCATATTGTTTTGATTTACGAAGCAGATTTGTTGATTTATTGATTATTTTTTTGTTAAAAAGAATAATATATTAATGGGTTTATTTGTTTATCATTGTTCTGTCATTTATCGGTTGATAAATTTATCATCTTGTTCTGTACAATGTCAGATTTCACTCCTACTGCTGTGCTGCTCTTGCTTTATAGCTAGAGCCGCTGACAGCAGTCAACTCTCAGATCTGACAGTTAAGGATGGGTGAATGGAAAATCGGCATAAGTGTTGCACGTGTAAAAACAAAATATTAATCGAGAGTAAGGTTTCGGTGAAGTAAAAAAGTTTGCTTACTTACTCAATGGGCTTCCGACCCGTGGAGAGTCTGCATTATACACAGCATCCTTCCATCTTCTACGGTTTCAATAACTCTGCTTCAAGTTATTTAGACAAAGAACTCTGTGAAATGGCTTGGTTTTTAAAACAAAGGTTTGGTCTTCCTTGTTGTAAGATCTTCTTGTATGCGGTAATAGAAGCAATAGTAATTCGCTCGATGTTGGGATACATCGACATCTTTGTCCTCAATTCTCCCACCTCGCAGATAGTCACATGAGGCTATAGTGGCCTAACTAAATTTTTTACGATTTTGATTTCATTATTCAAAAATATTATTAATAATCCTATTGATGCAGCATAAATATTTGTTTTTTGTTTTTAAGGAATGGTCAGCTTTTGAAGTGCCAAATCTTTTATTCTTTTTCCGCGAAGTTATAACAATTTTACTGCATCCCTGGTGGAGCGCCTGGGTGACCAATTAGTTGTGCCACTCTACCGCGATATTTATTCAATAGTAAACAAAAGTTCCTAGAAGGTTTTGAACAGTGAGGGCACCTACCAACGTCGACCGAAATGTTATTGCATACCCAAGATGTTTGTTGGCCTCAGTTTTCTTGATTTGTCACATGCAATTAATTCTTTTTTTACCGGCTATTTGAGTTCATTTGGATCTTCAATCCATGCTCAGTGGACTGAAGTGCCTGTTTATGTTCTATTAAAGACCCTTTCCCTGCCATTCCATCAGCCCGCTCGTTTCAGAATATGTCCCTTTGTCTAACAATCGGCTGCATGATTGCCGTTTTATGTGACACCTCGGCCAGCCATATCCTGTCATATGGCATATCATTGTGTCCCACTTGAGTCATTTTCAAACCCTAAAGCTGTCTTTAACCTAAAGAAATATCACTCTTTAATGTTTCTTTTGTAAAAAAAAAAAAAACAATTTATATTAAATAAAACTAGTATAGTGTCCTTGAAAAAAAAAAAAAATAAATAAACTAAGACTTCATCATAGCAATAATTCTTATCGACTAATTTAAGTGCGCTTAATGCACATCATCAATTTTCCGGAGTGTGATTGCGTTCATTTGCTCGAAAACAACATTAGTTTGTAAAAATAATTGATGACATTGCATTCAAAACGCGGAGGAAACATTATTCATCGCGAACATACATTTCTGTGACTATAATTTTACCTTACTGTGATTGCGATCTTAAACTGTATATTGATTGTGATCTGATATTTACATCCTTGTAAGCATTTCTAACCACTGACAAATAGTTTTAGATTCAGGAGTGGCAACTGGCAAGAAAATATGTACCAAACATACAGACATCTCTTACTGTTTTGCTTATGAGGTGTCAATTGCTACAGATGTTGATATTTATTGCCCCAAAGTGTGATGTTACCTTCTATGATCTACATATTAATGTCTCCTGTTTCATTTTTGTGTTCGCAGGTATTATCTACCTTCGATCTCATCTTAATAAATATCTCTCCGTCGACTCTTTCGGCAATGTGCTGTGCGAGACTGAAGAACGCGATGCTGGCAGTCGATTTCAGATTAGTATAAGTGAAGATAATACGGGCCGATGGGCACTGAAAAACGAATCGCGCGGCTATTTCTTAGGAGGCACCCCAGATAAGCTTGTGTGTACAGCAAAAACTCCATCCAACGGCGAATTTTGGACGGTGCACTTAGCTGCCAGGCCGCAAGTAAATTTGCGTTCCATTGGAAGGAAACGGTTTGCGCACTTGTCCGAGACACAAGATGAGATTCATGTTGATGCAAACATTCCATGGGGTGAGGACACTCTATTCACTTTGGAGTTTCGCGCTGATGAAGGGGGTCGCTATGCACTGCATACATGCAATAATAAGTACGTTTAGCTTGCCTTTTGAAATATTTTTTGTTTTCTTTTTACTGTACGAGTTATCTTGCGCAGGTATTTGAATGCTAATGGCAAACTTCAGGTGCAGTGCAACGACGACTGCTTATTCAGTGCTGAATACCACGGTGGACACTTGGCTCTTCGGGATAAGTAAATAAACATAATACAAGCATCAATTGAGATGGTATATCATTATGCATGTTGTTTTTGTTTCAGACAAAGCCAATACCTTTCTCCAATTGGGTCTAAGGCTGTACTTAAGTCTCGCTCGTCGACTGTAACCCGCGATGAACTGTTCTCTTTGGAGGACTCTTTACCACAGGCATCTTTTATTGCTGGATTAAATACTCGTTATGTTTCCGTGAAACAAGGTGTCGATGTCACCGCTAATCAGGATGAGGTTGGCGAGAACGAGACCTTCCAGCTGGAGTACGATTGGTCGGCTCACCGCTGGGCCCTGCGAACCACACAAGATCGCTACTGGTGTTTGTCCACAGGTGGTGGCATTCAAGCTACCGGAAATCGACGTTGTGCAGATGCTTTGTTTGAATTGATTTGGCACGGCGATGGATCTCTTTCATTCAGAGCAAACAACGGAAAGTTCTTAGCTACAAAACGTTCCGGGCATCTGTTTGCAACTTCAGAGTCCATTGAGGAAATCACAAAATTCTATTTTTATCTCATTAACAGGTAGCTGTGACCACAAATATGTGTGAATATATGCAACTTATACATATGTATATTTTTACAGGCCAATTTTAGTACTTAAGTGCGAGCAAGGTTTTGTTGGCTACAGACTACCCGGCAATTTGAAACTCGAGTGCAACAAGGCAACTTATGAGACAATTCTCGTTGAACGTGCACAAAAAGGACTGGTGCATCTAAAAGCGCACAGCGGCAAATACTGGAGAATCGAAGGCGATGGCATCTCAGTAGACTCAGACGTTCCTGTCGATGGCTTCTATCTGGAACTTAGAGAGCCAACACGAATTTGCATTCGGTGAGTACATAAGTTACAATATTTTACGCTCACAAACTAAAACATTGCTTTTTAAAGAACCCTCGACGGGAAGTATTTAGGTGCAACCAAAAATGGTGCATTTAAATTGGTCGAAGACGGGACAGACACTGCCACACAATGGGAATTCTAAACTCATCTTAGCGCCAACGCCCTTGTCAGGAAGAAGTCACGAACGTATGAAAAAATATTTCGCATATTTGCAATAGAATATCTTTATATATAAAAACTAAAGGAATCTTATAATTATAATCATTTATAAAATTATTATCACACAAGCATTAGGAGGATACCCATGCAATAATGAGAACAAAATGATTCGAAAACAAACAAACAAAAAACTATTTATATCTCTATTTTATATATTTTTATACAAGAAACCATGAAAATAAAACAAAAACATAAAAAAAAACATCCGCACAACAGATATATTAAGAGAATAACGAAGAAATAATAATAAAAACAAAAAACATAGTATTTTATACATTTATACAATATTAAATAAAAATAATATAAAGCACTAGGACACTCAAACACTACACTACTCCATTGCCAAAAACTGAGAGTAGACTGATGCAGACTCTTAAAATTAATTATATTCTTTTAAATTTGCTATTCATAAAAACATAAATAAAAAAAAAAAACAAAAACAATTTCTCTCAGCCTACAAAAGAAATTTAAATGCATGCAGTTATATATTAAACAAAAACAGAAAATTAAACATTGTGTGAAATGGGACTCTTCTTTTTTTTATGAAATGTATTTATATCCTTTGAAGTGAGATGAAACTAGGTATGAAGTTATTAAATTATAAGGAAAATCATTTACTTAAGGCGGTAAATAATTTAAAATTGCAAAGACGTCATATGTACGTCACTTCAAAATATTTTCCAAACTACTCCACACATAACACACACACACACGTTATATTCCTATAAAATTAGAGAAAAATAATTAAATAAACTCTAAGGTAGATGAAAACATTTTTAATCGCTTTATCTCGTTTTTATCATATTTTTTTTCATTATTATTATTTGTTTGTGTATATTTTGTAACTTAACAAAACAAAATTTTTTATGTGTTATTTATATTATGGCGTGCAAACTCTCTTTTATTGGAAAATATTATAAAAAAAAGCAGAATACCAGAATTTTATTACAATTATATATTGTCGATTTTTTCCCTCTAAAAAAGACAAAAGAAATTAATTTATATAAATATTAAGATAAATGATATCAAATAAATAATAAAATACTTATTGTATAATTATCCCAAATTAACACTTGTTTATTTTCAAAGAAAAGTATACGTACATCCATCAATGGTTACAGCTTAGAAGAGTAATGAGGTGGAAAAGTAAAAGAGTGCAGTATCGTTTGTACGACAGAAATCGATACATTCGATACAGTTTATAGAGCTATGAATGATTTTGTAACATAAGAATAGATTTCCCTTTGCGGAAATTAGTAAAGTTGTGTCTTCCATTCATGCAGCTATGTTCTTAAATTAAAAATGTGTGCATACTTTCGGCAATGAATTAGCAGATGGACAAGCACCTTTTGGGCCATTTAAATGTTCCTTGTGTCAAGGCAATAATTTTACACCTTTTTTAAGGTATATATTTGCCTTTTTTAGAAGTATATAAAATGTAACAAATAGAAAGGAATACCTGATGTAAATGAACATAGCCATGTTGAGTTTGGACAGCGTATTCATACTCTTTCACTTTGGTGTCAATAACTAAGACGTTTACGAAAAGCGCACTGTGAAATTACAATTTATGCTATTGCTAACAAGGGCTTTTCAAAAACTTTTTGTCCTGAAAATATTGAAAAAGAATTTAAAGGTATGTACATGTATATTCCCGCCTAATAGAGTTTTCGAAACACACAAAACAAAGAGATATACTCAGGGGCGATTTCAGAAAGCGCTAAGTCCCTTTTACAGGGATAACTTTATTTAGACAACAAAAAAATGTAAATCACGATCAAATGCATTAGAATACTACGATAATGTGAAATTTCACTGCCTTTCACGAAAAATTGAATTAATTGGAAGTGTAATTTTACCACATTGAATCTGCCAATCAAATCTACCTTTGTTTCGCTGTTTAATGGTGGCTGACATTAAATTCTAGTTTTGTTAGACTTGGTTTATTACTACGAAACCTTAAAAGTGCCTTAGCTGCAATATTATATTGATTAAGGATTTCTAGTTTCTGCTGCTAAGGGCCTTTGTCTTTAATTATTGTTAATATTATACACCAACTTTATTTATCACAAAATGATTTCGCCACTAATCCACTATTCAAATCTGTTATATATCCAACCAATACAATATACAGTGAACTCTCTCATAAGCGGACACTGATGGTAACAGAAATTTGTTAGCTTATGAGAAACTAAACCAAACCAATGAACAATTAAAAAGATCCTTAATATCCGCCCGCGTCGAACCATAGTATCCCAATCAATATTTAAAAAAACTTTGTATGCAAACTTGTAAGAAGATGAACAAAATTTTACACTTACCCATTTCGGGACTGTAGGGAGTACCTTCATGTTCCAAATTACCTCAGTAATATTTTTCGTATTTTTACCCGTTATTTGAAATCTGTGCGGTTATGTCCGGAAGGATAGATTACGCTGTATATACAAAATGTCACACCTTCTCTATCACTGTTCAAAATCTACTACCTGGTGCAGCTTTTCCAGTGCTTTTTGTAGGGTTTCAATTAATAGTAAAGAAATTGTAATAAGTTCGGTCGACCTTACGAAAATTCGAAGATTGTAGGCAAGAACCAACCATTCGGGGTATTCGTTTCTGTAAGGCACAGAGAGTACCGAAAAGTCAGCCCGCTACATAAGAACTCAATATATACTCAAATATAAACAACACATTGATTAGAACAACGATCATGGTTAGTGCTTTCACTGAATCATATCCAAGACCTTTTATCAATTTTATTTTTTGTAATTCGTAGTGCATTTCAGCGCCACATGACCGCAGAAGAGTTTAATGTTTCTTTATCGCTTTTTGCTCATTCGCTATTAGCATTTCTAATTTGAGGCGCTTGCGTTCTTGGCTTTTTGATTAGAGTTTTCTTTCTTATCCACTGCAAGGCCATCAAGAAACTGAGTCATTTTGCGATCTTTAAAGTTTTGTACCTTTTGTTTGAGGGTGCTATACATATTTTTTAAGATGAAATAATCTATGCGGTATGCGAGACTTTTTTCGAAAACGACTTGAACACTTATCTCTTAACCCCTTAATAATTAGCTCAAATACGTATAGAATCAAGGTCGTCAGGAATCCACTGAGAGCATGGTAGAGCACATGATCGAATCTGTAATTGTTAGATTTATTAAGTAAGTTCCTATTGAAGGTATACATACCCCATGAACATTTTTTTATTGTTTTTGTGCGGTTTTATTTTTTAGCAAACTGTTGCATGGGGTCACCCATTTAGAAATGCAATAGCCGCCTGTCTGAAGAAAAACATGTACTCTGAGCAGAGAAACAATTTCACATCATAGCTTATTTCCCATGTGAAACACATTTCCGTAAAGTTAAAAATGAAAAGTAATTTCAAAAATCTGATTTTATTAAATTATGTATTTAACTTTCTTTCTTAAAATTGAAAATCTTTCAATTAAACAATGGAATCGTAAAATGAAAACATTTATATTTACTTATTTAAAGCGTTTCAAAATGATAAAATCGTAAATACAAAAATGAGTAAGTACAATTTCCAAATTCAATACGAAGAATCTTTTTCGTTTAGGCAATTACGAGCTTATTTAAATTTGACGTACCCATTTTGAAGAGCAATTACAAAATGATTTACTGCACCGGACTCAACGCGTGAGTATATACCATTTTTTCTTCACCCAGACCTCGCTTGATAACATGAGGAATCTTTTTGGGAACCATGCTACAAAAAAAAATGTTTTTAAGTAAAATAGTTGTATTGGAAATATGGGTTTATGATTTACCTGATGCAGTCGATTATAGGGCATACTGACACGCACAGCGTACAACCTGTACAGTCATCGGTGACAAGAGGAATATGAGTTTCCGGATCAAACTTAATGGCTTGGTAACCAGAATCAGCACATGTCATGTAACATTTTCCACAGTTGATGCATAAATCCTGAAAGTTGGGCAATCATTAGAATTACATTTCACGAATAATTTATTTATTTACATCATCAATCAACGCAACAGCTTGTTGCTTATTATCCAAACTCTTGTAGGTACCAATATGAGGCAAAGACCGCCCTATAACGTCTTGAATTTTCGGCGCAGACTTGGTACTATTATTTCCACTGAACGTTATCTCATTGTCGTCTAACTTCCACATAGGGCCTCGTTCCTCGCGAATCGTCTGCATAATTTCTTCTCGCTCCTTTTTGTAGGGTCCCAGGAATCCAAGAGTCTGTTAACATAATAACGATATCTTAATAAAAAGCCAATAGAAAGTTTAAGGCTTGAGATGTAACAGAAACATACCAAATTGATGGTCTTACACTAAATCTCTTATATATTGTAAATGCATCACCTACCTTATTTCCTTCACCGGTTAAATGTAAGATTGGCTTTCCTTTTTGATGCTTTGTAACGGGTGGTGATTGGCCATCCCAGAATTGTGAATTTTTCGGAGGAGGATTTGATTTAAGATAGAGTAAAGCTTTCAGTCCAGTGCAGTAGTCTTCAATTAAGGTAAAGTCTTGATTTTGAACAGACGAACATATTTGTAAAACACTTGCGCCACAATGAAGGAATTGTAGGGCGACTTCAGCTGAATCTATGCCACCAATTCCGAGAATTGGGAAGCCAGGAATTTTGTTCGAAATTGATGAAATCGCTCTCAATGCCATTGGCCGAGTTGCATTTCCAGACACACCACCGTACGTTGTCCTCTTATCAGCTCCGACCGCTGGCCATGGGGTAGCATCAGCCTTAAGGCTCATAAGACCCTGAACAGTATTAATAGCGGATACACCGTCAGCATTTCCGCGTTTAGCTGCCATTGCTATTGATACTATATCCGTAATGTTGGGTGTGAGCTTAACAAAGAATGGAATTTTTACAGTTTTTCTAACCCATTTGGAGATGTTTTCAACCAAAACTGGATCCTGGCCACAAGCCAATCCCATGCCAGACTCACCCATACCATGGGGACATGATAGATTTAATTCGAGCGCATCAGACCCACACGCTTCAGCCTTTTGAGCCATTTCAATCCAATCGTTTTCATTGTAGGAGCACATTATGCTGGCAATTATGATCTTTTCAGGGAAATCTCTCTTTAACTCTGCAATCGACCTGAACCAGTACTCGGCACGTTTTTCCGAAATCAATTCAATGTTTAAAAACGAGCCTTGCTGTGGTCCATAATTGTATCCAGAAGTTACACCCCGCACTATTCTTGGTGAGATGTTAGTGACCAAGTCCTTGTCCAAGCCAAACGTTTTTGTAACAACAAATCCCCAGCCCTGTTCGAATGCACGACGAATCATCGCAGCGCTAGTAGTGGGTGGAGCTGATGCCAAGCCAAATGGATTTTCGAATTTCAGCCCGCACATCTCCACCGAAAGGTCAACCAAGTCGATATCAGTATGGAAGAGAGGTAATTCTGGTGGAGTTGTCAAAGGGAGTCCCTGTAAGTAACAATGCAAATGCCAAGCGGCAGTTTTTCCATCGTTAACGGACTCGACGGTAGTGTTAGCAACACCAGCTATGTCTCCGCCACAGAAAACATTTGCCAGCGAACTCTGCATTGTAGAATGGTTGATTTTCGGCAAACCCCATTTATCCAACTCCAAGGGACTTAGCGCATTTATAACTAAAAGTTAAAGAAATTTGTTAGTTAACGAAAACTGGTAGAATGCTGGTAGTTTGTTTGTACCTTCAGTCTCATAGAGACCAGATCCAAATGCTGATATAACAAAGTTGGCCTTTAGTCTGGTGGTCTGTTCTGTGTCTTCAATCCACTTGTCATTTTCGTCTTGTTCAGTGCGACAGAACTCCATGCCAGTGATCTTTAAAAAATATTTAACTGTTTAAACATTTGTCTTTATTATTTCGGAGTAGGTACTCACCTTATTATCCTTAACAATGACTTTTGTGGGCGATAAATATGGTAGAAACTCGCATTTTTCTTCTCTCGCTAATTCGACTTCTTCCGGCACTGCCCGAATTCCCGACGAACCTTTACGAAATACAACAAATACACGTTTAGCTCCACAGCGCAATGCTGATGTAGCACAATCAAATGCAGTGTCTCCAGCGCCCAACACGATAACGTTTCCATAGATTTCTGGCAGAGCCTGACTTGCTTTGCATGCGCATAGGCCTGGCTTGCTTCCACCAGATACAAGTGGCAGGAAACTCTTTGAAGTATAGAATCCCTTCGATTCATTAAGATCTTTGAAAATGGGATCGAGTTTAGCTTCTGGCAACCCGATGCCGAGAAAAACTCCGTCAACGCCTGACTTAAGAAGACCCTGAAAAGTTAACAATTTTTTTTTGTATTATATCATCTTCCCATCAGTTCAGTGACACTTACATCAATAGTAATATCTTTAGTCGAAAGCATGCGGCCGGTCTCAAATTTCACACCCAAATCCTTAACCAGTTGAATTTCAAAATTAACAACTTCCACCGGAAGGCGATACTGAGGTATTTCAGCGGAGCTGTGATTTAAGTAGAATATATATAATTGTTGCGTCCACAGAAGATGATTTAATAAACCTTAAGCCTCCTAGGTAGGAACGCTTTTCAAAGATTGTGATATCCTTGTATCCCAATCGTCCTAAAAACGTAGCACACGACAACGAAGCTGGACCTCCTCCAAGTAAAGCTATTTTTTTATTAGGATATACCAACGCCTTTTGTCCTGGCGGAACTATCTGCTTAACTCCCATTTGCTTGAAGACATCAGTTGCATAATGCTGCAGTCCGCCAATGTTAATAGGTCCCTCTTCAGATGCTTGCAAGTTACAACCGCCAACACAGAGATCGCTAGTGGGGCAAACCATGCCACAAGTTAGTCCAAGCGGATTGTCAGAGAATATTGCTTTGGCGGCGCCATAGTAGTTCTGTAAAGAAATAGATTTAGTGGTATAAGAACTTTGAAAAAATGTGCTATACTAAAATTTTACCTTGTTGGCAATACTTGTTATGAAACTCTTAATATCCAATTGGGTTGGACAAGACTTCTGACAAGGAGCATCTGCGCATTTTAAACATCTAGCAGCTTCTTTTAGAGCGCCACGTTCGGATAGAGTGGTATGCTTGATGTCTTCAAAATTGTTGTTCAATTTAACTGGTGCCTAAAATCGTACTTGTTGAACAAATGAAATTGCATATAACCGAAAAGATAAAGTGAACTTACCGTACACGAATGATCTGTATTTCTTTTCCAATGCTTCTTGATAACCTTCGTGTCACTAGTCGGAACGAGAGAGCATTTGCTTTTTACACGAGGATTCAAGCTTAGCAAATTCTACAACGTTAAGGGTTAGGTAATAATTGGCTTGTAAAAATTAATAGCTTACTTCTATATCGGGAACTTCCTTGCTAAGCAACGCTGGTGGACTCATCCTAAAGTATTTTTAAGTCAATGTTATCTGCAAAAAATATATTTTTCTTTTTAAATTCGATTTGATCGCATAAGTTATGCATTTTTTGATACACAATCAAAAAAAACATAGATTTTTAATGAGTTAGTTTTTAAGATAATCACAAAAGCGGATACTCTCTAAACTGTATAGTCTCAGTCTCCTACAAATCGCATATATGATCTTGCCTGCTGTATTGGGCGATCGATTGAAACTCTTGGTTTTCGACCTGTTTGGGCACCATCAGTGCAGATCTGAGGCAGATCCTGGGGAGAACCCAAGAAGCTTAGATCGTTACTCACCACCTTTATACTAATCCGGAGGAACAAGGCAGTAGAGGAAGGTATCACCAACTTGGAGTGCGCAACTGGGATAGTTTAGACTTGTTGATTGATGCCGAGGACCAGTGTTGACAGTAGCGCCGCTAAGCTAAGTAAATAGTAATCATTTATTCGGTCACTCTCGATTTATGGGTTATATCGCTAATGAAAACCGTGAACAAGCCATACTTTATGTTTAATGTGTTCTTTTTAGAATAAAAGTATGTCCCTTATAACAGAACTAGTCAAGTTGAAGTAGGTTCAAGTCATTGCACCGGGTACCAACGTGTTCCTTAGGGCAACCCAAAGGTAGATTAACCTCGAAGTATTTGCTATCAGCAATTACTTTTTGTCCTAGCCAAGAGGCAAATGTTTGCAGAGGAATAGCCTTAGACACCATCTTTATGCTTAAGTATAGTTCTTAAGACTACTGCTTTTATAAAGCGCTCTATGAGATTGAAATAAGGATTTTTTTTAGCTTCCGTGTACTTCACGTTTGAATCTTTTCCACCACCATAACTAATGGCTTCATCGAATTTGTTTTATCATTATATTAAGATAACACCTTTAAATAGACTAAAAGTCAAAGCTAGGTTTTTGCTTCATATACAGATATTCTAAAGATTTTACTGACCCCCGGCTCCTGTTTTTGTGGAGCGGAAACCGTTTTAAAAAACATGCATCTGATTGTTGTTAGATTTTCCGTAGGCATTAAGAGACTTTAGTTCTCCGTTTAATGAAATAAATAATTAAATAACCAACAGTTACAAAAATACGTAAAGTAAAAATAATGCCTCAGCGAAAAACGACCTTTAATAAAAAATAAAAATATTTCAAACCAAATATATTGTTTCTTTTCAATTGATTTCTGATACCAAGCACTTATCTCAAAAAAAAGTATTTTCACCATATTTACTAACTTTTTGGCTCAAACATCAAAACATTCCTCCTAGTGCCCTTATCTAATCGATCGGAAGTCGCGTTTGATACACGCGTTTTTTGGCCAAAAACTCTATATGCCATGAGATTTTTTAAAAAAAAAACTAAATAATTATTTCCATCGTAATTTAGAAGGTATTCTTATTTACGAATTCTTAAATATTTAAGTTCTAATTAATGTCTGTGAAAAAGAAGGAAATCAAACAAGATGAAATTTGTAGAAAACAGCGTGCGGCAGCGCATTCCAAATACGTGTGGTGCGACCTTTGAATGACTCTCATTATTTAACTTTAAGTCCGAAAGAAGGCTTTAGGTGTATCAAACGCGACTTATGATATGAACATTCGTATTGCTGACTTAATAATGATGTTCACCGTAATGGTGGTCATTACAACAAAAGTTGTCATTAACACACATACCGAGAATTTAAAGTCGTTTGGTTTCAGCGATGCAAGTGCCATCCATGGATAATGACGTATTATTTAGGTTTCGTTTTAGCGATACAAAACATCATCTATTTTTTAAAGTAATTTCACAAGCTCTACAATGGCTTCTCTTATTAAAAAGATACAAGTCACATTCTGGTGTCTAAATCAGTCGACGAAGTTATGACCAGGAAGTTGGACCTAAACATTTTTCAACAGGTCGTTAAAGTCGCCTACCGATTACTAATTTACCATAATTAATTGTACTAACAATTTTGGAGCAAGGTAGAGAAAAGTGAAGTGAAGTTACATTTCCATTGCAAATGAAGAACGTCAGTACGCCCTAAACATATTTGCAACAAATCGATCGAAACTTCATTAGTCGCGTGAAAGGGCGTTAAAGCCTTCGCGAAGAGAGTCAAGATCAAAGAGTAGAAATGTCCAATCTGGTACTTATATATTGGGATGTGTCCACTTCATGGACTCATGGAGTTTATTCTTCTTTTCCCAACTACTTCCGACTCAAACCATGTCGCCCCGCTTATGGAAACCCAACAATTGTGTTTTTTAATAATGTACCTCATATCTCCCGCTATCTGCAAACATACTAAAATTATATCAAAATCGAATGTCTATCTAAACATTTATTATTATGTTTTATAAAAGTCATATAATTACATTGCCTAGGATATGTAGCGAATTTCATAAATTACCCGCTAAATATATCAATTAAAATATAATCGTCAGGGAATAGTCTTTATTGTTTTTAATATTTTTAATTGATAAAGTCGTACAGGTTTTTATATAGCAGCTGTTTAATTCAAAAGTAAGCTGCCTTCTTTCACTCCATCACAGTAATCAATATTGTATAAAAAAAAAACATTTTGAACAAACGATTACGAACTAGTGCCACACACCTCGACTTTATTTCGATAACAGATAAAGGCTAAGCTGATAAGAACTCTTGGTTATATAATAGAAACATCGCTGAGAAATGTATCTATACGAACTCGTAGTAAGTAGAAATTCGTGTTTGATTGCAAATCTTTCCAAATCTACTTTTAAATTCAAAATTCAACCTTGTATATTAATTCCTAAAAACGCCACCCACCCACACATGAATCTACATATTTCACGTGTCAAAAGCATCTTATCAAAATAGTTTTAAAAAACTCCGATTTTGTCACGCTTCTTATTTACAGCAATTTACTCTTAAACTCAGGTCATAAATCTATAACCACGGAACTTATCTATATATGTAGTTAAAGTTAGACACATATATTGACAAATGGGCAGTGTGCGTCGCACGCCTCCAGTTGATTAATTTTTTAAAGACCACCAGCAAACAAATCAGCCCATATCTATGTGACACTTATCAGTCAAGGTTAGAGATTTTATGTTCCAAAAAAGTTGTCTATCAGCAGCTGGACTAGTTCGTCAGCATATTTTCAATAATCTAGCAGTACAACAATTGAGGTCATAGACTGATATACATAATTGGAATATATTAATACAAATTGTGTAGCTATTTTACGATTAATTGATGGGATGTGTTGTTGTCTTTTATGTTTCTCGTTTAATTTGCAAAAAATTTATTTATATTTATTAAACTCTTTTCAAAGAAAAACCACTCGAATATTATTATAATCTAAATATTTATGCAAAACCGAAGCTAATCACAAGCTGTTTTTTCTGACCTTAGTTAATTGGTGATGAAAAAAGTGTTGATTTAAGTAAAAATAAAATAAAAACCACTGCCCGAGTGTAACGATTCGAAGTAGTAGAACTAACGAACTATGGTCTTCGCACTGGAAGAGCCAAATAGAAACTGAAATTTTAACAAAAGATCTATGTTTGTTGAAAATAGGCACTCAGATTTTTTAGTATCTTATCTATACTCAAAATGACGTAGGTGATTAGTAATTGAGTTGAATTTATTGTAATAAAAACAAAAGAGACACTACTATTCTTCAGAACTTGAGAGACAACCTTATGTTTGCTCCGAAGTAAATCGTTCAGTGAATTTGCTTGCTTGGCTCGGGTTTACTGGTAGCACTGTAGAATTTTTATTTTTATCGGGGTATATTGAATTTGTGAATAAATTCTGCCCTGAATAATTCATCTTATTCAGGATTTGTATGAAATATGAAGATCATATGGCACTGATCAATATATTCTGATGCAATTAAATATATTAGCTTTGAGGTGTAGTGGAACACGAATCCTCAGCACACCGGAGATTTTGTTCAAAAAATCTATTTCAATAAATAGGTTTAAAATACATTTTCTTAAATTCTTAAACTATGAACATATATAGTTTATGACATTTCACGAAAAAATGATTTCTTCTTGTATGTACTCCTCTGAGTTCCGTAGTGGCAAGGCGAGAATTATTTATTTATTTGTAGATTACAATGTTAATATTGAAAAAATTCACTTCTTTTCGATTGAGAGTTTTAGTTCACTTTTGCATGGATAGAATTAACCGGTCTATACCCTGCCGAATTAGTGCTTAAATTCTTTAAAAGTTTGCAAAAATTTAGAAGAAGATGCTTTGCATGACAGCAGGAGAAGATGTAAAAAAGCTTTTGTCCATTCTGATCCAAAAAAAAAAAGTGAATTCATCTCTCTCTTCTCCTACCGAACAATTGTACACACGTCCCTTCTTTCCAAAAAAAAAACATTTTCTTTTAATTAATATCTTGAATCCTGACAACATCCTTATGATCGAAGGTACGGTTTTGGAAGCAATTAGTCGACACAGGCGATTTGATTACATATCTTACTGAAAATTGAAAAGAACTAAAAGTAAGAACGTTGCGCTTTATATTTTAAAAGCATCAATCTCTTTAGTCAAAAGTGCGTGCATTTGGGAACGATGATACCCTTCTTTAATGGACTATAAATTACCTTTCGGATCCCTTAATCCATTCCATTCCTTTGCAGATGATAATACCCTCAGCTTCTCATATTTATTTCCTGGTCAACGTCCCTTATCTTCTGCACAAAACTGACGTATAACTTATTTACGATCGAGCCATTAAGAATCTGCTTGACTCTATTAGGCAAGTTGAAAATGTCTCCTGCCTATCCTTGTTCTATCTATATTTCCTCCATAAATGCTCAAACGAAATAGCCAGCTTGGAACATTTTAACCACGAATGCTAATCAGTACAAGTTTAAGCTTTAATGTTTCTGTACATTTCAAATTACAAACATTTAAAAACAACGTACATCATCATCTCCTTCTTTATTTCCCTTATGTCAGAGCTATGTAGCTATTTTCATTATAAGGGTATCAACAAATTTTCTTAGCTTTTTTTATACCTTATCCTAACGGTATATTATTTTGACACATAGTGTGTAACACCCCTTAATATTCGTTGTAGACGCCTAAAAGTATATATATATTTGTGATCGGGATCAAAACCTAAGACAATTTAACAATGTCGGTCTGTATGTCCGTATCAACTTTTGAGACCATTAAATTTAAGCAAGGAATCTGAAATTTGGAACATTTACTGCCTAGGGTCCCAAAATGATAAAGTGTTAATATTTTTAAAACGTCCTCTGCCACGCCCACTATCTAGAAAAACCATTTAAAAGCTGTAGTTGGAGAAATTTTCGTGTACATGGCTATTTATGCTCACAAGTTTGCCGTAAAAAAATTTTGCCACGCCTAAATTATGTAGGTGAGTCAGCATTTCCCAAAAAAAAAATCAAGACCTTAAAGATCGCGAAATTTCTTCATGGGCTTACTGCGGATGAGAGTTCCTAGTAGGGAACTCAGGGGATAAATAGGAAATACTGAGTTGAAAATTTGTAAGTTTGTAAAAAAATATTTTACATAGGTATATTTCAGCAATTTTGTTTTTACAAACTTGTTCCCCTTTTAACTTTGTAGAACATATTTTCACGACAAATTTATTCGAAATATTTATTTAGAGCTGAAAGTTAGTTAAATTTAAGAAACAGTTTTAATAAAAATGTGTTCTTAGAAAAAGATCTTTCAAATAAGACATTTATTCTACGTTTCCACCGAAACGTCCATAAAGACGAGATAAGCTATATAGACCCATTCCTAGTCTTGTCATCCCTGAGAGAAAGCTCGATGCTGCATCAAGTTCGGTAACGACCTAACCGAGACCTTCGATATCAAATATTTAGGCAAGGCGAAGTGCTCCCATGTGACTTCTTTAACATCATACTTGAAAGAATTGTGGAAAACGATGAAGTCTAAGAGCTTTACAGCTACGTTTACCTGATAAAAGAAATGCAAATTGGGCGTTTGAGATGGCTGCAGAAACATGTGGAGCGAACGAACATCAATGCATCAGACAACAGATTCTTCGACTCTAATCCCAAGGAACAAGCAGTAGACGAAGGCAAACTTGTAATGGAGGGAAGTCTACACATTTTCTTAAGGTTCTAACCCTTTATTACTAACGGACTAAACGGAGATACAAACTTTGTGCCAAAATAAATATACCCTTAGGCTAGGGTATTAACATTGCATTAGTGTAACTGAGAACTAGATTTTTATCGTTTATTCTTAGCAAATAAACCACAGAATAGTATAAAACAAACTAAAACGTAACTAACAAACTTTATTAAAACGTCTATAACAGGATAGAATCCCCTTCTAAAATAAAAACAAGAATATTTAATAATAGGTTCAGTTCAATTCTTACTGCAGTGATATGTTAATGCTAATTTTGGGATTAATAAACAAAAAATAAAATTTCTTGCTAGGCAGGATTGAATTCAATAGAATCACTTGTTTAACCACAAACTCAACAGGTAACAATTAAACAAAATTATTCCAATTACATTTTAGTATCATTTTTGTTTTAAAAGGAATTACACTCACACATAAAGGTTAACATACGAGCAAAGTTTTAATTGTTTTTGCAAAAGTAACATTTAAAAAACTATTTATTAATAAATATTTTGGAAAATATGAGGAAAATTGACAGTAAATTTAAAAAAAAATGTTTGAAGGTTGTTTTCCCTGGGATCCGGATGGGAACATAACATAATCTTACTTTACCTAATCTAATCCATCCTTAGGATGTATAACTATCGAAATTTAACAATGGCACACATCAACAAAATCGATTTTCTTTTTAAAAAAGTATTTTAAAATTAAAAACAGATATTTCCAAATTTTATGACGACATTTGGGAATGTTACAGCGACGAGTGGAACTATGCTAAGTGATTTTCCACCACATTGTTCCACCGATGGGTTTTTTCATTCAACTGCGTTCCACATTCGGGTTGTGCGGCAAAAGAAAAAATCTTTATATTTTACAGCTAAAAATAAATTTTACTGAACGTTTTTGGATCCCATCAAGTAGCTCCAAATATGTAATTAGTGCACCACATCAGATGTGAACGTCGTACTCAAGTTTGGGGCGAATTTACGCCTTAAAGAACTCTAGAAATTTCGTAGCGTTCTTGGCGTCATCGAATATGTGGTCATTCCCAAGAAGGTTGTCATTAACACACATGCCGATAATAGAAAGTCTTTCGGATTGAGCAATGCAAGTGCCATAAATGAAGTGATGATGAGGTGGCGTTGCCCAGGAAACGAATATGTTTAGCTGAGGGTATTGTCATCGGTGAAAAAATGAATAGGATTGGAAGTAACAGACAGTACATCATTTATAAAACTTAGAAAGAGAGTCGGAGACAAAAATGAGCTTGAACGGAGCTCCAAAACAACTTGATGTCAAACTCTATCAAATGTCTTTAAAATATCAAGCGCAATGACCTTGCTTTCACCACCGTGGGAAATAGATTGGTTCCACTTTTTACTTAGATATGTCATCAAATTACCAGTGGGCCTGACCTGTTGCTGCGAAAACCGAACTGCGTTTGCATGAACTTGGGAAGAAGGGACTTTGGTGCAATTGGACGGAAGGAGGGGCAGATTCGCTATTTTTTAGGATGGGCTAGACAAATGCTGTTTTCTATCTTCTCGGAAAGAGCCCTGATAAATAGGAAAGAAAGCAAAACTTACGTTTTGCCAGCGTGGAAGAACACCTCTATAGAAAGATACGGGGAATACCATTTGGACCAGTGTATTTGTGTATATTGAGATCTAGAAGTACTATTGCCACTGTACGCGTGCGAAAATGGACTGGCCCCATAGAGAATTCCCCCTTACGCGCTCGAGTACAGAAGGATATGAAGCACAATGTGGGAGCGTTGAGCTAGCCATAAAGTAAGCAGCAAGTAGATTGGCTTTATCAGTGTAGGAACAGATGATGAGGTCGAATTTTTAATGTTTTTAACAAACAACAACTTTTGGTCGTAGGAGAATTTGACACGACTAATATTGGCATTGCTGCCATTTCTGGCTCGTTTGAACTTTTTCGGATTTCCTCAGTTGGGTTGGCTTTGTAAGACCGAAAGCTCGCCTCTTTTACCCTGATAGCATCTTTACAGCTCAAGTCAGGCCACGCTTTTACCTTGGATTGGATACTGTTCATCCTATAGCGATAAAGCATTTCATTCCCAGAATCGCTAATTTCCTTTGCTATCATTCAAATGCATCATTGGAACAAATCAGTGGAATAGATATACATCATTTTTTAACAGGTCAGTTATAGAAATAATGGCAAAATTGCTGTCAGAGAAAGGCCACTAGTACAGGTCTAAAGGTTAGATTTGATCATTGAAAGCAAAACTGACAGATGAGAATTGAAAGAGAATCGCACACATCAGTGAAACGATTGTGTTACAAATTGAAGAAACGAATATCAGCTGTTTATTGAAATAATAAAAATATATTTAGAGAAAAGTTTAAATCAGAATTAAGTAATTTTGTTTGTAGAAAAATTCTATAAGTGATTAGTTTTATTTTGATAACAATTAAAGCCAATATTGTTTGCTTAGGCGTCTTAAAATCTTTACAAGTGGAATATTAAATTTCATGAAGGTCACACTGGTTGCTAATAATCTGGCCGGACTTGGTGCTCTAAAATAAATTGAACACCTCGATGAGAGTTGCAAGTAATTGAAATTATCAACACAGGAAGTTTTGAATTTTTGTTCGATATAATTTTTTTAAGATCTTGGGTAGATTAAAATTATTAATTCACGATTGATTAGATATAAGATTAGATTGATAGATTAATTGATTAGAGATCAAATTTTGCAAGGAAATAAAAACATGTTACTTAAGCGACTTAAGTTGGGCATAATATAAAATGTTTGATAGGGTGTACATAGAACACCTGCGCAAATTTAAATAACTCCACTGTTGACGATATTTCAATGGTCTCAATTGTACGATTTAAATATAAAATAATACATCTAGACCAAAAGAACAAACGAACGGAAAAAATCAACCAGCGAAAGAAATCAACGAAAATGTTAATACTCAAACCATATTGAGCAATCTTGATATTTCACCCGACATTGTTAAGGGAAAGTATTGCGGACTATTATAATTTCCAAAGCATTATCTTTATTTCGAATAAATTAATATAATTATTAAAACCCTGGATTTTTAACATACATAATTTAATAGACATTAAACCTTCTGGCTACTAATAATTAATTTTTGTTACATAGTTACATCACGGTTAGTGATGTCAAACATTCCAACGTGTGCATATATATGTTTGTTTTTGTTTTTTTTTTATTATTTAAAATATAGATGATATTTGAACACATGTACGAATTTGATATTTGTAGTGACAAACTGGTGTTTAGTGTTCATAAGTTATCGGTTACTAAACTAATTAATTATCGTTAAAAATTATGCACGCATAGTAAAAAAAATTGCAGACTCAATTTTAAAGTGGTAAACAAGGTCATATGAAAACATATTCTGTGAGCATTTGCATCTCTTTGGAAATAATGCTTTATTTACTTTATTCAAGTACCTAAGTACTTCACGCAATATTTATGTTAATCGTAAGCTTAGTTAAAACAAGTAGTACACGAACTGGTGCGCAAAATAATTTGCAATTTAAATCTTGAGTGAGATGAGTGTCCGTATTTTCGATTCGATGAAAATTAATTACAATTTGTGTTTTTTAACTGGCTACACTTTCAAGCACTTTTAAGAACAACAAACTCGTTCAATACAAGTGTTAGGTATGAAGTAACATTTTATGATTAAGAACCTTCTTTATTTGGTTAGCAATTTCATTTGCTTAACAAGGAAACAGCTGCCTTCTCTCCTCGTTAGGCATCGGAAGACCTATGAATACTTTCAAGCGGAGATCGATGCTATTATAATGGTTATGCATTATACATATTGTGAAGAACAGGTGGAGGGGTCGAAGATTAACTCAAGAGCTGTTTTAACTCGGACTGAACACTCCGATTCTTGCTCCTCAAGGTTCGGAGGAACTTCTCAGGACCTGAACCCGGCATCACTAGTAAGTTATTGACTCGATCTACTATAGGCACTTTATCAATGGCACGATTATTCGGGATATAGACAAATCAAACTAGTTGTATCAAATGTCTATGGGAAGCCTACGGCATTTTTTCTATTACTAGTGAGAAAAAGACTGAAATTTAGCGGGCCACCAAGCTTTTATAAAATATCTAAATGTGGTACGTTTAAGCGATTGAACTATCTGCTTTTTTTAACCACGCTCCAAGCACTAGGAACATGGTTGAGTTGGAATAATGTATAAAGTCATCCACAAAGAGTTCTCTGGCAGTAGATGTTTTACACAATTATTAAACATTTTCTGTAGTATTTGAGCAATTTTATAAGCTTCTTTATCAGTCCCTTCTTTTATGCCTATCAATGTCAAGGGCATAATTAAGATAGCTTAGGCGGATTGTAGATCGAATGTGCTCCGCATGACCCAGCCATCTCAAACGCCCAATGCGCAGTTTTTTTTACTAAGTCATTTTCAGATGTCGTATCATATGTGTTCGAAAAAAGGTAGGAAAAGTCCCTTTCTATCAATTGCGACCTGTTGGGTGTCACTTCTTGTTGACAGTATATACCTTGTTTTGCACTAGATCCATTTCTTCCGCTTTTGTATGGAGCAGTGAAAGCTGACTGTATTTTACCAATAATATCTATTTCGTCGGCATACTAAAGTAATTAATCATATTTTTCAAAGATCATACCTCGAGTGTTGGTTTGTAAGTTTTGCACAATTCTTTCAAGTACGATGTTAATAAAGACACACGACAGCGCGTGCGTCGCCTTGCCTAAATCATTTATTTACTTCAATGGTTTCGGTTATGTCGAAACCGATCTTGATGCAGCATCGTCATCCTGCACAAAGGTGCGAGTTTGGCATATATACGCCAGATAAGATCTTACACTCGATGTTTGGGAGACTGCTACCTCTAAAGCTAACGCAGTTTTAAGGATCTCCTTTCTTGTGAAACGGGCCATTCTGGATTTTCATTCATCACACATATATTTTTCCGAATTGTATAAATAGTCCGTATTGTTTTCCATATCCTCAGCAACATCTATGACTCCACTACAAGGATTTCTTGTTCATCTCTATAGACACGTTTTTTTTCCGAATATTATTCCCGGAGTAGCACATCTCTATAAGATTTATGTAGAGGAAAATATGTATATCGAAAACTTGATATACTTAGAGCGTCTCATCTTCAAAAGAAAAATTTAGCATATAATGCTTATGACCGGAATGTGGATATACCACAACCACTATACCAGAATGACTGGATGGAACTCATCAAAACTACAAACTACAAACATCAAGAGTGTCAAAAACTCCCCAAAAACATAGGTCATCTAAACTTTTAGCATTTTACACTCCACAGCCATTGATAATTGGTCGCATAAAATATTAAATGTCAAGGTAAATAAAATAAAGTGTGCTAATTCTAACACGTCTTCCGAACCTTCATAAACTATGTGTCACTTTCTATTTTTTCAAGGCGTACGTAAACTTCTTTGATTAAGTGTTGTCACTAAGTCAGGAAAATGACTTGTTTCAGATTCCACATAAAGTGCATTACCTACACATGGTGTTGTTTGGTAGCATTCTCACTTTCAAGAAATTATCTGAGCAAATTCTCCAGACAGGTAGTATGTATTCCACATACATACATACATAATTAGTCTATAAATATTTTTATACATAAAATATTTAATAAACGAAAAAAAAGTAAGATCGCTATATGGGCATATACATATGTACATGTTTAGCAAAATTTCGAAACATCCGGTAAGTGGGTGCCACCAATAAATGACATTCCTATTGTTTCATCCATAGGTACTGCTAATTGATAAAACGAGGATTTCTACGATCCGTCCTCTTTCGCCTTATGTTCATTCTCTACACTCATTTGTGTATGTGGCACAGGTTTGCACTATTGCAACTGTGTTTAATTTTCTTGAAGAATTACCTGCCGCTACCATCGACAACGATCGCCCCCACCAAAGAGGTTTTTCGTTGTGGCTTGCTTCCCAGGTGCTAGTACTGGTGCCGTTGTTGACGCTGCTATAGGCAAAGGCAATACGCCAAAGCCAACCAGCCACCAGCCACCAGTCAAGTCAGCCAACCAACCAGCCAATATGGTAATTTCTTGAAACCAACTATACAAGTTTGACGAATGTAAAATTGTTTCGTTAGTCTCGTATCAGCACTCAGCAGTCGATAATAAGAAGTGAACGTGGTCTCACACAGCCAAATTAAGTCCATCCGCGACCAGACAAACCATCCTTTTGTTTCCGTTTTTTCTGATTGTTCGAAATAAAATTAATAAAAATAACTTTAAATTACTAAATTCAAAATGAAATTCCTTAGCAAGTGAGTAAAAACTTAATTTGATATTAAGAAATGTTTTATTTAATTTTTTTATTTTTATTGGTATGAAATTTTTAACAAGTGTCTGAGGTGGTGAAACCCTCCAAATAAGTGGTACATGCAGTGTCTGCAGTAACCAGATTAACTGCTCACGATCGGCCAAAACAAAATTAGGACAATGCCAATTAATTGTTTCTTTTAGCAAACGGCGCTTCTGTTCAACAGTCTTTATTCACAGATTTTTTTTACTTCATCTCACATCACAACCACTGGTATTAGGGGCGCTCAGAAGTTGTTGTGGATAGATATTTCAAGGTCGTTCGCGAGTATAAAGCATTCTCTATCGAAACTGATACCAGATATGCAAATTAGTTCTGCATGGAAATTCGATGGTAGATGGTCAAATGACATAAATTTTATTCAAAACTAATATTATGCAACATTCGAACCAAAAACCGGTCAATTAACATACATATGTATCTACAATATATACGTATATATGTTTTAACAATTTTATTTATTTATTTTGTTGTTGGTGAGATAATCATACAAAAATACTTGTTTCTGCAGAAATATTCGATTAATGGTTTATCTGTGGCGAAAAAAAAAGGAACAACAAAATTAATTACAACCGCAGAGTATAAATGTCGGCGGTAGCTTGGTGGTGATGACGATGACCTTTTTGCCTGCCACTATCTATTTATCTGGTGGTTGCATACCTACATAACATGGGTAGGTACCTATACCGTGAACGTGCGTGGATGCAACTTCCAATAATATTTCTTCTATTTCTTTAACGGCATTCGAATCTACAATTAAATGACCATTATCTTACCGTTATTTAGAAAATAGCACACAGACAACATCTATGTATGGCGGCAGTGCATAGTAAAATAAAAAAATAGGTACTTATTCAATCCATCGCCACCAGCAGTCACGTCTTAAAATCGTGACAACTAATGTCATAGGTGCATTTGAAATTTCCTTTAGCCGGTAATCGGTAATATAGTGTCTCTTTGACATTTAATTTCCCCTACTCTTTTTCAAGCTATTCTTCTTGTTTTTTTTTTGTATTATTATTATTACTGGTTTTCCTTTGTGTGTAATAATATGTCGATGTCGTACCTACATACATAAGGCAGGATCAATTACTTGCTAAGAGTCCAATCAATCTATCTAATACTCGTACAAGAGATGTTTTCACTACCGGCATTAGGTTTTTTTTTTAAAGTGAAAGTTCTTCGTGAAGGACGTCTTAACAATCTCACACTACCTGTAAATCAGCAGAAATGCTCCGCTCCGCTCACAGAAAGACGCAAAAATATACGGCACTAAGTCGCGCTTATAGGTGAGATAAACCAGTTTTCGATTTAATGAACTATTATGCGCAAATGTATATATTGGCGGATAAAGGTACCTCACCTCGATGTTGGTATTATGCCTATGTACCTATATACAACTTGATTTTTTCGGCAGTAGTTGGCTTGGCACATGCATTTTGACTTATAATTCATGCAAGACGCACACACCTGCGCAAAGCACGTCTTTCTTTTCTACTAGTAGGTAGGTAGGTACATACTTTTGGACCACGGAGCTATGAGTGTTTTTTTTTCCATCCCATTAGTAAGCTGTTCAAGTGACCTTTCCAAATCTATCTTTGTACAACAAGTACGAGTAGGTATATCCCAGTGGCATTCCTTCCATCTCAATGCGCGATTGTAACAATTGAAATAATTGTCAGGCGAAAAGACCATAAAAGTTCCTTATGTAATATTGTTATGTTTTGTCTTGTCTGTGTCTTCGATTTCAATTCAAATCAGATCACCAATTGGATACACAAGTAGATGATTATATTATGGTAATCACGGCGACCGACGTGCGCGGGGTTTTTAAAATCTCAAGTTTTCCTTCTTCTAATAATAAGCTATGACACAATAGGTACAAGTTGGTAGCTGGTAAACTTAAGGTAGTTTAACAATAAGTCATAATTCTCCTGTATAATCTGATGGTGACGATCAATCAACTTATACATACCTAATTGGACCTCCCATACAACAAAAATAAAACTGGTTAAACAAAAAAAATTGAGAAAAAAAATTCACAAAGAGCTAATACTGCTAAACTAAATTGGCATATTTTTGGGACCGGTTGTTGGATAACAAAATCCGGTCCAATAGTCAAACTTAATGCCAAAAACCCAAATTTTTGAATGCTTTAATAATTGTTGTTTGTTTTCACTTTCAGAGTATTCTTATTCTTAGTTGTTGTTGCAATTGCTTGCACAGCAGTCTTAGCGCAGGAAGAGGGTGCAAAGAGAAATTCCATCCTTAGGCGACCAGCTGGACGCGGTGGGCCAAAGCCTTCCACAACAACAGCGGCACCCAGTGAAGAGCCAGAGGAAGGTGGCGAAGAGGAATACGCTGATAATCCTGAATATGAGAACGAGGGAGGCGATCAAGAATCCGCAGATCCTTCATCAACAACAACATCAACGGAACCACCAAAGAAAATTGGTCCAATCATCAGACCATTCCGTACTAATGATGATTTCTTGAACTCTCTTAAGCGTCGTCAACAAAACGCTAAGAAAGCTGTCAAGGGTATGTTTTAAAGCACTGATATTATTATGATTATTTTATTAAAATACATTGTCTACAGAGAAGCCAACCCCAAAGGTGACAAGATCTGAGGAAGCCCGCGAAGATGGTGAGGAAGACAGTGAACCGGCACCAGCACCAGCAGCGTCTCAATCCAAATTCAAGAGCAATCCAGCTTGTATGTTGAAATTCTCTTTATTGGTAAACAAGATGTCATATTAGTATTTTTTTCCTTATAGTGAGTCGGAAGAGGCCATCTAAGCCATCGAAACCAGAGCCAGCTGCTGAAGAACAGGCAGATCAGCCAGAAGAGGCAGCACCAGCACCATCTCCAGTTGGTAGACGTCCCGGACGTTTGAGTTTGAAGCCACGAAATTAATTATGTTTTAGTATTTAAGAATTTAAGATTTTTTTATTTCGTTTGTTAATATTATAATTTGTATGTACATAAAAAAAATCTGGAAATTTGAACTTTATATTTCCCTTAAAAATGTTCTTTGTGGTTTGGAGGGTGAAATGTTATTATTAACATTATTTTTGGCAAACTTAAGATAATATCAACTTTCCCATTATTTAGAAATAATGGAGAACTAAGGTCTGTTGCAATAAATTAGTTTTAACGACTAAATTTGGAAGGTCTTGTCTCGGGGCACCAACTCTTTACGGTTCAGGAGTGTCTTGAATCAAATCACACAAGCAGGTTTTAGAGGCGTTGAGGAAACGTGTTTCGTAAACTTGCACTTTTACGCAAATGGTTAACAAACTGTACATTTTTTTTTAAATAAACTTAAAATTCTATAAACACTCATCAACAATGCCTGTGAAATGATTTCAACACTTTTTGAACGGCGCTCACGCAATGCTGTGGTTGGGATAGTTGAATAAGTATGGTAAAACCTACATTTCTCTTAAGCAATTAAAAAGCTTAAATTTATCTATCTGGGAAATAATCAAATGTCGAAACTATATACATACACTCTATTCTATTTTACACGGTTTTCATTCAACACGAACCGAGGAAAAAATTTAAATATCTTCTTACACGATTTGTTTTAAATTTACACAAAAGTATCGGCTTATAATTTCCACCTTGAAGGTTGTTTTAAATATTTGCTACCTCATCGCTTGCGAAAGTCTGACAAACATCAAAGCTTCTCATAAATAAATTGCCGTTCGGAATCGGCATTAGAGGTCCTTTCCGTTTACGCCTAATATTTATTTATTTTTAATATAAAAATAATTGATCTTTTAGCTGTACTTATTATTGTTAAATTCTATTGAATTTATAAAGACCGCATTGAAAAACGCAGCTGAGAAAATTAAAATGCCAGCTTTATTTAATTTAAAGCAACGGACTGCACTGTGGAAATAAGTACAGTACGAAAAAAATTTACTCAAAACGTCACTCACATTTTTCCTCTCTGAATGCACTCGAGCAAAACAGCTGACATCTGACATAATTTCTGCGGCCTCAGCGCAATTTCGTGAAGAATTTTGACAAAGTATTATTCAATGGCTCTGTCGCGAAGTCTTTTAGATGAAATTCCGCAGGATGCTGTTGCTTTAACAGAAGAGCAGGCATTTGCATATCAATGGAAATTAGTAGAGAACTGGGAAAATTCCTCTGAAGTGTATGTCATTAAACTTATCGATTATTTTTATACCATTTTTTGTAACTTCTGCTTAACCCCAAAGGTGGTCCTTAAAATATGCTCCCGAAATTCTCGGAATCTGTGGTGCGACAACCGGCATTTATATGAACAACTTTTACCGAAAGAAACTGAAGCTAGGAAACTACGGAAAATTTTCCACATATCTGCCAATAGTAGTGCTGCCCGCCGTCGCGACTGTTGTTTATCACAGATTCTTCATACAAAAAGATGTCATCTTGGAGCCGTTGCAATGTCCGACTTGCCTCCAGCTTAAAGCAGCCGCTTTTCAATCGACACTCGGTGTTATATACCCCACACTTCTCGCACCACTAGCATCTTTTATGTTTGCAACGCGACATTATACCTTCCGTTTACCAGCCATCAATGAACACCCAATGGAAGTACTTGCCTTGTGGAGAAAAATGACCAAACCAATTGTCCCAGTAATTGGTGCAGCAATATCGATACAAGCTCTTATAGCCATGTACATTACTTTTAAGGAGTCGCAACAGCATTTACAAATGCAGATTAAAATGCAGCAACTAGAAGCCGACATCATTGCGAATAAAATAAACACACTGTAATGGTTTTTTTTCCTACTAGCATCATAACTGATTTTTATATTTTTAAATTTAATAAGGTTTTGCATTTTGCGTTTTATTTTGAATTAATAGTGTAGTCGCGTATATGTATTTTTTTTATATATATAGAAATACGTTTTCGTACACAATTCGCAAACAGTTTTACATTTACATATTTTCTTTTTTTTACGGATTAATAGTTATTTATATTTCAAGAATTCAGAATATATCTGAGGAGTGAGATACAACTTGGAAATCTTATTAAAAACAAATTTTAACGAACAAAATTATAGACTTATCAGCGTTAGTAAAAGATAAAGAAAAAAGATGCAATTTGGCAACGGTATGATGCTATTCAGGCCGATACACCTCGGTAGGAGAGATAAAAACGTAAAACTAAAATAAAAACAAAAGTTGCCGCGCGCTCTACATGACCATTAACGTAAACAATATTATTATGGTTAAGTGAAATCGGTAAATATTGCATTAGAACTCTTCGTCATTTTGTGGCGGTGTTTGGAAAACTTTATCGGTTAGCATTGGACTTTGCCGTACTGCGCCTTGCGTTCCAACATCTCGCGGTACTCCTTGTAGTTCATTTGAATCTCCTGCGAACGATAACGTGTAAGTTTGATTGATTTACGTGTTTCTTGGGTGATTGCTGCACGATAGCCACCCTTCCTGAGTAATGAGTCGATGGTCTGGGTTTGGTCCCAGCCTAAAAAGCAAAACATTACATATATTTGACTTATTGAAAATGAATGAAAGTTTGTACCTTGTTCGGTCGCCACTTGCGGCAAGTAAGTAGCTGTCCGTTTGCACCCCCGTTCATTGAGGAACTCAATCCTAATTCCATGTATGCCAAGTGTCCAATCTAAGTACCCGCGTGCCTCTTCAAAGTTCTGCAAGAAGTGAAAAGCAATTTAAATCGAATAATTGTTCAATTAACTACGGAGATATGCAACAAATTAAAAAAAAAAGTTTTTTATGTGACTTCAGTGTTCCAGGATAACTGCCCATTGTCCAAAACTAACAACAGAAGAACGAAGGATGTCGGCAAGCTCAGGTAGCAAAGCCAATGCGTCTACGAAGTGACGCTGCACAGGAGGAATGAGGATTTTGACTTTTTTGGAAAAAATAGTGTGATCAATAAATTAATGTTCAAAAGTGTCTGTCTTTACACTCTATTCTATATATATATAGAAATTCATCTAAAGTTAGTAAATCACTCTTATTACGGTTGTCAAATACCGACACGATAGATAACAATTACTAAATGTGCGATCAGACGGTCATCCAAACTTGTCATCTGGATGACATCCAATGTACCAAAGGTAAATCAAACCAACCAATCAACTAAAATTTGGTTTTACTTCAGCGCTCAATATGGTTTGGCTTCAGATTATTACAGAACTTCCGACTTTCGAAAGAAGCCTTTGTAGATGTATTAGTCGATGTGAACAGCGAACGGAAGCCGTTAAAAAGACAGCAATCAAATCTGAATATATTTAAATTAGTAGCTGCTGTAAAGTGTTTAGTATAAAAAAGTTAACAACTGAGCGTAGGAAACGTACTAAGAGCCTTAGCACGGCGTGTCTGTCCTTAATGTATAAAATTCAACTCCACACGGGAGGAAGAACGATGGTCAAAAATATACCAAATTTTGTACATAAACCAAGTTTTGTTTGAACATCTTTCATGACATTTATTACATTTTCGTAATATGTTCCCTGCGCCATCGTTTGTTTTTCCAGCAATGTCGTTCAGTCGGTAGTTATCATTTTTGTCTTTCAAAGCTTTCAAAGCTGCTCCAGTTTTCCGAGTAGTACTTAATGACTGCATAGTGAATTCTTTCTCGACACAATGCTGCAGTTTTTAAAATCAAAGTCTATCCCGAATTCAGCGCCATGTGGATTGACGCAGGATGCATGATGCATGAGGCTAACATGACTTACAACTTCTTCGGTGTAAGTAAGTTAGTTGCTGTATACCACCAGTTGCATTTAAACTTTGTTCTGATAATTAACACCCGTTCACAATGCCTTTTTTAAACACTATTCAGAATGGAAGTAACATTTATCAATTGACACTCATAATATCAAACTTCCGATCGTTTGATAAATTGTTGCGTATATCAAATATCGATCTTTGACAACCGTAATAAGGGTAAATGTCTTGAAGTTCCATATGGAAAACATGGAAAACTGTAGTAAAAGCATTTAGTACTATTTATGCATTATAACCCATTATCTTCCGTACTGTGCGAGCACCATAGACCGTTTCAAACGAACCAAGGTGCAGTAAACCTTGGACCAGTGCAATTTTAAATCGAAGAGGTCCACACTCGACTTACCGAGACCTGTTGTGTAAAAAAAAGAATTTATTAAAGGTGGATAGTCTGTTAGTTAGTCTTTCAATATCATTTTTAATTACTCTCATACGACGACGAAAATAAATTTTATATGTAAAACACAGCGACCTGTCGTCGGTGAGTTTACGAGTAAAACATATTTGAATTTCAAACAAGATTTATCAATCGCCCTTCAGCTATCAAAATACCTGAACCAGCTCAAGATTCATTGGCTGCAAAAGCAAAAACAACAAAAATGACCACAACTTATGACCATGATGTGTACAAGGTTATAGCGTTTTAGTTTTGTAGAAAAGCAAACGAATTGCTATCGAACACATTATTTGCTTGCACAATATTTCCATAGTGTCCGGGATTGTACAAAACATGTCTTTTTTTTGGAAAAGAATAAAAGTATTTTCAGGCGTCTCACATGGTCAGCTGGCTCATACTTGAATTCTAGCTAGTTTTAGGGCGCGTCTAGCAGCTGTCTTTCTAATACAAGACGAAAGCTCAATAATAGCTTCTGATATTGGACAGGTATGAATTGAACCTGTAATACCTAGACAGACAATTCTTTGAAACTTCCATAGCTCAGTATGTGCTGAGATGGAATAAAAATATAAACATGACATGACAGTGGTTCTCAACTTTCAAATGAAGATATAGTTTAAAATCCTTTAAATGAGGTGTTGATTGTGGTTTGTAGTAGCCTCCTCAACGTCTAATTCAGTTGAGTTAAGATGAGATATTCTGTTGAATGAAATATAAATACACGTGAATGGGTGGTGAGGTGGTATTTAACATGACTTCATGATCTATATGACTTTGGCCGAATAAGAAAATAAATAAATAAACAAAAAGCAAATCCGTTGCACTTGCCTGCAAAATGGACACTGACACCGTCAGTCTTGAAAATTCATCACGTGTGATGGGAGCAAATCGTGAATCCTTGAGAGCGCTCGTCAACGCGTACTCGCGCAGTCCTGAGTGCAAGTGCATGGCACTAAACGTTCCAATACAACCGCGTAGGCGCTTGTCCTTGCCAATCTTCCATGTTACAAACAATGGGCTACAAGCAAACAAGACCAGAGCTAACGTTGAAATTACACCAAAAATACGAAAGTTATCTTACAAAGGATCGTTTGTGAACGACGGCTGTCCAGGTCCTTCGATGTTATTCAACTCACAGTAGAGAACGTCAAAACAGAAGAAGCACATGTCGGGTATAGCAACTTGATCCATGGGCTTAATTCCATTGCTAACATGACCATTTTGATGACCATTGTGATGGCTTGAATGACCATTCATATGAGCATGTGTTTGTTGCCCGCTACTACCACCATTCATATGGGAGTACGAGGACCTTCCGCCACTTAACGTTTCCTCGTTATCCCCGCCATTGTTGTGGCGATGATGATTCGACATGCTGCGATAGTTATAGTTGTTCTGATACCCCGAGTTAGACATCCTCTTAATGATGCGACACGATGACTTTACTGAACTGGAACCTGGCAACGACGATGAACTGAAAAGCCTGTGGCGATTACTACCCAATCTGTTGTGTTGACTTTTGTTTAGACCAGTAAACCTTGCGGCCATCCAATGCCTGTCTTAATATGCTTCTTTAGCTTTGGCAGTGCTATTTACGCTTCCCACTTATCTATGCTTTGCTCCCTGTGCCAATACAATTTTGAGGTCACTGGAACAGTTGCAGTGCGTCTGGTGTGTGTGGGGGTGTGTGGAATTTTTGGAAAACCAAGATCGTACTCGTTTGGTTTGTTCGCCTATGGCTGTGTATGTTTGTGTGATGGATTTTTTCCCCTCTTCTGCTTTGTTGTTTTCACAGCATGAAATTGTATTGGCTTGGCAGATAGCAGCAATGATCTTCTTCCCGATTCTCCTCTTCGGCTCAAACTCAAACAAAAAATAAAATTCAACTAAATATTCCTAATCATTAGGAATTGGCTTTCATTTGTTTGATATTTAAGCTAGCTAACATATTTTTGCTTTTATGCATTTGTTTTTATTTTGTCTGATTACTTTCGTTCAGCGCTGCACAGCATCGACGACGGGTGAAAAGAGAAACAAAGGAAAACAAACAAAAAATATATGTAAGTATCAATAACACGTTTCAATGGAGAAAAGATTTGGGCAAAAAGAAAATTTAACAAAAAATAAAAGAAAAAAAAGATATATTATGAACCTCTTGTCAAAAATATACTGATGTATATCTCTAGGTATGTATATATATAATATATTTATAGAACTATGTGTGTATGTACGTATGGATTAATATTCGATGTTCACTTGCATTGTTCACTATAAACTAAATTTGCTAAATTTCTTTTGGTGTTCAGCGGCAGCAATCAATAGCGTATTTTGTCTGCACATTATCTAATTGCTTAACACTGCTATGAGATATTGAATTCGATTTTCAGCATTAAAACCCCGTTAATATCGAAAAAAATGAAATAAGACAATGAACACTTCGACTGCAAGTTGTGTATACACGACGTACAGTGCAACTGTATAAATATAAACATAGCAGTAGATGGGCGGCCCGCCATATTTGAATAACTCCGTTTGCATGAGATATTCAGTTCGGACTCAATCCGAACTCGATTCCATAGAAATGCATGTATGGCGAAATTTAAAAGTTGAAAGAGAGAGTTTGACACAAATGACAATGAAATTGTCTGTACGCGAAACTTCCCTTTCAGAAGTTGGTGTTGATTTGTATTATCACGTTATCGCGAAGAGCATAAAACAAATCTGCGGAATTTGCAAAAATAATATAATTTCAAGACTTTGTTGCGGGCACAGCGGTTAATACGATGATCTATTATTTTTTTTCTTTATATTGCTGAAAGAATCTTTGGGTTAGTTGTTAAATCGGTGTAGCTGTCCGATTTACTATTTCAAACGCAGCGAGTTGGGAATAATAGTTATATTAAATTTTGTGTTTTTAAGCAAACGCTCCCGTGAAAAGGTAAATCTGCATAATTGCAAAAGGCCTGTTTCGAGTTTAGCATTTGAAGTTTGGTAAAAGTTGATGCGATAAGACAGTTTATTAGGAAAATATCTCGGCAACGAAATCACATAAAGGAATAGTAAAGGCACCATCGTAAAGAGTGTCGATTCCGCATTCAGAAAAACCTTAAAAACTTAAAACAGTCTAATGGACTTTAGGCTGTTTTACTTTTTTACTGGAGAACGGAAGATAATATTACTTTTGAAGAAGAGGTGGCCAAAGTGTGCAATAAAGAAAAGAGTCTTGAAATTAAATTTAAGAATTGCAAAATCATCAACTATTGGAATAATCGAATACATACAAATAAAAATGTCATGTATAGATTAAATAACAACCAACTTCTTTCTCGGAATATTAATTTATTGAGTCCTTTACGAAATTCATAACGCTGTGTTTTCCTTTGGAGTCGGACAGAATCCCGAAAAACGTAACCGCGAAAGGCCAAAATTAAAAAAAAAACTTATATTCCCGAAAACCCACAATCTCGAAAAGCCACAATCCTGAAAATCCAAAATTCCGAAAGTCCAAAATCTGCAACCTGTTTTTCTTTTCTTTTACAGCAAAGATATCTAAAAATATTCTTCATCACTTCGCGAAGGCGAAGACGAGATCCAACGGCATGAATTAAATAATTTACAACAGATTACCTTGAAGTATTTAAACAAAGGATGGCTTTTGGCTAAAGAAATAATGTTACCACAAAGAAACCCGAGGAATTCTACATGCAATCAGTAGTCCAAAAACCAATTGAAAGCAATCTGACAGATCGTCGTGTATACGAGAATACCGCACAATTGACAGTTTACAAACTGTTCAGCAGACACTAAAAACTTTTTACAAATGTATGCTTATAAGTGCTGTTCCTATATGTAAATCGATTGAAATAATACCATATAGGTCGCAAGAGCAAGTCTATAAATTATACGTCAAACTTATGCATTTGGGGCAGAGATTATTGACATCAAAAAGTGTTAAAAAAATTCAATTGTGCGGTATTCTCAGAAACAGGACAACTAAACATTATTGTTTTGACAGACTTGAATCAAAAATAATTTCTTTTTTGACACAACATAAAATAGTAAAAACTTTCATGACAAGCTTCTAAAATTTGGCGTTTGGAATTGGCAGTAAACTGTGGCTTCCTTCCATTAGTGTCAATTAAATTTATTCAAAGGATAAAGAGATGCCGGTTTATCTTCTCTTTATTTAACTTGATTTAATTTTTAAAAATGGCTGTGAAATCCTCTCTTAAATTTCCTATCTGTGAATACGTGTGAACCGAAGAGGGTGTTGTTGATTGACATTATGATACCTACATGACAGTGTTTCCAAAATGGATTTCTTGGCGCAGCACTACAATTGGGTACGTGAGCTGGCTCAATCTGATTTGCATGCAAAAATTTAAACAGATAGTTAGACGCATTTTTCAAGCACATGAAAATGGGAAGGCGAGAGTGCCAAAAATCCTCTCAGTTGACTTTCTGCATAATTTCTCGAGTATGGTCAAGACATCTGCGGCGTTCTTAAGAATATTGAATATGTTACTTTTTTCCATCGACTATTAGGAGATATGAAGTATAATCTAAGAGCATTGACCTAGCTTCAAATTGTGCAAGCCAGCTCAATTGGGTTTATCTATAAAACTGCAGTGTTTGCTATTCCAATAATAGAACTTCTTATGGGTTGGAGGAAAACTACTTTGGAAAATTGATTCTGTGTTTCAGTTCATAATTAATGGTTCAAAGTATAAATTGTGATCCTGAGGCTTATGAAAATGATTCTATTTTGAAGAAGTTATATTCAATATATTATTACAAAGTTATATAAAAACATATACCCTTGTATTATTAGCACTACCACAGGTGTTAACTTCGTTATTAATAAATAACAAGGAGTCGATAATTTAACCACGGATTTAGTGAATAAGGCGGAGTGAAATAGGAATCAACTTTTTGAATTGATGTGTGTATCTACTAAATTCAAACTCACCACAAACGTGGTGGTTTATGCATAAACTTAGAATATTTTGCTGGTTTATTTACCATTTTATTTATTGAAGAAACATATCCAATGGGCATTGATAGTTAGCACAGAGAAAAGATATGTTTATGAATAAGAATAGTTATCAAACATTCAATAAGTTTTCTATGCGTAAGTAAAACGTGTTTTAAGGAGCAGAGTGTATTTTTTTTATTAATACGGCTGTTAGTGTTTGCATGTTTCTTCTTCTGGTTAAATCATTAACGGTACTTTTTTATGGATAATATTCAGATTGCGATATGTTGCATAAATACGGGTATACATATTAATTTAGCCATTTTACCGCACAGATCTCTTCAATTTTCTTTGAGCATCTCTTAAATTTTGAAAGATATAAAGGGTGATTTTTTAGCTGGTTTGGTTTTGGCAACACTGGTTTTGACAGCTGACGTGTGTTTAGTACCTTGTGTCACTGTCAAACAGCTTCAGTTTGGTTTGCAATTTAACCATGGATCGTCTTACAAATGAACAACGCTTGCAAATTATTGAATTTTACTATCAAAATTCGTGCTCGGTTCGAAATGTTCATCGCGCGCTGCTTCCATTTTATGATCGGCATTCTCGACCTTCTGAGCAGTCTATTCGGAAGATTGTGACCAAATTTCGCACCAAATTTACTTTGTTGGACATTAAACCACCAACACGTTTACGTACTGTGCGTATTGAAGAAAATATTGCGGCCGTATCAGCTAGTGTGACAGAAGACCGCGAAATGTCGATTCGGCGCCGTTCCCAGCAGTTAGGCCTTTGTTACAGCACTACGTGGAAAATTTTGCGGAAGGATTTGGGCGTAAAGCCTTTTAATATACAGCTGGTGCAAGAACTAAAGCCAGCCGACCTACCACAACGCCGAATTTTTGGTGAATGGGCTCTTGGAAAGCTGGCCGAGGATCCGCTTTTTTATCGAAAAATTGTGTTCAGCGATGAGGCTCATTTTTGGTTGAATGGGTACGTAAATAAGCAAAATTGCCGCATTTGGAGTGAAGATCAGCCAGAAGCATTGCAACAGCTACCAATGCATCCCGAAAAAGCCACTGTTTGAGGCGGTTTATGGGCCGGCGGCATTATTGGGCCATATTTCTTCAAAGATGATGCGAATCGCAGCGTTACTGTCAATGGTGAACGCTACCGAGCGATGATAACCAACTTTTTTTTGCCCGAAATGGAAGTTCTTGACTTGCATGATATGTGGTTTCAACAAGACGGTGCCACATGCCACACAGCACGCGAAACAATGGCGCAATTGCGAGGCGAGTTTGGTGAACAGTTAATTTCACGTTTCGGGCCGGTCAATTGGCCGCCTAGATCGTGCGATTTGACACCATTAGATTATTTTTTGTGGGGGTATGCCAAGGCTAATGTGTATAGGGACAAGCCCGCTTCGATTGACGCACTGGAAGCCAACATCCATGCATTCATTCGTGAGATACCGGCCGATATGTGTGAAAGAGTATGCCAAAATTGGACTCAGCGGATGGGCTACCTGAGACGCAGCCGCGGTCAACATTTGCATGAAATTATCTTTAAACATTAAATTGCAAGGTTCAAACTATCGATTCAAATAAATATTTCATTCATTTTTTCGAATTTTTTGTGTTTTTTTTTTTAAAAAAAGTTCTAAACCTCTTAAAAAATCACCCTTTACAAACAAATTCCCATTGTCGGTGAGTCTAAGAAAATTTGTATATGGCGGGTTCCTACATTGAAACCGCTCTCACAGCTTTTGTTACTGCTTTGCTTTATCAGGAACTTTTAAATCCTTTGTTAGGAAAACTTTATTAACCAGTCCAATATGTGATACAACACACAGCGGCACAGTCATCCGCACGATAGCACGGCGACGGAGGTACCATTTTTGTATGTTTATCTATTTTAGGAAAACTCACATATACCAACAGAATATCCTGTATAACCTGTTTTTGATGAACGACGGTGAGGATCGGCGACACAAGCATTGCACGGAGAGATTTTAAAAGCTTTCTCTTAATTATTTTCCAGTCGGCTCTTCGTTTGTTACTTAAGAAAGAGCTTTTTTGTACAATTTCATTTTTAAAAGCAGGTAATACTGGACGGTACGGGTCAGATTTAAACAGGGGCAGTCTGGCTTAGTAGCCCAACGCTAGATTGCCCTAATATGGAAATAAAATCGATATTTTTCAAATGATACAACACCATACAATAACATTTTAAATAATTTTATTTAGCTTTAAAAATGTTGCGTCTTGGCCCCCATGGCACAATGAACTCGATAAAAATCGAGTCTCAGCTGTTTGTGTTATGATCGCTTGATCCTTATTATAATCTTTTGATTATTATTCAAAAAGAGAACAAGACAAAATACTACAATGTATATTAACTTGCTTCCATCCCAATTATGGTCATCATCGTAGTCCCAGTTATCTAACGCATTAACCATTCCAGGTAAACAAAGGTAAAAGTTACGTTGTAAGACAAAATATATTGTAGAAATATGTCATAGCGCGGAGTATAGATTAATTGTATTCAAGTCTCCCTATTCCCTATTATTGTCGTATGCGTATATCTATGCATGGAAAAGCTTAATACTTCGCAGCCAAGAATAGAACTTATGCATAAGTAGATATTTGCAAAGACTGAAATACTTGGAGCGTACTTGATTTGAATCTCTAACAACTCTGCTGCCGTATGTCGTTGAGTTGGGTTATGAATTATTGATTCGCTTGGAGTTCACTAAAGTATCTAAATGGATTTTTTTTCTATTTTTATTTTACCTCTATTTGTCAAAACTTATCGAATCAAATGAAAAAGAATATAATTCTCTATCAAGGTGGACGCCGACGACAGTTATTTGTATGCCTTTTCTGTAGCCACTGCACATTAGGTAAGCGCACACGCTTTTTAATTATACATATAGGTACTGCGGACGAACGTAATGTCGATGTTTTCTTCTTATTCATGTATCTATTCTGAAATATTATAATAGTCGAGTTTTTATTCAAAAATTCAATCGCTATAAGAAAGTATGTTGTACTCAAAGATAAAAGTCTTAGCTCCTTTTGAATAGTGACCATCGGAATGCTTTGTTTTGCCGACTGCCATTGCTGCAGGCCTTGCCTGATTTGTGGCCATAAATTACTATTTTGCAAAAAAAAAAAAAAAACAATAATTGAAAACAATTGTTTTTCGATTTTACACCCTCTTGAAAATCCATTGTACCTGGCACCTTGTGATCCTTTCAGGCTCTAAATTACATCTGATTTTTATGACACTAGCATGTATTTTGTTTTTGTGTGTTTGTGCACCCTCTGTGGGTTATTTCCTATTGACGATCTCTTATGGCGCTTCTTAGTCTGGCAGTGCTCGGTAACGGCCAACCATTGTTTAGGTAAAAGATAGCTCCGTGAGCTTAGGATGAGTACCTACCAAAGGGAATTCCTTTATAACAAATTTTACTGCCACTCGAGAAAATCCCGCCCGCGATTTTTGGTCCTGTTTTTATGGCACCCTTAAGGTAAGGTATAGGTGCACTGCTTCACACGGTTTTGCTATTATAAGAGAATACCTATACATTTAGCATCAGCAGTTTATTCGTATGGTTCTTGGAAGACAAGGCTAGCAAGCACCTTGTGAATAAGAAGTTTTATGGTAAAAGAATAATTACACTTGTATCCTGCTGAGTTTTCGAGTGTTGTTTATTGTTCATTGTTCTTGGGATTGCATTTTACGCCTTCGCTCAATGTACGTTCAAGTGTCCATTCTCAAGTGGTTATTAAGCAGATTGCATTGTTATGTTTCAAGTGCGTTTTTGTGTATGGTGCATTATAATCTGAACGCATACTATTGTTAAAGTTGTAAAAGTTACGAAAAATCCCTTTAGGAGTATTGAAATTGAATGACCGTTTTTCTTAGACACTGCGCCAAGCAGCAAGCAGTTAAGGAAACTATTTAGAATATGTATGGCTGTTCTAGTGGCAGCTGGAAAATTCTTTATGAAAACAGTGCGGATTTTTGTTTTACATTACTGAATGGCACACCGACGTGTTATTTTCGGCTTAAGGGTGCGAAGTTACAAGGAAATAAATACATATAAAAAAACGGGTTAAAGATTGAAGAGTGTGGTGGCAGATGGAAATGTAATAAAATGTTTGTATTTGAAAATGTCATAATGGAAACTCAAAGTGAGTTGGGTTTTTTCTTATTTAGGATTTGATTTGATATCACAAAATCGTTTTGCATACTAATATTTAATTTTTATAATAATTAACCATAAATCAAATTAGAGCATTTTGAAATGCCATAACTTAACGAGTTAGGGGTACGTACTCAGAGGCATAATAAAATGAGTATTTTGGATAATTTGTTTTCGGCAATAATTTAATTTATTTTATGAAGCTGATCCCACTGAGTTATTCATATTTGAACAAAAAAAAAAATGGATCAAGTTATCAGACAAGTAGACCTTTGTACTACGTTGTAATGGTTCATCTAAATCAAACAAACAAAGAAAAATCATAAGTTTAAAAACATAGTTGTAGTATAGTTGTTTTTAAAAGAGTTTCCTTAATCTCGAGTTTTCAAGAAAAAATCATAAGTTTATTGTTACAAAAAATGTAAGCCCAATAAAAGGCAATACAGGCCCGCTAGTCCGCACACTTCAGTAGTCCGAATACCTTTATATTTCGACACTTTTATAATTTTGCCTCTACAGTCCGGACGGAGTATTAAACTGCGAACATAATTTCACTCCGTTCTATGGGCATTATGTTTGCTTGCATCGATTGCAACCAATCCATCGAGTGGTTCTTGAATGGTTATCGGCTATGTAAACATAGCTTCGAACAAATAACTGGTTAAAGTTTTCGTCTAGGAGCAGTATTACTTTTTCGGATCCGAGAGCCCCTTATCTAATTGTCGAAAATATCTCGGAACTATTCATTTAATGGACTTAAAATTTTTACGGAACATTTTCGAAAAATACTGTAAAAATATATACAAAAAAATCGAAGCACATAACTAAGATTTGTCATTAGGTACATGTTCCGTAGCTGCTACACCAACTCGCGCACTCATCTGATTGTAGGTGAATGAAAATTAAGTATTTTTACATTCATTAATAGGGCCCATACACCACACTCAAAGGTACATGCAAACAGGTGTTTGTGCATGCGAAATAAGGGTGTTAATTAGGGTTGTTTGTCTGTTTGCACATGCTGTTTGAATGGTTAAAAAAATTGCATCAACGACCTTTGACCACCACTTTTTGATTCATAGAGAATATTTTGAAGTCTTCCAACATAATAGTGCGGCCGCTGCCTAACGGCACCGTTTTTCTAGGAAACCATATAATGTGAATGGGAAATTTGTCGGTTTTATCTATGCAAGATTCATTCATCTGATTTAAACCCACATTATTAAGAATGAAATGAAGCGTTTGACTAGGGGTTAAGTGAAATTTTATAAAATTTTTAGCTAGTAAAGGTTTTTTGTGACAAACAACACAAATTTTGGTCTATTCTCTGATACTTTACTGTACTTTTTACACGAGTTACCTTTGGATGAAGGTGGTAAGTACACACTTTTGTTCCTTAGAATGAAAAATAACTTTAAACGCTTCTCAATCGAAACTTAAAATTTTTCACTTAACACCTTCTTAGTCGAGATGCTTTCTAAATGCCTTTCGGTTTAATCGTTCCGATTGCAAGTAAATTAAAATAACATTCAGTTTTCTAAGTATGAAACTCCACTTGCATGATGCTGTAACGATCAGAATTTGAGTGTTTCACAGACGTTCTAGTGCAGAAGACGAAAATAGCAGTGAATTATAAAATGAATGTGAAAAAACTGAGAATGAAACCATCATTGAAGGAATGCATTGAATTAGAAGTGACAGACAGGTCATACGTCATACTTCATACGTCATACGAAACTTTCTCGGTATATGACTGCTATCGAATGGCCTACGGCTTCACTTGTAGGTGCTCAGGTAGGCGCTGCACGTCATATAGGTCAACTGAATACAAATCAGATCAAATTGGTTTATTTACCAACATAATTTAACATTATTTCACTTTATTAAAGCCAAAAAATGCAAATTTAATAAAAATGTAGTTTTCGTTAATTTCAAATTTCTCAAAAACTAGAAGACAGAAAACAATATGGTTTTCTATGTTCCATTAGGGATTGATAAGGGCAGTAAATACAAAAAGAAAATTTAGTGTTTGGTTTTCCAATTCTGAAAAAGTCAGCCTACAATATGTTCTTTTAATTTTTAAAACTTTGAGTTTGATGGTAATTTTATCAAAAAATATTGAAACTATTGAACTATAAATATGAACGATCCAATTCCTGGCTTTCAAAACTGCTATTGCACTTTTTTGTAAGTGTTTTTTAATACACCGTTTTCCATTTTAAGTAATTTTTTTTTACATACATTGTCACTCACGCCTAAATGGGGCAAGCTAGACCCCCCTCCTTCCATAAAAAATGCTTGTATTAAACCCCTCTACCAAAAACAGTTTTCAATCGGCCCTAAGGTTATTCTTGGCTCTATCCCAAGTATCCAAAGTACAGAAACAAACCAAAATATTTGGAACTATTTCGATGTACATTAGTTTAGGTAAGTGTTAAAAAAACAAAAATTGTATGACAGGTACCGTTATATAATAAGATAACGGTACCTGTATCTTATTACATAACGCCGCGAGAAAAACACACTAAAAACACGAAAACACTAAAAACTTCTATAAAGTTTATGTTAGAAACTCTTGGAAGTTTTGTCCAGGTTCTCCAGGCTTGAATAAAGTTTTTATATAAATCAAGATAATGGGAAAGAGTTTGCTTCTGCTAAAAGCTTTACAGAAGCTCTAAAGAAGCCTTGGCCTGTATAACATTAAACAATTGTGCCTTTAGGAAATTTTAATTTTATTTATGTCTTCTTATGTCTTATGTCACCCACTGCTGTGATGTTGTTATCTTACTTTTAGAAAACGTTTAGAATACTTCGTAAAGAACACATGGAGAAGAAGAAGCAAGATTTAAATTACGTAAGTGATTTGAAATAGTTATTAGCCTGAAAAGTATATGTAGTCCGAAGCATATGACTTCTGTTGCTGAAATTAAAATTAATTTGGAAAATTGTTTTGGAATCAACAGAAAATATGTGTTGAGAATTTTTACAATGAAATCTCAGCCTTAAGGAAGAATTAACAGAATAATCTTTATTTCTACTTATTTTTCTTATTATCATTTTCAAGAAACCATGCACTTTTATAGTAGGCACCTTCTATTGGTAACTTAAGGTAGGGTTAGATTGCGTGTCCATTGGTCAAACAATAACCATTTCGCTGTTGGGTAATCTTACCCTTAATCTAATCGGTTTGACAGATTACTCGATGAGCGATGCGCAGCAAAAAAACATGCACGCCAACCATGAATTTGGCAACGTAGAACTTTAAAAAAGAAAAGAAAAAAGATTCAGATAGTTTTATATCCTACCCTATTCTTAGGGTAGACACATACCTAGTTTATGTACGATATTTTTTTCTTGATTTATAGCTAGGTATTTCATGGAATGCAATTGAAACAGACCATTAAGACAGTGAACTCCAATCAATATAGTTCATTTTGACTAGGTATTGGGTCTTTGTCGTTAGTCTCTTCCAGATAATATTGGTTTTTACTAAGAACTCATCACTTCAGTTGACTAAATGTGAGTGCTTCTGCACATCCATACTTCATAAACAAGTTAAAGAAAATGCTTGTGCCCATACCAGTAGAAGTTATTGCATTCAACACAAATTAAATAAGAATACAACAATCAGCTGAGATCAGATTGATATTCGAGTTATGTAACGTTAATTGATTATTACCAGACACAGACTTCATCAACGTTATTAACTTTATTGGTTCAAAAGAATTGCGAAACCATTCTGGAAGACGAAGAACTAAAAATTCGAATGATTTGTTGTTGTCGTTTATTACACGTTTAAACGCTACAGTATAAAACTATCTTTCCATTGCTTTCTGTAAAGAGAATGGTTTTGCGTTTTACTCTATCCAAACAAACAGAGTCAAGCCAAGCCAAGTCTCCTGGGACATGTGGATATGGATTCTGAATAAATATCTAGGAATTAATTTCGATTCTGACTACACATGTTAATGCGTAGACCTTGAAAGACCATTCTCCTGCTTGTTTCTAAGCAGGACGGAATGGGATACGAAAGAACATTTGAAACTATAATCGATATTCATCTATACAAATGGATCTGGAATGGATGGACTGTGGAATTGGTGCTGGAATCTTCTCAATATTCACAGCTCTATCAGGCTCCTTGATCACTGTGGTGTTTTCCTAGCAGAAGTCCTAGTAATCAGGGTGTCAACGATGGGCGAACCAAGGGATGATATTATCATATTTTTTGATAGCCAGACCGCTATAAAATCAGTATTTGCTATTGGTGTTGCTAAGCTTATTCGCCACTGACGGAGTCAAACTAAAGGGTGTAGGCTCAGAGCATAAGATACGTCTCTGCTGGTTTCCTTGAAACATGGCAACGAACGGACGGACGAACCGGTAAGAAAACGATCAGCATTGATCACTTCACCTGAAACATATCAAGGGTCTGTGGTCAAAATATAAAAAAATCCGGACCAACAAACTACTCTTCTGAGAAGCCATGCAATGAAACTTAATGTCAGGGGTGACGATATCTAAAGAGGCTGCGATATTTCTTTCCGATGTTTCCATATGTATAGGGTTCAGAGGACGTCCGGCTGGGTAGGAAAATTGGGTGATCGTGAGGAAAAAGAAGCTAAAGAACCACCTTACCCAGCCCTACCTAAATCCAACGCTACAAGTGTTGTATTTCTTTGATATAAAATAATAATATGTTTTAAAAACAATTAGGAAATAGAGAAAAGGAGGTATTAAGGATGTATCACTTTGTCAATGGGCAATAAAGAATGGAAGAAGGAAAAAACAAACATCACAATGACACACACACACCATTGATTGAATAGCCATATTCAAAAATATATGAAGAAGAATCAACAAGTACAGAAATGTATTCAATTTGATGACTTGTGAAGAATGCGTTATTGAAACAAGACAGCAGCGGTAACAATATTCTCTACATTCGTTGTAATAGATTGTTTTATTTTTCTCTTTCATTCTTCAAACTCGCTTATCAAACTCTCATCTCTTCAAACTGATTAATTTTTGAAATAAAAACGAAAAACCTTCACTGTTGCATGCTGTTTCTACTATTAAAACAAAGTAAACAGGGCCCTAAAATTTTAATTAAGTACAAGCTAGTTGTGGAAAATAATGTTATATTTTCACCAAAATGATATAAAGGTCCTAAACGGGGTTTTAGTTTTTGGAAAAAAGCAGATCAAGAAAGATGCCGTGCAGATCGACAATTACTTTTGAAGTACCTCTGTTCCTTAGTGAAATTCATCGTTACGTTGTCAATGAAGCCTTTAGCTGTGTTGAAAGGACACCTGACACCGCCATCCTCGCTACGTGTCCACGAACCTAGCACCGTTTAAGTGATTGGTGCCGGATTTATCTAAGTCCCAGAAGGCATTTGCTAACATTCCCTATTAGATTGGAGTTGATTACCTTGAATGCTGCCTAGCTGTCTACACAGAGGATTAATTCCGTACTTGGTGTACCTTAAAGTGTATGAGCAGCCTTCTTAACATGCATAAATAAGCTTGGAATTCACTGCATTGAATTACTAGAAGACTTCTGCTACTGTTCCCCTTTCCATCTTCGAAGCATCTGTAGGGAAAGAAATAAAATAGTAGCTCAAGGTAATCGGAGGTAAGTAGATTCTTTTGGAACTGTCTCTTTCTTTCTGGTGACAACGGCTCAATAGCACAAAAGGGTTTCAGCTGATGAAAAATAACTGGTCAGCATGTCATACCCGAGGGGCCCGCTTTTATAAAATTATAACAAACAGCTCCATATCAATAAATTATCCAAATTTGTTTTCTTATAGCAAAGTCCAGCCCTCCATTACCTACCTATCTGTAAAGCTGGAAAATGATACAAATTATTCCCCTCTTCACACAAGTGATGCTCGTTATATTTTCAAAAGCCACTTATTCAGTGAATCGCATTTAGCTGACGAAATAAAAAAAAAGGATCACAAACAAAAAACCACAGATTAAAAAACTACAAAAAGTTGCATTTGAAATAATTAAATTTCCATTTATTTTGAAAATAAATTAAAAAGTTATTTAACTACACAATACAGTTCACTCTGGTCACACTATTCCTAAGCTTGTTTTCTACATTTCTTGCCCACTGGCTAACAACCTTCCACCTTCTCTACTCGATCTCCTACACAAATCTGTTGATCGTCTCGTGTCGTTTAATCAATGTTTTTCTTTGCTTAGCATTTGTGGAGTAAATTGCCTCCAATCGTTACGTTTTCGTCCATATTTGACAGAACCTAAACCATTCCCTAACCCCCTCTTCATGATACTGTAAATAGGTACTATGTACATAACTCTTGCGTTTGTAAACATAAATATGTGGAATACAAAAAAAAATAACACAAAATCAGAAAAAATAAACCTGACTGTTTCAATTCGGAAGCCGATTGGAGCTGTTTTTTTTTTTAAATTCGTTTTAATATTTTTACTCTCGAGATGTTTAATTTGGTTACGGCATTAAAAAAACGAAAACGAAAATCAAATATTTACTTCGCAGCAAAAAGAGCAAATCGAAAAACAAAGCTGCGAGTAGTTCAAGACTGATTTACTTGTCGTTTTCACTACGCGTTGCTTTTAAAGTCTTTAAGTTTTAAAAAAATGGGTTGTCTCTGACATATTCATAATATGGTATCGTGGAAATGAGTGAAAAGCTACAACTCTTATCACTATCACTTTTTCTTAAGAAGAGTGTTATGTAACGAACTTTTACAATATTTTAACTCAATGTTAACAATTTATTCTTCTTTTTTAACTCTGTCAGCACTGTCATATCATACTTCAGAGTAAAGTAAAAAACTTTATCCTTAATTTAAAAGGTTTTTATTGCAGATTTTGGTTATTTGTGAGCTTCGCCTCTTTCGTGTGAAGAGCAAATACGAAATTTCTCATTTTCTTCAATGAAATTTGGATTTATTCCCATATTTTCTTAAATGAAGAACGCAGTTTTCATGTAGTATTTTTTGCATTAACAAAAGGTTGTTCGTTGAAGAAGAGATTGAAGAAAGGAAAATATCAAAGTTTAAATTGCGAAAAAGTGTAGCACATTATTTAAAATAAAACTATTTGATGCAGTAAACGTTTCTGCTTGTTTTTACCACTACTCAAATGTATTAAGTGCTGAAAATCGTGATTTTACAGGAGATAGTTCTTAAGGTTTTGAATTTGATATTCTATGGCGGTATACATTATATTTAGGTTGTTTTTTGTGAGTTTAATGCGGACTTCTTCTTCTCTCTTTTTGTCGACGAGGTTCTCGTCATCCTTATTAGTGCGCATGTTGTTTCCGCCTTGTTTTTTTTAGAATGCGTTCTATGATCTGGAGGCTTTTTCGTATTTTTAAAGATCTAAAAGTTTGGTGAACCCTATGAAGTTAAATATTTTAATATATCGGAAATGTTTTTTAGTGCTAAGTTCATTTGTATAATAAGCTTACTTTCTGAAAATGCAAATGAAATTAAACAAGTTTGGCCAAAAGCTTTTTTTTTTTTTGAAAATGTCAAACAGCGTTTGGTTATTTGTGTCCCGCAAGTCAATTTAATTTACTTCCCTTGTAGTTCCGTATTATAAGTGGAGGCAGAAAAGCGCCTTATCGCACGGCAAATCAATATCGGCCAAGAAATCAGAGGGGCTAAGTTTAGGGCGCTTCTTGGTGACATGCGTGGTCATTTGAGCACGGCTTTCGAGTCCTCCTTCTTGGAATGGAAAAGTGACGGGTTTATGGGCTTTAGTTCGAGTGGTACCATTGCATGCTGATAGTTCCTACGTGATCTAAATATCAACTAGGACTGAAAAGAAGTTACTTAAGAACTTTAATTGGCCTTGTCACCAGTCCTCTCAACGATCATCTTATAATTATTAGGGTTAGAAACTCGGGCATTTGTGATGTCAGGAAAATGATGAAACGGCATCACACTTTATCTGTAAATGTCAGGCTTTTGCAAGAACCAGACTGGCTATCCTTGGCAAACACTTCCTTTGGTTCTAAACCAGATAGAACAAGCCAACTTGTTATTCTATTTCCTTTGTGAACTAACAGTTCTGTTCTAAATGTGGGTAGCCTTTGCCGAAGTACAGTGGACCACCAGGTCTAAGTACGTGTTGTCTTCAGATACAATACAATACAATACAAGTCGATACTTTAATCAAAACCAAAATTGACAAACTCAATGCCACTTCTGACTTTTTGTGACCTGCAAAATAGGTGCAAATTTTCATGTTTTCGCCTCACCAGAAACTTATTTGTTACCTTGTGTTCCATCAGAGAGTAATTGACTTAACTTAATTTATTGCCAAATATCATTAAAATTAAGTAGGAACTTTTATAAGAGAAGACAAAATTGTCACCAATAAAATATTTTGTATTCAGTTAAGCTTGGCTGCGTAGTGTATAGGTAGAAGCTTTTGAATATGTATGCTCTCTACGTCTGCTGAGGCAATATCTGGCTATGTACTGCATTTATGTGTCTTGTTTTTTTTTCTGTCACGATCATATCGCCATCAGATCAGATCGGTTGTTGACTGTAGTATGTGGTCGTAGTAGAGTTGTAAAACGGCGAGAGCGAAAGGCTAAAAAAGAAAACGAAGACGAAGGAGAAGCAGAAGGAAAATTAAGATGAACTGAAACCGATTGGATTAAATAGAATTTTTTTGAACTCATTATGGGATCGGGTTGGTTGGTATTGCCCAGCCTCCCCTCTACTATGCACGGGCTCCTACAAACATCACACAGACTGGTCTACAGAGAATCTCTCGATAGTCTTGTTCTTGTTGCTCTTGCTGTACGTTTTGTTGGGGTTATGGTTGCCATGCATCTTCGTTTTCGAGTACATTTCTTTTTTTTCTTACGTTGATTTTATATTGTCCTCTATTCTGCCGTTCATGATGCAATACATACATACATATATCAGATACATACTAAACATAAACAAAGTAACAGTATTAGATTGATGAATTTTACTAATTTTGGTGCAGCGCTTTACTTTAAGCTTACTAAAATCTTAACTTCGAGTCACAATCAAAAGGAACTTTTAGCCAGGTTATATTTGGTTCGGGTATTTTTACCTCTTAATTCTATTTCGGGAAACGCATAGCGCTTCTATACGTTATATAGAATGTTCTATATTAATTTCAAGTAATGTGCATTACGTGTTTTAAAACTTAAAATCTGACTTTGGCTACCTGCAATCTGCAAGTGACCATTTATTGAGCGGCAAATTTCGAGTTATATATTGTAGAAACGTCGTTGTCAGGTGCTGATCGCGGCAGTGTGGGTTACAAACAAGAAGTTTTAACATTTTTGTTCTATTAATCTTAAGTTTAAAGATTTGGTATTTTTTTACAAACTATTGTCGGTAACGTTTCTATTTTTGTAATCTTGGAACCTATCCTGCCATAATGCAGGAATGCTTTAAACTTCTGAAATTAATATTTCCATTCCAATTTTTACCATCTTTATTCACACCAAAATAATAGAACAGAATTGAAAGCTGAGTTACGCCGCTCTGCCGCTTAGCAAAGTCCCTTGGCGCAACCACAACCATACAATTTCATACGTTTTGCATTGCTTTTGCTTAAAAGAATTATTTCATCAGTTCACAATGAACGACGAAAATTATGATGGCTCTCTCTAAATTTCGCGACTGAATAAGATTATCATGGCTAAATAAGATTATCATGGCAACTCTAGTTGGGGGTTCTTGTTTCTGCCGCCACCACCACCGCACCGACACTGTTGATTTGCCGCTAATATTGTTGTTGCATGTACATACTCTCATCAAGTCTTAGTATTGCTGCGAGCGACACGAGTTTTGGGGTTCGGTTCGGTTCCAATGTGTGCTGGTGGTATCGTGGTGTGCCGCCTCTGAGTTGTATTGCGTTCGTTTTTAGGACTAGTTCTCTGGTCGATTGTTTGCGTTTAGTATGCTTTATAGTTCTAAAAAGATATCACGATCGTTCGACAGTCTACATGCGGATTATTGAGTTTATATTGTATTTTTTTTTTAATTTTTTATTTCTATCGAGAAATGTTTTCTTGATTTGACGGGTGATCTCAAAAAAAATAATTTTAATACTATTTTTTTGTGCGAAAATCAAATTCTAATATGAATTTTAATTTGTTAGAAGTTTTTCTGCCACTGGTGTAGCATGCGAAAGTGATCAAAGTGCTATAAAATAGAGTCCAATAGAGTATCACTTTAATTTAAAAAGTGTCATTGTGGCTTTGTTCCTTCCCGTCTGGCATCCTCCAATCAAAAAAAAAGTGATATTATGCAAAAAGCCAGACAAAATCGATAAAAGAATTAAGAATAAAATATATGAAAATCATGTGTGTGTTGTTGTTTTTGAGATTATAATATAGCTGTACAACATTATACAATCAATGATAACAATACTAAACGGTAAAAAGTGTATTAAAAAATGTTCACAACCCAGTCCGACTGGACCGGCATTATTATCTGAAAGGAGTCATCGAGTGGGCGCAGACTTCTGAATCAGACATCAAATAAATTGAGTAAGTTTCAATTTTATGATTGTTGTTCATATATAAATATGAATATGAATATTTAGTAGGTTCGAAATATCTGCACACATATATGTGCGTTTATAGCTGCTCTATCTAGTAAGATCTTAATTAGTATGAAATTAAAATAAATTAATTCTTTGTTCGGGTTGAAGCTCAGGTCAGTGTGCGGAATTATATAACACTTTGTTCTGATAAATAAAGAAAGATTTCAGATGAACCTATTATCTCATGTTTTCATGGGAAATAAAAAATGTTTAGATTATTTAGTTTTAGTTAAGACATTGTTTTTTTTTTTTTTGTTATGTCAATAAATACTGTGAATAAAGTATTAGCTAAAGAAATAGCGTAAACAAATGATAGATAAATAAACGTGTACGGACGTAGGTACTTAGTAGCACGGCCGGATTAGTCCCGTATAAAAAAAAAACTTGGCCTTTATCTTGGGGCTCTCTTTTTTCTTGTTGACTTCCTAAAACTGATAGGCATAAAGCATAGGCACACGTAAATTGTAGGAATATCGTTTTTGATTTATTATAAAACACAAAGAAAAATACAATAAAATCATTTTTTTTAGAATCAGTCAATAAATTTATATAGGACATCATATTTTAATTGGAAAAACACATCAATATTTCTATTGAGAAAATCAATGGTAACTTTTTTTTGGCTTTTCTGGTTTAAAATAGGCCTTTCAACTGTGATATTATTTATTCATCAGCAAGATTTTGGATGGACTTTTGATACTTTGCCTTACTCGCATATGATTGTTTTCTTCACAATTTTTTTTTCTTCAATCTAATTTATCAGAAAGTCTAAAAGCAATTTTAAAATTTCAACTACTCGTGTGCAATTCTGAAAAGTACTTAACTCATATTTTCTTCGTAGGCAATTTTTTGTATACGTATAGTCTAGTATATCAGAAGATAGTGTAACAAAGGAAATGGACGCAAAGTTATCTCAAGCTTAAACAAATTATAAAGACTGATATTAATTACAAAATCAAGCCTATTTCTACGTTTTTTTCAAACGTGATAGGCTTATTTTTTGCTCCTTTATTATAAAAATACTGAATAGAGTTTTAATATTGATCACGTGACGAGGTGCCCGAGAACAAAAAGTAAACCAAATTCTTTATCTTATATTATATTATAATTATCTTCAAACAATTTGATTTCGTATGAAAAATTTTCTAAAGAAAAAATCCATAGAAACACAAAACTTTTATCTACTTTCCATTGTATGCATAATATGGCGGTGTGGGGAAATGATTTTAATAAATACTTTCATATTTGAGTTAAGTTATTTCAATTTAAGTAAAGTTATTTCCCGTTATGCATAGTATAACAAAAAAATTCAAAAGGATTCCTGAAAATCTGAATTTTTTAAAAACAATTACTTTTTGTAAATATATTCGTTTTTAAAAAAATCAAATATCATGGTAGTTCCTCTGATAAGTCTTTGAAGAGAAAAATTTGTGTTGAAGAATTTTGATACACTCGACAAGAAATCGGGAAAAAATCTTTGAAACAAATGTCGCTTAGTCGTCGGTTTAATGATTAAATGGTTTCAAATTTTGAATGACTGAATAATTGAAGGACTTGTGAAATACTATTTACTTGCAATAGGTTTAAAATTTATTTGTATTCTTGTATTAAAGTCGGACTCATATACATTTTTTTACCGGAGATCTTAATAAATCCTTCTCTCATTCTGCTTCTCTTTTTTTGATTTTATTCACCTTATATTTGCACTCTTTTTCACCAAAATTTTAACATACATATATGTTTAATAGTTACTTTTAAGAACTATCGAACACGTTTCAAAAAAAAATTATTAAATTCGAGGTTGTAAAAATTTAATTTTAAATGATTTTTTCACTGTACCTTGTAGCCTTAGTTACTAGAGGCTTCAAAACCACACGTTGAGCTAGTAACTATAGGGACGCCATCTAACGTTTTTTTTTTTTTTCAACAAGTGCTTATTTCGCGAATGGTAACACTTAGCTCATGTCAGATTTGACAGATAATTAGTTTTATCCTTCCGCTGAACGAATATGGTTGTGTATGCGCTTGGACAACGCTGGGAAATATTGCGGCATAATTGGGCCATTTTTCATTTGTTTTTTTTTTAAATGAGCAAGGAGTGGCCGTTACAGTCAATGGCGATCGTTATCGGGCCATGTTGAACGAATTTTTGTTCACAAAAATTAAAGAGGAGGATATTGGCAACATTTGGTTTCAACAGGACGGCGCTACGTGCCACACAGCCGAAGCTACACTCGATGTTTTGCGCCCTGTTTCAAAAAAAAAATAAGTTATTTGGCGGACCCTATAGTAAGCCAGGAACTAGAGACTTCTAATGCTTCTTAATTTGAACAGTTTCGACATCTCCACAAGTGATGATCGACTGTATAAGGCTATCATAGATCTTATGGAAACTGATTCATGTGGTTAATGTAGGTTGACTGTCCGAGAAGGTACGGATATCTCTCGTAGAACTTTTTTTTTTGTGTAAAATAAAAAAATGGGGGTATGGTGCCCAGGTAGGGTGGGTTTTGACAATAATAATGTTTTAATAATGCAGGAAATGTTAAAAACCTCGTTGAATTTTAAAAGTCCAGTAAAGAGTTATGACTTCTTACATAAGAGTTATAAAACTACGTTTCAGCTTTCCTTTGAAATGCATCTTTCTTAAAACATTTCCATTTATTTTGCCACCACTGTATGGCAGCCTTTCCCAAAAATTTACAGCAATGCAAAAACCTTTCAGGGATCTCTGATAGGATTCGATTCGGTTAGATATTTATGCAAAGGATTTACATATAGGCATAGTTAAAATTGATAAAACTAGTAAAAAATGTTGATACTAAAAGCTTCTTTTTGCTAATGAGTGTGAGACTCCAATAAAAAATTTCATACAGCCCTTCACTGAACAACGCTTATTTGCAAAATAGTAACTAAGGAAGATCTCATATACGTATGCAATTTTACAATCCAAATTTGAGTCGCGACGCCTGCTAGATTTCACAAAAGCAACAATTCAAACTTTGAACAAATTTAATAAAAATATTAGACACATACCTAGCTAGTAGCTACCCACATAAATGTGGCCTAACATTCTCTCAAACTTCTATATAATAGATTAACCTACCCATCTTTCCTATATGTTATTCAATAGATAAGAACAAATGTCTTTAAATTGCAGCATTGGTTGGTATTACATTTAAAATCCAACAAGTATAAGTAAACAAAATAAAGCAAAAAAATCATTCCCAAACCCGACGGGCTTTACTCCAAAATGACCTTGACAGTGAGTATGGTGAGAGAGTACAAGACTAATGAGAAGAAAGAAGAAACTCAGGTTTTGGCCATGCGAGCAACTTCAAGTTGCTTTAAAACTATAACCCCAAATGTGAGAATATACCAACAAAAGCGACAACGACGAAGTCGACTTAACGTACATTCGGCTGGCCAAGCAACATCCCAGCAAACATGGATGGATGTCTAAACGCGCATAGCAACTTCACGTAAACGAGAAATAATTCTTTAAATGGTTTTCATATTTCTTTCCTTTTTGTCGTCGTCGTTATCGTTTGTCTTTATCTACTATATTCTCAAAGCTACTGCTCTTCCAATGCAGCGACAAAAATACAACAAATTCTTCTACCTTTTTATAGGTAGGTAGGTATACGCTTCTTGGTCTTCTTTATCGGCTTGCTTCATTTAGGATTTAAAAATAAAAAATACGAGCATAGTATTACTATTAACTATCATAATATTACGTTACGAAGCCACTTGTATGATGTTTACTACTAGGCCAGCCAGGCAGCCAGCCAGCATGAGTAATGGCCTGAACTGGAGAGGAGGAGGTGTACCGCGTGTACAAGTGTTCTATACGATAGCGATAACTACAAATACGGGCATTGAGGTGGGTAGATGAATCCAGCAGATATATACATAGATAGCTGGACAGGTACCAGTCCTACCTAATCCTAATCACAATAGTAGAAGTACCAGTTTCAGTTGTAGCACTTCAGCCAGCCGTGGTCTTTTACGTTTGTTTCTGTTGTTGTTGTTTTTTGTCATCGGCATCTTACCTTACCATCTCTCTGGTATCCAGAAGTCAATGTACAATATAGCAGCAGGTAGAAGAAACCCGATATAAAAGAAAGAAAATAAAATATAATAAAAACTCGAAAACTATAATACTCCCCAATCCTATGAGTGTGTGTTCAGTTCAGATACTATGCGTACACACAAATTCCTTTGATAAAGTATCAGACCGGTTAGGGTAGATATGACGCAGCAAAACGTAAAATGTTCGTCAATCCAGAGTTGTACTCATAGCCGGCTATGGTGCCATATAGGTTGTGCTCTTGGTCTTGGTCAAATGATAGTCAACACCGAGTCAGTCTCTAAAGCGAAAGAAGATATGCAAACAAAACCGGCTTTTCGAACGAACAAACGAACAAACGAATGAACGTGGTCGTCGTCGCTTCGAGTAGAAGACGAAAACTCTACACCGAAGAAGAAGTGCTGGATTTTTTAGGTAGCATACCAAATCTGTACAATCATGGAGTTGGGGCGAGTAAGCAGATACTATTGATGACAATGACTATTGAAAATTACTTCAAATGAGTACATACCTATAAGTTCGAACAAATTGTGTACACACAAAAGAAATTATGTACCTTTGTATGTAGGTCCATGTTACACGTACATCAAATGTCTTAAAATAATTGCTTTCTTATAATTTTTTCTATGTGACAAAAAAAAAACACCCATTTGTAAGATCAACTCTATTAAAAAATCCCTTTAAGAACGTTATCATTTCATGAACTAAAAATCCCCAGACGTACTCGTAGAAGCAATCTAAATATACACGCTATCTTGCAAATTGAGTTAAGTTTCTACTTTGTAACAATGAAACCGCAGTTATTTCCTTCGATAAGCTAGGTTTTCATTCAATTTACATACAAACTTATCCTCTCAAATATATATTACATTTAAACTCTGCAAATTTCACTGAAAAAATTCAGACAGTTCGCAAAGTTTTGCCTTTAATAAGAAATATCTAGCAAGAAAATGTAAATGCACGTAAAAATAAATAAATATTAGGCATAAACGGCCCATACAGAACCTAAAACCTAACTTCTCCAACCATTGTGTGTGCGAAGTTATATTTTTGACACGAATGGCGGGACCTACAGTTTAATGCAGATTCCGAACGGCAATTTATTTTTGAGAAGCTTCTCATGACATTTCTTACTCTTTGATGTTTGTCAGACGTTCGCAAGAGGTGGGGCAGCGAATAAAAACTTTCGGGTGGTACAGGTCGGGATTTGATTTCCAAAGCACTAACCACCTTAGCCGCTGCACCCACAAAAGTAATCAAAAACTTACACAATTAAATATTGTATACAGTATTATTAAATCCTAAGTACCTTAATAACAGAGCTAAACAATCATTTATAAGAAGTCAATGATGTTTTTAAACCTATTTATTGCATTAATAATTTACGCTGTTTTTTATATGAAAAGATTTATTTACGGTGCTATAGTTTTGTTAAAAAATAAGCAATTTTTATAATAAAGGGTGATTTTTTAAGAGGTTTAGAACTTTTTTTTAAAAAAAAACACAAAAAATTCGAAAAAATGAATGAAATATTTATTTGAATCGATAGTTTGAACCTTGCAATTTAATGTTTAAAGATAATTTCATGCAAATGTTGACCGCGGCTGCGTCTCAGGTAGCCCATCCGCTGAGTCCAATTTTGGCATACTCTTTCACACATATCGGCCGGTATCTCACGAATGAATGCATGGATGTTGGCTTCCAGTGCGTCAATCGAAGCGGGCTTGTCCCTATACACATTAGCCTTGGCATACCCCCACAAAAAATAATCTAATGGTGTCAAATCGCACGATCTAGGCGGCCAATTGACCGGCCCGAAACGTGAAATTAACTGTTCACCAAACTCGCCTCGCAATTTCGCCATTGTTTCGCGTGCTGTGTGGCATGTGGCACCGTCTTGTTGAAACCACATATCATGCAAGTCAAGAACTTCCATTTCGGGAAAAAAAAAGTTTGTTATCATCGCTCGGTAGCGTTCACCATTGACAGTAACGCTGCGATTCGCATCATCTTTGAAGAAATATGGCCCAATAATGCCGCCGGCCCATAAACCGCACCAAACAGTGGCTTTTTCGGGATGCATTGGTAGCTGTTGCAATGCTTCTGGCTGATCTTCACTCCAAATGCGGCAATTTTGCTTATTTACGTACCCATTCAACCAAAAATAAGCCTCATCGCTGAACACAATTTTTCGATAAAAAAGCGGATCCTCGGCCAGCTTTCCAAGAGCCCATTCACCAAAAATTCGGCGTTGTGGTAGGTCGCCTGGCTTTAGTTCTTGCACCAGCTATATCTCAAAAGGCTTAACGCCCAAATCCTTCCGCAAAATTTTCCACGTAGTGCTGTAACAAAGGCCTAACTGCTGGGAACGGCGCCGAATCGACATTTCGCGATCTTCTGTCACACTAGCTGATACGGCCGCAATATTTTCTTCAATACGCACAGTACGTAAACGTGTTGGTGGTTTAATGTCCAACAAAGTAAATTTGGTGCGACATTTGCTCACAATCTTCCGAATAGACTGCTCAGAAGGTCGAGAATGCCGATCATAAAATGGAAGCAGCGCGCGATGAACATTTCGAACCGAGCACGAATTTTGATAGTAAAATTCAATAATTTGCAAGCGTTGTTCATTTGTAAGACGATCCATGGTTAAATTGCAAACCAAACTGAAGCTGTTTGACAGTGACACAAGGTACTAAACACACGTCAGCTGTCAAAACCAGTGTTGCCAAAACCAAACCAGCTAAAAAATCACCCTTTACAAACCCTTAAGCCTCCAAACCGCCCAAACTTGTTTTTTATCTATTCAGTATTAAGAGTAGTTATACATCATTTTCACATTCAAGGACCATAACTTGAGTTGGGTTGAATATATACTCCCTACAATACCAGGAGTATCGGCATACTGGAGGTTAATACTTTCTTCAAACACCTAAGTACAAATGCTCATATAATAAGAATTATTAAATTTCTTTGTGCTTTAGTTGTGTCCGAATTTGTAACTATGATGTTGCCTGGCAAATGTTTTATTTTTTTTGTTTTTGTCAGAATAAAATCAGATAAATTTTTCAAAATTTTGTTTTCCACTCTTAAATTCACAAATTGTTTTAACCAATAGTTCTAAAGTTATAGTATTTATAGGATTTATGCCCTCACATCGGACATTTTAACTCAGAAGAATTATTATTATAACTTGAGTTGGAGTGAAAATAGATCCCATAATAACCCTTTGTATTCGTCATACCGTCAGAAGATTGAACTTTAAATCAACTGTAATACTGTTCGTATGTCCTTAAGCCGTTTGGTGGAGTTTGATGAAATTTTGCGTGTTTATTCCTTGTTGTGCGTCGAACGATCTTAGTCTAGTTTGTTATATTTAAGCTTTTCAAAATGTAATAAATGTGGAAATACATGGACTATTACGTATAGTCCTACCTAAGCCCTTACCCCAAGAAATTTTAAACTTGGCATAGAAGAAGGAATTAGAAATAAAAAAGAATGAAGCTTTACATTGATAACCTTTTTAATATTCATAGGAATTGAGCAGAACTTTATGAAAATACAATATTTATCCTTTATCAAATTATTTTAACAAGGATGTATTCCGCTGCCACCGAAAATAACACATAACCCTATTGAAGGCATGCGACAACTTGGTTTTTTTTAGCGAGCTCATAAGCTATTGCTCAAAGGTAACCAAAGAATGTTTTTTCAAGCAAAAGTTCAATAAGTTCGTTTTCTTAAACAGCATCGAAAACTGTCTTAAGCCATCCCTTTTTGGTTTTAGTTGTGTAATTTTTAGTACTTAAATGAAGATAGTTTTTGGAGACTTAATTTTCTTACTTTAAGATAACCCATTTCAATAATTTTATAGCGCCACTAGCTTTTCGCATTCTCTTTGTCAATGTGGTGACTCTTGAAGTTGTTAGAACGCAAGTTCGGACCATCTTTTAAGAAAACAAATATCTACTGAAAACTAAATCGAAACCAGACCGTCATGGGGCAAAACGGACTATAGACTGTTCCTAATACAATGTTTTATCAAAATAAGATTGTCAAACATTTTTTCTGTACAAAATAAGATAGTTTAACTTTTTTTCTTTACAAATCCAGTAAAAAGAACTAATAGCGAGCAATGCCATCCCATTAAGTTGGATGGCTGGATTTTTATTGCAAACTGTCCAGTTTTTTAGGAAATTGTCTGCTTTCATGATTTTCTGATTTAAACTAAAACCAACTTCACTCTATGTTTCTAAATATGAAACTAATGAACGCGTTCGCAAATTAAGCTTTTAATTAGTTGTGACTATTAAAAATGTAAGCCAAAAATTGGTTTGGTACATTTTACCCTCTGTTTTGGACTTTACTTCTTCTTCTTTCAATTTGCCGACGAGATTATGATCAGGAATCAGAAATGTCCCACCTTTACTACATCCCTACTGGTTAGGCCGTGGTGTCTGATCTACCTCAACAAATACAATTCAGCAAGATTCATTCACTTAGTTTCGAAATAAATCTTTTAGGAAAATCAAATGCTAGTGTTGGTACATTTTTGTAATGCCGCAACACGTACAATGTGCACGCTACTGTTATTTTGTTTGATATGTCTTTTATGCCACCGGTGATCTCCAGTCGTGTCAATCTATGCGCTCACATGTAAACTTGCAGGGAAGCATCAAGAATACTTCGCTTACTTTCATAGTCGACCAATGATCTGTTGTGCTTATTTATTTGATTACTTGTTATTTACTTTAGTCTGAGAACATAATAGATATGAAAGTCAAACTCACATAACATAAGTGTTCGTTCTATATGGAAGGTTTGTTGCTGTCGCAAAAATACAACGAGGAACAAGTGATATTCGGCAAAGTAAGACGGTGTGTCTGTGTTAAAAAACGGGCTTCAGCTTTAAAATGAGATATATATTCGACCTATCTGCTTGCCTTATGAAAAGCAGCTACTCCGAGCGGGGCAACAAACATGCTTATTTCTAAAATTTTAATGTGTTTTTTTTTATTCAAATGTATCTCTTCAGGTTCTTTGTGCACTTCTGTGTCATTGTTGCCTAACTTTATGCTGCGCGCTGAGACACTATTGCGACAGCGTATTGGGAGTTTTGATTTCAGCGTATGGTATTGTTAGCATTGCAACCTAAGCAGATATTTCCACTGACAGAAGATCCGTTTGGGAAGCGCTGATATTTGAGACTCTGATCAATACAATGTTTTTGTGTTTAACCAATAGTTTCATGAGGAAGCTTCGTATTCTAAGGAGCACTTTCTTTTCTAAAAAAAAAATTAAATTCTATTTTATATTACAATTTGATTTATTTTATCAAGTAAATTCATTTGGATCAATCTACTTAAACCTATTCATAGTTTGTCCTGACCGATTGACTGACTCAACAACGCACAGCCCGAACCGTAAATAACATCCTCCAAATTCGAATAGAGGACAATTCAGTGGCAAACAATTATTCGATAAGTATTTTAACAACTGTTGAATCTTTTTCATGAAGATAATACTCGATATTATCGATATTTTCCACTGGCATAGAATTAATAGGCTTATCGCTGCCAATTAATTTTTTTTAAAAATTATAAGACGTAGGTACATGGAACGATGGTCATTTATTTATTTGAAAAAAGAAATGTAAGCTTAAAATCTCAAACACCTTCTACGTTATATTAGTAAAAAAAAATTCTATCAACTACAACTAAATGTTTCAAAAACTATTACCCACCATTCAGTGATAAATGTATGTCAAAAACATTCAAGCTATTCGTTTATTCCTCAGTTTATTTACACAAAACATATGATAAACAATTCAATTCATTCATCCAAAAGTATACACATTTTGCTTACGTTATTCTTTAATTTAGTGCAAGCTTAAATTGATTCAACAAAGGAGCGAAACTAACAAAACACCACCTGGATTTAGACATTAAGAGTATTTTCGAAAAACACAAATTTTCTGGTTGCTGATGGTGTACGTGCTATTTATAACAAAAAAAAAGGTGCACCTTAGTTGCACATACATAGTATATCTTCGTATAATTCTTTGTTCATTTGCGTTTTCTTTTCGAAACTCTATAGAAAAATATACTAATGTACATATCTATGTTTGTTTAAATGATCTTTTTTATTTCATTCATGTATAACTTTAACATAGCGCTAAATGATTAATTCAACTCCAGCAGGTTGTGCTCTTAAAATAGTTGCTACCCGGGCGCGATGGGGCCGAATATTCTCTCCCGCTGCTGGCCAACATGCTAATGTTGCTGCATTTATGAACTTGCGTCAGAATTCAATCAAATTTTTAAAATCACATCGACTCTGCCAGCCACACATCTAATACTATAAAGTATAGATCTTGCTTGCTACACATGTGGCACACGGAGTACAAATAAAATGGAAATGGAATTTTAAATTCAAAAAAAAAAAAAAAAAAACAACAACGAAATATCTTATCAGCGCTAATTAAAGTTTACACAGATACTCTTTACCTATTTGTCGGTTTTTTTTTTGTGTTATGTTGTTTTACTTGTTTATTTTTTTTGTATATTTTTGTTCTTCTTCTAGTCTTTTATTCGTCTTTTTGCTCATTCTTTTTTATTACTTAATGTTCTCTTTTTCATTCTAAATAACGTATGATAACCATTGGGAAAATTAATTATAATTATTGTTTAGGTAGCTTGTTACGAAGTGGGAAGCGCGAGTGTTTGAGTAAGTGGGGTAAAAAGGGGGAGAACAATTTAAAATAAAAAAAGATCATTCATGTCATGCATGTATTCGAATGCATGCATACACAGACTTAATTGTATGATAGATTGATATTTTCCAGACCCTCGATGATTAATTGCTTTGAATCTAAGCGAATATGGCGCGTATTAAACGGTACTAGATTAGCATTAAGTGAGAATTATGAGCGATGATAAATGGAGGTGTGTTCGTTTAATTTTTATTTCTTTTTTTAGATTCAATCAATTTGGTTTTTTGTTTTGTGTGGTTTTATAAGTTCCAATCTAATCTCTGCAGTTTGTATTTTTCCATTCATTATTGTAGCACTTTTAACAAAAATGTGAAATAATACAAAGTATGATCGGTCTTATCGAAACTGAACAACTATTGCAATATTGATGAGGGAAACCCTCGGAATTTCATTTTTTTATGTTTATGTTAATAAATTACGCTTAATACAGGTAAACAAATAACCATACATGAGATTTCTACAGAAAGAATACAAAAAATGGTGGATTTTTTTTAATCGTATAAATTTAGTAGGTTAGTTTCGGTTGAAGTTTAAGATTAACATTTGTGCGATAAGATTTCGGGCAAATAGGTTTCGCAGCTGGCTTGAATAAATCTAAATCTGGGAGTCTGGTTGTTGAGCAGCTGTCCGCTATCTCTTATCGGCGTCGACAAGTGACGTCTCAACAGAAAATACTTCAAGGGTGTTAAATCAGAAGATCTTGAGAGCCAAATTAAAGGCGCATTAAATCGAATGTTTCCAATAATAAATAAATTGCGCTGAACAACATTTTGTCGTGAATTGACGATGTTGAAATGGCAAACCTTACCGGACACAAAGCAGATGTCAGTCTTCAAATTGGTTATTGCCAGCAAATTTGACCAAATATTGATAGATTCTTCTTTAGTCAGTCGAGGGATGGAAAGTGCCCTAAAAACTGTTTAAATCGTAGCACATCTATTCCCTTTTTTATACTTTCCTCAAGTTTTGAAAAATTATCTAGAAATGATTGTATACGTATCTGTTAAGAATTACATCAAATCGTAGGGCCGTGTCAAAATATATCTTTGCACACACAGTAAGCACAGTCAAGCGGCAGTCAGATCTTGAAATACGTTTCTGTAAACTCTATAGTAGCCCTAAGCCGTCGATCGTCTCTTCAGGAACATTTCAACATTCACGTTTGCTATGAGCCGGAGTACACGGACATTCCTGAGAACTGTAAGGCCAAATCTGAAACCACGATATCTGTCTCACCTGACCAAAGAGAGTTAGGTATACCATTCGGTACTTGTAAATTATCACTAAGGCTGTCTGCTATGGAGGAAACAAACTTTAGAGGCACAAGTGGTATCACATGTCTAGCGACGATACGGATCTGGCCTAAGCTGGATTTGAAACGCACTAAAAAATTTGGTAGATAGAATATTAGCACTACTATAGGTGTCACCACTGGCCGCTGTCATATTTGTAAACATTCAACAAGCCTTGGTGCATTCTCGGTCGACTTTCGCTGGACGAAGAGGAGGAGGAAACGATGCCCTGCTGTTCTCCAGTGAAAGGAAGCTCCATTTCCGAGCCTCTTTCTACGAAGATACATGTGATCTCACAAACATTGACATCAAATATTTACCTTGCTCCGTCATAAGCTCCAATTGGTACTACGAGTAAATCCCCGTAGTATCACAGAGGCCGAATACTGGTTTAAGTGTGTCTGTTCTTATGCCGACGGCCATTTCAACCTAACTTAACCCTAAAAATCTTTGGATAATAACGGATAAAAACGGATAAAAACAAAGAGTAAAAATAGGCGAGTCTCAGCAGTGTTCAGGTTATAAGCTCCCATTTTGTTTTTAATATTTATTAACTCCGTCTTTTGCTGGCAATGTCAAGATCCATGTCAGCAATATCAGAAATATGTTGGCTAAGTTCACTTACTTGACTTAAGAGGCTTCCGAAACCTACAAGTTTTTGTTCGCTGCTCCACTTCTTATGAAATTTTGACAAACTTGCACGAGTAAAAAAACTGTCATGAGAAGCTTTTGAAAAAGAAAATTTCTGTTCGGAATCGGCATTATCGGTACTATAGGGACCTATTCGGTTCGTGTCAAAAAATATATCTTCGCATCGACAATGGTTGGAGACCCTAGGCTTTAGGTCTGTGTACGGGCTGATTACGCGTAATATTTTTTACGGGCATCTCAGCTAAATAGAATTTACTAAGCTATACTCAGATATCAAAATCTAAATGTAACACAAACTGGTCAAATGATATCATAGAAACTAATAATCTTAATTACAACTGCGTCTTAGAAGTAAATCTTCAAAAACAACACCATGTGCTGCAGTGAACTAATTGAACTGTACCCTATGTCACAATCCATAACAATCAAAGCAGGGGATTGAGAAGAATATCAGACAGAATGTGCAACGACTTCTTCCTGCAATGTACTGCATACTTACTAGATACGAGTAGTCATGCTTACAATATGGCTCTGAAGTTCTTTTCCATGTATTTTTTTTTTTTTGTTTTATTTTCTTACTCACTTACATACGTTTCCATCGTGCATCGTTCTGGCTTACTTTCAGTGCAAGATGGAGCACAATGGCAACAACCAACATCGCGACGCTAGAGTAGGTATACTGTTGATGGTGATGGTGATGGTGACTTCTGTTTCTGGGAGTATTTCCGCCACATTCCCAGTCACTGACGACATTTCATAATACACATAAAAATTCCCACTCATTTACTGCAAATTAACTAAATAAAAGCAAAACATCTCAGAAAATAAAATTGGCATCCAAGTGCCAAAACAGCAATAGCGAGATAGTAGTAGTAGTAGCGCGATGGTGCTGCTGTAGCCATAGCCACAGATATGTATAACATGTAGTAAAAGATAAAAATAATTCGCTTACACAAAATTCTTTCGTTTTATGCCATATATTTCATTTTCCCATCCCTTGCTTCATCAATTTTCACACACTGCGCAGAAATTTACTACACATTCTTGCGTAGATGCCTCGATATCATTTAATTTTTTTTTCTTTATTCTAGTTTATTAATTTAGCAGACTTAAAAAGGAATTACACGGCTTGGCTGGCTACTTGAAGTTGATGCCTTTGTGTTTGCTTACTAATAAATGAGTACTTAGTGGTTTCTATTTATAAAACTTATGATTTTATTTTTATTAATTTTACTTTGTGATAATGATTTTACTTAGTAAAACCATAATTGTGCCCTCTGCCCTGTGGTACAATCAATTTGACTAGACTATTCACCTTCAAACATAATTTATGAAAGAACGAAAAAATAACAGTTTTACTTATTTTCTCTTTTCAAAAAAATACATTTTAATTTTAAATTCTTAATTTAAAAACAAAATAAGAAACAAAACACAGACAGACAGTTGAGTGCAATCCTGAAATCCGCAGTAGTAGCAGACAAGCGACAAGCGGACAAAACAATGGATTTTTTTTTGTTTTCATATTAAAAAAAATGCTATTCAAATCTATACAGGGTGTCACAGTTTGGTGTTGATTTTTCAGGCAAATAGGCTGAGTTCCAAAACAGAAAAAATGGTTTCGTTGAATAAACATATAACAGTTTATATTAATAGGTGGTGCGATTAGTTAAATTATTAATCACATTAGGTGTCTTGATTAGGATTTAAAAAAATAATTAAACTGGATTTAAAGATTATTAGAGCTGAATGAAATGAGTGAAGTCAAACATTGCGCCACCTATTGGGCTTAGATTTTGAGGTATTTAAACTAAAAATACTTTGAGTATGAGTCATTTTGATCCATAAATTTCCGCCACCTACCGAACCCTGCTATAACTAAAATGTGTGAATATGACTAACCGCGGTCAAGTTCTTCAGCTCCATCTATCGATAAACGTTATCACTATTGAATCAGAATGTTATACACTTTTCACACCGCATCGAAATCTAAGGTTTCGCAAAAACTCATGAAACCTCCATCGAAATCAGGAGGTTTCCCATACATTTTCGAGATTTCCAAACCTCGATATTGTATGAGGTTTCGATGAAACCTCCTCAGAATCTGGTTTTAATGGTAAGGTTGTCAAAGCAAACGCACCTTTTAACACATTCCACAAGTTACACAAAGCAGTTGACAAGCGGTTGACATATTTTCAACTAAGTTACAAGTCAACTGCAAGTCACCTAAGAGTTAGTTACCGATTTCTTGAACGGCGATTACGCGAATTATATGAAGTCATAGGCGTTGTAAGCTTATAGTGCACTTGCAATTTGAACGCAATAATTTTTTATTCGCTTTTATTTTTCGATGGCTGACTGAAACGTCAAACAAAACCCGGGTAGTGTTCGGTGTGAATGCTTTGACGCGATTTCGAAATCTGTTTGTGGAAACCTCGAAATTTAGTGCGGTGTAAATAGGGTATTAGCTTAAGAGATCTTAGCGGTTGATCTTTTCGTTTAGAAAATTGGGGGTAACTGCCGACCCACAAGTCAACACCAGCGAGAGAAGACTTCCCTCCACGGAGCGCGCACACACACACACCTTCACAACCAAGCGTTGTTTCAATTTGGTAAAATATAAATATTAAATAAATCTTAGGCAACTAAAAACTTTGCGTTAACTCCTAGTTTAGGCTGCCTTGTTAGGCAAATACCGTTTTTCATAACACAACTTAGCTTTCCTTTAACATTTTTGGGATTCATGAATTGATCAACTTATGGCTCACCCATCCCATATAGCCATAATTTTAAATATAAAAAAAGCAATAAAAAATTAAATATTAGTCCTTAACCCTAGCTTTTCCAAATTTTGTCTATTGTTAGATATTTTTTTTGACACAAATGGACGAGACCCACAGTTTTATGTCAATTTCAAGTGTTTTAAGGTGCTTCTCATGACATACAGCTACTAAACCACAGCACCCTCAAATACAAAAACAATAAGTTTGATTTAAACAAAGTCAATTGCAGTATATTAAACTATTTTCATATAGGTTTTTGTTTAATATATTCTGTAGAACATCCAGCAGGCTATGGACTATGGTAAACCTTTCATTTAACTGATCCCTCGAAAATGTATATTGAGCACTTTCTGCATAACTGATGACTTTAATGCCCGTTTGTTCTGTATACTTTTACTACGTACGTACGTGCTATGATAAAAATCTACATCTTCCTAAAACAAAACAAAAAATAATTGTTCTGTGCGATGTATCTATCAATGTTATTCTATATTGTATAGTTTTCGTTTATGAAATTGGCGTAGGTATGTATGAATATGTGTATACCCACTCGTCTGTACGAATTAAGCTATTTGGTTATAAATAGAATATTATTTGCGTCCGCTATATGGTGATTAAAATTGGGTGTAAATGTTTATTTGTATTCTTAGACATCAACACGAGCAATTATCTTAAATACAAATGCTTAGAAATTTCGTTTTAAAAAGCAAACCAAAATATCATCAAAGTGGAATATTTTGTTGATGCAATTAGAAGTGTTTTAAAAAAAATATATTAAAAGGAAAATTATTTTGTATTTTTGGCTTTCAACAAAACTTAGTTTCAAAATTTTTTATTTTGTGAGGGTTCTTTGCTTAGAAGCAACTTTCAAACGTCTCAATGAGTATTTTATGTATGAGCGAAGTTTTAGGAGGAGTTTTAACTTGCTCAATACGGGACAAATTTTAACCTTTCATGTTCCTCAGACCTTGCCACAAGATGGGGAAGTGGAAAAACGTTGTGTGGTTTCTGAAAACTCTTAGTCAGCAGTGTAACGCACAAACTCATCTAACAAATTTCTTGTTTGCGGCAAACATAAAAAAATCGTTCATTCAACTTTAACACTAGAAATGTCATTACCATGCTATTTCGTAGGCTGTGCCTGTGATCTTATGTCGCAAATAAAATTCTATTTAACTCTAACGTAATGTTGGAAAGTCTCAAACACTTCTGTAATACACTTATCGGCATGTATCAATATGACACAGCAGCATTTTATCGACTTAAAAGCAGCTTATGACTGCATTCATCCTCAAGAGCTATATGGCAATTACCGAATTCGGGTACCGGGCAAAGCTGCAGCTGTGTTGTGTGACGTCAGAGATCACGCAGTTCAATATGCAGTTCAGTAACAGCTCTGAACTCTTTCACAAATGCATCGAATTTCGGCAAGGTGATGCGATATCATGTGAATTGTGCTTGAGCAGGTATTGCATGGGGCAGGTGTAAACCATCTTATACAGATATGTAAAGCTACTGGGATATGCGGACGATATCCACATTACCTGTCAATTCTTCTTTTCGATTATAGAAGCAAAACAAATGGGCTTATCATTCCTAACCGGAAGACGAAGTGCTATAAGGCACTTGGTTCAGTTTCTACTGCTGGTTAATCCTGGACGATAAGGAGTATTCAGTAGTGGGGTCTACTATTAACCCAACTCAGTTTATGTTAAGTTAAAGTGAAAATTCAAGATATGTTGGTATTGCTACTAAAAGCCCAATATCTCCTGAACTGTTACAACTATAAATTTTTTATATTTTAAAATGACAATTTAATAGTACAAGAAATCATATCAACATAAATCATTTCATTTACCCAACAAACAAATACGTGGCTCTAAAGTAGTAAGAAAAAAATAATGTTATGTAGCTTTTTATTTAAAATCATATTTCCTTAGAACTTTTACTCCATAAGTATTTTGTAGCTTAGCAAATTTTATAGGGGATATCTGACCACCACCCCCACTGTTGTCAATAAACGATATTATTATATTTTTAACACTATACACTGACGGACAAAAGTATATCTATATTAAAATTTTTTTTTTTACTTCTGTCCGTCCATGTACAATTTTTCTGACGTTGACGTTTTTTTTATTGTTAGTATATATTAGAGAATTCATTTTTAATAGCCAACTATTTTGACACCTGCCAAAATATGACAGCACATTCAAAATAAAGTGCACTTAAAATATGAAAAGAAAATGTGTTTCGTACGTCTGAGTGAAGAAAACTGTTCTATTAGGTAGTACGAAAATTAAAAAAAAATTCACCTTTAATTAAAATTTCCGTTTTTGTAATGAGATTTATTTTTTGCATAACTTAGTATATAGATACAAAAGTATCCATCTTCAAAAAAGAGGCCGAAATAGTTATATGATCGAATTAGAAGTTCCAGAAACCGAGGAAGCCTTCACGTCAAAGAACCCATCTGGAAAAAATTGGAGCATGACCGACTCAGTTGGTATTGTCATGTTCAAAGGAGGGATCCTACGAACACCGTCAAAAAGGCAATGGCAATCAACGTTTCCTTACAATCGCGTAAGAGAGGCAGGCCTAAAAACTCCTGGATCACACAAATGCAGAAACACCACCATTTGATTTGCCTCAATGAAGAAGTGATCCAAAATAGGGAGGCCTGCAGATATTTTTTCAGGTCGAACCGGCGAACCACACAGGCGGACCAGTAGGAATGCAGTGAAGGTTATGATCCCTGTAACCCTGATCATAATCTCGTCGTTAAATGGAGAAAAGATAATACCACAGTTTACCACAGTTTCATGCTATCATTTTGATAGAATGTGCTTGCCGAGATCTTGTTACCAAACACTGGATTACTTCTTTTTTTTGGGCTTTGTGAAACAGAAAGCTTACCAATGCTTCGCAGTTATTTGAATTATTAAAATTTCCAAAAATATTTCATAAAAAGTGCCTAAATGTGCAACGATCGTCAAGTTTATTTAGCTGGCATTAATTTCCAAAGTTTTTGCCAAACCTTTAATTTATTAATATAAAAATAAATTTTAAATTAAAGTGTGATAATAATTTCTATCAATTAAAAACATAACCTCTTATTGTAAAATCCTATACATAAAAAATAAAATTTTAAAAATGTTTAATTTAAGCACAATGAAAAACCTATACTCCATTGTCTAATCGAAAAAAAAAACACTACACCTCTATACGCTCTACTTTGTCACAAATTAACATAGACAACTGCACGTGACAATAGTGCGCAAGAATTTTCTGGAAGACCTTAACCTCAAGGATATCCAAGGAACAAAACATACTACAACACCAACAATAGGTGGAAATTCTCCGCGCCAGTCCCTCATACTGAAATTTCATTCAGAAATAAATGATTTACACACAAAGCCTTGCATGTGTATAGTCACAACACTGTGTATACACTGTATGTTGTCATCATCTCTAGTACCCATTCATCCATCCATCCAGTCCAGGGATGTTTAGCTTTACGACTGCTGCTGTTGCTGGTGGTGCTGTGGTGCTTCCGCCATAGCCAAAGACTTATATCTACTACACCTCTATAGTCGAGCTACAATGAATAGATTTTACAAATTCCATGGAAAAAAGCTCTGCATGCGCACTGAAGCGCCATATGCGGGAAGCTACAGCAATTGAAATACTTCTGGTGTAGGTCAACCTTCAAAAGTCAGCATGATATTGTAGTCGGAACACGCGTTGCTCTCTTTCTCTTTACTATGGCCAAACCACCACGACCAAATCCACTGTAGTGCCACTGCCACCACTACTGGGTACGCCCGCTGCAGGGATAAATTACAACCTCTTACCTTTGTTTTATATAGCAGCGGATCTAGTTGGGCGCACTTTGTCATCGGAGTCGTTCGGCTGGGTGCTTCAGAAAATACAACGGTGAGACGGAGGGGCGCCCGCTTCCCTTTCTCATTCATATGGTGTGTTGAACCATGTTATGCGGCTTTGTTTTTCGCTTAGCTATTGTTATGGATAAGCAAAACACACTGGAAAGGTGATACCCTCAGCTCTTATTCATCTTTGTGATGGTAAAACTCTTAACGGTACCGTACACAAAGGCCTCTGTTTCGAAGTGTTTTTTTTTTTTTTTTTTTTCACATAGAAAACAGGCTTTGTCTCAAACAAATATGAGCTCACTGGACAGCGTAATCTATTGATTGCGTTCCAATTTAGAAAAAGGTACCAGAATCAATCCAAGTGGTTATAATTGCGGTAAAAGAAAAACAAAAATCCTTTAAGTTTATTTTTAATTATAAATTATCCTTGAAAATATAAAAAAAACCTATCCCAAGGTAGGGCTTTAACCACTCATCCCTAAAATGCGGCTAATGACTAACACTATGGTTCACTTACGCCAACGCAAAAGTGGTGGCGTTCCATAATAGGGTTGCCTGCCATGCTCCACCACGAAACGACCTTCATTCTATCCATGGCATGGCTGTTGAATTGTGCAATGTTTCGAAGCTTTTTACAAATAAAAACTCTCACAATGCCATCTGAAATGGAATTCCTGGACAACGATGAGACCGAAAACAACGATAGCGACGACGCCTTTTTCATTCAGAATCTGGTTCTTAGGGGTGGTGTCGGTTGTGTCGGTTATACTCATAGTTATATATGTACTTCATTTATAAATCTCTCTCATTCTCTCTCTTTGCCTTTCTATCCTTTTATTTAAGCGATGGCTTCAGATACTTACCTACCCTACAATCCACCACCAAGACCAGGCACTTAACTATGTACGTTGGTTGGATACTTTGATGTTTATTTTGTTGTAGATTGCGTACACTGGAAAATTCATTTTGATATTAGGTTTTTTTTATATATATATTTTTTATAGTTTATCAATGATAGTAGGGAAATTTTTTAATTTGCTTGCGCGTCTCTTCGCGATATTTAAAGAGCGACTATTTAAGTCATTGGTATCCGCTTTTCAGAAATTCACAAGAACCTACATATTTCTTGTAAGGAAATTAATTGTTTTAAGTCATGGCGGTAGCAAAAGTATAGATAGACTCAAACCAACAAATTTGAGAAATAGTCCCCATTGCTAGACACCTTTTATTGTTTCCATATAAAAAAATCTTACTTAACATAACCTTAAAGTACTAACTCAACACAGTTACATCTGTCAAACGAAATGTCAGATTGCAAACTGTCAGTGTCATTCTTAATCAGTTCTCTTTGCAATTTTGCCGTTTGGACGCGCACTTCAACAACGTTACAAATTTTTAGAAACTTTATTCCAAAACTATGAATACGAATATGTGCGTCAAAATTATCTGCTGTTTTTTCAGCGATTAAGCTAAGTTTAACCTACAGGGTGTATCATTAACCAAAATTGTCGTATAATATTGCATGATTATTTTCTTTGGAGATATGTACTAATATATTAAAGAAATACGGAAACAAATTCCAAAGAGTACCTGGAAGCTTTGTCTCTGGTATGAAAGATCTAGCAATGGTGGGCATTTGAACGAGGTTGTGTTTATCAAGCAATTGCAGAATGTATTTTCTTTCTCGGTTGAGCACAAGTAAAAGGGCTAAGTATGAACTGTCTTCAAATACTATGATATGGTCAAGAGGTCAATGCCCATTTGCTTTACTGTTTGCGTTTTAGGGTTTCATCATGTCGCTCTCAAAAAGTATTGACAGATCTTGACTTAGTAAAATTCACCACGAAGAAAAAATATGTTCCACATACGCCCGAGGTCCTTTGTGAACAATATTTCCTCTTGTGGAAAACAAAATATCATTATGAGAACTTTTATTTAAGGCATCTGCCTGGCGAAAACCACATAATGTGAGTGGTACGTGACGCCGGCGGAAAGAGAGTCTAAACACCCTAATCTGCGCAGTAGGCCGCTCCAATTATGTGGAATACACTCATTGTACTATATTTCAAATATTTATTTAACTTTTAAAAAAATTTTGCAAAATGTGATTGTCATTTATGAGGTAATTTTGAAATCGAACGCCCAAACGTTAAGAGAGTGTCAAACTTTGATTACAAATTTCAAATCAGCGTGTGAACATCAAATAAATTATTTGGCGTTGTTGTGTTAAAGAAAAAATGTTGCTCCATATATATCTAAATGATGGTTGAGTTAATTCAAAACCTTACAGCCCTAAAAACCTAAATGTTTTCTTTCTACTGCACAGGGAATCACCGTTTAACATTAAAAATAAAATAAAACTAATTGAGTCTTTGCAATGTCAATTTGCTCTGTTAAATGTTTATATCCCAAGTTCACATTTTATTTTTTAAGAAAACAATTTGTGCCTCCACGATGAGGTTCACGTTCAAAGGCACGTAATTTTTCATTCATTAATTTTTCGTCAGTCACAACATAAACAGAATCCAAAATGATACATGGATGAAAATTAAAAAAAAAAATTAAATGTTATTGTTTACTTTTATAATTCATTATTTTAAGTGTGCTGTGGTGACATCTGTTTATGTTGTATACATCTACAAATTGTTGACTAAAATTGTGGATAAATTCCACTTCATACATTTGTAATTCTACGAAAAAATCTTGAGTTGGCAAGTTGAAGAATAAAAATTCTAAGAAATTCTTTAAATAAACCTAAAATACCGTCTGCACTACAAAAATAAACACTACTTTATTATAACAACACATTTTTTTTTTAAAAAAGCAAAATAAAAGCCGGCCGCCAGTAAATGTTATTTATAAAAACATTTTAAACACAAAAATTCACTTTCGGGCCGTGTAGGCCTCTAGCTCTTGCGTGTATCGACAATGAAAATATTATGATGGACATTCAAAAACACACACTCCGTGTAAGTACTATATGTTTGAATGTACCTGCATACATAAGAAACACCGACAATAATAACAATAACAACAACATTACTCCGTCCGTCGTACACACTATTTTTACCCCAAATAATAAAAATGTATATTGAAATATTGTGCTGTACATGCATATACTACATTATTTACAATTCCATTCAACATAGCATAACACCACCGCCAGAGCGGTAGCTTTACTAAGCACAGTGTCATAAAAGCGCTTAGCATCTGAGGTGCCGGGGGGTGCTGTTAGGGGACGAACAAATACAAAGTGTTAACTTGCTCTAGTAGAGATACAAAAGAACTTTTATTTTTATTATTATTATTTTACGTTGACTACGAGAGACTGAACCTAAGACATCGACATGGCTGACTGAGAAAAAGCTAGAGGAAAAGGAACGAGAGGCAAGGCGCGAGAGGTGCTGTGACAGCACCAGCAGCAACCTACCATCGAATCGACTCTTCCTCATCGTAGTCTCCGTAGTGTAGTAGTATGTCACGTGTACTACTACTATACACCCGAGCAGATAAAAGGTGAATACTACAACATACCATCCACTCAATTCCATACTCTTGTACATACATTTTGCTGCTGCTGTTGTTGTTGTTGTTGTTTTTGTTGTTGCTTATTCGATTCTGTGTCTGTTGTTTTTCTTTACTTGCTTCGTTTTTTGCTCATATTTGCCTTTTCCTTTTCAATTCAATAAAAAGCTCCTCATGTAGAAATCTCATTCGGCTACGATACTCTACGCTAACCGCACCGCCCGATCTCGATACACATTGCTTGCAGTTCTAGGTTTATTTTCGTGCGGAAAAAATGTGTTTTCCATGGACGTCAACCGCAACGACGACCACCTTTACGGTAACGTTTACTTCGTACTATCAGTAGGTGTATAGTGTGAAGTGTACATATTTGTTTTGTTCGGCAAAAACTCGATTCTTCATTATGCAATAAAATTGCTTTCTACTGTTTTCGGTATTCAAAATCGGTTCTACAAACAAAAAAAAAAAAAAATATTTATATATTCAAATTTTTAAAAATCTAAATCAGTAAATCGAGTACGAGAACGTGTGTGTATGTGTGTGTGTATGTGGTATGTGCATGTGTGTATAAAATAAAACCAACACAACTCGGGATAACATAGAAATCTGACAAAGGGAAACGGAAAACTTTCGTTCAAGGCCATTTCACCGACATAGTGTGAGGGAGGCCCCACTTTACGGAACGGGCACAACATCAAGCTTGGCAAAAAAATAAAAAAAAAAACAAAAAGCAATTGAAAAACGAAATGTTAAACCAACCTACAAATTGCAACGCACAAACGATAAATCGCAAATAAATGAAGATTACGACTATCGTTAGCTACTGTCACTTTGCCGATTGTCAATAATAGTCATATGCCAATTTTATTAACAAAAAAAAAAAAGGTTGGTATCTGTCTCGCTCCCTCATTCATATACATACACTAATACATTTATTTGTACTTGTATTAAGTTTCATCTCATCAACAACTAAAAAAAAAATGAGAAAAAAAGTTTATTTGAGCAATTAGCTTTTATGGGGTGAAAAGCTGAATGAATTTGAAGCTAGAGAAATGTTTGATTGGTATGTCGAGGGAAAGGGGGCGCTTTGTCGCTGGCTGTAATACTACTGCTGGGTTAAGGTAGGTATGAATGACAGTATATGACTGTAATTTGTGTATTTAAGATTTGCATTGCTTATTACCTCATTTAAGACAGTTAAGTCTGCGGAAATCGGGGGATATGTCTCCAAACTTTTAACTCAAATCATTATTCTACAACACATCATCGCTTCCTTAGAATTGCTAGATAGGTATAATAGATTCCGTTAAAATACATTCAGTCAGTTTGTTGCACAATGTTCTCGTTTACTGTGCTAAATAAACGGAACACATGCAAGAGAAAAAGCAAACGAATCTAATTTAAATTTCTATATATAGATATCAATTTGCAGTGTGACGCAAATACTATACATTAGCATAGCCCTGAGTACATCATAAATATATATGTACATATATGCGATATAAGTTCGTAGATAGGTGATATAGGTAACAACATTTGGAAAAATGGTACTTTAACTGACATTGCTGGGGTAAGAAGTAGAAAAAGAAACAGAAACAGAAACACTGCTGATACACTTTATATTGTGTACCTACATATTTAGTTTGTATATCGATGTCGAATTGTCGACTCAGATACCTATGTATGACGGCGAATACAAGAACGTAATTATGTATTGATTGTAAACAAATATTTATAGCAAGCACAAAGGCAAGGGGTGGTGCCGCCACCACCACCTCACGGCATGGATTTTTGCTGATTTTGACATTTGGACATGTTTATTGAGATGGGTTGTTACAACAAATTCGTCGTTGCTGCTGCCGTCGTTTTTGGGCACGTGTACTGTTCTCAGAACCGGTTGCGATATATGTACAATAATTGCTGGGTGGAAGAGAGTGGGCGTAAAGAACAGCTTTAATTTGCTTGTATAGAAACGGCTGATTTTTATGAATAAAGTGAATAGTACTTACTATTCGTAGTAAGGCTACGAGTATCAATACTCAATGTATGTTTAATGAAATTGATCGATCAGCATTATTTGCTAATAGACTCATTTTAAGTAGATTCTTAAGTGAGAAGTGAGTTTTCCAAGAAAAAAAATCTAACTCAGAAATATCCGATGTTCCGGTATTATGACATATCGATTGGATAAGGGTCAATCAATATAGAATTTTCATATTAAATTCATTGAGTTGCAATTCGAGCTCGTTTTTTTGTAAAGTAGGTAAAGTTCGTTGTTTTTTATGGATTTGGCGTTAAGTAAAGAGTTCAGAGTTCATCTTGAATGTTTTTGAAGGAAAAATCAATGAAAGAAACGCAGCTAAAAATAATAAAGCAGACTTAACTCCAGATAACAAGTTCTTTTAACACAGTAATGAATGATTGTGCGGTTGAGAAAATTTGAATCTGTAATTTTAGATGGCTTATGGTTTTAAAAGGACTCACGGTACACTAGGAACTCTGTCGAGAGGTACGGGGAGCTCACTCTAAGTCAACCAACACCCACATATCTGAAATCATGTACACTAAAATATAGAGAACCTTCCTTAACAGTACTAAACGAATTTAAAATTCCAGAGAAACACTCTGGTTTTCCTTGACGTTATAACTTGCAAGTACATATTAAAATAAAAATTTAATTTAGTAAATTTTTGTGTAACTTAACATTATCTGTTATGTCGTTCCATAACTGCTTTACTTTACTTAACGGGCCCCCGACCCGTGAAGAGTCCCTGCCTGAGATACGGCAGCCTTCCACCTTCTGCGATCCCGAGCACGCTGCTTCCAGTTGTCCAGACCGGTCTTCCTTGTCGTCTCTAACCTGGGGGCTGGGATTCGAAGATCCTCTTGGCTGGAGCGTTGTTGTCCATTCGCTCGATGTGGCCGAGCCAATGTAGTCGACGAGTTTTAGCTTTTCGGACTACATCCACATTTTGGTACAGCTCATAGAGTTCGCGGTTGTATCTTCTCCTCCATTCGCCCTCCTCGCACACAGGACCAAATATCCTTCGAAGGATTTTTCTTTCAAAAGATCCCAGTAATAACTCTCCTTTCCTGCTTATCGTCCAGCACTCGGCGCCGTATAGCAGAACTTTCAGGATAAGGGTTCTGAAGAGCATGCACTTTGTCCTTCGAGTTAAGAGTTTTGAACGCATTTGTTTTGCCAAACCGAAGTAGCAGCGGTTTCCTAGGGTAATTCTTCGACGGATCTCCACTTAGATGTCATATGTGGAGTTGATGTTTACTCCGAGGTAGATGCACTCCTTAACTACCTCGAAGTTGCTGCTATCAACAGTGACATTTTGTCCTAGTCGGTGGACAGATGATTGTTTGTTTGTTGATAGCATATATTTAGTCTTGTCCTCATTCACTTCAAGGCCAACTAGTTTCGCCTGTTCTTCAATAGCCGTGAAAGCCTCTACGCATATACAGTGGTGGCTAATATAATAGAAACAACTCATCATACATAAAATCCCTAAGAAAAGGTTCGGGCTTTTCAGATACAAAAAAATACTAAAATTTATAGATAGTCCTAAAGCTCAGACGAAAAAAGTGCTACAGTAGTATGGTCTAACATCACCCCAACTCAAGTTATATCAAGTTAAAGTGGAAATTTCCGACCTTGAGGTATAAATATTTTAAATGATTTAATTTTTGAAGTTTTATGTACTGAAAGAAGAACTGTTGCATTATTGTAATGCATAAGACACATTTTTTCATTTTTGTCAAATACCAATAAAGCTGACAGTACTGTCTTCGCATCGCGATGCTTGGTCGAAATGAGTTAATTTCGAAGATTACTAAAATATATTTAGCTTCCCATAGTAGCTGCTAGTACCTGTTGAGACAAAGTGTTCAACTCTCTCCTTCTCGTGAACAGAAAAATTATAGTTTTAAAAGGTTGCGCCAATCGACCCATGCGTTTCAAATCTCTTGTTTTCTCTTGTTTCTTTAATCATGTCGGAAATTAATTCTAATCAATCCCATTCACTTATGCACACTACTTTAAGGCGAGGTCTTCCTCTACTGCGTTATCCCTCGTAATTAGTGTCCGAAATTCCTTAGGCTAGAGAGTTGATGTTAATTTGTTTTACACGTTCGATACATCCCAAACGTCGGGTCAATGTTCCTGTACAGAATACATAGTTACTCATCAAAACGTTTCCTCCAGAACCGGTTCTTGCAAGCTGAGGCTCTCAGGCATAATCACATACCAATTCGAGAACATCAGCAGCGTAATGATGAGCATTTTCTAACAAACTTGTTGTATCAACACAGCACTCACTTTCAAAATAAATTAGCACGAGGTCTGTTCCTCTACTTGTTTTAATAACTCGTAAAATTTCAAAAACTCTTGGTCAAAAATTCGTAACTCTTCCGTCTGTCTATGTCTTTTCTGGACATCAGTGATGCATAAATTTAAATTTGCTCTTGTCTTAATAACTTTTTAATGCAGAGTTATCGAACTGACATAATTAAAATTTAAATTTGAACACATTTTTGCAGTTTAGAAAATTCAATAAAATCAAAAATTAATTCAGATTTTATTTTACTTTTGAAAGTGCAATAAAGTCCATATTGAAAGTGCAACAACATTCACTTTGCGCCTTGATACTTATTGTGTTGTATTTTTAATTATTGATTAGACCTAGGACGCAATAAATTCAACGCAGTCCACTTCGAGCTCAGTGGCTTTTCGCAGCCACTATTTTTCACAAAAAAATGTATCAACACTGTATGGCAGACGTCAGTATTTTAACGTTTTTTGAATATCTAATATATAGGTGTAGAAATATTGAAGTAGTTTTGAATATGAAATAAATTCCAAATACCTTAAAAACTCCCTTTTTTAACCATCATATTAGCTTACCGTCGGCGTTCGGAGTTCGTTAACCCGATATAGTTTTTCAAAGAAACATTAATCCTATCAGTTCGTACGCATTTTCAATAAATATGTGATAATTATTTAAAAAAAACGGTTCGAATAGTTTCGGGAAAAAATATTACATATTTCTTCTAATATTTGTTAACAGTTCCAAAAATCCAGTTCATACGTGTCCCAATCAAATTAAAATGATTTTGTTTAGTTCAAAGTTAAGAACTAATTATCTCATTTAGCAAATAAGTGTAAAATAAAATTATATAGTTGTTATTGGAATCTCGTACCGAAATACTACCTATTTGCTTATTCAAGTGAGAAATCTCTAGATTAAGTTGGTGGACAACAATAATACTTATAGTAGAGAATGAGAATTAAAAAAAAAAAGATTAATTGTTATTGCTGGTTTTTATTGGCGAGTGTGTACACATAATCGAAAAGCGAGAACAGCTTTCACCACCAAGGTGTCATTGCCAAGGCCAACAAGCTTTTTTTGGGGGACGAAAGAGTGGCGAGACAGAGCTCAACCATTCACGCCATCGGCACTCGGTATCGCCACCCCTCGCCTCACCCTGTGAAATGTTTAATTCAAAATTTGTATTTATTATTTTTTTTTGTTTTTTAGATACTTTAATAATGTAGGTATTTGTTTTTACGTTTTCTTCTACTAGGTTAGGTATTTGACATGCCAGAAATTATTACTGATAAGAACAAAGTGCTGATAAGAGAAGTTAACTTTTCCAGCCTAAGTGGTGACGATGAATATTTCTGGCATAGTGTCCGCAGTATGCTATATGACACTGAATAACTTTGTTGTAGGTATTTTGTGGGAATGTGACTATGGCGTCAAAGTAATTATTGTAATAATTGTTGGTCTTATCGATAGAAGGGATACTACCATTCCATACCTCTGCGTGGAGGAGGAGGAAGAGGGCTACGAAAATACACTTTTCTCAGAGTTTCAATTATTCTATGCCATCCTACACACGCAATTTTCACGACAGCTATAGCTACATTATGTACGTACATACCTATATATACAATCAGCGATCCCGGCAACGTTTTAATGTATGGCTACGTGACTCAGTGTGCCCATGCCCACAGAATAAATACTCGGTTGAGCAGTATAGTTGCTGTTTGTATATTTCAAATTCAAACCTTTTTTTTCAACAGAATTTTGTTGAAGAAAAATGTTCTTTGAAAATATAAAAAAAAAACATACATGTATAATATAAACGTTTGTATATGTACCTAGGACCGAATGTAAGTGAAATATTCCAAAATAACGTGTGTATTGTTAAAAGAGTTGTGTTGGATTAAGCAATCATTTTGCATATAGATACGAGTATTATGTATCGTATCGCATATGCTTTAGCTCATGTTTATCTTTATCGTATCGTACGTATCGTACTTATCTATAACAAAGGTGTGTTCGTCGACGACTGAGTATGACTTAAATATAAATTGTTCATTTATTCATATGAGTTTGTCGGTTTTTTTGTTCTATTTACTGAATTTGTTGCTGTATATTATTGAATGTGAGATGCGAAACCGACGAAACAAAGTAATGAATGCAAATTATTTTCACAGACACTTCATTTTTGTATTGATCAATTAAAATGAAAAACGAAACTAACAGGCTTCACAGCAGTAATCATGCCTTGTTGATTCTCAAATGATGTAGAGTCAATGTGTGACATTGAGATACGAGTACAACAAACACAATGCTTGGGTGTTTTGGTTTGCAAAGAATGTAAGCGTGAAATTTATCCAGCGACAACGAATAGAATTAATGCATATTGTTGCTATTGTTCTGCTTTTCGAATAATTTTATTGTTTCATATTGATAATATTGTCATAAAAAAGTATAGTCAACGACACATACAAAGCTATTCTTGTTGAAAGTAATTCAATAAATTAAGCTTCACATCGGCAAACTGCTTATATAAATTAGAGTATACTCAAAAAATATCTGCAGGACACGGGGTTCGAAGGGTTGATTTTTTTTTTTAACTTGCAGTACAAACTGATCTGAACTGTCTCGCTCGTTGCAATTTATTCGAGGTGGGTTCTATTGAAGTTACGGTTTATTCCGATCTTTCAACTCCTGCTATCATGCCAAGCATTTTCTTCTCGACATTGCGAACCTTTAAGCTTTACGGACATTAATTATCGTCTTTAAGCACTCCACGCTTTCATAATGATCTGGAATAGGTCAAAGTAGGTCAAAAAATGGTTTATTTTGGGCTTATATGATACCCATACCCTCCATGATGGCTCCATTGTCAGCAAAAAAAACGGAAGTACTTTAGGATCCGTCACCGATGTTCCAAGCAGATAATCGAGGAAAGCCATAAAAAGCAAAGAAGTTTAGACGCCCCCTTGATGCATACCGAATTTGATTGGAAACTCTTTAGTAAATCCAATGGAGCAATCAGCCGTCTATGATTTAAAAGACAGTTTCACGTACCTCGCTTTCCTTTGTGCAAAAAAAGAAGATAACAAGTCCTTCCCCGTTTAGATCGCCTCTTATGAGTTTAAGAATAATGTATAAAATGAAAGGCGAAACTGAAGAGTTCCAGGAACATATCCTTTGCTGGTCTTTATATTCCTTGATCACTTGATAGAACCAAAAGCGGATATACATTTATGTTTCCTAACCGCAGATTATATGCGAAAATAAAACTTTAGTACATGTTACAAGAAAGGAAGAAAAACTATGTGTAGTTTTCACTTCGACTTATTTCAGCCAGTTTTTCTACTTGGAAAGTGCTTCTCAAGTGCTCAAAGTTTAAAAATATGGTCAATATAGCGATAATCTCTGGTGAATGCATAAACTACTTTTAGTTTTAGAATGAAAAAAAAACGAATTAAGTCTCGAAACTAGGGTTACCAACAGTGGTGTTTTGGCCTGGACACTCCGGGAATTTACTCAAATCTAGCCTAGTATTGCCAAAATTTACATAAGCTTATACCATTTCCACACTGCTGGTTTCAATGGTGACGTTGTCAAAGCAAATGCACCTTTTAACACATACTACAAGTTCCACAAAGCAGTTGACAGATTCTCAACTGTGTTAAAAGTCAACTGCAAGTCACCTAAGAGTCAGCTTACCGATTTCTTGAACTATGATCACTTGAACTACATGAGGATATAGGGATTGTTAGCTTATTGTGGACTTGCAGTGCACTTGCAAGTCGAACGCAGTAATATTTTATTAGGTTTTAGTTTTCGATGGCTGACTGAAACGTCAAACAAATCCCTGGTAGTGTTCGAACAAATGTCAATAAAAATTTCTTTTCATTCCATGATACTTCGGTTAGGTTAGGATAGTCATAAAACATACGGACGGAATACGTCAATTTCTGGCAGTAATCAGTGATCTGTATATTTTGCTGTGGCTGTTTTTAATAAATTTCTTTCTATCCCCCACAAATTTTCTATAAAATTTAAATTAGAAAGTCATATGTAAGAAGTAAAGGTTTTTTTTAAAAATTGATTTTAAGCGTCGTCGATTGTTTTATTAGTTTATAGCCATGTAGCTTCTTGTTAGTTAGATAAAATCACATGATGTGCGTTATTAAACTTGGAAAAACTTTCTACCTTCAAGTTTTTATTTTTTTATAAAAGAAATTATAATAAAAAATAAAATATAATTAATATCTTTCTGGAAAGAGGGACTCCTTTATATTAAGTATGCATTGTCACTAACACTTGGTAATAAAAAAAATCTCCGGGCCAGGCCTTTGATAGAGTTGGTAACCGTGCTCGAAACCCACCTCAACGAAAATGGTGCGCTACCGGCTCAGTATAAGGAGAAACTCATCTGTAAAAACTCTTAAAAAACGAAATAACACTTTCAATTTGGTATTAAACCGCAAAAAGTAACTCAAAACTAAACTGATCCGAGGTCGCAGTTATAAAGTGGGAGAGTTTAGGGTTCTAATTTCTCTTAACGGGATTATAGCCTCATTGTTTAAAAAAATTAATGAATAATTTTATTGTTGCTAGGTAAGCATTTTCAACACATTACTCTTTTTCCTGTCATATATCTAAAAAAAAATCTTTAAAATACATTTATGTGCGGAAAATATAGAATCTGGGTGTTGTGTTTAATTTAAAAATATTCCTAAATGTTATAAATAATAAAGGCAATCGTAAAGATAAATAATATTTTCTTTGAATTTTACCATTCGACTTTATTTCATAATCTAACAATTTTCAGGTTCTTAAACATTTTCCAATAACACAAAAACAGGTATGAACCATTTTAAAATAGGATCACCGTAATACATATTAATGAGTTGACTTCATTAAGTATCTTTTTTTTTAACGAAAAGTTGCCCACCAATAATAATAAATAATAATTATTATTATTTACACCACTTGCTCACAAATTCTACCTGTGTCTGTTAAATTGAGAGGGACCCCATTCGTGTGATGATTTTTCCCGCTAATCATCTTAACACCAAAAAAAAAACATCTTACGGATTTACAACTAAAAGTTGTAGAATGATATGAAAATTGTGAATGCGCGGATTGCTGTGCCGTGGCCGTCCCGTATATTGAGCGCACGGTGCCGCACAGGACAATGGGTGCCTTTGTCCAAACTCAAGTGTGTACATCAGGTACCTCTATTCACGGGAATATAAAAGGAATATCATAAAACACAAAAGGAATGATAGATAGTGGGAAATTCAATGAACCAGAACGAAATGTGTCCTTTTATCATACATATTGTCTACCTACCTGTTGTTGTTGCGTTTTCCCTTTTTCCTCTTCAGCGTACATACATACATACAAATTTTATTTTTGATTATTACTTTTTTTTTCATTATTTATGTGTGTTTTCCAAATGAAATAACATGGGTGGGTGTGCTATGCTATCATATAACCAAAACCAATCTCTATACTTGAAGTGAGGTGAGTTGTGAGTTGAGTATGCAGGTACAAACGTTTGTAGAAGCGACATTTTATTGATGAAGTCCTGGAAAAACCTAGAGCCAGACCCGAAATAATGAATCCACTAGGTCTATTTTGTTATTGTTGCTTTTGTAACACTATTTGACCGAACCAAAACGATAAGAATATCAGAGTTTAGTATGCTTTTGATAGTTGAACAGATCGGTGATCAAAGGAAGGCGCACTATATTTACTTACCTTGTCGTTAACCGTAAAGGAATTTGTTCGTTCCGTGAAACTAGTGAATTTTAAAGTGCTCACTCAATTATATTCTTAAAACAGAAAGTGGATTTCTTATTTTGCTAAGTGAATTAACTGTGTTTGTTGTATTAAGCTAAATAAATCTGTGTTGTGAATTAAAATTAAACTTAAGAGAGTTTGTTATGCAGGTTTACCTTATTGAAAGTGCGAACTAAACTACCAAATGTAGGTTGATCCCTTTATATTTTTATGCAATCATCTTACAAAGAAATTATATTTATTGTGAAATCCGTTCTTTAGCTTGTGTATGTGTATTTGAATGCGTCATTTTAATGTTGCGCTGTACTAACGATGATCGTTTGTCATCGCTGCCTGATTATTTCTCATAAAGACCTTTAGGGATTCGTTGGGCAATTGGATACGTATAAAACTTCATAAATCATTTAGACACCGCCTATCTGGATAAATTTATCATTCGTGGAAAGCAGGGTATTTAGCCCCAGGAATGGCATTTGGGTTGTGAATGGATCTCATTTAAAATATAAGTCGATTTTGACTGAACCTGGATTAGAGTTAGATCGATAGTAGAAAAAGAGAAGAGGTTCTAATATCGAACCCTGAGGCACTTTTCTAATTATAAAAATTAAACCAACCGACAATGATTGTTTTCTATTACTTAAATACGATACAACTTTGAAAATTTAAATTTGAAGCACAAGCCCACAGGGGCGAATGTTTTGGATAAAAACAAGAAAAATAAGGAACGTGACGTTGTTCTCATCCAAGGTGTAAGGCAGTTGATCTTCGGCAATGTTTGTTTTGCCGGACCTGCAACTACGCTTTTGACGAAAACTGATAAAGAACGTTGTGTGCGTAGTTGTGAAAGAAATAACTTATTTTTGTCAAACCCTTTTAAATAGGTATACTTTGTGGATGCTTCGTGCTTCGAACCACTAAGCGAGGGTCGCTGATTCAGTTCCCGGCACGTTCCACATCAAAGTTTTTATTCGCTGCCCCACCTCTTGCGAAAGTCTGACAAACATCCAAGAGTAAGAAATGTCATGTGAAGCTTCTCAAAGATAAAATTGTCATTTTAAGATTCTCTATAGATTATATTTTTCGTTTCCAGCTTAAAATTAAGCATTTCATTCTTCTTCGGAAGTTGTTTTCCATTTCGGAACCACGTTCTTATCTCGTTACATAAATTAATAATGTTTTTAATTGATGTCCTAATAACACTAGCATGTCTGACAAACATTGTTTTACCCTTTCTAGGAGGCGGCACTTATGATTGAGAAAATATGAATTTATCATATCTTATTTCGATCCGGAGTAGGGGATCAAATAAATATTAAATCATTATAAATCAGTGCAAATGTATTAATAACTCGACTACAGGTCACCTATCGGGTCCAATTTCCGTAACTGTCCTTTGTGGCTGTAAACCAAATACATACATGCAAATATGAATCCTTTTGGTTAATTGACTACAGCGCAACCAATCGGATCCTAGCATAGTTGCAAACCGTTGTCTTAATAAAAGAAACATCTTGTTTGAATATATATCCGCTTTGATTTCGTTTGAATGTTACACAATTACATACATATATTATAAATAAATGAAAACCTTTAACAATAAAATAATTTAAATTTTCTATTTCTTTTCAGATTGTATAACAATAAAAAATAAAAAAGAATACCTCAGAAGCGCGCAGGACGATTTACTCAGGTATAATCCTGCACTTCCATGTTATCAGCTGTTGAGAGTTTTGGCCCTGCATCTGCCGCGGCAGCACATCCATATGCTCATCACAATCCTTTTGCAATCGCTGCAGCCGCGGCAGCCGCTGGTTCAGCTGCAGCAGCAGCTGCAGCCGTAATTCCTCCACATCATCACCACCATCATCACCACCTCAACCACAGTCATCATCAGTCAATCAAATCGGCTGAGCATCAGTTCGCTCTTAGCCACAGCTACAACAGTGTTTCCGGCGCAAATAATCACATTTCCAATAGTCATTTGGGTGGCGGTCTCTTTCTGCCACCACCGACGTTATCACTGATCGCTTCGTCCGCCGCTAATACACTGCCCAGTCCGTTAGTCTTTTCCTCGAAGTGTTCACCGCAGGAGCAGCCAAAATCTCCACGAGATAGATCTCCACGCTCTAAAACGGCAAATTTTCAAGATCAAGACGGCAGTTGTCCCAGCAATATGTCCTCAGCGGAATTTGCTCGGCCACATCCCAAACAACCACGCTATAATATTAATAACAACAATGTGAATACCAACAATAATAATAATAACCATCTCAACAATAACAACTATACCAGCAATGCCATTCCATTACATTTGCGTTCAACAAAAGTTGCATCCAATAGCAACAACAAAAATTACAACTGCTTGAACAACAATAATAACGTTGCGGGGGCTGATAAAACTCATTGTAATATTAGCATTAGCCATTTAAGCCCTAATAATAGTTTAAATAATAACAACAATAACAACAACAACAACAATAATATTGTGAACAAAACTACCTTAGTAGCACAACCACGTGCGAAATACTCAAATGAACAGTCTGGGCCTGTAAATTTAGTCACAAATAATAATACAAACTCTGTTAACAACAACAACAACAACTGTAGAACACCTCCAACGTCACTTTCATCAGATGTCTCTGCGCCTTTATCGATTCAAGATGAAAGCGAGAGCAATCGGAAGCAAGAGATGTACGCACAAAAGTTGTCGTTCTCAGCGCAATCGTTGGCTGTTTCCAACAACGCGGCTGTAGCAGCTGCCGCTGCCGCATACCAGTATAATTATCCACATATTTACGCCAGTAGAGCCCTCTATGGGTAAGTTGCGACTTTTTTTGACAAAAGAAAAATTTAAACTAAATTTTAATTTATTTCAGATCATCTGCTCTCTTTTCGGGACATCAAGCACTTGGCCACACCCTAAGACCATGTCCAACATATTTGGGCAGTCAACATGAGGCTTTTTCACCATATCTCCAGGCAGCAGGTGTCTATCAAACGGGAGTCCCACCAAATGTCCAGTCTCAACCGAATGTCGGTCTCTTGCGGACAGCTCCACAAGTGCTTTTAAACAATAACGGTTTGTGTATTGCAAGCAAACCTGCCAGTCCAATAGAACGTGTTTGTGCATATCCTCAGAGCAGTCCCAAAGAGATAAGCAATATGAATGGAACGTATCTGAATGGAAAAGTTAATACCTCACCAGCTGCACCGGAGTCAGTAAGCGGCTTTAAAGTTCCCAGTGGAAAAGAAGGCTCTTTGAAGCATAGAATTCTAACACGACCTTCGTCATCGGATAAAGATGGTTGCAAAAGAAGGTCACCCATTAGTGCTTCAATTCTAAGGTAAGATGGCAAATAATGTTCTAACGTAACAGTATTTTAATTGAAGTCATTCACTTATAGATCCAATAGTAACAGCTCGACGAGTAACTTTACAAAAGGCGCCTACATTGAACTATCCAATGGAGATCTACGACGCGTAGAAGACATGAGAACGGAGGACTTTATACAGTCGGCTGAAAAGAGTGCTGTTCATCAGTTAGCTGAATCAACTGTTGTAAAGATTTGTGCAACACAAAGTAGCGTTATCATCACGTTTAGCTACGACAAGAACCGATCAAAGGTAAATTTATTTGGCCATTAAGTTAAGGGGCTTTTTTTAATAATTTCACTCTCATTAAAGGCTGACGTTGAAGTGTCACAAGAACATCCCTTCTTTGTTTACGGCCAAGGATGGGCATCATGTAACCCGGAGTTAACTCTCAAATCGTTCGGTTTGAAATGCCAGCGACTACAAGTCGGCGACATTTGCATATCGTTAACATCAAGAGAACATCAACCTCCTCCACAAAATTCGATAAACCACATCAACAACCACCAAACCTCAATGGCAGCAGCCGTTCCGTCCCAAAATTTTGACAAAAGCGAGCCGTCATCGCTTCCACAGAATCTGTCCAGAAAATTGCCACCACCAGCTGAGAACACGACTATGGTTAGCCAAGCTAACAACCGGCTTGCTGCTAGTATGGGAGCACCGACATACATACCGAATAATAATCATCATAACTACGATGAAGCTACCTTTGAAAACCAGATCTCCAGACACCATGAATTTTATCAACCTCAGCTTCACCTTCACCACCCCTACCATAGGTTGCTGGGTCATCCTCACGCAGAGGTGAAGCATCCATCCTCGTCGAGGCTACCACTGCCACCTCCCCCATCGCAGTCCCATTCCGCCTCAGTGCAACAGTCCCGCCCTCCATCCAACCAGTCTCCCTACTATCCGGAAGGACATCATCCGCCCAGCAGTGAAACACAACAACAGCCAGTTGACGCTTCTCTATCTCGCAAACGACGATGGTCAGCACCCGAAAGCATTTGTGATGATGACGAGAATGAATGTCAACCGCCATCGGCACCCAGACTTTCAAACACAGACGCTTACAAATCCTAGATGGGTCGTATCATAAAACGTGGATAAATTCCCAATAAAAACTCTTTAGAAAAGGAAGAAGTATCTTATGCCATGTGGAGCATGTAGCCATAAACTCTAAGTACCATAATGTTGTTAATTATTATAAGGATTTTATATATATACCTTGAAACACGACTAAGTCCACTGTAAATACTTGTATACATTTAGGAAAGAGTCATATCTTTGGATTTCTAGAAATGAAAGACAAAAACCGAAATCAGGAATCTTTAGGCTTTATCTGCGTACTGTCTCCGTAGTCGGTGTACCTTCGCTACGCATACATATAGTTATACCTACCTACAACATATAATTTCTTTCTTATTTAGTTTGCCTACCTATATATAATTTTTTTTTCCTCAATACCTAGCCTTTTTTTTAATTCTTAAGAAAATTGTTCATTTTAAAATTCCCTAGTAATTGCATTTATAAAAAAAATACCACTAATGAGACGCGCCTGTTTTATTTTTTATTAATTATTTTAAGTTCGTGGGGCTTAATTGTTGTGCAAAATATAAATTGTAATTTTATGTATAGAAAGAGAAAAAGAAAAAAATTAAACGGAAAATTGTGATGAAATTATGAGTATTATATATAATTCTGAATTTGTAATTAATTGAAAAACGTCGTTTGTGCAACACATGGTGGCCTACGCTTAAAAATTAATTGTGAATTAAAAAAAAAAACCAACAACAATTGTAATTACACTACATGCATGCACTCGTAACCTTAGATCTTCCTTTCTGGTGATTTTGTAATTTAATTTTATTTTTAATTTTATTATTGTAATTAATATTATTAATTATGAGAGATCTGTTTTATATTAGATGGTAATGAAAATATACTAAAAAAATATGAATTTAAAAATGACCGTTTTTTTTTAATTTTCGATCTATGGATTGGTTTTCGCTTCTTTGGCAGAGTATCATGAATTTGAAAAAGGAAATTGTAAATAATGAAATCGATAACCGTATCGTTTAGGAGGTAAAACGACTCAATGTTTTAAGAGTCCACATAATCCACATAGATTCCACAGCCTGGATCTGCTGATCTGATACAATAAGATGTCAGTTTCATTCCTTATCAACGATTATGAAATATGGGAGTCTTTAGTTACACGCGATCTTTTCTGGCTTTTCATTAAATGAAAACATGTATTCGAGATTTGCTCCTAGATCGTACGAGAGTACTCGCTCCCAAATAACCAATCCACATAAAAAAACGTACATCTGACAGTGCTGCCAAAACCTCAAAAGCAAAATACGAGATCAATTTTTATGAAATTATTGTTAAAATAATATTCTTTGTTCACAAACATTCGGAACTATACTACATACGAATTTTTTATTTTTAGATTAATAATTTCCTTAGAAAATGCTTGCTTTCGTAAAGAAAGGTTAAAATGGCACCAATCTTATAGAGTTGCTGCTACTCAACAATTTCTACCAATAATAGAGTATGGATATGTCATGAGAAAAAATAAAATCATATTGTCAGTCATCTTCACGTACTGAATTAATCTTAAATACAACATCGAAGGATAAAAACGAGTTGATGGAGGGTGGCTTTTCTCACAGTGCACACCCTAGTCCCTCCAATATTCCTGACCATTGTAATTCCAGAGAAAATAATGGCGATTAAAGAGGACTATTTTGTTAACCTTATTACCGGGCTGAAGACGAATTGTAACTACATAAGGATGGCGCGTATGTAGATACGGAAAACTTCAGCTTAATTTAATTTAAATTTATATTGGCTATTTTTTAAAGTTGTCATAGAAAATTTAATTGTTAACAAAAAGTCATTGGAGTCCTAAAAAGCCTAAAACGAACATTGCTCTCAAAATGTCCTTTAAAGCATTTATTGTTATGACAAGGGAGTATGTATGTAAAATTGAAATGCATATAGAGATTTTGAAATCTGACCTTTTTAAAGAGTTGTGATGCTCCTAAACAATTGAGTACCCTTTTTACTTACAAATAAATTATTTTATTTGATTTTAGACGGTTAAATATTTTTTATTTATTATCAACTTTTTTACCAGGTGGCAAATTTTTAAAGATATCAAAATAGTCACTGTTGATGGCCACAGGTTTAAAATAAAAGGCCGATTGGGATGAAAGATCTTACAAGTTGTACATATGTATTTGAATTTGGTGATGAGATATCCTGATTACCCTTCACGATTGCAATTTATTGATATAGAGCCCTTTATGGCAGTTCGCAACAACGTCGATAAGTCACGTTTCACAAGCTAAGATTAAGTAAGAGAACACAAGAATCTAAAATGAATCCTGTCCCTCACACTTTTAATCACCATTATCAAGAAACTCACGACACCTAAGACAAAAATAGTAGCGTATGAAACATGACTATCAAATAGGACGACAAGAAGGATACATATAACCCATGTGACAACTAGAAAATCGTTATGAAAAGAAATATTATTATACGCTGGAAATATAGTTTTTTTATTAAATGCGTCGATGTGCGATATAGCTTATTTGTTTCTTCGTATAGTTCATGATTTTTAAGCAAAAAACATCTCCCAACATATCAAATAAAATTTTCATTAATTTCATGCCGTTTTTTCTTTAGTCTTCCCTAGACAATAAAGAAATCATATTTGCTGATAGAGATAGCTTTGCGAAATCCTTATTGTGCTTCAACCTTAATGACATGACAAATTGCTAAGTGTCAAATCTTTCATAGCTGTCATAAAAGTTACTTACAAAATCAAATGCGGTGAAGTACAAACGCGGATTATAATATAGCGCGAAGAGTTTTACCTATAAATAATTTGAACCATACTTCAGTTAATAAATATATACAATTCTAAACCTGCTGCATAAAGTTCAATTTTGTGCTCTTTTGCATGTGATGAAATTTACTTGTAATGCAAAAAGATTCTGATGAGAATGTGCCACAAAAACGTATTGTATTCAAGGCCCCGTCAAACCACAACGAAGAGTATACCTATAACGGCGAAATCAAGCCAACCAAGTTCATGACCACTCTTGAAAGCTCCAGGAAGCCAATTATACAAAGCTCCAAAAACGATGGTCTAAATGGGCAGTATAGTTGGCGAATGACTGACAACTCGAAAAATATGTACGCGAGTCAGGAGGCGAAATCCAAGCTCAATGCCCCTTCTGAAATGGACTTGATCGAAGGGCAGAGGAGTTTTCCTTCACGTACATTTGAACGCTTCAATCATGATGATGCATACCGAGGGCCAGGAACAAGCAACAGTTCTGGTTTGTAAAGATTTCATTTAATTTCGTCAAAAATTTTAATCATTTGTTTTTTTTTTTTTTTTTTTCAGCTAATCGGGGAAAAAAGATAACACCGTTTATGCAGCTTCTCAATGATGATATGCGCATTTCAAAGATTCTTCGTCGTCTTCTCGAAGAGAATACCAGCACTAGTGCTCTAGAATTGTGCTCGAAATTGGAGAGTGCAGTGAGAAATCAATCAAATATGCAGTATATCTGCCGGTCGTTCGAAACGCTGGCCGAACGACTAATCATAATATTGAAGCAAGCTCCTGTGCCATGTCTGCAGCATGTGGCCACAATCTTTGGTTTGATTGGCTATGTGAATCGATCTGATTTTCCTGTTTATAAGAATTATATTGTGAAAAATTATGCTTCGAGCAGGAGTATTCAGAAGTACTTAATGTTGTCGCTGAAGACTACATTTAGGTGAGAGTTCTATTGATATTAAAATTAGCAGTGGGTGGTAGCTAGGAGAAGTTGCAGCACTATTTAGGCCAGTTTAATTGCATTGTTTTCTTATGGAGCATATGCTTGGTTATCTACGTAACCTATAAAGTTCTTTATGAATAACTGAAAACACCATCTAGCTAGAGTAGGTATGTACCTATATTGGTGTCTGTAGATTTTGACTCGACGCCGTAAAATTAAATTTCAATTGCTCAATAAAATGTTTCGCCAGGCCTCCGACTTTCAGATACATATATAACTGAGGCCAATACAGGTGTTGCTACATTTGTATCATAAGTGGGTTTTCAGACCTGCCCGACGAAAGTCCACATTAGTAAAATATTCCAAATATCAGAGTGTGAAAAATACTTTCAGACTTCACAAAAAAAGCGAAATTTTCATTTTCATGCCTTTTTAGCTATTTTTACTAGAAGTCAATATCATAATGTGAATATTGCCTTGATGATTTCAAGATTTCGGCTATCTGATGCTGCATTTTAGGCAGTCGGCAGCAAGTAAATAAAAAACCGCACCCAAGTGCATCATTATAGTTCTACTACTGACATATCTCATGAGAGTTTTCTCTCTCTTCATTGCCCGTATTATAATTTCCTTTGCTTCCTACTTTGGTTCGCCTGCAGGGCAATGTTTTAAAATAATTAATAATTTTCCTTTTGACCATTAACCATTTCTATTTTCACTTTGTTCTCCTCGTCAGCCTGAAATTATAGCAGAAGTAGAAGAAGAAGTATATTTGGAAATGTTCAGATGAGGTGTTTCCAAACGGCTCATTCCACCGAGTATTTTCAAAAGACACGTGACAACGTTAAATAAGTTTTGCAGATGTCCCGAATAGAGTTTTATCCATATAGAAGGTCCTGACCAGGTGCTTGATCTCGACTTGAAATTCGTTTGTCTTTTCTAGGATTTACCTAAGTATACACATTTTCGTGCTGCAGAAATTGCAGAAAATGTCTTTTTGGGACTAAGCCATCAAAACCGCGTATACGGCCCATACAGGACCTAAAGCCTAGCTTCTTCAACCATTGCGTGTGCAAAGTTTTTTTTTCACACAACTAACGCCGATTTCAAAAGGCAATTTAATTGTTTTTTAAGCATCTCATGGCAGTTCATACTCTTGGATATTTGTCAGACCTTCGAAAAAGAGTAGGGCAGCGAATACAAATTTTAAGGTGGTACGGGGCGGGATTAGAACCAGCCACCCCTCGCTTAGTAGTCCAACGAACTTAACCACTAAGCCACTGCACCCAACCAAACTGTTGCTCCTTCAATGACTTCCCCAGTAGCCCCTCGAACAATCTCTTTTTTTTACTTAACCACCAATTTATTTGTTACTGAAAATTTCTATTCTCCTGTCCATAGTTGCGATGCCGTTAACAAGGATCTTTCTGTCTACAGTGAGCGTACGCTCATCTTTCTCAAAGAGTACCTCGAAAACGCCGATCTAGTCGATAATTTCATGGCAGTTAGCGAGACGATTGTCGAATTTTCCAAGCACTACAAGCGCTCGTTCGAGAAACACTTCACCGATATTGTGGACATCATCGTTGGTTGGCATTTGGAAACCGAACAATCACAATCGTTAAAACAATTCTGCTCAATGGTTTTGCAAAATCTATCGGAATACTTTGTGAAGAAGCTCGATTTTACATTCGGACTACTGGGACAGTTCCTCGAAGACATTCAATCGGCATGCGATGATATATGCTCCAGCAACAAATCACCACTGGCAACTCCCGAACTAAGTGTCGGAGCTTTTGTGGGCGCATTCAATTCCATAATGAAGTCGCTGGCAAGCCAAAAGGAATTCATCGCATTCACCGTAGGAAAAAATTTATTAGCAACTGCAGTGATGGTAATCACCAAAGCGGCGAAGCAAAGCTTAAAGGCGACATCATGCGGCGAAACGGTGTATTCTGTTAATGAATTCTTCACACTCATCTACAGCAACTACCATAAAATGGAAGATGTAGTGAAAATCGAGGAAATCGAAGACATTCTTCAAATAGAAATCAACAACATGGACAAATTTGATGTCACGCTAGTTGGAAGTTTGCTTTTCTTAGTGTTGACCATAGTGAATCAATTAAAAGCTAATACTCCCATGCAACTGGTGACAACGCTGTTAAAACTGGATGGGAATTTCTTGACCCGCACTAAACTTACGCAGAATGATAAGAACTTTAAGCTGTTGGTTAAGATTTACAACGAAATATTAATGATAAAGAATGTGCCGCTTTTGTTAGAGGCGTATCGACACATTTTGTTGGATATCGAGCTTTCTATTTATTCGATAAACAGTGAGGTGGATGAAGACATACCACCGGTTTATACACCAGCGCAGGCAGAGTGTGTGCTGACTTTTTATTTTTCAGCGCTGGCAAATCTAGCCACACAGACATCGTCCATCATCGGAATGTACGCACTTAACCCGTCGATTCTGGAGCTCCTTATAACAAACTGCCAATCGACGAACATGAAGATTTGGTCATCCAATCCAACTCTGCATACTGCGTTGATAAGTTTACTTTCTGCCCACTGTCAGAAGAATCACAATTATCGCATGTCCAGCCGATTGTTGACTGACAATGTGTTTGCAAAGCTATCATTGGATGAGACGAGTCCCACATCGGAGAACTTTAGTCATATACTTCATTTTTTGGTTGACATTCTGGCGCAAGCTAGTCGGCTCTCTGAAACAAATTTAAACATTATACTAAGTTGGGTGAATAATCTCCTGGAAGAATGCAAGGAGAACGCCCATCTGTTGATGGAAAACAAAGCGTTTGTAGCGATATGTGAGTCTCTCTGCACGTCTTCAATACTGCAGCCGATTGAATGTGCTAAATGCATTTCAAGTCTACAGAGCTACCAGACGCTGAGTTACAATACTTTGTTGCAGATAAGAAACGTCTCTATTTGCCATCTGCAATCAGGAGACGAACGTGTAAGAGAGGTCTATTGCGACGTATTTGGGCGACTTCCACTCAGCGTTTCTTTGGTTAATGTAAACGAGGAACTGGGAATCTTTAAAATGAAACATGTTAAGACGAATGAGTTGCAGCAGTGGTACATTTCCACATCGTTGACTGCCAGCTTAAGGGAAAAGTACTTCATGGATTTTATTGAGAAGGTATCCCTTAACAGCGATTGTAAGTCAATCGATAGCTTCCTGAAGGATATATTCCCCAAGTGCTGGATAGCTGAACTGCGAGAAAAAGCAGGGGACTTTTATCGAACTACATTGGGGAACTGCAATATGCTTACATCGTGGATCCAATGGGAGGCGGCGCGATACTGCGTTAGAAATAAACTAAGGACTAAGCTGGGAAAACCGCAGGATACATTTTTGAAGATTGAGTCACTCATTATGAAGTACGCTAGAGTGTTGGCGCTAAAAGATGTCGATAAGGTCCAGACCGCAGCAGAATTGATAGCCAACGAAAAGCATGCTCGTATTCTATTGGGTTTTCTTGAATGCTTAGAGAAATGCATTTACAATGCTGGCGAAGGTACTGCCTTTGCCATTCAGGCGCCGGAAAAGCCAGCGAAAACTTTTTTCCGTGTCAACACGTCCACCTGTAAAGAGTGGTTCAATAGAATACGAACGGCTGCCAACTTGATTGCCATTCACTGTATGGAACCCCAGATGGTAATCCGCTATTCAGAGACAATGTTGCGAAGTCTCATCGCATCCGGCAAGACCAATGACATGATCTTCGATCACACCATCATGTCTCTTGTTTGGGCTCTACTCAAGTGCAAGGAGCCCGATTCACTGCAGGGTCTCTACATGTGGATCAAGCTGAAGACGGGCAAACGATACCAGTGGATAAAGTATGCATCAGAGCACGCATCTGGTCATAGAGAAATTGCCGCCGACGGCTATGCAAATGTCATTGCGAGCGATGAAAAGCTCGACACCCACATGCGAGAATTTCTGAATGATCAACTATTTGATTGCTTGTATTTTACAAATCAATGGGGCAAGCTGAAGAATCACATGTGCGATCAGTCCAATAAAAGGGAAACTTTGCCTGTTTTCGGAATGAGTCCAAGTCAATTGGATGTAATGGAAAATCTGTACCACGACTACAACGCTGACATATCTGTGCTTGAGCTCTCCAAGTGGGATAATGTGGAGACTAGCAACAATGAGCTGCCTACCAACTTTTCCTGCTACAAAATGTTGAGTTCCGTACGCAGCACACTTACTACCTTAACTTTGAGCGGTGGCGATGGCAATAATCCAATAGTTTGCTGCAAACTTATCAAAGCTGGACTTCAGGAATGTATTAAGAAACGCAGCAGCGAGCATTTGCATGACTTTACCATACTCAATCATGTTGCGTGTAAATTGCTGGATAAGAACGACTCTTGTGACACATTTGACGCTCATTGCGCGACACAGGACTCGGCCACCCTCACGAAGTGTGTCAATTGGGCCCAGTTCTTTGCCAGAAGGCAGGGCAGCGACATAAAGCATTCCATGTTCTTAAACGTAGCAGCAGTCGCTCGGAAAGACGGCAACCATAAGTTGTGTCGCTCAGAATTGGAGCGATTCTTTCAGACCAAGGGGCTGGGGAAAAATGCAGACGATCTTTACGCTGGTCTGCTAAATAATGATATTAGGTTGGGCATTGGCGATACAGAGATTTTGCATGGATTCGGAGAAATGTCGAAATGCTTGTACACGAATAGCGGGAGACAGAGCGAAGCCATAGCCTTAGCCTCAGCATGCTGCCTGCAGGTGATTGAGCAGGTTTCGACACAGAAGGCTACGCAGTACCCTGAGACTGTGTCACGAATGCTGCTAACACTTAGTGAATGGTTGCCACAGCAGTTCTCGGAAGACTTTTTGGAGGGTAGCAAAAATCAGCAGCACTTGCATCGTTTGCTTATTAGCGTTCCGGATATATCAGGTGAGTACCTTTTTGAAAGCGTGTGCAACTTTTTATAACTGATTGTGTTCGTTACAGGTCACCCTGATGAGGATTTCAACGAGATGATACCACCTATTGATATGGCTGTGGGAAAGCTTATCCAAACAAGCGTTTTGCAATGTGATCACTCTGGTAGATCATGGTCGGCCTTTGGCAACTGGTGCTACAGGTGGGGTAAGAAGCTAGTCGAGGCCAAGACTGAGGGTAATTGCGACAAAGCTGGCCTATCGCCACGCGACATTGAGTTGATTAAGGAATTCATTGTGGACATTACCGATGAAGATGTGGCAGCCATAGTTTTAGTCCTCGACAAACATCAAGTCACCGCAACTGAAGATGAGGATATTGAATCGAATGAAATCAGTTCAACGGAGTTGATTGAAAATCAGCTGAGAAAAATCGCAGTCCTTAAAGACAAACCTGTTAATGTGGTAATGTCTATCATACAAATTTGGAGGCAAGCTCACAAAAGCGTTTACGTTTACTACGAAATGGCGGCGGGGGCATATTTCAAATATCTCAGTCTTTCATCCAATCACGACGCAAAATCGGGAGATTGCTCTCTAGTAACAGCCACACTGCGATTGTTGCGATTAGTGGTAAAACATGCACTTGGCCTGCAAGAAGTCCTCGAAGAAGGCCTCAGCTTTACTCCAACACGCCCATGGAAAGTCATCGTACCGCAACTATTCAGTCGACTGAACCATCACGAGCCGTATGTGAGAAAGCGTGTCTCAGAGCTTCTGTGCCGCGTCGCGGAAGACACTCCTCACTTGATCATTTTCCCAGCTGTTGTGGGCGCCTTTCAAGAACACAAAAAGGATGAAAACTCCACTTCAGATGATGTAAATCCGCTCACATATTGCTTTAACTCCTTACTTACTACTTTGTCAAATCAAGCTCCCGAGACAGTGCAACAGGTGCAACTACTCGTGCGTGAACTCAAGCGTGTAACTCTCTTATGGGACGAATTTTGGATTCATTCACTAGCCCAGCTATACAACGAGTATTCCCACCTATTTAATGCCCTCGAACTGGAAGCAAAAAAGAACTCGGCCGCTCAGAATTACGCCAGTTTAAATGCAAAACACACAATTCTTATGACACATATTGCTGACGACTTGAAAAAATTATTCGCTGTCACTTCGAAGCCGGCAGAAACAAAATACGAGAAAATGTTTCAAGACAAGTACTCGAGCATCATCGAAAGCACCATCGAGGAGCTGAACAAGCCATTAAATTTAACAAAAATAAACGAATCGTGGCAGAAACTAAAACAGCTATACACAATTTTCCAGCAGCGATTGCAGAAGACCTCACAGTCATCTCTAAAGATGGTTGACATCAGTCCTGTGCTGGCAAACATGCGGAATACTGCGATCTCAATGCCTGGCGTTGAAACAACTGAAAACGAACCCATATTCATAAAAGCCGTCGACAGAACCGTTTACATACTGCCAACCAAAACTAAGCCCAAGAAATTGGCTTTCTTCGGAAGCAACGGAAAAAGGTACACCTACCTCTTCAAAGGATTGGAAGATCTACATTTGGACGAACGCATTATGCAATTTCTTTCGATTTCTAACTCAATGATGGCTCGAACCAATACAAACGTGTATCGAGCTCACCACTACTCTGTAATTCCTCTCGGACCGCAATCTGGTCTCATTAGTTGGGTGGACGGAGTAACCCCTCTGTTTGGCATCTACAAAAAATGGCAGCAGCGGGAGGCGGCCAGCAAGGATCGTCATGGTACAGCTGTCACCAGACCCTCGGAAATGTTCTACAGCAAGCTAAGTCCACTGCTGGCAGAAAAGAATATTAAAGTGACCGATAGCCGCAAGACCTGGCCACTGGCTACACTGCGGCAAGTTTTAGACGAGCTATCAAAAGAAACTCCACGCGATCTCTTGGCCAAGGAGTTGTGGTGTCACAGTGACAATTGTGCCACATGGCGTGCTTCCATTCGCAAATACTCCCTGTCGGTGGCTGTAATGTCTGTGATTGGATATGTCATTGGGCTGGGCGATCGGCATTTAGATAATGTATTGGTGAAACTAACTACCGGGGAAATAGTGCATATCGATTATAATGTGTGCTTTGAAAAGGGAAAAACGTTACGCGTTCCTGAGAAGGTTCCCTTCCGCATGACCGCCAACTTGGAGGAGGCGCTCGGCGTGACCGGCATCGAGGTAAGTTATAAACATATTTCTTGCAATGACATATATAAGTAAAAGTATATAGGATACATTTATTAAGAAAACACATACGTATTTCTAGCAACTACATTTTAAAGTGTTTATTATATAATGATTATATTCTCCGCATTTCCATGGTGCGAGGCTTCCTTTTATATGGTCACCCAGTTTGGTTCTCTTTCCCAGAACGAGCTTACATATTTCACACGGCGAACATAACACTCCAGATGATGCGTATGATTCATTGGCTATCATTCTAAATATTGGCAATCGATTTCTGTTCGCTTCCGTTCGGTAGAGAAGTTGCGCTGCACTCAGCTCACTCACAGTATCCCTATTTGAACGAGGCGATACCATTGTAGTAACTGGTTCCTGTTTTATTACAACCGGTCCATTGGGTGATGGGGTTTTTATTGGTAGAGAAATGCAGGGTATTTCAGCAGTTTGAATGGCCGATTCGTTCCGGGGGCAATGTTCACGTGCACTATATTCGCTGGCGTTAACACCGTTGGGGCTCTGGCAATGCAGTAATAGGCCAAATGATCTTCGAAAATTTGTGTTCTTCCACGCATATATGATGGGATTCAATCCGGAATTAGACATCGCCATTGCAAGTGCCACTTTGTATACTGTTGAAGAAGTCTCAAACTTATCAACAATTAGAGCACATGCCACAATTAAGTAGGGTAACCAACATATTGTGAAGCCACCCATAATGAGAAGCACAACCTAAAAGAAATAAAGAAAGGCAATGCGTATAGTACTAGTTGAAGTTAGTTTATTTTTTTTTTAAATAATTCATACATAATATTGAAATTAGACTTGGAAAATTCTTATATATTTATTTTGTCTTATTTATACCAAGATTTGTTTCTTCCTTATAACCGTCAATACTTTAATTTATGTCTTTTTTTTTTGTATAATTTGCACGTACGTGCAAAAGGGATTGTTAGCAACCTTATAATGTTGAAAGTAACACAGCAAGGCCTAATGGATATAAGAAATTAGGAGACATGGTGTGAAACCGATGCACATTGATTTTAAATGTTTGCAAATTGTAGTGGTCAGAAAAAACAGAGTGAGGTAGAGCATTCCACATTCGTGTTGTGCGGCAGAGGAACGAACCCTTATGTATATTTCACAGTACGTCCGAATACAGGCTTTAGGGTGAACTGATGAGCATTCCTGTCATGGCGGGTATTACGGTAGAAGTGTTGAAGAGGAGGAATGCAACTGGCTATTTCGTTGGAGCACTTGTGATGGCAGTATCAATAAAACAACGATAGGCAGGAGACATTACGACGATGACTAATAGGGTCAAGCGATTTCGCAATTTCTCGGTCGCCAAGTACTCAAGTGGCAGGAAAACTCTGCAATCTTCTGAGACCGTAAAATATGGTTCGCAGAGTTGGACCAACAGTTTGAGAACAAATTAACAACAGCTAAAATGCAGATGCTTCGCATTATAGCAGGAGTAACGAAGCTTGATCGAATACCAAACGCGAAAGACATGATATCATAAATGTCAGGAGGCCTGCAGATATTTTATGTGGTCAAACCGCCAAACCTCACTGGGGGACCTGTACGTGCAGTTAAGTTGGAAGGTTATGATTCTTATTAATCTGATCACAACCTATTTGTCGACTACCAAACGGAGAGAAGAAGGGATTACATTGAGATCGTTTGATTTAAAGTTGTCTGATTGCCATCACCATTTTCGGTGGATGAATTTACAAAGATCAAAACATGAGTTCCGCGACCTGCATACGAGAGATGCATATTATTCGGAATGTAAAAAGGCAAACCATCTTCGAACCTCGCAAAAGGCAGCTATTAATTGAGCTATTTAGGGATTTTGTCTATCCCGACTATAATTTCTCACAATGGCATCAGAAATGAAACAAGGAACATCAAAAAAAACTATAGAAGATTACAGCAATTGAGCTCAATAACACAGAAGTATGGGCATTAAGGTGTTACATGTTTTTATTCGGGGAAAAAAGGTCTATTTTCCATTTTTTTTTATGTAAGAGCTTTTCACAAAAAAAAAAAAAATGCCTTCGTCCAAGTCCTTGTGAATTGTATCTCGAAGACCTGTGTCAAATTTCATCAAGATCGGTTGAGTGGTTTACGAGAACTTTTGACAACCGACTTTGGTAACACAGTTTCGAGAAAATCGCGTTTAAAATTTGGATAACCTCAAATAAACCTCGTGATTCAATTGAGTGCGCACCTTCCAAAGGCTGTATCTCCGAAGCTTTTATTCGGAATGACTTGAAAATTTCGGATAATATTCTCGAGATTTTGTAGAAAAAAATAAATTTTGTGAAGCTGTGAAACCCGTGTTACCCCTTAACGGAGACAGTTTTAGTTCAGATTTAGATTCTTTTTACGTGTAAGATACCTTCACCGCAAAAATTAGAGCTCTTGGGTCGTGCATTTATTTACACGTTTTAAAAAAAAGTAATATGCGTGTTTTAAATCTACGTACAAGCAGTTTCCAAGTACACGATGGAAACAGTCCAGTAAAGTACCAATTTTGAAAGCTAGGAATCTTTTCTTCGATTTTATTTGTAAATCAAGTAATTTCTATCAACAGTTTTTGGGAAAATTTGTTTCAAATTCAAGAAAAAAAAACAAATATAAAGTACACGACTGCGTCATACGAAACTTTCTCGGCACATGAGATGCGTTTTTGAATCGCAAAATGAATCGAAAATGAATGGTGATATATTTATTTAAAGCAATTTTTAGGTTTTATTTTGAATTAAATTATATTCATTTTTTTAATTTTCTCAAAAACGGCACCTACGATTTTGTTGACCAAAGATCCAGACCAAAATCCTTGGAATCATTTTCTAGAATTAGTGATAAGTTATTTTCACAAAAAAAAAAAAATTGTGTGGCAGGTACCGTTATTTCAAACAAAGCAAAAAATAAAAAGATGCCCCGAGATGTAACCTCAAAAACCTTATATACGAACTTTGAAGCAAATCCGTCGAACCGTTTTGCCATACGGCGCCCGGATAGACAAACCGACGGACGTCATTGGTGGACCCAGTTTTTTGGACTTCTTTATAATCGTAATATCATCCTTTATATATAGTCTGAGTTCGAAATTTTCGCACGATAACAATAACTCTCTCTTTAGAATACTAATGTATACGAGAAAGTTAAAAATACTAAAATACTCAACGAGGGAGTTTAGGAATTTTCCATTTTCTCGAAAACAGGAAGACATAAAAACATCTGGTTTTCAGTGTTCGATTAAGAATTCATAAGGGCAGTAAAAACTTAATGTATTAAGAATAGTTACTATTTTGCGGCCAAAGCTGTTGAATCCAAAGTTATATACGCACAACTCAAATACAAATACAAACCGTGTTCACGTTCAGTAATGAACTTCAGTAAGAATATTGGCAGTTTCAAAAACACTTTGGTTACTGACCAATTCAATCTCAGTCAGCTGCACAATATGGCAGTCAGAAAGATTTATTATTGGCAATGGCACTTTGTATTCACCAAAGATTATTACATTATCGGTTGCTTAACTATACCAATCTGAAAACATTATGACACTTTATCTCATTATGAAGTTTACACATCAAAACAAATAATAATGAAGCGTCATCAGTTTTGTTGTTTACTTCAACGGAGCAACCCATTCATAAGCAATTCTTTACAAAAAGCAGAAAAAACAAAATAAAAATCTTGTTTTCTAAACAAAAACACCCACCAATGAGCTTACCTGTGCAGATTTCCACTCAGATGGGCCATCCTTGCAACACATTGCCTTACGTAGCTGCTTAGCCTGCTTGGATGCCTCCTGCCAGATTTTGAAATACACAGCGACCATGCAAATCCATATGATAATAAAGCTTGGCGTTATTAATCCAGCCATGTACCACGAGGGAAGGACTTCATCAAACTCACAATTAGCAGCAGTCTGCCAGTGGTTCCAAAATACTGGAATACATGCAAATGATGTTCCCACCAGCCAGCCCATTGCAATAATAAACATTGCCACACGCCTCGTCATTAATCTGAATACAATAAGATACTTTGATGGTTTTTGAAAAAGACACAGACTCACCACCCACCTTTTGTAGTGCAGAGGATGCACAATTGCAATATATCGATCAACAGCAATCGAAATCAAATTCCACACGGATATAGAGCACGCGAATATTATAATGTAAAATCTGAACAAACAGAATGTGTGCGATTTACCAAGATTCGAACCCATATAGAATGCCATGTGATAGGGCAACGTTAATCCGACAATCATATCCGAGACAGCAAGCGAAAGAATGAAAAGATTTGAAGTGACCGACCGAAGTCGACGACATTTACGAATCGCACAAATAGTCAGCAAATTGCCTCCAACTATGAACAACATTAACACAATGTTTATAACAAGCCATAATATTATTTCCGTATCAAAGTCGCAGCCAACATTTTCCGTTGACTGATGGTTGTGGGACACATCTTCTTTTTCTGTATCCTCACAAGATGATTCTTTGTAGATGGTATCCATATTTTTCGAGAAGTGGCTTAAGGCTTCATTATTTTTAAATCCGTAACGAAACTAATAAAAACAAAATTAAATAAATATTCCGCCGACAAATTGAAAAAAGTTCGAGCAAAAAACCGCCACACCTCATAGGCAAAAGATACCGTTCCACTCTCAGACGATTACAAATTGCAAATGGATTTCGACGATCCATCTTTTCCTGCACCTGCGACGATTTGTGTCGGCGATAGTCGCTTTTATCCTAAACATTCCAGGGTAACGTTGACGAGTATGGGTTGCGAAACGAGGCGATGATAATGACAATGAAGTTTTTATTTTTTCTGAATGTCGGTTCGCTCCTACAACAGAACGCGTACTACACCAGGGGGTGCCTAGATACGCGCAAAATGGTGTTAACTTGCTCTCTTATCACCCACCAATCGCCCGCTATTATGTATTTATATTGATTTACTCGATCAAAACAAATTGTAGGTTTTGTTTTTTTTTGTTTGTAACTTTTGTAGGCAACAATGTGGACGAGTAATATTTAGTCGAGATAAGATTTATGACTACGTTTTAGGAAAGCTGCAAAGCGCTGATACATGTAGCTACAACTTTATGAGTGCATCCGATTATGAATATTATTATGTCTTTTATGTTTGTATTCTCCTTTTAATAATGTACATTGCTATCTATTTATTATTATTTATTTTCTGTGATAATGCATTGATATTAATTATTAACATTTGTTCATTTACCGACTATAACCTAGAATGCGGGGTGAGAAGTGGTCGTAAAGCAAAGTTAATAAATTGTTTTCCGCGTACCTTGAATGTCCTTGTTTGCAGATCTGTGATTTTGCAAAATATTAGATAAAGTAATTACTTGTTTTGGAGACGAAGCTAGTTGTAAATTTATATTATAGAACAGATAGGTATATTTTTTAGTAGCCTGCTTCAATGGATTACTTCCTATCTAAATGCAAGGACTTAAATAATTAATTTTAATAATATGCTCTGAAGCACTTAAGATAATTGTTAAGAGGTAAAGTTTGTTTGCTGGGCATAAGCTCTGGAACTACTGATATTCAAAAAATGGTTTCAAAAACATAAGGAAAGGCTACAGTCCGCTTGGGGCGAACAGTATGATACCCTATCCTTATCCCTATGTACCCCAAAGAAAAAATTCATAAGAAAGATGATAGATAGCATTTTATTTCATTCTATGAAATTTATAGAAAAAAAAATATATTTTGAAAAACGCCCCCAAAAAGTGGGCGTGGCCAAAAACTTTGTATGGGCGATATATTGTAAAAAATATTGGCTAAATATATTGTTAAACATTTTTTTTCGATTTCTATGAAAATTTTCAAAGAAAACAGCATTTTAGTGAAAACCTCCCACAAAAAGTAGGCGTGGCAAAAAATTTTATATGACAAATTTATAAAGGTAGGCAGTACCTACATATCTTGTGAAGGTTTTACAACTTTATCTCTCTAACTTAAGCCTAAAAACGGTTTTGTCTAAATTGTGGGCGTGGCAGTGGGCGGATAAAACAACTTTTAACACTTTACCATTTCGGGACCCTAGGGAGTATATTTTCTAAATTTCAGCTTCCTAGCATACATTTAAAGGCCTCAAAAGTTGATGCGGACGGACGGACGGACATTGCTAAATAGTCTTAGGATTTGGTCCTGATCATAATTATATATACTTTTATGGGTCTACGACGAATATTAAGGGGTGTTACAAACTATGTGTCAAAATTAATATACCCTTAGGATAGGGTATAAATAGAGAAATGCACTCGAGTCGACTTGTTTTGACTTTTTGGACTACATCCTCATCTTGGTAAAGTTCGCATTTGTATCTTCTCCATCCGCCATCCTCGCGTACAGGACCAAAAATCCGTCGAAACAGCTTTCTTTCGAGACCAACATTAACTTTCCCTTGCTGTTTATTGTCCATCACTCGGCGCTGCATAGCAGAATAAGCGTTCTGAAAAATCTCCGCAAATATGTCATTCGTAGAGTAAATGTTAAATCCGAGGTAAAGAAACTCCTTACCCACCTCGAAGTTTTTGCTAGCGGTTTGTGAAAGCCTTTATCACGTCACTCTGGGAATAACCGATGATGTCGACATCGTTCGCAGATCCCAGTAGCTGGACGGATCTCCTGTCCCTTCCGTGTTGACACCTGCCCTGCGCACTACCTGCTAACGAATAATGTTGAAGTCGTATGATACCGCATCACGTTGACAAAATCGGATTATTGTTTGGTAGAGCTGGGATGAGCTGACGCCAACTGCACATTGCACCGCCCCGTTCTTAGAGTCAACCGACACCGTTGGATCAATTTGATCGAAACCCCAATCTGACCATCGCCAGGAAGAGCTTCTGACGATAAAAACATGCTGTTTCTCGACTTAAAATTCATTGGTGTTTTCCAGGATTTCCTTAAGTGTAAAAATTTTGTCTACAATCGATCTGCCATGCCGGAGCCACACTGCAACTTGCCGATGAGTGTGTTTTAGAAGGGTTTGAGGCATTTAAACAGTATGTTTGATAGGATCTTATATTAGTTATTTAGCAGGGATATGCCTCGATAGTTCTTGGATGAGATAACATCACTTTTATTGCAGATGGGGCATATGAAGCTGATTGTCCAGTCATAGAGCATGCTTTCCCCCACCCATACTTGGTGGATGATTTGGTATATGAACTCTGCTAAAAGACCACCGGAGGCGTCGGCTTTGTTTTTCTTAAGGGACACTTTTGGAGTATGTTGAAAATTTGGAAAATGGCGATACAAAGCGTTAAGCCTTTTTGTAGCTAATCCAACCTCTTCCTGACTATCTTGATGACGTTACAAGTTATTGCCCTAGCCCCTTTCCACATCACTCTGTCTTCTTGATGCCGACTGACCAGCTGCTGAAAATGTTACTGTAATACATCTTCTATTCCCTGAGCGTCAGCGACTATGTTTAACGCTTCGAAATATAACGAATATAATACGACTCCGGATGTTGTTACGATCGCGAGACTCTTAGACTTCTTTGAGCTGGAAAACAGCGTACTCTTTTCTATGCAGGATCTTGTTCTCTTCTTATTCCATTCCCCAAACTCGGTTCTCTTCCTTGCTACTCTTTTTTACGCTGCAGCGTTTTATGCGTGCATCTTCTGTCACCTTTTGCTGGTATTTATATCTATACATCATCATACGATTGGCTCTTCCTCTAAAGTTTATTTTTCGCACCTCAAAAAATATTTTGAGCTTCACATAACACTAAATATCTTTTCCGCAGGGTGCATTCCGATTGGGTTGCGAACATGTTCTTAAAACTCTGCGAAAGGAAAGAGAAACTCTGTTAACTCTTCTGGAGGCTTTTGTATACGATCCCCTCGTTGACTGGGCAGTAGGTGATGATGGCACCACTACGAGCACCCGTTCAACGGCGCCTGCTGCAGCTTTAAAAATTGCAGCTCTGAAAGCTTCATCAGCGGTCAGCAGTGCAGATGATTGCAAAAAGAAAAAGAAAGCAGAGGACAACAAGAAAACTGAGACTGAGGTAACTAAAAATACGATCCTTGCACGCTTCACGGAAATCAAACCCTATTGGACACAATACAGGTAAGCACTCGCTCAATTCCAATACTAACATGTTTAACTCCAATGTTTGCTCCACATCTAGGGACGAAGTGATTTCCAAATTGCAACAAGTACTCAATTCGCTTAACGACCTCGAAACTAGTCGTCAAAATATACACCAGGCTGAAATGGAACGTGATGCATTGACCAAACAATTGGCAATGATTCGAGAATTGGAAACACTCGGCAGTGCAATGGGAAGTCATGCATTAAATACCATATCGCAGCGTTACAACGCCTACAAGAAGTCAGCAGATGATTTTGCCTCTGTCAAGGCCACTATAATTGCCTACGAAAAGGATTTGGAAAAAAGTACAGCTCTGTACTTTCAAACGCTGCTCGGTGGTGGAGGCAGATCACTCATCGAATTAAGGTCTCTCCTAAGCGCAATTGAGTGCACGAAGCCAAACAATGAATTCGACGTTGTAAAAGATCTACTAGAAAACAGTGCTCAAAGTATTCTGTATGGAAAGTCCGACTTTGCCCGAAAAGAGATGGACAATACACTGCATCAACAGGAAAAGGCTGCTGGCCTCTGCGCGGAGGCTATCATTCAGTACGTGCGAGTGATGGGTTTCTATCCACACTCGAAGGCAAGGAAATCACGTATGGTGAAGTATGAATCGTGGTATTGTGAACTGCTTAACGGTCAAAAGGAACCAAGTCAAATTAAGGAAGAACTCCATGCTTTTATAAATGAAGAAGCAGTTATTAGAAACTCACCAGTATTTATAGACCAAGTTGTGGGTTATGCAGCTAAGCTTGAACAGATGTGGAATGAAGCCAATTATACTCTGGGCATGTTTGCTGACAAACTCAATGCGGTAAGTAAAATTGTTTGGTATTTGTTTCAATATGAAAGTTTTACATTTTTAAGGAACTTGGAGAAGCACCAACTGAAAATATGGATCGGTTTTTGAGTACCGGTAACGAAGCTCTTTATGCCCTGCAATTTGCAACTTATGAAAAAATTGCACAAACCAATGATGAGATGTTTCTGTTTGAGACATCAACTACTGAAGTGCTGAAATATCAGGTGAACTACATAGAGTACTTGCAGAGTGTCGCAAAATCGACTTTCGAATTATCCCCAAGTTTGTTGGGCACCATCAAAACTATTCAAACTGCCTTATTGGCCATCAGAAAACTACAGTTTGCTGCTCATTGTAAAATACCTTCGCGAATCGTCCAACTCTTTATGATAGACGACGATGAGGTTTTGCTGACTGTTCTAGAGAAGATTACCTGCGTGAAGCTGAATCAGGAAGTTTGCTTCAAGAACGCAGTTAACTGCTGTAAAAGCACCCACCTTCAATTTGTGCTTGGCGAAATTGAAACGTACTTCACTGACGTTCAGAATACCTTGAATGACGTCTCAAATATCCTCAAAACTTCAATAGACTGGGAAGTATTCTACTCCAATCATTCCAACATGAAATTCGAACGGATTGTCCAAGCAACCCTAGATCCTGCGCGAGACTTCGAGCAAAATAAATTAATGGCTTTGTCTCAGACGTTCGCTATAGCTAAACAACATGCTGAATCCCTTAGCAGTAGCCACCAGGATATTATTTTTGATGTGAGAACGATAGGACAACCAATTAAGTCGTTCGTCAACGCTGTGCAGGAAAACATTATAAATGGATTGGCATCGCTAGTTGGAGTACTCGTAATAAACGAGGTGAATTCTAGATATTTATCCAACTTTTCAGACATGTACGCGTTCGAAAGTTTCATTCACACTGCCAAAGACCTGGTGGAGGATGGATTCGTTTACGAACAACTCAAATGTGGCCGTCTCCTTTTGGAACAACAAGTCGAGCAACAAATTGAGGTTGTACAAGACATTTTTCTGGTTGCATCAGCGCATTATTGGGCAAATGAAGTATATCTTCAGGCACACGCTCCCCCATACGCACACATAATCTCAAAGAAGGATCTTCTGAATACCATGCAAAATAGCAAGCAGAGTTTATCCGTTTGGAAAATAACAATGGAGAAAATTCAAGCTGAAATCGATGATAACACAAGTGCCATAGTGCAGCGGCTGAAGTGGGCTGCTGGAGCCAATCCGAACATGGTGAGTATAAAGGAGAAATTCGAAGTTATGTCCAGTGCTCAGAAAGAGAAGTTCAGCAAACATACAAATATTGCCAGCAAGGTAATCGAGTACTCGTCGGTTATTGTTCAATTTGAGCTTCTGCAAGGGAACACCCAGAACCGAAATAAAATGGACAGTATATTTTTGGCCGTTGTATCGCAATGGGAGGAGACATTTGCCACGGAACGACGTCTGGCGGCAATAATAACTCCAACAGAGCAATCCATTGTTCAGCTTCTTGACCCAGAGGGCGTCGTCGACCAATGCTGGATAGACAATATATCCGGACTGCTGGATGAAATGACATATGCAGTGCACCGGCAAATCGCTGACCTAGAGAAAAGTGCACAAAATATTCAGGAACAGGTGTTCTCCTGCTCCAGTGATCTGCAATCACTAATGGATACCCAACTTCGAATTGATATTCGGCATTTGCTAAAGCTATTCTATAAAGTGGATAACAGTAGTGAGAACCAATGCACAGCTCGAGTTCGCGAATTCCAAAACATATACAGGCAGTTCTTTGCTCAGCTGAGCGATCTTAACATGAAAATCCTGTGCAGAGATTTCGCGGAAGCCAACGTCCGCCAGTTATTTGAGCAAGCCAACGATTTAATACGCGACGTGGAACAGAATCACACAGATTTGATCGAGCTAGTCGAGGATTGTCATGCCGACGCAATGGACCGGCGGAACGTGGGATGTGCGCTGGTCAATGATCCCAAGAAAGGTATTTTCTCCCCCATCGTAATGAGACATTGTTTATTTTTTACTTTATTTTTTAGGTAATCAACGTGAACAAAAGCGTAACGCTTACGCAGTATCAGTGTGGAAGAGAATCCGCATGAAACTCGAGGGTAGAGATCCCGATCCGAATCGTCGCTGCACGGTCCCGGAACAAGTTGACTACATGATACGCGAGGCGACAAATCCCGACAACTTGGCCGTCCTGTATGAAGGCTGGACGCCTTGGGTTTGAAATTGGTCTCCGTACATAAGGGACCGCATGTGTTCCTGGGGCTCATCTTTAATACAACCACATAAATTACAAAGAAAACCAACAAAGAAACAAATAGCCGAATATTTAAAGAGTTTGGAACCAGTTAAAACTTCACAAACAAAAATTCTGAATAAAAATAAATATCCACATCAAATGCGGAAAACCAACACCGCCCGTTTAGACTCTTCGACCCTTAAAAATGCAAGCAACCGCCGTTCAATAATACCGTAGCGAGTGGGTGGCTCCCAATCGCATGTATCCTAAATCCATGTTTTGTGCGCTACCCGTTTTCGATAGTGCTTGAGATAATTGATGTAATCAAAATGGAATTCTCCGCGTGCAGATGTCGAAGGTAAATCATCTGCATTTGGGCTTGAATTCTATTAGTCGAGGATTCCTGTGCGCCACTGCGGGCTTCTTTAGGCAATGCAAAAGGGTGGACGGAAATATTTTTGAAAACAAATCTTTTCTTTTAATAATTACATATTTAGTAGCTTTATGTTTTGTTTCTTCTTTTTATTTAATTTTCAATTCAAAAAATAAAAAGAAAAGTATTATTCTGTCGGTAAAAATTAATGGATTTTTTTATTTAAATCTGTCGTTATTGGATTCGGTTTAATTTGCAGAAAAAGTTGTGGCCCAATATCCATGTATAGCAACATGCGTATGGCACACTGTCTCTCTGGACATCCATCTAATACTCACTCATTGTGTGGAGGAGAGTCATGCGTCGGACTTGTTGAATATACAAATTCTACAAAAATTCTAAGCCAATGTTATTGGAAATGCTCCTGCATAAGATGTTGTCAACAGAAGATGTTATAGCGCGAACCAATTCCCATGACCGCACACATAATCTCCTGCATAGGATGTTGTCAACAGAAGATGTTATAGCGCGAACCAATTCCCATGACCATTCTACTGCGCAGGTCTATTTGAATTTTTCTTATCTCAAATTTTGAAAGATACACAAAAAAATCGAGGCTTTGTTTTTGCTGCCTCTAACTATCCTCTCATGTATGTTCTCTTGAATCCTCTCTCTCCTCCTCTCTCAGTCGATCGTTGGACAAGTGATTTGGTTCGTGCTACACTGCGAAAAGCTTAGCAGCTTGTTTTTTTGGTCAATTCATAAAGCGACCCATCAAAGGTAGATTACAAAATGAAATGTATGTAGTGCTTTTATTTTTGCCTGGTAAAGGACATGCTTCCAAAACGTCGATAAAACGTAACAACAAAGAGATTTTCTTTGACCTAAAATCACCAATCGAAGCACATATTATTAGATTCATAATTAACTACTATTGTCATCTGACCCGTACAATACATATTCATAGGAAGTCTTACCAAATATGCCCTAGCTACACACTAAAATTTCTTTGGGATATTTACCAAATATACATAGACATAGGCTTTTTGTTCGTAGGGTCCCTTCTTTGAACATGGCAATACCAAAGTATTCCATTTATTTCGAGATTGGATCTTAGAAGTGAAGGATTCTTTTGATGTTTAGACTCGATCAAGCTACTTTAATCCCACTATCATGCGAAAAATTTCAACTCGGCTGCCGTCAATTTGCCAACATACTTTTACATTGATCAATATTTGTGCGCCGAAAAAACAACTGTTTAAAGCATTCCAGCTTAGAGGAAAAATGTACTCAAAGGTCAAAGAATTTAGCAGGGTTTTTAATCGATTTCATCCACCGTAAGCACTGTTGCTTCGCACATTTTTTTCAAAGTTGACGTTAGTTAGAGAATAGGCTGTACAAATACTCTGTCGTTTTTTGGGCTAATGCGATACTCTCCAAAATATCCAGCCAAACATCAAGTCCTGGTTGCATGAAAGTTTGATCCTCCCTTATGATGGCTCCATCGTCTGAATAACTGATGTAGGGTAGTGGCACCTATTACACCTTTAAGAAAACTCGTTATAACTTCGTTTGTTTTTTTTTTCAATTTTCTCCTTCAAACCAACACAAATATAAATTTTTTTCAATTCCAAGTTAGAATTAGCATGTGCTAAAATATGATCACTTCACATTATGCTTTGGGTAATGCCATTTGAATTAAAAAAAAAAACATGTAGTGAACGTCCGGGAAACTAGAAATTGTTTAAGGAAAATATTAACGTAAGTACTTGTAAGTATTTTATTAGTTATTTACATTTGAAGAAAATTTGCAAAAAAAAAAATTAAAGTGTTTGAGAATAGGAATTAAATTTTTCTTGAGTTTTCTTATTCCGAACATTTGTTCAGGAATGGGCAACTGCTTAATTTGTATTTTTTTAAATTAAATGTTCGAAAATAGGAAACATGCCAGTTTTGTGGTTTCCTGTATTCGAACAGCTTAATATCATCTCTAAGATACGACGAGTCTATTAGAACCAAATCGATGAGTATTCGAAGTGCGAGTAGATAATTTGAAGTTCCGATCATAACTCCCCATTATAAGGTTAACTGTAGAGCTCCTGATAAGCTCCAAAGGCCTGGACCTGCAACTGGAATTTAAGTTATATATATCCTAAAGAACACCTGAGACCATCGGTAAGGCCAGATCAATAATAAGGAAAGAGACCATTCACAAGTAGTTCACCGATTTCGAAAAACATTTAGAAGAAGAGAACGATAATTTTCAACAGCGACGAAGCCTTGCACTGAAAACCGGGATTGTTATTGGCCCAAAAGGGGTTTGGAATTTATACCAGGTCAAATAATCTTACGGTTCTCCCGGTTTTCAGTACAAGTGGTGAAACATTGCCTCCTGTGGTCGTTTTTTCCATATCAAAAAATACGTTCAAAAATTATATATACAATGCCTATCGATTACGTTGTGGGTCGTTCGGAGACTCTGTGCTACATTTATGGGTCGTTTATATTCGAAATATGGAAACCCTGAGTTCGGGTTTAGGAAACAAGTGTTCGAAAATAGGAAAAATAGGTTTTTGTTTTTTAATTTTACATAATTTTTTCATAAAAACATTTGAGTTTCTCCGTTAGAATTTGTTTATAATATATTTCTACCTCAATGCAAGTATTTTTTTACACCTTATTCAATTTTCAAACTCGGTAAACTGTTCGACAACTGGTGCAACTAACCTACTTTATCAATCACTTTTCGATCAAGCAAATCTAGGCCAGCAACAAAAAACAAAGGTCTTCATACGCTGCCTTGGTGCTTCTCACTCTTGCCTTTGATCCCCTGTACATTTCTATGATCATCTGTATCTAAATTTCCTCCATATACTTGGGATTACATCAAACCCTGTGCGACAAAAATCTCACCATCCTTAGATAGCCTTATGATCAACGATCTTATAGATATGTGACATCAGCTTGATGAAATTATTACAGTTTAGCGTAACACCCTTTCCTTTGTCTGCTTTATTATATTGAAATACAATTACTACCAGGAGAAGAAGCAAGCAACATCAAACGCTTTGTAATTATATTTTACCTCACACATCTATTTAATGTTAAATCCTTTAATTGTGTTGTACTTGTATGTATATATATTTGCGCGCAATGCCGCAAACAAATTTCGCTCACACGTACTCCGCCGGTGCCATAAAGAGAATTTAATGTAAACAATTAAATTGTCGTTTCTCCCGCCCAGAGTCTCTGCCTACCCTAAGCACCACCATCAGCCATAAAGCCGATATGAGGGTTAACAAAGTTCATGGGAAAACTATATAGCTTTCATACATGTATGTACACACAATGCACTTGTAGGCATAAGTTCAATCTGTTATTAACTCAATGTTAATCAATTAATGATGGTTTGTGGAGGTGTGTATTCATGGGGCAGCAACTCAGGAGAATAGAGCAAAGAAAAACAATCACCCAGAGTCAACAAACAAACTTAAATCCCATAGTTCTCGTTAACTACATATGTACTTGCATATCGAATAGCTACTTGCTTTGACATACTTCCTCTGATACACCACATAAATTGGTAATTTGCAATGATATAACACTTATGTACATTAAGGCAGGTAAAAAGGAGCCTCAAGGTGTTTTCTGTAAATAATTAGCTTTATTTTGATACCATTAAAAGCCAATAATGTTTGCTTAGTCGTCTTAAAATCGCAAAACAAAATAATGATTTGCCTTCCTTTTTGCTAAAGTTAGAGAACATGCATATATCTGCTTCCTCTAAAAACCGAAACACCCCTTATACAAAAGACAGCCAAAAAAAATAAAAAAAAAAAACAACTGCTCCAGGTGAGGCTCGAACTCACAACCCCGGCATTGCTCATCGAATACTGTCTATAAGTACCGTGCGCTAACCAATTGCGCCACTGGAGCTATGTTTGGATGGCGGTAAATGTTTCATATCAACCTAAATACCAAGAACATTCTCACTCGCTTTAGGAGAGATTTTGTTCACCGTAAATTTCACAATTATGCGAAATACTTTTTTACCTAAAGTATTGAAATCGTGTAAAAAAGAATAAAGAATTCCACGAAAAACGAAATTCAACTCTTCATTCTTTTCGTAAATTTAGAAAGGAAAGAGTTAAAAATTTACCTTTAGTTCAGGCCAGCGGGACTTACTGGGAAAGTTTCTTACAAATTGTTGAGTTCGTCAAATATGAAATAACTTCGTGTGGGTTAAACGGTTTTCCACATCTCTTTCCTCTATTCATTTTTTCAATAGATCCAAAGATTTGCAGAAATTTTCTGCCTTATCAACCATGTATGGTTATGTTAAACTCCTGCGTTATAGATTCAGGGAACTTAAATTTTCTGGTACTTTTTTTTTAAGAAATTCAGATTTTAAGCATAAAAAGAAAGCTGTTGTGGTCATTTAGCACGAAATTTTGAAAGCCAGAGAGTGGAGACCAGGATTATTCGCTTCCGTCCCGTTAAAGTACATTATTAATATCGTTGCTTATGTCGATTTTCATTAACCCAATTCGCCATGTTCTCGCAAAATAGCTAGAACAGCACTGACAGCAGTTGGAACAGTACTTGACAGCAGTTGGAGCAGTTCTTGACAGCAGTTGGAACAGTTCCAACATGGCGAATGGGTGAATGAAAATCGACATTAAATTCGAGTGACTAAATAACCACCATCTATCGGTTGGAGTAAAATTTTGGTTGGAAGTTGGAAGAAAAATAAAACCTGTAAAATCTCGAAATATTAAAACTAAGAATTCTTTTTCTGGTGCAATGACTAAGTACTTAAGTGCATTGGACTACTAAAGCATTAGGGCACAGGTTTAAATTAGACCCGTACTACCTAAACGTTTTTATTCGCTGCACCACATTTTTGTTTTCGCCTGCCACAGGGTACAAGTCAATTCACCTTTCAGTAGTAGTTTGTCTTTTTTGGAATTGCAGATCAAATCGAAATTTCTTTTTGCATCATTAGGCCCCAGTTATAGCTTTCATTGAAATCCATCATTGAAAATTTCGTTTGCGATTTTAAGACGATTAAGCAAACAATATTGGCTTTTAATTGTATCAAAATAAAGCTAATCACTTACAGAATTTTTCTACAAACATAATTACTTTATTCTGATTTAATCTTTTCTTTAAATCTGTTTTTACTATTTCATTGACAGAAATCCATTTCAATGAACAGCTGATAATCGTTTTTACAATTTGAAACATAATCGTTCCACTGATGTGTTCGATTCTCATGCTATTCTCAGCTGTCTGTTTTGCTTTCAATGATCAACTCTAACCTTAAAACCTATACCAGTGGCCTTCCACTAACGGAAATTTTTCAATGATTGCTATAACCGACTTGTCAAAAAAATGAACTATTCCACTGATTTGTTCCAATGATGCATTTCAATGATAGCTATAACTGGCCCCTAAGGTTTCTGAAAATGAATAGTAGAACGAAATTTTCTGTTTCTCTGTGTTTATTTTGTACGAGTTTTTCGTTTCGGATCAGCAGCGTACTGTGCTAAGAGGAAAAAGAAAACTGATGACCAATGAACGTGTACCATGAATGCTTCTTCTTTTCATAAGATTAGGTATAGCAAAAGACGGAATGCGCCCTGTGTCGCTGACAGCTGTCAGAATAATTTGACGTGTTTGAAATAAATTGGCGATTTTTCGTTTGCACTTTTTTTACTAGATTTATAAAATTTTCCAAACAAAGACTACAAAAAGAACAAATTAGATGCAGAAATTGTACGGTTTAAAAAACATCAATTAGATTGTAATAAATTGCTGTAATAGATATTTGTGTGTGTTTTGATATTACGACGTATAATTGCTATTGTTTTGGAGCATCTATTTACATTCAAGCGTAATGCTTTTCCCTGAAAATGAGCTGGTTTGACACATCCGGATTGGCGAATTTGGCCAAAAACGCACTCAAAGAAGCACAGAAAACTATAGACAAAGCCCTGGATATTCAAGACGAGATCGATGATGATCCAACTAAGAAGGCAGAGAGGCTAATTCAGCCCAAGGAGAAAAGTAAAACAGCTCCTTCAACTCCTGTGCAACCAATGCAGCCGTTGGGCCTAAAAAAAACTACTGAACAACACCAGGCGGCGTGGGGGTCATTTACTGGGTCCTTTTTTGAGAATCCAAACGCAAAGGAAATGGTTACTACTCCTCCGAAAAGTGGAGGTCAGCGGCATTCGATAACAACAACAGAGCCACTTCTTTCCAAGCGTGAGTCTGTACATTCGAACTCTGATTCTGTGGATTTGTTATCACCGCCAACATCGCCCGGCACAGTCCCAACTTCACCATCGGAGAATGTTAACAACTCTGAATCTGTGGAATTGATAACGACACCAACATGTAGTGAGATTTTAAGCCCTGATTCGAATAGCTCTCTTCCTGAGAGTATTGTCATAATTGCAAATGATGAAGATCATGAGGAGGATGAAGACTCGATGTCATACAGAACAGTGATTAGCGACAGTGCAACTAAGACGACCGATATGGTTGGTGTTCCTTTGGGTATGTAATTCTTATTATATTCTGGGACATATTTTCATTTTGTTCATTTGCAGCTGAAACCAAATCATTTAATGAATCAAAAATGATTCTACTAAAAACGCCTCACAGTATGGCTATGGAAGATGCTCTATTTGAATCACAGACAGTCAACTCGGACTCTACACAAAGTTTTGAGGATGTTCAAATGGTTGAAGCTGCTTCTGTCACATCGGATGATAAGGACTTGGTAAAGATCAACTCTGGGCCGTCATCTTCGGGCCACAACTCCAACGACGAAATCGAGACAACCACGTCCTCTGACATTGAGATAATTTCCAACCCAAATGGAGATTCGAGTAGTGCCAACAGTGCAATTCGTAGTAGCCCCATTAAACACGCGAAAGTGGTCGTCCCATCAACAAAGAAAGGTCACTTTCGGGAACCCTCAGAAGTGTCTACCATATCAGAGGACTCACAATCCGACACTGAGAAACTCATGCATCGAATCAGTGAGTTAAGTGAAATCCTGGAAACTAGAGAACTAAAACTCTTGGAGTTGGCCAGGCAAAACAGTGCCCTTCAAGAGAAAAACTACGAATTCCAATCACAGCTTGACACTATGAAGCGAAAGACTGAACATCTGGAGAGTGAGGAGTACACCCAGAGACTTTCGGCTTTGGAGAAAAAGTTTCAGATGAGCATCCGAGAAAGAGACGCACTGCGCTTACAATTAAAAGCCGCAAAGGAGGAACTTCAGACGAAAATTCCGAAGAACGATCTCACTCAGGTGGTGGCAGAAAGTAAGGAAATGATCACTGAGCTGCGCAGTGAAGGTGAAAAGCTATCAAAAGAAATTTTGCAGCAGTCGAATATAATCAAGAAACTTCGTGCCAAGGAGAAATCTAATGAAGCTATCCTTAAGCGAAATAAGGAACAAATCGTGGACCTTACTGAAGAAGTGGAACGACTAAAAAAAACCCTCAACGCAAAAGAAGAAGTCGAACGTTCCCAAATCGAAGCTGTTCACAAAATTTCCTCGGATAAACGGAAGCTGGAGGAAGATAATAGTACTTCGCGGAGTCTGATTGAAGATCTTAACTCAAAACTAAGCACTCTCCAGGCGAGCTTTGATGCTGCCAAAATTGAGCTGCAAAACCGCAAACAAGCGCATTCCGATTTAACGAAAAATGCTGCAGAGCTTCTGACACTGCAAAAAGAAAAGGATAAGGCCATGATGGAGAGCATTGAACTGGCAACACAGCTAAATGAATTCCATGAAAAAATACGCGTATCAGAAACTGGTATGACTCTCCGAGAGCAAAAGCTGCGGGAGGAGAACTCTTCGTTAATGCGGCGTTTGGAGGAGTCCGAAAGTAGGGCAGAGAACTTGACCCAAGAAGTAAGCTTGACAACAATTCCCCTAATGCGTCAATTAGAATCCCTTCAGGCCACCCTCACGATGCGTACAAACAATTGGGACAAGCAGGAGAAAGAGCTTTTAACACAATTAGGTAATTTCCTACCTCAAAACACATCGACACTCCAAATTATTTTTTGCCTTTTTCAGACCTATCAAAAGCACGCCTTCAGAGCTTAGAAAATATGGAGAGTTCGTTTGAAGAAAAAGTCGATATATTACAATCGAGAATAACAACACTAGAAGAAAAACTCTCGCAGTCACTGATGCAAGAAGAGCAATCAAAAATTGCACTACATCAAGCAGGTCTTGAAAGCAAGCTCATTGAAACGAATTTAAAACGGTTAGTAATGCATTTGGCTACAGATTGCAGTTTATAACTAACTTTTCTCTGTCATTGTGTTTGTTTTTTAGACAAATAACAACGTTAACGACAAATTGTGAAGAATTGAAGAAAGCAAATGAAGAGCTGAAGCTGAAATACACAAGACTTGAGGAGAAATACGAAGTTGCCAAAGCGTATAAAAAAGAAGAGCGGCCAATCGAAGTACAAGATAATCAGACGAGTTTTCGCAATCGTGAACTGTCTTTGAGTGAGACGAGCAATTGTGGCGAACTACAAACTTTGCGTCCAGAAAATTCATCCCCAAGTGGCAGCTTCATAGATGATGCCCTCGGCTCGGTGGATTGGCAGTTGGTAAGTAAAATATTATTTATAATGACTTTTCTAGACATTTTTTAGAAGCAGGGAGTATTTTCTCGATATAAAGTTCGTAATCTTTAGAGGCTTTTGTTGCTTTATTTTGAAAACTATGAATGCTATTTTACATTTACCTTTTATGCCCCCGGTAATCACTTATCTCATTTTCTTTTACTAAAAAAAAAAGAGAATGAACAAATTTCGATTGAAAATGTTTGGGAAAGTATGCACTATTCTTTAGAAAGGACAAATTTGTGCAAATGATATCAACTCTCTGCTCAGCTCAGTACAAAGCATGTAAATTACAGGTTTTCGTGTTCAATGAGAAAAATTTTTGCCCAGCTCAGGTTTGCTTTTTGTGCAATGACTCTGCCTGGACTCTGCTCCGAGCAGAATTTCTGCACTTGCTTTTGAGGTAGAACAGATTTGTGAGAAACGTCAAAATCAGTTATGGTTGCAAATTAATTGTTTTCTGATCTCTTTTGTGTTACAAACGTATTTTAATTATTCTTCGCCCCTGATTAAAAGGGTTGTAAGTTGAGATAGAACCATGGGTAGAGGAACCATCGTTCAAACCCTGGTCAGTTGAAAGTAGTCCTAAATCGTTCTAAATTTGCCTTAGTGATCATATATCGGGTCCGCCATCTAAAGTTTTTTTTTGAAACAAGGCGCAAAACATCGAGTGTAGCTTCGGCTGTGTGGCAAGTAGCGCCGTCCTGTTGAAACCAAATGTTCCCAATATCCTCCTCTTCAATTCTTGTGAACAAAAATTCGTTCAACATGGCCCGATAACGTTCTCCATTGACTGTAAAGGCCACTCCTTGCTCATTTAAAAAAAAAAATGAAAAATGGCGCAATTATGCCGCAATATTTCCCAGCGTTGTTCAAGCGTATACACAACCATATTCGTTCAGCGATATATTTACTGTCAAATCAGACATGAGCTAAGTGTTACCATTCGCGAAATAAGCACTAGTTGAAAAAAAAACGTTAGATGGCGGACCCTATACTTAAAAGTTTGGAGTTCGTTAGGGACCAAGGGTATAAATCCATCCAACTTGAGATGAAAAAATGTTTTACATGTTCTCAAATAGATAATCGAAATAAGCAGTTGCATTCATGCTAGCAATGCACATCAGTTCACCCTTAAGCCTACATATATTCTGACGGACAGTGAAATAGATAGATTCGTTTCTTAACCGTACATTCCTTCACATTATAGTTTACAAACATTTAAAACCAACGTGCATTGGTATCTCGCTCTCTCTAATCCTTAATGCCCGCACTATATCACTTTATTATAAGCATATCCAAAGTGCGTTTAGTGCGCGTATGTAATAAGAAATGTATGCTCTTCTTTATATGTTCTCGCTTCGCTTCGGAAGTTATAAAAGAGTAAGCGATTGATGCATTCTCTTTCATTTGACATATTCATATATGTCTATTGATGCTTTTTAAGCCTTTGACCTTTCCTTGTAGAATTAGCTATAGAAGTCGATATTTATTGTTTTTTAATTGTATGTTCTTGGTATTTGAGTTTCTTCTCCAAAGTATTAGTAGTCCAAAACTTGATGAGTGGTTAGTAATTCATATAGAACGGAACCCAAAACAGAATAAGAAAAACAATAGTGTGCGTGTGATTTGAATGATGAAATTGGTGCTGAACTTGATGAAATAAAACGACGTAAATGGCTTCATGTTTCTTAATTTTCTGTAGTTCCTTTGGTCATTGCTATCAAGAAATATGTTGCAGTCGTTCATGCTTTAAGTTGGGGAAAATTAATGGTGGTGTCACAAAATAATTTGTTTGATCCTGCTTATAAATTGTAAAGCGCAATGATTGGAGCAAGTTGACCGTTAAACGTGGCTGTAGTGAGAACTAAGGTCGTTACCAAAAAACGATCAGTCTACGAACTATCAGCAGTCATTGAGTATGAAGTATTTGCTTTTGTGGAAACATGGCTTTATGAGGAGTTGTTTAATGCTGAAGAAATTCTGTGAAAATTACAATATGTATATAATGCTATTCTTTTTTTTATTACTGTCTGAATAATACCTTGGCCTAATTTTTGACAATAACCTTACTTTTGAACAAAATGTCTGTTACATTGAGGTAAATCATACATATTTGCAACCTAGTGATGGTGCATGCCAACTGAAGGTGTATAGTGTTGGTTGATTGTGCGGTTGTTCAGAGGAAGACTGATTGTGCATGCAGTTAATTGCACATGTGTATGGGCTCTATAAAACCGTTTTAGGAATTCTTAAAAGAAAATCTTTGAAATATAAAGATCCTTACACTTTGAAAGCCTTATGTTATTACCGTCCAAAACTCGAATATTGTTATTCTATCTGAAATCCTGAAAAAAAAAATTGGGTGATCGAATTGAAAGAACCCAAAAATAAAATTTATGATGTTTGATTTGATGCACTTCTCTTTAAATGACTATCACGCTTATTTTAAGATTCCCATGAATAGACTATAAGGTAGGTTGGTGGATGCCCTTGTGGCGGTTATCACGTCTCACTTAGACCCTCAAATTTGGTCCATTGTGTCCTTTGCGTACCTTCCTCGCACACAACAAAACACCTGAAAGTATGAAAGAAGAGACCGCTCATTGGCTCAAAGTGTCGCTTTCTCAGAACCATCAAGATTTGTATACAAATCTGAAAAGTTCTTTTAGCTCGACTTTGCGGATATATTCTCCAGCTCATCAAAGAAGTAACTGCCCGTCATAGGTCATAAACTTTGTGCTATTTAGGCCCGGACATTCGCATAACAGGTGACGAACAGATTCAATTTCTTCGACGTCCCTGCAGCTTCTGCAAGTCATTGTGCATTATGCTCAGCCGTTCCGCCTGTAGACACACAGCACAGTGCCTCGTGAGGACTTCCGTTAACACACGGATATCCTTACAGTTTAATCCGATCATGAATTCTGATCTCTTTTTGTTAGCCGCTGGCTAGCTCCTTGGTATGTCTGCACACATAGAGTTGTGTACAGCGTAAGTTAGTTATACTCAATGACTCGATTTCGATTTTTCGTGCATTAAAGTTAAGCGGTGTGCTTATTTTTTTTCGAGTGCCAGAGATGCGCTCATCTCCGACCCCGATCTTGCGAGCTTGTCCGCTTATTTATTTCCCGGGATATCAGCGTGCCCCAGGTACGCAGCACAGGATTTCTGAGTTGTGGAATGATATCTCGTCTAATGACATCCTGGATTGATTCATAACCCTTGATTTCACCATATCTGACTGCATGGTCCGTATGGCCGCTTGACTGTTTAGAGTATATGGTGATGGTTTTGTCTGCGAAGCAATTTCCGCCTGAAAAACGCTGCAGTCTTCGTAATTGTAAAGGATTTTCTCAAATGTAGGGATTCACAGAAGATGCCCGCGCCTATGCCGCCCGTCGGTGTATAGGGCGATCTCATCATCTTTTACAACTGACTTATCGCCCCGTTTGGTATACTAAACATTTGTTATTGCACCGAATATAAGGATTCTCTAAAAGAGCTCGAGGGATTTTGGTCTATATGAGTTTGTTTTTTGGATACTTGAGATAATGCCAAGAGTAGTGCATACTCAGTTTTTGGAAAATATATCGGTAAACACATGTGAGGTAAATACAGCATTTAATTCGATTGAAATGTTGTATCAACTCATTTTTGAGAATTAGTACTTTATACGAGCTCATAAAAAATGCGTGTCCTGACGACCACTCGTGTTGTGCTCACATTCTCCATTAATTTTTTTTTGGGGGGATTCCAATTGTTTGTATTTTGTTTTTGTGTATTTAAGACGTTAGTTTGTTCTACTTCAAAGTTGTTTATATTCAAGTAGTAGTTTTGTACTTGTTTGCCCTTATACAGCGGTCATTTATTTGTAAACCCGTACTGGTTACTTTCTTATAATTGTTAATTGTTCTATTCGTCTACGTTTTTTGCCATTGTTCCGCGTCTTCGTATATTGCTTTGTAGATTTCCCAGAATTTTTGGCTTCTGTTAAGTTCTTCATGTTTTAGTTTTTTTTTTTTAGAAGCCAAATAATAAATGTTTCTTTTCGCAGGACGATTTGGACTGCATATCAAGCTCTGGCCGGCAAGCCACATCGGTGTATGGAATGCACATAAGTTTACCATTAAGTCATAACGCTGGCACCATCGAGCACTTACAATCACTTGTTAAGCAGCGCGATGGTGAATTAAGTCAACTGCAGTGGGAATTGTCACGACTACAAGTTGAGAGAGATGTATTAAGTGCTGAAATTTCAAATCTTTCTTTGGAACTAGAAAACGTATACCAAAATCCACGGACAATTCTTTCCACAAATATAATAACTTATTGCATTTTATCTTTCAGATTAAAGAAAAAATTCAACTTCACGAGGATCTAGAAAAGAGTTTTAATGAACTGCAACGACAATATGATGCTTTGCTGCAGATGTACGGAGAAAAGGTTGAACAGGCGCAAGAGCTTGAACTAGACCTACAAGATGTTAAAGACATGTACAAGGCGCAGATCGATGAGTTGCTGCGGCAACGCAACAGCGGACTTACTAAATAGGTTTAGTGTAAATATGTTATAATTGTTATATTGCTTTTAAAACAGATCGGTAAGGGATGCACTGCCTACGATAAATGGATTGCATATACACATTTTTGTTTTATGATAATAATGACGGGCGTTAAAATTAATCTCCTGTCCCAATACATAACCAATACACAAAACCCAAACTGGTAATGTTAATACTTTGGTTAGTGCATAAAAGTGCTGTTGTCATTTGTTATGTTGTTTTCCCCAGCGGTGATATTTTATTTTAAAATTTTGTTTGTTTGTTAATACTATTTTTTTTTTATTATTATTATTGGAGCCCAATTACTGGTAATGGATTAAAACCCTTGTATACAAAAAATCTATTTCTGTTTCACATAATAGTATTGCAGTAAAGTTAAAATTATTATACAAAAAGAGTATAAAATATTTTGTAAATTAAGAAAATAAAAATAAAAATAAATCATATATTATGTAACTATTAGAATTTGAATGCGTTTTGTTAAAATAATTTATTTAAAGTTTCTTAGGCAAATAAGAATGTAAACAATAACTACTGCGGTAACACTATGGAATGGATTTACACAATACCCGTGGGTTTGGCTGTTGTTGGTTGGGTGCTTGGTTTTGTCATGATATCAACGGCATTCTTGAATAATTGCGTCTTAACGAAATCCGTTGCGGCAGAGTTGAGATCCTTGTTGGCACCGAAATTACATTTAATGTAACCATAAAGATTGGCTCCATTTAGAGCTAGCGCAATCATTACAAGTAGTAGCCATTTGAATTTAAGTCCGAAGAGTGCTACAATGAAGAACAGCGACCAAAATGCTGGGCACAAAATTAAGCCCAACCAAAAGACACGCGCTTCGTTAGAATTTATTTTATTCTGCAAAGAAACAATACATGCGTTACTGCTTTGAAATTAAAGTATTTAAGGATTAATAAAGTTGTGTTTTTTCGTTGATCATGTTAAGGTACTCGGATGTGAGTGTCAGAATCAATTATGTTTTCAGTTGCACGCGGATACTTTAGAAATAAACTTAACATCCGGTATTTTGGCGTTCTACAATTGGAGTGGATTTAAGTAAACAAACTGTTTTTCTTTATGTCTCTACCAATTTACTTAGATAAATGTTCAAAGGAAAAAATAATAAAAAATTAGAAAGGAATTGCCAGTATATATTAGATTAAACTTACGCTGCCAAGCGGTGTCTTAAGTCTTTGCTGTATATGTGTCGAAGATGCCGATCGTTTTCTTCCGCTATCTGTTTACAGTTTGACGCGAGAGACTTGCATTTTATTTAAAAATCACTGCCAAACCACAGGCATTAAAATGATGGCTTCGGTTTAGCATATTTGACCTGCTTAACTTAAGTTTTACTTGAAGAATCTATTATCATTAATTATATGACATAGTACATTTGGATATTCCCGCAAAGGAATAAAGGAGTAAACTGCAGTTTTATTTATTAACAAAGTTAATGACTATATTTTTGCAGTGAGTTACTTTCTGTGGTTGATTTCTCACCCCAAACCATAGCAGAAAGTTATAAGACCTGTGGCTTCGACGGCGTTGTGCATAGTGTGTGCGCTTGCTGAACGAGATAGCTGGTCTAATTGTTCGATTCCTGATGGGGGAAAGTGGTTTTCGAATGAAATGACCAACATGTAGACCAGCACCACACAAATGAATCTGATGATCGGGCCGTGAAACAGCTGTCATTCCACAGCCTATTCATTGTTCGTGGTGGCAATCACAAGTTGTATTTGTTTAATTCAACCATTCAATATGTAATTGACGAATGGGAGCTAATAATAGCCGCGTATTTATACACGAAAAGGAAACGCAAAAATGAAATAAGTTTTTTTAAAGTTTCCTGACTCAAACACGTCAAGTTACGGTTATAAAAACCAAGAAGGCATTTACTAACTAAAAATCGAATTAATCGAATTATTGAATTATAAACAGCTAAACAACTCAACTTAAACTGAATTGTAGTGTTACATGTTATAGAATTCAGGTTTTAATTCAAATTGTTTGGACGTGCGACCTTTTTATAAGGCCATTTCTTGGCCAAGTCCAAATAAGTCCAAAATAAGTCCCCATCACCGTGTAGAATTTCACACGATGGGTTTTGCGACTTGTGAGATATATACCCTAGTTTTTTTTTATTGTCTTGATCTAAATTTAAGGAGCAGAGTAGGTTATTTATAATTTTTCTCTCATCTTCAACGCGCTCAATTCTAATGTACGAGGCTCTCGACTTTGTTCAACCGAAGCGCTGAAGAAAGTTGATTATCGTTGCTGAATAAGTGCACGGCTAGTGAACGAGCTCGTATTGCTCGTTGGAGTTAGTTGCACAAAATGTTTCAAAAAATCTACAGCACATTATCTGTTCAACGCGTTGCTCAACTTATTTAATTCTTCGTTCAGCGTGTCTTTGTGAGTTGAAGAGTCAGAGCTGATCAACGGCGTCCTGTAACTTGTCATTTTAAAAAACGTATAGGGCTCATCTCATCTTTATACGCGGAATTGGAACGGCACCGTATGTTAAGCTCCATCAATTCCAATCTTGACAGCATACTTAGGTATATGGAGTGGTCTTCAATGCTGTCTTCTATCATTGAAGCGAAACCCCAATGCTCTTGACATTATTCATGAATGACAGTTACATTGAAATACAAAGAATACTTTCTTAACCGCAAATGCTCTACCTCGTTTTTTTTCCTTCAAATCGGAGGTTACAGACATTTGAAGCCAACGCGGATCGGTAACTTTATTTCTCTACTTCCTTTTCTCCACTTTCCAACTGCCCGCACTATCACTTCATTATAACGTGTTTAACGACAGGAATATGAAGAGCGAAGGGACATCACTGACCTAGTCTTTAATTAAATTTAAACCTAAAGGGACCGTGTAGTATGTGAAAACGAGCAGATGGATTTAATTTCCTACAGAGCTACTACCTATCTGTCTGCTGTCCTACTTGAAAGCTTTTAGAAGATATGCAACACAAATGATGAAGAAAACAGTCTTTTTAGACAATCTTTCTACCAAATCAAGCAATTTCTTTAGTTTGAGCACATCAAGTGCTCGTTTTAAAGTATTACTTTAAAAATATTGTGTTTTTTAAAAACCTCCTCATTACCATTCCACCCACCTTCCTTGATTCGAAGACCCAATGTGACTTTCCATCATCGTCCACATAGTTCCACCACCGCAGACCAACCAGCAACCTTCCAGTGATGTTTTTTACAGTCCAAAAATCTGCCGACAATAAGAGCGTGACAAATACAAAGCTAGTTATGAACGAATCACTGAACCAGCCACAAAACACATAAACTAGAATAGCAATGCCACGAAAAAACAAATGGAAAAACGTCACATACGGGTGTCTGAAAGATATAATAAAAATTTTGTTAAGTAGGTACTCCATGGAAATGTAAATAAACAACTGTCAATCGAAATGAACTTACGTGTATTTTTTGGAGACATTATTCTGCATTTCTTCCTCCTCTCCAAAAGGAATGGTATCGTCATCCAATAAAGGAATCTACACAATTATCCTTATTATTTAGACTATATGAATAGTTTGATTTGGTGTTAAAGAATAGCTTTTAAAAATAACAATTTTCTACTAAAATCAAAACTACTCAATTATTTGTTAGTGGCATGCAGGTCATATTGAAACTTGCGGGTGCGAGCATTTACCAAATATTGAGGTCCAACTGGAGCTTAGTGTTATTTTTTTAGCAAATTTAAGCAAAAGCATGCGAAACATACATTTCTTACCGTAGCAGATGCCATATTTGTTTATTTTTAAATGTAAAACTTTATACAGTAAACTAATTTGCTGTTTGCACAGACAAAATATTCGGAAAACTTTTTCTTTGATAACACTTTTGACATATAGATTCGAATTCGAAGCTCTGTTTGTGGTGAAGACGAAATCGGACTGGTGTCTTGTAGCCCGTTTTGGTAGGTTTGTTTGTTATATGCTTCTAAAAAAATAGTAGGCTATTTAATATAAAACCATAAACATTACCTGCGTATCTTGCCATTGTAAATGGCCAATTCTTCGAGAACTTTTGATTCTTTATTATTTCCATAGAAGTATGTGAAATACAAATTAAAAATGTATCATAGGATCCAAATAATCGACTTGAATTTTTGAGAAGCATTTCCATATTACTGAGGATGTATGAAATCAACAATTTATGGTGTGAAAAAAAAAATGGCATGACAGCCTACGTAATTGCAAAAATATGACAATTATTTTGCATAAGCAAGCAAATAGTACTATTACTTTTGATAGATTACCAATAGAACTTCCTTACCATCATTAATGAGCATATTATGCCTGCCTATTAAATTATGTAATACAAGAATTAATTTGTCTGTTTTATTTATTGTTTTCTTATGATACATTCAATTAATTAATTCAACGAATACCAAAAAGGGAAATCGTAAAGAATTATTGGCAGTTTGAACATATTAGTTAACGAATGTATACGTAATCCATTAATCCATTTTTCCTGTAAGCTTGAAACATTATTCAAGTATGTATTTAATAATAAAAAGCCAGAGTTGTCTGTCTTTTTCTTTTATTTATTACAGCTGGTTTTATGTCAGGATTTTGGTTCATAGAACACCAAAAAGAGAAATTGTAACAGATTGGCAGTTCGAATTTTCGTATTGAACTTCGTAAGACAATAACAGAGTTAAAGATGGTATGTGCTGGCAAGTGCATTATTGTCAAAATATAACGAGTAGTATGCTTTTGAACGCCTATTAATTTTTCCATTAGAACCATTCATCCATCCATATAAGAAAGACGATTTTAAATTTTTTTAACTTTTTCCGTTTGTCAGTTGCTTTTTAGGATCGCAAGCACTTCAACCAGTGAGCACTCAAAATGCACCTAACCGTAATAATATCCAACTAGAATTTTTTCAAAAAGAACAGAACTCAATCGTCAAATTGTCATCCCGAAAGCTTAAGTCAAAACACAGCTGTCTAAAATCTTGCAATTCTGAATTTTAGGTTCGTCATGTTGGCGACATTTTAAAATTTTGTTTCGTAGAGTTCTAAAAGATTATCGCAGGGGAGGTAATTTGTGTTTTTTTGTGTGTGTTACTGCTGTTATTGTTGTCGACTTCAAGAACAATAAATTGGTTAATTGGCCAGCAATGAACACGGATTTGAGTACATCTTAATTGTGAGCGAAAAATTCTACGCAATTCCAATCAAACAGAAACCAACCACATTCTATACAAAAAAAAAAAACCAAAACAAAAAACTGCTTTCGTTTTTCATTAATGTCTTTGCCATCAACATTTTTGATTAAGTTGGAAAAAAGTTTTCAATAGCAGTAATCATTTCCTTTATTCTGTGTTCGCGGTAGGAGATGAGCATAAAAACATCTTAGTGCATTTAAAAGACGACAAGGAATTAATTTATTAAAATAAAACGAGAGAAAATAATTTGCTCGAGTGACGGAGACGAAGACGGACGAAAGTTTGGTGTTTTATAAGTTCAAGCATCCAAATGTCGATAAGTTGGTGAGTTTTCGGAAGGAATAGCAGCAGCAGCAGCTCCTGCCCTATCTATCCATACAAAGCAACCAACCGAGATGAAGTGATAAAGATTAATTGAGTGCATATGACAATCGATTGAAGTTTGAAAATTTATTTTTTAATTTGCATCGGTGGTTGGGTTTGACTCTTCTTAATTTGTGCGGTGGTTGTAAAACAAAGAAACGAAGAAGATATTACTCGTAAGTTTTAATATTGTCCTCTGGTTTCTTTGTTTTGAAGTGATCAGTGTCCGTTCTTCCAACCAAGAGTTTCGCAAAAGTAAAAGTAAAAGAAAAAACAAACAAAAATAAAAAAATTGTTACTTCGCTGTTGTCTACCATTACTCTGCCTGCCTGCCCTCCTCGTTGATTTGGAGAAAAAAAAGTCGAGTTTTGTAGGAGCTTACCTACCAACATCGATTTTTACCCCATTCGGTTTGTTTATATATCTACATAGTTATTGTTGATTTATTTTTGTTCTCAATTTGCTTTGCTTATCTTGAAATGCAAACCACGACATCGGTTTAAAAGTTTTAAGTAGTTGAACGCCACCGCAGTTGTGTAAAAATTGAGAGACATTGTCATCGCGCTGTTTGATCTCATCGAAAAAAAAAACAAAAAACAACAACAAGCACAATTTAATAACATAGTGTGTGTTTGTGTGTGTGTATTTTACAAAAATTACTACCAGTAATATGGGAGCCAAGGCAAGCACCCCCGCAAACAGCGGTCACCAGAGTCCAAGAACCCGGACATTTTCGACAAGTTCCAGCACGGAGGTGACCTCGCCACCTGGGAGTGGTCCTGGCTTTAACTTGTTACGCGCTCTGCCCGGAATTCAAGTGCCACAGAACGATCGGCAACGTGCACGCAGCCTGTCATCTGTTCCCGACTTGCATCAGTCAACTAATAACAACAACAATAGCAGTAGCAGCAATCATAATCACCATCATCATCACCATCATCACCTAGGACACAACGATCGCAGTAGTATACCTGTAATCAATCGTGGTGGTGCTGGATCTTCGACAGCCGTCGTCGTATCAACATCATCGGCTGCCGGTACCGGCGATCGTATTATCTACGGTGGCCACTCTATACTATTGAATGGCGGAACAAGTGGCGGTGCTATTAGCTTGGAGCAAGTGGAAGAGGCTGGAATTGTTGATGGAATAGCTGCATCTGTTTCAGCATCGAACAGTGCCATGGGACGTGTGTACACTGCGACTTCGTTGCCATCGCATATATGGTCGCTAAATGGTGAGTGAATGAAATAAATGTTTTGATAGGAACTATCAATTTATTTAAGTGGGACTTGCCATAGTTACATACACACACATTTGCATGAACAGCAAGCATATGTTTGTAGGTAGGCTGCGATTTCGATTTTGATTATGGAAGGCCAATGATATGTTCGTATTAAAGTTTAGTTTGCCCAAACCTATAATTTTAGATTCAAATACGTATATGATAACCATGACGCATTATGCTGTAGATAGCTTTATTTCGTTCAACTTTTACGTAGGGTATAATGCTTTTATAGAATGGACATACGAATACAAATCTAAGTTTTTAAGTGTGTAAATCAGGTTAAAACATGTGACTGAAAGGGAAACATTTAAGGTTTCCATTGTGGTTGAGATTTTTGAAATGAAAAATACTTCTAGTTGCATTATTTAGAATGGAATAGTGAAAAACAGGACAATTTTTTTAACATTCAATAAATTTGGATGCTGATTCGTGTTTCTTAGTCAAAAGCTAAGAATGTTGTTAATCCTAGGCCAAATCTGAACTTTTAGAGTTACTAGTACCTTAAAAGCTCAATTTTAGTCTCAAAGAACAAATATATTCTGAATTACTCAGGTGGATCCCTAGTTACTTACAAAATAAAAAGCAGGTTGTTCTCAAACAAGGTTTATTGAAAACTGGAATCTCACAAGGTAGTCATTTATGGCCAACTGTCAAATATGTATATACTGATGACTTAACGATCATTTCACTTGTTAAACATGTTAAGTATGACTATGGAGTTTCTGGAATTAACTTTCCCAGTAAAGTGGACGGTTATCCAACTCCAAGTCAGAAACAGGCAAGTAACACTTAAGCGCCGCTATGAAAGTTCTACTCATGCCGATATCTCTGAAAGTCCGTCAAGGAATTATTTGCTTAGTATGCGCTGTCTAGTTGTAGCTGACCAAGCGCATAGTAGGTGGAAGACAGATTTTCTTTTCCCGTTGTCCCCACAGCTTCGCAGTAGGGGTCATAGGGAATGCCATGCTTGACTGCATGCATGCGAGTGGTCCATGCAAATGGTGGACAGTCTAGTGACGTCTGTGCGTGTTCTTTGAATGAGGTTCTGTGTTCTATATTTATTTTATGTGGGTCACATCGTCCTGGAAACGTGGCAGTTCATTACCTTTTTCCACACAATCGCTGACTTTAAAGTAAACGGCAAAAAGATATTTCTCTTTACAAAATCTAGCGGTGGTTGAACTTGCTCCGCGGATTATTGGCAAAGATAAGGCCACTTATGGGCAGTTCTTCTGCTCTCTCAATTTTCCTATGGTCGGAGAGTTTAAATGAATCCTCGACTTGCCCGACCCAATGTCTCCCTGCAGTCCTTAACTAACTCAGACGTGGAGATAGTTGAATCAAAACTCTTCATCGCAGCCAGACTGTGAACGAATATGGCAATCTGTTGTTTCATAAGTATCCTACATGCTTCCCTTATAGCCATGACCTCCGCATGGAAAACGCTGTAATAGTTTTAAAGGCGAAAATAATTAGATATATTTAGTTTCGCAGAAAAGACGCCTGCATCCATTCCACAGTTATAATTTTAAAAACCACATTTAGATCCTCCGTGGGACTTGATCGAAGGGCTCTCGTGGTTCCTATTCAACCCGTTTATTGGAATCTGCTTAACTTCACGATGCTGTAGGCTTTGCTGAGGGCCAACATTCTAGTGACCCACAAGTTAGGAGCTATGTGTATCTGGAAAACCATTTTTGGTTTAACCACCTACAAATACAAGATTATCTTCATAATTGTCCTTTCATATTGATTATGTCGATGCCAAAGAAAATCTAATGCTTGGATTTCTTAAAAGACCATTATGCTAAATTTTCCAGTCTTTATTATGCTCTTAAATCTGTTAACATGAATCTATGTAGTAACTCCTTTTCTTGAATATTGTTTTATAGTATGGTGTATAGTTTATTGTTATTCTAAAATGAGGTCGCCGTCCAATTGTGCGCGCCCCCAAAGGTTGGGTCTGGACCGACCGGACCGACTGGACCGAAAATCGCAAGCAGAATCTTTCTCAAACATTCCAGTAGGTTTTTGTACAATTTGAAACAGTCCGTGCTTCTGCATCTTACAACAGGACCGGAATGATTAGGACCTTCTATAATATCTCCTTGGTTCTGTGCGAGAGGGCTTAACGGACTGGCCTGGTCTTTGCGCTGATGTCATCTTGCGAGCTCATAGTCTTGAGTGAAAACAAAAGAAAAAGTCTTTACCTATTTCGAAGTTGTATCTGTCTATAGTTTCGTTTTGTCAGAGTCGTCGGTGCAAGCAGTTGAAAAGACTTCTAAAAAATTATACCATAACAATGATGTTGGATTGCGAGTTTCGTGTAATTGCTTCTAGAATGATGTTTAAGAAGTTAAGATAGCGCATTTGTCTTGTCTCAAACCATTTTCAAGATCAAAGGGCTCTTGTCTGTTTTGATGGAGCTGCGGGATTTCTTTCTCGTCATCCTGTGGAGACGAACGAGTTTGGCAGGGAAAGCCGAAACTTTACATGGCATTAATGCCATCTTTAAAATCTATAAAAAGGTGGTGTTTAAAGATCCGAAATTCCATTAGGTTATTGCCGACAGGCTTAAGACGTACACAATACAACTGATAAGATTCTTATATGCGACATTCAGGAGACTTAGTTAGACCGTAGTTTGCGTAGTTCAGAGCATCTCCTCCTTTCGTGTGGAGGGGGCACGCGATGCTAAGATTCCATCTTCCGCAAGCTTTGTTGGACTTTAATTTGGATATCGTTATTCTAATTTCGTGTAGGTTATTATTGGCTTTCATAATCCAGACTGCACCGACTAACACTAACGGTGCACTAACAGCACGGACTGTGAATCTACTACTGTATTCCCATGTTCATCTCAGCAGGATTTTGTTGGGCCCTTTTATTGGTTGGATTATTTTTTTTGTCTGGTAGGACTTCCGAATATCTCCCCTGCAGTAGCGATCCTCTGATGAAACAAAATCTAATAAATTATAAAATTCTGTCTGTATCGAAATTGATTTTGGTTGTAAAAGGTTGAAATTGAAATTAATTTAATAATTTTTTGATTTGCTAATTTAAATAATAAATCTTAAATATTTTAGAATAAAATTTCGGAAGGTGAATAAAGCTAAACTAACCTAAACTACACAACTTTTTAACCGCAAGAAAATAATAGCTACGTCGTTAGATAGATAGATTGTATGGCAGCACGTGTCGCTCGTGGCGCACGTTCAACAAAAAAAAATAAATTCATATGTAAAAGGTTTTCAAATTGTTTCCCTTGTTCAACAACCACACTGATAAGACTTAATCAGTTCGGTGATGAAAGGCCCTGGCTATCAACTCTTTACGTCAGAGGTGTTTTTGGAAGCAATATTTAGGTGCAGTTTTAATGAATTTGAAATTTATTGATTATTGTCTATGAAATGAGTTTTTTATTTGTATTGCTAGCTTTAAGGTGTGCAAATCACTATTAATGTTTAGTCTATGTAAATAGAGCGAATAAATTATAGTTAGGCTTCATAGTTGCCTTCTCAGCCCAAAGAAAGAGCGATTGGCCAGCGTTATTCTTTTTTGATTTCTGAAGTTATGTAGATGTGATAGCAGAGCCGAGGTATACAAAGTCTCTTACTACCTCAACGTTATAGATGTCGATTTTGACATCCCGTGAGATTCGTTGATGTTTCGAACTATTCTCTATATAGGTTATATCGTACTTTTGGAACGTGTTACGTAAAAAATATAAGAAAACATCATTTAAACAATAGTCTTTTAAATAACGGGTCTTGCGCTGCCCATTGTTTTGAGATTTTTAATCAAATTCGATACAAAAAGCAGTTTAAGATTTTGTTAAGGTAAAACTCTGCCGAGTATCTTAAGCTATCGTTGCATTTTTATTTAACCAAAAAAAAAACGGAGCTACACGCAAATCTAAAACAGATTTTATGTGACCTCAGCAAAAATCCTTAAAATTTATTTTCTCAAATCGTACGCACATTAAAAGCATTCGAAGACGTTGTGTCAACACACATAACACAGTGTTGGAGCAGTATGAAGCGATACAACAACCAAATATCGTCCCCCATATGTCAAAAGCATGAATGTGCTTTTTTTGACCAGATCGCTGTTCAGCTTGGTACTATGGGATATTTCATACACATTGTATATTTTTTTTCATGCTTTTCTATTGTTCAAGTCTAAAGTCTACATAGGGTCAATCGATGCATGGATCATACAAGCGAAAGTCCAGTAACGATTTGATCGATACACACTACATGGCAAGGCAGATTTCGCTTTCCCGATTCGACGTATCACTTCAAGTGCCGTACTTGTCGATAGTAATTTTTTTTTAATTCCTCACGGTCGTATGTTGACTCAGATTGTTACACCAAGTTCTTCTTTGTCTTCATTGTATTTTGTTTATTCTTTCCTTCTTTTTCATTGTCATACGACTTGCAGCAATCTGCACTTGTCGATTCATGGAAGTATGCCCAATTTAGTTGTCCAGATTTCACAGCTTTTTCATGTCAATTAAGCACTTTGCAAGTCGAATCGTCTTATGATTTAATTATTAGTGATTTTGTTCCTATACTCCAAATGTAGCTTTCAATAAATTGAAATGGTCTTGATTTTCGTGACATCCAATTGACAATCCCAAGATACAAGATGCATTTATTTATTTATTTATCAAACCTTTCTTAAAGACATCGAAAAAATACGTACTATTTGTTAATTATAAAATATTACAAACATAATTTGTTTTATTAAAAAAAATCGCGCGGGTCATTATAAAACAAGTCAATCTGACTAATGATATTATTAACTTCCCTAACACAACGCGCAATAGTTTCATTCCTGTGAAAGCTTGCACGCAAATGGAACGTACGGAGGTTTCTCACGGTATGAAATAGATTAATCCACTCAAGAAACTGGGGTCATTTAATGTGGTAACTAATAATGTCTTTTATCAGCATCACAGAAAAATACGTTCTTTTGTCTTCAAGAGTTTTGTAAAATAAGAAATAATCTGTTTCTATAAGAAGGAGTGTCGATTCGCCAACAGAGTTTCGTTAGGAGGTATCTAGTAAAACATCGCTGAATTCGTTCTATTCTCTGTGAGTGCATGGAATAAAAACGGTTCCAAATTCAACGAAATATTACAAAACAGATCTAACTAGGGCAATAGGGCAATCCCTTGTATTGCACCTAATAAAACCAAGCAGTTTTTATGCCTTATGAATCGTTTGGCATTTTGTGGTGTTCAAGAATAAACCATTCTGTTTGCACCAAATGGAGAGTATCTAAATATTCTTGAAGTTCTTGATATTCATCAGTATGACAGTCATTTGAAATGCTTCAAAATAGGAGAAATTTAAGAAGGGGCCCAATGTGGTTTCCTTGAGGGACACCTGACGTAACATATACAGGTTTTGACAGATGATGGCCAATTTTTACTTGAAATTCAATCTGTTTTAATTTCCGAATAAGAATAATGTGATCCACTCTGTCTAAAGCTTTGGCAAAGTCAGTGAAGATGATATCCGTATCCTTGGTAACCATTTTAAAAACCGTTAATGACATAATTGCAGATCTTCTACAAATTGAGTTTTGCGCATATGAGTTGTTCAAGAAGTCTTAGAATAGTTGAAAGTTTGCAAGTTCGCCTGTAATTGCTGATTTTTTGTTAAGCTCCCGCCTTGAAAATAGGGGTTGGGAATGATTGTTTCCATTCTTAAAGAAAATTACCACTATTTAGCGTAATGTAAAAAATGATATTCAGAGGCAAAGCTCGTGAAGTTGGACAATTTTTTAAAAATTTGTGTGGAATTTCATCAGGACCTTCGCTCTTGTTAACATTAAGTTGAAATAAAGCATCTAGAACATCAGAATAGCTAAGCTGTATGCTACCAACGTTGACTAGGTCTGCGTTTGACTGAAGTAGATCATTTGGGAAGATCAGCAAAGGAAGCGCAGTTAACCGATTTGAAGTACTCTGGCGAAGTAGTTACATTATGGTGCGAATATCTTATGAGGATTCGTCAAGATATTCCATACATCTTGGAAAGCCTAATGAATTCGCCCACTGTCGGTTATAATTTTAGACTCTGCAGATAATATAAAATTTTTATAGAAAAACTTGTACAAGAAATCAAAATCTTTTTGGCAGTGAACGCTTTTTTTTATTTCTTAAGTTTAGTAGAACATCATTAGATATTTTGGGGAAATTAACGTTATATATCAAAATTTTTACAACTAATTTAAAGGAATGTGTAACAGGAAAAATTACCATTATAATTTGAAGGCAAATCATATTTCTATTCCTTATGGTATATTTCTGCCAAAGAATAATCTCAGATTTTTACCAAGCGCTAAACTTACTAAATGTGGTAGTAGTAGTACTAGTAGTAATAGTAGCAGTAGTTAATTTTCTTGTAATATGTAATATGATGTGACTATGTTTTCTCAAGTCAAGTTTGGAAAAAATGTTAAATCTATATGCAAAAACGTTTCCGGCAAAGTTGGCTACAATGTCAACGTTTTTTTTGCCTTGACTCCCAATTTGATTTGATAAGTTTATATCCGATTTCTGATATGATCTCAATGTTGTTTTAAGCGTTTTTGATAGCATTAAGTACCGATATGCTATCGGAGCATAAATACATTTTCCTTGGCAATTTATTACTGATTAAATGGCTTGAAGAATTGTAAAAGCTTCTGCTGCAAATATTAAAGCAAATTCGGGCAATTTACCGATGGAAGACAATGGATCCATTTTCAAGTAACACAGCAAATTATGTTGTTTCTTTAGTCTTTGATCCATCAGTAAAGAATAAATTACATCCATCCGATTGCGAAAAGTTGACAGTAAGCTTAATTGCTGGTTTCTGTTTTTTTATAATTGTCTAGAGCCAATATTAAAGATTCAGAGTTTATCAACAATGGGGAGTTAACGTGGAACAGAGGTGTGTTTTTGTTTGCTTGGAGAGAGGCGTCAAAAAAATGCGCATTGTGAATGCATACTGCTTTTCTGATGTCAGGTTATGAATGCGTCATAATCATTCACGATGCTCTATTTGCTTTTGTTTGCGCAGTTAATGCGTTCACAATGCGTCTTAAAAAAGTATGTAAAATCACTAATAATTAACGCTTGATTAAGCAGTCATGCAGAAGTACTGCGTTTTGGAATTCGGCCAGAGTCTATAAGTGATGCTTTTTTTGAGGACAGACAGTACTAAAAGAAAATTGTATTCTCCTTTAGGTTCTATTATACATTGCTCTCCTTACATCGTAGTCGATTAATGAGTTTTTATTTAAGAAAACAAATTAAGAATATAGATTGATATTTCTAATTGTAATGAAGACTTAGAAGTGTCACTCGATTATACATTTTCTATAGCGAAGTGTGTTTGTGTTTATTTGTACAATATATCCCATCTTTTCTCTGATTAATATACCGATTGCAACACCCTCGTTCACAAGTTATAAACCGGAATTCTCTTCAAATTGGACATCTTCGCTTGCTTTCATAAAACAGATATTCCAAAAAAAATGGTAATTTTTGTCTGTTGTCTCGCTCTTCAAGTTGATATTTTATTTTACTATAGAAACTGTTTTAACTTACTAAAATAAGACTGCTCTAATTACTTTTTCCAAATCACGAAATCTACCGTAACATTTTTAATCTGATAAAAACTATTTATTATATTATTTTGAAACTAAACTAAATTTTTAATCTGATAAAAACTATTCATTAAATTATTATGAAACTGAACAAGTTTTGCATTTGCAAATCATTGATATGTGAATAACCATTAAAATCAACTCTACGCCACTCGGATGTGAAATCAAATCACAAAAGATGTATGTTCCTACATCGACGATTGATCGAGTATTCGTTATTTATCATATAGAATCAAACATTAACAAAGAAACATGCTTACAGTACTGATTTACATAAATACATTAATCAACACAATAAAGATTAATAATGTCTATAAGTACTGTTGCAAGATATTGAATATCTCAAAAAAATATAAACAAAATGTTGAAAGGAAAAGGATTGTGTATAAATGAGAGTGACAATTTTGAACGACTTGTTTTGCTCATCTAAGTAAACAATGAATTCTGTATAAATATTTCTCGTTTAATTTCCTAGCCAAATGTTAATTTGGATGCACTAATTGTCCTATGATGTTAGCCAAAAATTAAAAATGTCATAATATGTCATGTAATACTTTTGTTGCTATAATGTAGGTGTTATTACATTATAGCACTTTACCTAACAATGTTAGTAAAGAAAGCTTCACATATACATATGTAAAGTGTTGTTCAAAATAAACTGGAATAGATTAAGTTCACACATAGAAAATTGATTTATCTGTATTTTTGGTTGATTTATTAAAAAAAATACTCATAAAGATAGATATTTCTGAAGATCAGACGCAAACTATTTTGAGAAAAATGCATTTGAAATGAAAAGCTGGAAAACGTATTTTTTAAATTTTTACTTAAGGTGCCATAACTTTTTTCTGAGCTTACAAAATCACACGACGCTGTTAACATATTTTACGTAGTTTAATTGAGTCTCCAAAATGTATTAAGTAGCCATGTCTAATATTTTCGAAGTTATATCATTTAGAGTAGTTATAGACCAGAATGGGAAATTTTTACTTTATCTTGATATAACTTGAGTTGGGGTGATGTTAGACCCCAATACTGTAGCTTTAGGAATATTTATCACCTTTAGTATTTTTTTTTTTGTAACTGCCAAGCCCTGACCTATAATATATTTTTGAATTTTATGTACTGAAAGAAGAGTTGGTTCTATTATATTGGCCAACACTAAAATAAAACACATAGATTAAAAAGTGAACATAAAATTTTTATTATCGGTTTAAAGAACAATTCATGTCATTTACTTTTTACGTCTGAAGTGGTCCATTCGGAAGGTCCAATTTTGGGCGACTCGTTCGAACATAGCGACTGGTATCTCGCGAATAACAGGAGTAATGTTGGCTTTCAAAGCATCAATCGTAGCTGGCTTACATATCCCCAGAGAAAATATGCCAAAGGTGTGATATCGCACGATCTAGGCGGCCAATTTAGCGTAGCAAAACGTGAAATTAAGTGCTCACTAAAATTATATCTCAACAAGTCAATTTATTTCCAGCGCTGTAAGGCTTGTAGTGCCGTCTTGTTGAAATCGGAGCTCACCGAGACCATGGGCGCGCATTTCAGGAAGCACATAGTCCGTTAACATGGAGCGATAACGGTTACCATTGACGGTAACATTCTGATTTGCCTTTTTTGAAGAAATATGGACCAATGATTCCACCAGCCCATAAGTCACACTGAATGTGGTCGAACCCGTCGAGTATCATCCACTAATGTAAACGGGGACTCAAATTTGCGAATAGTATAGGTAATAGTGGTTTCAGTAGGTCGAGCTCCTCGAATGGCACGAACAACATTTCTCACAGAACGCTGATTTTCGTAATACAGCTGAACAATTTGGAGACGCTGTTGTGATGTGAGTCTTTCCATAATGACTTGCCAAACGATACAAATGACAAATGAAAAATCAAACCACACGATCAATCACCCATCCTTTGTTTTGCATCTGGTGTCGATAATTTTTTAACTGTTTAAATCCGAAATGAACCAGCCAACTGTTTGGACCATATAAAAAAATTGTTCCTAACCGATTGACTGCTGTTGTAGAATGTATTATCAACAAAAGTTCAAGATGATTTATTCAAAGTGGAGTCTTTAACCCTCCAGCGCAGAGTAAAACATGTTCCATTTGTCGGAATCTGTACCAAAAACTGTTTTGAAATTAAAAACTGTTTAAAAATTACTTTGGGGTTTTCAGTGTACGAATCCTATGTTCAAGATGGCAGATCAATGTGGCGGATGTGGAAATTTCATTTTTTTTTTCTTTAGATTCTGAGATCACGTCGACCGAAAAGATATTTTGTGCTCGGGGTCAGAATTATACTTAGCTAAGTAGAGCCTCCACTTTACTAAACTAGCTGATGGTACTATTAGCAGAAGAATTCTTTATTTCATTGGTATTTACTACTTCCCTAAAAAATGATATTCTCCTGATAACGTACAGGGCCGGGCATTCAAATATGATGTGCTTAGCAGTTTTGTCTTCCTCAAGACTAGGTGCATTTTATGAAGGTGATATCGTAGTCTTTGATGAGCTGTATTATGAGTAGTTAAGACCTGGGATGGTTTGATTCAAATTTGCTGTGCTGCGTATTGCCACTTTTTTTTTATAGAAGTGTGGAGGTGTGTTAATCCTATTAGAGCTTCTATAACCGCCGTGGGACAGGTTCGCATGATTCCGCAGATACCAATACATGCGAGCCGTTGTACCCTGTTCAGTTTTATGAGTAATAACTTAAAAAATATTTACATACTAAATTTTGTTTAATTTTGTAAATATTTCAAAGCTACCAGTTTTGGAATGAACAGTGAAAATGAAATACTGAAATGGATTTTTAAGTCGCCTCAAAAAGATTGGTAATATTTAATCTCATACCAAAATTATTTAAATCCCTTTTTATGTTTTCCAAAATTGTATGGCAGGTACCAAACAATAAAGCAAAAATAAAAAAAAGCCGCGAGATGTAACCGCAAAAACCTTATATTCGAACTTATATTCGCCATACAGCGCCCGGACAGACAGACAGACCGACGGATGGCATTGGCGGACTTTTTTGAACTTCTCTGTAGTCGTAATATCATCCCTCATACTCAGTTTAAGTTCGAAATGCACTTGTTTTTATAGTTACATCCAAGCTCCAATTAAGGCCTTATTTTTTATAATGAACATCTTGTCTGGGTTCCGGGTCGTACTGGGATCATGAGAAATGAGTTTTTTGACGAACTTGCTTGTCAAGTTGGGTCTGCGAGCATTCCTGGTTAGGGCTTCCATTGACAATGACAATGAGACTAAACGACCGATTGGCTGAAAAGACTACAGCAGGCGCCTAGTAGGAATTATGAAGGCCAACTGCGGTTTTGCAAACTGCCTAAATGTGCTATAAGAAGAAGAAGTTCCTCTGTGAATGCCCTATTTAATGGACCAATTTCTAAGAAACGGCACGCTGTCATGTCAAACAGTGAAATCTGTAAGAACAATGTGCTAGGAAGGTAGTTCACCGCTGTCGTGAATCTGATCTTCAAGCTCTTGGCTCACGCCATAAACGACTCTTTGCTGCCTTCTTGAGCACAGGACTAAGAGCTATAGGCTCTTGGTTCACAGCATAAAGCGCATCTCTTCGGGGTTCCATGAGACCGGGACACATGGAAGCTAATTGCGAGAATATATACCACTCTTTCTTATCTTTCTAAGAAATCAAGATGGCTTAAATTTAGGTTTGGTTAACCACAATTTGCACAGTTCTTAACTAACAACTACTGCTGCTCTTTAGCATTTCAAAGACTTGTTTCAAAACTCCCGTTCTATCCAACTGAATTGTCTGGCGCTCGCAGTTTGAAAAATCTTCGATGTCAGTTTATTGCCTTTCTGCTGGGATTAAGCTTTAGCTTCGAGATATTTCGAGTAATCTTTCTTTGTGTATTTCACTTTGTAACGAGTGCTAATAAAAAAATGCAAATTATTGATAATAAAATCACCAAGAAAAGTGCCAATCATCATAGGTTGATAATAATATCCCAAACAAACTAACCTAACTGTGATTGTCATCACATAAACAATGCAAACATGCCTATAATAAAGTCAATAACAGATATCGCAGTCCCTCTGATAATGCTTATCAAATGTGCAGACTTATATATTCCCACAGAAAGGGAGGGATACACTAAGGCTAACTTGATGTTTTCGTTTTTTTTTGTAATTTTTCCGATGCGTAAAAATTTACTTATAATCGTTCAAATACTCGCATTTAGTCTTACAATTATCTTTGTTTTGATAAGAAGGTTGCAAAAATGGAGTAAGTGAACATGGACAGGTTCAATGTCTCGGACAAGGTATTTTATTTCTTTTCAGTATTGTCATCGAACAGTTCGCTCCCTGACCACCTCCACTGTGTTGTTATCGTGATTATTACTCGAGGGAGCTTTTTTTCATTTGACAAGTACAGATTATACTGTTTTGTGGAGAGAAAAACTCACTCAGGCACACACACACACACACACACCAAACCCAACAATAAAAAAATAAAATAGAGAGAACGAGTGTAAGAGAAAACAACTACAAAAACAATGCAAACAAGAACTAGTACTTCAAACTAGTCCCGTCGTCTACCGTCAGTCAGTGCGATTTAAAGTTAAAAGCTTTTTCACATTGCAGACATATTAAATTAGTGAATATAGTAGAGAGAGATAAACGCAAGTAGGGAATAAAGTGCCGCTTCCAACCTCCAAAGAAAAGTATACAAAGTCAGTTATACAATATGTACAACCATAACGTGATTTCTGGCTGAGTCTGGCTCTATAACATTCGCCCGCTCACTCACTCTCTCGTTCGCCATTGTGTCATAGTCATTGTCATATTATACTCATCAGCATTACCCGTCGCTCCTCAGACTACCCTCCCGCACATTTCCATTCTCAATCGCAAAGCAGAAAAGCAACCACACACAAACAACACAAGCAAGATTCTCTGAAAGCTCTTTGGTTTCCGTCTTTGCCTTTGTGAATTTTAAATCAATGAGTTATTTTATTTAGCAGTTTAATTTACGTGCTGTTTGGAGAAGCTTCTTAAAAATCTCTCACGAAGTGCTATTCAATTTATTCGATTTTGTTCGCAATTATTATCTTACGAAAGAAAATTAAAATCATTAGAATTCGAAGTCGGTTTGGGATTTTGGTGTTGGTGAAAGGTTTTTCGAAAGGGAAGCAAAAAAACAAAAAAAAAAAATACATATCTTGGGCTATTATTACCTAGTTTTTGGTTTTAAAAATACCTACTCCTTCAGATGAACATGCGAAAAGTCAGTGATTTCTTGTGAGTGTTGGTTGTTTGTCGTGTGTTTTGTTTTATTGCTTCGGTTGAAGACGAACGACTTTTAGACAGATTTTTATCCGAAAATAGCACTCTTTGCAAAATAATATACTTGGCTGCGCATCAGACACAGCAAATATACTATAGAACAGAATGGTGTTGAGTTGAGACTACCTACTGCAGCAGCGTTACGTCTTTGTTTTGTGTGCCTTCTGGTTTAAATCGTTTTCCGGTTCCATATTCCTCGAGTCTTCTGTTGTTGCATTGCAGTCAGTGTTCTCTTGTAAAATTGACGGCATCTGCTTCTGTTTTATTTGTTTAATATAAAAATTAAAAATTGTATAAAAAAGATACAAAACAAAACAGACTGTTTATCCTCTGTTCTATGGTGCCTGGTTAGTGACTGGTGTTAACGATAACAATTTTATTATTGTTAATTTTTCTTGAAACGCAATTATAAGACCTTAACAATTTATACATTTTTATATGTGTATACGTGAGCGAATTTATAAATATATATTTCTGATTATTGCTGTTGTTCGGTTTTGATTGTCTTCGTTGTCGCTGTCGTCGTTGACAGTGTCGTTGCTGCCGGTTTCGTTGGTATCATTTTGTAGATAAGAATATCCAGGTTATTTTCGTATCCGTTACTTGTGTTGTTGATTCAGTAGAAGACCGCTTATAGTCATTAATTCTTGAAAAGTGCATCATTGTCGTTGTCGCGTAGTCCTTAACTTACTCGGCAACTATTTTTGGAAATTTATCGTGATTACTTTCAACGAAAAGCAGCAGAATGGGACAAGCATTCGGCAGCCAGAATGCCAATAATGGACACCAACAACAAACAAGCAAATATATTGGTAAGCATAGAACTATATATGTATATACGAATGTATGCGGCTTCATAGAAGACACCAAAATGTATAATTGTGGGTCTTCAGTTATATCTAGACACTTATTAAGTAGTGCTTCTGTACCGTTAGTGGTCATTATTCGATGACATTAGCTTTTCAATATATCTACTAATTGTTGAAAGTTATTTTCCACCAAACGTACATATGACTGATTAATTGAGTTTCTATTGACGTTTACTAAAATAATTGACCGGCGGTTTAGAAATTACGCTAACTTGTGTCGGTATGTGTGAGTATTTTGACAGATGTTTGATTTTGATGTATTAGCTCATGTTAAAATATGAGCTTTTAGCTGTCAAAATGGAAATCTCTCCTCTTTACTCTGCAAACTCTTGATGTGCTACTGTTTTAGAGTGAAGACATATTTTACACTCGTATCAACAAAGGATAAATTGAGTTGATCAGATAATTAAAATGAATGTGTTTTTCTGTGAATAGATCGTATGCTAAGTAGAAGTAAAAGGGTTACCTACAGATTAAGATTTGATGTTTTTAAGGGTTTGACAGTTCTCGTTCATAAATCATAATTTTTCCTTTAAAAGCGGTATCGAATAACGCTACAATTGCGTGTTTTTTTTTTATTTGAATAATCAAATGAAAAATGACTCACAACATGCATAGTATGATAGCAAAAATTGTTCGGTATCGAAATATACAATACAGATGTTAATGACCGTAAAATAAGTGTGCTATTTGTCACCTCCTCCGTAAAATTAAAATATTTGTTTAAAATTCCTTAATATTCGTCGTAGACCCCCCATATACATGTGTACATATAAATGTTTGTGATTGGCACTTTCTGTCCATTCGTCAGCCTTTAATTTCGAACTGACCTCATTATAAGTCCGAACCGTTTAAGTGTTAAGATTTTTCAAAAACACCCGCTGCCACGGCTGTAATTAAGTAAATACCGTCTGAATGTACTATGAAGATACCGAACCCTTTAACAAGTTTTCAATACAAAATTTTTGCCGCACCCACTTTTTTTGAGCGGTTTAAACCAAAATGTTATTTTTCGAAAAATTCCACTAGAAAACAATTATATTAACCCTCTACTGCATGAATTATGAAAGAATTAAGGGGTTACGTGGGTTTCACAGCTTAAAAAAATCGATTTTTTTTTTATATTATCCTAAATTTTCAAGTCATTCCGAATAAAAGTTAAAACTTTAGACTTTAAACGCATTTTTGTCGAAATTGTCTTTTCAAAGTCGGTTGTCAAAAGTTCTCGAAAACCACTCAACCGATCTTGATGAAATTTTACACAGGTCTTCGAGATACAATTCACGAGGACTTAAATGAAGGATTATTTTTTTTAATCACAACGATTTAAAAAAAAAATAATTTTGAGCAAATTTTACTAAAATTAGCATTTTTTTTAAAAAGGTCTGCCACCAATTTACTTTCTTTTGTTCCCTTCGTCCAAATTGTAGTTTATGGTCTTAACTAAAACACGAATGTTTTTTTTTTCACTTCTGATGATCCTGTCACGAGTTCTACTTTCAGCGCGGACGCACCTTTTTTCCGAGGGATCACCGGAAATGACGTCACAATGATGGAGTTTTGAATATTTTTCTTTGAAAATTGCAGAAATTCTTTTACAAATGTATATCTTTAAGAAAGTAAAAAGTTTTAATAAAATATTTTATTTTTTATTTAAAAAAAAAAAATGTTGAAAATATAACTTTTTTCCCCGAATAAACCCATGTAACCCCTTAAAGTTTTTTTAAACATATTTTTATCTTAATTTGTTGTTAAGAAATAGAGGTAGAGGCTTTTTTTGCAAACATTTTGAGGATCTGGGCGTAATTTTAAAGAAATTAGGCGTGTCATCTGGATGACAAGTTTCAATGACCGTCTGAACGTACCTTAAGTTATTTAATCAGGCAATCAGTGAGTACAAACTATTTTCTAGGTATAAAATAATGATTATCAAAAAGTTTATATCTGCTTAATTTGGACAAAATTAAAAAAACGATTTCGTCGGCTTAGGCTACGCGCACAGTAAAGCGAGAAACTGTTTACACATTTTCTTAAAGTAGAGACATAAATGACATTTTTACAGGAGAAGAAAAAGACTACACATAAACGCTTTCTGTCTCTTTGTAATAAAATTGAAAATATGATTTGTGTGTTGTCATATATTGTTTTTTTTTCAATGCAGTGAACGTTCTTACACGTTTTTGAATAAATTGTTTGTGTATGCTCTTCCTAGTTTTGATAGGTAAAATTAAGGACTTAACTTTTGGTACCGTGAAATATTGCCAAATTTTAAATAAGGCGCCCTTGGCAACTTTAACTTGATGACAGGCAGGCGCCTATGGTAACAGCACCTTCACAGCCCAGTTACGCGGGATTAAGGCATTTCAACCCACTTTTCGTAGGTGATTCGATTTTGGAATTTGGCTTTATTTCCTGTGGCGTTATTTGACGTCACCTCAACTGTCTTCCTCATCTTGCGATTTGGACCACTTTACTTTGAGATATGTCTTCATTTGAACTTTCTTAGAGTATCTCAAATGTGATAAAAATTGTCTAACTCAACACCCTAGGTCGACGATATGTTGACAACTGACCGAGATATCAGAATTTTTTATATATAATTTTTTTTGCATGACTTATTTTAAGTTGCATTACTTTTTGGTCCTAGATCGATACTTTGACTCTAACAATTCATCAAAAGAAACTAGAGGGGAACAAAATTGTAGTAATTTCATTTACGAATATGTTTAAATATACCTTAATACATACATATTGGTATGTTTCCTTACTATTTATATCACTTAAGAACACAATGAAATATAGAGAACATGCATATACCTTTTCTTTGTTAAACTGTCAAAGCGTAGTCAATTGGTAATCTTAGTACAAGTATGGTTTGTTTACTCATCGAATTAACATAACATAGGCCTATTATCAAAATTTGTTGCTGTCAATCAAATGTTCGATTGCTGCGAACAGCAATCATATAATTGTTTATCAAACCCATCAACAGCCATATTGCTTATTCATTGGCAGTCAGTTAAATATTCAGTGCAACTAATATTTTTGTAAACAAATTACTAATGCCATAATTTAGCCCACAAATACACCCTGAGCCTGAGTATAAGGTCAACACATATAAAGGGTTACATATTTGGTTTTGCCACGTTTTGTTATTAAATATTGTTTACTGTTTCTGGAAAAGCTTTGTGTCTCCTTTTCATTTTGTGTTTCAAACAACAAAGGTATAGATTTAAATATTTTGTTCGTTTAATTGGGGGCAATAAGCTGCAATATGGAAACAAAGATATATATATGTAAATAAATAGTAATCGTTTTTTAAACACAAGATAAGATAGGTTAAAATGCATTAATCAGCTGAGTCTTCTGTGGTGTGTGAGGTTTGTCTGGGCAGTAAAAATAGAGTTATTATTGTCTTTATTCTTTGGAGGGAATTTAGGCTTTTGCGATTGATTTAATAATTATTTTAAAATTAGTACATAGCTGGTTTGAAATAACTTAAGGTCTGACAAATTTAAATAGCAAATAAATGTACAATTCCCGGTACCAATAACAAATGTAGAGCTTTTATACGTCGTCCCTTACGCACTAATGCAAAACAAAGTTTGAAAGAACAAAATTTAATCTTTACAGTTCATTTATTATTATTATATTATTATACAATTTAAAAATAAATATCTTTTGTAACCCGATTTTTATATTGTATACAAAAATATGTCGATGATTCCCCAATACTTCTAAGTTTACAAAAAAGATAATGCGTAACAAGAGAACAAAAAACTTGAAAAAATTCTTACCAAAATTCGGAACATAATCCAGTACTATAGAACCGGAAACGCATTTTTCTTGCTATGATTTTCATTCCAAAGCTAAACAGGACTCGACAGCACTGAACGGAATAGTCAGTGAGGAATGAATTAATTGGGCAATTGATTCATTTTCTTTATTTAAATCCGACGATATTATTGTTGTTATACCGATGTTTCAAAAATTAAAGTGCTTAGGAATACAATAACTTTGCAGACTGTACCTCTGCACTCTTACTAGAGTGCTGACGTAAAGAAAATTTAGTCTTTATCACTAAAGCCGGCAGATCCAGCCATAAAACTGCGAAAGATTTAAGGGCAAAAAGCAGTGCTGTCGTTTTTTAATCTCAAAGAGGAGCCCATTCGAAGATTTTGGGTAGCCATTTTAGTGAAAGAGGAGCCATCGAAAGAGTATCAAATATTTCGTGTAATTGGTTAATCCCATGAAGGTGTTGGTTTCGGATCTTCTTTTGTCGTTTTGTTGATTTTTTCCTTGGATTGTGAGGACGGCGACATCGGTGGTGGGTATTATTTCTGTCTGCGTAGATTACTTTGGTTTTATTATTAAAAAAATTAAATAAACAAATTAGTTGCAGCTTAGCTTATGCTCTAAAAAGAAATAAAAATAGTTATGCAACTTACTTTTCCACTTTAGCCAGACACAAATAAATTGTTCTTAGGAAATTTACATTAAGTATGGCTATTCGAAATTTAAACGTCATGAAGAGTGTATAACATTGACAATGGACCAGGGATGTGCATTTAAAACTCGAAATAGAGATGTGCAAATTATTTATGCAATTTTATGTACATTAAAATGTACTAAACTTATTACTTTTGTTCTTTAAAAAACTAATATTTTAAAAATTTGGGGAACCATTTTCATTTTTAGAGACCCCAGTGCTCAGAAAAGGAAATCGCTCAATTGGAAGCTAAACGTGGGTGAACGCATGCAAAGGGCACGATAGCTTTTCCCACATGCAGTCGCACAATCGGGAAAAACTGGGGTTTTATTCCAATGATCATTCTACGGAGATCTGTCGGAAGGTCTGTATTGACATATGGAGGACCACTGCTGCCTTTGGACCTTCATATGAAAGAATCGGCAGCGAAAAACACTCTAAGAATCAGCCAGCTAAGCTGCTAAAATTTCTTAGGGCATGTGCAAATTCTAAACAGTTAACCGGGTTTTAGCGGTGTCTCCTTACTACATGCCATTCTCAACAGAGTGGACTAGGAAGTGAATGAACTCGAAATCAAATCTATGCTTATGGTTCTTGCCGCTCAACATATTGTCAAATTCTCCAAGGTTATACAGTGTAACGAAATTTCTGTCAAACTAGCAGAAAAGGGATCCACCAAGAGCCCTGGACAGGCAGTGCAGCCCTTAAAACCACCATTATGCGGCTTTAAAGAACTGGTGGGGCAGAAAACACTGGGAGCTACTTCCCATCTGTGATATATTCAGGTAGATTTGGCCAGAGTATGACAATGCCAGAAACCACAAACTTCTTCACAAAAGCAGAAAATCAGTCACAACTTACGGTGTTGAGTGAACTCACAAGGATACCCTTCTCTGCACTAGCCTTTTCAGCAAAATTCCGGATTGTTGGAAATTGACTGAACGAGGAAAGGTGAAGCCGCATATATAGTTATGTGGACCTCAATGTGATGAGGAAGTTTCATCAACCCACCAACCTAACCTAACTAAATGAACTAAATTTGATAATTAAAGTCGATATCTTCCTTTTTTAACTTATCCTAAGTATTTAATTGACCAAATTGAAGTATTCTTGAAAATTGTCTCCGAGTTTTCAGGTTTTTGTTATCGATCAAATAAAATTTGTAGTTTAAGGGTTTTCTGAGAGATCTTATGTAGCGTAGGGTGAATTATCCTAATTGACGCACTGCCTCCATTATGAGGACCAATGTAGTGCTGAACATTCACAAAAAATATGTTCGGTTTCTGAATCCGGACACAAATTAATTTTGTTAAGATGGTAACTTAGACCTAACTAGAAGCAAGGCTTGATTAGATATTAGACATCTACCTGCCTTAAAGCAGCAGTCCAATTGATCCTACAATATGGTCTGGTCCAAAGAACGCGGATGGTGAACCAGCTCTTGCCCTGCAATTCCCTGGTGACCGGGAACCCATCCCAGATTGGCTTGAGTCTGGCCAGAGGTTAATTCGCAGCGCAACGGTTAACTAGCAGCTTTTCACTATCATTGAGTCCATTGTGTAGAACGAAAATGATTGAAGAGCCGCTTGACTATCTGAGAAGATATATTTTATTATGGCGCTTTGATACCTCTTCCAGACCGCGCAGACCTCAATAGCGTGGATTTAAGCTTGGAACACAGTGGGACACATTCCTATTGGTATTGAAACCTTGAAGTTTGGGTCCAAAGATGCCAGCTCCAATTCCAGAATCCATTTTTGGTCCATCGTTGTACCAAACTAGACCTCTAGGTCCAGTGTCGGGACACCGATAATCCAGTTCTTACGGTTAAATAATTCAACCAAAGCTTCGTTGCCCTTGTCAGTTTAACGGCCACTATAATATGGCGTACGTGATAATGGGGCTGACCATCATGAACTACAAGCAGTGTATTATTTTTGGGCTCAGACCCCAAGTTCTGCGTACATGCGTCTACTGACCCACAATTTTTTTGGTAGCAGACGTGATATGTGAATTCCAGTTAAGTCTTTTATTAAAGATTACTAAAAAAGTACCCATACCCCTAATGGAAGTAGAAATAATGTTCAAAAGCCTTTTCGTAGTGAAAGGTACTGGAACGGTATCATTCTAAAACTTGATGGTCATACAGTGTTTACCAGTAGTAACAATTGCCAGCTTACCCAGTGGCAATATAGCCTAAAAAGGGTTAATGAAAAGATGTATTCAGATCAGGGACCAGATGCGACTAGACTAGACTAAATTTCAACTAATTATATAAGCAAATAAGAATACCGGCTCAAAGTGCATTAACACTTTCATTGCTTCACAGCTGCCTTTCGTCACGAAATCGATTTGTTAACAATCTTCGAATTTAATATTAAATTGTTGTATCGTCGCATCGCGTCGTTCAATCGCAAAAGCGTAAAGTTTCACATTTATACTAATTAAATTACACATTTGTTCAGTTCGTCGTTTTCAGAATTTGAATAACCTGCTTTCAGTAATTAGTCTGTTAGTCTGTTGGTGAAGATATAGCTACATGTTTAATCTTTGACGTCGTTACTTTAATTTTTTGTCACTTCATGTGATTCTTAATTTAATTATTTGGTCAAGACTAAACATGTGTGCACACATGTCAGCAATTTAATAAACACATGAATGTGTGTTTTGTTTATACAATCGTTTAAACGGTATATCAGACAGAGGAGGAGGAGGAGGAGAGAAACTCATTATTATCATCATCATCATCATCATCATCATCAGCGGGTGAATAACAGTGAATAACAATATTTTATCAGCTTGAGGAAATACAAATGTTTTCTTCCTTTGTTGTACGTTCGTTGTTCGCTGTTAAATTAGATTTCATGTGATTTATAGATAAAATCAAGAGCACAAAGGCAGCACAGCACTGATAAGGTGATAATTGTTATTCTTATAAGATGAGTATGAGTGAGCATCCTGTGTCATTGCAAAGACGCCATTGTGTGACAACTTTAAATTGCAGATTCATTGTCTCAGTTTGTTTAGTTCATGAATCACGAATATAATTCCGAATCACATTCTAATTAAACTTTCTCCTGAATTTACCACAAAAAAAAGAACCACACCACATTTGACTTAAGTATGCGTCATTCCCATGTATATCTATCTATCTATCTAGTGCAGTGCATTTTATCGGAATAAAACACATGTACCTACTCCGTTTCTGCTCTGTTCTGTGCTGTATACATGAAGGTTCCTTGTGCTAGCACAACACCATTTACTTGGCTGTGAATAGACTGTTATTATTATAATTTCTGCTGTATACACGAGTTGGTATGCATGGCGAGGATATACGCTTATTGTGTTAGGACATACTCTCCATAATGAATTGCTAGTAGTGCTGCTAGGTTGTACTGCCAATGACTGGGTAGTTAGTAGCCAGTGAAAAAGAAACTTTGCAGCAAACAGCACTATATTGCAGGTCGACGCGGTTCGGTTGTTGGTTGGATTTTTCTTTCATATACCTACGTGGAATTTTTCCATTCAATTCGAGTGCATTACGTATCCAAACGTTCGAACTTGTGCATTTGTAGTTTATAGAAATTAGTGCTTTAAAGCTGATTTTTTCTGAATTTTACTTCAAATTATTAGATACGTTATGAGCTGTAGGTCAGAAAAAAGAAAAAAAACGAAAAACATTGGGTAAACTGTTTGCTTGTGGGCCAAAATGGGTTGTGGATATTATCGAGTTTACCATTAGGGGTTAACTTTGTCCTTGATTTACATTTGTTGTTGATGATCAATCAACACTCTGGGGCATTAGCAGCTACATTTGAGTTCGTAGAATAGCACTCGAAATCACTTTGGAAATTGACCCGTTTTTGTTAATTTTACTGGGTTAGTGAATGTGGGTGGTTTATTTGTTGTGTATCTACTTTTCACGATAAGTGTAAAGAATGTTTTGCCAAAGTTTCAAATTGTTATCGTTTACGTGTCTGATGTGTTATAAAACATATGCTCCTGTGGGCTGTATTATTTTTTATTAGTAAGGCTTAGCATCGTCAACGGCAATAAATGTGAATAAACTAAATTGCATTGCTTGGAATTCGTCACCTTAACGTTCATTTTATTTGAATCAAATCAACGTAGTCACACACAGCGAACATAAAATAAAATGAATTAAAAAAAAAAACAAAACCAAGCTGTCAACACTCTGGCGACGAAGGCAAAGTCCAAAGTGTTTTCCTTTGAAAATTTTAAATTTTAATTCGAAAATTTGATTTATTTCGTGGTAAATGAAACGTGATCTAAAATTGATTTCTGTTTTCTTTCTTGTGGTAAAATCTCATGATAGCAATTAATTAATTGCCACGTCACACGTTGCTATTTGACACCCGACCGGCTATTTAAATTTTGTGTTTTGATGCTAAACGAACTATTATTGTCGGAAGCAAACGGGAGCTTAAGTATCACAATTGGTCGAAAAGTGACCAAAAGTACGATCAATTGTTCAAGTTGCCAAGAGGGGGAGGGTTTCTGTCATTGTTAAGACATTATTCCAATATGAAATTCAAGCTATTTACTCAGTTGAAAACAAAGACAAAAATACCCCTTCTTAAATTTTCACATTTATCAGTTGGATTAGGGTAAGTGCATGGTGGGTAAATCGCTCAAAAATACACAAATTGAAGCCATTTTAGCTTTACCTGAACGCTGACATTTTCGCATTCGAAATTGTTCCTGAGCTTCTCTATGATTGTTATCTTGTTGGCACAAACCAACGACTTTGCATAATTTCATAAAAAATATTTCAACGGCGTTAAATGGCATGAGCGAAGAGGCCATTTAATTCGACCACTTATCGAGTTTACACGATTCCCGAACTTCTCATGTGGCACCATCTTGTTGGAACCATATATTACTGATGTAAACTCCATCCAATTGTGTCTGAAAAAATTTTCTTTCAACATTGCATACGAAAGCGAACTCCATTGATTATAACATGGCGATCATTTGCCTCGACGTAAAAAATACTGACTAATAACATGAAATCCACACCACATGGTCATTTTCTGTGGATGTAATGGAGTCTCAGCACATGTGGGTTTGTTGCTTATTGACAAAGCTATTCAGCCAGAAATGAGGTTTAAAACTGATGATAATTTTTAAATGAAATTCATTTTCTCGCTTTTCGTTTCGGCGCTTCAAATGAACAACATGTTTAAGTTCTATGGAGCTAATTTGATCTTGTAAGGCTGAAAACTACGATATTTACGTACAATTTAACACAATGTGGGCTGAGACAATCCCAATACCTGGAATCAAATGGGTTGGCTCATATTTTTAGTTAAATACAGCACTTACGGCTGGAATTTTTTAGTACTCCCACTGGTGCATTGACTCGGGATTATTCATTGTTGGTTTGAATGTATTCACTATAGCACGCCGCAGTATTACCAGTGGTATACCATTATTACCACAGAAAATTGAATTAGCGCAATTAAAGTTGCGGTGATTTCAAATATTGCTCGTTCTCGATTCAACATTAATTTCATATGTATGAAATAAAATAAAAATCAGTGCACGTGCACGCCCTCACATTGTGAGAGTATCAACCTATTTTAGAGTGACACTGCGGACAGTAGTTCATGTTGCGTGAATATCTGGTTGTTGCGATATGTAAAATTTCAGGTTTTATTTTAAATAATATATGTATGGTTGATAACTATAAAAGCAAGGACTGAAATTTTTCTTAATTTTTGGGTTCATTTACATTAGTTTTCTATTACTAGTTCTCACTAAATCTCTTTAATATATTTCTCCTGGCGGCGAGGTACGATACGAGCTAATTTATTGTCTTATATTTATAAATAAAACTTATTTGATATTGAACGCAGCTTAATAATGTCAAAACCGTATTTTTTATACTTCAAAGTTTTTTTGTAATAAAATTCCCAAAATGTGAATATGCCATTTTTATTTACTTGGCTTTACCGAGATCTTAAGTTTGACAGATAATTTCAGTGATGTTTTCGCCGCGGTTGGCGCGAACATTGCGTAATCTGGATAATTGCCACACAGCGCGCGATACAATTATTTTTCTAAAAGAAACATTTGACGAAATGGAGCTGTTAAGTGGTCTTCTGACCACTTTGTTCCTGCGATTTATCTTCTCTGGGGATATGTGAAGTAGACATTCGGCGTGTTAATTTTTAATCACAAAAAAATTTTCGCAGTGAACAAATTTTGATAGTAAAATTCAATAATTTATAAACGTGTGCGGGTTCAAGGTCATGATGAAATGGCGGCAATGCTAACTGAACATGTTCGAGTTTGACATATGTCACGAATCACATGTGAGATGTCAAAATCTGAACACTAATAAATGGAATGGCAAAGTCGATTTTTGACGGGTCAAAACTTAATCCATTGATTACGCCAAACGGCGCGTGGACAGACTGACTAAAGATATGATAAAGTTGTTTTCTAATTTCTATCTATTTGTTTTTATAGATTTTTTGTTTCGTTTGGAAAACTGACTTTCATAAAATATTCAGCCACGTGAACGGCGTCGCTGGCACAGCTATTTAAAAATAATTATGTACATGCATATTTATATTTTTGTTTCGTAGTCATTAACAGAACTTTTGTTCGTTCTGATTGATTCAGATAAATTATATCGATTCAATACTGTCTTTAGCTGACCATTTCTCATTAAATGTGAAATAAAAAACCAATGTATGCAATAGGTAGATACTTTTTCTTTCTTTTTGCACAGAAAGCAAAAGAAGTTCATCAGTTCACAAAAATAGAAACACAAAAAAAAAAATGTTAATGTCAAACGCATGATATAATTTCACTCAACCCCGACAACAACATATCAGATATCACAGATGACACAACACAGCACAACACAATAACAACAATTACCAATTAAATTAAGAAATGATTCGCTTTGAAATGTGCCTTAGGTAGACGCACTCACCGTTACCCATTGTAATTTGAAGAAAACTCTGCTATTGAATTATCGTTCATTTAATATCTCTCCCTTATAATTCACACTTGCTTCCTACAAAAACTGAATGAGGTATCACATCCAATTCGCCGTACAAATAAAAAGGGTGCTCGCTGACACTTTACAGGCGCATTGCAGCGGTTCTGTCACTTAGACAGTAACTGCTCCAGTGGGGTATGGCTTTACATATCCAGTGCATAATTTTTTGAAACGTGGGGCTTGCAGGCTGCGAGATAATTGCGCCAAGCATCCCCTCATTTGCTATTTTTTCGTTTGTATTTTAATTGTTTTGAATTTAGTCGTACGCAAGCAAAAGGTGTGTCTTATTTATAGATTTGTCATAAGAAATAATATTTACAAAGACGAAAGCCATACGCAGTTGGTGAATTAATTTTTACTTGTCGACTGTGCGTCTGCTGTGTTATTTAAATACCTACATACGTGTGTATGTAGTGCAGTCAATGGAGTTTATAGATTGTTGATCTTTTCGGTATTTTTTTGTTGTTTTGTTTTGTTGTAATCAACAGAATCGCAACAAGTTCACTCACAAGCAAACAGCCGCCGTAATTTATAAGCTCATTAATTCGTGCATGTCATAGCTATAGACTCTGCCAGTACGTACTATGATTAGGGGTCATATGTGGTAATTTTTGCGATCGATAGAGAAATAAAACTAAGGCGATAATCAATATTGGAAACGGGAATGGATTAAATATGCATCTATCTACATAGCTTTACCTATACAAGCACGCACGAGTTGGCCTAGTGTTGGGCACCGAACAAAGACCAGTACCAGCACCATTACCATGGGGTATGTTGTTAGTACGTGTATGCCGGATGTTGAGGCAGAATTCCGTCAGTTAAACGGTTCATCGCATCGCCACGCCAGAATTTATGGTGAGTTATTGGTCAAGGGAGAAGACACAAAGACAGTCAGTCAGTCAGTCAGTCACCTGCTCCCCACAGCAGGAAGATTGATTGCTGATTGGTTTGTGTATGTTGCACCCAGTTATTATTACGGAATTACTTGGTCAATTATTTACTTGCCTTGCTGTTTTTAATTTATTCCAACTTGTACCTATCTAGTATTTAGGTAGAACATGTCGAGATTGGTACGAAAATGTGAATTTTAAATAAGCGGCCGTAGCCTATACAAACTTGTTTTAGCCGAAGGCACTTTTATCGTACATATATATAGAATGCAGGAAGTTTATTGTGTGTTTAAAACTGGAAATCGAAGAGGAATGGGTGGTCTTGGTGTGCTTAACGGGGAGTAATTACTTTTACAAGTAGACATAAATTTATAATCAAACCATAAGGTAAAAATTATGTATATTTAAATGAGCGAAAGTGACGTTAGATAGATTTAAGATAAATATTCCTAAGAACTTGTTCTTTTTTCTTTCTTTTATAATTGTGTAAATTCGTAGATGTATTGTACATTCTCATTATTTATTTATCGACCGACTTGACAGTTGAACAGTTAAAAAGCGAACTGATAGCGACAACAACCAGTTAAATTATTTTACTTTACATAGTCGTGCAATAAATTCTATTTCCATTCAAAAAGGTATTTTTTTTTATATGATAATAATGCAAAAAATGAGAAAATGCAATCTGGTTTGCTGTAAAAAAATCTTTAAAGTATCCACCTTTGCCTTAATACACTTCCTTGTACTTCAAGGTTATAATTTTGCGTCATACTTTAGAACGCTTAGTGTGTAGGAATATTGATGCCAAGTAAGAATACTAATAAAAAGTTTTGAAATTGTTTTACCATTGGACAAAGCAAGCTAAACTAGAAGATGACTAAACGACAGGCAGTTTCAGTTTATATCCTGTGCTAGATTTGGATATTACCGTAGATTTGTAGACATATTTTAAGACACATATTGTAAGGTATAGACCATTTACCGATAATTTAAGGTACCATAGGTTAGAATTTGGCCCGACCTCTGACAGCGGCAGCCATTGAAAATATCTAACAGCCTTCTTTAAAATTTTGACTTAACGTATTTTTGTTCATCAATTCAAATTGAAACACTTTAAGACAGGACTATCGGCCGATAGGTAATTCTGATCGGTTTGTTTACTTGCACACCAAGGAGAAAAGTTTGTGGCTGTTGGCACCAAAATAGGCAAATAGTCCGTTACAGGTAACAGGTTGCCCTACTGCTATAAAATGGGAATAGAAATCTAGAAACCTAGAACAAAATTTAGCAAGTACAAATATATCGAAAAGAAAGTTGTTGGGCCGAGAAATATACGGTCTCAAGACTAAACTGTAAAACAAATTATTTCTATCCGAAAGGTATTTTTGCCATGGTTTTTCAGTCGATTGTTGACTTATCTACCTAGCCAACACTCCAATCCGTGGTTGACATGGGGCCTCAAATAATAAGTCTTTGCAAATACCCCGGCCTTTGGCTACCTTCCTAGTAGTAGCTAGTTTCGCATGCCAACTTGGTTAAGGTCCACTTATACTTGTGAGCGCTACTTTAGGCGAGGCATTCCTACTAGTGTGTTGTCTTGCCGGATTCGAATCGAAGACCTAACTCCATAGATGCCTTCCTTCTCAGCCCAAAGAAACAACGATTGGTGTAATGTTGACAATGGAAAAACGTTGTGTCTCGACTTGAATTCGTTAGTCTTTTTTTAGAATTTGTCATACTGTGAAAATTTGATCTATTGTCGATTTGTTCAGGGCAGGAATATGCCGTAATCCTATGTCTTGCAAGACATATGATCGCCTTTCTAGTAAATGGGAGCTGATAGTCTAGTTTAAAGATTTCTATGCTGGCAGACCATCAGAGCCATCAGACTTGTAAATTAAGCTTTTGAATAGCCGTACTGACCTTGTCCAAACTAAGAGGTGGAGTTTGTTTGTCATTGGTCCATTCAGCATTATTTTCTAAAAATGCTGCTTGAATACCTCTACGATTCCCTTACAGTTCCTTGGATTTGTGAATCTCATTAAAGTTGAAGCGTATAAGTTCTTTTTACGCAAGTCTTGCTTGCCTTGCTGGTCTTTATTGTTCTCTAAATCTACAAATTCTGTCACTATTTTGCGTTCCTGACACTTAAAACAGGAAAATAAAATGAAAGAAATTATATTTTCGCACACAATGGTTGGGCCTAGGGCCTTATATTTTTTTAGATTATATTGTTAATTAGCTTAACCTAGAAGTCAACATGTAAGAAGACATTAAATATTAGAAATGATTCCATACCAATGAAATTATATTTCTAATATTTTCTCAAAAAGTAAAAAAAAAAATCGAGTAGACTGAATGACTTATTGCCACCAAATTATGTACTAAGTTATGATGATTTGCTATTCAGGGTATATTATATTTTTTTGGTTAAACATTTCGCAGCCTAAAAGTAATAATTGATAATTGTTTGTTCTCTTCTTTTTCACAGGTATCAAATGCCCAGTTTGTAGTAAATTCGTTCTGCCCGATGACATAGAATGTCATTTAGTTATGTGCCTAACAAAACCGCGTCTCTCATATAACGGTAAGTTAAAATAATTTATTTATTTGTTAATTTTTTTTTTTATAAAAAATGTACTCATTACGATTCCACTAGTCAAGCTTTACTTACTCGAAGTATAAAATTGATGAAGGGACTTTTATGAAGTGTAACATTGTTCTTTAATTGTATACAAACGATTTCAAAACTATTGATGTGAAATATTTAGCACGTAATGCCTCAAGTCCATATTCTAATGAACTTGGTTATCTTGCCTTTTTTTCCAGTTGAGATAGCAATTTTAATAGGCTGACATATATTTGCATTGCGATAATATAAATCAAAATTTATATGTGTAAACATTGCATACGTAATAAAATGTTACTCTTCAAAATATTTTGTTTTGTACAAGTAAACAAATCAAAGGTCAAATGAGAAAGATTATAAAACTGTTCACTTTATAGGGATCATGATGTTCTAAGATTAGCACTGTTGTACTGTAGTCGCTTTCAGTTTGTACTACAATGTTATTGTATGAAAAACTATTTAAATTATTAACAGTTTAAATGCTTAATAAGTCCAAGAACCGTTTTAGATTTCATGCTACTTTTTTGTGTTGTGATTGACTTGTTAGGGAAATACAGTTTTCTAAAAGAGAACTGGTTCTTTATTAACATTTTTATTTTTGGGATGATTTCAATAATTTTGCAAAACCACTAAAGCTATGATTTTTAAATAAAATATTTCAATACATTATTTTAATTAAGTTCTATTTACATATAAGACTTCGAAATTGTTGTTCTTTTTGGGCCTAAGTACGATCTATAGCCGGTTTTCGCGGCTCAAAATTTTTTAAATTTTTTTTTTGAGGTCAATAGCACGTCTTTCGGCTGCAGAAGTAAGATTTGTAAGCGCCTATCCTGCCTTTTATGAAAATATTTAATAAGTTATTTATTTTCAGATTTGTTCTTAAGAGCTAGGTACATCCATGTAAAATTTCACAAATGGAGGGATTGTTTAGAGAAGAGAACTGCCCTTTACACGGCGTGTTTTCTAGTGTCCTTTGACAAAGCTATGTTCAGCAGCGATATGCCTTGATTTCTTTCTTTTAGATGGGGCACATGGTGGTGTTTAGTCATCGGGCATAACTTGCATTCTTTCATCTTTACCTTCGTATTTGAAGAAGTTTTCCGTAGGCCGAAATGTAACGATTTTTTGTATAGCTTAGCGACCTCTTCTATACTACTTGGCGAGATTGGTTCTTCATTGACTTCATAGTGGGTTTTCATCTTGTCATATCATTCTCTGTTAATGATGCCCGTTAGCTTCTTAAATACATCTACAATTCTCTCCGCTTCTTTGGCCAGGTTTACTTTGCTGTTTCGAAGAGTCTGTTCCCCGGTTTTATTGCCAGTAGCTTGGCTTACTAATGAAACTTGTTTCTTTGAATTTAGTTTCTGTTGCGTGACTCTTCCATCTCCTTGAGTTTAGAGACTGAGTTGATTTGTTGTTCCCTGCAGAGCTTTCTCCGTCATCCCGAACCTTGAAAACAACGGATACGTATTTACTGAGGTTACTACCCATAACGGGTGTAGTAAAGTGGGAGGCTTATGGTTCCCTTTTATGATCTGAACTTTTGATACATGGAAACACGCTGAACGAGCCTCTTTTTTGTACTTTTCTGTATAGATTTGATTTTTACTGAATTTAAAAATCGTAAAACTTTTGAAGAGATTTAAAAACCAACTAATTGATTGGATAAACTAATTCTATGAACAGTAACGATTAAAACAATCAAGAATAAATAAATTGCATTGAATCCGTGCGGCGTACCTATATAGCTTAATTGAGAGTGAGAGGCTCGTCTGTTGATTTTTTTTGTAAAGAAGTATCAATCTAAAGCACTGAAGAGATACGTGTCAACAAGCAGCACAATAATTCATTCAAGGTGGCTTACGTGATCATCCCTGCTCATAAGTCACGAGGTATCATGACTCAGATCTCTTAACTACAAAATCATTAAGCTAAATAAAATTCTAAAAATAACTAAATCCAAATGCAGCGAATCAGGTCCAACCACAATCTGTTTTTATCTTTTATTTAAATGCCGATGACACCTTTCGTGTGTGAAATGAGTAAACATCAAACAACCAGTATTTCGTATAATCGGTAAGAACTGTGTTTGGTTCGATTGTTAGTCTAAAAAAAAGTAAAAAAAAACAACGTTTATCTTTATTTCATAATTTTCACCTAAAATTTAAAGCAGAACTACGAATACAATTTTTGTCTACGATATCCGAGAAATAAACACAAAACAAGGGTTCTTCAAAATTAATTTCTTAATATGAACTATTAATGAAATTTTGAAAAATATTGTACTAGAATCCCTAAATCCAACTGCAATGTGAATACTCGTGCATTCGGGAAATAAGGAATTTTGACATTCAAAATTAATTGACCAATGAGAAAATTCCAAATGAAGTAGGAGAGATGCTTTTTGACGTTTATTGTGGTTTAGCTATCCATTCGTTGCCTTTTGCATTATGTCAAAACTAAACGAAAGTCAAGCAAACTGAGCAAACTGTCAAAATGGTATATTCGAGCAAAAGAAAAATGTGAAAAAGAACTTTTTAACGTAAATATTGAACGTCCAAATTTCATTTACACTTTTCGTAAGCCTACGCAAGTCAAGTAAACTAAGGGGCAATCCTATTATGGATATACTTAAGGTTTAGTTTTATTGCTTGGTGTCTAGAAAATAATGACCTTTCAAAGCTCCTACCAACATCGAAAGCGATGTGCTTTCGTACTGTAATAGCTTATTGGTTTCACTTTTATTATACTCTGGCAGTAATTTCCGTAATATTTCACAGGTGGTCAACAATTTTCACCACTTTTTGGATTTTATTTTCAGATTGTATTGCACTCGTTTTTTTAGATTGCAAAGTGGCAGTTTAAACGACTAAGGTCTATAGTCCATTTGAGGTTTTTTTTTTATGCTACCTCGTCAGCCACCTCATTGACGAGTATATCCTTGTGTCCAGGAGTCCATCGCTGTACTGTGAGATCTAGGAGATTTTCTCAATAGCGCGTTAAACTAGCTTTGATTTTATTTCAGAAGCAATGATTGCTTTTGTGGCCGCTTGGTTGTCAATAAATATTGGTTTCCCTACGAAACCTAAAAGCGCTGATTCTGTCAAGTATAGATCCAGGGGAAGCAATTTTACAATTGCTTCCAAAGCAGCGGTTGGTTTATCCTGTGCTTTTCAACTAGATTTTGTATTTTAGTCATTGGCTTAAGATTTGTTGCTTGTTCGGCGGCTTCCTACCAGACTATATTGATACCGAATTATTTAAGGTTTATTCTACGATTGCATACCATTAAATCCCAAATTAGTTTTTTATCAAGGACTACACCCTCAAAAATCTTTTGGGGGGTTGACTCCAAAACCTTATTGATCTATCCCAGAAATTAGGTGTCCGTAGAGAGTTTTCTAACATTTCGTTTACGGTTGATAAGAATTTTCTGACGCAAGCAGTACACATCTGCGTGAGCAATTACCTTAACCCTTTTGAGATGTACTTCTGGATGCTGTATTTACATTCATTTTGCTAAGTTCGTTAATAATTCCATAAATGAAAGTACGATCCTGGTAACGTTATTTTCACTGCGCATTTTTTGACATTGTTGAATGCTCCTGTATATTCTTCATCTTTCAATGATTTCTCTATTGAAAGCTGCCTATTTTCACCCCTTTACTTTTTGTGCAAAGTACATTATCATTTAATTCATTGCGTATATAGATATATATTAGTTTTTCCAAAGTTTTCAAGAGTCTTGCTTTAGGATTTAAACAACCTTAACAGTCTTTAAAAATACTTTACGAATACCATACTGGTAATATTGAGGCTTTATTCATAAATCTGCTTCCTACTCAGGCTCGGATTACATCGCGTAAAGAAAGTTTGTAGTAAGGTGTTGAGGGTTTCTCCAACCCAATTAGAATTAACTCAAAACGAAATTAGACCCTCCTACATTTTCAAAGTCGTTACTTTGGCATCCCAATTGTTTAGACTGGTTAAGTAAATTGTATTTATAAGAGGGTCATCTTTACCTGGTAAACTGGAGCCAACTCAGCAAATCTGAATTTCAAAATGCTGTCATCAACAACGCCTTAAGGACCTTCATGCAAAAGCTCTTGCATTCCACTCTTTATTTAGCACCCCACATACAATTGACCATGTGAGAAACATGGGAATTCACGATTGAGGTCACAAATATCCATTAAGCGTTCAAATCAACGTTTGAAAAAAACGTAAATTGCTACTATACTTTTGCCTTTCGCGCAATGGTAAGTGGATTAACCACGCTACCTTGCTGTGCAGCGCCATCTGGTTTCAAACATATATACTTAGGGCAAGATCTTCCCTGATTTATAATATTCTTTGAAATTGTTCGTGATTTTCATTTCAATCCATTTCCTTGGGCCAATACGAATCCATCCTTTCTCGAGTGTTGAGTGCATACACGAATGGCAGTGTCTTGGATATGTATATGTATAGATTTTATGAAAAAAAGCGTATTTTCGAAAGTTTTTGAAGCAATTGACAGCACTGACATAAATATTTAAGTAAATACCATGTATTTATCCGCCATGTAATTAGGCTTTTCTTTTAGTTATTCTCGGCCAATCTGCTTTTTCGCATGCCATACACGAGGTGTGACATTTTTCATAAGTTTTTCAAGTTACAAAAACAAGTTTCTTGAATATTTCTAGTAATTTCTTTCCAAAATATTTCATGCGAAAAGTTTTTTGACATCGAGAGTTATAGTTTCTACAGATGAATGTGAAAAACAGTGTTTCACAGCGTTCCGTCGAAAAATGTCTCGACACGAGAGTTAACGGAACATGGCTACTGAATGTCTTAACATCACACAAAACTCATTGCAAATAGAAAATCTAGCTTGAATGCACAAACATAGTTCAATTGTTGCTTTCAATCTTATTTTTTGGAATTTAAAAATTTGAGGTTTTGAGACCCTACAGGGGTTACGCTAAAATATCACTCCCCTACTTGTTAACCTTAAAAATTATGAAATTGTCTACATTTAGTTAATAAGTTTCAAATAGCCTTCATGTCATCAGCCCAAACATATTCGCAGTCTTAAATTTATTTCAAAGTAATTACTTTATATTTTTTAATAAAATTTTGTTTAACTTATTTGCAGAGGACGTTTTAACAGACGCAAAAGGAGAATGTGTGATCTGCTTAGAGGAATTAAATCCAGGCGATGTCATTGCAAGGCTGCCATGTCTTTGTGTTTATCACAAAGGGTAACTCCTATAAAATACATTTTTGTTTAAATTAACTAATTTTCTTATTTTTTTTTCTTTTAAAGATGTATAGATAGATGGTTTGAAGTAAATCGCTCCTGTCCTGAACATCCTGGCGACTAGTAGCCTAATCAAGCTAATTAGATAATATATTACGAAATTATTTAAACAGAAAAACAAAACAAAACAAAACAACAAAAAAAAAACATAAACAAAATATACGAAGCAAGGTGTAAACTTCTACCAAATTATTATTCTTGTCATAAAACCAAAATACAATATTTTTCTATATATATATATATATGTACATAATATTATGCGTTATATTATATTTAATTATCGAGGAATGGCCGACTAGTTATTGTATGAATCATTTTTTTTTAATTCAGTTGTTTTCATTTGTCTTTTTGTGTTGTCGCCTTAATCCTCTGTTCTGTAACTCAAAATCTGTCCACAGACATGTTTTAGTAAAAAAAAAAACTGTGTAGTTTATTATTACAATTATACTTTTGTTTTACCACGCATACAATAAATTAAAAAAAATCAATTGAAGGCTTACATTTTGAACCACAAAACGATTAATTTCTTTCAATTATTTGCCATTTTTATTTGCAAAAAACTTTTGTTTGTTTTGTTAAACAAAGACCCCATCGAAAAAAAAACAGAAAAAGAAAAAAAAGTGTATAAACAAAAAAATATATAATGTCAGATGACTACGATTTAGAAGAAAGAAGAAGAATTATTAATATTAGGTAACAAAATAATAAATATTGTGAAAGAATACCACAAAATCTAAATATTAAGTTTTGTAAATGAATTTTGATAAACAAAAAAGAAAAAAGTTATATAAGTGGGATTTTCAATTTCGTTGGTGATAAAAAGAAAATAAACATATATTGTTCCCACATTATATGTACTATATAAAGGCCGTTTTGTTTTGTACAAAATAACTAGATACTTCTTCTGGGAATAGGAGCAATTCAATTATATAAAACTAAACAAATAATCAGCATAAAGTAAGAGTAAAGTTCTGTAAATTGTCTAGTTTGTGTTTTTCTTTGTATAAACGCTGAACCTTTATTAAATGTCATCGCGTCTGTGCGTCAGAAATCGATGGTCACTAAGAAAAATGTATCTCGTATCGTATTTTAAACTAAATTGAGTATAATCTTCATTTTTTTTTTCTACAAAAACAAAGACAAAAATAAAACAATAAAACAAAAAAATTAAAAGTCCCATTCGAATGGTATCCCATCCCTTCGTAGTCCGCCGGCAGCGAAGATGTGATCACTATGCTTAGTTTAAACAATTTTTCTTTTAGTCTAAGTGGCAGAGCTAGAGAAAAGATTAAACACAATATATAGGAAATAGTTTTACTTCAACCAACAAAAAACAAAAAAACAAAATTCAAAATAAAACGTTTCATGCGATGATATCTTAAAAAAAAATAGAAAAACAAAAACAAATGTATATTTTTTAAGTATGTAAATATTTCATATTCTATAGTGATATTATGATTAAAGTTATGTTTAATAAAGAATTAGAAACAAAATAAATGAAATAACTAAACAAGATTACTATATAAAATATAATTAATTATTAATGAAATGTTTTTTGTAAGGATATCATTTAGTTTGTACAACAAATAAAAAGCGAAAAGTAAAAGTTCATTATTTTCTTTCATTTATTTTTATATTTACACATTATACCTAAATATATTTACTAAAATAATCATCTATTTGTTACTTCGTTGTATTGATTCCCAATTAGGTGTTGCGTTGCCGCAGAACCAACTTTCGTCTCTGGATCTCATCCAACCGGATTCGATGGCATTATCCTAAAACAACAATGTATTACTTCGAAATAGATAAAGAAGTATTTTACATACCAATTTCTGTTGTACAGCTGATCCGATGTAGTCCGCAGTTGAATAGTATCCCGGATAAGGTTGATATGAATTGGTGGGTGAAGATACAGCTGCGGCAACATTAGCAGGACTCCAAGCCGATGCCCTGGAGTCTAATGAAGGTGATGACAGATTGGCTTCTATGGCTGCTGGTGACCAAATGGAATTGTTACTGCAATAAGGTGCTGTAACCTGGGAAAATAAATAAATTTATTCAAAGTATGCAAAATTCGAATACTTTATTAATATTGAAAGGCTTTGGCAATTGGGGAGGATATTTATCTAGCTTTTTTCGTGCATGAAGAAGAAATTTTTGTATATTTTTCTTGCCTCTTTTTGGAGCTGTTAACGTAATTTTGGAGAAAACTTCTTTTACTAAACGTTGATAGGAAATTAAAAATTATTCAATATGTGTTTAATAAATTTTGTATGGGTCTTTTGTTCTTTATGTGGATATAAAAAGACTCTGAGCATAACGACAACCCCAAAATATAGGTGAGAATTCCGAAACGCAAACAAACAAACATAGACCCTGGCCGTTAGAACACGTCGCACACAGGCGGATTTTCCTAAAAACATGGTCAAAACTATAGAAAAAACATGTATAGTTTTTTATTTTTCGCTAATGCCAAGTTGTTTATATATAACAAGAGCACATTATTCCATTAGTCTTGCTATTTAATTTGCAATCATTTCGACAGCTGATAAGTTTGAAGTATAAGCTTTTGTGAATCTCGCGCATTAAGAAGTTAAGTGTTTTATAAGTTATGGATCTGCTTTATTTTTAAACATTTTCTGTGTGAAATTATAAAAATTATATATGGAATCTGTTGCTAGTGGTAAGTAGAATAGTTGTGATACAACATATTGTAGCAGATTTTAGCTTTATATTGAAATTAAGTATTTTTGGAACAAAGAAAAAAATCATACTTTTTAGTTTAATAAAGGAAAAGTTTAAGTTCCCGGCGTAGTCCTGTGATATAAATTAGTTTAAAATTTACTTTAGTATTTGCTTTTTAAGAGACAATCATAAAAAGGTGCGATATTTTGCGATCTTCTCAGATATCGTTGATTTGAATAATATTGAAGGTAAAAAGTTTCGCTAAATTTTTTTGTTTCCTATTTTTCTACAGGCTCACAATCAAGTTATATTTTTTTTTGTCACGAAATCAGCTAACTGAATTCTTGAGAAGCCTTCCATCAACTGAAATTAAAGCAAAATATTATTTTTTTGGCAGAAAAAGTAGAAGACTTAACTAAAATTGATGCCTCAGAGGAGACAAAACAGAAGTTAAATAAGTTTATATATGAATATAAAAGTTGATAGCTAGCCTCCCCAAGGAATCAAAAAGCTTTTCAAAGTAAGAACAAAACTTGGCTGGAATTTGAAATTACGTTTCCATGCCAATCCCATGGATTTGTTGGCCGGCCGCAACCGGATTTTGTAGAGTTAAGTGAAAGATCCAAAAGGAGAAAAACTGAAAGGCTGCATTCCGAATTTCAACGCGGAGAGTTATGCTACGCTGCTCAAATTCAACTTCGAGAACAAAGAAAGTTAGATTCTGCAAATGTGTGATGAATGGAGGTGATGAGGTACTATCCAAACAGGGTCTTAGTTCCTTTCAATCAATAATTGTTTTTTCTTGAACTGTTTTATTGCTGAGAAGTTCTTCAGAGGTACGTACAATTCAACTAGCAATTAATAAAGTGGTCGTAGTTAATGTTACATTTATATAAAATCTTGCAAGACTTAATTATAAATGAGCTATTTGGCCGAAAGTTTAAATTTATTTCAGCTTAGGATGTACATCGGTACACCGTTCACATGCATAAAAGCTCTTGTTTAAGGTTTTCAATAAGGACATAATGTTGCTTATAAAAAAAATACAGAATAATTGAAATATAGGGCTGAAATTTATTCCAGGGGGTCAATTCTGGTTCTGTGAAAAAGTGCATCAAAAAACTTGTTTTAATTTTTGCTGTCACATTTTGATTTCATTGCTTCGATTCACTCGGTTGGTAGTGGTGAAAGTGTCAGTTTGGTACTTAAATGACAGTGCCTCTCCTGGAAAGAAGAGAAATTTGCTTCTGGCTTTGAGTACAGAATCAAAACCAGAAGCACTAATGGTACTGATGACAGTACCCTTAGCTTCGCATATTCGTTTTATGATTCACGTCCCTCATCATCGGACGTGAAAACCCCAATACTCTGACATTATCCATGGATAGCACTTGCATCGCCGAAACCGAAAGACTTTCCATTCTCGGTATGTGCGTTAACGACAAACTTCGTTGGAATGACCAAATATTCGATGTCGCCAAGAACGCTGCGAGATGTCTAGGCTTCCTCAAGGGATGTAAGAAGTATTTCACCCCTTCTGATCTGGCTAGAATCTACAAGGGGTTTATTCGCCCAAAACTTGAGTGCAGTGCTTATATCTGGTCCGGTGCACCAATAACATACTTGGAGCTACTTGACTGAATTCAAAAACTTGCAGTAAAACTTATTGGCGATCAAAAGACACTTGACTCTCTTAGTCATCGTCGTAATGTGTCTTGCCTGTCATATTGTTTTATCGTGCTATCGTGCCACAAGTGCTCAAACGAAAAAGCCAGTTGCATTCCACCCCTACAGCTTTCAACTGCAATACTCGCTATGCTAGGAATGCACATCAGTTTACCCTTAAGCCTGTATTCGGACATACTGTGAAATACAAAGATTCCTTTCTCAACCGTACAATACGAATGCGGAATGCTATTTTTCCTGCACTTTATAGTTACAGACATTTAAGATCAACGTGCATCGGTTTCTCCCTTTCTCTAATCCTTCATCTCTTTAATGCCCGCACTGTGTCACTTCATTATATAGGGTACCCAAAGTCCCGTTTAGTGCGCATACAAATGCAGCAAAATTTACACTTCAAATTCAAATGAAATACAGGGTGTTTTTTTAGAGGTATAGAACTTCGAATTGAAATAAAACACAAGAAAATCGTTTTAATGTCCATTTGGCAACCTGTTCATGATGAAATGGCAAACCAAACTGAACATAAATGACATTAGAGTTGCCAGATTTGACCACAAAATGTCAGTTTTATCTCTATCCGAAAAACCAAACTCTAAAAAAAACACCCTTTATGTTTGCTTGTTCGATTGGCATCCCGGATCGAAGAGCTCTTCTGGATTATCAAACGAAAACGACATAAAATTGATTCTCGTTTAATAAGTGAAACTATCGAGGTAAATTGGTATTTCGTTCGTATGTTTGTTTACTTGTTGGTATCAGTTTCAATTCCGTTTTACGTTGTGTGTGCGAAGATATATTTTTTGACACGAATGGTAGGAACCTAGAGTTTAATGCCGATTCTGAAAAGCAATTAATTTTTGAGAAGCTTCTTACTCTTGGATGTTTGTCAGACGTTCGCAAGAGGTGGGGCAGCAAATAAAAACTTTCAGCTGATACAAGTTGGGATATTAACCAGCGACCTCTCGCTTAGTGGTCCAACGCAACGCACTTAACCACTAAGCCACTATACCCACTCATTTCCAAATGAGGGTGTGAAAAAAATATATTCTTATGAAGGTTTTGTTGTTGTTTTTTTTAAAGATTCGGTATGATTGACATTGCGAACAAAAAACATCGTGCGCTCCCCTTTGGGTGATTAATGAGTGTTTTAGTTTGGCAACAATCCTTTGATGAACCTTATAATTGTTGAGCCCCATGATTTGATAATGTCCTGATCCTCTTCTGGATGTGTTCTGCAGTTTTGCAGCTGCATCAAAAAACCTATTTCAACGCCATTACATATTTAGGTAATTATAAATAATAGATTTCAGTTATAAGCAACCAATATTTTCCGCATTAAATAGAGCTTTAGTAAATTTTATGTATTCGTTACTAATTTATGACGATTCCATTAATTGACTCTTGAAGTCTTATTATTATTAAAGTAACGAGTAACTATATTTTTGTAACTAATACTCAGAACTAGAGTAACGAAAACATACTCGTAAATAATAATATTGCCATTACTTTTAAAGCCTTAAATTAAATACCCAATTCACAATGTCAAATTAGCAAAAAAAAAATGTTTCAATAATAATAAATTTACTGAGTGAAGGTATGATTTAAAGCCCAAAATTTGCAAATTATTTACAAATTGCTTATGCTCTGCAAAGTACGTGTGTATACTAGTTTCCCTTTCTCAAACCACTATTTAAATATGTATTCGTTAACTTTTTCAGTTTCAGTTAGCTCATGTAAAATACGCCAGCAACCGGCGAATAAGGAATTTTAAGACATTAAAACAGAGCATAAACGAATTGTCATAACCGAATAAAATAACAAGCTCATAAACATTGTGGTTGGCCCTTTAGTTTCTTGTTTCTACAAATTATTCACCTCAAAAAATACTTCGTTCTTTCGTCAATTTTCCGGTGTATGAATTTGGTAGCTTACTTAGCGCACCAAATGTTGTATTAGCCTATGCACAAACCTTAATGTGTTTTATAGCATGCACCATTATAGTTAAATACATGGCTATGAATGACTTACCCCAGATTGAAAATTCCCCGTCCCAATATAAATTGCACCCTGGGACGATTTGGTATAATCTGGAGAAGTATGGGGCAGCGCTTCTTCTCTTCGTAATGGTGCAGGGGATCCCGTTAAGGAACTTAAATAATTCAATTCAAAAATTCACAAATTCGGTAAGGAATTTAAAAATATTATTATTATTTTACCTGATATGTGCAGATGTGGGCAGCGTTTCTAACTTATCGTTGTAGATGACGTTTGAGTCGATGTCTTTCAACTTGTTCGTTGCAACAGGACGAACTTTTCCAACATTGACCTCAGCCACTTTCGCAATAGACGACAGTAGTCCGGTTCTAGTGGTGATGCTCGCCGAAATATTTCCATTGCCACTGTTCGCCGCTGATGCGGACAACAGTGATGATGATGATGATGATGTCAATCGATTGCAATCTTTAGGGATGGGCTTGCTGGCATCTCCGTTTCTTGTCGTCGATGAAGACAAAGTGGCGGCGGATGGCTGTTGTTTCTGCAGCTGGCGGCATTTTGCTCGGCGATTTTTGAACCAAACCTGTGTGATTGGATAAGCAATTGTGTGATTTATGGAATGACATTAATTCGAAGTCGAAAACTAATTTGGATCCTTTTTAACTTTGTGCGAGGGGTCAACCTTGATGATGTCCAACAATGGCACCACGCAGAGGAACGAAATAATGTGGGACATTGTTTGTGATTGCGTTTTTTACGAATACACACCTCATAAATTCAACGCACGTACAGGAAACGTGACTTCTGTCGGTTTTCCCATTCCAATTGTGAGCAGAACAGAAACAGTAACACATGCGTGATCCATTACAATATACCAACATTGAAAACAAAAAAATGTCCACGGATTCGAAATCATGATGTGCACAACTCTTATTAAGTAGGTACGTAGGAAGAAAGGTAGGTAGATACCTACCTACATATATAGATACACACTTCCTCTCATGATTGCTTTTAAGAGGTTAAAAGTCAATTCAATCTGGAAGTGAACGGGCGGGTACAATATCCCACCCCTGGTGCGAAAAATTATGGTTTGATGGGTGTTTTTATGAGTTCAGGGCGTGAACTGTTACTTTTCTTGTGCGGTTGCACCATGTAGAGTGTTTGTGATCGACACAATCGACACGACTGTCTTACCCAATTTGGAAATGTATCGATTCGAATGAATTGATTTCTACTGGGAAATTCCAAAGATAGTTTGGATATCAATTGAATTTAAATTAGGCTAACTAGCGAAGGATTTTTGTTGGTTGGCAAGTTAAAATAGGTAGATATGTATTTGCGGAGTATTAGTCCGGGCAAAATCACCTAAATTCTTTAATTCGCTACTAACTTAAGTAATTTATTAAAAAATGAGGGCTCTCCAGCATGAAATCTGACTGCCACTTCAACCTAACCTAACCTAACCTATAGACTGTAGTATTATAGTTTCTGTACAAATCGATTTCTGACTCAACACACGGGAAAGAACGAAAAGGGTCTTTTAGAGTTTAAAATAAAGAAAATTATGAAGGCCAGTTACCTAGTATAAGTAGTTATGGCTTTAAAACATTTATATTGTACAGTGAACTCTCTCATAAGCGGACACTGATGGTACCGTGAATTTGTCCCCTTTTGAGAAACTGAATTAGGTACCTAAATGAATCACATTAAAAATACCTACACTTAACAATTTCGAGACTCTAGGAGTATATGTTGCAAATTTGGGCTTCGTAGCTTAAAATTAAGTGCCTCTTATCCAATGACGGACCATTGAATGGTTTGCGAATTGGTTTATGGTTTATTTAAATTTATTTGCTTTTTAAGGAGCGCAAAATATAAAACAACACAAAACCCCGCTCCAGTTAGGTGTATATTGTCGCTTAAGAGAAAGCGAAAATCTTCTACGGTTATCAAATTTTGAGTCCGCTTCCGGTTATAAGGGAGTTCCACTTATTCTATGGAAAAGCATATACTTTTGCCCGTTGTTTTAAATTTGTCCGGTTATGAGGGTTGTCCCTAAGGAGAAAGCACACAGTAAATAGATATAGAAATAATTGACAATAAGCAATTCAGCGACACTCACCTGAAGAGCAGGGATATATTCTTACTGCTTATTTGACCAATTCCAGAATTAGTTCGTATATCAACATCAAAATAATTATGAGCTACAAAGCTCCTTTCTATACTCATGTAGGTAGTTACTATGTGATTAAATAAATGACAGCCAATTCACATCATGACATTTCTTTCGGCCTGTTCGATCTCGTGCACGTTTGCAACGTTTGCACCTTTTGTGGATGCAATAAGATCAAGACCAATCATGTTGTAGGTGAAAATATAAATAGTTTGAAATATCAAATACACTACTGAGCAACTGTGATATTGGCATTTTTCTAAAGTACCGCAATTCGACTATTTTGCATTTTTTTTTTAATTTTTTAACTGCAAAAGTAGACCTAATTCATTACAGTCATTTTTCCGAAATTGATATGTAATTGAATAAATAAAAAAAGAATGGTAAGTAGGTCTAGGACAAATAAGTTTTGAAGAAAATTTCTTTCTAATTATGCAAGCTGGCGTCTGGTTAAAAAAACAGATGTAAAATCCCGGGTCCCTTTTTTGGACTTCTGTACTGTTAAAAATTTTATGCCACATAGGTACATTTGAAAGATTTCAACTCGTACTTTTTTTGGAATAGTAAGTAATTTGGTCTTTCATATTCGCTGAATGAAGTCATTGTGACTGAGTTTAACTGAGAGGATTCTCGACAGGATCTTAGTTTTGTTGCTGCATGTGGCTGTATATATTTTCAGCTTCAATCAGCGATGAAATAGCAAAAATATATTCAAATTAATCTTAAGTTTATTAAGTAATACGCAAAAGTTTTTGAAATCTTTGACGGTTAATATTTTTTTTGTTTAAAACAAAATACTATTAGATGCCAGCACTTACGAAAAAAAGTACCATAACACAACAACATTAAGCATTTACGTAGTTTTTTTTTACTATAACCCGGGTTAGACTTGGTCTACAGCCCATAAGCCTCTCCAGTTACCGCGGGTTATGGCTAAATGCCTCCAAATTCTTTATTGTTAAGGAACTCTACTCTGCGGGCTGGAGCATTGGTGACCATTTGCTCTACATACATTTCCTAATCATCTCAAACGCCTCATGCGAAGTATTTTGACCAAGTCAACGCAAATACGACTTCATATCTTACTATAAGAGTTTTACTCTTACAAAAATAGGAGAAATAGATGTGAAATAAGCAAACATAATTTTTTTTAACTAGATTTTGTAATATGTTTGCCACTTCCTTAGTACTACTCTTCCGTATTTCGATTGTAAAAAGTTGGCAAAAAAATATTCTATCAAAACAAGCGTTATTAGAAAGCATTTGGAAAAGTGGAGACAACACTGCTTCGTAGTAATCGCTCGGCAGCACTGTAAATTCAGTTTCATCTGACACCAAGCTGACGTCTGTCATTTCATTAAAATATATTAGCCTCAAAGCAATTATGAAAGTATTCATTTAGAACCTTAGAACTCTCCCTATAAACGTATACATACCTCAGTTTCAGTTTGTCAAGACCTTTTACATCACCATTACATCCAGATTATTCTGGAAGATGAATTGATCCACTTCTACAGTAATGGATCAAACACTTCCTTATATTTTACCTATAAAGTTTCTATATACAAACTAAAGCTACAATCTTAGGTGGACAAGTGGCAAATCTCAGACTGCACATCTGATCTCTTAGAGTGTATATTGGTGCTGCAATAGGTGTCACACTGGGCACTGTGTCATAGCCAAGCATGCAACATGACTTGGTGTATACTGAAATTGCTTTTGCAGAAGCTGCATGGACGAACAACAGCTACTTTTCTATGGTAATTTCTCAGTTTTTTTTCCTTTTCGCAAAACTGAAATTCAAACTAATTTCACACGACACTATTTAAATATCATTTTGCTGAATCTTAAAAATAACAAACGTTTGGGCTCAATACTAAATAGCTTTGGAGATACAAACAATCTTCAATCATTTTTTTTTTTATTTATTAAAAACACATCGGTCACATAGAACGAATGGACCGCAGACGATGGAGGGCTGCATTAGCCTTCAGTGTTCAGCTGTATAGTTTTTCATAAATGTATTCTCCACCTTAGGTCAGACACGAAGCTGTTTCATTTGATTTTGACATCCATTTTATGTTACAGCAAATTTTTTCTTGATAATGTTGAACTGTTTCATTTGCCTTAACATTTTTTTAAACGTAATGAAATAATTTTATGAACGCTCAGTATAGATATTACTTGAATAATAGTAAAAGAAATTTTACTGCGAATTAATAATTTAATAGCCATAAGAATTCCTTTTCCCTTTTTCTCACAAAATGGTTTTTTAGCATCGAACTTTCGGCGAAAGGGAGAAATCAAGCGATTTAACAACACTTGTCCAAGTGCTCTCCTCATACAAACATCTGATCTATGAAAGTTGCTTTTCGCTATTTATTGCCCTGCACCTATTATATATATATATATCTGTATGTATCATAATACAGTCTATTCATATACTCACGCATAAATAAATAATGTAGGACTTAAAGCCTAGCTTCTCCAAAATTGTCAGACTTCAGCAAGATGTGGGACAGTTAATAAAACCTAATATTTATTCAGGTGGTACAGAAAGCGCACCTTTAACCGAGGAAATAGTTTTGATGTTCCAACAAAGTCGAACATATTTGCCTTCAATGTGCACTTAAAATATTCTTCATATTTCGACTTTTTATATAAAGCTAAAATACACTTTTTGAAAGGTTTCTGATGACAGTAAATAAATTCGCACGTTCTCAAGATGCGGTACAGTGTATGGAATCAAGGATGTCACTGTAGACTATTTGAACCTGGGAGCCTTCGATCAGTATCAGTAGTACCTATAACGCTCTAATCACTTAACTAATGCCCGCAAATTTTGCACCTCTTTAAACTTACCTGTACTCTTGATTCCGGAAGTGAAATCTTGAGCGCCACCTCTTCCCTCATAAATATGTCCGGATATCGTGTCTTGCTGAAAAGCAATTCCAGCACGTCTAGCTGTGGCCTGGTGAATGTAGTCCGCTCCCGTCTCGGTTTCCTTGGATTGTCTGTAAGCCCCCACCCAACAAGACATAATTTTAAAATCTATATTACTACGCAGCCTGTAATAATATAATTGCAATGCAAGTAAGAAAAGTCAACAAAAGGAGCCAGGAGCACACGTAGGTAATCTGCATAACCTTTTGACTCACTGTCAAACAACCAAACGCATAAGCAAAACACCGACACGCAACGCCAAGGGTCATTGACGAATCATTGCCTTAAGGTCCTTTGGAATGTTTCAAGTATCCATTCCATAACTAAACATATTACGCTACCGACCGCTCAACTTCACGCGAGGTGTTGTTGCCTAATAAAAACGGCACGTGCACCAAGTGCAGAGAGGGTGGCAATCTCTGCTACAGTAATCCCAGTCGTATATTAACATCACCATCTCACGCTCAGTGAGTCGGTCGTTAACGTCTTTATGGTGTTAACCGGAATCCATTTCAATTCAGAATACAACACAATAATAATTATCACTGTTATTTCTTCTCTTATTTGCGATCTGCAGGCGGCCGACCGGGCAGACAAGTGAACACCGAATACGAAGAAGCACATGTACCTGCCTATTACTTAGCCGAACGGAGCGGATAATGGATAATGTGTAGGCAAATAAGGAAGCGCAACATTGTGTTAAGCCACTACGCCGACCGAGTCAAACTCTTAAAGGCTAATCGTGGGCAAATATCCTGGAGGCTTCTGAGCTCTGAGGCCGCCCAGACATCTTCTTCGCAATGAAAATAGTGTTTGCACTTTGCCTGCGTTCATGCGGCCTAGTGGGGTGGCCGGGTTTGTTTGTTTTTCAATTAAACAATTTATGCGTTCACAGTTTTCACCCCTGGATTGTAGCTAGGAACAGAATCTTTTGCTTTCGAGCTACGACAACAGTTTTACAAATTAAAAAAAGATGTGTGTGGAAATGCAAATAGTTTAAATTGTTCCTAGGTAGATTGATATACGTACATATGTATCACCCTTGTGCGAAATGTGTGTCATTTTTATTGTGAATCATACGAACATAGTAATAGGGTAAGTAATAAAAGCGGCGGAAGGGGTGCGTTTTTGTATACTTACTGCACATACTTGTTGTGGGATAACCCATGCTGTGCAGTGAATCCACTGTCATGAGGTAGGGTGATGGCTTAAGATATGGCATTCCCGTGAGTCCGCCGACACCTGGTCCTGGTCCAAGTCCAGATCCACCGCACGGGGTTAGATTTGTCGCTGTGGCTGGGTTCGTTGAGGTTGTCGTTGCAAATGGTGAAAATCTCAAATCTGCATCAGGGTGACATCTGCTGAAATAACATATGTACATAAAGAGTGAATGAAAAAATTATCACATAATATACATAGGTACCTAAACGTAGATAGAAAAACAGCTACTCGTATAAATAAGTGGCGAGGTTTATTACAAGTTTTGACTTCGGATTTAAGTTTCGAATGATACCTATTTGATTGCATTTCGTATTATACACTTAAGCCTCTTTCTAAATCGTTGAATTCAGTTAAGGTTTTTATGATGCTCTAACAAGGGTTATTACATGTAGATGTAAATACTATGCGCAGAAGTATAGAGAACTAGACACTGAATATCTGAATGTACCAAGGACCCAGTATTTCAAATTAAAAAAGTTATTTAACTGAAATATAAAAAATTTTTTTAAATACTTCCTTTCTTTTTCTTCTTTCACCCTCTCGCACGAAAAAGTAAAATTGATTAAAAACTTTGAACACGCGAAGAGTTTCTGACCATAGCACGGCAGTATCTATCCGCTGTGATCCTTAGCGCGGAAACCCGATTTTAACTCTCAGAGAATTGCCAGAATAATAAGGACTTTGTAGAGCATGAATAGTTCTTCAAGTTTTAAACCGCGTTGGTTTGCCAACATAAAAAATCATTAATATCCCATAGTTATAGTTTTCTACCAATTATCGTCACTTACTCTTTAATAGACATGTAAGCCTCTCTTACTTAAGTATACATAGGGAGCAACGCCAATGAATTTTATTATAGCTACGTTAACCTCTAGATCTTTAATTCCTGGTTTTCTGCTGAAAGGTTTTTTAAAATATATAGGTGCTTTTACTAAGAAATTTATTTCACAAATATTTCGGTTCGTTTTCAATTAGTTTTACATAAAATTTTTGTATATTCTGACGGTAAATTTTTTGTATTTAAAGTACCTTTTTGTAAACGAAAAATAAATAAAAATTTCGAAATTCAGATCTTAGTGTTGGATACAAAAGAGGTTAATTTTAATTAAAGAAGTATTCGAGAACCAAATATCTATTTATGTTGCCAACATTTTTTTGGTTTTTGATACCGTAAAGTAAGCAAGAACATTTTAATTTTACTATGCAATTTCTTTTAAAGATTTGCCGAAATATATAACATTTGCTGAAGGAAAATCTTTTTTTTTGGCGGTCTGAATTATATCTAAAATATGTTTACACACAAAGGTTTTGTCATTCGATATATCAAAGTGATACGTAAATGGAAAAAGATTTCTCACGCCACACTTGAGATTCTGTAGATTTTCTTAGTTGGAGAGTGATCGATTTTATTGCCGTTATTGCAGGGCAAATTAACAGGACATGTGCTATTTCTTAATTAAAGTATTCGATTACAATTTGAATAAACTCTGAAATAACCTTACAAACCTTATATATATATATGTTTTATAAAGTCATCAAATTGAATGTTATAATATTTATAAAATGGCGTAACTTTCTTTAACAATGTCTCGCAAATTTTTAATTGATATTTCTAATATATCTTAAAAGCATGGCCAATGGAAAATAAAACTTGATATCTTCGATATTTTCGCGATTCTGTATTTATTGACGAGTTTAGGGATCCACTATGTGTGCCGTGTGTGACTAGTTAGGTTAGGTTGAAGTGACAGTCGAATAAAAGTCCGACTCACTTAGACCTATATAAGGTCCATTGTCAATAAAAAAAGATTTCCGTGTTTTTTTCTTAAGTGTGAACCAATGAAAATATTCCTACACTTGGAGAAAAATACTGTGTAAATTATCGAACCTTATCGAGACTTACATATGTAAAAAATGTTGTATGGAAATTATCAGACAAGCAAATCGCAGTGTAGAAATAAGCTTATTTGTGCTTGACCTATAGGTAATAAGAAATAGGTAAGGTTTACATAAATTGCTCAGTAATTGACCTTAGGAATGGGTTAAAATTGCACAAACAATTTCTTGAGTAAAAATAATCGTAGGGAGCACTCAAGTTTGGCTAATGGTACTAAGGTAATTCGCGGGAAATAAGCCAAATTTACTCATAAGCCCAAGTAAAATATATTCTATTTACCTACGGTTAATCTAAGATACAATCTTAGGATTCAGCCTAGGTTTTATCGAGAATTAAGCTGATTTTATAGTACCTGATTTACCTTAACGATTTAAGAAAAAAAGTATCTTAGGAAAAGCCACTTTCAAATTTGCCTTAGGCCTTAGATAGTTTATAGCTACCACGATTTAGGCTAATTTTACACAGGTTATTCTCTGAGTGAACGTACCGTACACATTTCACAAGAAAAATTATTGTATTCTAGGCCACTTTGAAGGGCCATTACATGCTCTAAATTGATGACGATGTACTAAATTGAATTTCAATTTCATAAATGTTGTGTCAGGTAAAAATATACTCACTGCAAATGTTTGCAAATAGATCGTTATGACATTTCTGGAGGACTTAAAGGAGTCCTATGGCAAAAACTTCTATAAAGTTGCGGTCGTAAGGTAGCTGATATAGCCTTTATATCCTCATCTGCAATTCTAAAAATCTGCTGCAGATCTAATAATCGGTGCAGGGAAAAAAGTCCTCGAGACTAAGACTTTAGTCTTACGCTGAATCGAAACATGCCCCACTTTATTGTGACTTAAGTCTCGAACATTGTTTTTTCGATTGGCCTTATTTCATGTCACATTCGGCCTCACATGCAGGTGCTTAGGAAGTGGATGCGCGGTATGGGGGACAACAGAATGCATTTATTCTACTTTTTGGGTCTTCCTTTCTATTTTCGACGATAACAGTTTGGGACTTAAGTCACTTTAGGTTGGAACAAGTCCCACTTTCATTTCGGGTCTTATTTCCTACTTGAGTGGGGCATAAGTTCCGACTTTTTTTCGGGATTTACGTTAATTATAATAGCATTTGAAAAGCTTTAGATATTTTGATGGAAAAATCTTATCTCGCCTAACGACTTTCTTTAGCGCTTACCAATTAGGGTTTCGGGAGGTGCCGTCGGCATCGTCGTATATAGCTGTAAGGATACTGCAAATTCTACTTAAGTGGAATTGGAATTCGTCGCTTATTGTGATTTTGGACACGAAATCATCCTATAAGTGGTAAAATAAGAAGTTATTTTTAGTTGCGCATCGCTTCATTGCCTTGGACTATTGTCAATTAATTTCTAACTGCTAGTAAGTAAATGTAAAAAATCTTCTTCAAACTAATATTTTTCTTCTCAATTCCTGCAATGTCAAACGTTTCAATTATCTGCCTCATTTTGATATATGCGATTAATAGCGATCATTTTGTTATGGATGGGACTGCTTTTAAGCCAAGTTTTGGAGTTCAAACCCCGCTGGATCAAGGGTTAATTTTTTTTTTATAATTACCAATGGGGCTTGAACTTTTAACCCATCCCCCTATCTAAACGTCTCTGTACCTATATCTTATATGTGTGTATAATACCTGCACCTACATAATTTCACAAGAAAGGCAATTTAATAAGCATCTTCCGCCAATCGCTTTCATTTTTGCGATAAATGAGCGTAGTAAGGGGATAAACGCATTGTTTCGATTTTTAAATTGTGTTTTTATTTTTGATATATAATTTAAGTAGAGATCTTTTGGAATTTATAAGGGTTTATATTAAAACGCCAATAGTCTTTGTGAAATTGACCAACGTGTTGACTTTTAAAATTCATAATAAGATATTGCTATGATAATGAAACTGACTGAAATTGAGAAATGCTATAAGGATCGGAATTTCTTATATTGAACTTAATTTATTATGCTCAACTCAAAATGTCGCGTTCTTGCGGTCTCGAATTGACAAATTATGTGTTATGAAACAACGAGTTCTTATGAGGTTAAGCTTAAGATCATAAATTGGAACGTAACGCCGAAGTAGTGTATGATCGTACATTTGGCAACAATTAACTGTTTGGCACTTCATTTAGTTGTGTACTTGTTCGTTTTGATATTTTTTAAAGGCAATTCAATATTATTGGTGCACTCCATTTCATATTTAACAGCTTTTCATGCACATATTAAAGTTTATTAAATACAATTCAATTAGGTGAATGCCAGGAAAATATAGTATACTTTTTGTGATGTTACAAAGATTTCTTTTCCATTTTCGGGAAAACAAAATTAAATGCAATTATTTTATTTCTCTGCTGATTACCTTACGTTTTTTGGATTTCAATATCTATTGTCTAATAAAGATATAAATTGCGCATAAAATTTAAATAAAATCAGAAAATTGTTACACAAACACACACACAATAGAACTTTTCCTTCCAAACATTCGAATCTTTCAGCGCTCACACTACCCTTTGGAGCGACATTTTGTTTTACAAATTTGTTGCGCGCGCACTTTGGCATAACAAATCGTAAAGTCACTGTTGTAAAGCGTATCAGCATTTATTAGAGCGCGATCCACACAGGCGGATTTTCCTAAAAACATGATCAAAACTGTACAGATTTTTATTTTTTGCTTATGCCAAGTTGTTTACATATAACAAGAGCACATTATCCCATTAAACTCGCTATTAAAATTGCGTCGAAATGATTGCTGATAAGTTTGAAGTACCTATAGGCTTTTTTGCATTAAGGGGTTACATGGGTTTATTCGGTGAAAATAGGGTGTATTTTCAGCAATTTTCTTTTATATAAAAAATAAAATATTTTATTCAAACTTTTTACTGTCTTAAAGATATACATTTGAAAAAAAATTTCTAAAATTTTCAAAGGAAAATATTCAAAACTCCGTCATTGTGACGTCATTTCCGGTGAACCCACGGAAAAAAGCTGCGTTCGCGTTGACAGTAGAACTCGTGTCAGGATCATAAGCAGTGAAAAAAAAACCTTCGTGTTTTAGTTAAGACCATAAACTAGAATTTGGACGAATGGGAACAAAAACAAAGTGAAAATTGGATTTTTGGTAGACCTTTTTACAAAAAAATGCTAATTTTGGTAAAATTTGCTCAACATTTTTTTTTAAATAGTTGTGATTGAAAAAAATAATCCTTCATCCTAGTCCTCGTGAATTGTATCTCGAAGACCTGTGTAAAATTTCATCAAGATCGGTTGAGTGGTTTTCGAGAACTTTTGACAACCGACTTTGATTCGTGATTTAATTGAGTGCGCACCATTCCAAGACCTGTATCTACGAAATTTTTATTTAGAAACAATAAAAAAAATCGATTTTTTTAAGCATTGAAACCCATATAACCCCTTAAGAAGTTAAGTGATTTATAAGTTATCGATTTGCTTTATTTTTACAAAATTTTCTGTGTGAAATATAAAAATAATATAGTATGGAATCTGTTGCTAGTGGTAAGTAGAATAGTTGTGATATAACATTTTGTAGTAGATTTTAGTTTTATGAAAGTTTTATTTTAAGTATTTTTGGAACAAAAAAAAATTATACTTTTTAGTTTAATAAACGTAAAGTTTTAGTTTCCAGCGGAGTCTTGTTATATAAATTAACATAAAAAAAGTGCGATGATTTGCGATTTTCTCAAATATATCGTTGATTTGAATAACATTTAAGGTAAAAAGTTTCGTTTATTTTTTTGTCCTATTTATCTTCAGCTAACTGAATTCTTGAGAAGCTTTTGCTCAAGGCATCAAAAGAACAAACAACGTTATGGCAGCACTAATGATGCAAAAACGGCTCGCTGATTTTTTGACGATGCTGCAACTTCATCAGCAATAACTAAAATAGATGAAGACTAGATTATACGGTTTCAGATAGCATTGCTAAACATTTCTAGTGAATATGTGAATTCAAGGTGTACTGCTAGAATACAGCAACTACATATATCCGTGGTACAATGTGCCAACAACAGTCCACAAATTATTATTACATAGGCATAAAATTGTATCGGACGTTATTCTTCTAATCGGGCAGCTTGGAAAGGAAGCCTAGGAATCCCGAAGCAAAGACATTAAGCGTTTCTGAGAAAGCTTTTCCAGAAAATGTTCAAGGCTTTCATGGAAGATATTTTCCATAACCTTTCAGTTTCTTCTGATCCATGCATCAGTAGTATTTACAAAACTTAAAAAAATTAAATCCAGAAGTTGAGCAACCAGAGTCCGTATTAGTTTCACAGCAATATCATTCACAACGTATCTGTCGGTTCAATGGCTACTGCAAAGTAAGGGCCGACGGGCTTTATTTCGTTTTTAAAATTCTTAATGATTTCGTGGTTTGTTTAATAGTTAGGGAATGGAATATGGGGGCCTTGCTGGCCCCCTACAACCCCCCTGCTTAGTTTTCCTGTTACATTTGAAGTACGCGCGCGGTAAGCTATATGTACACTTTGTTTATACCCAATAAGTCTTTGCATATACCCAACATCGCACCAATCGGAATCTAATAGTTAAAACAAGCAGGGGGGTTGCAGCAACAACCCTTTTCCATTCGACGATTTTTATTAATTGTAATAATATAAATAACTTTATGTGATTATAAAAACTTTTGGGCCCTTATTTTATTTTTATTTTGGGGCTTATTTCTTGGGGCCTTATTTCCTAGAGCCATTATTCACTATTTATTAAAATAAATTTTGTTTTTCCATATTGTTTTATTGTAATTCATTTGTAGTTTGTCTATTATAATACAATACAATTTCATTTAGGACTATATTTCTATAAATATTAATAAAAAAAAGGGTAAAATTACAAGAAAATACTTTTTTTTCGCCTGTGTCCATTTTGTATTGCATTATTTCTATATATTTCACGCCAACTGTACTCAAATGCATTTCTCATTCGGTTATCTAAGTCTCTTCAATCTCGACTTGACTTCGGCCAACTACTGGCCTTTATTGTCAAATTTAATCTCTCCATCATCATTCTATACATATTTATGCCCTCTGCCTTAGATCGAAAACAAAAATTCTTACAAAAATTCAGTGCAGCGCAAAATACAAAACATAATACGTACGTATATCGCACCCATTGAAAATAGAACCGAACCGAATGAACCCGAAGCCAGATTAATTTGCCAATTCCTTTCAGCAGCAACACAGAACGCTCGGAAATATTTTCGAAAATGTAATTCATGTGTCTCGTATACAATGGATGCTAGCTGCTGTGTTCCTAATGCCGACGAATGAAACGTGCGTGCTCAAAATAGGAGAAATTTTACACATTCATGCATAACTAGGCAATACGTTTGTTTCCCTTGCAACGCCAAAGCCAATGTGTGGACAAACTGCACTGGCAATTCAACCATCAATAATGACGGTTCATCTAGCCGAAAGTGGCCAGATATCCTTCGTTTTGTTCAAGGCATGCACACGTACCCGTACCCGTACCCGTACGTAGTGGCGGCGCATTTAGTTTTTAGAAAGGGAACTGCATCAACGAATGCGATGGATGCTATTGAAAAACGAACCTATATTCGGTTCGGATCTGTATCTATTGTACTTCGAAATATGGCTAGATATGTACAAATATATAGATGGAATTGGCAAATTGCCATTGTTTTCGGATTGTCTTCTTTCTATTTTTCTCTCTATGTATAACCCAACTTATCTATGTATATATTATGTTTGTAGGCTTGTGTGTTGAGTTGAAAAGAAATACATGTTCCATTGATTTCAATAACATTCTAGTGATTTGAGGCTGTCGAACACCCTCAAAAGCAATAAACACTCATTGTTCAAAGTATTTTCGGGCGATTGCAATTTGAAAAGTGTTTTCACAATATTGTACTTGATTGTATTTTGTAAATTGATAATTGAGAATTTCATTTTGTGGAAAGATAGGTGATGATGGGTATATTTACCGTGAACCATTGTACAAAGCAAATTGGCAAAGTGCATTGAAATAATTTTGACAGATATTTTTATTTTTTGCAGGTCAAACATGTACCTGATAGGTAAATGAATTTCTAATAGAGAATTTACCTTTTTCTTTCTAAAAACAGTCTTCTTTGTGTATAGATACAGAGCGGATAGGTTTTAGTTGATGTGCAGTTGCTTAGGTTGGCTTAGGTAGTGAGATGGTGTCAAAGATACGAAAACTTAATTAAAAAGTAAATTCCCAAAAATAATGACAAGTTAGGCTAAACAACCTTTTTTCGCATTTACTGAAATTAATCAAAAAAGACTAATAACTGGGGCAACCAATGGGAACATGTAATTATGCTCTATGCCTGCAGCGGCACCCCAATACAAAGGGGAGAAATCATATCTAGACAATCTTAATCTGTACAGCAACATTAAAACATCTTAATGCTACTCCGCAAATGTGTAGTAGTAGTAGTAGTAGTATAATACAATTTTACAATATTAGTACTTAAGTCTAGCGATTCGATACATTCTTTTTAAAAGATATGAAATTTGTCTCGTTTTTTGTGTCATTCGGCAAATTATAAAATAGTTTGAAACCTTTATAAACCGATGAATTTTGCGTACACATACTTAACATATTTGGCAGTCTTAAATCATATCTATTTCTTATCCAGTCTCGAATATATTGCACGTAATTTAATAAATATTTTGGCATTAAATTATTTTTAATTTTGAATAAAAACACTAGGACATTCATTACAATTCTTTGTTTCACTGACAACCACTTTAACGAATTCAACATAATATTAATACTAACATGTTGTTCTTTAATATATAGGGTCCGCCAAATAACTTTTTTTTTTCAAGTAGTGCTTATTTCGCGAATGGTAACACTTAGCTCATGTCTGATTTGACAGATAATTAGTTTTATCCTTCCGCTGAATGAATATGGTGGTGTATAAGCTTGAACAACGCTGGGAAATATTGCGACATTATTTTTAAAATAATGGTAATGTTGCAGAATGTGTGCGAAAATTGCGTATGGATTTTGGAAGAAGAGAAGCACCGTCAGCTCCGTATGTTCGTCATCTTGTGAAAAAAGTGAAAGAAACTGGCATCCTCATCGATAAACCAAAGCGTGAAAAGCCAAAAACAGTGCGTACAACCGAGAAAATTGCTGCTGTGGCAGAAAGTGTGCGTGAAGCGCTATCAACATCAATTCACCGTCGTTCTCAACAATTGAACATTTCGGAGACATCATTGAGACGACTTTTGCATAAAGACCTTGGTATGACGCCATACAAAGTCCAATTGGTTCAGGAGTTGAAGACAACTGACCATCCAAGGCGTTTTCGCTTCGCTAAGTGGGCCTGCGATCGACTTAGAGAAGATGCCGATTTTGCACAAAAAAAATCATCTTTTCAGATGAAGCTCATTTTGATCTTGGCGGGTATGTAAACAACCAAATAGTCCAATTTGGGGCACAGAAAACCCACATGCATACATTGGAAAGCCGATATACCCAAAACGAGTCACTGTTTGGTGCGGATTTTGGTCCAGAGGCATAAATGGGCCATTTTTCTTCGAAAATGAGCAAGGAGTGGCCGTTGAAGAGGAGGATATTGCCAACATTTGGTTTCAACAGGACGGCGCTACGTTCCACACAGCCGAAGCTACTCTCGATGTTTTGCGCCCTGTTTTTGAAGATCGCATTATCAGCCGCAGAGCTGATGTCGTTTGGCGACCGCGGAGCTGCGATTTGACACCGTTGGACTATTATTTGTGGGGTGCCGTAAAATATAAGTGTTACGCTGACATGCCAGAGACAATTGACGCTTTAAAGGATAATATTCGTGAGCCATTGGTGAAATATAGCTGCACACAATCGATAATGTGCTTAAAAATTGGACCGATCGTGTAGGCTACTGCATGGCCAGCCGAGGCAGCCATTTGAATGAAATTATTTTGCATTATTAACCGGAAGGATTGTACTTTCAAATGAAAAAACAAATTTGAGAAAATATTCAGTAGTTTTTTTTATAGCATTTAAAAAAAAAAAAGTTATTTGGCGGACCCTATACAACGCATGGCTTTATTTTGTAATATTTGGAGTCTTTTAATTACGTTAACACTACATAGAAACAAAATAGTTGAATAATACTCAAAATGTGGTTTGACAATTACGTTATATATATTCATTGCATTTAATGTTGAGATGTTGTTTCGTATTCTCTTTAAAAACCCATTTTTTTAGAAATCTTTTGATTATATATGTAATCAACTTGTTTTTGCGTTCGATTTTCTAAGTACGATCTGAACCACGTAATTCACCGTTCTTTACACCAAATTTTTTTAGTTTTTCTAACAACAATTCTTTATCTATAGTTTCAAAAGCTCGTTTAAGATCGTGAAACACACAATACACAGGCTCTTTCCATTCTGTAATGTCTAGATTTAAGACGCTTTCACAGGAATATTTTTTTCTAAAACCTAATTGAACGTCTATTATGAAGTTGTTATTTTCAAAATATTCATTTAGCTGACGAAATAATATTTTTTCAAAGACTTTCTCACACAATGGTAACGAATAGACAGGACGGAACTCTTCACATTTTTTGGCATTTATTACTTTTTCAATTGGAGACACTACAGCTTGCTTCCATAATTGTGGAAAACTAGACGTTTCTATCGATTTATTGAAATTTTTTAGCAAAGTCGGATCGATGCAATTAAAATTATCACAGTAAGTTTTTGGACACATATGTTCGATGTCAATTTTATTTTTTATTTGTTTTAAAGCAGTGATTATATCCTGCATCGTTATTGATTTAAATTTAAAAATGGTATTGGTTTCACTAACACAGTTAACAAAAGGGACAAAAGAATAGAGTTATTAATTTCAACGGTACTATCAACAAAAAAGTCTTTAAATCTATCTCATATATCTTTATCGGCCTTATTTATAAACATATTTTAGGGCTAGCGTAACTTTACGCAATACCTTAACTGCCCTTACGCAGCACATCATTATTTATAAAACTTAAGCAACGTTGCTTAAGCGATGCGTAATCTAAACACCGAAATTTGCGTTTAAAGGCTGCGTAAAGTATGTGTAAAATTTGTTTTTGATTGCAAAAGTCATTTTTATATATTCATCAAAACAAAAAAGTTATAAAAAGGTATAAAAAGATATAAAAATGTAATTTGATTTCATGGCTTTTGTGAAGGATATGGATTTAATTAACTTCTTCAGCCAACAAAGTAACCCGAGACAATGCCAATCCTATAATTGATTATAATATGTGTGCCTTTGTAACATATTTCATAAACAAATTGTAGTACCTTATCAGTGGAATCTCAATTTTCCGACATTTTTCTTTTATTTTGGGAGTTCATCATGCTACGCAAAATATTTCCATATAAATAAACAAAAAATCTATCAAATGCAGCTGAGTTTCTGAACTCTTAAAGCCAAATGTAGTAGAATTTTATGTTTTCGGTACTAGTTTTTTAAGTTTTCTTACTTATTTGTGTTTAGTTAGTAAGTTAGTTTGTGTCTAAACCTCGTTTAGTTAAAACACAGGGGAAAATCGTTTATAAATTAGAATTTCAGCAAAGATGCGTAAAGGTTGCGTAAATATTTACGCGTTGTTTAACTAAAAAACCTCTGAGAAGTGTTTTAAGGAAATCTAATAAATACGGCTATATATCTTTAATATCACAGCACTTGTCTTTCTTTAAAACATATTGCTTCAAGTTACGCCACATACCTAACCCATTGTTTCGGCATCCATACTGTTGTTGATCCTTGTTAATCGGCTGTTTGTTAAAGCACTCTGGAACGATTTGTTGTTTGTTCTGACAACTTTAACCCATCTGAACATCTCCTCTTTTTCCCTTTTACTTTTAATATTTACACTCACACTTATTGTTTGGTGGTCACTAATCATTAAGTCGCGGACTACTGTTGCGTCCATGTTCTTCGCATTTGTAATAACATAATCGATCAAAGTTCGGGACTCCTCTGTTATTCTGGTTGGTGACTTAACTATTTGCCTACACTCGTTCTCCTTAATAATGCTGGTAATAGTTTTCCTTTATGTCTCACCAACTTTAAGCCAATCGATGTTAAAATCTCCCAATATCACAAAATTATTCTTGGCCTCCGAAAGTTCCTCCATAAGAACGGCGAATTCTTCACAAAATGTTTTTTTTTATGAGCCCGGTGATCTGTCCACACCTCCAATAATCATCGAAAAAGAACCAACATAAATTGTGATAACTAGCCACCATATGCCCATATTTTTTGAATAGTTAATTAAATGTAACGTTTGCATTTCCTACTTTGTATAAATTACAACACCACCTGTACGTCTGGATATACTGTTACACCAGTGGACGTCATAATTTGCAACTAGTATTTCTTTATCAGCGACGTCTTCTGTAACATGCGTTTCTGAGAGAATCAGTATGTTACACTTTTCATCAAATATTAGTTCTTGCAAATGTGCATGCGAGTTCGGTGCACAGAATAACAATTTTTAAAAATGGCTACCAAATTCTCTCTGAAATCTGTTAATATGTGTGAACCGTGCTGTCTGTCGAAAATGTAATGTTTGAAGTTTAGTTTGACTTCAATGATTCCTATATGACATTTTTAACAAAATGGATTCCGCGGAGCAGTTTTGCCTTGTGCGCGAGATGTTTTTCATATTTAATTTGCATAAAAAACATTTACTAATGCAATTCTGGTGTTGATAAAGAATGGATGTAGATAAAATCCTTCTCTGTCTATCTATACTACCTACATTAATACTTATAATATTCTAGGGTTCGGCGGTTGATATAAAATGACTGAGGATCGGCGGTGTGGTGAATAAATTAAATAGCAGCAGCATGTATAGTAAGGTATAAGTAAAGTATTGTAACTTTTGCAGATGTCGCCAAGATAGCCAACAAAAATATATGACTTATGACTATGACCTTAAGTGAGTCTGTAAAAGGTAAACATAAATGACAATGAAGTGGAAAACTAAAATACAGCTAAATAAATAGCCATCACTCTAGAGTCTAGACGCGTTATACAGTCAAATGGGCTCATTGGGGCATACACTATCTTACCCAATAACAACAAATTTTTGCTTTATAAGCAATCTGAAGGACCCAGCTATGCACATCCAGATTTAATTTAAAAAATTCCAACATTCAAAAATAAAGATGCACATAAGAAGGACCGATTTAAAAGCAGGAAAGCTGGGGATGAATAAAGAAGGTTGCCAAAGTTGAGAAAGCGATCAAATACCCCAAAAAGCGATAAGGGGCGGGACGATAAACACTCTAAGTTTTAGACAAATATGTAAGACATCAGTTCCTTGATGGTTAACACCTAATTAGAGGAAAGAAAGTTATCTTCTTGAAACTGTGGTAATTACTGTTCTATCAAGCTGATGTCCAATATAATTCAGGTATAAGCATTGTTAAATGGTGTTGTTTGATTTTGAATAAGTCCTTATATGATAGACAACAAGGGGCTTATTAAACGTAAGTATGTTGATGCTCCTTTGGGGTCAGTGACGAGTTACGAATTAAAGTCAGTGTGCACCAAGAAAGCGTCTTAAGTTCTTGATTATCTTTTTAAGGAAAAACTGGCGGACCCTAGAGAACATTAGTTATTCTTTGCTGACGATGGAGTCGTCAAAAGCGATGTTCAAACTTGCCCGAAAGACAAAATATATAGGTTGTAACGGAAAAAGCCATTCCCAAGTGTGAAAATATCAAATATCTGCAATCTATGATCAACAGCGAAGCAACAGTGGATGATGACATCAATCATCGTATAAGCGAAAAGTTGCGAGGAAGTGTCAGAAAAACTCTCTATGACCGAAAAATGACTTCTAAGTTCAAATGTAGGCTCTAAGCATATACAAATTATGACAGCAGGCGAGAAAAAGATGCTTCGCGTAACGAACATCGATCAAAGAAGTCAACGAAGAAGCCTACAAACAAATTGAAGCACGACCGGCTCAGTTGAACCCCTTAATATCAATCAACGTTTCTATACAAGTATGAAAGACCAGCGTTGAATTCTTAATTTTGTCATGGAAAATTTGCGTGCTAGTAAAAATAACTTTACATTTAAATTTTCCCGAAACTGGGGCCGAATTCCTGCATTAGTTAACGAGCTAATTTAGTGACGTATTGCTGGCTAACTGAAACTGTAATTCGGCCCCTGTTATGTAATGTATACTATGATGCGTGTAATAGACCTAATGCGATTTAATCTTATCTGCCATTTTTGGATGCCTTTTCGACAGTTCCTTACACACCAAGTACCGCTATAATATCCGCAACGGGTTCTATACAAAAAAAATAGACTGGACCAAGTTTAAATTCCCTTGCTGTTTAGTACACGGTCTATTGCTTATTGTCACTCAGTAAACTGTTTTTCACATACCACAGCCATCGCGCAAGTTCATAATAAAATTATAAATTGGAAGAGCGCGAAAAACATTTTTCTGTAGCAACCCATCGAGACATGCAACATGTGCCAAAATAATGTTCAACTAACTATTAAACACTTAATTCACGACTGTCCAAAAATGAAAACTTTATATAAAAAGTTCTTTCCAAAAAGTTCCTTTACACACAAGTTTTTAAAATACTTACAGAAACTAAGTTAGAAAATAGAATATAGTATTTTAATTAGCCGAAGGCCAAAGTAGCTAGTGCTTTAGAATTAAGTAAAATTGTAATTTCATACCTTTTAATAAATAATAATAATAATAATTTTTCTGTAAATTTGTAGTATAGGTACCTATTAACAATTTGAATATTTGAATGTCTTTACAAAATGTGTAAGTATATAAAACTAGTAAAATATTTGCGAAGTCGGGACGCTAGTTAAGATTTGCCTCGATACGAAAGTAGAGTATTTTTAGGAGACTCCCTTGTCTTCAACCTTTTACATCTGGCTTTAATTAACTCCACACACAAGCTTTTGGCAATTCAGGATTGCTGTAAGTCCAAAAGAAGTATTTTTTTTCCTGTCCTTCTGAAAGAGGAGTGCAAATTTTTATTTTTTGTCAAGTGGCGACTACAAGTTAGAACATTCTTTGGAAATGGTTTTACCATTTTTAGTGCAATTTTCCGCAGTTGACAATTTGTTTTGCCTTCTTTAGATGATTCAAAAAAATCGAAAGGTCTGCTACATTAATATTTATCAACTAAATAAACTAAGTTTCTAATATGAGCTTAGTGGTTATGCCTTGTAGTCCCAAATACATCAATTTTGAAAAAAGGTGACGCAAATTCCATGTTCCCGTTCAGATGTAGAGTGCTTTATACAGGGTGTTTTAGAAGAACTTCGAATTGAAATAAAACACAAGAAAATTTGTTACGACATTAATGTTTAAATATGATTTCGGGCATGTGGCCGCCGCGGCTGGTTCGAATAAAGACAAGTCTAGAGCTCCAATTTGTAACCACTTTTTCAAGCATTTGGGGCTGTATGTCGGCTACAACGCCACGAAGGTTGGCTTCAAAGTCCCCTAACGTTTCTGGTTTGTTGGCGTTGGCGAGCGACTTCACGTATCCCTAAAGAAAATAATCCAATGGTGTCAAATCTCACGATCTTGGTGGCCAATTGACAGGTCCATTCCGCGAAATTATGCGCTCATCGAATGTTTCCTTCAATAAATCGATTGTGACGTGCGCTGTGTGGTATGTAACGCCGTCTTGTTGGAACCCAATCTCATCCACATTCATGCCATCCAATTAGGGAACAAAATAGTCGGTTATCATGGCTCTATGTTGGACTCCGTTGGACTATGTAGACGTAGCCATTCAACCCAAAATGAGCCTCATCACTGAATAAAATTTTCGCAGTAGACTTTGCGAACTGAACCATTATTTTCGAAATAAATTTGAACGATTTGCAAGTGTTGTTCATTTGTCAACCTGTTCATGATAAAATGGCAAACCAAACTGGACATAAATGACATTAGAGTTGCCAGATTTGACAACAAAATGTCAGTTTTATCTCTATTCGAAAAACCAACCTCTAATATGCCATAAAACTTACGAAGTAAGTACTTTATGTTTTTTGTCTGTTTGTTGCCACTGCCGATCATCAGATTCCTATTTCTTATTCTGGTGGCATTATCCTAGACCAGCGATCTTGTCAGGAAGGCATACTTTGATGTACGCCTTCGAAGCCGCAACTTCATTGAGCCATTTTTATTGTTTATCAATATAACTAGTTAAAGCAGCAGACTTGCCAACAATAAGAACCAAATCTGAACCAAAAAGTCGACAGATATGAAGTCCTCTTCGTGCTTCGTGCGAGCAATCACTAGCCACTGCCTGTAAGGCAGACATGATATTAGAATGTGAGTACCGAGAGGAAACAACAACACATCTTCTGGGCAACATATTGAATCCACAAAACCCTCATACCCGAATATATGTATTAAAGAAGTATCTGCAAGTATCTGCCTAATTCCGACTGGATTAACTAATACTTAAAAGTCTCATTGAAATAGAAAATGTGGAGTAAGCATTCGTTAACCAAATCGTAATGCATATCTACATATTAAAAGCATGTGACAACAATGTATCATCTCTGTCAGACAAACTCGCAACAAATCAAAAACAAACGAAATCGAATAGTCCTGCAGGCAAATCCATTTTCCATTATTGCCTTTGTGACTATTGTCAAAAATAACGGAGTCACCTGTTCTTTGCGATTAATTGAGCATATGCCAATGATATACCTGATGGCTTAAATGTGGGGGTTGCTAAAGTACCCTTTATAAAGAGTAGTAGGTAAATGTTGGCTCTTCAAATGATTAGCCTCACAAATTTCTATTCTTTCATAATGATGATGCTGAAGAGATTAAAATTGTTGTGCCACATCATCTATTCAAAATTCCAATGAAACGTGCCTGCGGTATAGGGTGCATGGTTGCATGGCAACCTTTGACTTGTTCTCTTCTGAATTTAAATCGCAGCATATGGCAGCTTTTTATTATGCCTGTCGAATTTAACTACCTAAAAGTAACGATTTGAAATAATATTGCTAATTAGGTGAGTGTGGCCAATTGATATTGCGATTGCCATCATATGCATTTAGAAAACTTAGAAAAAAAATATAAATTTTCAAAACAAGTTTTACATTTCCACATCTTTGATCGTTAAGAACTGAAACAATTTTTTAATTTATCAAAAAATAAAAATAAAAAATAACCAGCTTAAGTTAGCTAGCAGAGTACCTATAATGAAATTATACTTTTAATAAAAGGTTTAAGAAAAGTGTCACTCTACTCAAAGGATTATTGAGAATAAAAAGAAACTGAATTCGATCTCTAAACAAAACAAAAAGAATTGGAATAGTGTTTTTTTTTTTTAATCCTCACGCCCTTTTCATGGAGTTCGCTTCTTTTTACGTATTGAAAATATAGTTTGCTCAAATGTTTTTCAATATTTTTCAGACAAAGGGTCGCATGCATCTTATCCTTATCGAATATTCTTTTTATTCAATTTTTTCATCGATCGTCTCCTTTGACAGAGTAGAAAATGGGTCGATCAAATTGCACTTAGTATTTTTTTTTTTACATCCACATATGAGCCTAACATGTGCGACAACATCATGGTATTGAAGTAGGTATTAACTTTAATCCTTCACCAATATAAGATGTCTGTCTTGCTGGGTGGGGGTTTTCTCATGGAGTCTATGTGATCGGACCCTTTTTTTTGTAATAGTGGTGCCACAACCAACGGATTGAATAACTAAACCATTTCTGATCGATTTTTAAAAGCAATTTTGATTGGTGGTGATGATGTCTCTGCTTTATCTGATCGTGAATTCATGGTCGATAGAGGTTTAAAAACTTTTGTTCATTAAAGAGTCAGTTATGATTATCGAAAATTAATTTACTGTCTTACCCAGATGATAGAGAAGAACTCCACATATCGATTAATAACATAGGTGCTGATGTAATTCGTGGCTAATTTTCACCTAAAATTAAACAAATAAAAAAATTTCTTATCAAATTTTAACGATATTTATATAGAAATTTAATTTATAAATAAACTCCCCAAATATAAATGTCAAACTATAGTTGCATGCGTTACATGCCTTAGAAATTCATTCAAAACTAGCTTAACCCCCGTAAATCCAAAAAGAAAATAATTTTTTGTGTTTAAGATTTGCAGTTACCGTTTAACAACTTCTTGCCAACTTAATTTTTTTTTAGATTCATAAAAATACTTATTAAAACCTCCATAGATCGGTTATTGGAAAATGTAAAAATACGTGTTCCGTTATTAGTTTTGTGGAGTTATCTATATTCTAAGTTTCAAAAAAATATCCTTTATGGCGTCTTTATCCTTTCTACTTCGAAAGAAGACATGTAACGGCGAACTCTATGATCTCTCTTGAATGGCCACGTCGACTGTATTGGCTCGACCACATCGAACGAATGGAGTGCTCCTGACAAGAGGACCATTCGAGTCCCAGCCCTCCAGGTTCGAGACAACAAGGAAAATCATCGCGAATGCCAGAACGCTTGGTGTGGATAACAGATACACTTCACGAGTCGTAATAAATACAGTTCTAAATCTATGAATCAGGCACAGAGCACCGACGGAAAGTTTTCTTAAAGACATTTGACAGTATCTATGGCCCCTAGTAATAAAAGAATTTAAGCTAAATACTAAATGAACTCAAAATCGATAGCAATAAACTCCCGATGTCAATTCTAAAACCGAAATTGTAGCTAGGTTTTGATTTTAGAGGTATAGAACTTTGAAATGGAATAAAGCAAAGATAATATTTTTTAAATTGACGCGCAATTTACTTTATTCCAAAGATATTCTTCTGGCATTTTAATTTAAATATGACTTGTGGCATCCGACCCCACCCGAGCCAGCCCGGACGTAGTCTAATCTGGAGGTCCAATTTTCGATGACTTTTTCCAACATTTGTGGCCGTACATCGGCAATAACGCGGCAAATGTTGTCCGCCAAGAGGCCAATTGTTTCGGGCTCATACGGCGTAGACTAGCGACTTCACATATCCCCACAGAAAATAGTCGAGCGGGGTTAAATCGCACAATCTTGGAGGCCAATTCACGGGTCCGTAAAATGAAACTTTGCGGTTACTATGAACGAGAAAGTCAGTAATTATAACTCTATAGCGGTCATCATTGACTGTAACATTCTGGCCAGCATTAAAGAAGTACGGACCAATGATTCCACCAACCCATAAAGCACACCAAACAATCAGTATTTGTCGATGTAACGGTGGAGAATTATCATCACTCCAAATACGGTAGATTTGTTTATTGACGTATCCAATGAGCCAAAAGTGAGCTTCATCGCTAAACAAAATTCGCAAATACGTATTTCGAACAGAACCATGATTTTTAAAATAAATTTTCAAAATTTGGAAGCGTGAATAGACACATGCCGAAATGCCAAACCGAACTAAAAATAAATCACTTGACAGCTGACAAAATGGCCGCCAGTTAAAATAGTGTTGCCAACTTAAAAAACAGCCCTTACATTAAAATGTTGCAGAGTCAATTTTGGTGATTGGTGGATTGCAGCTGATTATAGATGGAGTACAAAAAACTGTGATCAAAAGTTGTCAAGGCTGCAAATTACAGTATCAGGAAAATTAAAAGAAGATTATTTAGGTAAATGTTGGTACACGGTTATTAACTAAATATAAGATATTTTAGATGCGCTTTTCGTGAATCCTCTTAAAACCATCATTATTCTCTTCACGAAAAGGAGGAAAGTCCTCATACAACCGCATGGCTTCGGTCAGACTCTGAACCAGGGAAGATTGCCATCGTATTTTCACAGATTTTTCCAAAAACGGACAGGAGTCTGGTGCTAGAGTTTCTGTTGAAAGCGAGAATATTGGACTCCACTACTTCTTGGGTAAATATGCATCTGTTTTTCTCTGGCTGAACCAGTGAATGTTGTCTGGGTCCCAGGTCACACTGCCACGGCATTCAGGAAAATGGGATTGGAGGTCCTTTCAAATTTATGTGTTTAATTTCTACTCGATCTCTTTATTTATTTTTGAGGTTTTTAGTCGTTGTTTTCTTCAAAAATAAAAAATTGTCTTATGGTATTTACTTTTTGGCAGTTATAAACATTTTCTAGTAGAAAGACAAAAAATTTGTCATATCTCTGTATTTAAATTGTGCTATAACAAATTGTAAATTATGAACGAAATAAAATATCTATACATCTATAACTTGCTCTTCCTTCTTTTTTTTCCATTCACTCTTTCTCTTTCGCGCGTTTTTTTCCTCTCTTTTTAACTTTCGCATCTGTAAATCCCACGATTCCTTTAATTAGTTCCTCTACTCAGCCTTATGCAGGGAAAATAAAGTTAAAAGATTAAGTTTTATTGTTAGTTAAACATATTCCATATTAATAACAACCTTTATCGTAAGTCCTGATTGCTGGTCTTTTAGAAAAAGTAAAGCGAAAAAAAAAAGAAATTATCAGTGCGGCATTCGTCAATAATGATTGAGTAAAAATAAATGCGGTAGATTTTGCTGCTTGTGTCCGTACACAAGAGTGATGCGATCTATTTTTCATATGGCATCACTCATTTTCAGCTTTGCCGTTGTAAACGCATCACTTAAATGGGAATGACGCTATGTTTTGCGCACTCAAGGAAGTTCGAAAAAACTTTCTTAAAAAATTCCCCATAATACTACAGAATGTTCGCCTATATCTTAAGCTATACTATTTATCCTATCTGCGCGGGCAAACATTTTATTTTTTGTTATTGTTTCCCTGTTTAAAACACCAATTTTTTATATTTAATCAGATTTTTAAAGACTTATTTTAGAGTGGGTTGGGATACTTAATTTGAAAAAATAATCCTTTTAAAACATGTAGGGTCCGCCAAATAACTTTTTTTTTTGAAACAGGGCGCAAAACATTGAGTGTAGCTTCGGCTGTGTGGCACGTAGCGCCGTCCTGTTGAAACCAAATGTTGCCAATATCTTTTGTGAACAAAAATTCGTTCAACATGGCCCGATAACGATCGCCATTGACTGTAACGGCCACTCCTTGTTGTTGTTCAAGTTGTTGTTGTTCGTTGTTCAAGCGTATACACAACCATATTAGTTCAGCGGAAGGATAAAACTAATTATCTGTCAAATTAGACATGAGCTAACCATTCGCGAAATAAGCTCTAGTTGAAAAAAAAAAACGTTAGATGGCGGACCCTGTAGGTATCTTTTCTTAAATTAAGGGACCCTCTCCCAGAAAAACCTTTAAATAGTTTAACACAATAAATATACATAAGAATCGAAGGAAACCACGTATTTGTAAATAAACTAATAATCCAGTAAATGATCCAAAAAAGCCTAAGCCCAATTTCCAATCTGATAACCATTACTTCTATTTCTGAGGGCTACCGCCCCACTTCTATAGCAGTAGCTACTGCGCAGCAAAACAAATCTACTCCTCTTTTTGGAATTCTTAAAAATAATATATTTCTTCAAAGTTTGTTTTAAAGTCATTTTTTCAAAGTTTGCTTTGAACACTCTGAATGCACCCACCGAACATTTTCAAATCACATTCGCTAATAACCATCGGCTGGAAAACAGTCTTACTACTTTCAAAAATTCGTTACTACGTCTGAAAAGTCAAAGTGTTATTGAGGTCTAAATGTATTTTCTGATAAGGTAATAATATTTTTGTGCGTAGCATCTCTAGCCATAGAGCAAAAGGAATATACAAAAATATCGCGTGACAGGACCTAGGCCAAGCAAAAGATTGTACCTAAGTCATTATTTTCATTTTGTTCGTAGTAATTACAATTAAGAAAAGTGCTAAGAATACCACCCCTCTATATCTAATATCATTCATTTCTTTGTTTAAAAAGGATTCTAAGATCTACTGCGCTATATTTAAATTGAATGCACTTTTTTTAAATACACTGCCCTCAATCGTACTAAGGGTGGCAGCACTTTCTATAGCGTCGATAGCTTTTCGCATATTCTCCTTTTTTCATGTGGTGGCCCTTAAAACTGTTCGAACACATATTCGGACCATCTTTCAAGAAAAACAAATATCAATTGAAAACTTAATCGAAAACACGTTCTGTTTCTATTTTCCGTGCAAGGAGCTTTCAAAGAAAAAACTAGGTTTTTATTAAAATAAGACTTTTTTTCTTTATAAATCCAGTAAATAGAAATACTAGCGAGCGATAAGTGAAAACCAATTTCTCCCATGAATAAAGCGAACTTTAAAACGTTTTCAATTTTTTTTAAAATTAGGCGCACTCGATTTGAAATTGAAATTCAGACATACTAGCACTAAGGCAAAACTATTTCACTTTCTGTACGGCCGTTTTCGCCCGTTCTGAAGAAATTTCCTCAATAACAAAAATGCATTTAGTATATACATTTATTATTCTTCTTCATGTTAGTGCCCTCTCTTTTTGTCATTCAATCCAAGTTCCATGCTTTTATAAAAGCCTAATACCTATATTTTTTGGGAATTAGAATGGAGTTCTGCCAATTTTTAATATCGTATAAAAAATGTAAAGAAGCCCAATCAAATTCCCACATTAATAATATCTAATTATTATTAAAATAAATTCAGGAAGAGCAGTCCTTGTTTTGGGCAACTGTTGAATGCACCGTAAGACAGTGCTGCTTAAGTTCCTTCAACATTCACCTCCGAAAGGCTGGCCGGCGGATAAAGTGCTGGTGTAAGCGAGTTACGTGTTTTTGATTTGCAGTTAGAAATTATGTGGTTTCCTTTTGTCCGTCTTAGTAGCAAACTTGGTTTTGAAAATCTGTCCTTCCGCCTAAAGGAGCGACAATTGGAGATTTAATTTTATAGTAATTAGAAGTTTCGATAAATATAGCCAAATTTTGGAATATGTTATTGTATCTAAGTTAGGCAGAAAGCCTACAGTAAATTTTGGATGTGAAAGGCTACCGGATGCACATTTTTGAAATCAAAGTAACAATAACGCGCTACTCATTCGGTTGCGTTTGATGTCCGCAATTGACTGTGGACTCTAAGACTACACGTATCTATAAACTGTTTTGATCTTTTTTCAGAAAACTGGCAATGTGTATTAGGAAACCAAAATATTGAATTGAAAATAGGTAAAGAAACGAAAAGTATAGTTGAGAATTAATAACCAAAACCCAATAAGTATCTAGGCTTACAAAACATATACCAGATAATTAATTTTCCAAACACCATAGGATATCAATAACTAACAAAACCCTTTAGGCAAACCGCAGAAGTTTATGAATATGGTGCAAATACAGTTAATATTTGCCAATAACTCAAGTGCAATATGAATACATCGCCGTCTTATAAAGAAATCTATGAAAAAAATAACCACTTCTTCGATCCAATAAAACTACCCCATGTCGAGCCTTCACAGCGAGCACCGTCAAGGGCCCTTCGTGTCGAAGGTGGGCAAATAATTTAAGCCATTGGCACACACTACTTGACTCATGAGGACAAGAAGTCCTTGTTATTGCGAAGCCGTATTAATTTCTGTTTAAAAATTGCATTCAAAAAAAATGAGCTACGCGAACAACAACCCTCTTATAGGTCGAAGGGTTGGTATACCTATACGATGCTCACTTTGTGTGTTTGATTTTTTTTTTTATTATTTTACCCCAAAGCTTTCTTCAAGCATCCCAAACAAAAAGTCGTAAAAATGATTAAAAACAAAAGTCACATGTGGTAAATGATCCTTTCTCTTCTGTGGCACAGCTACTTGAGTGCTGCTGCTGCCGACGCAGACACTGGACAAAAGGACCGTCGCATATTTCTACAGAATTATGCACATATTTCATAAGTCGACTTTATCGATAATTTATAAACTCACGGGGTCACAATGAATGCTTTGAAAAAAAATAAATAACAATCCAAGCCCCAAAAATGCACACTATAGGAAGGCAGCAAAAAAAAAAAAAATGTTGATAACTGAATTTAATCCTTTTATTTTTTTTTTACTTATTTTAATGTTTCATTTTTCACTTTCCTGTGATTATTTTTAAATCTCAATTAAAAATCAATTAAAACACACACAGAAGCCAGACGAGAGTAAATAAAGGAATAAAAATATTTACACATCGCGCACGCACTATGACAACAAAAAAAAAAAAACTTTAGTTGCTCCGAGTAGGTACACATATATTAACACTCACATTAATTAACAGTTTAACAGCATTTTCTGGGTATTTTTGTTTATGTAGAAAACATCCAAAATTATGTGTTTATTTTTTTATTTTTTTAAGTTCTTAATGGAAAAAGAGCGCGCGCAAAATTTTAGTGAAAATCACGCGAAATGTGTCTTAGTTCGGCGACCCGGTGTTTTAGTTGGAGGATACGGTTGTACGAGAGTAGTTTCATCCTGGTCGTAGTCAGGGAATGTTGGGGAAATGGTGGCAATGCCAACGATAGTGACTTGTGCCCACTCGCAACGCATTAAAGACCAACTAACTAATTCTGTATACGTTCAAGTACGACTCGTGTGCAAATATAACAGGTTTGCAAGTTCAACAAAAGAAAAAAAAAAGAAACATAAAAACAAATATATAATAAAAAGGAAAATATTTGCAACAACAAATAAAATATAGAGAATATAGTGGAAAATTCCTGTATGTACCTACCAACGAAGGAAGGAAAAGGATAGACAAAGGATGCCCTGCAAGGTCGGTGGGAGGTCGGTTGGTTGGTTGTTTGTTGGTTGTTTGTTGGGGCGGAACACCCAAAATCTCGCTCTCCTCATCACTGGAAACTAGTTTACAAAATGTAATTACACCACGAGAATGGTGTTCAAGTAGGAACATATCTATCTATCTATATATGGTACTCTATATTCGAGATATTTTGGGATGTAATTCTAATTAATTGCATCAGCGATATGTGTGCCCACAAATCAATGTAGGTAATGAAGGAAACTCTATAAAGTGTTTCTGGCTGTGTGCGGCGTAAATTAACCCTTTTATCGGCGAGCGTAACAACTAACAAGCCTCTGTTTCGTAAGCGTGTTAAGTCGCAATCGATAATAATTGTTATTCAATCAATCGACTTGTATTTTTTTTTTTGGCAAACTCGCAGAGGTAGGTACCTACCCAACCTATATATACCGGCATCCAATTAGGTGTGATATACATACTAAGTGAGTTATGCGTAGAGTGACCAAAGTAGGTACCTTTTCAGAGCGGTAAGTGAGTTTTGTTTGAATAAGCAAAGGTAAGTAACTATTAGTATAGGCTGTGGATACCTACTCGTAAATGTACTCGCACTCGCACTCGCACTCGTACTCGTACTTGTAGTCGTATGTAACAACCCGATTTTGTTTTCTCGACAAAGTGTACGAGTACGATATTGACGATGACGATGATGATGATGAGCATCACTTTCACGAATGATACGCCAAAGTTTAGTCAACATATTTACTTTGCCCACCTATGCGGACGTAGAAATGGAGGGTAGCATTTATCACTATTTCCTCTTTGGTACATGGCCCAATAGATACTCGATGCCTGCACGCGAGATGAGTGGATAAATTGATGTGCGCAAGTTCTGCGCTTGGAGCAAGCACCACAGAATGTTGGGTATCTGGGCGGAGCTTCCTTTTTGCAGGACTGTGGGAGTTCCTGTTCCCGAGTACATGCATATGCTTGAGAGTTGTTTTCTTAGAGGTAGGTATGTTGTACATGGGTTGCTTTCGTTTTTTGGGACGCTTTGTTGTTATTATTTTGCAAACGACGTTGATGTTGAAATGAAAAACTTGACTGAAATCGTTGTTATTGGAGTTGGTACTCTTATGTTGGTACATAAGTTTCACCCATCCCCCCATCTTCATTTGATCACCAGAAGTAACTACTTGTGTATCTATGGCTGGCATTTCGATTGTGTAGCCAATTTTTTCTTTTCGTGTTTTTTTTTTTTATACTCGAATACTCTCATGAATTATTAGTTTCTTTCCCCTAGAGGGAATTCCTAGAGCATTCCGGAGGTGGGTGGTCCTGGTCTTCAATGTAGAGTCATCTTATTTTGTGTCTTGAAGGCAGAATTAAATTTCTTGACAGATATACCTACCGACCCCAGCTCGCGCTACCACCCTCCCATCCAAGTGCTCATTAAATTTAATTTCATTTGAAATCGAAATCGCAGAAGTTATTTAACGTTTTCCCGTTTTTTTTTTATTCATTTATTGCTGTTTTTTTTTGTAGCAATCATCCAAATATAGTGTGCGGTTAGGAACAGCAACAGAAAATGTTATTTTAAAAGAAGGTGATTTTGCTTATATGTACTGTACGTATTGCGTCTATTTAGGTATGTAGTACCTATGTTGAGTTGATTTTCTTTGGTAGAAATCAAGAAGGTAGTTGTAGTCAAGGATTTAACTGATTTTATTTTGTTGTTCTTTATTCTCCTTAGGCATTACATTGTGAGTCTTTTGTGTGTGGATGATGTTTGCAAACGAATTGGTTGGCATGACAATTTCATTAAAATAATTGTGCAGCTAATGAAATTGTATTATGCGCGAACAAAGGATGACAATGATAAAAAAAAAAGAATTAAATTTAATGATAATGGTGAAGATGAATGCAGCTATCTACGAAATTACAAAACGCTAAAGGGTTGTAAGGTATATGTACCTACAACCACCATAGCTCCACATTAACTTCAACTAAAATTTTATTGTACAGATTAATATAAAACCTGTAATAATATATTTAACCCTTTGTGTTTTTAATGTGTAGCTTCTTAACTCTTTCTGTCAAATTGAATGTCTACAAAAGTCAAAAATAAATTATTTTACTTAATATTTTCATTTTTTGGAAGCATCTACTTCCAGGAAACTAAAGGCTTAAAAAAAGCAGAAGTTAGGTTAAAACGGGTTGTGCTGAAAAAGCCAACGCTTAACACTATGCACAAAAACCGACCCATCGACAGAAAAACATGAAAAATTTGTATTCCGATAATCCGAGCCTCTGCGTGTTTCCGCAGTAGAAAGTGGCTTGTTGGAATTATTTTACTGTTTAAAAGTAGCCTTAGAAATCCTGCCATTATGGTTTTTTCCTCAATAGTGCCGCTACCTTAATAACGCTTCCGAGAAGATATCAGAACCTGTCTCTTCCACTATTTTCGAACCATCTGTAAAAATCGTAATTTCTTTCGCATTTCTTTGCCAATCCTCTCTCTCCGGATATCTTATATTATAGGGAATGTCGAAGTCAACCAAGGAAGGGATTTCATCTGTTATAATTGGCAGTAGCTCTGCTTGGATCATATCATGTCCGAAATTACTGGTCCTGTTTTTGATTTGTAAATTTAGCAGTGTTAGGTGCAAAAGGGTGTCCATATCCAGCGCTGGTGGTCCGGAGCGCACCCGTATGGCTGGAATCAATTTTGAGTAAATGCAGGGAACTAAAAATTTACAACATGGCCTTTTTAAGTTTGCGATTTAACCAAATTTTGTTATTAGCAAAGGTGCGATCAGACGGTCATCCAAACTTGTCATCCGGATGACATGCTGTCGTCAGAAAACTAGTTTTATTCAGACGGGATCACTACTTAAGGATAAATTCTGTCATCCGGATGACAAGTTTGGATGACTGTCTGATCGCACCTTAAGCGTTTATGAGATATGGCTGCAGTGGCTTAGTGGTTAAGTGCATTGGACCACAAAGCGATAGGTCGCCGGTTCAAATCCAGACCTGTACCACCTGAAAGTTTTTATTCGCTGCCCCACCTCTTGCGAACGTCTGACAAACATCAAAGAGTAAGAAATGTCATGAGAAGCTTCTCAAAAATAAATTGCCGTTCGGAATCAGCATTAAACTGTAAGTCCCGCCATTCGTGTCAAAAATATAACTTCGCACACACAATGGTTGGAGAAGCTAGGCTTTAGGTCCTGTATGGGCCGTTTATGCCTAATATTTATTTTTTATTTTATTTTTTATGAGATATAGTCTTAAGATTTTATTTAATGTGATGATTAAAAAAGCTTATTAGTAAGGCCCATCGTTTTTTCCACGAATACGCACTCGAAGCTTTAAGACTTAGCGGTTTGGCTGAATAAACTTTCGAACACAAAAAAATAAAAATATGCTATATGAAATCACAAAACTAAACTGACGAACGCTAGGTTGCAACAATGTGATCAGCGTTGCCGCTGACTTTTTGAAAAATGTATCATTTTCTTTTGGAAAATGTATCAAATGTATCTTTATTTCAGATTGTTAAATGTATTAACTGTATCAAAACAGATAAATCAATTTTTTTTTTAAATTTTTTAGTTGATTTTTTAGGTTTGTAGTTTTTTGTATGAAGGCTGACTTCTCACGGCATTTAAGACGGATAATAATTTCAAAAGGGAAACCCCCATTTCAATTCAATTATTTGTTTTGAAATATAATAATGCTTGAAGGTTTTAAAATATAAATTCATTCAACGCTTCACAGGGGTTAAGAGTTATCACACACAACATTAGGCTCCGAAGCGGACCTATTGCGATCCCTGGGGAACCGGTTAAATTTGCTCTCAAAAGGTAGACAAAAAATCTGAACACTTTCCCTTTTAAGTCATTTGAAGTGTTTACCGTCTATTTCCTCCAAAGATTCGAAGAAGTGTCTCCCTAAGAATTTCGCACTCACAAAATATGTGCGGTATATCCATAACAGCCTTCAGATCACCACAGAATCTGCAGAAGACAGTCCAAGTCTCTTTGCATGTTTTCGAAAGAGGCAATGCCCTGTCAGGATTCCTACTAATATTCTAAGCTTATACCTGCTAAGTTTTCTAAACTTCACTGGAGCTCTCACAGTCGAGAAATAGACATAGAGCTTTTGACCCCGTGTGTCCTCCAAGACTTGACTTCCCCTGATTATGCAGAGGAGATGGTGTATGTCAACAATCTCACGACTATTGAGTAGCCCTCCTATTATTGCAAGCTCATCCTGGCACCCAGCATAGTCTCACTAGGTTCTGATTGCATTTCCTGACTACATCAGAATTTATGTTTGTTGATTGCATTGCCTAAAATGCGGCCTGGCTGTTCCGGATATCGATTTCATCTGCATTTGCTCAGCCGCCTCGAGGACAGCCCGAACCTCTGATTGAAAGACGCTGCTTGTGCCCAGTAGTCTTACAGACACTCTTAGTTCTGGGTCTTTTGAGAAGATCCCAGCCCCTGTTTCCACATGAAATATTCTGACTGTGATGAAAACGAACAATTGATACTGGCAGAAAATTTATTTGAAAAAATAGAATAGAATTTATTTGAAAAAATAAAAGAATGAACAGAATTTGCAGATTTTCGATGAAAATTTAAAAATGTATCAATTCGAAGAAAAATAGAAAAAAAATATATCTATGTATCAAATATTTGCACAAAAACAAAAATGTATCCAAATTGATACACTTGTATCTTTGTGGCAACGCTGAATGTAATGTTAATTCTGTTTCGATAAATTAATTGTATTTTTATTCAATCAATTAAACGCACTGTTTAACTACATTTCAAAATTCAACTCAAATGTCAACAGCGAATCGAATTAGCAAACTTAGTTTTTCTTTAATAAATAGGTAAATGCAGAAATATCGGGATTCAACTTTCTGCAGACTAAAAATGTTGGTGTCAATCGGTCCCGAGTTTTGAATTAACTCAGCCGGAACAAACATTTTTATATATTAAGATTAAGGATATTTTCTTTGAATATGATTTTTAAGACCATTGGTTTGTCCGAGATACCGGACAACACTGGCCTGAGAAAGTTCAACCAACTTCCGCATTATTTAAATATGTTTATTTATGTTAATTTATTTACAATGCTAATTAGCTTGTGTTTACATAATTGTTTACATTATATTATTGGTTACATATCTATAAAATTGTACCTTAAGAGGTTTACCAAAAATATTTATAATAACGGGTGTTTTTGTTAGAGGTATAGGAGTTCGAATTGAAATAAAACACAAGAAAATCATTTTAATGTCCATCAATTTGGCTTTGTTGGAAGAATAATTTTATACCATTAATGTTTAAATATGACTTCGGGCATGTGGTCGCCCCGGCTGGTTCGAATAAAGACAAGTCTAGAGGTCCAATTTTCAACCACTTTTTCAAGCATTTGGGGCTGTATATCGGCAATAACGCCACAAATGTTGGCTTCCAAGTCCCCTAACGTTTATGGTTTGTTGGCGTAGGCGAGCGACTTTACGTATCTCCAAAGATAATAATCCAATGGTGTCAAATCTCACGATCTTGGTGGCCAATTGACAGGTCCATTCCGCGAAATTATGCGCTCATCGAATGTTTCCTTCAATAAATCGATTGTGACGTGCGCTGTGTGATGGAACCACATCTCATCCACATTCATGCCATCCAATTCGGGAACAAAATAGTCGGTTATCATGGCTCTATACTTCGCGAACTGAACCATTATTTTCGAAATAAATTTACACGATTTGCAAGCGTTGTTCATTTGTCAACCTGTTCATGATGAAACCAAACTTACATGAATGTCATTAGAGTTTCCAGATTTGACCACAAAATGTCAGTTTTATCTCTATTCGAAAAACCAACCTCTAAAACAAATACCCTTTATTAATATTTAAAAGATTGGAACATTTATTAAATGTAATCAACAAAGTATTAAACGGGTTAAGCCGTTTATAAATAGTTGTTACGACAGTGAGATATATAAAAAGTATTTAACATATATCTGAATGTTATTTGTGGAATATTGAAAAAGAGACGAGACAAAAGGTACATCGATTCAATTTGGCTTTCAATTAATTTAAATACAAAGTTGAAACAAAGATATAACCGTCTACTCTCAAGGCTAGGTAAATCAATAAGCTAAAGTCGATTTATATAAGGAGGAAGGGTATAGTGGTCTTGCCAACCTAATCCTCTCAATGGAAATCTTAAAAATTATGTTTGAACTTGTTCGATGCGACCAATGTAACATTTGTAATGTGGTGAATATACTTGCAATGGATATTCAATTATTGACCTTACAAATGTAGTAAATAGTTGCTTCGCAATATAAGGGTCGTTAAATTGCTTGGATTCTCTTTTAATCTAACCGAGTATGAAATTAGCTTTATTACAAATTGAGTTAATATGCAATTTAAACTCGAGCTTACGATCTAATCAAACGTTAAAGAGCAACTGCCCATTTAAGTTGTAACCCTAAGGCACTATTGAACTATTTAGGTACAAATAACTATTCGCACACCACAAGTAGCACAAATCAAGATCACACTGCAAATTGTAACAATCATCAATTTGGCAACATTCTCAAAAATAGTACCGTCGTCGGCATACATTAAACATATCGAATGTTTTAAGATAGACACTAAATTGTTTATAAACTAAAGATAAATAAAAGCGGACCCAAATGGCTGCCTTCTGGAACTCCAGAATTGACTGAGCAATTAATCGATGAATAACCATTAAATACGATTGCATAAGATCTGTATAATAAATATGACTTCAGCCCATTTTTCGCACCTTTAAAAGTAAGACGCGATGGGAAAGTTTATCAAACGCTTTGCTGAAGTTTGTGAGAATACAATCTGTTTGTTTTATTTTAGCTTGAATGAGTCAAAACATGATTGTGTAAGTTCAAGCAATAAGGTGGTTGTAGAACGACCCTTAATATAGAATATGATAGGAAATGAAGGTCCTTGAATGTCCTTGAAAAAATATGAGCAGAGAATGCACATCTAAATAATTTTCCAATAATGTTTTTGATATGCCCAATTTTTGGGTGCGTTTTGCACTAATATGTAATTATAATTTATTTTTATTGAAGTGACATAATATGGCCGAGAGTTATTTATATTTAATCAAAAGCGGTCGTGATTTATTTGTTTTGAATGTCAATGTTTTTGGTGTTCTGTTCTTTTACCTTATTTTTTGTCTTTCGATTCTGTAATATAAGAACTTACTTCTCTTTTAAAACGTATACAATAAAATTTTACTGCAGCCATTCACAATTTGCAATTATTATTGGATTCTGTTATTAATTTAGCTTTTGGGAAAGGTACGAATTCAGTGACGCTACTGCAATCTGATCAACTTTTTCGGTAGAACATTTCAAGGTAGATGTATGAACCCACTCAGTTTTTATGTACACTCGCCATCGATCAACATCGATGACCAAAATATGTTTACTAACTCAAAGAGTGTTCTTGAAGGCATACTGGAGCATCTTCGAAATGTAATTTTAAGCTATGGACTTCAAAACAAAGCCTTATAGGTCATAGCCAAGATTATCAGCATGAATAAATGGCATCGACTGTTTTTAACGTTAAATTTCGGAAACGTCGAAAACTTTAAATCAAAGCTGAGACGGACGCCTCTTTTACAGAGAGGACATTTATTTTAGAGCTGATACGTTTATACATGTATATCATACATGAGCTACTATAAATTGAGTATATTTCCTCTACTTTATAACTCTTGCCCATATGTAGGAATGGTTAAGAATTTCCCTACAGCGTGTATCCCAAGGGCTCGTCTTAAATGGCGACAATCACCTTTAGGACATTTTAATATCCATGCGAGCAAAGCAACACATTATTAAATCTTAAATCTACCCCGCAAGTTCGATGAAGATCAAGTCAATGCCATGTATATGAACTTATCTACAGCATACAAAAGTAAGAACAAAGCTTTTGATTTGTCTGAGTGATGAATTATCCAACGCTCTTTGATGTCGGGCGAAACTAACACGCGGAGCAGTAGGCATGCAATAAAAGTGGGACTAGTCATAACCTTGTCGGAAATAGGGAAGAAAATGCTATACGATTTAAGTAGATTTTGCAAAATTTAACTATAACAGGCAATAAATAGATATAAATAAATAAAGGAAACTTAATGTAGGAAAGTACACCGGAGGGCTTGTGTGAGCTGTAAAAAGAGTACACCATTGAACAAAATACTGTTTCTAAAAAAAAACATGGAAGGCTTACTAAAAGACTCGCTGTTAAGTGAACTATAAAGGTTCAACAAAGGTTTTTTTACGGCTAAGCCGCAAATGAAAAACAACTGTTTGCAAAATCGTTAACGATTAAGTGCTATCCCGAATAGACACGTCTTGGAAGTTGTTCTGATAATATTTCAGATTTCGAGTCTTGACAGTGCTGCAAAGAGCATGATCTTCATGGACTATGCTGGTGCGCAAAAAGGACATACTTTTTGAAACTACGTAGTTTGTCACCAAATTTAGATTTAGGAAAGTAAGTTAGTTTTTAAGGCAAAAACAGCAGCAACGGCACTGGGTGACTTTCAAAAGAATTGAGTCGACTATGGCGTATAATGAAGTGTTCGCACCAGTTAACACAACACTCGGCCTCCTTAAATACCGACTCAATGGAGAAGTATTTACGGGCTCAAGCACGCTGTTCGTTTTATTATTTTATTTTGAAGAAAAATATTCTCTAACGTACGAAAGTACAATACTTTCTACAAAGTTCAACAGGTAGTACCAACATACCAACATATTACAACAAATATACATACATGCACCATCACCTAGTAATAGTTGACGTATTAAAATTTACGTAGTGTGTGACTTGAAATCATATCTAAGATCTCTGAAATATAGCCCAGCAAGCCTTTATACATTCTGTAAAATTGTGAGCCATATCTGAACAGAATACTCTTGCGTTTAAAATTTAAAGGAAAGTTGTTTAACAGCGTTCGTTGCATGGAAGTGGAACAACAAAATAAGACAACAAAATCGTGTATTAAAATCAGGTACATACGAACCTGTCTTCAACCTAAACATTTATAAGCAATAACGTTATGTCAGACAGTAACTATAATAATAATGCAACCGTAATCATTAATCAGTAATACATACATACAAACAAACGCACAAATCCAGATTTAACTCTTTAACAACTATCTACAAACACTTTGCAAATGTCAGCATATAATCTCCCTCACTCTTAATAAAACTCCGTTGATTCATTCTTTGATTCTCCTCCTTTAGTTGAATCTACTAAGTGAAAATTCAATGTAACGCATAATCATGTTAAATTTGATACCCATTAGCAGGGTCATCTCATCATTGAATCGAAGTAATCATCATCCGGAGTTAAAAGCGGGTGTAAACACCAAACACGCCCTGATATCAGTCGAATAAAACTCAAAATAAAGACGAAGAAAATTTGTAACACATGTCAACACAAATAAATTACATTTCATTGAGATTTAATTTCGCAGCCTCCTAGCGCGTCCGTGGTGGTAGCTGACGGTGGCTTTTCAGCCTCAAAACCACCAACTTTCGATTCGGGTTGGATTTCCCAGAGGATAAGTGCTTACAGGGTGCTTGGGCGGCACGTTTTGATGTGAGACAACTAAATCAATGAAGGCGAATCGAATTTTCCACCCTCAGTCCAATGAGGCGCAAAATAATCTCTCATGGGATTTCCTTTGCAATTCGTGGTAGGGCAAAGCACAGCACTTATGCTTCTGTTGCGGTGACGGTGATAACATTTTTCTTCTTTTTATTATTATTTTCTGACATAAGTCCTCCTAACCCCCCTCCACCCCTTAATTCATTCAATGTTCTAAGGAAAGTGAATGAAAAGTTATTCCGATGATGAGCGGCAACAACGCAAGGACCTGCATAAGAAGTATGCTTAATAATTTTGTAACCAATTCTACCGATATTTGGTGGTAGTCGGTCGATTTGACATGGAAAAGCTCCAGTTGAACTGAACCACCTGACAAAAAGTCTTCGGGTAGACAGACAGCAGTTGGTATTTCATTTGGTTCACCGCGGGGTGGTGCTTGCGAGAATGTACACTCGTATACCAGCAAAGTACTGGTGGTTGCAAACTCGCTCGACCGTACAAGGTAATTACAAATCTATTAGTGATTTTATGCCTTGGCTTTAGAATGTATTGAATTTCACATGGCATACGGTTGATGATGATGGACTCAAAGTTGCGTATGGAAAGGGATTCCCAGTGGATCTGCTTCGTCTTTAGAATTTATTAATGAGTTGTTCTAATATTCCTTCTGTTGTGAAGAGATATGTAGCCGGAACTGCATTTCATTTTAGACACTACGTTAACCAGAAATGAAGTAACTACGGCCTTTTTGAAATAAGCGTACTTTTATATGTGTATAGTTTCATACAATGACAGGTCTGAAAAGCTCAAAAACCAGCTTATTTTCGGGCTGCTACTACTCCAAGTCGTGCACTGATATGGTATTGCTTTGTTTTTATTTTGTTTGATTATTATGAACTAAATAAATTTTAATTGTTATGGCAGTTAACGATCAACAAATTCAAAGTCCAGAATAGGATTGAATAACTTACGTAAGCTAACCTCAAACGCTCTTGCTCAGTACTCCAAGGCAATGGCCATAGCAGAGGGCATAAATAAAAACAGCTCAACTCATTCTCCAATCAACTGATTCTCCAATTATCTTGACAAAAGACAGTACAAAAGAATGAAGCAGTGATCGAATGTCCAATCCTTTAGACATCAAAATCATCTGAAGTAAGAATCCGTGATAGTCTGTTCAATCATACATTCAGCTTCAATAATAACTGATTGTCGTTTAAATCAGTACTTTTAAACATAGTAAATAAGCCCAGTGAAATAACTTGCTTTTCATTTCAAAAAGCAAGAAAAATGGTTGGAGAAGCTAGGCTGCTGGCCCTGTATGGACTCTGTTAAAGCATAATAAATAATTAAGACCAAAAAAGCCGCAAAAACTCTTGGATTACACAAATTTAATAAAACCATTTGATTGGCTTCAGTAACGAAGTTATACCAAACCGGAAAGCCTGCGTAAGGCTTATAAGTCAAACCCGCAATCGTTCCATGCTCCACTTAAGTGGGTTATAATCAATTCGGGACTTATGACACACTTCAGTGGGACATAAGTTCTAAAATATATTGTCGAAGATGGGACATAAGTCCCAAATTTTCAGAGAGATAATAGAAAAATCAGAAGTATTCGCAGTAGTTATTGAAATAAGACCATATAACTCATGAGGTCTTAATTCCCCTTAAAAATGGAGCCAAAAACTTGTTGACCGGCCATACATTCTTGTTGCGTGCTCTTCATTGAAAATTATGTAAGCTTATCAAAAAATATATTTATTTGGTGAGACATAAGTCCCGAATTAATTTTTCGGGCCTGGCCAAATTGTATAAGGGCAATTTTTAGGCATTCTTAAAATTTTTTATACATTTTTTTTTTTAAGAAATTTTTTGAAATCAGGAAAAGTTTTTTAAAACAGGCCCACAAACAGAAGGCGCGGCAAAAATCGTTTTATAGCAAATTTGTTTAGAGGGTACCTTTACTCTTTTCCATCAGCGGGATTTTCTAAATTTACACTTGTATAGGGTCCGCCAAATAACTTTTTTTTTTGAAAATGCTATAAAAAAAACTACTGAATATTTTCTCAAATTTCTTTTTTTATTTGAAAGTACAATCCTTCCGGTTAATAATGGAAAATAATTTCATTCAAATGGCTGCCTCGGCTGGCCATGCAGTAGCCTACACGATCGGTCCAATTTTTAAGCACATTATCGATTGTGTGCAGCTGTATTTCACCAATGGCTTCACGAATATTGTCCTTTAAAGCGTCAATTGTCTGTGGCATGTCGGCGTAACACTTATCTTTTACGGCACCCCACAAATAATAGTCCAACGGTGTCAAATCGCAGCTCCGCGGTGGCCAAACGACATCAGCTCTGCGGCTGATAATGCGATCTTCAAAAACAGGGCGCAAAACATCGAGTGTAGCTTCGGCTGTGTGGCACGTAGCGCCGTCCTGTTGAAACCAAATGTTGCCAATATCCTCCTCTTCAATTTTTATGAACAAAAATTCGTTCAACATGGCCCGATAACGATCGCCATTGACTGTAACGGCCACTCCTTACTCATTTTCGAACAAAAATGGCCCAATTATGCCTCTGCACCAAACGATATACCCATTTGAATGATACTTCAAATGGGTATATCGGCATTTCAATGTATGCGTGCGGGTTTTCTGTGCCCCAAATGCGACAATTTTGCTTGTTTACATACCCGCCAAGATCAAAATGAGCTTCATCTGAAAAGATGATTTTTTTGGCAAAATCGGCATCTTCTCTTTGTCGCTATGTCGCAATATTTCCCAGCGTTGTTCAAGCGTATACACAACCATATTCGTTCAGCGGAAGGATAAAACTAATTATCTGTCAAATCAGACATGAGCTAAGTGTTAATATTCGCGAAATAAGCACTAGTTGAAAAAAAAAACGTTAAATGGCGGACCCTATACAATCACTTGTTACAATCAATTGCAAATCTCCGTGCAACACATTCCACAAAAAAAACAGACTTAAGCTGTCAAAACGATGTTTTGTTTTTAGTATATTAATTTCCTTATGTCACTTTCAGATTCTGGTATATCTGGTTATCTATTAAAAAAAATGGAGATTTTCTAATATGATTTTTTTTCCGTTGTTAAAATAAAAACGTTTTTTGCGTTAAGGAACATTCAAATGAGAGCGACCAACTTCTCGCGAACGAATGAATATTCGCAAAATTAGGCACTCCATTCACATGACACATTTTATTTGGTCGTGAATATCCGCGGATCCTAGCTAATCTGGAATAATAAAATGTACATTTTTGTGTTTTTAAATGCATTAAGTTATTTGTTCGCAGTTTGTCTATTCGTTCGCTATTTGAATGATACTTCACAGTTAAAAACTCACAAATAGTGGAATTAGAGTTAGACCTCATTTTACACGGCGGTTAAGATCCAAAAAAATGCCGTGTTAAACGAAACAAGAAAACAGTACAAAAATGATAAGGGGATAAGGAAAGGTCGTTCCAAGATTTCAAAAAAACACAAAAATATTTTATTTTTGCACTTTAGAAGTTTTTTTAATGAAAATTGTATTTTCGTACTGCTTAATACTTTTACCGGTAAAATGTAAACGTAACAAAAAAAAATAAAAAAAGCAAACAAAACGAAGTTTGAACCTTTCTTCAAGCCGTTTTTGTGATGCATAAATGTAATTTTGTTGGCTGAAAAAAATCGTTATTTTTGCTTGGTTGTTACTTGTTGGAAAGCTTACAGTAGGTAAGGTGATTGCAATATGACATGCGTTTTTTCCAGTTCGCCTATTAATAGAATGATCAGCATTTAATAAAAACGACTCCAATTTTTTAGCTAGGCTCGTGGATGCAGTGGTTCCGACACGTACCACTGGAAAGTCCACATGACAAGCTTCTCAAAAAAACATAAGGAAAGGCTACAGTCCGCTTGGGGCGAACAGTATGATACCCTATCCTTATCCCTATGTACCCCAAAGAAAAAATGCATTAGGAAGATGATGGATAGCATTTTATTTCATTCTATGAAATTTATAGAATAAAAATATTTTTTTGAAAAAAAAAACGCCTCCAAAAAGTGGGCGTGGCCAAAAACTTTGTATGGGCGATATATTGAGAAAAATATTGGCTAAATATATTGTTAAATATTTTTTTTCGATTTCTATGAAATTTTCGAAGAAAACAGCATTTTAGTGAAAAACGCCCACATAAAGGAAGCGTGGCAAAAAACTTTATATGACAAATTTATAAAGGTTTATTTACATATCTTGTGACGGTTGTACAACTTTATCTCTCTAACTTAAGCCTTAAAACGGTTTTTTTCTAAAGTGTGGGCGTGGCAGTGGGCGTATTTTGAAAATTTTCGGAACCCTAGGGAGTATATGTTCCAAATTTCAGCTTCCTAGCATAACTTTAAAGGCCTCAAAAGTTGATACGGACGGACGGACATTGCTAAATAGTCTTAGATTTTGGTCCTGATCATAAATATATATACTTTTAGGGGTCTGCGACGAATATTAAGTGTGTTACAAACTATGTGTCAAAATTAATATACCCTTAGGATAGGGTATGAAGAAGCTAGGCTTTACTTCTGATATTTACATTTTTCCTTTGCCTGTATGTACGTGTATGTAAACAACAAAAGGAGAAGATTTTTTTCCGATATCATGTTAGAATACGGCTTTTTAGCGTGCTAAACAAAAATATGTCGCAAAAAGTGAAAGGTTTTAAATTCAATTAATCTCAGTTTCATATTTTGGTTTCAATTTTCAATTAATGCATATTTTATAAAATATTTGCTTGCGCCCTACTGTGCGAGAGAAAAATGATAAGTGTTAAATATCCAAAAGCGATAAAGGGGATCAAACTCACAGTTCAATCTTTCGCAGAGGATCTCTTCCTGCGACATAACAGTCTTCTAACCCACGTTGAATGGCACTGGGGTTCGCTTGATCTTTGAAACAGATGTTTGGTCTTCCTTGTCGTCTCTTACCTGGGATTCGCAGATCCTATTGACTGGAGCCGTGAGGGTTGGGTTTTGGTTTTTTTGTCATCCACATCTTGGTAAATATCATAGAACTCGCAGTTGTGCCATCTCCTCTATTCGTTCCCAGGCCGAAACAGCGGCGTTTTCGTAGGAATATTTAAGCTTTAAATTATCTGTCAATTAGCTGTCGTTTGCAAAGTTGATTTTAATACCAAGGTTGGGAAACTAATTAACCATTTTGATGTTTCTGCTTCCAACAGTTACGATTTTGTCCTAGCCGGTGGACAAATTTTTGCTGGTTTGCTTAAGGCACGCACTTGATTTCTGTCCTCATTTATGCAGTACAAGACCAACTTCAAATATTCAAATATCGATTTAAATTGTTTTCATTGTAACATACTTCATATTTCTTTGTCTTTTTGACACTTGAGTGCAGGGTTCCCGTTGAGTTACTTAATTGGAAATTTACCTCTATTTAAGCACTCCGTAAACCAGGACCCGACTTTTTAAAAAAAACTGCCAGATCGGCAATATGTTGTGCCTTGTGGGACACTCTTTTAAAAATTGTTCTTAACACAGTATTATTTTCTTTTACACAATAGTGAAATGTGGTGTCGCGCATTCAGTGGTTGGTGTGCTGGTGGTTTCTAAAGTTTGATTTCCAGTGGTTACTTGTCATCGAGTCAACTTAAAAATAAAAAGATTTCTTACACATTACATTTGCTATCTAGTTCTTCTACATCGGCAACACCTATTTAAATTTAAATTGTCATTCATGATTATAATTTCACATCTTTCTAATGAAAAAGGTAGAAAATAGTAATTGAATAAAAGCTTTTATTTTCTGGATAAAGTGAAGATATCATTTCCTGCGACTGAGATCAGAAATTTTCAGATTTTCTAGGGTGAAATTTATCTTAACTTAATTTAGTGATTTAGAAGTACAGTATTTTGCTTAAGAACAGGCTGGAGTTATTTAAGTTTTTATTCAGATACCAATTGTAAGTAATCTAACTTTATTTTAAAGAAAATTGTAGTTAACATACATAAACTGGCTAAAATCGTTAGAAAAAAAATCTGCAACATGATACACTGAAAGCTTTATGAAAAGTTTAATTTAATTCGAATTTAGCGGTTGTGACACACTCTCAAAGAACTATAATTCTGAAATTTTACATTGGGCTTATATATTACGATATTTTCATCTACAAACAAAAACATTATGAAGTATAAAGTCACATCAGTGTCATAATTGCAAAAATACGTAGGCTCATATTATATTTCTTAAAAAAAAAGATAAAATATGAAATTTAAGGTCTTAACTTTCCGCGAATAATAAATCATTTGAAATAAAATTATTTTTAAACATACTACAATTTCCTTCCAAAAATACACTCCCCGTTCCTGCAAAATAGTAGAAAATCTTTTACATTAGTTCTGCTACAATTTCGGCAAACATGAATCCGTTTTAATAAAAAGAACGAACTTGTGTAACGAATTACGTTATTCAGCGGCAAATATCTTCAGGAAGCAAAAACCCAATTACCCTTCATTATCAACGCTATTATAGACTGGTTAACAGATCTTTATGAACCTCCGGCAATAGTTTCCACACTTAAAGGAAGTAAAAGTAGACGATTGAACCATACAGACAGTTGAAAATTGTCTTCGAACAAAAGGACGAAAATAACCCATTGTAGCATTGTTAATTTTTCAATGTTTTGTTATTTTGCTGGTGTAAACACCGCCTAGGCAGGTTCAGTTAGGGTGCAAGTACAATAGCAGGTATTTTCCAACAATAAAAATGACCACGTCTGTTCGTTTGGGAACTTCCTGGTTGGGAACGTTGCCAAAGGCCAATATCACCATAACGATAGGTACCTTACCTACACTATGGATTGTTTGGAGGAAGAGTGTGGGAAATTTCATTTCCCAGAATTTTCCGACAGATTTTACGTCATTTTTCATTGAATGAAAGTCCTTTATATTGGTAGTCTAACAGGAAAGATTAATCATTGAAAGGAAAAATAATAAAAGATATTGAATTGTATTTGCATAACTGTCAGATTTTCGATGTAGAAAACAGAGACGAAATTACGACATCAGTTATAGTGAGTGCAATACAACCATATACTGGTTATTGCACATTCGGATGATGTGCAAATATTCAAAGCATCACGTATCGAAAGTACTGTAGCACATTTATTGATTGCACAAAGGTAAAGTCACTCTATGTTTTGCTATTCAACTTTTTGTATTGAAATTGTGAATGTTTTAAAATCTGTCAAGTTTAACTTGTGCCTTGAAAAATTTAAAGTATGCTTTTTATTTTTGGTGGAAAATATTTGAGAATCAGGCCAAGCAATACGATTTTTAAGGCCAGTTTAAAGCATATAACTAGTTTTTAGAGAAGACTATTGCCCTGCATTTATATATGATAGTGTTGTTTGATGGCAAAACCAGCAGACTATGTGGCTGTTGGTGCCAAACAGTTAAAAATCTGGCGGTTGTGCTTTCATACAATTGCAATCAAATCGACAACTAAGTCATTGCTTCACTGTATAAAATCTACATATATTTTCGGACGTAGTTCGTTTTCGTTGGTTTTTTGGTCGATAGTTTATTAAAAGACAATTAAAAGAGCAGCTCCCTAAAATATTTTATTGGCTGGTTTCGAATCCTTGAGTGTGCGAACTCACTATGTCTCCATGTTTATAAAACAGACGACAATTAAGGCCACTGAAAATTCCGCTGAAGCTATTAGTTTAAGATAGCCGATACATTTTGGCAATGCTTTTTGAAAGACGAAGAACGGTCGGGCTGTTCTTAAGTGATGATCATTTTATTTTAATATATAAGATATTGCAGCAAAGAAATATTTAACCTTTAAAAATTATTCAAATTGCTTGTGTTTTTAGTAATACAACGTCTTTTTCCGTTTGCACTTTTTTATCATAACAAATTTCGATTGCGTTAAACCTTAAATAAATCCATTCCGTTAAAAGAAGACGGTTAAACATAACGGATTTTCTTTAAACCGTCAACCAGACCCTTTTATTCAGAATTGTTATGTTTATAGCCTGACAAACGATGAAACGCAAGGCCAAACAATCAGTCTCGATGCGGGTGTTGACGCTAAAAAAAAATGTCAAAAAGTGGCTTTAAAAGGGGCCCGAACGAAAAACAGGCGTCCACATTAAATTCGAATAAAGCAAAAAAAATAAACAACAGCAAAAAAGTATTACAAATTTAATCAAACAGCTTTACCCAACAAATATAACATATTTTTTAAAAAGAGGAAGTCATACCGTAATTTGTTATTTTTGCCGAAAATCTCTTAATGCATACAAGGTGTCGCAAAGTTGTCAGTCGATGTTCTTTGCCTGTAATTATACCCTATCTTAAGGGTATATTCATTTTGACACATAGTTTGTAACACCCCGTAATATTCGTCGTAGACCCGTAAAAGTATATATATTTATGATCAGGACCAAAAGAGCATTTAATGTCTGTCCGTCGTTCCATCCGTACATCCATATCAACTTTTGAGGCCTTTAAATTTGCGCTAGGAAGTTGATTTATGACATATTCCATCACTATTGCCAGAACTTCCGACGATAGGTCCTCATATCCTCTTTAAGGGCTTCAAGAGTCGGAGGCTTGTGTTGGCGTAGATGCTGACTTCAAAAAAACCAACAAAAGAAGTCTTCAACTGGTTTGCACGAGAAAAAGCAAATAGGGCTTCGTCACTCATGATTATATTGGATGCAAGTTGTCTCCCTCGGGTTCTTGAGGGGTATAGATATTCATATCTTGTTGACGTGTATTTTGTTTCGGTTTAACTCACAAAATGTCAAAGTAGAATCGATATTTTCCGCCATTTGTAAAAATTATAGCATCATCCGATAGGGTGATGATGACTTAGATCGCTTTTAGAGTTTACCGATGAACGTCAAGGGCGGACTCACATTTGTTAACTTCTCTAAAATCTTAATAATATATTTCATTCATGCCAAAGATTTATAGATATTTTATAGATTATTTGTTTTATCTTTACCATTAAACTATTCAATCTTCATTACAACACATTTTGCAATAAACTTGATTGACAGCTTTGGCTCTTTGCTTTACACTTTAAAGGGCGTTCAAATATTTGAACGACTTAAATTTTCTTCTTCTTTATAAATTTATTGTACATATATGTATTTCTTTTATTTGCACATTTTACCAGCTATATTCGTATCGCGGAAAAAAAATATTCAACAATATTTTTTAAATGAAACATAAATTTCCAAATTTATTGTATCTTATTCTATCTAATTCTATCTAAAACAATTAGTAAAATATGTACGATTTATTTTTATTAGCTTATATGAATTTAAAGACACATGTAGTAAAAATACCCTAGAATGAAAACATGCTCAATCTTAAACCATCGCATAATTTTAAGGCATAAACGTTGTATACTAGAAAACCTGGAACGCCAACTAAAGGGTGTTGTTTTTAGAGGTTGGTTTTTCGAATGCAGATAAAACTGACATTTTGTGGTCAAATCTGGCAACTCTAATGTCATTTATGTTCAGTTTGGTTTGACATTACATCATGAACAAGTTGACAAATGAACAACGCTTGCAAATCGTGCAAATTTATTTCGAAAATAATTGTTCAGTTCGCGTTTACCGCGAAAATTGTATTCAGTGATGAGGGCCATACTTTTTCCGAAATGATGCTGGTGAGTCAGTTACAGTTAATGGAGAGCGGTATAGAAACATGATAACCGACTATTTTGTTCCCGAATTGGATGGCATGAATGTGGATTAGATGTGGTTCCAACAAGATGGTGCTACATGCCACACAGCGCACGTCACAATCGATTTATTGAAGGAAACATTCGATGAGCGCATAATTTCGCGAAATGAACCGTCAATTGGCCACTAAGATCGTGAGATTTGACACCATTGGATTATTTTCTTTGGGGATACGTGAAGTCGCTCGCCTACGCTAACAAACCATAAACGTTAGGGGACTTGGAAGCCAATATTCGTGGCGTTATTGCTGACATACAGCCCCTAATGCTTGAAAAAGTGGTTGAAAATTGGACCTCTAGACTTGTCTTTATTCGGACCAGCCGCGGCGGCCACATGCCCGAAGTCACATTTAAACATTAATGGCATAAAATTATCCTTCCAATAAAGCCAAATTAATGGACATTAAAACGACTTTCTTGTGTTTTATTTCAATTCGAAGTTCCATACCTCTAAAAAAACACCCTGTATGAACTCTACTTTGGAGACGGTTTTTTACAATAACTCCAAGGATTGTTAAGTTTATGTAAATTTAAAGACACAGTAGTACAAATACTCAATATTCTAGAAACAACGTATAGCATTGGCTTGGTGCATACAATTTTGTTTGTCGTGTAACATGTCTTAACACACATTTTTCTATTTTATAATTAATTGATCTTAGGCCCACATTGCAGAATTTGATTTTAAGATAAAGTAAATTTTCTTGCTGTCATATTAGATAATAAATTATGTTAATTTTGTATTAGGAGTCTTTCAATCTATTTCTTGGCATTTTCCAAGCTTAAAAGTAAATATTTTTGAGCCTAAATAGCCATAAAATTATTTATTGCTCGTTAGTCCATTCTTGTTTGAAACACACATCCGCTATTTAGGAACATAGTATCGAAAGAGTTCAAAACACACCTTGCTATTTATGACATTAAGTTTAAGGTGCGGACATGTTTATTAGACTGAGCCAAAAAAAGTAGTAATACCCCGGAAAAGTTGATAGTTGTTAGTTAGTCTCTAACACAAGGTAAACAAAATAAATAAAATCGGATCAAATCTAAATTTGGCCGAAATTCGAAAAAAAAGTATTCTTACGATAATGTTTTGTGTTACTTAATTTATCAATATTTAAATATACTCGAATCGATAATGATTAGAAAAATTAATGGTTTAAATCGGTTAAGGTCTTACGGGCGCGCAACAGCTTTTAAATCTACCAAACCCTACCACGCACCGCACAACGCCATTTTTCTAAGAATGTGAATTCCTTGAGTTTGATGTTTTTTTTTGTTTTTTAAAGAGTAGGGCTGATTAGCACTGCGTCCAGGATAGATATTTTGTGCACCCTATGAAGTTAGTAAATTATTTGGTCTGGCGACAATCCCAGGTCTTTGATGAACCTTACGATTGTTGAGGCCGATGATTTGGCAATATCCTGAGGTTCTGTGAGTCCTTTGTTGAAGTATTTAAGACTGTTTTGGATAATTGCAGGGCACTCGCAGAGGATGTGTTCTGCCGTTTCTGGTTGTTCTAGGCAGAGTCGACACACATCTGTAGAGCTTTTACCCATTTTCAGGAGACGATGGTTCAGGGCGTAGTGACCAGTTAGGAAGTCAGTTACGATCTTAGCATCAAGTTTGCTCATAGAAAGGATCTGAAGAGCTCGTTTTTTGTTGGCGAGGCCGATGCATTTTTTAGCGTAGCGTAATCCTTGAAAGGAGTGCCAATGGGATGATCGCAGTAAAATAAGCTATTGTGCAATTACAGTTATAACCGCATGCAAATACATTTTTTGAAATGCTAGGATTGTCAAGCCTGCAATTTCGTACATTGTACGAAATATGTACGGTCACATTCTTACAATATATTTGATTTGTCAATACGATGGTTCATGGCTATTAGAGGATCGGATAGGTGACGCTTTAGTCAAGTTATTAATGAATTCTATATTTTTAAACCAAAAAATCTGGAAATCACAAAATATTATTATTATTAATTTGTTGTAGTGCCAAGAAATTAAATTGCAAATTGCCATCTGCACCCTAGTGGTGGCGCTGTTGTCCAGTTTGTTCATTTAAAACATGACAAAATGAAACCATTTTCGCGCCTTCAGAATTTTATCAACTAAAGTCAGATCCAGGCGGAGCTTCCAACTGGGTCATAATTATACCTTTTGGGTATAATTTCGAAGCATGGGTACCAGGGCAACTTAATTTAAAAATATTCTTAAATGGGCACTAGTCAAAAGCAACAAGTTTTTTTTATTTATTTTTTCAAAAAAATATCTTGGTGCCTAAAATCAAATACTTTAAAAAAATGTATGTAGGTAAGTGTGAGTTCATAATTGTAAATAATTTTGCCCATGCCCTGTCAAACAAACATTCATGGAATACATTTATGAACGCAAACGAAGCCGCATGCATGCGGCATTCATGCATTGACAAAAATGAGTTCATAATTGCTTATAATAAGCAAAAGTCCAAAATTACAGATATGAAAATAATTTTCTCAATGACAGCTCGAATAATAAATATTTTGAATATCTTTTAGAATCGTCATCAACCCTTAACAATGTCTAAAAAAAAATGAATCTACAAAGATTTTAGTTCTTGTTCATAAATAATATCATAATATATTAACATTACATTTAACACATTTAAATGCAAAATAAATAAACTTTATTTTAGTAAAAAATAATACAATTTGCAAAAATTTTTCCTACATTTTCCCTCCTGTCATTCTCATACAGCTCGGGAATAAAACAAAAACACATGCCAATTTGACAGCATTTTCTTTTATGAACACAAATGTTGCCGAACTCCTGCAATCATAACACAGTACTTTACAATAATGAACGCGACATATGTCGACAGTAAAGTGGAAAGGTTATGATGCCTAAATTCCTTATCATAACCTTAAAGGAGATAATTCTAAAACGATTCCTGTGTTGGAAAAGTTTATAACTAATACCTTATGTCTTAAACGTTCATCAGTCACGATGGGAAACATTTTTTCTGAAGTTAACGTTCAGCAAAAGCAAATTAGGGAAATAAATGTAAAAACCTGAAGCGCTTTATTACATGCAAAAAGACTTAATTGTTTACCTAATTTTAGAAATGAATTTTTATTTCTTATCTGTTTGAAGTTGATAGTGTAATACACCTATTTAAAGATCAAAGAAGCCTGATTGGGGCGCAACTTCTTGCTCTTCTTTAAATACTACATAATTCGCCGCAAGTTGCGGGCTCATATAAGTTAAACAATTCTCAATTAAAATGATTCAATTAGCAGCCTTTTTGCAATTTAAGTATTACGGTAATGTCAGCTAACAGGTTGACGTTGGACATTTATTATACCAATACCACCTGAAAGCTGAACTACCAAATTCGATGATTTATTTATTTAAGTACTCATAGGAGGAAAGCTGGTATAATTCATATATGTATGTATTTATCTACAACCAATATACCAGATAATCCTTTCATTTACCATAGTTATCCGCTAATCTAATCGATTCTGTAAAATCTTCCTGAAGCCTGATTGTTTGTTAACCTTAACCCAGTAAGGCGAGAGCACATTTGTTCATATCACAACACACATCACGGCTACACAAGCTACAAACTTTAAGAGCCTATATTCGATTATCCTAATTATCCCCTCAAAATTCAACTAGGTATTAACCGGTTGCTGGTGTTCTGCTTTGCGCTGTTCATCCCCGTAAAACCTATTCGCTTTTTGATTGTCCTTTTCCAACAAAATGAACTAAGAAAACAATTGAAAAAGGATTATCGGAAGTAAATACTCAAAATCAAGCAAATATCTCCATTAGACCAACCAACACACCAGCACTCGGCATGTGGCAAACTCCTCGCTGGAATTTGATGGTATCTCCAAATCTGCCCAATCATTGCCAACGAGGGGAAGCAAGTAAAGGAGTCTCGAATCTCAATTCCATTCAAACAGAGGCAGTCGTATACGCTTGTCGATTGTAGCTGAAGATTAAACCTTCCGTTTTGGCTGTGCGGTTACGGGGCATGTGTATGCGTGACGGACGACATATACGCTCTTGGATTTTATTTTTCTTTTCTATAGACGAAGATAGAAATTAGTGAACCAACTACTACTACAGGACTCTGACGTTATCTTCTTGAAACACTACTCTCACGGCTCCATGCTATCCTTCCACATCGAACAATTCAATTTACTGGATTTTTTTCCCACATCAAAAGGATCTCATTTAGGAGGTAATCTATGGGCGCGTGCACCTTATAAAGTTACACCCAATCATTAAGCATTAGAATGGAAACGAGAGATGGATCGAAGGTGGTATGAGGAAGCCACTTCTCCCTTTTTGTGTGTGTTGGCCTCTTTTAATCTGTCTACCGAAACACGTGACTTAACAGATTTCTAATTCATTGCGGATTTTAACTATGAAATATGATTCCAATAGAATGGCAGCAGCAGCAACGGCGGCGGCGGCGTCTACCTATGAATAGTTTCAAACCTTTTTCATATTTCCACCGATAATAGGGTATATTGTGTGTAATTGGAAGTTAAAATATGCATAGGTCGATCTGGAAACTAATAATTAATGGGCGCAGTGGTAAAGGGTTAAAAAACTAATAAATTAACGATAAACATTCTTTTTTTAGGTACAAAATGGATAATTATAATTGAATGGAAATTCGTGTACATATTTCGTTGTCCATTTAAAATCTGGATAGCCACAATGATTATCTCGTTTTTCTTTGATATCACTCTTTTTTTGATTCCAAATTCAGTGGAATGTAATGCAATCAAAGTTTCCTTAAATATACTTTCTATTTAATAAAAAAAAACTTACGTTTCATTAGTTTAAATGTTTAAGTTAACTTTGTAGCCGTTATTTAAAAAGAGATGTTTTTTTTAACTTTTTTGTGGACTTTTTGCATAATTTTGGAAATGCATACTTCTTAAGGGCCCTTAACTCCAGAACGGCTGAACAAAATTACTGAAAACTTAACATTCTGACTTTACATTTTGATGACGAAATACAAATAATTAGATATGTATTTCAGTAAATTTTGAATTTGTACCTATTGCCTGTTCAAGCAACCTTAAAGATGATAGAAGAAAAAGATGTTCTGTCCAATTTTCTCCAAACTTTGAATAAATATATTTGATAATAATGAGAACTTAATAAGAGCAAAAAAGTATTAATTTAAATTTGAAGGTCGCTTTTTGAATGGAAAATTATTTCGGACAATGCTCATTTGAAGAAAGAATTTTAAAAAGGCAAATCTCAAACACCACAGCTTCTACTTTTGTGTTGTTTGAGTTATTTCAATAAAAAAAAACAATTTCAAATGATAATACATCTAATTTTCATTTAGAGTTTTACGGTTTCAGACTGTTTTAAATTTAAGATACTTGTGGCCGCCTTAAGTTTGCCAGACGTCACGCTTTTGGTGGGACAGTCGTCTCTCTTTTTAAGGGGTTGCATTGGTTTATTCAGGGAAAAAAGGTCTATTTTCAACAATTTTTGTTTATATAAAAAATAAAATATTTTATTCAAACTTATTACTCTCTTAAAGATAAACATTTGAAAAACAATTTCTGATATTTTCAAAGGAAAATATTCAAAACTCCGAACTGAAAAAAAAAATCCTTCTTCCAAGTCCTTGTGAATTGTATCTCGAAGACCTGTGTAAAATTTCATCAAGATCGGTTGAGTGGTTTTTGATAACTTTTGACAACAGACTTTGAAAACACAGTTTCGAGAAAAACGCGTTTAACTTTTGGATAACCACAAAAAAAACTCGCGATTCAATTGAGTGCGCACCTTCCCAAGGCTGTATCTCCGAAACTTTTATTCGGAATGACTTGCAAATTTAGGATAATATTCTCGAGATGTTATAGAAATGAATAAGACAATAAAAAAAATCGATTGAATCGAATCGACAGTTGAAACTGTGAAACCCATGTAACCCCTTAAATCTCTTTATGTCGCGTCATTGCTCGGGAAATTGTAAATTGTTTTTTTCGCTCTCAAGTGACGAAAACAAAATAAATCTGTACACATTTTCATTTCAACTTGATGCTCCAAACGTTAACAATCAATTTATTTCAAAAAAAAAGAATAGAAATGTTTAAAAGTGTGTAAAAAAACAGTGGACAATGTACTAGTTTAGGGTAAAAAAGAGGGGCTTAGATCATTGCCTTACTCTTATATTTTCAATACAATACAAAACAGTATGCTCCAGGGTAATAATAATAAGAACATATAGGGTATAGTACACTTCACAAGAGGGGAGACCCTCTAAGCTGTGCCAACTATAGAGCTATCAGTCTCCTAAGCATCGCATATAAGATCTTGTCTGCCGAATTAATATTGTGCAAGCGCCTGAACCCATTTGTTAACGATCTTTTTGAACCCTATCAGTGCGGTTTAAAGTCCGGTAAGGTCACAATTAACCAAATATTTACACTAAGGCAGATCCTTGAGAAAACCCCAGAACTGCAGATCAATACTAATTATCTTTTTATCGATTTTAAAGCACCGTATACCAGCATATATAGAAAGCTCGCTACTGCATGAAGGTCGGTAAAGACCTAACCGACCCCTTTGATGTCAAAAAAGTATTTAAATAAGGCAAGGCGACGCGCTGTCATGTGACTTCTTTAACATCATACTAAGAAGAATTGTATAAAACTTTTACGTCAACAAAAGATGTACGATCTTTCAAAAGTCTATCTGGTCTGACTTCCGCCGACGATATTGATATAATTGAAGAAAGCGACCTGTCACTGGTGCATTTGCAAGTATAGGAGCAGAAGCGGCAAAAATGGGCTTAGCGGGCAAAACGCTCCATCCCGCAGAATCTTGCACCCTACGTATACCTTTGAGGGATTTGTTCGCTCTTTCTTCCAGAGCCCCCTCATGGCGTAATTCACCAGGAATTAGGTTTGGGTATCTATGCTCTGACCTTGAAAGAAGTCACACTGAGAGCACATCATCCAGTGCAGTTTCTTTAATGAATGTGAGAAGAGTAGTGGATCTATATTTGATAGATCCTTAACTTTAACTTTCTGCGGTAAGAATGCGCACCTTTTTACAGACATAAAAATGCCTTTTCTTTCTTTTTTGTTTTCTTTTATCTATACTTCGGGACAAGAGTGCACAAAAGGACTTGCTTTGGTTTTTTGATAAAAACGTATAAAATATTAAAAAAAGGATATAATATTTTATAAAAACAATTAATACGCACTTTTTGTTTGTAGCTGTTGCGACATTTTTAGATTATAAGTCCAAAGTCCAAGGTGTGCACTTTTACCCCAAACGACTCTAACTATCAGAGTGTTTGTTACCTAAACACTTTAAAAACCAAAAATTAATTAAAAATGTTTTAACAAAATATTAAGACGCCTTAAAACAAAACGTTGTTCCTTACGATTAATTCCTTTAAAAAAGACTAAAAAATGTCATAACGAATCTTACCAATTAACCAAGATAAAGTCTTCTTTTGCGCCCACTTTTTGGATGTTAAATTTGAATTAAGACACTACGCCACCGCCACATTTCCTCGGATAATTTTTTCTTAAAATACATCGAATCGAATAACAATATTTTAAAAAATCAAATAATTAAAAAAAGGATGAAGGGAATTTAAACAAAAATTATTTAAAACAAAGCGGCATACTTTGATTTTTGTGCAAAAAAAAAAGATTTAATTTCATATGACGCATTTTTTTTAAGAAAGACCAATAAAAGCTTTGTTTCCACTCTATTGAAAGTAGCTACTGGCCAATATAATAAGTGTTACTCCCTATATCCCTAAATATGACACCAACTTCAGTCTAATTCGGGGAGCATTCCCAGAGTTCCAACGAAAAAAGCTTCACCCCAAATCAAGTTTTACTGCCAAATGTAAGTGTTATACTTCCATTACCCACTGGGGATTTTCCTCAAGGATCTAGTCTCCAACTTGATTTTTACTATTTTTTTATTGATGACAGCACCCTTGTTTGTTCATCCTTTTTTCATAGCCTAGCTTGCTAAAATTCAAAACGAAAACCATATTCTCAGTATGTGTTTTCTCTCAAGTTTATTTTGGCTTCCCGGACATAAAACAAAACAACAAAAAAAAACCCTAAATGAGGACACGAGCATGCAAAAGAGGGTCGAGTGTCTTTCTTTATTTTTACCACCCGCTTCGATTGAATTCGTTTCTTAAATTAATAATAATAATTATTATTGAGGATGTCCCAAGTGGCTAGGGGACAGTAAATTTGTCATTATAACACAGGTACGCTCGTGTGGCTATATTCATCGCTTCCTGATGACATTTTCAAACTCTTCACTGTCATCTGTATAGTGCTCTTTAATTTTCGCTAATCGTCAACGATGTCCTTTAGTACATTGTTCACTTTTTCAATTACAGACACGTTTCTGTGTGGCATAATTGTATAGATGTGTGCATTGTTGAAACCGAGCGATCGACCCTACATAATGTGCAAGGGTCGTTTCCCCCGAGGTTGAAAATTCCGGAAGCCATTTTACACAAATAAACGTGATCCTATTAACTACATAAAATGATAATTTATATGTTTTCAATAAATTTGATGATTGTTCCTTTTTTATGTGTCGTCGTCGTCGTAGTCGTTTCGTTGTCAATGTCGTCGTCATATTGTTCTTTTCATTTGGATTTTCCTTTTTTACTATTTAAGCTAGTTTTCGAATTTTGGAAGTCCAATCCGGTCTGGTTCACGGTTCCCAATCGAATTGCCATGTATTCAATACTTCCGGCTTTGTGCCGAGATTAAATTCCAGACACACGGTCCCATCCCATCACATCCCATCCCGATCGAACCGACCGACCGAGTCTTGGCGGCATGGATGGAGTCAGGAATAACGAAAATAAGAAACTATTCGATACGGTTTTCTATCGGCTTGCGCGTGCGTGCGTTGGTTGACTTTTCAATCGGACATTGTCATCAATAAAAAAAAATGTTGTTGTTGTTATTTGCTTTTTTGTTTAGTTTTCTTCCATATTCCCCTTCTGAATTCATTGTCATTCGTTTGGTCTGGTCTGAGTCCGGTGCAGGATAATCTAGAGACTAATTGTCCGCAGTTACGTTACATTTTGATTGCTGAGTCTAATTAGTTCTAAAAATTTGTTTCTGAAATCAAACTCAGTAAAGGTTAAAGCTCGGTGACGTCTGTTTTTATACATTGTGTTAGCTTGTATTTACTGCTAATTATAACAAATTGAAACGACCGCTTCGCTTGTTGTTGGCTGTCCGTAATGATCCACAGAGTGTTGATTTGGTATTACCGATTGCTCATTAGGTTTGATTATTATTTTTATTAGCTATACGTATGTAGGTAACATAAAACATGGTGGCAACATAGGGATACTGTCTTACGTTAACGTTCTAATTTTTTGTGGGAGTTCCTAACATATATGTGACATCACGTTAATCAGCAGAATTATAATTAAATAAAAAAGAAAACAAATATGTATGTATAATTATAAATACTACTGCTAAGAGGTCATTTCGGTGAAAAAAAAATTGCTCAAATTCAGAAAGTGCACAGAGATTTTGGTACTTTCATAAAACTCGTGGCTTTGATGTACCTTTCACTCAACAGGAATTAATCTTCTTGTCATACTTTATTCTAGGGGTGTATTAATTTTGATACATAGCTTGAAACGCCCCTTAATATTCGTCGTAGACCCCTAAAAGTGTATATTTTTATAATCAGGAGCAAAACCTAAGACTATTTGACGTACGTACGTATCAACTTTTGAGGCCTTTAAATTTATGATCCCAGGGTCCCAAAATGGTTAAGTTTTAAGAAAAATTAAATAAGCCTATTGCCATGTCCACAATTTAGAAAAAACCGTTTTAATGCCGTAAGTGAAGAGATGAAGGTTTAGAACATTAAAAAAAGGCGACACAATTTTGCCATACCTAGGTATATAGTTTTTTACCACGCTTACTTTATATTTCAAACTTGTGAAGGATGGTTGGATGGGGGGGGGGGGAGGGGGGCGCTTATTAAAGGCAGTTTAAAATTCTGTAGAATTATTTTCCTAATAACACATTTGACCACTAAGCGAGAGGTCGCTTTTTCAAATCCCGACCTGTACCACCTGAAAGTTTTTATTCGCTGCCCCACCTCTTGCGAATGTTTGACAAACATCCAAGAGTAAGAACTCTCATGATGTCATGAGAAGCTTCTCAAAAATTAATTGCCGTTCGGAACCGGCATTTGTGTCAAAAAAAAAATATATACTACAAGCACACACAGTGGTTGGAGAAGCTTTGGGACCTGTATGGACCGTTTACGCCCAATATTTATTTATATTTTAATAACACATTTTAAAGTTGAGCCGAAGAAGTTCATAGTCCGGTAGTGATGTAGTAAGGTGGGAGGGTTATAAGCCTCGAAATCATGATCGACAACAATGAAAGGAAGAAAATAAAATTCTTTGAAATTAAAAGGCAATTCTTACATTAAAAGGAATTCCTATCCGTTGTGTACCTTAATAAAAGTTAAAATTTGTTACATTTGGACCTTAAGGCATCAACCAGACAGAGATTGGGAAATAAAGAAAGCATAGCCGCAGCCAATATCGAAAAAGACCCTAAAATGTCGATTCGGCGGCGATCGATGCATAGATTGAGCATCGGCAGAGAGTCAACCCAGTTTATTCTGCTGTTGGACTTTAAATTTCGTCTGTAAAGGATTGTGCTGACGATGTAAGAATTAAAAATCTTCTTTTCAGATGAAGGCCGAGCAGCGGCAATGTCAATGGTTAATGGCATGGCGGCATCATCGGGTCTTATTTCTTAGAGGAATTCGATACCGTTACCGTTAATGTTCTCAGGTATAGAGCGATGTTAACCGACTTTCTGTGGCCAAAGCCCGACAACATCGAATAGACGAGCTGTGGTTCAGAAAAAAATGGGCATACAAGCGGCGCTCATCTCATGCCAGGCAACCATCATTTGGCCGCTGCGATCATACGAATTGACACCACTTTGGCTACGCGAACAGGCCAACAACCTTGGACAAGCTAGAGGCCAACATTCGAGACGCAATCGGAATAACACTGCACTTATTGGACTGAGCCATTCAAAATTGGACCGACCGCTTGAAGTAGCAGTTCCGAGACCGATATGGCCATTTAAATTATTTATTTATTTATTTGTTACAATCGCGTACCTCTTGAGAAGTCCTTTGCAGTCAGCTTCAAGTACTGAGTTCCAGTGTCAAAGAAAACATCGAAAGTGTTGCACATGATGTGCTCGGTTTCATCTGACCGCTACCATAAAACCTTTGGTTTGATAAAGAGTGACGGCAAGCACATGCAGCAAAACAACAGTCTATAAAGCGGCGCTACACAAAACAACTAGAGCGAGGAAAGAGGGAGATTCTGTTTCATGAACATTGTTCGGAAGTTTAACCAAAAACTAAAAATACCGTGTAAAGGAAAATAATTTTCTGCAGATTGCTAAACAGCGAATAAATTCCGTCGACAGACAGAGCGAACCATTCAACATTCACGACGAAAGGCAAGAACTCCTTCCAGCCGACCAAAATTAAGTGAGGTTAACAATACCTATACTAAAAGTCTATGCGCTGTCAAAAAGAAGGGAAACCCTTTGAGGAATCGGCCAGAACGTCAAAATCGACAGCTATAACATTGAGGTAGTAAGGAACTTTGCTTACCACAAATGTCTTCAGAAATCAAACCAAAAATAACGCTTGCCCAAACTACTAAGGAATCTCTATACAAGACTTGATAATCCCAGTCCTATTCTATGGATCTGATGGATGAACTCTTTCTTAAGCAGATGAAGATAGATATTCTGGACCAGACGATTTAACGACCTTCTTTACGAGCTGTACAGAGGCCTCGACCTGTTTAAAAAAAACTGATAATCCCAGTCCTATTCTATGGATCTGATGGATGAACTCTTTCTTAAGCAGATGAAGATAGATATTCTGGACCAGACGATTTAACGACCTACTTTACAAGCTGTACAGAGGCCTCGAGCTGTTTAAAAAAAACTGCACACTGTGCTATTGAGATTGGTGGGACAAATAGAGCGAATGAACACCAACGCTACAGCTCACATAGTGTCAATATGTCACCTACCTATCTTTCTATAATATCCATTTTTTTGTCATGTAGATAGCTGAATATGGTTTACATTCGCCAAAATACAGAAAAAATGCAAACAAAATTATATCGATTGATTATAATTTTAGTTGCTTCAGACGAGAGTGCAACATTTTACGCTCTACACTCTTCATTCTTCACACTATACAATAAAATTAGCAAACATTACAGGTTTGTCCGAAGTCCTAGAAATGTGGTAGGTTGGGTAGGTTTACTTTTATTTCAATTGTGAAAGTGGTGTTAGCTTTTGTAGATATCTTGTTCAATTGTTGCAACAAAACAAGGCAAATCGTAGTTGCAGGATGTTTCCTTCGTTCGACTTCTTCGTCTACTAGCAAAAAACACGCTGTTACCCGAGCACATGAAACAATACCAAACTCCACACCCTGCCGCTATTGTTCTGGTTCTCCTCTTCTATACGACCAAGTGTAATGGAAATGGAATATGCTGCTGCAGCAGACACCCCTCAGCAACACCGTCCACGTCCTAGTCCACCTCCAACTACAGGTCAATTGCAAGCAAGACCTGCTTCCAGACATGGTCACTTTTCGTCGTGTTAAAGGAAATAGTAGGTGGGAAGCCACTATATGGCGAATTTTTTTGTTTGTTTTTTTTTTATGTGTTTATCTTACACACAGGCACATATCAGTTCACTTGTAGTGAGAGCAGAAGAAAACTCATGAAAACAATGTGAGAAGCGAAAAGGAAACCACTAGCAAGTCGCAACTATTTTAATCCAATTGTAGAATGCCAGTTTTTATGTTTGCATTTGTTCATAGTGTCGTTGTCGTTGTCGTTGACGTGACGTTGTTGGTAGCGTGTATGAAGCGCTCCTAGTTTAGTGTGGACGTCAGCGAAGACCGACCAGCAAAAGGCAGTAAAAGTGCATGCGAAGCACATGAAGCTGCACCTAGCCACGACGAAGTTCGTAGAAAAAAAATATAACATGAACTAGTTCACTCTTCCTCTGACTGCTTGATGGGGTGGGGAAAAAGAACGTAAAAGAAGCCCCTTGAGGTTCGACAACACACAGCAAAGGAAAATTGCAAACGGAATGTAATGAAAGATAAATAATTGAAGGAAATTCTATTCGATTCGAGAGGCCATACTTTGGGCAAAAAATAAAAAGGAACACAAGAAAATGACCTCCCCAACAGTGGGTGGCAGCCACGTTGGTGACAGGGGGCTAAGTGCGAATGACGTGAGCAAACATGTAAACGCTTCCGTATATTTAATTTGTAGATACATGACCAAATATGATTCTTGTATGGATATGTGCATTGATTAGGTATACCTACTTCACCTATAGACGAAGAGATGTTATTTTAAAGCTATCGTATGTTTTTTTTCACTTGGTAGCCATGACTTTTCGAAGTACTCAGTGCAATCTGACAAATGTTCAACCTGCCCAACGTCCTTATATAAAAGCTATTTGGTTGGCATAAAAGAACATGAACTAGCACTATGCTCTGTATGAGTTGCAAGTGTCTTATATATGTGCTCTATTTTCAAGTAACCGTTCTACCAATCACAAAGTTTCCTAGACTTGAAATATTTTGTGATGTTTTTTTCAACACACAGCTGCTATTTTTGTTTGATTGATTTTCCTTTTAGGATGCCTGTCCTTTTAAGTCTTTAGCATTTGTTGCTTGGCCGAACCGAATGTTAAAATTGCGTATATTTAATTTATCCCTTTCCCTCCTTTTCTTCCCTGCAACCACCATTCCATCTATCCCAATCCGTTTTTACCTGAGTCAAATTAATGTGTCATATGACCTGCGGATACCTGACGACTTCCGGATAAAATAGCCCTGTCTGTATACTACGGATCTCTGTATTTTCTTTCTGCCCCACTCGTGGGACTCAACATGAACTACAAAATAACATTACACAATGCAAGCCCGATATCTCTTCAAGGCCGAACAGAAGCACGGTGCTGTATACCGAAAAAGTTTCTGCAGTGAGCTAGTGATACTTACGGGAGAAAACTTATCCCTAAATTAAATGGGTCCCTCTTGAAGTGGATGTCTTGGAAAAACGTTCGCTCTCGAGGGCATACTTTAAGGACATGCTTAATGCCTCCAGGATATATATTGTCTACAGAACATCTCCAAGTTGACAGAAATAAACCGACAACGCCTAATGTGGAAGGAACCATTCTGGTTTTCTCCTCTCTTGTGTTTTTTAATGATGCCGTAAAAACTCAGATTGTGATCGTAGTGTTTGACTGTAGCGACATCGATGACGGGATCTGCCTAAGATTCTTTTGCTAAATACGAACATTTTGGCTTGTCGTCATTATTAGAAGAACTAGATACGTAAGTGATGAAGGTTCCTCTGTCTGATTAAAAATGCTTAATGCTAAAATGATGCAGTTAGTCCAGATTGACCTCCAATCCGGCTTCCTTTCTCTAAAGAAAGATAGGATATTGTCTTGAAACAAGAGCTTAGATTGTTAACAATCTATTTCGCGGACTCAGAACTTCAGAACCCATTTTACGTAAAGGCAATCCTATATCTTGCATTTCAGTAAAGTGTAGTCTGAATGTTTTCCGTTGACCATGTGGGATCTTTACTTGCTTAAGACCTAAGACAAAAATCACAACCCTGGTCTCATTATTGTATGCGATCCGAAAGCTCATCATTCTGTATGAAGCAAACGTGTACTGCAGTATGTTTTAGGCAGAAGTAATTGCTTTAAATTATGTCATATATTCACTTAAGGAAAACGGAAACGTGAAAACAGCCAGAGATATTCGTATACCATCTCCAGGGCTCCATTTGAATCTTTGGAATCAGATTGCATAGTCTATGGAAGCCCCAGATAGTCGCAGCTTTCATGGCTATGTGGAAGAAGTTCCATATTCACCTCTGTTTCATATTTGTATTTCAAGACCGGGCCATTTAACTGTGAGGCTGATGCACTCCCCGCCGATTTCGCCCGATAAGGGTTTTCAAGAAGTTACAATCGCCCCATGCAAACTCATTTAAAATTAGACGCAATTGAAAGGTTAAACCTTAGGTGAACCTTTGTCTAGCTGTAATATATATGTGTCACATTATTATATGAAGAAGGCTTAGTGAACTCAAACGATTTCTGCAGAAGCTGTATAGACACACATGCCCTGTTCTCTCTAATAAACAAAATCTCCATTTATTCTACAATATCTTGTCAAATATTGACAGACCTTATTTTTGGCCTAAGTTCGTCGGCCTTATGCTGACTGCCACTTCAACCTTATCTAAATAAACCTGTCACGGACACCTTTTGAGTGATCGGTACATAGAGCTTGCCAAGCACAGTTGAAATCACTTAATCCGCGATTGTTTGCACAGCAAAAACAGCACTTATGTGTAAAATAATTTCCCAAAAATATAATATATTATTTATTTCAGTAAGAAATAACATCAAATCATTAAATTAAAGTAAACTCATTTCTTATGTGGAGAAGTTTGCCACGCAGTCATTGCTCCGCACAACATCAAAGCTGTCTTTAGAACAGGATGTTTATACCCTATCCTAAGGGTATATTAATTTTGACACATAGTTTGTAACACCCCTTAATATTCGTCGTAGACCCATAAAAGTATATATATTTATGATCAGGACCAAATCCTAAGACTATTTAGCAATGTCCGTCCGTCCGTCCGTCCGTCCGTATCAACTTTTGAGGCCTTTAAAGTCATGCTAGGAGGCTGAAATTTGGAGCGTATACTCCCTAGGGTCCCAAAATGGTAAAGTGTTAAAAGTTTTTAAATCCGCCCACTGCCACGCCCACAATTTAAAAAAAACCGTTTTAAGGCTTAAGTTAGAGAGATAAAGTTGTAAAACCTTCACAAGATATGTAGGTACTGCCTACCTTTATAAATTTGTCATATAAAGTTTTTTGCCACGCCTACTTTTTGTGGGCGTTTTTCACTAAAATGCTGTTTTCTTTGAAAATTTTCATAGAAATCGAAAAAAAAATGTTTAACAATATATTTAGCAAATATTTTTTCCAATATATCGCCCATACAAAGTTTTTGGCCACGCCCAATTTTGGGGGCGTTTTTTCAAAAAAAAAATTTTTTTTATATAAATTTCATAGAATGAAATAAAATGCTATCTATCATCTTCCTTATAAATTTTTTCTTTGGGGTACATAGGGATAAGGATAGGATAGGGTATCATACTGTTTGCCCCAAGCGGACTGTAGCCTTTCCTTATTTTTTTTTTAGAGGTATAGGACTTCGAATTGAAGTAAAACACAAGAAAATCATTTTAATATCCATCAATTTGGCTCCATTAGAAGGATAATTTTATGCCATTAATGTTTAAATATGACTTCGGGAATGTGGCCGCCGCGGCTGGTTCGAATAAAGACAAATGTAGAGGTCCAATTTTCAACCACTTTTTCAAGCATTTGGGGCTGTATGTCGACTACAACGCCACGAATGTTGGCTTCAAAGTCCCCTAACGTTCCTGGTTTGTGGGCGAGCGACTTCATATATCCCCAAATAAAATAATCCAATGGTGTCAAATCACACGATCTTGGTGGCCAATTGATAGGTCCATTCCGCGAAATTATGCGCTCATCGAATGTTTCCTTCAATAAATAGATTGCGACGTGCGCTGTGTGGCATGCAGCGCCGTCTTATTGGAACAACATCTCATCCACATTCATGCCATCCAATTCGGGAACAAAATATTCAGTTATCATGGCTCTATATTGGTCTCCATTAACGGTAACTGACTCTCCATTATTTTGGAAGAAGTATGGCCCAATGACTCCACCAGCCCATAGAGCATACCAAACAGTCAGTTTTTGTGGATGTAATGGCGTTTCAAGGGTCTCACGTGGATTCTCTTCAAATGCGGAAATTTTGCTTGTTGAAGTAGCCATTCAACCCAAAATGAGCCTCATCACTGAATAAAATGTTCGCAGTAAACTTCGCGAACTGAACCATTATTTTCGAAATAAATTTGTACGATTTGCGAGCGTTGTTCATTTGTCAACCTGTTCATGATGAAATGGCAAACAAAACTGAACATATTGCCAGATTTGACCACAACATGTCGTAACTACCAGCATTGTTGGTTGTACCTTGCAAACGCATCGAACCATCAAAACTATAATAAATATATTTGTAAAGGTTACAGATTGGCAGATAAAATATTTATTAGGTTCATAACGAACCATAGACATTATTCAATTCCCAGCGGAGAAGGCAGTTTACTCCACTATCAAGATTATCAGCCTCACATTTCTACTTTTTTGCAAGTCATTTGAAGCACACTTCTGGATATTTCCAAAATTTGTTGGCCCCCACTAAACCAACCAATCTCGATAAATAATTTTCCTTAGAATCAATAGTACAGCCTACATACATGTCATTATTTTGACTCAATCTAATTTAAATCGAGAGAACCGTGCAGCAGAAAATAAAAAAACAGAGTGTCGAGATCGGGATGACGAGTTGATTCCATCGTCGTCGTCGTCGTCGTCGTTGGTTCTATTGAATGTATAGCAATAGCACCTCCAGCTCCAACAAAGCTGGTACTCACTCTTTCACACACGCTTGTTGTGTTACTCTATAACATACTGACAATCAATTTCATTTGGCATCTGGAATATCGGGGTCGTCGCAATTAAAAAAATAAAATAAAATGTGGGTGCAGGTAGGCTGAGACAGAGATTTCACCAGTGATGTAGTAATAACTGTTGTGGAGGCTTGGATTCCAAGTCCAACAGCAGCAAACACTGTCACAGCTGGAGTTGATTGACAATCATTGCTTTTATTTTACTTCCCATCGTGTGAATCACACAAACGAATGAATCGATTGAGAGGCACTTGAGACATGGTTTTGATTTGAATTGAAAAAGAAAAAATCAGAAGAAATTATTGTTGACCAATAGAAAAAAAAAACACACGCACACACTATAATTGAAATTTATAGATTATGCAATTAAATAATATAATATTGCTATTTTTTGACATTTCAATTATTTTAATTAATTTGCAGTCAGAGGAGTAAAAAAAAATCTGCAATTGTAAATTGGATTTGTCTGATATTAAAATTGTTTGGAAAAATTCATTATGTAAGAAGTAGCGAGTAATACTACTCGCTACTTCTTCCCTATTTACTATTTCCACAAAATTGTTAATTAGTCTTTTGAATTTAGCTTTTTGTCATATTAGCGTGGCTCATTGATTCCTATGTCCGAGGGAGTCCTAAGTATTTAGAAAAATATAACATAGGAACGAAAAACAAATATTAACTCTGAATATTGAAGAGAGACTGTTTTTGACAACAGAAATCCATTTTTTCAGAGATCGCAGAGAACGGAAGTTTATAGTTTTCTTGAGTCTCAGGATAGTTGGGAGCAAGATAAATTAAATATCTTGCCACATACTTAGTTTAACTTATCGGGCTCCCGATCCGTGGAGAGTTTCTGCCTGTGACTCATCTGTCGATCATCTACGGTTTCTGGCCCGCTGCTTCCAGTTGTACAGACCAAGCGCTCTGGTATCCGCAATGACCTGCGGTATTTCAAACGGAGGTTCGGTCTGCCTTGGCGTCTCGAACCTGGGGCTGGTATTCGAAGATTTTCTTGGCTGTTCATAACCTAATTTTTTAGTCTATTGTGAAACAACCACTTAATAGCAGTCTTGAAGTAATGAGAATGATACACTCTTTGATTGCTTGCATTTTTTAAATCTTCTTAACATCTTCTTATATTCTTTTTGACTCTTAAATGCATTCGACTTATTGAAATCTTTTTGCTGCATTTAAGTATTTAGACTGGTTGAAGCATTTATGCTAAATTGAAGTCTTTTTAGATACAAGAAACCAGACTTTCAAAATCGCCAAATTTCATCATATCTCGAAGGTTTTACTACGAATAGGATTTCCAATTACTCGGTCTGGAAAGTGATTAAAAGACTAGATTAGTAAGACTCTAAGCCTGTTATAAGTCAAGCAGCTGAAGTTTGAAAATTACTCACTTTGTCACCGTACTGAACAATGGTTCCAATCATGAAAATAATAATATGTTTCTCAGGAGGGAGCCCTTAAACTCCTTATGAGTCCAATTTGGAGGAGGAATATAATAATACGGAGTATATTTTATCTGCTGCAAAAATGTGCGTCATCTTAAAAGTTGCCCCTCTAAATCGGGCTTATTCAATAATTTTGTATATTTCCCATCGCCATGTAAAATCTCGGGTTATTATATCCAGCCATTAACCCTTTACTTCATGAATTATGACCCACTCGAAAAAAAAATAAAATTTGTCTGACTTACTTTTTATACACTTTTTAAAGTTATTTTTGAAACATAGGCCCGTTTCGAATTAAAGCTACAAATATGCATGCAACAGAAATCCGTTGGTTCTTAGAGCGGTCTACTTTTACTGTAAATTTAATCAAAAATTAAAAGCCTTATAGGGCGTCGTAGGTTAAGTGCCCTTGAGATATTTATGTTTTTATATAAACCCCTTTAAGGTATGAGGGTACGCCTCAAAAAAAATAAATATCGAACATATATCTAATAATTTTTTCTTTTCGATCAATATACATAGTTTCAAATCAATTTGAGTAAAGGATACTGGTCGGTAATGGTCCATAGGTCATAACCTACAAAATGAATGATAATTAAATCATTTGAAGATATGGTAGGCACAAGAGACTTAGATAGGATGAAGGCGTTGGCTGCCAAATTTTCTAAAAAGATCATAGAATATTTCTGCAAAAAACTAAATGGGCAAACAATTTTTAAGGCAAATGGTTTTTTTACTTACTTACTTATTTACAAATTGGCTTACTTTTGTATCAATAGCGTTATACCCCGAAATACGGAAAATAATTAATTTAGTACAGCGTCAAAGTCAATTTTCATATGGTTAAAAAAGCATCCTGTCCTTACTTCAAATATCAAGAGCTACCATCGAATTTATGACATTCTTCTTTGCGATTCTGGATCTTCTCTAAAATATCAAGAGCTACCATCGAATTTATGACATTCTTCTTTGCTATGCTGGATCTTCGCTGACCTAAACTTACTTAAAGGAAAGAAGCATTTTAAATATTCCAAATGCGCAACGAATAGATTCAATGCAGAATGTAATTGCTGATTCCATAATAATCTTAAATATTGCCGTCTATTTCGTTAGAAATTTGTGTTTGTCTTGGAGCAAGTCTGGGTTTTTTTCAGTTCTAAACCGGGCTCTGTACTAAATAGTATTCTTTTAATTAAGTTTTTTTTAGTTTTTAAAGCTGAATTATGTTGTTGATGTATCCTCAAGGGGCTAGTATATATATTTATGTATATTCTGTAACTTCACTCACAGGCGTAATTAACAGCACGCCAAGTTGAGGCTCTGACAGCGGAATGAGAATAGAGTCCCTTGGAATATTCCTTGAACTCCATAAAACTACCCGCTTATTGATCTTACGCCATCAAAACCTTAACTAGAAGATTAAGTGCAGTAAATTCATGAAGTTTCAATAAAATCGATTTAGTTTTTCGACAATCTTATTTTACGAAAATGTTCTACATGAATGAATGTAGACATCTGACGCACATTGAGGTTTATTTCAATTCATGCAATAGGTATATGATGTATTATCTTCCCATATTGATTAGTGCGACATATTTTAACCTTATTATACATTGAAGCCTCTTAAGTCCATCCCTTTTCTACGCCCCGAGATGTTGCTCCAAGAAAAGCCGTCTAAACATTAATTTTATTAACAACCAAATTTGTTTGTTTAAAATGATTTTCAGTCGCCTTTAGATTTCTTTCTTATGCCTCAAATCAATTAAAATCGCGACCTTGACGTCTGAACTAAGAAATTATTTTTATGTCAAACAATTTTGGTAAACCAAAATGGCGATAAACCATTATTGTTCGAAACTTGACGAATCTTTTTCTGGAAAACAATGGACTTTTGCAAACTAGAATTAGTCGAAAAAACGCTTTCAAATTTTTTTCAGAAGGATCTGGTGCAGTTTTAGAATTTTAAAAAAACAAGAAATTGAAATTTCTACAAACGTCGTCAAATATTCAAAAAATTTCGATTGTGCTTTGTTACTAATCCTTACAACAAAAGATTTTGGGAATAGTTTATATTTATTGAGGACAAAATTCGAAAATTCCAGAATTAATGTAGAACAAACGCACAAAAAGTATGAGGGCAAGTTGACAGCAGCTGAGATAAAGACGCTTCGCATGACAGCAGGAGTAACAAAAGAACCCATCTCGAAAAAATTGGAGCACGACCGACTTAGTTGGTATTGTCATGTTCAAAGTAGGGATCCTACGAACCCCGTTAAAAAGGCAACGGCAATCAACGTTCCCTTACAATCGCGTAAGAGAGGCAGGCCTAAAAGCTCCTGGATCACAAAAAATTGGGATTATTGCAGATATCTTTTGAGTTCGAACCGGCGAACCCCACAGGCGGACCAGTACGAATGTAGTGATGTGGGAGGGTTATGATCACTGAAATCCTGATCATAATCTCGTCATTAAATGGAGAGAAGAATGTAGAGCAAACGCACAATGGCAAACATACCGAGCAGCATTATCTGAAAAGTAAAAGTTTTGAAATAATAATAACAATTTTCGATGTTCGTTTCATATAATTTTTTTTTTCTGTTTATTTGCCTTTATACAATTATTTAGGTTTTCTTGTTGTTTTTTTTTTTCATCTTTTTAATAAATCTAAACTAATAAAACAAAAAAAAAATTCAAATTAATAAAATTAAAGTGTTTTACAAACAATTGTTAATATATATAATTTTTGTTTTTAATGTACTTATTTACTTTAAATAATATTTTACTTAAGCTATTCAATTATTCTACTATATTTTATATATATATATATTTTTGCAGTTTAATTTTTTTGTTTTTATTTTATTTTGTTGTTCTTGGTTTGTTTAATTTTTTCTTGTTTTAATTTTAATAATAATATTTGTATATATAGACTCAATTTTATGATACAAAAAAGATATGATGATGTGAGAGTTTGATTTTTGTTTAAATCTTAATTAAATTATTTACTAATGTTTAAACATAAACAAGAGAGAAAAATATGCTTGATTCGCTTGTTTTGACTTTGATTTTGTTTTTTTGTTTGTTTTTTTTTGTTTTTTGCTGTTCATTTCAAGGTACATATTCATGGGTATGAGAATGAAACAATTGTCTGGCCGTTGTTTTTTCTGCTTTAATTTAAAATGTACATACATATTTACAGTAATTTCTACACAAGACATAATATCGGCTGAATTAAATCCAAATCTAGCAGGATTTGCATGTCTTATGTTTAATATTAATATTTTTTTTTTTTTGTTTTAAATATTTAGAACTTATCACTTATGAATTTCGTTGATTCAGGCTGCGTGTAGAGCATGAGCGATTGCCTATGCCTACAACGCAATCTATCTTGGGGTTTTAGGATATGTGGTTTCGAGGGCCTGGCAATTATCACCACCAATCCGGTCAAGGGCCATGTTGCCCGCCGCCGACTGTAGGATGTCCTACACCATATTAACGTACTTGTCCTGGGGCGACATATAGTCCAGGCCGTTCTGTGAGAAGGCTTGCGCCGACATCGAACCTGTGAACGAGGAGCTCGGTGAGAGCCCAAAGTTCGAGGCACTATAGCCGGAGTGGCCCATATTGTAGTTGACTTGGTTTTGATTGCTAAAGTATTCCATCTGTGAGTAGTAGCTGGGCGTCTGGTAGTTGTTGGGATACTGGTTGTACTGATTGTGCCAAAAGTTGTATGAATCGTGGTTCGACATGTAGGCAGAGTGAGCGGCAGCTGAGTGATGAGCCGATTGAGCGGATTGCGCTGCAGCGGCTGCGTGTGCTGCTGCGGCACTCTGTGGCGACATGGGTGTGATTGGCGGGGATGGTGTCGTTATGCTCGAGCTGGAGTCCATTGGTGTGATATTGCCGCCGGGTTGCACAAGTCTTGGGTTTGTGCTAGCACCATAGAGGCTAGCGTGGTGACTCCCGGGTCCAATGTCCCCCCCGGAGGCGTCTTTCATTGATTCGTAGGCAGAACGAAGAGACTCGCCATTGGAAGCTCCCGACGATGGGTAACCACCGCCCATGTGCTCTTTCTTACAAACAATACTGACAGGGCTTACAGAAGTGGCGGGTGTTGGAAGAATGGGTGACGAATTGTGACCTCCACTGGCAAGGTTTAGCGAATTGCCACCGGAATTTGAGGAATTACCGCCCATGCCTCCAGCGGAATGATGCGAAGAAAGGGAATGCGAGTTTAAAAAGGAACTGTGATGTGACTTGATCGACTGGCCAGCGGAGGCAGCCGAAGGCGTTGAATTCGACGAGGATTTATTATTATTATTGTTGTTGTTGTTTCCATTGTTATTGCTGGACTTGGCTGGAGTGCCAGAAGAGTTCGTTGAATTGTTATTGCCACTGCTGCCGGAATTGTTTTGATTATTAGCGTTGCCGCCGTTATTATTGCTATTTGAGGAGTTGCGACTCGTTCCGGAATTTCCGGATCCCACGCCACTATTGCCCTTCGAACTGTTCAAAGAGTTCGATTGCTGTTGCTGCTGCAATTGTTGGCGGCACTTGGCACGACGGTTCTTAAACCAAACCTGAAAGCAAAAGAAAAAAAACACAAAATTAGTTTACACAACTCGTCAAGTGTACGAATTCAATTAAAGCAATCGCACAAAAATAACAAACAACTTCATCATCACTAGTGTTTATACAGCCCACCCTTGAGGGGTCTCAAGTCTCGAAGTCATCCCCCACAAGAAAACAATCCACAAAGTGCCGTAGTTTGACGATAATGCTTCTTGTTGTTTGCTTCTGCCTTGGTTTCGGTTTTCCTGGGGGAGTTTCAATTTCGGGGGCGTATGGTGCTAATGGATGCAAAAACCATCGTCGCTCACTTACAACACACAAACGCATACACAACAATAACTCAAATACAATGACTGTATATACAGTGACTACCCATTGAAGGGTGCGTGCGTGCTTTCGAGCGTTTTATTGAATTTTAAAATCATTGCCAGAAAAGAGCATTAAACAAGGCGTATCGAATTTCATTATGATTTGCGCCCTCACTGATTGGGGATGCGGTATTTCTTTTCTTTTTTTTTAAATTGGTCTTTGAGGATCTTCGAGAAGGTGACAGCAGGACATTGTTCTGAACTCCTTTGATAAGTCAACTGTTTGATGATTTGATTGGTTTTATATTAAAATAATGAAATTTTAAATTTTTGCTTTTGATCAGCAGAAATAAATTTTTAAACTTTGTCGGTAGAAATAAAACAAAAAAAAACCAAATCCTTAACAAATTAGTTACGAATGAAAAGATGTTGCCACCACATGAATAGTAAAAAAAAAAAATCAAACTAGGTATGAAGGGTGCGTACAAACAAACATCCTTCTGCGTCTACCAATTGACAATAAAACCTTTCAGCAGCAGATCTCGTACCCCAGATATCTAGGTACTTTGTATCCTTTTGTGCAACCCCTGCTCAGATTTTATTTGCCATGTATAAACAATGATACAAATTTTATATCATGTGGGAAATTTATCACCAAAAACATCTGTGTGCAGGAAGGAACCCGATGACAAAATAAACTTTGAGATTGGACAATATTCTCTATCGCTCGTTCGGTCATTAATAAAAATTTTACCAAACCATACAATAACCAAGAAGGATAGCATGGCATGGCGGGGCCATGGAAATGGAATATGACAAAAAATAAAATGAAACGAAAAAAAAACCCGAAGAGAGGAATACAAAAATCCATGTTACTAGCGCGATTTTGCGAAGGCATTCATTCGAATAACCACAGTTATTTACTTTGGGAAATTGCTTCCGTCAATGCTTCCCCTTGCCCACACCAACGTATTTAAGGATCATAATCACTTAGGCGTGATAGGAATTTACCACCGTCGACATGAAAAAGTTATGAATTTATATTTGCCACAACCCTCTGCGCATTTGCCTTGCCACACAGAGAGCAGAGCATTGGCAACAAAAGTATCCATTTTCAACCCTCACATACCTACTTCTTCTCATGCTGCTCGTTATGGATATGACACCCGCGTCTTATCGTGATACGCAAACACAACTTATAAAAGGTCGTAAATTAATAGAATTGATTTCATTCGGTGCTAATTAGTTTCTGCAGTAAATTGTAGTAGAATATTTATAGCGATCGTGGAGAGTAGTTGCGGATGACACTTGCAATTAATACTAAATTAATGTATTAGTTAAGAATCTTTCTTATCCTGTTATGTCTCAATTGCAAAACTAAAATATTTACTTTGTGAAGATAGTTTTTGACATTTTTTTTATTGGAAACCTATTGTGAACAGTGGCAGCATTAACGATGAATTACGTTTTTGGAACCGAAATCAAAATACATAAGAAAACTGCTTATACTTTATGGGTGCAGTGACTTTGCGGTTAAGTGCGTTGGACTACTAAGCGTGCGGTCGCTGGTTTAAATCCCGCCACGTACCTGTGAAATTCTGACAAACATTCAAGAGTTAGAACTGTCATGAGAAGCTTTTCAAAAATAAAATCGTCGTTCGGAATCAATGAGAAATAAATAGTTTATATTACTTATTACACTACTATACCCTAGATCTTTGGCTTTAACAAATTCATCAACTTGAATGAATACACTTTTTTGTGAATTTAAAATAAGATCAAGAAATCGTAGTATGTGAAGCAGTTGGGAATAGGTACAAAACTAACATTTCAATTTCCTAAAGGCTTCTTTAGAATTTTTGTAAAGTTTTTATCAAAGGCAAATACTTTACCAACGCTTTAAAGAGTTATAATATTTAGTGAAACGGTAGATAATAAAAAACTTAATGCCGAGCAAAATCTTGTAACATTTCTGCAAACAATAAACACTATGACAGTTAGAACTTATTGACAGAATGGAAATACAAATTGCCTCATATTTTTTAGTTTTATTGAAGTTATGAGAGGAAAAATAAAATGCAATCGTGATCGCAAAATATTTCGTAGCTGCAGAAGCTAAAGGCCCCAGTAATAGAAAGATAGACTCTGTAGCTCTAGTCTTAAAGATCAAAAGTTTAACCGAAGTTTTATAGCAAACATTTTTTTTTTTTTGAAACTAAAACCATGAAAGTTATCCAAATTGAAATTCTAGTAATTTTAGTAACAAGTCATAATCGCCTTAGTACAGTTTTCGTATTTTTAAAACACGACATAAATAGTTATGTTATGTCGATGCGGTTATGCGTTGTGGGTACATATATTTCTTATAGCTCGAATCAGAAATGTTTCTCGATCTTAAGAGTCGCTAGAGTTGAACAACTCTGACTTTGCATCTACCGACGGCATTTCACTAGAAGGTATTGTAATAAAAAATTCTGTTATTCTCTGTTCTGCCTTCCGTACTGCATTATGTCAACTAAATCAACTCAAAAAATTATTAAAAGAAGCTTATCTGAGTTAATCCAAGTTAGGTACTCATTACCCACAGAAGAATCAATTTAAATCAACAGCTTGAATCAAATTCAGTCATCTGACCTTGATCAATTCAATTTTTTTTATACATAATACGATCCAAAAATGAAAGTAGAATTATTTAATAAATGATCCATGTGTTGCAAAAAGAATGTGTGCCTACAGCACTAAGCACAATCGATAAGCTCTAGCACAAATAATTATGGATAGACAGACAAAAAAAAGAAAGAAATATGACTTTTGTGCAGACTATTTTTTCTTTTTCTTTTTAGTGATAACCGAGGGTGACAATTGCATGTATAAAGGTGTCATCTTTCAAGTTTTTCCGTGTTTGCTTTGGCTTCTATCGATTGTCATCGAACACTCTCACTTAACCGTGGTATGCAATGCAATGGATTGCCTAAAGGACGATTTTCTTTGTGTTTTTTTTTTTCTCTTCAAAACACCGAAGGCACCACAGTAGTAGTGACGGCTGTGTTTAAAGAAATCATTATCGACAATAACTGTCAACTGACAAGCGATTGTTTGACAATTCAATTGAACACGCTCATACAAGCAGCAAGGGATGAATGAAATTACAGGAAAGGCACATCCTCTAACCATTGTTGCACTTTTGTTTGTACGCATCAAGAAAAGGGCATGAAACATATTTTGCATGATACCAACCACCTAACCAAACATTGACCCGATATAACATAACAACGATTTTTCGACAGATTTTATTTCTTTTGTTATGTGAGGTAAAAACAAACAACATTTTCCCTTCTCATTTCTTCATTTTTAGACGCATATTTTCATATATTCGTTAACCAGAACGTTTAACAACCCTCAAAGTGTCATATGAAAATAATTGGGACAAAAGATGGATGGTTTTTGAAACCGGGAACACATCTATTAGCCGAAAGGATGGATGCATGCACCCAAATTAAGATACATTACGCAAAATTGTTTGCATTAAGGATTTCTGGATTTCTGGATTTCTCGATTTCCATTTCAGTGACACACATATGTGAATGATAAAGTTTTTACTTCGAAAGTTAGTCGGAAAAACAAACAAGGGTGACAAGAAACATTTAAACAAAATTTATGACTGAAGCCGTTGACAATGTGATGTGATGATTTTGATAATTTTATGTGCGCATAACCGTTGTCGTTTCGTTTCAAAGCATTCGATTGATTAAAAGATAAACTTACCTGTACTCTAGATTCGGGCAGATTAATTTTCAAAGCAACTTCTTCTCGCATAAAAATATCCGGATACCGTGTTTTGCCAAAAAGTGCTTCCAGGACATCTAGTTGGGCTCGGGTGAAAGTTGTACGCTCACGACGTTGTTTGCGGGTGTTGACGCCTGTAATTCGATAAAATAAAAACAATATGATTAGTATTTTCGGTAAAGGGTGGGAACTCCTAGCTGATATTGTTGCGATTTGTAAAGATTTCTGCATAAATAAAAAAAGAGAATCTTAGAATCAAGAATTTTCAATTCGCTTAAAGCAGGCTTAAATTCTCTTTACATTTTTCTGGAAAGATAAACAAAAGTGACGTGAAGATAAGGAACAAAGTTAAACAATATATAATAATATAATACTTCTGCAGAGGAGAAACAAGACACCAAATTCGATCCTTTTAGTTAAAACAAAATTATAAAGAAGATAAGTTTTAGCATTCTATATTTGCCGACCCATAACTGGAAAGTCGCTAAGCTGAATTAGAATTGTCTTTATCAAACGTATGAATCAATCATTCCATTGACGAATACTAAAGGTGCAGTAAGCTATGAATGGGATAAAATTACCCCTAGGGTTAATAAAAAGGAGGCGCCTCACAATTTTCAGAACCTGAAGATTCAGTCCTTACAATATTAGTTCCCTTTGCAACTTTAGGTAACATTAACTGCAGATATCGAGGCCAACATTAGCATCCACTGCTTCCATTGCTGACAGCCCGTCTTACATAGAGATAGAGGACTGTTTAAAAAAGGTACGTATGAGTGAGGCTTCTCGGCTCGTCTCCTGACTGTATTTCTTCTTATTATTTTCAGCGATCGCGATGTAAGATCACAGCTAAGCTAAGTCAAAGGCAAACGTGGACTAGCCCATAATTAAATGGGATTCTGTCTATCTTGTAAACCTGAAGAGATTAATCGACGAAGCGTAGAAATAAAAAACTATGCGATTGAAATACTCATAAGTATGGGACAGTTCTGACATCAATGAACATTGTTTTGTAAAATAAGCCTAGTGGACCTGAAGTCTAAGACACGTCTCTAGTATACTATTCCATCAATCAGAATATTTCAAACTGAAAGGTTGCAGTTGAACTACCGCCATTGCATTCAATTTAGTCTCGAAGAACAACATCCTCGCCAATTAGCTTTTAGGAAACGTCTGAAGAAAAATAACTAGCTCAAGTATAGGAAGAAATCGAGGGACGGCAAAAACTCTGAGCATAAAAGTCTCCCTTGTAGCACAGGCGAGCTTGAACGCAAAGTCAAGGAAGTATGTAAACCGACAGACGTAAGAAGAAGCCACAATCTTTTGGGACAAAACCCCTTTATACTGTTCTTCCTTCTTGTAAAGGTTCCACCTTGATCTGAGTCTTAGCTTTGATAGAAAGCTAAGTTGGGAGCCCAGCATACAAGGAAGAGTTAGAAAAGCATACGTAGCAGCATTGGAAGCAAATGGCGTCTTTTTAGCTGTTATTACACATTTGTTATATACTTAAGTATAGTTTGCTGAGTTGATGTACTCAATGTTGGACACATACCTACATCCTTTAAAGACTTGCTTTGCTGTGATGTGACTTTATTTATTTGTTCGTTCGAACAAAGTTGTCCATTTTTATGACAAATTTTCGTGCGTAAAATTTATTACATTTTAAATTTTAATTCAGCACGATCCCTATTATTTCTGCCATTGCGAATTATTTAAAATTAATTGCATTCTCGATCTCTGTTTCGGGCTATAAATTCAGAGTGTTCAAGGCGCTCTCCCATCGTACCATATATATTATAAATAAATCATAATGTAATGTCCTGTGAACGTATTGATACAAATTCCCCACAGCAACAACTACCAAGCCATGCCATACCCTCAAAACCTACAAAAATCTATAAATAATAAAAATAACGAAGGTAGTGGGCCAAGTCTATGCCACCGACCAAAGTTTGCCAACAGTGCAGAAAGAAACCTGCAAAAAGAAGATAAGCTGCTTATGTTGGGGCGGAGGTTGTAAATGAAAATTCAATGGAAGGGGTTCCCTCTCTACACAGTCATCAGAGCATCATCAGAGCACGAAAGCCACCCTGTTCTGATTAAAGTTACATTACATTTTAGATTTACTTTCCCTTTAAAGGGAACCACCACACGTAGGTTTACTTTCCGGTTTTGGTTGTGACAAAAAAGAAATCTCCAAACTTAATTTCGCAGACATAATAATAATTGTTCAACTTTTCAGACGGTTGTTCTTCCTTGTTAGAAGTTTCTTATGGTTCCACAAAGACGTCAAAATAAACGAAATCTCGACATACAACAAACGAAAGAAGAAGAAAAGTATTTCTGTAGTTGGTTGGTAGGGATATGTATGTTTGTACATGAAAATCCCAAAAGGAGGAAAACTCTTCAAGCGACTAGGACTATTTTCAACCCCAAACCAGAAGGCAAACCTATTGCTATTGGAAGCACATCCCTTGTACCAACCTCCTTACAATTGGTTGGCTGGCTGAATACACCCATCATACCATTCATTCATACACTCCATTTCAACCCTTGTCGTTTCAAAAAAAAAAAAAAAAAAAGACCCTCGACTTTTCAAAGCAACGGCTGCCTATATTCCAACCAACCCTCCCCAGGAACATAACACTCACAAACTGAAACAACTGGCTTAAATACATTCCTTTCGCTATGTTCTATGGTCTATGTGCTACCCCTTTGCGTTGCGTTGTGTTGTGTTGATCGTCGTCTATTAGGTATATAGGGAGGAACATAGAATTCTCTCCGCTGCTGTTCTATTGCTATTCATAAAACCCACTTACCCATTTCGGGACTTAAGCTTCTCTATTCATAAACGAAACGTATCAAAGTAGGCATTTTTTTTTTATAATGTAATTTTCAATTCGATTCTTTGTTTGATGAAACGCGAACATAGAGGGAAACTGAAACTCAAACTCAGTGTCTATGGAAGAGGTAGAAATGTAGGGTGCCACTGGTTTTTATATACTTTTATTATTTAGGGGATAGAGTATGGCGTGCCTAAAATACTGTCCTGACTATGTAAACGAGCGCAAGAAACAAAAAGTCACTTCCAAAATGGGAAATGTCCAAAAAATGGATTTACGTTTAAAAAAAAACATCTGCAGAGGCAATTTATAAAAAAAGTATAAAACGTTATATACATACATAATAATAATAAAAAAAAAAGTGTCATGCAGCGGGTATCATAATGGAATTAATTAAAAAAAAATTCAAAAATTTATAACTGCGAAGAGGTTACTGCAGTTAAATTAAAATTATTAGGACTGGTTTTCATGAAACTTTGTGGATAGTGCATTCAAATTATATATAGGGAGGCATATTCTCGTTTCAAATTGCTTTCAGACACAAAACATTGTAATGTCGCTAGATCTGAATATTACAGCACTGCCAATGAGGAAAAGAGAAAAGACTTTTTAAGCACAAACACAGAGATGCGTTCGAGATAGTTTTCTGCAGTATGTTTTGGCAAGGAAAATAGTTCTTTCACCAGCATTTTTGGGAAAAGAAATATTCACATTTCAGTCCGCTTTATTTTTCATTTCATCATCAAAATTACTATTACATACAAAAATACTAACACAACAACAATGGGAAATGTTATATCAACGGAAAATCACGAATTTTATTTGAAAATCCAATCTTTCAATATGGATATTGCAAAATGTGTGTCTGCTTTAACAACCCAATGATTGCAGGCAAGCAGGTTTTGACAAGGTTTTAAAAACTGTGAAATGAATGAAAAAATTTGCGTGTTCATCAAGGCCAAGGACCGCCGGCATCTCTTCTCAAAAATTGCAGTGTAAAAAACTAATAAAAAACTTCTGAAAATTACATCAAAAATGGTTTAACTAAGGTCGAAGTCCATGGTGAATCAAAGCTGCAATTTGTTTTGGTTTTGTGTGCATTGAAACCAAAACAAATTGGATCGTTATTCGATAAGCCAAACCAAGTGATGCCTATTTCAGCTGTAGTCTAACCTCAAAATAGTTTGGAAAATCAAAAATTAGCAAATACGATTGTTAAGCCAATCTAGCTTGATTTCAACACAACTAATTCGCGAATTGACAATATGTCAGATGATTTTCAGAGTCAGCTAATCGAAGCAGTCACCATATTTTGCTTTGCTGTGTGATAAGTGTGATAAGTGCCAGATGCAAGTCTCCGGCGATTTTCATGGATACCTAAAGCTCTATGATTGGCTGTCGAACTGGTGTATCACCGCTGGACAAGTAAATAAAACCCAGACATTGTGACAACTCCTTGCGCAATTCACCGACAAGAACTAGAATCAAAAACTGTACCAGCAGTAAAACATGGGAACGAGCAATTGTATTGGCCCATTCAGATTGGATCGTATGCGAATCATGAAATCTTACCTAATCACACCAAAGATGGTTGGAAATCAAAAGGAAATACGTGTGCACGCTCAAGTTGAAAAAGAAAGTTTAAATGTTTTTGCTGGAAATAGAAAAAACAATGGATTCAGTAAATATTTTCATTTTTGAAGACAAATTTTGCGTATTCCCTCTGCAAAATTTAATTATGGATCGAAAATATTGAAATCAAAAACCTTGGCATGCTATGTAGAATACGTCTCTGCATACCTTTCCTTAGCACTTTTCTATATCCTAAATCAAAAAAGAATCATAAGACTCGACCCATTCGTTCACTTTATTTAAATTTATTTAGAAAATCCAAATGTTTCACAGTAATTCCATGGAGCATGAAGTTAATCTTCCTGCTGTTCTCAAGCAACTTTCCAAATGAGTTTATAGTTGAAAAATTGTAAAGTTTAATAATTGCAAATTATAAGTAATATCATAAGTCTAACAAAATTGAAACAGTAAAATGGGAGACGATTTCCAATATTACAGCGTCATGCACATTGCCTAACATTTTCTACCATTCTGAATGTTTCTTCGTTATTGTATTCATTTAATAGTTTTCCAACAATGAATATGATTTTTTGAGGTTAAAATACAATTTGCCAGTAATAGTGAAAAATTTGAAAATATGATTTGATATGTTTGTGGTAATCCACTGATGGAAAACATCATTAACATTTTACAGCACGCTCTATTGCGGGCATTTAAATAAATTAATAAATTGCGGCAACTCTATTTCGAACCGAACCATCAGTAAGTGCTTACTCAGACCCCCAAGATTTAATTGCTATGTACAGCAAAAGTAATGGAAACCCAGTTTCAATTAAAGAAAGTCAATCCAGCAATTTAAAACAATGATTAATCATTATTCATATTATTAGCATGTGAATATGTCACCATCAGCTTGGATTTTTAAAAGTGTCTACAAATCACCCACCAGGTAGGTCACTCTGAATATTTTCTGGCATACAAGTTTGTTTTGCTGTTTTTTTTTTTTTTTTTTTTGGCAGCATACAATCATACATCAAAACACGAATGACTTATTATTATCTCAGCTGGATGACGATGACGGCAACGGCCACAGGAATATTTATTGTGGCACTGCAAAATGCGAAAATGCGAAATTGAAGGCCGCCAGCAAAGATAAAACTAATGTAGGTACCACTTGTTTCAGAATTTCATTCAATTTTATCTTTTACTTCATATTTTTTTTATTATTACAAATGAGTATGTACGTACTTAATATAGAGTTCATTTTTATTTTTTATTTTTTTAATTTTTTGTTTGGTATTTTATTCCGCGTTCGTTTTGTTCAATTCCGTTCTTTGTCAATTACCTACATTTAGCTCAGATTCTACCTATACACTGTAGGTTGGTTGGTAGTCATTTAAAAACCAGACAACTGCATTGGATATGAACGGAGGTACTGTTGGATCTCTTGGGTGCTTCTCTGTAATGTATAGCGCTGGGTTCATTATTCATTATGTCAAAGAAATATTGATAATGATGCAATCATATATGATTTGACATTAAAAAGCACCGTGACAACAAAAACAACAACAACAACAACGACAGCAACAACGATCAGAAGAAGAAGAAAAAAAAAAAATACTTTACGGAAAACAGCAAAGAAAAATGGATACTGAAGATGGAAGTAGGTACCCACTTGCGTTGTTCAGTGTCATTTTATGCTAATTGAATTATCAAGACATCTTGTATAGGACTTTACGCAAATTTAATAAATAAAAAATAATAATAATAACACGGAGGAAAGATACGATACGATTGCTGCCTCTTGAGTAACATGATTTGCAATAATTTGATCATGTATCGGGTTATCTTGAAAGGTACTCTCAGTTTAGCAAGATTTACTGTAAATTAAATCTGTAGAAGATCAATTACACAAATAAAAAACCCAAAGTAACTGAGAAGAAAAACGACTCGAGCGATTTGAAGAGGTAGGTATATATGTACATACGAGTAGTTTGACTTTTGATGTAATTTGACATTGATAACTTGAACAGCACTTGCAACTTCTTTCCCTGAATTAGTAGCTACGTTTTCACATTCACATTCACTTGAACTGGTTCATCTAGTACATTTTGGTTTGCGTTGAATGTTGGCACACATTTTGAAACGAGTGACACCTTGAGTACAACTATTTTGGTCTGTCACTGTCAGTGTGAAGTTGTCAGTTGATTTTTTTTTTCATAAATATTTAGTTTTGCATCTAGACATTGTATGTGACGGTGACATGAGTGGAAAGTCAAAGTAAAAAATGCTAATTTTCATTAACTTATTTCATGGATATGTACCTACATTGACTGATAGTGATATGAGAGAATAATATTTTTAAAACAACACAAGCGACGACTCCATTCTTCTTTTGCATGGAAACATATTTATTCCAACCCGTCGAAACAAGTTTTAATTCTGGATAAATTAACGAAAACAAAAGGCGCGTCTTGGCTGGCATCTCAGCTTCGTCGAAATTGGGGTTTAAACATTATATGAGTTATAATGGAATGGACAACCAGTCTATTCCAAATTTATTAATTTAATATATTTTATTAAATATGTAGTAAGAAAAATATATAATTAACGACGCGTATACATATACCAGAATTTTGGGCCATATCTAGCTCATATTTAGTTCCTCTGTATCATGTACAGAAATCTACCCACTTATTGCAGATTTGCGGTTGGCGCTTTCGTTATTTGAGAGTCAATAATAATTTAAATTTTAAGTCGTTTCTAGTAGTCCTAGCCATGTTTCAAGCTTTTAGCGTGTATTTTATTCAGCTAGTTGACTATGTGGCTGATATTAGTCGTGGCCAGCGTGCCGTGATAGAGGCTTTGAAATGTGTTAAAAAACAGGCGAAGCTAATTGGGCATTGATAAGTAATTGAAAAAAATTGCTACAAACCAAAAGTCTAGACCAAAACGCCACCGATAAAAGCAACTTTGAAGTAATTAGGGAGTTCAACTTTGTAGGAGCATCAACTCCAGTACATATATACTCTACGGCTTTTAGTGCGAACGCACCCTAGCTACTACTAGTTCCTGCAAGATTGGAACAAAATTGCAAAATTCCGGAAATGCTCTTTCATTTTTTGTATCCTTCTCTTTTCTAACTTGGTCTTAAGCTGTAATTCAGCGGAAGACTAAGTAAGTTTAATGTATTTAACAAGGTTTTGCAACTTGTCCAACCAATCGTCGTAGAAACGACCGAACCTGAGTTTTAAAGACGGATATCGGATTCAAGACCGCTTGGACTGGATAACTAGAAGCAGATGGCCAATATGCCGTCGCAACGACTCTTTACGGGTAGGAGCCCCTTAAGTAAGTATTAATAAAGAGCCTACAAAAATATTTATATAAATCTATGACAAATCGCAACAATTTCGTTATCACAAAAAACATTATTAAATATTATACAAAAATTTGGAATATTTACCCCACATACCTTGGGAGAACCCAACAGCTTCTAAACCGTGAGGTAACCCAAAGGGTCCAAGTGATGGCATTGGCATGCCAGGCGGTAACGGTCCATGTGGTACAGAATGATGCGGATGTGGCCCACCATAACTGTGCGGATGGGGTCCCAAGTCTCCGGATTTTAAAAAGCCCGCTGCCATGAGGGCTTCTGTTGAGTGCAGCGCCACTGTGAATGAGTTTATTTTCCTAGCGTTTCTGTAAATAAACAAGAAATATGACAAAAATTAGTTTCCAATTACAAAATATACACACATAACAAAGAAATAGTGCACGTTATTATGTTTGACGCCCCTTTTCAAAAAAAAAAAAAAAAAATTGACAGATGTATGTTACTAATTTATACTGAATAGGTCGTCCTATCGGCTTGCCTACCTACCTATCTACCCATCTATCTTCCTACCTACTTAATGTAAGTGTGCAACTCATTCAAACGTGAAATCATTTTCTGTCTAACCAACAAATATTTTGCGGCCAACCATGGCATTGTTTTGCCTTCGATTCGATGGGTTTCCTATGTGTACCTATTCACTTTCGAGTGGTAAAAGGTTAAAGTGCAGAGGCAACTCATAAATGGTTCTCCTTTTAGGCGAAGTGACAAATTTGTCTCGTCGGCATCGCTTTGTGAAGATTATTTATTTTTTCCGCCAAAACCGAACATGGATAATGGAAGAATGTGCAAAAATTTAAATATTTTGCACTCAATTCGGACATTACACAGATCAACGAATATATTCAATACAATACAAGGATCTAAGTCCTAGTCCTTGGAAATAATGGTTGGATTATCCAAAACCAAACCCGAACCCAAAATCTTGTGTTAGCTCACCCAAGTGGTTTTCGGATGCGCATGTAATTGCATATTGCAAAAAAGAAAAAAAATATAAGTACAAAACAATTGTTTCGAAAACGTATAGGTACAGTGAAACGACCGACGACAACTCCCACAACAGACCTGTCACCCAGGGAGTAAGAGGTAACTACGATATAGAAAGTCCCAAATAGATACACACTTTTTTGGATTCGTCACGTTTCACTTCAAATTTCTCAATGATTATTTTTCCCAACCATCCTCTTAATGAATTTGTGGATATTGTGATTTTTTTAGTACAGTACAGAAAAAAAAGAAGAAAAAAAACATCCAACAATCATTGCTTGGGAAAAATTAAGACAACTAACGTCAATTTCGTGTACAGTAGCCGAGAGTCGAGAGTGTAGGTATCTCTCTTCATGCGATCCAAACATTGTTAGATAAAATAAACAAACACTCCATGCAGAGGTTAGGTAATTTGAAATAACACTTGATACTTGATTTTGAGAAAGTATCGTTGACAATTGCGGCAGCTCGAAAATACCTACTCGAACTTGTGACAAAAATAATATGCGAATATTGGCGGTCACTATTCGTTAGATACAAACACACAGACACACACACACAAACTCGTCGATTTTGATGATAAATTTAATCAACAGTAGCTGGTAAAACCAACTTCAAATTTTGTCCAAGTCCAATACAATATTTCAGATTGACCGGAGAGGTGAGAAATGTTTCGCTGGAATTCAAGATGTTTTTACCTTTTCAACCTAAAAAAAAAAACC